>JAJNNQ010000009.1:22247500-27047500 GCA_027886175.1 Phylloscopus collybita | reverse complement strand
GAAAATCTTTCTCCTGTTTCAGCAGGAGATCTAAAACATGATTGCTTGCATCTCAAAAGCAGATTGCAGTTTGATTCCCTGGTCAGGCACAACTTTTCTCCATCATTATCTAATTAAAGAAATTGCAAAATTGTGTTCTGAATTGAGTTCTGGGCAATGACATAATTTACAATGAGAAGAATCACAAAATATCATTCAAAAAGGTTATGGAAACCTTATATATTATAACAGCACTATCTGACATCTATTTTTATTCATATTTCATATTCGTATTTCATTTAATGACTCTCATTCTTTTATTTGATGAACAATATATGTGTAGCTTACAATGAAGGGTATGTGGTTTTGATTTAGTTTTCTAGTTAGTTTTTTTTTGTTCAGACATTATTCCGTAGGTTTACAAAGGTGAGACAGGAGGACTCCAACAAACAAATTACTGCTCACCCATGCTTTTTACAATAGCAATAATATAATTCTGTTCTCATTGCTCTAAGTCTAGGAACCAAATATTTATCTCTGTATCAGGAAAACTTTAGGTTCTATTCAGATGTGTAAAGATAATCTTGCAGAAGTTAATAGAAAGTCTTTTGGATAAACCTCTGTTTTAAGAAATTCATTTGCTTATGCACTTAAGGATGCTTTTACCAGAAAAATGCCTTATCTAGAACTGTTGTGATTGGGTTTTTTTTATCCCTTTAAGTTGCAACAGTTTCCAAATTTCTGTGGGTGAATCGCAGTGCTGCATTTCTTTCACCTGTTTTTGGAAAGTGGTAAAGGAATATTGATTTCCACCAAATACACATTTGCTAGAAGAACTTGACAAGGCTTCTTTACTTTAATCATGCTACCAGTGTTACAAAACAAATAAGGTCACTCACTCAAAACAGGAAAACTTACCATGTATTTAGGGTGCTAAAAACCTTCAGTGTTCACTTAATACTGGCTTGATTGATAGGTGATTCAATATGGGTGAGCTTTCAAGAAATTTTTGAATGCAGCTTAACTGCAAGATACCTTCGATCAGTGAGAGCTGCAAATAACCTAAAGCAGGGATTGAAAATTTCCATGTAGTGAAGAAAATGAAGCTTACAGAAGGATGAACACTCCAAAATGGTATTGGAAGGGAAAGCAGAAGAGAGTCATGGAAGGAAGATGTCTACTACAAAGATCATTACAGAGCCTTTGATAAAGTCTTAGACAATAAGGATGGTTCCTTAGAGATTTCTAGAAAAGTGTGAAAATAAATGAGTTTAGATAGGTTTAGAAAAAATCAAGAAAATATGGAAGAGCATATGGAAACCTGTTCTGGTGTCCCTGAGTCACATAGCCTGCACTGATGACATCTGCAAAGATGTGGGACAGAGATGAAAAAGCATTCCTCTTATTGCTTTGCCTGAAGTTATTTTATCCTATAAAAACCTTGTAAATTATGGAAATGTAAAGATCTCAGATAAGATTCAAGTGAAAAGCAGATGGTAAATATGAATTCAAACTCAAAACCACATATCCGTGTTTCTTATTTATTCCTTTATTCTCTATATTGTTTCTATACATTTACTTTTTACTGTATGTTGTGCATACTGTATATTTATATACAGTATATATACAAACTGTCATTTTAGTACAAATTTTATTTATATTTTCCTTCAGAACTGATTAAAATCTCTTTTAATAGACATATGTTGCGGTATAATAGGGCTACTAATATCTTTTTCCTGCTGTTTTGGTTTGCTCCAATATTCAACTTCATTAGTACAACTTTATTTGTACTTATACACGGAGACATTCGTTGCAGAATGATGTTCTGAAAGAAGCTTAATTTCTCTGGATGGGTTCATATTTTATTGCTGGACATTGAGTGACACTGCCAGAGTGCAATACATCCCTCCTTAGGGCTGATTTACCATGTCAAGGTGTACTTATCTTTTGCTACTGTAATAGAGAATGCCTTCAATATATAAATTGCAGTGCTGAGCTAGATGTGAGTACAGTTGATGTGTGTGTATATGTGGGTCTGGAATGCTTTTTCTCCCTTGGTGGAATTGGCTTTTTTACCCCTAGGAGAGACATTGTAGAGGTCTGGGTCATCATGCAGCAGTCTGTTTATGGTATATTGTACATATTGTTCAATATATTTATGCTGGCTGATTAGTAAAACTCAGGAGCAGAACTGCTTTGCATTTGTGTCGTGGAAAATATATAACCTTCACCTCTTAGAACTTTGAACTTTGCTTGTTGTTTCTGTGTAGACAGGAACACAGCTAACTCTGAAATACAAAGCAACAGAAAATTCAGTAGTAATGGATGTATTTTCAATTAGATAGTTGGTGATTAGTATTATTTATTTAGAAGTAGTAAATTTGCCTTTTAATTATGTACGCTGAGAAAACTGAATATTGCAAGTAGGTAAAGGAAATGAACACTGAATTAGGAGCTGCCAGCTTTTAATTATGCAAATGAGCACCACTGCAGAAGAATTATTTAGTAATCTTTTTGTGCTTAGAATTGCAAATCTATCTCCACAATTGTGTTTAAAACAAATGAAAACGGATTTGTATAACTTCTTTTCTGTAGATATTTGCAGTTAATGAGATTGAACAGAAGTTTCAGTAGTCTTAAGAGACTCTATGTAATGTGCAGTGGATCAGGGTTGTAGAACTGAAATATTACTGCCAATATTCTTCTTGTAGGGGATCCTATTATGTAGCAATATAATGCTTGAGAAACAGCAATTATCTGTTTCTCCTGATTTTTTAATATTATGGTTTTATTAATTGTTTTATTTTTTATTTTTCTTTTATGGCTGAATATTTTATTTTCTCATTCTGCTGAAGAGTCCAGTTGAATATCTAAGCAATGACTCTTCCCAAGCGGTCTACTTTTCATTGTCTCTCTCTAGCTCTTGGAGTACATTTTTATTTCTTTTGTCTCATGTTTTACAGCCTAATGCCACTCTTGCTGGCAAAGTACCTAGTGCTGTGGCAGTGACTCAATGAGTAAATAGTGAAAGTGCTAATTTAAAGTCTCTTCACATCACCCTAAAAATGTATCTGAGTTTCAGTAATGCTAGCAGGCAGTAAGAAGTGTATTTTTAAAATTCAGAGGGAAAAAACCCAAGGAACTAAAAGCCCTGACAAATATTATGACAGAGGGATAAATGATGAGAAAAATGCATTTATAAGATTGTACAGTAGCAGTGAATATCCTTTCCTAACCAGGGAAAGAGCTGAGAGTTAGGTGAAAGAGCATTGTCCATCACTCCCCAGCTTGGTTGAGCTTTCATTTTCTGAGTGAGAGAGAACTCTTGACTCTCCAAGTCTGAAAGTCAAATTATGCTACACCAAACAATACTCAGAGGCATGCTATGTGGTCCCTAATATTGAAGACCTGGTAGGTATAGATAAATAGCAAACATCAACACAATCCAATAGTGAAATTCATGCTTGCCTGTAGATCTGGGCAAGGAAATTGAGTCTTGTGACTGGAAAAAGGAGTTGGCTGTGCTGCTAGTTCTTGCACCCGTGTAGAAATAAACATTCTTCACTGTCCCAAATGCTGATCATTTTTCAGTTTCATCTTTGATTGTCATTATCATTTATTCTCATAAATTCCAAGACATGAAATTCCAACAAGGTTGGAAAAAAAACTACCTGTAAAATTATTTCTTCTACCTTCAGATTTAAAAAAAACAACATGGACATATTCATAGCAAATATTGAGATTTTTCCATGCTTTTTGCTGCAGGATTAATCATCAGCAACATGTTATTCTCCTTATTCATTGCTGCTGTTTAGAGGAAGGCTATGTTTAGCATTGATATATTCTACTCATTATCTTGTTGATGTATAGGCTTAAGAAGTGTATGTGGAAAAGGTTGTAAATATGATAGTTCTTTACTGAATTGAGAAAGAATGCTCAGTCACAAGAAATAAATCTAGAACTATAGATGGCTGTAATTCTCTTTGCTTCACTCACTTGTAGTTGATTTATTACTTTGGAGACTGGGAAATGAGTGACTTTAGTCAGCCTTTGCAATGTAGACAGACTTTAAGAAGACAGATTTTTTTTCTTCTAGGAATTTTGTATTTTACAAGGTAGAAGTAAAGATAGGAAACTGGAATAGCTAGTGGGAGAATGTTTCTAGGTTAAAAGGGGTACAATATAAGAAATATGTAATTATTTTACAGTAGAAGGGCATTATTACAGGATATTTGGTGTGCTGCCTATCAAAGCTGTGGGTAGATGAAGATATCTTAAACCATTTCTGTTTGCCTCTCTTAATTTAGGATTCATTAATTTCTCCTTCTGCTTAAAGGAGAAATTAATGAATGCTTTTTATGAAAAGTAAGAGAAATATAATTTTTTAAATCTTCTTAGCTCGAAGACCAAAACCCAATTAAAAGTATCTGTGAATGATAAAAAAAAAAAAAAAAAAATCACACACAGAAACCACTGGAAAAAAGTCCCCACATTTCCCACAGGATTTTCAATTATGCATAATCTTATCATCACAACTTTACTGTTTCTGTCAATATCCATATGCAGCTTGGCTTTAGGGATTTTTTTTTTCATATATGCAAAATAAAAGTCACAACTGCACCTAAAAGGGATGTTGTTTATTTAAGGTTAACTGTTTTTTTGAAAGGCTTGTGGTGGAGAAATGTAAAAATTAATAAATTCTAGATGTTGTCGTTGGTTGGTAAGAAGGTTGAAAAAATCCCATTTCTCTGCTGTGACATTTTTATGTCAAATTTTTATTAATGTACATTAGAGTATGGTGAAATCTTCTATTAGTTACCAGCTCCAGATATAAACAAACAAACATATTTCCTAATTTAAAAAGCCTAGGTAGCCTGTGTATGTTTTGCTGGTTTAGGGTGGGGTTTTGGGGGGCTGTGGTCTCTGTTAGGTTTGTGGGGGATATTTTGTTTGTATGTTTGGTTGGTTGGAGGCTTTTTTGGCAATTCCTTTAACTATTCTGAACTATCTTGATATTTCAGAATATCCCAGACCTCAGAATTCAGGCAATCGTCCTCTTTCATTGATGTTTCTCTTGTGTTGAAGGGAAAAAGTAATGCTAAGGAGTACAACTATAAGATCAAAATTGAGTATGTGGTTCATTAATGTGTCCCAGAGTACTGATTAATTTCTCTCAAATTTCTCCTAAATTCACTGTCAGAGTAGAGCTTTATTTCATGGTCATGGATAAATTACTTGTCACTGCCTTATAGCAAACATATTCCTGAAACTTGCCAGCACCCTTTTCCCAGTTTTATATTCAACTCTTCATCACATATTTGAGGAGCCTTAAAATGTTTTTGTAACTTTGGAATTTTTAAAACTGGTGTTCTACTTTCTTTTTTTTTTTTTTTTTTCCTTTTTTTTAGTATCTTTGCAACACTCACCATTTAATTGGAGTAAAGTTAGAATGTTCTAGAAAATGTTGCTATTTAAAAGGTAGAAATTAGTCACCAAATTATTTAAGTCAAAATATTTTCATATTGCATAGGTTAACTATTTCTTATTTGTTATAACCACTTATGCTTTTATAACTACTTGGTCACACCTCAGGAAGTTGGTATTGACGTAGCTGAATCCTTTGTTCTCCATTAGTCAGCCAAGATTCATTCATGACTAACAAACTCTGTAAAGTGGTTGTGCTGTTCTGAAAAATTCAGAAATTTATCTGTTATTTAGTATATTTTCTTTTGATTTGGCTAAGCAGGTTATAAAATACAGAGGAGCTAAAAGCACAGAGATTTCTTGAGTTTTAGATAAATTGTTGAATTTTTGGCTTCCTTTTCCTGTATTTTTTATTATTATTATTATTATTATTATTATTATTATTATTATTATTATTACTATTATTACTACTACTACTGCTACTACTACTACTACTACTTCATCAGCATTCACATACAAAATATTACATAAGTTTGTGGGATTTTTTCTCCACTTTATTTTGAATTTTGAAGGGTTAACTACTCCAGATATAATGTGCACTGAGATAAAACTTGACACTGAAGAACCTACTTCAAACATAATTTTTAAAATTTGGGAGTTTTGTGGTTTGAAGGATTGAATGTATTCTTAGTAAAGAAAAGAAATATTTACTTTGGACTTCTTTGCCTGCTAAGCAAACATGCTTGAAATATATTAAATGCCATGTAACAGGTAATTTATTTGATACCTCTCTACATTCTAGCCAAGAAGGAGGGGAGTGTAAAAATTAAAAAAACAAACAAACAAACAAAACACCCAAAAAACAAACTGATACAGGTTATAAAGTTTGATGATGCAAGAGAGAAGCCCAAAATCAACTTGTGCATCAATTTAATCCTATAAAAGTTTAACAGTTGCTACACAGGCCATTTCATTTCAGGCCATTGTATTTTCTGGAATTAGAAAGGCTGCAAGAAGAGCGCTCTGGGGTCGTACTGGTAATTATAAATTAATAGCACAAAGATATTTCTGGAAAGGAGAGTCTGAAAAGTTACTTCTGAAATATGGGGTGTTCCAAAATTATGTTGATTCTGGGGAGACTTTATTAACTTCTTTAAAAGGTACATTCTTTTAAGGTACTTTATTTGTCATATTTTATGGTGTTATTTTAGTAAATGTTGAATTTAGAAATACATTGTACATAATGTATTGGGTTAAAATATTACCATCCTTGGGAATCTCAACTGTAATACTTTTATAGCATTTAATTTGTACATTGTGACTTTGCTAAATAGCTAAGACAAATATTGCAACATATAGAATGGGATGAAACTGCTTACACTGTTGTACGTGTCAGGCTTCACAAGGTTCCGTAAATGGTATTCTGTTAAAAAATTATGTGGAGGATGAAAGGGCCATGCAATGTCTGGAGTCAAGAAAAGGTGAGGAGCAGTTCTAGAGGAAGAGTTTGGGAATGAAGTGGGCAGATGAAGACAGACTTGTAGTAGTTGTCTGAAAACGTTCATAATACTGGATGGACTGGCAAAGCCTTAGTGTGTGGCTGGCAGGTGAGTGCAGGACTGAGAAGTTCACATCCAATAAACATTGATGTAACTTCTGAAGTGTTACATGATCCCAAAGTAATGAGAATCATCATCAAAAACCAAAGAAAAGAGGTTTATTTCTTAAGTAAATGGAACTAAATTACATTCATATTAATTTACATGGTTGTTTATAGACCTTCTTCACAAGTGCAGTAGGAAATAATACTTATGAAACAACAAGAAGCTGAGGATAACATTTTAGACGTGAAACCATATATAAGTTCTCTTTCTTCAACCAATTGATAGGCAGTGACAGAATTAAACTTTGAAATGACAAGGAACAGCCAGGAGGGTGAAAGTCCCAATCAGGCTGATGACAGAGAGAAAAGAAAGAGACAAAACTGTTTCAGTTGAATTGACAAAATCAAAGAGGGAAGAGGAATACTGCCTTTTTCTGAGGATAATGACTGAACTGATAGAAGTTTAGTGGGAGGGAGAGTGGAGAGAATTGTAATGCCAAAGTACAGAGGATATAGGAAAGTTTAGTATAGGGGAACTAGTGGTGATGGCACATATTTTAGAAGGAGAAATTATAAAAGCTGAGATAAATCCCTTTTGTTTTTTTCTAATGGTATCAGAAGTAAAACGTTCTTCAGACCCTGTAGGAGCAATGTACAGTCAAGAAGGCAAAGCCTCTGAAAGATAAGACTGTGCAAGAAAGGTGCTAGAAAATCTGTTGACAGAAGACAAAATTGACAAAACCAACTGTAGCAAACTACTTACTGTTTACTTAAGAGTGCTTAAGCAACATAGCAATGGGTAGAGGAGGTACTAAGCATCATATATAACCTCTGTCTTGAAGCTGTCTTTGCACTGGGGATGAGAAAATGACAGATGTTATGTAGACCTTTTAAATATATGTAAAGTTCTAACCCTCAGCAAGAACTGAGGTAGGAAACAGTAAAGTTCTGGGAATCTATGGATACAATTTTTGAAGAATTCTCTGAATGCATGGATAAGGGAGAATTTCTCGGTAGTTCTTAGTTTACCTGAGTCTCCATAATTCATGAAACAGTAACTATTGTCATATGGAGAAATGGAAATAAATTATTACCTATAGAATGAGAAGGAACTAATTAATACTCTGATGTATATTGACTATTTGATACACACAAAAAAAGGAATATATTAATGGTAAACTTTAGAATTTTAATACTTCTAATGATTTGAGCACTGATTCTCTACACATGCATCGAAATGAAAGTACAGAAAACAAATGCAGTTTAAGACTGTTAGGAAATCTTTGCAGGAGTCTGTTTTTTCAGATACTGCAGTGTTCTTTAAAGAGTATGGAACTGTTATATAAGTGGTGTTCTGGAATATGATAAAAGTAAAGTGTCAGGTTGAGGTTATAATAAATGACATGAGCAATTTTTAGTTGAAGGGGCTTAAATTTGGGTATTAACTGAAAAAATCTTCCCATGAAATATTTCAGTATTAATGTGGTATCTAAGTTTGCATCTATCTTATAACTTTTTTCCTTTTCCAATTTTTCTTCTCATTGTCAATTTTGTACATTATTATTACCTCTAGAAATTTGTGTAAAATTAAATAATAAGATGACTGTAACACAAAAAAAAGGAATGTTAGTTATTCTTATACTGATTATTAGTGAGAGTTGCTTTTTCATTTCTTCCATCTTTTAATAACTTATCCACTATATGCAATAGTCTTATTCCATATGCACAGGTTTTTCTCTCTCCTCAAAATAGCAGCACTCATCTCACTTATCACAGTAGCTATTTCCTTAAATGTCTTAGATATTTCAGAAAATTAGATAGCAGACTTCATCCTTTTACTAATGGAAATTATTTCTTTGGGTGTGTTAAATCAAGTCATAGTTATTTTCCCCTGAAGATATCTGACACTGTAATACTTGCAATTTTGTATTAGTTAAAATATCCATTAGCAAAAATTGGACAATTTCCCCCTTATTATTTTTTTTAATGTAAAGCTGAGTAATATTAATAACAAGAAGAAAGTCACTTTAAAGGAAGCAGTAGAGGTATTCTTCAGAATAGCTAAGTGTTTTAGAGCTGGCTTGTTTTTTGGGGTTTTTTGCTGCTGTGATGAATATGGATTTTTGAACTTACTCCATTTCTAGAGTCAGTCTAAATAACCTAGTGTGGACATATCTCATGATTGCTTTAAAACAGCTGTTGTTTTAAATTTATGCAGTAAATCCTAGGCAAACAGCAGACTGGAGAGAAACATTAATGAAGGTTTTCTGAAGTGTCCACACTACATTTTCAATGTCCTTCCTAAATCATTCCCAGCATTTTATTGCCTTGTTATGGCTGTTATTATTCATTGAGCTGATAATTCCAGGGAAACATTACTAATGACCCCTAGAATCCTTTCCTTCATTTCGCTCCTAAATCTGAGTTCATGGTTATGATACATTACCTTGCAGTTATCAGCTCTGAAGATCATCACGCTCTTTTGATTTGGCAAAGTCCACCCTGCAGAAGTTGTGCTGGCTCTTTCCAATGGACCGTGTTTGTCAGCGTACACCGTGACATGACATTGAATTCCAGAGTTTGAAGTGATTGCCAGAAATGGAAGTCAGGATCAGTGGCCTGTGGTTCCTCAAATCACTTTGGAAAGAAATTAGTTCTCTTTGCAGATGGATGCTGCACTGAAAACCTGTGGCTGTCCTGCTGCCTCCGTTTTTCGCAGAGATGTTGCAGAGCTTTGCCAGCAGTTCTGCAGTTCCAGTTGGTAGTTTGGGGTGAATGCTACGCAGGACAAGTGTTTTACTAGCACCTAGCTTACCTATTGATGTAATAATCTGCATAAACATTGTTAAACTGTTATACAGCTCTGTTCAGAGGGGAGGTGATAGAGAACAGACAAATTCACTATTTTTCCTATTTAATTTTTTTATTTGATTGTGAAGAGTCTGACCAGTTAGGGTTTTGTTTTTGTTTTTGTTTTATTCAAAACGCCAATTGCATCCTTAGCTATTTTCACAAAGAAAATTAACTGAGAAAAACTGAGGACATAAATTTATAAAAGATGGAAAAGTTAAAGGAAAAATACTAACAACAGTTAGATACAAGACCCAATCTTAAATACATAAAATATATGAGCTGGAGATAGTATAAATTGAATTGTGAAGACTTTTATGAGATTGTAGCCTTTGAATTTCTGATAGTCTCCTTTTTTTTCCCACCAAAGTTTTACTCTGTGTTAGGACTACATATGCTTTTTTACCTTCCAGACCATTGATTAAGCACCATTAATTTGAAAACAATTCTGTGTAAAATGTGTTAGGATAAAATATATGTGATTCTGCACAAATATGAATATGCTAGACTTGGATTTTCTGTCCACTGTTTTATGATAAGCCAAGAATTCTCCTGTAGCCAGTTGTACTCCTGTCTTAATTATCTTTCTGGCATTGTTAAACTCACCTTTGTCAGATGGACAGCTTAGGCTGATGAAATAAGTTATTTTGAGTGGTGCTCTAGTACCCATTAGCTTCAAATTGAACTACTGCTCATGGAATTTTTTGTCATATTTGACATTTTGAATTTGGAAATAGAGCTGTTTTATATACTTTCCTCTTGGTTAAATGTGTCAGTCTACATATAGCTTCCTGCCTTTCTTCATAAGTAAAAGATTTGTATGTTAACATGTTTAATTCTGGGGTTTGTGTGTTGTGCTTCCAATTCATCTACTGAATTTCAATTAGTATTGGTTATTTGCAAAGTAGAATGAAAATGACTGATTTGTTAATAGAAAGTGCCAAGCCACTTCAGTGATCTCAAGTGAAAATTGAACTGCAGAGGTAAAATTTTAAACTTTGTTTCCTTAAAGTAGTTGCTTTACCAAGGGAAACAAGTACAGATAACATGATTTTTCATTGTGGTGATTAATTCTTTGTACTTCTACATGACATTTAAGTTTCAAAGCTTTTTAAGATTAGTGGTTAGTAATTAGACAGCGGAAGTGCTGAAATTGATAATGGAAAAAATAATAGCTGTTTAATAAGGATAATTTTAATCTTTGACAGCTTTCAGATGCTCTTTGAGTAGATGCAGGTTTTTTTCAAATATTTTAAAGCTTGTTGTGTAAGCCTAATGTTTAAATGAATACCCTGCACAAGATCTGTGCTTCTGCCTATGGCAAGTGTGTGATTTTGCAAGGAGGAGTAATATGTCCCTCTTTAAACATTTAATATGTTGATATCTGTGATAACTACCTAGATACTCCCATTAGCGAGTACAGTTTTGTGGGACTGTATAGACCAATTGTAGAAAACCAGAGCCATGCAATGGCTATTTTTTAAACTGTGATCATATTAAGAAGAAAGTAAGTACAGGACATTGTGGGGTAAAATGCTTCTAAATACTATTTCCTGTTTCTCTTTGGAGCTACAATTTGTACAAAGGAATGGGTGAAAGAAAAAAAAAAGCTTCATTTTCCTTTATGCAGCACCCGGTGTATAGCATCATACAATTTTGTACATCTGTCTGAAATATTAGCAGAATGAAAATGTTGCATAAATTAAAAGAGTTTGTCATAACTAATGACAGGTAATTAGGCTGTCAGATACAAAGCAACACAATAATTCAAGTAAAGTAAAGAAATAGTAATGTGACTAGAAAGAAATGCACTGGCTTTCAAGTCTCCCTTTGAAGTTTTCTTGCAGACTTAGATGGGAAGAAGAAATATTTGGAAGGCATTGAGCACTGCATAACAGGAAAATGAATAGTGCTCTTCATGGAAGTACTGGTTGAAATTCTGAAGTTCCTTAATCAGACCATCATATGAAAAACAATCTCATTCTGGATAATGTTTCAGTTGAAAATAAGTACTTATTTTTTTAATCAACTTTATTACGTTTCCAAATAATTGTTTAAAACAAACAAACAAACAAACCCCAACCAAACCCAAAACCCAAAAAACGCATGACATTAGCAATCCATATGGCTAAAAGCAGCTCTCCATTCTTTAGTGGTATCAGGCACTAGGTGCCTATTTCCACATTTATTTAAGAAAATTAATTTACAATGCAGTCAAATTTAAAAGTAAATAAACTTCCTGCTTTGGAATGTTACAGATTTGAACTGCAGATGCTAAACTGGAAACTTTGCTTCTTTAAAGAAGTAGTTTAATGAATGAAATCTGTTCCAAATATTCCAAAATTACTTTCAAATTATGTGGCAGTCTCTTATCACTGAGCTTCATAGGAATGATTGTGCTGCTTTTGAAGGGTTTACCCGAAGAACAAAAAGTTGTCAACAGATTTCTCCTTTGAAATAAAGAGCAGAGGCTATTATTGCAACAGCATGTATAGAATTAGTGTCAAGTTCCTTTTTTACCTCCTCTCCCCTCCTCCCCCTTTCACTTATTTCAGACAGTATAAAGCACTGTTTTTTCCTTTCCAGCAAGGCATTATAGAAATCTCTGTAGATTAGGATGCTGCATGAAGAGAGCTGGTTTAATGAATTGCTTTTTAAAAACTTGTCCACTACTATTCAAGTTTTTAGCCATTTTTTTCTACAATGGATAGATGGTGTATCTTTCAATATTGAAGAATAGATAATTTAAGGTGAAAATTGTCATAATGCTATTGTGCTTTTTTAAAAATCACTTTCTTTATATTCAGGATAATTCTTACATAATGTGCATTTTGGAAACAGATCAAGTAAAAATGGGATCATTTTTGTCTTAGTAGAGATTTTAGCTTTTTATAGGGAGGTAAATGTATTCTCTGGTGAGTATATTTCTATATGACAAAAGAAGCAAATAGTTTTATTTAATTAACTTGTACTTGTTCCTGAAACACTTTTTTGTTGTTTGTTTTGAGTAAATGGGATTTATTAAAGCATGTGCATGCACTTTGGAGAGGCCTGGTCATTAAATTTGGAAGCTTTCATGCAAAACAGTGATGCTGATGTCTCTGAAATAAGGCTGCAGATGGAGATTAGATTTTCATTTCCAGACCATTTTAGACTATATTAATGTCTGGCAGACCTTATTAGGGTTAGATAAATCCTAAATCAAGTGTGACAACTAATTAATTAATTTTGGGCCCATTGTTCTCTCGTTCTCATTGCCTCCTCGTTTTCACTGTGTCCTTGTTTTTCTGAAAATAAGTGGAAATTCTTGTCCAAATTACAAGCAATCAGAACAATTGTATGAGGACTGGGCATTATATTGATGTGGGCATGATGTGTTTAGGACCTTAAGGATCTTTGTGTTCTGGTGGAAATATGTATTGAGACTGATCCTGGGCTTGCCCAGCTACATTATTTCTAATTATTCCTAGACCAGCAGGAAACTCTTAGTTTTACCTGGAAGTTTTTGCACCAATCTCAGACAGTGTGAAGAATTGCAGGTTTTATCAGTGTAGGCTACACTTTCAGGTGATCCATTTAGAAACTTAAAAAAAATCATTTAAAATCGTATCTATTAAACGACAAAGCTAAATACTTCTTGTAACACTGTGGTGATATTTTAAGGTGTTATAATAATTATTGTATAAAATATTGATAACTTGTCTACTTTTCAAATGGCAGCAACTCTTTAGCTCTAAGTTCAGAAAAAAATGCCTTCAAGGAGCAGTTTTTGAAAAGTGTAGGATGGTGATTTATCCACAGTTACACTACTGTAGTCATGCTTTTGAGATACTTATGTCAATTTGGAATTTGTATGAAGAAAAAAATCCATAGATTTTAAGCTAATTAATTTCAGAAATTTTGATTTGGATGCAACTTTTGTTTAAACCAACTGATCACATATGAAGACTGACTTATACACTTATTAAAACTGTGATAACAGTTTTAACAGCTCCCCTGTGAATACATCTATTCATATTATTATCCTCCTGGATCATAACACACAAAAGCTATATTTTATAGTGGAATGCTGCTATTAGAAGCTTCTGAATGTATACAATATTTGTGTTTTCTAAATGTTTATAAAGATACATATATAAAAGTATATATTTGACTGAAATGTACTGACACACAGGAAAAAAAAGCAGGACCACCAACAGCACACAAACAGGTCAAAAAGCAATTGTCAGTGTGTTACAAGTACACCATTGACTGAAGAAAATGATACCAGAACACTCTTGAATATAGATTTCAAATTCAGACATCTCTCCATAGTCTGCTGGTCTTGCATAGAAGGAGCTTGCTTCTTTTCTTAGTTATAGTGTTTCCTATCTGTTGTAAATTAAGTTCCTTGGTATGCTGCTATTATTGGGGGGGGGGGGGGGGGAGGGGCGGTTTGCCTCAGTTTCTTTTTGCTGAGTGTTATATAACTTTTATACGTGTGTAACTCATTTGATGCACATTAACTGAAATACAGCTGAAGTGTATTTTACATTGTGCAGTGTAGAAAATACATTGTTGAGGGGTTTGCTGTGTGTGACGCTATAGGCAGAATTAGGCAGTTTGGCAGAAACCAATTGATGTTTCTCTCTTTTCTACTTAGAAACATTAATTTTTTCTTTCTCATTTTGGATTGGCAGCAACCACATAAATGCCATACAAGGGTTGTATCCATAGCGATGTCTGATCATGTAATTTCATTCTCTTGTTGTTCTTCATGTCACTGAACTTGCAACTTGAATAACTAAGAGAAATATGCCACTTGTCTAGGACTTCTCAGTGGCCTGTTGCTTTCAGTATTAGCTGATTTCCTCTGGTTTTGAAATAACTTTTAGAAAAAAGACAGGACGTAAAGATCTTTGTTTAAATGAAATAATGGTGTGGTGGTGGTCTTGATTCTTCTGTTTATTCCAAATCATCATGAGCTGTAGATGCCTTTAATACCTTTCTTTTCCACTGCAAGGTTTCCAGTCTTGTAAAAGTAATGGGATAAATTATTCAAATGAATAGCATAGTGAATAATGTTGCAGCAGGAAATCTTTACCAACAAATATAAAGCAACTCGAAGTATATTTTTGTAGATAATAACTTTTACATCTGGAAGGATCTGCCTCCTTATGAAAAGAGTAGGAAAACACTTTGCACTCAAAAAAGGGAAATTCTCAGATAAAAAAAAAAAAGTCTCTATGTTTACACAGAACTGAGCTTCCAAGGAGTCTAATAATCATTATGCTGATACACCTGACCTAGAAATTTAAACTGCATTATTAAATTCATTCCCTTTCTAGGACAGAGGCCCAAATTTTAGCTGTATGTGTGCCAGATTGCCTTGAAAATATTTCCCATGGATCTCATGAGATGATGTCCCAGAAACTTGACTTTTAAGGCAAGAATAACTCACTCTCTCTGCACTGAATGTATAAGACACAAAGTAGAGATAGAAGTTACTTCCTAACCAATTTTGCCAGTGCTTCAGATAGTATTTTCTAATAAAGTAAAGTAGAACTCTATTTCATTTTCTTTTGGCAATAGGTGCTTCATAATCCAAGCTATTCAGAATTAAAAGATGCAATAAATGTCTGCTTTAAGCACAAAATTTTTAAGTTTTTCTTTTTTAAAATGTTTATCCATATTAATTCAGAGCAATTAGTCTTGCTCAGGAAAAAGCTGCTCATCATTAAATGGATATAAGCTTAAATTGCAGTACTTCCCATTCTCCTGCGCTAAGTATAATGCAGACACTTCACGTCTGTCATGGTTTAAACCCAGCCAGCAACTAAGTTCCACAAAGCCTCTCACTCTTCCACCCACTGGAAGGGGATGAGAATCAGAAGGGTAAAAGAAAAACAAAACAAAACAAAACATATTGGTTCAGAGAAAAAGAGTTTGATATGTGAAGAAAAAGCTGCACAAACAAGCAAAGCAAGGAATTCATTCACTGCCTTCCCATGGGTGGGCAGGTGTTCAGCCACCTCCATAAGAGCAGAGCCCCATGTAACAGTGGCTTGGAAAGATAATTGCTGTCACTCTGAACATCTCTCCTCTTCCTTCTTCTCTCCACTTTATATCCTGAGCATGATGCCGCATTGTGTGTGACCCTCCCTTGGGGTCAGCTGAGCTGGCTGTCCCCCCTCCCAGTGCCTTTTGCACACCCAGTCTCCTTCCTGGTGGGGTGGTATGAAAAACAGAAAAGGCTGTGGCTTTGTGCAAGTGCTGCTTAGCAATGAAAAAAGCATCTCTTTGTGATCAACACTGGTTTTGGCACAAATCTGACACATACCCCCACAGAACCTGCTATTGAGAAAATTAACTCTACCCCAGCAAAAAACCAGCAAAGAATGAAGAGCCAGCTGAAAGATTTTTGTATTCACTAGGTGAAATATCATTCTGTATAGGGGGCTCGGGGGAATATAGCAGCTTCATTTTTTTGGTCTGCCTGAAATTTAAAAGCCTGTATGCTAAAATGAGATGTTTTGTACATAAACAAGAAGATTAATCTAAGCTCTCTAAGGGAAACGTATTATGAATGATAGTGGTTACTCTGAGATTTTTATTTTTTTGCCTACTACATTGATTTATCCATTATAAATCCTTGATTTCAATCTAGATATATCAAAATGGGACTAGCATAACACAGCATGCATAGACTTTACATAATTTAGAAGATCATAACACCACTAAAATTTTGGGTTAAGATGTTTAATGACTACAAAAGCCATGCCTATTGTTCTTAAACAAAGAATTAATTCTACCCTTGAAGCAAATATATATATATATATATAACTAGACTCATTAATTACATTTCAGGACTTAAAATTTCAAAAAGGGTTTGATTACTCACTCTTTTCTAGGCGTTTTGAATAAATAAACAAAATCTCTTACCCAGTCATAGAATCCTGAAGATGTGGCCAATTCCATCCTAGCTGTGCACATAATTTTTCACATTTACACTACAATATTGCCTTTCTTATAATGAATGTTGTTGTAGGCTCAGAGAAAAACAGTACTTTGGATCTGACACTTCTCTTTGTCCTACGTATGTTTGTAGTGCTTATTGTAAATGCCTTCTTGTGTTTTCCCAAGATGGCCTAGTGAAAACAAAAAGAAGGTACTGATGGTGATGAATGTGTACTTGGTGCACAAATGTGGAAGTGGGCACAGTTTCCTCCTGAGCTTTTGACTGGTTGCGGGGGTTGATGCTTCAGAGGGGAAGAAGTCTACACTATTTTGACAAACTTAAAGCGAGCTTTATGCATATTGGTAAGGTTTGATGAGGAATCATGCTTCATCAGACAGCCTAACAAGTTGCTGTGCACTGCCTTGCTACTCCAGTAGCAGTTTCTAGTGAGGAGCATGTAACGTGAAGTCCTTCAAGGGAATTTAAAAAGAGAGTTGGGCAATTGCTAGAGTCACTAGCAAGAATGAGCATGAGTGGTTGAGTCTTAATACTCATTTTAAAAAGCCAGAGATAACTGCATTTTGTCTGCCCAGTAGTTTTTCTTCTTTTTTGTTATTCTCTGTGAAGTACTAGAAGTGCAGTGTTTGAAGTTCTGTCTTCCCTGAGGTGTAGAAATAGTGTTACTGCTTTCCTTTACATTGTGATACTTCTGACTACGAATTCTGAAAACGGTCCCTCTTCTTGTCTGAGCTAGACACTCTTGGCTTTACTTACCTTTTTTTCCCTGTCCATCACCAGCCTCATATTTCCTTGTTCCTTTGATGATTCCTAAAATATTTTTTCCCCACTTAAGAACAAACTTTTTATTCTCAGTTTCTTTCTGAGAATCAGCTTGCATATTTTGAAATTAAAAAAATTGCTGTATGATTATTTTAGTATTCATAATAGTAGGAATTTTAAAATTCTGTGAATATCATTTCTTAATCTTCAGTGGTGTTTTTGTGAATGAATGATGCTGCGTAGAAATTCTCTGAAGTTTTAAATGAAATTATTGAACAAAAAGAGGCTCATAATTACTGCATTCAATCAGATAATACATTATTCAGTTCAGAAAAATACCATTATGTGATATGATAGCTAATTCACTGAAAATTTGTTTTGCAGAATGTTTAGGTGCGCTACTAAAAATGTTTTAAGAAACCAAGTTATTATTTTCCATTTTGCATTTCATTGTAATTATTCTTTGAGACAGAATTGAAACAGATACGTGAATTTTTTACAGTTAACCTCTTTTTCCTCTGTTAATAAACACTCTGTGGAAGGATCCTATTTGTTGACCAACTTCTAATAAACATACCCCCCTAAATTAATGAAGTGTTTCATTGTTGCTACTTATTTTCGTAGGCCTATTCCACTGCTGGTCATCAAAAGCTCAGTATGTACGATAGCTAATTCCCAATATGTGTATTTCCTGTGTTTGATTTGTATTTCCTCTATTTCAGATGACTAAGGAAGATGATTCAAGGAAATAATTATATGTATTTATTATTTTCAATGCACTAATTATGTTGCAAGGAATGGAAAGCTTTGAAACCCTAAAAATGCCAGGTTCCCTGTTGCTCTAGCAGATTGGCAAGAGGCTGATAAGGAGTGGCAGGAATGGGTAGTCTTAGGGCAGTGATGAGGTCAGTTTCTCTAACAAAATGTCTTTATAGCTTTATAGCTATACCTCAGTAATAGGCTGAAGCTAGGGAGGAATTAGGTTTCCACAGAGAGTTTAGCATGATATGATTCTAGAATCTTAAATCATGGTTCTAAGTCCATTGATATCTGAAAGCTGAAAGTTTGCAAAAGCTGCATCACCAGAAGTTTGCATAAAGAAGAAAAAATGTACCATGTTAGGATATGTCAACCAAAAATGACTGTTGTTGAAGAAAAATGCATCGATGCATGATGAATTTTCTGTAAGTGTTAGAAACTATTTTCAGGCTTTGATGTCATCTCTTGGTTGGTTGATCAGAAATATGAAATCTAAGGATTCTTTGTAGAAAAGACTCTTTATAAGAAATATAAAGGATGAATTTCAGCATGCTGATTTGGATTTTTTGCAAACTAACTTTAGACAAGATCCAGTCTGAACATTTCTGATCAGAAGGAATTCATTTGATTCATTGATCCAAAAGTTAGTGGGTAGTTGGTCAATTGGGAGACTCTGGTTCCACCATACTTCCTGCAACTTGTCTCTGTCACCAAGTTTATCATTCATGTTGAGATTCTGGTGAGAGTAGTTACGAATTACATAATTACTGGTGAGCTTACAGTAGCCAAATTAGTGCTGAAGAAGAACAAACATGGAATATTAACATGACAGATTTTATCTAAAGGAGACTGTGGAGGCTCTTACTTGTTTATAAGACAAGTGTGATAGGGTGGTAAAAGCAAACTATTGAAGAAATAATATTTTCCCCTTATTTTCTTG
This sequence comes from Phylloscopus collybita, assembly GCA_027886175.1. NCBI lineage: Eukaryota > Metazoa > Chordata > Aves > Passeriformes > Phylloscopidae > Phylloscopus > Phylloscopus collybita. The sequence goes on along the minus strand of JAJNNQ010000009.1, from coordinate 27,028,228 downwards.
GTTTTGTGTTGCTGAGGATTTTTGCTGACTCATGAAATTTCATTAATTTGCTGGACTGTTCTCAGTAATAGTTGCTTCTTGCCTTTTGACAGTCCTAGATAGTTTGTAGGATATGCAAAGGTGTTTTCTGCTGATGTGGTAGCTGCCTTCCCAAAATACCCAGAGAATTAGCTTACTTTTGCCAATTTGAAGAGTGAATACTTGGCTTCTTTCCCAGTTCTTTGTTTACTGCAAGATTTGTTGTTTCTTGAGCCACAGCAATGTCCCTTTTACTGGTTTTTTTGGTGTTTTTTTGGGTTTTTTTTTTTTGTGTTTTGTTTGTTTGTTTGTTTGGGGTTTTTGTTTGTTTGTTTGTTTTGTGGTTTTTTGTTTGTTTTTCTCATTTTCTTTACACTTTTTTTTTTACAACCATACTGACTGTATCATGCCAATCTTTCTCACAGCTTGTTTATTAGGCTTTCCCCCTTACCTACAGATATCTAACTAGTTAAAAAGTCCAGTCTGAATCACTTGTAGGGTTAAAATGGACTTCTGGAGGACATCTGCTCATTTTTCTGTATTTTTATGGCTGCCTTCACACTAGCATCTCCAAAGATTCTTTTCCAGTCTTTTTTTATTTTTTTCTTCCAGATGATTTCTCTCTCTCTCTTTTTTGTACTTGATCTCCTTTGAATATCCTGTTCCCAAGAATTAGACTGAGTAATGACTTTTGAGTAAGAGTCTCCAACAAATCAAGTGTTTGACATTTGTAAGTTTTCCATTTTGCTGACCACAGCTTCTTGCAGGGACAGGCAGCTGCACACTGTCTATTGATAAAGCTGGCTCAGTAGAGTTCCAGTGAAGAGCAGTTATTTTTTTTCTTCCGTTCTTCCAACTGTGTTTACGTGTATCCTAGCAGATAAAATGGCATTGCCACTGGCTCCTCCCTCCTTCAGTCCCTTCTTAGTATGAAAAGGAGGCTTCATTTGTTCAATTCCAATCAGTCATCTCTTCATCAAGCTATATTGATTCTTTTTTCTTTTCACAGCAGGGTGAGCACATTTTCTGTAGGGTGATTCTCATTTGATTTTCATTAGTCATTTGAGGAAAGTCAGGAAAAACCTCTGCCTGCATTAGACTGTCAAAGGATTTAGCCCAGTTCCTTCCAGTAAAAAACCGAAGGTAGTTGAATGCAGTAAGAATGAGATATAGATGACCACCTGAATCTCTCCAGATTTCCCACAGTACCTGAAAGGATTGGATAGTTTTCACCTGGAAATTATTTGAGTTCACTTCTACTGTTTAACCCATGATGTGGTAACATGCAGTTAATTGCTTAAAGAAAAAAAAAAGTAAAGAAACCATTTTTTTTACATTACTGCCAACTTTGCTAGTGAATATGGAAGAAATGCATGATTGAATCATTACATATTAAATGTCTTCATTATTTGTAAGCACTTGAAACCCTTCTTCAATAAGGAAACAACTCTTGTGTGGCTGAGCTTCCTTCCTCAGTGCTTTGTATCTTGCTAAATCCGAGTTGGCAATTCATCAATGAGTGTACTTCTGCATGCATTTCCTGGAAGAACCAAATGCAAACAGAAGTAGAATGGAGAAAGTGAAGAAGTGGTAATTATTATTATAATAAAGTGTGTGATTTCATTTTTGATGAAAAATATTACCAGGATGATTTAGGAGTTTAGATCTCTTTTTTGTAATTAATACACCACCTTTAAAACTGTTAACCGTGTTTCAAATAGGTGTGGAAAATATTGTTAAAATCTTCTTCAGCTAGGGATCTTCAGCAATTTGGGAGCTTGCAACCAGAACTGTTATGTTTCTTTCCAAAATATCAATTAACATCTGAAAAGTCAAAATTCTTTCACACTTTAAAACGTAGAAATAAATTGTTTAGTTATTGAATATATTTTTAAAAGTGCAGTGAGAAATAATTTCAAATTTCATGTAATAAAAAATGAGTTATTGCTCCACTGATGTACTTTTAATGCTGCTTTTAGATCATTGATGAAGATGATGCTGAAGCTTCCTTTCACTTGGAAGTTTTACAAGTTGCACTTCATGTTCAGTATCTCTTGGTATTGGATTCTTGTTTGGTGAGATATCATTGCTCATGAGGGTGCTAGAAAGATGGGTAGTCTTTTGTTACAGTATTAGGATGCCATGAAGATGGTTTATGAAGAGGCAGGCACAGAAACAAGCCATCATGGTGAAACCACATTTATAAATTATAAAACTGCTGATCAGGGTTGCATCCATGGTTGCATCCATGCATCCTTCATCAAGGAAGATGAAGAAGCCAATTAAAGGGAGGAAATGCTGAAGACGAAAAGGGAAACAAATTAGAGTCTTAGTCCTATATATTATACAAAATTAAAAACATGCAAACTTAAGAAATGGAGGTCTAATTTTATTTTACATTCCTCATCTCTGCACAAACTACTTAGCTGTTCTCATAACTTTATGATGTCATCTGAAATACATGGCAAAATTACAGAATAATGACTTAAATCTGTATTCTGTGAGGATTTTAAGAATTCATTTTTTTGTGTGTGTGTTATCGCTGTAAAACAGTGGTTACCAGAATGTTAATATTTATGCCCTGGTAAAACAACTCTCTCTTGTATTTTAAAAATGTTATTCTTTTAGACTGGAGCAGGAACCCGTATTGGTAGGCGCTATAAAACTAGAGATTACTGTATGTGTATCTGTCTGTTTATCCATCTATATCTATACCATCTATCTGTATTTGCACACAAATATGTATTTTTAAACCTAATTCCAACAGTGGACTCTGTCTTCTTCCATTAAGATTAATTCAGATCTTTTCTACCTGTACTCTTACCAGGCAGACAGGTAAAAATAATTTATATTTTTAGAGCTTTGGATACTAGTAAGATTTGATTCATGCTTGTGTTCCTGTAACACCAATACTTTAGTTTGCGTATTGATATAATTATGATTGCTTATCGATATGGTTGTGATTAATATTGATTAAAAAGTATCCTGAAGGGATGGAGAATCTATTAATATTGAATATGAGGACGTTAAATTCACATTAACGTAAAACCAATAAAAAAAAAAGAATCAGTGTAGCTGTGCCTGTGGGCATTACTAGAGAATCTCAACAAATACAAGTAAAACCCAAAATGTAAGCAGTCCCTTTCTAAGAAATACTCCTGTTCTTCGTATCATAGCACTTACTCAGTGAAGCTTTTTCTTTACTCTGGTATCTGGTCCCTGTTATTTTTAATATGAATTAATAGAGTTATGTGTTTTAGGCCAGAAGAGACAAGTATGTGGATTCAGATCTACAAGTTTTGTTTTCTAGCCATATGATGGAGTTGTGCTACACATATATGTAAATAAGAGGAAAAGGAACAGTATTTAAAAGCTTATTTTCCATCTTTCTAGAAATTCAGGTTTTCTATTAATATTTCCTGTCTTTCCTCTTCTTTCGTTTTGAACTACACGATTACCTTACCACTTGGAATTTAGACTTCAAAAAGAGGCAGAAGTGAACTTTTAAAGAATGTATTTCCTCATAAAGTGGTCATTCCACCATTCTAGTCCAGCTGGTTTGGAGTTTGGTGAATCTGCCACTCTTAAAACATGTTTCCTGGCTCTTGAAGATTATACTTTGCCACCATCTACTAAAACTGATTAACAACATGTATCATTCACGGAGGAAAATTAGTGCCAGCTTTTATGAAGCTACTGCAGTATTGGTCCTGCCATCTTCCATTGATGTGATTGTCAAGTTTTCTCCTGGTGAAAAATCCTTAGCAAAGGCATTATTCATCTTATCTTCTCAGCAGCCTTAAGAGAAGGAGCTCAGCAGATACAGAGTGCTGGTCCTAGCACCTGTGAGTATGCTATACCTTCCTGTGATGTGTAGAACAGGGATGAGGGCCCACCAGGTTTAACAGAAAAGGGGTTGGTTTTTTAAACTGAGATCCAATGGTTTGCTGTAGTTTTCCTGATGTTGTTGCTATTTTAATAGTCTTTTAGAATTTATTCAGTAAGGCAAAATTTATCTCTTTATCTAGCAGAAGGATTATTTGAGATAAAGTCCAGTCTATAGGTGGTAGAACAAAATGCTGCTGTGTCTTTCATCAATCTGTCTCTCCTCAGGCATCTGCTTTTATCTGAGACAACTCAGCTGTACGGAATCTTGTGTTGCTGTTACTAAACTTGTGTTCTCACCTGGTTTTATTAAGGTTATCCTTAGTAGTCAGTGCAGCTAGATAGGGCACGTCAAAAAGTTATTCTCAGACACCACATCCAAACTTAGATTATTATAAAGCAAATAAAGTGAAATAATGAGTAAGTTTTTGAAACCAAAGCTGCTTTTTAAAATACACTGAAATGTTGCAGTTGGGTTTAGGAAATGTGGTTTGAAAGGCATATTTTTGAGAAACATCAAGCTGAGCTGGATTTGAATCCAGCTTTCTTGAAAATTCAGTATAGCACATTATTATTATTTAGAAACATTTCAGTCATGGAACAGTGGGGAAAAATATTATTCTATTCATTATAGGAGTATTTATTCTTTTAACATGCTGTGAACTTCATTGTGCAGAGACTATTACAATTAAATATGTTGAACAGAACAATCATAAATGCTCACACTAAGTAATAATGGTAATAGTATCAGGTCACTGATATTCATTTTTGTGAAGTGATAATTTTGTTTGAGAACCATATTCGAGATGCAAACATTTATTGTCCTTTTGTAGACAATTGTTTCAATAAGTGTTTAGCAAGCCCAGGCATCACAGGGAGAAAATTGTGTACCTCAGCTGCTGTCCTGCCTGTGGCTGTAATGAAGTCTCTGTAGTAATCTAATTGTATTGAATTAGGAAAAAAAATTAAATTCTAATTGTCACCAAAAGCCCAGAAAATTGTCAGGAAAAACATACTGATTTAAGCCTTGTTGACATTGGTGACAAAACTGTACTTTGTGGCCAAGAAAAAAAGCAGATTCTTCTCAATTATTAAACTTCAAATCACATAAATTATGTAATCAACTGACCTTTTGTACAGCTTGATAGTGAAGTTCTTTTTTTTTTTCCTTTAGTTTTTCAAGGATGCGAAGTGATTTTCAGATGTCTTCATTAGAAAACAGAGTTTTGGAGTGTTGTGTACAATTCTACCTTCATTTCTGGAAGTTACAAGAAGAAAAATCCACAGCTGAACAAAAAATCATCAAGCTCTCAGATTAGAATCTTGAAATCCCTCTGATTTGACACCTACATGACAAAAGTAGTCTGATTTTTTTAATTATTATTTTATTGTGAGGCATAGTTTTTTTAGTCTCCATTCTTGGCGTTGGACCAGATCACCTCTTTGAACTCCATTCTGTGATTTCATGACATATCCTAGTACAGGTCTCAGAAGAATCACACTCTCCTAAGGCTGTTGAGCTACTGAAGTAGTTTTAGTAGTGATCCCAAATATAATAAAGAGAAAAATAAGTAAAATAAAAAAAAAAATACAAAGTTTCTCATTAGAGCAATAAGGATTTATGTTCTTTTGCATGTAATGTACAATAGAGTGATAAGGCTTTTGTCATATCTGGCCAACAATTTGTGGCTCAATGACTGTAGTAGGGTCAGTTGCTGACAGTTTTGGCCGCATTTGAAAGGCTTGAATGGCTCATACCATAAGGAGAAGACTTAGCAGGTGTCAGGTATAGCCCATATAAAAATTATTTCTATGAATAATAATGAGGAAGCTGCTCTCTCCGTCCAATATTAAATTCTCTAAGAATGCAGCTCTACTACTTTGTCTCATAGTTGATATAATCCTAATCAAATCAAGATAATACAATATTTTTCTGTATATATTGGAAGTATTCTAGATTACCAAACACTTGCAGAAAAGAAGGAATAATTCATCTGTTTCAACACATACTGGAAGTGACAGCAAGAGCTTTGTGTATAAGCATTTTAAATGCTTTCCAAGAAAATCCATCCTTTTATATATCAGTATTTTTCGGAAGACACAACCCACTTGCTTGCCATCTTCATACTTGCTTTTATAATGAGCTTCTTGATTTCACCCAGTCTTGATTTTTAGAGCCAAGGTTGGGATGTAACACACTAAGCATTTGTGTATTTGCTACACAACAAGTGTAGCAAACACACAACACTTCCTGCTCTGTGTGCTCATTTTTCACTTTGTATGGTAAACTTTCAGCTAAAGTCTGTAAAGAAAACAGTAACATTATTTTCTGCTGTAAGCTTAATGCCACGTACTGTGTGAGGGGAAGCAAAATGAATGATCTGCTGTAGTGTCATACAAAAAGAGAGATCACCACAGCATTACCTCCTGGACAAGAGGCTGTGTTACTTTCAGAGTGAGAGGGGAGAGCTGGCTGGGTCAGGTAAATCATCTGTGTGAGGTTTTGAGCTATGGGTAGTCATGACCAGATTGCTTTTTTGGGTTTTTTTTCCCCTCTAAATGATGGTATGAAGAGTTTTGCCTGGTACCTATAGTTGTTGTTTATCTGAAGCTCTACATCTTATCCAGTTCCAATATGTTCCTTACCAACCCAAGTGATTACTGGGTCTAGATGCTGTCATACTGAGAGTTTATATTTTGACGTACCTTTATGTTTTTCATTCTTTCTATGAATTAAGGAAATAAGGCACAGAGAGTCAATCAGTAATGAAAATGTCTAGGAGTAATGTTGTGTTCCTAGTGACAGTTTCAACAGGAGATGTGAGGCCCCCTTCTGTGGGATCACAGGTCCAGACAGGCTCCTGCATCTGCAGGGTTCTCCATGGAGTCACAAACTCTGGCACATCAGGCTATTCCCGCATGGGATATTCCACAGGCTGTGGGGTGGTGTTTGACCAACCTGATCTCCTTTTATGACCAGGTGACCCACCTGGTGGATGCGGGGAAGGCTGTGGACTTCAGCAAGGCCTTTGAACTGTCTCCCACAGCACACTCCTAAATAAGCTGGCAACCCTTGGCTTGGACAGTAGCATTCTTTGGTGGGTTAAGAACTGGCTGGATGGCCGAGCCCAGAGAGTGGTGGTGAATGGTACTGCATCCAGTTGGTGGCCAGTCACCAGTAGTGTTCCTCAGGGGTCTGTGCTGGATCTGTGCTGTGCTATTCTGTTCAATATTTTTATTGATGACAAGGATGAGGGTATTGAGGCTTTCATTAGTAAATTTGCAGATGACACTAAGCTGGGAGCGTGTGTTGATCTGTTGGAAGGTAGGAGGGCTCTGCAGAGAGATCTGGAACAATTAGATGGATGGGCAGAGTCTAACAAGATGCAGTTTAAAAAGTCCAAGTGCCGAGTCCTGAACTTTGGCCACAATAACCTCCTGCAGCGTTATAGGCTGGGGACGGTGTGGCTGGACAGTGCCCAGACAGAAAGGGACCTGGGAGCACTGGTGACAGCAGCTGAACATGAGCCAGCAGTGTGCCCTGGTGGCCAAGAAGGCCAATGGCATCCTGGCCTGTATCAGGAATAGTGTGGCCAGGAGGAGCAGGGAGGTCCTTCTTCCCCTGTACTCAGCACTGGTGAGGCCACACCTTGAGTGCTGTGTCCAGCTCTGGGCCCCTCAGTTCAGGAAGGACATTGAGATGCCTGGGCACATCCAGAGGAGGCAACGAGGCTGGTGAGGGGCTTGGAACACAAACCCTATGAGGAACGACTGAGGGAGCTGAGGTTGTTTAGCCTGGAGAAGAGGAGACTCAGAGGTGACCTTGTCACTCTCTACATCTTCCTGAAGGGTGGTTGCAGGGTTGGGGGTTGGTCTCTTTCTCCAGGCAACAATGGACAGAATGAGAAGACACAGTCTCAAGCTGCGCCAGGGGAAGTATAGGTTGGATATTAGGAAAAAGTTTTTTACAGAAAGAGTGATAAAGTATTGGAATGGCCTGTCCAGGGAGGTGGTTGAATCACCATCCCTTGATGAGTTTAAAAAAAGACTGGATGTGGCATTCTGTGATTCTGTGGATGTTTCCTCCACCATGGCCCTCCATGCGCTGCAGGAGCAAAGCTTGCTTCACTGAGCCTCACAGAGTTGAACAGTGTACAGAGGGAACTGAGTGATGCCTGGATGTGGTAATGGAATAAAATGTCATTGTATTTAATGATTGTGTTGCAAAAGGTCTGTTCCATGGGACTATATTCAGTTTTAGGACTAGTGCTAATTCTGACATTGTCATGATCTGAAAGTCAACTTTTAAACTATTTTTAATGAAAATAATTTTTTCATAGGTCGTATATAAAGTTAAATCACAAGAAAATTAAATACCTTAAATCTCAACATTTAATCGTACATTTAATTTTTGTTACAACAGCTGGCTAAATAAATGTGTAGAAACTCATTATAAGGAGGAAGTTGATTAACCTGTTTGTGTACTCAGTTTCTGTATTTATAAGGCATTTTAATACAGCTAGGATGAAAACTGCCAGGATATGATAAGAAGGTGGTGCAAGGAATTAAAACCTCACCATACTTTTTTTTGGGAGGATTGACGATTTGTTTGTAAAATTTACTACATAAATAAACTGCTAAACATCGCATTTAATTGAAATTGAGGGTAAAGAGAAGAAATCATGATTGAAAAAAATAAAAATGACAAAACACCTATTTACTAATTTATTTAAAATTGGCTTATAAAATTCTTTATTTCTGTTTTGACTTATTTCAGTGATATATATGCTGTTATAATATGGATGTGTGTTCTATGATTTATGGTTCTAATTATTCACTGTGAACTAATTTATTCCATTAATATCTCATTCACTAGATGAATGGTGAAACCTAAAGAGTGTTGATTTGGATAAATATCTAGCAACACAGATAATTACATGAACATTTTGAGCTTCACATTTTAAAAATCTTATGAAATCAACATTTCTTTGATCCTTCAAATGAATGTAATCTGGTTTTTTATTTCTCATTGAATCAAGTGACTCATTTTTGTGAATTTTAAGCTTTTTTTAGTCAAAAAAAGGCAGATTTTAAGGGCAAAAATGATTGTTTCATCTGGTTTATAAGTTTGTTGAGTTTGTGTTTGTTTGGTTTGGATTTTTTTTTGTTCTGATTTGTCTTTTCTTCTTCCTCCTGAGCACAAAGGCTATTAAAACAACAATTCTAATGGGCATATTACCGAAAGAACTTGTACATAAATGGAATGAGACTGCTTTAATGTAATTTTTAAGTCACAGAGAAAATTTAATACCTTCCAGTCTAAAAGCAATGTGACAGCTGAATATGAGTATAAATATTTGTAGAAAATGTTAAGGAGAAAAAAAAAATAAATGGTTTCTTATTAAATGGCATAAATACTTTTGTTCTAAAGAGGTATTAATAGTAAGTTCTTTAAGCAGTTTGCAAGCAGTTACTGCTTGCTTGTGTGTGAGAAGAATTTAAACTAGTTCAGGAATTCAACAGAATATAATTGTATCCATCTCTTACAGGGCAAAATGTTGGGTTTTTTTAAAATATGGAGGCATGTATAATAGCATCAATTATTAATTTAATTTGCTAAGTATAATAGAAGAGTGAAAACTTCATTTATGAAAGATGTATTTTAGAAAGATGAGATTTTTTTTTTCTATTTGTATGAGAGTGTACTGGCTACAAGCTATATTAAGAAAATTACCTTTACCCCAGCCAAAACCAGTAGAAAAGAAAAGGTGCATAACTCTTTCTCCAGAACCAAATTTTGCTGAATGATCTCATAAAGGATGATAAAACAATATTCAGAATTAGTGTGTAAGATACATGCATGGATTAATTTTATATTTTTAATAATTTCTTACTGATAAATTTGAAATAAAAATCCAATTTTAAATAGAAACCAATTTTAAATTCATTAAATCCATCAAATTCTTACTAGATGCCTAGTAAAAATAACATTGATGTGGTTAATAATAGATGAATGTATCTCTTCTGTGCCCATAGAAACTGATTTTTTATACATTCTGAGATAATTTTCATGTAACATTACATGTGAAAAACAGACCTCTCGTTTACTTACTTATACTTACATCTTTCTTTTACAGATGACACGAGAGCAGTATATATTAGCAACACAGCAAAACAGCCTTCCAAGGACTGAACATCCTCAGTTTTACCCAGTAGGGATTTATGGATGGCGAAAGAGGTGCTTATACTTCTTTGTCCTTCTGCTGTTGGTTACCATGATTGTTAATTTAGCAATGACAATATGGATTTTGAAGGTTATGAATTTCACAGTGGTAAGTATTACAGTAACTTTATGTACTTCATTTCTTCAAGTACTAACTTGTAGTTTCTTTTCCCTTTACCACGTTATTTAGAAATCTTGTAATTTTGGAGGAAAAATCATATGCACTTCTTCGAATTTTGTTCAGATATTTATACTTTTTACATATATTCTGCAGTGAGTGGACTGGTGCCCTATCTATTCTGATACTTTTGGTTAATCATATCTTCTGAAATTATATCTGGATCTTAGACTTTTTTGTTTGTTTGTTTAACCAAATCAAAAGTGTCATGATGACTGCCCCAATCATCTTTTGTTTTCTTGTCACCACTAAATAACAAACAAGAGCAGTTTGCTATATCTGTTCTGCAAAGTATCTCTCTTATGAGGGAACCAGGTTGATGGTGTCAATTTATGATTCCTTTTATAGGTTTTTTTTGTTTTTTTTTTTTTGTTTTTTTTTTTTTTTGTTTGTTTTTTTTTTTTTTTTTTTGTATTTTTTAAAAGTTTACTGTCAATTTGGACTGCTTCACCTAGAAGTGAGAGTGGCTATTTTTGTGTGGATACGGGGGTAGGTGAGTCTAAAAGACACATGCTTTAATGAGTCAGTCTCTGGCTGGAATCTTTAATATCAAAGTATTTCAGATGTATACTTGAAAGAACATCTGCATTTGATGGAAACTGTGGTAGGAGTGTGTACTAGCTGGCAGCAGAGCAGTGACTTTTTATATATCAAAAGAAAAGACAGAACTCTACACAGTTTTGAAGAGCAGTGTTTCTTCTAGGATCAGTACAGTCTTCCTCTCTCGATTTTAACCTTCATTATCCATATTTTGATGTAGGTAGTTATAAATTTCCAATTCCTATTTCACAGCACCAATTCCTATTTCTCTTCTCCTTCTCTTCTCTTAGTTTATCAGAAATAAAAGAATAGCCAGCAAAGCCAGCATAAAATCTGTGTCTAAAATTGTTCTACATCTTTTGATGATCTGTAATGCATTAGGTTATCTGAAACTGTTGTCTAGTGAGACATATTGTGCAAATACATTTATTCTTCTGAGTTTTCCAGTACTGGATGAACATGTTGAATTCATATTTTGACAACTGCATGACTTTAATATTCATGTACAGAAAAGTTTCTTTTGGGGGGTTGCCTTTTTTATGAGAGGGCTTTACTTTTTTTATTCTGTTTTTCCTTTTTTTCTTTTTTTTGTGCAATGTGTTTTCAAAATAAGATACCCATATATGTTTTTGCTTAGTAGAATAATTATTCATTTGTACTGGAAACATATTTAGGCATAACTCCCTTGAAGAATTTTAAAATACATATTTTTAAAAAGCACAGGATTTTTCTCTGTGCAGAAGATTGCATTCCAATAGAATATTTGAAAGATATTTCCATATCTAGGGATTGTTTGGCCTTCCACACTACAAGCTATTATAACACTATCTAAAGACTATCCGTTCAAATCTTTTCAATTTTGGTCATGCAGCTTTTTTAAACAAAACAAAAAGAGAAATTTCAAGATATTTTTCTTTCCTACATATCAAAGTTTATTGGGAAGTTTAAAATTCATGGTGAATTACTGAATAAAAATTACTGAAAACAAACAGATCTTTGCAGCTCTTATAATAAAACACCTTCTCCTTGATCATATTCAAATACATTTTTAAAATTATGTGCTGAAGAATGAATTTACTTCTGCAGACTCATGGAATGGTAGGTAGTCATCTACTTTGAGTAGTTAGTGTTCACTTTGGAATCTCTGTATGCTAGAAGATTGCTAGAAGATTGTCCCATTAAAAACTGAGTTACATCTTCATGCTCATGTCCTTGAATGCACATTTGAGCATGATTGGGAAAATTGTATTAAGTCTGAAAGAGTCGCATTCTTAGGGGGAGGTGTTTGAGAGTAAAATAATTTAGTTTATGAACCTAAAGTTTGTGTATTTAAAAAGGCAATGGCTTTGAAATATATATATATATATATATATATATATATATATATATATTCCATGTGCATGTATATATGTACAGATAGATAAAAAGTAAGAAATTTTATTTATGTAACTGGAGAGGGATAGGAAATCAGAAGTGCATCTAGAAACTCCAAGAGTGTTTGCTCAAAAAAGGAATATAGCCATTACAAAAAATAATTGCTGAAATTGGACTACTTTGACATTTTGACATAATTTTAATTATTTTCCTGTTTTAGCATAAGCCAGTGTTGAGCTTTCTATAAAGACAATAGTAATTGCAACATTTCAAGGGGTCATGAAGAGCCAGGTCATGGTTTGTCATTGCTGTCTGACAATTGCAACTGTTAATTTGTATTAGCTGTTGACTTTCTATTTTTAACTGTAAAGCTACAGTCACTGACAATTTGGCATAATAAAAGCCTTTCTGTAATCAAGATTCTAGTTGTAAAAGTTTTGTGAATATACTGACCTTGCACATAAAAGTTGCATTCTGAATCTGAGCTAGTTATCCCCTGCTCTTTTTATGCTCAGGGTGTACAAATAGGGTCTTTTGTAAAGCATTCATCTCCTAGTAAGATAGGCAGCTGATGTGAATTTTTCTCAAGGATAGATGAATAACTTATCGAAGAAGTAATTTTTTAAAAAATTGTTTCTTTGCAATTGTGTAAAAACATAGTACAGGCAAGGTGTGCAAATCTCCTTGTATCAGATTGTGTAATACAACTAGGAAACATAGAGAAATGTTCAGGGATACAATCTCTTATTCCAGTGTACAAGGTAAGAAACCTGAAAGTAATCACAAGTTACAAATAATTTCCCTGATATATAATATGTATCTGATCAGCCAAACTAAAAGTAATTATTATCTGTGGAGCAGGAATATTAGATGGAGGAATCACAGCTGTAGTAATAATTTTGAAAGATTTTCCCATTGGTAGCTTAGTCTTACTGTCCTTTAATATCTAGTCAAACTTTGTTACCTCACTGTTCAATTACTCTTTAGAAAGATGTGGCCAAGGAGGGCGATGGCATCTTGGCCTGTATCAAGAGCAGCGTGGCCAGCAGGACGTGGGACATGATTATCCTGTACTTGGCACTGGTGAGGTCACACCTCAAGTGCTGTGTTCAGTTTTGGGCCCCTCACTTCTGAAAGGACATTGAGGTGCTGGATCATGTCCAGAGACAGGCAACAGAACTGGCAAATGGTCTAGAAAACATGTCGTGTGAGGAATGGAGGGTGTAGTGAGATGGGGGTTGTTTTCTTCTGCCATGTCTCAAATGAAAGGATGAGAAGAAATGGCCTTAAGCTGCGCCAGGGGAGGCTCAGATTACATAATAGGGTTTTTTGCCTTTTTTTCTTTTTTTTTTTTTTCCACTGAAAAAGTAGTTGGACATTGAAATAAGTTGCCCAGGCAAGGTGTGAAGTCATCATTTCTGGAAGTGTCCAAAGGGCATCTGCATGTGGCACTTGGGGATATGGTTTAGGGGTGGTCGTGGTGGTACTGGGTGGATGGTTGGACTGGATGATCTTGAAGGTCTGATTTTCAAAGGAGACATGAACAGTATCTTGGAAAAATCAAGTCAGGAACTAAAATCTGTAACTTTTGTTAGTATAAAAAATAATAATCTTTGGAGACTTGCGTTTCATGGAACACTTACAGTTTCCTTTCCTTATACTAAGCTTGGCATGGTTCACAGGCTATCCCATAGAAACATCTGTCTTTCGCTTTCTGTCAGGATGTAATTACCTCTCACTTAGTCTATGTTATACAAGTTTAATGAAGCTCAAATGCTGTTAGTCACTTTTTTCTGTCTATACAGTAATTATACTAGGGATTTCAGGAAGGATGGACACTAAAGTTGTGACTTGGCACCAGAGCAAAGGGGTAAAATATGAATGGTTTTATGTTTAGAACATCCTGGTTATTTCACACATGTAATATATGTGAATTTTAAAGGCTTTACAGAAAGAAATATGGTTAGTTTTTTTTTTTTTACTGTGCCTGCATTCTTGTTGACCTTGTATTTCTATGGACCACGGGATAAGTAATTAGCTGATTTTTTTAAAGATCTAATCACTTTATTAATAAATTCTCTGACAAAATTTTTATTTTGTATCACCTATTCCAACCTCAACAGAACTATAGTTTTATATAATTTATTTTTCATATAGCAGATTATGCATAATGCATATTGATGCTCTATCAATCTGAATTACTATTTTGATAAAGAGATTTACTGTATGTTTTTGTTACTAACCAAATACCAGTGTAGTGATTCTGCACGTATTTCAAAATAGCTTTAAAAAAGGGAATTCAAAGCATTCTATTGTTGGGACGTGACATTGTGACATAACATGGAGAAATCAACATAGAAGTGAAGGTCCAGCTCTTGGTGGAGGAGGCATTTAATAACAACTCTTTTATACTTATACAATATTTTTTTCAAATATTTGTTTTCATGAAAATGGAATTAACCTAATTTCCATTAAAGGCTCTGTTTCCTTTTTGTGTGTTTTCTAATGTGTGCACAATTGGCATTGATATCAACACTTATTTAATATTATGTTGTTCCTTTGCTTATTACATGACATTGGTGTCTGGAGTTTACTAAAGATAAAAAATGGTAATGTTAGGAAAAATGCTTGTGCCTTTAGTTCTTAGAGCTCTTTTTGTGGCCTGTGGGAGCCACACAGTACCAAGTTATTTTACGAGTTTTGGTTGTATGTCTGATTTTGTGTGTCTTCATATTCTGATTACCCCTAGGAATCGATAAATGAAAAGCCATTTTGTGACCTCCTGTAAGAATGCTGCCACCTACTTCAGATGTTTTTTCTTGCTGTAGTTGCAGTGTTGCAGTCAGTTTTGACTGCTGTCATGACACAGTGTTGTGTTTATTGATCCATGTTAAACTCCTCTTGCCAGTACTAACATGGGAATTACTTTTAAGATCAGGAACCAGACAACTTAGCATCTGGGTAGAGACAGTTATTTCTCCAGGGGCTTAGAACTGTGCTTTAGCTTCAGACATAAGCAGAGTGTAAAGAGTAGTTTGAATTTCCTAGAATGCACGTGCTTCATGTCCCCAGCTGAGCATGTTCTCATTGCTGGCTGCCCAGCTCTGGACTCACATTGTATGGACAGCAGGTAGTTTGCAGGTGGAATATCTGCCTGAGTATACACAAGCCAAGTAAACATGATTCCTTTCTTATGTGACAGCATATGTAATAAGGCAGAAATATGCAGCCATTTGCATCATTACAGATTATCCCTATATTTCTTTACAAGTTTCAATTTTACAATTGGAAACTTTCAGATCTGCAAAAATCTAAATCTGAATTATAATATTATATTAAGATTACTTATAAAGACCAGTAAACAAGATATATTTTCCTGGGATTTCATTAATGTGCAAGAATGTGGAAATCTTTCAAATATTTAACTATGTTGGGACACACATTGCTTCTGATCTTAATATCCGATATGGAGACGACACTTGTAATTTCCTTAAAAGTACAAGTTCTCCATTAAGGTTATAATTTGATGCCTACGTTTTTTAGTGATACAGAGTTAAATCAGTTCTGTTCAATGCTTTTATCTAGATGTAGACCAAACTGTCTTGGTACACTGAAGAAAAACAAAATCTATTTGCGAAACTGTACTGTAATAGTAATTATCCATTTCTCAGCAAGCATGACAGTGATATGAATAGTTGCATTTCTAATATTCTTTAACTGTTCTGTGTTTATTTGATGGTAGAAGCATTATTTGGTTATCAGTTCAGTTGGTTCTGCTGAGCTATATGATGAAGATAGCAGTTTCACATATTAACTAATACAATCTCAAGTAGAACTAGGGCAAGGGCCTGTTCCATTTTTTAGACAATCTTTGAGACATGTTCAGTTTGTAGCAGGTTGGCATTTCGAAATTATGAAGTTTTGTAATTGTACTTATCTCAAAAATATTTTCTTCATTTGGCAAACCGAAAACTTCTTTTATTTGAAAAAGGCAGCAATTTGTTATTAGGTTTTGAATAAATAAACCTAATATGAATAACAAAAGTTGATATATATTTAATAAATATATCCTGTCACATCCACAGGTTTTATTTACTTCAATGACAATAGTTTATTGTCAATAATTTTTTTAAAAAACAGTAAATTATCTCATTTTTAAAACTTTATTAACTAGGTAGAAAATTATTTCTCTAGACCCATAAGTATTTTAGCTTTCAAGAACATGATGTTCTGTTTTGGGATAAATGCAAGAAAGCTCTTGTTTCCTTTTTGTTTGTTTTTTATAGTGACAAAGTTCCAGTCTAGGGCAAGTAAAATAATTAATTTTTAATGATTATGAGACTTAAGATATGAGATGAGAGACCAAGGTTCAAATTGTCTCCAATGTAGGTCATGTTCCAGATGAGTGTTTTACCCATAGGTTATTAGTCTTTCTGATTTCTGATATTTCTTTTTAGTAGATATGTGACATCTGTTTACTATTTCTTAATCTCAAACATTACATATCAGCTTTGTAACAAATTTTATTGAAAGTTGGGAGGAAATGGCTGTGTATTTCTCAGGAATATTTTCTACACAGATTTATAATTCTTTTGAAAATTTGACTTTTTAATAATTTGAAAAAATGTCAAATTGAAATTTGAAAATCTTCAGCCAGCTAAAATGAGTATTAGAAACCAGATGTCTGCACGTGGACATGTATGCATGTATGCACAAAGTCTTATTTATATAACTGACTATGTTCTCATATCTTTATGGTGCAGAAATTTCAGCTTCTTAAATGAACCTGTCAGCTCCATGAATAATTCAACAACTTACTCATAGAATGTCAGCAAATTATTCTTGCTATGCGTTAATTTTGCTTGGACTTTTTTATCCCATTTTTTAACATTCATGTAAAAGCACAGCTTTAGAGAGCTGGAGGGTATTTTGTACAACTTGTGTCCTCTGCCATTTTCAGTGCCGTAGGCAAGAATGAACTGATTTATTCTTACACTCTTTTGAGAATTTCTCATATTTGCTGTCCTGAGCACAATGAAAAACTCATTTTAAGTATTTCTAGTACCATTTCTCTAAATCACTATTTTGTCTCATCTTCTGTGTGTACCTCCAGTATTGTCTACCTCTTTTCCTAGTCCTTATGGGCAGGAAAAAATCAGTGTCAGTGCAAGTACAGTGTAGATTACTTGACTGTACAGTAGTTACAAAATCTGTTGTGCCACAGTGGAAAGGTGACTAGTCTAACATCAAGTTTGTGATACATAAGGCAACAGCTTACTTTAACAGTCAAGTCACTGTTAAATATATTTTGTTAGGTATGGTATAGTCCTGGACATCTCATGGAAAGATATCTTTTGGTAAAAAGTAGGAAGGCATTTTTTAAAACAATCCTATTTAGTAGCACTTCTCAGCAAATATTAACTGCTTTGCTTAGTGTGCAGGTTACACTATTGATTCTGTGTGGCTGAATACAAACCTTAAATTATTTGTTTTGTTTCTGAGATGATATGGCTGTACATTTTGGGGTTTGTTTTTAACAAATGATCTCTGATGAAGAAAGAATGGGATAAAATTAATTTATAATTTTTATATTTATTTGATCATTCAGATTTAATGTCAGAGTACTAGTAGACTTTCCAATAGAAAAAGGAAGTAAATATGTTGCACCTTAGACAGTCTTGTAAAAATGTGATTTAATTAACTGTAGAAAAATTTAATCTATTTACACAATTGTTTAAACAATTTCAACTTGACCTTACAATGGCTTTGGAAATTTGTACTCTAGTATCTAGGTCTTGAATTCCTAGAGAAAGGTGCCTATAAAAAATGTTAACTTTGCAGTCATGCATTGAGAACATGAAGAAGCATTTGCCTTTCCAAGGCCACTTCTTGTTCATTTGTGTCGTTGCTTTAGATTTGTTTCATTGTCAGGACTGACTTATAATCAGTTTAAGGGACACAGATACAACTTGTACCTTTATGCCGTGTGAGCTGACCAACATTTCAAAGGTAGCTTGCCCCATATTTCAAAATGTGGATGGCTACATCTTCTACCCTTCACTGGAGTGATTCTGATTGTGCATTAAACCATGACAGGTGCAACCTCTTATAAGGGCCTTAATATTCCAAAAAAGGCACAGACCATGGCTATAGAATGTGCAGAAGATCGCAACAATAGCTTAAATTCATGTGATAGGCTAGCTGAAAATGTGTCTATACATATATAGATATGTGTGTGTGTATATACACATATATATTCAGTTTGCAGACCTTTACCTTCTCTGAAATAATCTTGTGCTCAAGCTCAGTGAACAACGTTTACTAGACAGCTTATTCTTAATCATTCACTGTGTCAATAAGCTGGAACAAATATCTCAGAATTTTTTTCAAATATTTGCTTTCATGAAAATGGAATTAACTCAATTTCCATTAAAGGCTCTGTTTCCTTTTTGTGTGTATTCTAGCATGACATTAGTGTTTGTAGAAAATGAGATTTTCAAGAGAATATTATATAAATATAATTTTGAATTCTTAAAGGTTTATCAAGTAAGATAGTTCTGACACTTATATTTGTCCAAGTGTATAACTTAAATAGCAGATATTTGAAGAATGTTTTTGATGTGCAGTCATTTTTAATGAGGGGGAAAAAGGAGGAAAAAATTAATTTTGTATACCAGGGTTCATAAAAATAATCAACAGAAAGTAAAGAAAAGAGGGCTAATGCATCAGCGTGTTTGAAGTGAAGCAACTAAATCAGAGTTAATTTTATAGTTCAGGCCAAGCAGTAATATTTTGTAAGTTTATTTAGCAGTGATTAGAGAGATATCAAACCACTTGAACAGATTTTAGTTACTTAAAAGCACCAACAGTCTGTATGAATAATGAGGTGTGTCATTCTTATTTCCTTTCTATTATTGGGATGACTTATCTGAGTAAATTAAAAAAAAAAAAATTACATTCTCTGCTTGGAATCTTGCTTTTCTTTGTACAAATCATCCATCTTGAAATAAATACAAGTCTCTGTATTAAGTACAAGGGCAGAATGTACTTATGTAAATCTAGCCTAAATTAGACCTAGCACATTTAGGAATTATAATAAAAAAAAGAAACAGGAAGATACAATACGTAGTGATAAATGTCTTACATGGCAGAGTATTTCCTCTTCTTTCTTATAAGTCAGGATATTAAATGTGTGGTTGGAATCCCAGAGAGGATTAAATGATGAATCAAATGTTTCACTGATGCAAAGGCAAGGACATTTTTTAATAAAAAATGTGAATAAGGATTTGCCTGTCCTGCAGCAAACAAGGAGAAAAATTTTCAAGACTTTTACTCAAAAGTTACAACACTGATGGAAGTATCATTTCTACGCCTGACAAACATATTTTACTACTGCTAGGTACAATCAAGGTATGAAAATCAAGAAATCCAATAAAAGCAGATTATAAATGGTACTGACAGAGGCAGTGTAGAAGTAGTGGAAATGCCACAAAATAGAAGTCAATGTTAATGCACAGTCCTAAACCCCTTAATCGTAATCTAAATTTGGCTGCCTTTTCAGGAAAAGCCTGGTGCATCAGAGCTTGTCCAATGATTTGTTATTCAGGCATCATGGTCTGTCACATCAGTGTCCACCAATAATGTAGTTCTCACCATTTTAATGTGACACTCAGATAAATACAACAAATGGTGCAAAGCCTCGTGTAAGATCTTTTAAAGAGTTTTGAGATTACTGCATCTTACAAGACGAAACCCCCCCAAAACGCCAGATACATATTTTAATGTCTCTAATAATGAAATCAGCATTTTTGTGATGCAAAATCACAGTCTATACCATTTTTTAATTATAGATCTTCCTTTCCTCTCACCTTGTTGACATCTATTTATACAGTAGAGCAACATCAAGAAATGTTTTCCCAAAGAGAAATTTTTAAGTACTGTGTTTATTTTCGTTATTATCTTGAAGGTTCAGGTTCATAACAGCAAGGATGTGCAAGAGGGTAACAGATTTCTGTCTACATCAACAAAAAATTAAAATTGGAATAAGTATAATAAAAATGCAATAGGAATTAATATGTATTAACTTTGACTAGTTCAAATTCTAACACGTCTTTCTTCTCATATACTGGGATGGCACAAGTCAAAAAGTTAAAATCAACTCTCTTTATAAAATGAAAATCAAAATTGCTGTCATACTCTCCTCTGCTCAGTTGAGATGATATTTTAATAATAAAGGTCAGTAGAAGCAGATGTAAAGATAAAAATTAAAAAATATACACTTGGTTATCTTCAAATCATTCTTCCGTCTTTTAGAGACAGAACTTTCTCATTTCCTTCATTGTGTTCAGGAATGTACAATTCATACCAGTCATCTTTCAGGCTCTGGTCATGCTACATAGAAGTAACAGAGGAGAAAAATAACTATATTAGCGTTATTGGCTGAACAAGCAATATGAAAGACACTAATTTTAAATAGTTTTTGTCACATACTCTAACATTGTTATTTATTTACTAAAAGATGATAATCGCTATTTAAAAAATGTGTTCATGTTTTACAGTAGTCAATTTAAAATAAAAATGTATGATGTCAACAATTTGCCTGTGGATTTGTTCCTCAGACTGATTGATACAAGCTTATACGTATACAAACATCCAAACTTATTTTTTCTCAAAAGGGATGTAAACTATTTACTTTTGAATTTCCTTGTGGTTTTCACAGGTTTTTTTGGTTCTTCAATAATTAAAATGTTAACTATAAAGGGAGAGGGTTGATTTTTTAAGCTTAGTTCTATGCTATCTTGCTTTTACTTTTAATCTTCATTAATTATTTGCAAAATAATTTAAATTAAATCCTACCTACAGGATGCTACTATGGAAATCCTTTTGTCATGATTGCAAAAAGAACACACTCTTTTTTGGTACCTAAGGAGGACCTGTTGGAGAGTAAAAAAGGGCAAAGAGTATGGCAACACAAAGTCTCTGGCAGATATAAAACTTCAGGGGAATATGCTTCTTGTAGACTCTCACATCACATTTGATAGGAGGATAGCAGGAGTGTTATGGTCTGCAGTTTTTAATATGAACTGTGGAAAAATAAATATCCTGTTATGAATTGTTATCTGAGCTTTCGTCTAACTGTCAAAGGACTCTTATACTTCTGTTTTAAGGTTTAATAAAGCTGTAACCTGGAGCTTGCTGAAGGTTAACACATTTACTTTCAAGAAAATAAAATTCAATGGCAGATAAGGGCATTTATTACTGTACAAATAAAAAAAAAATTTTTGTAGTCTGAAGGGAAACATTAATGGATTTTGGATTCATGGTGTGTGTGAATAAAATTACTTCAGATATACCCTAAGGTTCAGGTGAAACCTGAGTCATATGTAAAGTAAAAATATAATAAAACACCTCATAATTCTTAACCCTTCTTAAAAATTCTGAACACAGTTAAAACTGTCTCAATCAAAATGAAAGTAAGTATAGATTTTATAGTAGGATACATTATAAGTACAGATTCTCAAAGGTATAAGCTCAGCTGTAATATTCTGCAGACTACTGCTATTTGTTGACAGAAGGTCTGAGGAGTCCATCTAACTCGTCCAGTCATAAAAATATTTCACAATCCTGTTTTCTAGTTAACTGAAATTTATTAGTAGAGTATTACTGAATATTCAATAAGCTTATAGTGTATAAATTTACACACACATCAAAGATATTCCTAAATAATCATTTTACATTAAGTAATTTCTCTGTATTACAGAGAACATTTCTAAAATCTTACTTTACAGCTTTAAGTTTACTGGGCATTAAAACCTTGCACTACCTGGTAGTGCTCTCTGTTTATTGTGATTATAAGTATTTATATAAACTTTTCCACACTTCTGTATGGGTTTTTTTACGCTTTTACATTTGGTATTATTTTCATACACGCAATCTAAAAGATTCAAGTGTCAGGTTAGCACTTAATGGCTGGATTTTCAAAAGTAATTGGAAGTCAACCTTGGCGGCATGTATGTTATTTGAAAAATGCCATCCTTCACAGCTTTATGGCTGTTGGTGTTGCAAGACACCCTCTGGATCCATTCTGTGTGAAATATTTCCTTTATGGAGTATGCCTTGTATTTCCATCTATGTGTATGAAACACACCTGTGTGTACAGCTACCCATGTGAATCACAGACAGCCTTTCTTATGGTGGCTGCATTTTAATATTAATCTGTTGTTTGCCCTCTGACCTTAATCAGGTCAGTGTACAAGCAAGGATTGCCAGAAGCTTCTCCATATATTCAGATTTGAATATACTTTAGGATCTAGCTGCAGAAAGATCATATAATGAATGTTTTAGTTGACTTTGCCCATGTGATTGGGGCTGATTAATGTCTTTGAAATGGAGTATCATGACAGAATGCTAGAATATTTTCTATAGTTAATTTTGAAACTAAAAATATTTGAATAAAGATGCTCCTCCAAATATTTTTTAATAGTATGGCAGTTTTTATTTGATTTTATTTCATGAAAGAAATGAAAAATGCCATAATCTCTGATTGAGATTAGAGATTAACCTAACAGCAGGTTAGGGGTATGGTGGCAGTATTACTGATATCTGAGGTGGTAATTTTCCAAAACTACCTAGAAACTGTAAGAGGCAAAACAATCTTTCTAATTTGATGTAAAGTGAAAGCAGAAAAGCCTTGCATATTTTCAGTAAGTCTTTTTTTTGTTATTTTACAGAAAGTCTTTTTCTGGTTTCTGACAAAAATTGTCTTTATATTGCGTGCTCCAACATTCTCCTGTTTTTCATTAGATCTCCTCCGAAAGCAAAACAAAATCTATATGACAGTATAAAAGCAGACTTCTGAGGTCTATAAAATTCTTAGAAGCACACAAGTCAGCAAAAACTTCATGAATCTTCAGGTAAAGACATAATAATAAACTATGTTTCCTTTTTTCACTTTTACAAGTGACTTATAGAATCATCATAGAATCATAGAATGGTTTGGGTTGGAAAGGGACCTTGTTCATCTAGTTCCAACCCCAGTGCCATGGGCAGGAGCACATTCAATTAGATCAGGTGCTCAAAGCCCCATCCAACCCAGCCTTGAGCAGTGATGAGGCATTTACAGTTTCCCTGGGCAACCTGTTCCAGTGCCTCACAACCTTCACAGTAGAGTTTTTTCCCCTAATATCTAACCTAAACCTACTCTCCTTCAATTTGAACACCTTTCCCTTTGTTCTTTCACCACACACTTTTGTAAATAGTTTCTCTCCATCTTTCCTCCCTTCAGATACTGGAAGAATGTAGTTAGGTCATCCTGAAGTCTTCCCCTTTCCAGGCTGAAATTCTCTCAGGCTTTCCTCTTAGGGGAGGTGCTCCCTCCCTCTGATCAACTTGGTGCCCCTCCTCTGGACCAAGCATTAACTCTGTTCCTATTTTTCCCCAATCCCTTGTCTTCATCAATATCACTCGTGATTATCAAACCACCCCATGTGGTTATCTCAATGGAACTGATACCATTTGCATATTACTTTAATGTAGTCATACTGCAGTGGTAAGCATGAGGACAGAAACCCAAGAAATTAGCTGGTTTAACTGCTCCAATTTTAAGTGAGTGGAATAATTCATATAATTATACTTCAGAATTCGTTGCATATATTTGATTTTCCTCGTGCTGCAAAGTGAAAGCCTAAAGGTGTACAGAAAAGGATGTATAGGTAAAGGGAAGAAGAAATAGGAGGCAGAAGAAAAGACTAATCAAATATGGTAAAAGTATGAGAATAAAAAAGGATTATGAGATGGAAAAATTGAAATTTAAAAAAAAAAGCTATTTATCTTTCATATAAAAGAGGTTTCTTAGCTAATAGATGTATTAGCTACAGGCAGCAATGAGTTTTAAAAATGAAAAACAGTACATAATTTTTAGATCACTAAAATTAAAATGGTGACAGCACTAGCAGCTATGATGTATTGCAAAGAAGTATTCTAGTCTTCTGAATAAATCATTGAACAAGGACTCTGAAAATCAGAGTTTGATTTTTAGCACTCTTTGCAGTTTCCTAGCTTAGAATGTTAATGATTTATTACTTCTAAATGAAAATTGTTGGAAAACCAACTTGAATGAGAGCAGTCCTGAGAAGGATGTGGGGATTCTGGTGGATGAGAATCTTGGCATGACCCATCAGGGTGCAGCTCAGAGAGCCAACTATATCTGGAGCTGCTTGAAAAGTAACAAACCCAGCAGTTTGAGGTGATTCTACCCCTCAACTCCACCCTTGTGAAACCCCACCTGGAGTACTGGTACAAGTATATATATATATATATATATATATATATATATATATATTATTAAGAAAAGTTTTTCTGATAGTAATCAGCTTAATTATGGAAACAAGTTGGTGTGTTTTTTTTAATATATAGTTTTGGAAAGAAAAGAAAAAGGAAATTAGAGTCAAGAAAAAATATGGATAGAGGAAGCAACAGAAAAAAAGAAAGAGAAGAGGAAAAAAAGACATGAAAATCAGGACAAACCCAACAACTGTACTCCTTTTTTTTTAAAAGGGCCTAATGCAGGACTATGCAAATTTTACAAGGACAGATACATTCTGAAATATACCTAAAGCTAGGTTCTTAGAGTGATTCTGGAATTTTATTCATGTGGAACTGTACTTTATTGTGTGAATATGTGAATATACTTTAATACCTTTAGTGGAAATAGGCTCTTGGTTTATTTTCTCTGAAAATATTTGCCAGGGGACTATAAATCTATTCTTAAAAATTATGATTACCTTTCACATAAGTGGAAGATGAACTCTAGCATATTTAGCAATACCAGCAAGGTGTTATTTATGCAGGTGTGAGTTTTAACAGTGCCACTACAGATGCAGCATGTGTGTGTTAGCAGGGAGGCACAAAGTACATGGCACATTCATTTTTATATGATTTATAGGTTTAAACATATCTTGAAATACTTAGAAGTGTTTGAAATATCTAGTATGTACTCATTAGTTGTCCCATTAATGGAGGGATATAAATTTTATATTAATTTAGAGATACTTTTGGCCTCTAACCTTTATGTTGTGATGTGCTAGTGACATTAAATAAACACAATTGCTGGATGCTGCAATTCTTTTAGAAATATTTATTACTTACAATAAAACTAAACTCTGTAATGATTCTGTAAAAATTACAGTACCAGGAGAGAGAGGCCTTTGGGAAGAAGTGTTTTTAGGCTCATACTAAGGCAGAGCAATACTGGCCAAGTCTTGAAAATGAGAGTAGAGGAATGAAGAAAAGGAAGGAAGGAAGGAGAGAGAAAGAAAAAAGCATCTCTTCAATGCAAATTATGTTGGCAGTTTCTGGTTGTTGATCTGACACTCGTTAGCTGGGTATACATAGCTAAATAAGCTCTAAGGAGTATAATTGGTGAAACAAAATATAGGTAAAAGTTGATGGATTAGCATAGAATTAATGATGCTAACAGCCCTGCATTTTCTAGGGAAACACTGCTGTGAAATAAGGAACAGATGCTGAAAAATATGGCACATCTGATGCTGCTTGTGCAAAGTGACCCTTGGCATTTTGTATGAGGTCAAAAGATTTCTGAAATTTCAGTGAACAGGGACTGTGGACATGGAGGTTGACAACTCAAATCAGGTGTGTGCTTTGCCTTTCAGCAAATATCTGATGATCATGGGTTTAAATAAAATCTAAGGTTCAGCAGAGAATGCCTGAAATGCTATTTCTTGTAGAATTTTGCAGTTGTTAAAGATGTGTTATATAATCTGACATAATTTATTCGTGATCTATTTTTATTCTCTTCATTTGAAGAGTAGAAACTATTATTGAAAGTTATTCTCACTACTGAAAATTGATTTCAACAAATCAACGTGTAATGCAGAGTTTAGGAAAGGATGTGTGGAACTAAACTATTAGCTGGAATTTCATTTATTACTTGACATACTATATTTATTTTTTTATTTGCATAGGAAAGATGATGATACATCCAAATAAAGTTCCAATTTTCATTTTAAATAACTATTCTCCCTGTCCCAATAATCTACATGCTGATTTTTAACAATTAAATACTGTTATTTAACCAAACCCACTGTTGTTTAGAATCTAGCTGTTTACAGAGACATTTGCCTCTAGCTACTTTTTTCATGCACTTTTGCTACAGAATGGTTATTCAGTAGATGATAATTTCAGTGTCACCTCAGTTAAGAATTGTGGGAGATTGTGAGAAATTGCAGGCAAATTAAACACATTGTGAAGTATCACAACTTAGATGTAATTTCACATGTAAAATGTGTAACAAACATGTACAAACTGAGCTACTCAGACTAAACAATAGGGGGTTTTTTATCCCTTTGTTGAAAGTACATTCCATCTGAGTCAATAAACATGCCTTCTGAATGTGTTTTCAATAGAAATAAAATTTAATAAACAGTAAAGATGAATATAATAATAGATCAATGCAGTCTGAATAGACCTGACAGAGGCTTTATGACTGATTTTCTTGAAACAAGCTACAGGAATGCCTGACATGAGTGGAAACAAATTCTGGACTGGGGACATCAGCATGTAGGAAATGATGGTTATCTTTTTGCAAAGGGTTCAGTCAGGCTCTGTCTCAGAAAGGTTAAAGGCCTGGATGTGGTGATAGACATTAATTGTTTGAGGGGGTTATTTGTTTACACTGACAGATTTATAAATAAAAAAGCTAATTAGGTAATAAGAAGGATTCACATAGAACAACAAAAATTTTACTATTTTGTATACAATCCAAGGTAGTAAATATAATGGAATGGCACAAAAAGCTAACTCCTGTATAGTATCAATTCATCATAGATGGCTAATTTCATGCCTCTTGATTTAGTTTATGATAATTCTTTTTAAAATTGTGATGCAGTATTACTGGTTTGGATATACATTGAGCATTAGCTGGAAAAGGTAAAAAACCCTGCTTTCTCAAAATTGATAATAGCCTTCACAATGATCCAAATAAGAACAGTATGCATCCTTAAGAAAGGACTATTGTCTTTTTCTTGTGAAATTTTCCAGCATCTTAGGAGAACATCTTGTTGATGGAAGTAGTTTGGCACTTTTTGACTGTGGGCTTCATTAACACTTTATAGGGATGCATGAGCATGGTGATGAGAAATCCTTTCTAGTTATGGGAAAATTGATGCATGTTACACAGGACAGTATTTTTTATTATTATTTTTTTGCCCAAATGGTTATGTCTGGGATTTGAGGACATTGAAAATCAGGTGATTTGAGGCACTCTGTTGTGGTTTTAGAATCTACTAGCCCATCCTCTTTTGGAAGAGCTATTCCTAACAATGCAAACACATTAAGACAAAACCAAAGTATATTACTAATCAAACAGAACCCTTGTCTAGTCAAATCACTCAAATTGCTCTTTATATGCTCCACCTTCTTAATACTGAAGAGAGAAAACAACAGGTACTTCCAGTGGTTAAATCTTAATTTAACTTTATAGGCTATGGATTATGACATACCTTGTGCTTCTACTGTAGGTTGGCTAAAGTTATATTGCAAAATATTCATTAATTTTCTAATGAAAAGAAATATTTTTTCAATAAGAAAAATATGTTCTCCCGTTGTACAGAGAGAATATTGAATATATTGTATTATTAGTGTCATTCTTACACATGTGCTACAGAATGTAAAATAAATTGTACAGTTATCACAGGGAAATTTTGTTGATCAGATACTGAGATACACCATGTTTCAAAATCAATTCATATGGACAATAATGAACAGAAAATCTCAGTGAACAGTGGGAAAATATTTTTACCAAAATAGTTGTTTTGTATCTGACCTTTTTTCTACTCCCTAATTCTCAATGGAAACTTGAAAATATTTTCAGCAAATAAATCTTGGAACTAAAGCTAGCAGCAGTAAAAAATATGGAAAGAATTACCTCAATGGAGGTACTGGGTTTATGACACATTATCATTTTCCTCACATCTCTATCAGATGACCCTTAATTTTCCATAGGTAATAACTAGCTTTCTCTCTCTTGCTGTTTCTCCAAACTTTATTCCTTTGCTAGTAACTTCTCCTCTGCATAGGTGCCAACCACACTTATCTCTCATATTACCTAGCCAATTAGTGTAATTAAGTTATAGTCAAAGCAGTTGTATTCAATTTGGGTTTGCTTTTGTTTCAGTGTGAATTTTTTCAACGTGTGAGTTTATCCATTTAACTATACCAGCTGGGCTAATAAGTGATATTACTTTTTCTTGTTTCTTTGCCTTCTAATTTCCAGATGGTTGCTTTCAATGTTTTTCATATGTCATGCAGGAAAGGTGGTGAGATGATGATCAATACTTGTATGTGATCTCTGAAATTCTTCATTGAAACTGCAAAATTATCAGAATGTAAACACAGGGAAGAGCCACAAGATCAGAGATATGATATAGTAGCAATACTGGCTTGTGAAATTGCTGTCCAAACTTAGTAATCATCAGCATTTTAGTATTAAAGTGGAATTTTTGCATCATTACTTCAGGCTGCCTGTACTGTTGTGAGCCTGGCTCTTGCCAGGTTACAACCAAGCTGTTGTCCTCTGGGGATTGCTCTACAGTAGCATCCAGGAAAAAAAAAAAAACAAATTTATAAAAAGCAGCATGAATTTTATGAGAACAAATTTATGCTTTTTATTTGGATTTCATATCATGTTGGTCACAGAAGTTCCCCTGTGCCATTGCTACTCTATCTCAGTAGATGAAAAAACTTAGCCATATGTTGCATTACATAAACAAAAGTTTTTTAATTCCCAGACTTATTATAGGAAAAATAATTCAATCAAAATAATAATTTATTTCATATTTTTCAATTTGTGTGTACTGTTTTTCACACTGCACTGTAACTTCACGTGTTCTTTTGTGATTCCTGAGGACCAAGACTATGCAACTTCATTGAGCAGGCATTAAGTTTAAAATAAGAAAAAACAAAGGGCAATAAAATTACAGTAAAAGAAGGGAAAACTGAGGTTGTCAGAAGACGAGAAGAGCATTTGGAAGGTGTCAGCAAGGAATGCAGGAATAGAATTCTATAACATTATATTATTGGATAGAAACTTCACCATGTCATGGATACATCTCTGCTGCTATGGAAACTTTTCTGTGTAGTCATAGAATCACAGAAAATATCTAGAGAAACTAAGGATTTTCAGTAAATGAGGAAAACTGCAGGAAAATATTTTGCAATTTTATAAATTTTTCTTGTTTCCACTGCAACAAAAATGAACTTTTCACCATTTTTAAGAACTATCCAGTAGTTTGGCACTGGAATTGCAATTATGGGATGTAGAAGAAAAAGTTCAAAAGAAGCAATACAGCAGCTCCATAGTGTTTGATCATGCATTTCAGTACTTCTGAAGATACCTTTCTAAATTAGAAGTCAGCACATTTCTAATATATTTTGTAGTAATCTTATAAACTAGTATTTTCTTTGGAAAATTTTATCACTTGAAAATGTTGCAGTTACCTGAATAATGGCAAAAAATGGATCTGAATTATTGAGGTGTACTTGGGATTACGTCAATAGAACATATAATTCCATTTCACAATTTTCTTTGTGAGATTTTATGTTTCATCAACGGACAAGCTTACTATAGTGCATCCTCAGATTTGAAATTATCTCTGGGTTGTTTTTTTTTTAATGAGATATTCTTGATGTAGTATTGCTTGCAATTTTTACTTGCTGCTTTGTGAATTGTCTATATAAAATCTATTCTAGTAGTGGCTGTGGCTCTCAGTTCATGAGCTGCTAATAGCTGTAGGCACTCAAAAAACAGTCTCCAAATATATCTTAAAACCCAACCCACCTTTTCTTTCACAGTAACAAACTACAGGCAAAGCTACAATATTTTTTCTGTTTGCTGGGAAGGCATATCCACACTTAAATGGTTTTGAACTGGTACATAGTTGTAGAGATTGCACTAACCACAATTATTTACTTCAAAAGTGTTTGCTTGGATATATGAACACAATCCTGTAAAAAAAACCAAACCGCTTCAATTCTTCTCTCACATTCTCTCAACCACTGTAATGAGTCCATTGTGCTTTTCATAGTACCTGGATAACCCTTGCAGTTGAGATGGGGACAGTGTCAGAACTGCATTTCTGCTCTCATGGACTGACTTTTATCAGGTCACTCTTCTCTCAGGACTGCAGTCTGAAGCTCCTGAAGCCATAACTTCTTAGATATTTGTAAACCTCTGTTCTCTTGATTTTATTAAATAGAAAAATGTAGCTTCTGCATTGTACCCTGGTGCCAGGACAGGAAATCTTAAGCTGCCCTTTTCCAATAATCTCCTCTTTCTTCCACTACATATTCCTGTTTCTTCAACACAATAGAGTAGCTGTGTTCTGATGTTAATACTTAGTTCCTTGTTTGTTTGGGGTTTTTTTGTTTCTTCGTTTGTTTGGTGAGTGTTTTACTTTGTTTTGTGGAGTGTTCTGTTGTTTTTTGTTTTTTTTTTTTCATTTGAGCATTTGGGCATAGAGTCAGGAAGAGAAAGAAAATATCAGGAAATTTGACTCTTCATTTTTTTATGTGTATTTTTGTGGGGTTTTTGTTGCTGATGTTGGGTTTGGGGGTTTTTTTGGGTTTTCTTTTGGGGTGTTTGTTTGTTTTGTTGGGGGTTTTTTTGGGTTGAGGTTTTTTGTTTGTTTGTGGTGTTTGTTTGTTTGTTTGTTTGTTTTACTCAGTTCATTTCCCAATGGTAGAGATCTGGGAGAAAAAAGTAGAAAGAAGTAGCACAGCAATTGCTGCTGCAGATTTCAGTTTGTGAAACTACATCTTGAGCCAGTGTCTGTCAGTGCTGCATGCAGTCACTGTTGCCCAGGCTGGCTGCTACCACAAGTGTCTCCCAGGTCTCACACATTCTTCTTCCTTACTCTGCTATTTGATTTGGTACAGTCTGACAGAGACCTTGATACGTGCTTTGTGCTCCCTGAGTCAAGTGAAAATACAGAATTGTGGATAGATGACAGGGTTTGTCCATGGCTATCACACAGAAATTCTCACTGATTACAGTCGGTGGCAATTGCAGTTACTATGGTGGGCAATTTATGCCTTTCTTTACTGGACATATATTTTTTAAGTTTTTTCAAGATACTGCAAACTTAATAGAAACTTTACAGCAAAGAGGAAAACATCAAATAGCTTAGTGTTCTCTACTGGGAGTAAGGTTTCAAAGCTGCCATCTTACTGCACTGTAGCTTCCTTTTTTTTTCCCAGGCTATTTTTGTGAAATTAGAATGATTTGCAACTCTGAAAACTATTTTGGGATACCAATTCTGCTTCAGAAGGAGCAGTAGTCTCTTTTATGGGATTTAGGATGAAGTTGTCTCTTCATTCTGCTCTATAAGAATCATTCTATCCACCCAGAGCTAGTGATGCACTTGATATTAACCCTTTATGAAGAGATTAAGAGTGCTCTGTATCCCTATGAACAGCAGTGGATTCTGAGACTGCAGAGGGAGCAAGTGGGATGGATCTGTGTCTCATCAAAGGTGTTGCTTTTTAGTGTGCTTTGACACTACCCTGAAATGAGATCTGAATAACAGATCCCTGAAGTGGGATCTGTTATTTCATATAAAAGAACATGATTGTATTTAAAAGTCTGTACAAGTTCAGCAGTATAAGAAATGTATTCTGTGCAAAGCAATAGAATATGCATTTTTCAGTTAAAAATTGATAGAGACAGTACACAATCAGAAAATTTCTTCAGAAACTAAAACTAATTCAGTGTTGCAGCATTGGTTGAAATTTATTTACTGTACAAGTTTTTGATGAAACATTGCATTTCCTTATGGCAAAGGAAAATTTTCCTCACAGATATTTATAATATTGAATAAGAGAATAGTGATTTTTTTAAATATGTGGTTGTAATAGGATGTATTTTCATTGAGTTTCAATGTTGCCTTCACGTGGAATTATGGAACTCTGCTCTTATGCTTTCTGTAAGCTCCACAAAATTCTACACTGAATTAATGAACAGATTCTAAAACTTCCTGTGATATCTGTAATTTACCCCAATATCTTCCATCAAATATTTCCACTTTTATATTAGAATTCAGTACTATAGCTAAGTTCTAAATTTAAGTGATGTTGCAAGGTCAAAAAAAAGGGACTTTAACCTAAATGTTTTAATATAAATTCTTTTATTATGTCAAGTGTCAACTTTGCTTCAGTAAACAGTGAAAAGGATGATATGATTTGATCCTAAATTTTTTTGAATAACGTAATATAAGGAAAGAAGATACCCTAAGATTTGAGAGTTCCCTTTTTTACTGAGTTTGTTGTAAGAGTTTTTCAGCATATACAATTTATGCAGCAATTACCTACTAATGTTGGAGAATTGCTTCCAATTAAACAGTCATAAATAGTGATGCACCAGGCACAGTAAAATATTAAGTGTCTTACAGAGAAGTAGTAACCCCCTTTCTTTGGCAATGCTGTGTGATTGTTACTTTTGAAACAGAAATATCTACCATTTTTAGTGCTTTTTCACAACTTGACAGACCATGTTCATATCCACTTAGAAATGTTTACCTTGATGCATTGAAAACTGTACACCTAAAATCTAACATCTTACTTCAATGGGAAGAATTTTCAATTAGGGTTTTATGCTGTGCCTAGACAGCAACTGATTAAAAAAATGTTATTTGCTAAGTGATTATGATGTCTGTTTGATACAATTATTTTTCTTTACTGTGGCTGACCCTTTCTTTGCTTGCATTTAGACCGTCATATGAAAGGATTACATTTAAAAATCAGGAAGTGTTTGCTGTCACTCGCAGGCCATTGAAATTTTTCAAGTTTATGAACCTCTCTCTGAGCTCTTTACAGACTTCCTCCATCAACATCCTTCATGATATATTGACTACTTTTTCTGAACATTCACAAAGTGCTCAAGAATATTAGTCAGACTCTAGCAGGATGTAAAATCCAACTAAGTAAATTGACTGCTATTATCCCATTAAAATCCAAGTATTATTTTTTCATGCTGTACATTTGAAAAAGGGTTTTTTTGGTCAATGACAATTTTCATTTATATTTTCCTTTCAAAAGTATATGCCACTATTTTATATACATTCAGACACTTATCTATATAGATTTAAACTGCTAACATAGAGGACTTGATTATATTGCCCAAATTAATAATCTCCCTGCACAACTCTACATTAGCACAATCTAGATCTAATGAAAGAGCAAGTCCAAAATCTCCTCACACTGTTCAGACAGACCAGTTTATTACTGACACATCATTCTATCTATGTGAATGGTTAGGTTTTCAGATTTTCAGTGTAATGGCCACTAGACAAAAAGTTTGGGATTGACTGATTGGTTTTAACGCCCTATGGATATGCTGCTTAGTCATATGAGATTGCTTATCAGTGTTGCTTCTCTGAAGTTTCCCCCTTAAATGTTCTGATACTACTGATAATTTGGCCAATTTCCCACTAATTTTACAGTTCAAAAATGCAGTCCATATGTACTTTTTTGGCTACCAAGATCTAAAAGCTCTGTTAAAATCAAGATAAATTACATCATCTACTTTCCCTTCTATCT
Organism: Phylloscopus collybita; assembly: GCA_027886175.1. NCBI lineage: Eukaryota > Metazoa > Chordata > Aves > Passeriformes > Phylloscopidae > Phylloscopus > Phylloscopus collybita. The sequence continues at coordinate 26,994,401 of JAJNNQ010000009.1, read as the reverse complement.
ACATAACAGTTCATTTGATTTTAGAAGCAATTACTTTAATCAAGTGTGATTTGCTAAATTACCTCTTTGTTATGTAGTTGGAAGATTAAATAGTGTCATAGCTTACACAATATATTTGAAATATTCATAGTGGAATCTGAGAATAGTTTGAGTTGGAATGAACCTTAAAGAGCGAGTTGGATGGGCCTTTGAGCAACCTGTTATAGTGGAAGATGTCCCTGCCCAAGAGTGTTAGAACATGGATTTATTTTCCAACGAGAACTGGAAAAGCAAGTTGCATTTCTATTTAGTATTATTATGAAAATACATGACTCTGTAAAAATTTTCCTTGTAGATTTGTCTGTCTCTAATCCCAAAAATGAAATTCAGGTTTAACTGCAGTGCTATTTGAATGACAAGTAAATACTGCAATAAGTGCTGGTAACCCTGACCAGAACATAGAAAGTGTGATCCATCACTAGGAGCCAACTTCACATTTAATCCATCTGGTGTAGAAGTTTTATGATAGTTACTCAGATGACATCAGTACAAATAGGTGAAGTGGGAATATAAATGGGTTATAAAACAGTGTTTTTCCTGTAGTGGTGTAAGTTATTGTTATCCAGATTGCCAATCAAAGAATTTAGTAGAGATTGTGTGATATGTAAGTGTTGATATTAAAGTTGCTTTAGGAGGAAACAGATGGTCTGGATTTTTTCAGCTCTGCAGTTTAGATCATTAGTGTAACTGCAGTAAAAAAAGTCTTTGTAATGCCAATGCAATTTACCTCATTACTCCTGGGTAAGTTACTCTTGTTAAAATAATGAAAGAAGTAATGTAGTATGTGTGTGTTTTTTATATAGGAGACTATATTAGTGGCTGATGCCATTGCTACAACAAACAGTAAGAGGAATATTAAAAACAAATTGCAGAAAAAGATCTGGTTTGGATTTTAGGTAGAATAAAAGCTCTTGTGGTCAGATCAGAGGAGAACAAATTAATATAAAAAATAATGTCTTGGGTGAATGAGCCTTATTTTGTTTTGCCAATCAAACAAATCTTGAATACAGCAAACAATTTGCAGTATCACCCCACAGATTCATGTGGCTATTAAATGATCATAAAAGATAAGACAAAATATTTGGTGCCCATATAATATTAGTCATTTAACTGAACAAATCCAGCAAGATGACATCATATATAAGTTATATAGAAAAACTACTTCCTATGGCATTTTACAGAAATGAATGGAAAAATATATACATTTTTCAGTCTCTATGCACACTTGGCTGGAACTAAAGATTCATACTGGAGGAATGTTTTCTATGTCACTACAAAACAGATAGTCTTAGACATTGAAATCATGCTAATGTATCAGTTACTTAGAAATTCTCTTCAAATGCTGATTATTCAGTATTCATAAGGAGACTATACATTCTATTGTTGCCTTAAGCGGAAATTCTCTATAGCATTTCAAGGTAGCACTGGTGTGATTCAACTGCTGTTATTCAACTATTCAGAAAAATTCTGAATTAAGCTTCCTCAGAATATTAAGTTTCTGTATCTTCTAGATTTCATCAAGGTCTTCTTTTAAATTTTTGTGTGTGTATGAAATGTTTTTTAAGAAATGCATTAGTTCTGACAATTTCTTGCTTGAATTTCTTGCACCAATTCTGGCTTGAGTTTCTAAATTCTAGATTTCTAGATGGAATCAAGGGGTCCTAAGTTGGCCAATCAAAATTGCTTGTTAAAGCAGCTGAGAGGAACTCACCTGGGACTGCTGAACCATCCTCCTAGAGTTTCCAGGTGCTAGGATGTGGAGCATGGATCTGTGTGGCTCAGACACCAGCAATGCTGCCATGTCAAACAGCTACCAAGCAGAGTGCAGAAATTCCTGATTATGTTGGTGACATCAGATGATGTAGCTTAGTAGCTTTTACTCAATGCCTGGAAAAACTATATGCATAAAATTGACCTATATTTCACCTGAGTCTGTAACAAATTTGGTTGCTGCTTGTGGATCTCTGTGTTCGATATTGAATAGATAAAGTTTGTGAAACTTAAGTTTTCATTTAATTTGTTTCATAACACTTTACATAATTCAATTTTATTCTCATGTAGAATATTTACACAACCTGCTTTCTGGTAGTTTATTACATGGAGAGCTGGAAATAAAAATTAATTTGGTGCAGTCTTTCATATTTGTTCATTTTAATATTGTGAATTAGAAATGTGCTGCATGCTGAGATTATTTATACCTAGTTTTATATTTCTTATCAAAATGGATGCCATAGAATCATGTAAATCCTAGGAAGAAAGATGAATATTTAACCTAGTCTATAAATTGCAAGGATAACAGAACACTGGAAGGATTAACACAAAATGGTTCTGTCACTAACATTTTCTTTCGACTCTGCAGTCAGATTTCTATATAAGTAAATAAAAATCTTACTTCAGTAAGTGTTGGCTATTATCTTTAAAGGTGACATCTTTCAAGGTAAATTATTTGAAAAATTTGAAATTAGTTTAGCTAATGGCTAGGCAGGGAAAGGTAATAGGAAAAAAATCCTCAAAAGATAGTCTCCTATACCCTATATCTGGATCCTCAGTTTAGTAGATTTCATCTACTTGTGGTTTTTTGTTGGTTATTTTGTTTGTTTTTGTTTGGGTTTTTTTTGTGTGTGGGGGGGGGGGGGGTTGTTTGTTTGGTTGGTTTTTTGTTGGGTTTTTTTTGCTTCTTCCACCCATTTCTGGCACTTACCAGCTCACAGTGTAATTGACTGATTTTAATTACATGTAGTTGCTTTCTTTTTATGTAGCCTTTGATGAATTTACACTGATGCATGCAATGTGGGTTACAAAGAGTAGAAGTTGGGAAACGCGATGCAATTAGAAATGTATGACCTAATTGCTCTCTAATGGTGGGATGAGTTACAGAACTAGAACACTGCCTGGGCTACAAGCTTTCAGAAGGATGGGCTGGGAAGAGGGGCAGAGCTATTGCTGTTTACATTAAGGAGTGGATGGACTGAGAAGAGCTGCCTCTGAGCAACAGCTGTGAACAGGTTAAGGGCCTGTGGGTGAAAATGAGGGCCAAGACTGACAAAGGACACTCTTCAGCTGGAGTCTTCAATGGGTGCCTGAGCAGGGGAAGCCTGCTGATGAGGCTTCTTACTTCAAACACAGGAAACATCACCCTCATCCTGATGGGTGTTTTCAGCCACCTGGATGTCTGCTGGGAAAGCAATACAGCAGGCTGCAAGGAATCCAGGAGACTCCTGAGTGTATAGGGGCCACCCCTGGGGCCAGGTATGAGACAAACAAGCCAGAAGTGAGCCCTGAGGGGCAACAATACCAGCAGGCAGAAGAATGTGGGATATGACAAAATTTGAGAGATTTGAACTAGAGACTGTACAACTAATTTTAGGTTTACAACATGAGGGCATTGTGTTTTCTCAGATTTGCTGCACATAATTAATGGCATTATGGAAAAGACTGCAGAGTAAATAACAAAATCTCGAGATAGATTTGTTGTGTTCAATCCAGAAACTAAAATGTTTATTTCGCAGCAATGCCTTCCTTGCTTTACTAAGTGGATCCATAAGAGCATGGAAACTAAAATCCTTTAGTCTTGCTTCAGTCAGCTAAAAACGTCATCTTACTTCATTCTGTTCAGCCTTACCTTCCTTTTCTTCCCTATATAAAAATGAAGACCGAGAAAGCTAACTATGATAGTGCCAGAAGAATACACCATTATCTCCCCAAATCAGACAGTACGGAGCAAGAAAAATACAAAATCTTGTGCAATAATCAGAAGTTCAAGTTCAGTGCTGTTCTCCATGCTTTTTATGCTATACTGATGTTATCCAAGTGTGGAGAGATCTCAGCACAGGTTAAATAAAAATTTCTTCAGTGAAATCCTCTACACTTACACTTCTGGTATGAAAGCCCCTGAAACATCTGGATTTACTATTTTTCTCCTTATGAGAAGTCTCAACACCACACTTCCAAGCTGTAGTCTAAAACCATTATCTGTCTGTTGTGGATTTTTGTTTGCAAGACCTTTTTCTGATATTTTCTTTATTCATCTTGGAGAGTCTGGCAGTGTGTGGGTAAATTTATTCCTTACGATATAGCCTTGACAGAATTATACTGCAGTTCTATCTCATGTTCCTCCATAGGGAATCCCAGAAGTCCACCTGAATCAGCCAAAGAATCCATTGTCTTTCAAATTATATGTGACAAGATACATATGAAGAATGGATACGGTCAGTTATATTCTGTTACTTTAGTGAAATGGAAGTTTATCAGGTTCTATGGCTGCAGTTACTATAATTTTGTCTTGAATCCCAAAATACTTATTTTAGCTGAATGTGAATCTTTAATGTTAGCTCTCCTCAATAAACAATGGCATTGATTCTAATCCCTGCTGCTACCAGGCCATTCCTTAATTTCATCATAGAAAAAAAGCTAAATCTAATATGTGTGCTTGTCTATGGCCATATATAACCCTTCCAAAAGAAGCTTATTTAAAAGCAAAGAATGTAAACTGAGCAATCTATTTGGTTTTAAATGTAAATTAATTGCCTCAAAAATTCTAAGCTTTTGGCAACAGAGCATAGCATCCTCTGCCCTTTAGTAACAAGCTGATACATGCTGCTGCCTTGCAAACTGAGTTCAAATAATTTATTTTGGCTCTTTGTTAGATATTTTCCTTTGACTACTGAGTTGAAACCAGCATCTCACCAAGAATATTTTTAGCTGTCACCTAAATGGGAATTAACGATGACATATCAGGGAAAAAAGTCGATATTCTGCAAGACATAATTTCTGAGTATCTTAGCATAAAGCCTATGACTCATTTTCTGATTTTTTACCTCTTTATAATCCTCACCATCAACATGCTTACAATTGTGAAGCTATGAAGACAAAAAAACCCCAAAATCTTTTTAGATCTTCTTTTAGGGTGCTCACAAAAAGCCAAGAAAAGTGTGATATTTTGATTCTAGATTCACATATACAGTTGGACTTACCCTATGCTTTCTGAATAAAACTTACTAGAAGTCGTATCAGTAGAAAGCAACCTAAACAATGAACTATCAAAAAATCAATTTCCCCCCAGCTTGCAGTGTACAAATGTGTTATAATGAGCTGTGTAGCATTCATTAGAAGATCTTTTTCTGAAGAAATACAATATAGATTTTTACAGCTAGGAAGAAATCTGTTTGAATAAAGTAAACCTCTCATTTTTGCATTCTTTGAAATGAATAATGATGCTTATTTTAAGAGGTCTCAAAAATAACAGAAAACTTGCTCAGGTTCTAGTCTAATAACCTTCATATAACACTGTGTCCTTTCCTTCCTGAATGGCACTGGTAATTGATACTGGCATACAAGAAGAAGCCAAGTTCATCCTTCCTAGCACAAATTTTATCAAGAACTATCATGAGCTTTGGATTCATAGCTTTATTTGCAACAAAGCACTGCCAATCCTACTGAAATCAAGAAGTATGTTCAAGTCATTGCAGGTTAATCTGGTGTAAAACTACCTTTGACAGAAAGATAGAAGATGTGAATATTCTATTGGAAATTTGAAAATTATGTTATGATAGTAGGGTATGGAAATACACATTTTCATTTAATCTGGGAGTACTAAATGGCTTAGAAAATGTTGATTGTGTTTTCTAAATTCACTATTAGAAGTTTTGCATAATAGGTTATTTCTCTAGTAGGTTACCTCAGTAGCAATAGTTCTCAGTGGAAACATGCTCTAGTGTCATCACTGATGGTGCTGACCCCTCGCTCTCTCATGATACATGACAGTTCTGAATCATTTGTAGACCAGTCATATATATCCATGCTGAGTCCAGAAAAAAAAACAAACAAGCAATCTGGAAATAAAAAGTCTAGCTGAGATTCAAAATATAAGAAATAAAGGCTGATGTAATTTTTCCTTAATATATAGCTGATGAGTCTCTTTGCTCCTCAGAAATTTTTGAAAACTTTTCAAACTGACATCCCACCTTCCTCTTCTTCAAGCATTTAATTTAAAAAGGCCAGTTATTTGTTGATTTTTTTAGGCAGAAGTTTCTTTCCATGTTGTTTCTTTACATTACAGGAATTTATACTTCTTTTCTGAATAAGGTTGATAATGCTACAACTTAGAGGGAAACATTTTCTTAAAAATAATCTACAACCTACTGTGCTATATCACTAGTGATTCTCAGACAGACTATGCAGAGAAAGCTTAGTGAAGAGCCATTACTGGGACCTATTTAAAGGAGAAGCCTTATCAGCTATTTTGGGTCAGAAATATATTTCTGAATATCTATAACTATCTATGTATCTATCTATCTCTTTCAAATGTATATATATATAGATCAGAAAGAAAGGGGGTGGGTCCAGCTGCAGAGTGTTAGCTGCAAGTCAGATCTCAAATCTTCAAGACATATTAGAAACCACATTGAAACATTATATTAGAAACCATATTTATATTAGAAACCCTGTTGAAATATAAGAATGAAGGAAATGTGATGATTTTCTCATCAATGAACACAATTGTTTTTATACTTCACAAGTTACTGAAGTATTTAATAAAATAACACACAAAAATATTTGAAGTGACTAATAGTAATAATAATATAGCAAATTAAGATTTAAATATAGACTTTTTGGTGCCTTATATTCAGAACATTATTTTCATCAGTGAAAATAAATGGGTTTGAATTTACTGGTGCAATCCAGAGACTATAGTGAGTACAGTGGCACTCAAAATTATGTTATATAGAAATAAAAGACCATTGGCAGTACCAAAAGGAGAAGAAAAACCTGGCAAGCAGTTCCCATGTAAGCTGCTTTTGTTGTGCTCTGATAGATAAAACCAGTATATTGTGACACAACGTATGAAAATGCTGTAAAGCATCTTTATCATACAAGTTATTGAAAATAGATGTGATCATGTTGGTCTGAGGCAGGCTTGTGTATATAATACTCAAAAATATGCTTTGACCCTGTAAGTAGCACACTTCCCAACACACATAACCACTGCCTTAATTTTCAGAACTTGTTCTGAAGAAGGAATCTTCTCTGAAAATGAAAAACTAAAGAGAACATTGCTATTTTGGGGGGGTAAATTGTGTTGCAATGAATTAAAAGATTCTAAAGTCTAGAAAACCAAAAGCAATTTGAAATCAAAATAAATTTTTGGTAATAGAGTTGTAGTTAATTTACATCACTGTTTCAGTGTGTATGCTGGAGTGCTAAATTTTGTTTAATGTACATATTTAACTGCATTCAAATGTCAAAATCCACAACAGAAAATAACAATTTAAATACATTACCCATATCACACCAATGCACAGACCTGTATTGTTGGAAAGCCTCTCTTGTTTGGCAAGGGCTTGACTACAGATCACCATACATGAGAGGTATTAAAGGGATCTGAGCTGGAGACTCGAATATCTATATCTGTTTCTTTCATGTCATCAGACAGGGACTGGGGAAGGGGGTGAGTGGAGGCTTGGCATTCACCCACTGATGAATGGGGTGACAATGAACATCTGACAAGGCTTGGTGGTGTAATCAGGAGGTGTCCAGGACCAGCAGAACATGGGCCAACCAAAATGTAAAAATGGCATGTTCCTGTTACATCCCATAACCTGTGCATTGCAGTCCAGATTATACTGGAGAAGTAAACTTGATTCTGCACAGAATCTAGCAATCAATTCCTGTCTAAATACGAGTCTGTTGTCCCTTAGAAGGAATAAATACACACTGCCCTTTATGACAAGGATCTTGTCATTTACAATTTAGAAAAATGTTAACAGTTTCTACTGCCAAGAACAATATTTATTTATTTACTTACTTACTTACTTTCTTGCTAACTACACTCTAGTGTAGATGTGAATTTCTGCAATGCCTTTCTATCAATATTCCCACAGCATGTGTGTGAATATTCATGATGCTACACTTTTCTGGATGTTCTTGGATAAAGCCAGTGCATGCAATTGAGAGGATGGTAAAATCAGAGACCTTACTGAGGGAATGTTACTGCTTTGTGAAGATCAAGGGACTGAGCTTCATGAGTAGGGGTATCTCTTCTAGTTGTATAATCCTGTTTTAATTCAGCAACTAAAAAAGTATACAGTGTAAGAAAATAGAATTGAAACTGAATCTCACTGTTTGCACGTTTCTCTGCAGATAATGTCTTAAGGCTTACAAAGCAGTCTTTTACAGCTAAATTATTTTCATACTGATTATGCTTGAGAAGTCCAAGATTTTTATGAATATGATCGTGAGCTTAGTAGAATTACAACTAATGGAACAACCTGGTGACTGCATGAATTATGTATTATTTTAATTGCTTTTGATGATTGACTCAATTCATACAGATTAGTGGTCATGTCAACTAGAATTGCAACAGTGAAAGAGAATAGAATATAGATGCTATGGTATAATTTTCTTCTGTTGTTTTATTTGTATCCCTTTATAGTTTAAAATATTTACATCTGGTATGTGACCATGTATCAAAGCTGTGTATTGATAATGTACATGGAACATACTTGAAAAGAAAGCAAATATTCCAGAAAAAAACCATACAAAACAATGCCGACAAAAATATTCCATTGTTCATCCAAGTATTATTATTTCATTTTTTAAAAGCTTTGTCCAAACTGTAAAACTCCAATTTTGCATATGGAAAGCTCTTTTCTGTTTTCTCCAGACGATTGACACATGTAATTTCAGTTAGTCTTTCTTGCTGCTACTAGAGAAGTGTCCTTGTGTGATCCTGTGCCACCTTAGGTAATGTGCCTCAGCATTGGATTCAGTACCATTGACTACTCACAAGATGTGCTTGGCAGCAGTAGACTCCAGATGGTGAACTAAAAACCCTGCTTTTCTGCAGCAGCAGTAGCATCTGGGTATGTGGCTGCCTTTCTTCCTGTTTTCTGTTCAACCTACTTGGCTCGTTTCCCTATTTTATATCATTATAAATATCAAAATACTTGTGAGAAGTAATTCATCTTTTTAGGATGAATTTTCTTGTTAATGGAAAGTGATTAATATTTCTGATCTGCTTCAGAAAGTTGAAAGTTTTAGGGTGCAAGTGATAAAATAGTAAGCATGCTTTTATTGTCCTGAATTGTATATCCCATGGACTGAATACCCTTTAGTGATTTAGAGACCATCTAGTTTCATTAGTTTTCACATGTTTAGAGAATTAAGCAGCATAAGTAGGAATGATCTGGAGGTGTATCTTCAGCAGATTCACGCCTAAACTAAAATGATAAATTTAAATTCACTCTTAGAGTTATTCACAAGGCTTGTGCAGGCCTTCAAGATGTTCAGAATAGATAGGGGCTGTAAAGTACAAGTGCTCTGCAGTAAAATTTGAGGTGAAGGAATTTAGAATGAAGAACACTTATCAAGTTTGTCCTGCTCTATCAAGAGCTTGATCTAGGTGGAAACAGAGGTGTTTTTTCTGTGTTAAGAATAGGAAGCTGTTAGTTGCCTTTTCATATCAGAGTGAAAATTTTATCTGTCATTCTTATTTTTTTTATTATAGGGAAGAAAACACAAAATCTATTTTTTTGTATTTGACAGTGTTAAAAATAAGAATACTATATTAGTCAGTTCTTTGCACTTAGGTTATTGGTTATTGGATATTAGTTTTGAATATACTAAAAACATCCTTTCTAGCAATCCAAGCAAAGGCTGTTTACAGTTGTCTATATGCACCATATTTGATCTCTTCTAAGATAAATCTTGCAATTAATGCTGTTTAGATACAAGTATAGGGTGAGAATAGATGGGATATGAGTGTGTTATACACCTTGTAAAGGTGTATGCAAACCTATGCAAAGAGGAATGGAGGTCTATATTTCCTTGCCTCTGAAGGCTTTCATTGACAGACTGCCTTTGCCCATGCTTGAACAAAAATTGTCATGTGTAAAAGAGATGTCATATATGCAGGAAATTCAAACTTCTTTATTTATCAAAGCAAGTGTGATATCTTATTATCAAGTTAAAAAACAATCTATCCTTCTGTTTGCAGATAAAATTCTTAAATCATAGAATCAAAGAATAATATCAAAGTCTTGATATTAACCTTAATAGAATGACAATTTACAATGATTTTTTTCTGACAATTAAAAATCCCTAAAGGAGGTTAATAAATCAAGGTACTCAGATCCCAGCTGTAGAACTCCCAAGTCAAAGATCAAATTCAACTTCAGAGTAGGATTTCTTATGCAATACAAATATAATTCATAGAAGTATTTGACTTCACAATACATTTATCTGTCATTTGTTCTGTGTGTTATACTGGCTCTAGTATTTGTTTTAAAAAAGCTCTACTGTAGAGCAGTGGAAGTTTTCTAACTGTATTGAAAATTGATACATATGACTTGAATACATTGATACTGAAAAAATCCTTAATGCTTCATAGGCTCTGAAAGTTAGAATATAATTACAGTTATGTAAAAGTAAGATAGATTGTGATTTATGGCCACTAGTATTTTAAAATATTCACTTTCATTAAAGAACTGTTTAGTAATAGATCCATGGTTTTGAATAGTGAAGGCAAGAGTATTTAAGGTATTGTTCTCCAAGTGACCACAACAAGGGATATAGACTTGCACAGATAGCTCTGATCCCACTCTTATCCCATTCCTTTCAGGCAGCAGATGCTTGTCATTTCTCTGGCCTTAACAGGATTAAAGCTAAACTGAAGAGACCAGACTGTATCTAAATATGCTAATTTACTCAGAGGATTTGACAACCAATAGGGAGCAAATGCTATAAGCTGTAGAGGAGTATAAGAAATAACAGCTATGCCCCTGCACTTCTTCACCTTCTTCTACTTTAGGATGGCTCTTCCTCAGGAATGAAGTTGTTTTCTCTCATTTCACCCATATTGATTTGTTTTGTGTAGTGCTTCCTTGTACAGCTTTTGTAAGCTGATAATTCAATTTGCATCCCAATTGTCCAGTTTAAATGTGGTAAGGGGAGATTTGGCAAAAAGCATTGTGCAGTGCAAAAATGCAATTAGTCATAAGGTTAGTCTTAGTGCTTCATTTTTCTGGATAATGAGTAGATTATCATAAGTACCATGTTACTATTGATTTTGGTTTTCAATTGATGTTTGTAGTCTTCTGGGGGCTTTTTTCATAGTTGAATAATGCCTATCCAAATGAAACTCCACTGCTTAAAATTCTTGGATGTTCATGGAATCATTTTCAAAGGAGTAGCCCCAGCTGCTGGTACTTAAAATCCCTTGCAAAGGACTTTTTTTTCTTTTTTTTCTTTTTTTTTTTTTTTTATTTATTTTTTTTTAAATTTATTTCCAGTAGGATTTATCTAGTACTGCTTAAATTAAATTAATCTTCATAAAAATTCAAGTACAATAACCTGTCATACTAGTTTCTGAAAACATAGACATTTTTTGTTAGGACTACTAGCTGTGCTTTTTTGGAGATGCTATGTTAGCAATTCAGAGTATCAGAGTATCTACATCTGGGATTTACAAAAGCATAATTTGTAAAATAATGAACTAAAAAGTGTATGCATATTGGATGGATATTTCACATTTGTATTCTTTAAGTTTGGGTGCTTCTTTTTTTGACGTGATGGCTTTTTAGGATGCTCTGAACTTAGGGGAGAGTATGCTAACTGAACCTGATTTTCATAGAACAGTAGACAGGCTTGGGTTGGAAGAGACCTTAAAGATCACCTAATTCCAATCCCTTCTCCAAATGCAAGGATACTGCTTACTAGATCTGTTTGCTCAGGGCCCCATCCTTGAACACAAGATGGCCTTTAACACTTCCAGGGACAGGACATGCACAAGTTCTCTGTGCAATGTTTTCCAGTGCTTCACCATCCTCACAGTAAGACTTTTTTTCCTAGCATCTAATCTAAATCTCACTTCATTTAGTTTAAAACTGTTCCCTATTGTCCTATCACTATCTGTGCACGTAAACTGTCACTCTCCTTCCTTCCTCCCTTTAAGTCCTGGAAGGCTATGAGACACTTTTGCCAGAGCATCATTGCTGTAGAAATTATGTTCATTAAACAAGTGTCCAGAACAAGGAGTTTCAGCTTAAGCAGCAAGTATAGGGAAAGAGCTACACATGTTTCCCTTCTTTATAAGTGTTATGATACAGTTATTAAAATCTTTAGATAACATGACAGTCTCTCACAATAAGTGACAGAATTACTGCATTTCTTTTACAGTGTCTTATCTGTGTTTTATTTTTAAAATATCAGAATTTCTCAGTTCAGACCACATAAAACTTCCATTCTGGTCAGCAAGATCTAATCAAAAATGCCTCTTTTGTTCACATCTCTTCAATATATCTGTTGGAGAGGTTTAATTATACACAGTATTCTGAGATTTTGGCTATGTTATAGCACTCTTTCCATAAACCTACACAGAATGTTGTTATTGCTTAGGAACATATGGTTGTGATATGTGGCCATCAGCCACATATCTCTGTTTAACCAGTTAGTAGAGAGATGTTTCATTGTAATATCTCTTTCCTGTTGTGTTAATTTGCAAACATCAAAAATAGTGTTGTTTTTATGTTTGTGTAGCAGCTATCATAATCACTCTAATGTGATAGCTTCTCTAAGCAGTACTACAATTTAATTTAAAAGAAAAAGAAGAGAGGAGGGGGAATTAATATATCATATAGCTGGTAAAAGATCTACTGTGGCCAATTCGTCAAACTTCCTATGTAATATTAACAAGTCCATTCATTTGATAGTCCAGTATTATGGTACCTTGTTTTTATATTTAGTTCCTAGGTATTGTATCAAGCTCATTATAGAATTTTTCTGTCACATAATGAGTGGGGTTCTTGATTGTAGTTCCTTAACTTTGACTCCTGTCCATAACTTTAAAGATGGAGCCCCATGAGTCTTTCAAAATAAAGTAACATTTTATCTAGTCCTTTAATAGTTTGTCTCATTCCTAAACCTTCTCCTCAATTTATCAATGTACTTCTTGATTTTCTCCTGACCTTTACACTTTGAATTTCATACAAAAATGAAAGAGCCAATACTTAAACTCCTGAAACTTGGCAGGTGCCTATCTGTCTTTCCACCATGAAGATTCAGAAGAAAGGCTTCACTTTTTAGATGAACTTTTTTTCAGGAACAAGTCTCCCATCTTAAAGTATTTTTAAAGTATTTTTAAAGTATTTTTAATGCTGTGTTGGGTTTGAGTGGCAAGGTTTTGATAATGGGGTAGAGGACATGACAGTGGTCTATAGGGGTGGCTTCTCTGAAAAGATGCAGACTAAGAGTGAGTAGTAAGAGTATGAGCAGAGGTGGCAGAGACAATATGTGATGAATTGACCATAACCCCCCATTCCCTGTCTCTCTGTATCACTGAAGAGGGAAGGGGAAGAGAATTTGGGAGTAAATTTAAGTCTTAGAAGAGAGACTTCATTTACTTTAGTATTTATTGCTTCTTGGCCTGTTCTTTGATGAAGCACAATAATCTGCCTAATTGTCCTAAACTGTTAAAAGAGCAATGTTTGTAGTTAAAGGATACAGAACCTAGGCGCCCATCTGATAGTGTGAATATTTTGTATAAAGTATATATTTTTTTTTACCAAGTGAAGCAAGGCTAATTATTTCCAGAAAACAGTTCAATCAATCATCTGTCTTTTTTTACCTCTTTATTTCTGAATAAATACATCTTCAGAAATATTTTAGTTCTGTATCATTCATCTTGTGCTTTGCTTATTTAATGTTCAACATATTTTAATGACTATAGAAATGTATAGCAAATACACAGATGAAATGGGAACACTTGATATCAAAACTGGATTTATTAGTATTGATCAATCAGAAAGGCCACATGAAACATTTGTGTTCACTGAGTAAATGGTTCCTACACTTAACGTAGGTAAAACTTAAAGGAGAAGAGGGTGTGATTAATAGAAACAAAAATAGAAGAGAAGAATGTGTTCATATATGACCTGTAGAAATGTGCAAGAACTTCTATTAAAAGGCTGCAATAAATACCTTTTAATGAGTTTTTTATTTTTGTAACAACAAAGAGTGATATTCTACCAGTTTATGGGTTTATTCTTGTAAGAGTTGTATAGAAGAGCTTTCTTACATTTTCCAGCTCCTCAGTAGAAGTTGTGCAAGTTCAATGATGTTTCATCAGAGATGCATTCAACATAATTAATCTTTTCACTAGGTTGTTTGCTCTTGGAGTAACTGCTATTTATGTGAGTATGTACACAGAAAGACATAAATATCTACATACACTTTAGAAAGAGAAAATTTGAAAATTTATCCAAATTTACGACTGTATCTGACTAATATTATCTCAGCAGAATGTCTTGGGAGCTCACCTTTTTTCACTCCTCCAAGTCATTAATAAAGACACTGGAACAAGAGGCCCCTGTGGTACACCACTTGTCACCAGTCTCCGTATAGGGGATGAGCATTAATCACTATTCTGTGTGTCTAATTATCCAGCCCACTTTTACTCACATACTTATCCACCTGTCCACAACCTTGGATTATCCTTTTGGCCTCTTCTGAAGTTGCTGTGCACTCTCTCTGACCTCTGTGACTTTTCAAAGATGATAGTGAAGGGCCTTGCAGGTGCATCGCCAGCTTTCTCAGCACCCTCACTCAGCCCATTGGGTCCCGCTGATTTGTATGAGTTGAACTCTCTCAATGAGTCCTTGCTTCAGTCCTCATCCACTTCTGGTAGCTCACCTCTTTGAACTGTTTCTCAAAACAGAGAGGCCTGTAGGTGGTGAGGATGGGATCCCCACTTTGTGCAACAGTTACTTGAAGGGCTGTGCCTCATCACATTATTTGTAGCAATTATTATCTCATATGGAATGTTTACTATATCTCTATGTTTTCAGGAAAAACGTATCATCCCCTGTCATTTTTCCTGCCTTTTTCTCTGTATTATCAGTATTTGTAAAAAAACCCCATAAGCCTGCTGTTTAAAATTTAACATTTACTATTAAAATTCAACTTTTTGCAGCTATGAGAAATCCCTGTTTTGATGACTTAGGTCTTTGAATTTTTTATGTAACTGACTGATAAAATAGCTCACCTAGTAGAATCTAAGCTAAATTGAAATTCATTACCATTGTTTGTAGGCTTAGGCTTAAATAAATAAAAGAAAACAGATTTCTCTTCTCGTTTTTGTTTGGTTATTTTCTTTTTTTTTTTCCTACTTTAACAAAGTAAATTCTCATCAGAACCCCGCTGTTAGTGATTGCCAATTACCTGCAACTGCAGGAGCACTGGTAAAGCATTGCCTTAATTAGGGAGGCCTAAAAATGCCCTTGGGATCTAAGCAAGCATAAATGTAGCTGAAAGGTTCTGTTTCTCCTTGACGAGCACAAAATTTTGTGCAGAAACCACTGATAGACATTCTTGAAACTACCTTCATTGGTCTCCTATGAATATTCTGTTAGTTAAATAAGGTAAGTTCACCATCCTGATATTAAGGGTTTTTTAATGACATTTTCTTAAAATACTGGGTTTGCAGTCATAGGAAGTTCCCTTTCACTCAGATTTATTTGCTACAAAGTATTCCATAACTTTCATAAATGGGAAAAGAATATTTCATCTGATACAATTTAAAACAGAAAAGAGCAGTCAACTTGTAGTTAAAAAAATGATAGTTTGAAAAGCTGAAACCATTACATTTGTTTTAACACCATCAGGAAATTCAAACTCCAAGTAAGCCACTCCCCTTCCTCTGCCCCTTTTGTTAAGGAAGGGACAGTAAATGAGATTATGAGTTGAAATAGCACTTTACTAAAAACATGCTAACAGCAGTATTAATAGCAAAATTATACAAAAGGGAAGGTGGGAGCTGGTGGGCAGCAGAAGTTCAGCGGGGGTTTCAAGGGAACGCTCTGCTCTGCTCTGCTCTGCTCTGGCAGAGATGGCAAACTTCTGGTTTCCAGTGCCTGGCATTTCCCGCTGAAACCATTATCCCAGCGATGACGTTGGTGGTATTGAATAAAACTGTGGCGACTCCCACTCAGTGCTGAAAAACTCCACTGCCTCTCTCTGTAACTAGGACAACATTGCGGATCTGGCTGGTTTTGAGGTCCACTTTTCATGGTGTTACAAATCTTATGATGATGATTAAATCTTTGCTATTTCTTTTTGCTATTTACTTCATCTTTTTTTGGTGGTTGGTGGTGAAGTTACCATTACATGTGGCTACTAATCCTTTTAATGCTCTGTTTGCTACTTTATAATTGTGTTGTAAAGTTAGCATGAAGGAAGGTTTTAGCAAAGTTGCATTTATAGATAGGAAACTTTCTTTGGTCTTGTTTATCCAGAGATTAAATTATGAAAATTTTGGGTTTACCAAATTGAAAAGACCTTTCAAATGCATCTCTTACTTTCCTGTAAGATACACAGTGAAAAGCCATTTAATAGTGTTGGAAAAATTTTATAATGGTCATTTGCAACAGTAGTTAATTTAGGTGCTCCACAGTTGTTCTCTAAATTTAGTTTTGTGGCTGATAGAACATTTATATAAGGTGTTTTCTTTCAATCAAGATGTGAAATGTATTCTTTTCCTATGCTCCCCATTATAATATACAGCCCTACTTGCATTATTTAGGTAGAAAAATGATCACTTAGCAGCAAACAAAAGTTTTGTGGTGTTTTAACCATTTTTGGGGTTGATTATTTTTGTCTGTTTATAGGTTCTTGCCCCCTTTTTTTTAAACTTTCAAAACTATTTTTCAAAATTCAGTTGAATGTTCTAAAAGTATAAATTGAGATATTTTCATAACAAAGATATCTAGATGCCATGCAGATTTCAGACATTAATTTGTCTATTATGTCAACAAAATTAAGCTGGAGATGAAGATTGTTTCAGGATGCCTAAGGATCCTGTGGCCTTAAGAGGAATGGTGTGAAATGAATTTGGAAGAAAGGTTGTGAAGGTGGAGGATGCCAGCTTGATTCTAGACAAAGCAATGCTTTATTTGGTAGTACCTAAAATAAGTGCCTCTAATTCTAAAGCCATAAACAAACAAACAAAAAAAAAACAACAAAAAAAACCAACCAACCAACCAAAAACACAAAAAAAAAACCAACAAAAAACCCCCAAAAAACAAAAAAACACCACCACCAAAAAAAAAAAACCTGCAAACCAAAACAAACAAAACAGCAGAAGAGAAGTATCTCCACAAAGTAATTGAATTTCACTAAAACTTTACCTGCTACTGTAATCCTATTTGTTTAAAACTGAGAAAAAAATGCTACCTGACTCCTTTTCTGAATACTTCTGTGGTTTTTCTGTATGAACTGTGGGATGTATTTTTCTTTATGGTTTTAGGTCTTTTTGCCTCTACAGTACTGTTTAATTTTCAAAGCATTGTATCTGCATATTTCACAAGGACATTTTTGTGAAACAGTTCACTGGGACAGTTTCTTCAAATTTCAAAAGTTCTTACTTTCTGAAGAGGGGATTTAATTATATTAGGCTTTTTAGACACAGAAATTGAATTCTAGATTTTGTTATACTTTTTATTGCTTCATGACCACAATGGACAGCACTGTTGTGCAATGGTACAAAAAAATCACAGTGTTGGCTTTTTTCTTTTATATTAATTAATTTCTTTTCTTTTATATCAATATAAATTGTGTGGAATATTGATTTATGCAGTAGTCTGTGCTTTAAGTAGTTGAGAGTGAGTCTGGTGTCCCTCTGAATTGGAGGGAAATCTGCTTGTCTTTGGAGATCTGAAAGGCAAGGAGATCCATTCTATGATCAGCAAAGGATGTTTTTTGAAAGTGATCCTGCTAAGTCTCACTGATTTTGGAGGAGGGAGTATTCTCATGTTCAGTTGTTATTCTTTCTTATTTTTTATTTTACCATGTAGAAGGATAGCATTTCTATATTTTATGTATTAGAGTTATGAAAAATAGTAATACTTTTATAATAAAAAACCTTGAAAACTGAAGATGGGATGAAATAAAGGTATAAAACAGGGTAGTGCTGGCACAGATTCCTCAAGCAAAGAATAGGTGTCTGGGCTTGGCGTTAATTTTCCATAATGCAATTGAATTTAATCAAGAAATGTTCACACTGAGTATTTAATTAGACTCTAGGTGATCAATCTTGGTGGGGACTTTGCTAATTATCAAGTGGCTGAGTCACTGAAGAAAGTCAAAGTAATGCTTCAGAGGACTGTACTTCACTGAGGGGTTAGGATGTGTGAGTAGAAGTTTTTGTGGTGATAGATGTTAAACAAGGTTAATAAATAGTTTATAGTTAATAATGAAGTTGCAGGAATAATAGATGGAGGCAGAGACATATGAGAGACTAGAACTGTAGCCTACAGTAATTTGTATAAATTATAATTGATCCTCTAAGAAGTATGTAGAGGTTAAAATCCTGAGCAGAAATAGTTCAGAGGAAAGCTGTATCTCTCTGACGAGGCCATATTAGCTCTAGATTACAACAGTAAGAATGATTCTGTTCTCCTTCTTTCCCTCACATATCTCTGATGTATTAAATGGGAACTGCATAGACCTAGATATGCTTTTTCAGAGCAAGCCAAGTGCTTGAAGACTTTCTCCCAAAATGCAGTAACAGTTCCAGCGACTCCAAGAAAGGATAGAAAAAAGACTGAAAAATCAGCATCTCTGTTTCTCAACTCTGTCCCTCTTATATCTAAAGATCTGTGGCATTCCCTTAAATTGTGCTCTGTTTCTGTATGGCTTCTGTAAATGCTTTGCATTTCCCCATCATTCCAGCATTTTCTGAAGTTTGTTATTGTGGTGGGTTAGGAATGGTATTCTTGAATTTAGTGTGCCCTCTAAAACCGTAGGCAGATTGCTCTCCTCTTTCTCCAGTTGGAGGCAAAAAAGGCAAAAATCATGGGTTGAGATAAGAACAATTTACTTGAAACAGCAATGAGTTAAGAGACTGAACAGTAACAGAAAAAATATTAATGACAAAATGCATGAGAAAAGAAATGGTTCACAAGGAAAACATGCAACAATAAATAATAATCTCCCACCGCCACATTTTCTCAACCTGCAGGAACCTTCTCCTCTAAAGCAGTCCCTTTCTTCCAGTCCTCAGCAATGACCATACGAGGTCTAGAAAAACCTCTGTGTCCTAGTAACCACATCCCCTCCTGGCTACTGCAAAAAATTAACACTGTCCTGGCCCAGACCAGGACAGTTATTCTATACCATTTAAGACACACATAAAATTCTGGGTTGGAACATATCTCATTTCTCAAACTTGGAGCTACATGCTCTGTACCTCTGCCAAAAAGCTTCATATCCATTGAAATCTGTAGCTGAACAACTGCTGTGATCTTGACACCTCACTTAGGATTTTTTTTTTCTTTTGGATCCTTTCTTTGTCAAATATACAGTTATAGTCCTTTTGTAGTCGTGAATAAATCACCCTTCTTGTGTAAGTGCTCTCAGTTTATCACCTTGCCTCAGTTACTGTGTCTGGCTGTGAATCTAAAGATAGTGGTAACTTGGTTTCAGTGGCAGTAAAACTAGCTTTCAGGTAATTAATTTGGATTTTATTTGGAACATTATCATGTTTTAAATGAAGTTGTGCATGAATACCTGTCAGGTTTTTCAGCACTGCTAACACAAAATTATGTGCATTCCCCACTTCTCTGGGATTCTCTTCCTGCAAGACCCTGTGATAGAGCCTGCTTTCTGCATGGAAGACAACTGGCCAATGCCAAATAGCACAGAAATTTCAGGGGTTGTTGTTAAAGTATGCTTAGTAATTATGTTTGTTTATTTCCATATTTAAATTTGTATACTTAAAATTGTGTATGAATAATTCTACTATATGTAGAATGTATAATGTAATTCTACTATATGTATATGTAAATTCAAGTTCTTACCAGTGCTCATGTAATTTTCCATTGCTTGTTTCTTGCAGTCACATTCATTATTCAATGCCTATGATTTATTAGATTATGAGGTTTATGTTATAGATAGCAGCAAGTTTTATCTTCTCTTTGTACAATGCTAAGCACAGTTGGATTTTTACCAGGTAAACTGTAACACAAGTAATAAATCAAATGTATTATATTAGTGCAGTCATGGGATAACTAAAATTAGTTTTGAAGCATTTATGCAAATAATCTGTTTCCAACAGTCCATGCTTAGACAAATATTCTTCTGCTCTAAGAATACTGATATGATTACTCAAAGTATTTTAGTGGATATTTGAAGGCATATATATGTATGAATTTATTTTTAAAGCCATAAATATTAAATATTTTCTTGGGAATAGAACAATTTCAGCAAGAATAGCAAAAATCAATACAGCGATAGTTTATGTGCAATGTGGAGTTTGACTTCATGGGCTTCTTTCAAAAGATGGGGATACACATTTTTAGCTCTGCACAGTTGATACATTTGTGTGCTCTGCAGAGTGAAAATAAAACCATAGGCATTCTTCTTTGAAGTATTTTATAAATAGGGGCATCAGTTTTTGTCCCTGTCTGCAAAAACAATTTAACTGTGCTCTGCAGAGGTCTGTCCCCTGCTAAGGAAACTGTAGTTTTTAATTATTTTTTAGATGTTATTTAATGAGAAAATTAAAAAGAGTAGGATGCATTAGTTTTGTAATTGTAAGCACAGTTATTGATGTGAAATTGATTTTAATGTCTTGACTAAATTTTTGTGGTTTTTATTATGAAATGTCTCCAGTGTAATTTCATATTTGAAAACTAAGCATTCTATTTATGGGGTGAGAATATTTATTTACAGGACAGAAGATTTTACACAGGTGCACTTTAAGTTTCAAGCCTATATATGCTCTTCAACATCAGATAAAGGAAAAAAAATATTCACAAGCTCCACGTAAGTAGAAAAACAAGGAAGATATTGAAGTCCTTCACACCTTTAAATGTTTTTTACTATATGGAGCTGGAAAAGATCCAAACCCATCTTTATATGGATGGATGGATAAGTTCTGGATCTTATAACTGCAGAAATGGACAGTAAATCATAAAATAATCCTCCATAACCTTACTTCCATTATTTGAGTAAGTTTATTTTTGTTAAGAACAAAATGTTTTCATCTAAAGTGGATGGTCTTTTGTTTTCCACTCACTGTTATTTTGATGAAGATAATATACTGTCTACATCTACAATAAGGCACATGAACTTTAGAACTATTGAAAACTTGAGGCCAGTGGCTTAGTCAGATACCAAACTATAGATTTGGAATTTATCAGAGAAGTCCTGAACACCTGAAGTATACTATTGTCCTCATCCATCCATCCATCCCTAAATTCCCACTTCAAATGTACCATGAAACTCTTCTCATTGCATCTTGAGAATAAAATATTGGAGAAATGGATCATAGAATGTAAAGCTATGTCTTATAAAGAATGGCTCTCAAACATGGAAGAATAGATAAGGAAGTATAAAATTAGGAGTGAAAACATTAAACACATTACTTAAAATTAGCTCTATGCACACTTGAACTGTGAAGATTGCAGCTGGGCAAATGCATAAATAGATTTTAAAGAAAAATCTTAGACCAACTAATAAAAGATATATTCATCAGTGTTCATTAAACACAGGAGTTAATATCTCACCTCAGAGCCTTTGTAGCTGGGCAAATATCATTCTTCAGTGTTTCACTATTTTTCTAATCAAATGCTGCTGACAGCTGTCAGGACAGGGTGTGTTGCTGGACAGACCTTGGGTCTGAGTTAGTATGGCAGTTCTTGAGATCTTGAAATTTTTTTTAAGAATGTTGAAATGTTAATTCTATCATTATATATTGGATTTTTTTAGAGAAGTTTTGGAACTCTTGGAGGGATTTTTTTTACTTTATTTTGATAAAGATATTTTTTTAAAATCAGGTCTTTTTTTAATAAGAAAGCCCTCTTACACCCATAACTGAATGTGTTGGTTTTGATGTTTTTATTCAGAAATGTTTCTAGTTTTGGATTGTTGGTGTATTTGTTTTCACTTTTCTGATAAAAGGTTTTTGACCCTGATCTATTAGGATTTGATCAGAGCAGGATTTGATCTAGCCTGTAGGGCTTGCTAGTAACCAGTTTGTTCATGGACATTTCAGAATAAAGTGGTGAGCTGGACAAATTACTCTGCTCACAATAGTCTTCTCGTAATGTGCACAATTTTGGGGGTATTTCCCCAAAACAGTATTTAAAAAATTTCTACAACTCACTTCTCTGCACTTCTTTGAGGGAGAAGTTGGATATCCTGTTCATTTTGAGTCTGCACAGTACCTGTATGATGTGAGCAGAGGAGTTCTTGTGTCCAGCCCTTCTCTGCACCTGTAACAAGTTGTATGGGCTTCTCAGATGTAAGTATGGGAGATCAGTTGACCACACTGAGATAATATTTTTAGCTTAGCTGTTATGAAATTCTTTTATCTATTAGGGTCTGAGGTAATGTTGGAATATTATCATCTAGGATATATCAAATGTTAGTGATAAGTCTCTCACATACAAAAATGTAAGATATTTGAGAGTGATGTGATCATTCATTTTAGTCCCTGTAGTGAGAATATAAAATAATACTTAAAATAATAATGTGCCAAAAATATTGGAAGTACCTTTAAATTATCTGAATATCTTTTTCATAAGTGTGTGTGTATATGTATATATAAATATACATTCATGTGGTTTTGTATGTATGTATGTATATCATACTTTTTGGGGTTTATTCCTTCATTTTGTTATGAAATAACATACATATAAAAAAGAAAATGTTGGAAACTTTTGTAAGTGATCAGTGTTCACATTTTGCATGCTTCAGGCAAGTTACAGTGATACAGTACAAACAGAACACAATGTAATTGGTTTCCAGCTCAAAAATAATTCATCTAGTGTTTTACAGGATATCATTTTCTCAAAACACTGGAAGAGAACAGCAAAACTTTTAATTAAAATTCCTTTCTATATATCAAATTCTTCCTGTAGCAAATATGTTGAACTTTCTTTTTCTTCTCCTTTTGAGAAGAAAAAATAGAAGTGGAAATACTGTGTTAGTTTCTTAAAGGTACTTCAATACATAAATAAGAGATTTTTATTTTTTATATGAGATTCATGTTGTGCACATACTCAGTTATGTATTAGAAAGCTGATGGTTTCTATCTTGTTAGCATCATCCTAATGATCCCTGTCCTCAGTTGAGCAAAGAAACCTTTTTCGTGGTGGTTCTGGTAATGCAAGAAAAACCCAAAAGAGACTTAAGGAAAGCATTACTGCAGTTATTCTCAGGCCTACCATGCAGCATTTATAACAGAGACTATGTAAAATGCAGTAAATTGCATACTGCTTGATAAAATAGTTGTGATCAATGCAATTTAGGGCTTTTGATATAATTCTTTATTATATCAAAATATATACTCTTATTCAGTATAAAATGAAAAAATAAGAGATTAAAAATGGTCTGGTTAGTCTTGGAGTATAAATGGATCTCATAATCTTTTCAGTGATTTTATTATTAGTATTTTTATTGATGATCTGTAGTTGATACCAGAGATTAGTTGCATATAGGGCATAACATATACATTGGATCTGTGAACATTTTTGAGGATGAAAAATTACTAACAGTACATTGTAATGTCACATAGATCAAACATTTATACAAATGCCATGTTAAAACACACAAAACTCAAAACCCAAACACAGGTCAGAACTGGAATGGAAGTTATTTAGCTAGGGCCAAAAGTCATGGACTTTGCAACAGGTTGAGGAATGTTAACCTGAAGGAAAATCTTAAGAAAAGAGTTAAAAGCCATAGTGGATAACCTGATGTAGCACGGCAAGAGACCCATGCTACTATAGAATGTATTTAAAGACAAAGAAACAAAGCCCCAAACCTAATAAACCCCCTAAACACACCTACTCTCCAAAACCCAACATCAGCAAAAAACCCTTCAAAAGGAAAAAAATGAGAACTTTAGCACACACCCAGTGACTTTGAATTTAATTTGGGGTTGATGCCACAATGGAAATACTGGGGTGTTTCCTGTATTTTTATTCCCAAAGGAATAACAATTAGACAACACTTTAAGGCTCAACTGTGTACATATGCAGTGTTTGGAAATGGGTTTTAAAATAAAACACTTAGGAGCTCAATTTATTTCTTGTAGTAAGGAAGGAAGTTAGTTGTTCTTTAGATGGAGTGTCTCACTTATTGAAGGCTATGAGGTAACTCACCATCTCATCAAAAAGGTGAATACCATTAGAGAGGTATTCAAAGATACGAATATTCATATAATATTCAAAGAGGTGAATACCATCTATGCAATGCTGCTGTGTGTTCTTTTGGCAAGGAAAACCTATACCTCTGTAGATACACTGCCTATGCAATCTCTGAAAATCTTACTTTTTACCCCAGGATTTTGCAATTCAAATTCCCTGAGCTATCGGTACTCTGTTGAAATCTTTTCTTGTGAAAACCTTTATTGTTTTTAATTTTTATTATCGAGGTTTTTATTGCCTCAATTGTCTCATAACTGTGCCCTATTAAAAAAAGTAACCAACCAAGCAACCCCAAAACCCACACAAAACCCTCCCACGCTGTGGCATCAGTCTGAGAAAGTCTTATTCCCTACCTTCAGCTAAAAACGAGTACATTTTTTCCAAACTCAACTGCCAGTGCCACTTTTAAGCTGAAATTACAGCTACAAACTCCTTATGTTGTTGTTATCTGCTAAATGACATAAGGATCTGCTTTGTGTGACTTGACTATGTAAAATGCCTAACACAGAAGAATCAGACACGTTACATAGAGGGAATATACAGTCATCATGTTGCAATAACTGTACAACTGAAGTCTTGCACTACGCTTTCTAGATCTAAATAAATCTCTGAAATAACATTTTTGATAGGAAAAGGTGGTCCATGATCAACCTATTTACTGATATACTTTTTTCAATGAAACATGCTGAGTTACATTATGCAGTGAAACCATTAGATTTTGTTAGGATTCTTGGGTACTTTTATTCACCCCTGACCTAGAGTGAATGCACATATTTTTGACTCTGTAGTTATTTCTAACCAGAAAATAAAAGGGCATTTGAAACTTACTAAACAAAACAAAAAAAATTACCATCTAAACTTATAGAACTATAATGTAATAATAGAAATTATATATAAGATAATAAAGTAATAATTTTCCCAGCCTCTGCATAAACTTAGGGTTCTTCTTTGACTCACTTTCCCCCTTCCCCAGTTTCTAGTTTTAAAAATGTTTTTCTAGATTATAATTGCTGCTAAAGCTAAATATTAATGTCTAGAAAGAATTTTTTGCCTGATTATACTTCTGTTTATTTAAAGACAGGAACATCATCTAGAATTATTTAAACTTTAACAAGACACCTGGCTTAATGTGCAAACTGATTCTCATTTTTTATAGTTTCCATCATGGTTTAGAATATCAAATACTTTATGAAACCAGTGGTTTCTAATTAAAGCAATGCCATTCCTCTATCTATGAGGAAAACTTTGATGCTTTGTCAGCTTGATGGAAAATGCTTTTTATGTGTGTATGTTTACTATACTTGCAAGCAGTGTGCTCTTCCCTGCAAAAGCTTGTACCTCAGTTGGCAGCTACTCCTATCAGCTGCAAAGTGAGCTCCAAAACTAGGACTTTGGAATCTGTTCTTACAAGATGCTTTCTATGAATTGCAACTATCTGATCTTGTTGCAAAGCACGTTGTATTACCTAGTGGTAATAGGTGGCTTACTTAAACTGAACAGCACAAAGCACTTCTGATAAGTTCATATAACTTGATGGGTTTAAACTGGGAAAATACCCAACTGGAAGATTTATGACACTTCAGTATTTCAAAGGATATACATCAAAGGACACTTTGCATCCTTATTTTACATTTTAATAGTTGAGTTGGCTTTTCCCTATAAATAATTAATACCACTAAGAATTTTACATCTGAAATGATAAATAGCACTTGGCAGTAATAATGTATTGTTTTTATGCTAACAGGGCATAATTCTACCAGGCGGAATTCAAAAGGCATAGTAGAATAAATTGTATGACCACTTGATTTATTATTATGGAAAAATGGAAAGATCAAACTCCTGGGTCTTGTCACATGGGTACTTCAGTGCTGTCAACCTTTTAAAAGATAGAGGCTGTGTTGAGCCTGTCTTTTGTGTATGTGAGGCTTTCCACCCTTCAAAGCCTTTTCCAGGGACATCAGTGAACTGTCTTGCCCTACATTCTGGCAGTGGCCAGTACAGACTGCAGGAAATATTTCAGAAAGTCTGTCAGTCAATGTTTGGTTACTGAAATCCTAACAGGATGGCTTTCTTTCCAGCTTCAAATTTCTATTACTTAATCCTGGGCTTATATTTTGAATCTCAGGGATTTAGTGCTGAATTTTGGCATTACAAATTAGTTACATAGCTAGGCTCTGTTTTTATTTTCCAAGTTTTAATTTACTTTTGCTCCTCTCTTTCATTTTCATATGACAACTCTCTGTGGCAGTCATTTTTTCTCTGCTCTACCACTTGCTGTGCTTTATCTTTCTGCTGTGTACCACCTTCATACCACCTCTAAATTAAATAATTTCCTTTTTTTAAACCTTGTTTTTTATATGCAAAGCTTTAATTTCTTTAGTTACATCTTTATTCCGTTTCTACATTGCTTTATCTTCCAGGAAGCCACATTTTTCAAAAGTGTATCCCTCTCTTATAGCAGTAAATCTGTAGATATTCTTCCAATAAATTCTTTTGCACACAAATGTTCATGGGAATATTGATAGACGAAACCTCTGGAAATCCTCTGATGCAGCCTCCTGTATCAAGTGCCATGAACACCAGAGGAAGTTCAGCTGGTATCCTGAAAACCTCCAAGTATGCAGTGTTTCTCAACATTGTGCTAACATACTGTCCTCCTATCATGGAAAAATGGATTTTCCTAATGTTCAGCCTCAGACTAGCAGTGTGCAATTTATGGTGATGCACCTATGTTATATTGTCATAATAATGTAACTTTGTAACTGCTCCCCTTGTAGTTAAAATTTGTGTTTTATCTCCCCCTATCCACATCTTCACCAGACTACACAGTTCCAGCTCCCTCAACATCATCTTCTAAGTCACGCTCTCTGGGATCCTGACCATCTTAGTAGCCCTGCAAAGAACGTTCTTTGGTTTTAAGTCACTCCTGAGCTGGTGTGGGGCAAAAACTGGCCATGTATTCCAGACATGACCTCATCAGGACCAAGTAGAGGGAGATAGAAATTTCCTTTGGTCTCATATTTAACTTGGTATGTGCTGTAAGCCTTGATTGTATTTCAGCAGGATTGGTACTCAGATAATTGTTTACCAACCTGTTTACATGCATGCCATTATTCTTCCCTTATGTAGAAATTGTTAGATTTTTGTTGTCACTCTCTGGAGATCTGCTATTCAGCATTATCAGCTCCTCACTTATCTTTCACATTTAGCATCATCTACAGGTTTGTTGAGGGGTGTTCAATCTCCTCATCCAAGTCTTAAACAAAATTTTACAGTGTAGGACTAGTTATAGAGTAGTTTGAGACCTTTAAATATTAGTTAGGTCAACTTCACTGCAGAGCAGGGACACCTTTGTCTTGGTAAGGCTCAGAGACCCATCATGCCTGACCTCCTTGAATGTTTCCAGGGATGGGGCATTCACCACCCCTCTGATTTTCAAATATCATGGAGAGTAGCTTGGCAAGTACATTAGCCAATTCCCTCAGGACTCAGGGATGCATGTCATCAGGTCCCAGACTTAACTGTATTAACAGCCATGTTCATGTGGTCACAAAGTGGATTTTCTGTTACAGTGGGAGGAACTTTCCTACTTCAGTCCCCATCCTGCTGTCCACCCACCGGAGAGATGTGGGAAGAGAAGGTGCCAGTGAAGACTGGAAGGGGAAAAAAATGTTTGGAGCATGTCAGCTTTCTCCTCACCCATTTTTACTTGATTGTCAGTCTTGCTCATGCTGGTGGCATGCCCACTTTGACCTGCCTTTTCTGGCTGACATACCTGTAGAAGCCCTTATTCTTCACATCCCTTGCCCAGTTAAACTCCAGCAGCACCTTGGCCCTCCTGACCACATTCCTATAGAGCCAGGCAGGATTCCTCTACTCTTCCCAGGATATCTGTCCCTGCTTCTACTGCCTGTGCATTTGCTTCTTGCCCATTAGTTTGATCAGCAGGTCTCAACTATGTTGGTCTCTTTCCATCCTTTTTTACCCAACTAGTGGCTTGTTCTTGCAAACGATTCACAGTTCCTCAGATTCCACAGAAGAACATGGCTGGCTGTGTCAAAAGCCTTTTCTAAAGTAGTGTTCATTACTGTCTGCATACATATAAATTTCCCTACAGAAATCTCTTCCTGACTAGGCAGTGTGGGGACATTTTACATGCAGGCTGTTGAATTTACTGAGGCATTTCTTCAAGCATATATGACTCAGAAATTTCTATCATTAGTCAGACTGGAATTATTGTCTGCATAAAGTGACTGAAGTGTTTTGAAAATTGAATATAGCTCAGTGTTCATGTTAATTGTTACAGAATGCTCTGCAAGTGTTATAATTTTTCTAGACTGGTCTATATTTTAGGCTGCTATTAAGCATCAATCAAAAATAATATAGCTCTAGCAAAATTTTCAAAACATGCAATAATATTGAAGAAAATGTTATGATAGAGTTGATAGAGAACTACTGTGGAATGTGTAGAGGTTGTTAATTACTATATTTGAAAGGAACATAATCTAGTACACATAGAAATAAAGGTGATTTCACACAAAAAGCCCCAAAACAAACTAGTCAAACAAAAAACAACCAACAAACAAACAAGTCCACCAAAAAAACCCAAAAACCACAGAAAAGGCCTCAAATATAGCCACAATCAACCCACTAAGAGCTTTTTGAACCCGACAAGTATGATACCAAGGTCATTGCTAAATAAGAATGAGGAAGGAAAAGCAGGTCAACTAATAAGAGTAGCAAATAACAAGCAATGGGTTTCCTAAGTTACATCTCAATGGAAAGAGACTTACAGGAATGAAACAACAGGGCTAAGGAGGCATAGAGTAGCAGCAGAAAATCATAAAGATAAATGAGGTAAATAAGGGTGGAAAATGAACAATCAAAATCCACATTTTGATAGTTTTTAGGATCTAAGGATTTATGAGGGCTTTGTTTGTTTGGGGATTTTTTATATCAGCTGTTTCATGATCACACTTATTATGGGGCAATGGAGAAATATTGTATTTCAATTGGTGAAACAATATCATTAGTACATGACATTAAACATTTGTGTATAAATAAAATATATATTACTCATTTTAGATGTTGGCAGAGGTCTGGGAAAAACTCTTTTGAATCCCATTGTTCTAAATATCTTTTCAAATACTGACCTTTTTTTCCTCCCTGAATGGTTTTATCTCCATAAATTTTCACTCAAACTTTGTTTATGGAGATAAAACAAAATTTTTGTTTTTCCTGAAGAAAATGGCTTAAAGAATTCCCTTTTTAAAATATTTTTCACCATTTAAAATTTTTTTTCTAACTCCCTTTCTTTGTGTTTTCTAACTGGGTGTGTGCAGGGGAATGTAAGGTACTTTGTCTGCTTTGCAACTATAATTTAATTTAATGAACTTATATCAAAATGACAACTGCTTTATGTATTTTTTATTTTTGTAGATAAATTATCATACTGCTGTGGTATTCACTCTTTTTTGGCAGTCTTTATTTTATTTTCTGGGAAAAATACTTTGAGGAAAGGGGAGTTAGAGAGAATACTTAAATATTTCATAGAAGTAAATATTATTTCTGTAGTTTACCATTCTCCTTTTATTCCCAGAATGGAAGGAAGAGGGAAACTAGTTTAAGTTTTATTTTCTTTTTTTTTTATGTGTTCTCAGTTTTATGTATAGTAATATTGAAAAACTTGTTGTATTAATCATTTTTAAATCTAGGCTTTCACCTCTTCTCAGTACTTCTAATTAATCATTAGCATGTACTGTCATTAAAAAGCCATTAATTTTGATGTCTACTAATGTCAATACAAGATCAAATTAACCTAATAAAACAACATATAATCTATTCCAGACCTCTGTGTTATATTTAGCCTGTGCTAAAAGGAATAATAAAACAGATGGATCTGCCAACAATTTTTAGTTGTTTAAAATTGAAATCTGTATGATCTACCTATGCAGAAATAAAAAAAAGACATATATAATGTGTACCTATTAACATTTTGGTTTATTACTCTTGATTCAATCTAATTTCGTACACATGTAAACTTAGACTCTGATCTCAGATTGGTACTGCATATATTTTATCTCAGAATCTGTAGAGTTAAGATACAATTTTTTTTGAGAGAGAACAGTGTTTCTGTTTTCTGTAGCACATTCTGTTCAAATGTGCTAAAACAGTGCATGGTAGAGATTATGAGGCAAAAGAGCATTTCAGATTCTGGTACCACGTTGCTTGTTTTAACGTAGTCTTTTATTTTACTCCATGTTCATATTTGCTTTACTGGTTAGTTTGAAGATTTTTTCCTCCTTCTATTATCATTCAGTGGCAGCTTTAATTCATCATGCAATTGTTAAATACTTTCTTGAAATATACTGTCAAGTCTTGGATCTCAAGAAAACTTGTTTGTAATGTAGAATACTTCAGCCAATGCAATCTGTCTCCCTAGAGTGCTATATAATAGCACAGATACTCAGCATTATGTGACCGTGTTTGTCAGTGTGATGCTTATGAAGTAGCGATGAAAAATGCAATCAAAATCTGAAAACACGTTCTGAAAAAGGTGCCTTTCTGAAAATGTCTAAGTTTTTGATATAATTGATTTCTTTATGCTCTTTATGGCATTGGCAACCAGGAGCTTGGAGACAGAATACTTTGATTGTGGGAACTGAGGTTAACAACGTTTTTACTTCTACTTTTTTCATTATTATGTAAATTGTTTATGGTGAGGATACTGAAGAACATGGCTCTGAGTGTTTGCAAACTTTGGATTTTTAAAGATAAAGTCAGAAGTTTAGAGTTAGGATGTTTTTCATTCTGCATAGAGCATTTATTAGACCTGTTAAGTGTACCTTCTTGAACATTTGGAGAAAAGTATGCATGATGTAGTAGAAGGTAGTACCAACCTAAATTATGACTTATCTATAGCTTTGTATCATGGCATCAAAAGTCATTACCTATCTGAGAAAAAAACTTCAACGTTCTGGGCACCTCAGTGTAAGGATAGTTAAGTAAAATTGAATTGCTGAAGAAATCAACTCAGCTTGCTTATGGTCTCCATTTCTGTGTGAATATTATGATAACTCTTGGGCTTCTGTTATAAGAGTTTGAAATAAACTTCACATTTGACCAGGTTTGTCATTATAGGGTTGATTTTCACTAGAGACAGAAATAAAAAGACAAAGCACTAGATCTAATCTTTTGTCACATTTATATTATTTTAAAAAAACTTAGTTAAGATATTAAAACTCAGATACTGAAAATTATATTGCATATATTTGCTGAAATACTTACAAGAAATGGGCAGCAGAAATCTCAGTGCCTTCACCTGACCCATCATTTCCCTTGCAGCAAGCACTAGGAACCTCTTAATTTCACTGTATGAGCTTCATGTTAGTTCAACATATTCCAGGTTTGTGCCTTGACAATATGTTCTGTTCTCTTTCTCTTTCTCTAATACAAAGAAAAGAAAAAAAAAGAGATCAAATCCTTTGCTTTCAATTTAAAGTGCACCCAAAGGACCTGTTTGTTTTGGTGGTTTTTTTTGTAAGGTTGCTCAGACAGTGAAAGACGTTGCCCAAGGAGATAGTGGAGTCCCAGTCCTTGAAAGCAGAGTTCCCAAGCAAGCTGCTGTAGGTTGGATGAGTCAAACACCAGAGGTGCAGTCTAGTGCAATGATTCTGTGTTTCCATTGCTGTTTTAGTTGACTGAAGGAATATATGCACCACTACTGATGCTGCATGAAAATATTTTCTGTAATCTAAGACAAACTTCTAAGTTTCCATGGTTTTTAGACCTGTTTTTAAGGTATGTGTGAGATAAGTTGATAGGTTTGCATACCAGTCAGATCAAATGTTAGATATTATGTCTTTGAAAGCTTGATGCCCTTTTCTCTGTTTCAGTAATTCTTGCTTTATTATTTGACTGCTGCACTTAGGTATGACTATGGTATATGGATATTTTTATTTGCAGTGTGCACAGTGGTACACTACTCACAACTGGATTTGTGCTTTCTGGGGTTTCATTTCAGTTTTCTGTTAAATACCTGAACAGCAGATTGCTCTCAGTCTATTGTCAGCCCAGTTTTCGTGGCCTTTCATCTTTTGTTTTCCATTCTGTATCTGAAAAAAAAAGACCCTTCTCACTCTTCTCCTATGAATGTTTAGGAATAAAAGTAAATGAAGTATGTGAATAATTTACTGCATATTTAATTGCATTGCAGAAGAACTTATGTAGGTACTCTTGAAACTGTCTGACTGTCTGCACAGAAAGAAATGATGCTTGTTCCATCATTCTACTACTTCTTCCACAAAAAACACCCCACACATTTAGACTATGTCAGTTATTTAGACTGGAAAGAGGTAGTTTGGTTTTTTGCAATCCAAAAAAATTGTCTGTTATTCGTGATCACTATAGTAATTTTATCATTATCCTGAAACAAGGTCAAGGCAAGTATAGTTCTTAAACCAAGTGTGCATACATTTTGCTGAATAATGAAGTCAGCAATAAGTGTTGAAACTTAAGTGTTAAATATACTTGTGTTTGGATTCAAGGGCAATATTAGGATAAATTATGATGCCTATAACCAATAAAATGGCAATCACTGAAAATTCAGATATACTTCATTCTCTTAAAATTATCTTTCTTCATTTTTCTTGAGGGTTTTTTGTTTGTTTGTTTCTTTGGGCTTCTTTAATATTAAAAATGCTTGGAAAAATATGCAGGTATGCTACATTTGGACATCTGTAAGATGGAAACAACATTCTTATTTCTATTTGTCTGCAGATAGATTTAGTAAAATACTGTAGATACAGTAAGCATGGTAAAATATATTCTGCAAAAAACAATAAAGTATGAATTTTAATGTATTCTACCATCTTTTGATTTTTCTTTAATTTTGTGGCTTAGATATTTGCAGTGTTATAGAGTGGGCTTAAAAGAGATTTAAATGCATTTTGTACAAGGATCTCCTCAACAAAGATACAGCATCTTCTGAAGATGCATACTGTGTGTAATAGTTTCTTCATAGAAATCTTAAAAGAATTATAGAGAGAATGTCAGGAAAAGGTTTCCAAAAGCTGCTCCACCCCTTGCTGCAACATAGCTTAAACTGTGCATCATTCTTGATATATCTGTCCAAAAAGTTATTTAAAATCTTTTTGAATGGATATTCCACAACCTTGCAAGATCTTTCTGGTCCAGTTTCTAGAGTCTAAATACTCTGATGAAACCCACTTGATTCTCAGTTCCTTCATTGTAAGTTCACTGTTTATTGTTTTATTATCAGTAGGCATGAATCACGTGTTTTTGTATTTTATTATCGTGAGCTTACTTTCTCTTCACTGGTTTGAACAATGTCATCAATTTTAGCCCTTCTTTGTATGTCTCTCTAATTTTCCTCCCCTCTTATTATTTAATGTTTATTTGCATTGTCCCTTGTGTCATCCTTATCCTGTTTTGGTTTTTCAGTGCTTTTGCATCTCATAGATCTCATGGGCATCTTCCAGCTTCCTACAAATAGCTTGTTTGATTATCTCTTCTGGTAGAGTTCATGATATTTTTCAAAGGATTCAAGGTAAGTTGATCTTTACTGCCACTCTTTTGCCTTTTAAAAGATAAATGCCAATTCTGCCTTCTAGTTTTCACCTTTACAGTTTGCTCTCATCCATCCTTTATGAGCTCTCTCAGACTTTGTACTCATAGGCTGTATCATTATGAGCCACACAGCAAAACTTATTGTGGTGCCATATGAGTAGATCAGTAGATAAAACAGTTTGCACCAAGGATCCAAAAGCTAGAGTAGAAGTATCCATATTTATTTACTTTATGATTACTCTGGTGCCATGGAAAAAACATCCCTGTTGTACATGTTACTCACAGACAGCCAGAGGAAAGCTATTTAAATACTCTTGCTTTCAGGTGTCCAGGTTTCCTGGTGTTTCTTCAGCAAGTGCCAGAGCATACTTTCATCTGTTTAGTGCAGGTGACAGGAGCACATGGGTCTTCTCATGCCCTTTTCCATCAAAGCATGTCTTATTTTAGTTGTTGTTCAGTTAAATGCAACACATAGTGCCTAACTTTGTGTTTGGGTATTGGTTAGAATGGAAGGGATGGTATCTTAAGTCTTGTGATGGAGGCAAATGATCAAGTGGACACCATGAAACTGTGACTTTCAATATCTTAGCTGTTCCTTTGTATGAGGAAGAGGCAGGATAAATGAGAGAAGATGGGCAGTTTTGTGTTTGGACAGATGGAAATTCGAAATCTTGGGGACAAGTGACAGTAGATGCAGAACTTATGGACACATAGTGACATAGCTGAGACCCTTGACCATGAACTGGTACTGTGACTGCAATGTATTGAATCTTCTATGAGACTGAAGAAGTTGATGGGAAAGGAGGGATAGAAAAGGGAAATCATTGCTAATTTAGGAAAAAAAAAAAGAAAGAAAAGGAAAAAAATAAAAGCAGACAGGTGAGACAAGCAAATAAGAAAAGTGCTGAAGAGTGATACAGCAGCTGAAGCAAGAAGAAAATATATTCAACTATAGGAGGTCTTGATATAATATCAAAGAATACTTTAGCTTGAGGGCATCTGTGTGAACTGGTTTCTGACCTTGAGACCTATAGCCTTTTAAGTGGTACAAGAAGCAGGACACAGGAGGTCTCTGTGATTTGAGAGCATTTTGTTGGTGCATGTGCACTTGATACTTACTGTGGGACTTGCTTATGCTGCAGATCACACATTGATTCAGACCTTTCTGTTCCTTTTAGAGACTGTTGCTGCACTTTGAACAGATCTTCTGATTTAATTTCATCCAAAAGGAATCCCCTTCACATGCAGAAAAACTACCCCACAATGTGAGCCAACATGGAGTAAGTGGGGAAATGAGGGATTGCTGCACTCTACTGCTCTGAGCTATGTCACTGTTGTAGACACCTTTCAGCTAATATTTTATCATTTGCTGATTTTGTATATCTCAAGATGAAGTTCATTTCACTCAGTGAGCTTGAAAATACTTAGGTTATACAAGTATTCATAAGTCCATTCATCCTTTCCTTGCAGGATCTTAATCCTTTATCACTGGTGCACCAATTAAAACAGAAAACTAATTTATTTTGACCTTTCAACGAAAGAAGAAATTTAGAAAACAGTTAAAAAATGCATAAGAAATGCCAATATTCTTCAGTATCTATCAGAAGCCTTTCTTCTCCTTTGGGTAAATTAGTTTGTTAAAGAGCTACCACTTCACTCTAATTTCTTTTTCACCTTCAGCAAGTCTCCCAGGAAATTTTAACTAAGACTCCTTTCTCTGGAGTTTTCCTTCTTGAAAAGCACTGCTTTTACTTTTAATTATTTTCCTTCTAATTTAACTTTCAAGAATTTTATCCTTTTGTGACCAATCTCAACTACATTATCACCTAATCTTCCTATTCACTCTTCATTCTCCTTAATTGTAGCCAAATGGGAAGCAGTGCCTATCCACCTATATTACTCCCCACAAAAGCATTTCAGGAGCTTCCTCTTCATCCTGTCTCCTGTTGTATTCCTAAAAGATTTTGGCCAGTAACCTATATTATCACTGAGGTCTGTGCTCTGGTTTACTCTTCACAAATACATTATCTAATTGATCCTTCTGGGCTTTGAGGGAAATCCCAAAGTGGTAATGTTGTTTGGGGTTTGTTTTGGTTTGGTTTTCTTCTTTAAGTTTGTACATGTCCTTTGCAGTGACTTAGCACTTCTTTCTCCTTTTTGGTCAATTCATCCATGCTCCCTTACTGTTTTTCCTCAACAAGATGTACTACGTGAATTTGAATTCTTCAACCTCCTTCTCTCCTTAGATTGTTATATTATTATTATCATTACAAATTAGCTGTATGTGGTAATAATCAGGTGACTGGTGAATCTCAAATCCAGTCTAACTTATGATTCTTGGTGTTAGAGACATACAGCTTCTGTTCTGCCAGCACTGAGATGGATTCTACATTTGCTGTTGGGGATTGGACCATTTTCTTCCTTAATCAGCTGCTTTGGAGGGTGTCCATTTCAACCTCCATGTCTGGTACTCTTGCATTCCTTTTCAGATGCTCAATCACTTTTTCACTGGAATTCCTCATGC
Organism: Phylloscopus collybita; assembly: GCA_027886175.1. Classification (NCBI taxonomy): domain Eukaryota; kingdom Metazoa; phylum Chordata; class Aves; order Passeriformes; family Phylloscopidae; genus Phylloscopus; species Phylloscopus collybita. The sequence continues at coordinate 26,958,047 of JAJNNQ010000009.1, read as the reverse complement.
CTAATGTTATTGATATCCTTTTGTATCATATGGGCTTCTCTGTTTCAGCACTTTGTTTATAGGTCTTCTGCCCGTTTCCTAAAGGGAAAACTTTCAGTGACTCTTTCATTCCTGATTTCTGCTTTTGGAAGATAAAGGTCTGTGTTCCCTGGTTTCAGCACAGAACCTGAACTGAATAATTTCCCTCCATAGTTCCTTTGTGGGCGCAGCAGCAGGTAGCTGCTCTGTGTCCAGCCTGCATCCTCAGAGCTGTAGACTGAAAATTATCTGATGACAAAGGTGATTCTGATGTTGTGCTTTTAAGGGGGTGAATTGTAATACAAAACTTTCCCAAGTCCCTTCTCCAATCTGTCTCTAAAGTTTCCCTGTTATGAAAGCAAGCCACTGAAGTGTTTGTTCACAAATACATATCTTTCATTGCACTTCTGTGATTAGTTTAGACACACTGTAGGAAATTTACGATGTCTGAGAACCCACTACCATCCCTTGCAAGGATGCAGTACAGTTTTTCATGTTTTCTTGTGAAATGATCCCCTTTACAAGGCTTCTCCCATTTGCCAACATAACTGATAATTTCTCAATGATTTTTTCTGTACTGAGCTATATGCAAAGAGATTAGGTAGGTTCTTTTCCAGTTGTGGATTTAACACTCCTTGAAAAACTGAAGGTTAGTATTTTTACTCCCTTTGCACTTCAGAGAACAAACTGGAAGCTATCATTTAGGAGATGAATGTTCTATTGAGCAGGCTGTTAGATAAAAGAGGAGCTATTTTCAAGCAACTTTGTGGCATTTCTTACACTTTCATTTTCTTTGCCCTGATAGCAGAAGATAGATCTCTGCAGCAAGCTACTAAGCTCTTTGTCCCATTTATTTTATTGAGTGTATCAATGGAGCAAGGTTTTGTTTATTGAAAGATGTGTAGAAGTTCTTTTGAAAAGCATTGTTTGTACTGTAATACTGTCTAAACTTAGATATTTGAAAATTGATTTCTTTAATGCTCTTTAATGTTACAATGTCATCAAGAAAGGAGTGTAATAGGTCCCACTAATGATATTTGTTTTGTTGTAAGAAAAGAACACTTTGCTAAATACAAGTGCCAGTCCAGGGAGCTACTGAAGGTGGTGCTAGGCTGTGGGTACTTCAGTACCTCTGTGGTATGGTTCATAAGGTGATTGTAAGTTAAGTCTTTATAACGAATACAGAGTCACAGTATAGCGAAATATTTAGGAAGGTATACATGCCTCAACATGAGAAAGTAAAAATTAAGAATCAAATTTCTTTGGATGTTGAAATCTAAATCAGGAAATATTTTAAATCTAGGACTCAGATCTGCAGGTGAGAGTCTGAGCTTGTGAAACTTGTCTTAAAAGGGCTCTCAGTCTTTTGTGATGGAGCAGCATGGATTTTAATATTAAAAAAATGTCTTTTGGGACAAAGAATGTTGGTATTATGGATTTTGAGGGCAAATCACTTCATTTTTTTCCAATAAGCTTTTTATTACTTATATGAACTGGATGGTTACCTAGAAAAGAGCAACCATTAGAGTAATGTGGCTCTACTATTACATCACTAGACTAGTCATCACATACTGAGGTAAAAAAAAAAAAAAGTTGTCCCTTTCATAGGGACCACTTACCCTTTCCCTTTCAGGGTAAGTCCTTACCCTTTCAGGGTAAGTACTCCAATAAGTACATAAAAGAGAAGCTATTTTCTAGCCAGTTTTAAAATCCAATATTTAAATTCATTTGTTCTGATGACAATATCTGATTTTTAGCATGTCATCAATCAGAATCAGAATATAATTACAGAAATTGCTGCCTAATTGCAGAAATACCAAACATCAATCTCACCTGAAATCAACAAGTGAGATAATTTTTCTCTGCTTAGCCATGGTAAGTGTTCATAAGCTGTGCTTGGTTTTGTTTTTGGGGGTTTTTTTTTTATTTTTGTTTGTTGGTTGGTTGGTTGGTTGGTTTTTTGTGTTTGTTTTTTTTTTTTAATTCTGCTTAGAGAGATATGGGTGATAAAGGCAGACTGGGAGCAACATGAAGCATTAAGATGCAAATAACATACAAAGAAAATGAACTGTGATTATTTAGTCTAAGCAAAAATGTATCTGAAGTGCAAACAAAAGTAATTGCATTACAGCACTGGAGTTTCAGGCTTTAAATGAAGAAAATACTTTCAAAGATACTAGAGGCAATATAATAACTTGCCTAAAGAAGATATAGAATCTGCCATTAAGGGAAAGAACAAGAGAAAACCAAACCATTATGTCTGTAGTAGCTAAGGTAAGCTGACTTTGCAATAGTGCAAGAGAATAATATTCTTTACATAACCTCTCCACTAAGCCCACCACTCAATTCAAGATATGCTTTGTCATTCTTGAATAGGTACAAATGCTGTCAGAATAGTTACTAAGGCTTGTTTAGAACTTGTTTTTTCTGCTGCCTCACGTAGAGATTAGTGTCACAAGAGCTGAAGTTTTGGTTGTGTCAGGCCTCTTGAAAGGGCAAGGTGCAAACATGGAAGGCACAAAACATAATTGCATTAGCACAAGCTATTTTGTGCATGTGACTGAATGGATTGCAAGGCATTGCAGCCCAAATAGACTTCTCAAAATCTAGACAATACTGCATTAGTTCAGTGTAGTTCACTGGAATTGACAATAAGGATAGGTCCTAAAAATTGTTTATAAAGGTTCCTAGAAAAATGTCAGAACCTCTTCTCTATTTTATTTGCCATATGTGTAAACAACAAACCAGTGGGGATGTACACATTTTTTTTCATATAGGTAAATATTTTTACAGGTTAATCAACAGTGTTGACTGTTTATGTATAGAGCATATTTGTTTATTGTCCTCTTATATCAGTTTTTAATTTTTTTCTTTCTGAAAAGAAAAAAAATCTTTACTTGAAAAATAAAAGAATAATATATGATTAAATTTTCAGCTTGACTATATTATCTTCAAGATTTTGTGCTGAAATTACAACCAGGACTCAAACACAGGGAAGTGGATTAAATAAACAGTGCAATTTATGTGGACGAAATAAATGCACCCACACTCAATACTGCTGGCTCCTGGACAGCTTGTTTTCACCAGGACCCCAAGCTCCTTTTCCACAGAGCTGCTTTCCAGCAGATCAATCCCCAGCCTGTGCTGGTGTATGCAGTTACTCCTCCCCAGGTGCAGGACCCTGTACTTGCCTTCACTGAATTTCCTTTCTGTCCATCTCTGCAGCCTGTCAAGGCCCTTCTGAAGGGCTGCACAGCACTCTGGGGTATTGGCTGCTCCTCCCAGCTTTGTGTCATCAGCAAACTTGCTGAGGATGCCCCTTCATCCAAGTCATTAATGAAGAAGTTAAACAGTTATGGGCCCAGTATTGAACCTTGAGGGACATCATTAGTGACAGGCTTCCAGCTAGACCCTGAAGCCACTGATTGTGGCTCTCTGGGATCAGCCAGTTCTCAATTCACCTCACTGTCCACTCAACCAGTCCAGACTTCCTGAGTTTGCCTACAAGGATGTTGTGAGAGACCAGTGTCAAAAGCCTTGCAGAAGTCAAGGTAGACAACATGTACTGCTCTCCCCTCATCCCTCCAGACAGTTGTTTCTTTGCAGAAGACATCAAGCAATGTTTTACCCTTAGAGATCACCTTCTTGTCACCTACATGGATAGAGGTGGCCTCCAGAATGAGACATTCCATCACCTTTCCAGGGATTGAGATCAGGCTGACTGGCCTGATCAGTAATTCTTCAGGTCCTTCTTCTTGCTCTTTTTGAAGACTGGGGTGACATTTGCTTGCTTTCAGTTCTGACTGCCGCAGCCTTTCAAAGATGATAGTAAGCAGCCTCACAATGGTGACATTAAAGGACACATGTATGTTTGAATGAAAAAATAGCATAACTCCCCTTATCATGGTATAAAATCAAAATTTTAAAATGAAATAGAGGTTTCATCTTATTGTCATGAAGGGTATATATTTTATATTAATATAGGTAGTTTATAAATGAAGAACCAGCTCATGTTCCACACTTTAAAAAACTGTTCTAAAGTACCATATATTCAGGGAATTTTAATTCCAGTTAGTTTGGATAGTAGTCTCACTTAACTTTCTTTTTAATGGTTTTTCATGTTATTTTTTTCCTTAGTTTGTTTCTCTTTAAACATTACTGCACTGTACTACAGTAATTTCTTCCCTAGCTTTACCCTGATATCTATAAAGTGTCAGCTATTATTGTCAGCAGATGGATGAGAACAGATGTTTCCATCAATCCAGATTTTTGCCATTCCAGTGAATAACTTGCTATCATTTTACCTTTATTTTTAGTTATTGGAATTCAGTTATCTTTCCTAGTAATCCAGGAAAATACTCTCCGGTTTTGTTGCTTATACTACTACCCATTTTGTTTATGCAAGATTTTTGCTGCCTACAGTTTTTCCTTCAATTGTGCATCCATAATCACATCCAAGCACCATTTTTCTCCAACTGGAATTATTTTCCAGCTCTGTAGCCCTGGCTTGTGCCTGAGATGTTTTGGTTTTCTGAAACTCTTTTCCCAGAGAGATTTCTGTAAACAAGAGACATATTTTTTTAACTGCAACCTTTGTTTACATTCTTCCCCTAGGAGGGACTTCCCTCTGGTTTGACCAATGTGATTGAAGAAGTTAGTCTTTTGTTTCAACAATCGAATTGTTCTGTGTAGAATAGTATAAAAGGGAAGCTATTCCTGGAAATAAACAGTCATTTTCAGCCTTCTGAAGTCGGAGTCTATGTCATTGTGGTGTACAACAGGGTCACAGCTCTGTTTATTAAATCCAGGTTTTTTGCCTGTGTGAATACAATAAAAATAATTTCCTTTGTCATCTTCCTTCCAGTCTTTCATGTACATCTTCCATTTTTATCAACAACATAGCTGCTAATATATTTCATCATCCTAATCATCCCCATCACTGTCCATTTACGTTACCTGCTTTTTGCGCCATCCTATTAAGTTCAGTATTCTTTTTCCATCTTCACTATAACTCACTATTGCTACATTGGCTCAATCACCTTTCTTCTATCATATCATACCCTCTTTTTTGTTCTTTGGCATGGCATGTGTGCATGCTTAGATGTTTCATCTGTGTCTTTTCATACCAGTACAGCCAATCATCCAAATTCCATTTCATGTTTCTATTTCATGTTCCATTCATAGCTTGTGCTACTATGCCTACAAGGGAACAGACACTGAATGTTTATTAATTTATAGGATATCAGATGCAGGCACTCTGTTTAAACCCTGATTTTCTATTATTATCAATTCCCCCCTCCCTGTTTTGTGTAATGATTCCTTCTTCAGACTGTCAGCTTTTGGAGACAGAGTTTGGGCTTAAATATATACTCAGAAAATATGCAGGATATCAAATCTAACATCAGAAGTTTTGAAAACCTTGAATATTATTGAGAAGAATGGATTTCCTGATCCACCAACTACTTGGTTGTTCCTGATCTAAAGTACTGAAACATATATTTGGTGTATGTTATTATTAAGGAAGTCAGAAAAAGCACCATGCAAACTTGAAATATCAAATACTGAATTGACTAAAACAAATATGTTTTAGTCAATTCCGAATAACCAGTTCACTTTTCACTGTGCTTCTGCATGTAAGTTCATGATCCTAAGGAAGAAGTCTGCATTTATTTAGCAGAGTCCTTTACTGCCTTCTCACTGCCCACTTCATGAGATGCATGACAAATTATTGGAGGATGCATCAGAACTGTTCTCACTCCATGTAATGAGAGTTGTCATTCCTGACCTGGAATACTACACCTTCCAACTTCTTTTCTCCAGACCAAAGAATTTTGAATTCTGTGGTCTTAACATAGGAATTGCAGATGTATTCTCCACTTCAATGTCTTTCATATAGCAATGTTATTGATAGATTCACAGAAATTTTTAATATTAAAGGTCTGGATTTGATCTCATGCAAGGAGGTGTTATTTCATCTAGGTGGAGTGAGTTTATAAGATATAGTTACTGACTTCCAAAATGTTATTTCTAATTGAAATAGTTCACAGCTTGGCATCAAATCTGCACTTTTTGTATCTGAAAGGTCATCTAAGCCAGCCTAGTGAATCCTGTCCTAGGTCTCCAGTTGTTGACATCTCTGTCACAGAGGATTGGCTCTATTGTGTAGACAGCTAAGCTTGTTCTTGTACACTGCTGGTTTATCAGCAATTTGTTTAGAATTCTTTATCTGCTTCTTTTTTCTTAGAATGCCTTAGTGCTTAAACAAAGAAAAAAAATAAGAAAGAAAGAAAAGGAAAAATGAGAGAGAGAATAAAAGAAAGAAAGAACATCACCACATATTTCACTACATCTAGTTCTGGAGTACACTTATAGGAATATGTGTAGTCCAGAACTAGATGTAGTAGTTTAGATTGTAGGTAGGCTACTGAACATTGTAGTTTTATGCAACTTCCTGACTTGTTGAGAAGTACTCATAGTTCTAGCATGTACTTTATATTTGTAGTTATCATAAAACACGCTACATGTTTTATGATAACTAAAACATGTTTAGTTTAGTTTATTGGGAAGAAGTAATACAAGCTGTATAAGTAATACACCCTTGTAGAATTCTCAGAACATTTTGAAGAAATAACTTAATCTTTTAGAAGATCATCCTGTCTGCTTAAAGACAATGTGAATTAATCTGAGTTTCTTATATACCGTTTACAGGATCATTGAAGAGCATAAATCTCTGCCAGTTTATAAGCAGGTCAAAGCTTGAAAAAGCTCTGAATGTTAGTATTGTTGTTTGCCACCCAGAGTATTTTTCTGGGGAGTTCTTTTATGCTCTGATTCAAAGTTATACTCTGATAATCACAGATTTATAGTAAGCATACTTTAGGACTTCATTGACTTTAATCTACTGTTCAAAGTCAGTAAAGCTCTTCCTTAGATTGCTGCTGTTGCAAGACAACAGCATAAAATAAGTGCTTGGTTTTCATATTTTAATAGCTTTTATATGAATTTCTGGTTTTAATAAGTATAATGTGATGTAATCTAAGAAGAACGTAAAATATTGATAGTGATTTTTGATTTTTTCCAATCTCTATAAGACATGTTTTTGGATGTAAAGTGGTTGTTTTCCTTAGTGTCTGAGGGAAAAAACCAATTTAAGTGAGGCAGGGTCACTGTTTCATATTCTTAAATGAGAAGCATGGAAAGTTGTACATGGTGTAACATACAGAATAGTAACAAATATTGAATAACATAGAGGATGCAAAGACAATCACTCACAACCTAGCACAGACTGATGCCTACTCTGTCTTCAAGCAGTGGCCAATTTGAAAGACAATCCTTGTTCTCTCCAGCCCTCCATGCCTCCAGCCTCCTTCCTCTACCACCACTTTTTTTTTGTTAAGCATAGTGTTACAGGTATGGAAAATGCCTTTGACCACATGGGGACATTTGGCTTAGCTGTGCTCCCTCTCGACTCCTTGGCCATCCCCACTCTACTTATTGGGGAAAAAGAGCAGGGAAAAAATGAGAAAGGCTTGAAACTGAGAAGCTCAGTTCAGCAACAGCCAAAGCATTGGTGTGTTATGAGCCCTGTTTCATCCAAAACTCCACACTATCATACCAGCTGCTATGACAAAATAAAACCTCCATCCCAGTCAGTCCCAGTACCTGAACCTGACACTTAAGTACAAGACATAGTTCATTTGAGTCTATTTTTGCACTTTAATAAAATCAAATCACTCCAAAAGGATAATCTTGAGTTTTATTTGTCCAGAAAACGTAAACTTTATGAAGTTTATTTGGGATATAAGCAGAAGGACCTTCCTCTGATTAATCTTTTTAATATTAATAACTTTTTAAGCAAGTTGTGTTAGTTCTGAAAACCCTTGAATTTTTCTCTGTAACAACATAGATCTAACTCAAGAAACAAGAAACTCCCCTAATTCCAACCCCTATTTAAACTTAACGGGGAGTTCTTGATGAAAAAATGTACTGGGAAGTAATTCTTTGGATGAAGTCATCTTTGTTAAGCGTGTTGTAGTAGTACATATCTGACTATTTTCTGTATTTTACTATTCAGCCGTATTTCATGTCGATCATTACACACATCAGGAAGTTATTTTCTGGCAGATTATTGTGTTTGTCAAGGAACTGAGGTTGCATTCACTCTATTCCAGTTTCAAACCACCTTTTGTGACTTAGGCTCCAGAATGTAGTGTCTGTCTTTTTATGTTGAATCATGTCATTTTACTGGAGCTAGAGTGCTTCTCTCTGTGCAGAGTGTGTCTGCATTTAGCCTGTTGGATTCTGCTCAAAGGATATCTCTCTTCTGAAGGACTAAAGAAACAAGAAACTCCTCTAATTAGAATACTTAGAAAGGTCACTGAGAAAAGTGAAAACTCTTATGGACACTGTTGGCTCTATCATGACTTTGTTTCTGAGACTCTGACAATTTAATCTTGCTATACAAATTAAATTCCCATTGCTGAAAATAAACAGAGAAAATATGATAAGTATCAAAAAATAATGAACAAAATTCTTTTGTGCTTTAAATCTCTGTCAGTAACATAAGAAAAGTACCACCATATAAAGTTACTGGAAGTATTTTGAAAATTAATTAATAGTTGTGTGGAACTATATAACTTCAGTAATAAACACTTATGAGAACAGAAGTCTAGAAGAAAACTGACAGTACTGTCTTCAGGGTTTTTTAACAGAGTACATTAAATGAGGAGCAAAGAGAATAATGATATGAAAGCAAAATAATGAGTAGCTGCTGATTGAGGTTTGTGTCAATCTTGTGTGGAATAAGCTGAGATTCAGGAGGGTAAATATCATATATAAGTATTTTATCCTAAACCTACTTGCAAGATAGAGCAGATGGAAGCTTCTTAGGCAACTTTAATTTCAGCATTTCTAGTTTTCTGAAAGCTTGAATTTACATTTTTGTATATTTTGTTTATTTTTCACTTCCTCCTTTTCCCTCCTTCCCTGTTTTTATTGTAAATACATTTTGTGTGTGTTAGATGCAAACATTCCACAAAAGCGGAAAAACAAAATATTGAATTTGCATTTTCATTTAGAAAACATGTTTATATCGAAATCAATAAATCAACCAAATACCTAATTCTTGTTGAGTATTTCTTCACTGAAAAAAAAAGCAAAACGACAGCATGCTTGTGGTTTTTGTTATCCTTTACTATTAAAATTTTATAATTTATTACTATAGCATTGATCAAATTGAGACTTAATTTTTGTTAATGCAGATTGCACATTCCACAACAAGCTCTAATTTATTTATTTCCTTTTCAAAAACAGTCATCACTGTTTCATTTTGCACTTTGTTAGAAAGCCTACAAATACCTGAAGTTTTTTATGTGAAAACATTTGTTTAAATATTACCTGATTTAACATAAATACTTTTACATAAATCATCACTTTCTAAGAAGCATTATTTGACAATTCAGCTGCAGCAGTCAAGGACTGATACCCAGCTGTCTACTCAGTAGGCAGAGGTTACTAGCTTTACAGTTCAGCCAGCAGAGCAAATGTGCAAGTTCTCATTGTTCAGTACACTAGAGTCAACAATTACTTTGAACTATGCAATTAGCTATTAGATTAAATGTGCTTATTTTGCACTTAAGTGGATCAAGTTAAATTCCACTGGCTGTACAGTGAAGAATTACTTTTCTGTCAGAAATATAGTAACAAGATTCTTGGGATAAAAAAATCTTGAATTTCTATTGCTGTGCAAAATAATTTTGTCTCTTGAGTATCAAGCATGATTCATTGTTTTTTTTTTTCCTGTAAGATTGCAGCTGAAGCCTTATTATGCCACTTTTATATGCTTATATTTTATTGAACGTTAAATTATGTGGTTTACTTGTTTCATCCAGATTTTACAATGGTGCCTTTCCTATTTCTATTCTGATAAATAAACACAAACAATCAAAATTAGCATTTTTGAAGTTGTTCATCAGCAACATGCTCTTAGTAGTGATGAGCAACCATTAAAAACCATTTTCTTTCTTCCTACATGATATTTTCCTATGTATTTTAATCACTGGGAAAAGCAGAAACACTGGATTCAAGATATAACAATGAATAAATTGCTTTGCCAAATGTTACATATATATAGAGAAAATTAACTAGCTTTTTTTACTGAGCAATTGCAAAATTCAGGATCTATTTTTACCCTACATAGGGAATAATGATGATCCACAGTTGTACCCTGGCATTAGGTGCAGCCAAGGAATAAAGTATGCAGGTCACCATCAGGTTGCACAGTTACATATCTCAGCCCTAGGTGAAGCTCTGACTATAAATGTGCCCTTCTACCCCCTGCCCAAGATCATGAGGAGGGCTGGGGACAGTGGGACAACACTCATTATTTTTAGGGGTTAAGCCAACTACTGTCTTCTTTTTAGGTTGTTCTGGATAAGGTTATTTCCTAAAGTGAATATATATATATATTATTGATTGTAGGATGGAATGGGAAATTTGAGAGTCACTAAAAAAGGAATACGACTTGAAGGAATATCTGAATTTCTACTTCCACTATATGTGAAAGAAATCCATTCCCGAAAGGTAGGTATTTTTCATCTTTATTTCTTAATTTGCAGCTAGTATAAATTGATCTTTTCAGTCTCAAACTACAAAGTTTAATTCTTACACCTCCTAGATTAGCAATCAGTAGAGGTTTGCTTTGAGAATATCTGAATAGTGAAAGCTTCCTTCATGATTTTTTTTTCTGAAACCTTGCTTGCTTCTTAAAAGCAATGTTTTATCCTAAAGGAAGGAGATTCAAAGCATGTGCATTTTATACTTCAAATGACCTCAGCACTGGGAATGGAACATTTGACTCTTATTTGATCTACAGTCCAGAAAAACAAGAATGGTGATAAGTTCAAAATGCAGTGAAATAAGGAATGATTTTGTTCTTTTTATCACTAGCTATCATGATTCCTTTTTCTTTTTTTTTTAATTTTAAGTTTTGTTTGGGTTTATTTTGCTGATTAGGTAGAGGAAATCCTCCTATACTGTGTAACATCTCTAGGATTTATTTTTTCAAAGCAAACCCTTTAGAGTGTTGTTCAAATGTAATTATCATATAGCATCAGATTATTACAGAGGAAAAAAGAAAAGCAAGAAATTTTGTACTGTGAAATTCACTATAGGTCATTTAAACTCTTTTGTTTTGATTCAGTTATGCTGTTCATATTAACATTGTCAATGAATTAAAAAAAATACTGAAATGCTGGAAAAATCATCTTTTTACCATGAGAGTGATTACCTATGATCAGAGTAGAATGTGTTTGTTTTCAGTCAATCATCTGAAAAGAATTTTAATGTGCATACTGCAACATTTGACAGGAATCACAAGTATGTTGACTCTAAATTCCTTTGTGGAAATTTTTGTCTGTTTAAATCTGTCTTCTATGTGTATAAGAATGCTTGAGTACATTCATAAATGAGATGACAGTTTCCTGTTTTTCTTAATTAGTTCACTCTTGTGTTAATAAATCCTTGAGGGACCCTCTTCATCCTCTTTTTTGGTAAAGCTAAGATCTTTCAATGTTTAATTGAGTAGCAGTATTGTACTAGGTTATGAAAACTTTTATCATATTTAAGTAACCTTGCAGGGAGCATACTTTCATTCAAGGCTGCAGAACATTACTCATGATGTGTGCATTTTTCCCATTTCTTTTTTGTGAGTGTATTATTGTTCCATGTCCTGTTACTGTACATGAGAGTAATGATTTGGAATATTTTCTTGCCTAGTGCTGCCTCATATTGCAGAACATTGGTTCTGTTAAAGAGAAGATGGAAACTTTTGTTTCAAGTGATATAATGAGACTTGAGTAGGGCCCTAATTTAATTTAGCTGCTAACAAATCTCAGAAAAAAATGCACACAAATGCATTTTATGCATATTTAATGCATAATTATTGTAAAGGAAAGGGATGCAGAATCTACCAGATGCTTAACATAAGGTCCCACTAGCCCTGTGAGGCTCAGGAAAAAAACCCACTTGTCAGTAAATATTCTCAAGACAGCAGAAAATAGAGTTGATCATTAACTGGACAAAATAATTCAATATTTTCGGTGGTCTGGGTGTACTTATATGTATTAATTTTAAGGCACTTGTCACCTAGATTAAAAAGTGGTATTTACACAGGCTTTATTCTCATCTTGCAGCACTTTTGAATTAGGTCCACTTTCCAGTCTTATACCAACTTACTCAGTATTTGTGATAAAGTTCATTAACTTCTGTATGCAAATGGGAATGCCACGAGGGAATGATGAAAGAAACCTCTGGAGCTGTATCCTGAGTAGCAGTGGGGTTTTGTACTGTCTCTTCAGGGTATTTCTACAGCTGTATGGCATCTGCATGTGACGAGCTGTTTTGGCACTTAGAAAAGTGGCCACAGTGCTGTTGAAATATAAAAGTAAGGTAGGTTTTCTGAGCTCTCATCACAGTCAGTAGTTACCTAGTCAATACTGACAGCAGATTCTGAGCAACAATCCTGCTTACCAACTATTAGTGTTTGCTTTGGGTAATACAGACAGGAATGCCTTTTCCATGGAAGTAATAATGATTTAAGTTTGATGTATAATGAATTAAAATATTCTGTGAAATCAACAACTCATTGCTTATTTTCTGGAAGCAGAATTAGTTCTTCAAGCCTACACTCATTCCCCTATAAAAGAACACATGCATTAAAGTGACATTGTGTGATTAACTCCTGGGGTGTCATGTAACATATTCAGTAGTCATTTTGCAGGACCAGTATACTTCCTCTGCGCTGCAGAACGTGGTTTGAGGGATGGCCTTTGAGGGACCTTTATGGAGGCTCTCAGCTCAGGAGGTCAGGCCTTCACTGTTCTCCCATTTCAGCACAGAGGTGGGAAGGCCAGTGTTGTTAGCAGTGAGGTACAGCAGCCGGTGTGCTGTGCCTAAGAGGACCGGAATTCTTGCATGTTTGCTGGTGCTATCTTTTAGAAAGCTTGATCTGAAAGTGATTAAGATGCTTATTGAGAGGGCAGCATTTACCTCTGATTCTGATAGTGAAATACTGCTCATAGGAATGCCCAGCAGTCTGTTGAGCAGGTAGGTGGAGTGAGCTTTCTGCTGCTGCAATTTAATTTTGAGAGTGGCTAGATTTGCTAGTGTACAGCTCACATATGCTTACTGATGACCACTTGCCTACTGCATACCTGGATGCCCAAATAAGATCCCTTATGCAGTGTTAAATGCGGACCTTAAGCTGCCTTTATCAAGAGAACAAGGCAGTATTGAACTTTGTATATAGGTTGAAATACTGACTTTTATCTTGTGATTGCTTCACTGAAACCCTGAATATTCAAAGTAAATGCTAAAATACTTAGATTTAAGTCAGTTGGAAAACAAATGTAACTGTATTCTTAAAAACAAAAGAAAACTTCCAGTGATTTCCTTCTGACAGTATAAAATTTTCTTTCCAAACATAGTAGTGAAAAAGCCAGGTCTTGATGAAAATTATTTTCTTTTGTATAGAAGATGTGTAAGTGAGAAGACTACTTGAAGTGTGCTGTATCCCTTGCCCTGCTCCTCTTGCTTTGCCCTTTTTACTGTACCTAGTTAGAGGTGTCCACTGGACTGTGGGTTCCTAGCCCCAAATCTATGTTTATGCAGGGAAGAAACTTTTGTATTTTCATCGAATGGCTTTGCTGCATGTCAGAATTTAAAATGATGCATCAGACCCTGAGCAGATAAGGGTTCATTTGATCCTGAATTGACATCCTTATATCCCCAAAACCAGGACATGTGTACTCTATGAAATAAATCTTATAGAGGATTACATTTTGGCTATGAATGGTCTAGCTGTATACTTTTGATCAAGTTGCTAGCCTGAAACCAGTAAGTTTCACCCAAAACATGTTATATTTCCCATGTCCATAACATTTGCATTGATACGATGCAAACTTCATTCTTTATAGTGTATTAATGAGATGTATGAAATCACATAACACAAAACATCCTGAATTATTTCAATATTTTGGTTCTTCTGAGTTAAATACTATTATTATCATGGTACTGCATCCATACTACTGCACTCTTGAAGGGAAAAAATCAAGGGACAGTCTTATTAGCTTGTCATATAACAATAAAAGTGGTTTGTGATATTTTCTTGAGAATGTATTCCTGGGGTTATTAATCTTTTTCATTTGCACATAAAGTTCTTAAGGGCTGAAAAAATCCAGTTTTCTCTTTGTTAAATTGTTTCTATTGCATAGAAAGAAGTAACGCATTTTTCCTTAAAGTAGAGGGAATTATTTTGGTTGGGTTTTTTTGGTTTATATTTTTTTTTTGTTTCACAATTAATAAGGCTGAGTAGGTATTCTCTGAAATTAGCAGGTGTTTTCCAGAGATATCCTTAGAGAACACAGAATTTAATAATTGAGTAAAAAAATCTTTGGGAAACTGTCAAGAAAACAAGAAATATTGAATATATATTAACTTCTTACTGAACATGTGAAACTCTGAAAACTTTGAGTACATCTTGTGTTTTAAAATATGTGATTCTATATTAATTAATAGATTTTAGGTGGGGTTCAACAGGATTCAACCTGAACAAAGCAGGATTTTTTTTCAGGTCTCTTTTCCTCCAGATTTTTACTTTAGAGACTGAATATTCCTGTATTTAGAGAGTTTTATTTTACACTGTTTTGTTTCCAAACCTGGGTCAGTCTTGACAAAAGCAAATCTAGAATATATTTCTTTCATCACTGTTTCTCTGAGTGTATATAATCATCAAAACAGAATTAACCTTTGCTAATTTCAGCCAAATCATTGCATTTATTTAGGTTTATGTTTGGGCCTTAGGTGCCTCTGTGACAACGTCAAATTCTTTTTCTGAGACAATGTCTTTGTTGAGCTTCTCTCTCTGATCGAGTTATAAGGTTGCAGCATAGGAGATCACATCAAAAGCCTTTATGAAGTTGAGGAAGAACATGCACTCTTCTTGTGCATTGACAGGCTTCTCTTTTTGCAAGACCTCAAGTCAATGCACCTTGCCTTTAATAACCCATCCTCTTTTAGTCCCAGCTGCCTTCTTCTCATATCTACATTGTAGTAATTTTCAGGATCCCAAAATCTTCCCTCCTTGCAAGATGCTCATACTCTCTTGTAAGGACCTGCCAGGATGGGGGTTTTGTTGATTTTGGGTTTGGGTAGGAAGAGCATATTCTCCTACGTTCCACTCAGATATGTTCTCCCAAAATTTCAAGGCCAGATTTGTATATCTGCTCTCTTTTCTCCTCTGTGAGATACCCCTCTGCCATGCAGTCAAAAGTAGTTCAAGAATCATGCAATCCTACCACTACTGAAGCATATAGGTATCAGAGAAACTTCATTTAGGAGATCTTATTGCACGCTTTTTTGTGTTATCAAAACAAAAACAAAAACAAAAAACCAACCAACCAAACAACAACAACAACAAAAAAAGGTACCCAAAGAATCTGCCACTGTATTGCACAGGATGAAATGCAATACTTGTTTCTGTAGCTGCATGTCACAATCCACTCAGATAAAGCTTCAAATGCTTCCCAGTTCATTTTTCTGATACCTACTCTTCAAGTCTTGCCCTTTGGGATCACTCACCTGTCACTAAAGATAAAGTCACTATTACGGCATTGTCCTGGTTTCAAGAACTAGGACAGTCATAAAGGACTGCTTAAGTCATTTTGGCTCTCAACACAATGTCATTCCAGTAGTGTCACTTTTATTGGTAGGAACAAGATATAAGATTTTCTTAATCACAAGCTTTGCCAAAGGACAAGTCACTCCTATATTTGTTGGTGGTCTCTGGAGGGACTACCATTCTGAAATTGAGTTGGCTGTGCTCGCTGTTTGCTGACAGCTGATAAGAACTTCCATGATTCATGATTTTGTTCTTGATTTCCTATACTTCAGTGGAATCTGTCGGGGGATAATTTAGTTGAACAACTTTATCTTTTGAACATCGCTTTTTCATGTCAGCCATTGCTCCTGTTATTATTGGTGAGACTTGTTGCTCAGTCAAGGAGAATCTCTGCTTTTTACACTCAAAAATCTGAGTTAATATTACTCATTTTTCTTTGGCTGATTATGGTTCATGAATCAAGTCATGAGAGGCCTATATCCACCCAATTTTATACCAGCCTGAGGAACTGAATTTGATTTGGGAACACTCCTTCAGTGGGATGTGGGAAAGTTATTGAAGTAGGAGCTGATTTTTTTCTGGGAGTTGGTTGTTGTTTTTGGCCTCAATTGAATTTTCAGTTTTCCAAGTACTTCCTTCATGGAATACATCTGTGTTCTGCTGGGGAAAATTTTAATGAAACCATGTGACATCTCAGTTTGATGTTCATAATGTTTTGTATCTGCTTCTCATGTAAAGTGTATTTGGATTCAGATTGTTTTAACTGTATGGGCATTTTACATTGAGGAATGACCTTTTATTTCCTGAACAATTTTGACATAATTTAGTTGAAGTTTACACAAACTAAGCAATTAAAGAAATACTACATGTTTAACAACAATTATTAGCATTTCCATAGAAAATCTGATCCAACACAATAAAGTAAAAGCAGATGATGTGCAAGTGACTTGAAAAGGGAGAGAATCTCTGTCTTTATCTCTTTGTACACGAATTTGCCTATGTTTCTTTTTGGAGAACATTTATCCTTTGCATGACATTTTATAATCTTGGGGAACACCTTAGTTTTTGCTCCTCTGTATAAACCTTAGGACTGTGGATGCACAGCTAAAATTAAGAGGCAAAAATGTGAGTCATTCTGGCAGAAAAATAAACACAGAGAACATTAGGCACAAACAAAATACATTAACATAATTTTATCTCCCCAAAATAGTGATAGTTTTTTAGCCCTGACTTGAGGGCTGCTGAGATTATTTTAAATATATTTCTTACAAGTTTAGCAGTGTAATATCCTCACTTTTAGGCCTTTGGTAGGCGAAAGACATATTTTCAGAAAAAACATTTTGAACAGGTGTGTCTTAAGTGAGAAATAGATACTTCATATCCAAAACCTCAGTCTATTAAAAGCTAAGAATATTCATGTAATAAAATTATAAGTCTGATGATGTTAGAAGTTGTCAGAATGGATTTCTGAAGGAGAAATCATGCCTGACCAAGCTGACTGTCTTCTACAACAAAGTATCATGCCTAGTGGATGAGGGCAATTATTATTTTTAATCTTGCCTTTAGTCTCCCACCACATTCTTGATTGATGATCAACAGTCTAAAAGAACAGTGAGGTGGCCTGAAAACTGCCTAAACTGCTGGGTTCCAAGGGTTGTGGCCAGTGGAGGCCAGTTTCTCATGGTGTAATCATGGGGACACTGAGGACAATGTTGTTTAATTTCTTCTTTAATGACCTGAACAATCACAGTGCAATCTCAGCAAGATTGTGTATGAGGCTTAACTAGGAGGACAAGTGTACAAACAAGTAATTTTTAGAAGCAAAAGAGAAGAAAAATAATGAAAGCATTGCAGTTTTAACTGCTCAAAATTTTAATTATTTCCAACTCATTAGTAATCACACTCTTTTTGCTTTTCCTGTTTCACATCAGATGAATCTCAAAAGTATTGAGGGTAATGATCAAATCACAACTTCAAAGAGAACACTTTCAAAATTAATATAAGAAAGATTCTCAAGGTATTTGTTCTGAAACAGAAGTTGGTGTCCTGAAGTTTGAATGTGTAAATTCCAGAAATACTAGTTAACTTACAAAATAAAATTTACCATTATATATAGAATTTTTTAATCTTGAAATGAACCAGAATTGTTACAATCTTCTTTTACTTGGTCAGTTTTGCTTTCAGAATACTTTTTGTCTTGTATGATGTTTCTCACTCTAAAAACATTTGTAATGAAATAATATAAAGTAGTTAAGTCATTCATAATCTACAAAAATAAATATCAATCAAATTCCCCAAACCTAAAGACTGCTTGTTACACATCAGAGGTGAGAAATTCTGAACCAATTTTGGTTTTGATGAACTCTGTGACAAAATCATAGAAGCTCACTCCCAGTTTCATGAGACAGTTTAGAAAAAATAATTCTTCTACCTGTTCATGTAATTTGTCAGAACTATTGTATTGTGTTAGAACCAGGGTTGTTGGGTGGAGGAGTGTTTTTTTCTATTAGCATTTTCAATATTTCTCTATCAGGAAGAATAAAAGTCCCTGAGCAAAGAAAAATGCCTTCTAACTGTTAAGAAACACTGTACATTTTGCGATACGGTACACAATATTCTGTCTCACATCACAACAGAGAAAAATTAATGAATATTTCAGTTTATCATAAAAAAATATGAATGAATCTCATCTCAACTAGCTGGATTGAAATTCAGAAGATAAGTTATGGACTTCATCAAGGCCTTTGACACTGTCTCCCACAGCACACTCCTGGATAAGCTGGCAGCCCGTGGCTTGGATAGGAGCACTCTCTGCTGGGTTAGGAACTGGCTGGATGGCCGAGCCCAGAGAGTGGTGGTGAGCAGTACTGCATCCAGCTGGCAGCCAGTCACCTGTGGTGTCCCTCAAGGGTCTGTGCTGGGGCCAGTTCTGTTCAATATTTTTATTGATGACATGGATGAGGATATTGAGTCCTCCGTCAGTAAATTTGCAGATGACACTAAGCTGGGAGCATGTGTCGATCTGTTGGAAGGTAGGAGGGCTCTGCAGAGAGACCTGGAATGGTTGGATGGATGGGCAGAGTCCAATAAAATGCAGTTTAATAAATCCAAATGCCGAGTCCTGCACTTTGGCCACAATAACCCCCTGCAGCGTTATAGGCTGGGGACGGTGTGGCTGGACAGTGCCCAGGCAGAAAGGGACCTCGGGGTTCTGGTCGATTGCCGGCTGAACATGAGCCAGCAGTGTGCCCTGGTGGCCAAGAAGGCCAATGGCATCCTGGCCTGTATCAGGAATGGTGTGGCCAGCAGGAGCAGGGAGGTCATTCTTCCCCTGTACTGGGCACTGGTGAGGCCACATCTTGAGTATTGTGTCCAGTTTTGGGCCCCTCAGTTTAGGAAGGACATTGAGATGCTTGAGCGTGTCCAGAGGAGGCAACGAGGCTGGTGAGGGGCTTGGAACACAAACCCTATGAGGAACAACTAAGGGAGTTGGGGTTGTTTAGCCTGGAGAAAAGAAGACTTAGAGGTGATCTTATCACTCTCTACAGCTTCCTGAAGGGCGGTTGCAGTCAGTTGGGGGTTGGTCTCTTTTTCTAAGCAGCAACTGACAGAATGAGAGCACACAGTCTTAAGCTGCGTCAGGGGAAATATAGGTTGGATATTAGGAAAAAGTTTTTCACAGAAAGAGTGATAAAGTATTGGAATGGCCTGCCCGGGGAAGTGGTGGAGTCACCATCCCTGGATGTGTTTAAGAAAAGACTGGATGTGGCACTTGGTCCTGTGGTCTAGTTGAGGTGTTAGAGCATGGGTTGGACTTGATGATCTTGAAGGTCTCTTCCAACCTAAAAAAATTCTGTGATTCTGTGAATTCTGTGATTCTGTGAATAATTATCATGACAGGGTCTTATTAGGAGACCATTGCTCTCTTAAAGGGAAAAATTGCTTGTTCCTTCACAGCTTCTGATAGCCCCTACCAGCAAATACAATGATTTCATTTAAAATATTGTCCCTCTCCCATTTGAAATGAGCTTTGTATTTTCTTGCTTTCAGAAAGAACTACGTTGAATTTTACTGCTTCATAATAAGCAGCATTTTTTTGTATGAAGATATATGTATGACCTACTTGGTCAGTTTTAAGAGCTGGAGTGTTTTATTCCAGATAGCAAGCATGCTTTTTGGTTTGGTATTTTACAGGATTTGTTGTCATAATATATTTGTCATGATATAACCTATAATTTCAGAAACAACTTGTCTCCAACAATGAAATTTTCTGCTCTGAAAAAGTCTTTGAGTGATTTTGGGGGTTTCTTTTACCATTCCCTGAAGGAGTTCCCTGTCCATCTGGTGCTGTGACTTAAACTTCCATCTCTTTTATACAGTTCTGAAATCCCTCCCTCAGTGACTAAAACTTCATGGGTTTTTGTAATGTCAAATCAATTTCTCAGAAACCTGCTGAACTTCCATCTGTTTTGGGAAGCAATATGGCTACAGCATTACCTGTATTGGGGAACTATTAAGTTAAAATAAAGTAAAGAGATGCAAGAAGTGCTACAAGCATTTTAATGAATTTACTAAAACATTTTAGAATAAAAATTATCCTTTTTCTCTTTCCCTTTTTAGGCAGTGCAAGAAATACATGTAACTTCTTTTTTTTGTGCTTAGAGATATTCAATGCATGATTAATTCAATTCATCCTTAAAAATAGGCAGGTAGAACAATCAATCTCCTTTTTAGATGCAAAATAAGTACCACATTTCATCATCTTATGGATTATATTCTTGAATCTTTGCTTACAATGTTACTCCAAAGCAGCTGGAAATTTATTATTTGAGGAAATTAAATGGAAGCATTGATTATACCATAACAAGGACTATGTTTTGACACCAGCCTCAATCCAGGAGTGTAAGTAATGCTAACATTGGTTGAAAGCATTGTTGACTTGAAGAGCATGCTCAGGAGATAATTGCACAAAACCAAACAATTTATATTCTTTTCATTACCAAGTGTGTAATGAGTGACTTCCTTTAATCTCAAGCTATTATGATATGTTAAAATTTCAAATAAAAAATTACCTAACTTCTCATCTTTAACAAGTTAATTTTTAAAACTCAGTTTTGATTAGACTCTGCTAATTCACTGAAATTAGTGAATAATAAATAGTGAAATTAGTGAAAAAAAATAGGGTTTTTTTCTTAAAATCTTAGAATTAAATTAAAAAAAAAATAAGGTAGTAACTAAATCTCCAAACTATGCTAAGACCTCACATTAAAGAAGGAAAGCCTTAAACCAGCAAATTAGTTCATTGCTCTGTGGTGTATTATTTCTCTCTCATAGACACAAAGGAAGGGAAAGTTTTTGGTTTTGGTTGTTTTGGTTTTGGTTGGTTGTGGTTTTTTTGTTGTTGTTTGTTTGTTTTGGGTTGTTTTTTGTTTTTTTTTTTTTTATTATTATTACATGTTCAGTAGGAAATAAACACTAGCAAGTACTTTAAATTACAGCCGGTGAAATCCATAGGTGAGATTAGGACAAAGGAAACTCACAAGTAGAAATCTTGTAATGGAAGCAGCTGAACAAGTTAACATCCTGCACTGGAATTGGTAATTATGGCTTCAGCATTATTATTGTACAATAAGAGCTGAGGATTTACGGTAAAGTTGGCTCTTGGGCTTCAGTTAGAGGCTTATTTGTATCTTTTGCTGAATTTAAATCAGTTGTTCTGCAAAGGAAGTTCACGAAATTTGTTAATTTAGAGTGGCAATCTGTCATGCATAATTCTACAACAGTGGCTACAGTACATACTCTTGCTGAACTCTTTGCAAGTGTAAGTGGTAATTGCAGTAGCTGGCTGAAGGTTGATGCTGAATTTTCTTTTTGTCTGAAGTTGAAATTATTTTTAAAAATACAAAGCTATACATAATTCTGATAAGTAAAAGTAAAATCTGTATTGATACTGAACTTGGCACTCCAGTGGTGATTTACATGAAAGAAACTTCTTAGTGGAAAGGAAAATTGAAATTTACAGTAAGAGTACAGAATGGTTAGATTTTTTTCCCTCTATATCAGCAAATAAATTACAAAGTTTGGACAAATTTTACTTTTGCCTCTGAATTTCTCCACTGGCATCCACCAGATTAGAATTTTATAAATCTGAGGTCTCTCTTTCTGAGTATAGTAAAAAATCCCACAAGCCAAGTGCTCTATACTTCTGCTTTTATTTTGATAAAAATACAGGCGTTTTGTAATATCAATAACTTTCTTGACAAGCTAAAAAATAGACTAATTTTGGAGTAGCTTCACTGGTTTCTCAGCATGAGTAAGGACAATAAAACTTTGTTATTCTGAAAGTGAAGAAAGTTATACATTAGCTTAATAACGGATGGGACTCATACTGTTCAAATAAGTTGTTGGGATTTCCTGAAAGCAGTCAATGCAAGAATGAAGTGGTCTCTCTTTATCTTTTATAAATGGTGGTGATTGAATACTTGGGAAAAATACAGTCAAGTTTATAAAAAAAAACAGGTGTTTTGTTGTGACAATGGAAGGGAATCATACTTAGCTGTGGCACTTACTGTTCCTTTAGGTTAGGAGACAGGACAAGAGGTAATGGCTTTAAACAGAAAGAGGGGAGATTTAGATCACACATTAGAAAGAAATTCTTTACTGTGAAGCTGGTGAGGCACCAGAACAGGTTGCCCAGAGAAGTTGTAGATGCCCCAGCACTGGAAGTGTTCAAGGCCAGGTTGGATGGGGTTTCAAGCAACCTGGTTTAGTGGAAGGTGTTCCTGCCCATGGGAGTTGGAAACCATATGATCTTTAAGGTCCCTTCTGACATAAACCATTTGATGATTCTTTGATTTTTATTTCCTCAATTTTTTTCCTCTTATTAGATGAAAAACAATTTCTTGAGATGGTTCTAAAGTTGTCACACAAAAACCACAGAAATTATTAGCTTAGAAATTATTGTCTGTACTATATGCAGGAAGTTAGGGTTATATTTTTCCAGTTGAAGACCTCATTTTTTCTTAACTCCATATTTTGCTCTTTGCATTTAAAAGCTTTTATCAGTTTCTCTTTGAGGTCAGAAGGGCATTAAAACCACTGTTTTTAACTAAAAATAGAATTGGTGTTGGGATTTGTGTATTTAGCACTATTCTGTATCTTTTTTAAGGTTTGCAGGTGTTTATTGGTCTGAGTTTTTATCTGTGGCTTTCAGCAATTAGATGTAATTGCCAATCAAAATATTGGAAGAAGCATCTGATGAGCACGGCACAGATGCTTTATATGTGATTCCAGTAGTATAAATCAGTATTTATGAGGCACTCTATAAGGAAATCTGTTGCATGTCTGTATTTTTGTAAGAATAACAGGCATAAATCTCGTTTTGACCTTGAGTTTGGCATTCAGAATATGGTGTCTATGTACATCTATTTTACTTAATCTCTCCACCCAGTTCCCAGTTCAGGAACTATGTATCTTAGTGCAATGAGAAAAAGGTGGGCACCAATTACCCCTTTATCCCCCAGGTATATCAGTTCCTACATAGGAACCACGTAAGCACACACAGACTACAGACATCTGGTGCTCACTACAGTTGAGCTGAAATTAGAAGGTGTGCTTCATAGCATAAAAAGAGTTACAGATGCAACCAGCATAATATAACCTTACTGCTTAATTCCCTTCCATTGAATAAACCAGATTCAGTCTTGGAACATGAGTAAATAAACATAATTTAAACCTTAACTGTGGATACTAGAATCTAACATGTGCCTCAGCTTTAGACTGAAATGACCCCCGCCCTGGTAAAAGAATTCAAAAACCTTCAGTTCTCCTAACACAGTAATGAAATCCTTTATGAAGTACATAGAGACACTTGCTTCACACCATCCGGGATTTTCTATGTGCATTTCAGTGTGAATTGATGAGACACACTCAATTTCCTGTTTGGGTCAATTTCCACTTCATGTACAAAATTTTGTTGTTGAATCACTTATCCCTTTAAACAAACTACTCTTGGATGAAATAATTAAAAATACTAAGAATAACAGTGTTTCCCTATTAGAAAAGCCTGTAGACATTATTACGGTTATTTTGATGTTCTGTAGATTTTTGATTTTGATAGTTTTTGAATAGTAATTTAATAATAATTTTAAAATTTAAACACGCACACACCCACACACACACACACTCAACTTTTGATTACTCATTCAGGGTTTTTTTTAATAGACCAATTTAACATATTTTCTTAAAGACAAATTGCAGGTGAAGGACTTACTTTCGAATTGCTGGGCATAGTCCCTCAGAATTTCATCTTGTAGTCCTTTCAAATGAGATTCTAGTTCTTTGAAATAGAATCTTCTCTGATCCATATCATAATATTTAGCATTTCAGTTTTCATCAAAAAAGCCCTTCTGTAATGCCTGTCCTAACTAATCCTTTCCAAATACTGTTCTTTGGTCTATGTTATGGCTTGGTCTTGCAGCATGTAAACTGGATTTCTTTCTGCAAAACTAAGCTGAAATATGCAGAAGTATAATCTCAAAAAACACAAATAATATTAATGCTGTTTCCTAATGTCCTTAGCACTGCAAATTTCATTGTAAAAGTCTGTTGTAATTGGATCATGCTGCTGTATGTATAACTGATTTCTCACTTCTGCTAATCAACCTATTCACTTTCTTTTGCTTTCCTTCCTTAAAATGAAGCCAAGAGCGCTGCTCTTTTGTCAGCCTGCCTGGGGGTTTAAGCAGAAGGCTTAATTAATGTCTTCAGCTGTGATCTGGAAAATGCATTCTCTTACGGACAATTTGGATAGAACCCTACAATTCAAATAAAGTAAAACTGAGAAATCTCTAAAGGCTGAAAGTTCCAAGTCAGAATGTAACTGAGAAATCATTATCCTGTGAATGAACTTTCTTTTTGTTTTCGACCTTTAGAAGTTCATTAGTTTCTTAAATATCTTAATTATATTAGACCTTAAATATCTAGTCTTCTTGCTTGTGATCCTATTGGGCTTTCCTGTACAAATAAGAAACTATTTTAACTAAGTTTTAGTGGGCAGGGAATCTTTATAGAATTAGAATCTACATTTCTCCATGCATATGCATAGGGTTTTTCAGAAATTTCAGAACTACCTTTGCATTTCATCTTCTCCTTGCTAAAAGATTCAATCTCTTTTTCTTTTTTTTTTTTTTTTTCCAATTCAGTAATTTTTGAATCTTCAAGTATCTAATGTGTGTTTAGGAAATGTGTTTAAAAATTTATTTTACAAATCACTGTAATGTCTTAGGATTACAGTATCTTGAGAATTTGCTATATGTGTCTACTTACGTGTTTGTTAGGCCTTTAGCGTTATTCAGTCTTCTTTCTGTATCTTGGAATAATCTTTGGTGACTCAATGTTTTACTTCTTTGCTTTATTTTTTTTTTTTTTGCAAAAATGAATGCCATTCTAAACTGATTGTGATATTGTCAAAATAAATAAATAAAAAAAAGTGTTATTAAAAAACCAAATCATTAACAACTATCTGCTTCACTTTTTATGTTTTGGTTTTCCATTTCTTTAACACGTTAATGAAGGGTAAATTTGGTAAGACTCTCTAACAGTAAATACATTAACCTTTTTTAGACTGAGATAAGCCTCTAAAGATAAAAGATATCTACAAAGAATTTCTTGCCCTCCTGTGCCTTCATGTTTAATTCTGGTTTTGAGACAGAAGGCACCATTTCTAGACAATACATGAATGCTTCGAATTTAGTTTTAATACCTTTATGCCATTTGTGTTTTGTATGATGATAGAGTACAAAGGTTAGGAGAAGCAGAACAAGGATCAGTATTTATTTTTAAAGGTCCATAGCTCTCTCCAGCATTTCAGACAACATGGTTTCTGCACCATCAGTTTCTACTCTGCAAAACAGGGCTAACAGCACATCCCTATCTCACAGAAAGTCATCAGCTACAGACTTCAAATTATTGTGTGTGCTATTAGACAACGTAAGCAAGTAAGAACATCAGACAATGGGGGTATTAATAAAAAGTACAGAAGTATTATTCTTATTTGCGTGGAGTATTCTATATCAAGCATACTGAGATCACCCATTAATATTCAGTGCACTCTATTATTATTACAAATATTACTTTGTTTCCTGTCTTGAAGATCAGGCTTGTAGGCATCATTCTAAGCTCATCCTTCTCTTATAATTTATTTCCTTTGTGTTTTGAGACTGATGAGCTATAAATTGCTCATGAGATGTAATGGGTTTTCTAATCAGAAGCTGTAAAGAGTAGAGCCTGGCATTATTTTATTGCTTTGCTAAACAGTTTTACTAATGAGGCTACTAATACAATGTCCCTATTGAAAGATGAAACTCATTATGATATTTCTCCTGATTGAAAAGAAGGATAAGCAGTTTTATT
Organism: Phylloscopus collybita; assembly: GCA_027886175.1. Classification (NCBI taxonomy): domain Eukaryota; kingdom Metazoa; phylum Chordata; class Aves; order Passeriformes; family Phylloscopidae; genus Phylloscopus; species Phylloscopus collybita. Next base: position 26,931,940 of record JAJNNQ010000009.1, on the reverse strand, counting down.
GTGAATTGTTTCTAGCAAATATCTTCATCCTTTAAGATATTTTGCAGGCAGGACAACTAACACTAGAAATATGAAAGTAAGCAGTAGCTCTGTCAAAGTAAGATGGAAAACTAGGAGAGATTTAATTCATCCTTCTTGTCTCAAATATTTCCTTCCAAAATAATGTAAGTAAGCTCTGATTCTCAGGAAATGTATTTATAGCATCATAATATCATATTTTTTGCAAAAATGCATTAGGAATGCAGCATCACATCCTACAGCACTTTCACAGCACTTGCTTTTTTCCTTTGAAAAGTGAATAAAGTTTGATTATAAAGACAAGTATGCAAGGTGTACCATGTTCTGAGGAACTGAAGGTATCTCTGACTTTCTGGAGCGAGGCACCTTATGACTTGCCTTCCTCTCTCTATGAAAAGTTTTCTTTGGTTTTGATGGTTTTTTCTCTATCCTCTATGAGAATTAATCATTATCCTCTGTAAAAATTAATCTAAGTATTTCTGATTCTCTTGTGCATGTACTTCCGCATGTGTGCAAAAGTGAGAGAAAAAGATCCTCATCACAGACATAGAATAGTACAAGATTAATACTGATCTTGGTCAAGGTGACTTATGACAAAAGGACTGTGGTCTCCAAGGTGATGCTGCTTTTTTTTTTTTTTTTTTTTTTTTTTCCTGGTTTTAATTTAAAGACAAAAAATCCAGTTCAAAAATTTTTCTCATTTTATGTAACAATTCATAACTAGTTTGACTCCAGCACCTCTTGAATTCCTAGAATAAGTGGGAAAGTCCTACCTGGTTCTTGTGCTTTTAAAGCATTGCAAGGAAAGAACTTTCCAAATCAGTTTGGGGGGCTAAGAAATAATGATTACACAGTGTTGAAACTTCGGCTGGCTTGCCTGGCAGTAGATGCATAATGCAGGGGTTGAGGGAAAAATTCTGTACAGTAAAAATGATTTTGAATTTTATTTTGCCTTTTGTAATTGTAGGAGTTGACTAATATTGCTTTTGATGTAGCTTCAGGTCTTGGTCTGAAAGATAAAGAAGTGTGTAAATGAGTTAGTCTCTTTTCCTCTCATCCTTTAGAGGAATGTGGAGTGGAGAATGGACCACCACCATTAGAAATTTCTTTAAGTGCTGCAAATTTTTCATGTTTTTTGAAAATGACCCAATTTTTCATGCAGGTATGCATATTACCTGGTTCCTTAGCTGGGAGAGAAGGTAGGGCCTGAGAAATTTTCTCTTCCCATTATTCTTCTCAACAAAAAGCATAATTTATTGGCATGCAGGCCAATGTGACTGAAATAATACCTGTGTAATTTCCATTAAATACAATGTTGGACACAAAATTTCCAATATAATTTGTATTTTAAAATGTGAAGACTCATTCCATGCCAGAAGCATAAGTCGGATTCCTCAGAGTACATGTAGTGTAAGTGAAATTATCAATCTAAATTTGTTTGTTCATTTGTGAGTTACTTTTGTGGTTCAGGTTAGGAAGCCAAGTGGTTACTTCACAGAAAAAATCACAGATTTTCCATAAGGGTTAATATGATAAGTTGAGATATTTAATTATGATATAAGCATGTTGGTTTTTTCATGAAAATAAATAATTACGTGTGCCCTGTGTCTTATCTCTTTCAACAGCCACAGTACTGAGTGGTCATTTCTCATAATTCAGGTATCTCTCACTCCTACTCTCCTCTTGCAGAAATTGTATCTTTTCAGAAACTCCTTCCTTTAGAGTCTTGGAGGAAATTCTAGTAATTGTTCATGTCTCCCTTACCTCCCCAATCAGGGCACACTGAAAAGGCAATTAAAAGAAAAGAAAATCGTATGCCAGCCATGAGATATTAGTTTTACACCAGCTGAGAGCCATTAATTGAATTGAAATAGCCCAGCAAATGGACTTAATTTGAATAGCAATGACTTAGAAAACATGTACGGAGCCTGAGGTGTTACTGTCAATGGGGCAGATAAGTACATTGAAAATCTTGTCAAATAAAGACTTGCTTTTTCTAATTTGACTAAAATAACTAATCATGCTTTTTTTAAAAAAATTCTGGGAGCTTGATTTGACTTGAACAAAATAAGGCTTCATTTTAAATATATAAAGTGAAAATATTTCAATGTTCTTCTGTCCCAATACAAATCCTGACACATATAAATACTATTGTTTTAAGACTTCAGAGAAATACATTTATTGCTACTAAGGGTATCATTTTGCTAGCAATATAGCTAAATTTACCAACTAGTAAGAACTTGCAGAAGTAATTGTGACTGTGTTTTCATGCCCAAGTAGAAAGGATTTTAAAAAATTATTTCCAGTTTATCTTCAAAATATTTGATTTTTGTTCAGTCGTATCCAGTTTGCAGTTTGCAATGAAAAACAGAAAAATATGGAAAAAACTCAAATAAAAACTAAGCCACCCTGGTACCCAAGAGGAATTTGTGGAGTTTTTTGTTTGTTTATGGGGGTGTATTTTGGTTTTGGAAGTAGCTAAAGCATTCCTTTTTTAACGTTTGCTAACTTGTTTCTCATGGATTTCAGGATGAGGAAGCCTCTGTGGAGGACAAAAGAAATAATGAATATGACTCAGATTTTGGCCAAAATTCAAATTCTGTTAACTACTAAGGTTTTGACCTAATTCCATAGTAGATGAGGATCATTTCTTCATTTCATTTTCTAAATAAAAATTGATAGTGCTCTGTAAATGTAAGACTGTGTCAAATAAATTTTTCAACTAATTAGTTTAAAATAAAATATTTTTAAAAACTTCTTTCAGCCTTAAAATATCAGATGGGAGATATCCAAAAAATCAAAATGTCCTTGAGCACAATTACCATTTTATTTTATTTCTAGTAACTGATTTGCTGTTCTAGTTTTGTTTGTCTGGAATTGTCCAGAGAACCTCGAGAATGGATCGCAGAAATATGTATGATGTTTATTATGTCCCTGCAGCTTTCCCAGTTTCTGTCACTTAATGACTGATTCAGAGCTTGCAACATGAAGATTTAGGTAGCTTGTTTTCTTCTTTTCTTGCAGCCGTATCTATTCTAGCAGCAGGTGTTCTGCTTCCTTGTGATAATCTCTAATCCTTTCTTAAATTATATAGAGGGCTGTGTGTCCCTATTAAATATCTTATGTCAGTTATTTGTTTTATAAACCCCTTCCCCAAAAAACAACTGCCCACACACACACATCTTCCTCCCTCTGCCCCCCCACCAAAAAAACCTCACAACAATTTAATAGTTTTGAATCTGTTTACCCTGTGTTTCCTTAGCAATCTCATGTTAGTGTGTTAGAACAGAAGGGAAAGAGGAGCCCTACATTTCTTTATATATTTATTTTATATCTGAACATAGCCAGCTGTTCAGACCCTGTTACCTTTCCTCACTTTATCAGTTTTGGTTCCAGTCTTTTTGCCTCTTTCCTTTCTTGTGTCTAGAAACCATAGATTTCTCAGAAAGAGTAAAAGCCCATATAAATATCTGTTGCAGATTCCTCACTGGTAATGTAACTGCATCGAATGCCTATCTAAGCATTTTGCAAACACAAAGTTTGTGTAATATGGCTTGGATTTCAGATGTTATAATAGCAGGGTATGTTTGAATAAGGACAATGCATTTTTGTTATTCTAGTTCAAAAATATATTTTTGAAAAAGATGTATAAAACACAATCCCATACTTTATATCTCCACTGAAAAGATATAGTAGGTACAAATGTGTTGGAGCTGTCTTAGTGCATAACTGATTTTGATAACAGCCTGTAAAGATCTGGTTGCTCAGTACTGATTTAGAGATGCACTTATTTACTCAATTTTCCCATTTAGATTTCCTGCCAGGACTAATTTGGCATGGTTTTATCCAAGGACTTTTACTTCAGAAATGTCTCTCTATCTATACCATAATGAAATTTATGCAAAAATTTACATAGCAGTTTGCCTTAGTGTGTAGAAGTTTCCATGCCTCTGGATGACTGTTCACAGAAGTTTCCTTTGGTACGAGTTGGTGATGCACTTACTGAGAGCAGCAATGTATTTCCTCAGTCAATGCAGAAGTATTGGATATGAAACAAGACTGTAGCTTGAAGAAAGAAAGGAACTAAGGGACAAAGATATTTTGAAAAATCAAGGAAGAATTGATTTACACTTCAGTTTAGTCTCACTGTTTCCTTTTCCTTGAGAGGGCAATATCTTCCTAATATTTGCTGGTGACAAAGTATAAGTATTAGTTATCTCAGAGGAGTCTTTGGTAAATAAATGCACTGAACCTTCTCCAGGAAGAACCAGATACAGCGTTAAGGCATACATTTACAAACCAGAAGCTTTGTAACAAATGGTTGTGACTGTAAACTAATACTTTTAATATTAGTTAATTTATTAGCAATAATAAATACCATACATTTTTAATTAATTTAGATAATAGCATGATGATATAGATGATACAATTCTGGAATATTAAGCTGTTGTGTTCTTCAGAAAAGGAGCATTAAATTTTGTCAAAGCACTTTTTTACTCTACAATGTTTTTTTAAGTAATACACATACCAAATAAGATACTGATTGTTTCTGTGAAGCTTATAAAGTTTAAGAATAACCTGAATGTTCTTTTTGGGTGCAGTAACTGATTTTATCACAATGTTTATCAGTATATTTCTGAAAGTACAAAGTGCTGTCAGCTTTATCTGGAGTCACATGGAGACCTAAGGAACAAGACTTAATACCACTCCATACTTGTTTATACTCTTAGAATCACTGCAGTTGAATATTTGCTGCAGGTGGAATGTACCTCTGGTGATCATATGGTCAAATTCCCCTGCTCAAAACAGGATCAGCAAGAGCAGGCTGCTTGGTTAAGTTTTGAATATTTCTAAGGATGACTCCAAAATATCTCTGAGCTATCTCTTGCAGTGCTTTAACACACTCAGAGTTTGTTTTTTCCTTATATTTACATGGAATTTTTTATATCTCAGTTTGCGCCAATTGCCCCTTTTCCTGTCACTAGGCATCACAAAGGAGGCTCTGGCTCAGTCTTCCTCCTCCCTTTTATCAGATATTTGTGGACATTACTAAGACCCTTTGCCTCAAGGCTTCTCTTCTCCAGGCCGATCATTACAGTTCTCTTTGCATCTTTTCCTATGACAAATGCTAAGATTCTTTCACCAGTTTTGAGGCTCTGTGCTTCAGTAGGTTGGCATCTGTCTTTTGTGGGGAAGTCCAGAACCAGTCCTAGAAGTTCAGACAGTTCTTGCAAGGCTGGGCAGACCTGTTGATGATACTCTTCCTAATGAAGCTCAGGAGACTTTTGACTTTAGCCTGGTGAGGTCCATCTGAGTGGCAGCATAACCGTTAGATGTATCAACCACTCCTCCCTGTATTATGACCTATGGAGTTTCTGAGGACGCGCTCTATGGTGTTGTCCAGGTCATTAACGAAGGAATAAAACACTTTTGGTCCTGGTATAGATCCTTAAGGTATACTCCTAGTGAATTGGCTTCCAGCTGGGCTTTGCGCCACTGACCACAACACTTTGAATGCAGCTGTTTAACAGGCAGTTGTTATGTCCACTTAATTGTCATTTTATGTAAACTATCGTTTTGTCTATGAGGATATCATGGGCAACAGGGTCAAAACCTTAAGATAAACAACATCTACTGTTCTTTCCTCATCCACTGAAGTAGTAATTTCATTGTAGAAGGCCGTCAGTTTGGTCAGACATTTCTTATTCATAAATCCATTCTGACTACTCCTGATCTTCATCAATTTGCAGTTGCTAAAAGCACTAAAAGTGCATGTTTTCAGTACCATCTATGTATTTGGGATGCCATTGTTTTTTCTAAGTGAACTAAATTGAAGAAAATAGTTTAAGAATTGTCCATAAAATACTGTTCCTCTATTTTTTTTAGTTTGGTAGATTTTTGCAGGCTATTTTTCCCTTCAAAAAGAAAAAGAGAAACATAAAACATTCCATATCAATAAAATTACACTGAACAGTAATATAACATGTGTTAATGAACTTTACTACAGTAATATAATATGTATTAATGAACTCTATCACATTATGTAATATTTCAAACTAAATAAGGTAAAAATATGACTTGGGGAAGTTGACAGAATTTCCCTCCAAGCACATTTCTAATGTAACATCAGCAGGGAAGGCCATCTGTCCATGTGTTTTTCTGAAAGGATATTCAGGTTTCTTTGAAAAACAACCAGACTCTGGCCTTGTAGAGTTTGGCATATCTGTGATATAAAAATGGAGTCATTTAACAAATTGAATGTTTTTGTGTAATTCAAGAGACGAGAATGACAGGGAAGGCAGCTGCCTTAGCAGTAAAAATCAATGTATGCCCTGATCTCATGAAATAATAATAATGGTAATACTTAGACCTTGATAGTTCTTTAAATGTTAATACATATAGTAAAGCCTTAGCTAAGGCAATATCATCTGTTGCATCTACTTTTAAAGCTCTTTATAAGTTTATTCCCTGCAAGTATCTTCCCTGAGCGAGGAAAGGATATAGATTGCTTTTTGTCTCTGCAGTACTTTGGTTCTTTAAGTCCAATGTTTCCTGAAATGTGTTCTCTTCCAAAAGACTTTGAAAATTATGCTTATATGTGATACCTGTATTTAGTATGTTGAAACTTGAAGTTATATCAAGAATTAATTTGAACTGTAAAACTGAAGAACTGACATACTTTCTCCAAATAGAGCGGTCTTGCTAAACGGAAAATTCTCAACCATCAAGCTGTTGATTTTCTCACCAAACTTTACCTCTGTGTTCTCACTAATTTACAAATCCTTGAAGATATAAAAGAATGTTACATATTGCAACTCATGTGACTGAGGTTGTTCTTCATGAAGAAATCTTGTGTTTCACCTCTGTCTATATTTTGTTTTCCTACACTTGAAATTAGTTCTTTTACAAATCTTGTCCTGCATTGATATTTTGATACATATAATTCATTTTGATTAGTTGAGAAATAACATGGTTTGCCTGAGGGATGTGGGAGAGAGACCATTTCAGAAGTTATTGGCTTAAGGTTCTGCAATCTAGATTGTAATGAAAGATAGATTAATTAATTGTTACAACTTGAAAATACATGTATATAGGAATTCAAATTTTTTGTCTTTTGTCAAAGCAGTGAGATAATAATTTCATTAATTACATTGGACTCATATTGTTGAGATAAATTACTTTCCCTGCTTAGTAACTTAGTACCTGACTTACAGATGCACCGTTGTTACAGGATATCCTTGGCTTGACACGCTGCTGTTGTGACACATAGGAAGAGAAACTACATTATATAATATTTAATTTTTCTCTCCAGATTATATAGAATTTCATAGATTTACACCGATAGTATTTATTGTGCTCAGAAGATGAGAGTAAACCAGTTTTAAATTATTGCAATATGCTCCTCAAGGAAAAGAAGTAAGGGAAGCTGCAATCTGTTCTTGTGGTTTCAGGACCCCATAGAGCAAATTCAAGTCAGAAAGGATATCATAAATGCCAGAAATATTCTGGAATGGTCTGAGCATGACAGGAGATCTTGCAAATAATAAATTAAGAAAAAAAGGAGAAAAATACATTTAGCTAGCTCTACTTTGGATATTTGAGCACCAAGCAAAAGCCCAAGAATCCCTCTTAAAAATGAACAACAAAGATGAAAAAATTAACAAAGTTTTTCAGGTACTGAAATTTTGAGAATTTTTTTTTAAATTTGTGGGTTTTTAAATCTCTCTGGAACAGTCTCACACCTTATTTAAAAAAAAAAAAAAAAAAAAAAAAAAAAAAGTGGACCACGTATTAGGAATTCATAACATTTTAGTTTATATATTTATAACTCAGAATGAACCCAAAGTGTCATTCAAACTATGATGCATACAAGATGCATGGGCATTAAACCCCCTTGAAATGGTTGTGATATATTAGACAGTTAGGACTTTTAAGCTCATTGATTTGAAAATTAAATAACACAGCAGGCAGTGAGGATTCAGTAGTGCACATAAAATAACAGTTTATTTATCTTAGAGAGTTTATGGTCTTTTTTTAAGGGAAGAGAACTGAGGCAGGAGAATCATGAAACAACATATAAAATAAATTTCTGAACATATCAGCCATAGAGAAAACTGCTTCCACTCTTTAGCTGATAAAGAGATCAAAATTTTACAAAATCTGTTTTTCTGATAATATTGCATTATATAAAAACATCAATTTTCACTCCCAAATTAGACAATCCTGTGTTAAAGGTGTGAAACATATGTACTGTTCCGTTTCAGTAGGCATAGAATGAAATGAATTCTTGAAAGAGAAAACAGATATGTATCATAGTTCATAGAATCACAGAATATTAAGGATTGGAAGAGACCATAAAGATCACCTAGTCCCAACCCCACTGCTATGAGTTGAAGCATTCGGTATTCTTTTTGTTTTCTGTGTTTGACAAATAAATTCATGTTATTCTTCTAAAAAACTCAGACTAATGATGAAATTTGGGTTTTCACACATCCAAAGTTTGTAACTTTAAAGAACAAGTAGCTGGCCTTGTGACAGAGGCTGGTTTTGTTTTGAGAAAGAATGCTTGAAAGTGATGTATTGGATTAAGTATTTTTCTACTACAATGTAGGAATTAGAGCAAATACATATTGTCATTTTGCCATGCAATTTGGTCCTAACCTTTTGAAACCATGTACAAGTAGGCATACAGAGCAGGTAGAGCAGTGTCAGCTCAGAGACACTGGTCTGAAATATAATTCTTTGTTACGTCACTCTTAGTAAAATTATTTTAATTTTTCAGAGACATTTCTACAAGCCCTGAGACTTAGCAAAATGCCAGCAATTTTAAGCAATCTTCACTAAGCCAAGAGTGAGGAAGAGTTCCTTATATTTGACCATTGTGTTTCACATGCAGCTTGACAAATGTAGGAAGAGCTTGCCTCAGAGAGTTGCAAAGGGGGTCCTGTGTGCTATGAAGCCTATGGGAATAGTAAGAGCCTGAAAGCTTGACAGAATAGATGGACACGTTTATGTGCTCTTGTTGGAATGGCTTTTAAAGGCAGAAAAGATGTAGCCAAAAAAGGCTGCGGTAGAAGTTGCCAGAAGTTCTGGGATTTTTCTTTATTTCACTTAAATCCATGTATGTGCGTCTATAGCCTTATTCACCCTGCCATTTTTCTAAAATACAAGACTCCTCTGTTTTAAGCACAAATATTTATCCTCTCCTTATTGTTGCCTGAAAGTTGTAAATGAGATAAAATATGGCCATTGGCTAATTTTCTAGTGTTGATCATTCACTGAGTTAATATTTGGTTGCAGTTTTAACTCTTTTGTTGTTTCAAATGGTTATGAATCTAGGTTTCTTGCCCTCAAATCACTGTTTCTCAGGTTAGTTCCTAATGAAAAACCAGTGTTCCCTGCTGATTTTTACTTATTATTATTATATAAAGGAAACCTGTGATTTTTAATCTCAGTAATAAACTAAAAATTTTACTGACACTTTTCTGAACTAGTAAATGAAGAATTTTAAGGTAATTTAATGTTTTCAGGCAATAAATTATAAAGAACACATATTTATATTGCAAATTCCGTCCTTCTTCAAAAATCAGTTAGTGGTATGGGAGAGTCACAGATATCCAGCACACAATTCAACTAGACAAATTTCACCAAGTTTCTCACCATCTGTGTGAGAGCACTGGGCTTTGGCTCTTTGATGCTGTTGTGACAAAGCAGAAAAGAAAATACTGCTGGTTTTTTCTGTTTTTCTTGACTTTGTTTCAGAAAGTTAGAAAGATTCAGATTTCACCATCTATCTTGTAATTGCAATTTTATATCAAAAACTATTTCCTCATTTTAGGTGGCAGCAAAGTATAGACGGTACAGATATATCATTGCCACACACAGATACTGAAAAGCCATTTTGTAGTAAGCACAGACCATCAGAAATAACTGGCACAGTGAACCCTAAGTACACACAAGGTCATTGTATCTGAAGCAGCATAAAGAAACTTATGTCAACTTTAGCACCTGTCTTTCTACAACTGTTATTAGCTATTTACACCTCCTAGAGTTCCTGTGTAATAATTGAGCACAAAAGAACCTTTGGTTGATAAAGTATCTACATCACAAAGTCAGCTAGTGACTGACTGATGTGTGTGCCTTTATTCTCTAACAGCAAAGCAAAGCCAGCATCTCTTCTTCCACTTTCAGAGATAATAAAATGCATTGTGATCTAATCTGTGTCAACGAACTGAATGAAAGTCTTTCAAAAACCGTTTTTGCTATTAGCAGTCTACCACTTGTGACTGGACTTGTCATTAAAACTATCTAAAATTGAAAATTAAATTAAGCTTTTGTAATCCATTGTCATTAACACTAAGAAATTGATTACTTACATTTTCTGGAGGGGATCCTCAAAATTAATCTCACTATGCAGAACTTGATTTTACTTTTAAATTCTGTGAAATTTCCATTATGTTTGTAATTTTTTTACAACACTTGAAGAAATTTTATCCCTAATTTTATCATTCCTCACTTAGGTCTTTAGAAGAGCCTGCAATTGAATGACTCCAAATGAGTCTCTATTAATAAAAGAGAACTGGTAAATGTATTACATGATACATTAGGGAAAAGAAGATGACACCATAAGAGATACATTTCAACCTTAAAAGGTGGCAGTGGTATTTATTGCATCTTCTTAGAAAGTTAAAGCAAAGGCTGAAACTGTTCATACAAGACAGTTGTACAGAAGAAGGTAAATTGCCCACAGAGATAAATATCAGTCCTCTTAGCATGTAGAAATCTGTTTTTAAATCATCTCAGATTCAGCATGTTGCATTAATATCTACTAAAATCTGTGCTCCATCCTGATAAAGCTGGGAGTGGATTATTTTCAGTGTAGCACCTCAGATAGTGAAAAACCATGAAAATTATCTCTGAAAGGTATAAAGCCTGGGGAAAACAAAAAACTTCAATCTTCTTTGTAAAAAAAAAAAACAAAACAAAACAAAAAACAAACAAACAAACAAACAAAACAAAACAAAACAAAACAAAACAAAACAAAACACCAAAAAGCAAAAAAACCCTGGGAAATGTATTTGTGTTATGGATAGCATTAGAGATTCTGTACTCTGTTCTAACTCTCTTGCCATGAACTTCATTGTGCATGAATTCATTTTTCTTTCTTTACCCTTAATGAAAATAACATTCTGAAGTGTTAATATTGAACTGGGAGTATTGAACATTGTTTTAAAACCTGAATGAACTAGCGAAAGTAATCTTAGAAAATAAATTGTTTTTTTGCTAAGTAGAAGGGGACTTCCAAGACCATAAAGTACTTCACTAAAGAAGTTCTTTGGCAAGATTTCTGCCCACCTCATAGGAATTGGTAGCTTAGTCTTATGAAAGAAAGATTAAGAGTGTAAAAATGGACAGATTATTTGACATATTTGGTATTTTTAAAGTCCCTGTGGCAAAGGTGCCAAGTTGTATAAATCATATGCATCCTCTAGAGTCAAATTGGGAAGAAATTCCATGGGAATCTGGAACAAATTTTAGAACCTGTCCTTGAAACATGTGGTGCAACCTTGCACTTCAGCTTGTCAGGAGAAAAAGACAATGGAGAAACGCGCTGTGGGACTTGATTCCCAGATCTTGGGCTTTAGCCTTCTCTGTTCTTGACTTCACCCCAGCATGAAAGTCAGACGAATTGCATCTATCCCTCCTTACCCTTCAGTGGTGGGAAATCCAGTTGTCTGAGCAAGGGAAGGAGTGATTGCTTTTATAGATTCCTTGGAAAGGGAGTCAGGGCTGTAAGCACCTGCCTTATTGTGTACACATCATAATAAAGAGTTGTACTCCTGAAGGAATGCAAATTTAAAAGCTGTAACTCTCTCCCTGACTGCTTGTTGAGGAATTAGCTAGGGTATTTAAAAGAAGAATCATATCAAAGCAACATGGGAGACAATTACATGGAAGAGTGCTTTATTAGTTTGCTTTTTATTTTTACTGGTGGGAATTTTATATTTGAAAATTTGTTTCTATTTTGCTGGCAAAATGCTGTTTTGAAAATACAGCCTTCCTGATTCTGGTAGGGACAGTCAATATTTTTTCTCAATTTGATATATAAAAATATATCCACATAAAGATAATGAAACTGAATGTCTCCTTCCTGATTTTGTATTAAAATGAAGCTAGTATAGAACTCTGTCCCTGTGACACAGTGGGAATATCATAGATTTTGACAATCTCCATTTCCCTCTGTATAAATTTGAACTAGTCTTCTTCTATTGCTGTAATTCCATTTGTATAACTTATGGCACATAAAAATATGGATGATACTATAGGTTATGGCTACATTTTTCCTTGTCCTTTGCATTCTCTTATAAAAATTTTGCCTGAGTTTTCACACTATAAACCACACAGACGCTGACTCAGGGTAGATTTTTTCCAAACTAAAATTCTTCTTTTCCCTCAGGATCTTTGGCAATTCAGAAGTGCTGACCTAGAAAGAGCACACTGTTAAAATACTGTTTTATGCTAGAGTCTCAAAAAAGAAACTGATAGATGACTAGCATTCACAGCCTTTGGCTGACATAGGTTTATTTGCTGATGTCTGTGCAAGAAAAAAAATGATGAAATTCAAGCTCAGGAAATTGGGAAATGCAACTATGTTTCATTATGGCTTTTGTAATTTTATTGGTTGAAAAAAAATCTACTAGCTAGTATTAGTATAATGAAGTAAAACTAATTGTGTTGTGATTTTCTCCCATTTGATGTATAGTTCTACTTTTTGGGGGGTTATTATTAAAGATAGATGAAAGCATTGCATTTCATAATTGTTAGCACTATTAATGACAGAATGACAGGATATGCTGAGTTGGAAGGGACCCACAGGGATCATGGAGTCCAGCCCCTGACCCTGCACAGGACCATCTCCAATATTCACACCACATGCCCAAAAGTATTTTCCAAGCACTTCTTGAACTCTGTCAGGCTTGATGATGTGACCGCTTCTCTGCGGAGCATTTTCCAGTGCTCAAACACCCTCTGTGTAAAGAACATTTTTCTGATATTTGACCTAAAAATACCCTGAACACAGCTTCATGCCATTCCCTCAGGTCCTATCACTGTCACCACAGAGAGATCAGTGCCTGTCCCTCCTCTTCTCCTCAAGAGGAAGTTGAAGACTGCAGTCTCCTCTTCTCCAGGCTGACGAGAGCAAGTGACCTCAGCTGTTCCTCACACAGCTTCCCCTCAAGTCCCTTCCCCAATCTGGTTGTCCTCCTTTGGACCCTCTCCAACAGCTTAATGTCTTTCTTATATTGTGTCACCCAAAACTGCCCCCAGCATTTGAGGTGAGGCTGCCCCAGTGCAGAACAGAGCAGAGCAGGACAATCCCCTTCCTTGCCTGGCTGGCCATGCTGTGCCTGGTGCCCCCCAGGACAGGGTTGGCCCTCTTAGTTGCCAGGGCACTGCTGACTCATGTTCAACTTGTCATTGATCAGGACCCCCAGGTCTCTTTTCACAGCTCTGCTCTCCAGTACATCTCATTCCCCAGTACATACATCCAGGATTACCCATCCCCGGTGCAGAATCCTTTCTTTGTTGAACTTCATATGGTTGGTGATTGCCCAATCCTCTAATTTGTTGAGGTCTCTGTGCAGGGCCTCCCTGCCCTCAAGGGAGTCAACAACTCCTCCTAGTTTTGTATTGTCTGCAGACTTATGTAGAATTAATTCAAGTCCTGTGTGAGGTCATTTATGAAGGCATTGAAGAGCACAGGGCTGTAGAAGGAGGAACTGCCATGGGAACTGCTGTGCCACACCCTTACTGATGTGCCCTGTTTGCTGAACTCCTGTTTTCTGTGCTCCTCATTGCCTGCCTGCATACCCTGGAGACATTTAAATCTCCCTTGGTTGTTCCCAGCACTGGCCCTCCTTGCCTGGTTGGCTACTAAGGGTCAGGATGAGGCTCCTGAACCTTGGGAAGTCGCTGTACAGCTCCATCTCACCCCTGGTCTTTCCTTCAGTCATGGCGGTTTGAGATACGCCGACGGAAATAAAAATTCAAAAAGTGTTTGATCAAATTTGATTTTTAATGAAATAAAGTTATTGAACAAGGGAATTGAAAAGAAAACCTTTTTTTTCAGGGTATCAAGCTGATATTGGAGTATGCCGTGTAGAATTACTTCTATATTATTAGAGGAACCAAAACAATTTTCAAGATACATGCATGATTATACATTCATTATTTTATTCAAAGGTCTCCTGATACAAGTTAATTCATCATATATCATTTATATACACAAGAATATCTTCCATTACTTGCTGAAAAGTTACTATACTAGGTTAAAGGTTAATAAATTTAAAATATAAATATAGCATTTTCAGAAGATGAAAATATAGTAATTCAGATTTTTTTATATAAAGGTTATAGATTAGCCCAAATACATCTAAAATTAGCTGACTTTTTTTTTTTAGGTTGACATTTAATCAGATAATATTTTATTATATTCTTGAAATAATGCACTTAACCTTCCTCCCCCACATCCGTGGCATTGACAAATGGAAGAGCAAGACTGATTAAAGGAAAAAAACAAAAAATTAAGTACTGTATTGAAATACTGCAGAAGTTAGCTAGGATTCTCTTTAAAAATTTTAAGTTTGCCAGTGATGGCAAACCTGTTCTTCCAAATAGATGTTTTGTAATTTTTTTTTTTTTTTTTACAGGGAAGAATATTTAACAGTAGAGTGAGAGTTAGTTACAAAACTTGACTTGAAATGACTTTCCACTTTTTTTGGCTGGCAGTCCCCTGTACTCAATGTGCCCATCATCTGCATAATTCCCATGGCAAAATGGATAAAGTAAAACCAAAAGAAACATCCTCTTCAGGAGTGGAATCATCACACAGTCAGTTACCAGTTCAAGGCATTTACAGATATATTAGTCCCAGAGGACCCAGGTCCACTGACAGGACAGTTTGTCTTATAAAGAATTTAGCACAAAAGTCATTGCAATTCATTAGTTAAAATTTATTTTAGAACAAAATTGGGTTTTAGAGTCTGTAAGGACTTAACTATAAATGTCAACCCTATATAAAAGCAAGGAATTATTACTGGGATAATTAATATTGTATGTTTTATCTGAAGGGAAGCTGGAACCCTTCAAATCAATTCTTGTTGGTCTCTTCAACTGTAAATACTTACTATCTGAAGCTGGTTTAAATTCTTAATAAATGTGACAACGAATGCATGGTCATATTCTGCAAAAGTTCTGATGTAGTTTTTCTCATTTGGCAATAAATCGTCTGGATGGAAATTATGTAAATATTGGAAGATTATAGCACAGTTTCACATTGGGTCCTTTGGCACAGAAATATGTCTCTATGTTCAAACATAGTTTATGAGGTCTCTGCTTTTTTCTGCTCCTAATTGGTCAACCCTATCCACTACTTCCCTCTTATCTCTATCAGTTCAATGATTTTAGTTGAACTGTGGTTTTAAATTGTCTTAATAAACAATCTAAATTCTATTTTTTGTTATTGTCTGTTTACATTCTTTGGTAAGCCAGTTCATTTGAGTGATGGGATGAATGCTTTTCCCTTAGCCAAGAAGGAAAAAAACAAAACTGTATACTGAGAGAAGGTAAACCAGTATTTCTTTCATTATTCTTACTTGGTCTGGAAGAATCTGAAAATTCAGTCATACATCACTAAAAGCACTGCAAGGAGATGTTAGTATCTGTTTTTAATTATCTTTAAACTTCTGAGGACTTCTCCAGTCATTATTATTATGATTTCTATAACACCTTCCTTTATTTATACATTGTCCTTAAAATTCTGAAGAATGACTAATCATTTGCATCAGTAATCTTTGTTGAAAGGAGTCACTAAGCCACTTCCCTACACCAAATATTCTATTAAAGTTTGTTACAGGCAAGATTTTGTCTGAGGAAGCTTGGTAGAATTAACTCTAAAAATATAGATCAGCTGATAGACGTGTATGTTTGTTTTAGTGTTAAAAAGAGGTTAACAGAATTAAACTTGATTATATGACAAACTAGTAAATTATTTTCATTGCCACTTAGAATCAAATAGGAAGATATATTGATTTCATTATAATACTAAGAATTTAATGAATTTTAATATTTACTAAAATGTTAATTAATAGATTGAAAAATATCTTCGCTTAGTTCAATATAAACTAAATTCATATGACAAATTTTCTTAATTTTATTTGAATTGCAGGATTGAGTTTAAAGGTAAAATATTTAATGTCACAGTGATTTTAAATGTGCATAAAGCTTCAGAATCCTAGAAGGCCTGACAAAATTCAAGGAAGAAAGAAATGGTTAGACATGTTTCTTAGGGTCCTCAAGAATTTCCTTTAAAGTTCACTGTTAATTTCTTTTTAAATTTATTATAAAAATGTTACGTATACAGTTTTTAGAGTTCACTTGGACAACTTTGACATCATTTTCGTATGTTTAAACACTTTGACAGTTTTAAACCAAAGGCTTTATGCTTTACAGGAACCATTCTACAAGGTGTACTAACCAAGTTTAAATTTTGTTCATTACCGTTATTCAAGTCAGAGTTGAAAACACAAACCAGACCTTTTTTCACTGCCTCTTAGGATAAATGTGGGTAAAAAAAAATTAGAATCTAAACTTTCAATGAAAATAACTAAGGTGCACTGGAAATATTTTACAGAGTAAAATTTATAAAAATTCATAGAATAATATTATAAGATTACAATGGAAAGTTAAGTATAATGGTTTGTAGTGACAATTACTGTAAAATTCTGATACAGAATCACGTGGAGCTGTTTGGTCTCTTTACATAAAGGACACTTTGACTAGCTGCCTGAAGCACAACATAAAATATTAAAACCACTCGTGCCAGCAATGAAAAGAAAAAAAAAAAAGCAGAAAGCATTCTCAATTTTCTGGTTAGCTGTCGTAGGAGAAGGGAATACATATGATCTCACCCCTGATAATTAACAGCTGTGTTAATTATCCAACACAGCCTTGCCCCTGATGAGTAACAGCGATATCCAATAAGGATGAATGAGATAAAAGAGGAGGTTAGGTGGTAAGGATCATCATGAAGGAGGAACCTTGAGGAGTATGAAGCAGAGACTCATGAAGCAGAGAGAGACTCACTGCTGTGAGGTCAGTCTGGGACTGCAGTCACAGTCTAGCTGGGCAAAAGCTGCAGTCAGAGCCTGCAAACCAACACATGCAGTCATAGTTTAGCAGGAAATAACCACCAGTCAGAGACTGCAAGGGAAACCTACAGTAGGAGCCTACTGCAGCCAGAGTAAGCAAATAGTTGGAGTTAAAATGACTAAGCCATGGAGACAAATAAACCAAGAACCCTTTTTATGCTGTGTTTAATGAGAAGTCTGTGCCTTGGCTCATTTTTACCCTCTAATAAGAGGGCTGCTGCAACCTACTGTGTGCGCTGCTTTGTGTATGCAGAAGCATGAGAAATACTCAAACACTAATGCAAGCCAGAATGAGATCTTTTTGGCAATTTAACACTGGTGCTGAGGAAATACATCCACTTTTAATCTCTCGTATTGCTCTGTGATCTTGAATTTAAAAGGAATTCACTCTTTAGGACTCTACTGATTAGTTCTGTAGGATGCAGAAGTGATCCAGGTCCATGGAATTTCTCATGTTGTTTTAGTCTAAATGTTAACTGTGAAAAGTGCAATTTTGAAGCTCTATTTGATGTAGTCGTTGTCACTGGAGAGAAGTTTTCCTCAGTATTAAAATCTGCAGTGAAAAGTGTTTGGTGTGGAAAAAATTACCCAGTTACAGAAACAGAAATAAATTCTGAATAGCTACAGAGATGAAATGAAAGTCAGATTGTTAATTACATCCTTTGGAAAAGATCTGTGTTATTAAAAGGTGGCAATTATTTCAATGGCAAAGTTGACAATAGTGTAGTTCCCACTGGGAAATAATATGCTTCCCTGAAGGGGCATGTGACACATCCTTCCCTGAACTATAATCCTTTCTACAGAATTTTATTTCCTCAATTTTGACCTTCAGAACAAGTCTGGTGACTTGTTTTAGTCTGTGATTGGCAAGTCTCAAGGCACATTTCCTAACAGAAAGACAATTTATTGAACCACCAAGATATGTCCTACGATAAATGTGGGGAAGAGTATCTCCTTTTCAAAAAGAACAAGTTTTAGCAGAGACATGAAACAAATTCTCAGCTCACATATTCACCAAGTTCTTGTCATACTAATGTCAAAGCTACTTATTAAATACTTTGCAAGGTTAAAGTATATTGAACAGCAAAACCTGAGATAATACTTTTCAAGGTCACATTTTAGATGTTGATATGTAAGGAATAAGGGTGAATACGTGAAAGGTAGGAGATATTTGGGGGTTTAAATCTTAAAATACTCTTTTTTACCTGTTGTTTTCAAGATAATGTAGCATTTTATGTTGATGTTTCGTACCCTATGGTGATAAAAAATGCATACTTTGTTAAAAATAACAGGATTAAGATTTTGTCATGGGTGTGCCTGGAGGATTGGAAAGCAAAGACTCTTCTGATTTACTTATTAGCTGTTTGCATACTTATTCAAAAATGGAGGATGCTGTACCAACCAAAGGGAATGAAACATCTTTATTTATTTAAAACATATTTTTTATGTCAGCAATGTTTGTTAACGGAGAATTTTATGGTTCTCTTTCAATATGAGAAAACCACACTCTCCTTCTTCAGGTGGGAAGTTGCCAGCAGATGTCCATTTCCCCAGGGAAATTCAGGGCAGCCCTAACTATAGAATTATGAATGGTGTGTAGTAAAGAAAGTAGAAGGAAAAAGAAATTTTATAGTCCATTATCACCTAGGGAAGCTTAATGATCAAGAAGAGAAAATGATAAGAAATCATGAGACAGATCTTTTCTTATGAGAAGATAGGATATATCAGGGATGCAAGTACTGGTGGTCCTGAAAAAAAGACTGACTGCAGGGAACATGTAAAGGTGTAAGTAATGGTTCCATAACTGAAACAGCTAAAAATTAGCTTCTGGGTTTTTTTACAGCCAGACCACATGGAGAGCTATCTGATTCTTCTAGCTGGACAGTCAAAACTGAATTTTCTCAATAACATCACAGAAATTTCATTAAAGAATTGCTGCACAGACAAGTTTGGACTGAATTTCTTGCTTAGGAGCTGGTAAAATAGATACTGAGACCTTTGCAATAATGTTGACGATTTCAGTCCTGGCACATTCAAGATCATCTAGTTCCAACCCCCATGCCATGGGCAGGGGCACCTTCCACCAGATCGGGTTACTCAAAAGCCTCTTTCAACCTGGCCTTGAACACTTTTAGGGCTGGGGCATCTGTAACTTCTCTGGGCAACCTGAACCAGTGCTTCACAGCTCATAGTAAAGAACTTCTTCCTAATATATAAACTAAAATTTCTCTCAGTTTGAAACCATTCCCCCTTATCCTGTCACTATATGCCCTTGTCAGAAGTCCCTCTCTATCTTTCTTGTAGGCTCTCTTCAGGTACTGGAAGGCTGCAATTAGGTAACCCCAAAGTCACCTCTTCTTCAGGCTGAACAGCACCAATTTTTTTAGTCTTTCCTCATAGGAGAGAGGCTTCATCCCTCTCATTATCTTGATGGCCTCCTCTTGAGTCATTCCAAGAGGTCCATGTCCTTCCTGTGTTGGGGACCCCAAAGTTGTATGCAGTGTTCCAGGTGGGGTCTCACCAGAGCAGAGAGGCAGAATCCCCTCCCTTGCCCTGCTGCCACTCCCACAGTGCTCTGGATGCAGCCCAGGACACGTTTGGCTCTCTGGGCTGGGAGTGCCCATGGCTGGGTCATGTCCAGCCTCTCACCCACCGGCACTCCCAAGTCCCTCTTGGCCAGGCTGTTTTTGATCTGTTCATCCCCAGCCAGTGTTGGTATCCAGGAGTTGTGCTGACCCAGATGCAGCACCTTTCACTTGGGTGTGTTAAATTGTGTGGGATTCCCATGGGCCCCCTTTTCAAGCATGTCCAGATCCCTCTGGATGTCATCCTGTCCTCTAGATGTGTCAACCACACCACTCAGCTTGGCGTCATCTGCAAATTTGCTGAGGCTGCACTCAACCCCCTTGTCATTGATGAAGACATTAAACAATGGTGGTCCCAATACAGATCCCAAAATGATACAATGTACCACTGATGTCCATTGAGAGCTGTTGACCAGTATCCTTTGGATGTGATCATCCAACAAATTCCTTATCCACTGAATGGTCTACCCATCAAATCCATCTTTCTCCAATTTAGAAATAAAGATATTTTGAAGGACTGTGTCAAAGGCTTTACAGAATTACAGATAAATAACATCTGTGGCCCTTCCCTTTTCACTCTTGACCCTTGTAATTGCTCCATCAGAAAAGGCCACTGGTTTGGTCAAGCAGGACTTGCCCTTTGTGAAGCTATGCTGGTTGTATCTCATCACCTCCCTGTTCTCCATGAGCCTTAGCACAGCTTCTAGGAGCATCTGTTCCATGATCTTCCTGTGCACAGATGTGAGGCTGACAGGTCAGTAGTTCCCAGGGTCCTCATTTCTTACCCTTTTCAAAAACAGGTACATTTCTGTTTTTGCAGTCACCTGTGACTTCACCTGACTGCCTTGACATTTTAAGTATCATTGAGAGTGGTTTGGCAACTACATAGGCCAGTTCCCTCAGGACTTCTCAGCCTTCTCATCCATGGTTAGCAGTTTTCCACATTCTTTGTTGGGGGAGTTACACCTTCTTTGACCTTCCTTTTCCGGTTAGAAAAAGAAAATCAGTGAGTTATCTGTAATTCCTGTAGTTTCCATTCTTACGCGTTCCGTTTGATGCCTTGATCAAAAGCTCTGTTTTGCCTTATGCTAAACGTCCACCTAATTGATAGTTCTTGTCTCAATGAAGTGCAACAATGCAGCCTAACAATTGTAATAGGCAATGGGTATGAACAGGAGAAGCCCCAGTAAAGTGACAACAATGATATTCCCCTCTGTTCGCTAAGCATTTCAAAGTTCATTTGAGATATTTGCTTCTGGTTATTTAACACAGAAACAGTACAGAGGACTAGCCATGCAGAAGGCTTTGCCAATGTAATTGGGATCCAGCAGTGAGTGATTCTGCTTGAAGGAAGGCTTATCAGGAAATATAAACATTGTAGAAACTAAGATAGCTACATGAAGAAATAAAAAATACATGTAACTCTGATTTTTGCTGTTAAAACTGCTGCTAATTCTAGTGGTATCATTTAGTCATACAAATTGCCATCTATAGAATAATTCTATAAAATAATAAGTTTAATATTACCTATTATAAAATAAATTACCTAAAATAAAGTTTATAACTAAAGGTTTAATAACTTATCTTGCCTTTTTTGTCTTACCTTTTTATTTAACATGTTAATTTTATTGTGCATTAAATAGGCTTTCTAGTACTTTTTGTTCAACAGCAAGTCCTTCTTTTCTGCTTTGTCTGAGCTATAAGCTTCATTCCAGATTTCTGCTGCAATTTACACATTTCTAAAATTTCACTTTGTTCCCTAAAGTTTCTTTAGAATTTGTTTTTTCTTCCTCAGCTTTAGAATTTGAAAAGATCTGTCAAAGAAATCATAGTGAAATAGCAGTAAAAACTGCTGATGGAAATATTATTTTCATGTAGTCCTTTGCTGTATGTCTGCAAGGCACCACAAAAGTGGAACCCAAAACCTATTGATGTGCTGAAGAGTTCACATTTTTCAGAACTTTTATTTCAGATTTTCCATAGAAACGGATAAATATAATTAAAAATCTTATGATGACTATTTCTTTCAATTTTGTAATTTTTTTTATTTGTTGCCAAGTAGAACTGATATATTATTCCTGACATACATCAAGTGAGCAAGTGTTGACACACTTTCCTTTGTCACAAGCATGTCAGAAACAAAAAATCTGTTAAAGATTTACAAATATCCAGGTTATCAGATCACTCACTACAGCATATTGTTGGGGGATTTTTTGTGGTTTTTGTTTTTTTCTTCCCTCAGCTACTTAATCTAAAATAGAGAAATTCTCCCAGTAGGGAGTGGTGGGAAATAAGTTTTAAAAGCATGAATAATCTTTGATTTTTATAAATTTTCCTGTAATATCTTCATCCTCTTCCTGGTGTTAATTGTTGCTCTATTTCATGTTGCAGCATTTTAAGTTAAAACAGCATGGGAAAGACAGTCCTGTTTCACTGTGATGGTATTGTGTGGTCAACACTTGCATGCAAACAAGAACTGAAAGACTTTCAGCTTTCCAAGACTGAAAATAACGTAATGAATTGTTGGTTATCATTGAGCATAACTTAAATGAATAAACTCCTTTCAATAACTTATGCACCCCACCACAGTTTTGACAGTTTTGAAAGGAGTGAAGTACAGTGATTACACCCTGAAAGTTTTTGCTTCAGATTTTAAGACTTACATTGGTTTGTTGTCTCCATTAAGGTTTTGGGTGGGTTTGCTGTTTAGTAATGTTCAATTTTACTTGTTATGTCACAAGTTTAATGACTAATTAGTAAGCTTTGGGCATTTAACAAGCTTTCTCCAAGTACATTTGTAGTATTGCTTTATTTTTATTTGGGATGTTTATATCTAAATCCCATTTTAAATTCTATTTGATGTTTAAATCAATTCTACAAAATCCATGTCTTTTGTCTGCTATTTAAATATCTACTTCTGCTTTATCATTAAGTTTTTCTATGCATGATTGAATTCCTCCATAATAAAAATTTCATGGTGCACTATACAAGGAAGTAAAACAAGTAGGTTATTTCTGTCTGGAGGTTATAGCCATAGTCATTGTTCTTGTGGCTTCTTGGAACTCTGTGTATAATTCTTTGGGGTACATCTATATTAATTTGGTAGGTGTAGCTGTGTTTGGGTTCAGATTTGGTGTGTCAGGAATCTGGTAATCTATGGCTGCCTTTAGCACATAACAAGTCCGACATGGACGCAGAACAAAGGCTGGGAATCAAGAGAAACTCCTTGGATGAAAAAAGAATTATCTAGAAAGTATGTTTCTTGAAACTTTATCAATAACCTCAAGTATCAACTAGGGTGTTTTATTTGTTTGTTTCAAACGATTTGTTTGTGCTTTCTTTACTTTTCTTGCACACCTTTTATTGTTTTGGTGAGTCAACTAGGTGAAGTATATTGCCTTCTGACTTGAAAAAGCATCATTTGTATGTCACTGCTGATGTGACTCTCTGTCATTATTAGGGGTATTTTTACCAAATTAGTTTTGACATGGAGCCAAATCTGCTACACATTTTTCCAGTGTGTTATATAAAAGATCTGACTCATTATTTTTTTTCTGTTTCGTTTTTATGGCAATTATATGCAGATCAGTCTGGCCATGGATGAATGAAATGCATTGACCTATTAGTTTACCTGAATACTTTTCCAAACCTCCTCAGTGTGTAAATCTCATGTGAAGAAATACAGACTTTTAATAACATTTGGTAAAAATTTTAAGATATCTGGAATATTTCCTTAAAGCAGAAGTCCAAATGTGCTTACTGAAAATTTTCAATCACATTTGTGAATTTAAGTATAATTAAATTGAGACTTTGAGGCTTGAAAGGACAATTAGACAGGAAGAACACTAAAAGGTGATGTGAAACTTTATTTTGGGAAAGCAGAAATATAGAAAATAGGTAAAAGCATCTAATTAAATTGGACCAAAACTCATGTTAGCTCTTCAGCTCAGAATTGCCCAGGAATAACTCCAGACAATAAATTATATTAATTTCTCCCTATTTGACACACATTTGTGTTTGAGTCCCTGCTGTCCTGATACCTTGGGAAGATTCTTGGGAATTTTTAGAGAATATTCTTGGAAATACTGAATTTTGATAGATATTGATATAACAGAATATTGGAAATATTCTTGGAAAAAAATTGTGAGAATATTTTGATGAAGAATAGTTTTCTTTAATTTGTATTTTAACAGTTCCAAACTCATACAAACTTCCAACAGTTTTAATGGGCACAATTTTTTAAGTACTCAAGCACTCAGCAATTGCATTCATTTGTAGGTCTTTTTCTTTCATATCTTTCCTAATGCTAATTTCTTCATGTTTGTTTAGGGCTAGTAATAACCTTAATGATAGAAAGTCTGTTTCTGAGACTCCAAGTCCTACAAATATGTGGTTTTTTTAGTCTCTGTAGCTTTTATCTTCCATCTCTTCCCATTACAAGGAATGTTGCTAAAACTTACTGATGTTCTGGTTCTGGACAATGGATAACCTCTAAGGAATGTTTTTTCCATCCCCTCACATCTTCTTTGCTCTGCTTTCTACCCTTCTTGACTGACACTGTGTCTTTCGTATCCTTCTTCTAAAATTTTTGCACTTAATTCCTCCAAGATATTCTTCACACTTGTTAACTCTTCCTTGCCTTAACTGCAGTAGCCCCTGTAGTTATTGCACATCTACTCATTTGTCCTTTGACTACCTTGGTCTGCTGCACTGACCAGAATACTAAGTACTTTTTATTTCTTTCAGTTCTCATTTCATTTCTCATTCAGCTCCTCTGGTGTGGTCAAATAAATATGTTTCATTCTTCTGTTGGGGTCATTGACCAGATGCAGACAACTTGTTCAGTGGCACCCACAGCATGAATCTCTACAGCAACAGACAAACTGTGGTGCTCTTCAGCAGTAGGGAAACATATTTTCTGTATTTCTTAAAATCTGGTAATGGTGAGTTTCTCAGCAAGCCAAAGTTTACTTGGTTTGGATCAGAATGCTGATGCTTTTTTCTTTTTTCTGTAAAGGTACCTTGGTAATGCAGTGGTCATTCTGAGTCACTAGTATATCAGGGTATGTTTGGGAAGTGCCCCACAAAGAAAGGTTCTGCCATGCTTATTTTAGCTGCCCATACTGGGGATAGGCTCAAATAACAGAATATAGAGCATTACATTTACTTACATCCTCTTACAAACTGCCTGCAAAGAGTGTGGCAGATCTTAAGTCCTACCTGCTTGTTACATTACTCTTTAGATCTGTATCACACCTTGTAGAAGTCTTGAGACCTGCAGTGTTACACTTGCCTAAGCACAGAAATCAAAAAATAGCCACTGCTTGCACTATAACATTGTAGACATATCAGTACTGTTCCTGAGTGTCAAAGTTGGTGGTATTACCATAATTATCTGTGTTCTGAGCGTAAGTATATTTAATTGTACAGTATACCATTTTACCTAAAGTAAACCAATGTTTTATTAAACTAACTGGAACTAAATTGCTCCATTTAAAGTGTTTCTAATTTAAAAGGTTCATTTTGGAAAAAAACTCTTCAAAACTAAGCTAATTAGCTGGAATTGCCTTTTTGAATGCTGTACAAAATGCATGAAATTTGTCCAAAACATGTTAAAAATAATTGAACCAGCTGTAAAAAAAAAAAGAGTTTTGCTATGCTTTCTCATGCAGAATATTTTTTGGTAAAATGATTTTATAAAGCAATCAATCAGTCTTTCATATACTTACCATAATATGCTCATCTAATTCTAAAAACAAAAATTGATATTTATTACTGAACTGTGATTCTTACTCAAAAAACCCCAAGCCAAACACAAAAATTAAAAACCAAACCTTTTTTTTTCTCAAACTTTTCATTGTAATTAGAACTGGATTAAAATTTCAGGGAGCTTTCTGAAAATATCCACTAAATTAATTAGTTTCTTTTTACTTTTATAAATCCTAGCTGTAAACCTGTTTCAGATAAGAAGTAACTATTGCAACATTTCAATCTGATTTACCTTTAATCTTGAAGTTGTAATGCTTTGGGGTTTATAACAAGAGTCATTTCACACAGTATCATGAACATTAGCTAATTCTTGAGGTCCTCTTATCTGTCAGGAAGCAGTGAGAGCTGAATGCTCTTTAAACAGGGAGGGGAGACAAGGAGCACAAACAAACCAGAAGGAGTTCAGGTGAAGCTGGACTAAAATGGGTCCCCCCAGGGAGGTTGGGTAGGGCTGGTAGAGCCCTCATGGCCCTGACAGTATCTTTCTGTAATATTTTGGTTATTAGGATATTGACATGATTAAAGCTCTGTGTAATTGTAAGAATGTTCTTACAGTGTTGAGTTTTCTTATCTACAGTATAATTTTTGAAATGGCATCACAAATCATTGTAAGCTGACGTTTGCATCAAGAGTAAGACCAGGTCTGGTCATGGAGAGAGAAAATCATCCAGTATTTTTATGTTTTAGATATTTTTGTATTCCTATGAGTGATATTCATCATACTTTATACTCATATAGATCAATAATTCCACTGATTTCAACTAAGTCTTCTCTGAATGTCTAGCTCCTCTGAGCTAGACATATTTGACTATATTTGAATTCCTTGAACCTCTGTTTTTAGGCACTTCCTGTGTAAAAAAAAGTGCAGTAAACAATGTGGACGAAATATTGAACTGCTTAAATTGATAGGAGTTTTGCCACTGCATTTTCTTTGGTCCAGAATTTAAGCTTTCTGCTCTATGTTTTTCGTCCAGAAAGTGAGGAATATAGATGTAAGTTCTTAACTTCTTCAGCCCTCATTTTATCTTTTATGTAACACAAGGAAAGAAGAAGAAAGAAGGCTTAGCTCACCTGATTTTTCATTATCCTGTATTTCAGAATTTGATATCCAAGGTTCTTTTTTTAAAAATGGAATCTGCTGAGAGGCAGATTTTAGCCTGAGTTTGTGTTAAATATTTTTCTATGGTGAAAGAAAGAAACCTTCAGATAAGACTGTGATCAGTCTTTGTGATCATAAGTTCCTAAACCTTTGCTGAACTGGCAAAAATAAGCATGGCAGTATCCTCCCTTGCTAAGGTTAAGATTATTCTGACTGAGAGGACTTCTCAATAAAAATTGACTAAACAGAAGTGAAAAGGGCTCCTTAAAAGCCTTTGGCCTTGCAGATGCCTATTAGGACCACTGCCTTTCCCAGAGCAGCAGTTTCCTGGCCTAATGATTTTCAAAGGACCATAAGGAAAGTGGAAATAAGTGATGAGAAAAAGGCCCTTAACAGCTGCTTTTGTTGCCAGAAGCTCCCTTGATTGCATCACATGTTTAACTCAAGCTAGGAAAATTGAACAGTGTCTCATTGATAATTATATCTTCTTATCTAGAAAGATGGACAAGCCGAACAGTCACTTTCCTCTGCCAGAATCTGTGAAGCAGAGCTAATTGGCAGGATGTTAGAGAGGTCATAGCATAGTCCAGAGAGAGATTAAGTATACCTGAACTCCTTGAAATTAGCTCAGAATCATTTCTGACTTCTCAGGGAACGGATTATCATTTAAAGTTAATAATCATAGTGAAAACCACTAAGAATGTTTCTTGTACAGGAAAGCTCTGGGTTCAAGGGAAAGTACTGTAAAGTACAGAAGTTTTTAGTGAAAACCTGATGTATCATTCAGGTAAAAATAAGTCTTCATGTCTCCTTATGTCCTTTCCTTCTCATCTAAAGAACATTCAAGAACAGCAAGAACCAATATATTAAGAGACACACATACGAGGTCTCTCTAACGTTGTATGTTCAGTCCAGGGATGACCAATTATGGATGCCCAGGGAAGAATCTAAGAACATAAGAAGTATATAATAAATTTCCCGAATATCTTCCTAGCCCTTAGTGATTCCTACTGAAGGCATGTCCCCAGCTGTTTCTGTCAGATGTCTTCATGCTGTTGGATAAACATGCATAAACGTACTGAGTGCTAGCAAACTGCCAGTAGCATTAAAGTACCCATGGTCTCTCTTCAAGCTTCAGGGAAGGATCAGGTGATTCTGGGGAGAAAAGTGCCTCTTCAGCAGCACTTTTTTCCTTCTCTTGTGCATTCACCCCACTCCAGTGAGAGCATGATTGGTGAGCTTGCTCTTTTTATTTTTAGGCTGTTTTCCTTGGCTCTCTGTTGAAGCTCTTCCCCTTGACTGTGCATCTGCATTTCCCCTAGAGGAGTGCATCTGGCTCCTCATTTTCCAAGAAGCAAAATTCAATTCTTTTTGAGATTGTTTATGCTGGCTTTAAACACAGGATAATGTGTTACATCTGTATATGCAAACATTTCTCAAAAGCTCAAACCTAGTTGGATGCTGACAGCTAGGTATCATCCTGCCAACTGACTCCAAAATTAAGACTGTATTTGACATAAGTGTTTGTCTCCTTGCTGTATCAATTTGATCCCTAACAGTACCTGTAAGGTACTATTGGCAGTGGATCAGGGTTCTCTGTTACAAGATCTCACCTTCCAGTGCTCTCATTGGTCCTTTGTGAGTAACAATTCTCTTTATCTTCAAAGGAATGTACATCTGTTTTTGTAAGGTTTTAGTAAGTGCAATACAAGTATTATAGATTGTGTTGGTTAGTACAATAATACAATGTTGTGTTGGTTAGGTAGTTAGAAAAGAATAGGTTAATAATATATGAGAAAGGCTAGTGAAACAGGTTTGCATTATGATTTTTTAAATTTGGAACTTTGTAATATTAACAGGAAATTAAAACCCAAATTAAATAAATCAAGTTCAAATCTGATTTCTGAAGCAGAGATCGTATACAGAAATATTTCAAGTCAAAAATAGTATTCCTGGTATTCTTTAATATAAAAATTTGACTTGTAAAATATTTAATGAAATTATTAAAAAAGGCTATTTTACTTGACATAACTTCCCTCTCAGCATGCATGTTTATATTAAGTTCTATCTTAATTTTACCTCAATTGTTTGTTCTCTCATTTATTGTTTCATACATGTTTCCCAGGATAGCCCACTGGTCTTACAGTCTGACAGAAATGTAACAGTGAATGCAAGAAATCACATGGGACAGTTAACTGGACAACTGACAGTAGGTGAGTGTTCTTTACTGACTGTTATATTTATCAGTTTAGCTTTATTAATAGGTTTCATTAATTACCATCATATATAAAATATTACTGAAAAGTCAGGAAAAAATCTCCTCATCATACTCAAAAACCATTGTATACAATGGATCATAAGAGCATGATTCAGCATTAGGTCAAGGAAGAAAAACTAGAAATGCCTCAAAATAGCTAAAATGAAAACAGTTTAATGAAAAAATAATATTTTTTTGACCATTGTAACAAAACAAACTGAAAAAGTCTCAGCAAAATATGTTTCAACAGCACTTTCAGTGGGAAAATAATGATAATTTTCTTACACTTTCTGTCAGTCTTCCATTAGTTCAGTGGCAATTGCTTTGTCCCTTTTTAAAGGCATTTGTATTAGCACATATTCAAGGTAGTTGGAGTAACAAAATGTTAAAAATCAGAAACATCCCTCCCAAAAAAAGCTTTCCTAGTCATTGCAAAATTTAAATAAAAAGCTAACATACTGCTAGTCATTCATTAAAACTGATATTTTACAAAGTATAAAATATAGCCATTCCAAATGAAATGGAAATTAAAAAATCTTCTACTTATGCTTCACTTTCCATGTATTTTCTCCTGTTTTATGAAGTTTATTATGTTATACTTTGTTTTTATGAATCATACTTCTTGTGTGAATAAATATGAAGTAATATTCTGTATATTTTCTGAACTAGAAGAGTACTGATATTAATTTATTTTTAAGAATATTGGCCCAAAAATTCACTGAAAAGTGATTTACTAGTTCTGGTACAAAACAACATGCATTGACTGGAAATGGGATAAAAAATATAACAGCATACATGCATATATATATATTGCTTATATAGTATATGAAATTCAAGGAGACACCCCTTAGACTTTTTTTCATTTTTTTTTTCATTTTACTCCTGGGTTAAGATATGTTTTATTCATTGTTTATTCCTCATGTGCTGAGGTTATTACGACAAATAATTTCGACTCTAGTTGTAATCTATACTAACTTTTCATACTGACTGGAGACAGTGGCTTCTAGCTGTAAAAGTCTTTTCCAAGTGCACACAGTGACACACCATCTGCACAGATTTCCCTGAACAACCACATCGAATGAGTGTGCAAAGGTAACCAGACTTGCTAGCAGGTACAGATGAGGAAAATTAAGCTAACACCTGTTCTGGCCATCTTGTACTTGCCCAGTGCAATTACAAAACGCAGTGCTCTGTCATCTGGTGACTCTATTGTTAAAACCTCTACTTCAGCTGGTAATTGCAAAAAGGTGAGTTGCCCATGGCAGACATTCACATTGGCCAAAATAGATATAATATTTTTATCACTGACACTATTCTGGCTGAGTGAATCCAGCACTGAAAATGAGTGTGAGTGTATTGAGACTGACCTACTTAAAGGCATCACATTTGAGGTTAATATTCTAAAAACATGAATGCCTGAAAAAAACATGTTTTTATGTTACCATCATTAGGGTGAACACCTTAAGCTTGGTGTGCAGCTGGTGCTGTCCCTGGAGACTAGAAGCTTGTTAAATTGCAGTATTGCGTTTACATTATTTCTTAATCTATCTTCCTCTTTAATTCATATATTCATATTCATACAATTCATATATAGCCTTTATTATTTATTATATCAGTATAAAAAATTTTCTTTTTTTGTGAATCCCCTATAGAGTATTGGATGCATGTTAAAATATTCTTTATCTATTCCTTATCTCTTATTAAATACTTCCTAGTTAGTAAAGACAGTCACAACCAACAGTAGAATCAGTAAAACCTGGATGTTCTACTGTTAAAAATTCAAAGAAATTAACAGGAACATAGAAGTAAAAATATATTATTGATGCACTCCCTTCTAAACTTTTCGTTGTTAAAGACAGAACGGAGCAAAGTTTCTGCTTTTGCCTAGGTAAAAGCATGGCCATATTTGCTGCAAGAATGGGAGGGGACTTTTCTATACAGAGTTTGCTGACATAAGAAAATATTTTTTTCTTTTAGCTGTAAATGTGCCCCAAAAGTCTGTCTTTAAAAATACTCTCTGTCAATTCACTAGTGCACTGTGGTGAAGCAGCTGTTTGTGTGGTTGTCCACAACACACAAACACTGGTTGTCCAGTGAAAGGAATGAAAGTAAACAGTGAGGAAAAATGTTTTAAACAACAACAAAAAAGCAAGTCATCATGTCTTGAGGGAAAAATTCTTCTTGTTAAAACTTTGAAATGTCATTATCTGTTCAGTCTTTAAAGAGTTGAAAAACAATCATTAAAAAAGGTAGAATACAAGATAATATGTATGGCAGGAGCATTCTACAAAGAAAGAAGGATGCCAGTGATGATCATGCACTTTTTATGCATGTGATATCATTGGCATTTTATCCGATTGAACAGGACTGAAGTGATACTACAAACCAGCAGATAGGCTGGTCTCATCCTGTGTTTGGAAACAAAATTGCTGCTCATGTCAAATTTTAGGACAATTAAAATTCTTTCTGAGGTGTTTGAAACCATGCCATGTAAGACTAAGACAGTCTTAAGAGCATATAATTAGAACTGTAATGGGAAGATGGATTAATGTAAAAAAGTGGTATTGGGGCTGGGAGGAAGAAGACTGTATATTCACTCAGGGAGATGTAAAAAATCCAGTGAAACTGTTAATGGGCATTAAATTCTGTAAGTGACTATGGAAGACAAAATATGTCATTAAAATGCATCATTAAGACATATTGGGAAAAATCCTAATCTAGGAAGAGTGAAGAAAAAGTATGTTAAATAAATTTTTAAAAATAATTAACTGTATTGGGTGGTTCAGTGGTTGCATGTTTAAATGGTATAAATTCAAGTTGTGCTTCAGGTCATACAATACCAAGGGTACACCCATTATTGCAGTACAGTGGTTTTATACTGGCACTAAAAACTGTACAGAGAGAAAGTCACAGCTGTAGCAATGCTTTCTGTTGGGATTTGTACCAACTGAGCAAGAGATGTTGGTTTGTACTCCAGCCTATTCATGACATATGGTGTGGAAACTGCCAAGTTTGTGTCTGGATCTCCAAGAGGACTCCACAGCCTTCAGTTTTTAGACATGCCATTTAAGACCAATGGAGCAGATGCAGCACAGACATGAAGTGTGTCTACAAAAAAAGATGCAAAGATAAAGTATCCAGCAAGATTCAATGGATTGTTATTACATCTTTCCCCTCCCAACTCTTACTAATACTTCTGCATTGTGCATTCTACTGAATTACCTTTACACAACCTTTTTTCTCTGTTTGATCAATGTTTGCATAGTTAAATATGGAAAATTATCTACTTTTTTCCTACCAATCTTCAAAATGCATGTTAGCTGCTCACCTAGAGCCACAAGTCTTTTGTCTCCATGCTGTCTGCACATATCTTATATATCTCTGCCTGCCTTTGAGTGGAGTACATTAGGCTTACAAGCACTAAAAAAATTTAATGAGGCATTTGTTGTCTTCTTTTATGGAGGCCGGGGCGGGGGGAAGTTGGTATTTTTCTTATTTTCTTCCTTACAGCAATAATTGTTTCTGACAGGTATTTCTGCTACTGTTTGACCCTTTTCTATTCATAAAGAACTCTAGGGATAAAAAAAAGTGCATTTCATTTCTGCTTCATTTGAGCCCTCAGACAGAATCCTCTCACAGACATCCAAACCTGTACAAGTCACCTTTAGAGAGCTCCTGAACCTGTTGCTTGAGTCACTGAGATCTCCAGAGCCATGCAAATTCAGAAAAAATATTTGAGTACTGATGTTCTATCACATTCTTGCAGTTACATTTTGAAAATAGCAGGC
The DNA here is from genome assembly GCA_027886175.1 of Phylloscopus collybita. Taxonomy (NCBI): domain Eukaryota; kingdom Metazoa; phylum Chordata; class Aves; order Passeriformes; family Phylloscopidae; genus Phylloscopus; species Phylloscopus collybita. The sequence goes on along the minus strand of JAJNNQ010000009.1, from coordinate 26,899,214 downwards.
AGATGTATAATTTTCAATTACAGCACTGCTGAAGACCGATAACATTGTTAAAAGATACAGTCAAAAAACTTGCCAAATATCTTTTCTATACATTTACCACAGAACTTGTCTTGTGTATTCTGAGATCTTTATCTTTAAAATGTGCTTGCTTACTTGTGGTGTTCCATCAAGAGTATTTGGATTATTGTGCAGAAACTGTTGGACATTAGAAACTGCAAGTATGTAACTTCATGGGAGTCTCCTTCATCATTCACACCTATATCATTTATGGCAGTTTCCTATGCTTATATCAAGTGATACCTCAACAGGTAACACATCCTGCTACCCCTTCATTTCTGAGGTATTCAAAGTAACTCATCACCTAAATGCCACTCCTGATGCTCTCTTTGCAACATTTAGATATCAATGAAGATCTGAAGCAAGATACAACATTTCAAATATTCTTGCTTTTAGAATCATCTGTGGAAGTAATAAAATGTTCTAATATATTCTTAATCTATGGGGTAGTAACGATAATAATAAGGTACATGTAACAATATGTGTATACATGTTGCTCTAAATCTTTGGTATTACTGTCAGACATTTACTTAAGATTTTTATGAACTTGAACTAAGTATCCATTAATAACATGCTTAATGAGGCAAGAAATGTTTCTGGTTTAGAATCTTCTTTGTGTACAGCAGTAGCCTCAAATGTGAGGTCTTTTTTCCTGTGTTGCAAGAAGAGGGTGATTTTAGAATGATTATACACATGCACCCTGTCCTCACTGTAGGAAAAGGGAAAAATGGTCTCAGCTCTTCTCTTATTTGCATAATTGTTCTTGTATCACCTGTAGTAGGGTGCTGGGAGGGAAGGGATGAGTTAGTTTACAATCCCTCATCAGCTGTTTCTCCCCTTTAACTGGGCAAACATGGATTAGAACTTGTCAGGAATATGTGAAATGAAGACTTTCTCCTTCCACTTACAAAGAGGTTTGCCTACCTGTCATTCCAAACTGCAGTGAGATTTCCAAAATCTGAAATACATTAACATTCTGCTAGAATTTCCATATTAAAGCAATTGCTCTTGTAACCACTGTGGTAGAGTGGGAGAATTATTATTGCTAAGAAGATATGGCAAAACAAAGCCAGATAAATGAGTTATCAATTTTTCAGCATTCTCTCAATTTCTATTCCTTAACTGAAATACAGACTGAATAAGCACAAATTTTGGTCCCTAACATTACTTTAATGTATGCAAATAAGAAATGTAGGCAATTCATTTTACCATACCTAGATGAATTAGTAGTCCTGTTTTTGCAGTTATATACAAACAGGAGTATTTCACATTGAAATTCAGACTAAATTTGTAATAATAATTCTTTTGGGACATTTTGTCATTTATCAAGGTATTCCCATTGTAGCAAAGGTTTTCAACTTATAGTTACTTCACTTCCTCTTAATTTTCTAATACGAAAATAAATGAACACAGAATCCATAATTTCTGGGCTGAATTACTTGCATTGCTTACATTTTTTCAGATTTTTGTGCACCTTAAAAGGGATTTTCTGTTGACAATCACTTGGTTGTCTGATGCTTTCCTTGTTACCTTTGCATTTACTTGTTATTCAGAGACTATTTGGATAACTTACACAGCAAAATCTTATACATTCTGAGTGTACTAATTTTAAAGTATGTTTCTTTAACTTTTATAGCTCGTTAAGCATGCTTCCCAAATGTAGGAATATAAACAGTTTATCAAGAGGTGAAAATGCAACTTATGTGCTGTTTTGTGGTACAAATCCATTGTCTGATCTTTTAAATGGAGGTAAATGGAAGATAACTTGCTCTTTTTTGTACAGGTTTACACTGTACTTAACTGTGGGGTGAAAGGATTTCTTTCAGCTTCAGGACTCGCTGCAGAAGGAATGGAGCAGTGCCTGGAAGGCCATATGGCTTTATGTCTTCTCCTGGCAAAGCACATGAGATGAGCCAAGAGGCAGTCAGAAAGTGAGCCATGTTGCTCATAACAGTTGAAATGTCCAGCTGGAATCTGAGTCTCATCCCTCCTCATAATTTACGGTGCAATGTGACGTTGCCTCCATTTCTGTCTAGTCCATGGAAAAGTCTTTTCACAAACCATCTGTGCTAGAACAGGTTTTGTGATAGGAGTTCACCTAATATATACTCTTAATGACTTTGGCTAAACTGTCCTGAGAATCCACTCCCATTAATTAATTATCCTGAAGTGCAGTATTAGGAAAATTTGAAGCTCTGATCCAAACTTTGACGTGTTTGCCAGCACTTTGCTGGGTCTGCCAACCTAATCCTGAAAACATTAACATCATAATTTATTGGAAATTCATCCATATTTCTCTTGTAATTCTCTGTTTAAGTAATTTGCAAATAATAGAAAACATCAGGGTTTGTTTGTTTTGATTCAGCATCAGGAGGCAGACAACTCCTTTCTAATTTTTATTTCTATTTCACTTGTAAATTAGTTGCATCATTTTCTCTGTTAGTCTTCATATATGTATTTGAAAATCAGCTATGGCAAATATGTTTTAGTGAAAAGTGCCTGCATTAACTGGATTAAAAAAAATACTTCTTTACGTGTCCATTACACAACTAATTCATAAAACTATTAAATATACGAGGTGAACCATTATTAATCCAGTTTGTGCTTGGTTGAGAAAATCTCTGAAATAGAGAGATGCTTTACACAGTGCTTCTGATTGCATTTGATAAATTAGGTACATTTTCCATTTTTAAGCAATATCTTTCATATCATTTTGATGATCTTATTGTATGTTATGAGCAGACATAACACTATATTGCTGTTTAATATTTGAAATACTCTCTGGTGTAATATACATCTTAAGTCTTCCTTATTGCCCTGAGTTGCTACATGAAAACTGCTGTAAATGTAGGGTAGTAAGATATATTTCTGTCAGTTATTAGGACCAAGTGGTAACTATTTTTTGTAGGTATGGCCATTATTTAACATAATACCTCCTTCCTGAATTACAAGAGCATATCACATCAGTTGAGATGTCAAGAATTAAAAACTCTCTATGAATAAACATCTGCAAGCTGCAGTGGGACAGTAATTGAATTCTGTGGAATTTCAGCATGGTCATTTCAGGGGAAAGAGATGCTTATACATTGTTGGTATTAAACAGCTGATCTAAAATGTCTGTGCAGTGGATATCATTCATTGTTTTATCATCCTCAGTAGTGTGTTATACATAATCTTCTTTGAATCTTGAAAATAATAACTTCAGTGCTTCCAGAGCTGAGGTCTTAAGGCCTCTTCACCTTATTTCTGCATTCAGTATATTTTCTTTCTTCTTTCTACCTTCTTCAGACTCTAGAAGCTTTTGTCATTTGAGTCTTGATCCAACTTTTCTTCTTCTCTTTTTCTTTCCCTCAGTCTGAGCTCAGGAAGACTATTTCTACCTTGGATACAAGGTACAGCTCATGTTAGTTCATATCTGAAGTTGTATTGATCTAACGTGGAAAGCATCATTTCCGTCTGTAACTGACAGACAAAAAGTAAAACATACTTTGTACTTTAAAAATCATCTGATATTTTTCTTTTTGTACCATAGACAAAATACATGCAGCTTAGTTTGTTTTTTTTCCTTATTTGTCCGTGATCTAAATTTGGAGGGAATTTTAACGTCCAGTACCTTACTTTTGATGTGGTTCTGGCAGGAACACCTGGCATGCTAGGGACTGGTGAGCTGTTGGCTTCCTGCAGGGCAGCCAAAAAGAAGCCACCACAATCCTCTTTTTCTCATGAAAGCACAATGGTCTATGCCCACTGTCACTTTAGAGGTGGTGTGACAGTGATGAAAGGGAACACTGGATCAGTGTTTTCCAGGCAGGGATTATGGAGGGGAAGTAGGAGTACAGCAATGACTGTGTAGAGAGGTGTCCAATCAGCTTGGTATGAGCCTCAGCTCACTGCCTCGGTGTTTCATCTCAATGCTAACTTTGACCCCAGAGCATCTGTAGTGAGTCTAGACATATACTGAAGTAGGTTTTAATTATCAATATCTATTTGGCAGTGGTACTGCAGTCTTCTGCTTAATTTGCTGCTTTATAGGCTTTTTATTTTACCTTATTGTGTTTTAAATACCAGCCTAGACCTTTCCACTGTTTCTAGAAAACTGGCACTGAAAAACGGGAGAAAAAGGTATTCAGTCGTAATTCTCAAATGCTTTATCCTCTTTCCATCCCACCCAACCCCATAACATATCAGAGGACCTGGGACTATGAGCAGTTGATTGATGTAACTGTAGAAGTAGAGACTGAGTGGGAAGAGGTAATTAGTGTTTTCATGGTGGTGCAGAAGTGTTAGTGTTTAAACATTAATCTATTGCCATCTGTCCTGCTGCTGTTACCCACATGCTGTTGGCCAGTACAGACAGCTTAACTACTGCCCAAATGTTCGGAGCAGGGAAGGAGAAGTGATTTCCTTTTGTAGGAGAGACATCCCAAGAGTCAAAGAAATGGGGTTATGTAGAGGTATATAAGTAGGTTTTAGAGGTATAGGAGTGGGTTTGAAGGATGCAGCATACATCTTCCAAAGATGGTTCTAATTCTTTGTCTTTAGCTTTATCTGAAGCTAATGCTTCATTTAACTTCAAAAGCAGCTGCTGTGCATGCATTGTGACATTCACAAGGCTGCTGCTGGGTGCTAAGCATTATTAAATTACCTATAACATCTGGACCTTTAACAAGTCTCTGACAGGACATTAACATTTTATTTTTACCCCTTTTTTTCCCTGATGTTCAGATAGCTCACTAATATTGTCAGGAATATATTATTCTAAGGGGTGAAGGACAAAATATGGGCAAAAAATGAGAAGCCTATTGTAAGTTAATTATATACAAAAGCATAATTTAAAAGAAATACAGGAGCAGTGAGATCTTTCTGGTGTTCTCCTTTATTTCAGAGTTGCAGAGAACACTGAGGTGGATGGAAGTGGAAATTCAACAGCATGCTGTTCTTCTCAAAGATGTTGAAATAACAACAAAGAGATTTGTCAAACATAGGCATGAGAATTTGGTTGTAGACTTAGATTCTTTCTTCAGCTAAGTTATCTTTAAAAAGTCTGAGTTCTATCAGTTTTATTATTGAAGTATCTGTGGGAAATTAGCCTGTTTCTATTTGTGAAAGAGATTCTTGCAGGTGAAATAATCTCAGGCGTGGAAGTCAGGTGTGGAAACATTTGTGTTTGCCCATGAAAATTATTTGTCGATATGAGATTGTGAACCTCTTAGATAGCAAGTTCTGGTTCATATCAAATAAATGAGTAGTACTAAGAAATAAATAATAAAAATATTTTAGTATTATGGAATTTCCCCTCACATATCTTTAGCCTATCAGAAATTTCATCTCAGTGTTATGTTGCAATTGATATTGTTTTCTAAAAACATCAGTATTAAAATTTAATTTCTATTTATTGCACTTCACCAAATTCCATTAAAAAATGTAACACTGTAACTTTAAAAATACATTGGAAAATAGCAATTAATAGCCACACGTAGAACACTGCTGCTTTTTTTGTATTTATTTTTAAATGAAAATACTTATATGCCTTTTTTTTGTCTCTATTTCGAACAGGATTAAGTTTCAAGATCCATAATATGCCAATACTAGACATATTTAGTTGTGTCATTTGTAGATGGGCAGAGCTGTCTTGATGTAATTTGTCTCAAGCCTGTACAGCATTGTTAAAGGTATATTTATTTTGGATTTAAAAAAATTCTTTAATACATAAATATATCTCTGAAAATAACTTCTTTTTCCTTAGGCTATTCTCAGAGTGATAAATATTGTAGTTGTAACTGAATTATGAACAGATGGCATTGAATTAATGATTAGCTGAATATTTTTTATATTTAAGTAGATTTCTTCCTGTGAAGAAAAACATTCAATAAATCTGAAATTAGTTAGCCACTGGGAATAGTTATCATTCACTGAATTGCTAACATGAGTTAGAGATCAAAATAATACAGAGTGAGCATTTTTTTTCCTAATCAAAATTAAGGACTACCTTGCCTTTAAAATAAGTTATTACAACATTAGAGGTCCAAAACTTCGTGATTTTTCTTTTGTGTTATTCTGCACAGATATTTTGGTTGCAGAAATTGTTTGGTTGCAGAAGTTGTTTAGTTCTCTTTTATCATACATATTGCCAAGGTATCTCAACTTGTGACGACCTCAAATTTTTCACACACTTAAAGATTTCTACCCATTTTGTTTCTGGTGTGGAAGAAGCAGCCAGGTGCTAATTTAGCACATTTATTTTTCTCTAGATGAGTGATTCTGGCTGGCTTGCCGTACTTCTGATGTGAAACCTTTCAGCTAGCCCAGACAAAAGAATTCCACCTATGCTGCAGGTCTCGTCTCTGAATTCAAGCATCCATCTGCATCTAGGTTATATTTCTTTCCAGATACAGAATTTTACACTCGTTTAGACAAGTACACACTTCAGACTTCCCAAGGGTATCAGTGTAGCCTCCATAAGTGGGGTGTTTCAAAGATAGACAATCTGGCAGTGATTTCAAATCACAAAGACACAGAATTTCAGTGTCAGCAGGGTAGCCGGCTGAGGTAGATGTCTTCCATCGGTGAATTGAATTGCATCTTATGTGTAACAAGTCAACAATGAACTCCACTGAGAACATTAATCAAAAGAGACACTTCCAGAAGCTAAGAGCCCAAATATGCTTTTATCCTGCTTCTGCAGCTTTCTGGCATGTGTCCCACTGTCAAGGGCAAGGAGACAAGTAATTTCCTAAATGGATAATGTAGAAATCCTGAGAGCTAGGTTAAGCCCTCGTCCTCTTGTGCCATCATCATAGCGGATGCTAGCTGTTTAGAAATCTGCAAATGCATTTCACTGTTCTGCCAAGTAGTAGAAGGGTTTAAAATTATCATTTTCTGGTCATGAGGCTCTATTTTTTTTCTTTTGTTTTACTAACCAGTAGTACCCAGTGGTAGCCTTTTTGTGGATGAGTCGTGTGTATCTTTTAGTATTTTGTACATTCTTTCATTAATTTTTTCTCAGATAAAGTGTGATTATATGAAATGTTAAGACCTTTTGCATAGATAGCTTCAGGATATTTGAACTCTCTAGCTAAAGCAGATTATCAGAGAAATAGGCAGTTTGTCAAAATTAGACTTTTTGAGTCCTCCTTTATACAGTAGTTATCAGTATTGAATGAATATTATAAAAATGTAAAATGTGGGGGGAGGTTAACATTTCTTTTTCATGAAAGCTTCTAAGTGCTCTGGTAGCTCGTGTCCTTTGTTTGTGTCTTCTCTCTAAAAGTGTGATTAATTCCATTCTTTATCTCAAAAATGTTTGATTTGCTTTCAGAAACGTTATAATGGTCTAATTCCCTACATTGTGACCAATATTATACCATATTTTGAGTCACCACAGATTTTATTTAAAGTCTGTGTGAAACTGCTGAAAGCATCTGTAAGAACAATTTTTATCTTTTTAATAAACTTCGAGGAAAAGAAAAAAAAGGAAGATACAAAGCTAACCTCTTAATAACAAAAGTATATACAGAAAATATTGACAAGGTGAGGATTAGTCAAAGGTTGGATTCCATGATTTTGGAGGTCCTTCCAACCTGAAGGATTTGTGATTCTGTGAATATGAGTAAAAATATTTGCTAGCTTTTAATTTCTATTAATAAAACACACAAAAAGGTCAAAATGCCTGCAGGATAGAAAAAATATCATAGAATAACTGTCTATTTTGTCTCTAAATGTTTTCAGAGAATATTACCAGTAAGAACAACAAAACTGAAATGCTTTTCTTTTTAAATGTTCAAAAAGATCCATAACAGTTGTTTAAAAAAGTCACAGGAGTTAGAGGAAAGGTAAGGAACCATTGGGTTACATTAATGTATTTCACTTCATCCAAATTTATTTTTTGTCCAGTTACCTCAGAGTGATAAAGCAGGCTGCATAAAGATCCTTGCACTACTAGCAGGTATTTTAGACAGCATACAGATGAGAGGTGAGGCCTCAAAAATGCAGATAAGTCAAAAAATCAGAGATTTATACATCAGTGAATTTTCAGTAGAATTTCTGGTAAATTGGTAGAACATTCAATAGAGAAGTCTAACTAGAAGTCTGACCCAAAGGAAATATATAATGATACTTAGTAACAGGTTTAGCAAGGAATGATTGGCCCTATGATCTGCAAGATGTTATATTTCCCAAGGAGAAATTCAACAGTCCTGTTTTGTCTTTGAGTTACATCTATCTAATGAAGACTTCTCATAGCTCCTCTTACTATTTCTGTGTGCTCTTGCTATTTGATTTGAACGTGGTGTTCATCAAGTACAGCAGGTAGTCAGGTATCTCACTATGAATTGTTCTGGTTTTAACTCCCATTTCTCTTCAGTGGAATGTGCAGCTACTTAGAAATAACTCAGTATTTTCATAAAACATAGCGACCAAACAACATAATTATAGCCTTACAGCCTAGCTCAGCTAACAGAGAGAATGGAAATATTCCCACTAATTTTGTATGGAAAAGTGTTGCCCAGACTGCTTCAGTAAGCCTTAGCTTCCAAAAGGTATGTGTTCAGCTTTGTAAATTATTTATGTTGTAAAAACTAATCACATCACAGAAAGCTAAAAATTACAGGGTTAAGTGAGTAAGACAAACTGTTAAGTTTTCTACTTCCATTCACATTTTGTAGTGCACAAAGTATGTTAGAGTTATAAATAATACAGTTGCATGAGCTGGACTTTTGAGCTTGTCAATGAAAGCTAAGTTGATAAATGCAGCTGTAAAAAGAACATATTGTGGCTATTTATTGATGTCACAAAGAAAGATTCCTGGACAATAAAGGAAAATGTGTAGGAAAGATAATGTAATAGATCTGGTAATAAAATACAGTATATATTTAATTATGATTTAACCTATTATTTATTTTATATTTTAAATACATTATTTAATAATTTAATTTAAAATATATCCATTTACATAAACCGTGTATGCTTATTTATTATTAATATATGTTCATTATATTTTATATGTTTGTAACACATCTATAGTATTATGAGAAAAACCAGTCTGATACAAAAGTCATTTTACTTGCTACAAACCTCGGTTCAAGAATCTAGAACATGTTCTGAGTAAATTAAAGTACTCTATAACTAGAGTAAAAGTAAAGTGCTCTATAAGCAGAGCAAAATACACAGTCCGCACTCCTACAGATAAATTTTGGTGCCTGACATATCTTCCTGTGTCTTTCTTGGCTTTCTTATCTAAGGACCCATAAGAGCAATTAAGATATTATAGCTAAAATTACAGACAATGCACATCCTTTTAACCATTACAGAAGCAAAATAAATGTGTTTACTTAAAGCTCAAACTTCAAGAATCACATTTTACTTTCATTCACTCCTGTGTATTGCTAATAGCTGATGAAATTACGGACACCTGTACCTGATCAGACCAAAGGTCTGTTCAGCCATGTACTTTCTGAGTCTCATGAAAATTACCATATGTTAGGGATCCTAGATGGAAAAGCACAGAATTGCTCTTGAGTTTTTGTGGCCTCACATAGAAGTAGTGTGGAGAATGTTGTGTGCTGCAACTTGTGTGCTACCTCCACCATAGCTGGGATTCCACTGTCAAGATGCACCAGGAAGACAGACTGCAGTAAGGACGTATTCTATCTATTGCAGAGGTGAAAGTATTTCAGATGTGTTTTGCAGTGAAACTGATATACCATATCAGTGGTGGAGTTGTACAGTGCCGGGTTAATGTTGGACTTGATGATCTTAGAGGACTTTTACAACCATAATGGTTCTATGATTCTACAAAGTTCCTAGAAGGAAAATCTGCCTGGGAGGGCAGAACTTTTTCTGTCAAATTTCATTTGACAAAATCCTAAACCTGTAGTATCACTAATCTTTCATGGATATTACTGGGTCATGATGAAGGAAGTGTCCTGCCTGATTCAGATGGTTCTACTGAGTTTCCTCTTATAATAATGCATGGCTTATTCCCATGGTAATAATTTATGTTGACAATTTATATTGTTCACTTTCAAAAAAGGTAACAAATCTGTATCCTGTTTCTTCACACCTAGCATTTACTCCAGCTTCCCTTGTCTGAATAGGAAAACTTGAAGATCAACCTCTCCTAGAAGCAGTAGCTTTCTGACATCTCTACAGCATGGCTACCAACTGCTGACAGAGCAAGCTAAGGGGTCTTTTACCTTCTACTTTCACACTTTTTAGACATGGTGAAAATGGTCCCCTCCTTTCCCTAGCAAACAGAACACAGAATATATTCTGATTGTTGTGAGTCTTGTGTAGATGTTATGCGCTCAGCTGAAAGTTCTCTTTTTATTTTTCAAATTTTTCAATGCTTCTGTTAAGCTGTTATTAATCCTTCATTTGCACAATTGCTCTTGAATTCACTGAATTTTTTTTAAGATCGCTGCTGGTCATTATACCATAATATCTAAAATTCCTATCAATATTAAAAAAAATTGTCTAGGTGTATACTTCTCAAAAATTGATCTTAGACCCAGATAAGTGTTGACTCTTTATTAAAAATGCTTTATCTCTTTAATCTCCAATCCCAGAAGCACCAACACATTCTAATAAAAGTAAATTTCTTTATCATCCAGACTCTGCATAAAACTCTGCATTTAATAAATGTTTAAATAACCCATTTTTCATTCAAGAACAAGAAAAAAGTATATTGAACTTTATTATGTTTCCTATTTACAAGGATCAATTTGTGGTAATTCATTTTGAATTCTAAGCCCTATATTGAATTTAAAGTGATTGTTTTTATTTCTTTTTCTGTGTCTGAATCTGTTGTGTGCCAGGTGGACCTGGAAGGTGATTGACAAATCAGACACAACTGCTAGTGTTTCTAATCATATCTAAACCTTGTAAGAGTAGAGAGTTCTTACTATTTATTATCACAGCAAATAGTGGTTGTAATGAGTATTTCTATGAAGTAATAATGAAGTACTGTAAATAATCATTGACCTAAAAATGCAAAATGTTAGAACATGTATTCTTTATATTATTATTATATTATTTAATTAGTAAGTAAAACTCTAGAATAGATGGTTTTTACTTTGAAATTTAATCTCTGTTACTGTTAATCTGATTACGGAACCATAACTGTCTGTATTTTTACTGTGTGTACTGCCCAACATTTTCATTTAATGCATTTTCACTGCAGTTAAACTGAACAATTTTAGGCTTTGTACCATTTTAAATGTAGCTGGTTTAATGTTAGTTTCAATTATACAACTGCTGTGCAACAATCGTGTTATAAACCATCATTACATACCATGTATATATGAATACAATATGTATATTTTTCATCTATATACTTTAAATGAAAGGAATTTCCCAGAAACATAATAATTTAATTGAGAATGATACAATTGAATTTACAAGTAAATAGTTTTCCTGAACACAAGATGAGAAAAGAGTTTGTCATAGACATCTCTTGAACCAGATTAAAGCCTGTCTATTATTAGCAGAATAGCAATACAGTAAGAAGTAGCAAAGCTAAACAGCTTTTCTGGTAGCCATGTGTTTGATAGAAATTACCTTTCCAAACAGAATTTAGAAGATAGATTTTCATCCATGATTCTCTGAAGTATGCATTATTCAAGCAGATTATGATTTGCTGAAAACAGTGATGGCTCTACAAGTCTGAGATTAGAATTTCAAAGTATTTCCTTTGTTCATGCAAAATATTCTTAGACTTGATGCATCATTTATATTAGTAGTACTATTAAAGATTCAGACATTTTATAAGATGTGTATGTTTGTAGAGTGTTTTTGGAACACAGCAATTTGCTTTACAGCTAAGAAGATAATACCCTAATACATTGCAAATGCAACTGCTTGCTCCTATTTCAACTGGGAAATGAAAATGTAATGAAACAGAATTCCATTTTGATAGCACTGATTACTCTGTAGGCAGTTTAACTTTTTGAAACCAGTTTTATAACATTCACAACCTGGTTCTGTGTCAAAGAGACAGATTTAACATGTATTATTCTTTTGAGTAATCTCTCAAATGCCTTGAGCACACTAACTATCATTTCAGCAATAAGTAAGTAATACCAAGTAATACACTATTAAGTCCTGAGTGAAACGTGAAGTAAAAGCCCCTTTATTTTAGCATTAAAATTTATTTACTTACTGTAATGATATTTTGGACTAGCTGAATTCTAGGTGTACTTTTATAAAATGTGCTTCTGAAGCAGCACAAATAACATCTATAATATATGCATATCTTAGTCAAAGTTCCAGATCATTGTTATTTAAGTAATTTTTCTTGAAAACATATATTATCCTAAATACATTACGAGTTTTAAAAAGCTGTTATTGAAACATGGGCTGTCACTTACAGTAATATATAATGAGTAAGAATGTGGCAGGCCTTTTATCTTTTTGATTTCTGACACATTTTCTGTTAATTTATTTTCTTTACAGAGCTAACACGTTGATGGGTGTAAATTAGTAACATCACAGTACTTATAATGCCACCTAGTTTTAGGTGGCTAAACTATCATCAGCTCTTAAATAAAGATTAAACTATTTAGTATTAAGTTATTTGTTATTTTTCTTTGATTTCCTGAACCATAAGTGTGGTTGCAGCACAAGGGGATCCCCAAACATCTGCATATGAAATCTGAAATCTGCCCCTGTCTCTTTTTGCAAAGATTTTGTACTCTTTTAAAACAAAACCAACAACCTGATTAACACATTTTAAAAAAACTTCATCAAGGGAATGGAGGAGAAAACACCATTTTACACATTTACAGAATTAGCATACCTAAATTCAACAAAATGCATCATCACATATATTTTGATAATGCCTTTTCATTTTCTTTCTTTGTGAATCAAAAATAGCCAGAAATTTTTATAGTATAAACATAAGTTCATCTAAAAGTAAGAGAAATTCTTTTGGTTACATAGCTCATTCTGCAAATTGAGCTACTAAAGCAATTCCTTGACCAAAACTGATTATCACAGCTTTTGTATTTCTTATTACATATTTTGATACTATGCATTTGTATATTAAATTAAAAACTTACATATTATGTAGACAGGACTTTTTAACAAACTTTTAAACCAGATTATTAAGCTGAAATAACATATATAAATTTCTTTGTCCATAATGCCCTCCACATAATTTTTTACGCATATAGATTTATTCCAGGAATGCATTGCAAGTCTAATTGGGGATAATAGAGAAAATGTCAGATTATTATTCCCTGAAATGATGTATCTTGCTTTATATCTTGTTGTGCCACAGGCAGTTGGTTGCTTTTCAACACCATTTCAGAAATGATGTTTGCTCTGACTTATTAATAAAATTTTCAGAAACAATTAAGCAGAAAAACACTGGAGAGTAAGAAGACTAGTAATTGAAAAGCATAGTAAATTTAAAAGTCTCAATACCTGCAAACTTTCTTCTTTACAATTACATCAATTCCATATATCTGTCCAATTTCAGAATTGTTATAGGGGGTTTGAGGTTTGAGACATTTGGGAAGATTGTTTCATAAAATATGAAATAAATTTTGATATGTTAGGTAATTCTTTTAATTTCTTTTGGTATTTTGTTGTGGCTTTTTTTTATTTCATTGTCTAAGTTTGCAATAGAACTGAATGAAAAATACTCTCTTCTGCTGTGTTGATTTTTATGTCTTGATGTGTTATCTTTACTTTTTCATTGGCAAGAAACTTCAATTTAAACTGAACAAACCCCCCAGAAGCTCTGTCTGAAATGGCTTTTCAAGATCTCAGTGTTTAAGTACATTCTATACTTTAGTGTTTATTTCCACATAATGCTGAAATAGATGTTTTTCACAGTTATTTCTGTAAGCTATTTTAACAGTACTTTATAATGCAAATTTTCAGGCTTACAGAAAGCTAGATATTTTAGTAAAGCGTCATGGATTCAATATGTTTTGGATATTCCATTTATGCCAATGATTAGTTCTTACAACATATCTTAGATGTAATGATCACTTCCTTGATTTCAGGAGCTGATGCTGTGGAAGCTCAGTGTAAGAGATTTGAAGTGAGAGCAAGTGATGGTGGAAAAGTCTTGTTTTCTGCAGATGAAGATGAGATTGTCATTGGAGCCGACAGGCTGAAAGTAACAGGTATAGTAATAATAATGATTCTAAATGGATGTAAACATATATTTTTAATGCTTTTAATAGTAATTAAACTATCAATCTTCTACAACATTTTAATCCACTGGAGAAGAAAACATCTTCTCATTATCAATGATTTTTTGACCAACCAAAACATAGTGTGTAATCCAAACATCAATTCCTCTAAATGAAGATTTGAATTTAAACTCTGCAGAATCAACTGATTGTACAAATTGTGATAGTACAAATCACAATTACTACTGTGTTTTGGCTTTTATATATTACCATTAAGCATTGTTTTGTGGTGTGTGTGCCATTTGTTTAGGTAATGCTCTTTCAAAATGACAAAAAATATTGTATATGGTGACCTTTGTTTTTTTTGTACACAAGGTATCAAGTCTAACTTCCATATGAATTAAGATTTCATGAGGCTCAGCTGAAAAAATTTGCCTTGACTTGGCTATATTAGTTTACAATGAAATAAAGGTTGCTTCTATGGTTTCACCACAGCCAGCAAGTAAGCTTTACACAACCACTCACTCACTCCTCCACCAGTGCAGGTGGGGGAGAGAATTGGAAGGGTGAAAATAAAAATAAAAAACCCTCGTGGTTGGAGATAAAGGCAGTTCATTAGGTAAAGCAAAAGTCACACACACAAGCAAAGCAGAACAAGGAATTAATTCACTGTATTCCATGGGCCGTGAGGTGTTCAGCAATCTGCAGGAAAGCAGGGCTTCATCATGCAAAATGTCGAAAAAGAGAATCATGCTGGATCCTGCTAAGGCTCAAACTTGGTCATAATACTACAGGCTGAGAAAAGTAATCTTAAGTGTACAATTGACACAGGATGTCAAAGTTGTCAAAGCATCTATCATAAGTTAAAAAATAAAACATCTTACAAATGGCAATAAGAATTAGATTCTTCACCACTGAGAAATGAAATCACAAGTTTTGATGTCATGATCATTATTTTTTAATCAAACATCTGGCACCATAAGAATTAATTTTATCCAAAGATTGTGTGATACCTTTAAATTCTTCAGCAAACGCATGAAAGGTGACGAGTCCCTGTGAGCAGCATCAATCAGACTGCATTACTCCACATGGCATGATATGACTGATGAATTCTGGCAGGAAATCATAATGTCAAACATCAACCAGAATTTTTCTTTATTTTTCTCAAGCTTATGTTTTTATTATCATGATGCCTTGGGGTGAATATAGGAAAGGAATTATGGAAGAAGAAATAAAACAAAAGTTGAATATAACAAAGGGAAAATAAGATGTGCTTATTTGGAGATAAAGTTCTCATATATAGTTATTTGAGGGTGGTACTACAATGAAATTATTTTATTTTCTTGTGTAGCAATCAATAGTGTCTATTTGGAAACACTTCACTGTGAATGTGTCCAATAAATGATTTATTTTGGCAATTAATTTTCAAAGTAGTCCCATGGGCATTTGTAAACCACCCTGGCAATGTGGAATTTTTTGTATATTATTTTTCCTGCATTCAGAAGAACATTTTTAATGCTCAGCTTTTAAAAGCAATCTATCATAAGTCAGTCTAAGAAGTTCCTGATTAAAAAAAAAAAAAAAAACAAATTTGAAAGATTTAGTTGACATCTACTCACTGATTATTTTTTATAACATTTTTATTTGCAAATTTTTATATAGGCAGTCTATTACAAGAAGAAAGTTATAGTAGAAACAGGATAATCCAGATATCAGTTTATTTCCCAGATTAGAAAAATATAGAATCAGAAGTAGTACTTTTTGGTTTAGAGATATTGCAGTTATATTTATATTTCTATATTAAGAGTCTTTCATTTTAAAATTAGGCAGTTGGCTGGGCTGGTTTAGTTTAAACTTCTTATTCTTCGTTATATTGCTAGTTTTGCTTTTTTCTTTTAAATGCATTAGCTCTTTTCTGCTTTGTTACTCAAGGGGAGAAGAAAAAGGATTCAAATTTTGTGTTTGTTAGAGAGAGCTGTTAGAATTGCAGCTGTCTATTGTGCTTTTGCACAGAGATGCCTCCTGCCACCACGTTTAACACATATAGAGCCTTGGTGGGAGGAAAGAGAAAGGTTTGATGAAGTGAACATATGGTTAAAGAACTGGGGACAAGTAGTAATGAGGAACTCATTTCCTGGTAGGCTCACGGGTTCCTTTCTGCACATAGTTAAACCTTTCTCCATTTTTTTATATTCACCCTGCTGTTCCAATGGACAGCATCTATAGCATCACAGAGTCTTCTTCTGTCTCTCTGCAGCTACAGAACAAGAGTATCTGATTGATTTTACTTCCCTTATTTAAATACGAATTCAAAATTTTCTTCCCTTTGGTTTTATTTCACTTTTCTTTTAACTAGAATATGATTTCTGTATGAGACTCCTGCAGCAGAATTGTGCTGGTCAGCCTTGTTCACGAGAGTACAAGCACATTTCATGCGGCAGCTTTCTCCTGCCAGAGCACTTTTAAAAGATTAAGAATCCCTTAAGTCAGCACACATTTTTCTGAGACAATGCTGTGAAATAAATTTATATAAAAACCTTCACTGGATGGCTCTGTTAGTATAATTGGGTTTTTTCTTCTTTTTTGTTTCTTAAAGCAAACACGTAATTAGCAGTTAAGAAGGGTGTATAAGAAGGATGAAGGAACCTGGAATTCACCTAGTTTTAGTCAAACCACAACTACTTTTTTTGACAATGTAAACGAGGTTTTTTTCTCCTTTGTCTTCTGAGGTGGCTTTCTTAGTTAAGGCTAAATGCACATTATCAGAAATTCTCTTTTTTTCCCATTAAACTTATACTTCTCTATCCAAATCTTACAAACTTCTTTTCTTTTTGAAAAGGGTATTCCTCTCTCTATGATTTTGAAGAAGAGACAGTAATTTAACTCTCATGGTGTCTCCTACACGTTCTTTTGATTGATATAATTCCTTCACATTTCTATAACATTCTTTATTCAAACATGATTTTATCTCTGACCGTTTTTCCAAGACCCATAAAAGCTGTAGTATAATTTGTTTTGTTCTAGGTTTACACAGCCTCTATATGTTTTACTTGCACATGTGGCTTTTTATGTTTATTAACCATGCTTAAAAAAGGCAAAGCAAAAATAGATTTGCAAATTAAATGAGATGGATCGTCAATCAGAAGCCATTGCTGTTCTGCAGTGAAGTCCAATTAGGCTTTCTAGATGTAGCAAATCAGCTATATAATTTTTTTTTCTAAATAGCCCAGTCTAAATTGTTTGGAAAATATTACTTACCTTTAAGGAAATCAAATTAACCTTGTTTCCTACTACTTTCTTAAGTGCTGGATTATTTTATTTCTTTCTGCTGCATATCTGGGTGGTATAGTCTGTTTTAGCACAGGACCTGAAGTCCTTTATCCAGTTCTGGATAGAACTGAACTTTTTTATTACGACAATTAACATTTCAACAGTAATACTTTTTCTCTAAAAAGAAGTAAGGAGCTACTTAGAAACTTGTCAGTTATAGTTTTACCATGATTTTAGTTCTCTAGAACCCAAGCCTTTTTGGAAACATAAATTTTTCAGGTACATGAAGTTCCACGTCTGTATTGTATGACCTGATCTAATTGATTGAAGATCACTTTTTTCTCATATTTCAAACATAAAAGTTCTCACTGGGGTAATTGCAGTTGTACAAAGGTTTGCACATTGTTGCTAGCAGTACTAGGAGAAACAAAAGAGGCATAAAATGTTTGCAGGTCATTATGACTTCCTAAGACCCTTCTTCCTTGTTGAATAGGACAATCAACAGGTAGGTAGAAAAATAGAAGTTGGAAAAGGACAGTAGAGTACATACCTCGGTAACTTTCTCACATTAATAGCAGGATGTATATAGGTCAAATCCACTTTGACACCAAAATAGTGTCAGGAAAAACTATGTGAAGGGCTGTAAGTATCTTTTTCATTACACTAAAGTATGTGCTTACAGTGGGTTCAGTCCTGCTTTTGATCAGTCATTGACTTCACTAGATGAAAGATGAGAGCCTTGATGTGTCAAGGAAGCTTCAGAAGATTCCAGCATACTTATATTCTGATAATATTCTAATAATAATCAGAATTAATATGCAGAAGAGTGCATCAATACTTCAGTTTTGATTTTAAGATTTTGCTGCAGGACTGGGAATCTGTAGGTAATTGAAATATAGAAAGGTCTTCCAGGGTAGTTAAAAGGAAATGATAAAATAGAAATATGGCTTATGGCTATAAAAAGGAAATATGACAGTATTATGAAGAAATATATGTGAATTGCAAATTAGGTTGGAGAAGTAGAAATAAAATATTTATAACAAGTACTGAAATGTAGAAAAATAACTTATTATTTGATGTATGTGGTTATTACAGTAGGCTTATATCTAGTGCATTGAGAGACTGAATAGGAGTTTCAGTATAAATGGGAAAGATCTTGGATTTGCCACATTCAGTGGATGGATTGTCTTTCAGGACAGATGGAATTTGGAGAGTGAGTGGCATAGAAGGAAGGGCAGCACTTAATCATTTTAAGGTGGCTTATGGAGCCAAATTATCTGACCACAGTAAAACTGCTGTATTTGATGTTGTACTAAAATTTAATCCTTTAAGCAGATATGACAAATTCTTGGTACCCTCAACACTCAATGAACCCAAATTTTTTTATCATAATCTGTCAGTAAAAAAAATGCATCACATATATAGGATTTCTGTGTTTTCTGAATAATCAGTACATTAAGATGTACTCCAGTGATGAATAAGGTTTCTGATAAGCTTATTTAGGTCTGAAGAAAGCACTTAATGTCTATTCTTGCCTTTAAGGGAAGTCTTACTGAAATACATTTTTGGTAGTCTAATCACTTGATAAAACAACTTGTCAGGGCATGACTCTGGAGGTACAACTACAGATCAGATTACAATCACACACACACACACACACACACATATATATATATATATATATGACTCCAACCTGTCTATAAACTGAAAACTTTATGGGCAAGCTACAAATGGTGAGAATAAATAAATAAATTTCATATCCAGGACATTACTTAAATATATTTATATCTTCTGTTTAAGGGTAGAACACATCCAGCCAGCTCAGATTCCAAGCAGTGTGTACTTACACCAGCCTGCAGATGACTGTGTAGACTGTTGGAGGAATACATTAACCTAAGGATAATAACAGTTTATTGGCAAAAGAAAGATTTTGATTTTGGCAATTAAAGTAGGAAAAGAAAAATTGGTTTCAGAAACAAATGTAAAGTGAAATAAGTCTTGGTACAAGAAATTTTTCTGTAAAGGGAATAAACCGGAAAGCAGACAAATGTACAAATAGTTCTGTCAGAGCAGGAAAATCTGTTCAATTCCTCTACAGCCATTTCAGTGAAAAATACTCATCTAGGCTGTTCTGTAGGCTGAGACATAGAAGAAGCCAGCATATAGTCAGGCAGAAGAAAGGAAAAGAAAAAAAAAAAAGCCCAAACAGCTAAACAACACTCTTTTGAAATAGTGGCAGAAGAAAATCATCTCCTACCTAGAGAGTCAACCTTTCTATAATCCATACTTTCTATTTAAGGAATAATTCTCCTTAAATAATCGACTTATTTTTTCTTTTTTTTTTTTTCATGATAGCATCAGTTACAAGAGAAGAAAGATTTTAATCCTTTCCTCTCCTTCTGGGCTGTAATCTATTTCATTCTGTTGCAAAGGGTTTATTTTTCTAAAGCTGATTCTGTTCTTGTCTGAGCTGTTCCTTTGCAGAATGTAGACAGCAGTTTCTCAAGGTTAGTGGAGACCATCTTCCCTGTTCTGGTACAGAGTAGCATCAATCCAGAGTCTGGTTACAACTTACCAAGAGAATCTGATTTTCAGGTTAAACCTTTAACACTATGATTAAGCTATTGCATATTTGTGACCAAGAATTAATACTCCTAGGAAAAATTGCCAATGTCTGCATCATATTCCTAGTCATAGTCTACATTTCCTGTTGAAGGACTATGTAAAGTCTACAGATACAATTTAAAATAGCTCTAGTTTGAGGTATCTGAATTACATGATGCCAGGCAAATCCACATGACCTAGGGAAGGGTCAAAGCTCAGTGGAAAATTGCCCCACTATTAGTAAGCTAACACTTAAATCAAACCAATGCAGCTTCTTTGGAAAACACACACTAAACATTCAGAAGGTTTTGATGGAGGAACCGGGTATTAATTGAGATCAGATTTTGTAGCAACATTCTAACTATTAGACCTGATCTAAGTCTGACACTCACATGCCCCCAGGCTTTGTAGTTTTGAAAATATATGTTTAAATTGCAGCAGCCAGACCCATCTCTATTTTTAAAATATAGCTACTCACAGGAGGGAAAGATGAATCATAAAAGACCTCCAACATTTCTATTTTTCTTTCTTTTTTTTTTTTTCTTTAGAGAACTTGCTTGTGGTTTCCCTTTTTTTTTGTGGTTTATTTATATCTGGAAAAAAAAAATCTGTTGCTGGAGTTAAGGGTCAGGCTGCAGAACACTTAGGGATTTCAGTTCAATAAAAAACTGCATTTTGTTCCAAATACTCAAGTTATAATGGTGACACTACAGGCCAAAAATATTTTGCTTTGTCTTGGAGCAGTATTCTTATTGGGTGCTAGAAGATGAAATCATTTGGATTTCAATTTGTAACAGAAATACTGTTACATTTTCAGGAGATATTGCAGGCATCTGACTTTTCATTAAGAGTATACTGATGTACCTCTTACTGTAAGACATGTCAGAACTGCATTTCATTTTCTCTGAATTATATTAGGAACCCCTACAAAGTGGGGTTTGATTTTTTTTTATTATTATTTTTTAGCCAACCTTAAGCAAACTTTTATCCCAACTTTAAGCACAAGCTAAAGTATTTAGTAACCACAAACTACATGGTGAGATTTTACAAGCGTTTGTCATGGCATACATCATACTTTACAAGCTTACATGAATTGACTCTAAATTTGGGTGGAGACTAGCAGAAAGCCTCACTCCATGTGAGTCCATGGCAGTTTGACACAAAGCCTTACTCAGAGGAAAAGTTAGCTTGCCACCGGTAACATCTTGGACTTCACTGTTTTCCCTAGATCTGTTTAAGAAGCAAGTATGCAGGCAAAGCTCTGAAAAACTTAGATTCCAATAATGTCTGCTCTGCAATACATTTCAAATCTTACTCATAGCAGACTCCTATAAGCTAGGAATAATTTTGCACACAGAAAGCCACTCCAGAAAAAATTATTTCAACCAAAAAAATATGGCCTGCAGCTTTCAGCCTACATTGTGAATTTAAATTACTATCCTCATTGTAGCTAATGATGAGTTTAAATTTCACAGTGTCTGACAGCATTAAATTCAGCACACCAAGACACAAACATAATAAGCCATCATTCTGGCTGTAGAAAAATATCATCAATATATATAGGACTTTGTATTTGAATTGTGTATAACAATGTGGCTTTGCTCAAGGTTCAGAAAGTATGTATGTATGTGTAATGAAGTTTAAGAAGTATAGATAGAAATGCTTAAAAATTCAGAATAGATAATGTAAATTCCAGAAGTAAGACTGGTAAAAATCAACATACATTCTATTAAAGACATGAAACTATCTGTGGTAAAAATTATCTCACAAAAATAGAATGAAGAAAAAACCTCAATATCCAGGCAGAAATGAACGCATCTGAAAGCTGTATAATTGCTCTGAGATTCAAAATAAATTATTATTTATATTTCATGGGTATATGAAATATAAAGGGCAAATAACCTGTGTGGTAATGTTGACGACCAAACAAAAAAAAACCCAAAGAGAACAGGCTTTTGATAAAGAAAATGCATAGGGCCTAGTGAAAAATATTAGAATATTTGGGGGCCTCTGGTTTCTTTTAATTTCAAAAGACTTTTAACCATAGAGACAGGCACCCATTAGGGAAAAAAATGAAAATACCAAGGCTGTATAAAAGACATACAGATTGTAAGGATGAGATAGTGTTGAAAAGTAATGTGAGAAGTGTTGCTGATCAGTGTGGAAGAACTGAGAATATGAAGGTGAAAAGAAATCTTAAAATAATTTCAAATGTAAACATACCCTGCTCCAAAGTTATAGGGAAAGACAAGAGAAAAACAAAATCAAATTGATTTTGGGTCAATTTTCAAACCTCAAAGAAATCATAAGTAATACTTAAAGGTATCCCAAAAAAAGAGTTAGAAAACATTTTGATCAAAGGCCAAGAGCATCATGTGAAACAAGAAAGTCAAATATGAAGCTAGAATGTGTAAACAGGAGTAGACCCTGCCAATCTTCTCACCTATTCCACACTGGCAAGGTCCTCTTCAAAGAGTTTAGTCCTCTTTGGTGTACCATTGTTCAGTAGACAACTGGATAGAATCTGCATCCATGAAACTGATTAGTTGACCAGAAGAATTGCTTCTGAGGAAGAGAGAAGTTGGTGATGTGTAGCTTGAAGAAAAAATCTCAAAGAGAATTTCGTATCAGTCTTGAGGCCCTGAGAAACACCTGTTGAAAAATGAGGGATGCTACCTATCAGTTAAAAACACAAAACCAGAAATAACATCCAAACTAAAAAAACACCCCCAACCAACAGAAAAAAAATCCACAAAACCACACTCCAACTAATAAAAAAAAAAATACACAAATATTTTAAATGAAAGAATAGAGGAATAGGGAATTAGTTTGGCTGTAGATAATGTAGAATTTCCTTAATTTTTTTTTTTTTTTTTACTTCAGAACTAATTATATAACCTGTTGAAGATGAACTGGTTGGTCTTGATTTGGTTTTGAACTTAATGATCACTTAATGAGAGGAATAAGCCTTAGCAGAGTTCAGCTGTTTCCTTTTTATGTCGAGTCACAAGTCATCTAATATAAATTCAGGTTGTTTTTTTTCCTAAACTTAGTTCTTACTAACATATTAGATACAGTCCTCTTCATTGTAGTTTTATTTATATTCTTTAAGGGTTTTTTTTAAGCTATAACACATTGGTTAGAATGAAATGTGTGTAGCATGACCACAAAACTAGAGATCAGTACATGCATTTGCACCTAGGTTAATTGCTTTTGGGATGTATTGTCAACTTCACTTTTGATTAAAATTTAGTACAGCGAGGGGAAGATGAGAAAGCTGTGCATAAATAAGCACACTGCTGCAAGAAGGGATAGAATGAATAAGCTTAGCAAGGTAAAGCAATCAGAGGAAGGGTCCTCTTTTTTTCAAAAACTCATTATACTTGGCAGCCCACTAAAACCTATGTGTCCATGCTTCCTGATGTTATATGTTACATTCATCATTAAATTGAACTGAATATGAATAGCATTAATTTTACTGTTTTAAGGTATGAAGAACATTTGTACTGATCCTGACAACAATAATGTCAGTAATGGGTATAGTGGGATATGATTATCTACCTCTTCCTACTTAGAAAGCATTAGAATTCAGTTTTATGGTAGCTGTTCTTTAGTGTATATGTTTGCGTTGAAGCTATCAGATTTGTAAAACATTTGAACCTTATTTTGTGAGTATGCTAGAAAAGCACTACTAGAGAGTAGATCTGAGCATACATATACACAAAAACACATACACAATCATGTACAGACAAATACCTTCCAGTCCTTGCAGGCAGCCTTATCACTTTACACATGCCAAAATGTCATTTAGCTTAAGAAGAGACCTTTCCCTTAAGACCTTTCCTTTCATTCTAAACAAATTTGATTCATTAAGTGAGATAGAAATGACAGCAAGTACTATAGGTTACACTGCTTTCAGGGTAATAGGTATTTTCCTGTCCTTTGTCTACATTACTGTCTGCAAAGTGTGTTGCACTGGTCAGAGGTCTAGATAATAGCAGCAAGGAAAATTTTAAAAGTACTTGGGTATTGTGCTATGACCCCAGATGGTTCCAAGTTCAACAGAGCAAGATACAGGAAGCAGCCAAATTCTAGGTTCACATACAAAATTTCTGTCCTAATTTATGGTTTGAAAGCATGAAGTGGGATTGGTAGTTGCATCTCAAAGTCTTTTCTCATCAAACATCAAGGGAAATAGCTTTTTAAAAACTATTTATTTTCATATCAAGCAAGCCAATTGCATTATTTTGGGTATTTTTATCTTAGCAGCATTACCAAATGATGGACTACTTTTTATATCTATTTTTACACTCTCAGTGTAGAGCAGAAAAAATGTAATACATAAAGCATACGGTGCAGAAAGAGTATCTATCAACAAGTTTGTCTCATGTTTTAGCTGTCAGAACTGTTTTCAGGCTTTTTATTGTTGCAATTTTTTTTCTTGTCACTGTCATTCTTGGCCTTTCCTCCCTGGTTTATATTTAGATTTATAAAGAAAGAAAAAGACAATTAGAATTTCTGAATTTGAAATTTTAATGAAAACACTCTTTTTTTTTTTTTCTTGACAGCAAATCTAACAGTAACTCAGAACAATTTCATTTAGACAAAAATTAATGTAAAAAATTGTAAAGATATAAAGGAAATTTTATATGTGAAACAAGAAAAGGAGCAGGGGGAGTATCCTGCTGAAAAAAACAGAATATATTACTTATAGTGATGTCTAGAGGCCAGAGAAAGACTAAAGGACAAGGAAGATTAAATCTAAAAGAAGTTTATTCCTTTGGAAGGTTTAAGATTAAAAGACTAGAGTCACATTCTCTTCAGTGTAAGCTGAAAGGCTGGACTGGTAAGCATTATGACAGTTTGTTAAGTGGATAATATAGAGAAATACCTCTTACAGTTGATCTGAAGCAAACACAAAATAAAAAAGATTTTCTTATTGTCTCTTAACTTGCCTCTGAAACTAGTAAGGGCTTTTGTTGATAGTTGGACAAAGGAAATACATTTTTTCTGTGTTTTTAACTTAAAAATGATAAAGCAAAATAACTAATTTCATGATGACTGTGAAATTGTATGGCATTCTGTTCCCTAGGCATGATTGTCCTGGTGCCCAGGATTCAGTTTTCTATTCTGAAAATGCCCGAACATAATGTCCTTTAAAAGGATGTGAATAACAGATTTCTCTGGCAGCTGACCACACTGAATTTTCATGCAGCAGTAAAGCCTGCTTTGCTAGTTTTAGCTAGACATGCCTTGGTATGTATCAAGGCAATGGAAAGCACTCAAATCTTAAAAGTCTGGATTTATGATAGGTATGTGAAAGGTGAATTTATGATAGTTGTATTGCAGCAGTGATGACAGTGTGATTTTTGAGTCTCTCCTGACTCACAAACAGTAAAAGAGCAAAGACTAGACAAAGGCTTTGCCACAAGACTCAGAGTAGAGCTGGACTGTTGCAACATTTGCCAAGTAATCTGAATTGTGGTCGTACTCTGAGTCCTGGATACTGCTCCTTGGTGATATAGAAGGAACTGTTGAGACTGGCACTGATAAATTACTCTGTGACCAGCTCAGTCCCATCTTGAAAATAGAGTGGTAGTTCTAGTGGTAAATTACTGCCATAAACCCCACATCTCTTGTGGGTCTTACCTGAAAAAAACACATTTGAGTCTTTGGCAAAAGATGCATATTTCAGCCAACTTTCCCATATTACACTAGGCTTTAGTATCTTCTTTTCTGCAGAAAAGGCTGTCTTCCCTGTGGTCAGTACACATAACAAACAGGCACATGTTTGCTAACACAGCCATTGGTGGTTTACAGTCACTGCAGTTAATTGGTTTGAAATACACCTGCTTCCATTTTGTTGCTAAATTAAAAGCACAGCTTCATGGCTGTACAGACTTGAAGGTGAGAATATTAAGTGACGAAATTACTGTTCCACATTCACACTTCCACTCACAGGTGCAGAATTTCCATTTAAAGCTGTAATAAAGACTTACCTAATTCCAGGTTTAAATGTGCTGTATTTATCTATGTAATTTACTTTTAGAGAGAAAACCAGAACATTAATAAAGAGTAGGAATAGGAACTCAGGTTATAATCACTAGTGCTAATATCAAATAGAAACCTTTTAACAACCTCGTAAGGAATTAATATTATAGCTTCATTTTACTTCTCGTATCTGAAAAATAAAGACTTTCAATAATTTGAGTTACTAGTATTTTTGTAAAATTTTAAATGTATTATATCTGCATATCCCTGTTTTGGATTTATGGAAATACTTGTGCAGATTCATCACAGCTTGTAATTTTTTCATTAATTTAGAAGTATTTGGAAGCATTTGAAAACTTTTTAAATCATACTATGTATTTGCATTTGCTGAATTTCTACAGGATACACAAATGCACTTATCTAAATATCTGATTATAATTTATCAATGGCATGCTAATTAGAATACAGTAAAAATACTATAGTGCAGCTATTTAAAAAATCAGGATAATTGTCCTACTACTTTGTGGCCTCCTTAGCATATATAAAACAATTTACTAAAGTGTATGAATGCAGCAGTAATTATCACATACTCATAACAGTTCTTCAGTATGTTACAGTAATGGCAAAGAGAACAAAAATAAATGCACATTTCCATATAGCACAGAGAACTTGCCTGCAAAAGGTAAATATGGTACTCTATGAAGCAGTTAAAATGTTAAGGGTAAGAAACTTAGATGACTTCTGATACGGTTAAAGTGAGATTTCCAAACAAGATTTTCCCAATTTAGATAAAATTCAGATCATCAACTGCTGATCAGGTGTTGAAAGCAAAAGCTTGAAGGTGCTTGAGTTGTTTCCATTGCCTCTCTAGTCTCAGTCCATTATCATTAGTAACTAATCTCTAAAGATGCCAATTTCTCCATAAGTAATCTATGTTCCTAATTTAGACAACTAATTTGATGGCTAGACTTAATGGATAAATTCCTGATAAATTCCTCTGAGCTTTTAACTTTTCAAAATCAAAAATTATTTATTCATGATAATTAAAAATTATTTTTGGAATGTCATCACTGAATGGAAAATGCCCTTTACTTTTATCAAATAATATCAATAATCATACATTATTTTATTTTAGAGCTTTTTGAAGCAGACGCATCCTTGCATCTATCAAAAATGGTGTGACCAGCAGGACCACAGCAGTGATGGTCCTCTGTACACAGCTCTGGGTGAAGGCCACACCTTGAGTCCTGTGTCCAGTTCAGGGCCCTCACTTCAAATAGATATTGAGCTGCTGGAGCATGTCCAGAGAGGGGCAATGGAGCTGATGTGGGGTCTAGAGAGTGAGTACTATGAGGAGCAGCTGAGACATCTGGGATTGTTTAGTCTGAAGAAAAGGAGGGCTGGGAAAGACCTCATCACTATCTACAACTTTCTGAAAGTGGGTCCATCTCTGCTCACCAGTGACTAGGGACAGGAGAAGAGTTACACCAGGGGAGGTTCAGGCTGGACATCAGGAAGAATTTGTGCACTGAAAGGGTGGTAAAGCATTGCAATGGGCTACCCAGGGAAAAGATGGGGTCACCGTCCCTGGAAGTGTTCAAGAAATGACTGGACACGACAATTAGTGCTATGGTTAATTGTCAAAGTGGTGATCAGTTAAGGGCTGGGACTGATTACCTTGGAGGTCTTTTCCAACCTTAATGATTATATGATTCTATGAAGTTGGATAGACATTCCTGGCTAGGTTTTGTGGGTGGGCAGGTGTATTTTCCAGAAAGCTTCAAAATGGGAAATTATTGCTGTTTGTTCTTGAAACTGTGTGAGAAACAATTTTCTCATTCTCCCTTTTGTACTTGGGATATACAAGTTTATGTACCATTCTTTTACATTCCAGATGAGTTCCCTGGTTATGAAGCTATTAACTGTTGTTTGATAGTCTTCTTATTCATTGATTCATTCATTTTTCATCAGGGAAACAACAATTCTGCTTTGAAACTCATTATTCATTAGAGCATAAGCTTGAGTGTTCCAAAATCTTAGATTATCTACTATAAAAAACTGAAAGTGTGATTTATTTATTTTTTTTACTTATTAAATATGAAAATAATCCTATTAAAATCCTATCTTTTGAATGTAGAGAGGGACACTTCTTGTGTCTGATGAACTATGATGAACCCAAAATCATTTACACAATTTTAAAAGTGCAAGTTCAGATTATGATTTATATGAAAACATGATGAATTTTGAAGTGGAAGTATTAGAAATTATTTACTGTGAAATCTTAATATATGCTTTAAGTCTATTCATATATATCTAGCTGTTGTAAAGTTTCAAGGAGACTGGATCAATTCAAGCATAAAATGATTCTATTTCATCATTTTCATTGTCATGCGTGTCTCCATCTGCCATATGTAATAGGGGGAAAAGATATTACAGAAATTATTATGTTTTTAAAACCTCTTTTCTCTAAACCCCTTATATATATTTCAATTTCATTCATATTTTGAGGAACTATTCAGATTTAATGTGACTTCTCAGCAGTTTCATTTACATTTATTGGCTTTTTCTTCTCAGAGGGAGTACTTAGAATAGCCATTTCCAATTATTAATTGAATTATGGTACTGCTATTCTCAGTCCAGATTTTATTCAAATAGATTTACTTTTTCAGAAAAGTAAATCAGGTGGTGGCCAAACATAAATTTTGGATGTGAACGTTCAAACATTTCTATGTATAAGAAACTGAACAGATAGGCACAACCCAGTTTCATTTGCATTGCAAGACAAGAGGTGTCTCAACTGCCCACCATTAGGAATCTATATTTCAAATGTTTGTACTTAGTAAGTGAAGATGCTATTTAAGATAAATACTGACTGTTGCAATTTTGCAAGTATTTCTTGGAGCTAAAATTTGCTTTGGTCAAAATTTTGCTCACTGAAGATGCTTAGTTTTGATTTACTGGGGAACTTTTTCTTATTTAAATGAAAACCTTAGTAGAAGATTTGCTTTAGTAAGGCTGCCATACAGAACATATGCATCACAAATTAGTCATATTCAAGGGCTTTGAGTAATAAATCTAAGTCACTCCCTTTAGAATTTACCTTTTAGTAACAGCTTACCTCTGAAGATTTCAATGCACATGCTTTAGTCTATAAGTAAACAACTGCATCTAGTCAGGCTGTACTACAACCTCCCATCTATAATACATCTCATATATGGCCACATCAGTGTCGTATCTGAAACCTTCATCATTTAACATTAGTCTGTTTTGCTGCTGAGGGACCCTGCAGGATTGAAATGCCAGAAATCATGTCAATCATGTTTTCAGAAAATAACTCACTTACTTTCTTTTTAGTCAGATACACCTCCATAGCGAAAATCCAGTCGAATCTTACTTTTTGATACAAGTACCTAGCTAAATTACAGTTCAAGTAACTTAAAAAATTGGAAGTCTTGAAGACATGCACAACCAACATGACAACCAGAAGCTGCATTCCTACTCATCCCAAAATAAACTAAAATAATTGAACTTTTACAAAAGAAGGAACAAATATGTCACCTTTTAATGATCATTTGTTTGCATAGTTGAATATTTGTGGGGTTTTTTTTCCAATTCTGGCAGTGATTGGCTCTTCCAAGGTCTTACTGTTGAACAACAGCTTTCAAAGTTCACAAAAACCCTTTAAAATTTATCTATGTACACATGGTAAAAAATTAAGAATTCCATTTTTATTGCAAATAAATTTTTAGAACATTAAAG
Source organism: Phylloscopus collybita (assembly GCA_027886175.1). NCBI lineage: Eukaryota > Metazoa > Chordata > Aves > Passeriformes > Phylloscopidae > Phylloscopus > Phylloscopus collybita. The sequence goes on along the minus strand of JAJNNQ010000009.1, from coordinate 26,869,392 downwards.
TTCCAAACATAAAACATATAGTCTGTGTTTTTTAGATCTCACCAGAGGTAAAAAAACCCCCCGATTTTGTATCCCTCTTTGTGAAATCTGTCAATGCTTTAATTAATTAATGTGCAACAAATAAAATTTCAAGATTCAAAAATAATAGATATTTTACAAACCCTTCTTTAAAGTCTGTAACTCAGTGGAAAAATTGACATCCCAATCCAGTACTTGCATAATCTCAGTAATTGTTGTTACTTGGTGTTTCTGAAAAACCTAGTGAAAGATAAAGGTGATAAAACTGAGTCTGTGATGCTACAATGCCATGTAGTTTGTACACATGAAAGATGCTTCTTTCTTAGTGAAGTCTTTACTTAACTCATTCTCTTCAACTGGAAGCTGAAGGTGTGAGTAATTTTCTTCAGTTACACTTACAATTTTGATTTTAGATCCTTTGCGCCTACTCCATGCGTGGCCTTCTGATTTTATTTCTTCTAAAAGGACTGCTTTTTGTAGTTATTCATTCTAACTCATGTTCCTTTGAATTCAGTTCCCTAACTACTTCCTTTTGAGCTGTACTTGAAAGGGCATTAAGGTTCAAGCCTTTTCTTTTTATACTTTTTTTGTGTTCATTCATCTCTCACTAGAATTTCACTCATCTCAAAGTAGGTCTTTGGCTCTGATTCTGTAAGTCTGGGAATAGTTATTAGAACATCCTCTTATTTCTGTAAAAAATAAGTATTTTAACATTGTAACTTATCAAATACTTAAAGTATATTTCTTTCATTTAGAAAATAATGGTATGGACTTTGAATTTGGTTTTATAGTTCTATTTATTTAGTTATGTCATTAGAACATACACTCATAGTAGCATTTCTTAATAATAATGAAGTACATGGTCCAACTTCCCATAAATTACTACAGATTTGCATATAATAAAGTGAAAAAAGGATAATACAGTTTTTCTTCTGTATTTTTTTAGTAATGCTGATCATTTTCTTTTTTCTTGATCCTGCTGTTTAACTGCTGGAAACATATCAGTAAATTCTGGTTGGCTGATCTTTTTCACCTTTCTTACTAAAGCCAAGATAATTGGAAATGTCTGCTTTTACTCTGCTATGTAATAAAGGGAACTGGGGATATTCTTGAACTTGTTGAAAATATTTTTTTTTAAGGATAAAGCATTTACCACAAGAACTGTTAGACTTCTGCTTTTGAGGCTGTATGAGAAGAAAAAAAAAAAGATTGCATTTTCAAATAGCAAGAGGAGCATATTTGGTTTGGTTTTAGCTTTAACTATATTTTATTTAGTTATATCAATTTTTCTTTAATTCTACCTGCCTGGATTTCCATTCTGCTTGAAAAACTTGATCTTTCTTTTAAATTTTTATTTTCTTAGGGAAGAAATGCCTTCTTGTCTTATTAAAAAAATGACACTGAAAGTGAGGAAGCACTAAGGCTGGGTTATAACCAGCTGTCATTTAACTCTTATTATCAGTCTTTGCCTGATATTACCTTTGGCACTTCTGATTGATTTAATGTCAGGCTCATAGTAGAGTCAATTTTGTGCATCTTTGCATTCATAATGCCCTTTCAAATATTACAGGCATGGTCTTTTCATAAGTAAAGACTGGCAACTCTGCCTTCTCCTCACTTATTTACATCTTCATATCCCACTGCCACCTTCAAAAACATGAAGGCCCCCTGCTGTTGAAAACATTTCATTTTACTAATGAAAAGAGAGATTCATTGTAGATGGGGATGGGCTTTATTTTGAGTGACAGAAGGCCTGGCTGTACAAACATGCTATTCCAGTTTTTTAAAGGAAACAGAACCTCAAGTCATGCATTGCCAGATTTAAAAAACAGATTCCGCACAGCACATTTAGGAATAATACTAGGAATAAAAAGAGATGCTGGGTTTTTTTCCTGCTGTGGTTTTCCATAGCACTCAGAAGAGCTTGGTTATAGAAAGTGGATTTTGTTGAGGATTTTTTGTTAGAAAAAACAGCAGTTGTAATAAAGTTGTTTTCAGTGTTGTTTGCCGTAATATTTGTAAAGGTTACAAATTTATGGAGATAAAAAACTAATATTTTAATTCATTACTCTTCCTTTTCTTCCTGTCTTCACTACTCTGTACTAATAGACCACTTTGCAATGAAGGTTTTGGGGTTGGGTTTTTTGGGGCTTTTTGTTTGGTTGTTTGTTGTTTGTTTGGGGGGTTTTGTTTTTGGTTTTGTTTTTTCACTGGTTGGTTGTTTCTGTTTGGGTTTTTTTGGTTGTTTTTGGTTTTTTGTTTGTTTGTTTTCTTTTTTTTTAAATGGAGGTGGAGTTTGGAAAACTATTACGAGATTGAAGTTTCCTTAGCTTGGTTTTTTTGGCTCTTGCTCAGGCTATTTTCCCTTTAACACTAAAAAATGTTACCAATTTGACATAACCTAATTCTGCTTTCAAATCCTGATAAGGATTTGAAACTAAATATCATTGGTTAGCTGTAAAAGTATCTAATATCTATCTTCTTTAACATCCAGAGTTTCTGAAAAAGTTTACAAAATATTTAAGTATTTTAAAAATTGAAAATACTTTATTGTATTTAAAATATTGTAGCAATTAGAGTGGTGCCTATGTTTTGTTGAGCACTTCTTGCAGAGCTGCTATGAGATATTATATTTTAAGGTCTACTCAGAATTCAAGTCTCAGAACAAAAGAAACCTGCTGTTGAAATATAGCAATTAATTCAAGAATATTTAATAATGAGTTATAGTTATCCCAGACAGTTTCCTTGATCTTATTTTAATAGAAGATAAATGCATTACCTGTTTTACACATTTTTATTGAGTTCTTTTTACCTTTGCTGGGGGTTCTCTGTTGGAAAGATTTTCACTCCCTTTTTCTAGGCTATTTGCCTTACACAATGCCCAGTAAACCATCTCCAGAGAAGGAAAGTAAAATTTCTGAAAGTGGATGACAAAAACAATGGCATTGAATAAATCAGTAAACAAGGATAGGCATGGTGATTGTTCAGCAAGTGAAAAAAAGGAGGCAAGCTTCAAATGCCAAAGAACTTAGGGAGGCTGTTTATATCTATTAAATGTAAAGTGAGTGGTATAAATAACTTTTATGTGTTCAGTCCTTAGACGGGAGAGGTAAGAGAAATGCTGATTTTATAGTGGTGTTCCCTACATATAAATTTCTTGAGTTTTCTATTACTTTAACAAAGAACAAAGATCCTTATTAGTTTTTGTCTTCCCCCCCTCATCATTTTCTTTCAAGAAATGCATTTAAAATTGATTAAAGAGTGGTCTTTTTTTTAATAATTTCAGTGAATGTTTACTAGAGATATATTTTTTTGAATCAAAGAGGAGTTTCTCAATGAAAAATCTTGGTCATCTAATGAAAACTGTGGAATTGCCATCTTCAACTTGGGCCTAGTAATAGAAATCAAAATTCAGTAGAAAAGCAATTCAAATTTGGAAAATTGTTACCCATTTTCTTTGCCTGGATTTTAAATGCCCAGTAGAAGATACCTTAATGTCCACTACAAACACAACCCAAAGCACATTCCATGAGAATAAAATTTTTCAATTAGAAAGATCTGATGGAAACACTGATACTGGCAGATATCTAAATTAAGCCAGCAACTTCAGGCAAGAGACAGTTATCTCAAACCTTCTAAAAGCTTGGCATCTCAATTTAAGTAATTAAAATAGCCAGAACGTAAAATGCAGTAGATATTTCTCTACTGTGTTTTTTGCCACACGAGTTTATGATATTATTTCCATTCTCTGTGAAATAACTGTTCTCCGAAATATGGAGATAAGCATTCAGGCATTGCTGATAATTTGGATCTGTGTTTCAGATTTATATGTGAAAAAGCAAAAATCCAGAATTTCACAGGATGTTGGTCCAGATATTGATATAGAAATGAAAATGTAAATGTGAAGAAACATTTATAATTATTAATAAAGGATCTGATCAGACATTTTTTTCCTAATAGTGTCAATTTGTGGTCATATATTTCAATGTGCTTTTATTTTCCCAAGTAATTGTACTGTATTTTATTTATGTATTTTAGGCACGGAAGGGGCAGTGTTTGGGCACTCTGTGGAGACACCCCATATCAGAGCAGAGCCTTCCCAAGACCTCAAGTAGGTGTTGTTCAAAAAAATTGTTTTAAAATCAAGTATTCAAAAAAATTAAGTCTGGATTAAAAGAAAAATATCTGTATAGTAATATATATACTGCCTATTTAATCACTCATAGGTACAAAAACACTGATAGACTTCAGTTTGTTCTAACTAGTCAAAAAATCTCCACAAACTCCTATCACATGAAATGTAAAATACAGTGTTTTTTATATATGGCCTGCCTCCCATAGCAGAATTCTTGAGAATATATTTTCCCTAGAGCCTGAAATATTCAGATGTTATTAAGGTCCAATGTATGTAGTATTGTTCAATAGCATCAGACCAGTTGTTTGATTTTTATGAGCTGTTACAGAATATATAGGTCAAGTAAAAGTAAGCAGTCCCAGATTTTTCCATTTAGCAGTGTTTTTGGGTTGTTGGGTTTTTGATACTAACACACACACTCCAAAAAATCATTACCAAGTGAGGCTACATTTCTAAATGTAAAATTTTTCTGTACATAGTCAAAGAAGTGGAGAAATCACTAGATAGTAAAAGATTAATTTTAAAATTTACTAGGTAATCTATAGAAAAGAAAGCTTGAAAAGTTTAAAGCAAAAGCTTTTCTTTGAAGTGCTTGTTTGTGCACTGCTAAGTACTAATCTGTGATTTATATGGATGTGATTTACAATGAAAATCACAGAAAATCAAGGGTCTTTCCTTGTGTTACTCCCAGCAGAACCAGTGAGAAGCAGTACAGACTTTGACTTAGTTCTACTATGATTTTGGAACATTATACAGCTATCTCTGAGACATAGATTTTAAAGAGTATAGGATTTTAAAGAAATTAAGATTTTAGTTAGAAATAAGCCTTATGGTTGTTGAAGTTAATTAAGAGCTTTGTAGTTAGCTAAGGAAGACTAGGCTTGAGTTAACTTTTTCCAAATAACTGATTGCTTGTCAACCTTATGTTTGCTTAGCTGTGCTTGCAACAATAAATAGAGAACCTGATAAATAGGTTTAGGGACACAGGACAATTACAGAGACTCCCCAATCCTGAAACTTATTGAAAGTCACTGTACCTAAGGAAATGGGAATTCTACCAACACCCATTTGTCACCATTTGCATTGAAAAGGTAGAAAGTTCAGGGCGATGAAGAGTCATTTTACTTCCTCATTTTAAACCCACTCCTCTTTAATGAGACCACCGACCCATTTCAAAGGACAAACTACGCATGCTTAATTTTTTTTTTTGCTAATTACCATACAAAGCGGGGAATGGGATGTACCAAGGTTATGAATATGCATTTGTACTTTGGATATTCAATAGTTTTGTAAATAAAATAGCTTTGTGATTTTCTGTAAGGCGTGGTGAGCTTTTGGGGAGCTATCCCACATGCTGCCCAGCGCTGCAATAAACATACATTTTCTAACTTTAAACTGCTAGAGAGTTTTTGTCCGTCTCAGTTGGAATTAGACCGATATTCATATTTTTAATAAATCATCTCCTTACCTGCTCAGAAGTGTTTCTGATTCATTGCTACAGAAAAGCATGGTTAAATGCTCAGCCTCACATTTGCAAAGGCATTTAGGATCATTGACCAATAACAATGTTACAGAAATCATTTACAGGAAGGTGTCCATGCGGGCAAGTTTGACCATTGTACATGGAGTGCGTGAAGTAAATGACTGTATTTGATTATTTACACTAAACATTTTAAAGTAATGTATAGCTTTGGGTTCTTCCAGAGGACCTCGCTCACTGGATTTCTGTCTTGAAAATCCCTGTCCCCTTCCATGACTCCTGTCATTCCTTCTTGTAAAGTAATTGTAAAGGCCTTTATTAGTGACAGTCACCAAGGTGATATGATCTCTAATCAGAGGAGGTTCAGCAGAAATCAAAGAAGAAACATAAAAAGCTTTCCTTTTTTTAAGAGACCAATAATTTGGGGAAGAGGCTGAAACTTGTCCCACTCAAAAGAACATGGAAACACCGCTTTCTCTACTTTTTTCTAATCATTAAATAATATTAACAGAGTGAAAATGTATGGTAAAACAGATAATCTTGTGTCTTCAGGATTAATTTAAGTAAGGTTAAAATCACCTCATGTTGCTTCTGAAATTCACACATGGGACATTCACCCCTCCAGTCTTTTGTCTTTATCCATTGCCATGATTCCTATTATTGCTTAATGTTTTCAACTCCACTGTTACTTTTTTTTTCCAAGATGGACTTAAATTAGTCAGCATTTGGCACTAAACTTTCTGCCCTGACATTAATAATAATTTTAACCCATATCTTTTATTCAAAAAATTGAAGAAACAGACACAATTGGAGTTGCGTCAAGTAACCTTAGCTTACTTGTGATTTATTTTTAATATATTCAGTCCATATTATGTTCTGCAAGCTTTTGTACACATGTGCTCCTCTATTAGCTGAATTCCATCATGTTCTTTTTTAAAACTTTCAAGTCAATTTAGTAATATTAAAATGATGACAATTACTGTTAGGACATTTCAGTGGGCTGCTCTGTGTACTTTTTAATGCTTTAGAATAAACTTACCCAAAGTGTCCCATAATGGCAGCCCGAAAACCACCTAGATTGTTTTCCAAGTGCAGCATCCCTGTGTCTTTGGATGGTTGAACTTAATGGTAAGTAATGGGAGAGTAGAAAGTTTGCTGAATTAACATTATTCATTTTTTTCAGTGGACACACTTGAATGCAATTTGACAGCAAATTACAGTACATCAATGAAAATATATTAGGCTATGAGAATTATTGTATACAGGGCTGAAAGATAATATAATATACATTAGATCATTAATTAAAGTATAAATCACCCCATATTTTTCAGGTTGGAATATGTATTTGTGGTCAATCAATAAACTTCAGATGTCAGACTTTTTTTTTCTTTTTCTCCAAAATAAAATATGCTGAAAACCTATTCATAGCATTGTATATGTAAAATGATTGACTACTGAATTTAAAAAAATGGAATAATAACCACCTTGATTACTCTGAATGAAACATAACTAGAAAATTTGATCTAAGAATTTGACACCTACAAGGATCATAGCACTTCCTGGGGTTTTAGGTTAACCTATAGTGGACAATGAGACAAAAAGATAAAGTCAGATTCACATATCTAAACTCCAGATCTGTTGCAGTGCGTGCTTGCCCCGGCCCGGCGTCCAGCCTGGGCTCCCCGGCAGCTCCCTGCACGCCTCAACAAGTCACTTTGTGGGGTTCGGCTCTCACATCTGGGTAACGCTGTAAAGGCTGGATCCAAGAAAGAGGGGACTCTCTCATAGTTTCCAGGGAACAGAGGCTTTATTTGGGGGTTGGGGGAAAGGGGGTCAGGATGATCCCCCCAGCAACCAGGCTGGTGCCTCTGGAGAGAGACCCCGAGCCTGGGGTGGTGGGCGGTTTAATACTACAATTCTGGGGTGGGTTCTAAGTTACAGTTACCAATAAAACAATCTAAATACACCATGCCAAATTAAGTCATTTAAGTTCTAACAAATCCAGCACAAGTTCTGGGATGGGCCGAGGGCAGTCTTGCGAGGTCAGTGGCTAGCTCTACTGTACTTCAAAGATAAGAATTATATGATGGACACGAAGGAAATTATGCATGACAGGTGGTGAGGCAGGGGAGAACCAATAAAAAAGGATTCTAAGCAGGGGCTAAAGCTGTCCTAGAAACTCTTATCGAAACCCAAAAGAGATACATACTAACTCAAGAAATACATCTTAAAACAAAAGGGCATTCTAGAATTGTGCAAGCTATTCTAAACTTAATAATAAAACCCTTCATGCTGTATTCACAGCCAAGGCCTGCACATATTATTTTTGCAGAGTCATACAGATTCACATATCTAGCTCCACATATCTAAACCTTGCCTCAGACACCCTTAGTTCTACAGCCATATTTTGAGGTCTTCATACATAGAGGCTCCCCTAATATTTACTATTAAAAATGTGTTTTGTAAAAATAAACTTTAGTTGAGTATTTATATAATTCATTCCTATGTGCCCAGTCATTTTGGTCACATCTTTCTCCTTTTTTGCATTTTCAAATAATAGCTAGAAAGGTTTTGCTTTCATACAGTGCTGTTATACAATCCTTTATGAAAGCTTTTGTGTCAAATCCCAAAAACTAATTAAAGATGACTTTCATTAGTTGGGATAAGTAGCATAAAAGAATCATGCATTAGAAACAGGAAAATGAATTATATCTTAATAATCTTCCTGTCTCTCTCACTACTGTTTCTCACAGGAGTACAGTTAGGAAAACTAAACTGCCAATATATTCCCCAAATACTGGGTTTAGGCCAATAGTGCATTAAAATATGGTGCACTAATAGGCAATATCCATGCACAAAATAGACAGACAGTAGTTAAATGCAGATAACTTTGCCCTCAATAACATCCTTTATAAGGGGATGAATTAATTTGTTGTTGTCCTCTGGAGATAACTGCAAGATCAAATTTAAAAGTTTTTTTTCTTTTCTATGTCATGCCTTGCACACCACTATCAGTTAATCCTGCAAGCTAATGCTGGGAATAATGAGATGAAAATTGATCAAGTGGCAAAGAACCATGCAAGATAGTTGGATTCTACTTTACCTCTAATAAGAATTAAAAATACTCCTACCTTGCCAGGAGGTCTGGCTCACTCTGAGTTGTCTATTTGTTTGTAAGAAACACCTTTTGTGACATTTTTTTTTTAAGGGGTGGTTTACTAATAGGAATTAGTAAAGTACCAGGGAACACAGCAGAAATTTTGACCTTAACTTGTTAGTCATTTGAGCAGGTTGAGAGTGACAAAATCACCATGACTCTGTTCATCTATTTTTAGCCAGAAATCAAATAATAAACAAAACCTCATCCAAAGGTAGAAAGTGCACCAAAACAAACAAACAAACAAACAAACAAACAACCAAGCAACAAAAAAACCCTCCCTTCCTATGCTGTTTTGCTGTTTTAATGACGTCAGATTCTAGTTAGGTTCAGTGCCCTTTTATAATAAAATAGTAATATTTACTATTTCTGTTTTCATAATTTGTGCTAGTTATTTCATTTTTTGGTCATGTATATTGACTTGTTTGCTTAATCTTATCACTAGCGGTTGAAAATATTTTGATTTTTGATTTTTTTAACATACATGTTCATGCAAAAATAGGTATGGGTATAAAAAATTTTGAAAAATTGCAAAAAGTTAAGCATCTCTTTAAATATGCACCTTCTCTTCTCTTTTAAATATACATTATATACATTTATTTATATATATATAATAATTTTAAAAATATTGAAGTAAACAGAGAGGAAAACCAGTAATGAAAGGTTTTAATTGCTATGTAGACAGGACAGAGTAGAAACAAAAGGAGCTGGGTATGGCTCTTAAACTGAAAGAATAATTTGCTTTACTGTTTAGTGATGATGATTATATTTGACATTGGAAAGGGAAAAGGCTCTAGTAGGAACCAAGATATGAAGGATAAAAATATTACTATCACAAGAGATAGAAAAATCCATTGAGTTTCATATGGTTCATTTAGGATACTCCTAAATGGAGCCTCCTTTTCTCCAGGCTAAACTACCCCAGCTCCCTCAGTCACTCCTATGTGTTACACTGTAGACCCTTAACCAGCTCCACTGCCCTTCCCTAGACTCATTCCAGCACTTCAATGTCTTTATTGCAGTGAGGGGCCTGAACTGGACACAGAATTCAAACTGCAGCCTCACCAGAGCCAAGCACAGGGGGACAATCACTGCCCTGGTCCTGCTGGCCACACTATTGCTGATACAGGCCAGGATGTCACTGGCCTTCTTGGCCACCTGGGCACAGCTGGCTCATGTTCAGCTGCTGCTGACCAGCACCCCCAGGTCCTTTTCTGTGGGGCTTATGATTGTGTTTGCTTTATGATTATGCCATGTTATGGCTTCAGGAGCCCACAGATGGGCTCCAAGCGCAGCTGTCTCAACCTACACAGGGTTATGAGAGTAAACATATTACTCTATCAATCTCATCTGAAAACTCATATAAAGGTTGTAGCAGCAGAAAGCATTTGCACAATGCTGAGATAATGAAAGACATGGCAACTTTGCGCTGCAATTATTGTGGAAGCAGCTGAGGATCTTTGTTTACGTGAAGCGCGGTCATGTCTAACAGCAGGCATGACCAGCGAGTGCTCAGAGTGCCAGAGGGAGATGTTCAAGGTTTCAAGAGATGCCCTCCTGTGTGCCCTTGGCTTCTGGAAGGCTTGTTTCAACTGTGGTTGCTTTTACACTGCTTCCAGATCCAAAATGCTTCTTAATTAATTCTAATTTCACATATGTCCAGCCTAAGACTAGGCACAACAGTCCACAATATGTTCAAACTTTTCATTTTCACAGATACTGCAGGTAGAAGTGTTTGACTGTGTTTTTAAATGGAAGCTGAGCAACAGTCCTCCATGCCCAGGAGTTATTCAAGATACCAGAACACGTTTCTTACATGCTTTGGACTCTAAATACAGTCTTGTTTCACCATACCTGCATTTTGCTTTAGTTTCTCTGATGAAACACAATTTGATATACTACTTATATTCCATAGATATTGTACTACACCTCATTAAGTAATGCTGCTGTAACATACATAATTTCATTTCATGTCTTTCTTTTGATTCTAAGTGAACAGTCTTACTAATGCATTACTAAAAAGGGCTATTGGTATATTTTTTTTCCATTTGAGCAATCTTTCGTTTCTTTAGTTTTTCCTTATACTAAATTTCTCCACAGAGATTTTTTTCCTCACTCCAGCAGTTCCTTTTCCCTTTCTGGGTGTATCTCCATTTTCAGTGATGCTGTTTAACCACTTCCATGAGAGAACAAGGTTTCCTGAATTTGTTGTGTGTCTGTCTATTCTCTCCTCTCATGATCCTGATAGTTTGTGAAGCAGTTTGGCAGTTTCATACAAGGCAAAAGTTCTTTAGGTTTCTCTGTGTTTTCTGAAAGCTGGCACCCATCTAGAAACACTCTAAAATCAGCTCACAGTACTGGTATTTCCTGCTGTCACTTTACCCATTTGTATGCACATGGCTTCAGAATACCCTCAGCTTCTGAAACTTTTGCTTCATGGTCAGGTGAAGGTGCTATAGCATGTGGAGTACATGGAGTTTGCAGCATTGCTGTGGCTGGGTGCAGAAGTATGGTTTGGGTTCTTATCTTAGCACCTTGTCAGAGCCAGGCAAAGGATCTGCAGCTCATACAAACTGGATATAAAAATAAGGAGGCTCAGAAGTTACAGGGAATACGTGAGTTTGTGAAACTATATAGTTATGCAGTCCACCAAACAGCTCCTATGCTTTTATGTATAATTATACAGAGAACTCCAAAGATAGCATTTAGCCATAGGGAAGACTGAATGATTTTACATGCCTTATCACGCAATCCACATTTTATCATTTGTTGTATCTCAAGATGGAATTTACTGCCAAAAGAATTAAAAAAGCTATTTGACTTCTTCACAATCTACTACCCAGTTTTGTATTCCAGAAAGTAAAGATATCTCTTTAGTTTGATTGGACATGGCAGTTGTCCTAAAAAAGTGACTGAAAGTAAACTCACCAAACCTTTTCTGTTTTTTTTTATGATTGACTGATTTTTTTACTTTCTTTTAGGAATGTTTGAATACAATCCAAATATGGGCCATTCGAAAGTATATTCCAAGGTCTCTGCTATGCTTCATCTGCAGAGTTTGAAGTAGACCTCTTGAATGATTTTCAGCAGAATAATTCTCCATGAGATGCAGTTTTCTCAAAACATGCATCAAGCCATGTATTTGGCTCAGTTAAAATATATCTGTTTGCCTCAGCTAAAATATATCTGTTTATATCAGCTTAAGACCCCTTAGAGAAACAATGTAGAAAATATCATTAGATAGTTACAGGTGGTCTGGACTGTTACTTCCTAATCACAGGAAACTAATGGTTTTCAAAACTGAAGCTCTTCAGACTCCCTCAGGCACTTTATCTTCAGATCTAACTCTTGACAAGCACTTGAGCATTTTCTGTGGGCATGTTGCTTCAGTCTCCTTCTGACAAGACAGAATTCTATTTTAAGGAAATGTATTCTGAAAGACAGATCAGGTAATGGAGCTATTTCTGTAAAGAAGATAAACTTCATGTAAGAATGTTTAGCAGCAAGGCAGGGCACGTGTAGAAAGGGATTCAAGCCAGAATAAAAATAAGGAAAATAATGCAAAGGGAAATATTTAGGGTAGAATGGAGTAGCTCTAAGTTTTCAGGACTATGACAAATCCTTTTCCCATACCTTTCTTAAGCAACTGTTTTGGATTCTCATATCCAGAGCTCTTTCTCACAGTCTGGAAGTTTAGACTTTCAAGAATGTTTTAGTATTTCTCTAAGAAATAAAAGCTCATGTTCTAAACCTTACATTTCTACTAATTTTCTTCATTTTCAAAGGTTTGTGTTTTAGTTGACTTATGACTGAATGATTTTTTACTACCTGGGATGCCACTTATGTTTTTGATTTGTTTTCTTCTTAACCTTACTTCTGGTTTTGATAACTTCCTTGTCTTTAGCTGTTCTGTCTATGCCTTCACCCATGCCAAGAAATGATCATGCATTAGGTTCTCTTTAAACTTGCTCATATCACCTGCCTATTTAATCAAGCTCTTGCTTTATATATTTGCTTTTTCCTGACTTTCTCACTTTGCCTTGATGCTTCTTCTATTCCTCTAACAACACTTTTGAAAAACTCCTCAATGACCTTTTGTTTCTTTTTATTCCTTCTCAGTAAGATTTATTTTTTAAATATTCTCAGAAGGGATCCTTTATTTCCCTGTGTGGGAAATGGTTTCTGTGATTTATCATCTATGCCAAATAACGTTAAAATATTCAGTGGTTTCAAGTGTTGCTATGACAATGCAGACCTGTTGGATTTAAATTTGTGGCCTGTACAGGGCAATTAGAACTCATCTTTGAGCCCAGTGAATTTCTAGGTTAGTGAGAATTTTAGAAATGATAATAAGGGCATGCTGACAAATGCCAAAGTCAGTGACATGCATAGCATGGACATAACATGAAATGCTGTACTGAATACCATTCTACTATTTTGATTTGAGTCATGAAAGTTTCCTCTTAGTTTAATTTTATCATCCTTGTATTTGGAAATGCACAATTGGAATTTGGGAGAAAAAAATTTAATATTTACTGGTTCAGGCCAATACTATTTCAAAAAACACATATCTATCTAACTCTCTGTTACTTAAGAGTTGTGTATGTTTTCAAAAACCAGAGACAAATCATGCCCAAGATTAGGTTTTCACCTAAAAAAAGTAAGTTTCTCATGAACATATGAGAATTTTGCTTCTTAACAAAGAAAAGCTGATGATCAGTAAACAATATTAAGAATGTTGAGGCCTCCAAATTTACCCCTGCTTTTCAATAATAATAATATAAAAATCATCCTGAAAATATAAGCAATTTGTTAAAAGCATCAGAACACAAAAAGCTTCAAGAATTATAAATATTTTGGCAATGATTCATATGCATCTTGAAGAGGTGCATATTTTGATACATGTAAATGTATCAAAATATTTTTAGTCACTTTTAAATATATATATGGTAAAATGTGCATGTATTACCTTGTAAATAGTTTAAGTAATAAGGTTGGAATGATTAAATAATAACTTTATTTTCATGTCATTCCCACTGTTATGTCAAATGTAGCTATTCAAGAATCCACTGCTTGAATAACTACAATATCTTAATAAAAAGTTATAGGATTTTTTGTTACCATGATCATAAATGTCACTGGCTATTCTTTATGTTGCAAGCTGACTTCCAAGAAATTGACTGAAAGGACAACCTAATCTTATCTCTCACCCTAAGTGTTCATTGGACTCCTTTAAGAACCCTTGTCTCTTGAAATAATTTTCTTTTAGCATCAGGACAGCCAACTCTTCATAATAATAGAAATTGAAAGAGTCTATATGTTAAGTTGTTGGAGTTTCTCAAAAACAACATTTTCAAAGTTATTTTGAAAAAAAAATCTTACTTCTAATTTGGAACAAAATCCTTTCACTCATGGGAGAGGAAGATCCTGCATTCTCTGAGATTTTGGTGTTGAGGCTACTTGTTTCCAATAAAACAGTAGGAGGAGGAATAGAGAGAGATTTGGCAGATACATTTGCCTTCCTTCTTCTCTTTGTATATCTTACCCACCCACTGTTGCAGTCTGCCACAACTCTTGCCCTACAGGTAGCAAGATCAATGGCACAATTATTTTACTCTACAGAAATCTACAAAAGGCTTACCAAGTAAATGTGTAGACTTTCTGTTGGTTTTATATTTACAAAACTTTTTCTTTTCCTGGCAGGATTCCTATGCTTACTGAAAAAAAAAAATCACAATATGTGTTGGCAAGACTATCATGTATAAAAATTAAACACTGATTTCTTGACCCCCAAATATGAAGATGTCAATAAAGGGGAAATGTATACCTGTTTTACGTGTGAGATCTCTAGCTGACATATTTTTAATTCACTGTTTTGAAAAGAAATTCTTAATTGGTGGAGGTTTATACCAGTTGTTTTACTAAGTAGCATGGGGTTTATGTAGGGCTTAAATAGACAAAAAGCAAATAAATTATTTGCTTCTGCACAGGGGAATCTTCTATTTTATTCTATTTTAAGAAATACTTTCCACTAGCCAACAGAAAAAAAGTTAACATAGATAAATTATATCCCATGTGAGTATGAGGAATATGCAGGAGGTAAATCTAAAATATTGGTTAAAACCCAAAAGGAAACCTTTTCTTTTGGTTCATATTTTAAATTATTTCTCTCTAATACAATCTAGGTCAGCTTGTAAACAGAAAATACAAAATGAAGAAAAAATGCTTCTGCATTTCTGATGAGAAATATTTTAATACCTTCAAAGGAACATATTCCAGATATTTTAAAAGTTTCCCTTTTCTAGCAAGAATTCATTATTTCAGCTCAAATTCATACAGCTTTGATCTTATGAAATTTATCTTTTTTCACAAATTAACCACTGATAATTAAAAGGAAAAAGTCCTTCTCTGCCATGGATTGATCATCTTCCTTCATCACATATAGCAAATTGACCAATTATATTATTTTAAAACTCTCTTTAAAAGCCTTTTTGGCTTTCCTACAGTTTTGTAGTTTCTGTCTAATAATAGCTGTAGTTACCTTCTTCATCAGAGCAATTTGTTGTTTGGGAAAGAAAAATTAATTCTATGAATAGGAATCACTCATACATGTAAATGCCACTGTGACAGGCCATCAGTAAACCTGAAAGGAAAGCAAATTCTCCTTATGCTATTATAATAATACACTTTTCATTGGAGGGGTGAGCAATGTGGAGTAGAGATTAAAGATATCAGAAGTATGGCAAAGAAAAAATATTATAAAGAAGCTGCATATCAAACCTAATTTATCTCAAAACATTGAGGAAATAATCTATGTGTATAGACTTTTGCATTTGCAGTAGCTCGCTGCAGTCTCCTTTCAGATGCAGATCAGCCAAAGAAAAACAATAAGAAAAGTAAATTAGAACTGTAAAACACATTTAGGCATTCAGTTTTACTAATAGATGAGTGTTGTTTTAAAATCTGCCTTGATGATCATCAGTCATTCCTTGACGTTTCTACCACATTGTTTGATTTCTGAAGACTGCTAAGAATCTCTATTGTCTAAAGGAAAAATTTCTTCTCCATGATGTGGAGAAGGCTGATATTAGCAACTTTTCAAGTTGAGAAATTAATTGGCCAATTATCTTCTTTTTAGACAAACATGAAGCTATTTATGCTAATGTACTTCATGAAAAACTGTGATGAAAGTAGACTAAATAACTCTAAGCTAGACACTGTCAAAAGATTTTTCTTCAAAGAAAACCGTAGTTTCTTGATGGATATTCCTTAACAGATTTTAATTGTCTACCTGCTGAAAAATTTTAGTTAGATCTGAGGGATTTTGATGTTATGAAACTAAAAATATTTGTGACTTGACTAAGACACATGAATTCAATGCAATAAACTTGGCTAAGAACACTTTTGTCTTTATGATTATGAAATGGCATCTGAAACCATGGAGAAATATTAAGATTCCTGTAGACTATAAATCAGATTGATAAGCTGCTGAAAAATATGGAATGGAAGAATAAAATTTATACCATTCAGTTTCCTTTTAACTTCAAAATAAAACCTCATTAAGGCAATGGAGTACTCTCAGAAACCTAATTTCTAAACTTTATAATTTACATAATTTATAAAATATTTTGGATGTTCTTTTCCTGCTGACCTGTAGCCATCAGAAGTTCACAAACCACCACCTGAAAAGCACTTGTGTATGTCATTAAATAATTAATGATATTTAGATTCTTCCCAGTACAAAGAACTGCAGAACCTTCTATCAACTTCTCCCTACAAAGTGTCAAAAAAAAGAAAGAAAACAACCTAGCAGTAGCAGAGATAGATATTTTTCTATTTCTCCTGTCTATGTGTATTCCATGTATTTTTTATCAGTATCTAAAAATTGTGTTTATCTTTATCCGCTTTTAATAGCTTCATTTTGTTTGCTGAATAAATGCTTTTTTATGTTTTTTTTCCATTTCTTTTCTTCTTTTTCCTATTAAGTGGCAGTGATGTGAAACAAACAGAAATGTTTCACAGACACCTTCTCAGTGAGTTTCTTTGCATGAAAATATGGCACTTTGATTTTAAAATGGTAGTCCAGTACTGTTCTCTGTACTTAAAATTGCGATAGTTGAAATACTTTGAAATTCTTTTGTTCCATTGCTTGGAAAGCCAATTTCATTTGGCTTTTCAGCACCAAATTCTCTGTCAAATTACTCTCTCCATTATATATCTAGTACATCATTATACTTTTGGATAGCTATGACCCTTTGCTGAAGAGGGAAATACAGTGTTTTCTTCAAGCTACTCAGTCTAGACATTTTTATCATTAACATATTTCATCTTACAAAACACCTTTGTTCAGGTAAAGTGGAACTGTGCCCTGCCATTATATTACTAAGTTATAAATAGATTAAAAAAAATTTCTCCATCCCTTATAGTGCTATGCAATGTCTACAGCTGAACACAATCAGAATCTGAATTGTTTCCTAGTTCAATGCAGTTTTCATCTTGTCATTTTCCTTATTCAGCATGTGAGCATGTTTTCTAAAAAATCTTTGCCTTACAACTTCTCTTTCAAGAGAAATCTATACAATCTTATGAGAAAGCACAGCTACGGAAGTTTCATAGTTCTGCATCAAGGCTGATGCAGGATCTTGAGCATAGGGAAGTGAGAAGTAGAAAGACTGACAGTAGAACAAGAATTGCTTTGAGTAAAGATATCAAGAAGCAGTGATGTGTGTCTTAACCCTACTATAACAGGGTTATATGAGCATAATGAATATTTTGGAGAACAGAAAAACCATACAATGCCTTCTAAATAATAGCAACATAACAGATTTTCTTTTCCTTTCTTCATACATGAAGCTGTTAATACCCAAAACATGAATGAGTCTGTCAAAGGCAATGTTTTAACCAGTTCCATATCATTTAAAACATGTACAAGTTTTGTTTCCTTTTTATTTTGTTAAATATTTGTCATAGGTCACTAAGAAGACTTTAGTATTAAACTGACATTACAGAAGCATTAATAGAGATGTGCAGATTCTTAAGTACCTGTATTTCAGTATTAGTACAGTTGGATGCATTAAGTACTAGTGCCAGGAAGCATCACTAAGCAGATAAGTTCATATCAATGTATTCTTAAATGCTTATCTTTTTTCTTTGTGTCATAAAAGGCAGTAATAGAATAACACATAAGCTCTGGTTTTCCTTTGTTACCTTTCAAAATGTGTTAATATCTACCTGCATGATGGGTTTTGAGGCTGGGAAGTTTTTGGTGGTTCAGTTCAGTACATTTTTTCTCAGTGATTGTTTTTCTCTTTCAGACTTGAATCTCCTACTAGATCTTTGGTGATGGAAGCACCCAGGGGAGTGCAAGTCAGCGCAGCTGCAGGAGACTTAAAGGCTACCTGTAGGAAAGAACTGCACTTGCAGTCCACAGAAGGGGAGGTAAGTTCAGCCAGCAGAGAAATGTTCTACAGCTCTGCCCAGCATAACACAATGTGAGAAGGATTTATTCTGCAGGACTGTAAACAGAAAAAGTGCTCTGCATTTGCCTTTGTTAAAGTAATTTTGGTTTAGCTTGTTGTTAATATTCATTTCCTTTTTAACAAATATTTGAATCTGTAAGTTTCATTCACACTGAAAATAAACTTTGTTAAATTAATACAGATCAGAATTTCTTGTAAATTAAGAGTCAAAGAAAAAACTTCCATGGAAGAGAGTCAGCTAAGTGATACTGGAAAAAATTAATTTGGATTAATCTATCAAAATAAGACAGAGAAGTTTGGAATTATTTGGATTAATGCATCATTAAACCATGATTAAGAGGTTTAACAAATTTGAAGTTAAACCTGTGGTTTAACTTCTTTATCTTTTACTATCGCTGTAAGATACATTCCATCGTATGTTCTCTCCTGTTTCATTAGTGTCTTGTTTCAGATATCAGTGATAAGTGATTGACATAAGATTTTGGTAAAGATTCTTCACATGTAAACCTGTGTGAACTCATGAAAATGATACAAAATTAGGTCACTTGTTGGGATGGCAATCTATGTATTGCAGAAATGCATGAAGGACTGCTGTTATGGGAGTCCTTTCATCTCATCGTAAAATGATACAACATTAAAAAAACCAAAACAAACAAACAAACAAACAAACCCCCACCACTTGTTGAAGGCTATCAAGAGTGCTCAGATTTGTGTTAGGCACTTTGGAGAAATTGATAGATTTTCAAATTGTTCTCAGGGGCTTGCTACATTACAGCATTTTTGGAAATCCATAATGTAAATATCTCATTGTGAATGGAGCTCATTAGAAATTTTTTGCCTTTTGTGTTTGTATTTTGAATTCTCTACTAAATGTTTCCAGATATTTTACATACTATCCAACACAAACAAAACCAAGACAAACCAGCATGCACATCTGTGACAGATAGTCCCCTGGAATGCACACTGCATTACAAAGCAGACAGGAACATTTTTGCCAATATACTGCATCAAAAGCCTGTTTTGATAACATTTTATATTGATGCAAGTATCTGTCCAGCATAATTAAAGCACTATGTTTTCCTAGTCTGGAGTCTCAAACATTTGTGTACCACATGCCCCACCTTATTTTTGAGTTTCTCCAAAAGCCAGCTCTTCCCCCAGTCTCTCATCTTTATTTACCACCCCTCTTACTGTTTCCTAACATTGCTGAGATAGATGAAAAAATCTAATCCTCTTTTAATGGTAATATTGTCCTGCCTCACCATTGTAGTTTCTGTGGGTATTTTTGAGTCTAGAGCTTCCTGTAAACTGTCATGTTTTCCTTTCATAAATCTCTACCTGGCCAAATCCATTGTGTTTCCTAAATTTATTAACATTAACTTTACAAATATTTCTTTGTTTTTTCCCTTCATGATATTTCCAGAGGGGGAAAGTATAAACTTAAATAAAAATTAAAAAGAAAGAAGCCAACAGAAAGACTCTTACCTTTCCTTAGTCTTCCATTATTCTTTAAGGTATGCTTGTATTTTGTATCATACACCACACAAATATTTTATCTGTGGATCCATCCGATTTTTTCTCTATATCAACATTGTGATTTAATTGCATGACTTCTTGTTTTTCTGAAGTATTTATTATACCTTGTTGGAAAGATAGTTCTGGAAATAATGTCCTGTGACCTCAGCTGGACTTTGACAATGGGAATCCAAGAAAAGATATAATGCCTATATGATGTATTATTCAGAACTGGAATTCAATTTGGTATTAAATGTTTTGTAGTAAAAAAAAATGCCAGTGAAAAGCTGAGTTTTCTGAACTTCTTATTAAAAATCAGTATTTTCTCTATGTGATAAGACTTTATGCATCTATAATTTCCTACATAGATGTTAGACTGAAAACTATCAGAAAACAAATTACCAACCTTTCTCCAGTCTTTCCCAATGAGCTGTTCAATAAATATTCATCTGACAAAGTTCAAAATCTTGAATGCTTGCAATTTCAGTAAGATCTGAAATGAACTGTAGCCTATATCTACAGAGAAATTCGATGCTGAGGTTTGACCAGTGCCTTTATAGTCCACTGTTTAATCTCTTGCACTGGAGAGGGTTACAGGAAAATGCAGAAACACTTTGGAAGGCATATGACAGGCACCACAGCATTAGCTGTTGTGCAAAGTTTTTATGGCCATGTTAGGGAATTGCTGGACTAATTACAGCCTGGTGTGAGGAACCAAGGTGAACATCCAATGGATTAAATATCTACACAACAAAATATTGATTGCTTTTCCTGGTTACAGCCCAACAGATAACCCACAGATTAGCAGAGAGTATAAAAAAAATTTAAAGGTTTTATCATTATTCATTTTTAAGAAAACACATTCTAAAATGACAAAGTATCTGTATTAAAAATAATCTTCATTTTAGCCTAAGAATTGAATGCCTTATCAGTCAGGTTTCTTCCACAAATAAATTAGTGTTGTCTTTGTGAATTGGATCTGTGAACCATTTTCATGATAAGACAATTTGTTCTAGAAAGAAATGCAAGGTTTTTGGGTTTTTTTTCGGGTTAACTAAATTTAATTTTTTAGTGCTTAAAGCTTTTACAAAAACTCATAAAAAATATATGAATTAGTATTTTCTTCCTCTGGCAAAGTTATTGCCCTATTCTGACAGGAAATGGCTATGTGGCACCTGGAATAGCCAGTTATAGCCAACAGAACATTATGTACTTACTGACTATGAAACATAGATTTTCCTTTTATTTAAGAATAACTTCAAAATATTTTTAATAACATAAATGTGTTTATTAAATACTTTTCCTCTAGCTTTATTTCTATGCAGTATAATCTTTAGCCTCCCACATAACAAACTGAATGCCTCTGCAAGCATCCTGAATTCTGCTGTTTGATACATTTTCTTTTTATTTACTGCAGTATTATAATAATCCTTTTAGCCCTATTACACATTATAATGTGTGATCCCAGACTGAATGCTGGGGGCTGTAATTTAGATTCAGATTCTGCTGCCCTTTCTAAAGCTCTTGAGCTGCACCCTTGTGAGTCGAGGCATCAGCAGAATCCTTTGATTCAATTATAACTTGGCATTTAATTGTGAACTGTGTATTATTCTATAAATAAACCATAACCAATGGTTTAAAGCAGCAATCATTTACAAGGAATGTGAAATGTGAATCTGCAGGCTACAGCTGAATCCACTGGTTCACATAAGAAGAAAAATATCATTTCTTGTCTGGAAATTTGTCACAATGACTGCTAGTTCACTACTTGTTTTCACATGAAAGTGTAATGCAAATGTACAAATCAATTTTGAAATCTGTAGGTACTTGATTTTACTAGACATAAAAATGTTCAAATTGAATCTGAAACATGTAATTTTATAAGGTTAGCAAGCTGAAAGGTCTGTTTGATGGTGTCCACTTATTTGCCTAACAAGTAATTGTAATAGTTTTGATCATCCAGAATCACAGAATGTGTCAGCTTGGAAGAAGGCCACAATGAGTCATCTGGTCTCACTTCCCTGCTCAAGCAGGGTATTCTAGAGCACATGGCAGAGAGATTGTGTCCAGACAGTTCCTGAATATCCTTCCAGTGAGGGAGACTCCACAACTTTTCTGGGCAATCTGTGCTGGTACTCAGTCACCTACGCAGTAAAGAAGTTCCTTCTCATATTTAGGTGGAGCTTTCCGTGAGTTTCTGCCCATTGCCTCTTGACCTGTTGCTTAGCACCACAAAGAGACTTTCTCTGGATCCATTCTCTGAGACCCTCTGTGCAGATACTCATTGATGAAGTCCCCTCCGAGATATCTGTTCTTGAGGCTGAACCGGCCCAGCTCCCTTAAGTTTTCCTCACAAGAGAGATGCTCCAATCCCTTATTCATCTTTGTTGCCCTCCACTGGACCTGCTCCAGGAGCTCCATGTCTCTCTTGTCCTGAGGAACCCAGAACTGGACACAGCACTCCTTCTCAACAGGGCTGAGTAGAGGGGATCACTTCCCTCAATCTACTGGCAGTGCTCTTCTGTGATGGTTTACGGAAAATTTGGGAGGAAACCTCCTAGGGAGCCCTCCCTTCCCTTCCCCAACCGGTTCGGGAGAAACGTCCTCAGAGAGAAGTGGAAAGAAACCTGTTTATTAAACTGGCAAAGCACTCCCCAGCGCAATAAATTGAGCAATACCAGATGACAAGAACTTTGTGCTGCTCTGGAGAGATGACAAATTAGGAAAGAAGTCCCTCCTGTGGGTGGTTGCTCTGCTCTCAGTTCCTCCAGCACTGGGAAAAGTTGCTGAGCAGGGTAGATTTTGGTGGGTCCCAGGTGCAAGCCCCCCCGGAGTCCCTGCCCCAGGTCCTCACTCCGGGGAGGTTTGAACAGTTTCAAAGAAAGGAGAGAAAAAGGGAAAAAAAAGAAAAAAAGAGGAAAAGAAGAAAACCAAAGCTTCTCAGCCTCAGCTAAGCTACACTAACTAACTAAAAAGAAAAGCAAAAGAGAGAGAAAAAAAAAAACAACCTCTCCGTCTCATGTCTGTGTGTGGTTGACTCCCACTCTTTCAAGGCCAGCCTGGCAGAGGGAGGTTTTTGAAAACAAACTGTGTGTTTCCCCCCCGCCCCCACCTTTTTTACTAAGACCTAATATTTAAGGTACAGAGTGAAACATCCAGCATAAACCCAACAGATGATTGGGGATACAACATCGTAACGTCACCCTAGGTGATCTTCCTAAAGCCCCACGGGATCCCATTGGCCTTCTTGGCCATCAGGACACTCTGCTGGCTCATGGACAGCTTGTTGTGCACCAGGACCCCCGGGTCCTTCTCTGCAGAGCTGCTTTCCAGAGTGTCATTCCCAGCCTGTGCTGGTGCATGAGGATATTCCTCTCCAGGTGCAGGGCCCTGCCTTTGCCTTTATTGAATCTGAGAATGTTTCTCTTGGGCCATCTCTCCAGCCTGTCGAGGCCCCGCTGAAGGACTGCACAGGACTCAGGGGCATTGCCTGCATCAGTCTCTGAAGTAGAAGGCTCAGTAGGCTCAGCTCTTGGGAACCTTGAGCAGCTGCTATGTGTCTTTCCAAGGAGCTTCCGTGTAAGTTAGGCTCTGCATTTTCATTGCATCCTGTTGGCTGTCAAAGATGAAGTCAATAAAAGGAGAAAGATGTACAGAGGCTTCTCATTTTTATAAATGTATTCATATTAATCACCTTGTCTATGACCTTTTTCCTATTTACTTCTTTATGCCCTTGTATTCCTGGTCAAATTACACTCTGTCATAGCATCATTTGTAGAGTATATTTTGTTGTTTCTGGCATAATGAGGCTTATCCCTCATTATGGTAAGGCTTATAGCTGTCACATTAAAAATGAGCCTATTCGTTTACAGAAAAAGTTTACTCAAAATCAGTGTGGCAGACAAGAGGCCAAATTTATATTTACTGTTTTAGCACAGCACATTTAATGAATTACACAGACAATATTATTTTGTAGAGTTTAACAAATGCATATAGTATTAACATTTGATCCCGTTCTAAATCCAAGAGATGCATTTAACACAGAGATTAATAATTGGGATTTGTTAATATTTAATAAAACTGCAGTAATCTTCACTTGTAAACTCAAATAATAGTACCATTTTAAAACATTTGGTGGCATTTTTGTGGATGTTTTTTATGTTCTGAAACAGAAAATAAAAAAGAAACAGGAGTTTTTAAACTAAGTAGAAACATTGAAATTGAATTACCTTGTTGTATATATTGCTAGCCATAACTATGGAGGAATAGCTAGTCAAAGACAAAAAATCATTTCATAGATAAGTTCAATTCAACCAAGTTATGTTTGTCTGAGATTAAATGTATACAGAAAAAATTTAATATTTGTATGCATGAATTGAGTTCAATAGACATTTAGCAATGGCAGGCTCTAGAGCTCAAAGACCCACTGTTTATTCACCAAAAATTATCAAATACATGTGCTGCATTTTGTTTTCAAAGCCTTTTCATGGTATTGAGCAGTTGACTTCTTACCGTTGTTCGTGAAGAAATAGATGAGAGAAAATGAAGGGAATTTTTTCTGTATTTTTTTAATTATAGGTTTAAAAAATTCTATTAGGATGTTTTGACAGATAATTAAAATCAAATGCATATTATTAAAAAAAACCCTTCAATTTTCAAAACAGTGATTCATGTGTAATTTAATTTATAGAAAAAAAGAAGAAGTGTTCTGTACCAGTTTAAAATCAAAAATACAAAACTACAAAAGCAAAGCAATTTAACTGACAGCACCCATATTCAAAATGTTTTTTCATGGCCAAATTTTCAAGATCCACACCATAAGGAATTTTATTAGAAAGGTAAAAGTAACAATGAATAATTTAATATATAATTATTTTTTTAAAAAAAATGTGTCACCTTTTAATCTAATGATTACTTGAATGGTAATTAAGTTTTTATATTCTGTAAATTAAGCACAAATATTCCTTTTTTGTATTGTGTACAACACAAAGAATTCACATCTGTCCAAGATTACATGAATTTGCAAAGACTGAAAATTATTTCCCTAACAGAAAGAATAAATACACCAGAAAGTGTTTTCCTCAGAATTGTTCTTCTTAGATTTCTCTATATATTGTTTTGGAGTTATAACTCAGAAATAATAATATATACTTTTCTGTATTAAATTTACAAAAAAATGTACTTAAAATGAAACCTTACCCTTAAAAACACCTCTTTGGTAGTGATGAGTCAAAACATAAATTCTTCCATTCAAGAATGAACTGTACACTCACTAATTTACAGAGTTATTTTTAATGTATAGATATGTTATTTTTCAAATCCCTTTCAGTTGTTAATAGTTGTATTGATAAGTCTCTCATAACATGGAGATGGGAATGGGAGCAATACTGCCAGGGTGGCTCTGCTCAAGTGTATCAGGTATAATCTTTAGAAAGAGAACATTCACCACACCAGGCCACCCTTAGGCTTGAAGGTTTCATTTGTCTTGTGGTCAACTGATCCTAGTACTGTAGAGAGTACATTGTCCATACACACTACTGACATGTCACTACACATATTTTGGTCTTCTCTGAATATTTAGTATATTCAGTTTCATATCATTAATTACACTGTTCCTCAAAACAGTTAATCATTATGACCAATATGGTTCCAGATATTGTACCACCCTATTCTTAAATTTTCCAGTATATATGCTATCAAGTTAATATTTTAATTTTTTATTATGACTTTTTGTTCCTTTTCTCAAAACTATCATTTAGATTTAATGAAAGCCACAGATAAGTGTTAGAATAAATGGTCCATGCAAACTAAAGTACTTCAATTTACCCTATAGTTCATTTTAACCTTGAATATTGAAACACATCAGTATATGAAAATTACATAGTTGAATCTAATGACCTAATCTGTATAATCCTCTTTGTAGGAAGCTTCTGATAGCCTTTGCAGAATAGCAAAAAGACTAAGAAAAAACCTTGCCTTCCTGTAATTCAGAATAATTGAATATTTAAGGAAGTCCAAAAGGTTTATTTAGTGAGACATCACTACAGTGTCTTCTCATACTGGTTGATTAGCACACACCTATCAGATTTCCTTCTTTTCTTTCACGTTTCCTCAAGTTTCCTGCCATTTCTTATCTACATTAGACCTGAAATATGCCTTTGCAGTCCTATAGAATTGCCTGTTTAATCGAAGGGTACATGGATACAGAAAATTCTTCATTGTCTGTAAATCCTAAATTTTTAATTTGGCTGTATCAACTTAAATTGTCATTTGCTGTCTTGACTAAGACCCTTTGGAGAATTTTATACGACAGGTTTGTATCTCTGTATTAAAGGGCTAGTACAAGTATTTGATTTTTTACCTCATGCCTACATATATCCCACTGAAAGCTTGTTCCTTCAGTTTAGTTCTTTGTTTTGTAGATAATCTATATTTTCTGGCTTGCCTTCCTCTCCCTTTCCCTCTCAATGTTCAGATTAACAATACAGTCTGATGAGCAGGTGAATGGCAGATCTTCGTTAGCAAAAAGTGTGTATAAAAAGAGTACCCTTTTTTTCCATTCCTATCACATACACTACAGGCTGATTCAGTTTGATGCTTTAATCAGTCAGAAATCAGATCTACTTTTAAATATTATAGAATTAATGTATATTTCTCTGCACTAAGATGCATGTGACAAGACAGTGTCTGGGATTTCTAAACCTTAAATTTTTAGAGAGAATGATGCTGCTCAGCATTCTCCTGTCTATGAAATAACATTTCTCAGAGTAGCTGCTGCCTTTTCCATCTTGCAATCTGTAAGTCAGTCTCCTACAATGTTTCAAGAATGGATGAAGGCTTTGGTTTTATTTGTGCCGATTTATCTGCTGAGGAGTGAGACTCTCATAAGGAGTATGACTGGCCTACGTTGCCTTGATGCATGTGGGGTATTAAATGGCTTATCTCATACCTCTCACAGCAAAAAAGATTAGAGAAAGACCATGTACACAGGCACTTCCAGTAGCTATTGTCATCTACAACTGTGTTCCCTAGAAACATCATACTATTTAATTTTTTGTCTTGCCACTTCTTGCCTTCTCTTTAAACACCTGATAACATCAGATATAAAACAGTAAGTAGTTTAATTTTTGCTGCTGTTGGAGGACATGAATTTCAGTTTTTAGCAGATCAGAGAGGAAACACCTATCCTCAAATATGTACACTGAAATTCCTAATGTGTTGGGATACTCTGGTGGTATATTTGGATTCCTGCTTAACTAAAAATAGCAATGTTGCATCTCTAAATTTCGTCCTTCATTTATGACCTTGACAGCATGTTACAAGGTAGATTTTAATACCGACTTTAAACCATCTTTATTCATCCTCTTCATCTCAGGCTTCACCGGGGTGTAGCTATAGGGATGTGATTAAATTGGACGCACTGCAGCAGATATCACCCTCTTAAGAAGCCAGTTCAATTTTTCTCAGACACCACGCCCTAGTATCCACTTGCTCACCAGATGTTCTGGGATGCATGCTAGGACAGGACTTGATAGCTACCATGCAGGATTATGATACCAGATAAACCTGGATTGTTGTACATCACAGTGTGAAATTTGAAAGTATCAGTGGAAAAGCCTGCACAGCTATGCTTATAAAAATCATTTCATTTAATGAGCAAAATAACTGAGCTACATTGTGTTGTAATGCACATCAGAGTAAGGTGTTCTGGATTAAAGTTTTGGAGCAGTACACTGCAGAACACCTGCAATAATAGATTGTAGCCATGTAGCTGTCCTGATGTAAACAAACAGAAAAATTACTGAACTCACAGCAAATAATATAATAAAGTTCAAGAGATTTAACTCCAGACAGTTCTCTGACACATAGGGCCTCTGACTTTTTGAGTTAATTCTTGTTTGAATCAAAATATGTCTTTTAGAACCCATATAATATTGTTTTACAGATTTCTCATGATCCTTTCCCATCATGACTGCAGCTAAGCTGTTAAAATGGCCAGTCACACA
This sequence comes from Phylloscopus collybita, assembly GCA_027886175.1. NCBI lineage: Eukaryota > Metazoa > Chordata > Aves > Passeriformes > Phylloscopidae > Phylloscopus > Phylloscopus collybita. Next base: position 26,841,602 of record JAJNNQ010000009.1, on the reverse strand, counting down.
ATCTGCCAAAAGTATCAAGAGCTCATCTTGTATTTTGTTGGATTGCCTTACATGTACATCTTCTATATTGAAGTGCTTTTTATTATTGTGTATATAATATTCTAATGCCTCCAGCTTCCATAGAAATAGTCTTTTTCTTTTCTTCTTTGGTATTCCAGGTATACCAAGGTGTGCTTCTTTTGGCTGGGATAGTGTATATTTTCTTCACAGTGACTGATATGGGGCTGTGGTTTGGATTTGTGCTGAACACAAGGTTGATAATATAAAGACGATTTTGTTATTGCTGAGCAGGGCTTTCACAGAGCCAAGGAGTTTCCTGCTTTTCATACTGCATGCTGGGGAGGAGACTGGGCGTGCATGGGAAGCTGGAAGGTGACACCGTCAGGGCAGGTGACTTCAACTGACCAAAGGGACATTCCGTACTCTATGATATCAGGCTCCCTATATAAAGCTCCTGGGGGAAGAAGGAATAAAGGGAAGGGCCTTTGGAGTGCTGGTGTTTGTCTTCCCAAGTTGCTGTTACATGTGATGGGGCCGTGGTCTTAACAGCTGTCTGCCCATGAGAAACAGTGAATTCATTCCTTAGTTTGCTTTGCTTGTTGTGCATAGCTTTCATTATTAAACTGTCTTTATCTCAACCCATGAGTTTTCCAGCTTCTACCCTTTCAATCCTCTTCCTGATCTTTGTGGGAGTGAGTGAGTGAGTGAGTGAGTGAGTGAGTGAGTGGCTGTGTGGCACATGGCTGCTGGCTGGGCTTAAACCATGACACAAGGCTTACTGAAGGTCAGGATTAAAAGTCCAAAAGGACACTCAGATTTTTTTTTTCAGCTCTATTTGTTAAAAGTTTTCAAGAACTGCTGATTAAAAGTATATGACATTACTGGCTCCAGTTTAATATCCTATTGAGTTACTGTTGAAATTGGAAGTATTTTATCACAGTCATGTTCTGACATCAATTTTTGATCTTTCTCCAAGTACAGAACTATACTGAACATTATTTAGTACAAAAGATACACTTATACTTACAGAGACCTTGCATTATTAAATACTACTGAAATTTTATCCAACGCTATTGATAACTATATTGTTACCATTAGCTGACCTGAATATTTTAATGTGTAATATTTTTTTTCAGTTGTAATTCTAGGCAAACATTATTAAATTGCTCCAAACTCCATCCACATTTCTTACATAAAAACTATTTCTGCAGGGGTTATGACTACTAATTGCCTCAGGTCTGTAATACTGGACTTTCCAAGAAACATTGTGTGTATGTGTGTCTAAATACATCATTCCTTTGTTATATAAGTTACAGAACAAAGATAATAATTTACTGCATTTTAGTTTTGTGATCACTTTCCCTATCTGTCACAATGTGAATAAAAGTAGGCATTGTGACATGCAGATGTCACCTTTGCCTCCAAGATTCTCCCTTTCAGTCCCTTTTAGTGAGTATTTCCTCCATGACAGTAAATTATTGTGGGAGCTGGAGAACTTACAGTGGTGAGGAGTTGTAATGTTTGGGGCTACTTTCAGACTATATTACCTTCAATAATTCCAGTCATTTACAATGCCTCTGTTGTGGATGGAAACATGAATAAGTATCAATCCCTAGACACTTTTTTTTTTTCCCCACCCTGCTATTCCTGACTTCTCTGCAGGAGGAGCTCAGTAGTGCTTCTGTACTGCTTTGCTGTCATAGATCACCTATTTAATCATAAAATAATACTTGTCTCCTGTAGAAAACAAACAAACAAAAAACCACCACCAACAACAACAACAACAAAACAACCAAGACTTTCCATATTTCTTCAGGATCTTTACATGTACCATGAACATTGTGGTACAATGATGTCAAGTGGGCTTTGTTGATTTTGGATACCATATAAAAAACTAGCAAATATTTAAGGAATTCATCTTTTCCTTCACTTCATAGTGTCACCTCCAGAGCTTAAAGCCATTTTGATTTGTTACCTGTCTTCTAGAAGTTCTTAGTCTGCTCCTGAGATAATGAATGATCTTACTTTAGCTCTTATTTACTCTTTCCATAAATATATATATATATATATATATATATATATATATATATATATATAAATTCTGAGCAGCTGGACATTCATCTGTTTGTGCCAGTAGAAGAAATGTAGTTTTCTGCAAATGTAAGTGTAAGTACTGGAGAATTCAACAAAGATTCATGAATGTTACTGGTATCTACAGTTTCATACTGACTTATGTTATTTCCAATGGCAAATTAAAAACAACAACAACAACAACACCACACAAAGACAAAAAAAAAAAAAAACCAAAAAAAAAAAAAACAAAACAAAAAAAAACCCCACAATATTTTTTAATCATATTCAGTGTTCAAAAACAAATGGGAATATCTTGATGACCTTCTTAATAAGACTTTAACCTGAAAACTTTCTTCCTCTTAATTTAGGTCAAAGAAGCTATTTACTTTGTGCCTATGTCTTTGTAACCTCATTTAATTATTCTCTGGAAGTAGCTATTGTTAAGCCCCTACAATTTAGCACAGTTCAGCACATATTTTCAACTGCTTACAGGAACACACTGGGGAATGTGCTTTAATATCACTTCACACTTATTAAAATACAAATTCTGCCAGAGCAAGTATGTGCTGCTGCTCTAAATGAATAAATGTTAATCATGAAATGTACAAGTGAAAATTCAACCTATTCAAGAATATTGTCAAAATGTTTTTGTATAATAATTTTTGTACCTGCATAAGCATGTCGGTGAAGCAATTGCATATATTGTCATAATGACTATTAATGTAGAAATGACTACACAGAGATGAAAAACAATAAATGCTGACAGCTTTTTATTTCTGAAAAGTAATTTCTAATATATCTTTATATATAAAGATTGCAATTATAGCAATCTTTATATATAAAGACATATTAGAAATTATGTATATAATTGCAATATCATAATATAGCAATTATATATAATTCTTCAATATATGTCTCACTGCTGAAGGAAATTTATTTATTTCTTTTTTTTATCCCTCTTTTAGATATTTTTAAATGCAGATACAATCCGCCTGGGAAATCTACCAATGGGGTCCTTTTCATCCTCTTCCTCCTCCTTCTCCTCCTCCTCCTCACCCAGCTCTTCAGCTCCTCGCCAGACTATCTATGAGCTCTGCGCCTGTCCCAATGGTAAACTTTACCTGTCCCCAGCAGGAGCAGGCTCCACATGTCAATCCAGTAGCAACATCTGCTTGTGGAGCTAGAATGACTCCGTTTTATCCTCACACCAGAATAGCCTTTTGTTACTACCCCTCTGCTTCACAGTTCAGTTCGGTTTCCCTTGTGACAAGTTCGACACTTCAAATGGCCTGCAGAGCAACTTCTTCCACTGTAAGCAGGAATACAGCGCTGCCTTCTCTTGTGGCTTGTGCTGCCACTCAACACACAGATGGGAGAGATATCCAGAAATCAATGTATTCTTCATCAGGAAACCTAGAACATAAGATCACCTTATTTTCCAAAAGGGACAATAACACAGGTGCCTTTGCTACTTGAAGTGAAGCACATAGTTTTAGATTTTTGCAGGACCTGGATATGAACTGCACATAAATATATATCTGGAGAGAGAGAGAGAGAGTACATGAATTTACCCAGAATCTGATGGTGAGATGAATTGGTTCCCCCTGTATGATAAATAACTTTACTGTCTGAAAGCACAATTTTCCATTCATGTTTTTGGATGTAAACTTTTATCCCTGAATTTTAAAATTTTAAAGCATTGTGTGATGCTTGCTTTACTAAACAAATTCAGTAAATAGTTTTTAATACAAAAAGAGACAGAATTCCTCCCTGAGTTTGGTTTCTTTAAAAATTTGTTGTTACTATTTGTCTACTAAGTCTAGGGTTTTGTACACTAGGTAAATTTTGGAAGTGCTCAGCAATATTACTTTAAAAGATAAAAAGTCATGCTTTTGTTTGTCAGATCTGAATGACCTTATATAATATGTTTGTGGCCATTGCATGTGAAGTGATTGCTTTAAGTAGAACATGCAGTTTCTGGAAAAGAAGACCAAGATAAAGAAAGAAATTCTGATATGTTTGTTGACCATTTATTGCTCTTCACAAGGTTCTTATAATTGGCAAATATAAAACCAAGAGAGAAATCTTCGAAGGTACATCTTGCCCATTTTCTGACTATGTCTAACTGCTGCCACTTGAACACAGAACAAACATTGGTAGTAATGTAACATGTGATGCTGAAAAGCAGTGCACTAACAACTTGTATGACGTTCACATTTATTATTCTCTTTTGTTTACCTGCTGCTGAGGTTTCAAAGTAATAGTAGTATATATAAAACCACATATTAGATGACATTCAGTATTAAAAAGTACATCGAAATTACATTGACTTTACCAGGTCTGTGTTTAAATTATGCAGCCACATTTGCACTGAGATCTCACTACTGACTTTCTTTTTTGACAAATTTCATGTGGGATTTCTTTCTTGTATCAATTTTCATACTTATTTGGCTTGATTGGTAATTGAAATCTTAAAAAAAATGCTTTGGTATGCTGGTGGTAAATTTGTCACAATATTGATTAACAAGAGTATCTTGAAACTTGCAGAGCCCAGGAAAGTAAAACAATATAAAAATATTTCCTAATGTGGAAGATGGCTTGATTGTGTGAGGTAAGTATGCTTTTTAATTTTATTCTTTAGATTACATCACCTAGCTTGTATTTTTAGAGGCTTCTGAATCAAAGATCACCAATGAAATTAGAGCTTTTGCAAAGTAAATCTAAAGCCAGGGGAGATGGTGCAAGGTGGGTATTTCTACACTTTTTTTTTTTTTTTTTTTTTTTTTTTTTTTTTTTTTTTTTTTTTTTTTTTTTTTTTTTTTTTTTTTTTTTTTTTTTTTTTTCCAGAGAAAAGAAATGAAAATGAGGAAACTAGTGCGGTGATTCTCTTGGCATCTTATTAACACATAATACTGCTGACTTTGTTTTCACTTCAGGTGAAATTCACTCCTATGCAGAAGATATGTCAATGGCTTGACTGGTGCTTGCCTTACCGTTGGCCTTCTTCAGAGGTGTGAATTTCACCCCATAGCAAGAATTCTGTATTTGCTGTTTGAAACAGTTAAATGAAGATTTAAAATTTATTCTTTTGTGTTTTCAAAAGAAGGCTGTTAACAGCTGACTTGTTATCTATTTGAGATTTATCTTCTTTGAAAGAAAATATACTAGAAAAGATTGCAAGAAAATGTATTAGAACATGAGGATTTTGAAGATAGTAAAAGGGACAAAAGGAGTTACACATGACAAAGAAGATAACAATAAAACATTAGAAAGTGCAGCCATACAACACACCCTTATAACTGTAGGGATATAGATGTCTTTTTCTTATGCACACAAGTAATAGAATGGTGGAGTGATAGTAATGAATTTCAGGAGGAGAAATATAAAGACATGTATGAGGACACAGCTATGTGTATTCATTATCTGTGCACACCTAAATATACCTGTTGCTTATAAGATGAACAAATATAGTGACTAACCTATTTGGTGAATTAAAACGTGGCTTCCTACAAATTGCATATAAGTAACAAAAAAGCTGAGGAGCTTTTTTTCTCCTCAAACAAACCTGCAGGATAACTTGCAGATACTTTGTCATGAATTTTCCACTGAAAAATTCTTACTTGTTTGTTCTTCACCTTCTGAGATTATTTACCTTTCATTGGTTTAAAAAATGTCTGTTCACTGGATGGAAGGACCCAAACTTAATAAATTTCACACTAACTCGGTTGGGAATGGGCTGGTAGGAAAAAAAAATTACTAGATTAATATCAACAGCAAGACTGAAATATTTTGCCACTTTGTATGAAGAGATCTCAGAAGACATATGTGGAAAGTGCATTGGACTCCTAAAAAACACCAGTAAATTCATGTAGCTCCGCACTGTCAGGATATTCATTATTGGAGTCTCACCAATATGAAATAGAAAATATTTAAGAGCTTCAACAACTTATGGGATAGAGCAGCAAGTTCTCATAATATTCTGGTGAATTCCATAATAGTGATGTTTTACTTTAAATCTATTGAAAACTGTAAGAAGGGAAGAAAACATATTTAATTTCAAAAGGTATTTCTAGCCCACATGATTTCAGGCAGTATTGAACAAGTGATTTCAATGCATTAGCCATAATAAAAAGTTAAGATGCCATCCTTATGACAACAATGAAATATCTGCAAAGACCTTATTGGCTACATGTATTTAATATATATGATAGATTTATCTCCTGTAAAAATATTTGTGTCATGTTATACATGTCACTGTCTCTTTCTTGTTTGGAAAAAAAAAAAAAAAAGAGAAAAATAAAAACATCAGCCAACCTCTCTGAGCACTGTTAGCTGTATGGTTTGTATTGCAGTTCATCCATTGGTTAAATGTTAAGACCAAAGACAGACACTTCTATTATATCCAACACTATGACACTGCTGTTTCTACTAATTCTGTTGGAATGAAGAGATGAAAAGTTGTAATTACAACATGAAATGTAACATAGTTTAGATCTGTGCAGCATTTTGAGCTGTAGATTTTCACTTTTATCCAAGGTTTAATTTTTTTGTCAATGTCTTGTAATTATGTTACTATTCATGCATATGGGGGTCTTTAGGTGTTCCTACGAAAACATGCCAAGACATTGCTTCTTTGAAGAGAAGTTATACTGGTTTGTTTGGCTTGACTGGATAAAAGAATTTGCTTTCGACCATTTTAGATGCAGAGGGTTATTAAGTCTGGAAGATACAGCCATAAATGTCTAGAAGGATATAATGAAAGATGTTTAAGATATTTGATTGCTAACACAATGTATCTTTTGGGGGGGGGGGTGGGTGGTGGTGTTTTGTTTGTTTGTTTGTTTGTTTTGCTTTGTTTTTAGCTTCCAAATAATTGCTAAATAAAAAAAAAAAAAAAATCTAAAACCCCACAAACTTTAGACTATGGAATTATCAGCTGCTTCACTGTAATGCACATGAAAGTTGGATGAAAATCTGAGTGTCTTATTGTTTCAAACACTACTCAGTAAAGGTCTGCTAACCATTTTTATTTTGTAACCTTCATGTTAATGGTTTTCTTGTGTATAGAAGTATATATAAAAAGATGGGAACTATTTTCTTACACATACTATGCAATATGTTTGTAGAACTGCAATATTACCAAAATTACAAAAGCTGTGCTTTTGTACTCTCTTGCTATATGTAAAAATAATCTTTTTTCTATTTAATGGACTGTCTGTCTTAAAACTGTGGATACTATTATTCAAAAGCAGTACACTGAAATTTTTAAGATTTTTATTTGATTTACCTTGGATTCTTTTTTTCATGGAAATAATAGCAAGGTTTTGGAAGTTGGAAATTGCTTTTTCTTGGAAAGCTAGAACTTTTTCAGCATGTAATTAACACTGTCCATTTGAAATTTCTCCTGTACTTCTTACATTTGGTCTTAGCATTTCCATCTGGTGCTACCATATAAACATAAATAAATGTGATACATTTAACAGGAAACATATCAGAATTAATTTCAAGAATAATCAAACAAAAAAATAGAAATCCTGCTAAGGGTGAGAGTAATGCATAGAATAGCTGATGAGAGACTTTTAGATTTTCTGACATTTTTGATGGATTTCTTTTGTTTGTTTGCATTTCCTTACCTCTGTCTACATTAGCAGCATGGTATCAGCTTTAATTTCTTTTTCAATTGTTTTGTCCTCACACCGAGTATAGTACAGTTTTATTTCAAATTTTTTTTTTTGAAAACAATAGACACTGCATTTAAATGCAGTACTTACGTTAAAAAAATAAAGAAGTGTACGTTTTATTACTACAGCAGCATTAGTAAAGTTTAAATCACAGTGCTGCTATATAATCTGCCATAAAAGCATATTACACTACTCAAGTTCCTTTGTATCTTGCCAGAATAAACTTAAACTGCATATTCATGTTTAAACTGCTCTTGTTTACAAGCCACTTGAGAATTACACGGTCTGGTAAAAGGTTTTGCAGTGATGTCGTCAATGCAAAAAATGCTCTCAGTGTTTACCCTGAGCAGTGTCAGTGCTGGTGTCAGCACAGCCTTGCACAGAGCTTGGACAAAAAGCAAGGTGAGCATTTAATGGGTTTGTTTACACTGAGCTCCTTGATGCCATATTATGACTTCATCAGTAATCAAACAGCAGCTAGCTTCACAATGCCTAAAATATCAGCAATTTCTGAACAAGAGCAACAGCTGTATAGAACTATCGGCAATATAGGACAATGTATCAGTAATATAAAGTGATAAATCTCAAGTAACTACAGCAAGAAAAAATAGTCTTAGCCATTTTACTCAGTGTTGGACTAGTCCAACCTGGGGAAACTATTGACAGTAAAAGATAACTAGAAGGGGAAAAAATACCATATGTATTGTCTTGATTCAACACAGTCCACACTGAGACTAGAATATAATACAAGCTCTCTATGTATAGATATGTCTCCACTGAAACTTTGAACTGAGCTTCAGATTATGTTGTTTGAATTTGAAAGTATCATCTGATCTTTAAGCAATACATTTCTTTCAGAGGCCAGGACAGGAATAGTTTCAGAAGAGCTGAGGCAAAATCTTATACTGTATATCCAGTCTGATTAGAGTCCATTAACCACAATAAAATCTAGCCTACTTGAGTAAGAAAAAAAAAATTAAAAATGAAATTTGAAAGTTTTGCTGAGTTTTGGGAAAACTTTAAGTGGATTTCACCTTTATAAAAAGTGTCCAGCTCTAGAAATGTCTTAAATTCTGACATGTTTAAGCAGTGACAGCAAGGTATATTAAAAAAATTAGGTCTTGGGGCTAACCAGCTTCATTTAATGTATTACTTGATCCGAGAAGTAAAAGCAGCTTTTAGTCACATGTATGCCTCCTTGTTTGAGAGACCCGCAAGGGAGAAGTTCAGCTTTCAGCATCATCTAGAGCACACTGCAAAGTAGGATTTAAGCATTAGAGATGCATTACAGAAGGCAAGATGTATTGTTTTCTGTGCTTTATGATATTTTGAGAGCTTGAATACAGTCATTCTTTACCACTGAGAGATCTGCATTCTAGCACAACTTATTTCTAAGTATATATTTCAGAACTATTCTTAAAAAAAATACATAATTGTTTTCTTTCTATGTGATGTTTACCCAGTTTTCTTGTTCCAAACACTGCAACAGTTAGTAAGTCAAATTCTCCCTCTTAACTCCCACCCACTTTACTTTTAAGCTGAGCTTCAGTTATCCCCTTAAGCATCCTCCTTTCTTCACAAATAACAAAAGAATAGGCAACAAAAAAGAATTTTGCTTTCTCTTTATCAGATGCCTCCTGTGCGACTTACTTAAACTGTGTCAAAGGGAAGGTTATTTGCTCTGTGACAGCAGAAGTTATATAAGAAGGAAAACACACGCAGGTAAATATCATTTTTAGTCTACCTTACTGGAATGAAACTTCTAGAGTGAAAGATTTTAGACTATAGGCTCCTTAATAATTTTTAATTTCTCAAAAGTTTTGTCATTCAATGAATGTATTTAAAATACCATAAAATAAAAATGCAAACTATCCTATCCTGTTACATTTTTTTAAATAGAAAAGGAAATCACAGAGCTCATTATTTGTCCCTCTCTACTAATGTGCTTATTCACTTTTACAAATCTGAAAGGAACAAACAGAGCTAAAATGTTGAATAGTATGAAGATAACTATTTAAAACCCCTACTAATAATAGAATATTGTTCCTCTTAGTTCATGACTGACATTTGCATTCATACTAAATGAATGTAGGTAATTTAAGTAAATTAATCCTCTGATTTCTTATACAGTGGCAAGCCTTTCTGTTGTTTTGTGTGATGTCAGGGAGCTAGGAAACCCATGACGATAAAGGAAATAAAATAACTACACAGTATTAAAAGAAGCATCTGTGATAGTATTTCCCATGCTACTATGGAACTAGACAAGCTATGGGGTCATTTACTCATGTGAAGAGAGAGGGTCATCTACAGTATTTAAATATTGTGAAGAAAATAGTCAGGATGCTTTCCAGCTCCAAGTTCCCCAGGATGACTGAGACATGGTGTTGCAATAACCTTTGAGAGGCAGACAGAAAAGAATGGTTTTCTTGATCTGCATAGGGATGTGTTGGATAGTGATGCATAGGCAGTAAATATAAATCATGTTTCAGCAGTAAAAACAGTCACAAGACTTCTCCTTAAGCTTCAGAGAAATGGAAATAAAGCTGGACGAAGATGTATCATGATTCCTGGAATGGTTTGGTTTGGAAGCAACCTTAAAGAGCGCCTAGATCTAACTCAGGCATGGTCAAGGCAGGGCCACCTTCCACTAAACCAGTTTTCTCAAAGCCCCTTCCAACCTGACCTTGAACAGTTCTGGGGGTGGGACATGCAGAACTTCTCTGAGTAACCTCTGTCAGTGCCTCACTAATCTAAATCTAATCTCATTTAATTTAAAGCCAGTAACCCTTGAACTGGCACTACATGCCCTTGTAAAAGGTCTCTTTCTCCAGTTTTCTTTAGGTAAGGTAAGCCACCTTTAGGTATGGAAAGGCTGTTCTAAGGTCTCCCTGGAACCTTCTCTTCTCCAGGCTGAACAACCCCAATTCTCTCATCCTTTCCTCATAGAAGAGTGTTCCATCCCTGTAATCATTTTCGTGGCCCTCCTTTGGAACGCACTCCAACAGGTCTAGGAGTCATTTTTGTATCTTTATATCCTTGAAATTTTCTTTTTCCTTTCTTTTCTTGGCTCTTTAAAAAACCAGCATCAGGAAGGAGAAAAGAAGTAGCCTAGGTATAAATTTTGTGCTTCTCAAATAGAAGGCGACAATGAACTCTCTGTTTGAACATGTATCTATGTTTATGGCAGAAAGAGGTGAAAATAGGCCAATACAGTAGGGTGGATTCAAACCCTGGTAAAGTCAATAGGAAATACCATTGACTGACAAATTCTATGTCTCTGGATTAGGATTTAAGTGCTTGTGCCCCGTCCCAAAAACAATTGTCATGGTCTATGACTTTTTTTAGTGCACTTCTAAAATGCATCATTAACATTAGTGTTAATTTTTCTTCTGAAAATTGTTCCAGCTTCTAACTGCAGGTACCATTTTTTACTCCCCCACAAGGAGAGCACTAAATAATTGTGCAGTCTTCAGTTATTTGTCAAAACCAAATTAAAAAATTACAAGATGTCCAAAAGGAGTCATAATAAAAAAGGGTACAAAAAAATCTACATCTACTGCCTTTTCATATTTTGGCCCAGTGTTCTCCTCATAGTGGAGGAGTTACGCTGTTTCTGGATGCAATAGATTTGATCTTCCTGGCCTTTCCACTCACTTTTAAAGAGGTTCTGCAGACCAAGAGGTTCTTCTTCCCTTTTGCACAGGAGAGGAAAATTAGGGATATTAATTCTCTCCATTGGGTTTGGATTTGATTTTTTTTGCATGATCTATCTTTGCACTTACTTAAATCCCTGGTTTTAAGTATAAAGGGAGGATAAAAATCTGATGGCAGCTAATAAGAGTGACAATATTAGTTGCAGCATGGAGTGGGTTATTGCTCAAGGTAGTAATTAGTGCTATGGTGGAGCAAAATGCAGGAGGAGAAAGGGAGCATACAAAGAAAAAACATGGAAAGAGAATTAAAGCATGGGAAAAGAGACAAAGAGTGGTATTAGAACAGGTTTACTGTTTAAGGGGGAATAAAGTGCTAAATAAATGTTAAAATTTCTCTTTGCCTCTCTGACCTTGTCAAGCATATCACACCAAAGTGCAGAAAGCAGGGGAAAGCTTCAGGGTAGCATTGATTCAGAAGTCCTTTTCAAGACCAGAAATGTACTGTTCATAGGAACAAGACATTTAGAAAATTTCTGTTGCTTCTCTGGCCTCTCTGCGAAGAGAGGCACAGAGGTTGAAGCTATAAGCTATGGAAACTGTATAGAAGACATCAAGTTTTATGTACAAAAGTATGGTTCTGGAAGAAGGAGTCACTGAGGCTTACATTAGACTACAGCACTGTAAATAGAAAATAGCTGGAATAAGAATTACATGATGGAGAATAGTCTATAGGTTGATGAGGTTGGTGAGGTTTGGTTTCTTTGTTTGTTTTTTGGAGGGTTTTTTAAGGGGAGGGAATCTGGACTGTAAGGTATTTTCTTATTTCCTTATTTCTTTTTCCTTTTGTTCTGTTTTGTTTTCCAAACAGCATCTGAGAACAAACAGGCTTGTGCTGTGATTTCACAGCAGTCAAGAAATGTATATCTATATATAAAAGAATAAATAAGAAAGCAGTGCTACTTACAAGCATTTTGGAAACAGCAGTTTTCTTGTTTTATGGAAGGTTGATCCATCAGCTAAAGAAGGGGAGTGATGAAAGCACACATTTGTGTTTAGGGTTTTTAAGCACATTTATCTCTACTCACATCACATTACACAGTTTTCAAGCCCAGATGAGTCCTCTTATATTACCATGTAAAGAAATATTTTATATCTTACACATGAATTAGTTCATATGCAGTGCAAATTTTCCATAAAGGTATTGATTCTCTATGATGACTATTGCCACCTCATCTTCAACTTTCCTAGCATAAACTGCTGGACTCTAGTAGGCCTACTAAAATTTTGATCTTAAACTCTTGGTACTTCAATTTTTACTTCAGGAAAGTCTAGGAGAGTGTGCCAGTCCTTTTTATGGTGCTATGATAATAAGTGTCTCCTCTCATGCATGTTAGCATACATTTGTGAGCAAGTCACCACAGGCTTAACCAGATTCCTGGAGCTGCTTCTAAAATTATTTGTTTGTTTACCTCCAGTTTCCAAAATCTTGCATGGCTATAGTATAATATGGGTTTTTATTTTTTACATAACTATAGTACGTTATGTACTTTTAAGAAATTTGAATTATATACCTAAACCACAAAACTTTATTAATGGCCATATGTTCCTGAGAACTGAAAGGGAAAAATACATTTAAGTCATATTGTCTCACATTTTACACAACAGCATAATTTCTGTTGTTTTAGATGATTTTCCTATCTATTTTTAGGAAACCTAACAAGCAAACATTTAATTAAATTTGACACTGTATGGTTTGCCTGAGAAATATCAGTTCAGTTAGACTATTGTGTGACAAAGTATTAACATTCCAAAGAAATAAATATAAATGGTGTATTATTCCCTTTTAGAATTTATTTTAGAAGTAAATAATGTATTATGATATTGTGAAGTATCAGAAATTAAATTATATTAATTTTTAAATAAATGTAAATAAAATTCTTTAGTAGAAACTTCTGTGAAATGTGCACCTTCAATTTATTGACCTTTTCTGTTAACATAATTAATTGGGAAAATATGTTAAGCTAAATGCTAATCCTTTTCATACTTTATGGTGTTTTGCATTGTCTTACATATCTTTTGTGGAAGTGGGATATACTTTTCTATGGTTTTTGTGCAGAATTTATATATTTTTGTTCTATTATTTAATTCATATCAACTTTGCATTTATTAATTCTGAATGCAGTTTTGTCACTACACTTAACATTTAGGCCATACTCACCCAAAGCTCTGAATATGTATTTACCTTTAAGTATGTGAGTCATTCCAGTAAACTTAATGGAACTTCTGAAGTTTGAAGGAGCATGATAAAATATTTTGCTGGATCAGTCTTCATAAATCAAACAAATTAAGGCAATACCTTTCCAGTCTAAAAATTATTTACTGTAAAATAATGAAGATGAAAGACTATTCTGACTATTCCACAGTGCTTCACTTTTACTTCATCTAGTTGAGTAAAGCTGCTCTTGAGAAGACGCATTAATCACTATTTCCCATTTCAGGTATGTGTGTGACTTCTATGCACCACTGGCTCTCTGCATCATAACTATTTTTATTCCTGATTTGAATTATATCAGCATCTATTCTGTTAAAGTGGTTTGTGCAAGTCCTAAAAAGCCCTGCTGACTTTATATGAACATACTCTATTGTGGCAAAGTAAATCAGTGGCATTAGGCTATATTTCACATATGTAGCTCTAGAAGTTATCTAAATTTGAAGCCTTGAAACATGGATAAAACCTTTACCCTGCACATAAAGGGCAAAAGCATCTTGATTCCATACTTCATCTGCCATAGTACAGTTTGCTTATGCTGATGTTCTCTTACTAACATCTTCCCAGATGCATTGGATGATGTGAACACATATCATCAGACATGAATTCCACAGGATGAAGAAAATCAATTTGAATTGTCAAAAAATGAAGGTAGTGCAGATGGTCACTGTATATTGCCAGTTGTTCCACAACTCTGGAGAGGGATTTAAAAGACAAAAATGAAATCAGTTTGTAAATTCTAAAAAGCTTCTGAGCTTCATTACTGCCCTATTTATTAAAATGGGACAGAGAGAAGCTTGAACAAAAGGAGAATGAAACTTTCTTCACACCTGCAATTATCATTGTATAGTGGAAGAGAGACGAGGAAGAAAATTACAGTTTTTAGTAAAAAATCAAAATATCAGCTCTGTAATATCAGGTTTTGTATTGGGAGGTCTGGCTATCAGCTGTGTATGAATTGACTGCTCTGTCAGCTTTACTCTATGGAGAATAATTATCTGCAAACATTTTAGTTATGCATTTTCAATCATTATTGAAGTTATTCTGCTTGTGCCACCTCATTTTCTTATTCATTAACGTTATATCTCCTTAGGACTCTTTCTGTAAGAATCTGTAGCAAATACTAGTATTGGGAAAGATCTCTTGGTTAACAGCCTTACCTTCTCAAAACTAAAAGAGTAACACATGGAAGTAATGCTTCGTCTTATAAGACAAGTTTAAAAATCTTGTCATAATTACAAATTAAATTATCAAATAAAACACCTTAAATATCACTCTGCATAGTTCTCCTGTTATCACTCCCCTTGGACTCCTGTGAACTCTGGAAACAATACCTCATCAGTGCACTTAGCCCAACCAATGTCCAATTCTAACCTAGACTGGCAGTGGCAGCAGAGCATGGTATTTAAGGACTGCATGGGTGTCTGGCCAATTTACACAGTCCCTTCCCCAGAGATTCCCCTAGTACCCACAGTTATATTCTCTGCTTCACACCATTTGTATTGTCTTATGAAGCTGTTGTGTGTGGGTTTCTGTAATCCTTTTTTAAAACTGTTGAGAGTTGCTTTCTGTGGCAGCAAGTTCACAAGAAGATTATTTTATCTAATTTAAACACATCTTCAAGTTATTTCACTGACTGCCCTTAGTTCTTTTATTGTGGGATTTAGAATATCACAGAATAGACTGTTTCAGTTTGAAGGGACCTACAGAGATCATCTAGTCCAACTTCTTGACCACTTCATTGCTGACCAAAAATTTGAAGTGTGCTCTTAAACACTGACAGGCTACAGGTAATCAACCACCTCTCTTAGAAAGTCTATTCCAGTGTTTGATCATCCTTTTCCTAAAGAAATGTTTCCTAACGTCCAGTCTGAACCTCCCCTAACTGGATGAATGATAGCTCTGCAACCACTTTATCATCCACCATAAAAGTTAAACATATCTCCTTCACCCTTTAAGAGACTCCCATCTTCTCTGCAGTTTCTTCTTACAATACTTCAGAACTCTCAGAGATTTATCAGAACTCCCTCAGATTTATCTTCCGATAAATCCCACTCAGTCCCAGTCACTAACACCTAATTTACTTGGTTTGGTAGTTCTGCATATATTCTGTAGTGATTTAGCCCCTCCGATCTGTCTGCTGCACAGAGTATCCTGAGTGTGGGAATATCCTCAGTACCATCAGCATTCTGTTCTGATTCTTCTGCATTAGGCTTGCAATTCTGGCACAGAAAATAAATTTTACCTTTGCTCTACTTTGTTTCCAAAGAAAGGGTGATTTTCTCCACAGAAAGAATGATAAGATATTGGACTGACGAGGGAGGTGCACTCACGGTCCCTGGAGGTTTTTAAGGAACAACTGAGTGTGGCTCTTCGTGCCATGGTCTAGCTGCCATGGTGGTGTTGGGTCATAGGTTGGACTTGAAGACCTCAGAGGTCTTTGTTTCTGGCCTGATTATTTCTGTGTGATTTTGTGATTCTGCATTTGACATTGCACATGCCAGTCAGACAGCCTGGCTAGCAGTCTGGTTTGTCCACCCTATCTCCTGGCCTTTCAGAGACACATGAATATCAACCACATTCTCTCAGGGATTCCTCATTCTGAACCAGGTGATCCTATGTGCCTGTTGGCTTTCACCTAGCCCCTAGCATAAATAATCCTCTACAACCCTTTTAATTTTCAGTGCCAGTAGATTGGTTCCATTTCTATTAAAGTGCAGTCTTACTAGGATGACTGAGGGTTTTATATCTATAATTCTGAAAGTGTTGCTTCAGAGGGTACATGATTTCCTCTGGTGTTATTCTCATCTTGTGACAAGAGTCATTCACACTCCTGAAGTTACAGAGACCTGTAACCACCCTTCCCAAAGCACATGAATCAAGCTATGCTAGAAAGCAAGAAAAATCTGTTCTTAGGTAATTGGTAATTGGTAATTAGCTCTCATTTCCCAAATCTGTATTAAAAACATACCATTGAAGAAGCATTTTTAATTTTGTTTGACTATTTTATTGTTCAGTGAAATAACCTTTGAATAACTTCTGGTCTTAGTTCCTCCTTTTCTAGTCATACTTTTTTTCCTAGTAATTTGCTTATCCTCATATTCCCAAAATATTTAATGCAATAAAATTCATCCCACGTATTCATCTGGCACATAAATTATGTTGCTCTCTGAGCGTCCAGCAAGACAAAATGAGGGGGTTTTGCTGGGGGAAAATGGGATTTTAAAAAAGTATCTAGAGTAAGACTCCAAGTGGGCCTGCTGAGTGTTTGCTTGCTAACCAGTGCCTGGAGTTGTTGCAGCTGGTGGCATCATCATCCTGCAAGGCTTCTGTCTTCCCAAGTAGACTTGGCTCTACCTGATCAAATCCCAGTCCTTACACTTATGCTGCCTTTACTGCTGACTTCTGAGGTAGTCGTCATGTTCTGTATCCTGTAACACTTCATGCTCTCAGTCTGATGTGTGAAGCAGCATGGTAAGTACTGTTGGAGGGAAAGGAATTGTCTTCTAGTGAGTGCACTGTGGCTGGTGCCTTCTCAGGCTTAGAGCTCTCCATAGAGCTGAATAATCATCACAATATGTTGTTTAGTGTTTTTTGCATGAAAAAAAAAGTACCTAAGATATTTTCAAATGTTTGATTTATCTCCATTACTGGAGAATAAGTGCTTTGCCTTCTCTTAGCCTGTTGCTGAGGTTCCAGTCTTACAGACAAGTATGTAAGGCTTTAACTGCTGGTTGGCTACAATCTTCAGTAAGTTTTATGAGGCTGCTCACTGAGTTAACAGCTAAGTAATGAGTATGGACATTAGTAAATGGCTTTATAATGCATAATCTATGGGTTTTACCCAAATTCAGAGAATAAAATAATGTGCAGTGATGACGACCAGATTCTTTCTAATGCCTTAGATCCAGTTTAAGGACCATTCAGGATTATATTAAAAAAAAAAATTCAAGAAAACTAGATGAAGCTAAGAAACAAATCTTCAGCAACACAACTGGCTTTAAAGAAAAAATGTTGGTTTTCTAGTGATGCTAACCTCATGCTTCCCACTGTGCTTTAAAAATAAAAAAATAAAACAACTGATAATAGGTTTATCAAATTAACAGCTCTTACAGGTATTAAAATAAGGCATTACATGTTTACAGTGTTTTAAGAGCCATAATTTTAATATTCTATGCAATTGGATTTTATACAAAATCTCTTATTTCTCTTTCACTCATTGCAAAAAAAATTATCAGACAGAGAGGGACATAAACCTAGACAGAAACTTTTGTCATGATTTTTAAGGGTATTTTAGTGTGCATGCTTTATCTATATCTGCTTTATCACTTTGTATGAGAACAATTGTAATTGTTCGTTTTCAATCAATAATGAACAAACTTTGAGTTTAAGAATTTACAGTTCGAAAACCCCTGGCATTCAGATATGCTTTCATGGTTAATCATGTTTTGTCCAGGCATGATATTTTTCTAGATTTAGGAAGAGTTCATTACAGAACACTTTTTTAATAACTTTGTGCGATTGGTGTTTTTTAAAGACATCTGCAGCAGTCCATATTTCTTGTAGATATATGTAACAATTTAACAAACCTCTGGATTATTTCCTCACTACAAGAAAAATTTGTCATCCAGAGAAAGTCAGAAGGATAATCAAAATTACCACCTAATCTAGTGATATGAAGAAAAAATCCAGATCTGGTAAAAAAAAAACAAAACAAAACAAAAAACCCAAACAAACAAACAAACAAACAAAAAACCCAACAACAACACTCAGCCTCACTCAACCTCACTGCCTGTGCAAATATTTATGCCAAAGGCAATGATTTATGCTCAGTTTCTTTGTAAGCTTACATACAGGGATTTTTTTTCTCTGATTCTTCTGTTCACATAGTTAATATTTCTTGCAATATTACTTACTACTACTTCAGTAATTACATATAAAAAATTACACTGCAGCACATATTAAATTATATGTCAATACATTTGGTTCTTGGCATTTATGACTTTGCTAAGAGGCTTATAATTTTAGTAAGCCTGACCATTTGTGAACTGTTTAAAGAGCTTTTCCTAAAGTCCAAAAATACATGAAGTATTGCTGTTTTGCTCACTGTTATTTATGAGAACTTGTGTCTTGTATTTTCAATAATTATCATGGATAGATATCAAAACTGTAGGGATTACAGCTTAACAGGTGTCAGTTAATACCATGCTTGAGTGCTGCAGATAGCCCAAGGAGTATATTCATGTCTAATTGTCTCCACTCCAGAGCACAACAGCTGCCACTTGTAGCAGATGCATCATCTGACTGATGATATTCTGCAATGTGTCGACAGGGATTTCTGGTGCAGCTGATTATATATGATTGTATTTGGCATAGCTGCATACCCTTAATAGACACTGTTATCATTGTTCACTGAACACTGGAATACTTTAGTCAGCTGTTTGTTATGCCAGCTATAAGGAACTATCGGCCAAAATTTTTCATTAAGTTGGCTGTTTACTGGACCATATAAAATGAATCATTGACCTTAATGAACTAGTGTCCTCATGTCAAAAATACACTACAGTGGGTGGAGACAACAGCCTTGGCAAGAAAGTCTTTATACAGAGATGGGAGACTGTTCTAATTTTTATGGGTAATTGCACTAGTACTGAACTAGCAAATAATAAGGTAATAGTTCTAGGAATCTGCGCTGCTGCTACCTGTGTGGGGTTTTTATATAAATGTCTCATTCCTACAAGGATCTTTCCAGCATGACTGTGGTTGACAGGCTCTCATTTCTCAAGTCTTTTGCATGGCATTATTCAGACAGAGGGATGGAGAGAAGAAAGAAGGAAAAAAAAGAGAAAAGAAAAAAATTATCTTTCGCATCAAGACTAACTTTGTTATACACTTTATAATTTGTAATGCACTTTAAAATTATATCTTATACGTAAGGAAACAAAGACACCTTGAAGATATATAAAACATTGACAGAAAAAAAATGAGACTGGTAGATAGAATCCAAAGTTTTCTAGAGTATGAGTTTGAAGGAAGCTTGAGAAAAGCAGGGAGAAAAAATTAAAATTATAAACAGCTTTCAGATTTGTAAGAGAGTACTTTTTTTTTTTTTTCCCTCATATATCTTCATCCAGACTCTTGATTTTTATGAAAACTTAATCACCAATCATTTCCTGGAAGAATGATTAGAAAATATATAATGACTCACCCAACACAAGTCTGACTTTTTTTCTTCCCTCTCCTGTTCTCCCCACCCCCCCTCTATTTTTTTTTCAAATCAGTGTCTTCACTTGGAACTAGTGTAGACAGTTCATAATCTCAGACTAGGTTTTCTTGATTTCTTCTTTTTATGGCAGAACTCCATCTTTGAAACAAATATACAAGAGAGGTTTTACAATACTAACCTTTATTAACTTAAAAAGGAAGGAGTTCTGTTCATAGAAGCTGCTATAAAACAAAATTCTGGTAGTAGACTGGGAAGTTAGATGAACCACTCTCAAACTATTCAATACCTCTCTTACAGTTTTCAGCATCCAGGAAGGAGCTTTCAGATATTATTCTTCACCTCATGTAAACACTTTGGATTTTTTTATTTCTATTAAGTTAATGAGTGGAAGAAAAAAAAATAAATCTAGGACTTTTTTCCCTGTAACATTACTGCAGTAAGATTTTTGGAATAGAAAATGTCAAATAATTTTTAGCTGATGAGGTCAAAACAGTCTGAACTAAGAAATAATTGAATTATCATATTTGATATCAGAGTAATTTGGGTAAAATTGATTTTGAAAGCCATGGTAGATAAGGATAAGGGAAATGTTTGCAGCTTCTTCTGAGAGGTGTCCTAGATAGATCTCATAACATGCAGAGTCTAATTTTCTGATTTCCAGAGACAGATTAGTCTTTGAGTAAAATTTTACAGATTGTTCTTTATGCTTAATATAAATTTCTCCAGCACACAGAAATTCTTAAGTTGGAACTGCATTGTTCTTAGACAGGTTGCTTTGCTCTCATTGTGTTTTATCTTAACAATGACAAGCACGTGAAAAATTCAGATTCTATGTACTAATTATTATGTCATAGAATCAACCCTTCAGTTTTATCCTAATGGAACTGAATAAAGAGAGTTAACAGCTGTGTACTGAACTGACTGCAGTTTGACATTCTTAGCTGTACTGGGACTTCAAGACATATCAATCAAATCAACCTGTCTCTCAGGGCCTTAGACAAAAGAGTGTGTGTTATCTGACATGACTGAATATCTTCAGTTCCCATAGCTAGAAACTCCTATTATGTTTTAATAACCTTTTCAGCCTGAACTGATAACTCCAAATAGGGTAGTCTATTGAAAAGAAGCGTTGTTTTTCTAAGGTCAGACTCAACTACAGTAAAAATATGCTGGATGCAATGCTTGTCATGGTCAAAGTTTGTCTGCCAGGAAGGCATTACAATGGTGCATGTAACACTGTGGATAATAAAGTCTGAGTGTTGATCTTGCCCAATGTGACTCTGTATTTCATTTTCTCCCACAATCAATACAGTGCAAATACAAATTAGCTCTGCATCCAAATATGTGTGGTTTAAGTTCTTCATGAATATGAACATTTTGGTGATATAAATCTATCATGGGCATTGCTTGATGATGAGTAGCACTGAAACTCTTTTTTTTTTTTTTTTTTTTTAATAAGCCAGTGTTCTTTTATTACTGTTTACATTATTTTCTGTGAAAGCTGTGATGATAAACTCTTCAGTGATTCCTCAAACTCCAGTTTTGCCTCAGGCATTTCCCATGTTCATATAGTTGAAGAATTTACCTTTCCATCTCTCTAATTGCTAATGGTAATTCAAATTTGAGGAAATTAAGCTTCTTATCATGAGTGTTCACTTTACTATTTGTCTTTTCCTGACATTATTTAGCATTACTTTTCTTTAGTCTAACTGTGAATACAGTCCAGCTGTATATTGAAGAAAAAAAGAGTTGCTTATTTTTTTTTATTTCAGTATTTAGCTTCGTGCTAAATCTTCTATGACTCTAAAGGAAAAAAATCTAAAATATTTTATTTTCTTATGATTGCCTTCCTCAAGAACCTTTCTCATTTATTTCTTCAGTAATTTCTCAAAATCCATTTTAGAGCTCTTTTGCCTCTGAAGGTCTTGATCCAGCTTTTTTTTTTTTTTTTAATGGTTTTAGTGTCCCTTTTTCCATTGCATCCCTATACTTGTGTGCTCTACTTGCTTGCAGTCCCTTTTTAGTCACTTTGCGCTGGTATCCGTTTTTTTTCTCATTCCCAATAGCTTTTGGATGATGCCGTTGTACACCACAACGACACAAACTCCGACTTCAGAAGGATGAAAATTACTATATTTATTTCTAGGAATGTTTTCTCTTTTATACTATTCTACACAGAACAATTCAATTGGTGAAACAAAGCCAAACCTCTTCAATCACAGTGGTCAGACCAAAGGGACATCAGGAAGTCCCTCCTATGGAAAGAAATGCAAACAAAATTATAGTTACAAAAACATGTCTCTTGTTTACAGAAAATTCCCTGGGAAAACAATTACAGAAAACCAAAACATCTCAGGCACGAACCAGGGCTACATCTGGGGGGTTTTCCCTCCATCTCATATCTTATTATGTCCCTGCTGTTGTTATGGTTGAGCATTCCCAAAGGTGGTAATCACAGTCATTAGAGATTGGTAACTAACCTCTGTTATTACTTTTTCCAAGGAAATTTCAGATGCAACTCTGACATGCTGTGCAAGGATTATATGCTGCTTAACTTCACTCAGATTCTTCAGCAGTCACTCTTTAAAACACACACTACTCCCCTAATTCTGAAATAAAAATTTCAAGGAAAAAGTTAAATGCTTAGTAAGGACATTAACAAGGACAATGGAAATATATATAAAAAAATATTTTTTTTTTTTTTACAATTCTCATTCTTCCTGCAATGAATGGGTCTTTAAAGAAGGATTTTTGATTTTTGTGTTCTCTGAAGCTTAGCACAGGACACTTAGTACCAAATACTATAAAGAGGTAAAAGTGACCTTTAGATTTTTCAATTGAAATTTCAATTTAACATTTACCACGTACATAGGCAGAAGAAATAGCACTTGTCTGCAGAAGGGTATGTAACTACATTTTGCCCGAGTTGTTTCTTGTTCCAGGAGGCTATAATCTTTTGGTGAAAAAAGCCACCCTGATTTCAGTCTCTATTACCATCACCATACCTAGCAAATTTCACAAGTTCTTAATGAATGTTTCCATTCAGTGAGCCTTATTTACATTCTGAATTTAAGTGTAATAAATTTTATTTAAATCATGTCTGCTAGTAATAATCATTATTCAATCAATTTAAATTTTCAATTAATATGATGTCACATTGTGCTCAGTAATTGTTTCACCTTCTTTTTTTGTCCAAACAATGTAAGTTCGCTGAGACTTTTCTTTTTTCCCCACCAATCCTATATTTATACCTGTCTTTCTTCTCTAAATGTCCCTCTAATATTTTCATTTTGGAAACTTGATGTTCTCTCACAAACTAAAAAGGTGACATAAGATTCTGAGTTTTCACACAGGATGGTTAAGACCTTTCTCCAAGTTTTAAGGTGTCTAGGTCTTGCGTCAGGAGATGTGTATGTACCTGGATTCTTGATACAACAGCACTAGAGCTTTTTGGCACCTCTCTGATTTTTGCAGCTAAGGATATTCACTGTTATGATTAAAAAAGCTAATCTCCATAACCTGTTCAGATTCACTACTCCT
Source organism: Phylloscopus collybita (assembly GCA_027886175.1). Lineage (NCBI taxonomy): Eukaryota > Metazoa > Chordata > Aves > Passeriformes > Phylloscopidae > Phylloscopus > Phylloscopus collybita. Next base: position 26,818,160 of record JAJNNQ010000009.1, on the reverse strand, counting down.
TTACCCCTTTTCTGGCCTTAAAGGTATTACTTTGCATTATATGAATAAAACATCGGCAGTGGTTGCCTGGCTCTACATTACTGAATTATTTGGGTAGCACTGAAATTGACTCCTGAGGTCTGAGAGAAAGCTTCAGATGGCAGAGCTGTGCTGTCATATGTTCAGAGACAAATTTGTTCTTCTGCTTTTAGGCATGTCCCCATAAGGGAGAAGTTTAGAATCATTTGCACAGAATAAGCGTTGAAGGCAAATTATTCCACCTCTCTCCCTTGTGGGCATTTTTATTTTATTCTGCAAATACCTTTATTCACATGACAGTAGAAGGAAAGGATCAAGACTGTACTATGGCAAATAAGATAAATCTTCTATACCCTATGGAAAAAATACTTTTTGCTTCTCTTAGTGTATGTATTGTTGCCTCTGCAAACCACACTCTACACTCATGCTTCTCACACAACTTTCTCTTGAACTAGAATTTTTTCAAATCTGTTTTGTGGAATTGCAATTGTTCTGGCTTCTGGTTTACAGAAATGTATAATAAACAGGCTGAACTGTACTCCTCTCAGCCAACGATTCTGAATTTGCCTTTTACTATTTCTTAAATTTGTTTCATGGACAGTGGAGATATCTCAAAGCATTCGGGCTGTAAACAACACAAAGTATTTATAACTCAATTCAGAGTGGCTCAGATCTGTCACAGCATGAAGATAAACTTTTTCTCAGAGAGAAATACTGTCACCAGCATGATTTCCTTTTGAGATGACCAGATCAGGCTACAGGCATACTTGTGTGGAACTACCATTACTAAGTTATTTTTTACTCATAGTCCATTTTATATGCTTACCTCTAGTGTTTGTACCCATATATATATGGCCTTTTATATTTATGAAAATTAATGTCCTGTTTGAATGTATGCTTTCAAAGAAAAGATTATATTTTAATTTATGTTCAAAGCCTTATGCCTGCCTTTAATATTGTATAAATAATAAAAGGGGTGTAGAGATTTACCTTAAATTATTAGTTCATAGGGTAATATTTTCTTCTTTGCTTGAGCTATGCCAAGTTGTGAGGGCAGACATAGAGGAAATTAAAGGCTTTTCTGTGGCAGCCAGCAAACTTCAATTTATGGAAGTTTTTTAGCTAAACTGCCAACCAACCCTGTAAAACAAAGGGGTAAACCAGTAAAATTTCTCTTGAAAACTACTAAGGGGATTGTCTAGTGTATTCAAGGTGTCCATTTTCTGTGAACTGGACACTTGGAATAAAATAATCAGTCTGTATTACCCCACCTTTGCCTTTCATACTGCATGAACAAAGAGAGAGAATGTCTACTGGACAGAGCAAGTAGATATTTCTTAAGTATATAGCAAAGATGGAAAACTTCTGGCACTAGCAAATTTGTGAAATGTTTTTACACCAATTAAATTTTTGAAGGAAACCAAAATAAATTAGAATGTTCAGAAAAGGGGTTGTGATGAGGCCAGATTGATTGAAATATGAGGAGGGCTGCATTCAGCTCTTCTGGGAATGCTGGAGTCAGAAAGCTACCAGGTGAACTGACAGAATATGCCAGGTAGGTCATTATAATAATTTGGATATTTTAAAAGGGAAGGCACAGGAAGCCAATACAACCTTTGGCATCTGTTGCAGTCACTTTTCTCTTTGAGAGTCTTGGCATTCTATACACAAAACAAAAATACACAGCAAGCAGTACTTAGAGGGTTTTTATATTCTACACTTCTGCACTTCAGCTTTTTGAACAACATAGACTTGAAGGTGTTTTGTGCATGTGATACTCTCTTTAATATCAACACCATATGCAACCATCCCTGCAATGCTTGTGAGTACTTTGGCCACATTTCTTTATGTGGGATCTCGAGGATCCCTAGAATTGGAAATCTATTTGGTTTAAAATTCTGTTTTCACCTCTACGAGTAAGGCTCTACATCTCAAGCTAAAGTAATATCTCAAGCTGTAGTACTATTCAGGGAAAAAGTTCTAGCTTTCTTTGAAATAATCTCCTTCATGTAAAGAAGGGAGGGGTCTCTGAAGAAGTGCATCACATACTTTCAAAGATCAGGAAAGATCTGATGTTGGCAAGACTAGTACCTATGTGAAGCAGAAAGAAAGGGTTGCTGTAGGCTTACCAGAACAAAAATAGAGCAAACTCTAACCCCAGATCTCACAGTAGGTTTAACTGCAAGCCATGGTTAATTAGGTTCCCATGACTATCTTGAAGGTAACAGAGGGTGTTTTTTTAAAAACAAAGACTGGTGGAAACTGAGAGTAAAGATCCTGGTTGTAGCAAACCACAAAAAAGCCAAGGCTGTAAAGACCTACCCAAAGTATCAGTACACAGGGGAATGCCACTGTTAAATGGATGGTATAAAAGAAACAATTTCTAAAATACTGGTTCTGAAAAAAATTCTGTTCCATACACAAAAAGAGAACAATTTGTGGGCTCTCAGAGAGACAATTGTCTGCCGAAGGGTGTCTAACTTGATGTCTGAAAGACATTGGTGCTATGTTTATACATCTTGAGAAGCCTCTTTTAGTATTATAAAGAAAAATATTAGACTTATGTAAAATCATAGAATAACCTGACTTGGAAGGGATATTAAAAACCATCTAGTTCCAACCCTGCTGCCATGCACAGAGACACCTTCCACTGAACCAGGTTTTTCACAGCCCCATCCAACCTGGTCTTGAACACTTCCAGGGAGGGGCCATCCACAACTTCTCTGGGCAACCTGTGTCAGTGCCTCAGAACCCTCACAATAAAGAATTTTAAGTTAAACCTACCATCTTTTAGTTTGAAGCTATTCCCCCTTGTCCTGTCAGTACATGCTTTTGTAAAAAGTCTCTGCCCAAAATGAATTGATGTGGAAGCTTGGGCATATGATTTGAGAACTAAAGCAGAAAAAATAACTTAGCATTTTGTTGGAAGTTAGAAGAACTGTGTGTTTTGAGTATCTGAAATAATGAACAAGAAATTATTGACTGAAGCACCCACCACAGAAAGAATCATTGCTCTGCCTAGAAATACTCAATTTATTTCTAAATAGGAAGTAGCATGAGTTACTTATATTTGCATCTAAGATCAGTATAACAAAACAGCAATGCAAATCCTCAGAGCAGTAGCACCTCTTTGTGGAAGTTTTGAATTGATGATGGCTTGCTGCATAATAATGACTTTTAAAATTTCCATTAGTGGTGTGCTGCCTGCACTAGCTTTATGCAGGATATTCAAAAACATCCCCTCCATCTTTTCAAGGCAAGGACATCCATTCCAGCAGAGTTTTCACTGTACAATCCATTGCATGTAGTAGCATCCACAAAAACATTTTCCCTGCTGAGAGCATGAGCATTCACTTCACACTGTTCAACCAACCAATTCTCTGCTGTCGGACCAGCTTACATCTCAGGGAATACCTGCTGAGTAGCTGGAGGGAGTTTGTCATGCAAGTCCAGGAATGTGGATAGGTTTTTTTAAGATTCCAAAGCAATGGCTGCATGTCACACATTGACATCGCAGATCTGTGCTCATAGAGAGGCATTAAGCTGCTGGTTCACTGTGACAAGTTTCTTGGAAATCATTTACAGGACTGTTGATCTTCACACACTGTCATCTTGCTGTTTGCTGTCCCCAGCTATTTGTCTTGCTGTTAGAATTGGGCCTTCAAAACGCCAAGTATTTTGTCTGAGCATGCTGAGGAGCACTGAAGGCTTTTTTCTCCAGAGTCCCGTGTTTCAGAAGTTAGCTTAGGATACAAGAAAAAAATCCTTAAAGAGGTTGGGATGGAGAAAAAGCAATATGGCACCCTAATTCTGCAGTCAGAAATATCCCATTTATGAACAGACTACCACTCTGTGCTGACCAGTGTAAATATGGATCACTGGGCCTTCACTGAGCTAGTCACAGTAATTCACATTGCATTGAAATTTTAGAGAGCAGTGTTTAGGCACAAGCAGATGGATGTGGATGCAAACTAGCTTGATAAATCTCTTTCAGGGCAGTTTGCTGGTAGGATATTTTCTCATAGAGCTTTGTGGCTTATCTAAGGCTTTAATCTTGTGATCTTCCAGTCTCATATCTCTCACCTTGGTCTGTCCAAACTTCGTGGATATTTTTAGCTGTGCAGAATTCCAATAATATTTGTAAATCAAGGGTCTTTTTTCTGACCTTGCCAATTTGCAAAAGGATTCATTTTCTCCTCATGATCAGTGATGTGAGTTGCTACCCTTCCAAAGCAGACACTGGCAGTATCATCAGACTGAACAAGTGGCTCTGGGATGCCCGGCTTCTCAGCTGCTGGAAGTGCTGGTAACCACCTCACGGAATCACTGGCTTGGGATTGCTGCTCCCTGTGCAGCCGACATGATGGGTTTTGTACAGTGGATCTGATAAGCTGCAGGTCAGAATGTTTCCTTCAGAGCTCTTCTGAGCTCTCTCTGCTGTTGCCCACTGCAGGTTCCCCACTGCCTCAGGCTCTGTACTGCCTGGCTCCCACAGTTGCGGGAAGGTTGGGGCAGTTTTGCAGCTGCTGGGATGCCAGACCCAGTTGCCAGAGGTGGGTGATGGACTGTCCTTGCTGGTTCCACTGGTGGCAATGTCTCCTGGGCTACCCAGGAAGCCAGGCAGCCCAGCTGGTGGCCAGGCAGCTTGATGCCCAAACTGCTGGTGTCAAAGACCTGGCTGAAGATCTTGAATTTAAATAACAAATGCGGTGCTTGCTTAGTGCATGAGATCTCTGGGCATGCTACTCTCTGGTTTAAAGAATATTTTTCTGGGCTTATTCTCTTGCATATCATGAGTAAAGATTCAAATTACTTCTGCTCTCTGTTAATCTGATAAAATGGTAATTGTTTTGCTGAGATATCCTTTTAAATTCTGTACGTTTTATATTTCAAGAGTGGTACAAATAACTTTGGAAATTACTGAAGGCTTTGTCTTTTAGCTTTGCCCTTCAATGCCAGTTGAAGATGAAGGAAAGGACCACAGTGCTGGTGGAAAACAGACATGTTATTGTTCTGCTCATGGCAAGATTATGGCAGCCAACTAGGCTGATCCAGTTAAAAGGAGATTTTTTTTTCTAGCAGCAAAAATTATACCAAGGTTTATTTTACTTGTTTTGACCTATTCTAATGCATTTTTGAGTGATATTATTTGTTATTTCTCTGTGTTTATGATGAGAAAAAAAAAAGAAAAAGGAAAAAGAAAAAGTGATTTTAAAATTGTGCACACCTGTTGATACTAATAATAAATCTTAAAGTATTTGAAGCAAATATACTTTCTATTAATTTCTAACTTCATCCACACCATTGCCTTGTCTCTGATGTCATATTCAGGAAAATAAATAATTAAATTAAGAAGTTGATGTAACTGATTTTCTAAATATCTGGACATAGATAATATAGAGACATGCAATGTAAATGTGCAAAAATATTTTTTTAGCCGCTACAAGTCATATAGCATAATGTTTTAAAATGAAAAGCTGTCTATTATACAGAGGTATCTACATTGACTAAATAGAGGTGAAAGTCACAGGGGTTTTCTCTGCTATTTGATAGTTTCTTCATTATTTCTCACTTGATGTTTTAATCCACAATATCTATCCATAAATTTAATTTTAGGGAAGAAAACTGTCAACACATGGCTACCAAATATTCTTGGGCTATGACCAATAAATTGTGGATGAAGTTGTTTGGTTTCTAACAATAAGGATTTAATAGGGTTTGGGGTTTTTTTTTTTCTCTATTCTATCTGTACACAAAATTTAAAAATTGAGAATAATAGATTCTGAGTAGAAAGCATGCTGTTGCATGCCAGAGGATCACAGTTTAAATATGTTCTGGATGCAAATGAAAAAGGAAAGGCTGATGGCAAGCCTCATCAATATTTTTTAGCTACCTCCGTTCCAAGTTAGGCAGCAGGAATGTGGAGGCTCACAAACCCTAAAAAGCAGATTTGTGCAGCGCTGATGCAGAAGTGCTTGAGTACTCCAGTAATAGCAGACTTATTTTTTTAAACTCTCTTTTAAACTGTTGCCTTGTACCTTCCTTTCCCTGCTTTTACAGTTCATTTAGTAGGAGGGAAAGCTGCTCAATGACTGCCTATAGTTATGACCATTCCTTCTTAAATGATGTGACCTATTTTTCACTTATTTCTATTTCCAGGGTTAGCTAAGTATCCTGGGTGAGACTAGAACCTCTTTTCTCAAAATAGGAAACTGGTATGAGGGATTTGGAGCTATACCTGCAGAATTCCTAAATCATGGGCTCTGAGACTTGCTTATGCCCCATTATTAGTGAGATCTAATATTTCTTCAAATTCTATTATAAAAAAATAGAATTTAAAAGGTAGAGCAAAAATATAATTAATTTAAGACTACCAATATTTCTTCAAATGACTTAATTTTCTGCTTTCAACATTTGCCAAGTAACTTTCCTGCCCTCAATAAGAGAAATGCATCTAAACACCTGACCTTAAACATAGTTAACTCTACATTTCATCTGAGTGTCAAAAAAATGCTTTACCCACCAAGTCATTCTTTTCCCACATTAACTCTGTGCTATTATCTTGTAAATTACTTTTGAATCACTGACATTTTAATTTACTTTTATTAGAACATGTAGATTTTTATATTTTGCATATTGTTAAGAGATTTTTTGAAGCTATGGAGGAGGTACTTTATACAGGTAAATCAGTGAAGTGTTCCCCTTCCCTCTGCCCCCCGAGGCCAGCTGCTAGCTCAAATTTAGGGAGGTTAGGGTGAGGGGATCTTCAGGATAGGGAAGTAAAACCAAAAGAGGCTCTTACCCTGAGATGTGTTCCAAGGTTTATTCCAAGAAGGGGATCCCAAGGCGAAAGAGAGCGAACCTGGAGGGAAAGGGGGTTTTATGCATTTCAGGGTAGGGGCGGGGTTACCTATGGCCAAAGGCCATAGGTCAGAGTCAAGGGCAGGTAGGGTTTCACGGGGAGGGCAATGCCAGAGAGATACAACAAATCAGTTATTAAAACACTCACTTTGGTCTTGGAATTTTCTATTGGATGTTCCAGTTTAAGTATATTTATTTTTGCCAAAGCACACTATATGATCATAGATATATATGATCATAGATTCATACCAATCTATATCTGGGGTAATTCCATTTCAGCACAATCATTTGCTTGGACACATCTTGTAGAGGCTGCTAAGCCAGACAGTGTTAATACAAGCACACTCCCCTGGAGAGAAATCAGACAATAATATAAACATGCCACCTTAGAAAGAGAGCAGTTTGGCCAGACAGAATATAAACACAACCCCCTAAAGGAGAAACCCTGGCAAACATCTCTCTATGTTATGGTGAAGAAATGTGTTAGTCAATCATACCTCACTGGTTCTTTTTTACCCCAGCTTATTGGTTCGTTTTGGATCCTTCCCCTGACTGGACCCTTTTCCCATTCCTCTCCCCACTGGCCAAGTTGTGAAACCCCACCCCTAGCTACCCTGTATAATCCCACTTGCCTTGGGCTCTCTGGCTCCTCTCTGTTCCAGACATGTGGAACAAAGCAGCTCTCCTGGAGATGGGAAAGACCCCATCTCACTGCTTTTCCTCCTGTGTCACCAGGGGTGGCAAATGCAGCTCTGCTGCTCAGGCAGCTCCTCAAAGAGCAAATCACTCTGCACTTGAGAGTGCACTAGAGAGCAAATCACTTTGTGCTTGACAAGAGCGGAATCACTTTGCACCTAAGGATGCACAAAGAGCTAAATCACTTTCTGCCTGAGAGTGCACCTCTGTCGATCTAGGTGTCTTTTTAAAGACGCTTCTAGCGAGGAAGGTCATGGCACCTTTACCACTGGACCAGACCACGGCAACATCTAAATTTAGTATGCAGCCTGCAATGCCTAGTCCTTAAATTGTATGTGTCACAAAGGAGAAACACAAACATTGAACTATCAATAGTATATCAATTCCATAATATCAATTATGGAAATATCAATTCCATAATACAGATTTTGACAGCATTGCATGATTATCAAATACCTTAATTACATATTAAACCTATCCATGAGGTAGTCACCTCATTTACTCAGAATCAATTAACTGTACTGAGCGTCTGTAAATGGTGATTTTTCAGGTCATAGGTGATCCAAACTAAATTATTTTTTTAAAATATTTTAAACTATTTTGCTTGAAGTTTTTTTTCTGTATTTTCTTGCCCCTGATTTGTTGGTTCTGGTATTTCTATACATGTGTTCAGCACTGACAAAGCATCAGTATTCAGTATTTTGTATTCAGATTTGGGTGTTACATTTAAAGAAAAAACAATACTTGGAATGAATCAGCAAGAGTGTAAGAAAATGAACAGAGAGCTACAATGCAGCACTTACGAGGATATTACGGAAGTTTTTTTTGATGTGTAGTCTATGCAAGTTATGGAGGCTCTCTAACTGGTAGTGTTTCAAACAATTTCAAGACTAGGGCTTAGACTGAGTAATTTCTTTTGTTCCTTTTCAGCTCAATGATCCTGTAATAAGTGTTAAAAAATTAAAACATCATTGGTTTCTTAGTAATAAAAAAAATTATTCAATAAAACAGGCATTTGTTTTAAGTTCTAAGAATAATATTAATGAAATATTTCTCAGAGACACAAGGGATTCTTTGGAAATACTCCTCAACAAGATCTTTCGTGTGAATTTTCCCTTATCCAGTTAGAACAGCTCAGCATCCTTTACTATTAGTCATTCAATTTGTGAGTATTTGTCTAGAGAGCTATTACCAGTGGTGGTGATTTGTTTCCTGGAGGAAAATGGCACTACACTATCTAATCAGCATCTGGAAGAGTGGATTTTTTTGAGGCAGAAATGGGGAAAACTCAGAGGCATGAAGCCATCTGAGCAGCTCTTGTGAAGGGATTACCTTCCTGCTGCTAGCCTAAGGAGCCTAATACAAAGTGTTTTTACAAACAGGCTATAAGATGTGGCAGTTCACAAGCTCAGTCAGGAGACTGGGTGTTGAGATGCTGAAAATGAAGGAAAAGAAAGGTAACATTCACACACCCTCAACACCCTCCTTGAGTTGCCTCATTCTCCTCATCCACAGCTGAGGACCTGAGATTGCAGTTAAGCTATAACAAAAGAGAGTAAATGCTTTTGGCTCACTGCCTGGACTCCCCAGGGTTTGGGAAATAGAGCCTGGATCTTGGCCTCACAGGTATGCAAAAGAATAATGACTCCAAAGTTCCTAAGCAAAGAATATAACATGGAAGTATAAGCATTCACAAGATGTGGGGCCCAGTTTCAGTGTGTATCTTGCAGAATTATTAGAGATCAGTGACTCACAAAAATCTCTGCAACCTTTCCTTATGGGTGTATTCAGATCAATCTTTGGTTGTTGTGTTAATACATATGTAAACATGCTCTGTTCCTCACAGCTGTACCCGGTCCTTTTTCCATAGATCTTCTGGATTGAAATATCCTCAGAGACAATCTTGAGAGCTAATCCCAGCATAGTTGAGCAGTTATTTATACCTGACAAACCATAAAAAAATTGTGTTGTTAACAGAATTCTGTATGCAGCCTAGAGAAACTAAAAAGGAAGAGGAAAAGTACAAAACACTGCAACATTTGAAAATGTTCAGGGAAAGTTAGCTATCCAGGGGGAAGTAGATTTTTGTGTACAAGACTTGCTTTACTAGGATTTTTAAAATTAGACAGCTTAGCACAGTGCAGTGAACCTAAAACAGTAATATATGACAGTCCATCTTTTAAGGTACATTAGCCCTTTAGAAGCCTACCATAATACTTCTGGTCCCTCTAGATTAATGAAAAAAAAATATTTAGAACAAGAGACCTGTCTTTTTATTTGCACTGTTTTTTTGCAAACTAAAATTGTTAAAACTTTAGGGAAAAAAAAGGTTAGGGTTGGTTCAGCAGTTCCAATTAATTCACTGTTTCATCAACTGCTTAAAGATTAATGGTGACACAGAAATAGCTTCAGCTGTTCTTGGATATTTGTCTTCCTGCTCCTACAGGGCCCAAAAGACAATGCTTGAAATGCATAAATCTTTATACTGAAATTACGTGGCAAAGTTTTGGTAGCAGAGGGGCTAAAGAAGTGGCTCGTATGAGAAGCCACCAGAAGCTTCCCTCATGTTTGACAGAACCAATGCCAGAGGGCTCCCAGAGAAAACCTACAGTAGCCAAGGCTGAGCCCAGCAGCCATGGTGGTAGCACCTCTGGGATAATGTACTTAAGATCAGGAAACAAAGCCTGTGCAACAGCAGCCAGAGAAGACAGGGGTGAGCATAGGAGAGAAAAAGCCCTGCAGACACCAAGGTCAGTGAAGAAGGATGTGAGGAGGTGTTCCAAGTGCTGGAGCAGAGATTCCCCTGCAGCCTGTGGTGCAGACCACAGTGAGGCAGCAGTGCCTGTGAGCACCAGAGACGATCTATGAAGAACTGACCAAAGCTCCCATTCCCCAGCATGTTGCTTTCTCCTGCTTTTCTTCCTGCCTGGCTAGCAGCTGCAGGAGAACTGGCAACAAGTCCTTCTGGGTCCAGGAAGGGAGGTGAGGTACAGGAGCCTTACCAGAGCTTTCCAGGAGGATTCTCTTGGCAGCATGTAGCAGCTAATGGCAGCACACAGGCAGGCAAGGCACGACACGGCTTCTCAGGGTGTTGATTTGACAGGGTTTGTTTGGGGGTCCCACACCAGGGGGGAGTGGCATGGCTCCCACAGGAGAGAGGGGGAAGGAGAGGGAGCAAGCAAGAGCAAGCAAGAGGCCTTCCACCTCCTGTCCTCAGCTTAAAAGGGCTTTCCAGCGAGGGGGCAGATCCAAGGCTCGGACCAATGGGATACTGAGGGGAGGAGGGGTTGGGTAACAATTGAGTTACAATGAATGGCAACTTAGGGGGTGGTTTACAACAACTCGGTAATGAACTATACATTTGGAGGAGAATAGAACCATTTAGGAAAAATGAACTACCACACCAGCACCTCTGGGCAGGAGGAGATAGAGAATGTAGGAGTGAAATTTAGGGTATGAAGAGGGACAGAGTGGGAGTAAGGTGTTTTAAGATTAGGCTTTATTTCTCATTATCCTACTCTGATTTTGATTGGTAGTAAATTCAGGTTTTTTCTCCAAGTTGATTCTATTTTGTCTGTGATAGCGACTGCTGAGTGATCTTTTCTTGCCTTTATCTTAACTCATGAGCCTTTTGTTATATTTTCTTTTCTTCTCCCAAACCAGCTGAGGGGAGTGACAGAATGGCTTTAGTGGGCACCTGGTATTCAGACAAGGTCAATCCATCACAGTCGAAATTTGTTTCTTAGATTGAATAAAAATTTCATACATCTTGAATTTTCCTGCTAAATTTAAAAATATTGTTTCATTAATATTATAATAGTAATCACGTCTTCATTAAATTGGTTTTAATCTGTTATACAGATTAAAACAGATGCTCATATCCTTTATATCTGATTGAAACAAATTTTGTCATTGTCTTGATTTGGGAAGACAGATGTCTATCAGGGAAAGCTGGAGTTTCCCTTGGAATGGAGAATGTAAACCCCCTCCCTCCAAAATATTATAATTTTGTAATTAAGGGCTTTCAGGCAAATATTTGGGAATGGGAATAACAGTTCTTTACTAGGAATATTAAAAATACAAATGTAGTAGTACCAAAAAAAAAACCACCAAAACAAACAAGCAAACAAACAAACAACAATCCTAGAAACCCTGACAGAATCAGAAATACAACCTGATACCCTGTTGGTCAGGGTGTTGGAAGCAGTCTAAATAAATCCTCCTGGAGAAACAGATGTGGTTCTGTTGGAGTAGAGATGGTCCTGTAGAAAGCATCCAGTGGTGATGAGATGGGTCTGGTCTTCCTCAAGAATCCAGTGGAAAACGGGATACCTGGTGTTCCTGAGTCTCAGTTTTTATATGGGTAGGAGCAGTTGGTTCCCCACCCCATTGGGTGGAACATCTCACAGTGGGATGATGTAATATTTTCAGTCATGTGATGAGTCTTAATGGCCCATTGGCAGAAGATATCTCCCTGGAAGGAGGATGGGTTGTGCAAGAGAGAAGGAACATTGCTGCACCTGGTTTTAACAGCTGGCCCATTATCAGAAGGCACTCTCCCCCTCCCCCTGGAGTTATGAGGAATGGGTTATACAGGAGATAAAGAAAAACATCTCCCCAACCAGTTTCAACAGACGGAAAAGAGAATAAACTTTTTTTTTTCTGGTAACATGCATCTTGGACATTTGTTAGATAACTATAAAAAGTGTCTAGACTGTGGAGATAAAAAAAAAATTAAAACCCCAATTTTTCTAACTGGAATATTCTGTTACTGGTTGCCTACAAGAGCTGGGATGCTTTTATATGATTGTTCCCGTCTTTTATTACTGCAAATACCGGAGAAAAATAATGGTATATTGTTTGTTTTAAATTGGGGCTACTACTTAGTTTTACTGTTTTTTAAGTGAAGCACAAATGTGCCTGCTACCTACAAGTATCCTTTTTTGGGTTTGTTTTTTTTTCCTTCAGCTGCCTCCAGGCTCTCTATTTCTTTGAAAACTAAAATATTGGTGATACAGGCCTTCTCTGAAAAAAGAGGCAATGTGAAAATTTGTATTTTAGACAACAAACATTATAGAAAATCTTTGTCAAGAAGAGCTGTTGATCTTAAAATTAATGGTTATTTTTAATAGAGTGTGATGAAATTCGACAAAAATTATCATGTATTTAATTTGAATTACATTATATTTTTATAAATTATAATTTTGGTTATTTTTTTAGTGGAGTTGTAATTATGAATCTTTCACTTGAAGGGCTAAGGGGAAAAAAAGTTATCTGAGAAGGAACACTGTGTCCTCTAAAGTTCTAAACTGCCCTTGAGTTCAGTGAATTTCCAGAGTTTATAAACTAGAGCAGCAAAATCTGAGTTTAATCAGAGAATTTTCAACATTTCTCTTACATTCCTTCAATGTTCACAGATAAAAGAGTGAAAACAATATATGTAATTATCTTCACTTTTTTGCCTTTTTTCACTGCATGTGTAACTGATGAATGCAGTTAGTTTCTAAACTCCTGAAGCAAAGTCAAAAGGGACTTAAAAGAACTTGAACCTTTGTACAAAACTTAATATTTTTCTGTTTTAATATTGATGAGGGATATGTCGTGTATTTATCCATGCTTACAAAAATAAGCAGTTAAGACTACTTAATAGTAGAATTGATCTTATTTCCTTCATATTTTATATTCTGTTAAAATTGTTAAGAGCCGATCCATACCTCTATGGTATATGTTTTTTTTTAATCCTTTTCAGCATCTATAAGGAATGTAGTCAGAAATCTTTTGCATAAAATCCTGGATAGGATAGAGTAGGCGATACCTGTAAAATGTTGGTTGGGGTTTCCTTGCTACCACCTTCAACCTGAAGTGGTATCTTTAATAGGGATTGTCGAGACCTATCTTTGTAGACTCATCAATCTACCTCTGTAGAGTCAGCTGTGCTCTGCCACTGCCCTGTCCCTTGGCTTTCTCCAGCTTTTCCTCCTCAGCTATTCAGCTGTCAAACCGTGGGTGGGTAGTGCTGCCTGATAAACCAGTGCTCAGATTGGTTGCCAGTCCAAACAAGAAACAAATACACAGAAATCTTTGGCCTTTGAAACAAGTGAATATTGTCTCCAAAGAGGATTAGGTTCCCAGTTTTGCTGCCTTGTCCTCTGTCCATTTCCAGTTGATTTTGCAGAACTAACTAGGTCTGGATTAAGGCTCACAATTTTAGACACCAATTAATTTTCTGCAGTTTTTGAGGCATTTTTACAGAAACACAAGGGCTCCCAGTATGCAACAGCTTTTTGTCTCTCTAGTATGTATTTTTGTATGGCCTTGGAATTAGTTAGAGCAGGGGTACTTTTACAGTAGACTGTTGTCAGATGGTAAATTTTATTTGAATGTGATTCTGCATTCTGTCCTTTAGTTTTTGTACTTCTGCATGTCTGCCAAAGCTCATTGAAAGGAAGGAAGCATGTAGCATCTGGTAGGCTAAGGGCCACTGAAACTAAATACTAAATAATAAATACTTCTTCCTGATTATTGAAGGTTACTAAATTGTCCGGCTTCAAAAAACATTGCTAAATGGATTAGTTGAATAAACTTATTCTGAAGGCTGTGATCTTTGAGAGTGAATGTGGTACACAGAAATATATATTGATAAAAAGTTTTTGGCTACATTTATTTTATTCTGGTAGGACTGAAATCCTTTAATCTAACTTAAGGAAAAAAAAAAAAAAAAAAAAAGAAGCAAAGTTTATTAAGTTCTTTTTGCCAAAAGAGGGAAGAAAGCCAAACCTCTTTCCTGTGTGACAGTAAAGAGAGAGACAGGAACAGAAGGCATCACTAGTCATTTCACTCTCTCTTGTAGAATTCTACTGAAGGGAAAATATCACTGAACAGCAGGGGAAGTATAGAATTCATGAGCAAAGGAATATTATTTTTAATCTTTTCTTCCTATTGAAATTCTCAAAGCAGAAACCATGAATGCTGCATTATGACTGTGGAGACTTAAAGAAAAAAAATAACTGAAGTGCATTAACCCTTTCTAGTCTAAACCGTTTCCATTCCTATGCAAGCATCTGTTCTTCAATAGAAAACTAAACCTTTTCTGACACTGCAGTAACTCATGGGTACACAACGGAAAGTCAAAACTGGTTTAAGGTGGTCCTGCAGTTGGTCAGGTGTGTCTTCCTTATACCTGCAGGTATTCAAGTAATATGGTTCTGAAAAACAACTCCTTAGGTAGAGTCAGTGGGGCTTGTCATTTGCTGCTAAATCACCTCATATATAGTAATGTTGGCTCTGATCTGGCAGGCATTACTGTGATTATGAACTAAATTATTACCCTGAAAATATTTTCTTCAGCCTTCCCCTAAGCTTCCCCATTTTCTTCAAGCTAGCCCATAAGTTTCCCTTATTTTGCTGGTTAATGAAAATTCTGTCAGATCTCTATTTTGTTCAACAAGTGAAAACAGGGAGCATCTTGTGCCTTCTTCCACTGATCACAGGGCACTCTCTTCCTGAACAGTTTTGGTTCAGCTCTACAAAAGTGAGTATAAATTGCACAAAAGCCTGTTGATCTGGTTTTGATTTTACAAATTTTTCATTATTTTACAAAGCTAAATGTTTACGTTGTTCTCCATGTGAACACTGGTAGACTCTTTTAACACTGGTCCATGTGGTGGTGTGCTAGAACAGTGCAGTACTACAATTTTTCCCACTATACATAATGCAAGTCCAAGCTGTTTGTTAATGATTGCCATTTGAAGGAGAAATTATGCCATCCTTTAAGTTGTTTTTTTTTTTTTTTCCATTAACTAGCTATCTTTAAATTCTTGCTGAGAAGGGGTGGTTTTGTTTTGCAAAGGAATAAGCTTTTTTCCTCTGTGGCAGCATACTGGACAACATGTTCTGTCGCAGTCAATAAACGGCAGCCTACATGGACACTGCACTTAAAGTGCTTCATTAAAATCATCAGAAGGCTTCAAGTATCAGCATCCTGTTATTCAAAAAGTCTCCCATACCTTTTCTCTGTATCCTCTAAGAGCAGCTCCACACAGCTCTGGCTCTGTCTCCCTTCCTGCTGCAGTTTGGGCTTGCACCTTCCTGTCCCTATCACAGCCACCTAACCCTGTCTGTCCTACATACAGCATCTTACCTTTTCTGGCCCTTGCACGACCTCCTGTCCCTAGGTCTCCACAGCACGGCCAGCAGATTCCAACAGATTACCTAGCAGTTAACTCACTCTTTATCATGCCCATGGCTGTGAGGGCAAGGCTGTTTCTACTCTAGGATAATTAACACAGGTGTAACATATCAAAGAGGAGACTGCCTTCAGCAGCATCTCCTTTTATATCCCCACAATGTTCTTTCCTACATTTAGTGCTTGTCTCAAATGCCTTAACACTTAAAGATACTTCCAAAAGTTTGGTTATATCTATGCAGTTTTAAAATACCCATACATATATACATAGCTAATACACACCAGAGCTTTTTTTATGTGATAATAGATATTGGATTTCCACTTTTCTTCAACCCCTAAATTTTTGAAGGTAAATGTTAGCCAAGCAAGAAAAGAGAGAACAACCTTTCCAAAAACTCATGCATCTGTCATTGTGATAAAGTTCATGAAGTGACCTGAATTCCCCAGCCCACATGGCCTGAACTCTAAAATTGTACTGAATCTGAGAATTCTGAGAACAGATATTTCTGTAATAAGAAAAGAAAAACTGTTCTGTAAGGATTGGTTTTTATAGGAGGAAAAAAAAATAGAGCATACTAGTCTGGCTGTTCTGCACACTCATTTCACAGGAAATAGATACAAAAAATAAGAGCTACATTAGTGGAAGGAGTTAGGGTGATAATAGGTGGCAGGAAATGGGACTCCAGTGGGAGATAAAGAGCCACAACAAAAATGTGTGCAAATGGGAAATAAGTGTCTGTTGCCATTGATGTAGAGTAGATACCTTGATTCTATACTGCCTATGTTTAACGCTGCCTATGGAGCACACAGAGCATGCCAGCCTACTCAGGTTTATTCCCAACTCAGTATTGCTGGTTTCAGAGATTGCATGTGGTCTGTCACTGTGCCAAATATGGGTAAACACCTTTTTTTTTTATGTGTAAGTCAATATTCAATGTCTTTCAGTTAAAAATTTGTTCTGAAAGTGTTAGGGACAGGAACTGTCAGTTAAAATTTTTCTTGTTTGTAATTAGAATGCAGTAGTTAATAAGTCTTGGTAACACTGTATTTTAAACAAGTTTTATGTGACATGACCTTGAAGCATTATAACAATCTCTTCTTAACCTTACTATTATGTCAGCTATATGCACCATAAGCATTTATTATGGCTGGACCTGATCTACAGAAGCTTGATCTGTTCTTATCAAGGAAAAATATATATGGAAAACAGTTTAATTTTGTGATAATAGAGGTGTAAGCACCTGATGAACATGGTCTTTTGCATTTTTTTTACGTTGTTTTATTATGTAAGAATAATTGTGGTATGGAAATTTCTATAAATAATGCATTGCTTTGCTGCATATAGAGAAGAGAAAACTGAATGTGCTAAGTGAGGTGTTTGAAGCAGCGGATTTACTAAGTTGTTCTGGCTGTTGGAATTTCGTCTTATTTTATCTCCTTTGACACTCAACTAGGGAAACAGACAAATAGAATCAGACATATTAAAGAGGAATCTAAAAAGGGAAAGAAAGTGTAGAGGTTAATCAATAAGAATATTGATGAGATTAATATGATCAGCATATGATATTAAGAAATAATATAATTTATTACTCATTTAATAAAAGTTTTCTTCGTCCAGTATAGTGGAAAATAGTATAAAATCCAGAGCATACAAGCATTCTATCATTCCAGAGTATCACATTTTGTTACTGATAAGATTATTCTGAAATATGACTGACATAAACTAAAAAGCTACAAAGTAGATGACTCTTAACAGAAAGCCATTGCTGTGGTTAAATTTAACATTTTTTTTGGGAGAGAAAATTTTCCAGGGTGTTAGTCATGCTAGTATAAATCATAAGGGAAACACTTCTTTAATTAGGCACATATCGTAAATCAGGGATGTGCAGAGATTTTATATAATTGAGCTATTGAGTAGCTCTGCCTTTCAATCTGAAACATACACTCATTTTAGCTCGGGTCAGCAATTGTCTGTCAAACCTTTCAACACTTCCCTACAGGAATGGTCTGTATCTTTCTAATTCTGGGAAGATTCAGTTTGGTTATTGGCAGAAGTTTCCAGTATAACTTGAAATTCATCCAATTAAATGAATTTCACATTTCTGGGTGTGAATGCAGACAGCCAAGAGGAGTGCCAACATTAATTTACCATTATATATGAGCATAATGTCACGGAAGGCCAATTTACTCAGTCTGTCTCCCAGACAGCACACAATTGTTACTGTATTTCTGGCAGGATCTTTTCCTAGTCTAGTTTGAGATTATATTCTACTTTATGTGAGTATGTGATAGGAAGGGAAGGGATGGCAGGCACACATCTAAGAGTTTTGTTGATTTGCTTTATTTTGAATCAGCAACCACAACGCAGGTTAATTGACGCTTTATTTGCATAGAACTCCTCTGCTACTACTGAAGTGACTGAATGTAAATCCCAGATTTGAAAGGAAACTTGGCAAAACTGTGCTCTACAAATAGTTCAGAAGAAAATCAGTGTGAACTAAAAGTCCTTGTTTGCCATCATTGTTCCTATGCTCCTGAGGTCTCATCAACATTCTCTGAGACAACAAAATAGAAGATTTAAGAGTTCTATAGACAAAGTCAAAACAACTCAGTATGTTCAGCATGCAGCAGCATTAAATGGATTTATTTTTTCCCTTTCCTAATTTTATGCTTCTTTTAGTCAGGTCCACTAGGTTGCTTGGAACACTCCAAATTACACTGTTCAGAATTTTTCTTCTAAATGAATTGGTTTTTATATTTAGCTAATTTTTCACTGCCTGTATTATCTCAGTCAGACTGTATATAACCTTTTTAAAATTAATTTGCTGTGTAGTAGAATATGAAGTTATTAGAAATACAAATATCGTAGTAGTTGCAAGATTTTCATTATAGATAGCTCTTAAAAGGCTATCAGTAACATCTTTAAATTGCTATGACAAGTCACCTACTTCCAGTAAATACCTCAATGAGAAATTATGTCTTCAGCTAGTTAGTTTTATTTAAGTGGATAGGAGGAGGAGATGTACCACATTAAACACATAAATAAATAAGCAAATGTGATGTCAAGTGCCTATTAATATGATATTTTATGCAATAAAGGCTTGGTATTTTTATATGGAATCAAGCTGGAAATATTTTGTTGTTAAAAATAGATTTTAAAGATAATTATGGTGTTGTTAAGTAATAGTTTAATAATATGGTTTTAGCAGTCTATGTGTATGTTGCCACCTGGACTATTTTTAAATTGAGATTAGAAACATCCTGGTGAAGTTTCCAGGCATCAGTAGAGAACACCTCAGATACAGGACAGCTTTTTTGTACTTTGACAGTGTTAATACTCCCAAGATAACATACCTGAACATGGTTTTACATCATATTAAGAAGCTACCTAAGATGCCAGAAGCATCAAATTTGATAAAAGTATATTACATAAGCATAAAGCCTTGCCATAAAAAGGGCAGGAAATGATACTGTGATAGTGCAGCTGTTGTAACTGCAGGCTGATACTGAAGATACTGTGTGTCAATACTGTCACTGTGGGCCTTATGCTGGGCTTTCTGTTCCTCTCCTGCTCTCCCCAGCATCATGCCTTTCTTCCTTGCTGCTTACAGCTCCTCCCATCCCCTGCTCTCCTCCTGTAATCACTTTGGTAGAGTTGGAGTGGTGTTACTAGCATGGCTTCTCAGCTCAGGGGCAAAGACATGCTCAGCACCTCTTTCTGTCTACGCATTGCTGTGCTCCCCTTGCTTTGCAAAGTGCAGAATAAGCTGCTCGCATATTAAGTCCATAGGTGTGGGTTTCAGGTCTTAATTAAAGCACTTGAACTATCATGTCTGCAGCTCAGGATCTCTCTACTGTCAATATCAGTCTATGGTCTGTGGAGCCTGGATGCTTGTGGCTAGGATTTCCCTAAAGGACATCCACACTTGCTGCTGAGAAAAATTGACCAATAGTGAGTTCTGGACTCCATTGACTGCACTGTCTATATCACCATTGCCTGTATCGACCACAGCTTCCTTGACAAGTTCAGGAAATTAGATATGCTTAGATGTGTAAATCTCTCTCTAATAGTCTTTGATCCCAGAACAGTGGTTAAGGAATAAGGAAGGAGGTGGAGTGCAAGGTTTTGATATCAAAAGACTGAGAAACACGGGCAGGCATGCCAGAACTTTTGTGAGCTACTGCCTCTGCCATGCAATAAGTTTCCTAAGAGAGATCCCATCAAAGCACCTGCATGAGATTGGGTGAGTATTTGGGAGATTCACAGATACTCCCAGACACTTCCCCTGTCATGCATGAAATCCTAATGATTCTTTCAAATAAATCGTCTTAAGGATAGCAAAGCATGTAATAATATCTGCTGGGAGGAAAGGTTCAAAGCCAGAGGATTTGACAAGGAGGGAATAGTTCTGCTCAAAGTGACCTTGCAGCTGGGAGTGCTAAGATTATCATGGTGGCTAACTCCATTTATTGTGCCTAGTGTTGTTCATCCTCTGCCTGTTTTGAGAAGTAGATTTCCTGTATAGAGATATGCTTGAGTGTCCTGCTGGGGGAGAGAGAGATCATAAAGGCACATACTGTGCCTCTCTGCCATCCAGAATTGTTACCAAGCTAACTAAATCTACTCTTTGCATTTCAACTATGGCTTGGTGTTTAGCCTGGTTACCCATATGTGTCAATTCACACATCACAACTTTTTCTCTATGACATTGTGAAGTATGGAGCATGGTGGATTCAAACAAAACATATTGCAAACAATTCCATGAGTGAACCTCATGGCTGGGGCGTATGACACAGGGGATTTAGTTTAAACCAGTGCTTCACAGCTTTGCCTGGTTATCATTTAGGCCGGAAAGGATCTCTGGAAGTCCCTCCTTATTCAGAGCAAAACCAGCTTCAAAGACAAAATTGATCTGTAAACTATCAACAGCAAACTCAGGCATGCAGGGTCATATTTCCTGTATTTAGCCCAAGCTAACTCAACTTGAACTGCTTGCAGAGAGTTAAAAGCAAAGTCAGGAATAGTATAGTACCAGCTGTGTGTCTTCAACAACTTCTTGCTGAGTTCCTTTGAGAAATTCTGCAAGGAAGCAAAGCTCTGGCTGTTAGATGAATTCCCAATTTGCTTTGCACTTGCATCCTGGGGCTATAAGTTCTTGTTATGAAGCAAGTGTAATACTCTTGTGCTTTTAATTTTTTTTTTTTTAACAGGATCTGATTTATATAACTTCTGTTGTTTCCAGAGGAAAAATATAACTGCTCAAAACAATGATGATGAAAATAGAATGTATATGGGTGTGTATATACATACCACATACATGTGGAATAAATGTAAGAGCTGATTATTTAGCATAGTAGTTTTTACAATATTTTTGCATTTTTTTCACACAATTCATGTATAAATGCATTTTAAAGGGAAACAGTGTTTCAAAGTTCTAGATGAGAAAATTGGTTAAATTTTGCCCCCCTTTTTTTGCCATTTTGGTGTTGTAATACAGAAAATTTTATGTCCTGTTTCTTGTCCTTCCTCCAGTTCTCTCATTCATTTACTATTACATACCATTTAAAATAATGAATGGAAATAATCTCATAAACTAATAAATACAAGTCTAAGGCTTTCAAAAATCTCAAAATAATAAAATCCACTTTGTTGTCAAAAGTACTGATACAATGTGGGTTCATTTTGTAATACATAATAGGGAAGCAATAGAAATTCTACCTATATTATTCTAAGACAACCTACATTATAAAGCTTTAAAATTTTGGAAGGAATTTAGACTTCTTAATTTCTCTAACCAAAGATTCAAATCTTTCTTTTCAACCAACCAAAAATACTTATGTTTGCTGTACAATTAGTCTAATTCACTGAAATTTGGCAATTATTGCAAGCATTATTTATATCACAAATTATCAGTTGTATTGCTTCATTCCTACAGTTTCATATCACTGTGCTATATAATCTTAGTTTTTTATATTGTTGTCAGTTTTGATCAGTTTCAGCAGATACTTTTGAGTGCTTTTCTAAGTAAACCTTGACTGCTTTATTAATCACCACTCACATATCATCTCTCAATGAAAACTCCACTGAGTCTTTCTTTACTGCACATCATGTTTTTATATCCTCTATAATCTAGTATATGCTGTTTTGCTGGGCTGGAAATTTGTTTAAAGTTGCATGTCTTTTTCAGTCATTAATTTGTTGTCAAAAGTTCAGTCATAAATTTGTTTAAAAA
Source organism: Phylloscopus collybita (assembly GCA_027886175.1). NCBI lineage: Eukaryota > Metazoa > Chordata > Aves > Passeriformes > Phylloscopidae > Phylloscopus > Phylloscopus collybita. The sequence continues at coordinate 26,796,167 of JAJNNQ010000009.1, read as the reverse complement.
TGTTCTCAGTCTATTGTTGCATTATTCTCTCAGTAGGAATAGAATAATTTAATTACAGGCCTTTGACCTAAAGCAGTTAAGAGGAAACTAGTATTACAGTCCTGTGCTTAAATGCCTAGAGCTGTCATTTTCATGTTTTAAGAACTTTCCTTTCTCTCTAATGAGCAATTCCAGCACATTACATACTACCTCATTATGAAGACCTGCAGCTTGCTATTGTGATCTAGATACCACATTGTATCTGGAATCTCTGATTTTGAGTAGCTTTGTTAATCTGTTCTCCCATAAAAAGTAGTAATGGGGATTTCTAAAATATGCAAAGATTCCATCCTGCCCACAGTAAAAAAAAGCAAAATATAAGACAAAATACAAAAAACCAAAACAAACAAGCAAATAAAAAACTCCCCCACCTCCAATCCACAAGAAAAAAAACCCAAACCAACCAAACAAAAAAACCCTCAGCATATCAACCAACTCCAGGGCTCAATTAATTCTGGCTTGAAACATATTCTGATGCAGACAAGTACAGCCCAGTTAAGTGACCATGTACAAGTTTCAGTTCTCTAAGCTTTTCTTCCGTGGAAGATTTATAATGAGTTATTCAATTGTAATGTGTATATGTCTTAGGATCCTGAAAAACTTACTTCATTACTGATGGACAAACTACATTTTTAGTTGTGAAGAGGGAGGAAAGTTTGCAAAGCAAACCAATACCTTGCTGGTCATTAAGGTGTTGCTAAGAAACAATGGTGATTTTACTTTCATGAATGTATTTTTCATGAAGTCTGAGCAAGAAGCCAGATAACTTTGGATTTATCTAATGTATTTGAAACTGAATTTAAAGTGTTGTTCCTTCATGGTGGTGTTCTACTCACTTCAGAAGCATAATGGATTAAAAAATAAATATGGTTTCACTGAAATGGTATTCCTACATCCCAAAGGGAGCAATTGGTTAAAATGAAAGCCTCAGCAATTGATGGGGACAAAGAAAACCCAAGAGCATTTAAAGGATGCATACATCTTTTATTAAATGGTATTCCTTTTTTTATTACCCTCAGTCACAATTAGAAACCAGTTGATAAGTCCTTTCATTTATTTTTCTTGTATGGAAGACCTCTGACATAGCTAATTTTTCCCTTTTTAATTGCTTTTGAAAATCTAATTTCCCTTGATAATAATCAGTTTTATCAAATTACAAAAAAAATAATTAAAGCTGTTCATAGCTAACTCATCTCTCTGCCAACAAACGAAATAGCTAAACTGTTTAGGAAAGCAAACAAAAACTAGCCTTTATGAATAATGGAAAACTGGTCTTATATTATTTATGCTGGAAGACATAGTGGTGGTAGGATTGATTTCCACACAATCAAATTGCAATGATTCATATTATGGCTATCATTCTATTGAATACTGGTAAAAGCAGAAATATAGCCATCAGTGTCACAAGACCACACCATCTTCCTGAAACAGCTCTGAAAGTGAAGAATTTGTTGGACTGAAAGTGAAGAATTAATACAGGCAGTCATAAGGTATGCTGACATTAAAAAAAAACCTTAGTTGTTGACCTTATTTTTTAAAAAGTAAACGAATACCTGTTTCATTCTTGTGAAAAGAAGAACTGGATATTGTGACAGTCTAGAAGACACTGACGTCTGTACAGATTTCTTCATTCCTCTAGATGGATGTACAAAGCTAAAATAACAGATTTCTTGATCTCAAAGCTTAATTATTGGCCCAGCCTCTCTTTTGAATATTACTGTGTTTCAGAGATGATTCTTAGCAAAAATTATTATGAGTAATATTTTCTAATATCATTAGGGAATGTAATGCAGTCTAAATAAAATTAAAATCTTAGTCATTCTCAAGACTGGATGAGAACAAGTCAATGTTAGTAGAAATATTTTAGGTTTGCAACTGTCATAGCAAACAGAACTTTTGAGTGTCTTAAATATTTGTATCACATATGTTATGAAAAAAAATAAATGTACTTCTTAATATCTTGACATATACCAATATAGTTGTACTTACCATGTTAGCTGAAGTTGAAGTCTGCATTAATTACTTTTCTCAAAACTCTCAAAGTATTTACTCAAAAATTAAATGGAATTTGGCAGATCTAATTTTTTTCTACCATGCTATGAGAATTTCTATGTGTACAAAACAAAATCACATACCTTCAGTTTGCTGGTTTCCAAAAACAGTCCCAAATGTATCAATGAACACTTGTTATTCTGTCTCAAAATCGATTTACTTGTCCTTACCAAATGTTCATTTGATTTTTGTTTTGTCTTCAGCAAGTTTATTTTCCTAGGACTAATTTCTGCCTGAGCTCACTGATGTTATCTATATGTGTAATTACATGTATGTATGTGATATATGTATACACAGATACATGTGGGGTGAGGCCACTGGGTTGGAATAGATGTACTGTCATCTGGTTAAGCAAACCAAGTATATATAGATATATTCTCTAGCCTCAAAATCTTTAGGAAGATTACATAACATAGCAAAAAAAGAAAGGAGTGGGAAAAAGTAAGATATTTTCTTTGTAACTGTTATACTTACTACAAGCTTTTTACACCTACTACACTCTACTAACCTAGTTTTTAATCTGCTTGAAGGTAGGGACTTGAGGACAGCTGAATAGTCACAGGAAGATATTAATTGTACTTTATGTCTTTCTAAAGATATATACATTTTTGTAGAGTCTTCCATGCTGTCAGTTTGAAGTACGTGTTAAAAGCCTATATAGTAATAACCAAAAATAATTAAAGGAGAGAACCTCTGCCAGAGCACCATACTTCATAGATTAGGTGTGGGGCAAAGCTTAGTGCCCCCTGTGCAAAAAAAGATTGTATATTAGAACACAAGAAGAAGCTGAAAGGGAAATTTTGAAAGAAATTGATGTAGTAAGAAAAAGTTTTTCTTTACCTTCCCCCTTCTTCAATTTCAAACTTCAGCATAGTTAATGTCAGAGCTCTGGAATACAACAGGTAGATAATTTTTTTATATATTTCATGAGTGCTCTGTTGTTAAGACTATAGAAGGCTCATGTAAAAGGGTAGAAACACTGAAAAAGATAAAAGTACAAAGTGTTATATTGAAGATCTGCCTTGACTGCAGAAGTTCATTATACAATCCTCTTTAGGTAAATAAATAAATAAATAAATAAATAAAATTTACACAAACCCCACACCATAGAACAGATTTTCTGTGGGATTTGCAATTTTCCTAATTCTTCTAACTCTCAAATTGCTGCTTCAGTTTTGTTTCCAGGTTTTACTTCCTCCTCACTGGCTAGTCAGTGCTACAATTGGCATACCTCAGTGGCTCTGCAACCCTTCACACCTCCTACTTATGGTTTCTTATGGTTTAGAAGCACCCAAAATGGCTGAATGGCTCCCACATATAGGTGCTTCCTACCTCAGAAAAATTGCATTGAACCATAAATGCAGTTTGCATGCCTTATCAAAAATGTAAGGGAAAAGACATGCTCTCCTTCATGCTAAGAATATTTTTGAAAGGGTGTGTTTTTCTTTGAAAAAATTGTAGTATATTTCACAACAAAGTAGCAGGTCACAGATGAAGCCTTTTTATACCAGGAAATTGTCTGACAGAACAGTTTGTGTGGGTAAAGAAGTAGATCTCACTGATGGAAATCTCTAAACAAACACCTCTTTGGTTTTGTTGAGTTTGGGTTTGGTTTGGGCTTTAAATTATGAATCTGATGTATCTGTTGGGACAGGTTTCACAAGTTCTAATAACTTTTTAAAAAATGAAGAAATTTTTTCAGGCAATGGAGGAAGCAGAGTCCTATGTTTGCCATACAATTTATGGGCTCTCCATGGAATAAATCAGGGTTTGTAATAAGTACTGTAATTTTTAGCATGTTAAATAGTAGACAAGGGTGTAGTTTATCCCATATAGTCTTTTCTATGTTTTCTATCCCCCTACTAATATATTCCAAGATATTTCATAGCCTCTGGTGTAATCTGAAGTCAAACTTAATCATACTTTACTGCAACAACACCTAAACAAAGAAGCTGGTTTTTCCTTCCTCTCTTTTGAAAAAGTAGAGTTGCTATTATCATAATACAAGAAATGTAGACATCAGTTTTTGCTAAAACTAAGAAGATCTAACTCTTTTGCTGGGCAGAGAATTCTGCTTTTTCGGATTTCTCAGACTGCTCCAAATTTCTTCTTAAAAATCTTGTCTTCTATTACTGTGCTGTGTAACTTGTTTGTTTGTTGGTTTGGTTTGGTTTGGTTTGGTTTGGTTTGGGGTTTTTTTTTGTTTTGTTTGGTTTTGGTTTTGTTTTGTTTTGTTTTATGGGTGGTTTTTTTTGTGGGGTTTTTTTTTTGCGAGTTCAGTGTGATAAATCAAGGACTAGCAAAGTTCTGGGATTCTGATGGATTAATGCCACAGAAAAAAGAACCTCCAGTATTACTATTTTTCAGTATTTGTTGAAATAAAGAGAACTTACAAGGTGTATCAAGCAGGAGAGGGCTAAAAGCATAGGACAGAAGTAGGACTAAATAGAATTGTGAGTCATAAAAAAAAATAGTGAAATTCAGCAATGGGGAGTGCAATTCATGTAGGATCATGGCAATTAGATTTCTAGTATGTAAAAGCCATTAAGAAAAGACTCCAAGAAATAAGGTTATTCCGTCTACAAACTTTTGTCTAAGAAGGAGGGGAGAGCAGATAATGGCCCCAATGAAAATCATCTAAAGATGGATTGATGGATGGATGGATGGATGGATGGATGGATGGATGGAGATAGATAGATAGATAGATAGATAGATAGATAGATAGATAGATAATGAGAGAGAGAGAGAGAAATTTTCTCTGCCCTTTGTAGAAAAGTTCAGTAAGGATAGGTTAGCCATTAAGAAAATCCACCTAGGAAGGTTGATAAGTCTAGAAATAGATTGAGTGGGTGTACTGCCAACCTAAATGCTTGAGCTGCTTAGAAAGAAGTTAAGCAAACAAAGTAGAAGATAAAGTAATATAGATGCAAGCAGTTGTTTATATGTGACAGATTTCCTTTAAAAGACATATGGTGGGGTGGATAAATCTACTCTCCAGGTTGTAACCAATTTTGTTTTCATATTTGACCCTTCCCTGGTGTGAGTTTGCCAGCTCATAATGCTGAAGTACTGCAATACGAATAAAACAGATGCTCTGACCTTCCAGTGAGCTACACAATGTTCAGACAAGGTGGTTTTTTACCACTGTGTAAGTAGGAAAGAAACTGCACTACAGTCAGTAAAGCAGACTGAAAATCAGTTTTGTGTAGTGCCCGAAGGCCTTAGCCTTTGACAGTATATCTTGAAAAAAATTGTCTAGTTATTTTCTTTTGTTTCAAAACATAGGGAAAAAATTATTTCTTTTTCAGTAGAACACAAGGACAATAATATCAGCTGGCAATACCCAACTTTTTCACCTTTCTTTCTCTACCTAATGTTGAACTTTCAAAAAAAAAAAAAAAAAAAAAGGCAACGCTCTTGAAATTTTATTTCTTTGGTCTATTGCAAGCGTGTAATTCACAGCAGCAGGTCAGATGATATAAGCGTTTGAATCTCGCAGCTAGAGAAGTTGTGCTGTATAGTCACCCACTGTTGTGTTATTTATGAATAGTTTGTAATTTAAACATAGCTGGAGAAGTTCACTGGAACAAAATGTGCATAAAACCAACCAATTTTTATTGAGTTCTTTCTTCTCTTCCCACCGTCAGTCCAACTGGTCCGTATCTACTGACAGTTTTATAAAAGAGAGGGACAAGAACTTCCCTGAAGGAAGTATCAGTATCCAAATAATTAGACCTTCATGCTGTTAAATAAACTAATGTACAACCTTTCAAGAATTAGCCTATAAATCATTCTTCTCTTCCTTTGCACTCCACCCCAACTGCCATTACACTATTAATCTACCTCGGCATAGCACTGGTCTCTGTTGGTTCCTTGAGGTCCACTTGATCTTTGTATGTGATTATTTATTTCATTGAAATCTAGAAAAAAAATTATGATCTAAAGGAATAAATTATTCTGCATGATGAACAAAAACGTGTAGTAAAATCTCTTTTCTGTTTTTTTTCTTTTTTTTTAAGCAGAATTATTGAGACTTCATAGAGGTCACCATGGAGATTTTCAATTTCATACATATTATGAATAATTTATGAACAAACAGTGAAATAGTTGACTACATATTAAGAAAACCCTAATCACTGAGTTTTACGTCAGTTTTGCCTGATGTGTCTTTGAAAAAATGGGACTTTAATTCCAAGCACTTCACTATACACTGAAAAATACAGGGTTTTTTTGTTCTGTTTTTGTAAGACATGCATCACTTATTCATGCAGTGGACTCTTCATCATTATGTAGAAAGGTAACTTTTGCATTATCTAAGAGTTTCTTTTAAAGTCAATCCCTATGTGATCTCTAACTGTGACAGATTCAGTCAATTCATCATTTATGCTGAACTAGCTTTTCAAGACTAGAAAATTAGCCAGTCTACCATTCACCTGATATGGCTATGAGCAGAAGGTAAATTTATCTCAGTAAGTATTGATATTAGGCTTAGTGAAATCTGCTTTGAGAACCCAATTATATATCCTGGCTTTCTTTGATCCGCACTATACAAGATTGATCAGATTAATGAGTGGTGTGAATCACAAAATATGCTACGTACATTATAGGATAATGATTTTTTTCCATTCTCTTTATCTTAGCTAATCCTTATTCTACTGTGTTCCTTGTGGGAATAGCTTCCACTGCTTTTTACATCAGAGGGAACTTCTGTGGACAGCAGGGGAGAGGTTTCTACAAATCCTACCAAGAACTAAGATGTGCAGCACAGAAGTCTCTGAGGCTTGTGTAAGAAATCTTTGTGTTTCAGCTTGATTCAAGATTAATTTGAGATACATGCTTCCTGGATACTGACAGCATCATGTCTTTAATTAAGAGGTATTGAGAAGATTCATAAATTTGAATAGATATTAAAATCTCTTATTAAGATATCCCATTGTTTTATGCAAGAAAGAGTACCTTCCAAAAGAAGAATTGAATTTTGTCTTTGACCTGTGAGCAATGTTCATGGCCAGAGGAGACTGAATAGCATTTTCTGAAGTCCCAAACTGCAGCCTTGTTCTCAGGTTAAATTATAAATATACATAGGTTTATTTGTTTTGTTTGGTAGGTTGTCATAAACATGGGAATGCAAAATTCAAGTAACTGCATTTTTTGATTTTTCAGCCTTGTAAAAATGTAGGTTACTGCTTTGGTTCAGTTCTAGTCCAATAATTTCAGTTACAACTTCCTTTAAATCAAGGGAACATTTTTAGGAACGGAGAGCGAAGGTACATAGCAGTATATTAATTATTTAAACTATTTGTGGGTGTGTTGATCCAGTCTCATTTATTTATTTATTATTTATTAAAAGGAGTCAGCTTTTTCTCCTTTGTTAAACAACCTTGCTCTTTGGTTTCTGTTTCATTGTCGGGGAGGGTGGGTTATTTTTTGTCTGCACTAATATGAAATAACTTTTTATGGTGATCATGAGAGAAAGGGTTGAGAGACAGCACTCTCAAAATATTTGTCATTCCCCCTTTCCAAAAAATCACTTTTGACTGAGGTTATCAGGCATACCTGGCAGGGCCTGGGAACCGAGGCTACCGGTGGCATAGCCTGCTCTGAAATGAAGTCTTGAAGGTGACAAGCCAAGGCAGAGACATCCTGGGACACTGGAAGTGACCTCAGGCAGGGCAAGAAGAGAAAGAATCCTGGAGCAGTGGATGAGCTACAACAAGAAGGATGATGGAAAAGCAGAAAGAAATCAATGCACACAAAACTCCAACCTCCTGCACTACTCGCCTCCTTGGAGAGACTGGGACAGCTTCAATGTGACCACAGCAAAAACAGTGCTTGTGGAGACTAGGGAAGTGGGAGACAATTCTTTTGTAGGATGCAGGAAATCATGATGGGTTTGCCTGTAACAATGGGTACTTTTTATTTCACTTCAGTGTACATTGTTGAGACATCCATGTGAAAATCCATTTCACTTTTTACCTCATCTTGTTTCCTTATGCAGATCCTTATCTGAGTCCATACAGCCGTAAGTTTTCCCCAGGTGTGTTTTTACAAAAGGTTTTTCTTTCTTCAAATGATGTAAGTAAAATGCTCAGTGTGCACTTTGATTTGCTGCTTTTTATATGATGATGAACCATCAAACCAGCATTTTTATGATTAAAATTATAATACTAAAAATACATTTAATTGTGGTAACTTATAAATTTGAGAATATTTTACCTGATGTTTATGTAGAAAAAGACACTATTCATAGGTTAAAGATTTTAAGTTACTTGAAGTAGCAATTCTGACAGTAGTTATCTAAACTCAGTTGAATTTTCTTCTCAGCCAGTTCTAATAACTTAATGGATTATGCTACTAAAATGCAAATATTCCAGTTAAGCTAGAAATCTCACAAGCATTTTGACAATTCTGTTTTATAATGCTGTACTATAGCACATAAAGATTGAGCTGTTTGAGTACTGAGAAATTCCATATTTTTAATCTATAATTCCCCTCATTTTGGAGACTTGCAAGGGAAAAAATTATTCTGTTATTGTCATTAGTAATAGCATTCTTAAAATGTCTGTTTGCTTATCTTAGTTTGGTTCTCAACTCCTTTTCTATTTCAATAAAAGGAGCACACATTCAAAGCATCAATTTTACAGGATTTATTTTGAGGATTTGATTTTAATTATTATTGTAGCAGATTTTGTTCTTGAAAATATGTTTGAGGTTTCTAGCTGCACACTGCTTTTCAGAACTTCCTCTGCCATTCGGTTCAAATGACTTTTCTTTTATAGCTGATAAGCTTTGTTTGTGGTTGACTCGATTATACCCTGAGCAAAGTCTGAACACTTCTTACCTAATTAAGGAGTCAGGCTGACATGTTTCATGAGTATAAGTGTATCTGACTTGCATAAAATAGCTAATTTTTCTGCCCTAAAATTTAATACTCAGGTGCTAGTCATATAAACTACAAGTGGAAAGCCATACCATGCTGTTTGGATGTCAGTGCCAAAGCTATTCAGAACAGCTAGAAGTACCTTTTTGCTAGAACTGCTTATTTTAAAAGAAACCATTACAGATTAAGTAGGGCTTGCAAGAAAACATAGACATAAGGAAAACTGAGATGGGAGGATGTATCTTTATTGGTTCCATGGTAGTAAAATAGCTGTGAAGAAAGCTCTATGTTGATTTAGATGCAGCCTACCACTATATAATGAGCACTTTGGGCAAGCTTCCCGTCAGTCTAATCCTCAGAGCTTTTTATGGGGAAGTTCTTGTGAGTTTGCTCCCCTAGCCCACTGTCAGGAGGGCAGTATGCTGCCAGTATGCAAGTTAAGCTGGCAGAGTGCTGCCAGCCACATGACCAAGACAATTAACTGTCAGGGATGGCACATCTCCACTGTGCTTCAGCCAAAAGCTGCCAAGAGTTTGCAACTTCTTGTTACCAGTGAAATTCCTGATTTTACTTCTTTTATCTATGCCTCAGCAGAAAAGTCAGGAAAATGAACATCCATCCTTACTCAAACATTCACTCTCAAATATTTTAAATAATTTGAAAGTGAGTGCTATTTCTGGAGCAGATTACCATCATGGGATATTTACCATATGAGTCTTTAAACATGCTTATAATTGCTATATAAGCAGGAAGAATGGGTTTAAAAATTGAATGTGTTAGAGCAAGTAGTGAAACCTAAGCACGACAGAGACATGGCATAGTCTCTTATATTATAGCACAGACATATGAGTTGGAGTGTGCCTGAGGGTTGCTGAGCAAAACATGCTTGTCAAAGCACCTAATTCTGATTGAGGATATGAGTAGATTGAATAAGAATGTTTACCTTAATATTAGTGCAGGACATACAAAAGTGTGCCTTGGTGTTGTTACAGTCAGTAGTGGAACTGATGACACCCCCTTAGGAAGAGCACTAAGTGTTCTTCTTGCTTAAGTAAAACATGTCAGCATAATCTAGGCTAAAATAAATGTGAACAAAACTGTTTTATTTTAAATATAGGGTATGTAGCTCTCATGAACAAATCTCTTTTTCCTCTATTTCTCTGATTCCTGATGTTTTGGTGATCTGGCAAGCATGATCTGAACAGCAGTGCCTTTCATCCTCAAATACAGCCATGCATCCCAGCTCATTTGACAGTAACTTTCTTTTCCAGGAATATAATTCCAATCCACAATCAACAAACTCATGGTTGTTCTAAATGCTACCATTTTTCCTCATAATCTTTATCAGTCAAAACTGAGTACTGCAGGATTATTCATCACAGACTGTTGTTTCTGGCACTAGGATCCATCCAGTTAGCTATTACATATAGTACAAACCAATTTTCCTAGACCTGAGGAATAAGTTCTCACTGTATGTTGCCTTACTAGAGAAGGTAATCATCATCATACAGCAAGTATGTGCCAGACTTTCTGTCTTAAAATATAAAAATGGCATAATTTCCCAGGGCATGCAACCTGCTCCTCTGACTTGTCTGACTTTTGACAGAGCTTCTGTAGTCTTCAGGGGATGTAATCTTCAGCAAGGAACCTTTCATTCACATATATTAAAATCCAGTTAGTTTTAATTACAGGAGCTTTCTGTCCATCTTCAGTGTTTTCTTTTAATTTTATGGGTCTTTTTAAGGATCATCTCCTTGGCCTGTTATCCATCACCAACTGGATACTTCTTTTTGTCATGCAATTTTTTTTTTATGTAGAAAACTCTGAAACTCATTTTTGTGATGAACATACCTATGCCTGATAAAAACTAAGATGATGGAATGTTAAGGAGGCATAAAAGATACTTTTTTCCCAATAAAAAACGTCAAATTTAATTCTTCCCCTGGAGAAGTAAGCCTGCACCAATTCTTGTAATCAAGTCCAGATCCATTAGACATTTTAAATAAGTGTTTTCTGTGGGATCCTTTGCATACCAGTGGTTGCTGTGACAACCATAGTTTGCCCATTCAGGTTATTTTCCCAAAGCACATAACAAAATTATCTTTTGCCTCCAAAATTCCATATGTTCAGCTCTGAAAGCTGGTATATCTCCTTAATCTTAGACCATTTTCTTCCTCCTCTCTCTGTTTTGCCTCTTATAGCCTACCAACCTGCCAGACATGCCAGGCCTAACACATATTTAATGCATCTCTACAACTCTCTTTGATAGTCAATTCACCACAGGTAGCCCTTGCTAAAAAAGTTTCCATTCCTAATTTTGGATGTCATTAATTTTGCCAGTTCCAGTAGAACAGAAACACCCTAACTACCTGGAAAACATGCTTGTTTCTTTTCCATTATTTTGTTAGAAAGAAGTGGAATTAAATTTGTTTATTTCTCCCTGTAAAATTAAAAAAAAACCAGTATCAGTTGAATTGTCTCTTAATAGGTCTGATATTTGATGCTTAAATTGATTAGATAATTTTCATTCAAACATGAGAATAGTGCCACTGTATCATAACAGGCAGCTTTCCAGAAAAGTGTAAATTTTGACATATTTCTCTGAATTGTTTTTCACATTTCAAACACACTTAAGTAAAACATGTCAGCATAATCTAGGCTAAAATAAATGTGTACAAAATTATTTTCTTTTAAAATATGGGGTATGAAGCTTTCATGAAGAAAGCTTCTAATAAAACATGAAATTTCAGTCTCCAGTTTTCCACCGTGCTGAACCTAAAAATATTGTCAGTTTAGGTTATTCACATTTATGATCTTCTGAATTTCCCCTTCCCCCATTCACCCCCAAATGAGCACTAACATTTCAAAACATTTAAAAAGGGTTTTATATGTTTCCTGTTCAGACGAACTTAATATAAATCACCTATATCCACTTGTCTTTCACTAGTAGGGAATATAACCTGCATTCTGCAATGCTATCACTGTTTTCCCGTGCTGTGGGAGGGGGTTAAGTACATCCTTGGTTTTTGACCATGCAATGAATGTACTTCCTATTTCAAGTTTTATCAAATAAATCTCTTCTAATCTGCCTTGCCATTAAATGTGTCTATTCTCTTAAAAGCCTCTAGTGGTGCAAGTTAACCTTCCTACCCTCCAAGAGGTAGGGACCTTTTCCTGTCCAAGATTCCCCACAACCCTTTGAACAGAGCTGGTGCAAGATGACAACTCTCTATCTGTTTGCCCCTTCCAGTGGCACAGCACTGCACACTGCTTGTCTCTCAGCACCTCCTGCTTGCTGTCCCTGCAGCTCCCCTTCCCTTGGATCCACATGTGCAGTGTACCTGTGGCAGCTGTTTGCTTTAATCTGCATTGGCACAGGTTTAATACAGCAATATCCCATAAGTCTGGTGCAAGAGTGGCATTATTACCAGGGGGCTGGATGAGTCAGATGAGATAAATTAACAGGAGTTACTGAAAGCAGAGCCCTTTCATACAAAGTGCCCATCCTTACGCAGCTGTCATGAGAAACCCTTGCACAAAACACTTCCACTTCCCACATTGTTTTTATTCTTTCCTTTGAGCAATCCAGAGGCATGTCATGCAGAAGCCTTTTTTTTTAAAATGTTGCATGATAAATAGCAGAACTTGGATGTTTCCAGATGATATGAATTGTTTTAAAATGCTTGCTTTATAAAATCATATCAAATGATTATGAATCTGTATTTAGTTTGCAACAGGAAAATATTCTAAATATTTTACCACCTTTGTATGTATGTAATCATCCCTTTCTGTTGGCATTAAAACACTTTTTTTTTTCCTATGAATATAACTCAGAACTTCTGCTATGAAACATCACGTCTATTCATCTCTGTATTTACGTGTTTTAGAAAGCTAGTGTCCTTATATGGGATTGAACCAGATGGCCTTTAAGGGTCTCTTTCAACCCCAGTCCTTCAATGATAGTTATTACTTTATTTATTTTTATCTTAGCTAAGCTTCTAAGAGTTTCTGGTTACTTTTAACATCATCTTTCTATCCTGGAACATCCTTGTCATGATCAGAAAGTTGTTTTGCATTCTTCCCTCACCTAGCACCTCATAATAGCATAATCCTTCATTTTTGTTCTGGTTAGGAAAAATCTGCCATTAACTAGGACAGCATGCCACTGACTTCTCTGCTCTAATACACGAAATCTTTTCATGTGAAACGTAACTTTTTCTTGTCTGCATTTATTCTGACAAGGTTCATTTTTATCTTTATAAATGATGACATATTAACACATATTTTCTCACTGAATTAGAGTTATTGCACTACAGAGCTCCCAGTCTGACAACCATTATGAATTCTCTGTCAAATCCTACTGGTTACTATGGCTGTAATACTATCACTGTGTATTTCTTCCTGTTACCAGGTATTTTGGGAAAAGCTCTACAAGTTTTTTAGCAGTTGTTAATAAATTAATCAAACACAATCTTCAAATGTACCATTACATAAAGATGCCTGTGTGTTATTATAGCTCACTTGTGTTCTTCACTGTCTAATCTAAGTCTACATTGTATATTGCAAATTGTACTCAGGGGGAGCTACAGTTTAAGTTATGCTGTACCACACAGCAACAAAAGATTGAAAAAGTCACCTGAAAAATAGCTGTTCACTAATTGCTGTATAGTTAAACTACAATGAGCTGGAGCTCCCTTTTAAAATTATTTTTAAAGTGATCATTCTGTTAGTTTGAAATCTCTAATGAACAACCAAAGGCAGATGAGTTCTTCCCAACTAGATTCACAGATAATCAGGTAATTGTGTTTTCCTTTTACTTTCTATTTCTTTTTTCTCATTGCTATTGGCAAATAAGTTAGAAGTACTCCAAGAATGTTTTGATCTTTTAGATTTTCAGGTTAGCAATGTTTGCCTTTTTTTTTTAAATGATAATGTGTTGTTCATTTTTTGCTTACTTTTGGCTGGCATGCTTCTCAACAAACTAGGAACTTAGCAAAGAGAACATATGAAGCAACTTTCTTCAAAAAGCTGAGGTCTTAAAACACAAGATATTAGCAAATATGTACATAAATTCTAAATGGAAGATTTAATACAGGATGTAATTACTCACCTAGATGTGTTGTCTATATTCTCATGCAATAGTGCGTCTAATGTTTATTGATTGCAGGCTATCTCTTCACTTCAAAATCCAAGACAAAATGGAGAGATTAATAGATCCTTTAGGGTACATACATGTAGCATAAGAAATCTCTGGAATCTCAAATTTCAGTCCCAGAAAAAAAGAAGTGGCTGAACCTGTTACTTTTGAAACCCACTGGACCCTCTGAAGTGAGAATGGATAAGTGAATTCAACATTATTAGTGCTGAAATGTGTCTGATTGGACTAGTTTAAGGCTACACTCCTTCAAATTCCCTCCCTGCCTTCAAATTCCCTTTTATCCTAATATTCTGCTATTGTAAATTTCCAGTAAGATGACTGATTAGCCTGCTTAATACTCAACTATCAGTTTACAAGTTATGATCATTACAAACATGGTTCTCCACAGAATTGTTATATTGTTATCAAATATTTTAAATTAGCCTACTAGTACCAGTGCAAATACTACAAGTTCTTGTTAAATAGATTTGCAACATTATGCAGGAAAATGTAGAGAGTAATAATTAAAAAAATATATATGTAATATATTTTATGACTATCATTAGCATTCTTTGAATATGGAAAGTCTGAGTTTTAACTCCATTTCCAATCAAATTACCAAACCTAGAAGACATATGGTAGAACAAACCACTTCACAGGAGTCACAACTGAACCATAATGGGAATTTCTCCACTCTTTCCAAGGGTCATGGGATCAAGAGTGGCGTGTGTATTTTTCTGAAGTTTGCTTCAGTTCTTTTCCATTGAGTCATTCTTTACATCTACTCTCAAATTATTTTGCTTATTGTATAAACAATCTGACTGAACATGATCACATTAAGGTCACATTTTTAACTCCTTTTAATAGTTTTGAAATATTTAATTGTTTAAAAACTTTTGAATTACAGGAGGTACTCCACTGACCAGATTTATTAGGAACTAAAAGTCTAGCATGAGATATCACACTTCGTTGGCTACTGTTGACTCTGCAATGTAATTTGACAGAAAACACAGGTGAATGATCTCCTCTGAGATTTGTGCCACTACATAAGGCAGCCTTGCTGAAATGTGCAAATGAAAAAAACCAAACAAACTTGCTTTAAGACTATTAAATCTGTCTGGTGGGTTGGTTTGAAAGTGACTAAACTGTAACATTTTTTTTCAGTTTCTATCATCTCGCTCTATTCTTCTTCAATTTTCTTGTCAGCTTTAATGCAGATGAAAATAAATTCAGCCAAAACAAGTGTTTTCAATGTTCTCAGAGCAATATCTTGAATCCATGAATAGAACTAGAGGTTAAAATCACCATTATCATGTTCTTTGTGCCTTCTGTTAATAATTTCAATTCCTAAATTATATTTATTCTTTATTTAAAGATTTCTAAAGATATAAAGTGACTATAGGCCTAGGTATTTTTCTTTACATAATACCACACCTTTAAAAATATTTATTAATTTAAATGAGTTTGGGTTTGGCTTGCAATGTACACTCTTGTAGTTATAAAATTCCAGTTAATCTCTTTTATATTGCCAATAAAATCCCTGAAAGAAAGAAGAAAATTACTTTTCAGCTTTCCTCTCAGTAAACTGATTTTATTTTTTTCTGTCCTTATTTTTTTTCCTGGACTTTTCCTATTATTTTAGATTGCGGTAGTGAACAGAGGTCAGAAAACATCATTAAAACTACTCACAAAGAAAGTGATTATGAAAAGCTGACTTCGGTGCTAGTTTTTGTTCACTAACAGGGGCTTCTAATGAGTATGTTTAATATGCTTAAAGCTGATTCTATCACTGTTTCCAACATCTTTCCACCTGCAATCTGATATGCAGTCTGAAACAACCTCGGAACGAAATCAAACATTATAGACAAGACCTCTTGGAATTTCTCGGAGAATTATCAAAAAGGAAAGAATTCTGGAAGCTTTCAAGCTTGGAAAAACAGTGATGCTGGATAAGCCTCTTACTAAGTTTTACAGAAACCACATATTTAAAGGACCAAGGCAGTCTTCATAGAATCTCTTGGAATATTAAAAAAACCCAAAGCAAACAAACAAAAAGCTGCAACCTCTGGAGAATACAAGAGGGCAAAAGGATTGTGTTAAGACTTTTTAGCTAGTGTATAGCAATGAAATTAGAGAAGCTAGACAACCTGAAGGAGAATGGATAGTTTACATTCTCTCTAGAGAGAATGAGCAGCAGAATGAGAGCAGAATAGCAGATCATAAATAATGATCTGTGCTTTATGGAGGCCTGATCTTTGTGGGAAATTGCTTTGGGAATTCATTAAATATTTGATTTCTATTCTGCTGCTCAGACTCTCCTTCCTATATCACCACATAAGTTAACCTTTTCTATGGTGTTAACCTCTTGCAAGGAGATTGTTAGAGGAAGAACTGTAGCTGATTTTTCTTGCTAATTTAGATTACAAGTGTAAGCAGACATGGAACATGGCAAAGGTCCAGAACCAAATTTCATCTACTGATTTAACTTGATTTACAAGTTAAAAAATAAAATATTGTTTACCATCTTGAAAGTTGGGAAGAATATCTTTTGATGATAGGTTACTGAATTGTTTTCCATTGTACTTTGACAGACAGCTAGCCTTGTTGAACTTCAAGAGATCTCTCTGGATGCCGTCCTTTCCCTCCAGAGTATCAACTGCACTACTCAGTTTGGTGTCACCCATGAATTTGCTGAGAGTGAACTCAGTCCCACTGTCCCAGAGATATTTAACACTGCTGGTCCCAATACCAACCCCTGAGGAGCACCACTTGCCACTGATCTCCACTTGGACATTGAGCCATTGACCACAACTGTTTGAGTGTGACCATCCAAACAATTCTTTATCTAGGGAGTGGTCTGCCTATCACATTCATGTCTCTCTAGTTTAGAGACAAGGAAGTCTTGCAGGCCAGTGTCAAATGCTTTGTACAAGTCCAGGTTGATGACAGCAGAAGCTCTTCCCTTATCCACCAACACTCTGCATGCATCATAAAAGGCCACCAGATTTATCAGACAGGATTTTCCCTTAATGAAGCCATGTTGGCTGTCATCAATCACCTCCTTATCTTCCATGTGCCTCAGCATAGCTTCCAGGAGGATTTGATCCATGATCTTCCTGAATATAGAAGTGGGACTAGTGGGCTTGTAATTCTTCAGAGATAAGAAGCAAACTTGACTTCAGAATTTTTTCTTTGCAGCCTATAAATTCAAAGAAATTGCAAAGCTTAAAAAAAAATAGAAATAATTACAATGGGATTTCAAGCAACTCTTGTATTTGAAAGCATAATGACTCTTGTCCCAGTCTCACTGCTTGCTTGGGAGTTGAGTTTTACCTCAGAGGAAAAAAAAAAATAAGGTATGGTACAATATGCAGTACAGGAGCTATAACCATCTCACAGACTTCCTCAGGGCAAAGTTACCTGCACAATACAGGTAAGGAACTGGGATTTTTAACTGCTAATTCTTAGAACTTTTCAATATAATAGAGAGAGGGGAAAAAACTCTGCTACTCAACTGTATATGTGCCACCTGGGAATAACTTCAATACATAGCTATATTATCTCTCCCTCAAACTAAAATCCATTTTGATTTCATTTGCATTTTTATTTAAACCCAGACAAAAAAAAAAATACCAGGCTTGTCTCTACTAATGGGTATTTATTTAAAAAAATCAAAATACTTATCTAGGAATAGAAAATTATTTGTATGTACAACCAATATAAAACTCAGAATAGCATAAAGATTTCCTTTTCAGAAAATCTTGCTCTCTCTGTTTTTCTCTCTCTCAAGAATGATGTGGAAATTTAATTTCTACTATCATTTCCATAGAATGCATATTTCACACATAGATTTACAGGCAATGTTTTCATGTCCCATGTATTGTTAGAGCAGAATTTATTTTTCTTCAAAAAAGAAAAGAAAAGAAAAAACCTAAAAACCAAGAGGTATGGTAATAAGAGGTAATCAAGAGATAAATGGTATCACAGGGGGGAAAAGCACAAAATAGGTCTACAGCAACTGTTTCTGTCTGTTATCAGACTGCACATGAACAGTCTGCTAACAAGCTGGAAAATGAAGAAGGGGCCTAGAGGTCACATCCAAGTTCAGCTTTTTACTCATCAGTGAGGGGTCCTGTGGGAACCCATTGTATCTCAACAGACAGCTGATGGCTCAAGGTGTCAAGTTAAAAATGAGTACAAATATAAAGGCTGGATAGAAGCTCTAAGATCCTGCAAGAGTTGTTACAGTTGCAGAGACATGATACAGAAAAAAAAAAGATGAGTCTTCAAGATTCCAAACAAAAAGGAAATCTTAAGACCGCAAACAACTGCAGAAATTCAAGATAGTCACTATTTTTGCCTGTAACAATGTTTACCTGTTTTTTCTTCCAGGAGTAATATTTTTATACTATGAAACTGCATTTTGTACAGTAACTTCTCCAGTGCAAGGCTGCATACTCTATGGGATAAATTATATAGGTATATAGATTTTTTTTTTTATGAGTGACTCAGGCTAGTCATTTCTAGGACCTGAGTGGGGTGGTGAAGGAAGACTTGTTTCAAATACAGATTTTTTTAAACATTGACTATTTTATAAACCAGCAAGTTTTAAAAAGCTGCGCCAGGAGGCAGCATCTTTTTGGGAAATGCCTTTTACACTTTGCTGCCAAACCCCCTCTCTTCTCTGGGGGTTGCAGAAATTGTTAAAAACTGTGATAATGTTTTTGAAAGGATTTCTAACTTGATTTGTCAATGAAATTTGAATGCATCTGACAAGTGGCAGAAGGTGATGAAGTGGTGATCAGACCAAAGACTCTATCATACAAAGGGCAGCAACAAGTGCTAAAAGCACAATATTCTGGGGCTGGACCCACATTAATTGTAATGCACATTGCATCTCAGCTGAGTCACAAAGAATATTGTTAGGCATCATAGCAGCATTAAAACTCTATAATCCATTATTTCGTAAGAGTGTGTAGCAATGCACTTTTCTGTTCTGGGACAAATAGTTGCAAATATTATCTTCACTCCCCAGAAGACGTGAGAGATGCTCATTCTGAACACAGGCTGGAATGCAGTTTATGGCTTCATAATTTCTTGCCCATACTAATGACAGCACTTTTCAGGAAAAGAATCTGAAAATGTCAGTCTACATCAGAAATAAAGAAGAAGAACCTATCCTTCTCAGAAATGCTCAAGAAATGTATGATGATCAAAATCTGTTGGGGCAACGATATGTCAGTATCAAGGCTGTAAGATTTTCATTAGCTCAGAATAAATAGTGGTTTGCTGCAGAATGAAAAAAATTGATTATGTGTTTGCATAAAATATTTTCAGAATACCATATGGATTCTGCATATTACCTTTATATTGCAACAATTTCTCCCTTCTGAAGGATTTTCTTTTCTGTTTCCTTACACAGCATACAAATACAGCAAAATACAGTGTGCTACTATTTAAACCAAAGCATTAACAATATATACGTTATATTCCTGTCATTCAGATATCATTATCTAGCCCACATTAAAATAAATGTTGATATTTAATTTGTTCAGCTAAAGCTAATTTCTTTTTTACTACAGGTGGCCAAGTAGTTGGTGCCTTAGCTACCTCAGCTGTGCTCTGCTTACAGCTCACATGGTGATAGGGTCAGTCCTGCAAGAAGGAATCCATATTGCTGAAAGACCAGCCTGTCAGGAGAGCTCCACCACACTAACACAAAGATTAGTCAAAGGTTTTAGTGTCATTGTTTTTAAGATGTGACACAAATGTACACTTTTTTTTACACTTTTTTTTTTTTTTTCTGGAGAAGTGTGAAGCCATCAAACATGGTCATATTTTGATTTAAAATTTCTCTGGTGATTTCAGATACATTTTTTTTTTTCTGATGCTGTGTTGTGCTGCTTTATCTCTACACAGTTCTCTATTCTGTGCCACTCATCTCTATACCATAAAGATGAGTAGAAAGATTATTGTATCTGGTCTGAAGGTCCTAAAAATTCACTCTGAAAAAATCTAGCACATAAGCATAACAAAGAATGGCAATGGCTACCACTCAGGGCTGCTGTTTTCTGGAGGTGTGCTGCTTCCCTGTTAATTCCTTGGTATAGCTACAGATTTAAGCTTCACTGGGCGAAGCAGGAATACATATTCACTTTATTAATTTATATGTATTCTGTTATAGCCATCTCTGCTATAACCTGCTTGGTTAGGCTAGTTGCCTGCCACAGAAATAAGAAGAAGTATCCTTCTCAACATGTGAGTGTTGATCTGAGAAGCAGAGAGTCACCAGTTTCTTTGAAGTTTTTTTGTTCTCCCAGAGCAATGCTCAGTGTCTCCTCCCCTTGGGGGCAGCAGGGGTTGACAAACAAGGAGAGAAAACACCGGGAACAATTCCAGCAACAGTAGCCCTAGGTCTTAAAAATATTCCTGTCAGTGACTAGCACGAGAGACTTCTCAACTTATCACAAGAAACCAAAGAAAGATGAGTCCATGTTTAGTCTGCCCTGTGGCTGGAATTCTGGAGAAGGCAAGTGAAGCTGTATGAAATTCATTGATCTTTAGTTAGAATGGGTAAATATGGTAATGAAAAAATACTGCTGAATACTGAATGCTTTGTTCTGTATGGAGATGGTGGGATGCAGAGACATTTACATTTTCAAGCTTTTATTTTTTGCTTTTTTTTTGGTTGCTTTGGGACTTTTAAATTATTTTGAATTCCCCCTTGCCAGGTGACTGACATGGTTTCCAAATACATTCTCCATTGAATCAAAAACCATTTCATGGTTTTACATACCATGAAAGTTAAGACATATTCAACAGACCCTCAGTAAAAAAATTATGATCCTCTTTTTTTGGTGTATAAAAGCAGTTTTCAAAAATTCTGCTTAAATATATGAAAATACAGTTCCAAATATTTTGAAAACAGTTATTCTAATTATCTTATTTAGTCTAATTGATAAAAATCTTTTTTTGGTGGTTTTATTTTAACTTCTGTTAGAAGACCTTTGATCCTCACAGAGTATGCTTTAATCAGATTGAGACAAGATAGCTGTGATGGGCAGACTTATTTATTCAACGTCAGGAAAGAATAGTGATTTCTGTTCAGCCCCTCAGGCTGCTGTGGGACGAGACTCCCACGGAGCTGTTCCACAGGACAGCTGCAACCTATATCACAGACTGACTGTTATTGAACTTCCATTTAGTGCCCTAATCAAAATACTTGTTCATTGACACTTGCACATGATGGCTTTATTTTGTTAGCTTTTACAATGAATATGCTACTTCTGAAGACGAATAGACTTGACATACACTGTAAAGCCAGGGGAGGCAGAACAACAACAGCAATTCCAATAGCTGCTTCCTTTCCTAAAATGTTACATTTTTTTTGAAAGCTGAGAATTAATCTCATGCTACAGTAACTGAACAGAAATTCAAGACAACTTTTTCTTTATGAAGTGATCACAAAACTAATGGTTTCTCGATATCTGTCAAGCAGGAGAAACTTATGCCAAAGTCATTTAGGGCACACCAAAAAAACCCAGACTGAAGATACTGATACTTTCCAAATGAACATTTTAATTAACATTCTTTCTAGAGGTCACTAGGAGCATCTAACTCAGTTTTAGACATTGGTTTGTTTTTAATCTTTG
Source organism: Phylloscopus collybita (assembly GCA_027886175.1). Classification (NCBI taxonomy): domain Eukaryota; kingdom Metazoa; phylum Chordata; class Aves; order Passeriformes; family Phylloscopidae; genus Phylloscopus; species Phylloscopus collybita. Next base: position 26,774,407 of record JAJNNQ010000009.1, on the reverse strand, counting down.
TTGCCCATATAACAAACCCTCGTATTGGTCAGAGTTTTGAAAAGACTGCACCACCTTCTTTAAAAGTGAGCACATCAAAGCCTTGCCCGTTTATCATGCTAGGCTTTGCGGGAAAACAAACAAAAACCAAGTAGCTCTGAAAGCAGAAAATAAAGACCAGGTCTACTAAAAGACAGCGGTGTTCTAGACAGTTTTTAAGTAAGTTTTTCCTCTGCCCAGTGTGCCCTGTTTTCATCGTATTCCTGGATTTGTTTAATTTCCTCTGAGTTCTCAGGAAAATTTCCTCAGTGCTATTGCTGGGTTAGAGATCTATTCTTGCCATAGGCAAGCTCAGTCACCCCTTCGCTTGCATTCATTCCTCCTCCTCTGACCAGCTTTTAAAAAAGAGGCGTTCTCCAATCCAAGGCCTAAAACTCTCCTTTTCCTGCTTTGTATCAATCAAGCCAGCAAACACGAAACTTTCTTTTCCATTTCTCAGAAACATAGTTTTAAACATTTCAGCAATATACAAAAATGATGATCAAACCAACCAATTATGGCCTGGAAAGAGTTATGTAGGATCTCAGCTTCCTGAACTCTATCACACTTGTTTGTGGGTGCCCTTCTGCATTTTTCTTTTGGAAACTGTGAAAATCACAGGGAAAGACATCTTTGGATATGTCCCACATTTGTGTCAACTTAAATGGTGTTCTCTATCTCTGTTTCATATGATTGTCACATTCCTAGTGTTAAGCTTCATTTAAATTATTTTATAGGGTTGATGGAATTACAAGTTTGTATTTTAGTTACAGTAAAATAGGTCTTTTGTCACAAGTAAGAACTACAATGTATATTTTTATTATGTAAACATTGCATGACAAAGTATCTGCTGAAGTGCTCCTTTATAACTTTGATAATTCCAACTGATTACAGCATAGTATTGTATAGAAACCTTTTTTTTTTCTCTATTCTAAAAGAAAAATCAACTTTGTACTTCCTCCCTGGCTTTCTTACTAAGCAGTAAATTCTCCCTAGTAATGACTAGGAGATAATATAAACGTAGGTCCTTTCTCTTAAGATTTAACTATGTAGGAATGGGGCAGAGAATATTACATTATCTCAGTATAGAAGTCTTGTGTAGGAAATATTTGATCCTAGAATGTGGATTATGTGCACATTGATATTGAAATCAATTAGACTTGTAAGACCTAAAGTTGCTACAACTATATTAACATGACCTCTGTGCCTGTGAGCACACAGGAATGAAATAACAGTCAACCACTTTCAGTTTTTAGTGAGAGAAATCCACAGAAGATTTCTGTTAAATTGTTAGAGCATCTCTCAGCAGAGTGGTGAGTCACATGAGTTTATTTGGATGAAGCTGGCAGTAGGTAAATTTAGACCACACAGTCATGAATGTTGTTTCCTGTGGAAGAACTTCGATTTTCTTAAAATAACTATCAAAGCAATTGAACAATTTTAACTGAAGAACACAAAGCAGCCTCCAGCCCCACTTTCACCATGAGGAGTCTACTTTTCATTTCCTACACAGCTGAGAACGTGGTTGTTCTATATGCCAACCCTGAGGCTGCAAACTAGATCCCAGCCAATTTCAACTAGCTTTTGCAACTTGTATAAAAAGATGTAGTCTCTGAACACCTCATGTTATCAGCTATGCATGGGGTTATATTTATAGTCAATACCCTAACATGCATGTAGAAGACAGCTAGAAGAGCCATATGCTCCAGAGCATTTGTGCCATATACTTCCACTTACGTAAATGGAAAAGTTTTACGAAAATGACAGGAAAATTACTCTTGCACTGGACACAATGACTGCATCTACATGCCAGGATTATTTGCTAGACCAGAGACAAGCCAGCACTGTTTTTTCACATTCATCCACCCAACTCTCTTACCTTCCAAAACTGACTGTTGAGAACAATTTCATTAGTCTGTGCCAATTCCCAACTCACGGTCAGGAATTCCCTAAAAAAAGCAATAGCTGGTAAGGTAGAAAATACTTCCTCAGTCTTGTGCATTTAAAAGAAGATGTTGTCTTAATAGAGTTATGGGTTATGGGTTTGTTTTCATTTTTTTATGATTTTATAATTTTTTTAATTAATTTCAACCTCTCACGCAGGTATTACCCAATATCTAACTTGAGTTAGGCAGTGATTTAGATGGAAAATTTGTTTCAAGGGAGTCTGATGTTAGTCCCTGTCCAGAAAAATATGTCAGCAAAATATACAGGACAGCTGGTGGTTTGCCCGCTGTGGAACTGGAAGCAAGATCCCTTCAGCAGTGGGGCACTGCACAGACAGTCCTTGCTAGTCAGGGTGCATTTTATACCAGTGCTTTATGAAGGATGTTGATAGCATCTCTGTGTGTCATTGCATACATGCTGTATCTTGAACATATATACATATAAGGCTATTTAAGAACCACCTCCACATAGATGCAGAGACTACAAGAAGTCTGGATTCTTCAAATCAAATTTCTGGTTACTGACAGTATGAGATTCTGCAGGCTGCATGATACAGATCCAAGGCATATACAAACAATAATAACAATTATTTCAGCACTGTAATTAATGTCAAATACATATTAACTGAATTAACTATAATGGGTTATTTGAACTTCTTGCATTCTGCTCTGTTGTAGAAATAAATTAAAATATGGATAATATCATTCATAAGTTATAAGCCAACAAAAATACATAGTTTTCTTTTACATAACTGCTCAAACTTTTTTTTTTTTCTGAAATTTATTGAATGTGTTTTCTCCAGACATGGGATTTGAGAATTGCATGAAATGAAGACGTAAATGAAATTAGCATGTGTTCACTCACCAGTGCACTCTAGCAATTACATGAAGAATTTTTTTATTAGATCATGTTTTTTAGTCAAGCTTCCAGGAGCAGAACATTGATAATAATGTTGTTTGTACTCAAGACTACCAGTGTGTATGCTGGTGATATGCATTTTTGAATAGCTAATAATTCCTCTCTGTCCTTTCATGACTAAAATTTAGAATGGTCTGACCTTATGCTCTATGACTTAGTGTCATTGCAGACACACTACCTTTATTTGGCCAGGGCATGGTTGTGTGCATTTAGCACCTTGTCTGTGGAAACCAGGCAATGAAAGAATTAAATGTCAGACTTCTGAGAAATACAAGAAAGGCTTTTCTTCCTACAGGTCAGAGACTAGAATAAGGTGTCAATCTGACTTAAAGCTTCTTAAAAGGGGAAAAAAAAAAGAAAAATGCAGAAAATCTATTTCAATACTGGGGCTTGTAAGGAAAGAAAGGGTTCATATAGTTTAAAATATGGTTTTCAATGAGTATGAATAAACTTTACAAAAAATATCAGAAAGCCTTTTTAAAATAAATTACAGGTTATTTAAAAACTGCAGAAGCTGAAGAGTTTGGGGTGACATCAACCTGATTAATGCAAGGTGAAAAAAGAAAAAGGTAGTCTCATATTTTCAAAGAAAAACTTTGTATATTTGACTTGCCAATGCTAACAGCAAAAAAAAAATCCCTTCCACTATGCTATATTCTGGTAGGATTCAATATTGAAGCACAACACAAGGTTGAATTGCTCCTGTAAATTAAGCTGCAGTTGAGTTGGAAAGCTGATCTGTTATTATGCAATGAAGCTGATGGGAAATTGTCTTGCTCATAATGTGTCACCAACTAAGTGAGGTAGGCATGCAAAACCATGAGTCAGGATTAAAAAGGTAAGAGGTTTAAACAGCAATTTAACAACATGGGCAAAAAATAAACATAGTTTATGGTTTCCCAAACCTCAGATGCACTGAGGCAGTCTGGGACAAATTCATCACCGGAAAAAGTAAAAACAATTCTGAGATCACTGAAGTGCACTTGTTTCTTTAGAAATTTCAGTACCTGTTAATGTTTGCTTAAGCTTTAAGTATCCCCATGTCAAAATGAGCTCAGTTTCTAAAACATCATTAAACATCTCAGCAAAACAGAGATTCCATGTATTGCTCATAAAATGCTTTACTTATTTAATTCAGACTGCAACATCAAATCTTTATCTACAATATCATAATGATTTTCATTCCTGATAAAGCTATATAAGCTCTCTAGTATGAACTTAAAGTTCAGTAGTTGTTTCATCAAATAAAAAAGCTTAACAAGACCATATCTTTAAAATTGTTTAAGTATTTACTGTTTCTAAAATATGCATTAAAATCTACACTGTGAGTATGAGTAATTTTCAGATTAATACAAATCAAGTTATATTGTAGGACTTGGTTATAATTTATAGGATGTTTTTATAGATCTTCCAGATCATACCAATATCTTGCTGACCAGGTTAAAGTACAAAATTTTCCCTTAATGTTATATGTTCCATAGGAAAACATACAGATGTATACCAGATTGTTTTTAGTTAGAAATGTGATCAAGCTATAATAATTTTAAAATGAGAGGAATACATGGAAAGGTGTTTCAATTAGTACTTCTTCATAAATTACTGCTTCCTTCTTTTACCTTATCTTTTAATGGAAATCTAGCCCTCTTATTAATAGCTTGGTCATCATTTCGAATGCAGCTAATCACCATTAACTGCATCTGAACCAATACTCTAAAATAAGTTATAGCCCTATAAAGTCCTATACCCTAGAGCATATTCATCAAAATTGTGCTGAAGAATATAATTCCTTATCATCAATGCCAATATTTCTAATAGAACATGTTCAAAAGAAGTGTCCATAAACTAGGCTCCTTAATGTAAAGTGGAAATTATTTTAAGGAATTATATTATATTTTAAGGAATTATATTATTTTAAGGAATTATAAATTCTACTCTGAAATTATGTCTCTCTTGATTGTTTGATGTGAAAACATTACTGCAGAACACTTGTTCACATACTGCACTTACCTGGAAGCTGGAAAATGTCAGTTCTAACACCAAGACACATACATATAAACCAACATTTTGATTAGTTTTTCCTTACTTATTGGAATTCATTCTCAAAAAAAAGACAAAGATGGCAGGTGATTATAAGTCTCCATTTGTCTTAGCAGAGCAGCAAACAAGAGTTTGGCATGACTCAGCAGGGTTGCCCAAAACATAAAGCCTACTCTATAATTGGTGATATGGCAGTTTACCTACCTAAAGAAAAACATTGCTAGCTATTTATTTTCAAAAGCAGGCTCTTTGCAACTTAGTTCATAAATTGAAATTACTCCAAAGAAAAAAAATTCCAGTCAAGCGTGTTCATAAGTACTTTCACACCAAAACTCAAAAGTAAAGGATTCAACAAATGAAATGAGTTTTTGTGAAGCCAATAAAATACACAGACATGGTGATTGCTCTAGTGCTGCCAGTATAGTTCAGTTGGAATTTGCTCTTCTTTAATTCCTAGCTGTAGTCCCTTGCTGTGCTGCAGTGGTAACTGTCTCTTGCTGTCATGCATTAACAATAGACTATTTGGTGAGGAGAAAAAAAACTTTTGGGTCAACAAAATTTTACAAGATCTCTTGTTTTGAGGGTTTTTTTATTTGCTTGTTTTTGGTTTTGTTTTGAGTGTCAAAGTCCTTCGAGACTGTAAAAGTTCAGACATACTTCTGACTGCCCTATTCATGTTTGAATATTCCTAGTTATCCCAAGTCACCAAAATAAAATTTTTCTCTCTGCAAATCCTTGTGATGTAAGCTCACAAATCAGGAATGCATAGCTACTGCAGAAATTTCTGAAAACCCTGGGTACTTGAACAAGGTTCACAGATCTGCCTTGGCTTTGGATAGTGGAAATCTTATTGCTAAGCATTGTGAAGCCATGCTTAGGTCAAGTCAGGTTGAAAATATGTATTACCTTCAATTTCTGCAGCAGCAGAATGAGACAGCCCAGTGACAAATCTTCAAATTTAAGAGACAAAGGAAACTGTGCTTACCTACTTTTCCCCCAGATGAGATTTAAAAAATGTCTTGCTCTATGTTCACTTGACTTGCTGTGGACATTTGGATCATTCATTTCATCAGAACTTCTGATGTCTGGATATATTTAATCTCAGGTTTTAGTCACGAAGTAAACTCCACTGCTGCCAAAATACACTAGCATTTGTAGAGAAACCACTTCCTGGAGTCCTGAAGGGTTTCAGTTTAATTTTTTTTTCATATTGTTCCTTATTAACAACTTACTGAGAAAATGACTCTAACAATTCTCCTGTCAGAAATTTCTGTCTTTGAGAAGTGTAGGTTCTATCAGGCATCAACCTCTGCAATCAGACAAAACCTGCCTAATAATTGACTTTCCTAGAAACAACTCCTCCAGTCAAGCAAAATAGCTACTTCACTCTCTTACCTGTGCCTTGGTGAGTGTGAAGCTCAGTCTCATCCTTCGTATCATATATGATATGAAAATAAGGCAATATCATGCCTTATTTTGAAAAAAAAATTGTTATATTTGATATAACAATCTAAATATAATTATATTAATTAAATTAGATTAAAAAAATATTGCGCTTATCCCTTTAGCCAGCCAAGCCTTATTAAAAAAAATCACACATAATATTTAAACAGGTAACACATTCAGTAGGTCAATAAAGTTTTCTTCTATAGTATTTCTGAACCCTTGCTATTTTCCTGGATCTATTGAGCAGTTTGATCCCTGTAAGTTATTTATGGCAACTGATATTTTGCTTGAAAGGTTTTACCCCCAGTTCTGTGGGATATCTCAGATGTATCACCCAGCCTAAGCTGTATTCCCACTCCTAAACAGTTCCAGCTTTCATAGTTAGAACTTCAGATGTATAATAACCTTCCCTCATGTATCCCCTTTTTTTGTTCTTAAGGAATAAGCCAAAATGCACATTAATGTTCAATTACCTCTCTAAAAAAGAAAGGTTGAGCCAGATGTAAATTTGAACTAAATATTAGGCAAGGTTGGGGGTTTCTGGGTTTGTTTTTTTGGGGGTTTTTTTGTGGTTGTTTGTTTGTTTGTTTTCTTTTTGGTTGGTTGGTTGGTTTTGGTTTTGGGGTTTTTTGTGTGATTTTTTTGTGTGTGGGGGGTTTTTTTGTTTTTGTTTTTGTTTTTTTGGGTTTTTTTTTTTGGATGGAGCTTTTCTTAATTTTAATTTACTAAAAAAATTGTTGAATATAAGATTTTTTCCCTTTTTGCATAGGCATCTAAGGCTGTAAAAAATACTTTGCTTTTAAACAATTAAATCAAATAAATCTAGATTCTGAAGTATTTTTCTCCTATGCTCTCTAGAAGTTGGTTACACTTATAAGGACTGTTTATTGACAGCATAAATTTTGAAGTCCAATTAATCTAAAATTTTACAAACCACTTCATAACATATATGCTTATTGCCATAAAATTTAAAACAAACAAAAAACAAAACAAAACAAAAAAACCCCCACAAACAAAACCAGAGCAAAACAAAACAAACCAAACACTAAAACCCCCACAGTATGAAGGGCTTTCCAATGGATTTTCAGTTATTCTGTCTGAAAGTCTTATTAACGTAGTAAAGTTGTACTCCAAGAAAATAATTAGATCTCAGCATAACAAACACCACTGTGCTAATTACCAATACGAGTAGAGATTCATTAACTTTAACGAGGTTGTATCTAATTGCAGCAGGACTGAGCTTAGAAAATTAAGCTAGATCACCTATGCTAAAACTTGACTTTGGTACTTCTCAGTGTAACAATGAAGGACTGAGAAAGTGCTGGAAGTTGAAAAAGTTTCATATAGCTTTCTGAAAAGTATAGTTCCACTTAGATTTAAGTCCTGGAAGTTCATTTTGTGAACTACCTTGGATAACTACTTTAATGAGAACATGCCACAAAAGCTAGTGTGATTTTTATCATAAAGCTCTACATCACACCCAGATGAAATTTTAGAATAATTCTGCTTTCATGAAGGGAAGCACTATTAAAAATAATTTTTTTGTAATGAACATCAGGAAAAGCCACATTAGAGGAATTGATGTATAATTATCGTGTTAAAAAAATTCATATGTGACCATCACTTTTTATTTGTGGAAATGGAATGGACATTTTAGTTTCAAATGGAAAATTTTAGTGACAAAATTTGATTTTATATAAGAATCTATATCCATATTTTGAAATAAAGACAGATGAGAGGAAGGCAAGTGTTAAAAGCTGTGAAACCAAGAGCATCTGTGCTATGCTAATGCATAAGGTGGAAAAATAGTAAGAAATCTTGGTTTATTGGCATTGTTCATAAGCAGATTTTTTTTTCTGACAGACCCTCTGGGGATCACTGAAAAAAAAATTGGTTATAAATGTTTCATAACATCCAACATTTATGTAAACCTGTATCAATTACTGAAATATTAATACATTATTTTTTCTGCCTGTTTAGTGTTGAAGTGGCAGTAAAATACATAGGTAAGCAACATGAAAGACTCCACCAAAGGTGTCCCAAACCTGATCTTTTCTTTTTATAAATGAAAAGTTTATAATGGACATTATAGGAAAAGTCACAGTAGAAGAAAAGTAAAATGGTATTCTACAAAGAACTGTTTGAAGTTAGTTAGATGTCAGTCTGACAAAGGCTTGGTACGAGAAGGATAGCACCATAAATTGTTTTATTTCTTTTATCAGTGTGATGCTCTAGCTAGTGACAGTTTTGATTTATTTCTAGTTGTGACCTTTCAGACTGAGAAATGTTGCTCTATGGGAATCTGAAAAATAGATCTAAAATATGAGATATATTATTTTCAAATATTTTATTTTTAAATAGTACTTCAGTTTTTGTTAAAAGTTGCAGCAAATACTGAAAAATTTGTTTCTTCTAAAAATTGAAGAAATTATTTTCATTTTAAAATACCATCTCTATTCAAATCTTTGTGAAAGTAACACACTATATACCTATATACTTACACCTTAATAAAGACATTAAAAAAATTTTAGTGTGTAAGTAGGTCCCATCACAATAAAACATAAGCACTAGAAACTTACAACATCCTTTCAAATAATGTGATTTATTTAGGCCTTGTCATTGTTTTATAATGTTTCATTTCTTTATTGTTGGCAGGACTAGTTTAGAGAGTGATATAGCATTAAGTCCTATAATTCTGACATTACCTGACTAAAATCCTTAATTGCTGCTATTTTGATGACAAGAATGTCTTTTTCTTTGTTTATCAGGAAGAATATGGCTTTAGTCTGGGTTTTGGTAGGATTTGGGGACTGGCTTTGGGGGTTGTTTTTGTGTTTTGGATTTTGGGGTTTCGACAGCTGATAAATCTGTCTGTTAAGTCCTTTAACAGACAATACTTAGATAATAGTATCTCAGAAGGCAAGATTGAGGCAGTGACAATGTCAGTGATCAGCAAAGTTGGGGGTTTTTTTTGTTTTGTTTTCTGGAAGCAGGCATTCAAGACACATTTTTTCCCATATTTGAATTTAATTTCAAAATGCCATAAAGATCTTTAAAAATCTGATGGGGTTAAAAAAAAAAAAAGTCATCATTTTGATGGTATTAACTGGTTTTTGACATAGCAAAAAGGTCAGCATTGTATGATGCAATAATTTCCATATGAGTGCAATGTCCTCCTGCCTTTTCATATTTTTATTTATTATTTTAGTACCTAAGGCATCTTTATTTATCAAAACATAAGTTTTTATGATTGAATTTTCATTATATCTTTGCTGTTGGATTCTTTCTTCCTCTTATGAATTGCAAATAAAAAAAATAGTCTGAAAAAATTTTGTGTGGTATCCTTCATAAAAGAGAAAACTTATATTTCATTCAAATAGAAAATATTCAAGATGTTGATTATCAAAAGATACATATTTTTCTTTTTTTTTGTGAACCAACAGTATCATTAACACTTTGAATTTAGCTCTTTCCAATCCTGTAAAGTAACAGCTGTCATGTATATCACCAAAATTATTGAAAGCAATACAATGTGATACACCAAGTCCACAAGAAGGAACTTTGTAGAACTTTACATATCAGCTAGACTTTGCAATATCTTTGTATATAATCTTAATAAGTGATCAATTAATATCTATATATATTTGGATTTGATACTGAATAAGTAGGCATTGCAGAATAAAAAAAATAATCTGCTTTTAGTACCATGAAGTACTGTTGAAGTGATAGAGCAGACATTTCCACAACTCAGGGATAGAATTCAGCTTTATGTGTCCCCAGAAAAATTGTTCCCTTTCTTTTTTTCCCCTTTAAAATGGAATAGACAAATACGATTTTCTTGGCTTAGAAAGACAGGTATCTTCCAGGGAAAGCTGTAGTTTCCCTTAGAATGGGGAATATAAACCCCTCACCCCCTCCAAATTATAATTTTGCAATTAAGGGCTTTCAGGCAAAGATTTGGGAATAGGAACAATAGTTCTTTACTAGGAATATTAACAATACAAATGTAGTAGAAAACAAAACCACCCAACCAAACCAGCAAACAAAAAAAACAACAACTTTGGAAAACCCTGACAGAGTCAGAGCTACAACCTGACACCCTGTTGGTCAGGGTGCTAGAAGCAGTCCAAAAGTGAGTCTTCCTGGAGTGGCAGATGTGGTTCTGGTGGAGTAGGGATGAGCCTGTAGAAAGGGTCCAGTGATGGTGAGAAGGGGTCCAGTCTTCCTCCAGGGATTGGGTGAAGCTGGATGCCTTCGTGTTCCTGTGGCTCAGTTTTATCCAGGTAGGAATGGTTGGCTCCCCTCACTGGGTGGAGCATTTCACAATAGGATGATGTAATGTGGATAGTCTGTTTTGGGGATGTGTGCTTTTAGTGGTGTCTTAATGGTCCATTAGCAGAAAATATTCCCCTGGAGAGAGGACTGGTGGTGAAAGAGACAAGAAACACTGCCCCACCTGGTTTAACAGCTGGCCCATTAATAGAAGGTGTCTTCCCCCCTCCTCCCAGAGTTACAAGAGATAAAGAAAAACATCTCCCCAACTGCTTTTAACAATTGAAAATAGAATACACACCCCTGGCTCCACAACCCAAGACAACCATTAGAAAGTTTGCTTTTTGGTTTTGGTCATTTTTTTTTCCTGGAATAAAATGTCATGTTTTTGTCGGGCTTGGTAAAATTTGATCTCATTCATTGGTTTGAGACATAGAATTGGATAGATATTATCAACTTTGAGTCTGTCACCAAAACCCCTAGAAGTGGTAAGGTAATAGAAGATTGAATGAAGTTATACATTAAAAAAAAATCAATCCCCCACACCCCCCCCCAAAAAAAAAAAAAAATTCTCCAAGTAACAGGCATACAGGGATAAAATAGGCAAAGTAAATCAAAGCTGTTGCAAACTATATGAAATAATCGTTTTGTTCTCTTACTGTTTTTGAGGCTTCTGCTAGCATACTGTGTCCTGGACACTGCTTTACCAGTGCAGAAATGAACCAACTGGAGGTGAAGGTGAGCACAATTGAAGTTCTTGGGTTTTAGACTGCCTGAGAAGACTGGAACATAAATTCTAAAAATCTATATAAAACAATAATAAAGGGGAAGAATGTAAGTCTCAAGATAGATGAAAATTATGTTAGCACTTCTGAACTTGGTCTCTATGCTCTGTAGAGGTGTTATGTGTCAATATACTTTAGGAAAAAAATACAAAAGAAGAGAAGAAATATGACTTCTCATGTTATAGAAACTATGTTTAAATCTATGAAAAAGCAGATAAAAGTTGGCCTGTTAAGATAGTAGAGGAAGGAAAGAACAGGTTATTTTGTAGTGATGTGGATTTATTGTGAGCAATACCTGTAGTGTATATATCTTTCTGCTATGCCAGAGATGTGCTGCACACATTTTAAAGATACTTCATCTATGCTATGCAAAGCCCTTTTGATTTCTAATTTTCTGTCACTTAATTTTCTCTCTAATAGCACCTTTTATGCATTTAGAACTTGTGTCCACAAACACTCTCATGACTGGATCTCTGTAGAATACCATTTTTTTCCTTTATTCCCTTATTTTTTCCCTTATTTGTGATCAGCTGCCTTTAACTATCTTGCATCACATTTGATCCTGTGTGTGACATACACTCCTATTCCAAAATAGCTTCATCCAGAATAGGACCACTGTTGACCAATATAAAATTTGTGAATTAGAAGATTAAGCTACTCTAGCAGTATAATTAAGTTTTTTCTTTTACATCTGATAGCTCAGGCTCTCTGAGGAGATTGGCACATAGTTTATACTTCCACCTTCAAGTCCTGTTTGCAGCAAAGCATGGGAAAACTTATTAACTTTACAGAGTTTGCTTTGTCATTCCCTCCATCCAATTTAAATTAATGCTGTGTTCAGATCATCAGTCCTTCATCAAGCTCATAAGGGGAAGAGAGTAGACATTTAAAAGGATTAGGAGTCGGACTATTTATGGTTCTAACATCTTTTAAATCCTCTTGAATGTGGGAAACATAGACACCTATGAGAAGCCAGATCACCTAATGTGACATGAGATCCTCATTGCATGTTGGTTTTATTGGAGACCCTTTGTCTACAAATTTATTTCACAACACTGATGTTTAGTATCTATTTCAGTAAATAAATTTTAAAATACTGATATTAAGATGAATAATATGATATATTAGACGATTCTTGTCTGTCAGAATGTTTGAATTGAATACTATCAAAATCCCAACTTCCAGAGAGCTTCTATGAGTCTTGTGATGAAAAACGGAAAGAATTCTCACCTGCGTCCTCTTTTTCTGAACAGAAGACACTTTCAAATTTAATTCATTGCAGAAATTCACAAATTTAACTGATTGGCAGCATTAATATTAAATCCAGATTATTACAATGAGTTTATTGTATTTGCTAAAGTACATGCTGTTGGGAAAAGTACTTGAACAGTGATCAGTGGGTGAAAATAAATGGGATGGTAACAGGAAAAAATTAATAGGCCAATGTGAATCAAGTAATGTGTTTGCCAGCAAGTTGTTGTAATGCAATTTAAACTACATTATAATTAAAGTAATAAAAAAGTATAACTTATAGAACAATGATTTCCTCCAGATAAATATCTTCAAATCAGGCTCAACAAGTATTCAATTGGTATTCCACATAAGAATTTGACTCAGTTCATCTCTGGACCAGTTCACTAAAATTTTTAAAAGAGCTGTGAAAAATATTTATATATGTGTGTTGTCCATGTGGTAGCCTTACCAGAATTTCAAGTCCACTAGCAGCCAAGCCTTTGGCTGACTTCTGACATGCTATTTATTCTAATGCAGATGCTCAATCAAGTCACTGTCATTCATTGCCATACTTACAGACACGGAGCAAAGCAAAAGGAGAAGTCATTTATTTCTCTCTTGAGGATGAATCTATTCCTCTGTCTCTTTGTGCATATCAACAGAACCTTCTCAGATGAGGGGAATTTGTGAAGGGGAAATCATGCATGATCAACGTGATAGCCTTTTATGTTGAGAAGATTGGTTGGGTGAATTCTGTGGAAACTTTTTGAAAATCAATATATACTCTGATTCAAGAGTAAATATTGATATGGAAAAAGCTTTGCTGATTATGAATTTATGAAATTGAAACAAAGTCAATAGGAATTTTCTGTGTGACAATTCAATGGTCTGTAAGTATATGCAATGTCTGATGGAGCTGTGTGATGTCAGGTGTTATCAGCCCCAAAGAAGGGTGGGATTGTAAACCTTGAATGTTCTCTTTCCTAGAATAGGTCAAATTCTTTTACATAGTTTTTGCTGTTGAATTTACTTTGGAAAAATAGAGTAAATATTTTAATTAAATTTAATTAAGCCAAAATAACTCCAATCAGATTGCTATGAAGTATAGTTATATTTTCCTGAGAGTAGTTTTGTAAATTACTGCAAAATTGTCAAGTCTCTCTGAAATTTCCAGACACTGCAAATTCCTTGGGGATAAAACTACTTGAGAAGACACTTCACATACAATAATAAAATAAAATAAATCTACAATGCATTCGACTCCTGATGCATTCTTCTGAGTAGATACCAAAAATTAAAGATAAGATATTAAAAAAAAAAACTGATAACCATATTAAAACAGAATGAAAAGGTTACTATGATCCAGCTAGAGCTGTAAAAAATGGTCTAGCTCATGAATTTTGGGTAGATTTCTGCTAAGATATAAATTAAGAAAAAAAAAAATATTCTGTGCTTACCTGCAAAACAAAAAAGGTCTGTTGACTGTCACTTTTGTGGGTTCTGGCTACCCTTTTATCATTAATTTCTCTCTTGCAAGGTAGAAATATTCCTCATAGTCCTTGTTGTGTGGCATGAATATTCCAGTTCTGAATGTCATATAAGTTGGCATTGTTACCAAGCCTTGGCTCTTCTGTATGAAATTTCTCCTATGTTGTCTTTTCTTTGCGGTTTGTTTGTTTGTTTGTGTTTTGTTTGTTTGTTTGTTTAATGGAGATATTAGAATAGGCCACTGATCATCAAATGTAAGTTAGTATTTGGGTATAAACTTCTTTTCCCATAGGTATGGAAATTCTTGCGAAAAGTTAGAGATAGCTAGAAAATATACTCATTAATGGACCAAACTGTAGCTGTTGGGTAGAAACATACACCATTGCTGCTGTGTCAGCAGACAAAATGATTCCTAGAAGAGAGATGAAACTACTGTGCCCATTAGGGCTTATAGAGCTTTTAAAGTAAGCTAAGGAGACTTAAGTATTTTTATCCTTTCACATCAGAGCAAAGACCAAAAATTTTGCATCAGTTCTGTGGAAAGCATAATAAAAAATTCTCCAGTGACTGAATTATTATCAATAAGTTATGATATTCATGTAGAATATAGCAGACCTCAAATGAAGTTTTCCCCTATCTAGTTTAGACAAGAGTCTGTAATTTATGTCTCCATTTCCTAATGGAGATTTGTGTTCCCAGGTTAGCAGCTGAAGGACTACAGATAATTCTTTTGAAGCTCCAACTTCAACTTTATTTAAATAAATTACTCATCTTAGTCACACTGCTGAAAAGAAACTTTGTACCAACTGGAAATTCTCTGTCTGAAAAAAAAGAATTTCATGGAAATCAATGTGTAAAGATTTGATGCAAAGGAGTTTCTTGAAGGAACATGGTATAAAAAAAATATTGCAATAGACTCTAATGCGTAACCCATACCCTAAAAGTAGAAAATTGAAGCAAAAACTTTCAAAAAAGCTACAAAAAGTATGGAAGGAAAGAAGAGGGTAAGAATGTTTTATTCCTGAAGGTTGTCAAAAGGCATTGCTACAATTCCTTGTCAGCTAATTCTGAACTTCTCCTAAGATTGGGTCAATTACCATTGGCAAAAAAAAACCACAAAAAAAACACACAACAAAAAAACAAAACAAACAAACAAAACCCCCCCAAACAACAACAACAACAACAACAACAAAACATTAAAAAAATGTAGGAAAATCTCCAAAACAACAACAAAAATCCCTTTACACTTGCAAGTTAAGTTTCCTAGGATCTCTAAAACTAGATAGAAAATTGAATGTAATTTTTGTTTTTAAAATATATGTGTATACATACATACATCAAGCTAAATAGTGTGGTGTACAAAAACATTGGGAGGGGAATGGAAAAGTGAGTAAGTAAAAATGAACCAGATCTAAATAAATAAATAAAGTTCATTTTTTATTCTTTTTACCTTCTGTAATTATTAGCTCCTTACTTTCTCTGTATCTATGATAGACTTTTTTTATTCATATTGATTTTTTACTTACATGATTTATTATTGAAAATTTAGTAGTTAGTTAGTTTCCTTTACTAGCAGATATCGTATATGGAGTAGGTGAAAGACTGAAAGTCTTAATTTTAAAAGTGTAAATGACTGTCTGGAAGGTAGGTAATATATCCTTATTCTTTGGGCTGATTAGAGGTGTCACTAGAATATTTTGCCATTTGAAATTGAGAGTCTTTGATAGTAAGAAACTGAATTGTGTAAAAATGCCAGTTTTAATTCTACGAGAATTAAAATTCGTTTATTAACATCAAAGGGAAGAAAGAAAATGTAACAGGAACTAGGACTGCTGAAGGATTAGCTAAGTCTCTGTCTGTATAACAGCTTTGGCTTGTATTCCTGAGTTACAGAAGACAAAAATTTTCTATTAACTGTGGAGAAGTTCAGAAGCAGCTTCTACAAAACCCATCTTTGTATTTTCTCTCTCCTTCCTTCTACCAGATGTACAAATGGCCTTAAGAAAGTTCTTCCATATTCTACTTGTTCTTCCATATTCTTCTTCTTATCCATATTATTGCCTTCTTGAATGCCGTACTCAGTTGGAAAGAAAGTTACCTCTACTAAAGGTAATTTCAAAAAAAGAGAGGTTGACATGATGTAAGTGTACCTTGTGATCCTGTACTGAAGGTGGTTTTATTCTAGTGCTCTAGTTCTCCAAGTGTAAACCCTGTGTTGATATGAGGAAAAAAAACCCAACATACAATGTAGATTTGCTATCCCAAAGTGAAGCACAGTGATTAATGTCAAGAAGACTTCAGACTTTGAATAAAAACATATGGAAACTCAGGCTTAATCATTATAATGAAATGTTTCCCTTACATGAACAAATATACGCCACTATTAGCAATATTTTATTCAATGTATTACCAAACAATTCTTTTCCAAACATCAGGTGTACACTTACTACAGAATATACACAAAAAAAAGTAAATCTAACAACAGAGTAAATCTTTGTGATTGCTTCCATAGTGGTAATGAAGCAATTTGTACAATAGCTTGAGGCAGATGCTTAATCAAGTAGTTATTTCGAAGTATATAACAATTAACTGGAGTTTACTGACACTGGGAAGAAAAATTGACTCTAGTGGTGTTTTATCTTTTTGCAAGAGGAAAATATATTCTAAACCTAGTAGCAAAATAAGTCACACAGTGTTTTGTTTAACATGAGGATTTTACCCCAAATTAATACACTGCTAACACAGTTAGAAAGAATTGGCTGCAAAGGTTTTGTGCTAATTTGAGGTTTTTCAAGTGTAGCACTTGAGTTGGTCTGCTTTCAAGTCCAGGATAGCATAAAACATGGAATAGCAATAGAAACAAAGCATAGGTAGTACAGGTTAGGACTGCTGGCTGTGAGTGCAAGAGTGGTTACTTTTCATTGTGTATTACTTGTCTAAAGAATGTATTAATACATGGGATTACTCTTCCCCAAGTTCAAGACCCTATGCTTGCCTTTGTTACATTTCAGACACTTCTCTGCCCACCTCTCCAACCTGTCGAGGCCCTTCTGAGGGGCTGCACAGACTCTGGGGTGTTGACTGCTCCCTCCAGCTTTGTGTCATCAGCAAACTTGCTGAGGAGACATCTGTCCATTCATCTAAGTATTTGAGAAATAAGCTAAACCACGCTGGCTCCAGTATTGAACCTTAGGGGATACCCCTACTGAGAGGCCTTTAACAAGACACTGGTATAGACCCTGCCCATATTTCATTTTGAACATTGTATAACTAATTTTTCTTCATACAGCTCTAGTATGAAATCATGTTTCTTGCAGATGGTTTTCAGGTCTATGGACAATTACACGACTATACATATACATGCTTTTTTCTACCCTGTCTTAACATGCTTATGCACTAGTAGTCCCTGCTGACATAAACTTAATGTATCAATTGCTACAAGAGTATTCAGACAAATTCATAGTTGAATCTACTGTAGGGTTTGGAGTTTTTCTCAAGGAAAGCAAATTAAAGTCCAAAGCTCTCAAGCTTCTGTCAATAAAGTTTATTTTCTTAGAGTTGTGTTATTGTAGCAATAGTAATGTTTTATCACTTACCTTCAAACACTGGCTTCTACGAAAGATGACATCATGGTGTATAAAGCACCAAGGAACTGCAGATTCTAAAATGTAGCACTTATTCTGTCTGGAAATAATAGAATGTGGTGATGGCCATTTCTCTTTATTTGTAGAATTGCAGAGTGTTAATCTGTGTCATTCTTTCAACAGTGAGAGAGCCAATTTATTTTGTGACTTACAGCACAGTAATTGCATGTCATGAATATGATGCTTGACATGTAGATTACCTTGAGATTTGAATGATAATAACATGAAAAAATACCAAACACCAGGATAGTGAAAATGAAGCTGTGTTTTCATTTCCAAAGCAAATAATGCTGAATTAAACTCTTGCTCAATGCAACAATAAATGACATATATGAGAATTTCCTACTCTTGAGCACCTGACTGAATACATGTTGCTTCACTGGTTATGTACTGGATAACCTGCCAGAGGTACCAAATTTTCTTTGTAGTGAAATAGATAAGTAATGTTTATTTTTGAGATTATTGAAGCATTGTGGTACTTGTAACGGCATAGAGAAATGGAAAATAGCTTGATTACAGTAATTTGCACTACTTACATTGTTTTATCTCAAAAAACAACTGTACATTTTATGTTTCAAATATGTACAATATCTGAAAGTATTACGTACCAATAATGAATATAAAGCAACTATGTGCCTTTCAGAAAACCATTGTAACTCCCACAAATTACCAAACCACTCTAATTTACTGATTGATGCATGGCTGGTGTTGACAGCTGCCCAAAAGATAGATCAACAATATGCTTTTGCTGCCACCAGGATCCTAGCATGGGGTTTGAGCAATAGCTTCTGTGTCCAGGGTGGGAAAAGCCTCTATGCCACCCACTTCAGGTGCTGTCTTGGAAAGAAGAATTCCTGGATCTGGTAAGTTCAGTGTTTTCTCAGTGAATAAGTTGCCATTTGACCTGTTCACTTCTGCCCCAGGCTGACATTCTGGACGACATCCCTTTATGCCAGGTGGGGACACTACTCACCAAAGAGACCTCTTTTCCAGATGCCCAAGCCTCTTTATATCTCAGTCCCTAAGGGGTCTTCTTTCTGCTTTTTCTGTCTTTCTCCTGACTCCTTTACCCAGCATGGTATTGCAGCTTGCAAATAAGCTAAATTACCTTTTTATGCCATTAAAAAAAAAAAGAAAAAAAAAAAAAGAAATGTGCAAGGTCAACATATCTATCATTATGTTGAATGTTCCACTTTTCTGTTTGTTTCCAACCTTCTAAAGTAATGCTTTCTTCAATAAAACAAGGAGTAACTTAAAGTAGAAAAAAAAAAACCCCAACATAATTTGTTTTTCCTGCATGCAACATATAATTTATTTTTAAGGGACAAATAAACATTTGATGTCTAACAGCCTTAGATTGCTTTGCTACATGTTTAAACTGACTTTGTTTATAGATTATTGAAATTATCAGTGTTGAGATGTAAATAATTATGGAATGATCATTTATGAATGCAGTGAATTACAGGGAAGTATTCTTTTTAAAGAAAATGCAGGGGAAAGATTTTTGCTTATTTATTTTCTTCCTTTTCCTCTCGCTTCCACTAGCTTTTCCACTTTATTTTTTTGCCACTTGACTGCATCCAAGGTCAGACTGAATGAGAGACAGATAAGAGATGACAGAGAAAGCATTCAAAACCAAATAATCTGATAGTGTCAGTAAAGGAGACATTACCAAAGCAAAAAATGTGTTGTAAGGAATCATTTTTTCTCTGTAATTTCAACCTTTACTAAATAACTAATAAATATTAAAAGGATATGAGGTGAGAGAAATTATGAGAAAATAAGAATAATTCTATGGTTCGACAAATTGTTTAAATGGAAATGATGTCCCATCTCATCAGTTAGGTCATGATTTAATTCACTGACTTAAATGCTCCATTATAAGATTTATCACTAAATTGACTATTACTGTCATGGGCATATGTACTTACTTTTACAGCAATTAAATTGCTGTACAAACTAGTATGTGAACCTAAGTAAAATAATAATTCCATTTTCTGAAATTTTGATTGGAAAAATATCCAACTTTTTTGATATAACTCACATTTCCCCATCCAATAAAACCTAAAAAACCAATTTTTAAAAACCCAAATAAACAAACCCCTAAAACCAAGAATCCTGTAATGTTGTTGCATAAGAGTTTGATAGACTCTGATGGGTTGTTTAAAAATTGTGAGTTAGTATTATTTCAGCATGATTTCATTTACATGGACATTTTATTCCAGTGCAGGAGACACATAAGAGGGCAGAACTGCAGTGGATATGGGTATAATAATACTGTTGCTTTCAAATTTAGAAATGTTTGCTCTCACTGCCTTATGTTCCTCTTTATTTTAGCTTAAATTAGCTAATACTTTAGAGTAAGCAAGGCACAGACTAAGCATAAAATCTCTCTGATGGTGGAAGCCTTCCTTAAAACTGCAGATAGGTGGGACAAGGTCACCCACTAGATAGTCCTTCCCAGGAGGTCCACACTACTATGGCCTCAGAGAGAATCACATTTATTTTGGATTTAAAATAGGATCTAATGAGCCCTACTGGAAAAACTTTGGAAATCAGAGCTGTGTAAAGCATGGAGCTAATACTTCTACATTGCTTCAAGTTTTGCAGGCTACCTGCATAGCTAGCTTGGCACTAGTGGGCCTGTACTATGCAGTCATTATGCTAAACAGCTGCGATAATAGGTTCTGTGGAGCCATTTATTTTTTTTTATTTTCAATGCTCAGTTATAAATGTCACACAATACACTCACTTATTCATACCCCCAGAGGTCCCGACTTTACCATCAGTAATACCCAAGCTATTTTTTTTACAGGCAGGGGTTTAACTTAAAGATCTTCAAATTAAAAAAAGGAAGGACAGGACAAACATGCCCTCTATTTTTTTAAATCAGTTACATTTTTTTACTGTTGCAGATTCCTATAATTAATAAATATATTATTAGTTTCCTGTTCAAGCACAAGCACCTGTAAAAATCACACAACTATCTGTATTTGAAAGTGGAGGAGTGAGCAAACCACTTTGGCAGATAACCGTTACATCCACTCACCTTTTGTATTCCAGCAAATGTGCTGCACTGCAAAGTGCATTTTCTAGCATTCTGGCAGGGAAACACTGTGTATTCACTATTGTTTGTTTCAGTTATTCAGTAACTGACAGAGTATGCCAGTCAATATCTTGAGTGAAGGTTAAGGTCTCCTCTGTGTGAGTACTGTGAGCCAGGTTTCACTTCTGTCTTTCTTGTTCATGATTTAATAGCTGTAACAATTGAAAAAAAAAAAGCAGTGAGGGTGCATGGGCATAATAAAAGTATAAGATAGAAAAATAGTCTTGAAAGCATTAGATATTCCCATAAAACTTATTAACAGATGTCCTAGTGTTGCTTTTAAAAAGGTTCTTGATGAAATCTACCAAACACCATTATTTATATCATTTAAGTACCACTGGATAGTCCCCTCAGGGATGCATTTTGACTACTGAAGTGCAGCAATATAGGTTGCAGAAGATACTTCTAAACATCAGGCCTGACATCTTGACAATAAAACAAGCACAATATTTAAGTGTTTCATATTCCAGAGGGACAGGATGAGCTGCTTTCAAAACTCAGTGTTCATGTTCCACTGCAAAATATGTACATGCATCCATGCATAAGCAAAGGCAGACAATAAGTACTCAGTCTGAACTGAGCACTGTTACCCTCAAAATTTTTCTCTTTCAAATTTCTCTTTTTTTTCCAGACTGAGTAAAGCCCTTAGCAGAGGCTTAGATCCCCTTGCAGCTTCCATTATAGCTGCATGGCCTTTGAAGACTGACCCACACTTGCTGCTTGGACTTTATAGAAAGCAGCTGAATGTCAGCTCTGATGCGAGGGCACCACACCTCAGATAAGTACCATAATCTCTGCTGGGACCACAGTAGGAATGACTTGGAGCTGGTGGGTATCTAGCCAGAGGGAAGGAATGATGGGAGCAAGGGCAGGTGTGTCTGCCAAGTACAGTGGTGGACAAAAATTAGTTGTTCCAGATTGATACCCCAAAATTTAAAAATGTTTGAGTGTATTCTGACCCAAAATTATGGCTGTGGCCCCCATTCAAGCAATATTTAAGTGCAAGTTTTTGATCTCTGCCACCAGCTAGGAACACATAAATTTTACGGACCAATTTTAGCAAGAAGACTCAATAATTTAATCAATGTTATTTGGGGAAGATTACATTTTCAAATCTAAGTTGTTCTGATCTTTTTACATATCCCCAGGAAGAGAAAACAGCTTTACTATGGCTTTTCTATTGTGCAGATTCATAGAATCGTTGAATAGTTTGGGTGGAAATGGACTTTAAAGATATCATTCCAACTCTCTTGCTACTAGCAGGGATGCTATCCACTAGATCAGATTTCCCAGGGTCACATCCAACCTCATCTTGAGCACTTCCTCATCACTTTCATAGGGAAGAATTCTTCCCAATATCTAATCCTAATCTATCTAATCTAATCCTAAAATATATTTAAAGCAATTCCCTCTTGTCCTGTCACTACATGTCCTTGTAAAAAGTCCCTCTCTGGCTGTCTTGTCTTCCTCCTTTATGTACTGCAAGGTGCTTTAAGGGCTCTCTGGAGCCTTTTTTTTCTCGTGCTGAACAACCTCAATATAATTAGTTAATTGTGATGTGAACTGGTGTAGTTTTGCAATAGAAAGAAATATTCCGTTGAAGTAAATAACCTGTACACCCAAGGCAAGATGTATATACAGAAGAAATGAAAAGGATAATAAAATTTGTCCCATAAGTTACAATGGTTTCAAAAAACTCAGAAAGTGGTTGCAATGAGGTTTTAAAGAACCTGGGACAGGAGTAAGTGCTTAATTTAGATAAAACACCTTGAAATATGCTAAAGCTTTTCTAGATTGGTTGTATCTTTAATATCTCTACTGCCAAGATCTTGCCTTTAAGGGGAAAGGGATAAATGAAAAAATAAATATGACATTAAAAATTCAAGGGAGGATGGGAAAACTCTTTTCTTACAATCAAAAATAGATCAAGAATCAAGAATAGATTTTAAATGGAGGTCATCTTACCTATTAGTATTCAGACTATGGCATAAAATACAATATTAACTTATGGCAGTATAATGTCAGTGGTATATCTCGTGGTAAATTTAAATTACATACTACTCTAAGGCTTTAGAACATGAATTTGAGTTATTTGAATATAAATCAGAAAAACATGTTAAAGTTACTATTATTTCAGTTACAGAATACCAAACTAGACTGCATATTGTATACAAAAAGGTCTTCCTAATTCCTTTTCTCATTTCAAATCTATATGAAATGAAATCTTTAGATATTTTTCCTGCCTCATCCTAAAAGGAGATACTAGCTGAAAGCAACATTCTGATTTCCATTTTATAGGAATAATTACATCAAGAAATAAGCTTCAAATAAGGAGGTGTCAGCTTGTAATAGGACATAAAAGGCGATCTGGGAAGAAA
This sequence comes from Phylloscopus collybita, assembly GCA_027886175.1. Taxonomy (NCBI): domain Eukaryota; kingdom Metazoa; phylum Chordata; class Aves; order Passeriformes; family Phylloscopidae; genus Phylloscopus; species Phylloscopus collybita. Next base: position 26,751,135 of record JAJNNQ010000009.1, on the reverse strand, counting down.
GCACTCCTGGGCAAGAGGTCTTGAAGGAGAACAGTCCTTTTCTGAGAGGTTCCACACAGATACAGCACACAGTTTTGGACTTATCACCTTAAAAATGCTGACTTATGTTTGAAATAGAAGTTCATACAGGGATAAAATACAAGTTCTATCAAGAAAAATCTGCAGATCTGAATATTCCCTAGTCACATGAGGAGCTTTTACCACTTCTGTGAGTATTGTACTTACAGAGCTGGAGTCCCAAAGGAAATGTAACAGAAATTTAGCAGCAGATATGACAAGCTGAGACTACAAGAAAAAATACAGGGATTTAAAATTTTATTGCACAATGGCAGTATCTACTTATTTAAAGGCAAGAACATGCTGGGTCTCTCTTTGAGATTTTGGAAATTTTGAGTCCAGTCTTCTGAAGAGAAGTCAATGCTTCACACTGTCTGCATGAGGAGGCTCTTTTTAGTCAGTCCAAAATTAGAACATATATCCAGAATTTTTACGGAAATTAAGTAATTCAAAATAAAGTTTAACTCATATAATGTTAAACCTTAAAATAAAACTGAGAGGTCTCATATCCATAAAGACTAATAAGAGGGAACAAGAGTAAGCATTGATTATTTGTCTTTCTGAAGAACTGTATCAGCCAATGGTTTATTACTGATGGTACTTCATCTCACAGCCTCAGGTGAAGTGCCATATGACCACTGATAGCAAATAAGACATTTAAGAGTGTTCCATTTTCTTTCAAGTTATGCTAATTATTCAAATAGCTGACATATCAGTTGACAAATAAACCAGATGTCTTGAATAAAGAGAACAACTAATGACCAAGATAACAATTTAACAAGCATAGAAAATTACAAGGCTTGAGTATAAATATCCATAACCCATCTGCAAACCAAAAATTTGTAAGCAGGCTATGTTTGTACATAGAGCAATTAAGTCCATTTAACAATTTATTCTTTACAGTGGGTTTTCTGTATGGCAGAGATACTTTAGTCTCTACAGTCATTTCCCCTTTTTAAAGATTGTAAATGCTATCATGGCAATATTCAGAACAGAATATTAAAAATATACTTGCATAATGCTGTGTATCAAGGAGGGCATACTTGCAAGACTGCATGACTAATCACATCAGAACAGGCTTTTGTATTACCACAGAATGTCTGTGCCACATTCTGCACTACATCTGGGAGTAACTTCCAAGAAGTTTTACATACATTTCAATGGAGGCTTTGCATCCTTCTGCTGTCCTGCACTATGAGACATGTCTCAACTGTATTGAGAGATGGAATTTTTTGGAATACACAAGAGGATAAAGGTCAGCTCAATCTCACTGTGTGGTATCTTTCTCTTATTCTTTTATTTCCATTCTGCTATACCATATGTATAAGACTATCTGGTTTTCATTGAAGGATAAATTCTGCAGTAAACATGTAGCATACTAAGCATAGTCCAAGATAAAATAAGATCTCATATTAAGTGTAACCATTGAGAAATACTGCATTATAAAGATTGTAGATTACAAGGAGTTACAGACTCTAACCTCAGGTACAGTGAGCAAACAATTTGCTATGGGGATTAAATGATCAATACAAAAATAGATTTTATGTTATGTAAAAAGGTTCAAAGAATTTCTTTAAAATTCTCTTATGCAGAGAGTTGAAAAAAAGACAGGGAAAAAGAATTCTAAAATCTATGCTACAGTAAATATTTGGTAAAACCAATGTATGAACTTTAAACTAAAAATTATGGTGATTCACCTATTCTTGTGAAACACAAATGTCATGTATAAAATGATAGTAAGGGGACCATAATATTTATGCATGCTAAAAATCTTCTGAAATTTCTGGCAATGTTACTACAAAAAGTCTTTCTATATGAAACAAAATATAGCAAAACTAAGAATCAGTTCAAAAGGTTTTCCGTAATAGCAAGAATGATTAAACATGTTAAAACAGGATAGAAAGAAGGAATCGTGACTCAAACTTTGAGTTGGTGCTATCAGAGAACCCACTATCACATATTTGAAAATTGGATTCAGGATGAAGTATTTCTCCTCTTCCTTCAAATTCTCCAAGAATGAGAGGCTGTTCCCAGTTTGTATTTGAGAACTTCCATTAGATTTTGTAGAATACAGTTAGAATTTTGTAGAATACACCTTTCCCTTTCTGCTGTGAATGGAGTAGCTCCTGAGAGTTACTTTTTTGTTAATAGACAAGATTAAGTTTGTATTTTGTTTTATTATGTAAGATAGAAGTGCTGGATCCCACATAGATCCTGGGCAACTTAAACTGCTTCCTACTGCAACCTCATGTATCTGGGTGGTTGCAGTTTTCACGTGTTCTGTGTCAAAAGTCACAAAACTCTGTGAAAAAAGTGATTTTATCCCACACAGAAGACAAGAGGGAATTAAAAAAGAGAGGAAGGATCTGCTGGGAAGGACAGGAAGGAAAGCTTGTTTTATCTCATTTGACTTGTCAAGTAAGGGTGACTTGGCAAAGGGAGGACAGAGCAGTACAAGGTCCTTAGATAAAGAAGCCTTGGTAGAAGTGTAAGCAGCTCTAAAATTCATCAGGAAAATAAAGCAATGATACTAGAAAGCAGAATGTCAGTGGCCAAGCTGTGCATCCAATGCCTGGAGGTGGGAAGGAGATCAGGTGCTGTGTAACTGAGAGGGTACAAGTGGGCAAGACTTTCCATAACCTTCTCTGTGCCAAATCCTTTCCCATTCATGGTGTGCTCATGGCCATGCCCTGACTGCATTCTTACATGAGTCAAGGGCCTACAGGGAGTCAGCTGCATTTTCCCCATGATTAAGCTTCAAGGCCAGCTAAGTAGGAAGGCAGGCTGGTTTACATTTTCTCTCTTATCTGGTACATTCTGGTTCCAATATTAGTATCACAGGTGCAGAGAGATTAAGACTCAAAGTAGTTATTAGGTCAACCAGTCTGGGTTTGTGTGTCTTAGATGTTCTAAATTTCACAAGATATTTTAAGAACCAAGAATTTTTTTGTACTTGACAGAAATGATCTTTCAGAAGAAGAGCCAAGCTGAAGAGATGGAGAAACCAAATTTCTTGAACCTTGTTCTAATAGAAACATTCCTACTTTTCCTTAAAAATAAGTCCCTGAACTTCTCTAGCTGTGATTTTAGCAACATTTTCATGTTGTTCCTTACAGAACAGAAGCTAGACAGTACTGAATTTAGGTTTTTCTTTCTTCTTTTGAAGTGATACACTGAAAATAGGTCCCCTTTCTGTCCTCTCTTCATTACTTAAACACACTCTTCTCCTTAAACGTTTGCCTTTATACCGTGGGCCCCATTTGAGAGACATTTCTCTGTACTTTATTACTTCTAAATTCTGTGTCTTGCTGCCTACTAAAACTCTTTCCTTAGTCTTTCTAAATCCTGATATATATCAATAATATATACCTTTCTCCACTGTAGGTCTAGAGGCCATTTATTTAATATGAAAACTTTGGTTTGGGCAGGCAAAACCACTCTTTAAATATTGATAACTTTCTATTCTGTCTAGTCCTTTCACTGGAGTGATTGCAGATGAAAAGGTAAAAATACAAAGCAGAATCCTCACCTTGCAAATAAAAGGAAACAGTCAATGTACAATTAAATCAAAGAACAGTGTAAATAAATGAAGCATTAAACAAAGAAAAAGGAGCAGTATATTAACTGTAAATTTTCTCCCAGCAGGTTTGCACAGATTCTTTGTCTTGCACAGAAAAAAATAATTATGTTGTAGGATTTAGGCCAGGTTAAAATATGGACAAAGATAAAAAAAATTGATAACAATTATTGATTACAACAATTACAAGAAAAAATAATTCTGATGGGGAAAAAAAGTAAAAGTTGATGTATTAAGTTTCATGGTACTCCAAGAAGTGCTGATATTTTAGCTTAATTTTCTAGTCATGAATACAAGCCTCAATCCCAGCGCATCCCACAATCTTTTTGTGCTCCTACCTGAATTACCACCTAACAATTCTCCCAGACATGGCAAAAAACCTTTTGCCATGAGAGCAGAAATGGTAGCTGAGTTGGAGTGCCCATCAGAGGCAGGTGTGAGAAGGAGGCTCCAGAGATGCCAACAGCTGTCAGCATTCAAAGGCAGGAGTGTGAGCACAGGCCCAGCAGAAAATGGGAGATTTCCCTAAACAGAAACATGTAGGCACAAAGATTTTCAAGTGATACAAATCATGAAGAAAAGGATGACCATATCCTGACCTCATCAAAGAGGGACCTATTGTCTTTCCAACTGGAAACTGGGAAGGGAAGAATAAGACACTAATCAAAAAGAAGACAGCAGGACAGAGCAGAGCTACAAGACACTCTATGACTTTGAAAGAAATTATATGTCCTTAGAAACATGCTAGGTTTTGTTCTTTTAAATAATTGAAAATAGAGCTGAAGGGAGGAAATTTATAATACCTGTGTTCTGGGAGAGTTTGAAATACATCAGCATCAAGGATGAATCTGCAGGGTCAGCAGCAAGGTACAATCCCAGGGATTTCAACCAAAGACAAACAGCAATGTGGTTTTGAGATGGAGAGAGAGGACAACCAGAATGCAACAAGCTTCAGTATTATGACTAGTTTGTTCACTGAAGTAGAGACATAGAGTAAGACAAAGACAGCTGCAGGTTGTTGTAAAGCATGCATATGAAGTTGAAATAAGATGGAAAAGGAAGTAGAAAATAAATTATGATAGTAATATATATCTGACTAAAGAGCTGAAATTTACTTCCTGATTGAAATTCTCAAGAAATACTTTTCATTCTAGAGTAAAAATATATTCTTGGAAGTGTTTCAATTACGTTGCCCTCAGAGGCCAGGGACCACTGGACCTTGGCTTAAGCAGAGGAATTTTACTTTACATTGCACAGCCTCACTTGATCTGCAGGTGATAACTATGTAGTGACCTTCTCAAATGGATCTAAATTCTCTTATAACATCCCATGTGACTTTTTGAATTTCTCTTAACCCTCTAAAATGGCAATTTGCTCAGAGTAGCAAAGGCTAGGAAAATTCCAATGCTGAAACCTCGGGGGGGTTGTGGTTTTTGTTTGTTTGTTTTTCTTTTGGTTTTATGAGGGTGTTTTTTAAAAGTTCATTGGAAGTTGAAGTGGCTGTAGAACAAATTATGCTGCCTATTGACACAATAAACAGTTAGAAATCATTTGGACTATATGGAATCCACACAGTAAAAGAGCTAAGGGATGAAATAGCATAGCTACTCTAAGCGGTTTGTAAATTCTCATTTCAAAGTCTTTGGTAACTGAAAATTGAAAGATAGTACAAGGGTTTTAGGGAAGATGTGGAGACCTCCAAAACTTAAGGCATTACTAACCATGCCAGGCTAAACAGTAAATTATCTAAAATTATCTTTAAAAGAGCCTTTTGAGATGGCCTCTTCCCTGATGACTTATAAGAAATTAAACAGCCGTAGCATCAAAGGGAAGGATGTTATTTTTATTCTAGTTTTATTTTTATTCATTTTTATCTATTTACTATCTATTTACTATCTATCTAGCTACTGCTGGTGACATGGTTTTGAATTACATGTAGAAATGGTTGTACCCTTTTTTTCACGTGTTTTTCTGCCATTACTTGTTTTGTTAACTTTATCATGTCACTTAAGCTCCCTGTGCCTGCCCTGCTAAACTGCACAGCACATATAAATGAGGTACTTGCTGTTTCTATTGATCTGAAAGGAATAGCAAGTATTTAAGTGAGGTGAACATATACTATCTGGGCCATATTAAGATTTCCTCACACACTATCCCAACTTAAATTTACAAATCTGAAAATGGATGCTTGAAGGCTAATATTTGAAAAGCCTTTTTTCTCTTTCAGAAATCTAAATAATTTCTTACTGAAACTGGAAATGTTACAGGGGGACTTAAAAATGCTGGGCTATTCACAAGGAAATTCTTTTGAAAAGTTTTGCAATTATGCAATTTTTCAAGGTAGAGGCAAACTTCTAAATTATCTTTATGACTTGTAGATGATACAGGTTCAGCAAAGGTGAGGTTTGCCCTTCAGTCACTCATTCATATTCATTCAATATGCATAATACTGAATGAACTCTTGAAGACTAAGAAAAAAAAAATCTCAGTTTCACATGCTAATTGAGAATCAGTTTTTGGTTTAGTATGTGTAAATTAAATTGCATGGGTTCTTTTCTGTGATAGTTACTTTTACATGCATTAATGAATGTGTTTTTCCTGTTCACCATAGCTCCTTCCATACCTTCTAGTAGATTTTCCTATCCATATCAGACATGTTGAAAGTCATCCCAAAAATTCAAGTGTTTTACCATCTCAGTACATACAGAATAACAAATACCAGAGTATCTTTCTCCTCTCAACACCTGACAAAAATTTCTGTTTGCAGCTGGTTGTTGTAATGAACAATTCTGCAGCTAGAGTATCTGGAGCATCCATGGTTACTACTTTTGACTGGGAAAAAGAACCTAAGGGTCTGGCTGCTCTGTGTGGGCTCTCTATAAATGATGTTACGTGTAGGAGAAGGGAATAGAGGTGACCTTGCCTCTGATAAGTAACAGCTGTGTTAATTACCCAATACAGCCTCACCCCTGATGAGTCACAGCTATATTTAATAAAGACAAGGGTGATAAAAGGGAATGGGTTACCTGGTGAGAGGGATTGTGAGGGAGGAAGAACCTTGAGGAAGAGGGAGTGAGAGGATCACAAAGGATCTTGGGGAGATATGATCATTGCTTTTAGGTCAGTCTGGGTCTGCAGTCAGAGCCTGTTGGTGGAACCTGCAGTCACAGTCTAGCTAGGTAAAAGCTGCATTCAGAGTCTTCAAACCAACATATGCAGTCATGGTTTAGCAGGAAATACCCAGCAGTCAGAGGCTGCAAGGAAAACCTACAGTAGGAGCTTGCTGCAGCCAGAGTCAGTGAATGGTTGGAGTCAGGATGGCTGAGCTGTAAAGATGAGTAAAGAAGGATTCTTTTCATGCTGTGGTAAACAAGAAGTCTGTGTCTGGGCTCATTTCTACCTGCTAACAAGAGGACTGCTGCAACAGTTATGAAAATGAAAACTCCTCCCAGGAATATCCAGAGCTGCACACTGCCAGGTCTCTGTAGGTAAACAGTTAAAAGGTGTTAAATTGCTCTACAGACAGGAAAATTTTCATGATCTTTAAATGAATAATTTAGCACCGATACTTGATGTACTGTAAACATTATAGAAATTGGGATAAGATTATAATGTTCCTAAGGTTCTTTTTTCTGAAAATGCAAAAGATTTGGGGAAACAACTGTTTAAGTTAGAGTAAATCCTAATTCACCATAGTTATGTACATATTTGTTTATATATTTATTATTTGTATATATTTATATGTAACAATTTATATATTTTATATATATAAAGCTAATTTATATTTTCCCAGCAGAATATATTTGTATTATAAATTTTAATATATTGTTTATACTGTATAAAATAGACTTTAATATTTAGTTTATAAACTTAACCTGCTATTGAACATCAATGTCAAGTCAAATGATTTTCCTACTATTTTGATTTCCAGGAGAATATCAAAATTCACCTATTAATTTTTAACATTGCTCCCTTTATTTTTGACCCTTGTTCTCTATTTCTCATGTTCACCACTACGGGTTTACTCTCTCACATGGGCAAAAGTTCCCAACAGTTTTCCTCCTTTTTTTTTGCTTGCTTTTCCCTCTCACTTTTTTTGCCGTGTTCTCATTTTCAAAGTTCCTTTGTTCAATCCAGTCTCTCAAAATTTGCTACAGTGCTCTTTCCTATTAAAAATGTACACTTTGTCTTTTCCATACCACAGACAGGTGATTCATTAAGCTCATCATGATGGAATACACAGGTATCTTTTCTTTCAAACTGCTTCTTTATCACTTTGTTTCTTTTAAATTATATTTTTTGCAAAACCTTAAGATTTTTTGTCTGTTGTGGTTTCACTCCAGCCATCAATGAAACCCCATGCAGCCTCTCACTCCCTTGCCAGCAGGAGAGAGAATTGGAAGGGTAAAAGCCAGAAAACTTATGGATTGAGACAAAGGTTAATAGGGAAACCAAAAGTCATGCACAGAGCAAAACAAGAATTCCCTGCTTCCCATGGGCAGGCAGGTGTTTAGCCATCTCCATTAGAGCAGGGCCCCATCACACATAACCATTTGGGAGCACAAACTCCATTGTTTCAAACATTTACCTCTTTCCTCCTTCTTCCCCTCACTTTATAAACTGAGCTTGATGCCATGGTCAGGAATATCCCTTTCAGTTGGGGTCACCTGTCCTGGCTGTCCCGTGCTTCCCCAGCCTCCTCACCAGTGTAGCAGTACCGAAGGCAGAAAAAGCCTTGGCTCTGTGTAAGCCCTGCTCAGCAACAACAAAAATATCTCTATATTACCATCACTGTGTTCAGCACAAGTACTTACTAAACACAGCCTCATACTAGCCATCCTGAAGAAAATTAACTCTGCCCCAGCCAAAACAAGCACAAAGTGTTTTAACGTTTTCCTTTCTGTTACGCTTTGTTTTCCATTCTCAGAATTTTGGGTTAAGCTCCTTTTCATTGTCCAGTAAATTTTTATCTGTTTTTCTTTTCTTTATTTTAAATCTTCAAATCTTCAAAATCAAGTGATTGGTGTTTCAATCATCTGAGCTTGGAAACCTCAGGACAAAATCCAGGCTGTAGTGTTTACAAAAGCAGAGTTGTAAGATGCTATCACTTTATTGTTTCTTTGAATTAGTTAGGGCAGTACTTCGTTCATTGTAAACATAATTCTGATGCCCTGAACCACTTTAGATATTGCAGAACAGGTCTATGATATTTAACCTTAGACTATAGAGACTGTTATGGCAAAAGAAGATCTGTTTCATACTGCTGCACTGGAGCTTTTTCTGGAGGTGCTTTTTCAGAAAACTGCAAGGCCATTCAGTCGCACAACTAATCTTTGTTAGAGAGGCAGCCACCAAGGAGAGTGTATGAAAAATGCAAAGAATCAGGGCAAAACCCACACCATACACCTCTTTGTTGTCAACAACAAATGCAGAAATAGAAGGAAGGGAAGTATAAATTGTCCATCTGTGATTTCACAAATGAGTAATTGTGGACTACCTCAGAATATGTTGCTTGTGAAAGTCACACACCACTCTGACAAGGTGAACAGGAGAATTTTTAAGTGACTATTCTCTGAAGGCACTATTAAGTCTGTATTCAGGTATGGATAGCAACTTTCACAGAGGAAAAATCTGGTGGGGATTGTTACAACCACACAGCTGTAAACTGGCAGATAGATAAAGGTCACTCAGAAAAGGTAAATAATCCCCCTGCTCCAGTGTAGAATTAAATCACAGCAGTATCAGGTTGTTTCCTGATATAAAAACATGTTTTTTATTAGGTATAGATCCATGAGAGCACTTCAAAAATCCTTACTGGAAATCACAAATAAAACACATGCACATGCCTTATGAACTAAATTTATTGCCCAAAATATATTTTTTTTTATTCATTCATTCTTTGTTCTTATTTTCTGTGTTTTTTTGGGTTTTTTTTTTTTTCTGCTGATTTAAATTTCTTAATCTTCTTAGAACTGATAATAAAATAAATAAAATTGTTTGTTGCAAGGAATTATGACTTTTTCAAAGCAGGATGTTTCAAAACAGAGGTGTGGATCAAAAAAAAAGCGGAAACAGGAGGTTGGAGAATATTACAAAATTAGGGAGTCTTAAGTTTCGAAGGCCTGATGGATTCATTTGATATTACCAAGGAAACTAGTTATAACTGTTTAGCTTTGCTTAGGACATTTTACTCTTAGAAGGAGCAGAAGAAAGGGAAGGGGCAGGTAAATACAGCAGCTCTTTCTAAAGACCAGTAAGGGTGAGAGGAGGATGTTCTGAGCAAATCTGAGTCAGCCCAATTTCATATTTGAAAGACATGAGATCATAAACTCATTGGTAGTATCTAACAAGTAGTGAGATGTTAAAAATATGATGTGGATGTGTCAAGAAGAAATAATGTCAAAGTACTCTAATTTCTTTTTTTGACAAAGTGGATAAAAGAAACACTGAAATTGTTTGAATACCTTGACATCAATAAGGCTTTTGACACTGTTCCACATGTCATGTTCATAAGATGAGTGCTAACAACCTGGATGACAAAATGGAGAGTACACCTGTGAAATTTAATGCTGACATCAAGCTAGGATTATTTGCAAACTCTTCAGAGAACAGAAAAGGATATCAAAATTATCATGATGAAGTGAATAAATGGTGTAAATGGCAAAGATAAAAGGCACTATCAGGAAAAACAATTTTCTCAAACGACTCTGGATTTAAAATTAAGGAGAGCCCTGCAAAAGGACATGGGGCATCATGACTTTCGATACATAAAATTACTCCAGTGACTTGTAATATTGTAAAAACTATATGAATTTTGTTTTTTCTTGCTCCTAAGTGGTAATTACAAGTCAGAGGAGAAAAGCTTATTTTAAAGGAAAGCATATGTTTAATAATTATTTAGATTTTTAAGGAATGTTTTCCAAGTGCAATAGGTATCTTCCTATGATGTGAGATTCTCCTCAGTGATACTTTTAAGAAGTATGGTATATAAATATCCAGTGGGGATGATGTAAGTACAGTTTATCACGCACAAAAGAATGAGTATAGACTGGACATTCTTGAGAGAGCTCTCCTGGGTTTTTTTATCACTTTTACTCTAAAATATAAATTTAAGTATTTTTCTAGGTGAGAGAATTGCTGAAAAGAGCCTGAATGGGAAAAAAAACCCAAAAACAAAACCAAACAAACCTCATGTTTTGTAATTGTTAGGGTGGTGAATAGGATGACAGCAGCTTTTGCTTGCAAATTTTCCAATTGCACTTCAGACCAGAATCTGTGAATGCAGAAAAGAAGAGTTTAAAACTCTTCAAATATGTATTTTAATATTTTGAAACTTACAGTTTCCCTTCTAGTTCAGTTTTAATTTATTTTTTTCAGCCCTACTTGCTCCTAGTGATAATTTCTTATTTTAATAGATTCTCTGATGTCTTCCATAATATACCATATTAGAGAAAATACTATTTCACTGACAAACTAAGACTGCAAGATTTGTATCTGGGAATGCATCCAGGTAGTTTGGGGAGGATTTTCCAGCATATTATTAAGTTGTCTACATGTCTCTCTTTTATTCTTCTTCGCTTTTGTCATGAACAGGGATGTGAGAGATGAGAAGAATTAAGATAGAATTTGCAAAAATTATTCAGATAAGTTTTAAAGAAAAATATTGTGGTCACTTTTCATAGAAATACAGAGCAAATACAGTTAGATACAGTTAGGGATTTTTAAATGAGCAGACTTCTCTCTGATTTCATCTCAACTGTTTTGCAAAACCAAGCGAGTCCTCCCAACAGGAAATCTAGGAACAAAACTAGCAAGAGCAACATAATTTTCTATAGAAAAAAAAATGCAAGGATTTGTTATGGGCCAAATTTATATCTTACCTTGACAACACTTCAGTTAACATAGTAAAAATATTTATATAAATAATACGCAGAAATTAGCTCTCCTATCATGGTACTACAATAACTGTTTCAAATAGTTCTGCAGTTGAAGTACCTTTCCATTTGAAAAAAACAAAATACATTTCAAAAGATTGTAACAAAAATCATGAATTTTCAAAAATGCCATCATGAAATGCACATTCAAAATTCATTAGCATTCATGAATAATATTTATAACTTACTTGTCACTGAGAAACAAAGCCCTCTGCCAAATATAAACCTCTGGCTATACTGTAAAATGAAATCAAGTCCCCCAGAGTTGACACCAACCACCTCACTAATAGATGTTAGATGGATAGATCCCAACATCTTGTTTAAGGCCACTTTGAGAGGGTTGACCAATGGCCCTGTGTTAACACAGTTGTGATTTTAAAATCTAGGGTAGTCTTTTATTCGTTGCACAACACACAGATAGGACTTGGGATACACATGAGCTTTATCAGCTCTAGTTCACTATTGTCTGTACTGGACTGCCCTGGGTGATTTAATCTGTCCTTAATAAAAGATAATGGGAAAATAGTGATTGTCACATAATACAATTGGGAACTGACAAGATATTTTTGGGTCTTTTTACAAATGAGAAAAAATTTCAGACATGACCGTTACACCATCTCAAGTGGGAAGTAATTGGTCTGTGATCAAATACAGTAGGCAAAGTTGATTCAGGGTAATTTCTTTATTAAGAAATAATTTTAAAATATTGAAATAGCTCTGGAGTTAATGCAGCATTTTATAAAAAACTTTTCTAGGTCTTGGAGAGATGAGAAGTTGCACCAACCAAAGAGGTTTAACTCCAGAGACTGATACTGTTAAGTCTGTTCAACATTATGGTGTTTGCACACGTATATGCATGTACTAAAAGAGATAAATATATCACACATAACCATGCATGTGTGAGTCTGTGAAAAGAAAATTAACGCAAGTTCATTTAGTGTCTTCAAAACTGTAAAGTTTTTTCCCTATGTTTTTGCACTAGGGCAAAGTAATTTCTAATTTAGGTTTATCTAGAGGAATCCTATTTCTATATAGTAATTGTATTAGGAAAAAAAATTATCTTCTATGCAAGAGTCTACTCACAAGAGCTGTAATTGACTTTTAACTTTAAGAAAAACTTGAATCATATGAATGATTGAATATTGAAATAATCAAAAGGTACAGGCAAAGTATTCAGCACTCCTCATTTGTCATTCTTCTTAGATAAGTGCAGCTTGTAAGAATTTTTTCAGTAAGTGAGAAAACCTACTATGCCTCTGAGTTTTTTGGGTTTTTTTTAAGCAGGTAATTAAGTATTTACTTTACAACTCTGTACTTTCAACAACTGCTTGGACTTTACTTACTAAATTTCTTGGAAGTTCTTGCATTTTAGATGGATGCTGGTTTGGTCATACTACTACTTCTGTCAGATCCATCTATCTCTCATAGACACTTTTCCCTTACACTCTTCTTCATCTATTTTGTGATTAATATTCAAATGTAACCATGCCAGTTGCTGTGAATCTGATTCTTGCCAAACACATAGAGCTCAGTTGGCTTCCTGGGGGTTGTGACCTCTCAGTAATTTGAAAATTAGTGCATTTATTTACAGTGATCATAATTTTAAAAAATCAGTAGTTACTAAAAAGTAGTGTCTACAGTAGTAATGATTTGTTTCTTTCCTTATAGACAAAAACCCTAACAAAAAACCCACCCCCCAACCCATTTAAAAATCAACATCTGATTGTAATGTGATGCTTTATTTCAAAATACTTCCCAGATTTTTAAATTAATTACAATCCCTTTTATATAATTTCATTTTTTTTTTCCAATGGAAGTCTTGGGGAGTTTCAGTGCCCTAAATCATAGAAAAATAAATCATTTGCTGCTCAGAAGGGAAAAATAAAACCTGATTCAACTGTATTACAGAAAATTGCACACTGTGAAGCTTCACAGGTACTGAAAGGCAAGCTCATTAATAGAGCTCATGGGACTTTGAATTATTTCAATTACTTGAAGTGCATCAAAATATTTTGATACTTCTCAATTTTAAAGGTGAGATGTAATGCTGATAAATAGTAGGATCCCAAATTACTTGAAGATCAGGAGAAAAATTTTTAAAGATGCTTGTTTCAAAGGTTTGCTAGATTCTTCCATTTTTACAACAACACTGATGCAGTAGTCTGCTCAAGAACTTTTGTCTTATACTCTAGAGTTGTCAAGTAGTAGCAAATTTAAAAAGATAGTAAAAAAATTAGAAATAAATTATTAAATTTATTCTTAGCAATTAAGTAAAAGAGTAATATTAAAAATTGTATCTTTAAATAAATTTTACTTGCTAACATAAGCCTTATCCTTTGTTTGTATGTGTTTTAAATCTTTTAAGTAATTTGAGCCATCTTTAAAGTATTCATGCAAGAAAGCTTGGTGTCATATAAGGAGAGGACAGAGTTCACAGTTCTTTTCCTTCACCCTTATGTATTGCTCTTCCTGAGTTGCCTTAAGACCTTGTGACGTTTTAAATAAGAGTGTGCAAAATCAGGGAGTAGTATGCAAAACTGAGTGAAACAGATTGCAATTGTTGTGGCATACATTCCTATCTGAGATCAGGTAAACCTTCCCCATCTACAAAAGCACCTTCTGAATAAGTCAGACTTGTATGTTGCTTGTAATGTAAGCATAAAGCTTCAGCAAAACTGCAGTGACCAACAGTCTTTAAGTCTTAGTAAAATAATTTAATTCTAAAAGATAAACAGCTAAATCAGCTTTTCTTTCAACATACAAAATTCTGGCTGTTTGCATGCCCAACCTGAGCTGCCCTTCTTTACAAGATCCATAGGCTGTAATGCCCAGAGCTGGAAGTCATTCACACTATATAAACTGGAGAACCTCAACCACAAGTGTCTTTCAGCAGCTTCCTTTAGTCATATTTAATTCTGGGTTAAATTAGATTAATTATATTAAATCAAACAATTGATTTAATTCTGCTTGCAACACTAGCAACTAGCATGTTGCACTCCTAAAACTCTGGTTAAAAAAGAAAAATTATTCAGTTTTGGTTTAAATAATAATGTTTTTGAAGAAGTAAAATGGGAGTAAAAATTTGAGTATGAATATGCACTGGGGAAGCTCCATGGAATTTACAACTGCAGGGAGTGACAACACACGCTAAAGACAATGAACTCTGCCAGCTGAGTAGTGGCACTCACACCAATATACCAACACCATTCTGTCTGGAGGGCAGTTTGTCTCCTAAAGAAATCAATTAGAATTTTGCAATCAGAGCCTGTTCAAGCATACTCATCAAGTATACTCAAGTCAAACTCTTGAATAACTGGCTGATATTATAAGGTAACTTTTGACTCAGTCTATCCCTGGGTGTCAGCACCCTGCCTAGCAGGCTGAAGATGGAGCATGGACAAGGACAAGAAGTAGTGAAGACTGAAAGCCACTTCTTGACCAGACCAGGAAATGTTATTTTTAGAGTAGGCTGGAAATTATACTCCTGCACAATTGCAGGGAATATCTTTTCTTGCCCTTAAAAGCAGCTCTTTAGGTGGTATGCTTAACTGGGCAATCATTATCATATGTGAGGGCAAATTTCAGCCCTTAGATAACACAGTGGCTATATCTTGGCCACCAAAAAAAGAAACTTTTGGCTAGTAATGGATTCACCAAATGTGTATAGTTTGAGGTTGGTTGTCTAACTACAGAACTGAATAACCATTTTATTTACAAAATACTGAATAGTTTACTGACTCATCAGTATATCTCATCAGTATAAGAAAATGTCACTGATTTTTCTTTATAGTAACAGCCAAACAGATATTAGTCATTGTACTATAGGTTGTACTGTGAAAAACGTCTTCTCTTAGACTGGAACTGCTATTAGTGCTCATTCTGTATCTTTATATTTACACTTCTTAGAACATTTTTTTCAAAAGTACATATTGTTTTCAGAGATATTTGTAAGATTGTTTTTTAATTATTAGTATTTTTAATTATTTTAGGGTTTTAGTAAAGTAAGCAGTATGTATGTTTGTATCTGATCTACGTGATCAGTTGCAACTTGGGAAATATTATTTTGAACCTATAGCATTTCTCAAGGGAGGTAACAGTTATCAGAGATTACAGCTCTTCTGATAGTAGAAAAAATATTTAACAGGTTAAAGAAGTGCAATTTTGTCACCTAAAACCAAGGGAATCTGGCATTTCTTGTATGAAGAAATTGTAAATGTTATAAGATTCAGAACATAAAGGAATGACAATAATCATGTGAAATTGCCTCTTAACTCACTGCTTGCTTATTTCTGCGCCATCTGTGCACTAGATCTTTTTATCTGTACTCTGAAGTGGGCTAATCTTATTTTAGAGTTGGCTGCCACCTGCTGGAGTTTAGCCTTATTTCGTCTTTAAGGCAGTTAAGGGGAGCTGGAGGAGGTTAGGTTTGTGCTAAAACTTTATTAAGATGGATGATGTAAACTGTGAGTGCCTAAAAGTAAGAGCTTAGGCATAACTGATTTGAACACAGAAAGTACACATCACTGCCTGGTAAAATACATTTAAACAAAAGGAAAAGGCATCCTCTTGGCTGACTGTCATTCATGGGGATATTATTCTCTGCATCAGAAAAAAATATAGTAAAAAATGTTGAATCTACTGAATAACATTCCCCTAAGGCATTTCAGAGCAGCCCAAGCCTTTTTCTTTTACCAGCGTGAATAAACTATACATAAAATCATCTATTATTCAATAGAATGTAACATTTACGAAAGCTCTGCAGTATAATGACACTGCAAGAACCTCACCCGAGAGACTCTGCCAGCAGCTAATGACAGGCTAAGCCATGTATTATAAAGACCTACAGCTTTTTGGACAGTGATATCCAAAGCACCAGGGAAACTTCCACATGCTTGGCCCCTTGCAGAGTCATGGTCATAATCACTGAGAATATTTTTTTATTTTTTTTTACTGCTTGAAACCAATTGCTAAATATCCCTGCAGTATGCAACGGCAACATAAGATCCAAAACGCCCAACTACTGTGGGATCCTTTTTCCACTCTGCTGCACAGTAAGAGGAGCACAAATCTTAAACTATTTCCAAACCTATGTAATGCTAAACCCAGTTACCCCAGGCAGCCAACTCTGTCCCGGCATTGGCTGCTTCCAGTCTTCACTGCCACTATCTCTGCCAGGAAAGGTTCACTTTGTGTACTAAAGTTAGTTGCAGTCAAATGTTTTAATCGGCCTGTTTGAGTAACCCTTCTTCGCAGGATGACACAGCACCATCTTCAAAAGAAAGGTGAAAATCCTAAACTGTAGTCTTGGATTAACCCCAGAGCACAGGGAAAGTGCTTATTATGTGAAGATAGCCCTCAAAACTAAAATAAATCTCAGATGTAGTAATTAACTTTCTCAATGAAGAGAAAGGCAGAACTTGCAAACTTTCTGTTGATTAATCAAAACTAATCCAGATCACAAAGTCTGAAAGTTCTTTATACTCTTAAAGAGAAGTAAGAATCTGGTTTCCAAGGGCCTAGATGATCTAGTCTACAATTCCAAGTGTACAGCTTCACTCCAGCAGCAGCCTGGAGACACTGTAGGGGAAGATCTATCTCTATAGGAGCCCTACATAATTCTACTTTTCTAGGGTGTAGTGGGTTGACTTTGGCTGGATGTCAGGATTAAGCCACTCCACTCCTCAGCTGGACATGGGTGGAGAGAAAAAGTGATGAGAAGCTTATAGATCAAGACAAGGACAGGCAGATCATTCAGCAAATACCACCACAGGCAAAACAGGAGGACTTGATTTCTTACCTGCCAAATCAGAGTAGTTTAATAAAAAAATAAAAGCTAAATCTTAAAATGCCTTTCTCCCTTCCTCTCTTCTTCACAGAATCAACCTTGCTCCTTTTTCTCTCTACCTCTTGCCCCTGTACCCACCCTCATCAGCACAGGAGAATGTGGTCAGTTCATCAAAAGTTGTCTCCACAGATTCTTCCTCCTCATGTACTCCTTGTACTCTCCAACTGCTTCAGAATGGGATCCCTCAGTCATCCATGAACATCTCTAATGTGAATCCTTCCCAGAACTCTCTCTGCTCTGGCACCTGAAGTATCTCCTCCCACTACTTCTGCACAGCCCTTGCTTTTCCTGACCATTTTTTCCCTGCCTTAAATACGTTATCGCAGAGACACTACTACTGTTGCTGTTGGGCTCAGCCCTGGCCTTGGACCAGGCTGGCATTGGCTCTGTCAGACATGGGGAAGCTTCTGGCAGCTTTTCCCAGAAATCAACCCTGTAGCCTCCCTGCTACCAAAACCTTGCCATGCAAACCTGACACATGCAATCTGCCTGGGCATGGCAATATGTCCAACAGGTATGTTTGGCTACCTAGAGGAACGCTTCAATTTAGATTTTTTTTGCATAAGATTTTGTATACATAGAAGGACTTCTAAAGTAATGCTGATAGTTAAAATATAACTAGTAATCACTGTGCAACTATTATATAACTCCTTTACTGGATTTACACAGAGTGAGATGATGTTCCTCTATTTTTAGAAGCCGAAGTTTTCTGATCATGATTGAGTTAAAAGATGAGACTTGATGTTCTTAAGCATTATTTTGGCTTATGTGTGCCAAGGTTCCATAAAATTCTGATGTCTTCAATTACCAGGAAGAGTGACACAACTTATTAGAACCATGAAGAGATATGCTGTATTTGTGCCAGTGAAATTTAGGCAATGATTTTACCTAATTGATTTTGTGTTTAAGCTTCATATCTCCAGAACAGTCCATGACTATATAATGTTTTCTGATTATGAAAACAAATGCAAAGACTTTGTTGAAATAGGTTAGTCTAATTAGTCATAGTGACATTAAAAGTACAAAAAAATAAAAATTCCTTACCTTAAACTATATGTTAAACTACAACTGTTCAGAATTAAGGAAAGTGAGCATTAGCTCATGTTTGAGCAAAACCTAGAGTTGAACTCACTAATTACCCCTCCTACTGCTCAGTTCAAACCTAACAAGCCTCAAGCTGTTAGTACATACTTTGTGAACAGATGAACACATCACTCTGTGTCCTACCCCATGAGCAACAGAGTGCATCATGTACAACTGAGGAGGAATGTTGTGAGTGTCACTGGCGTGTCTTGCAGCTGACACTGTAGGCAGTGACCAGGCAGAACACTGTTGTGGTCTGGGCAGAAAGCAGGATAGCTGTCTTGTCAGGGTGTGGGCTGTGAAATAAAGCTTCCTACAGGAAAAGAAAACAAAACCAAAACACCTATTCCTGCACTGTGTAATACAGATATGCCAGGCTGATGAGAGCCCATGTATTCCCTGTCTTGCTAAGGGAAATTCGCCATGCATAAGTATACCTTTTCTGCTTTGTAGTTTAAGCTCTTCCTGTCCTTCTTTTCACTTTTATCCTCTTCCTCCATCTACCTTCTATTCCAAAGTTCCCTTCAGAAACAGTAGAGCTGGGACCAAGGTGAACATTCTTGACTCCACTCACCAGTTTAGCAGTATGTTACTAAGACTACCCTTCCAGGGGTGCTGTGACACTATCAGCTCCCCTCAGCAGCCTTCCATTGCATGACTCCAGTCATTGTCATGGCTCCTAAGATACATTTTTATCTGCTATACAAAGATGACATGCATCAACTACATCTCCCTAGCGTCACATAACACTCTTTTATTATGCTACCAAGAAATTCTTATCAAAAAATTAAAAAAAAAGGAGAGAGAAAAAGAAAAAGTGAAAAAAAGGTAGCAGTGAGAGTTGTCAGCTTAGTAATTGTTACAGCTTCGTTATGCACTCAGAAGCTATAGATTCAGCTTTAGTCCGAAGAGATGATGTATCTTCACATTTCATCTTAACATTGAATTTAAAATTGCAGCTGTTTGAACAAGTGTCCTCTCTTGAATCCTGATTTTTTGTTTTCTTTTTGTTAAATATATCTGTGTTAAAATTTATGAGGAATGCTTAACCTATCAGATTTTCTGACATTTTAAAAACGTTGCTACAGGAAAATACTCATATGTAAAATAGCACCAAAAGTGTCATTAGAACTGTCATTGATTATTTATGTTCTTCACTCTGTAGGTGATTAATGTGTTAAATTCATATTAGATACTTTTTTCTTCAACATTTTTTGCAGTATTTTTCATTCTAAAGGCATATCCACATTGCAGTCTAGAGCAGAAATTCCCACACTAGTTTCTGACAGCCTAGCAGCAGTATCATGAGAATAACTCCAAAGACAGTCTACTATTTCAGGCTATTATCAAAATAACATCATACGCTAAT
Source organism: Phylloscopus collybita (assembly GCA_027886175.1). Lineage (NCBI taxonomy): Eukaryota > Metazoa > Chordata > Aves > Passeriformes > Phylloscopidae > Phylloscopus > Phylloscopus collybita. The sequence continues at coordinate 26,731,270 of JAJNNQ010000009.1, read as the reverse complement.
TGTATTTAAAGGCCTGCTACAGAGAGCCATGCCTTCTGAGTTGTGATGGTAGTCACATCCAGGACATTACAGTGCTTGCTAAAAATTAAAACAGCAATCTAGGAATGTAAACAAGCTTTAATGCAATGAATTTCTTACTTTATGAGGTCTTCCTTTTAATTTTTTGGAATCATTATCTGAAATTATCATAGATATTGAGATTCCAGTGTGATTTTGTTGTTCTTCTCTGCTTACCTTTTGTGTGCACAGCAAATTCTCTTGTAGTCAGTCAGCAAATCCATCTGAGAAATGAGGATATTTTTAGTAGAAGTAGGCAGAAGGTAATTGATTATTTTCACCTCTGCAGTCTTTGATTAAAGACAATGTGCTTAGGGGGGAAAGTCAACAATCATTCCTAAACATATACAAGCATTTAATTGTAGTAATTAATTTATCTATACAACTCAGTGTACTTTTAAAAAGCTTCTTGACTGAGAATGAATGCCTCATCAGTCTTAAATATAACAGCTTGAAAGAACAAGTGAAGCTAGAAGAATAACAAACAGTACTGCAGAAACCTCAGGCACTTGCTGGAAACAAAAAGACATTTCCAAATCTGTGCAGAGTAAAATTATGAGGAATTTGAGAAGTAAAGACTGCAGAAGAAACATCAATTGATTGAGCCACAAAAATTAAGTACATCCTTGTACACATTGCCACGTAAAAGAAATGAAAAAGCAGAGAAGCCTTGAGATGTAATTACAGAAACAATTTTGTAGGAGAATTTGAAGAATTCAGTAGTTATGGATCCATTTTTATAAATGTCATGTTCCCCATCAGTTTATCTGTTCACTACAAACAAGAATTGTTGTCAGAATGTGAGTCAAAGGCAGCAGCTAATGAAAAACAAACATCCAGAGAAAGGCAGTCAAGACAGATGAGCAGCAAAGACAGATAAACAGCTTCAGCAGAATCAATGTAAAAATGGCTGTGCCATCAGCTGGGCAGGGTAGCAAAGGCAGACAAGCCTTTGTTCTCTCCAAGCTTGAAAGGTTTACTCTTTCCAAAGATGACAGCCTAAATGCTGAAGGTAAACAGGCAAATACACTATCCTCAGGAATCAGGAAAAGTGATCAGATTTTTATAGATTATCACCAGATTACCCCAACTGGAAACATTGCATAAAGAAAATATTCTCAGCAAAAAGGTTTATGTTTTACCAGTGGATGCAGAAAAGACTATCTTGAGTAGACATCTAAAAGAGGTCTTTCCTGAGTGATTTTTAATCAACAGCTCAGTGATAAAGGTACTCTCTCACAAACAACTCTATTTCAGCAGGATTTACTGCACACCTTATATCTCTTCTTTTTCCTCACAGGAAGAAGAGAGAATTATGGAGAACCAAAAGACAATGGAAATGATCTTAAAAATACAAAATTAGTGGTTTACTACCTAGTTTTATGCTTCCTCTAGCTCCTCTATACCACCAAACTCCTTCACATTCGCTTTTACTCAAGTGTGACAGGTAATATCCATTACATTAGTCAGATAACTACACCACATTATCAGAAATGCAGTGATATAGAGTGATATTAGGGATCGTAACTTAGAGGTCAATCACGTATGTGATGTGGTCATTTTTATCTTTTACAGTTGTATTAAATTGCAGGCATTTCTGAGAGAGACAATAGCATTCAAGTTCATCTAGAAGAGAATTCCAGGATTCTTCAGGTTTTTTCAAAAATTAAATCTAAAATCATAGAGTCATAAAGCCATTAAGGCTACAATAGACCCCCAACATCAACCAACTTTTGACCAAACACCACTGTGTCAAGTAAACTTCAACACTAAGTGCTACATCCAGTCATTTCTTGAATGCTTCCAGTCATGGTGACTCCACCACTTCCCTGGGCAGCCCATTCCAATTTTTTCAGTGAAAAATTCTTCCTGATGTCCAGCCTCCTCTGGTATAGCTTGAGGCCATTTCCGCTTGCTCTGTCTCTTGTTACCTGGGAAAAAAGGCCAACCCCCACCTGGCTACAACCTATTTCGTGTCGTAGAGAGTGATAAGGTCATCCCCAAGCCTTTTTTCTCCAGGCGAAAAAAGAAGAGACAAGTAGACCTTCCAACATTTTTATTTAATTTTTTTTTTTACTTTTTTTCCTTTCCATATATAAGAATTTCAGCAAAGTGAATTGCAGGATATTTAATTTTTTTTTTTTTTTTTTTTAAGAAAGAGAATGTTTGAGTGACTTTAGTTTGCATTACTGTAGGTATTTGTGTATTTGAAGTCGTCTTTTTCTTTCTATTGATATAAGAGTTGTTAATATTTATAAACCTGTTGTAAATACACAGAAAAATCTTCAGATTCTCTGAGGAGAAAGACAAAAAGAAATTTTCTGCAAGAGGCAGAACTGCTGCTGCAAACAACTCACTGGCATTATTTCCACAGCCTCCAGAATAACAGCCAGTCCCAAGATAAATCCTATCACCTGATCCAAATGACAGTTCCAAGCTGAGCGGATTACTTCATTTTTCCTTCTAACAATGTAGAAATTCAAAATCCTGAATGTAGAGTCTAGACTTTAATAATAATTCTATGAATAACTCAGCTCTGTTTTTTTGGTCCTATAGTCTTTCACAGTAAAATGAAAAGATTTAATACATTGAAGTTTTCAATTTTTTATGTCATCAGAGTTTAAATATAGACCTAATGGCCCCTGTGATTGCAGGCTACATTTGCTGAAACAGTATGTCAGAGTTAATAAATGTTCTTGGCAAAAACGAGGAAGGTCTCCCTAGTGCAGACATTCACATGAAGCTGGACAGCTAACACAGTTGATGGTGGAGCTCAGCATAGTAGTGATGATGTAGATGAGGTACAATGATGATCTGTGTGAAGAGGCTCTGAAGGTACCTTTGAATTGAGAGTTTGTAGGCTCATATAAGTCAGATGGGGTGCAGCAGGAGTTTTATCTGGTTTTGCTCGATGCAACAGGAGGAAAGATGCTGCAGTTAGGAAAAAACAGGAACCAATGCAAAAAGCAGCAGTTTTATTTGTGGCATTTCATGTGGGCTAATGGGTGTTGATGAATGATGGAACAGATTAAATATTTTCCATGTGTACTTCACTGTACATACAAGTGCCTAGAGATTTTATTTTATTTGTTCTACTGGAATCCTTGGGTTGTATATAAACCATTATACTAAACCTGATACTGAGGCAATTAACAATTAAAGAAATCATTAGCTAAGGCTAAAATAATATAAATAACTATTTAGCTTGGCTTGGTACCAAACTTCATATAAGTATTGTATTAACAACATAATATTGAAATTCAGCAATGAATAGATAAATATACAAAAATGAACAAAAAATAATAACCATTCTCATATGTCATATGAGAATGATATCTCTCATATCAAGAAAGATGTAGATGCACCATTTATTAAATTGTCAGTGAGAAAACCAACCCTGAACAGAAGTTTGTCTTTTTTTGAAAGTGAGAATAGATATCTGAACTAATGGGCTGAGAACTAGAAAATTACAAAAGACACAAGCAAAACAGAATGGAAAAAAAAGGAAAAAAAAAGTACAATTTTTTAGAATAGGGCAAAACAAAATAACTATGTATTTATGTTTATATTTGTATATAAACTTCTGCAGTATAAAACAGGTTGTAAAGAAGTTGCTACCCCTTAACCAGAGCAAAGAAAACAAATATCAACACAGCAACATGTTTCATGTAAGTAACCTGACATTACTAACTTTAAAGTACCTTTAAAAATATAACTTTATTCTTGGGGAGGTTTACATAATTTGAAATGTTTGTCATACATATAATTTATTACTTGATAAAGTTTTTTTTATTTTTTGCTTGTTTGTGATTTTAATTCATGCTTGTATTTTTAGAAGAAAAATCTGTAAATTAAAAACCAATCTTTTTTTTTTTTTTTTCAACACAGTTAATATTACAATACTGGGGATTTCCCCCCCACACCTTATATTCTGAAAAGTATTTGGTCCTTAAAAGTTTCTGATTTAAGATTCTGTAATTATACTGTGAAAATGTTGCAAATATATTCTTAGCACAAAATTTTCCTCTATGCAGGTTGAAAGTAACACAGAAGAATTTGTCATAAAGCTTTGGGAAAAAGGATGCATCCCTGACCATGGAAGAGTTAGCCAGACCACAAAACAAATAACTAAGGACATCCTCAGACATGGAGAGCTGCCAGGTTCAATTAAGATGGGTCCCAGCCATGAGTAGTCACTAATAAAATGATTTGGGAGTAAGCAAAGCTCTGGGTCCTCTTAGAGGGTAGGAATGCTGAGAAAGCTGGGAGTGTTTTATATTTATGTCTGTTGTTCTTAAGAGTAATCTTACAGTGGGTTATAGAAATGGCAATAGTGTTTGTGCTAACAATAAGGTTTTATAGAGGGAGATTTCTGAGCAGGGTCACTGCCTGGATGAAGTTCAGAGAAACTCTAAGGCCTGTGGGGGATGCATTTTGCCTGAAAGAACATCTCTGAATTTGAACACAAACATGGAATTTTTTTTTCTGTAATAAGTACTTGGAAAATTATATAAAATTATTTTTGAGGGCTCTGAGGAGAGTGAAATGGAGTTATCAAACTATGAATCCAAGGCTGAATAGCTGGTGTGAAACTCTAGAGTTTCTACATGTGAAAAAACCACAGTGCCATAAGTCAGCAATTGTTCAATTGGCTTCAAATGAGGAAAACTAGCTGCTGTGGGAACTGCTTGGCTTTCTGGTGCACAGCTTTAGTGAGATGCACCTTATGGGTAATTTCTTTCTGCAAATCTAGATGCACTAGGTGTTAAAATTACTAAAACTCGTGTTCTGGTTTCCTTAATATTATGAGAATTATATTGAACTCTGCTGAGACACTCACTCTGTAAATGTGCAGATGGTAAAATAAAGAACCCAAGCAGTGATCTTGTGCCTTCAGAGAAGTTTGCTTGTTTCAGTACATTTTCCATATTTTAAGCAGTAAGACTAGAAGTTCTGCTCTGTAGATGTTTCCTTTCATGGCACCCCTTATTTCTATATTTCTGAGCAATGCTAAGACAGGTAAAATACAGCTGGGCTCTTGTCTTTATGGGTAAGGCAGCAACCGCCTGATTCCACTGCCTGCCAAAAATTATGGAATGCACATGTTTATTCCTGAAAACTAGTGAAATTACCAACCAGTAAAGAATTTGAGTGAGTATAAATATCTTACATGGTGAGATTGGGAGGAGAAATACAAATTTAAATTTCCATCACTTTCATTCTCAAACTGCCACTCAACTAAAGAGTAAGCAGTAAGTACTTGGCTAAAGAAGCACCCAATTTTTGGCAGCTGTGAAGAAGATTAAGCCAGAAGAGAAGGGCTGCTCCTGAAGTGAGAAGCAGCAGCTGATAACATAAATTACTGCCATGATATTTGGATATGAGTAATATGAGTAGACAGAATCAACTCTTGTTGGAAAACTCTAATCCCAAAAAGAAAGAAGCAATTCACCAAAAATGTGTGACAAGTGTCTGAAAGACTAGGAATAGGATCATGTTATACAATTCTTGTATTCCATTGTCTCTTAGTAATTTTTAGCCTAGTACAAAGATTAAGGGGAAAAAAAACCCAACCAAACAAACAAACAAAAACCAAAGAAACAAACAAAAAAACCCCCACAACAACCCCAAAACGAATTACTTACTGGAGATTTTTGTTGGTTTGTTTTTATTTTATTTTACTTGCAAGATCACTCTTTCCAGGTTTTGAGCACAGCATATTGCTCCTTGTATAAAGGAATAAAATTTTTAAAAATATTGCTTTTCTTTAACAGAGGTAAATTAAGGTATTCCATATACAAAATATACTTCTTTTTGTCCACCACTTTACTAAAAATTAATTGTGTTTCTCAAAATAGAATCTCACGTCTGTAGTTTGGGGCTGAGTTTTGCTTGAGCTTTAAATTTGCCACACTAAACTAGTTCTGAGCTACATAGTTCTGAACTGTATCTAGTACCTTTCCACCTCTATAATACTTCTGAATGTTATAAGAAATAAGGGAAATAACTTGATAAATGCAGTTATAAATAGAAATATCTGTACGTTTTAAGCATTTCCGCTGCTACCTGACTGTAAAATGTTTTCCCTTCCTGAGGGTGAGATATTGTTTTTTTTTTTTTTCTATTAGCTTTTTATTGATGACTACCCAAGGTACATGTCCTGGTGCTATACTTTTTGAAAGTTGTCCAAAAGTGATGCTGGCTTGTGTAAAGCAAAAAATCCACTTGAGAATATCAGAAAAGTCATGGGAAATCTGTAAAGGTCTGGAAGGTCAAATGTAATTCTGCCTGCTTCCAGCTGGCTTCCCACTGTGCAGGCTGCTGTGAGAAAAGTTCCAAGAAGGATGGAGTTTGGGACAAAACAGAGCACTGTATGTGTAGTACACACAAGTCTTGCCATGCATATTCAATGCTTCAGACTGGAACATAGATAGGAAGCAGCTGGCCATATGGAGCAACCAACATTTGGTATCTGACTTGCAAAAACTAATGGGCCAAAAATATCAGCATAAAGTCATTGTCCTATCCTGTGATAGGATCAACATTGTGATGCTGATTTTTTAATAAAAAAATACTCAATTTTTTTTATTGTATGTATTTGGGAAATGAATAAATTGTACCTTGTCCAGGATTTGCCCATCATACATTTAGACCCAAAACCCCTGAGAAGAAATATATATTAAAAAAATGCTTTAGTTTTGTGAACTCTTATCCCTGAAATGTTATCCTTGTTATTTGAAAAGGCTTCTACAAAAAAAGAGGTTAAGAAAGGTCTTCAGTATTATTTTCACTTTTTAAGACATAATTTGCTAAATATACAAAAGGCTGCCAAAATTCTTGCATTGTACCATGTCTGGCCCATTTTAGATTGTAACTTTTTAGAATTTCTAGCCTCTTTGATATTTTAACAGAAATACTGTGCAAAATTAAGTTTAACCACTGTTTTGAGAATGCTATTGCTTACACAAGCATTTAGTGTTTATTTTCAAGCAGACATTAATTTGAAAACCAAAGGGCTTGTGTGCTAAGTGTATTATTTTGTAAAAGATAAATAACTCTGGAGTTGAGAAATAATAAATATTCCTTTACCAAGTTCATTTCAGCATCAGGTTGTTAAATCACACTTTATTCTTAGAGATTGTACTAATTTCTAACAAGATAATTTTCCTTTCTGTGTGTCGTATCTGGGTAGGCAGCTCCCTAGACATAAGATAACATAACAAGAAAAAAAATGAAGTATAGAGTTTTTCACAAATTGGTGTAGTTTTTCTTCTGAAAATTTCTTGAGCTACAGAAACTTCAGAGAAGCAAGATAAAGTCAGATTATTTTTTGCTGTCTATCCTCTGATTAATTGGACAGAAAAATTAAGAAATTAAATTAAACTTGTGCTTGTCTAAAACTTAGGAGTCCTTCTAGCTCAACAGTGAGCTAAGGGAAGGAGGTACTAACTAGCACTTCCATTGAAATTTGTAAGGATGTGAGAAATGAGTGAGTATGCAATAAATTATTTCCTGATTCTTAGGAGAAAATAACACTGTAAATAAAGAAATAATGCTGTATTTCATATATATATATGAATATTTCATATATGTATATTTATACACAGAGTATCACTGATTGGAACATATTAATATTTTGTTTGTTTCATGGTTTGAAGTCTATTAAAAAAAAAACTTTTTCTTGGATTATTCTGACAAATGTATAGCATCCCATAATGTAATTAATGAAATAACTTTCTACCATGAAGACAAAAATGTGCCAAAAATGTGTCTACTAATGCTGCATTCTCATTAATCTATTCCAACTTTCACTTTTTCTCATCTATTCCATTTGCTGTTTAGATGGGTAGCAGTGAAGTACTCACTTTTGTTGTTGTTGTTTGTTTGTTTGTTTAAGCCTTTTTGCTCTTGCCTTAACATGGCCTGTGTACATATCCTTCAAATTAAATTTTAGGATTTGCAATTACAATGTGTGGTGGTACTGGGAAGAGAATATATTCCTCACCAGCAAATATGGTTTTCTCAGCACTCAAAATCCAGCTTTGCACATGCTGTGAACTACCCAGAAAACATCATGCCCAGGACCTGTGGACTTAATGAATGATCCTCTTTCATCTCCTGTGTTGTCAAATAATAAAAGTCCCCTATGCATTATGAGTCTTTGGGCACAGTATGATGTTGCAGCTCTAGAAAACATAAGCCATTTTTCTTCTGTCACTAGCTACCCTCCTAGGTATTATCTGAATATTATGATGACCTAGGAGATTCCAAGTTGAAGAAATGGCTCTTGCCACACTGGTTATATATCTGACAGCATCTGATAGCAGAACAGTTAAATTTTCTAAGGAAAATAAACAAGCAAGCAAACTAAAAGTACTAAACTTCTGTTCATTTTATAGATAAAGCTGTTGAAAGAACAGTACAGTCTTGGTAAAATAGATCAGTGTGCACATGTGTTTTAAATCCAAGTTTACAGCTAAACATCACTCAGAAACTTATGAGTTCTATAAACAGTCCTATGTGTCTCTCAAAGGTGACTCTTCCAGGTCAGAAAGGGAGAGACACTTAATTATAATAATTAAAATCTCCTTGACTTCAACTTATTGTTAACTTTCTAAGAAAGAAGGAGGATTTGGTAGAGGGGCTAACATGTACTGTGTTAACTCTGCTCAAGGCTTCTCTGCAACTTCAGAAATATTACAATGTGTTGAGAGTAGAAGGCTTTATAAATGCTTCAAAACTTGTCTGGGTTCTAGTGTTGGTCAACTTCAAGTTATTGGTTAATTCTGTTCTAGTGTGGATTGGGTTATGTGTTTTTTCTTTTTTCTCTTCTCTCTTTCCGCTTTCTCAGAAGAATACTTTCCATTGAAATGTTGAAAGTTCAAGCCCAAATAAGACAGAAATTAGTGTTTCCACTCTACGCACCCTGCTTTCAATGCTAAAAAGTTAGTGTGAAGAATGAAAAGATTTGCAGACCTTTAAAAACGAGCTGCTGATCCAGGCGTTAGCAGGGACTTTCAGGAGTGTATTGCTGGAATCTTGCCACTCGATGGCACTCTTTGTTCTGCTGTTTGCTCGAGGCTCAGCACCGTCCTCCGCGCAGCTCCTGAAACTCCTCCAAGCCAGCAACACCGCACAAGCCGCTTTGAAGTGGTCTGAAAAATGTAAGGACCGTGGGGAGAGGAGATGTGCTTGGGAGGGTAGGAAAGGGTTTCCTTTTCGCTTTTTCCCCCGCCCCCATGAGAAGAGTCAGGAGTTGTTACTGATTCATCCTGTGGTGTGGAGCTATTCTGCTCCCGCTCCCAGCCAAAGCAAAAGTATAGGTCTCCCTTCTTGAGAGTCAAAATTTTTCTTTTGTTTTTGCTTATGACTGATTGACTGCTGCCAGCCAGAGAAGGTGAAACTTGCACATGTTCTGCTGTCTCTTATGTTTTACAGACTAGTTTAAGTGACTTTCCATCAGAGTACTACCGGAGCAAACACTTAAGCGTTAAAACAAATATGAAGGCAGATCTCAAGCATTTCTACTTCTGAAGGAATTTGAGCATCTATTTCTTAAATAGCAGTCACTGCAAACAAATATGCTTTTGGATTTAGGCCTACTTCATTAACCCAGTCTTGTCTAGACAGGAGAGTTGTGCAGGGAAACAGGAGGGTGGGACGGGACAGGGAAGGATGAGGCACAGTGGCACAGGATGGGACTAATAGCTCCTAGCTGACATTATTGGCTTTAGTTTTAGTTTTAGTTTTTACACAGCAATCTCATATCCAGTAATTCAATATATGCCTTGAGCCTTTATTAAGGAATCATAACCTAGAGCTTTATAACTATTTTCTTTAGAACTGATACTATTTTTTTTTTCTGGTTACCTCTGTTTTTTATGAATTACTATAACTTTTTCAGTCAAGAAATATTGACTCTTCTGATGTTTTTTTAATTTTCCAGGTCTTAGTTGAATAGAATACCATCAGATTAGAATAATGTATGATATAAGTTGGTGTGAGTTGCCAAAATAAATGTGGTTATGTTATTTTGCCTATGAAGCTTTTTAAGTTAGTGACCAAATTGCTGTTTTTCAAGTAAATTAGTTTTGTGGCCCTTCTGCAGTGAGTCTCAGCTGTAAGTTCCATGAATACTATGTGCAGGGCTATCTTGGAAGTATTTGTTTCCTCCTAGTACAGTCGAGTTATGTGTTAGTAACTGCTGAAAGTGATGCTGAAACACAAGTCATAAGACGTAAGCCTTTTTATTGATCTTTTGGACTATACATATATTTATGTATCTAATATACTAGCTGCATTGTTCTAGGCATTTATTTATGTGTGAAGTATCCTAAGAGTAAGGTTTGTAGTAACACGTGCAGACATTTCTTATTGGTAAAAACATGCCTACATGTCTGGTAGATATTATAAAAATTATAAAAATTATAAATTTAAATGGTGATTGTTACAAAGAACTCTGTTCTTCATGACAGTTTGGATATGGTCATACAGTCTTACAGAAGTGCACTAACACAGCTCACTAAGTGACTACCAGGACTGTAATACCACTGAGATGTGGTAATTGACTCTGGATGCTCCTAAGACCACCCAGCCTGCAAAATGTGACACATTAGCTCAGTGTCCTGCTGCTGTATTTAACAGTAGGAGGTGGCAAAGAGCATGTATGTAGTAGTTACTGGAGCTTAGAAGGTTACCTTGTCACTACCCCTCTTTGTGAACCTCGAACTGAAAGGCATGCAGCTGCGCACTCCGGTATGAATCACAGAGAATTCTGTTTCATTCAGTGGTTAAATCCAAGCCTTGAGACTCATGATAACTATACAAACTGGTTTATTTGGGCCAGTGAAAGATTATGAAGTCTGAAGTTTAACTTGAGGACAAAGAGGGCAAGAATGGTTATTTCTTATCTTGTCAGCATGCTAAAATGACAGTGATGACAGATGATTTCCAGACATCTTCTGGTACAACTTCACAAGAATACCTTTTCAATACTATCTCTTTTTAACTCCAGCTGAGGGAATATGTGTTCAAACATCACTTAAAATTCAGCTGAACCTTGAATGACAGAGCTGTTCTGAAAAACTTCCGAAGTGTGGCACTGTCCATGCTTTGCCAGAGAAATGTAATTCTAGAATTCTTGGTGGAAGAAACAATATCTGGATTTAGTAGATCATTTAACAGCACTGACCTTTAACTTTTTAGAGCCAATCTCAGAAGGATTTTAAAATTTAGGATTTTAATAATCAGATAATACTGGGAGAAGCTGTCATGAGCACTGTTACTCTCAGATTATGAAACTCAGGAATCTTGGCACTGAGAGCAATGGAAGTTTCACATAGGCATGAAAGCACTAATTTCACTTTGGACACTTAATTTCTGCTCAGACTGCTTTCTTTCTTTTTCTTGATCTAGAGCACTCAATTTATAGTTTACTGGCTAGACAAAAATAATTCTCATGGTGGTTGTTTTAAGTGTGCTTGGGTTTTCTTATGTTTTTTATTTTCTAATTCAGTACCTAACATGAATGGGGATGCCTCAGGCTGTCACTGTGTAATGGGTGGTTTATAAGAGGCACGTGCAACCCTTGCACTTAAAGAGAGTAAACCTACAAAGATTTGGGAGATGATAATTAGCCATCTAACTACAACAAATGAGAAAAAAATACTTCAGTTTAGTTATAAATTTTATTTCCACCTTGTCCTACTGAAAGTCTAGGGGGAAAAAAAGCAATAAAAACTGTGTTTCCATCTTTCCCACCTAAGTACATAATGATCAAAGCTCTAGGAGAAGAGAAATGCAGCTTGAATTTAAAATTAATATATATTGAATCATGAAGGTGTGTTGCCATAAGAGCCTTTTACTTCTAAAATCTGTCTTGGTTTTGAAAGACAGGTATCTGCCTGGGAAAGCTGGAGTTTCCCTCGGAATGGAGAACATAAACCCCTCATCCCCTCCAAATTATAATTTTGCACTTAAGGGCTTTCAGGCAAAGATTTGGGAACAGGAATAACAGTTCTTTACTAGGAATATTAACAATACAAATGTAGTAGAAAAAAACCAACCAACCAAACAAGCAAACAAACAAACAACAGTCCTAGAAACCCTGACAGAGTCAGAGCTACAACCTGACACCCTGTTGGTCAGGGTGTTGGAAGCAGTCCAAAGGTGAGTCCTCCTGGAGTGGCAGATGTGGTGCTGTGGGGGCAGAGATGATCCTGAGAGAAAAGAGTCCAGTGATGGTGAGAAGGGTCCAGTCTTTCTCTCGGAATCCATTGAAGCCAGATACCTCGTGCTCCTACGTCTCAGTTTTTATCCAGGTAGGAATGGTTGGCTCCCCCCCACTGGGTGGAGCATCTCACAATGGGATGATGGAATGTGTCATGTCCTTGGTAAGCCTTAATGACCCATTAGCAGAAAAATATTCCCCTGGAGGGAGGACTGGTGGTGAAAGAGATAAGAAACACTGCCCCACCTGGTCAGAAGGCACCTGCTCCCCTCCCCCCAGAATAACAAGAGATAAAGGAAAAAGTATCTCCCCAACTGCTTGCAACAGATGAAACAGAATATACATTTTTGGGTCCATAACCCAAGACAACTTCCTTTTACATGGAGAAACTAATCTTTACCTGCTGATCCAGTAGAGATATTTGTAACCTCCATATTATGAGATGATTCGATGCATGATTAGAGTCTTGACAACATTAGGACTAAATAAAATGTAAGTTAGTACTCGTAAGTTATGAGCTACACTGCATGTTACATAATGTCTTAATTTCAAAAAGAAAAAATGTGTTCAGATTAACAGCAAAAGTTTGGATTCAAGCAGTAAACAAACATGATTCTGTTACAGTCTTTGGCAACTGAGACAGTGATATCGTCAGCTCTGCCTTGCATGCCCCAAGTCACATGTTGTTTGTGACTCATTTCATTTCTACAACTGCCTCTATTGTTCTGCAGAGCACAACAGTATGAGGGGATGTCAATTGAAGAGCAAGAAACAACTATTGCATTGTTAGATGGAAACAATAAATTTATAAGTATTTCATGATTCTGTCTTTTATCCTCTCTCTCTAAAGACTATGAAACTGTTCTTGGTAAGAGATACTTCTCTTGTTTCTCACGAGGACAGTAAATAAACCCTATGTTGTTTACTTTTGTTATAACTATTCCTATTTTAATGTCTTTTCAGTTAGTGGTTACTGCAGGTAAAGCAGTTCATGAGGGAAGGGGGTGGACTGTGATTATATCTGAATGACTAGCAGCTTGAAAGCTCTAAAAATGTGATGAAATAATCAGTTGACTATATGAAAGAAAAGCTTCTTGCCTAGTAGTTGTGGTACTGGAAAGGAAGAAATCACATTACTGCTTTGCTTTCTACTAGATGCTCTACAGTTTTGGCCAAAACTAAGAACCTTGCAGAGGTGAGGCAGAAGCTGAGGAGAATTTGGTTCAGAATTTATGAAAGAGATATATTTTATAAAGGGTTTCTCAGAACAATATCAATTACTTGCTAACTTGTTATCTATCACTTGCAGAAATCCTTATTTTGGTTAAATATGAATGATGATAGTTGACTGCCAAAATACGGTTAGATTGCTGTTCAAACAACAAATCTGCCTACTCAGTATCTAAAGGAGAACAGTATCAGTATTGTCAGTGTTAGCCTGTGAGACATGCTTAGTTGTCATACATTTTGCAATGGTGATTTTTTTTGTAAGAGCTGTAGGTAAATGTTTTAAAAAGGGAAGTTGTTAAAATTACCACTGAGTGATTAAAAGTAATACTACTCATAAAAGTAGTATTAGAGCAGCCAGGATCTGTTTCTGGGAGCTCAGTGTCAGGTACTGTCTAATATTTGCTCCAGTTATTGTTATCTGTCAGGTGTCAGTAGCTGTCTTAGAAATGGTTCCTGTGTCCTGACACAACAACCAGTGATTGCAGAGCACTGGGTGTCATTTTTGCTTTCCATTGCACACACGACTGGAGGATTTAAGCTGTTCTATGGAAATACAGACAAGGACCCACAGTAACACTGGGCATAAGGCTAAACTAATCTTGGTTTAGTTCTTAAACCATGTTGTAACATTTTAAGAGGGCATTTCAGTACCTCAGCTGTCTTGGGTTATGGAAAACAAAAATGTGTATTCTATTTTCATCTCCTGAAAGCACTGTTCTTCTTTACTCTGGGAGGAAGAGAGCGGTGCCTTTTGTTAATGGACCAACTGTAGGGCATTGTTTCTTATCTCTTTCACCACTGGTTTTCCCTCCAGAGAGATATTTTTCTGCTAACGGGCCATTAACACCTCCCCAAACTAACACATCCCCAAACTATACCCTCCCCAAAGCAGTACATCCACATTGCATCATCCTATTGTGAGATGCTCCACTCAGTGGAGCACTCAGGGGGAGCCAACCATTCCTACCTGAGCCACAGGAACGAGAAGTCATCCAGCTTCACCTGATCCCTGGAGGAAGACTGGACCCCTTCTCATCACTACCTGGACCCTTGTTCTGCAGGATCATCTCTACTCCACCAGAACCACCTCTGCCACTCCAGGAGGACTCACCTTTGGACTGCTTCCAACACCCTGACCAACAGGGTGTCAGGTTGTAGCTCTGACTCTGTCAGGGTTTTCCAAGATTGTTGTTTGTGTTGCTAGTTTAGTTGAGTGGTTTTGTTGGTTTTTTTCCTACTGCATTTGTATTGTAAATATTCCTAGTAAAGAACTGTTGTTCTTATTCCCAAATCTTTGCCTGAAAGCCCTTAATTGCAAAATTATAATTTGGCTGGGGCAAGGGGTTTACATTCCCCATTCTAAGAGAAACTCCAGTTTATCCTAGCTGATACCTGTCTTTCCAAACCAAGACATCAGCATATCTGTAGCCTGTCCTAGTACATTTGATACTTTTTGTTAGTGCTTGTATCAATGATTTTTTAATCTGATTTTCTTAAGTTGTTTTCCAAGGTGTTTAGTAACTTAAGATTAAAGGGGTTAGTATTCTTATTGCCATCTCATAACTTACTGGTAGATATGTATTTAAAGTTGGAAAAAAAGTGCTACCCAACTGGAGTTGTGAGTAAAACAACCATCTATTTCTTATCTCTTGCATGGTTGACACTTGAGAAGGAAGATGACTGAATGAAGGACATATTAATTTAAAAATGAAGTATAAAAATATTTTGTGTTGGAATATTCTGTTTTGCTAAGACCTGAAGATCTAGGCCCTATTAAATTGCACGCCAATATGCATGTTTGGCATATCCAATATAACAACTTATATCCCTGAATTGCTAATGAAAGTGATGTGCAATAGATATTTGACCGGATGTGTGTAAAAAGGTTTAAAACTAATACAAAACATGCAAATACCAACAGCTGAATCTTCTCAAAAATTGTTGCTGAACAGGCTTTTTGCATTTCTATTCTGAAGAAGCTCCTTTTCTACTCCAGGATTTCATTTTTGCTGTATCTGTAAGAACTCAGAATAGCTATCTTAAAATCTATATGTCTTAAATCTTGCTGGTAAGGAAGCTGAACTCTAAGAATAACATCATTAATTACCATTCTTTCAATCTGTGTTGACTTTTTTAAAGATCTGAAAATATAGGGCCTTTCAGGATAGGTGGCAAGGTATAAAATCTCAAAGGAAATGTCATATTTTTGATGATCTCTGTGGGATCACAGAGGTTATATCCTGATTAGACTGTAAGATCTTGAGCAAGAGCAGATAGAACACAGTGTCCTGGGATAAAGCATGTAATCAAAGTGGTTTTTTGTATTTGAAAACTGGGTAGTAACTCCATGTTTCTTCTCTTCTTCAGGATCCTGTCACATGAACATAACTGTATGTGATGATATGTTTCCACTTTGTTTCTGACACTTGAAAACAGTTGTGGAAAAACTACTGAAAATCTAGGCAGGAGGTGGACATGTAAATACTATCTGGTAGGAACAACTCCCTTGGGAATGTGAAGTGCTGTACAGAGTTGTGTGAAAATAAATTTGGAATGAAAAGCAGAGCAAATAACAATACAGCTGAATGGATAAAGTCCAGATGTTCCTTTGCAACATAACTCTCTGAGTAAGTTATAATTAGAATATGAAGGCCAAATACATGATGAATAAAACTTATAACGGTCCTTGTCACTAAGTAAAAAATCTTTCCTTTCTAAACATCCACTTCTGTTCTTCATCTTGCATGTTTCATCTATTTTCTTGGTCTTGCAAGCTATGAAGTTGCTAGATGTCATGTTACCATGGACTCCACCATAGAGCACCTTAAGCTGTAACTTTTAAAAGATAAATAGATAATAATTCTTCTGTGCACTCTTGTGACTCAGTGAATTCTGAGGTCAATAAATAATACAGGAGGTGAGAGAGAGAGTGGAAGGGGGAGATGGAGGAAGTGCCAGACCTGCTACTTCTAGGCCCCAGCCTGGTTTCTTAGAATATGAATGCAATCTAAGCTTTCTTTTGGTGTTCTTTCTCTGGTTTTCTTTTTCTTTCACTAAGGATAGCTTAGTAAAAATCAGTTTGGCAAAAAACACAAAGACAGGTTTTGAAAATGTGATGCAAGTTATGGATACAGTCTCTTTCATGTAGGGTATGTACCTAGGAGCAATGTTCTGTAGCACAGAACTGTATTTCGGTTGCACTTTGTAGCTAACAAACAGATAATATCTGCTAATAAATCAAGTGGTAGATCTGATGCCTTTTTTAAAAATCTTTTACAGTTATATTAGCAACCTGATGGTGAAAGGGGACAGAGAGTACTGTGTGGAATATATCCACTTCAATGAAACCCTAAGTGTCCTATGTGGTATGGTTATGAAGAAGTTCTGAAGTATGGTCTTGGAATCTTAGGAAAAGTTAGGGTGGAATTGACTTCTGGAGCTATCAGCTAAAGCTCCTTTTTAAAGAAAGGCTAGTTTTAAAAGTAGATCAGTTTTTTTCGCTTGTCTTGCAGGTCTTCATATATGGAACATCCAAACTGCTCTGGACCCTTACTTTGGTACTTAACTACTTTCACTATTTAGATGATTTTCTTTATATCCAATATAATTGCTCTTGTTGTTGCTCACCACACTGTCACCTTGACCTTTTGCTCTACTTGTCTGGGCAGTGTTCAGTTTCCTCTATATATCTCCTCATAGATTACAACCAGTTTCTCCTTCTCTTTTCTAGCCTCAACAAGCTCCATTTCCTCAGCCACTTCTCACCAGTGCCAGGTAGAGGGGAATGACCCATTCCCTTAGTCCACTGGCAGTTCTCTCACTGCAGCTTAGCTGAACCCAGCTCACTTGCTCAGTGGTGTCTGGTGTTTTGGTTTTTTTTCACTGCTTGTTTGTACATCACCTCTTAAAGAAAGTCCATTCTGTTTTGTTTTGTTTTGTTTGTGGGGTTTTTTTGTTTCGTTTTGTTTTTGGGGTTTTCTTTAAGGCAAAAAAGCACCAAACCATTACCCCCCTGCAAAAAAAACCTAAAAGAGCCCCCAACAAAACACATCATCATCTGTTACACATTATTCAGTCTTTGCATATTCTCCATGTTGTGCAAACTTTTATATTTTTTCTTACTGCTTCTTGGAATACTGTTAGAGTATACTAGAAAAATATTTCTTCACTATTTAAAATTAGTTTTAATGCATTAATTACACAGACTATAAAATCTTAAAATCAGTTAGTCTTCTGTAGCTTAATTCAGTTAGTTCCCTCAGCTCCTAGAATGACTGTGAAATGAATGTGTTTAAAATTACATATATTTAAAAAATACAAGCAACCCCAAACTTATCACAATAAAAACTATAGGGATGACAACTTAAAGCAAGTGAGAGAAGAGAAGAGAGAGAAGAGAAGAGAAGAGAAGAGAAGAGAAGAGAAGAGAAGAGAAGAGAAGAGAAGAGAAGAGAAGAGAAGAGAAGAAAAGAAAAGAAAAGAAAAGAAAAGAAAAGAAAAGAAAAGAAAAGAAAAGAAAAGAAAAGAAAAGAAAAGAAAAGAAAAGAAAAGAAAAGAAAAGAGAAACAGTCTCTAACTATTGGTCTTAGTTCTGCTTTTGGCTACATTAATTTTCACAGAAACCAGGAGAGCAAAAAAATTCCCCTTCTCAAAGGTCACTAAGAAAAATTTGAGATTGAAGTCATGGGAAACAGGAAACTCAGGGAATGTTTCAATATTTTGATATCAGTCTATGAATATCAAAGTGAAAGTATTTATAATCTGTTTAGTTATTCATGAGAAATGCAGAAGCTTCTGCAGTATCAAGAGTTATGAATACTTTCCAATGTTTTGAAGCAAGATAGCAAAACTCTAGTTCTTTCTTATTTCTGCCACATGGCCATTAGTTTAGATTTATTCCATGAGATAATTATTAATTTTACTTTTGTCTCAGGGTTGTTTTATTTCTTAGAGTTGTTTGTTTGGTTGTTTTTTCCGGGGGTTCTTTCGTGTCTGCAGGTGGATGGGTATTGCTCATGGGTTTTGGTGGGGTTTTTTGGGTTTCTTTAAGAACAAGTACTCTGAAACAGAGCATGAGGGCTGAAAACCTGGACCTGTTCAAATCAGTGATAGAGCCCTCAATATCACAGGGTCATGATTTTATCCGATAGTTAGAGTTCTCCATCTTTAACTGCCTATAAGTACATGAAAACTGGAGCTTGATTTCAGGAAGATGGCCTCTCATGAGTTTAATCTCAATCTGTCCATTCTTCCATAAAATTTCAGAACTCTTCCTCCTCCTGCCTGAGCTTTCACCTCAGCAGATGATTTGGACTGCAGTCTGTATTCTGCAGCATGATGTGTGGTTGCAAGCTTTGGAGCTCTACACAGTTGTCCAGTGATGGTCAACAATCAGCACTGTGTTTGAATGTACTGCTTGAATTTGAGCTTTTTGTACAGCAAATCTTAAAGTTTCAATGACGGAGATTGCAGTGTCCTTGAGTGATTTGCTCCAGTGTTTCCTTAAGGAACAAGATGTTTTTATGTTTCATCTTGAACCTCCTAGATATCTATTTTTGGCTATGGCTGATCATTCTTACTACTCCCAATTTCTCTTGCCTGTAAAAAATCCTTAATGCCTATGCTGGTCAACACTGATGAGGGAAAAACAAAAAGCTTAGATTCTGATACATGTACAAACTAGATTTTTATGAACTGGAGCTCCACTACTAATATCCAGACCCATAAAAATTCTGAAAGATTTTTTTCTAATAATATTCTACTTAATGTAAAATGGTTGCATAATAATTTAATATGTAGCATTTTTTTCTTCTTATCTGAGCCTGGCAGTTTTCACTTGAATTCTGGTTCATGTCCTAATGAATAAATAACTTGAAAACAAACAAAAAAAGTTGTCAGTATGAGATTAGGAATTCCCCTATGTTTTTTACTTTCTTACCTTGTTTGTCAGCATGTGCTCTGCCAAATAGGGTAGTGAGGATGCTTTCTTGGATGTCACTTTAGCATTGTTTTGGGCATGGTAATTGTCCTCCACAGTGCCATGAGAAGTGAAGCAGTTCTCATCTTGAAATGTTAAGTTATACAATCGAAGGAAACACATCTGGTGAAATACATCTGGTTTAACTAAATGTGACCTTTGTGCAAATAGAATAGATAGCTTAAGCAGAAAAACTGAATAGTCTGAGTAAGTAAAGACATTTTGATTCTTCAGTATTCATTCTAGTTCATTATTGCCCTGTGGTAGTTTAGGTATAGCAGTGTTTCCCTTGTTTCTCTACCAGTCTGAAACCTAACAACCATCCTCTGGCTTGGTAAGAAAGGAAAATTTCTAACACAAGTGATGCTTAAAAGAACAATAGCTATCCTATTAATTTTAATAATTGTTGAACCATATTATACCTTTTAATTAAGTATGAGGTAAGGTGGTTTAATGTCCTGTCAGACAGGAGGCTAAACTCTTGTAGAAAGAAATCCCATTAAAGTGTATTGGATTGCTCCCATTTCAGTGCCTGGCTTCCAGAAGAGATGAGATAAAAGCATTTTTGCTTACATTATAACTAGGATGCAAGCACAATGCCCTTGGTGCTGGTAAGAACTGATGCTGCCATTGAAATATTAGATATGATTCACAGAGAGGAAGCACTGCCCACGCATGGAGGGCAGGAGAGGTTAGATGTAACTCTTCAGTCAATGAAGAAACAGGGGATCCTCACAAAAAGTGTATGAAAATTACTTCATCCACAAGCTGTAAACAAACTTATCCTAGCAACAGGAATGCAATAAGGATTGTGTTGACATAAACACCCTAATACTTGGGCTTAAGAGCTATATTCTTAGTAAAAGTTTGGAAGGGGGGTTGTTCAATGTGGTAAGCAGTACATTAGTGCAGTGATGCATCTCCAGAAAAACTAGAAGGAAAAACGTGTCTTTTCTTTGAACTTTCTAAGAAACTTACGGTGGCATTAACTAAACAACACACACCAAGTCAGTCATGAAGTCAGCTGAAAAATGGAGAAGTCTTTTCTACTAGTCCTCTCTGCAGCACCTTTTGAGACTTTTCCTCATTGCAGTATTTCATATACAGCAGTAGAAAAGTACAGTTAAAAAAATAATTCGAATAACTGCAACCTCTTAATGGAGCAAATATGTAGAGTGGCATTCATTAACTGTTTCTCAGCACAATACTGTTTGATGTATCCCAGCCTATTTGAAGCATTTTGGTCCATCTTGTATTTTTTTCATTATCTTCTTCATTACAGTTACACGACTTTCTAAAATTATTGTTTCTATGGGAAGCATGTTTATAATAAAATATGTTGGCCTAGTCTCTCCAAATGTTATTACAAAGGCTGTATTGCCAAACCTCTGCAGCAAAAATATTCTTTCAAGGTATTTGTTATGGTACAGGATGGTATTTTTTAATAGACTGTCTCAAAAACACCTTTAGGTACACTTCTGCAATCTCTAAAGAGTTAGATAACTCTGAGGTTAGATATACCAGGTGACTCTACAGAGGGCTGCCCCAGGTTGTCTTTTGACAGCCCTTGTTGCAAGGAAATGTGAGGTATGTTCCTGATGAGTAATAGCAGTGGTACTTTTTACCCTGGAGAGGCAACAAGAGCTCTGCTGTTTTCCTAATGATCAGAACTGACTACACACCTTTATATCACCAGAATAAAAAGTGATAGACACGACACATTATCAATCAATATTGTACTGAAATACAGAATACATGTTAGCTCAGTTCCCGTTGTCTACATTATCTGTACTTTAGCATAGAAGAGTGAAGAAAATTTTCTGAGATTTTGTGTACTAGAGATGCAAATTGAGCCTCTCTGATTGAAAGGGGTGAAGGATAGAAAACATTTATGTGAGATGTCTTATTTGTGTTAAATGCCATTGAGCCATGATTCTCCTCAGATTTGTTTCTGGCAATCAGTGTCTCTGTTTACAGCTTGCAGGTGAAATGCAGTTCCCAATATCTAAGTTGTGTCTTTCCTCAAAAAAAAAAAATAGTTGGTGTGATGATGTGTAGGTATTGCTAAACACTGGTCACAGTTCTACAACACAGTATCAGTAAATCAAATCCCTGTCTGCAGAAAGATGGCATTTTATGGAATTTAATTTCCTTTATCAAGGGACACTTTCTACTTATAAAACACTGCAGTTTAAGGGATGAAGGAACAACTGTATAGGAGAATTTTATCCAATACTGACTATAACTATCACGTAACTGCTAGTCTGGGGATCTAACAGTAGCAAAGGGGACTGCATGTAATTTATTTCATTAAAAGACAATATCTTGGCTGTCTAGTGTCACTTTTCCATGGAGTAATCTGTAAAGTAGGTGAAAACAAGTAATTTAATACAAGCAATGCACAGGCCTGAAATTGAAACAGACTTTCAATTGCATATTAGATCAATAAAAGAAGATTGTAGGTAAAATCAGCCTGTTAGGCCAGAGTAATGAAGTTCTAAGGTCTACTAGGCTGCAATTCCTTCATATAAAGAGCTGAAACACAGCATTTGGAGAAGTCTAGTACACGTGACACATGGGTTTTGTTCTGTCAGTATGAAATGCAGTCTTACATGCTCCTAATTTTTGCATCAAATTGAAAAAGGAAAACTTTATTTTAGATAAATAGCCTGTATTCTTTTAGTTGTTTTTTGGGTGAAGGTAAAAGCTTTTCAATTGACACATCAAGCATACATTTAAAATTTAATTGAAGAGATAAATTAGTGTTGTATTACTTTTAAGTGTCTTAAGAGGATGGCATTCAAACTTCTATTGACATAAATAATTCCTATCAAAATAATTATTTTGATTATTTTTAGAGATTAAAAAAATATACTTGTGCTTGGAAAAAACTATTTCTGACAACAACATGCCTCATTTCTGACTCATGAATATTCAGAACTTGCACAGAAAAACTCATGTAGACGTGTTCAGATCACCTCACTGAGCCAATGTGAAATTAACTCTTCCCAGAATATTTATGATGCTTTTTTTAACCTCTTCTTAAAGGCTTACAGGCAAGTAAGAAGGCTGAGGGGTCCCTGTTTACTAGTTGATCAAAGGATTAGCACTGGAAAGCTTTTTTTTTTTCCTGCAATTTAAACTTCTTCCTTGTTATTCTATCTGCTATAAAGATGGGAAACATCTCTGCTCTTGCTTTTGACATAGCTAAATATTATCATTCCTTTCCCTTGCTGTTCTTCCTTCACCTTCTGCCCTCTGAATTGAGCAACTGTAAATTCCTTTCATTTCTCTGAAAATGAAATCCTCAGAATTCTACTTTAGATAAGGTTGTTATCTGCTATTCAGGTAATGCTCACATTTGAAAATTCTAGGATGACGTTTATTTTTTCGGTTTGTCTTTTAAGTAACTCAGATCCTGGAGTGTGGCAATCTCAGAACATTGGGACAGTTTCAAAAAAAAACGGTGTGGCAAGCACACAGACCACTCATGACTTACAGGTAAGGGCAGTTGCATGGAGTTGAGAAATGCAGGTTGCTTTTGAAGGGAAGGGAGTTCAATTTGTTTTTTACACCCTGAACGAATACTGGAATTTATACAGAAGAAAGCTATGATTGTTTGTACCTCTTGTGAGTTAGCTAACAAGAAAGCTGTAGAAGTGATAGACAAGTGGAGTCACTGGAAGGATTGGCCAGCCTGATTGATTTTTACAATGAAACAGCTACCTGGATGGATGAGCGGAGAGCAGTGGGTATTGTCTACCTGGAAAATCTCACAACATCCTCATAGGCAAACTCAGGAAGTGTGGGCTGGATGAGTAGACAGTGAAGTGGACTGAGAACTGAATGACTGATCCCAGAGTCATTATCAGTGGCACAGGGTCTACCTGGAAGCCTGTCACAAGTACCATCCCCAAAGGTTCAATACTGGGCCTAGTATTAACTTGCTTATCAGTGACTTGCTCAGAAGGTACTCTACTCCTTCATCCAAGTCATTTGATTGCATTAAAACTGGGAGGAATGGTCCGATACCCCAGGGTGCTATGCTTACCCTTGTGAAAGACCTTGACAGGTTGGAGAAATGGACAGAGAGGAGCTTTCTGAAATTCAGTAAAGGCAAATACAGGGTCCTGCACCTTGGGTGTTATCCCAGACACCAGGATAGGCTGGGATTGACATGCTGGAAAGCAGCTCTGAGGAGCTGAAAGTCCATGAGTCAGCTTTGTTTTGCTTTTAATCTGTAAATCAGATCAGGGAAGTGCTGGATGATTTAATAAAGGCTGATAGGCTCACTTAGTCCAGTAATCATGTTGGATGACCATTATTCTTACAGCTCCACTGAGATGGTTGGCTAAGTACTGGGACCCTCTCACCCTTTGTCATATTCACTGCCATAACCTTGCCAGATGTATCTCTTTTTCATCCAAAGTATCCATTTGTGCTCATATTTGTTGTCTATTTCAAGTGACCACACACACTCTCCAAGGCTTTTTTACCTCATACATCTTAATAATAATTACTATAAACATCACTGTTCTTTGTTGGAGAGCTCACAGGAAGCTTTTTGTATGTTATTGGGTTAACATGTTACAGAGCTTCTTCATTATGTCTGAGCTGCCACTCTGCACAGGAAATCAGTGATAGCGAGTAGGGTGAGTGTGTATCTGCTTTTTATGCAGCTTATTATTTAGGATTATGACACTCTTGAAAATATTTTTTTTAGGTAAGGATTTACATGCTTGACTTGGAATTTCTCAGATTTAAATGGTTAGAATCACTAATTAACCCAAACATGCTGTTTTGTCACACCCCTATAGACTAAATAAATTTCTTCCTAATGACCTTTTCTGCCTCTCCTTTTTGCATATATGAAGTGTATATATGTATACATAAACACACACATACATATACATATATACTTTCCCTGTAGAGCTTACTGCAGTTTTCATCCTGTCAAAGCTTCAGCATATAAGAAATATTTGAATCTGCATCACTTCCATGTGTGTACATGTACTTAGTCCCTGCATCTCAACCTAATCATCCAAAAGCTTGTGACAGTAAGTGTAGAGTGGTTTCCTTGTCTGCAGCAGCATTCTTTCAAAGGGAAGATTCCCTGGTGAATTCATTATTACACAGAAGTCCCACCCCCATGAAACTGCTGTAGACACATAACAGGATTACTGTTCAAGAGTTTACTAGGATGCAAGTAAAATTGTTCCAGTCAGTCAGCAGCAAGCATCTTTGACTAAGGTAAGAGAATGCTTTCTTTTACATACCTCATGAAAACATAAGGAAGCATTTCTATTTATTTTCTGTACATAAAATTACATATTACATTATCGGTTCACTGTATATGAAAAAAAGGTGATTTTTTTTAACTTGTCTGAATCTGACTCTATAAAAATAACTTGTTTTTAACAATCACAGTCAGTCAAACAGTAGATGTGAAAATTGTTTTACTGTTGGGAGAGGATATATAGTTCAAATATATTTTAAAATACTAAAGGGAGAGCTTCTGTACTTAATATATCATTAATGATTGTGACAGCTAATATTTGGGGATTTTTTGTTGTTGAACAACAAAATTATTTCCTTGTTTCTTGTAGTTTCATAGCAGCAAAGAAATGAAAATTTTAGTTTCAAAATATTAACTGTTGTATATTCTGTCTTGCAAAAGGATATATTTTTTGCCTCTGAATTGGAGTTTTGATAATGGTAGTTCTCAATACTTACAGAAAGGATTTGGTATGAATCTTCTAACTTCATTAGCTAATGAATGTGTCAAATATATTCATGTAATTCTCAGGAAAGAAATTAGCTGGATCTAATAACCTAATGGCATAGAAGTGCTCTCAAAATGTAGAGCTGTCCAATCGATGTGGTGACAAATGAAATGATCTGTGGTCTGCAAGGTTAGGAGTTAATTGAATGAAGAGACAGTATTGACAGTATTTTATTTTTTTAACGGCTGCTCATATATTCCTAATGGAAAGCTTGGTTTTATTCTTCCTTAAAGTAATTGCACATTTATCCTTAATTGAAATTCATGGGTTTTATCTAACAAATTGCTTTTAGGCAGAGCAAGGGTTTTTTGACATTTATACTTTGGAAATTTAAGTTGTCACTGTGATATATAGAGCACCTACTTGTAACTACAAGTGGCTAAAAATCATTTTAACCTGCACTGAAAATTTTCTTCTACTCTCAGATTCTAAAAGCTTGTGTGAGTGCTGGGAAATACCTCAATTTACAAAATGTATTTCATGTTTTAGATACAGATTGCTCTCCCCATTACTGTATGAAGAAATATAACACATTTTCCTTTTGCTGAAGTAGGTTTTCAATAGTTTGCATAGCCAGCTACATACAGCATAAATTATTTCATTGACAGCTAGATTAGGACTATTTAATGATCTCTAGATCCTTACTAGAGTCCTAGTCCAAATCCTAGCAAGCCTCCTTACTACGATTCAGACATCAGAAATGTCACAAGTAACGTTTAAATGATCGTCCAGGTCTCAAAAAAAAAAAAAAAAATAGGAGAGCCAGCTGCTTTTCCTGCACTTCCTACAACTGCTCCATCTTTGGGGAACCCAGGGAAGGGAATTAACTTCTTTTTTTGACCACAAACTCAGCACACCCACTGTACTCAGTGAAAGCCCATAATCTTCCAGTTGGTTCTGGCAACCTGATGTATTTGAAGAAGTCCATGCTCTTTGAAGGGGGTTGGACTAGATGGCTTTTGGACATCCTTTCCAACCCAAACTGCTCTATGATTTTTGTCCTTTCATTGCTCATCCAGCAGCAGCTACCTTGAATGTCTCAATTTTAACACCACCTAATACTGAGAAAAGGAGGGAAAAATAATTCAGAAAAGATGTGCTTCAGCTGCAGAAACATAAATGGAGTCATTAACTCATGTTTAAATAGACACAATGAAATATAAAATTAAAACCAGCTGGAGAGGAGTTTGGCATGAGGTAACAACATCACTCTACGCTTTACCACAAGGGTGGTTGATGAACCAACAACATAGGTGATGTCATGATCAGTAATACATGTGAAGGTATGCCCAAACCCTGGGATATAATTTTAATATGGAGATATCTGGAGATATCCAAGTTGTAGAAGGAGAGGAGTTGTAGAAGGAGAGGATTTCTCAGTGATAACCATGTGCCACAAAAATTACTGCCACTGAAGAGCTTGGCCCTTGTTTCACCCTTCAGACCTAGGACCTCTGGACTAACCTATACATGCCATGATTCACTGTGTGCAGGGGCACATGGACACGTGTCAAGTAGCCTTCCAGGGAGATTCGTTTTGCTGCCTGTGGCTTTGGGACATCAGTTATGATAAGTTAAACAGTAGTTAATTCATCATGTACTAAAAGTTTGTTATACTATAGATACATGATAAGCAATTTTCTTCCTCACTTGAAGCTTTGCACAGGTAATAAAGTGTTGATAAGGAACTAGGAACTGTTTCTCAACAACCAAGTTCTTTTTAGGACATCTCTGTGGCATGTGAATTTTTAGTGTGTTTTGGGAGCATATGAATTTTAGACCACTTGATTCTACTATTGCAGGGTCCAGCTCTTACCTGCAGGGCTCTCGAGCAGGGGCTCATTAACTTTCAACTATATGATTCCAGGGAGATACTGTGCAATACAGCAATATGAACAGTGTTCTCCACTGACTCTAACAAAGCTGTCCTGGATAAGTAGTTCTTTTCTTTCTCAATTTATATTGAGTTTGGATATATTCAACACTAATACGACTGCCTGCTAACCTTAGTGGGATTTGATCTATAATCATGCTTTGGCTATTGCTGAAATAATTTTATTTTTACTAACAGCCTTTGAATCTGTGTTTTCCCCCCCAAATCTCTCCAGTGCTTAAGACATATGAGCTGAGCAGGTCCCCTCCATTCCTTTAGCTTGGGAACAAAAAAGCTTGGAGAATGATATCTCAGAACTGCACAGTGAAATAAAGTCTGCATCCTTTGAAACTTGACAATGAGCAGTAATCTGTCCTTTTCTTCTCACATTTGAATGTCATATTTAATATGTGGAAAGTCTCTACACAACTTGCTTTATCTTTTTTGTTCTTGTTTCCCACTCTCTCTCTCTGAAACAAAGCATTAAACATCCAGGTGCATGACTTGGACCTGGAGTGGGTTTTCAAAGTAAGCAACAAAAAGAGGAAGAAAATGGAGGAGGGGAAGAAAGTGTCTAAAACTTGTGTTCACAGTTATTACATATAATTCATGGTTTTGTAGTTGGAAAAGTACAAAGAAAAGTAACTCACTCTGACCAAAGTGCAATCTGACTGTATAGTGAGAATATAAATTCCATGTCTTAGAAATTTAGGAGGGAGGCAAAACACAACATATTGTGTGGCAAGAGAGGGAAAGAGAAATCCTTCATTGCCTGGCAAAGAAAGAACCTACGTTACTACTTTTGTTTACTGCAGAATGAACTGCTGTGCTGTCCCTACTACACGAGTCTTACAGTAGGATACAAATAACTTGGCAAAAAGTGACTTTATGATGAAATCACCTTCTGCAATCCCTTCCATTGCATTTTTAACACTATGTAATAACAACTAAAAACCAGAGGGCACTGTGAAGTGCAGTTTGGAAGGGGGAACAGAGAAGGATTTATGGGGCAGGGGTTTTTTTTTGGTTTGGGGTTTTGTTTGGATTTTTGTTTTTTAATGTGTAGGAGGTTTTTTTGGTTTTGGCTTTTTGTTTTTTGTTTAAATCCACAGTCCCGGAAAAAGCTGCTTCAGTTGTGTTGTTAGAAGGCATGAGGAAAATTAATAGCAGAAATTTTAACACGCTGTTCTAATACATTATGTTCCTAAGCACCTCAACCACTTTTTCACTAGAGAAGCATGTTTGAGCTCTTAAAGTTCCTTCTTTATGGATTTCTGAGATAAGTCCATGCTGACTACGATAACATTACCACAGAGGCAAGACTTGGAGCGTGGTGGAGTGATTTTTTTTCCCTCCACTTCTCTCTCTATTGAGAGCTGGTGAAAAGAGGGAAAAATATTTACAGGAATAGAGATTTTACTGATACTGTCATGCAGAGCCCTGAGGACAAATAGTCATCATAGAGTATATTGATAGCATCTTCTTAATAACTCCCCTATATCTGCTCATACCAACCTGGCTAGTAGCTGGTAGCTAATAAGGCTGCTAATTTGCTGGGTCTGATATATGTGCCTCTGAATGACAGGGCAAATTCTCATGCTGGTAGTTGGCCTTATAAACGCTTGTTGCAGAACCACCAGAAAAAAATTGTTGTGCTGAATATTCTGACTTCAGTATGTATTTACAAAACTATAATATGATACTTTCCCAGGAGTGAATCATGCAGAAATTGAGATACATAGTAAAAAGAAACCTTTTTGGAGCAACAACGTAATAACAAAACTGAACCAGCTTTGTCCTGCTGTTCATTGGGCTGAGGAAGGCATATGGCTATCAATAAAAAAAAAAAAAAAAAATAAAGTCATAAAACCAAAAAATACAAAAGTCTTAAGTTGATTCCAGACTTTGTGAGTAGAAGGGCAACTATATTATTTTAAACTAGATCATCTAGGCCATGTGCAAATATTGATCAAGATACAGTACTGCTAAATAGTTATTTTCTTAAATGCTATCTCATTTTAACAATCTGAGTTTTTGTCAAGGGTAGGAGAAGCATTGTGAGAAAAGTAAAATAATTATTTTTATTCTTGAAATAAATGAGGAAGAAAATAACATACCATTAAGATACTATCTCTTCTTTTTTGTTTGGTTGGTTGGTTTTTTCCCTTGATGTCAAGACACAGATCTGTTACTCTGACACAAAAAAGAAACATTTTCTTCCTTTCTTATCCAAGAGTCATCAAATAAATCTCTGTCAGGTGAATCTAATGTTTGCAGAAAAGCAGCTCCTGTAAGAAGCATCCAATTAGCCTACTTATGTCACTTAGTACTCTGTGCTTGAGTGTTCTCTGACTATAGATTAGTTTCTGTGCTCTAATTCCTGCCATTAATATTCACCAACGATATTCTTGCTTTGCTATGCATTATTTATCAAGTTTAAAAAGTGTTATAGCAAGTTTAACTAGGTAACAGGCAAAAACTGTTGTCCAAAAAGTGTTTTTAACCTGAACAGGTCACACACCGAATAAGACATGAAAAGTGTTATTTAAAATGAGACAGTTTTACAGATACTAGGGACATGTTCTTTGGTTGGTTTGTTTTTTTTTCTGTCTGTATAACCATCTGTTTCTTTAAATGCTAGGAATGAAACTAAATTTTTATACAATTTAATTTATAAAAGAATTTCAAGGTTGGAAAGTTGAGAAAACCGTGTAAATATACCAAAGAGAATCTTTCGTACCAGAAGGGGACTCAAGTTACAAACTATGAAAGGGGCTCCTACAGATACTTTCATAGTCTGTTGGGCAGAAGTTCTCTTGTAGATGCTTCTTTAAGAGCTATTGTTTGCAGGGTTGAAAAGTGGCTGGATGGCTATGGCCAGAGTGGGGTGGTAAATGTTGCTGCATCCAACTGGCAGATGGTCACCAGTGGGGTTCCAGAATGCTCCATGTTGATCCCAGCCCTGTTTAATAGCTTTGACAGGATTCTGGATGAGATGGTCAGGTGCACGCTTGGTTTGCAGATGACACCAAGCTGAGTCAGTGTTGATCTGCTGGAGGGCAGGAAGACTCTGCAAAGGAATCTGGACAGGTTAAATCAGTAGGCCAAGGTCAATTTTATGAGGTTCAACGATGCCAAGTGTCAGGTCCTGCAATTTGGTCACAGCAAACCACTGCAGCACCACAGGCTGGGGTAAGAGTGGCTGTAAAGTTGCTTAGCTGAGAAGGACCTGGGGATGCTGTGTCAGCAGCAGCTGAACATGAGCCAGTGTGTGCCCAGGTGGCCAAGAAGGCCAGTGACATCCTGGCCTGTATCAGCAATAGTGTGGCCAGCAGGACCAGGGCAGTGATTGTCCCCCTGTACTGGGCACTGGTGAGGCTGCACCTCAGATCCTGTGTCCAGTTCTGGGTGCCTCACTTCAAGAAATACATTGAGGTGCTGGAATATGTCCAGAGAAGCTGGTGAAGGGTCTGGAACAGAAGTCCTTTGAGGAGTGGCTGATAAAGTAATTTACACTTGAGAAAAAGAGGCTCAGTGGTGATTTTGTCTCTCTCTACAATTATTTGGAAGGAGGTTGTAGCAAGGTGTGGATCAGTGTCTTCTCCCAGTTAACAAGCAATAGGACAAGAGGAGAGGGCCTCCTATTGTACTAGGGGAGGTTTTGATTGATTATTAGGAAAAAAATTCTTCAGAAAGGGCTGTCAAGAATTAAAACAGGATGCCCAAGGAAGTGGTGGAGTCAACACCCCAGAATATATTAAAAAGCCATGTAGACATGATTTGGTGGTGGATTTGGCAGGGTTGATGGTTGAACTCTATGATCTTGAGGATGTTTTACAAATAGATTAGTTATTCTATGGTATTTACTAAATAACATACATAGTTTTGATAAATGAAATTATTTTCATAACAGAAATTTTTAAAGTTTTATTTTTAAGAAGGGTGTTTGGATTAGGAAAAGAACAGAGTATGCAAAATGCTAAGGGGGATCACAAGCTTTTACAAGGGCATTGGATTAGGGAGACAGTGCCTGAAAAATGTGTTGAGAGTATTTTGGTGCATGTTTAATCTGAGACCTCAGATAATCATGAAAAGACAAGGGAACAAGCATGGGACTTACACTCCTATGAATATAATGCAAGTCTCCTGAAGAAAGGGGGACGGCTGCCTTCTGAGAACAGGGTAGAAATATGGGCCAGTCAGTTAAGTGAGAGTTTAAGATACATTGCTGTTTTCAGGAATTCAAAATTTTTCATGAGTTCCTTCATGAAATTTTAAATTTCAAAATTTACCTATTTGACTATTCAACTAAAAGTAAGCACTATTACCACTGGAGCTGTTGCATCAGGTATCCATTATATATCAAGTGAAGAGCAAGCTAGATTTGCAAACATGTCAAAACTGTTATATGAAAGAATAATTTGACTAAATACTTATTTATATTTAAATGAGTGATATGGCTCTACATATGAATAAGTAGAGAAAAAAATATGTAACCTGCAGGTATTATATATACACAGAGAGAGAGAAGGAGAGAGAGAATTTTATAGTTTTCTTTCTTAAAGAATAATCTAATCATTAGAGCAGTAAAGTAATGAATTGGATATTTTTTCTGTTCTTTTTTCTTATTTCAAAAGAATATTAAATACTTACAACAGTTATAGATATATTACCTGTCATTATATATTTCTTCATAAGTTACGTGGCTGGTGATTCTGTTCATCAAGGACATTACTGAAGGTTTAACCTCAACACCTATAATCTAAGAGTTCACATTTCCATCAAAAATGAAGGAGCCTGAGCTACAGTATGGTGGGAAGCTGGACCCACAGTAGCTCTCCTTTTACTACATTTGCGTTGACTAGGAAAAAAAATCTAATTCAGAATGTCTGACATTAGAGGAAAAATATGTGATTTGGAGAAAGTGAATAAAGTTTTCTGGTCATTAGTTAGACTTCAAACTTATATAGAAACATCTTGGAGCTGATGTAATGCATGAGTTGAGGGGAATTATAAATTGCTGGAGGATATTGTCATAGACTTATCCACACTTGTGGTTTAGGAATACATTTAATGTTGACTTTTTAAAGCCATTTGGCTTTTATGAGTCACTTCTAAGTCACTTCATATTCATATGACAGTAAATTTGATTTTTACTCTTTTCCTCTCTTTTCCTCAGCAAATAAGTTATTTATTATAGATTATATAATATTTAGCTCCAAAACCTAATTTTAAAACTATAAAATTAGAAACATTGAATCTCTCTATATGTGATAGTCAAATACTCTCCAAATGAAGCAAAACATAAAGTTTTTGTACAGTCACACCATTAAACCACTTAAGGAATTAAAAGGTTTGTGTTACTTCATTTATGAAGATGCAAATATGTGTTTTGTGTGGAAACATTTTTTATTCTTTATTCTTTGTCTGCCATGAAACATCTGCTTTAACATCATATTTATGCTTCAGTTGATCAAAATCAAAAGCTTTTAAGGATTTAGGTATAATCATGGAGCACAAAGGAAAGCAAACCAGTGATGCCTGGAAATGAAAGGCTTAATGTTTGCCCTGTGACCTGCAGTGCACCCTGTGAATCATTCATTTTCCAAGTATTAACCTAAAATTATTTATAAAGTATATCCTCTTCGTTTTTTTGTGTTTCTCTTAAACTGAAACGCAAAAACACACTTTGTTTCCTCTGCATTATGGCCATAACTAATGCTAATACTAGAACTAAAATGGGAGGAGATTATCTGTGCCTGGACTGAATATATGTCACTTTTGAGGTATACCTATAACTCTTACCATAACCCCCAAGCCTGTACTAGTAGGTGACTGTGATACATGTGTGGGATTTTAAAGGACCAACTTTGCTTTTTCATGTCAGCTCCATAAGACTCATACAGCAGGATGCTTCTGTCTCTGTTCATAACTGGCAGCCTTGAAACCCTGAAATTTTAAGCTTGTTTTCATGGGACATCTAGATAACCCTGTAGTCCAAGTGATGAGGAGGGTTTGTCTGGTTCAGCACTGGAGAGAATCCTTTGCTTCTCAAAGGATTACATCCTCGTGTGCAACATTCAGCAGTGTTCTGGTTGCAGAGGGCTTAAACAGCATAGGGAGATGGTAAGTGTTGATTTCTATGCTGTTTCCAATTAGGTTTGATAAAGAATTGTATACAAAAGCAACAGTCAGGGGCAGTGGGGAGCTGCTTTAGAAGAGAAGAACAGATGCTGAAGACAGATTTATGCTCCAGGTGATTGGTATAATAAGCTGCAGGATGTAATGCAAGAGACAGCAGAGCAGAGCATTTTAAACAATGTTCTGTGCATAATTTTTCTGTGTTTTTATTATGTGAGGCCTTCATTATTCTGTGGAAAGTCTGACATGCTGCAGTTCTGAGTGTACCTGCACCCATCCTGGGAGAGAAGCTGTGGCTGAACCGAGATACTTAATCATTAGCATAAGATGTATACTGAAATAAGGAATGCACTTTTCTATTTGGATGGAACTTGGAGGCCAACTTGAAAATCCAAGGAAAGCTTTTTTAAAAATATATTGTATATTTATATAAAATTATGTAATTATGTAATTTTATATAAAAATCAATTGTATATTTAATTTCTCTCCTTCTGAACTCCCCTAAAAATCATGAAGCAAATTATACCAGAGTGATTTTATATGTTTCCCAAAGCTTACAAGAACTACTGGTTGAGAGCTTACTTCCCCCCTGCCCTTAGTTTTGAGTATCTCTATCATCTACTCCTGGTGTGCTGAAAGGTATTCATTGCTACCTTATGCCTCTGCTGTGCTAAAAATCATCCAATAGGGCAGGACAGGACAGATACAACAGGACAGTGGGAGTGATTTAATTAACGATGAGATAAAGGCTTTGTATTGGACGTTGTCTACACAGTTGTCTTTTGCTGTGTTTTCACAATTGTGCTCTCATGACATGTCCTCCATATGACATGACATGACATGTCCTTTTTGCTATTGCAGGACTAGGTCTCTGCACTTTGGGATACATCATAAGAGGACATGACTGCAGCCTACAGCCTCTGCAGTCACTGAAAATTCCAAGGTTCCTCTCTCACCATCCCATTAGTCATTTTTTCCATGAAAGACCTCACACCATTTTCAATGGGTTAAAGAAGCAATCTGAATCTAATGACTGTAAATACACTGCTTGAGAAGATGTATGTGACAGCTTACTACACTCTGGCATCAACCCTCTGAACTAAAGCCCTGCTGGGGAATTTCACATCAGTTTTGTCAGCATTTTGGGCAATTTACCATTGGAGAAAAGGCTGATTATATAAGGCATTTGCTTTGAAAATACTTTTTTTTCATGCTTTAGAGTGCTTTTTTCTGAGCCCATGAGACAAACAGATGGGTAGACAGCTGCTGTGCCACATTACTGAGGTGACCAGCAACAAAAATTCAGGATAACAAAATGTTGTCTGGTGAGGGTCTGCACAGAGCTCACCTCAGAACTGCAGAGCAACATGAAATCTTCCCAAGCAGTTCAGAAGCACACATCTCCCAGTGTATGAAAGATCACTCAATCTGATGACAAAAATTCCAAAACATTTGATGCAGACAGTGCAAGTAGATATGTGGCTTAATTTCAAGATAGTACTGCCATCACACTGCTTAGCAATCCCCAGTCCAATTTTAGCAACCTGGGCTACTTTTAACAAAGGAAAAAACAAGACATTAAAACTTCTGCAACATAAATAGTACTGTGAGTCCTCCTTGTTTAGGGTGGCAGCAGGCAGTCTTCCAGGACAACACACTAAAGAAAAATAAGGAATTTATTAATTACTTCCCATCAGCAAGCAGAGGTTTAGCCACTTCCTGTAAAGCAGAGCTTTAAAAACTATAACAGCTACTTTGGAAGACAAATACCATAACCATGTCCCCCCTTCCTCCTTCTTTCCCTGAGTTTTAACTTTTGAACATGATGTCATATGGTATGGAATATTCCCTTGGCCAGTATGAGTCAGCTGTCTCCTCCCAGCTTCTTGTAAGCTTAGCTCTGCTCGCTGAGGGAGGCAGAGTCAGAGGGGAAGAAAATCGCAGTGCTGTGAAAGCCACTGCCAAAACATTGGTGTATTGGTGTGCTATCCATATGGTTGTGGGGTTTTTATTTCCCACTTTAGGAATACAAGAAGTTGTGGCAACATGAAGTAATACTGTTGATACAGCTTGGTGTCGTGCTCAGGCTTGCTGAGGGTGCACTCATTGCCACTGTCCAGTTCCAGCACTACCCCTGAGGAACAATGCTTGTCACTGCTCTCCGCTTGGACAGTGTGCTGCCAACCACAACTCTGAATGCAACCATCCAGACAGTTCTTCATGCACAGCGTGGTCTGTCCATCAAATCCATAACTTTTCAGTTTAGAGACAAGGGTGACATGTGGGACAGTGTAAAATGCTTTGCACAAGTACAGGTAGAGGTCAGTCACTATTCCCCCATCCACTACCTCTGTATCTGTTATAGAAGGCCACCACATTTTTCAGGCACAATTTGCCTTTAGAGAAGCCATGTTTGCTATCTCCCATCACATTTTTATTTTCCATGTGCTTTACAATAGTTTCCAGGAGGATCTGATCCATGATCTCGCCAGGCATAGTTGTGGGACTGACTGACTTGTTGTTCTGTGCTTGTGGAGGATATCTTGCTGCTGAAATGTTGCAATTAAAACAGGCAGAGAAAATACTAATTAGAGAGATTCTATGATACACCTTTCATGTATTATAAGAATTAATCCAAAACCCCACTTCATAAAATTGGTTTGAACTCTGTCCAAAGAGGATATTGTTGTTTCAAGTTTGAGTAGATGAAACAAAATGATGGTGCAAAGAAAGTGATCTGCCTGATGATAAAGACAAAAGGGTGGATAGGATGTACCATATGGTAGAAATAATTACCATGAAGCTGGTCAGTTTGAGAAAGTAGGAGAGCAGCAAAGAGTTGTAGAAGGAAAAACAGGAAAGCAGGTAAGGACAGATACTTTAAGAATATTGCTTAGATTCAGGCAGAGAACTTCTTTGAGTACAGAAGGAGAACATGATTCTATATAAATCCTACAATCTAGATGGTCTTTTGCCACTTATACTGTGTGGAATCTGCTGTGGTACTTTTCAGAGCATAATGCGGAAAAATAAAGGAAAGATATTAACTTAGCATAAGACCACTTACTTATAATAAAATCTATCCTATCAAAAGATAAATGGCTACCAGCTGACACATCGAAGAAGTGGGTAGTCACGTCCACTTTGAGCTGTACAGTATAGCTTCTTGCATAACAGGGAAATTTTGGCTCTTAGTCAATATTTCTTTTTCAGAGTCAGCAGAAGCTGTCTTCATCTTTTCTTCCTTTGCCTAAATTGGTCATGTCTGTCCAAACCTCAACCTGCAGTGTGTCTCACAGCAAAATCTTCTTAAAGTGGGTGGATTGTGGGAATATTTTTATGGCTAGATTCTCATTCTTGTTGAAATCAATGCTTTTGATTTTGCAATAAATTATATCCTGCTTATGACGCCGTCCTTTTAGCAGCTCTCTCAAGTCTATTTTGGTTCTGTTTCATTTCAGGAACTTACTGAATCTGAATGTTCTTAGAGTCTGTGGAAATTTATCTAGTTAAAGTTACAAACTTCAGATTCAGCATAATCCAAAGTCTAATATTTGCTTTTAGAGCAGGTACCCCTCAGAGTCTAGTCTTGGCTGTAAATAAAGATGAAAAGAGGCAGGTGGCAACCAATTAGGACTTCCAAAGAAGAGAGATTACTTTTGTACATAGATTAATCCCCTCTACAGGGATTGAAGAACTATTGGATGACAGCTGGAGGATGCACGGACATAAGAACCTACCAATTTCATATGCTGTGGTCTTCCTGCACTTTTAAACGCAGAATAGATCTGTAAACTGACAATAGTATGTGTGGTATCTGAACTGAGAGTAATCTAGGTTGCACATACCTGACTATTCACATCCTCATGTAAATTCCAAATAACCAAAATATATTCACACTGGTTTTCCTGTGGATGTAAAGGCAGAGCAACACAGTACACATGGAGAATCAGTTTCAACTTACCACTGATCTTAAGATAACTTCAAATGCCAACTGCATTACAATACTGTTGAGTGAGACACATCATACAGTGGGCAGGACCAGGTTCAGCATTTTTCAGTGTTCTGTTGTTTTGAGGTTTTTATTATGTATTTTAGCTGTCTTTCTTGAGATCCTCATCCTCCTTAATAAATTAATGATGTCTTATTAATCATGGAATGGTTTGGGTTGGAAGGGACCTTAAAGACAATCTAGTTCCAAAGTGGAAATGGGTAGGGATACCTTCCACTAGACCAGGTTAGTCAATGCCTCATCCAACCTGGCTTTGAACTCTGCCAGGGATGGGGCATCCACAACACATCTGGACAACCTGTTCCATTGCCTCGCCACCCTTAGAGGTAACACCTTCCCTCATTTTGCTGTCTGACTTTACTATGTCTCTGGGGGTTTTTTTGCAGTTAGCAGAAGGAGCAGATTCACACATGCAACACAGTTTTACAAATAACTTTGCAAGAGATTGGAACAGAAGGTTTATTTATCCTACAGTTTGATGGAAATAGAGATTTATTGTTTTTCCCTAAATACCCTTTTATTGAGGCTGTGTTATAATTAAATAATTTTGCAATTGTCCCCTCATTATGCTTTCTTAGTTTTTGTGGATAGCATTTTTGGAACACTGCATTATTAATAAATTTCTCAGCTGGCAAGAATACATACTTATCTCAATTCTCTTGACATTTCCAGTCTCCTTTGCAACTCTTGACTTTTTTTATCTGAATTTCCTTCAATTTGCTAACAATCTTGTGATGACAATGCACCAAAGTAGTTCCTGACTCCACTATTTTGGCTGTATGACTTTCAGGGGAAGGGTTATCTAGAATAACTCTGTGCAGGGACATGCTTGCAATCCAATGGGATGGGAGGTTCTTTACTGGTTTCCACTTTTTCCATACTGACTACATGGGATTCTGACCAGTCAGACTGAAGCCTGTTTGAGGTAGTTAGAAAGTGCCTGTATCTTAGTCACACTGACTGGCCACCCACAAATCCTCAAAAAAAAATTCTTTAAACTTCGTCCACTGTTTTTATTGTCTCAAGTCCAACAAATGGAATGATCTGTATATTAGTCACAGATGTCTGTGCTACTTCATATTGAGTGTGGGCATTGCCCAGATGTTGTGTGTACATGAGGTTTTTGGACTTCCATCATCCAAAGGGGGTGGGGGAGAAGACACACCAACACACATGTACATATAAAAGTTCACTTGTGAGTGAGCTCATCCTCCAGTATTTTTTGATGATAGGTTTTAGAATGATTTTGTGATGCAGTTATATTTAGGTATATTTAATTTCTTGTGGGCATGCACACAAATATTTGCTATAGCTCTATTTCACCTTTCACATACTATAGTATATTAAACCACAAAACCACACTGGCATAGTTAAAGGGTAGATATTTAACATTATGCTCTTCTTGGAATAGATGTGTTTGAGGAGGAAGAGGGGGATGTTTTTGTGTGTGCTTTTTTGGTTTGTATGTTTTGGGTGATTTCCCTGAAACTGTTCAGGCCTAGTAGAAACTTCTTTTCAATATTTAAAATTAAAATCTTATCACTGGTGACACTGCAACTTAGTGGTTCAATTACAGTGGACAAAATTACAAAATGTGATCCTAATTTTATAGTGGCTCTGAAGATGGCAATGCATTAAGACATTTTCTCATTCAACACAGGAACTTAATGCAAAAAATGTTAAAATGTACCATTCTGTGTTTATTTGCAAAAATATTTGATGTGAATATTGTTCATATCAAATTTTTGTGAACAGTTTGAAAAAATAAATCAAATTCAATGCCAGTAACCTAAGTTACAGCTACTCAATTATTACTAATTGGTACCAATCTTAATCTGTATTTGTAGTTGGCTCAGAGGTTGTTTCATTGGAGAAACAAGCATGGAACAAAGTATTTCCTCATTAGGTTGTTGTTGCATTAAAATTTGTGTCTTTGGTCCTCTTTCTTGAGTTAAGTGTTACTGCCTAACAGGGAAATGGAAGAGAGAAGAAATGCTTATATTTATGAAGGAGACCTTATTAGCCAGCAATGTTTTCTGTAAAATGTTTGCATTCACCTCAGGAACAAACATTGCTAACAAAAGGTCACTTAGTTTTACTTTTGCATCATTTACAACTTTCATTGTTGTGACACCTCTTTATGTAATTTCTGCTGCTGTCTTCTGGCAGCCTCACTCTAATCAAATAATTTCCTTGTCAGGCTCTCATGATCCTTAAAATACAGCAGTATTTATTGATACCATCCAAGTGTTCTTTTAGAATCAGTCCCAGACTCCCGCTGATCTCATCAAAACTTATTTCCTTTGCCAGGAAATTCATCAATCAATAAACTCAAATTTGGGAGGCAGAGATAGGGATGTTTATTCTGTATATTATGTGATCTTCTGTATATGTTTTTGTGTAATAAAAAAATCTAGGTCATGGAGGTAAGTTTTTACTTACCTGGACTTACCTTAAATCTGGAATGAATTTGACAGTCCATGTACTTTTATATTTCCACTAATAACTATTCGAAAACCCTGAGTGGTTCAAGAACACAGTGCCTGCTGAAAATTTCAGTTAAATCATTAAAATATGTAGAATTTCCCTAAAATATCTTCAGCATTGTAAAACATAATAGGGAAAAGTT
This sequence comes from Phylloscopus collybita, assembly GCA_027886175.1. Lineage (NCBI taxonomy): Eukaryota > Metazoa > Chordata > Aves > Passeriformes > Phylloscopidae > Phylloscopus > Phylloscopus collybita. The sequence continues at coordinate 26,691,339 of JAJNNQ010000009.1, read as the reverse complement.
TCCTTTGAAATTACTTTATTAGAACTGAATCATTGCTAATAGCATAGGAGACTAAAGACTTATTATTCTCACCTCTCTAAAAGTTCCAGCAATACATATGAAGCTATACATGACACTGAATACTGTGCTATCACAAAGCTCTCTACACCTTATCTTCCAAACTGTTAATAGTACCTTACTCCCTAAACTGAATTGCATTCCTAACCTTGTATTTTGAACAATACTTTGTGTAAGTGTCTTCAAAGTACATTTTAAGAGCTGACACAGGCAAGCTATGTGTTACAGTGCATAGTATATATTACACTTCCACTGTTAAATTGTATTTTTTGACTAAACACCTCTTAAAAAACCTGCACCTTCATTCTGAATGTTACTGAATAACTGAATGTTACCCGGTCACATCAACTGCATCACGTGACAAACTGGCATATGATTACCAGAACAATTCATAACTTCATTGCCAATCTATGATTTATGCCACAGAATCATTCTACATTAGACCTTATTTTTCTGTGCACAAGAGATCTTATAAGAAGGATATTTATGAATTAAGAGTGCAAAGGAATGATTTTTCTCTTCCAATAATAGCAGGGAGTAGGTGCTATGTTAGTGTGTGATGTTTATGCTTCTGTTTAGACCTCATGTTCCTCTGTACAGTCCCTATTTATGTATTTTCTTCTCCATTAACAGTAATTTCTTCAGTAAAACAAAGCTAGCTCTGCTACACCAAACTAGGCCTTGACTCATAGCATGATTCATAGCATGGGAATCTAAATGTGTTATTGGGTATAATCCAGCATACCTCAACATGCTCTATGGCATCTGTGGAGTTTGTTGGGTACTTACAGGGTCCAGTCTTCAGGATGTGTGAGTGTTGCACACTGTGTACCCATATGCAATTTGGAGCTTAAAATAAATCCATAATTGAAAAGCATGGCTGGCCTGGATTGGTGAAAAGTTATGGTGAGGTGGAGTATTTCTGGTATCTGTTGCTGCTGATTATGATCTGACATGTTTAGACTTTACTTGTCCTCTCTTTCTCCCATCTAAGTTTGAAGAATAAAGTAACTGGTAGAAAATAGCGATCAGAAGAAACTATGATCTCAGGTTCATCTGATAGAGGATTGACCCTGTGCCCTATGCTCTACAATGTACTTCATAAATTTTTGGAGAGCCTACAAATAGCAAATCTTTTCTCCCTATTCCCTCATAATTAATGAACCCTGAAGATTTGAGAAGCTTCCTTACTGTTCCCATAGTATTCCCTTGTTCTGTTTAATATTTACACTGACTCAACTTCTGGCTTTTAGTCAGGTGGCAAAAGTCAAGTCACTGATGAAAATGGAGAACGAAGATCTTTATCTATTCTGGATTCACATGGCAGCAAGTAGATAACCCACACAGGAACATTTAATCTTTCAGATAGGTAGGAGATCTTAAGGGGTTCTTTGAACTGGATAAATGGAGCAAGATGTGAAATATGTAATTAACAGACTTATTCCACAACAGAGATTAAACCTGAATTCTAAATACTGGTACCTGGGAAAAAAAGAGGGGAGAGAAAAAAAAAAAGGAAAAAAGAAAAAAAGGAGGCAGGGGGAGTGGGGGGAAGAGAGCTCAGGGTGGGAAAGAAACTTTTTAGGATTGCAGATCTGCCTCCCAAAAATTATCATCTTTCAAAGGATGGTATTGGGACATCATTTAGTTATGTACATCAGGATTAATCTCCAAATCTTCCTGAAGTTTTCTATTATGAATAGGCTTTAAATGTGCTGATTCCAATTTGAACTATGCTGGAATGTGAAAATTTTATTGCAATGTGAGCAAAATCTCATGAACTGAGAAACTGGACCTGAACACTGAGCTTATAACACAGTTGTTCTCAAGATTTTTCATCTTGCAGACTAGCTCAGTTTTCTAGTTCTCTCAAACCCCATGTGATATATGATTGCTTCCATCTGTTTATGAGGTTAAATTTCTGAACTACAAGTGTGGAAGGAGAAATTCAGTTATGCATGCTTCTAGCTGAATAGGTCTGCTTAAAAGAGAAAAGTTTTGGTAAAACTTTTCTTTTACTTGTGTTGTATTCACTGTAAATCACTTACTGTATTACTTTCTAACCGTGACATAAATAAATTACAGTATAAAGCTACATCCCTCTTTCTGTGTTTTAATATCTGTCATGTTCTCAGAAATGCCAGTGGAATTACAGCTTTCTGAGCAGAGTTGTCTAGGCATCACAGTCCTTTATGACAGCTGCTGTGACTCGTGAGGGTTTCTCTCTTACTGAGGAATGTACCCTGAAGTCCTGAGATTCACAAGTCTTAAGATTTGTGTTACTTGGGATGTTTACTTCTCAAAAATATTAGTGTTACACACTTGCAATTTTCTCTGACTGAACCTAAAAATATAACCCCCCCATTTATTACTATTATAGAAGGAGTTGAGATTTTGATTATAAAATTTGAGTCAGTGACAAAAATAAATGTAAACCATTATATATAGGTGGTATTTAGCTATAAGGCTGTTAATGAGGTGCTGAAATATTTTAAGTGATAGCGTTGTACTTTGGTTGGAGAAGAACTTGTTTTCCACCACTACAGTTCCTTTTCAGAAGGAACTTGTCTTCCTATGCATTCCTGAGTATTTTTTATTTGATCTCCATTAGAAATCCTGCTTCAGTAATAGAACTCTGTGTCAGACTTGGCCATAATAATTTGCAGATCTTCCTTTCAGTTCTTTAGTATTAGGACTTATTATTTAGGATTTTCTTCCCTCGTTCCTTGAAGTTCATCTAAGAAGCATGTGAATTTAGGAAATATATCCAAAAAAGTAATACTGACTAAAGTGAACAGGTCTTTATCTTCACCTTTTCAGGCTGATCAAATACACAGTTTACTCTAACTGTTTTAATCATAAGGGACACTATGTACCAGAAACACCTTCTCTCCAAAAGGAGTAGTTTTTTGAGAAGGCTAGTTTTTTCTAACTGCAAGATGGGAAAAAGATTTTAAGAATCACTTTGATCTTTAAAAATTATACCTAATGGGCTTTGTGGGTTACCCAGATATGCAGAACAGCATATTTCAGTGTTTCCATTTGTGCTCTGCTTTGAATCCCCCTTAGATTAGCATAATAACTTTGTGCTAGCCCTGTTCTTAACTTTTGCTGTTACGTGTCTTCTGAGTAATTATGACAGTCAGCATGGAATCAATACTTATTCTCTTGAATTGTAAGGAAGTAAAAAAAAAAAAAAAAAATGTCTCCTCCAATACACAGAGGAAACCAAGTAACTGAAAATTTACCATAATATCTTCTTTAAAACTAAGCTGGCACACAATAGTAAGGGTGAGTTCTCTGAAAATAGGATGCCTATGAGCCTAGCCAAGACAATTAAAACATTGGTATTGGTTAGACAGACAAGAGTTCATGTCTGCTATAAAAATAATGTCTGTTTCTATTGCAAAATTTGATATATTAAAGACTACAAAACAAAACAAAACAAAACAAAACAAAAAAAACCCAACCAACCCTACTAAAAAAGCATTGTGGAAATCAGTGGATATGAAAGTGTTTGATATACCTTATCTTGATATATATTTGTATGTCTGTATTACTAAACATATGAATAGAGGAAACAACTTGAAATGGAAACTCCATGTCCTTGAAATATTTATCACCTTGAACACCTAGAAGCTTTGTTTGAAAAATTTCTGTGATGTCTGGGAAGAGTTCCAGATGCCTGCTTCTCTCTCAGAAAAGCTGGTTTTAATCTCTTCTTTCCCCGCTATGTAAACTAATCTTACAAATCTACTATGGCATAAAGGACGTGAAAGTTGGGCCCATATCAAACATTGATAATTTTGTATTTTGCTTCTTTGACTAATAAGATAACAAAATAAGGTTATCAAAAATTCTTCTCTTGGTTATGTATATCTCCTTTATCTTATGTTACCTTTAAATATCAGTGTGTCATGGGAAGCAGAATAAAACAGATCCTGTTTTTTACTTTGATATGTCATCTGCTGAATCTTTAGGTCTGATTCTGACCAGTTTTAGGTCAGCAGAACTGCTGGAGCCCTCAGATCTTCACAGAGCATATACTTTTTTTAACTTCTTTTCATTTTTACCTCATTTCTTTTTGAAGATACATACCTGGTATCTTTTTTCCCTTGTATGATACTACTCTTTGATCTTCCCCACAAATATTTGCTGCATATAGTTTGTCACTCTTTGTCAGGTATCTTTTCATTACCATCTTCTCTCAAATGACTTGAAAAATGCACTTTTTCCATTTTTTACCCACTTCCACAACAAGAAGTTTCCCCGTTCCTTTGACATTTATAACAATGTAATTAGTAAATCAGGTAATGATTTTTTTTAAAAGAGTTTTACAAGCAATGCTGAGTTGCACTGTATGTTGATATTAATTTTGGATTGTTTTATCAGCATAAACTTCTATTCCAAAGACCAAATTCCACAGTTATCTAATTAGTTCAGTGGGGAGGTTCCTTGCAACTTTAATATTTATTTATACAGAAACTCTAATTGGAGTTGCTTTTATAAATGTTGGAGTCTTTATCTTAAGTTTCCATTGCCTTTACTCTCACTCTTATAAAGAGAAAAAAACCTATACATAATGCTATTATTTACCCTGGTATATTTTGTTTCTTTTGTCCCTTGTAATTTGAGATTGCTTCTCTCTGAGGAAAAAAATCATTGTTTCTCAAATATTACACATACTCAAAGCCTACTGTTGTGCTTATCATGGTTTTGCTCAAGTTAAATATGGTCTTGAAAAAAAGATGTGAAAACAGTCTTTATCATTGTCAGTTTTGCCACTTCTAGAAGGATTAGCAGCTGGGAACCTCTGAACAATCATGGTAGTCAGACTAAGAAAAGTAGGGAATGTGAGAGAGAGGAAAAAAATGTCTTACTAAGCTAAATTTGGAGAAATGTTCTCTATTTTAGAATACCATGCAAGAACCAAATACTGCCAATGAAAACATCAAGAATGGAAAGAGGAAGAAAGCATCAGCAAGGGATGAATAGAATATTTATTCTGCAAAAAGGGAAGCGGAAACCCTTCAAGATGAAAGCTGTATGTGATCGTTTTCTACTCAGAATCAGCAATGCAGTCTTAGTGAAAAAATATCATAGTGGTAATTATAATGAATTCAATAAAATCTTTAATGCTAATCTTTAAAGAAAGATTAACAAACAACTCTAATGTCTGATCAAGATCAGTAAAGGCTAAGCTCACACTGCCCATGACAAAACCAATAAAACCAACCAAAACTTCCCTTGAGAAGGGCTGTTGTAGAACTCCCTTACTGAGGTTTCCTCCTTCCAGATTCCTAATATATCTACAATAGCAGGTTAGTACAAATCCAAAACATTGAGGCAAATCTCCTAGTCATCTTATTTACTATGTTTTAATAGCAGGCTCTAGGAGCATATGGATGAAAGTAAAGTGCATCACATGGAGCACACCTAATACATCCAGCCTAGGGCACCCCCACTAATTAAAGAAACAGTGAAGCTCTGAATGCATATAATGTAGATCTTACTTCCTCAGCTGTTTCACTCTACAAGTTTACTTTCATTGGACACTACTCACCAATGCAGACATAAGTACTATGGCCCAAGACCAGACTAAATAGACCACAAGATCATGTAGACACTGGTACAGCAAGTGTTGCATGAAAGGCTCCGTGAATAACCAATAGTCTTGGCTTACAGGCATTTCTGAAAAAATGGAAAAAGGCTTGCCAGGACATAAAATTTTATAGGAACAGAATCAGAGCATGTCTCTCTCTGGTTTTTTTATGGTATTAGATATTAAAAACAACTAATAAGGAAGTTTTAAAAAATAAAACCATTGGGGTGAAACAACTTAAATTTCCATTCTAGAAAAGTGTGGATGAAAATTGTGGTCTTTGAGTTCTTTCTTCCTTTTTTTTTTTTTTTCCTAATAGTCTCAATGCATTTTGGTTTCTTAGTCTTCTTTGTTTTTCAAAACCAAGTTGTTTAGGCCCAGTTCTTTCTTCAAACTCCTTTCTTTTTGAGCTCAGATTCTCAGATTGGTGAGATATATTCAGAGTTGCATATATCTGTCTTGTCTTTAAATTTTGGCTGGTTCTGCCAGTTTAGAATTACTTGTTTTGGAGAGTAGGAGGAGAGTGAAAATTACTGAGAGTATTCTGTGAGAGCTCTAAGCCTTTTAGGCACTGAGAAACTAAGTGTTAAGAGACAATACCATAAGAAATCTCCCTTAATTATCACTGCCATTCATAGAGAGTGAAGTACTGAACTAGCTAAATGATGTGCAGAAATATTAAATTTAACTCTCAATCATCAGCAGTTGCACATCAGATATTTCATTTCATCTCATGGAGACATTACTTGCATTTTATTTTCCGTATGTGGTCAGATTAATGTAGAAACCACCAAATCCTTTGGTTTTAATTTAAATGTTGAATGGTTTTGAATTTTGTTGGGTTTTGTTGAGTTAAATAAGAAAAACTAAAAAATATTTAATTTAAATATTTTAATTTAAATATTTTAATTTAAATATTTTTGTTGAGTTAAATAAGAAAAACTAAGAAACTAAGCATAAGCTGAGATGTATACGATGTAGTTACACTGGTACATTGTTGTTATCTCCCAATGCAGTTGGTGCTGGTGTTGCAGATATATCTTTTTTCATATTTATAAAAGAAATGAACACATGTCCTTATCCCCTAATAAAATTAAGTGCTTCACTCACCCAATACAGCCCTATCCCATTCCTGGATGGAAACCATCTTTGAAAAACTTGCTGCCACAATTGATGCCTCCTTATTCTCATCACTGCATCCTTCAAATTACCATTGCAATTTTAATACTTGCTGGAAATAGGGAAAAGAGAGGGAGAAGGAAGAAAAGCCAGGTGGTTTTCTCCCAGCATTATCTAGCTGCCTTCTCTGTGGAGAGGGTCTCTCCCTTCATACAGGACAAGAGACTGGAAGAAGTCTTCCCCTGGAAAGCTTAATTAATTCCCTGGGGGGGGGGATGAACAATTTTACTTCCCCTGCAGGAAGAGGCGTGGGGAGTTACCTTCACCACACATGTGCACAGAGTCAAGCCATCTCACTTGGGAGAGAGCAACAGGCAGACTTCTCAACACCAGCCCAGAGTTGGAGCAACCAAACCCATTCCTGCCACTGCAACCTCATCCACAGTTTGTTACACAGTGTGCATGTTTGCCTAATAAAATAAGGAAGCTTATCTCTTCTCTGAGTTCCAGCACACCCAAACTTTATTCTATTTTCAGAAAGATCAATTAGGAAAAAAGTTGTGTTCTGGATTTTTAGTAAATTAGGAAGCAGATAAAATAGACAGAACTAAAATGCTAACTCATATTTAACTTTCAGATTTTACTTCTGTCTCTCCAGAGGGGAAATAGAAATAAGCATAAAGTTGTCAGAAATGTTGGGTTTTCTTGAATTTGAATCGGATATTCTGTACAAGGACAGTCATAAGAAAACATAAGGATGATGGTACTGTACAGCAAGATCAGACCCGATATTCTGTGTCTTGTGGTGGCCAGGAGCAGATTCCTGAGTGGTGAGTCATGAAAGGTTATAAGAATAAGACCACCACACCAGGATTTCCCTGATAGCTCTTGTCTTTAGTCCCCCAGTTTCCTCAAAAGTTTAGATGAGAAACTCAAGGCAGTGTTTGTATCTTTGTTTAATGGCCCTTGATATTTCTGTGTACAGATGGAGGAAGGGTTGTTCTCACTGTTCTGCCTTAGCTAATATGAACCACAAACTGGGACCCTCCTTAACTCATCAGAATTCTGAATAAAATATAGTAAGATTAAAGAACAACATGCAATCTCATTTATACTTTTTGTACAAACACCTAAATTATGTTTCAATGCGTATCTTTGCACCCTGGAGGCTTTTAACATCTGTGATATTGTTAAAGTTTTGATAATATTTTAGTATATCAGTAAGATATACTAGAAAAATGTTAGGTACATAGTAAGCACTTAACATATTAAGATTATTAAATATTTATGAATTTTACATCTGTAATATTAGTAAAGTGTTATGCTGAGGAGTTTTCTCCCACAAAGTCTCATTTATCTTTATGGTTGCTATCTGCACAGTTAGAATGTCCAAAGACAAACTTCCTTCTTCTAATGATCATGCAAACTGCTTTAAATCAGCATAGCTAAGGTTAATGATAGTAAATAAAATCATACCAGGAAGGAATCTGTCTGAAGTAAGCCAATAATTCCCTATTGTTTGGCAAGTCTGAATTTATTTTATAGTAACTGGTGGTTTCTACAAGAAAACAGTAATAATTGTATTTGTCTCCCAAGTATTTTCTCAGGAAACAGACAAAGAACCTTTCTTGGTTTGTTTTAAGAATAAACACATTACCATTATAAGTATTTTCTTATTGACTCTGAAGATGAAACAGGTTAGTTTGGGAATGAAAGGTAATACAGAAAAGGGTAAAATTCTAGGGTATTTTGCAAAAGAGAAAATAAAAGTAGAGTTTGCACAAGCTTTATAGATTCTGTAGAAATATTAAAGAGAATGTGCATATCCAAATAGAAAAAACCAAAACCCTGTGTTTCTCCAGCACTGTGTTTCACCAACTACAAATTTACATGTTATTACAATGAGAAAGAATGATAAGCTCCTAAGTGTTATTGAATGTTCTTATGCATCTAGCTACACAAAGAAGGTTAGGAAGTGGATCAACACTTTATTCTTTATATTCTTTTATATTCTTATACTTTAGATAGGTAGACCAATATAAAATAATTAATAGTAAATATAAATACAGAGATACCATAAAACCAGTATCAGTAGAGGGAGAGAGGAAACAGCCTCAAGTTCATTCAAGGGAGGTTTAGGTTGAATATTAGGGAAAATTTCTTGTCTGAAAGGTTTGTCAACCATTGGAACTGGCAACTCAGGGAAGTGGTGGAGTCATCATTCCTGGAACTGTTCAAAAGGTACATGGATGTGGCACTTGGGGATATGGTTTAGTGGGGAAACACAGTTGTGCTGGATTAATGGTAGAAATTGATGATATTAAAGTACTTTTCCAGCCTTAATGATTCTAAGGTTCTAGGTTTGAAAATTCTTGTGTAAGTTATGCTGAGCATACCCAGCCATTGAGAGACTGTCATTCCACAGGTCTGAAAGCAATTAGGGATGATGAATCCAAACAGCTCTCAGTGTCTGGAACAACAGGACTAGATTCTCAGCTACTTTAAATTGAAGTATCTCCCCTGAGTTTAGGACAACTATTTTGGTCCAATCACAAGAACATTAACAATAAAACATGATTTTTCAAATAAATGTACTTTAACATCCTTCCAAGAACATTCATATGTATGAGATTTAAGGAAAGAATTGTCTTCACTGAGAGATGAAGAATGTCAAAGAACCTGGCTGCACATTGTCTACCCATACTCAATATTTAATGGCACCATCCTTAATATTTACCACATGCAAGCATGTATTCTGCTTTATCAGTGCTTGTCAATTTTATGGAAATAAAACGTACCACCTGCACTCATGAGATAATTTTTAATTCATCATGTAACCACAATACTTTCCTACAATATTTGAAAACAGAGAGCAGTTAATCTTCATACTTTTGCTTGAAATTTGTGCTCTTTAAAAGAAAAACTGTCTTCACAGGGGCTTGATTTAAAAACTAATAATTTCTTGAAAGACATCCCCAAAATAGAAGATAGACTTCACAACAGGAAATATAAAATATAGTTAAGCAATACACAGCTTTCTGAGTTTCTTGCCAAGTTATGACAGATATACTGATCGAAAGTAGAAGCAAGGCCAAAATCCGGATAGCATATTCCAGAGAGACTAGAACTACTTATTCTTTGATGAGCTTTTGAAACTGTGCTTTAACATGTTTATATCGTTGTGCAACACTGTTAACCAAATAGCTTTACAATGTCTCGGTGAACTTCAATGTTAGTTGTCTAGTAATATGAAGTTTTAGATGGTGACAGGTTTTATTTCCATGGGGCCTGCAGTAATTGCAGTTTTACAGGTTTTGTCATCAATTTGCCAACACAAGAAAAGGTGTGTGTGTCAAACAGCATGTCTACTAACCAGTACACTTGAAACCTAGTTTGAGGAAAGTTTGAACATTTAATTGCTTCTATGTTTGTTGTTTCTAAAATGTTTTGCTCTATTGAAACAGAGCAGCCTGAAACGATTTCCTATAACTATTAGTGAAGAAAAGGTTTTTTAAATACTGACACAGAAATTTCTACCAGTATTTGAAACTTGAAAACAAGTGACATTTGTTTGAAGCAATGGCTAACAATCCATGTTAGGGAAAATGTAACCAACCCTGACAGACACACTTAAAATAGCCTGCTGTGTTATAAACAAAATCCTTCTTTTGATCATTCATACCTGAATGTTAATGATCAAAAATCCCAAAACAGGAAACAGAACAAACACTTCTAAAAATGGGTAATCTGCCTGAGTGTTATCATCTACTCATTGGAGAACTCACTGCATTCTTTTAATCCATGTTAATCTTCATTTGGCATATTTATTGGTGCTTGGGCCTGCCTCACCAACAACCTCAAATTTGAGAGTTTATCTTCTATGGAAAAGTTAAAATCTTTTAATTAAAAACTAAAAGGGCCTTAATTTTCTTTTTACCTTTTAATGGCTTAATGATAATCTTCATTAACACATCACTGAGAACAAGAGGGTATATAAATACATGCAAGACTAAGGGCTTCTTAAAAAAAAAGATCTTAACATTTCTGTCTAAATTATTGAGTAAAGTCCTTGATAATTAGAGTTCAATATTCTAAATTGCAGAAATGTAGTTAGTGAATTGTGTATTTAGAAGGGGTGTTTATTTTATTTGGTATGGTTTTTACAAAAAAAAAAACCCAGCATTATTTCCCATGCACATAGATATTATTACTTCTCCTAGAGATTTTGATGAGGATTTTTTCAGTTCCAATTATATCCTGTTCATAAAGTCTTGGCAGTGAATAATTGTTCCTATAGACATAGTTTTAATATATTGAAATTAATTTCATTTTGCTGAAATGGTCACTTGTAAATTTATTTCAACTTGGAAATCATAAAGAGCCTTTTTCAGACTTCCTCATGCAACACATTTATACTGCAATTCAATGCACTGGGACCTCCTAGCAAGGATACAAGAAATATGGTCATGTCCCTGATCTGGGCTAGTACATGAAATCTCTGTTTCTCCCATGCCTGATCCCCAGCCATTCTATTATGCCAGTCTGTGTGTGCCTGATGGATGCTTCTCTTTCCCTCAACTTGCTCCCTCTTGTGTTTTATAGTGGTTTATTCAAATCCAAAACATTATATCCATCTTCATATCCATCTTCATAAAATGTCTTGGCAAGAACAAAATCATGTACTTGATACCTACGAAACGTGGAAGTATGGAATACCACGTGAAATCAGCTAATTCGACTGTGAAACAAAAGCAAACATTGCAAGTTTGAATTTTTATTTTTTTTTTTTTAAATAGACCTGTTCATCTCTGTCTTGCAGTATTTTCAGCAGTTCCAGGTGTATTTAAACAAAATAAGGTTTGGTTTTTTCCCTATTTTTCAGTTTCTAGGGGAAGTATATCAGGTTTAAATATGCTCTTTAGGAAAAAAGAAAAGTTAGGGAAAGCTATCATGTTTTTCTGTAAGGCATATGGCAACTTCTATTTCCTAAGACAAATAAGAGTAAGACCTCAAGTGCTCTTTTTTTATTTAGCACGTTATTTTCTCAACACGATTGCTTTTTTAGCATGAAAACAGGTTAGGTCTGTCCACAAAACCTGATGATACTGTTTCACAGAAGTTACTTGAATTTTGGATTCAGTAAACCATAGCTATATTATGTTAATAATTTCCTAGAGACAAACTGCGAGATTTGGATAACATCCCCTTGCTTTATGTGGGGGATTTGACTAGAGAATTAAATTATGGAGGAGCCTACCACCACGTGCAGTTCAAGGTCTAGAAAAGACCATCAGATCTTCAAACAAATAAAGAGTGTCTGAAAAGGTCCACATCAGCATTATGTTAATGTGCTTTGTTGTGCTACAACTGAAATTGCTTGACTGCTCTGAATTCTTCTTAGTTTTTAATTGTTTTGGTAGTTCATTTTGTACTATATATGTAAATATATTTCCATATTTATATGGAAATAACATATTATTAGTTTCTCTTTCCACAATATGTCATGGAGTGTACTTAGCGTACACTAGTATGACAAAAATATTTTATGTTTGTGAATAAATAATATTATATATGTGTGATTTTTTTATAATTATTTTAAAAATAAAAAATAATCATAATGAGACTAGAATATTATAATTCTTCAACTGACATTACCTAAATGAAAATTGGAGTTGTTTGAATAACTGATTCATATTGCCTAACTTTATGGTTTTCTGAGTTACAGATGTGCCAAGAAAAAAGACCACCTTTGTGTTTGATTTAAGCTTAGAAATAGCAAGGAGATAAATTCTATCCTTTTAGTATAGTCAATCTGACCACAGTGGAAGCATTAGTCTTGTAAGTGAATTATCTTTTTTCTCATTAGTACTCCATTCCTCTGCTTATTTTTTCCATTCTATTTATTGTTCAAGATCAAATAGAATTATCAAGATTTCAGACTTAAATGTTCTGATTTCACGTGTTCTTTCTATTGTACCATTTTGAAGTTTTATTAAAGCAGCTTTGAATAAGTATTCAAACTCTGGTTATTCCCCTCCTTTCTGCAGATATGATAGCAGGGGAAGATATTTAGGAGACAGTCTTTCCTCAGTTTTCTTAGACAGGAAATGCACAGATATTGTCTGTGATGGCCTTTTCTCTTTTTCAGCTATTCGTCAAGTACTAGAATGTTTGAAATAAGTTTTCTTTTTGAAGCTGTTTCACATAGCAGATCATGTTCTAATAATCTCATATCTTTTAAATATGTCCCCATTTATAAGTTTTTCAATCTGTCTTATTCCTTGTGACTGGCTTCTGAAAAAAAAAAAAAAAGAAAAAAAAAGAAAAAAAAAAAAAAGAAAAAAGGGAAAAAAGAAAGAAAGAAAAAAGAAAAAAGAAAAAAGAAAAAAGAAAAAAAAAAGAAAAAAGAAAACAAAACTTATTTAATTAAAATCAAAGGTTTATGGTAGAATATTAAGTGAAGTTTAGCTAAAGAAAAATAATTTTAAAATATAATTAAAATTCTGTCTCAAAATATTTGTTTATCTTTTCGGAACAGTGTGTTTCAAATTTTCATCACTTTTTGTTGTTATTGTAAAGCCAAACATTTTTGGTAAATTTTAACTCCAAGGAAACTAAGGGCTTTTTGTTTTATTTTCATTCCTATAAACATAAATTTTAAAATTGTGCAATTTGTGCAATTGCATAATTGCAAATAAATATGCCCCTTCACAGCTTGTAACTTATTCACTAAATTCCAAACTAAAATCTTGCAGGGAAATAGTATAAATCACACTTCACAGTAGAGTAAAAGTTATGGATTCAGAACTGAGAGTAGCCAAATGTAGTTAAAAATAATCCTGAAAAGTTATTTACCTCTGGGGCTGTGCTTCTGGCTGTTCTGAGTTTACCAGCACATGTGCTGTTCCCTTTTATGGGCTTCAAAGACCTCGGTCTTTGAAGATGCAGAGGTTAGGCTGGGAAGTCATTCCACTTAAGGCTGTCTACCTCCACCATCCATGTACATGAAAGCTACTGGGAAAAATTTCAAACCCACTTCCATTTGGGCCTGCATAATTTTGCAACTAACTTTTAAAGCTAATACTGTAATTTTAAGGATGAAAACTGCATATATAGAATTACATGTGAGACAACGAAGACCACATTCGGCAAATTTAGCAGATTTTAGCCCAAAGTTCCACATGCTCAGGAACTAAAGCTTGACAAATTAGCTCCAGATATGGCAATATTAGTGGGAGCTGTATACAGCCCTACAGGGCTGGCTTCTCTGACTTAAGAAATGCCCTTGAAAAGGTTCAATTGAGCTAATGAAGGCATTATATAAACAGTTGAAAGCAGTTTTTGAAGGCTGATAGAAACTCCTGTATCAGCAGTTAGTAATTAAGAAGATTTTCTATCTCCTTTCAGAATAAATATCCTGTCCCAGTTGTGGCAGGCTTGCTGAATGCAGACTTTCTGGTCAGTAAGTGTCCAGACACTATTTTATATATGAAAACATCTGCAATGTCTTACCTCTGTAGCTCCCTCTGAAAGCCAGACAAAGGCCAAATTTTCCAATGAGTAACCAAATCAATAACTGTAAAATCATTTACTCAGAGCAATAATTAATAAAGAGGGTTTACACCGGCTGAAGGGGTCATCAGAGAGTAAGTGATGTATGACTGACCCGCCTGGTAAGATTAATAAACTTAGCAACAGCACTACTTTCTGTCTTGAAAGAAAAGTGTAAAAAAATAATTGAACATGTTGATTACTGTTATGAGTCACACTGACTTAAATAAAATAAATACTAAGTTATTTTACCTAAATATGAATCCAGTGGCCAAAGATGGGGGTTTGCATGTGTTTATTAGTAGAATTTGTTATGTGAATAGCTAATATTTATTCCTAATAAATACACTAATTAAAGCCATACTAGTAATTTCCATTAGCTTACCCTCAAACTTCCACGGAGCTGTCCGTCTGGTTTTAATCAAAACCAAATGGTAATCCAAGTTCTCAGGCTGGAACAGCTAAGAGGAAGTCGTTCAGAGAAGGCAGAAGAAAGCAGAAAAGATAAACAGACGATATTCACTAAATTTGTGTAGAGCAAAGGATGTAGATGCTGTGGGTTACTCTGGAGACATGATTCAGGCACCCTGTCAAACTGGAACGAAGTACTTACAAGTGTTTTATGTCAGCAAAATACTAATATGATCAAGATGGAGTCTGTCCTTTTGCTTTTGCAGAGCTGGATTTGTGTGACTCTGGAGGATTCTCAAAAGAGGTAAAGCAACATATTCTACTGCATGCAACACGACTGTGTTTAAACTGTATCATTCGTTTCCTCAGCTACATCTTATTCTCTTAAGTAGAAACGCAATTTTAGTATATGTCTTTAAATGGAATCTCTCCAACTGTGTATATTTGTTCGACAGAATAATTATTAGACCTTTTGTCACTGTGATGTGTTATGTTTAGACCATGTTTCTCGCTGCCTAATGTCAAAGACCAGGTGTTTTAGAAATGTTCTTGTGTTGTTCTGGATAACTGTTACCTTTGCGTGAGCATTAAAGATGCATAAAGTGTTTTTTGAAAGGAAAAATCCAGGAGGGAGAGGTTTAAAAACATTTTTACGTTATGTAGCTGTAGTACAGATATTTTTCTTTGGCAGAAGGAGCCCAGCAGTGTATAAAGCTGACTGCCTTGAAACACTCGGTCTTGACATTTTCTTTTCCCTCCATTTCTGTGCTCTCTCCCTGGCGCAGGCAGGCAGGCTCGCTGTCTCTCTCTCCCTCTCTCTCTCAAAGGCAGGAAATACTTTTCAGGCAATCTGGGCCTGGTTGTTGAGGCCCCCTCTCACAAAACATCAGTCTGAATTTAGTAGACAGAAGTCACTGGGAAAAGCTTGACAGGCTCGTGCTTAGCTAAGGCTCCCTCCAGCTGCAGAGGGTGTTTTTGTTAGAATCACACATTGAGCAAAACTGCTTAGAATAGAGCAATGATCTTAGTAGCGAAATCTGAACTTTTTTGCTAGCAGGAGCTAGCTGGGACTGGGCTCTTTTGTTTGTTTATTTGCTTGTTTGCTTCTTCGTTTTGTTGTTTGGGCTTTTTTTCTTCTGTTGACCAAAGATTTTAGGGAGGTCATGTCTGAATTCCTGATTCTCTTCATCTAGGTAAGGCTGTCTTGGAATCTTTCTGTACTTTAAACTATCAAAAAAAAAAAATTAAGAGTAAAAAATAAGAAAAGAAGGTAAGAAAAACCTCAGAAAAGAAAGTAGTATCCAGCACTGGAGTGTTCTGCGTTCAGGATCTCAGCACTAGAAATAGAGGTAAAAAATTTTATAATCTTTAAAAATTTTATAATCTTTTAGTTGTAAACTGTGACAATTCTGTTTATCAAAATATGCCAGACCTATAAAAAAATTCATGTGCGTTTTCCTTCGTCTTTTAAAAATATGCTTGAAATGCTGAACTTTATTTGCATTCTTATATAAATAGAGCTGTATGGTCTTGCCTGCATATTTTTTAATGTACATTAAATAGGAAAGTTAGATGTGTGAGTGACTTGGCTTTTTCACCTCATTTAACAACAGGGAAGGCATTTAGGGCTATATTTTTTTTTCTCTCTCCCCACCTTCCCTTTCCTCCACTCCAGGGGTAATGATGATGAGGAGTGTTTTAGGTAGATATATCAGTTATACCTCTGCTGGTCCCTAGCCTTTTCTCAGTCCTGGATGATATTTGTTGTAGAAGTGACAATACAGTCTTAAAGGTGTACTTTCTAAATCTGAAATTCCAAGATTTATTTGTTGGCTCTAGCTAAATTATGTTATTTTTAGTAACATATGATTAGATACAGAGATTGCTGTGTGCTGTGCTAGCATTTAGAAGAGGTAAAGTAAGATTCAGTAAATGTCAGCTGACTGTAATTTTTGGAAGGTTGTATGGTTTCACTCTTTTTTCTTCTTAGCCTAGTAAACACATAACTAATAAAAATAACAAGAATCTGCTGTTAAGGAGTTTAGGGAGAAAACTGGGATAGTATCTTTCACTGATATTTGAATGCATTTATATTTTATGTAAAGTTGTGATTTAATTATTAATTTGTTCTGGATATAGAAGCATTTTTTATGTCAATCTATGTAGCATTCTCTGTCTTCCTTCTTCAGAAAATTGTTGCTTATAAGTAATCTGAAAATTTCTTTAAGGCTCCATGTAGTTATTGGCCAGATTGGTAACTAAAGGGAAGTTATCTGTTCATGTATTTCAAGAATCTTTTTTAACATTGCTTTTTACCTTTTTTCAAAATGATTTTTGTATAAGGAAATGATTTTGTGGCGTGAAAGGATGTGAAGGATATTCCAGAATGGGGTCAAATATCTCCTCGGCAATAGACTGAGAATTGTACACTTTACTGCCATTTGGGGATGAAAGTTGTTCAGGGTGGTCAGAATTGGCTCTGGGTTGTGAAGGGAAAGTATCTGAACTGGACAGGGAACAACCAATAGGCAGTAAATTGTTCCTGAGTAACTCTGGGGTGAATTTTAACATCACTTATTTGCTTATGGACAAGTCTTCTCCAGTGAGATGTTCTGGTCTGGGAGAGCTGTGATATATAAGCGACTGAGAAGTCGAGAGGAATTTGACTGACTGAGTCTTTTTGTCATTCTCATGAATTTTGTGCTGGAACATGGATGTCTCATAGGATTTAGCTTTGGTGGCTTTTACTGCGTTGTGTTCCCATGCTTGCTGCTGCAAGTTGATGTGCACGTATTTAGTATTAGTGAGTACTCCAGTTAAACATAAAATATTCCCTATTAAGCAGTTAACTTCTGCAGCACCACTTCTGGGGTTCAAAGCGTATAATGACCTCATCTGACCTCACTTCCAGATGAAAATACTTGACATCTGAGGCAGTTGAACTACAGGGTGGACAACAGAAGAGAATCCAGAAAGTATTTTCTCAGTAAACTTCATTAATCTCTCATTAAAGAAGTTTCTTTAGACTGTAAGAAAATATAGCACTGATAGATGCCAGTGTTTTTGATTTAGAAGGTTTAAATGAAAGTCTTGGAGACAAATAACTATTCAACTTCTGGTTCTCCTTAGCCTAATTTCTCTGTTATGCTTACCTTGTTTTGGTTGTTCAAGAAAAAGGATTCACAGAAAAGTTATAGCCTAAAAAACCTCTGAAAAATATTTTATAGATCTATAACCTGAATGAACATTGAAAATGAGCATCTAGAATTTTTTGACCTTGCAGTGTTCCTTCAGAAATGTTAAAGTTCTTTATTTGAAACTAGAAAATAGCCCAAGTAGTTGGTGTAAATGACTGACTCCCTTGAAGGGGGTAATGAATTTATATCTGCAGCCTTGAGAAAAATTAACGCAAATGGCTACATCCATGTAATAAGAATTATTCAAATAGCTTTCCTTCACCATAAATTTATATGCCTGAAAACTAATCTTCTTTCAAACTTGTACCTGTTGACCTTCATGTCAAATTCCATACTCAGAGCGCTGGGAAAAAATAAGCTTGTATATTTAGGCCTAATTCACAAAGACCTCTTTAACACAAAGCAATCCCTTCTAAAAGAAAATTAAAAGTAAAGACAACAGCTTGGGTGTGCAATTTTTATGTAGGAAAAGCTTGTAGTAATTCTTTTAAAGTACCAGGCTTAAAATCTATTTAAAAATTGTTCTTTAGGTGATGGAAAAATCTAAGGATTCCCCTTTTGACTTTTTCATAAGTCTCAAAAGTTACTTAACTTTTATTTTTCTTGACAGAAGAATTAAGCCACATTTTATATAATAGTTTTCTGTTCTTCTTAACATGAATTTTTGTTGCTGGAATCTTCTTCTTTGTTATAAAACTTCCCTGAGGACAACAGTAGCAGAAGGGGGAAGAGAATTTACAAATGCTTTTCTCCTTTCTCAAAGAGAAGCTATAATTTAGAATATTCTCCTTTTTCTTTTATTCATCTTGTTCCATTTTCTATTATTTGTTTGTCTGGAGAAAAAAAAAAAAAAGTATGGGAGGGTTGTTGGTGTTCTGCTCTTTTTACAAAAGAAAAAGCTAATAGACAAAAACAGAGTAAAATAAGGGCCAGAGCAATTGAAATAGCATATCCAGAAGCTAGACCTTGATTTCCTTCCTATTAGGAGACAACCTCTGGAGGTCTCTGATCCAACATGTCATTCAAAATGGGGTCAACTAGATCCAGTTGCTCAGGTCTTTGTCCACTAGGGCTTTAAGTATGTCATCCAAAGATGATGATCACTGTGAATTCTTAGTAAGGACTTTAAGACTGGCTGGATACACACGTGTATTTTTCAAATCAAAATTACCTAGAATTTTTACATGTAAATCCTATGCATATCATATGTGAGCATTATTTGATCGTAATAACTATTGAACTTCAATATGTTTTGTATTATATTTCACCATTGATATTTTTGATTGCTTTCAGGTACTACTTATTTAAGAACAGTCTGTTTGTAGATAATTTGAAATCCACTGTTACCATAGTGGCTTGTTTCCCTTTAATGAAAAAAATCACTTACTGTGAGGTTAGCAATGCCCAGAGCTTCATTTCTGGTGTATTTTACATGAGTCACACCCCAAATACAAAGTTTGCCTTAGGCTGTGTATATCATTAAAACCAGTTTCACTCATAAAATGTACTCTACTTCTAACCTTTACTTTCATCTAGGCTTTCTTTTTCTTACAGTAATTTGTAATTCTTCCTGTTGGTTATTCCATTGTACCCTGTGTCAAAATCTATTAGCTTTAGATGAAATGCCCTTGAACTTTAGGAAACGTTATAATCAATTTTCTTACCTCTGGATCTCTACTGGTTCTCCCACCCTCTTGCTCACTCTTCATCAGTTGTAGAGTTTCTTAGATAGGTCTTATTGGTGAGAGTTTTGCAATAGGATTAAACACTACAAATACTCTTTAATGCTGGAACAAATAGATGTTCCAAGTTGAACATCATAGTACTTGTGGAAAGTTCGTCTTATGATAAAATAGTTTGGGATAAAAGAGAGTCGGCCGTGAGTTTGAAATAAACATCATTAGACTAAGAAGTGAGGAAAATCTGGTGTAGAATGGAGGATTGTTGGAATGTGTTGTTCTGCTAAAGGAGCTAAACAAAGATGGAAGGGGCAAGAGGAACCAGTGACAAATGCGCCAGGCCAAAACAATTTGGGTTACATTATTAAAGCTGTATAACTGCACCTTATTTAGGAGCATTCATAAACTTAATATTGTATTGCTAGCATCTTCACTAAGACTATAAAAAAAAAATGAAGCTTTTTTGACCTCCTCATGAATTTTCTCTTACATGACACAGACATGTGAAGGAGAAGTTATTTTGGATTTACTTTTTTCATTCTGGAGCACTTAACAATCCACTTCGTAGGAGTCCTGAGATACTCAACACGCTAGAAGTTGTACTGTTACATTCATTACACATTCTTTTGTCTGCAGCTAAATGGAGATATACCTCTTTATTTTGCTTGAATTGTTTATCTTCAGTTAACACTGTTTTATCAGAGGAAGTTGGTAGCTCTCAATAACAATTAAAATGAGAAGTTTTTTTCTGAAAGGACAGTCCTTAAGAGTTGTATTCTCCTCAGCAAAACCTGGGCTTTGAGGATTCCATGTACAGAAACCATTTTACACTAGTACCATCAAATACCTCTGTGCAGATGTCAGTGATGACTTCCAAACCTTGAGTCACTCTCAGCTTAATTGGGTATACCATACTGGATACAAAGATTTTTTTTTTTAAGCTTTTGCATGTTGTGAGAGAATTGGTAGCCAGATAAGGAAATGGATCTGAATTAGTTTTAAAATCAAGGGAAAATCTCCATGTGAGCTCACAAGTCATCTGTTTTGTTTTTCCTGTTGTTATGTACTCAGAAACAGCAATTTCCAGGGCTGAGCATATCTTTCCAGGCAGGCTACAGATGCTGAGTAGAAGGATATGATAAAATCAGGAGACCAGCTGATGAGTTTGGAATTGAGGCACTCTGGAAAATATTGTGGAGAGTGTCTATTGACTATAGCAGATATACTCACATAATGCTTATGAAAGGAAGAGAAAAAGGGGATATAGAGGGAAGATACACATACTCTGTAGAAGTCCTTTGACAGACAAAGGACTTTTTGAATTCCAAAATAAGAGTAATTATAACGAAAAATAATCAGTTTCAGAGTTGGGTTCGAACTTTTGGTTGGTTGGCCAACTTTTTTTCTCCCAATTTCACCAACATGGAGGATAAGTTCAATTTTTACATTCACTTCCTTGGAGGAAGTGGATTTAATTATGCACTGTCCTCCAGTGTATCTACAAAGCATTCAGTGTACATTACATGTTATTTCTCTGTCTAGTTTCAAAGAAATAGTGGTACAGCTGCCATTTTGAATAATTTTTGCTTTTCACATCTTCAGCTGCATTCCAGAAATACTTGCTCAGTTTGCTCTCAGACTTTTTTACAGGTGCAAAAAAATGGGATTCCAAGTGATTCTGCCAATGGTTCATTCCCACCAAAAAGCACAGTCACCTCAATAGTCATTCCCTGTAGGTTCTCAATGATAAAATATTTGTCTTTCTCAATGAGAGAGAATAATTTTCAGTTCTTTATGTACAAAGTATAGGCAAAATAATGTCAAGAATATTTTTAGTCGTGTCTACACCAGGAATGAAAACAGGCCCCCTGCTATTCAGCAAGGAGGCTGGTTGCCAAAAGTCATTGTCCGTAGTGTCTCATACTACAGAGGTTTCATAGCTCATGGCTATAATGAGCACCAGCAGCTTTTTTTTAAATAGAAACACCATATTAGAACCTTAAATCTAAAAGGCAACAGGAATACAATCTGGTTAATTTATATTGTTTTCAAAAAGACCTCCCATAGCTAAAAGATTAGCTTTTCACTGGAGCTGGCTAGAAAATTAAGTGTCTTCTATCTGGGGGAAGGGGGGAATGATTTGTGGAAAACATTTCCCTAATTCAGGACCAAAAATAATAGCCACAGTTTTCTGGGTTGCCATGTCCCATGGGATGACCTTTCGTCATTTTGTGTCTTTTCAAGATGCTTTCAGTTCAACCAGAGAGTGAATGGAGGTGCAAGAAATCTATAAATAATGTTATCTTTTCTATTTTCTGGGACTAGAGAGCCAAAATGATTTGCGGGGAGGATTGGCAGAGCGATGAATTTTTCCACATGAACCTCCTGTGGAAAAAGACTTTACACTTTTACAACTGAGATTACTTTTATTGTGAAGAAACAAGAAATTTACATTATGGAATCAAGACAGTATCTATGATAACTTTCACACTACTAAATTTTGAAGACCAGCAGACTCACAGATCTAAATTGCTAGATAGGTCTAAGTTTCTTCTTTAAAAGTCTATGCCAGAAACTATTTTTTGGCCTAAAGGTTTTTTTACTTTTTAGTGGGCAGTTATAAATTTGATGGCTGTTGTCACTTTGGAATGGTACTGTGATGAGGGGGATAGATGTTCATAACTGCTAAAAAGACTTTAATGCCAAGTATTAATGTATTAAACAGTATTAACTAAATCACAGTAAAGTGTTATCACTGTGCTATAAATTCTTGAGAAAAAATATTTCACTGTTTCATCGACTATTCAAAAAAGGACAGAAACAAAAAGTTGGGTATTTTAAATGTTGTGTTTAATTGGTTTTGATTTGATAATTAAATTGGGTGTAAGCTATAGAGCTCTTTAGTAAGTCTGGATAACTGTGGATCAGTTTGGATCCAGTCATTTCCCCCTTCTCAGCCTTGAGAAAGAGCCTTGGCTGATCTGAGGCTCAGCACTGGAAATGAACCAAATACAAATACAACCAAGCTAAAACCCACTGTAATCACATGTTGGCTACAAGTAAAGGCTCTTCGTTGTGTGATGATGAGCACTGGTAGTGCAGCTGCTTTTTGAGGAAGAGAAAATAAAAGAGCTCCATGATGGTTTATGTTTTCTAACTATACATTAAGGCATATTGACAAAGTTTGGGCTCATATCTTGAGAGCCAATAATATTTTCACAAAACAAGCAAGACTTTTGAAGTCTCTGAGCGAATAACTTGTCAACTTGACCTTACATTTTGTGGTGTCCAATGTATTGAGATC
Source organism: Phylloscopus collybita (assembly GCA_027886175.1). NCBI lineage: Eukaryota > Metazoa > Chordata > Aves > Passeriformes > Phylloscopidae > Phylloscopus > Phylloscopus collybita. The sequence continues at coordinate 26,668,419 of JAJNNQ010000009.1, read as the reverse complement.
TTATAACACTGCTGGACAGTATCAGTATTTGTAACAGGTTAAATATCTTCCAAAGGAGGGATGTTTACACCCTTAAGTGTCTTTGGCATTTCCAGTGACAGTAAGCTGTAATAAGCATATATGACATATGTCCAAATCTGAAAAGAAGAAAAGAAAATAGGTTTGCCAAATCTGAAAAGAAGAAAAGAGAATAGTTTGCCAAAGAGATACTGAAACTGATCCCTGAAGGGAAGAGAAAATACTTATCAAGTCAGAGCAACGCTTTCAGGTACATGGCTTGATTAATTTCTTATGTGGTATCTCTTATATCAGAAATAACAAACTTTTTGCAGTACAATTTATATTTATTATATATTATAGCTTCTATTTACTGACATGGACAAACAAAAAAAAAATATTTCTGTTCTGTTTTAATATTTCTACTTTCTATTTCTACTTGGGGACTTGTGCAAATTCCTGCTGTATGACGCACAATTAATAAATGTTCTCCTTCTTCATGATGCGCTTGATTTTTATATGGCTCTAAATTCTCTCTTTTCCAGTCAGGAAACATTCATGTATTTCATGCCTCTTCAGAAAGAAACCATACCATACTTTTAATCCTTCCTGTTGTTTTTTGCTGTATGTTTTCCTACCCTATTCCTCTTTCTGAGATGAAATTACTATCTTTACATGTAGTTTTCAGTTCATTACCTAATAAGAATTTAGAAAATATTTTTTATTATGCCACTACATGCTCAGCCTCTCTTTTGCCTATTGTGCTACATATTTTCTAATTTTCACTGAGCTTGAAATTCAGTTGCAGATTAATGGCCACAGCAACTTAGTTTTGGGGGTTTTTTCCCAGATTGGTAGACAATATAATAGAGACTTTTAGTATGCATTTATAATTAGAAGTATTTTTTTAATCACTGCATGCCATTTTATTTAGTACAGAGAGTTTCATATGTAGTTTTATCTCCTAGTCCTCCATTTCAACTTGGTGAAATTAGCAAATGTCATCATTTTACTTCTTTTTCTGAATAATCTAAAAAACACAGGTTTTAATATCTGCCTTCACAAAATATTTAATAATCTCCCTCTTTATATAAAAATGAATCAATCATATAATTTCACTTCTGATTTTCTGTTTAGTTTCTGGGTTATGTTAATTTTTATTTTTGCCATTAATTAGATTTTTTTAGGCAATTAATTGCATATGGAAATCATATTTGTAAGGATGTAGTTCACAACCCAGTGGTCTTTTTTTTATTTGGTTTTAAACCAGCTTTTGTTGCATCCAATCATTGCTCACAGCACCCCAAGGCTAAGCGTGCAGAGAAATTCCCTGTTTCTCCCACCTTCTCACTCAGTGGAGATACCACTTAGGAGGCCTAGTAGGGAGATGGGGATTTGAGGGCTGGAAATCCTTCTGCTTTGTCTTTTAAAGATCAGAAAAAGGAAGATTGGAAAAATTCTCTTACCCTAGAAAGGCTGTACTTCCCACACCTACTCCATTCCCTGCTCAGGATCCCTTCTGGCTCTGTGGCTCTCTCTCAAGTAAAGCTCATCTCTGACCCCAAATGCATTTGCCATTAGCTTGGAAGAATGTCCCCCTTGCAGTTCCCCAATTTTGCCCTCTCTACATGTGTCTCCCCTTTCATTCCTTAGTGCAAAGAGGATTATTTGGATACTTTTCAGCATTACAAGTTCAGTAATATTTCATTTGAGTATTGCTATGCAATTCTAATATTTTGTTCCCAATCACTTTATTTTCTTGGAATCTCTCCTAATAGATGCTTCAATAGGAGTCAGTTCCTCAGGAAGGGACTTATCAGGGAGGTGTTAGCACTTGTGTCCTGTTTGATCTACAGCTGGGCAGCAATTTTAAAATCCTGTATGGTTGAATATGCTGGAAGGAATGTTTGTATGTTGGGCTTAGTACTATTTGCCTCTATTTCTGTCCACTGATTCATGGCTGGAAACCAACAGTAAGATCTCATTGAAGAGACGGACAAGTATCCTGTGAAAGGACACTATTAGTATGTGTTTATGTTTATCTATACAAAAATCAGCAACACCTATATTTAATAGCCCGTGTTCACATTTATAAGTACATCACATGCATACACATGCAAACCTGACCATTAAAAGTTATATAAAATATTTAAATTGTTTTATTATTCCATTCTGAAAACATACTTGTCTTAAGAGTACTATGCTTTTTCTGATTTTTAAAATAAAGTTGTAAATATGTTTAAATAATTATAAGTTCAAACCAGTTTTAGCATTTGATTTTACATATTAAAGAAATCAGAAAAAATTGCATCTGGTATTCACTAGATAAATACCCCACAACAGGCAATCCTTATATGTCTACTCTACGACAGCAGGGTTTAGCGTGGTCTAAAACCCTGCACTACAAATGCTGCTTATATGGAAACTGCAGACAAGGTAAGCCTCCATTTCAGTGAAATCCAAAAGGTGGTCTATGTCCAGGAAATAAGAAAATGAAGGATTGCATTTTAAAAACAGGAGATCTTTTAAAATAAATAGCTGAGTGAGGGCCTAGAGGCTTATGTTTTATCTCAAATTATTTGTAAACAACATTCTGTGTCAGAGATTGGTATGGAGTTACTGAAAGAACTCTATGCAAGCCAGACCAGGAGATGTGAGATGAGTTTATAGGAAACAGATCCTGTTCACTTAGACTTCCTTAAACAAAGTTTACTGACTGGGGTCACAGACCGATGAAGATAAAATAATGATAACAAAATAAATATTTCTGCTTGATCTCCATTGCTTACATACTCCTGCTATGTAAAAAATGTAATGCAAGTCTTTCATCTTTGCTTACGTTCATAAGCTATGCTTACCCTTTTTTTTTTTTTTTTTTTTAAGAAAAGATTTGCATCCCATGTAAAACATTAGCAAAAATTAAATTCCACTGGCACAATGGTAGGGCTGTACTGCCTGGGTTGCCCTCTCAGAAGCTTTCCTGCCACAGACTTTGTAAGCTGTCCTGTGTTCTCTGCAACTTTCTACCTTCCAAAGCTTTTCTATTTCCTGCAAGGTGGAGGTGGCATATGGTGCAATGAATTGGCAGAATGGAGGAATTAGTGGAGGCAGCAGGGATGTCACACCTGGGTAACTGGTAGTGCTTGCTTTGGCCATACAGGGATGCCACCAAGTGTCCTGCACAGCAGTGTCTTACTTAGGACTGCCTTTGCCATAGTCCTTCCTCCCTAATGGCTTGGGATTCACTGCCTCAGCTTGTGTGATGGCTGCTGTTGCTGCACAGCCCCATGTTTCTCTCCTTATCTCTTTCTTCCACCCTGGGAAAAACAGGGATCTGCTCCTGTGTCCTGGAAGTCTGAGTGACAAGATGTATGACCAGAGAGCCCTGGTTGTGTGCTTCTGCCCCTGCATTCTTATAACTGGGATGTTTATATGTCCTGTCCTAAGCCCCGGAAGGGAAGCTCCTCTGACAGGTCTGGGTGGCCACAGTTCCATACCTTCAAGCAAGTGTCCTTCCTTTCCTTTCCATTCTCCCTCTGGCTCCAAGACTTAGTTCTTCCTGCTGCATCTTTCACAGGTGTCGGTCCTAGTACTGGGTTTGTGTAAGGATACACTTCTTGCAAAGTCATTTCTCCTTTGGGGAGAGAAGCAAGAGAAGGTAAAATGTATATTGAAAAAAATGTAGCACAACCAAATCTGAATGGAATTTCATGAGGTAAAAGACAATTCTCTGTCTGAATTTTGAAAGCCTGCTGCAAGCAGTTTAATATGAGTTTTTCTGGAAAAAAGTTCACAGGGATCCTAATTGAAGGAAAATGTTAGACAGTCTAATTACAAGAGAGCCTACCAGTTCATCATAATTTTGTGCTTTATCAGTTGTAAAGTCACTCAGTTTTGTGAGACTAGAAACAAAGTTTCCAGAAATAAACTAACCTAAAGGTTTGCCCCACTTTTCATCAACATTATATATATAGTGAAAGGAGATAGGCAGTATATTATTACAAAATCCATCTAAATTTTTACATCTACATAAATACATTTACATCTAGTTTTGTAAACAATGCGAAGCATCATAATATAAAAGTATCTTGAAAAGTTCTTGAATAGGTTTCTGCTGCAGTATGATGACCCACTGCTCAGTTTCACTTTCTATAGGTCAAGAATTACCTATTGAGTCAATGTTGCTGATATTTCTTAATTCAAACCTAGGATCAAGAAATTTTGCCCAGAAGAAGTTTTATCCTTTGTATTTTTGTTTCAAAGTTTTACTCTTCAGAAAGTTAATAGTACTAAGCAATCCCAAACAGTGCTATTGAAAAGTAAAGCAAAATATAAGTCTTAATTATAGCAACAGCTGAGTGGACAGTATCATATTGATAGATGTTTTGATCAGAGGAAAAGATCACTCTGCAAAACATTTCAGCAGACTAGTGATGGTTCATCTGACAGTCTTAAAATTCCGCAGAAATCAGATATAAAGGTTTCTACTTGTTGCATAGCAAGAATAGAAAGTGGGAAAGGGGGATGCATCTTCCCTTGGGCAAAAATACAAATGGACTTGAGAGGGGCATTTCTCAGATGGTAAAAGATGCTGCATGTCAAGAAAAAAAAAAATGAACAGCAATAGCAGAGAAGCAGTGATCAAGACAGGAATGCTTTCCTCTGCAAAGTGGCTGTGCACTTTGCTCTCTGTCAGAGAATCTCTTTCAGAGGTCTGGAACAGTGAACCCTCCAAGGCACTTTTTATGTCCTTGCATGTGAGTGAAAGGAAATAGGTTGTCCTGAATAAATAGGTAGAAAAGAAAGAAAGTTTCTTGTCAGCCCTTAAGTGTCAAGCAATTACAGCAGGAAAATAATTTCTAAGCTGAATTGTTTAATGCAGTCTTTGAGGAGTGGAGAGGGAGCAGAAGAAAAGTAAACTGTCACCAAACTCTGAGCTCCTACATGTGCCATGGGAATGAGGGGATTTCAGGAACTGCTGGTGAAGCTGTCTGGAGAAGTGGCATAGGTACTGCAGATTTTCATATTAAGTGCTAACATACACTCATTTGTTAGAGAACAATAAAATTTCTGCAGTCTATGAGGCGGCCAGAACTAGTGATAATGCAAGTAACACAGAAAGGTTCCTAAAATTAAAGTTGTTTTTCATCCCCCATGAAATATAACTCACAACATTCAAGAAATGAAAAACAGTAACAGATCTGTTCTCCCATTTCTCTAACTCCATGTAACAGCAGCAAGATAACACACACCCATTAAGTCTCTGGGAGCCTGCCTTCTGCACATTAAGAGCAGCCTGAGTAGGTGGATGCATGTACGTCATTAAGAAGTTCCATTTTTTTAGGTTTTTACTCTTAACATTTCTATTATCTTTATTGATTGTTGTCAGAAATGTCCCTATATGGCTGTAGCAACCATGTTTAATTTTCTCTAATGTAGATGAGGGTAGTGTTCTAGTAGGGGAAGAAAGGAAATCTGCCAACGTGCTGTACCCATGTGCAACTCCAAATATTGCTCATGGAGGACAGTAGAAATCATTCAGCCCTTTCTAGTAAACATACCTCTTTTCAAAGGTCATAACATAACATAGTGGTGTCTGTAAAATTAATTGAATTGAAGAGCTTCAGTGTCCATCAGGAAAACGTGCAGCAGAGGTTAAAAGTAGAATCACTATTGATCTTTCACTGGTATTTTGGACCACACGAACTTAGAAATAAAGATGAAATCAGAATAAGAATGTGCTGCAAATTTATACAATAATTTGACTTTGGGTTTTAATATTTAGGGTTCATCTCATATTTGACCAGGAAAGAAGACAGAATTATAAAATCATATTAACTTTTTAGTACTAAAATTTGCCCCTGAAAGCAGGTAATTTTTTTTCGCCTGGCTCTGTGTGTTATTTTCCACTTTGCTCAGCCTCCCACATGCTAATGACTTGTCCATGGAATTTCATATACTCTATGAATATATGTTCTTTTTAGGCAGAGTCTCCACAGAGGTGGAAAATGTGAATGTGAAATGAAGCTTGCCATTCCTAAAAGAAGGTTAAAGATCTAGGACTGTGTACAAGTCTATCCTGAAAGTCATTTTGTCAAGACATAATTTATGAAGGTTCAGTTGCCCAGGCATAATTCTGCATTTCTTTCAAGATAAATACTTTTATATTTTCAGGCATGTGGTTTGTCAAGGCAGCTTTGTGGCCTGGTGGACAATCAGAATTTGCCTTAGTGGACTGAAATGACCCAGAACAAACTCACTACTTAATCTTCTTTATTGCTGAAATCAATAACCAGATCCATGCTAAGTGCTGACAGTTCTTGTGTAGGGAGTGAAAAGTAGAAGTGTCTGCTCCTTGAACTTCTAACATTTTATGAGCCAGAAGTTTTGTTTTCTTCTTTGACAACAAACTTGTCAATTTTATTTTATAATTCATAAATTAATGTGAGATATTTTCTTTGTGCTGATATCCACATGCAACGACACAAGATTAAGGTATCTCAAGTGCCATCATACAGAATGCCTTATACAGCAGCCAGTGAAAATTCCCCACATAGAAACCCAAGCAGGGACAGTGGCCTCTGGCAGAGCCAGGCAATCCAGGTGAGAAGCAAGCTACAGCCAACCGTGCTGGCTCACAATCTTCCTTCTGGAGAGCCCTGTCTGAAATGACAGCTTTCTCCATGCCTTACAGTAGAAGATAATGAATATATTCAGCAAGGGGGGGGGGGGCGTGTGGCAGGGTTCAGGTTTTATCATGTATTTGAATGAGGAAATAAACCAAAAACTTGAAGTAGTTTTCCAAGTGTTGTATTTTAGATGGTAGGACTACATGACATTTAAAGGCCCTTTCATACCCAAGCTTATCTGTGATTCTATGATTTTTTTATTTTTTTTTATTACTACACAACTGATTTACTCTGCAGTTTCTTGTAACATTTGTAATTACAACTTGGCCTGAAGAGAATGAATAGTAACAACAAAAGTAAGAGTAACTGAATGGGCCAAAGATACTCAGAAGATAAGTAGTTTATACATTTGGTAAATTCGGAAAAATGCTCAATTGTTCTCTACCTCTTTGGGAAACAGCCAGAATTCTGTACTCCACAGGTATCTGTTGTTGAGGAAGAAATAAAGTTACTCTGTGTGCAAAGCAACTATAATGTATAATGTCATTTAAACACATTGAAATTATTATCTTATGAGAGACACAGTTAATCTTGTTGTAAAATTTTGGCTCTGGAGCTACTTGCTTCTCCATGTGCCTGTTTATACTATTTTTGTTTACTTGATATTGGAAAGTAATCAGAAAAAAATGTTATACTGAATTATGAGTGCCGTCAAGTTTTGTATGAAAAGTATTAAAACTTTAAACAAAATAATCTTTTAAATTCCTGTCCTTCTGGTCCCACAGTCTTATCTTGTTTTACACTTTTGTTTAAACTGTTCCTTCCCTTTTTTTTTTTTTTTTTTTTTTTTTTTTTTTTTTTTTTTTTATTGGGAGTTGATTCAATAACACAGTCTTTTTTTATTTCTTGCAGATGTTAAAATGATGAAACTTTCTCTCCCTCCGGAGCAGTGCACAGCAGCCATGACATCTCCTCTGGTCCTCTGTGGAAGGTACATTGCAGTCTGCTGCTGATCTGTTATGACATGTCTCTAGCAATCAGAAAGAAAAGCTGGGAAGAGCATGTGACCCAGTGGATGGGATTGGCTTTGGAGCCTGTGGAGTATAATACAGCATGTCGTCACGGACTGGTAGCTGATAACTTGCAGACAAGTATGGAAAAAGATGAGGTTTTGAGCGTGGACCAGAAAGAAAAATGTGCTTCATTTCCAGAGTGCTGCTATAGTGGAGAGGTGACTGGATTCCCTGAAAAGCAGCTGGGAAGTGTTTCAAAGGAAGTGGATGAAAATGATAATCACGAGGACAAGGAACATTTTCTGGAGGCCAGCACAGAAACTCTAGTCCATGTGTCTGATGATGATGATGACTATTCTGCACTCAACCTGGATAGTGTTAATTACCACATCACTGCTGTAGGCAGTGAACCCAAAGATGAAGGGCACTGCTTAAATGGAGCAGGCTCCTTAACACAGATGGTACCAATAACAGAGGGTAACAAGGCAGCTGAATCATCTGGAATCAGTGGAGATACAAGTGAGGAACCTGGCTGTGACACAGTTCCTAAAGATGAAAGGGAAGAAGAAGATGTTTGTGGCAGTATTGGCCAAAGCCTGGATCTTTGTAATTGTGAAGTCTTAAATGAAGTAGTAGATGTAGAGAAAGAAAATTGTATCAGTTCTCCAAATGTGAAAGAAGTTATTATGTCTGGGGAGCAGCTGCTTCATACTGCTGTAATTGCACAACAGCGCCGGAAATCTGATGCTTTCAAAGATGGGCTTGGAAAGTCTGAGTGCAATGTGGTAGACAGTGGGATTTGTTCTGAATCATACACAAGTAGTGATGGACAGCCCTGTTCAGCAGTGCAACCCAGCAACGGCCTTATGCAATCTCCTCCTTGCTCTTGCATCCCAGCAGTGGAAAATGGTCTGGATGGAAGTGGTTTCACAGAACCTCAAGTGGCCCCTGAAAACAAATGCCTTTCAAATGTCAGTTCAGCAGAAGACATTCAGTGTTTACATGTAAGGAATCATTTGACCACACACGAAAATTCAGACAATCAAGTGAAAATGCGCAAGAGAAAGGTAGGATGCTTGTAGACTGTAGAGGTTTTTCAAATATTTTCCCCCAATTTCTGATTATGGTGATTGTTTCATTATTTTATCAGGTTCAAACAGTTTCATGACAAACATGTCTATGCAACAACTAAATTTTACAAACTTCTTTAAGGCCTGAAAATGGCCGAGGTATGAATTTTATTCATTTTATTTATGTTATTTTTTATATTTCATAAATGAGTAGATGTTGTCTTTTTTTTTTTTTTTTTTTTTTTTTTTTTTTGGGTTTTCTGCTGCTATCATTATCTGACTCCTCTTAGGAAAACAGATTGTGTCTAGGGATTTGCAAGCCTTATTGAAAAAGAGAGTACAAGGAGAAGGTGAAACAAGACTTTAGAAGAGATAAAAAAGGAGTGGAAATATTTTGCAGTAGTGCTTTGGTCTTTGGTCTTTACCTCAGCCCTATGAGCACAAGTTCTTGCAAGAGCAAGTATTGCTGAGTCTGAAACAATATTTTGTCATTTTAAAGCAACCAGAGAGTTTCACTGTCTTCACCAAGTAAAGAAGGGGTATCATCACAAATTTTTTATGGAGAGATTCCTTGGCAATAAAATTAAAGCCTTCATTGGCCTTAATGGAAGGAGATGTACTGATTGTGGCACTATGGAATTCATCTTAAAGTCTGGCTTTCCTGGTTTTGCTGCTTATTCTAGCTAATAACCAATTTGTAATTGTTTACTTCTCTCTGTCTTTTTTTTTTTTTTTTTTATTTGACATCATCCAGCTTCTTTTGTCTGGGTTTTTTTGTGCATCTGGTTTCTTTTAATTGTGTGGGTTTTGTCTGTCAGCTACAGTGCCCCAGTAGCTGTTCCACTAAAGCACAAATTCACATATCTGAAATACTCTATGCCCACACAGCATCCTGCTGGCCATTGCTTCCTTGTGTAGACCCTTTGGTAGTAGTAACACCAGATTAACATGGTGAGAAGATGTAAGCAAGTCTTGCCAAAGGTTTCAGAAGCCCTCAAAGCCAGTCTTCTTTTGGTAGTTCAAGCAATCACAATTAATGCAGTAACCATTCAAAGGTCTCAATGTTACAAATAAGAAACAAAAATATGACTACTGGTACCAGAAATGCTAATGAAAATGGTTCAAGTTTAAAAAAAGAAAATTAACCAAATTGACGTTGTAGTTGAGAACTAATTGACTTTTATAGCCATTTCTCAGCTGCTTTACTTTGGCATCAGATTTTCTTTTTAAGTGTAGTTATTGATATTGATGTTTACATTTCGTAAGATGCAGCATGCTATAATTTTAATAGCTTTGATTTGATGCTAGTTTCCATGTGTCTCCTTGGACCTTGTTTTGAGGTTACATACTCATCTTTTAAATATACACTCATGAGAATAATATTTGAGAATGTATGTATGATTTGTGTTTGTGCCATTAACTATTTTAAAGGACAGACTATAAAAATTCCACTGAGACAAATAGTGAGAAAAACTAAGAAAGGAGGTGAGCATAAAAAGGAGCAAAACGAGGGGTTTATTCTAGGAAGTTTGAGCATTACAAGGCTGCAGCAACTGCAATATTGTGGGTAATGTAAAAGGGGATGGGGTCTGTATATTTCAAGGAAACCTCATTCTACTTTGGTTAAAGAAACCTTTGCCAACCACTGTAACATGAATGGCAGAAGAGAAAAGATTTGATCTGATCTGATCTGATCTGTTTGTGGTGTTATTTATCACTGAGTTCACAGGACACTTCTACAAACAACATTCCTGCATAAGGGATTTTCTCACTTATATCTAACAGTGCACTACTTTATAAAAGCCTGTCTGTGGTGGTAATAGTGTGCAATGAAAAATGTACCTATGTTTACAAACTTCCCCCAAAAGCCACTTTTGTAATTTTAAGAAAACACTAGAAAAACTGCAGACGTGAAACTGAATCCATCCATAAAAGCCAAGTATTTGCTTTGCAGTGACAGGAAGACTTAAGGGATTGGGAATGGTATATAAAACCTTTTCTCTCAAGGTCAACAGTTCAAACGGTGCAGTTAAGGCCTAAAACACACCACTGTCTGATTAATGCTCAGTGTCAATTATAGTTGCACATAATCATGTGCCCATTAAGGTCAGAATATGGGAAAAGGCACACGGAAATGAATTCCTAAAGGTATTTGGGCACCCAAATCTTGAGGTAGCACCTTGGGTGATCACAGAAAGGTGCTGATCTTCAGGCATTTTCATGCCTTATAACTTAGGACCTTTGAGTAGAACTTCTGCTCTTACTCTTGCTGATACTAAATTCTTTTGCAAATCTGTTCCTTGTTAACATATTTTAAACTGGTTTTAATTGTGGTAATAGAGCATGACCTTCCCTCTTATCTTTAGATCAGCTGTCTTCAAACCAGAGCTGAGGTGAGAGACAGTGCGGATCTGATATGCTTGCTCTGCAGACGGATGCGGGTTCGAGGGCTTAAGGGCTTAAAGTTTAGCATCTTTGACCAGCACTAACTCCATTGCAGTAAATTGCTTTAGTCATGATGGATGAACTGACACTGAAGATGCTTTTTGCAAACACATCCAGCTGCTGCAACATTCTTTGCTCCTTCAAGTCACCAGGGTTCAAATGTTTGATGCACAGCACTCCCTTTTCCTTGGCTTTCTCAGAAAGACTTCCTAAGGCTCGGAAATAGGAAGGACCTGAATTTAATTGTGAGAAGTTAATGGTATTATCTCTAATTGAGAGATAATAATCAAGTTTTCCTGGTTTTCCTGATTTGATAATTCAGTTCATCCACAACATGAAGTTTATGGCTATTAGTGGTTCAGAGCAGCAGAAATATAAGTGGATTAATTATATGTGGATAAGCCAGCTACACCCTTCTGTATGCTTTCCTGGGTTAAATAAATTTAGATTTTAAAACAGTCACTTCACAGAATTGTACATGGAATCATATTTGAAGCTAAAGAGCAAACTGTAGTGCTTGAGGTATCAAAACAGCTCACATGTATGTTCATATGTAAAAACCAACAGAGCTTTCAGTGAACAGTATTATACAAATCTAGAAGAGCACCAGCTATTTAAAGAATACCAACAAAAGGAGGCTATTTAATTATTATGCACTGATTTGTAAATGGAAGAAAATGGTCATTGTCTCATACAGAATCTGTCAAATTTTTGCATGTGCTGCATTTTGTGTTTTCTTCAAGCTGCTCATCTCATCAAGCTCAGGCAAAGAGAGGAAAATCCCTGCTGGATCATATGGAGAGGGTTCACAAATGCAGCAGAATTCTAACGAATTAATTTCAATTCTTTTTCAACACAAAAAAGAACTACTTTATTCCACACCAGCATAAAAAGTTGGGTTGAGGCATATAGTTTCCCAGTAAGTTCTCCTTGCTCACTTCCCAAACACATTTGCAGCTGTGCTGTTGCAGCCAGTGATAATCAGCATTTTGTAAAAATAATTTTTAAAACAAGGCTCAGACAGCTCTTTTAAATGATGAATTTGTCAAGTAGTAGAAAATCAACATTGCAGAGTGTGGCTCTAAATAGTTTGAATAAAAATCTATGAAGATTAAAAAAAGTGAAACATTAACAAACTCCACTTACAAAACAAAATTTGGCTTGTTCCATATATTTCATTGTTCTTCCACCATCCCCTCCTCTTAGATTTTATTCCTAGAAATCGTTCAAAATAAATAGGAAGAAAACAGCTACAGAAACAACTGTGACTGTTCATCTCTCTCCTGTAGGAGAGAAGAAGTTCCTCATGGCAGTCTGCTGAGCAGCTTTCAAATAGATGATGTGATCTTGAAGTCATTCCTGCAAGGCTAAAGAATATAAGAGTCAGGGCTATTCCTAATGCTCATTATTATTGCTACTACTTAAATCCAGATTTCTAGATCAAATACTGTGGGATTTGAAAAGGATGCTTAAGGACACAGCTAATGTCAGCATAATGGCAGCTGCCAGCGTCAATAAGACGAAAATTAATTTAAGAGTAATATTAACAAAAGAGTAGCAGTAAATGTCAAAAGAAACCTGGATAGAAGGTTACCTGGAATGACACATGTCTCTGGAACAGTGCCTTTTCCACACAGGAAAGCTGTGAGTTTTTAAAACTTGGTTTTACATTTCCTGTACTGTTGCAATAAATTTTATTTCTTTATTTCAACAATTATAATTATACTAATGTGAAAAAGCAAAAAAATTACTTACTTGAATTCAGACTTTTCCATCCGTATTTGCTTCCTGAGCAGTACTCATGTTCATGAGATGTGAAGGCTGACTCTCTTCCTACGATCACAGTTACATTTTGTTTCACAACACTAAGGCCATGATTTTTGAGACAAATTAGAAAGTTAGGCTCTTCCAGGAGCTTCTGTTTGTATGACAATAAATAAATTTCACAGGAAACTTACAGATCTTTGCTTGCTGGCTCATACTAAGGTATGGGGGAGAGGTAGTAGGAAAGCTTCACAAAAAAACCATAAGAGGTACCTGTTTTACTGAAATTGTTTCTTTGCAACACTTCCTATGTGGTCTCTTCTATTCTCATTGTATGATCCTTTTCAACTGAGCACTTAAAGGTAGTATGATCTTCTTGTCAACAATAATATCAAACATTTGTAGGTATTTTTCTTAATTTATTGCTCTTTCTGTACTGGAGTTTCCAGCCCTATCATCAGTATGTCTTTCTGAAGTCTTAATCTCCCTTTACATCAATTCTGTCTCTTTTGGATGGTGATAATCTAATGAATCATTCTTTTTTACATTTTTTTAAAATTTAGTTTTAAAGATTCTTATAGTGGTTATTTCTATTTTATAGAAGCTGATTTCACAGAGATCCAGCCTGAACTATTGCTACATAAGTAGTAGGATGTCGGCTTGTTAACGTTGCGCAGCAACAATAACTTGGACAGATCAACACAGGAAAAGAAAAGCATAGAAGATAAAAGCAATTAAAAAATAGGAATGTGCAGTGTTATAAATGATTGCAGGAAATCTTAATTAAAAATGGAAATATGTATTTTGTTGTATTCTGGTTTTGAAGCAAGTAATTAAATTTATCTTTTTCTGAGGGGTAGTCTGCAAACGTGTGTCAGTCAGAGGGAAATGACAGGTTTGAAAGTTGGTGATTTTCCAAGTGAATTATCTTTAGTAATTCCTTTGCAAAAATGATAAATAAATGCAGTCATTTCTCACAGTTTGTTTTCCCATTGAGTATTTTGAATGATAGTCATCATGCAAATATTCTAGTGGAGGAATCCAAAAACCAGGGAAGAAATCCATTCTCTAAAATCATAATGATCATTAGAAATTCTGAAATTGTGGAAGTCATGAATGTTGTTTGGATAGTCATTAGAAAACCAAGATTTCTGTGTTTTGTTTTGGTCATGGAAACTCCCAGCTGCTTAGATCTAGACATTGGAAAAGAATTAATGGATGTCAGTGGAACTATTGTGTTCTTAGAGTGTACTGAAGTTCCTTGCTGAACTTGGGTGTCATAATAATTTGTAACTTTAGAGACAACAGAAGCTAGTTACTATAGAGGTATTATCATAGTAAAATTGCTTTCAGATCATGTGGTTCTCTCTCCTGTACAGTTCAAACCTGCACTTATGCCAGAGTAGCTTCATGTTCATATAGAGAGATAAATAACATATTCTTGGCATCTAGGACATTATTTTCTTAGTTTTGCAAAGGACAATGGAAAATGCAAATATTGGAAATATGATAATCTCTTTTTAAGGGTGATCTTTCAAACAGTGGAAATCTATTTCATCAGATGTGAAATTTGGATTTGTTCTTGTTCCATTTCTGCATCTCTTATAATTTTCAAACTTTACATAGGTTTTTTTAAAGATTCTCAAACTTTCTAAAGGTTTTAAAGGAGAGCATGGATCTGTTTTTTCAAATTCATAATGTGAATATGAGCACCATCAAAAATTGGTGAGAGATCTTAAGCCACAACAGCTTTTTGAAAGGTTAACTCCTACCCACAACTCAGAGCTACAGCCTGTAGTATTAGTACAGTGGGCAATTATTACTGAAATGCACAGTTGCTTCACCACAAGGAATCTGCTGCATTTGCACATTGCTATTAAATAGTCATGGTTTTGAAGGCATTGGGAAGAATCTGGCAAGAGATGCAAGTGAAGCAAAACAAATAGTATGATTTCTTTGAAAAAAAATGAAACCTTCATGGCTGTCATCAGTATTTGTTTCTCTTTTCTGCACTGAAAACTTGCTTTCTAAATTTACCATTTAATAATGAAAATGTGGTTCAAAAATACAAATGGGCTGAAAGAGTCATATTTACATTTTTTTAAATTATGTGTATTTTCTATGGTAATTAGTAGAAAGTGGTGGTCATAAAGCACTCCTATTATTGTGGTTACATGACCACGAATTTTCTGTATTGCTTTCACAAAAATATGCATTGTAAATATTATCTCCATCTGGGAAGCTAAAGAATGCTTTCCCACAGACTTCCTTTATGTTTGGACTGAAGTATGATGTATTTCAAACAATGTGAAAAGTATTTAAAACAAATTCAGAACAGGATGGGATGATTGCCAGGCCATTACAGTATAACTTTTATGCAAATTTTACTTTGGCACATTTTTGTGACAGTGTTCAGCAATAAATTTTCAAGGCTGACAGCGTTGTCTAGACTGCAAACCAAGAGACTGTTGCACATCAAATTATGCTTGGAGCTGAGCTACCTAAAATGGTCATGAAAGTATTTGTATTTATAAGCAGTTTGTAGTCACACACTACTGCTTCACCAGAATCATCTACATGCTTCTAGGGACCAGCCTAGAGAGCTTTAGTTTCATGCAGTGTGTACTCAGAGATTTCTAATTTTTTGCAGTTCTGCAATACTGATCTGAAGAAAGCTTCTAAAACATTTTTTGTTTTTAAATGCTTTTAAAATGGGTCTTTAAAAATTCCTTACTGGCCAATTATTTACTCTCTGCCCTCTGTAAATTGTCAGTGGTAGGTCATATTAAATGGACCAGTGACCATTTGCTAAAATGACACCAAGATTTTTAATTAACACCAAACTTCTGAGGGAAGTGGTTTTGGAAGGAATGAATAGTACGTTAAACCTTTAACAAGTGGGAAGTGGAGTTAAGACACTTGGACAAAACACTCTGGATTACATGACATCACTGTCCAGAACACACTTTTCTGTTGGTTAAATAATTTTTTTAAAAAAATGGAATTTGCTTCCTAGAGCTGTTCTGGCACCTTCACAAGCATCATGTTCACTTTGTATTAACCTTCAAGTGAAAACAGAGAGATCCAAGAGGCTGAGCTGAGCTGAGCTTCCATCCAAAAACAGTACTTACAGCAGTAACCAGAAAAGACAGTATTAGAGCACTGCTGCTGATATTAAAGAACCTTTGATGCCATAGCTATGGCAGAACAGCTTTCTTAAGCACAACTGTCTACTATAGACATGACCTGTGCTAAAAGTAAAAAGTTTTTTAGTGTTAGTGTGTCAAAGAAGGAGACAAGAGAAGAACAGCCTACTGTGGCCAGCTCTGGGAGCTGAGGCTTTACAGCAATCTAGTCTTTGCCACTGCTATCAAGGAGTATTTGATCATAGATGTTTGGTGGTGGGTTAGTTCACAGGTGTCCAACCAATTGCCATGTGATTGGTAAAAGCAAACAAAGAGAGCCACTCTTGTGAGCTGAACTGCAGCAAGGTGGGAGCCATCTGCAAAGTTTATTGTAGGACTTTGTAGGATTTTTTCCTTGGTGTTTTATTTTGGTTGGATTTGTTTGGTTTGGTTTGGGTATTTTTGCTTCCCATCATAATGGTACATACGATTGAAACACCTCAAATGTGTTGCTCATACTTATCTCCTTTTACTGCTGTCTCTCAAAGGTGACATAAGAGCTTTTTAAAGGCAAGGAGGTTTATGCCACAGAAAATACACATGGTGTATTGAATATGGCTTTACAAAATGAAACAATACTTCTCCTGCTGCCAAAAGCTACTCCCAGCTCCAGAGGTTATGGCCAAAAATGGTTATGAATTCAAATTTAGAGGGATATTCTTCCTCCTTTGAAAAAAATCTAGACAGCAGTACATACATGAGCATCTGTGTGCCCTGAGGTAAATGTATGGCAAATGTATACCAGATCCTTGCTGCTTTTCATAACTCTGTCACAGCTGATGTCTAAAGCTTTTACAACAATGGAGCATAAGAGCTTGGTTTATGCACACAACCCTAATGAGAAATGGGCTCACTGAAACATGAAGATGTCCTTCAACATTACAGCAATAACTCTCATATCTTAAGTTTCATACTGTCTGCAGTCTTACTTTACATAAGACTTAGAATAGCAAACACAACATGTATTATGTTAAACGGAAGTCTATTTATCTTTTTCTATAAGTTGCCTCCTTCCTAAACCTTTTCTTCACACAGCACAATTAAACAAAGGTTTCTATTTGAATATCCTGAATATTTTGGTAATGTATTATCTCATCTACCCAACAAAAAAAGATCTTTAAGGAGCTGATTATATTCTTGCACTACATATTTTAATCTCTTGGATAGTATCCTCAGCCTTCTTAAAATAAAGATGGTTTTCATGCACTACTAATCATTGATATGTGATTCATGGCTGTTTGATATGAAGGCATGAAAAAATTCAGCAGTGCTAAAGCTCATGGCTTTTGTTGCATGTAATTTTAGCTTCAAAATATTTTAAAAGCTGACACCTTTATTACACTGAAAATGAAAATGCACAGCCAAAAGCCAAACCTTGGGTAATCTAAATCAAACTACTTTCCTACATCCAGATTCCCTAAAAAATCTTTCAGCTTTCTTCTGAAAAATGCCAAATTGTATTTATCTCACACAGATTTAGTAGTGATTCTGTATGCATTTTACACGTCAATACATCATCTACTGAATTTGTTCCAGCGTGTTAAACTCACCTCTTTGCAAATACTCTGCTAGAGGTAGATGATGACAAAAGATGATCAAGTGGTAAATGAACACTGTACTGTTTAGGCTTTTTATAGGAAGCAAAATTGCCAGAGAGTAAATAAGGGAAGAGATAGTTTCTCAAGACCTGTCATTTTTCCACTATCTTAGAGGTGGGATAAGAGTAGAAAATAAAGATGTGAAAAACAATTGATCTTCTGTGTAAAGTGATAATTCAACTCTTAATTGCACAAAGCATTCTCAGTTCATGAAAATGACTCCCCAGAGGACCACTCTGTTCCCAGATCTTTTTCAACAGCACTAGTATCAAAGATAATTTGGGGAGAAGTTCTTCTATGTTAGTACCTTGATTCATATTCTTGTGTGTGAATCTTCTGTCAGACTCATAATTTATCACATTTCATCAACATTTTATTAAGCTTTTAGAAATGTTGTGCTTTAACTTTTACTGTATCTTCTTTTGCAATATATTATTTAAATTGATGGATTGTGCTCTTCCAGACTGAAGGCCATGAATAGTTATGACAATGAGAAAACCAGCTTTAATGAGATTCAGAAGAAATACACATATTCCTGAATTTTGCTGTCTTGGGAATGGTAACAGTAGCCTTAGATTAGAATGTCCATAATTTTTTCGTTTTTTTCCCTAGGTCATCCATACTCTGTCAGACACAAAAAAAATCCTTTTTCATCTACAGTCTTCTAGTCAGGGCATTAAGAACACTGATTCTTCCCTCTACATGTCTTTTCACAAATTCTTTGTTGTCCAGGGTTTTTTCCTCATTTCATGTACAAGGCTGAGTGAAATATTGAGAATTTTAGCGATTTGGATCTTATGTTCAAATAAGGTTAAGATTAATTGGTGACATGAAAATAGTGTGTATTTTATTCCTTGCAAGTGTCATCATTTCACAGGGTTTGGTTTCAAGGCTGCAGCCAAGCAGAGCTCTGTAATCACATGCAGAGATTTGGAAAGGGATATGAAGTTGCTGGCGAAATGAGTGAGTGACTTCTGTGACTCTGCTCCACTTTGGTATGAGGGGAGAGTTGTCCCAAACACTCTCAAATTCTAGTTCTGTAGCAGTGGTAGTGGTTCCTAGACCTCTTCCCCAGCATTCATTCAGTTGCCTAAAATGTGTACTCAAGCCTTGCTATTATGTGTTTTTTTCAGCTTCCTTAGTGGATTGAGTCTGTAGTGACTTTGTCCCTGATTCTGGTCCCTCTCTCTCAGTCCTTTCCATTATGCTTAGTTCATGGGGGACAAACTCTTCTGTGTCAACAGCATTGCCTCACAAAGCATAATAATGACAGCTTAAATGTCAGCACTGTTAGTCACTGATGATTGTCTCAGGGTTTAAATGGAAATTTCTTACTTTTTAGCTACTCTGTTCAGAGGGAATGTTTACCAGCAGCAACATATAATTGTGGAACTTTGATCTTTGTTTTGAAATGTCTTTTTGAGTGTAAAGAAAACTCGTCTATGCTGAGAACAACATTAGAAGCTATTTCTGGATTTAGATCAGGATTCTGAAGGTGAAAGGACACTTCTCCAGCTCTCTCAACAAGTCCTTGGGAAAGCTAAAAATAAGTCTTGCTGAAAAAAAAAATTGGCACTTGTTATTTGAGAAAATTTCTTTATTCCAGGAACTGCCTCATGTAGCAGAAATTTATTTACCATCTGTGTAGACTTGAAAAATTTTCCATCTTACCAGATACACAACTGAAATAGCAACAGATTTTCCGTCCCAATGGTTTCCACCAACCTCCGTTTTAAGGGACTGTTGTAAAAACTTAGGAAATTTTTGTGCTCTCCGAAGAGAGGTAACTCAGTTAATAGACCATCTGTCCAACTCCGAGTTCTGATTGTGACCTCTAATAACGTCACCTCGCTGCTGCTAAAGCATGTCACTTGTGGGAGGGTAAGGAGGAACTCACAGACCTAATAACTGAAAATTTATTAGGTTTTTAAATTATAGTTCCATTTTTAGTTAATATTACAGTACTGACTTTAAAAAAAAGTAGTCACTTGAGAAATTTATTTACTCTGAGTAGAGAGGTACTTCCTTAATTTCACAATTCTGCAACTGCAGCAGGAGGAAAAAAAAGTTAGAAAAAATAAAAGGTGCCACCACCAAAAATATCCCCACTGGTTCTTGAAGTAACTCTAGTCCTTTAAAATATGAAGCAACCTGTCTGTAAATCTGAATATCACTTCTGAGTATTCATATGAATACACAGGCCAGAAAGCAATGCAAGCAATTCCTGGGAGACAGAAAAAGAAAAAGGAGTTCAGGAACAGTTGTCAGAGTACACAAGCTTAACTTTTGTTTGTTGCTTCTGCATTGATTTCTTTTTCTCATTTATTTGGTGGACACATTTTATTTTGCTTTTAATACACATCAAGAATCCTCAAGAACTACAGGGGCTGATTCTTAATTGATGCTTAGATGGATTTTTTTGATCCCATCTACCAAAATAATATTTGTGTGATTTGGAAGCTTAATGTTCAAGGCAGTTGTGAAAAATTTTCTCTCAATTCAGAGGTCTGCATTGCTGAAAAAATTAAACAACCCTATCTACCATTCTTACTATAATTGAAGGGCTTTTCTGCCTTATCTATTTTTACCTGCCACTCTCTTCAGGGTGTTTGATTGAAGGTGCTTAATCCTAAACAGGCCTATCAAAGATGCTTTTCCTTTCATCATTCTGAGTCTCTGAACCAGCAAAATTTTACAGTACGTTGTTGGGGAGGATGAAGTAGCTAGGCTTTGCAGAGATGATTTATTAGTAAAAGATTCTAAAAGTATGAAACTTACAAGAGGAATAGAATTAAAAGCAAAGTTTGAACTGTAAGTTGCTGGACAGGAAGAAGGCGATTAGGCAGCTGAAAAGACTTGGCTGAGTGAATCAGTAACACTCCTGCTAAGACAAAAAGATGAATAAAAGGTTGGACTTTCTCAGGTATCAGGGATAAGGTGGGTTTCACAGGTTTTGGTATGTAGAGTAGTATTGTAATGTTGTAGTTCTCATAGGCTATATGTAGATTCTGTAGGTTTTGTATCTAGAAGTGATTGGTTAATGCTCATTAGAATATTCACGATAGAAAGGGTTAAAATGGAATGTAACAAGGAGCTCACTCTCTCTTTTCGCCCTGCTCTTTGCGCGCCTTCTCTTGGACCCTCTTGCTTCTTGCCCTCTTGGACTCTTTGCACTGGATCCCTGGACCCTTCCCCAGTTAGGCTGCCTCCCCACGACCAATAAAGCACGTGTTCCAAAGAGTATCCTGATCTTCAGATCATCTCTCTTGCCAGACAACCAGCGTGCTTTCTAATAGTACGTGATTTTTTTTTTTTAACTAAAAGTTTTAGTGTCCTTCAATCTAGAAATTCAAATTTGTATTTTAACCTTTTCTATTTATTTTGGATATCTGTATAACTTTTCTGTTTGACTGCATGTGGTAAGGTAAGATGCTGTTGTTTCAGCAAAATCGTGTAATTGTGAAAATGAACGGGTCTAAGCTTTAAGCTGTTCCATGTTCTTTCTTGCTGCTGCTAAATCACCTACAATCCCCAAATGAGGAAATTACAATTTATATTATCAGCATTCAACTGAATGTTATTCAGCAACCTGAACTTTAAAATGTGATTTGCAGTTCCCAGGGAAACAGAGTGGGTTGAGATACATATGCACTGTCGTGTTTTAGTTTGGCCAGGAGCATTCTTTTGAAGGGACTTTGCTGAGTGGCATGATACAAAGCATGAGAGGTGAATGATATCAGATGGGGAGACTAAGCGTGCACTCTCTGATTTGATAGCTGCAGGACAGACCTGATAGATCTAATGCATTGATTTGCAAAAAAAAAAAAAAAAAAAAAAAAAAAGTTATTTGAAATTATCAATAGTCTGGGAAAATATTTCAGATATTAGGGAAAAAAACGTACCATGAAGGTAGCAGATTCATATCTGCACAGTGCAAAAGGTATGAACTCATAGGACTTTACATTCCCATCACTTGCAATGTGAAAATGTCAAACTCTGTCCTCCACCCCAAACAAACTGGTTGCAAGATACACAATTTTTACAACTTTGAAAACAATGACTACAAAAAAAATCTTCTGAAAACAGATTTTTAAAATAGATCAGTACATCACAGTTTCCTTTTAGGTGAATTTGATCAATATTCCCTGTTAGAAGAATATAGATTTCTATCTATAGAATATAGATTTAGCCCCTAAACAAACTAGGCAGTCTCTTGAGGTTTTTATAGGATATGCTTTATCTGTCTGAAATATATCGGATGCAATGTAAAACTAGTAAAGAGTATTTCCCTCCTATGCTTGAGCTTTCTAGTTCTCTCACTAATTCCCAGTAGTCTTGTGGTAATGTGTTCATTCTGTTGGCCAGCTGTTCAGCTCTCCATGAATGCATCCTCCTGATGTGCATTTCCCAGCATTTTGCAAGACAATGTCCTTTTCTACTTCAATATAAAACTTTTTTGAAAGCAAAACTGTGTACCACTGGGAATCTGTACAGGGAATCTAATGTAAACAATCAAACTCAGTGAGAAGTGAAGAAATAGATATTACACAGTATAAGCACTAAAACAGTTTTAATATGTGTTTGAAATAGAAGTGGTGAGAAGACTATCTTTTGTACTAGGGTTTTGGGTTGTTTTGGTTTTGGGGGATTTTTTAGGGTTTTGTTTTTGTTTGTTGCTTTTGGTGGGAATTTTTTTTTCTCTGACACAATTACCTTTATTTTGCTCTTACAGCAAGAGTAGAAAGGAACTCTTTGGTTTCTTGGTAGTAGGACCCAATAATAAAGTGAATAATATCCCGCACCATTGCCACTGATATTAACTTCAGTCTTTGGTAAGGACGGAGTTGTGAGCGTCAAAGGTAAAGTTTGTTTGTACAGGGGAATAGAAAGTGTACAAGCAGACAAAAACAGCATGAACTGATTTCTTCCCTCTCAGAACATGTTCTTCATCAAAAATAGTTTGTGGGGTTATTAAGGACCTAGTGTTGAGAGCTGAAAATAGGGATGGTTTCCTCCCTGGTATTGTCCTTGGTTCTTCAAGACAAAAGAGAAATTTAGCATCTAGAAATTGTTGTACTCTCTGGTCATCCCAAGGCAGCTGGGGGTGGGGCTGTGCTAATCAAAAATGCAAAGGAAATGTTTGTGTACAAGGTGTTTTAGGAATCTATCATTGTTTATTGTGGTGAAGCCCAACATTTCATTCATTAGTATATAGGTCTTGGATTCAATTTGAAATTAAATTCTGTACAGGGAAGACAGGGAAAGAGCTGTTGTTCATAAGACTTTGTAATAGTGTAGTGTAGTTTATAGCAGGTATTTTGAATTTGGGCCATTTGTCTAATTTGAATAGCTCTTTCTTATTTAGCATCAACTGGGATTTACACCCAGGCCAAAGTTTCAGCAGGCAGAGAAAATGTGGAGTGTGACTTAACTCAGTAATGCATGGGGAGGCTCTGTGTCAAGAGGAATCTATGGCATCTGCTTGATAACATTGTTGCTAATTCTCTGCTTGAGTGATTCCCATTACTCTGTGACAAATAGTAAGATTTGTCTTTCCTACCATGACCAAAGCATAAAAGTTTGCCTTTCTCTGAGTCCCCGTGTCGTATGCACACATATTATGTGGCAGTGGTTTTTTGGATCATTTTTGGCGGTCTGTGGAACAGTTGTTTTGTGATTTTATCACTTCACATATTCTGTAGGGAAATAAGATAAGGACTCATTTGTTCTAGTTTTTTAGGTCTTGCATAAATGATCTCCATCTGTGTATTATTTGTGTTTTGAAAGGCAGTGTAAGAATTACAAGAAATAATCTTTGTAGTAGCTTTTTGTTAAAAACAGTATATAATATTTATCACATCACATACTCTCCAGTAAACACCCTGAATTTTTTGATTTGTTGTTTAAGGAATATAACCAAAATTTAGCAGTCTGGAAGAAGAGTTCCTGATAACAATACCAGTGCAAGCATTAATAAATGAAACCAGAGGGATTACATATCCTCAGTCAAAAGCAAAGCTGTTGTTAGGACTTGGCAGTTCCTTGAGTTCCAACATTTAACGGACTTTGAGAACATAGCATTCAGACCAAATAATTATTTTATTGTTATGCATATTTTAAATAGTCAGTAGAATAATATTAAATATGTAACTTATAAAAGAATATCTCAGTTGAAATAATATAATGTACTGAAACTATCAGAAAACCAGTAGAAAGATAGTTTGGATGTGTTCTGGAGATTTTTTTACAAGTTTTAACTTATAGATTCTCCTTTTGTAGCCAGAAACTTAGGTCCTGAGCCTGGATTAGGGCAATCAAAGGACAAATAGAGGCTGTGCAGAGACCAGTCCTGAGGAGAAGGTCTTACAAGTGCTGGTGGATAAGAAGCTCAACATGAGCCAGCAATGAGCACTTTCAGGCCAGAAAGCCAACTGTGTCTTGGGCTGCATCAAAAGAGGTGTGACCAGCAGGTCAAGGGAGGAGATTCTCCTCCTTTACTCCACTCCACTCCAATGAGATATCGACCTGGACTACTGCATCCAGTTCTGGATGCAACATAAGTACTTCCCAACATAAGAAGGACATGGACCCACTGGAGCATGTCCAGAGGAAGCCAAGAAAATTCTCAGAGGGCTGAAACACTAGCTGTGAAGACAGAATGAGAGAGCTGGGGTTGTACAGCCTGGAGAAGGCACTGTGGAGCACCCTTCCAGTACTTGAAGGGGATGTACAGGGAAGATGGAGGGAAATATTTTTACAACATGTAGTGATAGTACAAGGGCAGTGGATTTAAATTGGAAGAGTGTAGGTTTAGATTGGACATTAGGAGGAAATTCTTTAATATAAAGGTGATGAGGTACTGGAACAGGTTGCCCAGAGAGGCTGTGGATGGGGTCCACCCATCTCTGGAGGTGTTCAAGGTCAGGTTGGATGTGGCTTTGAGCACCTTCTAGTGGAAGGTGTCCCTGCCCATGGCAAGGGAGTTGGAACTGGATGATCCTTAAGGTCCCTTCCAACCCAAACCATTTTATGATTTTTTAATATGATTTTTAGGAGTGCTTTGATTACTTGCACTTTTGCCAGATATTTAAAGAGAGTTGTCTTAACAATTGCTATAGCCTTCCACATTTCCTTTCACAGAGAGTCAGAAAATATGCTTTCTAGGTAGTGATGGAGATATTTCAGATAAGCTGTATCTAATTTCAAATGAACCACCTCACCCAGGACAGAATATGGCTACTGACCATAGCAGCACAAAAACTGGGTGTATTGGTGAGGAGGATATGGATGAAAAGTTACAAGTCTGGAATGGTGCCCATTTATTGTCTGTTACCACACCTTGACCATTCATATCAACATAAGTCATACAGAAGAATCCTCTTCTTTGTCACTTGCTGAATTCATTTGGTATGAAAATTGCTCTACAATCTGTTTATGAACAATAGAAGGGTTTTGTGACTATGGCAATATATACTGATAGAAGGACACAAGAAAATTTATTGAGAATGATCTTAGCATTTTATTTAAACGAACTGCCTCATTTAAACCAGAGTTCCTACAATTAGGCAGTCTTTGATAAAGTACACTGCAATGGAATTTACTAAGCAGAAAGATAATGCTTGTTCCTTGAAAGAAAAGCTCAAAAAATTTGATAATTAGCCCTCAGAGGACTCCACTGGTTATTTTACAGCTGTGGAAAAAACAGTAGAGACCTATTTATTGACCTAGCTATCTGATAAATCAGAAAGAGATCAGTGTCATGGAATCTTTTTGAACAGACCACCTCCTGACACTGGGAAAGATGCAGATGAGGTCAAAAACCTCAGCTTCCTGTCTCAGATAAGAAAAGGAGAAAAAAAATCTGATAAACATAAAGCGAAACAGAGTTGCTTTGAAAATCTCTAGAGATAAAGGGAGCAGGGGAAAATGTTAAAAAAAATCAACCAACTTCTGTTGTTAAATGTAACAAGACAATACATGCATTCAATAAATACCAAAAAAACCCCTCCTGATTTATTTTTTTTCCAGTTTGATTACACTGCCAGAACTGAGCCTGAAATATGAAAAGCAGTAATG
This sequence comes from Phylloscopus collybita, assembly GCA_027886175.1. Taxonomy (NCBI): domain Eukaryota; kingdom Metazoa; phylum Chordata; class Aves; order Passeriformes; family Phylloscopidae; genus Phylloscopus; species Phylloscopus collybita. Next base: position 26,642,642 of record JAJNNQ010000009.1, on the reverse strand, counting down.
AAACATCCCCAGCAGACAAAATCATAGCAAACACAGTCATTACCCCACTGACCAGGGTATTAAATAAACTTTCAAATGTTACTACTCCATGGGTGGATCAGAGAAACAGGATTCAAAACAGAGGGGTACTCAGCATCGTTACTTAAGTTCTTCTTTAGCCTTGGGAAAATACTTATCTTGCCTGTCATTTTCACATCTCTAAAACAGAATTCATATTTTCCCTTGTCATATGTAACGTGAGTTTAGATGTATTAAAGATGCACAGAAATGTTGTAATAAGAACTTTGCAATTACCTGAGATATGTAGGTGAAAGTTTCCCAGGAGCCTTAAAATCTTTTAGAGTTGCAGTGTAACTCCTACTTGTTGCACTTCCTTCTATCCTGTATTAAACCTCATGGTTTGTTCCCCATGAGGACCAGTCTCCTGTTTTCACAGGATTTTAAGCCTGTGCTTAAAATCAGATTTAGACGAAATTAGGCAGTTCCATGTAAAATATCTTATGGGTGTGACCTTACTCATTTGCATGTGCTTTCTGTCTCTCTGAGGTCTTCATACAGTAACTCGAGGAAACTGTATTTTCCAATGCCATTTTCTGTCATTCTCTGTATGAGCAGTTCCTTTCATTTCTCTATGTATCTCTCTTCTTTTCAGGAATAATATACTCAACCTCTTTTGAGGTTGTGTCAATATAACAATTCAACTTAATTGCACATTTAGAGATATTTATTTTCTTAAGCATAAACATCTGAAAAGCAACTGTGCCCTGGACACGAGAAAAAAAAGTCATAGAATGAAAAGGCTTCTCCTGTTTTCTCTGGGTGACAAACATAGCAGTAGGATGCAAATCAAATAGGTGAAATCCTAATTTTGTTGCTAGCAAAACCTGGGTTATTTCATAGGGCCTTAGATTTTACCAACAGCCATCAAGTTGCCTATGCCTGATAATAAAATCTATTATCTCATATTTTAAACAAAGAAGTGTCAAATGGTATTTTGTTCCTGTTAATAAACTCACTGACTTAGTGAAACAGCCATATTGTCTTTTATGTCTCACATTGTTATGAGTCAGAGGAAGCAGGATTTAACTAAAGCAGTGTGATGGAACTACAATTTGTTTTGTTGGAAATTCTATAACATAGAAATTTATTGGAATATCTATAATGTTCTATAAATTATGATATTTTCTTTCTCCCCTATGCAGAAGGATTTGCTTGATAATAGTGACATTCATTTCAACATTAAGTTTCTGTAGAGCAAGAAATACTTTCAGATTACAAATGTCCTATTCTTCAAATTGAGCAATCACCAGTCCAGCACCACTCACCATCAGATGTTTTGAATGCACTTGAAGTCCACAATGCAGTTCTTCCTTGGGGAGGCCAGCTGGCTGTGACTAGAAATTCACTACAGCTGTGGCCTGAGTCAGGTCCTTTTTCCAGACATGTATTTCTGCTATGTGTTTCTGAGACTCTAGTTTCACTCTTTTGGCCTCACTAGTGAACTGGTAGCCAGAGTTTTCATGCGTTTCCTTCTTCCCCTGAGCTGCTTTTGTCATGGTGTGTTAAGTTAGTAAAAGTTGGCATATACCACAGATAAATATCAAGCCAAATAACCTGATATTAAATATATATATATATATATAACAGTGTAGGGTTGGTAATTCTTTAATTCCACTGGGATAATGCAGTCATACCTCATGAGATAATGCTTGATTAAATTCAGAAGAAAAAAATACTGGAGTATACTTAAACACTCTCAAGCTGGTTATCTCAAGTTCTCTAATAGAAACATTTTGATTGTATGAGGACATAGGCTAATCTGTGCCAGCTGTTCTGTAGTTAACTATTCCAAAATTCTCATTCTCCCTTCTCTTGAATTTTTTTTCTCTGCAGACATATTTCATGCAAAAGCTATGCTGACCTTTAAAGATGTTTTATGTTTTTGTCACAAAATATGGTGACAATGCCTATTTCTTTTGATGTTAGGAAACCTCATGTCTAAAAATGTTTTTAAAAGTGTAGCTAAAGTTTTGTTATTTCTAGCTTTGTGAAGGGTAAATAACCATAACAGCTCTATGGTTATTGTATAAGGGGGACTATAAGGGAAATAAAAAGATAGTAAAGTTAGTGTTTCATCATACAGAAAAGAAGTATTATTTTTAAAGAAGATGGATACATTCTTGATTGAAACTATTTCTTTAATTCCTCACCACATTTACTGGAGATGATGGCTATTATTTACCTTATGGATATTGGTAGAAATAATAGTTATAGAAAAAGTATTGCTCTGCTGACTTAGGCAATTTTCAAAGATCTGACTAGTAGACATTCTTTTCACAAAAATGTACAGTGTTACTTTTGCACTTTTAAGTATAGAGTATGAGATATATGTACATATATGTTTGGAAAAAAAATCTGTTCAAGAAATATCCCATTACCAAGGGTCACTATTTGCACTGGTTTACACTATTTGCAGGTTGCACTGGGAGTATTCTAATATTAATTTTTCTGAAGTGTAAATCATAGTAAGATCAGTCAGATTTTAACCCAGAAAATTAAGGGATTGTATCTAAAATTAAGGGCATTTCATCAACAAAACATTATTTTATGATAAAGGGGAAAAAAAAAAAAAAAGCTAAAAAATTACATAACTGCTTCCATTTAGGGTGTATTTTTAAAGAAATGTGTGTACTCCATTCTGTGGTGGGCTTTATAACTTCTGGTGAGGACATGCTATTGATACTGCATCGTGTCTTCTTTTCTGTACCTGGAAGCAGACAGTGATACACCCTAGGGTATCTATTGCATTGCTTCAAAAGGGAATAAATCACCTGGAATCCAGCTGAAATAAAAGCAAACTTCATTTTTGTTTTGCTTTAAAAAAAGCTTAGTAATTAAAATGGTACGTGCTTGTGCATGTCAAGATACTGAAAAACAGAACAATCAGACATTTCCATACAAATATAATTATATATGCAAAATTTTATCCAGACTTTGACATTTATGGATATAGGAGGATAAAACTTTGCTAAAAATATTTAATATTTGAAATGTACACTACTGCAATCCACCTAAGCTGGAATATGCAGATAGGAAACCCTAATGCATACAGACTGCTTCCTATCCCATGGTAATTTTTTGTTATTCTTTAGTAATTGAGTTTACCCACACTCACTGAATCAGTTCTACAAATAGCTGTTGTATGTATCTGATCAGGATTGTGTCTCCATTGTCAGTACCGAGATGCCACCAATATGAATTTAATTCACCAGATCATATTCAGAGACTAGTCTCACTGATTTCAGAAGCACTAATCAGGAGGAAATGGAAAGCAAACTATTTTATTTTGTTAACTTGAAGGGTTGAACTACTGAAAATGCAATTCAAATGAAAGCAGAGGATTTGTGAAAATCAGACCAGGTTAACTGCTGGACTTTTAAATATCACTTCATAGTTACAGCAAAAAAAAATTGATCATTCTTATCTTCTGCAGTTTCTTACACTTTAATCTTATAAGATCAATTAGGGTATCATATTCCTGACTTAAATAATTAAGGGCCAGAAGACATAGTCCTTAATATTACTGCTGAACCCAGAATTACAATAGTTTCACCATTTTTACTTAGCACCAGTCTCTAAATGCATTGAATTTCTATAGTGCCATCATTTTTATTTAATGGCAACACCATATAGCCCCACTAAAGATCCAAAACTGTAACATTATAACATATAGCTTCCTTGGAAGCTATATATTTGGACTTCCAAGAGATGGTAGCGACCTTCCCATGATACTCATAAGCAGTAGAAAAATATTTTTACATCCTTCACTTACATCAATTCTAACATCTCCAAAGGCCTAAATTTTTCATTAAATATCCTGGTCACTGAGCTAACTGATCATATGCCTTTCTACTGCTTTACTCACTGATGTTCCACTCAGTTTTTAATCAGACACTAACTTCAGAACACAAGTGACATGACTGACTCAGTTGGTCCATCTTGCACATAGGACCTGGCAAGGGCTTTCCTCCTGTGCCCACAGTGCCCATGTTTACACCCAGTCCAGCTGACTCTACTATGGACAATGCTGACCAGCCTGTCCTTCTCAGTCTCCATGTTTCCCTGAGTCCTCTGGTTGCATTTGAAAACTGGCAGCTCTTCTCTGCTTAAATCTTTCTGCAATTAAATCATAAAATTATTAATAAACCACAAATGTCAGTAATACTCTCAATGACACAGTACAAACTTTTCCTAGAGCATTTAACTCAAAGAGTCAAGGAGGTAAAGTTAAAATAGACTTAGAAAAAAAGATATTCCTTCAGCACTCTTGAAAAACCATGCTCTCAAAATTTTGAGATTTTGATAGTAATATGCTTCATGAGAAACATTTGTTTTACAGAACCTCTCTTGCATTTCAAACTGAGGAATTGAAAGGAAGGTTCATTGTGCAATTCTCCTTACATTTGGGATATCTTCCTTAAAAAAGAGAACACTGTTGTGGAATTCACTTGAGGGTAGGAAGGTTGAATTAGAAAGTCATGATTTGTGATCATTGCCTATTAGACTTAAAGCGTTTGCAATCTGTGTTACTCCTAGACCAACTGGTCCTTCAGCCTGACCAAATGGATCATTAAGGATTTATTCAGTCAGATGGGCCTCATTTCAGTAAGGGATGGTTAAGATTTTTTCTACTGACCTGAAGCATGGATGAATTCCACTGTGGGCCAGCTAGAATTTCTGAAAATGCTTGAAAAAAATATGTACTTTTATTCTTTTACTCCTCTTGAGTTGAATTGATGATATGGTTTTCATGCCATTAAGACATGGCAATCACACCATGATGAGTTTCCCAAACAGATACAATTAAATCCAGAAGAATAAATGTCCCCTGCAACATATTCAAGCTAACAGTCTTAATGGATACCTACTCAAAACAGTAATATTCACTATTTTTTAAATATTCCTCACTATTTGATGCTCATATCTGAACATTTTAACACTTCATTGATCACAGGAACCGTCAGGCAAATTGTGAAGAATAAGAGAAAGTCCAAAATTATGAAATTTATATTCTTTTTTATCTTCCTGTCTTGAATGCTACTTTCTATTAGGCCTTATAAAATTGTGTTTATCCCAATAACTGTTTTGGAGAAGAGTTTGGAATTGAATCCAAGTTTGGTGAACATTAGATAAAATATGTGATTTAATCCTGGCCCAGATATGTTTATCTTTTTTATCCTCCTATTTGACTTGCTAAAGTCACACTTGGAAATAACATTGACTTCTGAATCTATTTTCCCATCTTTTATATGCCCGTATAAGTAATGTTTGTATATATATGTGTAAGTGTATCTCCTGTAGTGCTGTGGGTGTATTTACAGTATAAATATATTGGGTGTTAGTCAAAACTAGAACTTGCAACCAACCTCACCTCCCATTCAAATTGCCCAGTGCCTGATCACCATCTGCTACATGCATTGTGGACAGACACACTGACATTGACTGACTGAACCCAATTTGAGCAGCATGTCCTTCCTGAGCTGCAGGCACTTCTGCTGCTCTGTTCCTGGGAGACAGTAGCTGTGAAAGGAAGCTGTCAGTCATCAGCTCCCCAAAACAGAGGAGAGACGTGCAGGCACGTAGAGGTGCTGTAGGCTCAGCTGGGAGGCAAGAGCTCACCTCCCAGCTGGCTCCAGAGCAGGGCACAATGCTTTTCCTTCCTCTAGGCTGTCAGAGCTGAGCACTCGTGCCATTACCTGCTGCAGCCTGGCTGAAACTTTCAGGGACAAGAGGAAAAAGGAAAATGCTATGGCCACAACCAAGTCTCAGCTGGACTCATGTCCAGCCAGCACATCGCTAGTTAGCTTCTCCCTGGGGGTAGGGGCTCAGGTTTCAGCTGAGGCTATCATTTACTGCTCAGTTACTCCTTATTACTCTCTTGATTGACAGCATAAACGCATCTTACGTTTTTTAGATAAAGGTTAAGAACTTAGGTATACAGATACACAATAATCTGTATTACAATAATACATTAATATTACTTATGTGGGTTTTTTTCCTTTAATATTTTTCGTCACCTCAGTACATCTATGTGAGATATTTTCAGATTTTATAGTAAGAAGATCTGAGTTTTCCTTCCAATACTGATGCATATAATTTGGATTCATATATTTTGGTTACTGCTGATAGAGAAAGTGAAAACTCAGATTCTCTTACTATAAAAACTGAAATTTTCTCATATGGAATAATGAATTCATTCTCCCCTAATTCATAGACTCAAAAAGGTAATTGCAGAAGAATGAGGCTTTCAGAGTAGCTTTGTCTCTTGGTTCTGTGTTACATGGATTCTGTCCTTTGATGTGAGTGGAGAGTGAACCCTAAAGGCGAGTCTACATGCCAGTGTATGTGTCTGAGCAAGCCCTCAATGCTGGGCACTGTGCAAAGATCAGCCCCCTTAAGTAACATTTAATAGCTAGAATAATTCCAGTGTGCATAAACATATTTCAAAGGCATACATGAAATAGCTGAATATATTATAAAGAAAAGCGGAATTCCTTGTCTGAACCACAGACTTCTCCAAAATTCCAGTCAACCACTTACCACATGGTCAGACACTTAGCTTTGATGGATTTCAGACAACAATATACAGAAGACAGATGCTACTAAGGGGTGTCTGAGGTAAACAAGGGAGTTTTGGTGTTTTTGACCAAATTTGGACCATTATCAGCTCCTCAGAGTCATCTCTGAAGAGATGGTGCAGTAATTGTTGCAGAGTTTTAGAAAAACTTGCGTGACTGCAGCATCATGGTTATTTACTTCAAGAAACATCTTGGCTATAAAATATGGTGTGTGGCATACAAAGGGTGATCCAGCTTCCTTTGATTCTGTATTCTCTCAAAACCTCTAATTGCCATTCATTACTATTTGCTAAGAATTCAAAGTGAAAGAGAAAATGTGCTTTTTGACAATTTTTTTTTTTAGCTATCTAGAATCTTTCTAAATGTGGCTGAGAAGGAATAACAATTTCCTTGTTCAACATTTCCACTCCTAATATGTTTGATCCAAATCCCAGTTATGGGGGCTTGTTTTGCTTGTGACTAAGCTTCCACATAGTTAAAGCAAGAAGTCTGATATGAGCATCTACTTTTGTAACCGTTTTGTTGAAACCCTTTTATTGAGGCAAGTTCTGAACATTCAAGCTTATTCAGCATTAACCTGAACCTGAACATCTTATTCACCATTAACCTGAACCTGAACATCTTATTCACAAACTCATAAACAAAAATTTTATCCCCATTCAAGATCAAGAGTTTTGCTACCACTTCCTCAGTAGCCTATTACAACTCTCATAAATATCAGTGTGCAGCGAATAGTGATACAAAAGTAACCTTAGTTTAAATCTCACGGTGCAGAAGTAATTTAGTAAGAAGGTAATTGTCACTGGGACAATCCAATTTTCACATGGGAAAGAGCGAGCTCTTTCCCAAGAAAACAAAGCACTTAAACTTCTTCCTCTGAATATAAAGAATTAGCAAGGGTTTTTCTCATGCTATCATGTTCTCTTACAAACTTCTCTTACAAAATAAAAAAGTATTTCTGGCATTTCTTCAGCTGCATAGGTTGGCAAAGCTAAAGAATAAACAGGTGAATTAAGAGACAGAGGGCAGCAGTTTGCTGCTGTTTTTAACAATACACCTCTCTTTCAGACCCTCAGCAAGTTACTAATGTACACACTCCCCAAGTTCTTTGTATTGGTATACTGAAGAAAAACATTTGCAAAGACTTCAAGACCCTACAATATCTGTAAAATCAGCTTAACCCCACCAACAAAAAAATTACAGTTAAGTGATCACTTTGTACTTTGCAATTAAATTCCAAGCTTTTGAAAGAAAAAATAAAATTCAGTACAGCTTTTTGTCCTGCCTTTCTTTAGTCTTCCTTGGCCAGAACTGACATTTGTAGGGTTGCATGGAAGACCCTGATAGGCACTACACCTTTCCCAGGGACTGTGTTCAGCTGGACCCCAATGGCTTTCTGGAACTTTCTGGAAACCAGTGCTGGTACAAGGCGAACAGAGGGTAGCCTGGACAAATAGATGAGAGAACAGGAATTTGTTAGAACCAGGAATTTGGAGAAAATTAATATAACCTTGTAACAATGACCTGTATCAGATAATGATTTAGATATCTATTTTTTAAAACTAAATTTGGAGTACAGCTATAAACAGACAAAGTTACTAAGCAAATGTTTTCTGATCACCTCAGATTTTTGAAATACTAAACTGTTAGTAATATCATGTAAGGTGAAAGCATATTTTTAGTCATTGTCTACTGTAAGGTTTTATAGAGGATTTACTATACAGGAGCAAACATACATTAGAGTTTGTCTGGCAACAAGAGAGTGGATTGATTTTCAGTGTCTTCATAGCAATAATTTATAGCTCTGTAATCTTACACCCAGGGTACTTGTAACCTAGGAGTACGAAATTCTGAATATTCTGGAAAGAATGAAGAATACTATCTTGCTTACCTGAATATTGTCGTTGCCTAATAATTGGTATCTCAGAGACTCAGGAAAGTAGCCTGAAGTAGCTTGTGGGATTCAAGAGACCACACTTATTTCTCTATGTTTGGGATTTATTTTCCCTCTTGTTTTCTCATCCATCTCAGTTCTAGTGACACATCTACTTTATGGAGAAAGGAGTAATATTTCTTAGATTCTTGTCCTTCTCCTCAATATGCTGTATTCTTACTCAGGTAGGTGTTTGAGTCACCATCCATGGAGATGTTTAAAGGATGTGTAGATATGGCACTTATGGTTTAGTCGTGGACTTGAAGGGGTTGGGTTTATAGTTGGGCTTAATAATCTTAAAGATCTTTTCCGACCAAAATGATTCTTTGATTCTAACTAAACCAATTGTGTCATGCAAGCTATATGTAAATATAAGTAGCATTCTGAGAACCTGTGACAGTGGTTTTGTTGCAGAATTTTGTTGCATTCTGCCTCTGAAAGAGTGATATTTTGAAGTTCACTGTTTCTAAACAAATTCAGTCTTATCAGAGAAAAGTTTAAATTCTCAGCTTCTCTATTTGTCATGAAATTGCAAGAGAAAAATACAACTGTGTTTCTTCTGCAAGTTTGCAACAGTCTTAATCATCAATTGCTCTACTTGCTACATGAAGAAATTCTTTAAATAATTCTCCCAGGTCTCTTGCATGGCTTTATAAAAATCTTCAGTTAGTGGATTGTTTTCTGATGAAATTAACCAGATGTAGCACCAAAATATTTAAAGAGATTTCCAAACAGCTCTGCATGAAAATGACTGTCTATGCAGGACTGCAGGAAAGTTTTGCAGCACAACAAAGAACTAAACAAAACAACCACCCCAAATTATGTCTTACATTTTGCCCATCTTGGCAATGGGACATAATCACATCTTGTCATGTCATGTGTAGAACACCCCACATTTCATCACATCTCTTTTAGCCTCCATTCTTAATTTAACTCTTAATTTAATACATTTTGGCATTTTAACCATCTAAGACAACAATTTCTGCTTCTCACGTGGAAGAAGGGGGAGAGTGCTTTATGGGTTTTGATTTTTATGTGGTGCTCTGATACTTTCCTGCTGAACAAGGTAGATGCCTTCTGCAGTGGAGCAGATTAACTGGTGACATGTTTAAAGTGCACCTGGTTTGATACTTTCTGTGCCTTGATCCTGTGTGTCATTTCAGACATGAGATTGCCTCGGGACCATGAGATTCAATATGGTATATACCTGTCTATATCCTCTAGCTTTCCATATGAGAATTATCCCCCTCCTCATTATTTTTACCACCAACTCTGAAGTTCCTTTTTTTACCTCTTGACTCTTTACAGAGGTATTCATAATCTAGTCATAATTCAGAGTGCAGGGAAAGAAAAGATTCCTTGTTGAATGCACCATATATCTCAGCTTTCTTTGATTCCTTTTGTCTTCTACTGGCCTCCTCCAGATATGAGAGATGTTGGAAAATGCTTTTGTCTGGCACAGAAGCCTAGTGAATCTCTCATGTAAACTGCTAACCTGAGCAGGATAACTAAACCAGAAGGATAAACGCAGACTTTTCTGTTGCTACCTAGATAGCTAAATAACTTACCAGTTTCTCAGAAACCATAAGCACTGGGCTGATTTCAATAAGTTGCAGGCTATGTCGAAGTCTTCCTACATTTTGTCATTCAAGATATAAAAATTCTCAGTCAACTCCTGATAATGAGCCAGCCAATCTCTCTGGTTAAGTAAACAGCCAAACCCATTCATCTTGTATGAAGATTTTTTAAATTATATTTATAGGAAAAGAAAAGTGAATGTAGTGTGTTACCTGGACTTGAAACGCTCAGTGGTGAATCTTCACCCCCACCTCACCCCCAAACTCCCACACATGACTAATATGCAAATTGTTAAGGTATGATTAGCAAGGGCATTGTGTCACTTTAATAGGCTGTTTTTTCATTTATTGATGTCAATCATATGAATGAAAAGATATCTAAAAAGACTGAGTTGACAGTGCAACCTGTATTCTCAGAACTCTCCATTTGCTAGGGTAGCATAAAAAACATTTAGGACAAGAACTCCTATTTCTCATCTATTTTGAACATGCAGAGTGTTTGTTTGTTTTAATTCTGTGTATTGGGCCTGTTTCAAAGTCTTTTGCAATTGTGGTAAGAGTTGCAATACTTTCAGGAGGCTGCTCAATACTACTAATGCTCAGTCTTCAGGTATTGCAGGGTACAGTGTCAGTAATAGACTTCAAATAGATACCCAGAATTTCCTAGATTCAATGTTTTCACTGGTAAACTAGTAAAAACTAGGCTTTATGTTCATTCTTCTTCCTCCATTCCCTTTACACTGTATTCCGTGCAGTGCAAAACAGAAACTGTTTGATTTACTTTCCATTTGTAAACAATTCCTCACTTCCACGTTTGAAATGCACTAAATGATAAAGACATATGATGTGCAAGTACACAAAGCAATTCACTTTTTGGTGTATTTGTAAAGCACATGCCAACAAACACATATCAAAGCTAGGTTTCATGTCACTGGTGCTGATTTAATTGCTGATTAATAGAATGGTCTCTATTTTTACTCATTTCAGTCTTTGATTTATAGTACAACAGAAAAGAAACAAGATCACTGAAGTATTTTGTTGTTGATTTTTGTGCAAAATTTCTGGATCTGAGGTACTTTTTCAATAATGTAAAAAATGTAACATCAGTTGTCTATCACTCACATTCACAACACACTCCTATTTAATTACAGTATTTGTCCAGTCTGCTGATCAGTGTTAATTTCATAATATTCTCCACAAAGCAGAAGACTTTCCACTCATAGCAAACAGAAATAAGGTCCAATAAAGGTAAAAATACGCTTTTTTGCTTACTTGGTAAGTCATAATCATTAAAGTATAGTATATAAAAGATGATTTTAGAATAATTACTATGCTAATTTAGAAAATATCAAGAAGAACAAAGTTCAAAACTAACTGAATTTGTTTATGCTGGAAAGAGCATGATTAATTACATTATGCCTAATGATACTTTTTTCCACCCAGTGACCAGAAATTACATTCATATTATGCTCTGTGTCTCTATGGAATTTGATTTTGGCAAATTTCTGTAGTCATGATCCTGGTATGATGCTAAGTCAGGAATGCTTACTGGGAGCTGGGTGTTATCAGACTGGCTACTGTAATCGAGTGTAACTCCAAAGAGAGCAGGATTTCATACATCATTTACACTTTATGAAATTGCAGTGAAAGTGTAAGATAATTATCTTCTATATTGGACAAGATGAACCATTTTGAGTTGGTTAATTTTACATTTGGTTTTACTTCTCTTAGTTACCAGAACTAGTGCCATCACTTATTTCCATTAATATTACAGGAAAATTGACATAATTATAGTGTAGTAATAGCAGTCTGAGAGGTCTATGTTTTCCATTAATAGCTACCCATGGTAACAGAGCAATTAGATGAATAGCTGCACAAATACATGAGCATGTCTCCTCACCTGTGGCATGTACACCAGTGTAGGCTATGTTGTTTGTACCATTTTCAGTCTGTTCTATATATTAGTTCAAATATGGTTTACAATAGTAAAATTTCTGTGATTTTTCTAGGCCTTGTATCTTATGTCAAAAAGGAATAAAATACTTTACCTTGTGTTTTAATGTTTTCTGCCTGCAATCCCTCTCATAATGGGTAGGACTCTAATCATAGAATCACAGAGTGGTTTGTGTTGGAAGGGATCTTTAAGATCCTCTAGTTCCAAACCCCAGGTATACTGTACCATATTCCCATCACGGGCAGGTATATGGTACAGTATAGCGTAAAATTGAGAGAACAGTAAAATTCTTAGATACTTTCCAAAGTTTTTGAACTCTACAGTCCAATGTAGAAAGATGAAAATTACAACTCATTTGCATATCTTATAGTAAAAAATCATCAGACTAATTTAAAACCAACATATTTTGCACTCTTCATTTGTTTTTTTCCCATTAAAACCTTAATAGTATTAAATCAGTGCTATATAATAAAATTATCTTTTTTCAAAAGGGGTATTTTTAGCAAGGAAAGACAAGAATGAGTACCTTAATGCCATTTGAAATATATAGCATTAATATAAGATTTTAACTCAGTCCAGCTGGCTGCAGATCAAGAATACCAGGTATAAGAGTGACACTCCACCAGAGTGTCAGGAAGGAGGTGGTGCCCTGATGGCCCTAGCAGGGGGATGTTTGGAGTGGCAAATTCTCTCCCCTCCTTAACCACAGGTGACCACACTGGCACTGAGAGGGTCTGCTCAGTCTGGAATCAGCAGATGCACTCAGAGGCAGAACCTACAGGGAAGGGGGATAATGACTCAGTCCCCCTGAGGGTATTAAGAGAGAGCACAGCCTTAGTTTTGAGTACCAGTTCTTTCTGTACAAAACTTTGCTAAGAGAATTAGAATAGGTTTCACACTTAAAAGTCTACACCCTTTTCAAAAGGTTCCCTTTGCTTCTGCTCTACTCAGCCAAAAGAGGTATGTGGGAAAAGGGACTGCAGTAGGGACTGTGTGTGTGATGTAAAACAGTGGCTGGGAGTGAAAGGCGAAAACACACTTGGAGAAATACAGGGTTTAAGAGAACAAGGAAGTGAATGGCATCCAGTTCCATTTTGCCATGCTGGAATAAAACAGAACGGATGTATTAAATCCAAATTTAGGGTCATACCCTTTAACTGGTTTCCTGTTTTAGTTGGTTAAAGTAATTGTAATGTATTGCTAATATGGGTATGAAATTCTTGAAACCATAAATAAAAAGAAGGAGGTAAGCTCTTTTTAGAGGTACTCTGATTAATGCTGCCCTCATACAGGGTTTTTTATACATCAAGTGTTCAAAATAAAAATTATAAAGTTACGTGCAGAGAACATTATATTGAGAAATTGCCAGGTCTTCTCACACGTTGCACAAGGCAACTTGGTAGTAAAAGACACACAAGCACTTTAAGACATGGGAATACATAGTGGGAAAAATGTAGTGTTATTCTTCTCAGTAATGATAGGAGCTCCAAATTCACAAAAGCAACTAAAAATCTGGCTAAATCTCATTTGTAGGCATGTTCTCAAAAATGTTTTCATTTTATTAACATTGTTTGCTGATGATAGCAACAGGACTTGTAGACTGTTTTCCCTGTAAAAACATTTGGAGTTTATAATTTAGGTGTAATTCAAGCATCCTTCATTCTAGGAAGAGTTACAATGTTTTCTGTTCTAAACATATGGATATATTCAAATTTAACTAGCTTTTTTATCACACCAGTGAGGATACAAATTAAAAGAAATATTGTTTTTTCCAGTTCATGGCCTAAACTATTTCCTCTTTATGTGGAGGCATGTTAAAAACAAAATCTCCAGACAAATAAGGTCTCAAGTTTGACTCACTGTTTATATTTGTGATGTATGTCTGAATTGTCCTATGCAAATGCCTTAAGGCAGAAATTAAGATTGTAAGGGCTCTCTTAGACCAGACACCTTCTAATGCCTAACTTTTGACATCATAATGGTAAATATAGGATTTCTGTATAATTCTATAAATGTAATTTATATTTTTGCATTCAAATTTGGAAGGTAAATAGCTATCAGTAGAAAATAATGTGAAAGACTGGAAGCAAAGGAAATACTGTGTTTTCAAAAGGAAACAAATTAATTGCTAATACCTTGCTGGCCATAGATCATATCATAGTTCAGTAATAAAATCTCAGAATATAAACAGAAGGGAGATACAAAAAAGATAATAAGGTTATAAAGCTCTTGGAGATTTATTGGAGACTATCAAGGCTAAAACTGTCTCAACATAAATTAATCTTGTAATAATATTTGTTTTATGTATTGTGATGAATTTCCTACTCAAGATTAGCCTTTTTTACTTTATTGGGGATTTTTTTGTATGATGCTTAGTCTTGCATGTATACAAATTGATCATGCTCCAGCAGAACAGGTGTTTATTAAGTTGTAAAAGCAGAAGCTACAGTTAAAGTGTTAAATTTCTCATGTTGATGTGAACAGCAGCCAGAACCAGAAGCCAGGACTTGTAAACAGAATAGCTAAATTCCATAATGATAATATTATTGTTTTCTGAAAGCAGTGTTTCCCTTCAAAGCCAGCACATTGTGTCAAGCCTGAGTATCGCTTTGAGCAATTTTTTGCCACCTTTTCATTTCAACATTCTTTTCCAGCATTCTCAATCTGCTGCATGCAAAGCAAGTTTATACTATTATGGCAGGATGAATTAAACAATTTGCTAGGGGAAAATTCCAATCTTTTTTTTTTGTCTTTGAGTGAAATGCTTCATATATTTCTAGCCTAAGGAAAAAAAAAACCACAAAAAAACAAAAACAAAAACAAAACCAACCACAAAACAAAAAAACTAAAAAACCCACCCAGCCACCACCACTTCCTTTGTTGTGGCAATGAATTTCTGTTTTTTAAATCAAGTGTCAGTTTTAGGTTGATTAGCCTTTACAGTGGTGTATTTCCAGGGAAAACCAATAGAAATAAGAACACAGTGAGGGGACTGCGTAGGAAGCTAGTTCAGTAACAACACTGGCATCCTCTGGATGTGTAAACTGGTGGCAAGTCTTGCTCACCATGGCAAAGATGGCCCCTGCCACAAAAGAGGACATTTCTACTCTGTTCGCATTTACTCGGCTGCTCTATTGGGCTTTCTGTACCCATGCAGGTTAGATGAAATAACTGTTCTGACATTTGTAAACCTCAGGTATCAATTTAACGTCAGTTAAAATGAAGATCTGTGCAGTGGCAATGAATCATTTGGGACATTGTGTTTTCAATTTGAAAGGAAGTGAAACTTTAACCCATTTTGGTGATTTCTAAGGTATTTGGAGGTGATATTGTCTCACAATCACTCTAAACTCAGTTCAAATTCATCAGGGGATCCTACAAATTCAGCAGTTTTTTTAGAAACCCAATGCAAAATATCAAGTTGCAATACAAAATGAAGTACACGGTTTTGCTGGGTTTGACCTTTGCACTGTACATGGTTCATAACTCTGCTATGGACTGACAGATTTGTATTTCTACTTTTCTAAGATTTAGTTAAGTAACCATCACATCTGTCTTCACCTAAAGATCATGTAGACTGTGGTTTATATGACTGTTTTATCTATACATATCTTTTAATTCTAGTAGGAATCATCTAATTCATGTTTTGCAATGCCTTTAAAGCAGTACATGAAAATCCTACTGATGGAATCCTAACAAGAGAAGTCTCTCTATAGCCTGAAAAACCGTTCATTACTATAAAATAAAAGGCTACATTGGGCACTTATATTGCCTACTTCTTGAGACAAAGATGCAATTGTAACATCTTTACATCTGTTTCTTGAGAAGGATTTATAAAAAATATTATTTCAAGTGAGTTACTGGAACTTCATATTTTCTAAGCTAAAATTATGACAATCCATACAGGAAGTAGTAGGGGTTTTCATAGTCCTGAATTTTGAGGCAGGCTAGCTTCCGTGTTAAGTCTCTATGTAAAAGGGAAAGGAAGGAACACCATGAGAGCATTATTTAGTCCACCTAATTGAAGATCTTGCTTTGAGTTGCACTTTTGAGGATCTGCTCTGCCTCCTTTTCCTATGGAGTACAGGGAAATTAGCTGCATAAATCAGGTGTTTGAGGCTGTGATGTGAATATCCCCTCATCCTGATCTCTTTCCAGTCAGAGGATCTACAATGTTGTGCTCCCTATTACCCTGATCTCTGCTACAAATCAACAGAACATAGTTACATAAACATTAACATAGTTAATGAGCTCCACAAAGAACAGAGAGAAGTTGGGGTTATCCTCAGCTGGCAAATGGCCCCTTTGAGCTTGTCTCCTGTTTCCATCGTAGATTAACCTCCATCATTTGTACTTGTACAATCAAGTTAATTAATTTGGGGTGAATGTTTTAAGGAATGTTTAGAATCTGTAGCTGTTTTAAAAGTGTGTGTATCCAGGTAATGATGCATTTATTCCAAACAATTGTGCTTTTAAAACATTTAATTGCTATAACGGATGTATATTAAGTATTAATATAAAATATTTTCCCAGCGGTACATCAATACTCAATAAGCTGGTTACACAAGGCAGTATTAAAAAAAACAAGATATATAATTTCTGCTTATTATTTAGTGTGCTTTTCTGGCAAATGAAGATAATAATTTAAAGTTATTCCTTCCAAATAATACCATTTCAGATTTATGTTTTACTTTCTGTTTCATAGGAAATAACAGAAGATCGAGATCGTTCACGACTGGATTCAATGGTGCTGTTAATTATGAAACTGGACCAGCTTGACCAGGATATTGAAAATGCTCTCAGTGCAGGCTCTTCCCCATCCAGCACCCCAACATACAAACGGAGGCATATACCTATAAGCCAGGTTTGTCAATTTATTACTATTATTATTCTAAATACAATCTTCTTTTCTTCACCTTTTTCTTTCAGTCATCACATTTTCCAGCTCCTTGGTTTAGACCTAAAGCTCTTTTTGTAAAGAATTTTACTTGTTGGGGGGGGTTTTTTGTGTTTTGGTGGTGGTGGTGGTGGTGGTGGTTTTGTTTGTTTGTTTTTGGGTTTTGTGGGTTTTTTGTATATATATACATGTTTTGAAGGCAATAATATTGGGATCCTTATTATTTCCTTTTGTCATCCTTTCATAAATGAGAGCTTCATAACTCCCAGATAACACAAAGGGAGATCAACAAGACTCAGAAAATGTCTGGCTCTCTAATTATCACCCACTATAAATACAGAGTCAGCACAGGCTCAGGGTCACACCAGTCTCAGAACAGGAGTATGTAACATTACATAGAACTGAATGTAAGTCTGAGCTACAGGTCTTGTTTTCCTTCTAGAGGAATGCAAAAAGTCCTTAGTCATTCAAAGTAAGATTCTGGGCAGAACTTGAATTATTTAATGTAGGAGGTTTTTCATTCACTTAAAAGGATTATTCTCTGAGAGTAATCCAAAAGGAGATGGGACAGCTCACACACGACTGATGCATTCTTTTTTTTTGTTTTTTTTTTGTTTTTTTTTGTTTTTTTTTTTTTTTTTTTTGTAAAGTGTTTACACATGTAACTGAAGAACATGAAATGGCTGATCCAAGGTATTCTTGTGCAGGCTTCCTGTTAATTTCACCCACATGTGCTGCAGATGCTTTTCAGTTCAAGAAACCTGAAAAACACTGACCCAAGATCTCTAGACTAGCATTTGTATCATTTGTTTTGGTTAGTGATATTTTCTTTAAATAACAAGGAGTTTTTCCTTTGAAAGCCAGGTTTCGTTATTGCTAACTGAGTAGTCTGTCAGTGAGAAAAGCTGTATCTCACTGGGTTTGATCAGCTAAAAACTATATAATGTGTCATTTTTAGAGGAAATCACATAATTTTACTTTTCATCATTAAATATTTTCTCACTGAATATCAATGCTCTCACAGTATCTCCTTAAACACCGATGACACAGGAAATCTGAAATACAGTGTTAACATCTGTTCCCTATATCTCACCAATCCTTGCCAGCACTTTAGCTAATTTCTTACAGTAATAAAGGAAGTGGAGGCAATAAGTAACCCTGCCTGATAAGCAGATGTGGTACCTGTTCCCATGCTGCAAAGCAGCCCTGCAGAAAGACAGCTTGCATCAAACATGGAATAGATGCTATCTATTGCATTCTATCAATGATTTCCTGGGAATTTATTGACTTTTGATTGTTGTGGACCAGAAGATCAGATGATCTTATTTTCAAGATATATAGGTTTTGGGTTCAGGCTCATGTTTATTTTATAGTAAGAAATCATTGAATATGATGTAAAAAACCCGGGTAATGCAGCAGGGATCATGGTTCTCCACTGTGGCAGCTAACCAAAAACTTCTGAGAGCATCTGTAGCATCTGACTGCTACAGAGGCTGCTCCATGGCTCTCCTGCATTTCCCAGTGCTTCACATTGCAGATGACTCGCTGGCATAAAATATCTGATTCAAATACATGGTCCTACCAAGAGTCCAGCTTTGTCCCTAATTTCTAACCCTTTTCAGAACACACACACTCATGTACATGGCATAGAGGCACCTGCCCAAATGGCAGTTTTGGTTTAGCAGACCAGACACTTAACTGGAATCAATGAATCAAAGGATGCTGTATCTTTTCAGTTCAGGAGCAGAACCCTTGAGATGACTCTGCCCCATATTTCACCTGTTCTAGGCTTTAGGAAAGTGAGGCTTTGTCTGCACATTTTCTGGGATTAAGAGTTCAGGATTTTTTCTGTTTTCTTTTTTTTTTTTTTTTTCTTTTTTTTTTCATAGTGTGTATCTGTACTCATGCAGGCTGCACCTCAGCTAATAATCCTGAGAGTATATGGCTGGTTCTAACATAGCCAGGTCTTTGCCAGATATGTGTCACAATTTATCTGCAAACAGTATAATCCCTTGCCCTACCCTATGCAGTAAACCAAGCATGTGTTAAATTTTTACTTCCTCAACAATAAAATATACTGTATATCTTCTTTTTATTCTCAGAAAGTGGAATGTTATCAGTGTCATTGAAAGTTAAGGGCATTTTAACTAGAAATGGTATTTGGCTGATAAGTGTCTGGTGATTCAAAAAAACTAAGGAGCTGTACCTCTGAATTGTATAAACTGCTGGATGGTGAAGTCATTTCATCTGCGTAATGGCTTACAGATGTTCACTAGCTTGCAGTGCTACAGAGACAGAAGGTGGGAGCACACAGGAAATACTGAATGTTGGAGAAAAATGTCAAACTTCTGCAGGCCTTAACTGATTTTTCTTACCTTGCATTCTGCCCTTTAAGGGAATTGTAGCTTTGATGTTAGTAGTGATTTGTAACTTCAGAACAGCAGCTAATACAGATCACCACATTGAAAAATACAGCAAGCAAATATATTTAAGTGAGCTTGCCTGAATATTTCAATTATTTAGCAGAAATATGATTTTATTTCACATTCACATTTACTAAAGAGACTTGCAATATTTTTCTACAGGATGTTGAATCTGGTTCTGAAAGTGGAATGGATGTTGCTTCAGGAAACCACATGCAAACAAACTTGTCTTCTAATATCCATGCTCCTGACCTAGCATCTCCCTCTGCAGTAGCCAGCTCTGGAGCTAAACCAAAGGCTGGGGTGAGTACAAAGGTTATATATTTTTTAACTTCTATCATGATTCCAGACTAGAAGTGAAACAAAAAAATATTATACTATTCATTATTTGGATTGTGCAAAAAAAGGTGTGAGACACTGAGGAAAAGTATGAAAGTGGTCTCAAAGGGCTGTTTTAGTGGCAAAAAATACTAGAAGTTTCTCATTTAAAAACACACTACTAACAGCTGATGATTACAATAAGCTGAGTTTTATATGAGAAAATAATTTAAAGGAGCTATTTAGGAAGGTATGTTTTTCTGAAGTGGTATCATTCAGAACATTTCCCATGAAGGATGCTGCCAGAGAAAAACTGTGGCTGATTTATGATGTCCAAACCCATCCTAGTCCTCTTGAAGGTGCTTACTACCCTACTGATCTGAGAATGTCATCCTAATGCAAAATTTGGCAAGTGGTCCCAGATGCTTAGGATCAGAGAGGAACCTCTGAGCAAGCAGACAGCTTTCTGCCAGTCCCAGTGCATGCTAAGGTGGTGAGGAAGGCTGGTCTGAGAGCTCAGATACAGAAAGGAACCTCCTTCTGTATTCATAGAGACATAGGACTGTGAGAAGCATGGTTCCTTCTTTTGCTGTGTTCCATCTTTTGAAGAACTCTTCTTTATAATGCTTCAGCCATCAACATGTGCAGAAATGCTCAGATATCCTAGAAACTCCTGACATACTGTTCCCTCTTGAACTTGCTGTTTCCACTGCCTCAAGAAGCACAGAAATCTGGACTTCTAAGTTTTGCCTATGCTGAAAAGTCTTAGCATAACTCCTACTCTATCTGTTCACTTATTGAAATGCTTCTGGTTACCAGACCAGCAGAAAATCTGGGATAAAATATTAAAATAAAAATTATAGTTTCCATAAATATATGTTTAGAACAAGTCTATAAAAAGTAGAATAGAGGCCACCTGCCATTTACTGCATGCAATAATAGCAAGTTAACTAATGCCTTTGATTGTGGCTAGCAGAAGTTCTAATAAACATTTACATTTGGGATTGTTCACTTGTACAAAAATAAATTCACTTGTAATTTATCATCAGTGCATAACTATAGCAAATAGAGAGCTCTGCACTTTGTCACTGCATACACAGCAGCACAAATTCTCAAATAAGTACATATGTTATGCTGGAAGGTGATATCCCATTTTATCAAATCCTGAGAAGCACGCAGACACTTTTTCACTTTTTAAGGTATTGAATATCCCTTTTAAATTTTGGGTTCTCTGCTAATATTTGGTGAACTCTTAACACCTGGCTTTGTGGAAGTGTTGGTCACTTCCTGAGAGTTAGATATTATGTGTTAATTCAGTTTCAGCAAGGATTTCTTTTTTTTTACTTTTGTTGTGATGAAGATAGGATGCTGAACATATATGTAGATGTTATTTTATTATGTAATTATATAATTTTTATAAGTATAGTTAGAGTTTCTCCAAACACAACTCTCTTCTAAAGTTTTGCAGCCTGCAACTCCTCATACCCTGCAGCAATCCATGTAGTGATCTCCTCTGAAAATCCACAATGTGGTGTTCTGTCTATAAAGGAGATTGTAGTTTTTGGGGTTGGGGAAATTATTTGTTTTGGTTTTGTTTTTTCTAGTTTTGATTTGGATTTTGTTTGGGGATTTTTTATTTTTTTTTTTTAATTTTTTTTTTTTTTTTTGTCAGACTAGCTATAAGAATAAAATTATTCTGCACTTGAAATTCAGTGAGCTACTTTTTAATGGTAATAGACAGTTTCAAAGATTTTACTCCCTTTTTGGAGTTGGTAGCTGCAGATCTCCAAGGTTTCCAGATGCTTAGTCTCCAAGGACAACTTCTTTTGTTGCGTTTATTAATAGCATGTAAACAGGAGTGCAAGGGTGATTAGTTATATTATGGAATGATTTGTGGTATTTTTAAACAAACTACAGCAAACACTTGACTGCATCAAAGTCATACTGTAAAGTTAAACACCACATCATATGCAGACCTGGGTAGTGGAAATACCAAGGCAGCGCAGGGAGACACGAGTTTGGATCTAGTTCCTGATAAAGAACTTGTAAAAGATATTAATTAAACACGATATTGCTCATAGATAGAAAAACTGTGTACACAGCAACCATGTCCCTTCGTTTTCATTGAGCTTTATACAGATTTAAACCAAATAATTTCAAATAGTGTCACAATGTGTTGGGATATCCATAAGCCTAATTTAGTTTGATAGTCCTAGTGGAAATGATTCACTCCTTGGTTTAGGGAAAGCAGGGCATTTTAAATTTTCACTAGAAGATTTTATAAAATGTTAAACAAGAATTGTATTTAAAATTCAGTATCAACTAGAATTTTCTCTGCAAATTAATAATAGATATTATTTTAAACAAAATTAAGGTTGTGTGTGTATATTCTCATGCACAAGTTATTTAACATTTCATGGAGGTTCACTTCTGGATAGTCAAACCCATTCTTGTCAGAGTGAATGCCTGTGTACAACACATATCCCTATGTTCAAGCACAACCTGCCAAAAGGCTTCTCTATGATTCTGCAGGGTGCAGCATGAAGGCCTTTGATATGCAGATGTATTTTGGCACTTTGGGCTCACAAGAAGCAATACAGCTGGATAACCTCCATCCTAAATTAAGGATGCCACTGTTATATCTCATGGTCAGGGTGAAATATCATCCTGTGACCGGGTGTGTTTGAGCCACAAATTGGACATGTTTGGAAAGGTGCTTATATCCTGGACAATCCTTGCAAAAATAGGGATTCATGTGACTGAACAGCTACATTTCCTAGAAAATTTAGGATGAGATAGTAAGAAATGGTTTTGGCATCCTTATGTTACTTATGTTTACAGAGTAAAAGAATTCATGCTTCTGTAATTAGCATATCTTTATGTTCTGGGGGTTTATTAATCAGTCTCCCAAATAGACAAAGGTTTTTTTTGTAAATTAACACTTGAGGATATACACTTGGCTAGCACTAATCACATGAGAGTTGAATCAGGTTAAAAAATTAAGAAATCAACAGCCTTTTGCCCCAGTGGCCATGAGAAACACGATAAAGGGAGTTTCTTGTCTGAATTTAGAGAGAAAGGAATGTAAATATTCTATATGTCATTGCCTTCTACAAACCAATGCTATACATCTGGATGTATTCTTGACAAAAAAGACCAGAAATCATTTATTTGTGAATGTAGTTTCATTATTATAGAAACAACGTGGGACTAGAGTACTTAAAAAGTGTTTTAATAACTAGAGGCAAGTTACCATATCCTTCTCCAATGCCCAGTTAAAACAATGCCCAGTTAAAAGCTAACCAGTTAAGGAAAACTTGAATCAATTATCTTTTTTTTTTTTTTTTTTTTTTTTTTTTTTTTTTTTTTTTTTAACTTCCTCTGTACAAAAAAAAATTGGCTAAAGGACAACAGCAACTAAGGCCTAAAAGTTGTGGCCAAAGTTTTGTCCTTGAACATCTGCTCTGCAAAGCCTGTTTATTTTCTGTTCAGGTGAAAAAAACCAGCCATGATTATTTTCTACTCCTTGTCTTGGCAATCTTATCCCTCCTGCTTCAACAGTGTCCAAGTTAACCTTAATCACGCTGTACAAAGGTAATCAGGCATCTATTATCACCAGAATAGCTGGTACCTAGGAGCAGATTGTTTTTCAGATTAGCTATAATGACTCATTTAAGATGCATTCAGTTCTCAAAGTGATTTAAGACATCAGTTGTGCCTGCAAGTATAAAATTACCTCGTCTGGCTGAGCACCAGAATGGGCTTCAGGCATAGCTGCTGGTGTCACTGAAGCCTTGGATGAGTTCAGGAGTCCACTCTCACAAGTCTTGTTACTGGATTGGGACCAAAACTTGTATTATCTAGATGACAGATTTACAAACTTTTAATTTATATGTACTAAAATTATTTAACCAAATGAGCTTTTGATTCATAATCATATATTTTAAAATTCGAACCTTTTAAAGCCAGATCATTTTGTGAAAAATAATTCTGATATTTGTAGATTAAGAAAGAGTTCAAGTTTCTTGCTACTTAACTACAATATTTTTTAATTATGAAATTTTTATTTATATTTTTAATTTTTTAATTAAAAATTTAATTATGAAAGAAGATTAAATTTATTATTAGTACAAGGAAACCTTTATTTCAAATTAAATACTAATGACAGAGAATTATCAAATTATTTCAAGGGTTTGAAATGTTTATATTTCCTACTGCATTAGGTTGTGTAGTAAATTCAACAAACCACAAGGTATGCAAACACATACAGAATATGTCAGTGCCTTTGTGCTGACAAATCTTTAGCAGTGGGCCATGCAATATTAAAGGTGATAGATTTTGGTCTCTGAATTATATTTTTATGTTGTATTTGCTTATTTATCAAAGTCCTCATATAACTTTTCTTAATTTTGCTGCCATTATAGTATTCCTTGAATTTTTCTTTTACTCATTCAGACAAAACTGGAAGTTAATCTGGTAAGCATCAGGGAGAAAGACCCTTATTGTGCAACATAAATTCAAATACTCCTTCTTTAAAACTTGATAACTTTTGTAAATACAAGATGAGAAAAATCTTCTCAGGGCCTGATCAAGATAATTAATTTAGTATTGTCTTTCATATCTATGTTTAAAAGAAAGTGTTTCAGAAAACAAATAAGGGAATTAATTTTGAAATGAACTTTTCATACAATCATAATTTCATTTGAATTCTAACAACCTATTATTTTACCCTACAAAAAGTAAAATACTGTGAAGTTATTACATTTGCCAATCATATCTAAGAAAACAGCAGGAATATGCTGTATTTGTTATACGAACTTCTCAAAAATTTTCTTTGACTCTGTCTTGTTCCCCAAAATAATCTGTATTTGGTTTTAAGTATCTCTTCCTATGTTAAGCCTAAGTGTACTTACTTTATCTCAAACAAAATGACAGAGCTTTTTGTTCTCTAGAGTCTTTTAAGCATTGTAAATCTTAAAGGTGGGCCTTTTTTTTTTTTCTTTTTTTTTCAATGAGCAAGCTACTCCTACAATTTGAAGCAAAATCACTGAATCCAATTATGATATCTTTGACAAGTGTCACCTCTGCTTTGGCCAGGGACAGTCTTTCTCTCTCTCCCACTTTTTCTCTTCCTCAGTATTGAATCCTGAGTGACCAATGTAAATTCACATTGCAATGAAAGGTTTACAATACAATACAAAGGTATAGAGGTACAGCATGACCCAGGAAATACTTGTATTAGGCTGTCTGCTCTCAGTTCCAGGATCAATCCCAACACAATATTGGTAATCTAAATACAAACCCAGCTTCTGAAATGCTAAGCATGAAGACTTCTGAGGCTCGCCAAGATGTCAAGTACATTTACATTTCTGTCTCTTCTTGCATCTTGTTTATAGCAGCCATGCTTATATACTGGGGGTTTTCTCATGTTTACTGCCTTTTGTAGAGTTGCTGACACTGTCTTCAGAGCTGTCTCCTCATGGTTGTGTTTGAAAATCATTTTTTATGCACTGAAGAAAACATTTCTTCTTGTGACTTCTTCAGCTGTGACATCACTAATTCTGCTGTTAGAAATGTAAAGTACATTTTTTTCACTGTATGCTGCCACCTGGTGTCTTGCTCTTTTAGATGAGTGTCACTGAAGAGGGAACATCAAGCCCTTGGACGTAGGCAGATATGTTTTTGCAGAATTAAGGCATTATGCCACAGTTAAAAGCTTTAATGTTCAAAATTAATTACCATAGTCTATTTTTAGTTCATGTTTAGAAATTACATATTGTAACTTTGATAACAAAATATTTAGACTGAAGAGAACACTGTAAGTGAAAATTTCTAAGTCACTTATTGACTTAGAAGTTGTTTCCAAAGCAATGTTTATATTGGAAAAGTAAAGAAATATGCAGACATCAATTTGCAAGTGGGGAGAAAGGGGTTTTTTTTTATCTACTACCCAGGGATAAAATAACCTGTTTAGTTATTTGCACCCCTTTCAAGCAAATAGATGCTTCTCATGCTGATACACATATTGCCAGATAAGTCTCCTAGCAACCTTGTTTCCTTCCAGTGGTTTGTGGATATACCTAAAATGTCTCATTTAATGGAATCTTCCAGGTCAAAATTGTGAACACTTCTTCTAAAAGCTGTTTCCAACCATTAGGTTAAAGAGTTAACTTAAATATCAGTGATGATAACAGTGGGTGGACATTGGTGTTCCCTTGGTTTAAGACAAAGAGCCTAAAACAACTTTCAGAGCACAGCAAATAGCAAATTTTAGATGGGCCTGCATTAACACTGTGTTGAAAGCTCTATTTTATCATGCCCGGTCTGATTTTGCCAACTAGCAGTGCTGGGGACAGGGATTCAGCCTACTACATTAGATACAAACCTGGGAAGGAGGAAAGCAAAACTATGCTGTGTATAAACTTAGGTGCATTTGCACTTTAAAAAATTTAAAGACTATTCTTCATCAGTCGATCCTCTCCTCTTGTGAAATCAACAGTAGAAGGCTCAGTTTCTCTAGACGTGGTAAGTTTGATAGAATGTCAGGATATCAGCATTTTCTTTTAGTTAAACAAGATATGAAACTGGTCAAGCCTAAATTTTTTGGAGTTTGCTGGGCTTTGCTTTCCATGACAATATGTTCTGAATGCCAGACACTGCATGAAATGTTCCCGTTTGTTGTCCAGTTTTAATGTCTGATAAGTTTAGTTCAAGTCTGTTTTCTGTGCTCTTCCATATGGAGTTGCATCTCTACGAAGTTTCCCTTTTTTCTGGAAGTTGCTTAAATATGTTTAACTGTATGTCAGTATGAAATTTTAACTCTTTTTCAGCACCTGCCAAGAAAAGCTTACATGACATTTATATCACTAGGGTTTTTTTTTTTTAAATACTTTGCAAATTTTATGTCAGTATGTAATCTATGTAGTGCATTTCACCTTGAAGAATTTCAGTTCTGAGATGGAGCATGGCATTCTTGTTGCATGCATGTGGAAAGATGGGGAAAATTCTTAAATCGTTTTCAATTAGAAGCCTGTGAGTGCGAAATTGCTGCAACATATGTAAATTGCTTCTTAATGTCAGTGGATTAAGAATTTATTTCTCCAAAGAGAAAAATCCACTCAGCACTGAAAAGTTTTATTAATAATTTTTTGGTTTTGTTTGAATTGCTACAATGCAAAGGTGTATACATCTGTATGGAATTTAATTATTTTTAGTATCAGCCAACACTTGCACAAATGATCACTGCAGGAGATGGTGATTGGAAAGGTGAGACTGATTACACAGCAAGCAATCGCTACCTCTTTAAAACAAGGGACAATCTTTTTCAAGGATTAAATCTGTGAAAATTACTGATATTTTGGAATTTAAAAGTAAGCTGATCTCAAAATGTGCTTAGGCATTTTTCTGGGAGAAAGTTTATAACCCATCAAAACAACAGATGGTGCATATTACCATCACAGGCTTACTGTCAGTCATGCAATGAAGTCCTAATGCAGGATTTGCATTTTACTCAAGAATCATAGTTTGTCATTGAGAGTTCCATGTCTTTATACACATCCTCTAGTCTACTGCAGATTTGGGGAGAGGAAAGTAGTCTAGAGGGATCCCACACAGCTACAGACATGCTCTGAACCACTGACAGCTGTACATGGAAGCCCTTACTGGGCTATTTCTCTTACATGGAAACTGCTTCTCTCACACTGAGTTTTATCTCAGCATAAGCTCTCCTAGCGACACATGCCTTCTCTGTTTCAGGCCTGATAGACCCTTTCACAGCAAGTAATAAATGGCAAACATTTCTGGGAAACTATTGAGAAGAGGGAATCTGAAATTTGATGTTAAAATTGTACTGAGATATATTGCATCAGTTATTGCAACTGTGCATCTCACCGTTTTTAGAATTCTACCTCTTCGAAAGGAAATAATTGGAGGATATGATGGGGGATTAATGACACCACGTGCAGACTAGCATTAGGATTTTAATGATGTAATTCCTTAAATCAGCTTTGAAGATCTGTGCTGAAATGAGAAAAAAAATGTTCTGTGTGAAAACCTATAATAGACGCTATGGAAAAAGAAGTATTTGTACATTTGTGACTGTTTCCACCCTGTTCAGTAATAACTGAAGATACCTTCAAAATCACCCAGAGGAGGCATTCAGAAAGGATCAGTAGGTCCCCTTGCTGGACAGTGTGAAGGGATAGAAAGCAAGAGAACTTGGAGACTTGCTGCAGAAAACTAGGTTACAGATTTAGTGGGAACTGGGGTAAGGGACTTTAAAGCTGTGAAAAATTTGAACTTTTTGCCAGCAGACCAATAGGTGACAAAAGGCTTCAGCTTTATACAGCCCAACAGTGTTGCACAAGACTTTCAGCTAGGTCAAACTCTTGTTAGAAGCTGAATTGTTCATTAACTCATAACTCCTTTGCCAAGGACACCTTTAGTTTTAGTTTTGGATAGCTCTATGAAGAAATCCATTTTACCTCTATCAGACTCCATTAGTGCTTATAACATCTCCAAGGACTTAGGTCACTGGGAGAGCAGCAGTCTAACTAAATAGCATGGATTGAATACCATCTTGTGACTCAGAGCCTTTACCTGATCCCTCAGCAATTCAGAACAGAAAGATGAGAGTGCTTTGAAGATGGAAAAAATAGTGTCATTTCAGTTCATTTATAAGATAATGCTTAGGTTTAGGGGTGCAATTGCTTTCTGTCTCCTCCTCTGTGTGACTCAAGGAGAGGGTTCAAACCACCCAGGTGTCCCATGCAGTGCTGCCATGTAAAGCGGGCAACACACAATGATTGCAGGCAATCATATCTGAGCTGCCAAAAAATTACTGAGAAACCTACTGCTTTGAGTATCTGCTGTGCTAATCTCCAAAGTGATAGCAACTATTAGTGACCATTTAAACTAATATTTAAAAAGGTGTCTTGACAAGATAGGAATTGTTCTATTTATTATAAAGTAGTGTTAGTATAAAAGTATTTTTAAGTAATCCTCTATTATTCATATCCAAAAGTTTGGTGCTTGATGGGATTTTGGCCCATGCTGAGATGTTATGAAATTTAAATCTCTTTTGGCATAATTGTGTGTATAAAAACAGGAAAGATCAGAATTATTGTAAAATGATGATTTACCTTAGCTTAACTATGCTCCCAAATCATTAAAATCATTAAAGTGTCTTTTTTCCTGTTTCTTCTTCTTTTTTTTTCCCTTTTTCCTTGTTTGTTTTTTTTTAGATTTTTGTTTCTTTCTTCTTTCTTTATTCTATTTCTTCTTTTTATTTTCATTTTCTCCTGTATTCCTTCTGTTTGTTTTGCATTTTCTGACTTTGGCTCTGCATCTTGCCTAAAGTCACTATAGTAACTTACACCAAATTGTACCCACCCTGCTCCAAAGTACAGTTTTCCTCCTGAATATTCCATGGCTGTCTTTCACCAGGCCACTCCCAATAAGATCACTGGAATAGTTGTACAGCCACAGTCTTGCTCATTTCTATAAGCACCTGAATTTCTTCCCTTCTAATATACAGCTGGGCAACAAGTCACCTGTGACTTGATGAAGGTAAAATATTGGCACTTAGTGCAAAGATAGGTATTTGATGTTTTCCAAGCCATGGACTGAAGACCAGTGCCCCTGGGGGACAAGTACATCACTGATAATTGTTTATACTGTCAGTCTTGCTAGTATTGAGTTCAGACTCCATAAATTCGCATCTCTGCTTGCAGTTGTGGATATTTTAAGTGTGATCTGGGGGGAGGAGAGGGGGAGGGGAATAATGTGTATTTAGCTGAAGAGAGAATATGCAAAACCTCAAGAAAAGCTCTATTAAAGGGAAAAGAAACAATGTAATATGTAAATATGTCTTTTGGTGAGAATTTCCTGTGTTTTATCTACTAAGGAATTTCAGGCGTGAGTCCAAGACAAATAAAGGCACACAGAACGAGGGAAAGAAGACAGAATTTGAGTTAGAAAAGCAGTGACAACAGTTTAATCTTTCTGCCAGTAGATGGAGAGCACAGGAAAGTAGAAGCACACACATAAGGAAGGAAAAAACCTTGCATCAGCTTCTTTAAAGGAGTGAGAGATGAAAAAAGAAAAAAGCAAGAAGCAGGGTGGGGGGAGGGAACAGACTGTAAACCAGGAGGAAATTAGGAAAAAAATGGATTCTGAAAAGTAAAGAGGAAATGACAATTCCTAAAGTATCAGCTTGGTCAAATTAATTTGTTGGAAGTGAAAAAAATAATTATCTTTTATTCTTTGTACACAGTATTCTTTACTTCTGGAACATGGTTTGAAAACGTGGCATGAATAGTTTGCATTACTGAAATGGAATAAATCCATGTCTACTTTTTCAAGTACTTTTCCAGAAACAGACATGCTGTGAGTGACATAATGGAAAACCTTTTCTTTTTGTCCTTTACATATACCTCTCTTGTAAATAATTTTCTTCCTCCCGAGCTCTCCTTCTTCCCATTTCTCTCTCACTCTCTTCCATGTCTCACTTCTTGCTTGCTGGCTTTTTTTTTTTCTTTTTCTTTTATATTTTTTCTTCTTTTTTCTTGTTTTTTCTTCTTCTTTTATATTTTTTCTTGTTTTTTCTTCTTCTTTTATATTTTTTCTTCTTTTTTCTTTTTTCTCTTTTTTTTTCTTTTTTCTCTTTTCTTTTTTCTTTTTTCTTTTTTCTTTTTTCTTTTTTCTTTTTTCTTTTTTCTTTTTTCTTTTTTCTTTTTTCTTTTTTCTTTTTTCTTTTTTCTCTTTTCTTTTTTCTTTCTTCTTTTTCTCTTTTTCCTTTTTTTTTTTTTTTTGGACTTCAAAGCCAGGATGGAAGCAAGGAATTTGGTTAGCCCTCTGTTTAATAGTTGAAAGAGCGTGGTTTGGGGTTTTTTAATGCACAAAATTCCTCTCAGTGAGACATGCCACACATTCTGATCTCTCCCCTTCAGGCAGTTACACACTATTAAATATGGGGTTGGAAATGACACACGTCTGGAAATACAGAAATGAAACAACCTTCCACTTTCTGCACTGCACTATACAATGAAGGTGTTGTAAATTGTTAATTGAATGGCATGGGTTTCTAGGTAGTGGGGCTTTCTATAAATAGAAACTGTACATTCCAGTGTGTTGCCACTTTTTTATTTTCTACAAACTAACTGAAGAAACTTTCTATGTTACATAGAGATTAGGAAAGTGTTTAGTTTGTCTGTTTTTATTCCCTAACACATAGTTTGTGCTCTGAAAGTTTGTTCTATTTACCTTCTCTCACCAAACTGTCTTTATAACATTTCTGTACTATCCCTGTTTTAAAAAAGAAGTAAAATCCAAACAACCTGTAATGGTACTTGATACCTCTGTATCCTACCACCCAATAAATGGTGAAATATGATTACTGTATTTTAAATAATACTGCACATATCACATAGAAAATAATAGTAAAGTATTGCCATGAAGAATGCAGAAAGGAAAGCAGGACACTGCTTGAGATGGAAAGACAGGAGATCCTTTGACGTCCCAAAGTTATTCTGAAGTTTTGGATTCCCACTCCAAGGTGACAATATTGTCTGTATGTGAATGGCACTAGACTAGGAAGGTTGTTCTCCCACAGTAGTTTGGTAGGTGACAAAAAACATGCACATGGGAGACATCTACTGAGGAACTGTAGGCCACTGAGTCTGAAGACAGCAATGCAAAACCAAATTAGGGTTTCATTTCATAGAAGAGAGAGGAGTAGATGATGGAATTAATCACTCAGTAGTGTCAGAATGCACTTTCTTTACAAAGCCATCACTCTTAGTCCAGCTTATTTTAACTGTAATGCTACAGCAGCCCTAGCAGTGTGAACACAGTTTACAAGTATCAATGAGAAAATGCAAGATTATGTGGGATTAAATATACTGTTCCTTTGAAATGTGATAAGCTCAAAAGATTGACTGAGACAGGTATTCTTGGAAGCCTGATGGAACTTTCAGATATAGCAATATTTTAAACTTAAAATATTTAATATTTAAAATGTTTAATATTTAAAATTCTGAATTTTCTGCTATTAAATCCAACAATTCAGTATCTCATTGGAGAATCCATGAGGTCATAATTTTAAAGCAGATTGCAAAAAACATGAGAGAAGGTGATAGAGCCAGTTTCATATCCAGCTTTCAGACCATTATAATAGAACTGTGTTGGCTTATTGTGGACGTTTGTTACACAGTCATATGCAATTTGTCTAATTCTTCTTTTTCTGCTTTGCCAATACAAAAGCAATTCAAGAAAGATCTACTTTTGCTGTTGCCAGCACTGAGTGATGTTTCAACATGCTTAGGGATTTCAGGTTATTTTAAAACCTCTGTATTCTTAGGAAAGGAAAAACAGGTTTCTCAGAGTTTAGTGCATCCTGTGGGTAATGTCTTGGAAATACAGAAAAATTCAGAGAAAAATCAGAACATATGGATTTTATATAAAATAAGGAAAAGATAGACTTTTTTTTTTTTTTTTTTTTAATTCAGAGAACCTATCTACCTAGACGCCATTCTGTACTTCAGGAAGACATGTGATTGTCAAATATTGTAAACTATTGCCAAGAAATAAAGGAGTTTGGAGATTTATATGCTCTCTTCCTTGCACATTTAATACGGAAGAATTTATAATTTCTTCCAAGAGCCTAAATTCTGCCTTGAAAGCATAACAAAATTTTCAGAAGTCTAGCTAACTTTATGTTAAAATTTCTCTTCCATAAGCAAAATAAATGTTTGGGAGTCAATGGGATTAGGCTTATAAGTACTTCCAAAAGTATGTTACACTTTTCCTCTTTTTCTTGTCAAGTCTCAACAGCTGAAGTAGCTGTTCCCTTCATCCATCTGAACCCAACATGCAGAACTGAATTCAAAACACAGGGGTTTTTATTCATGGGCTGAAATTTGTGCATACATGGAATGCAGGGAGTTTTTTCAAAGAGCTACCACAGAGAATCTCTGAAAATGTTTCCCAGGTCTGCATGATATTGATACCTCTTTTTTTATATATTCATACAAAATTTTGATTTTTTTTTTTTTTTTTTTTTTTTTTTTTTTTTTTTTTTTTTTTTTTCTCTAATGGGTCCTTTGACACACCTATTGGAAAATGTTTAGCTGATAGATGAGATTATTTGCCAAAGGAATTTTGAAGACCAAGAACATTTGAAGAGCAAGACCTTGAGTCATTGAGACAGAACCGATATGTCTTGTAACTTTATTCAGAATTTCACAATCCTTGCTAAACTGCAAGATAAGGGCCAAAGGCAACAAACCAGCAGGAGCCAACTCAGAATGTGCCAAAGTTCATAGAACAGTTGCTTCAGGCTAAAGTTTGTTGACCCTTAATCACTCGGGGTCATCAGTGGCTCTGCTGCAGGGCCCTGCAGAACGTGAGCCTGATCAGATCTCCCTCTCCCGCTGCTCCTGCCCAGGCTACCCGTAGGGTGGAGTGAAAGCTGGGATACACGAATTCCAAGGCAGCGTTTCATCGTGTCTGCCTGTAAGAATGCTTTTTTGGGCTACCATCCTTCCGTAACACATGTGTTTTCTAATTCCAAACTTCCTTAATCTCTTGCAAATGGTGTAGGTGAGGTTAGTCACAACACAGGCAAGATTCTTTCCAGTTAACATACCTTGTATGCTTAGGGTACTGAGTTTTGTCATTGATTGATATTAATGTAAGCACATATGTACACAGTTTAAGTTTTAAATAATTTTTTTGTTAAGTCATAGTGATAACATTGTTGAGAAATGCCCTTTTTCTGTTAAGCCTGCTTTGACTATTAGTATTACCTTCAATAACTGCATTATAATGAGTATGTTACATTGCTGCATAATCCTGTGAAAGAAAGGCATCAAGAGAAGCAACTGGCATTTCACACTGTAATCTTGTAACAAATTCAGCATGTAAGCATGCACTGACAAAAAACATGTTTCAGTCTTGTGGTCTGTAACAAGATACCCAGTAGTAGCTACTAATGAGTATTGGTTAATGTAGCAATGATGCCATTCATGGTATAACAAAATCTCTCATACATATTTTTATGAGCTGTACTTTATATTTGGACAGTTCACAAATATTTACAAATATCATCTTTATGACAGTGATAGAAATTTAGAAAATATCCCGTTCCTGCAAGATAGTCTAAGATGGACTATTTCAGTATAGTCCATGAAGAACATAAATTGCATTAAAAAGTTCTTCAAAAGCTCCAGAATTGTCAGTGTTTCTCATAATCCTTTCATGTATGAAAGCAGAAAAAGAGAAAAGAGGAGTAAGGGCATATTGACCCCTGGAGCAGCAGCGGGCTGAAAGGGCTGAATATTTTGGAAATGGGTGTTCCTCTTTAAAAGGAAAGTGGAAATGGAGAAAAAGGAGCAACACTTCGTGTTTCACTAAAAATTAAAAGGTGAAACAGTTAATGAAGAAAAAACACCTAAATATTCTAGATCTAAAATAGTCTATATTTTGTAGTGTTCAGGATTATGAGAGCCTAGATGTTTCAGAAAAATACTTATAGGGTAAGATTCACAGTTGTGAGAAAAGCTAAAACACAGGAGGCTGGAATCCTTCATGGTTTTCCTCACGAGGGTCATGCCCATGTACGTCAGCAAAGCTGTCTCATTGACTGTTCCAAGTGCTTTCAGTACTGTATTCTTTTGCTGGGGTATCTGAGAACCTTTGATATCAGTCAAGATCCCAGTGTTCCCAGAATAATTAGAATGTTATTTATATGACACAAATGATCATTTTCCTTGTACTCCCGCATCGGTCTGCATGAGGATTGTTGCTTTATGCTGGTTACATTCCTTCTGGTGTATGGGTAATTCTTCTTCCCTGTTTGTACAGAATCTTGCACAATGAGGTTATGGTCCAAGTCTGTGGCTTTTCAGTGCTTCAGTAACACAAATAATGTTGTCACTACTTAAAATAGGTTTGTGAAGTATAATCATGTCTGATCTTGATGAGAACTAAAGCAAAAATATTAGCAGGCTACCAATATCACCATTATTCTTACTTTTTTCAATTGCCGTTAAGTATGATGTTTAATTTCAGTAACAGTCCTATTTCAAGAAGATTTCAGTCTAAAGACCAAGGTAAGGCAGTTCACACTAGGAGACAGACAAAAAAAAAACACAGAGTTGTTAATGAGTAAAACATTTTAAAAAACATCCTCTCATCATCTTGTCTTCAAATAACAGTGGGCTGGGGTCAGCATTTCGCTTCCCAAACTTTCCCAGACATGGGAAGGGACGCTTACAAGTCTTTGGGGAAATAATTGCTGGGTGCAATGACTGACTGTATTTGACAAAATAAGCCAGTGAACAAGGCATCTATGAGCATGTTTTTGATCCAGGAAAGAAGGCATAGTGTAAGAAAGAAAGAAAGAAGCATGATCACAGTCTTTGTCAGGGTTCAGATCAGAAGCAGGGAATAAAACAACAGCAATGAAGGTACGGATTTGGACTGTGTTAGGTGAAATATGAAGATGATGATGATTGATAATTTTCATCTGAAATTGGTGGGTGTTGACTACCTCTACAAGAGAAAATCAAAACAGTTTTAGACAGAAAATATGATGAATAATTTATATTTAAAGCTATGAAAATGACATAAATATATGTAAAAGCATTGTTTGAGAAACACACGTGATATGTAGCTATGATAGGAAATTATATATGAAGAATTAAGTAGAAAGTTTAAATGCAAGACTATTTTTATTGGTACAGGATAGATTGAGGAATTTATAAAAAATAAAAAAATGTCTGCACATCATTATTCCTAGTTTGAAGGGGTTTTTTAAAGATTCTCTCTCATAGCTATTAAAGAGTGGATTTTTCATCAATCTATGGGAATAAATTATATCTTTATTTTCTGCCACACATTATTGTCTTCTTCTAGCAGATAGTTTTCAAGATTTACTTGAAAAAAGGCACAAATTTGCTTTTCCTGCTGTCTGGTGATCTTACAGTACTGTTAGTAAATTTTACTGATTTTTACTTACAAAACCACTATCAATATCACCTTTCAAAATGAGAAATTGACTCAGTTCTTCCCACTAGTAAATCACCTTCCTGTGTGAATCCACATGGAATATGCAACTTCCATAAAATGCATGGGAAATTCTTTCTTAATTTTGTTGAGGTCTGTGTGGTTGTCTGAAGTTCCCACAAAAGTTGTATGAGTTATTAAATCTCTCCTTACTGTTTTCACTGAATCCTGATAGTGAGAATCAAAGTAGTAATTACACTATGTTTACTATGTTTTTGTCCCACGGATTGTGTATGTGCATGTAGGAAGTTCCCACTCTTGCAAGCATTGGTGCAGGTCAGCTATAATGCCCAACACAGGGAGCTCTGGTGTTTACCAAGGATTTCACCTCCATCTCTTCAACAAACACATCTGCTCTGTCAGTTTCTAGATACTCTGGAACTGACTCACTCTCAGCTAAATAAGATTTTCCCAAATAGTGCAGCTGTCCTTCCGCTGAAAGGCAGTACCTGAGAAAAATTTTCTGCCTGTGAGTCTCCCAAGTCTTGGCCCCATTAGCTGTTCATTCAAATCATACTGCTCCCACTGTGCTAGAGAGCTCACCTGCAGGAGGAATACATCCAAATGAGTGAGAGATTTCATTGTAGGATTTCTGCTCCATTGCCCATTTTATTTTGGACTGAAGTAATTTTAAAAAGGTTTTGGTAATTTCCTTTATAGGTAATAGGTAAGTTGTTCACACTAAAGTTTGTATGACGCATAGAAAATAATTCCGTGTAATAAGATCCTGAATTACTTTGAGAAAATTACTTTCAAATAGAAAAATAGAATCATGAAGGCTGATCATCTAAGATTCAAGCATGAACCTAACACTGTAAATTTCCCCAGTAGACCATGTCCCCAGACACTATATCTATATGTTTTTTTAACACCTGCAGGAGTGGTAACTCCACCACTTCCCTGAACATCTATTTCCAATACTTGACCACACTTTCAGTGTTGAATTTTTTTCCTTGTATTCAATCTAAACCTCCCTTGGTGCAACTTGAGGCCATTTGCTTCCATCACATCGCTTGTTATTTGGGAGAAGAGGCTGATCCCTACCTTCCTGAAGCCTCCTTT
This sequence comes from Phylloscopus collybita, assembly GCA_027886175.1. Taxonomy (NCBI): domain Eukaryota; kingdom Metazoa; phylum Chordata; class Aves; order Passeriformes; family Phylloscopidae; genus Phylloscopus; species Phylloscopus collybita. The sequence goes on along the minus strand of JAJNNQ010000009.1, from coordinate 26,605,775 downwards.
CAGGTAGTTTTGGTATCAGAAGCTGTATTATGTTACTAGGCATTTTAAAAAGAGGTTCAAGATTGCTTTTAATCCTGGTTTTAAAAAGAGGTTCAAGATTGCTGGTTCCTTTAATTAATCACTATAAAGGCTAATTAATTTTATGTCTCCTTTCTGTAGCTGACAGTAGGAAATTGACTTTTTCTTATTGGATTTGTGACTCAGGTGATAGAAGTCTTCCTGAGCATGAGGTGGCTCAACAGTTTGATTCCTTCTTACATGAGGTACAACATGACACAGGCATGTCATGACCCTTCTCTGATGGGGTACATTCAATTGGTTCCCAGGCACCAAAATTGGTTCTCAAATTTTATTTCAGTAGCAGCTTGTAAAACTGACAGGGCAAATAAAGCACCTGATGAAAGTGAGATTGAATTGACCAAAGAAACATCAATTTCTTAAGCATTTGAAGACAGAAAAGATATGGGAAGGTAGTCTTCAGTGATCTGAGAAATTATTCAGAGTTTGCCAAAGTCAAGGAAGGCTTCCCACTGTTTTTTCTAAAGTTTAATTAACAGAATTACTGTGGTAGATATGTGTTCGGGGTTTTACATGGGATCGTGATCAGTGATAACTCCTGGAAAAGTTCATTTATCCACTGGTAATTCAAATTAAATAAATACTCACAGATGGAATTGAGGTCAATTTTGTCACTTCAGAAGTAAATGCTTTTATAGTATATCATATCTTTTGTTCCTGGCAAGCACTTGGGAATCAGCCCAAAGTATAGCAAGTGGTTTGATAACTGTATGTAGGAATGTGGAAAAGATATCTAAGAGTGACTGGCTTTTAAGTCTTGCCAGGAAAGGCATAAGAAGATTGAGTCATTTGCTACAGAACACAAATAAAAGTTCAACCTTGTATTACACTGATGGCAAAAGAACAGTTAATTGTCATACCACTTACAAGCGAAAGTTGCAGATTGGAATCATCTCAAGTCTTTAAAGCAAATTAGATTACTTCCTAGGAAACAAGATTGGATGCATCTTTCCATGTCTTTGGAAAGATGTGACATGATTTCAGAAGTCCCTCATTCCAACAGTTGCCATCCACAGTAATTTCTTTCTCAGATTATGAAAAGATTCAGATTTGTTCATGAATCAGAATGCCAGCAACTTCCTTACTTTAGTTTTTCAGGAAAATAAGAGCTACAATAAAATCTCACACTTTATTTCTTCACTTCTAGGCATTGGAACAGAATGATTATCCCTGGCTAGTCAGGGATTTTCAAAGGACAAAAGGCTGGCTATACTTTTGTCTGAAGCATTCATCACAAATAGAAATAAGACACAGACCAGAGAGGCTTGGGGATGGCATAAAGACTCTCTTTTCTTCTGTTTAGTATCCAATCACATTATTAAACAAATCTACAAGAGGACACGCTAGACACAACTGGTGAAATACTGATTTGTTTTTCTTTCCCTTCATCATAATGTCCTAAACAAAATTTTCTCTCTTTTTTCTGTCAGGCTTATTTAAATTAATTCTATAAATTAATTTACTGCCAAATGCTTTTGACCTGCAACCTGAATCTCTCCTGAATGTTTTAGACTCTTGAAGACTACTTCTTTAAAAATGCATGGTAGATAATGCCTATAAGACAGAGAGGTCAGACTAGCTGCACTCTTCTAATTTTTTCATGTAATTTTTGTGAGAGGAAAAGAAAAGAAAAGAAAAGAAAAGAAAAGAAAAGAAAAGAAAAGAAAAGAAAAGAAAAGAAAAGAAAAGAAAAGAAAAGAAAAGAAAAGAAAAGAAAAGAAAAGAAAAGAAAAGAAAAGAAAAGAAAAGAAAAGAAAAGAAAAGAAAAGAAAAGAAGAAAAGAAAAGGAGAAAAAAGAAAAGGAGCTAACTACATTGTTAAAATCCTTTAAATTTTACAATACAAGAGTATGTAAACTTGCAAAAGAAATAGAAACAAGAGGAAGTAATAATTTTCAGCACTCTCAGTACTTTTTAATCAGCGATGGTCTGAACAGTGTCTAAGTGTTTTCAGAACATTTTGATTTTTAATGGAAGAAATCTGTAGCTGAAGCAGCTTCATATTAGAGAACAGAGTTGTTGAAGATAGAGGTTATCCTGAAGTGCCCCCCTAGTAATGAAATACTAAATCAATGTTTTGTGACATATTTTCCTTTGTTTCAACTTCCTAGTAACTTAACTATGGAATAAATCAGCATAAAATCAGGAAACTTGCTGTAATGTATTTGTTTGTATGACAGGGTTGTTTCCATGTACGTATGAACAACTTATGGTTTCTCCAGAACTGCCAGGATTTCAGGACTGCTCAGTTAGGAATATTCAGGTTTCATAATACTCATACCAATTAGGAGAGCGAGTATTAAAATATATGGTGTTTTGTGTAGTGTTTGCTAAGTTTGTTAGTCCTGTTCAAATGTAGCTTTGAAGCTTTTTACCCTTGTCAATACTCACATTCTCACAAACATAAGTTTCCTCAAGCCACTTGGAAACCCACAGAAATTTTTTACTACTTATGGCAACTCCATCTCCTTCTGCTGCCATTATTTGTTCTCTTGATGTCCCTGGAAAATACTTTAGGACAGTCACATCTGCAGCAACTGTAAGGGTATACTTTGAGCCACCATCTTTTTCCTGCTCGGATTTCAGGCTTGAATTTATGCATTTCTTTGATGTCTTCACAGGAAATTCTTACACTTTGTAGGACTCAGTGCACATAGCAGGAGATGTATCAGCTTCCAAAGTTTTCCAACCCTTTGCATTTTGGGGATCTCCCTGAAATATCACCAATTCCATTTTTCATAGAATTTCATCTTTTCCTCAGACTGAATGCAGAACTGCTCTTCTGTGTTTAGCAATGTTTGGCATTATCTTCTCAGTCTTTTTGTCCTACATCTAAAAGAGATTCCATTATAAACTCAGAACAAATTCATTCCACCACATTCTAAAAACTCCAAGAGGTAAGCTGGTTTTGAACTAGATACTTTAACTAAAGGTGTTTTAATGGCTTGGCAATTTTGAATTATGTTAGTCCAGACAGTTTTCAACCCATTTCACCATCTGCTCTTCCAGCTCATACTTCCAGTTTTCAAATGAGACTGCTTTGGGAGACACTGTAGAAAATCTTATGAAAGTTTAGGTACATTATCTGCTCTCTTCCTGTCCACATTGCCAGTGATTATGTCTTGAAAGACAAATCAGGTTGGTCAAGGATGATTTGTTCTTAGTAAATTGATGTTGATTGCTCCCAGTTGCCTGTGACTCATGTCTTTGGTGATGGATTCCAAGGTCTGGTCCATGATCTTTGCCTGGTCTAAGATGCACTTACAAGCTTAGAGTCATAGCTTCTTTGCCTCCTTTGAATATAGGTGCAAGACTTTCCCAGCCACCAGGAGCACCCCACAGCTGTCATGATTTTCCACTGATTTAAGTTGCCCTGCAATCATGTCAGCCATCTCTTCCAGCACGCCTGGGTAGATTTCCTTTAGTCTCACAGGTTGGAATATATTCAGTTTCTATAAATAGTCCCTAACCTGTTGGGTCCTCAAATCTGGATGTTCCTCTCTTTTCTAAATCATGTTAAGCCCAGAGGTCAGGGAGTAAGATTTGACTATGAAAAGTGATCAGAGTGGTGGGAATTTTGACTAGACTAGAAGTACAAAATAATGGAGAAATAGGCGTTAAAAAGGCAGACTGAAAAATCTTGATCTAATTTTCTGTTTTATCTTAATTTAGCTTATCACAGCTATCACCACGTTACTTAAGAAACAGGCAAATATAAATAAAACTTCCATTTTATACTGCTTTTTTGAGAGATACAGCAAGTTTTGCAACTTGCTGCATACACATCCCATTCCTTCCTGAACTGAGTTCAGATCACAAATACTGACTTTGGAGTCTAAAGTACATGGGTGGTCAAGGGTATTGCATTCTCCCATTCTTTCTAATGAAAAGCAGGAAGTCATACAAGAATTGGTACAGTGTTGTTGTTTTGTTTGTTGGTTGGACTGTTTATTTTCACTAAGCCATATTTCTGCTTACTTTGCTGCCAAGACACAAGAAAGAAATAGGATTTTTTAAAAGAGATATCTACCCTTCCTGCAGCCAGCCTGTAATCTAAATTTACATGCAAAACTAGAAATTAAGAAGGGTGGATACAAAATTTTATACTTATCTTACATAAATCTTTCCACAAAATTTTTTTTATATGAAATACAGCTATTTTGTCATAAATCTGCTCCACCAGTCTAACTGCTTTTAAAAAAAGCACCTCTTCTTTTTGTGTGATGAAATGAGATTTGCAGCCTTTAAGAGCTTTTTGCATTATTGTAGTGGTCAGGATTTTTAAATGCTTGTGAAAATTTGGTTCTAGAAGAGTTGAGTGTGAACATAAGATTCAGTCAAAAATGTATTGGCAGAAAATGCTTCATACTTGTAATAGTCCCTCTTAACTAAAATACAGAATAATTCAAACTCTCCTCAGGGAACTGGTATTAGTATGAAAGCCAACATTGTACTTGGACTCTTGTGTGCTGTTTCCCTCTGGAAAGTTTTGAAAGCTTAGAAACTGTGAACTACGTTTTTGTAATATGCCACACAAAGTTTGGGAAAGTTGGAACAATTCAGGAAGAAACTGTGCTAGTAAGGCATGATCCTGGGGAAATACAGGAAATGCTCAGCTCTTCACAGAATTGGACCCTCTTCGTACTCTCAGAATCTGCAGTGCATCTGTCTGCAAGCCTGAGTGAGATTTTCATGGGAATAGCGTGGGAACAAACATTGATGAGATACTTCTTTGCTCAGAAACCAAAAATAAAATTCAGAACAAAATAAATAAAGCAATCCTGAAAGAAGAACCATTTTAGAACTTCTGGAAAAGAAGGAGTTTAAAAGGGCTCTCTTCCAGTAAAAGTTTTGATAGAAATCCTGTGTTTTAAGAGTAGATTTTTATTTCTTTTTATGCCTATCCAGATATGCCTACACAGAACTGTGTCTTTAAAAGGAAATGGACACAACACAGACAGGAAGATTATGAGCCAGGTTGCCTCAGCTTGAGGCTTCACTTACCACAGCTCTGTACTGTGCTCTGTAACAGTAACAATTTCAGTTTTCCCATGAATTAGATATGTATCATGCATACAAAACAAAAATGTTTGGAATTTATGTTAGATAAATGAATGACAGTATTAAATCATCTCCAACTTTTAAGTGCCCCATAAAAAAAATTATAAAATAAGGACTTTTTTAGACAAAGCATATCCTTCACCAGCCTTAGGTGGTCATTCTTTGAATACAGTATTATTATACCTGTTAAATAAGATAAAAATTGCAGTCTCATTTTATCCATCACAGTAATATAGGAAGCTACGTCTACTCTCTCATTGATTCTAACAGCCAAAAGGAAATTTGAAATACAAAGCATACTAGATCATTTAGAATAGAAAAGCTTAGTAATTGTAAGAAAAAGGTGTATATGTTCAAAAATAAGATTAAATAACTTTTTATGTGTTAGTCTTGCAAAATTCTACACTTTTATGCATGAGGCATAGAAAAGTCTATCACAACAATCAGAATATTTTCAGAACTGTTTTTTAGGCACTTGAAAGCCCCCAAGTGTTCCTTTTAATAGTAAAGCATTATTATTTGCATTTCAAGGATAAGAAAAACTAGATGTTTGTGAGATTTGTAAGTAGTGAAAAAGATTGTCAGACTACTATTAATGTGTTAGTAGCAGACCATGACTATCCCCAGTAGTCTTGCTCTAAGAAAAGGAATAACTACTCTACCATCTTACCCATGGAGTAAACTTATCCTAACTTTAACCTGCAGCACATATAGCTGATTATTAAGGTGTTGAATGGAACCCAGAATCCCCTGCAATCAGTTTTTAAAATATGTCAGCAGCATGAGCAAAACTTCACAGATGTATTTATTTTGGTTTCTGCATATTTATGGCATCAGAGATCCCAACTTGGCAGATAGTACCTGAGAATAAAATGCAGAGATGGAAGACATGTAATGTGAGTGTTTTCTGTGCTGATGCCTTTCCACGTCGGTATGTACTAGGAAATGTTAGTTCAGGCATTACTCAGCTTAACAAGGTGGTAAAAGACCCTGAAGACATATAATAGGAGTTGATCATATCACAGACCTGAAGTAGTGATCTTACAGTAGTACTTCCAGCTGAGGAAATTATATGGCAGACGGAACATATTTCCTCTGATTTATTAACTGCACCAGAAGAACCAGGTATTGGGGGCTTTGAGCAGAGGAAATTTGATACGCAGTTTGACCAGAGCTTAGATATTAAAATAGAAATGGCTATAATTGGGGTTTTTCTCAAAGAAAAGAAAGAGAATTAGGTATTTAGCATACAACAGCTGTGCTGATGAATCTTTTGTTTTCCAAAGAGGTTTTTCAAGGGCTTGGGGTATTTTTAAAACCTTTCATTTTTATATATGGATTAAAAAAAACTACTTTGCATCCTTTCTACAGACTCTTTTTGGAGTCAAAGCTCCCATCTCTTTTTCAGAAAAAGGAAGTTCTCATGTTTCTTTTTTTCTGTCTTTGGGTTGTTTTGATACAAGTAATATCTTTTCAATTTTTTTGGAATGTAACTGTATTGAAAGAAACAGAAATTCTTGAATGAACTTAATGCCAATTTTCTACTTTTCACTCAAAAACTGTGGTTTTGATTTACTGACTCTGTCACCCAAAACCTTGACAAATGTTTAAAGGGTAACAGGCTAAGTATGTAAAGAGCAAAAGAACTAATTTCATTTAATCTCTTTTTCTCTTGAATGACCTAGAAATATACTGACGTAGTAAGGTCACAGTACTGGTGTTTGGTCATTTAAGCTCATGCTTGTTACATGGGTGTGTTGAAGCATGGACAAGCTGAGATTCCAAAAATATGGGCAAATAAGCAAATGAGGTCCAGGTAGCATACTGGAATTTTTATTCCCTTCTTTTTTACTTCCACCTCCTGCCCCAGATAAAACCACTGTCATCTTGTGTATTTCTAGTGCTTGTCATTTTTCTTCTCATTGTAAAAGAAAATAAGGTGGTTTAATCTATGTTTATCTTTTAATAGACCAAAAAGAAATATTATAATTATCACATTTATTAGGATTGGTGACAACTTACTGAAATGCATTACTCTCTTGTGCTCAGCCCTGCTACCTTGCAAAATTAGATGTACATTTTTCCCTCAATCAAACACCCCCTTGATGCTCCCAAACCCATCACTGTTTCTTGTCAGGCATGCTCCTCCTCTCCTGTTTCTATCATCCCATGATTAGCATCACTTTTTTGTGACTGTGCAGCTTTCTGAGCAAAGAACTGTGAGGCTCTGCAGAAAGTAAAGGTTTCATCATCATAGAAGAAATTTGGCTTTTTAGAAATTAATTATTTTACTCCTGAAATGAAGATCAAGAGCCTCCTGGAGGATCTGCTTTTAGATCCTTTCCCAGCTGGTCTAACAAAAGTAATGTCACAGTGAACACCCATGAGACAGTAAGCATCAATATTAATTCCAAAATGTACATAACATGCTTTAAAACCTAGCTTCTGGGGAGCTGGTTTTTTTATTTATTTGGTTAGAGAACTCCAAACAGTTGTAATAGCCTGCTGTAGTTAAAAATGTGGAGAATCTCTGCAGCTGGGATTATCTGCAGAGATTCAAGAGAGCAAACTGACACAGGATGAATCTTAGTAAATCTCAATAGTTGCTGCTCTCCCAGTAGGTGTCAGGTGCTGGAATGCTCTACAACTGATTTTCTTTTGCAGAACATAAAGCTGAACACAGTGCGATGTCTTTGACCAACATAAATACCCATCCTTCATACATATTGTTCCAGAAACTATTACAGGGTTATGGCTGCTAACCTCAGTGATATCTGAATCCAGGAGAAAAATATTAGTGGAATACAAAAATGCAGATAACAATCAACCACTGGATTTGGGCTGGGTATCAGAATGATCATTAGAATAAGATTGCTTACTTACATAGCTGATGATTTCTACAGCTAAGCCTTTTTCAAATAGCTCATGAAGATGCAGCATTGGTGTTATAAAAGATTCTGGCACTTGCGGCCACAAGGTGAGCTTCCTTGTTTTCAATATCTGCACCCTTCAAAATTAGTAAGAGTGACTTGCTTTTCTGAGGATGAAAGGCAAAGGACTCCTTTGTTTTCTTTGAGGTGGCGAAGGAAAGACAGGAATGACAGGTAGAAAAGGAAAGACAGGTAGAATTTTGCTGGGTTTAAATTCTGTTTTATTCTGCAAGTAGGTGCTCATAGTTGATCTGTAACTTTGACTCATCATGTAACAAATTTTAGTTTCTATCATCACATGATACAATGAATTTTTTGTTTACATGGAACATATTCTAAGGTTGTATTATATATAAGGAGATGAGTAGAAACTGAAATCACCTGGGATTCCTGTCAGCCACATAGAAGCTGACTTCTAATCACATTCCTCAGACTCCAGGGCTTTAAGGCAAAACCACATTTGTAGACATTACATGATGTTGAAACTAATGCGAAACATGAAACTCTAATTATCTTTTACTGTAGCCTTATAGAGCTGCATGCCTTCTGCTTCCCAAATTGCTCAGTTTTGCCAATGTTGCAGGGTTTATTGATATGTTTGTTATTGTAAAAGGTTTTATTAGATAAATATTAGCCAAAAAAATTACTTGTGAGCTTGGGAAAAAGCTCTCAGTGTAAATGAATCTTAATAGAACAACTGGTGATTGATGAAAAGCATGAGGACTCTTGGGGCTGCTCCAGTTCTAGACAGAGTGTGTCACATCTCAGCTTTGGTGTTAACATTCAAGTTATGTTTTTTAGGGAAGAGATGCATATGTTTGCAGGAATGGAAGGAAGCACAGATTTTTCTTATTACCAAAAGCTATATAAATGTTCCTTAACATTGAATTAAAATTTATCTGACCCCATATTCAGGTACTATATGTCCATCCCAGAAAGTAGAGTACATTGTAAGCAGAAATCAAATTCTTTATTTCATGAACTCCTGGGAAATATAAACATAAGTTAAACTTTTGCTTTTATTTCAAATTGAGTCCTTATATATAAAGAAGCTGAGGTCTAGCAATTGCTAATTTGAAAAGAAAATTGTTTCTCTCAAAATGTGTGATCGTAATTCGTGGGATATTTAGGAAACCCCAGACACTGCTGTGAAGTCTTTAGTATCCCTATAAAGAAATTTTTTATTATGGCCAAACTCTACTTAATGGTCTGGACAAGCTGCAGACAGGCTTTTGTCTTATCTGTCGAATGAACCCGCTTCATGTGGTCTTGACAGATTTCAGAGCATTGGGAGCTTAACCTGATCTATGGGAAGTCTATGATAACACCAGACAGAGCACAAGACAGTTATCCTGCATCTTTGTTTTGTGTTTCCACTCCAACAAGAGTCACACTCTGCCAGCTGAGTGACGAAGACAGAGGAAATTATCAGACCACCCCAAATGAAGGCTCTTGGCAATTGCCTCATGGAAGGAGAACTGCCAACCATCCAGCACTGACTAAAAGAGGTCTCTGTGCATGACCTGAGTGGCATAAAGAGGCTCAAGCAAACAGAAATATCTAGGCAGAAAACAAAGTGTAGAGGGGCATGCAGCAGACTGGAGGAGAACACATGCAGGCAAGCATACAGCTTTGTACTTCCACTAAAATTAAATTCAATGTGTTGTCATAACCTTAGCCAGACACATCTGAATGTGACATTAATTTCTTTTTAAAAATGAGATAATTGATGCAGCTTTATTGTTCGGTGGATTTTAATTGCCTTCTGCTCTACTTTTCAGTAAAATTAAAGACCACAAAGAACTTGCTAAATTCCCCTTCTATAGCTAGTCTGTCCTGAAAGTTGATGGTTTTATTTTTTCTCTTTCCTCATCCAGATGGAAAAAAAAAATTGTGGGGAACTGAAAACTTAGTTTTAAAAGTGCAAGTTTAATAAAATGTTTTGTAAATAAATCTGAAAGATAAACTAATCATTATTTTCATTTTTTTCTGTATTATTGATATGATTTCTGTTCAACGCACATACTAAAATATTATGGCACTTTAAATTAATTAGAATTTTTGAAAGGCTTTTCTACATGTTTCCTCTCTTAATCTGATTCACTAGCATGAAAGGCTTTGGTTTCAAAAGATCAGAATTTACCAGTACACATACTTATTCAGTATTTTGGTGTAATGGGGATGTATTACTGAGGAAAATTCTGCTTATGGACTACGGTATTTCCTAATTCCAAGCCATATGAATGATTGTGGATATTTTTCCTTTTGTAAAATAGCCCAGTTAATTTTTAGTTACTACTTACCCAAATTAACAAAATTGGCACATACCTTCTAAATAAAATAAAATTAAAAGTCTATTTAAGGACTCCAGATTATACAGAACATTCTCTGTTTAATGATAAACTGAATAATGCTTAAAATTTGTTTTCTGTCTGAACATTTTTGACCTGAGTTTTCAGGTATAAACTACTTCTTGTAGTAGTGTGAGAGGAGTAGACTTCTCTCTCACTTGCTTCACTATCCATCCTTGGTAATTGTGCATTGTGTTGATATTTTCTCTTTTCTTTCATGTTAGAAGCTCAGTACATCATCCATAATTAGAGGATTTTAGATTTTTGTTTTGATCAGTTGAGTAGAAAGAAGACAACAGAGATATATTTCAATCTACATAGTTGTTTCTGGTCTTAAATTTTAGGATCCTCTCTAAAACATAACATTTTCTATGTTTGCAGTCTTTGGAGGTTGATCTCTTTTCTGCTTCTATTAAGTATAAAGCTTCTAGTTTTATAGATTAGGAAATGGATTTGTTGTCTTGAAACAAATGATTACAGTGAAAATCACAGTTTTTACTATGTCTGTTTTTCATAACAGAAGCATCCACTAGGGTGAGAATTTAGAACATGATTTTTAATTACAGGAACAAGAATTGAGGAACATAAAAGTGATTCCAAAAATAGGGTGAGGTATTTATAACATCTTGGGGTCAGCAATTGTGTGTCACTTGTGAAGGCTGGATTTTTTCTTTCTAGTCAAATTCCCATATGTTAATCTTTGTCCTGGAGTTTTCCCTTTTACTACCCTGGATAGTGAAAGATATTATCTCCTCATTCAAAATTATCGAGAAATGCTTACAAATCAAGATGTGTTGAATCAATAACAAGGAAATTTCTCAACATTTCTATTCAAATACCTGAAAAAAAGCTAAATAGCTAACAGACCTTTAGAGTTGAAGGACTTCTAAGATTATCCATTATCAGTTGGATGGCAGTAAATAAATGTGATTTACATAATGCCAAAAGTATTTTATCTCCTGTATATATATATTCTATAAAAGAATATAACTGTGGATTTATTAACTTTTGAATACAGATTCTATATCTTTTCTGTAATATTGAACTATAGAGACATTCCAAAGTGTTTATGAGATAATGCAACAATAAATAGATACAATTGGATAGTTACTTCAGAAATAGTATAATACATGCTCCTCTGCATTAATTTGCCAATTTATACAAATATTTGCTGTCTAGTGCAGCCCTTTACAAACCAGTCATTCATGATAGAGTTGTTTATGTTATGTGAGTGCAAGGAACCAAAATAAAAGCTAGTTTAATTTTATTCATAGTGGTATTATCTGCAGGTTTGGAGTCAGTATAAAAATAATCCAGCTTTGCCTACACTTAAGAGAGAGCCAAGCTGTGTTCAGGTCAGACTGGTGTGCCTCAGCTTTTTACAATGGCAGTCTTGCAGCCCAGCATACCCTCACCATTGTTCCCAAACATGATCTGTCTTCTTTGCAGGTGATGTTTTTGCTTTTGCCACTAAGACACTGAACACATTTATTGACTACACCACTTCTAATCTGGAAAGTTATGGCTCTAATTTTTTTATCCAAATCAGAGATGAAATATGTGAATGTTGACACTATAATGGAAGGAACCTAATTTGGAGTGTGGGGAGGGATTCTTTCTTGCCTGATCTCATAGCAAAGAACTGCTGATCAAACAAAACCTTTGGTCAAACAAAACCTTTAGTTTGTGCAAAAATTTTATGTTTTGATTTACTAGAATTTTAAACAATTTTTTCTTGCTGGAAGACACCTTTTCCACCAAACATCTAATAGAACTCACAGGGAGTGGCTATTTGACCCAGTGTTACTAGGCAATAATGTCTGTATGTTCAAGGTAACAGCAATTTTAAAGAAAAATGTCCAGTATGTGTTCAAAATGTCCAACACAGCTTCCCCAAGGGCAGATTCTGCCTGATCAACCTAGTTGAATACTACAATAGAAGGACTACATCAGTGAACAAGGAGAGGGCTACTGATGTCATTTATCTTGACTTCTGTAAAGCCTTTGACTTGTGTGTCCCCCAGTATCCTTCTCCCTACATTGCAGATGGATAGATTTGATGGTTGCACTGTTTGGTGGGTAAGAAATTTGTTGGATGGTTGCATCCAGAGGGTGGTGGTCAATGTCCCAGTGGGCATCAGTGATAAGTGGTGTCTCTCAGTGGTTTGTATTGGGACCAGCACGGTTTAATGTCCTCATCAACAGCACAGACAGTAGAATCAGATGCACCTCAGCAAGGCTGCAGACAACACCAAGCCAAATGGTGCTGTTGACACACCTGAGGGATGGGATCCCATCCAGAGGGACCTGGGCAAGCTTGATGGCTGGGTCGCTAGGAAATTCATTCATGGTCCATGAACACAGGCTGGGGAATGGACAGATCAAGAGCAGTCCTGCTGAGAAGGACTTAGGGGTGTTGATGGATGAGAGGCTGGACATGAGCCAACCATATCTGGGGCTGCATCCGAAGCAGCATGGGTAGCAGGACAAAGAAGGGCATTCTTAGCCTCTGCTCTGGTGAGACCCCACCTGGAGCACTGTGTCCAGCTCTGTGGTCCCCAGCACAGAAAGAACATGGACATTCTGGAGCCCAGACTAGGGCCATGATGATGGTGAGAGGGCTGGAGTAGCTCTCCTGTGAGGAAACGTCAAGATTGTTCAGCATAGAGAAGAAAGGGCCTCATTGTGGCCTAAAAGAGGCTTATAAGAAGGATGAGGGCGCACTTTTTGGCAGGTATTGAAAAGAGGGTTGATTTAAATTAGAAATAGGGAAGAATATTTTTAGCATGAGGATGGTGAAATACTTGAGCAGGTTGCCCAGAGGGGTCGTAGATGCCCCATCCCTGGAAACATTCAAGGTCAGGTTGGACTGTGCTCTGAGCAACCTGATCTAGTTCAAGATGTCCCTGCTCATTGCAGTGGGGTGACCTCTAAATGTCCCTGCCAGCCCATACTATTCTATGATTCTATAATTCTATAGCATTTTGCAGTCATATTTGCACACACATTATCATTACATCGTTATAATGCAGCAAGGATGCACACAGATATTTCATATAACATTTCCAATAAGACTTTCATAATTCCAAAATCCCATCCTCTATTTTGGAAGAAAAAACTGAATATATTTAAGCAGTGGTCTAGATTTTTCCTTTTTTCCTCTCCTTTTTTGTTGCCTTTTTTTTTCTTGGTGCTGTTAAGAGCACACACCATTAGAAACAGAGAGGAGCCTGGCTTTGGGAGATGTTTGTTGGAATCTTTGAGGGGTATATGTCTGCATTTTTCTAAAACACATGTGATCTGATCATACATAAATTGTTAGTCCAGTACTTCAGTTCTGTGAGGAGAGTGAGAAATAATGTGAAGTTACAGTGAACCCATCTGGTCAAGCAGGAAAATCCAGCTTAATTGCTCTATTGCCAGAAATGTTAAATCACTTCCTGGGAATGCAGTTCATTTGGAACATATGGAACTCATTGGAATGTCTCCAGTGAATTCAAAACTGTACTGAAGATGAGAGCATTTCTCATAAGTAACCATCATGTTTTCCCACTGGGCAGCATGTAAGCAGCATGTGTAGCTGTATTAACAAAAAACTAAACAATAGGAGGACTGTCTGAGATCTTGTTCAACAACATTTACTAGTGGTTTACTTTATTTTAAATTTTCAAGAGATGCCATGTCCATTTAGGCTTCTTTTTTTCAGCATTTGAGCAACAAAAGAATGTTCTGATGAAACTTTTAGCTCATTTTACATCTTAATTCAGAAGCACTGCACTCTTTAGAAAGCAGATATTTGAAAGCACTCTACCTCACTCTGCCTTTCAATTTTCTGGAACTTTAAGTGCCTCTTCATCCTACTTCACAGAAGTAGAAATTTTGTGACTTCCATGTCTGCCCTGAGGCTTGATGATCTTATGTTTTTCCTGCTACAGCTTTTTATCCGGGTTAAACCCACTAAACCCTAGCAACCTTTAAGACTGCCGTTTAACAAATTCACTAAAATGTATATTTCATTGTAAACCATAATGTTTTAATGATCATCAATTAGAAATACTGTATATTTCCAGGAAATAAATTGATGTGACAAGTGGCATTATTAAAAATATCTAAGTCTGATATGCCAATATGAACAAACATGTTGATGTGAATGACGACAAATTTTTAGGAAGAGTTCATTCCGGCTAAAGGCACTGTCACTGACTCACAGTGCAATTATAAACATGACCAAAGTCCACTGAAGTCTATCATAAAGCCAGCAGAAAATGATCTTTACTCATCATTATCATTTCCACATGGAGTCCTGTAGCTGCTTCCCCTGAGCTGTTCATCTTGCCTTTGCATTTTAGACCTTCCAGAGCCTGTCCCCACCAAACCGTTATCCCTTTTCCATGACACAGCTTATAATTTCAGTGCAGACTCTCAAGGTTGCCACATCTTCAGCCACCTCAGTGTTCCCTAAGCTTTTCTTAGAAGAAACTATCATACCTTTTTCAGCTAACAAAACTCAACATTAAAGTTTGATGTTAACCTCTTCCCATCTTTCCTTCTTTTGCCCTGGACCTCCCATTTGATTCACACTAGTGTTCTCTCTTTCTTTCTTGTGCCATTAAGGTGGGGTTTTTTCTCCTGTTTGTTTGCTTGTTTCTCACCTTCTCCTCTATAGAAAGTTTTGTCTTTACAAATTTCTCTCTTGGACTAATGTGAATAGTGAATCTGAGCTTTTCTGTTGTATTTTCTTACTTATCTTAGCCAGTGCAACCACCTAAGTCTAGGAAAGAGAAGAAAAATACATACTCATTTTCAAAATTATATCAACTTTTGATAAAAATCCATACATGATACATTTTTTCTTTCTTTGAAACTAAGACCTTGATTCACTCTGTGATTTTATTGTTTCTTTAGCATGTTAATTTTCGTCAGTCTATGTTTCTTCAGACTTTGTTACATTATTGGTCCTTCTTCTGAACAAATATAGGTTTGTAAAATGGAAGGAAAATGCTTTTCCAGCAAGAGGCTATTATTTGTTTGAATAATATCAGTTTCATTGTATAATATTTTTTAATGTCAAAAACAAACACACATTTTGCCAGACAGAGTAGAGGTGAAACAGAAAGAATCACTAAAGGCATATATTAATGTATATCATCTAAGACATGTATGTATTTTTGTCCATCTCTCCCCTTTTTCTTTTTCTTTTTCTTTTTCTTTTTCTTTTTCTTTTTCTTTTTCTTTTTCTTTTTCTTTTTCTTTTTCTTTTTCTTTTTCTTTTTCTTTTTCTTTTTCTTTTTCTTTTTCTTTTTCTTTTTCATCTGCAGCAGGAAAATCTGCTGAATAAAGGCTAGACTAACATAAGCGAAAAGGAGGTAAAATAGATACATTAACTCATGTGGCAAGTTCTGCTTACATTGCATACCCAATCTGATTTCTCATCCAGCCTTTCTTGCCTGTAATCTATATGCACATTTTAAAATTATTTTTGTATGTTTGACATAAATTTCACTTTACTGTTCGTTCAATCTATAACTTCATTTATTTAGGGAAAATATACTCAGAAAGTTCTTCTATGCTAGTCTGAAGAAAGCATAATATGAAAAAAAAATTGCATCCATTACAAAAAAAGAAGTCTCATACAACTTTCCAAGTCCAGAAACAATTACAGCCTATATGAAAACTATTCTATTACTTGTCTCTGAAAATTTTTATAAAAAGTAAGGAACTGGTGTATTATAGAAAAGCATATATTTGAGCCAACAGAAGAAAGATTTGGATTTCAGTCTAATCTTCAGCCACAGATTTTGTATTTCTCTCTCAAAATTATTAAGTAATTTCCCAGTGGAATTTTGTGATCATGTGTTCGAGGATGATTACTTCAAAATGTAATAATAAGAATATCTTATTAACTCCATCTCCTCCTAGTTCTTTCTAATGGCAATTAGTTTCACAATAGATTATAAGACACTCAAATGGGAATTGTATGTTTCTCTCCAGAGCACTTAACACGGTGAGACCTCAGTTTTTTCCAGATCTTCTAGACACTCACAAAATTTTCTTCAAGATTTCATAATGTTTCCCTAATATTACTGGTATCCCCTAAATAGTCCCTAATATTTTTTATAGTGGTATTTTTTTTTTCTTTCAGGCTATGCCAGTTATTTCAGAGAAGGAGAAGGCTGGTGAGTAAATATTTACTCATTTTCTCATTTCCTTGTTGTATTTGTTTTTGGAATACCCTGTTACTTAACTAAGTGATAAAAGACGGACTTCAGCTGCTGGCTTTCAAACTTATAGGATTACAGACCTGCTCAATGCCTATGTAAAGACCGTCTGTTGTTTCCTGGATAGGGCACTTTCTCTCTCTAAAAAGCAGTCCAGTTCTCTGTGTTGTATTAATAAGGATGTTTGAAACAGTCCTACAAAATTGAATTGCAACTGCTCCTTACACATCAGTATTCCTATAGTTACTAACTTCTTATTTAATGTTAGCATGTATTATGATTTATTAAATGTCTCAGTTAGCATACATGGATGCAAATGGGTTTTCTCAAGTCTGCAGAATTTGACTTTTGACTTGGTGTAAACTTTACTGTCTGTCTTTAAATATGGCAAGAAATTTTAGTTACCTGGAGTATTTCACTGGAGATAATAACATTTGTTTTGGCTAAGCACTTCTTGAATATTGAAAAAATATTTTTCTGTTCTTTTCTGTTATATGCGTCCTCTGAACTCTGTATGTGCTTTGGTGTTGGTATGTGAAATCTATTACTGATTGCCTGCTAGACAGTGTCAAATTGGTGTATTCTTGTGATAAACACTAGGGAACAGTCCCCTCAGCACTATCACTCTCAAGAATCTCTGTTAGTTGCTTGTCTTTTATTTTCATTGATAATTTGCTACTGTACTTTGAATATAGCTTGAAAAATACCTCAAAATATCCAAATGTCACATGACATTCAGATTTATGTCTGATTTTTATTGGTGATGTTTTCTTATATTACCCTGGTTCAGATTGTTTCTTTTCCTTTGCTTATTGAAGGAGAGGAATAGATTTAAAAATATTTCAGCAAAAATCAGTAACAGTCAGTACTGTAAAAGCTATGGATTGTCTGCTTGGGATGTTGCTACTTTAGCTGTTGAAGTTCAGAAATAATTCCCAAACTCTGACCCATATTTAATAAATTTTTTCTTTATAGATTCCACAGGCAGCATAATTCGGTGTTTCTTTTGTTGAGGTTGTTCATATTTGGCCACATCTTCTAAATTATGTCAAAACACGCAAACTGATTATAACCAGCTGTACCATTTGCAGTTAATGTCAAATAAAACTCAAAGGTCTATGCTTACTTCTTTGGTGTCAAAACTACCTATCATGTCAATGTTATAAATATATAACATATCTTTATATATAAATATATTAAGTTATAAAATTCCTGTATTTTTGATATAAACTTTATCACCTGTATATATGAATATGAGCCTCTCTCTCTTTTCCTTCTTTCTGGTCAGACTTCTGTGCTATGTTTTTCTGTGGACAGTATTATGTTTAATATTACAAATATCAAGTGGAACTTCATGTCATATGAAGTCAGTTTGCTGACATTTTCATGCACATGAGCACAAGCTAGACGGAGAATGAATATGTAGTTGCCTTTTAATCAGTTTTGGCTTTCACTTAACTCTACAGCTCAGGAGTTCCTGGGGTTATGATGGGTTATTTTACAGTGTTAAGAATGCATGAGGGAGACAATTAATATGATCAGCCCTAATCATTTGGTTCTAGGGGCAATGTTATTTTAGTTAAGTGTTATTTTAATCAACCTGGATCTTGATTCAGACAGTCAGATCCCACGCTTTGCAAGGTACCTTGCTAGTGTTTGATCATTGCTGCTTTCACTTCAGAATGACATTACCTATAGTCGTGAATGACAAAGACATACCTAAGGTGTGAAAGCCTTCAAGATAATATATTTACTTGTCTGCTGTAAGAGAACAAAAGGAATACCAATTTTGATATTTATTTGTAAATATCAACCAAATCTAAAGTTTTCTAGTTTATATTATCAAAAGCAAACTAAAATGTATCACAAAATATTACAGAAAAAGTTGTTTATTTTATTGCTGGCAAAGCTAATAACATCGTAGATAATGAGACTGAATGGCACTGTGTTACAATAGGATAGAAACGCACACAGAATTTCCAATGAAACATCTTTTCTCATTTTGAAAATTTGAACTAATATTCTCTTGTAAGTCCCTCTTTTCTACTTACTACTATTTGATTCCATCTGGGACCGGAACAAGAAATACAAGAAAGTAGAAAGGCTGGCATTCTAAAGTTTCTGGTTTAGAAATTTTATATATATTTAAAAAAATCCAAAGACATGTTTTAACAGGACTTTCTATTCTGTAGACTCCAGATACCTTGATATTTTCAAACATTTTTCCTATAGGCAACCAAACATTTAGATCCTTAAATGGACTAAACTGCCTAAGCAGTTTAGAAGTTCACACATTACTGATTGGGTTATAGAAATTTTTAATCCTTTAAATTAAATATTTTTTCAATTTTATATATTTTCCAACTTGCAGTAAATTTTGACATCAAACACAAACTCCATAAAATTGAGTACTTATTAAAAAAAAACCAAAACACTCACAAACCATTTTTAGATTTGGAGCAAAGCCAAACATCTGAAAACATTGTTGCTTTTGTTAATTAATAACTTAATAGTTGCATAACATATTTATTCTTTCTAATAGTGGAAAGTGCAGTAAACCATGCAATTGCAAAGTGCCCTTGGCAAAAATCTATAAGTGATCAGTATATTGAGCAGAACATTGGTCATACCTAAACATGTACACGATTGCTTCCACTTGTGTGAATTAGGGCACTGCAAATGATGTACTGTGGCATCAGCTATTTCTGAGTAATGCATTTTTCAGGAGTCTCTTTATTGTTGACATTTCTGGCAATGTTGAAAAAAATAAATCTTTCAAAACAATATTTTGAGGTACAAGTTAAGGTCAAGCAGTATGCACAGTCAGAGAAAATGGTGGCTCAAGCCAAGAGATGACTCAGGACTAGTAATGTTGGCACCTACATTAAGAATGCAAGCCAGAAACCAGATTCAAAACACTATTTTTTTTATATTCATCTGTTTTTCTTTTGAATAAATTATAACTTGCATGTCTTTGTTTACCTTGCTGACTGTTGTGATGTATATTCTCAAATTCTGTCCAAAAAATATGAAGGAATTTGAAGTTGGAGAATTTAGCACACCTGTCAATAATGGAGGTGTCTGTGTCAGAGTTTGTGGTGTTGACTCCATTTATAGTCTAAATATAATCAGCATCTGAACCTTTGGTTCTCATGGCTGTATATCAGCATCTGTTTTACTGATGTGAATCACGTACGAGACTTCATGAATGGTATTGGGTAACTCACCACTAACTGTAGACTAGAGATTGCTGCTGACACAGATACCAATAATCAATGAATCCACTGTGAGCACCCTAATTCAGGGCCAACTTCTGTTTCTGGAGCAGTTTTCCCCAAACAAAAGTGAAATGACTTCAAGCCAATATTAGAATTATTGCGTAAGGCTCTTTGTGTACCCGCTTCATGCTTTCCCAATTTATCCTCAAATATTTGTAGGGAATAGTGAACTCTGTAACTTAGAAACATTGCTACAACTGAGCCAGTGGGAGAGGTAGAGCAAATATCCACATCTGGTCACAGACTAACCCAGCTTATTTCTCTTGAGGTGATGGAACTATGTGCTATCAATAAACAGGGCAGAAGGTTTAGTCTAGCCCTAAACAAATTTTAAATAAATATTAACACCATTGGTCCATGATGTTCAGCATTATAATAAATACATTTTCACTGTGCATGAAACAACTGCCCTGTGGTGATTTTTTGTTGAGAATACATTTAGAATAGTTGCTACTCTAAAAGGAAAGTTCTTTTAAGTGAGAATAGCAAATGAACATGCTTTTGAGTTTTCACTATTCTATCAAAATATTCCCCTGTGCTTTAAAAATATACTGTAGAAAAAAAAAAAAAATGCACAGCCTCTTTGGGTAAATCTCAGTATTTTCTCTAACTAGTAGGTTAGAGAGATCTACTTCAGCACAAATAAAAGTGTCAGACCATTATATGTAGGAGATCTGATAGCCCATTTCTCATCTGTATTTTGATGATCAGCAAGCTAACAAGAGGATAAAACATGAAGTACAGTAAAAAATAGCAGCAGCGTCAGTGAATCTCTGGCCAGCATACAGTGTTTGAAATCTCCCCAGTGCCAGTATTACAATATGGGCCTAGCAGCGAACAAGTCTTTTTTTTTTCTTTTTTCTGTATCGAATCTAAATTTCTATTTAATAGAAAAGACACTATTTAATAAAGTACAGCTTCTATTCTCCTTTGGTGTTAATTTTACTGATTGTCTTTTGATTCAGAAGGAATACAAATACTAGATAATTAAAGAGACCTTAATGGCAGGGTTTTCCTCTCACAGGCTCTAATTGTCAGTGTCAGGCAGCAGAGGACACTCGGTGCTCAGCCCCATGGTGAGATGAGCTGCAGAACAGGAGGTGATGCAGTGATGACAAGGGGTCGGGCTGTCTGTGAGAACTCACAGCAGGAGGACCTGGAAAATCCAGTACAACAGGTTCACTATCATGTAACAAGGCATATAAAAGACCAACTGCTTGGCTCATTAGGTAGAGGTCTTTTCATTCCATATAATTTAATGGCAGCTCTAATCAAAATGGAAGAAAATACAGCCTTCACTAGATTTTACAAACATATTCTAGATCTAGAGAAAGCAATTCTTTCTATGAGCAGTACTCACTAGATGCTCTGTTTTCATAGTCATTAAGGACTCATGCATATGTAATTTGTTTTGAATCTAGAGCAAACATTAAAATATTCAATTTGGCTACAAGATATCAATTTCCACATAAACTGGAGAGAAATACAAGGTAACTGGCACAGTTACTAGTTTTCTGGCTGCTTTACAATAGCTCTAGCCAATATTGTAGAATAAACTGGGCAAAATGAATTATTAATTGTTCCATTTAGCAATTGTTCTATCTGGTTTTAGTAGAACAGTCTTACTAAAGTTTTTGTGAAACCTTACTAGGAGGTACTAGTTTCTAGTTAAATAATCCTTTTTTGTCAATATTGCAACAGTTATAAAATTTGGTGTTTGTTTTCTGAATAACAATGTCAGGTGAGCACTCATACTTCAATCTGTCACACTGAACAGCAATTATAGTAGCTCTGCCAGAAAATGCATGGATGGGTGCCAAACACTAATAGATGTTAACAGATATATTTTTATTCCACTGATATTCATTTCATTGCTAGAAAAAAATGATGATGCCAATAGATACTGAAGGCTGAGACCTTTCATGCTAAGATTCCTAATTATTTTTGGTTGTTCAGCTTTCTTTATTTTTTTCTAAATGCAATAAAACAGCTGATGTCAGAATTTTTGGTATTTGATTTTTAGTGGCTTATTAACGACACACTAGTGTAGTTGTTCTTCTGAATAAATTACTTCATTTTTACAAGTCACGTCATATTCACTGTAGGCATGTGGACATAAACATACCAGCTTTAAAACCCACATAGCACTGTGTGAAGCCAAAGGTGCTGTTGCCATTTTCTTTACATTTTGGAGGAAACAGGAGATCCTAGGACTGCAGCTTTCATCTAAAAGTCCCGTTTAAAGCATGCTAAATGCACTAGGAGCATGATGATGCCTGAAACTCCTCATGGTTGCCTCTAGTATACTAATTTTGCTAGTCTTAAAGAGTGAAGGGTAGGACTAAGTGGTGTGAATTTGCTCTGAAAGGAGCCAGCTATAAGAAGGCTGTGTACCATTGGAGGACACAATAGTTCTGGTACCAGCCTGGACAGGAAAACAGGTGTTTTGTGGAAGGCTAAAACAATTTCCATTAAAAAGTCTTACAATGATTAAATATATCTGCAATATCTGGGAACCAGCAGAACCTGTTGTGCACAGAATTCCTTAGTCAGCTTCTATTTTCTTTCTCTACCTGCTTCATGGAGAAAGTATGGGCCATTAGTATGGACCTGCTTTTACATTTTTTGGAAGAGCTTCTTAAATCAAAATATGCAGTTGTTAACTTCAAAGGAGTTAAATTTTGTTCATATCTTTAATATAATCTCATTTATTCAAATCTTTGAATGCTTAGATAAAGAAACCCAACTGAATTATGTCAGACTAGTAACAAGGAATGGCCATTATCTACATTGTATTATACATACATATACTTTGTCATAGACTTTAGGGTTTTTTTAGTTATAATATCTTTCTAGACTCCTAAATGATTTCTTTAATTGTGGAAATAACTTTAAATATTTATTTGATAAATATTCAAATGATATTTTTCATTTTAGAGGAGACAAGCTGTCCCCAAGTGCCTTATACTCCTATGGTGAGCAATAAAATTTTGATTTCTCTGCCAGTTTAATGCCTTTTCTTAAGTAATAAAATTACCTTATTCAAATCAAGATAGTTCCTGGATAGGAATAAAATTTTACATAATACCAGCTGAGTGAGCTTCTCCCAGCCATGATGCTAAATCTTTCAATCCAATGTGTTTCTAAGGCAACATGTGCTTTCCTATTTAAGGCAAGTTGTTTTTATTACAGAAATGATGTGAATATTAAAAAAACCCAAGCATAGGCATTGAATTATTTTAAAGATATCTGATATTAATAATATTTCATCAAAGATTGATAAATTTTAAGAATGTGTCTCATAACATACTTCACCACTTATTAGTGAAATACAGTTAAACAAAAAACTCTCTTCAAGGAGACCTTAGGAGGTTCTTCTCCAACTTTCTGTTCAAACAGGCCAGTCCTGAGTTCAGGCAAGATTGCTCAAGATTTTGTCCAGTCCAGTTTTGAAAACTTCCAAGAGCAGAGCCTGTGCAACCTCTGTAGGGTACATGCTCCTCTGTGGAGACTCCACATATCTCCACAGAGACATTTTCCTGATGAACAGCCTGGTCCTTTCTGGCTTCAGCTTATGCCTCTTGTCTCTTCTGTTGTCAGCCTCACATGCACAATATGAAGAGCCCAGCTCCATCTGCTTGTTGCCCTACTCTGAAGCCCTGGGGAGCTGCTAGTAGGAGCCCAAAAGCCATCTCTGCAGGCTGAACAATACCTGCAGCCTCAGCTCACAGGCCAAATGACCCAGACCCTGACCCGCTCGGTGGCTGTCCCCTGCACATCCCTTTTATCAATGTCTTTCTTGTATTGGGAGGCTCCTGAAACTGGACTTACTGTTGCAGGCGTGGTCTCACAAGCACTGCATAGAGAGGGATAATCCATTCCCTCCATCTACAGGCCATGCTTTTATTGATCCATCCCAGGCTGCTCACAGCTGATATTACTGCCAGGACACGCTGCTGGCTCATGTGCAGCTCACTGTCTGCCAACACCCCAGGGCCTTTTCCATAGAGCTGCTCTCCAGCCAGTTTTCTATCATTTATTTATCCACCCTTACAGACTGTAAAATCCCAACTTACAAGCAAAAATATTGTGGAAATTATGCTCTTTGTTGTCAAAACAGAAAATAGAGCAGGAGACCCATGAATTTGTTACTTTCAACCAAGTCAATCCTGTATTATATTGTAAGTAATTTTAATACGTTCAGATTTTAGAACACCAACAAACAGACTATCAAGTGGTACTCAGTATATTCTAGCTAGTGTCATATAATTAATTTTAATCAGGTGACTTCTGAGCATAAAGTCCTGTATCAGTTATTTACACAGTGACTCAGTAGCATTTATTTACCCAGGCCACACTATAGTCTCTTTTCTAACTGGACATCAGAAACATTCTAAAAGAGGTAGTCCTTGAACAAAAATAGCTTTTAAATCAAATCAAACATGATAAAGTTGTTCTTTCTTTCCTTTTTTGGCTATAACAAGAGTAACAGAGAATGGTGATAACCAATTAATCAAGTTATTTCTAGGCTAATTTTCTACAGACTGAGTTCATGGCAAAGACGTGTTGATTCAAATGAAACATAAACTTGTTCACTTGGTCCTAATTGATACTGACATGCAGTCATTAGGTCGTGGTTTCCAAAGTAATGATGTGACTGTTGATTTGGAAATCAGGTGATGGTCTCTCTTTTTCAGTGTCCAGAAACAGAGGCAGCTTCTGAAAAGCTGAGGTACCTACAAATTTTAAAAATACCTTTTTGGCTATATTTTAATAGTTATTTAGGTACCTGAAGAGGAAAAACAAGCTCTCTGGGACACCTGCTTATTTTGAACCAATTCCCTGTCAAGGTAACTGCTGCTCAATAAAGTCTGCACATGGCACAAAATTATGATGATACCTAGTCATTTCTGAAAAAATTAAGATGCTTTTCTTTGCTTCTTTGGATTCCTAGACAACATTGAAAACATCTGGAATATATTATGGTCCTGTGTTCATATTTGAAAATAGGACTTGAACTGCTGAATTGTTTCAGAGTTGTTGAAGATGAACCAAAAAAAACTTGAAAATTTTTAAACCATGTTTAATATGAAGAGCTTAGAGTACTTAAAATTAGATATGACAAGATAACCTCTTATTGCATCTGTTAAAACAGAAGGGTAAGAAATGGTTCCAGTCCCAAATCACTAGAACATGAGCTTGTTTTTTGTTGCTTATACACTTGAGGTACTTACATGCTCACTTTACTAGAATAAAAAGCTGCTATTCGAAAATTCTTAGGGAAAAGAGAGAGGTCTTTGATGTTTGATGAGAAGACATGATTATTTATTTGGGATTCTGTGACATGATTATTTACATTTCTCTAAGGACATGCTGGAATCTCAGGTGAGAGACACCAAAAAGCACACATTGGAATAGGCACACCTGGAGGCAAAATGTCTTCCTGATGCAGAACCATCCTTGGCAGGACAATGATAGATCTGGATGTAACTGCAGTGTCACAGGTGCCTCAGACTGGGGTTTGTTTTTCCTTGATGGAAATGTCAACCTGTGCTCTGAATGTCTTCTGCTACAGCAAGTCATGTTTGAGAGAATTGTGGCTTCTGCCCATAGCGTGTTCAGCCTGAGCAACTAGACCTTTTATTATCTATAAAATGAAAGATACCAACAACACTGACAAAAAGTGTCCTGAAGATTTTAAATAGCTTGTGGTGTCTAGTCATCAAGTTTAACCATTTTCTCAGATCTTCTCTCCAAATACTCTTGTAAAATCAGATTGCTTTTGCACATATCAGGAAATGGCAATCCAATCAAATGCTGATTCTCTAACCTGTGGTAAGTGCCCACGGTCTTTAAAAGGCACCAGTGTGCAATTCTTATATGCAAAGTCAGTCACTTGCCTCATGCTTTAATACCTCTGTCAATCTACCTCTGTGTTAATTTTGACTGTTCATTAATTTCTGCTTCATGACATTTTAGGAAAGCATCAGATAACTACTTGAAATGGTGGCTTAATTTATAAGTATTACAAATAAAGAAGTAACTGAAAAAAGGTTTATTGATAGACAAAA
Source organism: Phylloscopus collybita (assembly GCA_027886175.1). Taxonomy (NCBI): domain Eukaryota; kingdom Metazoa; phylum Chordata; class Aves; order Passeriformes; family Phylloscopidae; genus Phylloscopus; species Phylloscopus collybita. Next base: position 26,579,789 of record JAJNNQ010000009.1, on the reverse strand, counting down.
CTGCCAAATGGTCTCTAAACTATAAATCTGTGTGAGGTAATCATTCTAGTCACATGAGTTTGAATTAGGAAGCTTGGAAGTAGAAATTTGCTAAATCCCAGTCTAAAATGATTCCTCTTAAAATTTCTCCATGTGAATATTCTCTTTAACTCATTTGGTAGGTCATTAATTTAAATCCCAGTGTATTCTGGATTGAGTTGCACCTGCTGCTGTACATTGGCCTAAAAGAAGAGGAAATATTTGCTAACCAATTTCAGAGTGTTAGCCAGGTATATCATATCTCAGTAGCTGCCTGTGAGCAGAATTGAAAGGCAAAGAGGAAAGTAACCATGGATTTTAATACATATCAAAATACAAGCTTGAAATTAGAGAAGAGCAGTTGAAATATCTGTTGAAAGGCAAGGAAAATAACTAAATAAACCACAATATCCTCTAGGCAGGTGTCTAATTTACAGTGTTATCCTGCAATGTGTTTTCACATTGAAAGGAAGAAAAAGAAAGACTGAGACTTTAGTCAAGAATTTATTTATCAATTGGTTAACATACAATACTGTTTACAGAATAGCCCATCCATACACTAGAAAGATTTTTCTCATGTAGTTATCATGAGAGACTCTCAAAACAGGGATGAAAGTACAGGATGCTCAGAGAATGCCAAGGTTTTGTTTTGGTGGTATAGCTCACACTAACTCTTTGAGTGGGATGATTTTTTTTTGTGTTGGCACAGGTGTGCCTTCAGCAAGTCTCTGCTCCACATTTGTAACTCACATATCTGGTCTGGTACAGCTTTAGCATGTGTGTCAGATTGATCAATTTTATCAGGTATAAATCAATCAGGCAGTGAATTTGTGACTGGAAAATGAAAACTATATAGTTTTCCTAAAATTTATTTCCCCTCCTTTAGAAGATCCCAGACCAGTGCTTTTTATGCATACTCCCCTTAGGACTTAAGTCTGGCCCTGTTTTGAACCATGGATCCAGCCTAGCATTTGTAGGAAAAATGTCTTTCAGCAACCATTCAATGAGCTGTTGATGGGATCAGACAATAGCAGCAGATGCTATAGAAGACACTGTTCCTGGCAAACTAGTTAGAGTGGGATTTTCTTTTCCTAGCTTGGAAGTAGTACTGGCTTTTTCAGTCACAGAATTAATACCTGCCATTCCTTTCAACAGTTAGTTTTTGCACCTCATCTATTTTTTTTTTTTTTTTTTTTTTTTTTTTTTTTTTTTTTTTTTTTTGTCTCCCAGTACAATAGCTGTCCATGTTTGATCACTCTGTGTTGACAAACATTCGACTTTTATGTACAATTGCTTGTCTCTTCCTGTAAAAGGAAGGGAGGACATCAAAGAGAGGTGGCAGATTCAAAATAAACAGGGGCAGGCAATCTGGAACTGGGCTATAGAGCTCCTCACCTCAGCAGATTTCAGGTGCTAAGTACACAGCTTTAGAAAAAGACTAGACAAACTAATAGCAGAGAAATTGATTAGTATAACACTTTCTACAATAAAATTAATAAAAGTTCTTATCAATTACTTTTGCAGAAATTATCCAAATGATAACCCTGTATATACCAAATCAAACCTTGCCTATAATGCCAAATTAATAATGCAATACATCCTCTAAATATTGAGTTCTATTTTAATGTGTTTAAACTGGCATTTTTTAGTAAAAGTATACTGAATATTCAGTCCCAATATGTACACTGAATATACTTCTATTGCATGGGTGTTTCTTTTCTTTTGTGAGAGGCATGGTTTACCCCCAGGAACAGTACCAATTATCCATCATCAAATTAAGAATCTTATACAGGAACAGCAAAGACATCTACATGTTAGGAAACTTTCTGTCAAAAGCTAGAGGGATCTTTAAATTTGCAGAAAACCAATCAATGATCAGAATAAAGTAAGTAAATGCATTTCTTCAGCTTAATAAATAGCAAAGAGAGAAAATATGAGCATATCTCATAAGAATATAAAAACACAGGCATAACCAAAAACATACTAAAAACCGTAAAGAGGTAGATAGATAGATTAGATTACAGTTGCAATCAAATGTCGGTATCATTTTGTCTTTAATGAGGAAATGGACATTGGAAAACTAACCAAGAAAGTTTCCAATCTAAGAAGTTGCTACAGTTATTAAAATACATTTTATATATGTATATATAAATTTGATATATATATATGTATATATATATGTAAATATAAACTTTTGAAATACGTTTCCAAGGCATTTTTAGAGAGGCCACGTTAGACAAACTAAGACAAATAAGAAACAGACTTCTTTTCATAAAGCAAATCTAGGTAAAAATATTCAGCAAAATAAAAAGCATTTATTTATATTAAAAGACTGAGAGATAAGAAATGAGCCATGCTTTTTTTGCCTTTTTTTTTTCCTCAAAATAATCATTATAGCTTAAGTAAGTTAAGCTAATTCTACTGATCCATAGAAAAAAATTCCACGTCTGGAAAATCTTTGCGGCATCTGTGTTGGGGTTTTATGCTTTTTGGTGCTTGGTTCACCAGTTCCCATGACTCAAACTTCTCCCTTATTTTCTTAAGAGCATTCCAATTCACCTAAAGATATAGTGATGATTTAATTTCCTGAGATATATTATCTAAGCTTCCTTACCTGTTTTCCTAAACAAAGCAAAATCAGTCACCAAACTTCAAAGTGCACCTGTTTCAAGAACAGTCACACAGCAGCATCTGAAAAAGTAAATTTGACAAGGACTCTAGCCCTGGCACAGTTATCCCAGTTCTTTAGTTATTATGCTTCCAGCTCTAGTTTTGGCCCATGCCATCTGATAGTTTTCTAGAAAAGACACACGAATGCTTGGAAGATAAGAAGATCCAGGAAGGGTTTGAAACCAGCAGTGGTAGGAGACTCACATGTACTGTCATTGAGCGGTCTTGATCAAAAAGGTCAAAGAGATTAATTCATTCTGACATCCTTTGTCTACCACAGACTTCTCCAGGTTTAGTCCTTGTTTAGAGAATTCAAACAAGAATTTATGAGCAAATCCTCCTGATACCTTAGATTTTAGCTTTCATAGTTTCAGATTCCGTGCTGCCTAAGGATGTAGTTCTGAGCCTTATATTAAGTGCCAGTAAGCTCTCTTCTCAGAGCAAGTAGACAAAACAGATCTTTTCCTGCTGAGGACCAAGGACAACTTTCAGCCCAAAAAGCACAAACAATGGTGGACTGAAGGGAGAAACAAGAAGGATGGGACCTCACAACCTGAGCTGTAATTGGACAATTGAAGCCCAATATGCAAATGGACTAAAACTTATAAAAATGTAAAATCTCATGATCGGGCTGCCATTTAGTGTGGCCATTCCTAACCTACCCAGGGTGCAGCCTTGGTCAGGTTCCCATAATGCCCAGGCTGGATAATGGAAGCCTTTTAATAAATATCTGCTTTATTCTCTAGCTCTGTCCAGCCTCTGTTTCAGGTCAGCCTTCCTAAGGCATCACTCCTCTCAATGGAAAGAACTGAGCCTCTTGTAATGCATGAAAAATACACCTCAGTGAGATTCTAGCATAAGAATTTGAACCACTGCTTTCACCTACCTCTTTTCTCCACTTTCCCTCCTTCTGACAAATTTCAGGGGTTTTATGTTTGAACTTTTACTGCAATGGAGACTTAGGAAGTTAATATAATTTTTTTTTTATTACAGACAACTGGATCTGATAACTGGACTTTTGCCTTTTAATTGTTTAGCTATCGTGCAATAGTTACTAGATCAGGAGGGAAAAAAAAAAAAAAAAAGAAAAAAACAGTGAGCCAGAAAATGAGCTGTACTGCTCTGTTACAAGTACCTGGAAAGTGGGTCACAAATGACTTTCAGCTGCTTCCCTAAGTGGCAGGGCAAGGTAATCCCTGGCATAACTGTAGGGAAAGACGTGGCTGACAGTGCACTGGCAGGCATTAGCAGCAGTCCCAGATTATGCTCCCTGTAGAGCAGTTGTTTTGTACTGCTCTTGTTTTGGAGATTGCTGCTCCAACACTCCCCCTTCTCTGAGACAAACCTGTGGAATGGGCAGTCACGCTGAGCCTTACTTAGCACTTGCTACTTATCTATCACTCCCAAACCATGCTGAGTTATTAGAAGGGGTAAGTGGAAGTCGCTGTAGCCATAATTATAGCCTGCATTCAAATTGCTATCTGCATGAATGCTCACTCTAACAGCGACCTAACAACAAATTGAGGAAACTAGAGAAAGCTTTACATGTGTGTGACAGAGAATAAAGAAGCTCAGGTACAGGGCTCCACATTAATTCAGCAGAAAACCACCCCACTTTTAACATCCCAACCCTACCAACACTGAGTAAGCACTGCCTTACCAATGTCCTCACACAGCAGGAGTCAGAATGGAATTTGCTTTTATTCCTAATGGACCTTTGAACAGCAGATCTCACTGATAAGAAGCAGAAGATTTCACTGATTCAGTCAAGTGACTGTCAAGTGAACTCAAAAGCATATTACTTTCCTGAGCCTGCAGCAATTAGACACTCACCCATTCATAGAAGAGTCCTTAAAGAAATAAGGAAAGTATTCTGTGTTCTCTGGTTTGCTATAAATAGTAAAAAATTTGGAGCAAGTTACCTTGATCAAGAAAAAGCTAATTTGTATTCCCAGACATTAGAAATATCCCTATGTTAACACAGAGACCATCAGCTGACCCTATAAAACTATAACTGAGGGATAAAGTAATTTCAGTGGAGCACTTTTTTTTACCAAACTGAAATTTAAAAGCTGCTGAAATATAAATAATGTTTATTCCTGAAGAGCATCCAAATAGATTATGGTTAGAAAATCAAAGAGGCATATTTCTGCTCTTCAATGATGTTAGAAAACAGGTATACCATTGTGATTAAACTATCCTCATTTCTGTAATATCTGATTATCCTTAACTGACTTTGAAAGTGCAATACAATATTTTTTCTTTCCTACTTTACCTGTGATGGATCTGTTGAGAGAAACACAGTACCTAACTTGCAGTCCAAAATCAGTAAATCCTTTCCCATTTAACCCTGAAAGGACACACAAGCCTCTGTTGCTTAGGGTGCAGCACCTCGTGTTGAGAGCAGTATTAATTGATGAAGGGATGTGCTAAACCTTGTAGGTCACTGTTTCATTTCTATTGAAACTTGGTTACATTTTCTGTGCATCCTTCTAATTTATTCTGGACATTTTGTGACTTTTTGGATTTAACACCCAAATACATTTCATAAAAAAGTAGGGACTTTGTTCCCACTCTCCACAATCAGGATTGAGCTGGACTCCAGTCCCCAGGCTCTTCAACTCTATGCTCTTCTCCAAGCCATGCTGTCTTCACTGCCTTATCCCAAACATCTCCTGATGGATTTTCCCAAGGAAGGCCTGTGCTGTTTCCAGCCTCCAGTTTCAAAGCTCACCCCAACTAGCTTGCCAGATCTCTGACTATGAACTCACATCTTCATTCTAAGGGACAGTTAATTCTTCTACGATAGCTAAAGTTTTTGAATGAAGCAACCAGTTTTTGCATAGTGTGTCAGGTATTTTTTTAATAATATTCTTTTTAGTTAGCTCACACAGAAACAAAAATAACAAACCCAGCATTCTCTTTCTTGAATCACTTTCCTTACTTCTGTGATATATACTTCTGGCTTAACTCCAGTCATCTTGAATAGCTTAGGATCTTACTGTAGGTCATGATGTGTCACTTGAATAGAGGAGTCTTTCCAGCTCATTTTCCAGAGCATTTTCATGTTCACTAGCACAGTCATCAGAAAGCAATGACTCAGTCTATGATAAATCGTCAAACTGAGTTTCTCTCTAACATCTACTGCTAAAGTTTTCTTGACATCTGCACAACAATTCATTTCATTCATAGTTTCTCTTTGATAAGTTTCCATTCCTTCAAGCCTTTTCCTCACAGCTAGAAAAGAACTCTAGTTCCCCTGGAGCTATTTGTCATAAACTCTCTACCTGGCAAGAGCTGACCGGAAAGCATAGAGTCTGAACTAGAGCCTGGAATGAGACTTCCTCATTCATTAGTGCCTACAGAGGCTCACAAGCACATTCCTCTGTTAGCACATACATCAGCCAGTAGAGTCCACTAATTCTCATGAAGTGGGTATCTTGTATCCCTTATTTACCTTTCCTGTAAGCATTTTTTTTATGGTTCTTTTAGAGTGTTTATTCAACATTCAACCAGGTGAGCATGCTTAATTATCTCATATTTCATATGGAATAGCTTACCAACTGGAGAACATGCAGCTCTTCAAGGGGAATTGAATACTTCTCTCCACATTCTTGCAGTGTCTATACTTCATTCTTCATCTGGGTGTTACTGCAGTCAGCTGCAGTATGTTCAGTCATCTCTAGGAAGTCTGTCTACTTGAAATATTGACATAGGCATGTGAATCCCTAAAAGTCATACTAATTGCTTAGCTACATATCTCAGTGTGGATTTGTGTTCAAATGCATGCTGTCAGTTTTCAAATGGAGTTTATAGTCTGGCTTATAGTTCAGGCAATAATTCCTGAGTTTCATGATGCATGAATCTGCTATGTTTGCAAAACATATATATATATCCCTCTTCATGTATTCAGTGGGCCAGACTGTGATTCACCTTAGCACAAACAGATTGAAAGTTGTAACTGCCTGAAAGAGAGCTTTGTTTTGGAGGTGAGTCACAGTGGTGCATCCCCAACGTTATTTCACTGCCTTCTAAGTTCAGGAATTCAACCATTTGCTGTAAACTGGATCATTGAAATTATTCATATTAGGTTTATTTTTTACCCTATGTTGTTTTAATGAGCTGAGTTTCAGTGAGCTGTGCAAACAGTTGCCCCACTACCATATGAGGACTATTTGGTGCAATAAGGGACACAGGCAAAAAGACTGAAAAATGAAATATTTTTTGTAGCAGCCTTCTTGTGCTAGTGTCTTGGGAAATAAGTCCCTTAAAGAGGCTGCACAAGACTTAGAGAGACATAGAGAATTTGGTATAGAAAATGTATTTAAATACTAAAAGATGCAATTCTAACTGACCAAGAATCAGGAGTATATGGCTACACAGCCATTCATATGATACTAAAACAGCCTCTGTTACTTAATAGAAACTATGGAGTCCCTTCAGAAATTTGAGACTGTTACAGACTGTCTTTTGCAGACTAAACATATCCCCTTCTACTCTTGTGTTTGCTATGCTGGTGTATATGAGCTGCACAGACATCCTCATCTGGACTTTTGGTACGTGTTATTTGCCTCCATTCCACTGCTTTTTGTGACTCTCCAACATGTACAGTGCCCATTTTATGCCAGTGCATTGGTCTTCTAATCTGTAACAGCTGAACTGATTTTTTGTCAATCCTTTAGCATTTCCAAAATCATATCACACATTCACAATCAAACCATGTCTTTACATAGACTGTTGATATATTACCATGCTCTAGTCCTTCCTCTTCTTGCTAAGGACTACCATTCCTAACAGAGGTCCCAAGCATTAACATCTTTTATTTCCTTTCAGGCATACAAGGATCAGGTAACCTTGGTGCAGAGAGTGCTCTGCTGAGAACTGTAAAAGCAGTGTGTATTTACATACAGTATGCTGTCTCAGAAGAAGTCAGCATTTTTTGCTAACAGGAATCCAGCACATTGGTTCTCAGGCAAGGAGGAGCAGAATGGATCTAAGGTCAGCATGTACTTGCTGTTAATGCACAGTTCAGGTCTTTGTTTCAAGCTTCAACCCCACACTTACCTGGCCTTTTTTTGAGCTTCCTTGCTTGGTAGAGGTTAGGAGTTAACAGCTGGTCTCCCCTCATTTTTCTGAGAGCTCCTTTCATGGGGTTGTCATTGATAAAATAAATACAGTAATTGCAAAGTTTTGTGTGACCTTTTCTGAGTTCCACAGATTCATTCATGTCTTTACAAGCCATGCACAACAATGTGATGAAGTCCATTTTTTTTTCCGTAAAAGGGCATGGAAACATCTAACCTTCAACAGATTATGAAGTTTTGTAACTAGCATGAAGTTAGATCTGACAGGTGAGCAAGGCATTTTTAGAAGAAATTACAGTGTTTTTAAAAATTGATACAATCTAGACTTCCTTGGTCAAATATTTGGATATATTTACATTTACTTTGTATTGCCTCTTAGAGAGAAAAACCATATCTACTGAGGATCAAAATATGCAGTGGATTTGGGCGAGCTATACATGTTTAATACATCATAGGTAGCTATGACACCTATATCCTGACCTTATTTTGGTTGATGATCAGAAGTACATTTCGGAAAACATTGTACAAAATGCGTGGGCACACATGGGCAACATACATATGAAAGTCTTCAGTTGAGACTAGAGTAAAAACACTTTCTGCAGTCTTCTCATCTCCAAGGCATGCTAAGTTTTAAAAATGACATCATTCCTCTAGATGAAGACTAATAAAAGGTGTTTAAACTTTGAAGGCCAAAATGAAAAATCTAATTTATCTTTGACCTCAAATAATTTTCAGTATCTGTCAAGGATGTATTTAAGAACTTTTTTGAAATGTATTTTAAATTATACATTATTATTAATCCTAGGTGCTGGAATTTATTTTTTAGTAATTTGGTGGTCCAGATGTTGAAATCTTACAGTTCTAACATAGAGGAGGAGGTTTTCAGCATCTAATAACTAGGTTAATTAGGTTGAAATGAGGTTAATTAGTAACTGAATCTAATCCTATTAATTGAAATTCAGAGCTGTCATGACTTGATAGGGACAGAGCTTTTCAAAGTTTAATATTGAAGGACTTACTTTTTGATATACAATTTGGATTTAAGTCTTGACCTTTTGAAATATATTTATTTTATTCCTCACTTTTATAGGCAGTTATCCAAGCTCAATTTTTTTATAAGTACACTGACAGCTGCTCACTTCAAATACTAGAAGGGTATACTTGCTTGTTGAACAAGAGTACATTTTCTCCTATAACGTATTGTGGTAGTTTTCATTGAATATAAAGAAATATTTAATGCCTCCATATGCAATTTTTCTAGTACTTGACTAAAGGATAGTAAGTTTGGATTGAAAAAATGTAACAACATCTAAGGTTTGACATCTAAACATGCCATAATTTTGTTGCATCTTCTGAAGAATTTTCTTATGCATAAGTGTTATAGAGCACCAATGACATTCAAAAAAAAAGTCTCCTGGATATCTTTCAAATGTCTCCTAAGGGCACACTTATTCTATACGCCTTCAGAAAGTTGCCATTATCAGAAAACAGGGCTGAGCTGATTTAAACCATGAAAAAACTTCCAATGGTGTTTTAATTAAACTTTAAGTTATGAATAAAGTTTTGATATGACAAGTGTTATGTCTTAATAGCAGATGCTTTTTCACAGGAAAGGGGAAGCAGGTTGTCAAGGAACTACAAAACTTTCTGGGCAAAGCAAACCTACTTTCAGGAGAGATTCTTTCTAAAGAAGTTATGTACTGTGGTACTGGTATACACTTCCTCTAATATTATATTCTGCTCATTTGTCATATTAAATCTTTTATTTTCAATTCTGATCTTTCTAACTCCTATGTTTAAATACATGCTTCATCGAGGACTTGCACCACAGCTGATAGATGCATCATTCTGTTTTACATTTGCACAGGTGTTTTTTTCCTTTGTACACACCTTTTTTTTTTTTTTCTTCTCCTTATAAACGCCTTAGTTTGGAGGGAAAACATATACAAGCACAATACTCTCCCCAATAGCCAGTCGGGGTTTTGAAACGTTGTTCCACCTTAAAACATGTCCAAACTTTCCTTGATGTGCTCATGCTTTAAATACTTGTTGGCTCTTATCATTACTCTTCTGTTGCATTATTACCTGTCATTTGGCTAAGCAGAAGAGGTTTTCATCTTTTCTTGTAAATCAAACTCTCCTGCCCCTTAATCATTTTTGTTGCTGTTATCTGAATTCCTTCAAAACTTGTTGATGTCTTTGTGGTACTAGAGATTAAAACTACATGCTGCATTTGCGAAGCAATTCTCTTTTGCCAAACAGAGTATATCTGGTTGATTTTTATGGAAATACTGAGAAAGTAAATAATAGTTATTTTTTATAATATAGATCCACAAAAAATTATGATGAAAACTTCAGAAATATTAAAGAAGAAATTACATATATTTTACCACACTTCTCAGTCAAACGTCTGACATCCTTTCACCATTACTGCAATACTTTATTTTTAATAAATATGCCTTTAAAATATTATTTTAACCTATCAGTTTTCTTGTCCATTTTCTCCCTCAACTTCTTTGGGAGTGCTTTATTCCCTTCTTCCAAATACCACACTTTCCCAAGGAATTTCTACATCATCTACTCATAAATATGAAGTAACTTCTCCTATATTTCACCAGGTCTTTCATTGCTTCCCTCCCCGCTTCTACTATGAAGCACTTAAAGAAACACTTGTACTCACTTGATCTAGTGCACATCAAGATTTGTAAGTAGTTTTTCCATGTATGTGTTGCAGCTGCTATTTTAAATACATTTTTTCAAGGCCTTATTTGGATTCTTTCAGTCACTAATATCTTTCATTGAACCTGAGTCCAAGACTCATTTCTTATTTTATTTAAGAACTGCATAAAATCACTATTTAATGATGTCTCTAAAAACTAAGTTTACAGAAGGTAAATAGAATTTATGGTTCTACTATGTAATCCACTATATCCTCTAGATACATTTTTAACAAGAAATTACAAAAGTATGTTCAGACTGAAGAAGAGCAGAGCAGATAATTTTCATCATATGGGGATGGCACCACATATCTCTATTTTCAAAATTACTTGACAGTAGAAAAATATTAGGTCAGATATAGCAAAATACAGATCAGGCTGCCAGCCCTAAAAACACAAGGTTCACATTTTCATCTTTCTTTTGAGACCGTGAAGTGTACAGTTTGCTAAACATATAATAATAAAATGACCTACTAAAATAATTTAGGGAAACTTGCCAGCCAGTATGTAGTCTCAGGACATAAAAGTTAGGCTAAATACTGCTGTATCCTGTCAACCCCTTTTCCCTAAACTATCAAGTCCAAGCTCACTACTTTTCCACAATCAGCCTTCAAATACAAGTGTCATAACCTGAACTCTAAGTGAAGATTTTCCACACCCTGCAGTGGGACTCCAGAGGGCAGATATGTCATGGCTGAAAACAGATGCCAGCAGGAACAGCAAATTTCATGCAGAAGAAATTTTGGATTATTAGCTGCGAAATAAATTAAGCAAAGATATGGAGAAATCCAGCTCCAAGAATAGGAAATCAGAGTGTCTTATTAAAACCTCATTTAATGGTGTTGCTAACTTCATGGAGTAAATATGAAACATTAACATCTAATAATAACTTTAGCTACAGTTTTAGACTTCTTTTGTAAGTTTTCACAATATGCTGTGTACATTCAGTATTCAAAAAGACTTTATTATTGAAAACAGAATGTTTGTTTCAGTCAAGATGAAGATTACTTTAATCTTCCAGATAATTGTATTTGACACAATCCCCATAAAGCTCCAACTTGCATGTGTGATACATTAAACTTATAAAAGCTAAAGCAAAATATTAGATTCTTTGTCTTTTAAAGATTAGGCATTAGAACTTGTAGTCAGCAAGATTTCAGTTCAAATAACAAACCCTAGAAGAAAGACATCCTACAGAATTGCACACAACAATTGGAAAAATCATGGGGTTTTTTATTTTATTATTATTATTATTATTATTATTTTTAGAAAAAGTAATCTAATTGTAGCCAATGTTCTGAGAAAAAAAAAATCTGTTCAGGGCAGAGAAGCCAATTATTTGAAATTATGTTTATTTAGTTCCATCAGAGCAGAACTCAAGAAAGTTCTCACTAGCTATGTAGTGGCTGAATTTTAATTCCCAAATGGAAGCATGCAATTAAAACTACAGTAGATGACAAATACACTTCCACTCTCTTCTCCTTGCCTCTTTCCCTGGGTTTTTGTCTCTACACAAAGCAGTGTGTACCCCTCTCCCTCTTGACCCTAGCACAGCTTCATCATTCTGCATTAACATTTCATGAGGGACAAACCCTTTTCCACCCTTCTGTGAAATGAAGGTGGGGCGAGTAAAAGCCTGGGAGAGACAGGTTCTGTCATTCATCTTGTGAGGCTGGCAGCAGCCTGGAGCTGTGTTTGCAAATACTTCCCAGGCTGTACATAACCCAGGAGAGAAAATATTTTTTTGAGCTGTTGGTCACTAACATCCAAGGTTGCAGAACTGCTGTGAAATAGATCTTCTCAGAGGCTTGACAATGGCTACAACAAATGACCTTCCAGAAAGATTAAAATTGAATATGTTTACAAAAGAGCAAATTGCCTTACCAAATCATTATCAAATATTTAGGGATAACTTGCTAGAATTCCTCAATATCAGGAAAATATCATATCCTCTCATTCATTTCCCAAAAAAACTAGTTTTAATATGAATACACAAATAAAGCATCTCAATGAAATCATATGACAAACAACTCCAGGACAAAGAGTTAAAGCAATTCTTTACCTCAAACAGAAACCCAGAGTCTGAGGAAGTTCAGCAGCTTTAAAAATAAATCCCCAGTTTAACTATATACATGAACTTTTGCACAAAAATGGTACAAGAAGTTACCATTAGCAAACTGTCCAGCAGTGCCTTAATTAGTGACATCTTGAAATCTACTGAAGATTTGGTCCATTACTTATTCAAAAGTTTAGATTCAGCCTGGATCCTACTTTCTGTGTCATTGCTCCCTATGAATATTCTGTTTTTTCTGCTGTTTTCTCTACAGATGAGGCCACAAACCAGCAACTGCAGGCTGGTTATTACATCCTGCTTGTCTTCACAGTAACAAACCTGTAGAGATTGGGTTTCAGAGTGCTGCAGTGGCAGCAGCAGGGATGAGAGGGCAGGAAGACAGCTCTGCCTCTTTGCATCACTTAATAAAACACACATTACACAGGGCAGTGATAATTGAAGATGACTTACATGAGACCCCTAAATCTCACTAAGTCTTCTCAGGAATAAGCATTTTCCATCATTCCTTGCAAGCACTGGGACTTTCTCTTTGATTTAAAATTTCTTGCCGCTCTTTGATCTCTGTTCAGAGTGATCTCTGTACTCAGAATTATCTCCCTGCTCACCCTCTGACTTCGATGAGTCCAGCTCACATAACACTCCTCACTCTCCCATTCTGCTCCCTGCTCTGTACACAGACACAAACCTGCCACCATTAGATTACAGAGAACTCATTGAATCATATATGCTCTATTCACAATCTGTTCTGTTCATCTTGGTCACTGCAGACAAGCTCAAAGGCTTTATTTTTTTGATATCTTATTGTGCCATTTTGTATGAGAGATGTCTGAAGAGGAAGACTTGTTCCTTGAAGGAATTTACCATCTTAGTATGACCAGGAGGGAGAGAGAGGGTGGAAAAGAGAAAAAACAGAAGAGAAGGAAGGAAAATTTCCAGTTATGAAAGAAGATCGTAGAGAAGATTTTGAATAGGGAGTGACAATGGGGAGTTGGGGTTGTTTTTGTTTTGTTTTGGTTTGGGTTTTTTGGAAGTGTTGTGCTGTTTGTTTTGCTTTGGGGTTTGGGGATTTTTTTGTGGATTCTGCACTTTTCTATTACTGCATTTTCACATACAGCCTAATTTGCATTTCCACTGGAAAGAAAGAAGTACCTTCTGCTATACCTTTTATTCTATGAAATTTTATTCAGCCTGCCCTAATTCCAGTGATGGGACCAGTGAAGTTGCAATGTATTACTCGGGTGACAAAAAGCTATGTATGGGTAATTTGCCTGTCAGATCACTGAAGGAAGGAGAAACAATGCTGTTTAATACTCTTTTGCTGTGGTGAAGCATAACACATGGCTAATGCTAAAAACTAATCTCAGTTCACAGCTTATTGCCATCAACTTTTTTATAACCAAGAAAGATCTGTTGCTCAAGTTTAGCTATTTGGAAGTGTTTGGACACTCCCATAGATTAATACTCCCATAAACTTCTCTAAGCAGGTGCCTGACATATGGCTAAACAGAATGAAGTTTTAACACTTCCTTTCTCATTTGAATTTTAAACCATGGCACCAGCACTAATGTCACTTTTTTTTTTTTTCCCTTCAATATTCAGTATTTCAGAAAGCATTTGGCTGCAGGGGCAGAACTTGTGGGTGGTTTGTTTTGGTTTTTTTTATAATGTAAGAATAGTTTATAACCAGCTGCATTAAAAACAGGTTAAAATAAAATGATGTGCAAATTAAACTGGAAGCACATCTTCTTTCATGTTATTCAGTTAATTATTATTTTGCATCTATGGCTGTGATTAGGAATGCTTTCTGCATTCCTGTGTTGGTTTATTTATTATTCTTGGAGCACACAGTGATAGTGAGACAGCAGTTCAGAAACAGCCAGATAAGCTTACACTTTGAAGTGCAGAGAACTCTAATTAAGCTGTGAGGCTGTTTACAAAGCAGGGCCATAATCAGACCACGAAGATTGTTAATATTTATTTGAGACAATGTTTGAGACTCGTGGATGTATATTAGAAGGCTACACTACTCAGTTTATATAAGCCCATTAGTATGTATTTAACTCACCACAGAAGCTGGTTAAGGTAGATATTTTGACTAGAGCTTCTCAGTGTCCCACCAGAAGAAGGTTTAGACATTGAAAAGTCCATGAAAGCAACATGAAAAGTTCATGAAAACAACAGCTGTAGTTTGCATCACATACTGCTGATGGGGTGGGTGGATTTTGAGCATTTTCTTTCTTCAAATTATACACCCTTGTTATTAAAAAATACAGGTTTGGACATGGCATGAGGGTATAAAGCACATACATCTTGCAAAAGTAATATGTGCAGAGGCAATTACAGTCACCTGGAGAGACAGTGGGGCTTCTCCACACCTCTCCTACCACGGGGAAGGAGAATGCAGAGATGCCTGGCAGTGCACTCTTGACATCATGGAGGAGACTCAGGAGACTCAGGAGACTTTCTCTGTTAGTCTGCTCCCTTATGGCCTACAACCTCTTCTCCAGACTGCACCCATTTAGCCCCTAGGCTGTTCAAAGGTTAACATCAGTGTGTTGACATGAATCAAATGGGCACTTTTCTGAATGCAAAATATGGATGGACGCATAGGGTTGAGCCCATGGACTGATAAATTGCCCAGATATTTGCACAGTTACACCTATGTGCTAAGTGAAACTTCTGGATATTTTTACTTTACCTAATTAAAAAAACAGATTAAAAAAAAATCCAAATTAATCAAAATGTGGCTTTTTCATATCAAGAATTTTGTTGAGATTTGTCAAGCTTCTTTTGAAACTTTTGTGTTTTAACAGAATGCATTTTATTTCCCTGTCTTTCCATAGGAATTTCTCTAAATCTTTCCCATCTGCTCTGATTGGTGGCTGCTTCTTAACCTGATACATATGAGATTTCTCAGATGCTGCAGATATTGCAGAAACAGATTTTCATTTGGAAAGCAGCACATGTAAAATTCAAAATTCACAGTGCTTCTTCGCTAGCCTGGTCTCCTAGATAGCATTTGGAGACAACTCTTGAGATGTGAAACAATGACACATGCCATGTGCCCAGTAGCCTTTTATAATTGTCTATGAAATTCTGATTCATTCTTTTGTTTTGTGATACTTTTGGAGAATTATGGCATTGTTTTTTCTGCTTCTCTAACCAGGGGAAAGATGTTTGCATGCATCAGATCAGGCAGGCTGCATAAACCACTCAGCAAAGATGCTCTGGATTTGCCACATCATTTGTTGCAGCCTGTAGAGAAGTCACAGCAAAGCTCAAACTGTCATCATGTTAAAAAAAAAAGAAAACAACTGTATCTGTGACTGCCTGTACATATTTTGGATGCATACATCCTTCCAGACCCAAGAGGCCAGAATCACACAGAAAATCCAGACACATACATAAGCATTTGCCCATTCATGAAGAGTCAGAGGGGAAGTCAATGTATTTTAGCGCATGCTTGAAGAGCATGGGGCTTGCACAACTGTTAGTTTACTTCCTGAGAGCTGGACTTCATTACCAGAACTAAAAACGGTGTCACCATTCCTGTCAATCCTAATACCCAATGCATTCTGTCTGATCTTTGTCTTAAAGAACAAAAAGGATCTTTGATATTATCTTTGCAGATAAGAGTATGGATGGAACCACTAAAGGACAGAAAACAGATAGGTTTGGCAAGAGTATGTCCTTCAGCTGGAAGTGCTGAGCAAGGGTAAGGTTATAGGGAATTAGCCTCTGCCTCCTGCCCTTGGCTGGTTTGAGAATTATGTGTTTAAGAGGGATGAGCAGCACTTTACAAGTAGATTCAGCCTTGAAGGGAAGATTAGAGAGGCACAGCTTTGTTTATGCTAACAAGAGGTATCTAAAAATATTTCCAAAACAAGAAGTGGAGAAGTCAGTGGTTGCAGTCCCAAGGCAGGCCAGGCCTGGGGGACAGGAAGGGCACTGCCCTGGGACTGTCAGGGGTGGAGCTGGTCTGAACTGGAGGGAGGGCTGGCCCGGCAGGGAAGGTGGGGTCTGGTCCCTCTAAATATTTGCTTCTGGAATTACACAAAGACTCTTCCTGGGCATGCATGCTGCTCCACGTGCAGCATGGGCAGCTATCTCTCTCCTGATGGTGTACTGTCACCTCACTCCCCTAATACTAGCTGCTACAATCCCCTCTTGTCAGCAACACAGCCCTCTCCTTCAGATTCCCCTCATATTATTTTTGATTCAGCACACATCTTTGTAGACCCACCCCATTTTTAAGAATTTACTTTTTTGGGGTTTTCATCTCAGCTATTAAACAGAAAACACTGAATAAAATGAAATTATTCTGGAAGATAGCTGGAGTGTTGACTGCACTATGACTGTGGTCAACACCAAAATTATTCAAATACAAAATTATTCAAATACAAAAACCTGTGTCCAAGGGTGGTCATTCTTAAGTTTCCAGACAAAGTGAAGCCAAAAGATAGAGCTGCATCATAATTTTACCTAGATGCTGGCTGATGGTTTAGGGCTTTGCTTATTTTTACATGCATTTTGCTTTAACATCTGTATACAGTTAATTCAATTGTAGATGTAAGACAAGGAAGGGTGTGTTTTCCCAGTTACAGAAAGAGTATTTGTTTTCAGGAGATTTTCCAGTACATTGAAAAATAGAGCAGCAAAATGTTTTGCCATTTTCTTTAAAAATATATTCTTTGCTAACTCTCATAATAAATCTCAATATTAAAACCATTTGCCTTTAATGTCATTCACAGTGCTCCATTTTAGCTGTTTGGTTTAATAATAGATTAATCTAGTACATTCATGTTGATCAACATCAAAGATTCACCTGGTGAGGTCTGTACCATGTACTTGTTACCAGTGGTCCCCTCTCCCAGTTCATGAGTTTACCAGAGAAATGGAGGAAGTTCTTCCACACAAATAATCTACAAGTAACTGCAGGCACTGTGACTCAGGTAGATGTCTCTATGAAAACAGCTACACCTTCAAGGGGAGAGGGAACAAGCCTGAGCTGAAATGGAAAATATCTCCACATAAGCAGACATCATTTGTGCAGTAGCAGCTGGGAATGTGGAGGGAGCTTGCCTGAGATTCAGAGCAGGGCTCTTAATGAGAGTGTCCAATAATGGCACAGTGGTGGTGGCAGCTCAGTGGCTTTCACCTGAGCACATGGGTGTTTTCCAGCACAGAACTCCTGTCCCTGTCACCCTGGCTTGTGGATGCCTTTTCAGCATCGTGTGGGTATTGAGAGGTGCAGACCAAAGCTGAATGTATTGCTCCACAAGGGGCATTTCATAAATAACACAAGAATGGAGATTGCAGCACAGCTCTACCCCAATGCCATCTTTTAACATGATTTAAAAATCCTTAAAAATCATGTGCTTTCATATTGCATGGCAAATTCTTATCTCATTTTGTGACTGTATTGGATGTCATGAATCTCAGATTTGCTTTGCTCATCATATGTATTTGCTTTTCACTCTATTCCCCATTATACATCTGTCTACACTTTTTTAAAATTAATGTCCTTTATTTTTTATCCATATTTCATGCCTATCTATATCTAATTATTTATCTTCCCATGGTCCATTAAAAATTTTCTGACATTTAATTCTTTACACAATCTTACTTAGATTACCTATTTATTTGTGTTGTAACATCACACAAACAAATGCTTTTAGCAGCATTTCTCTGCTTCATTACAGTGTATTCTTCTTTTGTCCTTTGCCATTTTCCATTTCCATTTTTAACTGGTTGTTAGAACTCTTTTAAATATCTTAAATATATTTATGTCAACATATGTAACATAATCTGCTGCAACTGTCAAAGAATCAAACCCTAATTAGAAATATGGATATGTTGCTGATTTTATTTTTGAATTCTTAGGAGTTGTTTTAGCTTAGAAAATGAATAATGGTCTGCGTGTTTTTATTGATGTTGTAGCCTGGATGAGGCACGTGATTTTGAAAAGGTTCCCCCAACACCAGTCTTTGATCCAGATCTCCAAGTAGTCTTGGAGCATGTGAATTGGATGGCTTTCAGATGAAACTAAGCCAAAAGATGACCCTGGAATTGTGCCAGTGATCTCCAACCCATTCATGAAACCCCAAGGATTCATTCAGTTCACAAGAGGCAGGTAGACATAGTTCAAAGTAACTTTGCTCTGAGATGTGTCAAAACTTTGGTACCATTTATTTTGCTGTATAAATCCATTCTTTCTGAGCTATGTTGCTGATAACGCAGACACGGCCAGTGGTAGTTAAAACCCTGTTGAGACTGTCTTCATCTTTGCTGCCTTCTAAAATAGAGAAATTCAGCTCCTGGCTAAGTCATCGCTTACTGCATCTTCATTTAAAAAGGAATAATGCTCTTCTGAGCTGTTCACTAACAGCAACAACAGCAGATCTCATCTGAACAGAGTGTACAAAAACAGACACGTTGTGCTCTGGTCATCAGGTCAGCATTTGCCTATGTAAGCCTATGTCAGTATTTGCCTGTGCAAGCATTGCACTTGCTCTCAATTTTTGCAAGAATAATAATTGAGAAAAAAAAAAAAAAAACAAAGCACACACACACACACACACACACACACACAAAAAAAAAAAAAAAAAAAAGACGTAACCACACAATACTGTCTTATCATATTGAATTTCTCTAGAGAGTTGGATGCTTCTTTCTCCATCCGGCCTCAGAAAGAAGGAGGGGTGTAATGAGGAAAGCAACTGCAAACTATGGAGATCACTCACTGCTGTTTTGTTCAAAAACATAGACAGGACATTAGTGTTTGCAGATGCTCTATAAAGATAAAAGACCAAGGCTTAGATGGGAAGAAATTATGGTCTACATTAAATAAATGGTGAGCCAGTTATTCCCTCAGTTACACTACTGCAAATCCCATAATTTTATATTCATTGTCAGAATGAGATAATGATTTGTCTTAAAGGAAATGAGGACTAGTGAAAATGAAGGGAACTGAGAAGACAGGAAAAAAATTACATCAAATAAGAAAGTGTGAAATAAATTATCTAATGTTATGAAAAGAAAAACTACTTTGTTCTAGGAAGAAAGTCAAAGGGAGTGAAAATCCCTTTGTTAAGGATTAAAACTCTGTAATTTGATCTCTGTATGCCAACCTTGTGAGAAATTAATCAACCATTTTTAATGGTAATACTTCTAAAGAAAATACTGGTATCTAATATTAATAGCTGTAGTTGCAGTAAAAAAAAAATAAGGACTACCTGTAGAATGAAGACAACTTTATTTGACAGTTTCTGTTTTCCCATATAACAGAGGGTGTTAGGTTTTTTAACTGGCATCTCTCATCTCTTCACACATTACCACATAATATTAAAAAGGGAAAGAGAGTCTCAGGCATTCTTTAATTCCTCCCTTTCTCCCTCAGGGAAGCCACAGGACACAGTAATCAATTAAAAAGGTCAAAAAAAAGCAAGGTCAAATGGCTTCATTTACTGTGACTATTAATCTCAGTTACATTCATAAATATTTTTCATATGGGAACTTATTTTTCCACTCAGCAAAGATGTGGCGGCTTAGTTCCCTCTCCTTTTTTATTATCTCCACTTTTCCTCTCATTTTTTTATTTCCATCCTTTCATTACTGCATTGTCATGCAGTACTAAATATAGGGAACTAAGAATCGGGCCCTATTATCTGCCTTAACTAGGGTAAAATGCAAAAAAAAATATATGGCAACAAAATAAAATACCCAATCTCCAGATATTTAAAATTACTTTATTTCTCTCCCTTTTCTTACCTTTTTCATGTCCAAACATGAAAGATTACCTGAAATATCAGCTAAGCAGGGAAATATTATCCTAATAAATGAGCATGCAAGTATGTGCCTGGTAAGTTATTTGATTAAACAGGAAGCTGGAATCCTATAGATATCCACAAATAAAGCCCCAAATCTAAATGACTGTATCGTTAGCTCATTTGTAAACTGTTCCAGATGTAAGATTTTGGCAGCTTTCCAGTAGGCTGGCTGCAGTCTGAGCTTTCCTGCATCCGCAGTGAGAACTGCAATGCCTGACTCTTCAAGGAAAAGCTCCACAAGGCTGATGACAAATTATATAAAGTAACAACCTGCCTGCCTGGCAAAGAGAAATCCAAACAGATCCCCGGGCAGAGAATGCCCTTTTTCCTGGGGCTAAGCTACAGCCGTTTGACCTGGATGAGTGATCGATCTGCATTATGCATCACCCGGTGAAAGCCCCTCTGAGGAGATCATTTAGTGATCATATCAGGGACTCCACTGCTAGAGCCTTGGATGTTATCTGGAAAAACACGAGAGACAGACGACTGGCAGGTGAGAAGGACATTACATAAATATATTTTAAAATACGTAAGGGATCAAAACCTATAACGGTAATTAGTGGCATCATTTGCATATGTATGGAGGCAGCCTCTGAGTGTTTCTCCAGCCTTTTGTTTGTGTGTCACATTACATCCGTGCTGTGCCTAGGGTGGAACTGTATGTGCTCCTCTAACTGGATGAGACAAACTTTGCTTAAAAGCAAAACAGCAGTGAATTTCGGTCCAGTATTATGGCACAAACTCCTCAGACTAAAGTGTGCTGGAGCATTTTATTTTGCTGTTGGGTCAGACCTTGTGCTTTACTGCTGTGATGTGCTTCAGTGAGTTGCGTTACGGAGCGGTTTGTAGCCAAGGAGTGTGTCAGTTGGAATATCTGGGCTGTGCACTGAGCAATTACTGGTATTTCCTCTGGCAAGGATTTCAGTGCTGTGAGCTCCAAGTGAGTGTCAGGTATGCCAGAGCTAGGCTTCTGAGATATTAATTACCAGCCATCTATATAGTTTCAGTCCACATTTTTATTTTGACTTGCAAATATTCAGGGCAGACCATAATAGAGGGTTGGAGAAGAAGATAATTTAACTCACTTTATTTTTATCTTCTATTATTCTTTTAGATTAATTCTTCTCATTTACCCTGCTGGGATTGTGACTTTTATTTTGCAGCATTTAAAGGTTTCAAAAAAGGCAGCAGAAATGCACAATGGGTGTGACTGCCAGAGGGATCATTTTGGTTTGTTTGTATACTTACAGTGGGGGTGGTTTATTCCAGGGGGAGGGAAGGAGGGAGGAGAAATGTGAATAATGATAAGATCAAGGATGAGATGACCAAGAGGCAGACTTTATGGCTTACTAATGTAAACTGAACTTTTACATCACTCTCCTGCATTTATGTTTTGGAGGAATAAGAGTAGCTAAGTGCATAACAGACATTTGGTTGAGTACTGATTCCAAAACTGATTACATTGGGTTATCAGGCGGTGAGTGGCCCTTGCCCATAATGAAACACGTGGGCAAAAATCTGCTCTGAATTACACCTACTCATAAAAACTTTGTTCTGCCCACTTGTATGAGCGATTGGATTAATTGTGCCTGTTCCCAGGTGGCAAAGGAAAGTGAGTTTCCTAGGCAGAGGAACTCAGCTTTACACTGTTTTACAGTAAAAGCTCATGATCACAGGAGATGAGGGCATCATATTTACTTTAGTGCTCTGTAGGTGGTCACAAATACAGCAGTGTCATAAAAGCACTAGACACTAACCTTTCTTCACAGCAAACAGAGCTGGGCAGACAGGCCACTTCATCTCTCAAAAGTGTGTTATAAAACTGGGATTCTTTGGTAGCCTAAACTACTGCAGGACATGGAGCAGCAGCACAATACAGGTCTTGATGTCCAGGACATTGCTGGAACTCCATTGGAAGAAGAACTGAGAGGAAAGAAATTCTGAATGAAAAGGCATGGATGTTACACAAATCTCTAAAAGGGAAGCCAGTGGGGCCAAGTCAGCCATTGTTTAATATGCATGTTGCCTGGTCAGCTGGATACTTGTTTACCCTGACATTCGTTGCCATCCTACCTGCTGGAGATGTTTATGTGAATGCTTGAAGTAAGCTTTTTAATTTATCATTAAGTTCAGAATGGCATTTGCATCAACAGACTCCGCGTACCTCTGGCCTGTGTCCACGTACAACAACTGCTACCAACTGTCTTCCATAAAATTGTTTCCCTCTCATCAGCTGACATAGGAAAGCATATAATGATATGTAATTTATACCTTCAGAATGTGACCTACATATGAAAGTATGCAGATTTTATCAGGATACAAAGAGAACTTGATAAATGTATATATTTAACCTTGCATATGATTATCAAATATTTGGAGGCTAAACAACTGCTAATTTTATTTCTGGAGACTCTGTCACATTCCTAGAAACGGGGAGTGAACGTGAACCCTTTAGCCCCTTCAGCTGCACTGATAAGGGTCGGCATGTTTTTATTCTGCTTGGCAGCTGGTTATGAGCCATCACAGCTTTTATCAATACAAGGCTTAGATTTTAGAGGACCCTTGAAAACAGTGACAGTTTCATTTTCCAGGCTGTGCTGGTGATGTAGACTTGTCAGTCCACTAGTATATTAGGGCTGCTGTCAGTCAGAAAATCTAAAAATCAGCAGGCTAAACCCCCAATAAGAAGTACAGTATGTAGTTGAAGTACGTATCAGGGTGTATTCCAGAAAATACTTCATGATTAACAGAGATTTCAGGAAGAGAAACAAAACAGTAAGTTGTGTTGCTGTTCTGTTTGTTCTCTGGGATATCAGCAGTTTAAACTGCTGACTACCTGAAAATGGTCAAGAAGGGTCATGACACTGAAAGAAGAAATCCTCTTAGATCAGCAATTTGTGTTATCAGGACACGCCTTTACCAAAACACATTATTTGCAAAAGAAAGAAGAAAATCTGAAATATGCATTCTTTATGGCATATTCAAGGCAAAGTAAATGTTTTGCCTTCAAAAAATCCTTCCAGCCTGCACACAGAAATAGCATTCCATGAAATGTACTTTGATATAATCATCAAACAGGGAGTACTATCTACTTCCTAAGTAGGAAATATATAATGGAAAATATTTTTTTCCATTAGATAAGAATGGCTGGAGAAGAGAAGACTTTGGGAAGAGCTTGTAGCAGCCTTCCAACATCTAAAAGGGGTTTACAAGAAAGATGGAGAGGAACTTTTCATAAGGGCATGTAGGGAAAGGACAAGGGGTAATGGAGTTCAGCTGAAAGACAGTAGGTTTACACTAGATGTTAGGAAGAAATTCTGTACTATCAGGGTAGCAAGGCACTGTCACGGGTTGCCCAGAGAGGCTGTGGACTCCCTGTCCCTGGAGGTGCTTGAGACAGGGCTGGTTGGGGCTCTGAGCAGCCTGGTCTAGTGTCTCTGCCTGTGGTAGGGGGTTGGAACAAGATGATCTCTAAGGTCCCTTCTAACCTAATCCACTCCTATCATTCTAGGATTCTATGATTATGTGGACTTACTGACACAAAAGAAAGGGCACAATAGTCCTGTACAAAAAGTATCAAAAATACTTGAGATGCTGTTAAAATTGTATGGAACTAAGTGACTGTAGCTAAAAACACTTTGATTTTGAGTGGGTGCAGTAAGGGAATGCAAATGAACGTGGACTGCCCTCTCAGGTCACCTCTGTGTGCTCTGCCATACTGAGCACTGTAGAGCAGCATCTTCATGTTGTTTTCAAACCCCAGCACCAGGCCTGAGTTACTGCCTGTGCCATCTTATCACGTGGGAGAACAGCCCACGGTTCAGCCAGCTGGGGTGGAGCACACTCATATAAATATGGAATTTTATCATACCATATTATGGTATACTGCTACTGTTGTATAAATTCTGTATAGCATATCAATATGATATATATTAATAAAATACCTTTCCTGAGGAGTAGTGAGCTGCAGCTCACCACAGCAGCACAGATCATAGTTTTCCACTCTTTTTTCCTCCCTGATTTACCTAGAACAAGAACATCTAGACACATGTATGTAGTCATATCTGGTGATCTTAAAATCTGGAAAATTATTCACTAGGTAAATCACTAAATATTTTCAATTTCTCAGACATCTAAAATGTGAGGAGGTGAGGAAAAAATTGGGGTAACAGATCATGGAGTGAACAGCAAAAAATAAGGACAGAAGAAGACTTAAGTTGATGGAGCTTCTAAATAGGCAATAAGAAAATTGTAACTTTTCCTGTTACTGCATTCACAAGAAATAGATATATTCCCTTTGGAGTTCCCAGTTAAATCCTCTTACTAAGGTCAGATCACATCCTCAGCTGGGAAGGGAAGAACATTCTGGCTTCTTCAGTGGAGAGGCCTCCCAAAGAGCCCAGGATTTCATGCACAAGGCCAGCAGCTCAGAATGAGCTTTCACAGAACGCAAACCATCATTCTCCACTCTAAAACACACACACACCCTCAAAACATTTTAGACAAATTTCTCCTAGTGGCTTCACTGTTGAGTGAATTTACATCACACAATATAGCATTTATCTGCACTGTACTAAGAGCCATCATGGGCACCTTGCCACATGACTAAAGATCCTGGCTTTTTCATTTTCACCAGCATTCTTTGATCATTGAAATAATAGCCAAGCATTTTTTGGAATGTATGATCAGACACTGAGTACAACTGACTACTATTGTGCCTCTTTTGAATTAAGGGGTTTTTTTATGGTGCAAAATTTACATTGTCTTCTGAAATTCTGGTGTTATAGACAAAAAGAAAGAATGTGCAGGTAGTCTGAAGCTTGTGAATACTGACAGTTTTGCTGCAGTAGTTTAGACATTGAAAGTCTGAGGTTAAAAAATTCTTATTTGGTACTTTAAAAATAACCTTTCAGCTATTCTAGT
This sequence comes from Phylloscopus collybita, assembly GCA_027886175.1. Taxonomy (NCBI): domain Eukaryota; kingdom Metazoa; phylum Chordata; class Aves; order Passeriformes; family Phylloscopidae; genus Phylloscopus; species Phylloscopus collybita. The sequence continues at coordinate 26,554,474 of JAJNNQ010000009.1, read as the reverse complement.
TGAAAATATTTTATTTACCTGCTTACCAATTCTCATATTCAATTGTCTGTTTTTTCTAATTTAAAGTTTACTAAAATTTCTCAATATTGTATTTACTCCAGGAATAAATTTAATTTGTACCTTTTAGTCTACTTAAGTGGGCTTTTGCCACCATTGTTTTTCTTGGTTTTTTTTCTATTCATTGGCAAAGAAATGCAAAAAAAAAAAAAAATAAAACCACACAAAAAAAAAAACCCACCTGCTTAATTTCCAAGATCTTTTACAGACTTCTCATTATGCCTACTTTGCTAGTACTTGAATCATCCAGAAAGATTCTACATGTCCTTGTAAGTTATTGCTAAAGATATCAACTCTGAGGTTGGTGAAAAAGTAATCCCATCAAACAATTCATTTCCATTTAGATTACTTTTAGAAGACTATCAGTCAACTTTTATCTAGTTTTCATGGCTTTAGTTTTTCTGAAAAGTTTTTTGCAGGACTCTTTGGATAGACCTTTTATTCTTTAATTTATAATGACTAGCTAGAATTATACCATTATTTGAGGGGTTTTTTTCTACTGACCAGTATCAATTTGCAGGACTTGTCGAGGAACACTGTTTGCATCTGCTACATACTCTCTGTTCTTTTTGATGCCTTTGTTCTCCATTAGCAGCATCCCTGTATTTCTGGTGGATTTATAATTGCTGCTCTCTCTCATACTTTCCTCTTACCTCCAAGGCCTTAAAACATACCCATGCAGAGATTGTGAAGTCTGTGAGCATATATATATATAATAATCCTTAAATATTTCCCAGATATTGCTTATACTTCAAAGCATGTCTGTAGCTGTCTATAGCAAGTAAAGGAAGGAAAGAAAGGAATTTTTATCCTTTGAAATTTTTTTAAGCCCCAAGTTAAGATGAAGAATTTTGCACTACATTTCATCTGTCCCCAAAATTTATGCTCATGCAGAAGAGAAATTACTTCTTCAAGTGCTTGCTTTGTTCTGAGACTGGAGAAAGATTTACAGTGTGTGTAGGTAAAATAAGGGCTTAGAAAATGGATATGTTGCAGAAGCCAAGACCACTTGATATATAGCTTCAGATATATCACTGTTTGTCTCTATCAGCATTTTTAGGAAATTACTGACCCTGAATCTGGAGACAATCTCCTACAGGTTTGGTGCTTTGCTCAGGCTATTACACAAACACTAAACATAGCCACCTACCATGATATAGATCATGATCAGCTATTGATTTGATAAATATTTGTAAATAGACAATAATTTATGGAAAAGAAACAGGTAAACAGTAAATAACAATTGTCTGATAATTAAAGGAGCTGTATCTATAATAAAGGAAGTCTATATTCATATTCATATGTTCATGTGTTTTGGTTTTTTGCATATCCACTGCAAAACATATGAATAATTTATTTTGGTTGGATGGTTAATATCATTATCATATATAGTTCCTCCTTTTGAGAGTGCTCATAAGCTTTGCTGTTATCCATATAATTATTAAACAAGCTTATAGTGTAAGCATGTTTTTGGAGAAAACATCAGTGTTCTTGTGGTTTATTATTCTTCACGTCTTTCAAATTCAGATATCAAATACAACCAGAAATAATACATTTCATAAATAGCACACGCTTGTCTAATTTTTGAAAATATTGCCACACTAAATTCCAATAAAATATCTAGAGAATTGCACACCTTTTTTAGCATTGGTATTTTTATCATGGAATGACTGTAACTCATTTAAGATTAAGTCCTTCAGTCAAAATACTCACTCGAAATGGCATTGGGAATTAAATGCATCATTGGGTTCTTCTTCCATACTCTGTTTCTTAATTTCTTTCTCTGTATATGAAAATGTAGAGAAGTGTCAGAAACGTTGTAGGTACCTGTAGTGTGAAACTGGTGTTTATTTTCAACAATTAGAAAGGTCTTGTTTCTAACCCTCTCACGCTTCTAATTTGAAGTCTAATACCAAAAGGGGCTGGAGCACTCAAAGGGAAGAGAATGTGTGCAAACACTGTCACCTTGTCTATTTGTAATAGATATTTTCATACAACAGAGCTAAATTGCACTGTTTGGGAGACTGGACAAATGGAAAGTTTTATATATGACTTTTCCATTTTCCTCCATTAATGAAATTTTAAACATTTATCTCATGGAACTCCACCATCATTTCTGTAAACAGGCAACAACAACGGCACTGTTTAGTCCAAGTTTACAATAAGAAAAACACAGTATACTAAGCATATTGTAAAAGTGGTTGCTACAAAATCCTCATGCATTCAAATTACAACAGCTGGAGAGGATTATGGAAATAAACCCTTTTTTCAGTGTTCTGGTTTTTTTCTGCAGTCATTGTAGCCAATTCAAGGACTGCAGCAATCAGCCAGCAAGCCCATGTCCTGTGCTGCCTGAGATTTTAGGGATGTGCAGAAGAATCCAGCCCCTGGACTCTTCAGCAATTAGGAATTTCTAGAAATATCTTCACTGTTTTCTTGGGGACACCAAACTGATTCTTTATTAGCATGAGTCAAGGAGGAAGGGAGCACACCCAAAGCCATCCACAAATCATGTCCAAGAGGAACTGAGCAATCATGTCACTCTGTAAATGGAGAATGAGCACCCAAATGAGAAAAATATCACTGTTCCATCAGGCAGCTCGGATAGGAGTAGAAGGAAAAATGCAATACACCTGGCAACCACCTGTTAGGAAACCAGCCTCATCATTTATGCTTTTCAGCATGCAAGGCTTGTATGCAGTACATGTTGTCAAATGGGGATTAAAAATGAGTGAGAAAGATGAAAATTATGGTCTGCTCTCTCCAGACCCAGTTTTGTAATTCATCACTGGATATTGTTAAACTCTAGTCTTAAACACTGGATACCACAAGATAAGTAGCACTGTGTCTCTACTAGTCTATGCTAATGACAGACAACCAGGAGGCCTCATCTTCTCCTGTTCTTTGAACATTCATGTGCACTTACCAAAAGCAGAGGCTCACAATCCCCAGACCTGGCTCCCCAGAATGTATGTTCTTTCGGCACTGAGCAGGTCTTCTGCACATCTAAAAGACCACTATATATTTGAAACTTTCCTAAAAACTGCTGAAAGTGCTGAACTGTTTTGCATCTGATTGTTTGGAAGGAGCCTTGCTCACAAAATATTTCAACTGCTACAGTTCTGCTAACATCTGGACATCTTCCTTACGTCAGAGGTGGATGATGAGATCCAGATGCTATGACTTACTGATGTTTTCCTTAACTTCTTAGCAGTTTTGTCTTTGTTTTGTTTACCAACTGCAACTTCTTAACTCCAACTCACATATGTGAGTGTTACTGCAGAGAAAGGGGCAGAAGAGCTGGAAAGGAGGGGGGCAGCCAGAGAAATTAAATTAGTCATTGGCCCAGTTCCAAAAGAACTGATTTCTCCTGTTACAATACTCTGTTCCAGGATATGCAGTCTGTGGGAAGGTCAGTCCCAGATAATAAGAAGCATTTCACCAAGCTGCTATTTTCAGTAAAAATGAGCTATATGATTTGCTAATTATGTTCTAATTTAAGAGTAAACATGTTAAGCTATGAAGACAACAGGAAATGAGGATGTAAGATAATATTAATGGCAACTTTTTGAACTTTGCATTTACAATCATGCCTAAACCTAATTGCCAAATAGAGAATATTTTTATATTGTAGACTACACATTAGGAACTCACTGAAAAATTCTTTGGCAACAAACAGAGGGGAAAAAAAAAAAAACTCACCAGAAAAAAACCCAACATATCCAAGAAGCTGTATAGTATCTCTGTGGAAACAAATGCCTTGTATTAGCTAATTATACAAATTATTATTCTCTACATATTATAGAATTGGTTTTATAAGAATTTAAAGCATTTCCTAAGACTAGTTCCTTCACGTTTTTATCACTGAAAATAGAACTAGTGCTGGCAGGACAGCTTTCCTTGCAATGTACATCTTATTAAGAGGTTGAAGTGAACTTTCAAAAACTGACTAAACTTGCATTTGCATTTTATGTAGCCATGCACATAAATTTTTTGAGAGGGATGAAAGAGAATCATCACAGTGTATTGATTGTCTGACTGATCAATACCCTTAGTCACTAAATGTTGTAGCACTGTGAAAGAAATTGAGATCAAGAAAATCCTGTTTTGAAGAGATTATAATCTGTTGAACAATCACTGTTAGTGCTCAGTAGGAGAAGGTAAATTCAGAATCCATACAAGTATGTGTTTTGTACCCCCCAAAAATGCAGCAGCCACTCAGACCAGCATAGACAGAGAACTTATCAATCCACTGAGCTTCCTCCTGCACTGCCGTGTTCACCAGCTTGCAGGAATATGGGAGAACAAAAAATGGGCCAAATTATCCCAGTGCAGGAAGCATCTCCCTGCACAAGTGTGATTTCACTTCAGATCCATCTTCAATTTATCATGTTCTCTTATGTGAAAATAGAATAGAGCCCATCCATGACTGTGCCTTTTGGATTATACTGCATTAAAAATTAGAGTGCTTTATGTTTTGCAGTTTCTCACAATTAAGGATGAGAATTTGGTACATTTTTCTGAGAGACCTGAACTAATAGATATTGATTGCTGAAAAGGCGTAAGGAAAAAGGAAATCTGAATTCTGCTTTTCTGTTCTTCTTCTTTCACATTTTGATGTCTCTTGTGTACCAATACAATTTCATTTGGCAGAGAGATAAGACAGAACCAATACAAGGCTGTTCAGCTTTAGATTATCTTTTTGTTGATGCTCCAAAAGGCTCTTAGTCACTCTCAGTATTCTGTTCAAATTTCACATCATTCTTTCAGAGTTTCTACAAGACCACTTGATGATGAGGTTCTATTTTGGCAGCCATCCTGCAGTAGCAAAGTATCTGCCATGAGAGCTGAAGGAACAACTAGCCTGCCCTGATGAGCCATGGGCAAGAAGGGTTTGGTGGGTAACAGCCTGTCACTGTCAGTCACTGCCAGCAGAAAATCTCAAGGCTTTAAGCTGATGTTAATGGACTGATGTTCAGTCCATAAGACTGAGAAAAATAGAAATGTGTGTTGTCTCCTGTATACTTTATATATCATTGAAATGTACAAGGTGGTAGGTTTTGCTTTCACTTTGTTCATTGATCTGATAGTCTTTCAGATAGCTATCTGTGAAACACATATAAGAAACCAGGATTTCGAAAGGCTAAGTAAGCAGTTCATTTCCATCCAAGATTCTTGTAAAACATCTTCTTGTGCTTTGCAATATCAGTTGTCCATCCTTGCAGTCAGTATTCAGAGCTGAGGGACAGAGACATGACTGTGAAATGTTCCCAGAAGGCTGGTGCAAAAGAAGCCTGACCTCAGTATTTTGTCTCCATATCTTTTACTTGTCAAGGCATCTCTATTTTTCCCTCAGTGAGGTACACAGCTTCTTTGTGTGCTGTGCTTACCTTGACACACTAGTTCTTACCATGCCTACTTCTCTTCATCCTGAACACATTCATTTAAGGATGATAAATTAAATGCTCAAGCATGTGAGTTTCATTGGCCATGATGTTTCCTCTGATCAGTAGCTCATCAGGTAATCCTGGTTTTTGTTGAACCCCACACAGAGACAAAAAAACATAAAGTTTTTCAATGCAAATGAAAGAAACTTTACTGAGTAACTGATTAAAAGAGGGTTTACTTTACTATCAATTAATTTGTTAAGAGTGCTTAATAATTTGGGGGAGATACAAACTTGAGTGATCTTGCATTAAGACAGTTCAGATTAAACTTTGGTAGGTTTCAAAATGCTAAGAAACCTTGGATAATAATTTTGAGGACAATTGCTGAAGTTTCCTTTTGCTTTTAATTGATGACACAGTGAAAGAATTTCACGTTAAGGATCTGAAGAAAAACTCTTGTCTTTTTCCTAACATGAGAACGTGCTGCCTAAAAATCTCTCATTGTGCAGAACCAAGACAAGCAGGATTGCAATCCGACATTTATTTTAATGAATTTGTTTGTTTTTGTGCTGCAAGAATTTGCTGAATGAACATATTCACAACTCCAACTTCTAATACAGAAGTGCTGACCATATTCTTCTGTGCACCACGTATTTTAGAAGCCTGAAAACCTAATGAGGTTTAACAGTATTGATAAAATCCTGACATTTAATCTTTTAGCCAGAATAAGGGTGGTTTTTTCCACAGTTGTATCAACAAAGAAAAGGAAGATGATGTTCCCATATTATTTTTTCCATCTAGTAGATATTATTACATACAGTGCATACATACCCACACGTGTATACACACATATGCATATATATGTATATGCTTCTTGCTGTGTTGATTAATCTTCTGAATTTCTACCATAAAGTGAATGAGCTAGGAAGAATCCTTAAGTAAAAATAATCTCATAGTCAGAATTTTTAAGGTTCTCTAATAAGACTCTTCCTTGGCTTTAAATCTAATGTTGGGGTCGATCCAGAATTCCCTGAGAGCTCTTTGCTAGTTGACTGAGGGTTCATCTTTTTGTGTCTCATCAAATGGAATAGCCACAGTTTCTTTTCTGAGGTCAAAAAGAATACTATGACCAGCAGCTCTAACCTTCTACATTATAAATCCCATAAAATCTCACATAGTAACTTGCACATTTGAGAATTCTATATGTTTCATTTTAATTTATGAGTTCAGATATCTATTTTCTGGATTTTCATCTTCTGGTAGTAACCTCTATAATTTGAATTTGAGTCTTTTGTTCACTGGAAGATGAAATTATCTGTGGTCTGTTAGGACCCTCAAGCAAGCATTCAGATACTTCAAGCAGGAGGGAAAATGACTGCACAAATATTTATCACTGGCATCAGCACAAGTATTATAGAAACACAGATTCCTTGGCTTATTTCCCAGCCATGGCAGCTTTTAAGATAAGTTGAAGCCACTTTTCAGTTCAAGTCTGTCCTTTGGAAGCACTTGATAAAATCTGTTCCGTTTCTTATGGGATTTCTTATGGGCATATGTTGTCATCTGTAGGCTTTAAGGGTTTGGCCTGCAACCTGACACAGTAAAATATTACATATATTTTACTTTGTATAATTTCAAAGGAAACCTCCTTCTGTACCCCTTAGGAATGTCGTAGTGCAGCGAAGTGCATGCACGTTATGCTCCATGGTATGTTAACCTTACTGAAGCTGACTGGTGTACATCTGTGTTGTAATCCTCTGGAGAGTCTTTCCTTCAACTGAATATGCAGAACACTTAAAACAATGGACACTCAGTGAAAGTGTAAAAAAATGAGGTATTAGGTTAGAAATGAAACATCTCAGTTTGTTGAACCAATAGTAGATATTGCTGATGAATTTAATTTGGGAAATTTCTTCAGGATCTTGTAATAGGCTATTGGAAGCAATAAAATTAGATGATCTCAAATGGAAATACTTTCTTATTTCAGAAAATTTAAGTAGTTTCTGGCATACTAGGAGTAAGGAGTTATGCTGCTGTGAAAGCAACAATAATTTCACTGAGGAAAGAATGTAGTCCAACAGAATATCAGTGGATTGAAGATAGGTATTTTGATGAGATTTCAAAGACCTATAAAAAGACAATCCACATTTCTCAATCTTTCCAACCACCATGAAAAGTAGAAATGATTTAGCAAACCTAAGTAGAAATGCTTGTAATATGTACCCTTGCATTTTACTGCCATTGCAACATTTATGGGTGACCATAAAACCTAATTCCTTTCCCACTATCCTGCTATCTGAATTCCTATATTGTTCTATCATCCATCAGATCTATGTGTTTAAGAACAGAAATAATGACAATCTCCTGTCTTTATTTTTTTTTCCTCAGGCTGCAGAAAGCAAAAATGATTGCTAAGAAACTTGTCTTACTTATTTCACGAGTTCATCTTCTTTTTCCATGTTTTAATTAGTACTATTTATAACACTTCTTTTGCTCCTGAGACATCTTATATTGTAATGTCATTTGGGTTAGCATCCTCACACAGCCTGTTTGAAAGTTGAAACCAGTAGTTTCTGATCCCTGAGAGCCCACCACTGCTTTTAATAAGATCTACTGAAGCTGTTAGGAATTAAAGGTCATTACAGCTTTGTGTATATTTGGGCTATTTGGCAAAATTAGCTTACCATGGTGGCCTGATGGGTAATGATGAGCACATCTGGTTCCATTTCTTCAGAGCTACCACAGCAAGATGTAATTTCAAACATGAGGTCTCAGTATTTACCACCTGGGGAAATCCTCACAGGGATTTAACTCTTCTCTGCCCACTTTAAGATCATTTATTCTGGTTTTTCCTTTGTCTTCAGTGCATCAAACCATTTAATTCCCACCATTTCTGTTTTCTGCCAGGGGCCAGTTCACAATATGAAGTAGAAGATGGTTTGTGACAGGGATAGACAACACCATATGTTCATGCAATGCCTGGAACAGGTGCTGGGCTCACTCTAACTTATACATCTCTCCGTAGAGTGACAGTGCTTTAGATGAAATTTTTGCTTTAGGACAGAGGGTTCACAGCAATGAGCAAGCCAGAATATTTGAAGATATTATTTCATTAAAAACATGAGAAACTATGATTTTTTAATATATATGTTTCAAAGACAGTTCAGTTAAAATGTAAATTCCAGTACTCAAAAAAAACCCCCACAGATGACTATAGTACAGTTTCTTACTGCTAGAAATACATGCAATCACCTTTATTATATAAATTATATCAAATTTAAAATATTACTTAAATCTACTGTTCTGTACATCTTATACTTGATTTGATTGATTGACTGATTGATTGATTGATTTTGCTGGTCATAACTCATTAAATTAAAAGGATATGAGTGGAAATGAAGAGCAACACAGATGTTTAGCTGCACATAGGAGTACACCAGAACTTCCATTGATATTTTCCTGTATTCTCAAAATAGATAAGGTTAGGTTACACACCTGCCTGTTTTACCATTAATATTTACTAGAAAGCATGAGAAATAATAAAATATTATTCAGAAGTATAAGAGTAATGTATAAAAAAACAGAAACACTCTCATGGGACCAAACTTAATTTATGGTCATTCTTGAAAAGCAGACTGCATTTTATACCCAGCAAGTGTGGGCTTTTTATCTTTTGTTTCAATTATTTGCTTGTTTCTGAATTGTCATGAGAGCTGGGGAATGGGAACACCTTCTCCTGTACATTTAGCAACATAACTAAAGTCTCCACATGGATTTGTTCTCTGTTTCTTCCTATTTGTGTGAATGCTGGCATATAATGAAATTAAAGGCAAGACCAAAAAACAGGCACTTGGTCTTGAAGCATTAAGCAAGTAGAGTCATCATCATTCTTATGGGTAATCCCATAAAATTGGATTTGACTTCAGGTTCTTAATTGCCATCAGACACCTGATGACTCCTGGAATGTGGCAAAACCATGGTGATTTTAGCAGAAAGGTGCCTCAGCTTAGCTTTTTGAACAACAGAAGACTGATAACTCATTAAAAAAAAAAGAGGAAATAGAAATAAAATTCCTGTACTGAGACTGAATCTTATCTGCCTGAGACTTGCTCTCCCATTTGCCTAACACCTTTCAAAAAAATTCTCATGAAACATCTGCGACCTGTCCAAAAAACTAGTCTGAGACATTTGTGTCATCATCCTGAAAACACTTCTTGTACTTATGACTAACACAAATCCAGATACCAGGCATACCACGATAGCAGAACTAATTTATAATGAGAAAAAAATAAATTACTCTTTCCCTCCTCCCCTGTTGTTTAATTCGTTTATTAGATGAAATCATTCTACTAAAAAGCCTAATACATTACATAAAAGTACTTATTTTATGGGTACAGAATAATTAGTACTTGGAACTGGTCAACTGGGGTAAGCAGGAAATAAACTTTACCTTTTCATTAGCAAGACACCAATTTCAATCATATTTGAATTTTCTTCACCAGTAAGGGGTTTTTAATATAATTCACAACTTAACTGAAGTTGGGAGCATCATATGATCCATTATGTTGTGTTGAATTTTGCAGGGAAGTCCTACCCCAAAATATTTTTTTTCTTTTCCCACAGATTCAATCTGAAGCATGCTATGCACCATATTGTGGCTGAACTGGTTTTCTTGTCAAAGAGAGCATTGTTAGTTTTAATGGAGTTACAGCAAATATTCAATAACAAAGTGATAGTAACACTAGAAGAGACCCAAAATAATTGTCCAGAATCAATACAGACAGTTCCCTCATGTTGGAAGCCCCATGTGTAGTTCTGCTGCCATTCCAGTACTCCACAAATGTACACAAAAGTAATACTTCCAACTCTGAAATGCAATTGTCAAAGGAAAGACAAAGAAGAAAAATCTGCACATTCAGCAGCTTTGACCTTTTAAAGCTAACATAAGCCCACCCTTTCCAGAAGAGTGTTCCTTGCAAATTCCATGCTGTTTAGCAGGACCTCCTTTCTTAATGCTTTCCCTGCAACATGCATATGTAGTGACATCATCCCATAAAAATTCCCCTGGCTCAGTCTGCTCCCAGTGTAGGTGTGCAGGATATGAGTACAGCCGAGGCTCCAGGGAGCTCATTTCTCACATGAGGGTAGAGGAAATTTTGTAATGCTTACCTATAGCTCTGTCCTTTAGTTGCTATCTGTTACACTAATTAATTCAGAAGCATTTTTGTGTGCAAAATGGTAAAAGGATTCAAACTTCTCACTCACACTTAAGCCCTTTCAACAGTTAATACTCTGCTTCTTTGAAGTCCCTTTAAACTCAACAGGTTGATAGAAACAGCAGTTGAAACTCCATAGAGATTTAGAAACCATCCTTCTCTTTGCTCAAGGTGAGGATGAGCAGTGGTAGCAGTGGCTGGAATTGCAGCTCTTTAGGCAGAAGTAACTCCTTTTAAGAAGAGAATAAAACTGCTGAATCTTTATAGCCAGTCACAGACATGCATAGCTGGTAGTGACTATGCCTCAGTCTCACCTTATTTTTCCCCCTGTGGGGACAGACTAATGAAATTCTGATCTCTTGGCCTACAAGCAGGCAAGCATGAAGGTGGGTTTTCTGCTTTTTTCCTCACAAACTCAGGGTGAGCTGATGGATTTACCACTGAATTTCTTGTATGCAAAAAAATGCATCCACGCTTCACTGGGTAGGAGAACTTAAAGATGGGAATAGCCTTGCATAAAAAATGTACAGTGGGGTTCAAAATCAAATTTTATAGTCAAAAATATAATTCCAGTATGTGGCAACAAAATAGATTTCCAGTCTGTTTTCTGAGTTGTAATTTTCTATGTTTGTCACTTGCACCTTAATTTTAAGTCAAAGCAGATTTTAAATATTACTGTAGTGTTAAATTGTAGTAAGTTGGAATGTCACTATAGATTTAAAAAAAACAAAAACAAAAACAAAAACAACCCCCAACCTCCCCCCCCAAAAAAACAAACAAACAAACAAACAAACAAAACAAAACTCTGCTGAGACATACCTATCAGGTAGTTCCATTAATTAAGGGTGAAAGAAGAAATTTGAGCAAAGCTCAAAATTACATGTGCAACACAAGATACAAAGAAAAATCATCCAGCATTGACATTCACTGGAGGAAAATGAAAGGAGCTCACTATTTAACTTATTGCTTTCTGTAAAACCTTGTGAAACAGCAATAAAACCAAGAATCTTAAATAACCCATCTATTTTAGTTTACTAGCAACAGCTAGTAAACTGAACAAATAGCAACGTGGATGAATCTTATCTGTCTTTGGTGTGACTGTTCACAGTTTCTTAGCAGCTGATACATTAAAAAGCACTGCAGAGTGAATGAGTTTTGAGGCTCTGTCTTTAAAATTCTCAACTTTCAAACTGGCAGACTGTCTTCAGAAAGTGTTTTGTATGTATGTCAGGACTGTCATGAATTTGAGACACTGTGTGTGGTCTTACAGGTCTCATTAAATCCTGTGACTAGATGAGCTAAGTACATGCAATATACTATACTGATAAGTGTAATTAATAGGAGTAAATGGGATGGCCTTGGCTTATGCAAGTAAGGCATCATTAGTTTATTCAGCCATCTGTTCTGATTTGAGTAGGCATTTCCCAGTATGCCAGAAATTACATTCACTTTAGTTTTCTGCAAAAATGATTATGAATAATTCTGACTCATTCTGAAGAATGATTCCTTTCTTCTCCCACCTGAGTTCATTCCTTACAGATAAGCAAAGATCAGCTCACCTCACAGGGCATTACCTGTCCTCACCATTCACACTCTTTAAATATCATCAAGAAATCATAGCAGCTGTTTACATTGGTATCACACTTAAGGCTATAAGTGACATGAGTGATTTATAGCTCTGTATTTACAAGATATCAAAGTGGTTTCTTAGAGAGTAGTGCAATTTCCCTTCTGCTCTGGGTGCATAAAATCGGTGAACCCAATAAACTAGAAAAGCCTCATTAATGGAATCAACTGTCCTTTGTAAGTGAGCAGCAGAAGCCAGCAGATCAAAGGTGCTCCACTTCCTTCAGTAGTGCCTGCACATCTGTTTTGGTTAGATCAAATATGTGGTTAAGCTTTCTGGTTGACAACAACAAAGCTTTTTGCTCTTACTGTTTTTCTAATATATGCTGACTTCAGTTTTCAGCCCATCTTTTTCTATAAATACTTAAGCGTTTTAACATGAAGTTATGGGTCTGATTGATATAAGCTGTGTCTAAGTTTAGCTGCAGTGTTAGAAGAGATGTGATGCCCCTCATCTGGCTCATGTAAATAATAAGATTAGACAGCACTTTGCTGGAGTTAAGTTTCCTTCAAAATAACACCAAATGCTGGGACTTTTTGCATTTGTATCCAGCTGCAAACAAGCCCATGACTGGATCTGGTGTTCTATCCGTAGGTGTGCTCTTGCTTTTGAAAAAGAAATAGAAATCATTAAGAATGGTATAACCTCTTCATAGTTTAAGAAAAACCAAAATAAAATTGTCATTTTGTAAGAACATATTTAACTGGGACCAAATTTGAAGAGTTAAGCATTAGTAGACAAAAATCAAATTTGTTTCATTTTTTTTAATAAGAAAGAAGCTATTTAAATACTGAATAAATTTCAAAATATGTTTCTTAACAGTAATCTCTAAGAAATGTTTTCTTTTCTACTTTTTATCAAACAGGAAAAAACACTATCACATTAAAACACTGCTTACCCAACACTGTCCTTAATCTCTTTTGTATATTTTTCTACAAAGGATTTTGCAATGGGTCATTCTTATTGAATAGCATATATATCCAATAAGCACAGACTACCCCATGGTATTAGACTGGTAGTGGGAAAATGTACTAAAAGCTACCTTGTGAACAAATGTTTTAGTACTGAAAGTGGTCATGTATATATATGGGGCTAGCAGCCCATTGAAATTGTAAAACACTAATCTGATTGTGATGAACTGTGACTTTAAAGAAATCAGGGACAAAAAAAGTGAGGGGAAAAAGGCTAATCTAGTAATGTTGTTTACAAAATTTTCTCTGAGAGGACAGTACCAGGAGTCTTTTAATTTGTTCCCTCTCTTTCCATCTGGCATGCAGAGTTGAGGAAGTTGATCAAAGACAACCAAAAATGCCACATATTTTTGTGTGATACTGCACATGTGTGATTGAAGGCAGTGCTCAGTGCCTGATGCTGCTGTGACCCAATGCCCAGTGCAGTTGGCTCCTTCCTCCTGCTTTGGCAGCTAGGTAAAACAGTATTTACAAGACAATGAATACTGCAAATCCCTGAGTTAATCCAGTCTCCAGTCCAGGACTTCATGATTAGGGTGATTGCATTACTCACAAAAAAAAAAAAAAAAAAAAAAAAAAAAAAAAAAAAAAAAAAAACACCCACCACTCATCCTGTTTATTTTTTAGAATGCAGGAATAATCTGAACAATTTGAAAAAACCAAATCTCATAAAATATGTCAAGAAATGCTTCTTTCTACTCAGGAAGGAAAGCAGATAATTTTAATTCTAGCATTTCTATTTGTAACCTAACATATTTCTTCAGCAAAAGGAGACAAGCAGTGACTTTAAATAGGTCTGCTTGTTTCCTCTTGTTCATATCACTACTCAAAGTGCCTCCACCCTATCCTTTTTTGAGTGATATCCTTATTCATTCTTATTTATGAGGGTTGGGTTATCCAATTCACTTACAAAGTCAACAAGGCAGGTTAACCAGGGTTTTAGATCAATAGCAAATGTTACATTTCATATGCCCTAAGTACAAACTAGAATTAGCATAAACATTTATAAAAGGCTTCAAGGAAAATGGATATATGAACAATGTTTATTTGTTTGCTTATTTAGGTTTCCTTTGTTCACAGATCACTTGGTATTTGTTTAAAATTATACAGTGGTTTGATTCTTACCAACTTTAGATAGCAGAGCATATATGTTTATATAAAGCTGAATTATCCTCCCCAAAGATGGAAATTACAGCCAAAGATTATCCTAATGAGAAACTGACCTCTTACAAGATTTATTCTTCACACTGTGAACCAAGTATGGAAGATAACAAACATGGATTCCTAAATTTTGCAAGTAGTCTCTCTAACTGCATTTCATTTTGAATCTTTGTCTCATAGTGAGTCCAGCAGGATCTGTGCTTTATGAATCTGTATATAGAATTTAGAGTAGAATCATGGAGTATGTTGAGTTGGAAGGGATTTATCAGGATCATTGAGTCAACTCCTGGCGCTGCGTAGGACATCCCAAGAATCATACCCTTGCCTGAAAGCATTGTCCAAACGCTTCTCAAACTCTGCCAGGTTTGGCACTGTGACCACTTCTCTGGGGAGCCTCTTCTAGTGCCCAACCACCCTCTGGTTGTAGAACCTTTTCCTGGTGTCTACCCTAAATCTTCCCAAACTCAGTTTCATGCTGTTTCCTTGAGTCCTGTCACTGATCATGAGTGCAGATGACCTACCCCTCCACTTCCCTCACAAGGAAGTTTCAGACTTCAGTGAGGTGTCCCCTCAGTCTCCTCTTCAGGCTTAACAGACCAAGTGCCCTCAGCTGCTCCTCATGAAGCTTCCCCTCAAGGCCCTTCACCATCCTAATGGCCCTCCTTTTACACTCTCTGAGAGCTTAATATCTTTTATATTGTGGTGTCCAAAACTGCCCCCAGCACTTGAGATGAGGCTGCTCCAGCTCAGAGCAGAGCAGGACAATCCCCTCTCTTGCCCAGCTGGCCACGCTGTGCCTGATGCCCCCCAGGACAGGGTTGTTCCTCCTGGCTGCCAGGGCACTGCTGACTCATGTTCAACATGCCACTGACCAGGACCCCCAGGTGCTTTTCCAAAAGCAGCTCTGGTCTCCAGCATCTCATTCTTCCGTCTATATACACAACCAGGCTTGCCCTGGTTGCAGAATCAGCACTTCCCCCTGTTGAACTTCATATGGTTGGTGATTGCCCATCTCTCTGATTGGTCAAGGTCTCTCTGCAGGGCCACTCTGCCCTCGAGGGAGTCAACAGCTGCTCTCAGTTTAGTGTCATCAGCTAAATTACATAATATTCTTAGTATTCCTTCAAGTTCTGTGTCCAAGTCATTTATAAAGATGTTGAAGAGCACAGGGCTGAGGATGGACCCCTGCAGATGCCAGCCTGATAACACCCCGTTCGCTATAACTCTTTGTGCCTGACCCTTGAGACAATTGTTAACCCATCACAAGATGTGTTTATTCAGCCGAGTGCCAGACACTTTGTCCAGAAGGATCCTGTGTGAGACAGTATCAAAAGCCTTACTGAAGTTCAAAAATGCTACATCTTTCTTTTCTAGGTCATCTAGGTGGGTTGCCCTGTTGTAGAAGGAAGATTCAACAAGCAGGACTTTCATCTCATGAAGCTGTACTAGCAGTGATGACTGTGTCATCCTCCAGGTGTTTTTCAATACTTCCCAGAATAATCTTGCCCATGACTTTACCAGGCACTGAAGTGAGACAGTTCTGTAGTTTTCAGGGTATTTCTTCATGGCCTTGAAAACTGGGATGATGTTTGCCAGTTTCCAGTCAGATGGGACCTCTTTGATCTCCCAAGACCACTCAAAAATCATCAAGAGAAGTTCTGTGATAGTATCAGTTAGCTCATTGATGATTCTCAGATGAATCCCATAAGACCCCACAGATTTCTAGGGATCCAGCTGAAGAAATGGATCCTGCATAAGTTCAGGGTCTGGGATTTGATCATTCTTGCAGCAATGGTCTTCCAGCTCAGGGCATTGAGACCCCTTTGTTCTGTCATCTGCGTTGAAGACAGAGGCAAAAAAATGCATTAAACACCTCTGCCTTTCTTTGTCTCTGTTTGTGAGGTGAATGTCCTCATCCTGTAACAAACCAGTGTTATTTCTACCTGGCTTTTGTCATTAATATATTTGAAAAAAACTCTTTTTATTGTCACCCACACTTCTGGCCAGCTTCAACTCCAGTTGAGCTTTAGCCACATGAATTTTCTCCCTACAGTAGCAAGAAGCATCTCTTATTCTTCCCATGTCACCTGACTTTGTTTCCACTAGGCTTACACCTTTCTTTTTCTTATTTCCAAGAGAACTATTCAGTCCCTATTCAGCCAAGCCAGCCTTCTGCCATGTCTGCTTGACTTGAGGCATCTGGGAATTGACTGCTCCTGTGCCTTAGGAGGTGTTTAAAAAGTAAAAAGCACTGAAGGTAGTGTCTTACAAGCAAAAACCGTACCCTACAAAAATTTTGAGCATGCCCTACACATATTACAAACAATGCATTTAATTCATCAGCAGAATTAGACCAGAACCTAAAAGTCAGTAAACTGATCATCAGTGTTTTGAAAGTACACATTTAACAATCTGAATAATCTAGTAAAGAGCATTTATTTTCAGCTATATCATGAGTGTTAATTTAAAGCCACTAAATTTCTGTAATCTGCTTTTTCTTTTCAGAACTGAGCATTCGTATTTACACCTAAGTGATGGTGCTAATGGATAGTTATTCATATACCAGACTTATCAAGACATTATTTTCCTGAGGCTCTTTAGGCTAATCCCCAGAACAGATTAGCAGTCTGTCCTGGATAGCAATGTAGCAACGTGTGAAAAAGAAAACATGAAGATTTTTGATGTAGCATTGGGGTATTGCTAGAAAGTAGCTTGCATTCCAGTAGCGGTACTTAGGACATAACTTGAGTTCTTCTCTCTTAGAGATTTTCTTCTTTCTTAGGATCTTCAGAGAAAAGACTCCCAGTCTTCAGTATCCTCCAGGAAATACTATGCCAAAGTAGTCTAGTTCAGGATTTATTTTGTATCTATCAATGTGGTTTAGCTGTAACCCATTCTCAGCAAGGGAATCTCCATATGTCATCTTCTACTTCCACAAATGTGCCAGTCTAGATCTTTCCTGACAGCCCTGATTTTAGATGCCAAAAATTTCTACTCTTTCTTTAATGAAACATTTCATTTTTAACCCTTTTGCATTGAAGAAAGTGGGAATTCTGCCAGGATTTCATCCTATCTGCTTTCTGAAAACGTGCTATATCACGTGACGTTCCCAGCACAGCATTGGGTAGGCTGTATCCTGCAGAACGACATCTTTTGTAAACAAGATTTAGAAATCTTGGAGGGAATTTCCTGCTGCTGGTCAGATTGTTTTGAACACCATTGACCTTGCTGCAGATTTCTATTCTAAGAGCAGCTATTCATCTGTGTCCCATCCAATTGCTTTGATGACAGTAACTGCTGGGGAGGTGGATAAGGAAATCTAGAGACACTCGTTCCAGTTGTGAGGCCTGCTGATAACCAGCCCAGACTGTGCTCTGGCTGGTCTATACCAATTTAAACAGTTTGGAAGGAAATAACTTCACTGAGGAAGGAAGCAAGGGAATGCAGAAAGCAAACCAAAAAAAAATTCCAAGTACAGTGCTAACCTAGACCACACCATTTGCCATCATACTACCAACATTCTGCATCAAAACACAGGGCAACCATGCCTCAGACTGCATGAAAAGCTTATTTCTAAAATGCACTGGCACTCAAGGCATTCTCAGACACTCTTCATATTGCCAGCCCTTATTAAGCAGATAAATCTGCACCATTTGTTCCTACTTTGCAAAGAATGTTACACTCCTTAACAAGAAAAAAGTGTTTCATACACTTAGAATTGTAATGACTCATTTGTGGATTTTTTCTGAACAGAAGAATGGTATCAAGGCACAAAAGGCAAACCACAGGAAGCAAAACTGATTTACTTAGTTTCGTATCTTCGAAGTCAAAAACTCTTCTAGCTTCTTTATCTCTCCCCTATAAAAATGTATTTGTGTAAGAATTATGTTTTAGTGGACTTAATATCTGGATAATATTCTTTTCTTTGGCCTCTTCTGATGGTATGACTTCACAATCATAAAGTAGTTTTCATGTTTCAAATAATTGAGAGGTCTCACCAAGTGAAGCCTCTCCAAAAGCAGTACCTAATCAGATCATAGACATTAAGAGTAAAAAAGAGACAATCAAAAATTGTTTCATGATCACACCACAGGAAGAGTATCTACTTAGCAGGGATGATTTCTCTAGACAGTCTCAACATTTAATAGGAAGTCTTTCTATTCTCTGTCTGTTTTACTGTATAATAAACAGCAGATGTAGTCTGAAGCAGCCTGAAATTATTAGAAATGTTAAACTATTTCCATAGCCTACATAATGAGGATCAACAATTTAGTAAATATTCGGTATCATCATTTGATATTGAAACCATCAAGTGTATTACATAATTTTCAGTATTTTAGATTTTTATGGAAAGAATAAAATAATTTCTATATGGTGACTTACTAATGGCTTGAAAAGAACAGAATGGAGACTCAAGGCATCAGTCTATGTAGGTACCTAGAACTGGAGTTCTGAGTCATGTAAGCTAAATTTCAGTATGTTTTGTTTTATTATGTTTAGTGCATTACTGAATGTAAATGTTTCATCAGTTCTTCAGGTTCTTCAGTTCTTCAGAAACCCTCCACTGAGAGTTATGTAATGACATCCCAGGTTCATACCATGTAAGATCTGTCTCAAAGACTGACTGAAATCACTGATCACATTTCCACTGACCTACAGTTTAAGAGAGTGGCAAAATTATGTTCCAAGTTTGCACATCTATGCAACTTTGGCTGACACAGAACAAGGAATTCTTACAGAACTGTTTATGATCCCAAATTATGCTCATTTCTGAAATTAAAAATAGATGATACAAAAAAACCAGCTTAGATATAGCTTGAAACTTATAGGGTAGAGCATGCAAAAGTTACATAAAGAGAAATTATATTTGATATTCATCCTGAAATTAAGTATAGAAGGGTAAGGATAAAATATTACCTATAAGATGAAGGAGAATATTCCTTTATTCAAAAGCAGATATGCAGAATTTATAATCTGGACTTCTTTTTCTTCTCTCACGTGTAAAACTATTAGAGAAATACAAAACAAATTCAAGATACAAACAGGAACATGATTCAGAGGACTGCAAGGGTGATGCAGTGATACAGGACAGCACAAAAGCAAACAGCCTATTCCATTGTCCTCTTAATATGTGAGCTAAGAGTCAAACATTGAGGCTGTATAATGTTTTCCAGTTTTGCTTAGGAGAATAAGAACCAAGGTTAAACCTGTATCACAGTTGTCCCATCTGTTAAACAAACAACTGGTCTGAAGGGTTCCTTGTGGATGCAATACAGATTTTCATCTTAGGTCTGCAGCATAACCAATTTCTAGTGTGACTGATCTTCCTGTGGCCACGGACCACATGTTTTAAGAACAGTGCTTAACTTCTCTCTAAACAAGTTAGTGGAACCTGGGCCTGAGAACATGATTTTGGTCTGCATTTTCTAGAAGGTTTAGCTACACAGTCAGGTGGGGTAATTTATATCCCTGACAGCTGGGTTTTGGCTTGCTTTCTCACAGACAACAGCACTGTCTTATGGCAGATATAAGAGATGATGATTGCATGATTTTTCTGAAATTACTGTTTAGAAAAATTGATTTTCCAGCAATTTTCATTCATTGTTTGGAATAGAAGCTGAGCCTGATCTAGTCATCCTGGTCATTTGTTTAGCTGTCATTTCATTGGGGTTTGTATCTCAGATTAATTGAGATTAATTGAAATTAATTTAATCTGAAATAAGTGACAATGCACTCCTTGGATGTAAGCATGTCCCCACCACACTCTTGAGCATATCTAATCCTCCCTGCATCATCATGGCATTTACAAAATATGATTTTTTTTATTTTTTTTCTCAAACACTTCTACTAAGAACAAATGGCTTCCTAGGCATCTTTGTTTTAAGGAATCATCTTTGTGTTCCCCATGGTAACACTACTGAAAGTTTACCCTGTTTTGAAATATCTTCTACTGTTAGAATGCTGCAAAAGCAGGACAGAAAAAACCCCCAAAAGATAACTCTCTACGCTTTCCTCTGTGATGTGCACCCAGTGTAAAGCTCTCTGTTGTTAGATTTACACAACAATCAGCGATCACCTTGCCTTGTTTCTGTGTTTCATCACTCAGTTTCCCTCTGGTCTTGCTGACACTCCCGACACACCTTCCTTGCAGTCACTTGCACATCAGTCAACAGCTGCCTTCTCACACATCCCAGCCCTGATGATCTGCTTGTGATGCACTGGCAGATAGTGCTGGGGATGAAATTCAGTAACACAATCTATCAAAGGCTGATCATACATTGTGCTGCTGTAAATGTTGGTGTTGTCAGGTGCTGAGCTGAAGTAGGAAACTGAGTTAGCTCAAAATAAGTAGGGGGTTATTGGACATGGGGTTGATTTGCTTTCTTTGTTTGTTTTGCTGTCAGGTTAGTTTTTAGCCATAGTAAATCCTGATCCAAGTCATTGTGTGAACTTTTCTGGTAGAACAAAGGCAGGAATGGGAGTGCATAGGTGGGGATGGAAAGCAAGCTCTCATTTACACCAACTTTAAATTACTTTGAAACCACAACCACCTTTACAGAGGTGAAAATAAGTCCAGGACATGAGCACCACTGATGAAATGTTACAACATTTGTCAGAAGCACAAACTAAATAATCATTCCCATCCCTGGCCTCACCACTACCTAAAGATCAGCATCAACATTTGCTACCAGGAGTCAGTATCTCCCCTACCCCATGTCATTCTCTTCATTCTTCATGTTATGCATATATATGCATTACTTAAAACAACCATTACACAGGATAAAGTCTATGCTACAAGAAGATCCACAGTTACCCTGCCTTGCAGCTCCAATATTTACAGTAGATGTTGGTAGTCCTGTTGCAAATATCTTTGAAATGGATTTTGTGATGTAATGCAATGTATGTGACTTGTCATGAGCCCCTGCTGTATGAGCATAGGGTTGGGTTTGTTTGGTTTTTTTCCCTAAATCACATTAAAAGCCCAAATTATTCCTTTTCTTTTGAGATTAATCATAAGCCATTTTTAAGATAATTTGCCAGGCAAAAAGGGTAATACAAGTAGATAGAAAATAAGATATTAATCATTGCAAATCCCCACCCCCCAAAAGTAGTCATTAATCAGTTCTGTGCCACACAGGCACGTTGTCCTTGCATTAGAAAAAATATTGCCAAAATTCCTCCCACGTGCACCAAAGAGTACAAGGCTCTTCAGTTTTAATAAACATGCACACACAAACACACTTGATATGCCAAGGCAGGAGGCCTGGAGTATTTGAGACAAGGTGGCAGCACCACGCAACAATAGTGCAGTTTGTACTGCTGGCAGCACTGGCATACCACTGGCCAGAACTTCAAAAGTGTCCAAAAGACCAAAGAAACTGCTGCAAAGAGAGAGCAACTTTAAATGCCGATGGAGGGCTTTGAAGTGATTATTAACAATGCATCCCATAGCCCGAGGCATGCACAAAGTATGTCTGTACACCAGGCTGCTGAATGGAACAGGGTTTGTTTATCAGCCCCTCCACCGAGACCACAGAGGCTCCCTCTGAAACAATTTATTCTCCTCATCTCCTGCAGCTGAAAGTGCTTACAGGCATTTTCTCTGGGACAGATTCAGCTAATAAATGATTGGGTCACTGGAAGTGGTAGTAAGTCCTATCTGCAGAAAGCTGTAAGCCATACTCCACACCAGAGGAAAAGAGGCCCAAAGACTATATTGTGTGCTTGTGTTTGTGTTCCACTCTTGACAACACTGATTTGAATGTTTGTGGCCAAATGTAATTTCTGTGCAATCGCCCCCTGGATGTGTTAGGTGGGCATAGAAGCACCAGTAGAAATCATCTGACCTTTCACAAAGGGAGTAGCAAGGGACTTCCAGTAATTACTGTTAAGACTGCTGCAAACCATTTTCCTTCTGCAGACTTCTGTTTTTCTGCTAAACTTTGGCTGTTTTACTGCTGTCATGCAAGCTCAAATTGTGCCCCCATCATTTGTCTGTATGGGTTTTCTGTCTTTTCCTGGGACCCGGACAAAAGACTTTCTGGGCATGAATGACTGCTTTGTTTCCCTGCTCTGAAGAGATCTTAGGCAAATGTAGTCAAACTCCAAGTTTGGTAGGAAAAAAAAAAAAAAAAAAAAAAAAAAACAACTGGGCAGGTTTGTAGCCTTCAAAACCATGGCTGAATACTTTGAAGTTATGATAGAATTTTTCCTCATGTCTTCTGTTCTCTGTGAAGAAATTACTTCATAGCTACTCTTCACTGTGTGGCTAAAAAGTCATAGTCAGGCATGAAATAAGAACATTACTCTAGAGAGGACAACTTAGGATCTCATTCAAAGTGAATTTATCCTTTAAAGCTCAGTGAAGCAAATAATGAAACTAAGAAACTGGATTTATTGCAGAAGCTAAAGTATAAAAGACTCATGAATGACAATCTCTGGTTTTGTATTCCTGTCAAATATGTATTTGTAACCCCGTTGCCCTATGGATAGATACTGTATCAAGATATCTTTGGCTAAAAGATACAACCAAGCCACAGAGCTGCCCTGCGTATTTCAAGAAAAGGGGAATTAGTTGCATTTAGCTTGCCATGTCCTTTTATTCTTTAAGACTCTTTTAGCTGCCTAAAAACCAAGGTTTTTTTATTAGAAAACTGACTTCAGCTTTTGCCCATTTATTTCAACATATTTCCAAGAGAAGTCAATAATGAATGTTTAAGCTCCTTTTTCCTTTAATAGGTGAAGTTTAATTAAACAAATATCCTGTTTTAATATGTGCTGCTACACTGAGGTCTGAGCACCTGAAAAGATTAGCTAAAATAAAATGTCAGCATTTGGTTTTGTTCACTGGTTACTAGCTAACATTCAGGAGTATAAATTGATTTCAGATGGGAATGTCAGCTGCATGCTCTGGCTAGAAATGAAGCTCTGACTCAGAGGGGTAGAAAAGATATTACAATCCAAATTTCTCAACTTAATTTCTTCCACGTAGGGGAATGACACCAAGGGGGAATTCATCCTGTATTCATTGAAGTATTTTGTTCTACCCCCAAATAACTGCTAGCTCTTTCTAAACAGTGCCATAGGCCATTGTGAAGCCTTTCTCCCCAGACCACTCTTCTCATGCCTTGCCTAAAGTCATCCCCCACCATGTTTTTCAGGGTTTCCCACAATCTCGCAGACTAGTATGGCTTTTAACCATCAAAGCAAAGCAGCAGGAGGATGGATTTTGAATAAAACAAAATAACAGTTTGGGGAGAAATGTCTGGTTTTTGCTAAAACTGAAAGACTTTTTAAAAGATTGGAAAATCGTTTGTTTCTAACCATGCTTGTAGAAGTTTCACATGAGGCATCAATCACAAGAAGGAAACAGAAAAGAAGGTAGTGGTGACATTATTCCCAAGTGCTTTTAATCACTAGC
Organism: Phylloscopus collybita; assembly: GCA_027886175.1. Lineage (NCBI taxonomy): Eukaryota > Metazoa > Chordata > Aves > Passeriformes > Phylloscopidae > Phylloscopus > Phylloscopus collybita. The sequence goes on along the minus strand of JAJNNQ010000009.1, from coordinate 26,530,634 downwards.
CCAGCAGTTATGGTATTTATCTAAGATAATTAGGACACATGTACTGCTTCTTGCACTGTACTGTGTGGTTATAGCAGCTCAGGACAGCACAGCTCTCACCTCAGCTGCTCTTCACTGAGCTGCTAACCCTCCAAGAGGAGCACCAGTGGCTGTCAAGTTTTCAGAGCCAACAAGCTCTTGTTCTGTGCAAGTTTCATCCTGACATGAGCTATGCAGTCCCCAGTAGGAAAACTCAAGCTCTCTGGTGTGGTCTGAAAGCTGTAGGTCCCAGTCCTGTCAGGTGACAGAGAGAGAGTGAACCAGCAAACTGATACACAGTCAGGTGACATTCTTTTTAATGCAGAGGGGTGTAGCTGAGCTCTGCTGGGTTGAACTCCTGTTATGCAGCTCTGTAAAAAGTTGATCAAATATCTCTCCTGAGATATGGAGGACTCAAACACAGCTTATTCTTTTTCTTAAATCAGTAACATCAGAGGACCTATGACTTATGACTTGGGTTTACAGGGAATCTGCAGCAGCTGCAGACATTGTATTTAATTTGGCTGTTTGGACTATGTGTAAGGAGCATGTACTTCCTCTAGCCTCCAGTGCCCAGAACAGTGTGCTGTACTATGGGTGTAATACCTGGCATAACCAATAAAATTCCATGTGGGACTGACTTGACTTTCCTATTTTATGTTGAGGCTGACAATTTTTCCTTTGAAAATGGGTATCAAGCAAATGGCAAGTAAACTCTCGGTTCAATTTGCAGCTTGAAAACAGGCAAATGTAATATCTAGTTCTGAGATAAGCTTGATCATCTACTCATCCTTTTCAAAATCTGTTTAAAGAAAGTCTCATCCCAAATTTAGTTCCTAATAAAGCCCCTGTTCCTTTGAGTGGCATAATTTCATTCATGGCTTAAGTGTGGCTCTAATTCTGCTAATGATTAACCACCACAGCATTTAACCATATGAACATAAATGTGTGGATCCCTTCAAAGGCCTTCCAAGTTTTCTTCATCCTCTGGACAAACCCTCAAGGGGCAAGTCACCAAAAGATGTTTTTGTCTTTCCTTCCCCACCCTTTGCCTTTTTGTCCAGTTCTAAGCAACCATAAAATATGTGCTACACACTTCTGTGATGCAGGGAGAATAATAAGCTGCCCTGGGCCAAGTCACTTACAGAAGCAATAGAAGAGTATTTTAACTGAGCAGGAAGCTATTTATCTCCAAATTACTTATGTTTTAAGAGCACTTTAAAAAATCTTCCTCTTTTGACCAAATCAAAACAAACCTCCAAACAAAAATGTTCACTAAGTATCCAAACATGAATAAAAAATATTCAGAGAAATTTGTGGGAAAGAACTCAGAACCTAAATCCAAAAGTCCTCACACAGATTTTATTCAGTCAGAAATTGTTCTTAATTAATTGAGGCTAAGCAATGAGTAAAGCTTTCGGAATTTAACCATCTCCTTACATAATTGCATTTTTTTTTAAATTAGGCTTTTTAATCTGATACTTTCATACAGCATTGCACCAGCAGACTCACAAACTATAAACTGTCTCCTACAAGCCATGAAATTGAAGCCAAGAGCTTTTGACTAACTTGAAATTTGCTGCTGCAAGGGATAAACGTGCCAGATCCTAGTATGTGGGTCACTTGTTTTGCCAGACCATTCAGTGTATGAACAGATTTGTATTTCTTATCCTGAAGAGGGCAGAGAATAAGTATTTTCACCATTTTTCAACTTTTTGTGTTTTACAAGTAAATGTGTGGTAGTCAAAAACTGGAATATGGAATATGGAATTAATTATATTTAGATCATAACAGTGAATTTCTTAATATCTGTGCTGTCATTTCCCATCCTAACACTTCAGTATGCACATTGCAGCATCTGCCTAGTTCTAGAACAGGCACTGATTGGCTGAAGAGTATGGATCAGTAAATTGAATTACTGCCAAAGCACATCACAACAGGGTAAAAGGCTATTTGAAGGGTGTTTTGAACAAACTTGCAGGGCATTTTGAACAAACTTGTAGAGCCACTGCCTCCGCTTTTCCTGTCCTGTCAACAAAATTCAAATACCAAAGCTCTCAGTAAATTTCACAACGGATAAAAAAATCTAAAAACCATAGTTTTAGTTGCTCTTCTCTTTGTGCATCACAATAACGCACAGTCCTAAATTTGTAAAAGGAAATTTTCTTAGGGTCATGAATCAGCAATATCTTCTCTTACTCATGTAATATGAGAGCCTATCACATAACTACATGCTCTGGAAAATATGAATCTGAATCAGATGACTGGGCTAAAATTCTCCATAGCTCAATTACAATAGCTAATTATGCATTTTATTTCCCATTTTCCTTAACAATTAACTTAGTTGAGCATTAAGAGTGCACCATATAAAAATCTTTCTACAGCCAGACCTTAAGAAAGCAAGATAGAAAAAGTTATGGAAGAATCTGGTTAATGTGATGAAAAAATATTTTGTGCAAAAAAATTGATGAAATTTGGGGTTGTTAAGCATATTTCTGTAGAAGTTTGTTTTGGTTTGGTTTTTGGTTGGGGTTTGGTTGGGAGTTTTTTGTGCTTTGTTTGACTGGATTAGTCCTTTATTGCCTATCATGCACAAGGCAGCTGTTCAGATTAATAGTTTTGAGGCGGGGTTATTCAGATACGCAGGGGTTTTGTTTTCAACTGCAGTGTTTCTGTGCTTTGGTTTTTGAACGTGTAGCATGTGATCTTTGTTAAAACCCTGCTGTGGAATGCTGACACACACACAAGATTATTTTCCCTGCTAGGGGTTCATATAGATTTATAAGAAACCTGAAAAAAATGCAGACTCAACTTTTATTTTCCATTCAGAAAGAAACACAGCTGTCATGTTGGTGACAAATAGCTTTTAATTTTAAACTTTAGGATGAAAGGAGCAGGCATCTTTCCTGACCACACTGTGGCAGGATAAAACTCATTATATCCTATGAGTTACAAGCCACGGACGTTATCTGCAGGTAACTGAATATAACATCTTACCAAAAGCTTCAGACAAGAGCTGTTCTTAAGGTCAGCTTTCCTAAAACCAGGCCATGGACACTACTTTCTCCTGTAGTGGGGACCAACTGCTCTTCCAAACCTATCTGGCATTTCCATCTATGAGTACAAAGCAAAAAGGAATAAAAATGAAGATTTGCACAAAGATTGGGAGTAAAGCATGGCTTTCTTAGTCAGAAGCTGGTAAAAGCAAATGTTTTCTTCACAACAAAACTCCAGGCTAAGATACTGTCAGTGGGAACATTTCACAGGATAAATGTTCAAGGGAAGGAATTGCTTTCTCAAACCTTGGATTGATTGCAGGGCCAGTCAATAAGTCTTGCAGAAAATGGTCTCAGTGGTAGTGTATACTCTGTCTGAACTAACTGACACAATTTCTGTAGTAATCCCCTAAAATCTTGCCTTGCTGGAGGGTTTGCACCTGTAGAGTGCCAGATTTCTTTCTTTGTTTCTTGTTTTAAACCCCCACCCATTCAATTTGCTGAGACAATGCAGTGGCTTGACGGCCACAATACAGCACTGGGGTGTGGAAGAGAAAACCATGTGTCAGCCATCTGTAGGGCACTGGGCTCCCCAGCATCTGCTACTCACATTCCAAGGTTATATGGGCAGATCATCTCCTGAGGTCCATGAATGGCATGTGCCTCGCAAAAGGAAGGGACATTCCCTCCTCCTGCTGCTGCTGCTGCTGCTGGGATTCCTCTAGCTGGGAGGCTGGATGAAATAGTTCCAGCCTTCCCACCACAGGGAAATATGGTCTTTGTAGCTTTTGTTGTTTTCCGTTTTGTGGTGTAAAGCCCACTTTGATGTGACTTTAGGGGTAACCACACAGGCAGTGTCCCTGGCTGGGTGGCTTGCAGGGGCCCACAGCAAGAGAAGGCAGCTGGGCATCAGCCCTGCGATCCTACACAGGAGAACCCCTTGCTGGAATTCTCTTACCGACAGAAAATCTCTCAGTACTGCTATAAGGAATATTTTTCTATCTGCCTGTCTGTCTACCCTCACCTGTACTTCAGACTCTCTTGCCACTGAAGGAAATCAAAGAGATTTCCTGGCTCAGAAAGTCAGTCATTATAAAGAAATGTGTTTTCTTTTATGATGCTGGCACTTTGCCACTTCACAGCAGCTAAGATCTCTGCCTACTATTCAAGACAGATAGAAATGTACACATAGTCTATTCCCAAGCTAAAATTTTAAAATATAAATAAATATAAGTAAAATATAAAATTATTCTGAATATATTAATATATTATGGAGCCTGAGCCTGGGAAAGGAATTGCAGGGTATTTCTCTTGTATTGCCTGGAGAGATTTCTCTGTAACAGTTGTAAATACTTTTTTTGCTATGTAAAGTTAGGGAATTTTCCTGCACAATAGGTAACTGTAAAGCAATTCATGAAAATGAAATTTAATTCCATTGCCGCCACACCCACATCAGGGGGACCATGAAAGTACAAGACACAGTGAAGTGAAAACAGTTTATTTGGTCTTTTTAGAAGTGTATTTGCCACCATCCAATCCAATTTCATGTTCAAAATCAAAGCTTCATTTCTACAGTATAATACAAATTAATTAATTTATACAAATCATCATCGTAGTTCCCCTATTTCAGAAAAAAAAAAAAAAGTGCTGTGGGCAAATTATCTACCTAAAACTATTCCAGTCTTCTGTGAGACTAATAAAATAATAATCTGAATGACTGAATGTGGTAAACAAAGCGTATCTAATAGCCCTTTAAAAGCTTTCTAATTGTCTAAAATGTCATTTGCCTGAAATTTGATTTTAAACATAAAGTATTCTATCTGTAATGTAATAGGAGCTTCAAATCATTATACTTTTCATGTAATACATTTTTTTTATTTGTTCTAGGAACTGAGCAGAATATCTGTAATGAGAGGAAAATATTTCTCTGAACTTACTCTATCTCTGGCTATATATTTCTAGGTAAAAAGTCAAAGGAAAGGAGTTTGAGCTTTAACCTATCTAAACTTATCTGCAAAATATACTCAGATGTAGTTTGAAAGACAGAGACAAATAGTGTGTTTAACCTTAGGAGGTGCTTGGGTTTTCCCTAATCTCGACCTGCCACATAGCTCAAAGTGGAAGCCTTTGAAATGTTTTTACAAAAATATTTACTTTTTTTTTTTATTTGGGAATGGAGAAGATTAACAAGGCTTTTCCTCTCCCTTTCTTTTTAAGCTTGCAAACAGTTTAGTCATGAACCTCTGCAGGCTGGCATGTTCTGTTGTGTTTATCTGACGGTGACAAAACAAACTTCAAATATCTCAAGGGCTCAGTTTAATCCGTTGAGTATAGAACAGCCTTTTATCTAAAGATGTCTAATTAATAGACCAGTCATTTAGCAATGAGCCCTGCATCATGTTAGTTTCTGTAGGAACTTCTTCATTACAATTATTCATTAAAAAAAAAGAGAAGGGAAGTGTACAAAATTAGTCAAAACTGCAGAATTTTAACATCCTGGAATAACGTACTGCTTGAAGTCTGGATGCTAAATACACTTTGCATCTGCTTCTTTTGCTGATATATTGACTGACCCCATGAGCTATTGATGTATTGAATATTTGGGTTCATATACTGGGAGAAGGAGCCAGCACCCAACCCAGCAGTCTTAACCATACAAAACTCTCCATGATCCCAGTGTTGCTGTTCAAGATGCTCAGTCTAGATGTGCTGCCAAGTCAAGTAAGGACAGGAAGAATTAAATCCTCAGGACTGAAAAGGGCAGTTACCTTGGTAAAGAGCAAACTGGAGGGACTATGCAGGCATTGTGCAAGTGGGTGAAGGAGTAAGAGTTCCAGCACTGGGGCACATTATACAAGAAATATCTACAGCTCACTGATTCTTTGTTGTGAGCATGTTTCTAGCAAAAGGTCAGTTTAGTATTTCATTTAGTAAATTGAACATTTAGTATGTTCAATCATTACTAAAATCTAAAAGTGCCAGAACTAAAAAAGAAAATGCAGGCTGAGAAAAGGAGGAAAATGTCTTTTTTCTTTAAGAGAAGAAAAATCTATTGACAGCAAAATAAAACAGAAGTTTGGCACCACACTCAGTGCATCTTCATAGGCAATAACACCACAAATTAATGACACATTGAATATTTTTGGCTATTTAAGTTCTTTTTCATAGCCCCATTGACATTTTCATAAGCCCCTTGGCTGCAGAGTCAATTTTTCTGGATTCCAGTTTGCCCCAGTTTAAGAGTGAATTTTCCTGTTTCTAATCATCCATAATCTCCCATCACCCTCACTCATTACATCAATCTCCCAGCTAGCATGAGAAGCTGATGACAGTGCACAATGCCTGACATCTCCATACTATTCCTAGATGCAAAAGTCATCTTGTGTCCCAGCCAAAACAACAAATACTAAAATGACTGATTGAGAAACAATTAAGAAAATAAAGGATTTGATACCTGAGTAGATGGTAGAACTTTGAAGGTGTGGAGGAAAGCTTGAAATTTCTAAACAACCTCAGTTTATTTTATTTAACACTCCTTTCTTTCTGTTTTAACTCATATGAACCATGATGATACACTTCTTTGTGAACCAAAGAGAGTACTATATTTGAGGCTTTCTTTCTCACAGAAGAACTTCATTTTCTGTTCAGTAATGAACACACAGGTGGCTTGTGGAACAATTCACTTGGAATAACCATTAAGCTGGCCCACATTTCTCATAGAACCCTTGACCTGAGGACTCCCTGCTCCTGCAACTTGAGAGGAATGCATTTTCTAGTGCTGTTTCTTAGCATTCATTTTGTTGATGTGGCTGTTGAGCTATGTGGAACACAACTTGAACTGCAAGTCAGCCGTGGAAATACTTGTCTTAAACCTGTTAACTCATTTCCACAGTCATGACAAAAGCCCAAGCCAGCTGCTAATACATATTAAATAAAGACAGGTGGTTGAGGTTTATGTTCAATTTATTTACTGGTTTATTATGTGGCTTAAAAATCTGAGAAGAAATTTTTAAAGGTTTTGTCTCAATTACATGGATTTAAATCCCAAATAGCATCCCTTTCCACTAATAATAGCAATCATGAAATATTTTCAAGCTTTTTCTACATGCTACTTTTACAAAATATACATAAACATAACTAATTAGTCTGGACAAACACAGAAATGAACTGGAATTGTCCAATAGGTTGTAGCAGTAACAGTAGCAGTAAGTTTTAATCATTTGAGCACAAGGCTTTGGTTACCAATGAAAGTATACTTTTTCAACACAATTTTCTGAAGAAATGTGGCTTATGGGAGAACACTGGCTCTTCATCCATCCATCCACTGGTACCCATTTCTCCAACAAGATATTAATCTCAGAGCTTACATGCAATTTATATATTCATTATTTTCTGTATTTAAGAGTAAAATATTTGAATCTCACTCTCAGGCACAGCTCCTCTCTTTACATAATCCTTCTGCTCCTTGTTGCACCCCCAGTGAAAATGATAGCCCATCTTGGTAGGTTATTTACAAACATTAAGAAATTATTCCTGTTTCAAAGAGAACTGAGCCTCTTGGTTCTCTGTACACTTTCTTTTTTTCTTTTTTTTTTTTTTTTTCTTTCTCTCTTTCTCTCTCTCCCTCCTGTTTTTCAGTCTGACAAGACCTTGTTTCAATCTTCTATCTATACTTTTCTCCTTTTTTCATTTTCCTTTCCCCTTATGTGGTGTCCACCAAGCAAAGAAGGAAAATACATTTGGCCTCCTTCTGAACAGGACTTCTAAGATGGTACAACTCTCCTTGGATACTACAATATTACACAGCTCCTAAGCTGCTCATGCCTGAGCTTGCTGGATTAAAGCTCTCTGAAGACTGTCTGCATGAGTCACAGTTACTACAATGTTAACAGCCATCTATGCTGATATGTTATATATTTAAATATTTTTCTAGCTAGAATCACTCCTAGACTACCAGGGACTCCATATTCCTCTTAGTATATTGAACTCAAGTCTTCCTCACTATGAGGATGGTCAGGCTCTAGAACAGGTTGCCCAGAGTTTAAGGCCAGGCTGGATTGGGCTTTGAGCAGCCTGGTTTAGTGAAAGGTGTTCCTGCCCATGGCAGAGGATTTGGAACTAGGTGATCTTTAAGGTCCTTTCTAACCCAAACCATTTCATGATTCTAACTGATAATATATTTCAGGTCTTTCACAGTGCAAATTTCTGCATTTCCTACACTAACATGTGAGATGGGTAGTAATCTTAGAGAATCGGGTATCTCTACCACTTTGGTCGAAATATTTCTTAGGAAGCAACATGGCCATTGTCGCATCTAAGGAAACCCTGTAGAAGTTGTTGTTTGTTTTTCTAAAAATATAAGCTAAAGCTGCATTTTTTTTTTCCAAAGGAGTAGTACTGAATTATTTTGAACATGTAGGGGATTCCTCTCTGCACTTGTAATATTAATTGCTCTGATTTTAAATTCTGGTTTGCTCTATTAGATAATAGGTAACATTCATGGAGAGCTCAAGATCCTCCACTGGCTTTGAAACATGGAGAGCTCCATCAGTATATTGGTCTCAACCCCATCGTGACCAATTAAATGAGAGGATACAACAGTGGGAAGATATGGAGGTTACTCGAGTGGTTTCCTCCATATGTTGGGCAGAGGTCATTTGGCAACACCTCCTGCTGCACCATGAGAAAGTTGCAAAATATTTTTGTCAACCACATGCCAATAAACAAAGAAAATTTTAGTGGCTGCTTCTATTCATGGCTGGCCATGGAGGAACAGGTAGCTCAGCATTTTCAAACCACCCTGAAAAGGAAACTATCTGCTGGTAATAGATAGATGTGAGCTGTGAAATGGGCTGTGCTTATTTGCACCACACACATAGTGTTACCCACTGCTACACACCCTAACAACAGAGTTTTCAGTGGTTATGCTAACTTGGCTTGTGTTATTGTACCACAGTTTGCACAGTTTTCCTTTTGTAGAGATTGGCAGACAATATTTTAAGGTCAGATAACCAAAATTATTTGGTTCTTCTTTGTTGTGGAGTTAAAATAAATTCCTCAGTTAAAATTCTCTTTTTGCTATCTATACATTCAAGAATTATCCAAAAACATGGGTCTAGCCCTGCAAGACATTATTTACATGAGTTAATTCCTCAGCTTTATGGAGTTACTCATAGGAATGTTTGTCTTGCAGAATGCAGTCCTACTATCGCTAAGAAAATACAGCTAATTAAAAAAAAAGATTAAAAAACTGAGTTTTGCCAAAACACGAGTTTATTAGTATTTGTAAAAGTAACATTTATTATCGTTTTCACAAGAAACATTAAAATTTTAGCTAAAGCAAACAGCAGTTTTACTTTCTTATTGAACATCTTTTGGGAAAAAAATCTTGAGGTCCTGAAAAATTCAATAGTGTCTTGTATTAAAAGCATTAAAACCTGAATTAAAGAACATAATTCAGACAGAGTTCTGGTGGCTGTGCCAAAGATTACATCGTTGGCTGCTGACTGCATCCAGATTTTTAGAGCAGGTGTGTTGACTCATTCTCTGAGAAGCTGAAGAGAAATGCTGGCCTCACTCCAACCTTGAATGTGGGGCTAACCCAGCTCCGTCGCTGCTTTGGGACAAACCATTGCTGTCAGCGCAATCTTCATGGAAATGTAAAAATATGGCTTTAACATGATATTCCAGAGAGATTAGCAATGCTCTGTATGAAAGCTGGAGAATGATTTACATCCAGAGTTTAGTCACTCCACTGCTAACAGCTCTTGTGTATTGGGAGGTTTATTGTGATTGCAAAAGAGCAGCCCCTCAGATGGCCATTTTTTCCTGAGAAAGTTGCTGAATGCTTGGCCTGTGACTCCTAGCTGGTTTTGAAAAACACATGCCTTTTCCAACACATTTTGAACATTGTTGCCATTTCTATTGGAGGTTATCCATGCTCACTTTGGTATTTAACACGGCCTTTGTTACCCAGTGTATTGTCAAAATTATCATATTTTTCATCTTGCTGGTAGCTCCCTGTTTACCTTTTCTTACCCCAATGATGTGTGTTACAGGACACACAGAGCTAGTAAAGATTTTACCTTACAAGTTATTTTTGTTTAATAAAAAGATGCCTTTTTAGCAATCTGAGGAGACTATTCATATGCTGAAGAAAAGGAGTTCAGAGACAATATCTGCCTCCTGTCCCCTTCCCTCTTTCTTTGCCACATTTGGAAGAACCCATAGGCCTATAAAAATACCTCAAAGTCAACAGTAATCCAGGAAAAGGTGCCTTTACAGAAAGGTTTCCCTAGAGCTAGCTCCCACGTGATTAATTAGAATTGCTGTTAGTGTCACTGCTCTAATTATTTCTAAAAGTAGCATTTGTATCTACCCAAAGTGCTAATGTTTGGGATATCCAGTGTCATTACAATTAAAACCTCAAGAGTTCAACAAGTACGTCCAGCTGCACAGAAAAGCATGGTGGAAACCAGAGCGCCATTCTCTGGACTAGTTGAAGTTCATGGTATACCCATTTGGAAAGAAAACAGGTAATAAGGTAACAGAACCCTAAACAACCCCAGTGTTGTTTACATTTGTGTATAGGCAACAGAAGCATGCATTTGCTGAGTCTGCTGGCACGTGGCAGAATAAAACTAGGAAATCAACAGCTCCCTCACCTTCACTACAGCCATAGCTGACATTTTTGTTGCCAGTAGCACAACATCCAAGGGGGGCTGGGTCTGCTCTGTAGTTTCAGTGCAAATATAGAGCACTTCTATAAAAGTCAGGAGACTGATGGCAGTCAGAAACCTAACTTTATTTCAAATAGGAGAAGTTATTCTAGCAGCCTCATGATAGCAGCTGATTAGGACTATGTTTTCTGGGGAGATTTACGTAGTCTTCCCAAGTGAAGAAAAAACAGAAGATTCTGGGTTTTTTCTGCACAATTCTGCACAATTCTGAAAGCACTCTCCTTTCAGCCTTAATCTGATTATAAAAAATAAAAGCACCAGGGAATAACATCACTGTTATCCCCAGTCATTCATTTTGAGAGTTTTGAATTTTATAGTGGAAACTGCCCTTTGAAACATAATTTTGACTGCTGAATATACATGATTATTTTACTGAAGGCATCACTTGCTCAAGTAATGCTTTCAACAATGTTTTGTATTTTTTGTGAAGACTAGTAAATTAAAACAAAAACAAAAACAAAAACAAAAAAACAAACACAAACACAAACACAAACACAAACAAACAAAAATGTTTGGTAGACTGACTCTACATTAGGCTCACCTTATATGCTTGTTCTGAGTCTCCTCTCCTTTGCTGTCTTTTGCTTCCACAATTCATTTTCCAAACTCAACAGGGATATTTGAAATGAGAAATCAACACATGAGAGAAGATGCTTGGTGTGGTTACTGCATGGCAACCCACATTCCAGCTCACAGCTAATTACAGGCAATGCTGACATCTGAGAGCTGGGAAAAACTGGGATGTTAAATCTGCTTATTTGTACAGTAGAATCTTTTCCACAAAGTATTATTTTACTCCGTGGAGCCAAGGGCAGTCTGCAACATCGACGCTAGCAGAAAGTTAATGTTGTGTTAATAGGGAATGGTAAAAGACAACGTAGCTTTAATAACTAAGCACAGAGATAGCCCATGGACCAAAACATTAATCATAAGCATTCCTCTATTGACCTCCTGAAGGGCCAGACTCCTCCAGCTAAGCTTATTAATCCTCATGAGAATAATAATATCCCATTTCAACAGTGAGAACAGAACACTTGTCTTGATTTCAGTTGACGGATGGCTTAACTATTTTTACTTTTTTTTTTAAGACAAATAACATCCCTCTCCATTTTGGAGATCAGACAGCATGGTTACAGGCAGAGTCTGAGAATATCTGGTGGATGGGATCATTGGTGATGTACTGAGTACTCCCTCTCATTGATACCAAGTTTTTTTCTGCTGGGCAGTTTTCTTGATGCTGTTTCCAACATATGGAAAGCTCATTGTCTAGTACAACAGGGCCAACACTTCCCTCTCCTTATGTTGTATCCAAAAGTGACCTAAACATGGTGAAATAATGACCCCACATTTAATAATATTGTAAGACTATCAGCCAGCTGCAGCAGATTTTCCAGAGGGTATATTGACATCTTGCATATGTGGTTGCAAATATACTTTTTTCAACTTCTCTACATTATATGCATTCATGACTAAAGCTTGTCAGAGAAAATACTCATAGCTTACTGATTTTACCAGCATTTAAAAGTGAGTTCCTGGGTTTTCTGGAAATGTAGGAGAATCAGATCATGCTTCCTCTAAAGCACTTAACTGATATATCAGCAAAGAATGGACTGGCACAACTCTTCAATAAGTCATTTTCTGTTCACTTTTTCCAGCTGTCTCTTTCATAAGATAAGAGAAGAGAGCTGAGGAAAAAGGATACATGCTGAAGCATTTCCCATCTCACATTTACAAACAGTTTCCTTGTTGCTTTTCCAGGATCATTATTCCAGAGAAATATTTTTTTCATTTGTCTGCTCTTGTTAAACACTTCTGTTTGCCGTAACAAAAACACAAAAACTGAGCACAAGCTACAGAATAATGTTAAGATCAAGCTTTCCTATTAGCAAGTGTATTCAGTTCATTGTTTTTGACGTGTGACATACATAAGTTTGATCCTCTCCCAAGCCAGTGGGACATAATGAGTTTAAATTATTCCTTACTTCTGGACATTATTATTACAGTTATTAGTAAGCCCATGTGCACTTTGCTGCAGCCCTCAGAAGCTCACATCCCTGTGATTCAGGAACAAAAAAAAGAGATTTCTTCTCTTTCCCTGACCAATTACCATTCTGTTTCTAACCTGTGGCCATCTCTTGGCCTGTGGCAAAGGTTTAATGAATGTGTCCTTTACCTAAAAAAACTCACTTTTAATCTAAATTGTTTTGGGTGTGCAATAGACAGTTGAGGGGTTGAACCCAGCATGTTGCCCTGAACAGCAGAATAATACCTGCATGTATTATATTTACTCTGCTTTTTCCCACTCTTTTATGTATATGTCCTATCCTGTTACATCCAGTTGGAGAACAGACATATTTGCATCAATTTGCATGCATCAACTGTGCACCAGCCCCAACAGAGACACTTAATTTTCTTCTCTCCTCATACAGAAGGCAGTATTTTAAAAAACATTTAGCTAGGTGCCATGAGATGACTTCATGGAAATCGCGTGGCTTCGCTACAACCCTGAGCACATAGTAAGGGAGAAAGGCACTCCTCTTGCAATCCAAGTTTTGGGAGGGTGGAGAGGGAAGGCTGGAGGTACAAATCCAAGGTCCAAGATCAGTAAATCAGTCTACTCTGCAATATCCCTCCCTCCTCTCTACGCAAGCCTTCTGGCTGAGGTAGCACCCAGAGCTCTCAGCCAGTTCTGTGGGTGAGAGGACCCTGGGCAAAATTTCAGGCTCCTGCGAGGGCTCTGGGGGAATTGCAGGCTGTCAACAAAGTTTGCTTGGAAAAAAAAAGCAGAGCATGAATAAGCCACTTCCCTTCTGACAACAGAGAGGTCCAGAAACAGAGAAGATTTTTCCAGCAATTAGGCTGGAAGTGAGAAGACTCTATGCAAGCATGACAGCAAACATGGCTGGGAAGCAGTGTCTGGAGGAGGGCCACTCAAGTTTGGAGCAAATCAAAAGCCAGGTTCTTAACTCCATGGTAGCTCATGAGGGCAAAAGACACAGAGCCTGTGGTTCCCTGCATAATTCAAAGTAATTATTAATTCCTATGTCCACTCAGTGCATGTGTCCATCCCTGAAAATGCTGTGCATGCAATGTGTGTGCCTGCTGCCATGGATGACCCTCATACAGAGTCTCTACAGGCAATGAATTGTGAAATGAATTGTGAAAGCCTTTTCCTCTGTTTGTGCTACAGGAAATGCTTTCAGTGTGCTTCCTCACAGTGTCCTTTAAGCTGTCATCTAAAATTCTCTCTATTGTTCCCATCATTTTGTTACCCCTTCTTACACCCTATGGAGTTTCTGCAGTACTATTTTTTAACGTGTTTTGGTACTGCATCAAACAGCTAATTTCATCTGTTACCACAGGGTGCTTGATGCTTTCGTTTTGATGCACAAGTTCAGCTCTGAGAAAAAACAATATTTGCACTTTCATGAAAATTTTTGCAAAACCTTTTTCAAGTCTTCATTCACTCACGTAAGAACAGCCCAACCAAATACTGTTACATTAAAGGAAGGAAAACTGGCTCTACTTGGAAATCTTACAGAAAAGTCAAGTAATACACCGACTCCTTGAACAAAATAACAGCTGCAAAAAGGGAATGACACAGACTTTAAATATTATCATTGCAAAACCATGAAGAAATTGTAATTTAATTACGTTAATTATCTTCCATTAGGAGAAAAATATATGTGCTACACAGCATTTCAAATGCAATTGCTTCAGTAAGACCTCTACTTTTTGTGGAAGTGTCAAAATGTCAGTTACACATTCATAGGCCTATGATGAAGAACTGATTTATCTATGCTTAATCATTCAAGATAGTATACTATACTGTGTGTGCAAAGGAGATAAAATCAGACAAAACATATGAAATTGTTTTACTGTCCTACTCTTGCAAAATGGAGCAATTCACATTTTTCTAATACTTGGTATCACTGAAGTTGTTATGAAAACATCTCCTTTCACAGCTTGTGCTCTTCCCAGTTGACATGGGTGACTAGTGTGTAACAGGAAGGTTTCCAATACTTTAAAGACTACTTCAGCCATGCCTCAAATTCTTTCTTTTCAGTTGTCTTCCTGAGAAATATTATCATCAAGGTAGATTTGAACACCTCAGACGATCCTTATTTTATTTCCGAACCAGTCCTTGGCACCAGAGTCTGCATATAAGTATTGAAAAGAGATGCAGCTCATCTGCATGTATCATTACATCTCTATGTAACTAGTCTGGTTTTGAATTTGAGAAAACTTAGCTCTAGGAATCTGAGTTCTGGATATTAAGTTTAAACTAAATGGACATACAAACCTTTTGGAGATTTAGCCATCACTGAATGCCAGAAAATATGAAACGGATCTATCTTAGAGTACTTTGTGTTCCTGACAGGGAGTTCTGGGGACTCACTGTCTTATTGCATAATACTGAACACTAGTAACCAAACATCTGCTAGCAGGGAATGGAAGCTGCAGATAACTGTGGTATTAAAATGACCAAGAAATAGATATCCTTGGATGCCTTAAGTTACTTTGGTAAACCGGTACAGAATAGCTACACTGGCAAGCTTCTGTCTTGCATTACGGATTCCAAATAACATGTCTTAAATACTAAGGTTATCCCTAAACAAGAAAACTATAAATGTTATTGATAAGGTAAAAGAAAACCAGGTGAGATGCATACTTGAATACATACCTTGCACCAGATACTAGTCCATAAATCAAATTCATTCTGTATTTTCTCCTTCTCCAAAACAACACAGAACTTGAATTTTTCAAGACATCCCATATAAAACCATTATATTTAATTATACCCTCATGACACTGACTTGCATTAGAAACAATGTGCAGTCACCCATGTGAGCTCTCCTCTCTGAGGTAAAGAAGATGCTCCCTTTCCTGAACTCTGGTAGCCTTGGAAGTGTCAGAAGCAGACTGAGCACAAAAGCTTCAAGCAGTTTTGGGTCTAGTAGTGAAACCAATAGAGTTTTCCTTCTTGCTACAGTGGTGCAAAAGTAAGGCACAAGCCAGTCTTGTCCTGGAGCGTATGGGATGCTGTGAGTGGTGCCTAAATGTAAAGTCCAGAGAAAGGGAAAAGACTGGCAGATTTTGTTCACAATTTTCTCAGCCAGTTCAAAATGTAGCAGTAGAAAATGCCCATATCTTCTAGTGTGCTTCAGTCTCTAACTGTAGAGTGAGAGCTTATGCATTAAAATTATTTTGACACTAAATCATTGTTTGCAGCATGCTTTGCACACCTCAGTTGAAAGCGTCACAGTAACGCAAATGTGTGTTTTTTCATTTAGTATTGTAGGCACCATCATCCAGGAATAGCACAGGTAGACATGGATGTTTTAATCGTCTTTTGCCTTTAAGTTCCTAATGTACAACCAAACACAGAACAATTCCATTTTCTGAGCTCAAATTTTTTTTGTAAACAAAACAAAGAAAAATTTATTTTCTTTTCCCTAGGGAAGCTGTAAAATACTTAGGCAATAGCATTTACACTGTTAATGATATCTAAAAAATTACTGTCGGTAATTATGAATTAATGTTTTTCTGTAACATGTAATCAGTAATCAGAAACTGCTAGGAAAAACCGTGGTGATGTGAAATCAGTCATCATAATGTGTTTTGACAAGTCTCCTAATTAAGAAAATAATTACCCAAACCACTAAATATGTAGGGGAAAATATATCTTGCAAGTCTGGCAAAAGATGAGCACGTTCCTTCTAATTTTCATAATTTCTTTCTATGAAATGGAAGAATCTTCTGTAATATCTGTAACTGGAACTAAACCTCCAAAGGGAGGTTATCCAAGATTGTTATTTCTAGTGCCAAAAGAAAACAGATAGTTGGCAGTCAAAGCACACCCGCCTATAAAGTACATTTTGGTCAAAAGTAGGCAATTCCATTTTGACTCCAAGGCTCACATCCCATCCTTAGCTCATCACAGATGGGCGCCTCATCAGTCACAGCTGTCTGAAACACCCAGATGTCTCAGGCCCAAGAGGGAGTGAGGAGATTACATTGGGTTTTGGTCAGTATGAACTTGCACTTTTTTTGATATCTGTTTTCTACCTTCATACAACACTGACCTGATTCCCACATTGTTCGAGTTTCTCCCATTTTAAATCTCTACTTGGGAGATAATCCACAACTCTCACTGTGGAGTCAATCACTAGGCAAGAGAGTCCATGTGGTTTAGGATTTTTGTGTCACTCTTTTACCTCTTCCTTCTTCCTCTTCCCATGTGATTTTCTGTAGAAGTAATTTCTCATGTTCTTCACATCTTGGCATTAAAAAAAAAACAAAAAATCAAAGTTATATCAGACTTGGTTAATCCTTAAATTGTCTGACGGATCAGGAAACAATAAAATAGACATCAGTGTCATCTAATAAAATAGAATTCAGTATTAACTTGGAGCTCAACCTCTTCCAACTGCAGATGCCATCAATCATCCATATCTACCCTTAGCATATTTCTGAAGATCTTTCACATGCATCTTTCAGATGTGATGTTTCACCAGGTCTGGCTCTTCTTGTTTTTTTTCTGGCATCACTCAGCCATAAATGCTCACAGCAGCCCTCTCACATGACGTGTCTCTCCAATATCCCATTCTGGGCAACTTCGGATGTTAGTAGGGAAAAAACATACAACCACAAAAACAAAATAGAAGAGAGTAACAAATTGGAGGGCAATAAAAACTGGTAACAACAAACAAAAAGAAACCAACCTGGGTTCAAACCCTGATCAGGAAAAAAAAAAGGCAGCTGTGGCAAGGCTCTGTCTAAGAGCACAAAATGATTCCCATCCATCAGCTTGCCATTAGGCAGAACTCAATCCTGGAAGAGTTTAGAAACTGAAAAATATTAGGCAAAAAAAGCTGTATCTAAGAAGATGAAATTTTCACGCCCAAGTTATGTAATAAAGTTAAGTAAAAACATTGCACCTAAGACAAGGATTGATCATGGGTTGAACACATGCAAGACTCAGGAAATGAGGTGCACGTTCCTCTGATATGGAATGCCTCTGGAACGCCTGTGGATATCCTGCTTGTTGTTGTTGAGAGGGTTATAGAAGTACACATATTTTTCACACATTTTCCTGCTGGTTTTTCAGAGGGCAACAAGACAGTTGTAATCACAGCTTGTCACTTGCCTAACTTACATTTTATATATTTTCATATTGGCTATATATAGAAGTGTTGACAGGTTACAAATTTGCACAATTTAGAATTGAGAGGGCGTACTACATTGTTATTTCCATTCCACCAGAAATGCAGGACCATCTCTTTTGCTCATTTCCCAGCAACTTATCTCGTGCCTTGTTCCCAGCAACTCACCTGGTATCTTGTACAAAAAAAACTGTTCATTCCATTTTCTTTGTGAGTTTGTTCCACACTTGAGTGACTACCATTGTCAAGAAGTCAAAGTGAACATAAACTGGACATAAGAAAACCTCTTCTTGAGGCTCAAAATAGTTCTTTTGTTTTTCTTCAATGTTCATACATCTCTGACTTGCTGATTTATCTCCCAGAAGCAGAAGTTCCAAATTTACTTCTGAGAAGACTTCTCATGACCCACCAAAAGCAGAAGATATAGAAAATTGTATAAGAAATGTCCATGTAGCTGTCACCATGTTTTCCAGGATGGAAAATGAGAAGAAATTTTGAGAAAATTGAGTTGTTCCTCTGAAGAGGTTTTTCTCAGTCTCATGCATAAAAATGATATTCTAAATAGTTTTACATGTGAGTTTTGAAGTTAATGTTACAGAGGAGTACTTTGACATTTTTATGATCTGTTTTAATTAAATGAAGCAAAATCTGCTCTTCTGAGTGATTCATTTATCCTATCAACCTTTCTATTTTTGTAAGATTAAATCAGGAAGTTCGCATTAAGCTTCCTTTCCTGGAATTCCACTTGAACATTATTACCCTTTGTTTAGACTGTATCACTTATTCAGCTGATAAGAGTAGATTATTCCACTGGTGAGAAAGAGATTCAGCAATTTAGATCCCTTAAAGAGCATTCTGTATTTTCCAGTAAATGACTATACTACATGCTTCAGGAAGCTACTGAAAATTATAGCATTTTTTAAGTCTTCAAACGTGAAACTGTATACTAATGCAATGATGTGTCTCAGCAAATCACACATAATTTTTTTTGTCCTTGATATTAGAAGGGATGTTATAGCTTTGCATCATTTAGTTCTCATTGCAATCCCACAGCTTGATTGTGACCTCCAGGACAATACAAAAGAACACTGATGAACACTACTAGTGACTGATTCTAAGAGGATAAAAATTTATACTAAGACACACATTTTAAATTCTGAAGTAATTTCTCATGTTTTAAAATTTGAAGTTGTCATTTGAAATCTTAAAATCAAGGTACATTCCTAAGGGAAGTATTTTTAAATGCCAGAGATTCAACTTGAAATAGGAAACCTAAGCAAGACTTGTGGTTCAGCTTGTTACAATGATTTTTAAAATCTATGATCAGTGATGTAAAAATATATACACACTTTAATTCTGGACTGTTTTCTGAAATTATGCTGCTTACATCCTTTGACTACATCCTTTGTTTTACTCTGTAGTATCCTGAACTCTGGTATATGTGTGAAAACTGCCTAGATTTACAATGTATTTAAGTACCCTGATTTTTTTTACTTTTTTGTGGAGATGTTTTTTGGTTCAGTGGTTTTGGAGTTCGTTGGTTTTGTTTGTTTGTGTGGTTTTGGATTTGGATTGTTGGGGGGTTTTTTTGCCTAGGACAAAGTCTAGTTTTGCAAACAAAGAAAAACAATTTTTTTCTTAAACTAACACCCGACTTTCTTGTTATGTTTGCACCACAAGCAGGTAGCACTCCAGTTATGCTTTTAACTTAGTCTAGCTGAATCCCAAATTCTTATTCCACAGTATTTCATTTAGTGCCTAGATCTAATTTGTCTTTCAGCTTGAATGAAAGGCTGCTTCTTTCCACAGCCTAACATATTTAACAATACCCATAAATGAGAGGAGTAACCTATAGCCATACAGATTTTCCAAAACACTCAAACTAGAGGCAAGCACAGTATGATGAGCATTGCTAAATTGGTAGAAATTTTATATATATAACTATATGTGTATTTATACAACAGACACAGACAGACAGAAAATAGATTGTTATACCTTTTTTATGTATTTTACCTTCTAACATTTCTAAAATATGAAGTAAAATTAAATCTCTAGAAAAAAATACTCTTCATCTTCTCCAAATATATCACTATCTAGTTCCCCTGCATATTAGGCAAAATCTCCATAAAGTAAAGCAAATAATAAAAACTTAATAAATGTGGTTGGTTGTCTGCTGAGGTCAAATAACTCATTTTCATATTAACTAAGAGGGGGCTAAACCTGAAAGGGTTCATAAAACAACCCAGTGTCTAACCCTAATTATTGCAAACAAAGATCAAAAGAAAAGCTTATCAAAAGTGGAGACAGTTTATTTCCATCTTGGAACAAAGGACAAAAGACACAGTGTCTTGTCCTTCCTTTGAGGTTTCTCTGTCAGCTCCTTTCCACTCCCTTTCCTGATAGATTGAAATATCTTGATGGCTGTTCTCTTGACTAAAACACAATAATCAATTCTGGGGAATGTCAGCTACTTATTTTTATAACAGGAACAATGGAAATAGCATCACATTGTTAATAGAGGTAAAAGTGATTAAAAATACCCTTTTGAGTTTTCCTTTCTAGTTCCTATCATCACAATGCACTGGAATTGATCCAGAACAAACTATGAGTGTAGATACACACATTTTTACAGGAATCAGAGAACTTCAATTCATCTTTAGTCTCTGAAGGAACACTTGTTTTTTTAAAGCTGCTGCTGTATGAACCAAGAATAACTAGTTGCCTTTTTATGTATTTTTTCAGATTACTATTTCAACTCTAAAGCAAATAAGAGGCATTT
Source organism: Phylloscopus collybita (assembly GCA_027886175.1). Classification (NCBI taxonomy): domain Eukaryota; kingdom Metazoa; phylum Chordata; class Aves; order Passeriformes; family Phylloscopidae; genus Phylloscopus; species Phylloscopus collybita. Next base: position 26,509,936 of record JAJNNQ010000009.1, on the reverse strand, counting down.
GTCTCTAAATTAGTCTTGGAAAGCATATTTACTTCTTTGCAGTATATGCATACACAGTTGTATCGAGTTGACTGCTGGCCCTTTTTTCTCCTCACCAAAAATTCAATTAAGGCAAACAAGGACAACAGTCTATGTCAAACTGCTACAAGGAAAACTGATTAAGAGCCTTTATTTGCCAACACTGCAAATTGCAGAGCCACATTCTGTGACGTCACATAGAGTTTGCATAGTACCATGTACTCAAAATGATATTTAGTAATTAAGTACAGAATGAAAAGGACATCATGCTCATCAATAGCATCTTTAAAAGATATATTAAACTTGTGCCTAAACTTCATAATATTTGCCTTGCTTAAAAAGATAGCATAAATTTCTCCAAAATTTTTAACAGGCACAGAAAATTTTGTTCCCTGTCCAACAGACAAATGCTATTGAGCACATCAATGTAAATATCCCTACTGTATTTTGATTTTCTTATTAAAAAAATCAATCCCGGTGTTGAAATTTAGGATATCATATCCTGAATAAGCTTCTTGGTATAAAAATGGCTAAGAAAAAGATCATTCAAATAGGTGAAACCTATTTCAGAGTTACAAGGATCAGATAAGCAGTGCTTGATGCACTCTGTTGAGACAAACCACACATTCAGTGCCAAGTATTATTAAAAATTCATTTTCTTAGCTGACACATGGACTTTTCATGAGAGGGACCATTATGAAAAGCCTTGCTGTTCTGATAATCTGTACTTCGATTTCTGGCATTATCAGTCAGATCAGAAATAGTGGGTACAAGTGGCCAGAGGATAAAGCATCATTTTTTCATTCTTGAGGAGATATGTTTAATGGAATGAATTTAACAGTTTCAGATGAAGTGTGCCTGAGAACATAGAAATTGTGTGTTAAAGATCCTGGAAATCCATCACCAAAAAACTAAGCACATGATCCTGCAAGCATTTATGCACTCCAATTTCAATATACCTTTCAAACCAAATAGAATTGCATACATTAATTTGTACAAATGAGGTTTAGATTCTTTTCCATTGTAAAATAAACAAAGTCCTTTCCAACCAAGGAAGGAGTTCTTGTAAGCTGACAAATACTATTTCATGTTAAACAGAGCAACCCATCACAATTATCTAGGCTTTGCATAATGCCCTGCAATACATTATAAACTAGCTATAAAGTGTTAGGCAGCTCTCATATTGGTTTAGATTATACTCAGTGTACTCTGATAATATTTGTCCTAACAAAACTAATTGCCATATAAAGCAATTCTAGAAGAAATTCATCAGGATACTTAAAGACCATTCTGTTTCCTCCTTCATTTTGTATGTTTGTTCATATCCAAAGGTTCTGAGTACTGGATATCAACTGGCTCCATGGAAGCATTAAATTAATTACTAGATTTGTGTTACTACAATTTCAGAAACAGTTTACTTGGTCACAACTCACCCAGTCTGGCAGTGATGTCTCTGAGTCTTCCAATATTTACATTTTGAATTCTATCTTCTCAGTTCCTTCTAGAGCATCTAGAAACTCACCTCTCAGTTCCTCCTTTTGGTCTGTATGCTTTTCTCTCATTGGGGATCACTATCCAACAGCTCTGGACCTTGTGCTCTGCCTGCTCATTACCTGAGTTGGCCAAAAGAAGAGAAGATAAGGAAAAGATCTAAGGAAGGCCCTTCTGCCTCTTGCAACTGCTATTAGCAGAAGCTAATAAAAGGGAAAAAAGGACAAAGACAGAAATGGAAAGAAAGAAAACAGAAAAAAACAAGAGGTGGAGAAGCTGGCAGTAGGTGAACTAAATACACAGCATAGGTGCTACAGGCATGAAAATGAGAAATTCTTATTCAAGTATAAAGCTTCTTATATGGCTTAGTGGGGGAAAGGGTGTTATCATAAGGCAATGCAGGAAATTACTTTGCCCTTCATAAACAGATGGAGCACCCAAGAATCCTAGGTTAGCTAAAAGGTTACCTTGGTGGGCAGTAACTCCTTACCTCAGAATCAAACCTGAGGGTGAACTGCCCCTGTTCTCATTCTGTATGCTAGCCAGGAAGCTTCCCTCATGGCTCAAATCTCATCGTGAAATCAGCTAGCTTTGTGAAGGGCAACAGAAATAGCAAAGAAAATAAGCTAATGAGCGTTTCTGTCCAACATAAAGGTGAACACCAGTTCAGGGATTCGGTTCATTTTTTATATATTTGCAATCACATAACCTTCTCATCTTTGATATAAAACCACATTCAAAAGAGTATATGATTTTGGGATATCTGGCTCATAATTTTCTGACAAGTGGGATTCTTGCACCCTAGGCCAGGTGACATATGGCTTTTATTTCCAAATCTTTCTGTTCACTTCATCAACTCAGAAATTCCATATTCTAACCTGTTAGCATCTATATTTTCAGGATATTTCTTAGAGATTTTTCCTAGTGTTAACACTGATTTACATTAAGGAGCTAAGAGGCAATCTTAGTTTCTTAGATCCTAGGTTATTATGTTTGTAGGGTCAATATGATGTGTATGACAGATTATAAAAAATCTACTGGTAAATCAGATGGAAAGTTCTGCCTGTATACCTTTCAAGTCATTGTTTATACTTCCTGACTAAAAATCAGAGGCCAGGAGCAGTGTTAATCTTGAGATCCGTAGTTGGAAAAATAAAGATTTCTCAGCAAAGAAAATTGAGAATATTTATGTACTCTAGTGCTGCTCAGGAGAAATATAATTCTACTGAGTGATGTAAAGGCTCTTGTTTCACAGGAGGGAAAGTTCTGGTTTGAGCATGAAAGGTTCAGGATGTCCTATCACTGTTAATCACTTGCCCCATTGATCCTAGCACAGGTATGTCCCTGGCTGCCTTGAACCCTCTGAAGCTGTGATCAAACAAAACACAGGTTAGCTCAATGAAAATTTTTCCCCATATTACATTTTTTTCATAATGGATCCTTATAATTTTAAAGTACAAGACCAGAAATGATTCAAACCCTTGTTAGCGCTGTATCCTATAAATAATGTTGTTCACAGTTTTAACTTCGTTTTCCATGAAGAAATAATCAGGTTCTATATCTACTTAAAGATTATTATTTTCTACCACCCAACATATGTATTAATGGATCTTCAGTAAAATCAACAGAAACAAAAGACCAGAAAATCCAATGACAAAAACCATTTTTTAAAACATCAGATTATTTGTTCCACCTAAGTAACTTTTCAGATGCCCACAGAGAGTATCATATTACTGGTGCAGCTGGCCGCTTGGTGGTCATGGAAAATGAAAGGGGTTCTTTGGAATACATTTGCTGCTATACTAAAGGTGTCATACAGAAATGTAAAACCTTTGCTATAGAATGAAATAAGATAAACTTTGTCTGCTGTTAATTTCTTGTGTCTAACAGCAACTGCAGTAGATGCACAGCTCTTGCAAATTACTGTGCAGCCACAGGCTTTGAAAAAGACCAACTACAACAGGAAAGAATCTGTTTCATAGCAAGTTTGATTTAAAATAATAGAAAGCAAGTATAGGGATTACTTTGTTGCTCTAGTGACAGAACCATTGTAAAATTGAATATAACAGCATGGTAACCTCAGTTTATCAGGTATACTGGGAAAAGAGATTTAGGTTAAAGCACTCTCCAATCACTGCTATTTGTATTTACATTTTGAAGTTGAATGAAAAAAACAAAACAAAACAAAAAGACATTGCAGAATATGACAGAACCCTGATTTTTTTTTCTTTAACAAAAAATAATGGTTTTTCATATATTCCTAGTCATAAGAAAATGAAGTTTGAAGTTTTTTAATTCAGAATGTAGGTATTCAAAAACTGCTCTGGGCTAAGATTAGATGTAAGAGATTTACCTCTCTCAAGAGTTAACTAATTTACCATATCTCTTTGTAAAATGATATGAAGACAAAAGTAAAACCTCAGAAACAAGGAGAGTAAAAAAGGTAGCCCTTCATAATGTGACAGTGTTGAAATATGAAAGCACACTAACCACTTTCCATGTTTCTTCTTCTTGTGGTCATGTAACAGAATATGAGACTTTGTTTTTAAAGCACGAAAGCTCCTATTAATGTGTCAGTCACTTCTATGCATTGTATCATGTTCACAAATAACATCATGCTATACTTTCACTCTATAACATACTGGCATAAAAAGAGAAGTATAGCAAGAAGGTGGAGGAAGCATTTTTCAGCTAAACTGACCATCTATTTAGAATTCATAATCCTAAATTTTAAGGTGATGAATGAGCACCCCAACAATTCTGTTACTCCTCCTAATCCTCATCAGGTCTTGAATCTGTTGACGAAGTCCAAACAGCCACTTCTTTCTGCCTGATCCCCTCCCCCTGCTATTGCTGGCTCTCATTCAAGTCAGGATCACATTTATCTGAGCAATATACACCTAATAAATCTTCTCCAACTCAGTTTGTTCTTGCTGGCACGACAGCTAGCTTCCCCCTCCACTTCTCTTGTCTTTCCTCAGACATCATTATGGGTGTTGACACTCTAGCAAGTTACTTAAGGTGCTCTTAAATAACTGTCTGCATGTACACATCTCCCAGTAAAAGGCAAGGTAATTGCTGCTATAAGCTGGGTTTCAGTTACAATAAGCAAGAGCATGGGCATGGACAATGAAAGAAGCAGCCAAACTAGTAATCTGCAAGAGGATTTTTATTAGACATAAATAAAAATAATTTCATACAGTACTTACCACAGTACTTCTCAAACACTGTAAAAAAAGCATGTACTATTCTCCCTAATTTATCTAAGGAAAAATGAAATATGAGAAGGGGAATGGATAGACCAAGGCTGCCTGATAAGTTAAATCAAGACTGCAGATAGGTATTTTGGGTCTCAGTCTACTGTGCTGTCAAAAACAGGACTAAGGATTATGAATCTATTATGACTTACACCAGACCTCACTTTGCTCACTGGGCTCATTAACATGTGTTTTCCTTCTTCCCTGTCTCTGCAGCTTCATATGAGGTTAACAATACCTACTCTCCATACTATAGTACCATCCCCTGACGAATACTGATGTGAAATTAGCCATCATGATGCATGTGTTCTAGTTTCCATAGTAACCATGCTTTACTGAGTCAAGGGTTTAAAATGATTTCCTGAGTCCTGGAGATTTCCCCAAGGCTAAAACAGCAACAGTCTCTCTCATAATGGGTCAACTGGTCCAGGTGGGTGCATGTGCTTATTTCCTCCAGAGGAAATAAGTTTAATGAATATAGAGTTCATTTAGGTAAAAAGCCTTGGATCTCACAACATGGAATATGGAAGTAAGAAAAAAAATTGCTTTTAAAAAGAAATTTTTCATTGTTCATAAACTTTTATTCAATATAACTAAAAATACTCCCAACAAAGCAAAAAAAAAAAAAAAAAAACAAAAAAAAAAAACCAAAAAACACCAAAACAAACAAACAAACAAACAAACAAATGAACAAAACCACCCCCAAACCTTTATTTCCTTTCTCTTTACTCCTTTTAACTCCAGCTGGGCACTGCATGGCTGACACAGTCCCAGGGTCTCATGCTGAAAAGTCTAGCATCTCATGTGTATTATAACAACACAGCTGCTTCATAAACCACTTTTTAACCACTGTTTTGACATGTTTAAGGCATCAGTCTTTCAGTTTTCATCTACTTTAGTGGGGAACTTACATCTTACATCTTGTTTAATGAAAGGTTACTGTTGTCCCTCTGTAAAAGCTGACCCTTTTTCTCCATCAGACTGGAGGTCATGCATGAACAGAGAATGAGGTTTAAAGAAATGCATCTTAACATTGGAATTCCTTGGAAAGTGGTGGTTTTAAAGGTGGAAGGATTGACTTGCTTTAAAAATGAAGAGGGAAAAGCAGGTTGATTCAGTAACGATATAGCTGCTGTCACAAGAGCACAGAGTGAAAACAAGAGCATTGTCCTGAAAAAAAAATTAATTTCCCAGGCAACACAAAGTTGAGCTTTATTTCCTGCCACCATTTTACACCACCATCAAGTTGCTCATCTTTTGATGATTTTGTAACATATATTTTGAGTAAAGGCATCCTTTGTGCTGTCTTCCACTCACACTTGTTTGCACACTGTGATTTGTAAGCACAGAGGAGGAGAACTGGAGTGAGACTTGGGCACCAACGTCACCTTTTAAATGACCCATAAAGTAAGGAGAGGGTTCAGAGATGACTCTTGGTGCCACGGAGCTCTGCTGCCACACAGCCACCAAGGCAATTACCATCACTACACCTAGGGATGCTGCCTTGGCCAAGACAAACCTTCATTACAGCTTTTTCTAATGCAGTGTAACAGACAGAATCCCTTAACTTGCATATCCATTAGGTCTCACTTACACAACCATTTTTACCATTTTTACCATTTTACATGTGTGCAGAGGTTTAAATCCCTATAATTTCAGGTTCAGATTCCTTTTTGTGAAGCAGCGATAAATTATGGATGCTGTCTTTACCAGTAATAGTACAGTTATTCTGAATTTTTCTAAATATAAGGAAGAAGGATTGCTATGTGTCACTTACTCTGGATCATCTCTGAGCTTTCATCACAGGTTGGAAATTCTAACTTCACTTCTCTAAGCACTTCTTCTAAATAAGATTTAGTTTACCCACTTTCCCTACTTTCTTGAACATTAAATGCAATTGGTTATTTTTGCAAAGGTGAATCAACTTTTTAAGGTAAAAATATAGCTTTTAATTGAAGGAAAGGCTGACAGCAGAAAATTCTGCAGTTTTTAAAAATAAACCTTTACCTGAGACAGCATCTTAACCACAACATGTGAAAGTTACCCTACATCTCCTCCAATTTCCAAAAATCAGTAGTATTTCATGTAAGCTAAAGAGCTTATCCTCTCTGATTAAAGTGGAATAAAAATAATGATTTTTCTCTCCTATTTCATTTTCCCATGTTTATATTTTATCAAATTGTATCTTTGTCAATTTAGTTCTATTTTTGTTTCTTGTTCTGTTGTAGAATAGAGTGTTTTTTCTTAAATACAGTGTGAACTTGGTTATTTCCTTTCCAGCCTGAACTGTTGAACTCACAGTGTGTGATGGCACTCAAAAGTAAGCAGAAGCACAGAGCTCTTACCTCTTGTTTTAAAATAGTTGCTTATATGGACCACAAAAAATAAGGCAAGGGTAATTTTATTTATTGTTTTTCTGTTTAAAAAAAAGAGGTGAAACACCCAACTGAATGTTGCCTGGGATCAGCTACAAGAGTCTAATATACACAACAAGCTGGTAACATTTCTAACAGTGTTCATTTTTATAGGAAGATTTCCAGAGCAGAGAGCCCATAGATTACACACTGTAAAGCAGTACCTCTGCACAATATAGTGAATTTACTATATATTTTGTTGAAAAGTATTTGGGGTAGATGCTTTCTTTCATTTTGTGATTCTTGAGTTGGTGAAACCATGTCTTTCCTTCTTCGGAAGCAAGGCACTGTTAGTATCACTTATCTCTGCAAAGTGATAGTGCAAACACTCTTTGTCAAGAGGCCTGAACAATTACAGACTTCTTTAAGTAATTACTTTCAGTAAAGTCAAGTGCTAGAAAATTCAGGCTTAGTTTTTTCACTGACAATGGTTGGAACATGAAAGTCCCTTAGACTGTGGAAGTAGTACATACAAATATACCCTGGTCGAGAAGGAATCCAAGCCCAGAACCAGAGGCCTGGAAACTCAGTTTGAAACTGCTCCATAATCTATCATGCTGTTGTTAAGAGGATATTAATACTAGCATTTAGAATTGCAGTCATGTGTCTGACAATCCTGTGTTTGTACCAGCAGGTCAGTTGACTAATTGTGAATTGGAACTTCTCTGTGTACTGCACTATTTAGAAGAAAAAGGATGACAGGGGTACAGTTAACCATTAAGGCATTTGGGCCTGGGAGGGAAAGCAGAGGACAATCAAGTCCTTATTATTAGATGCCTTCCTGCAAATCACTCTCTTATGCAGTTACAACAGAAGGAGAATTCACCTTTTAAACTGAGTAATTGTGCCTGTCGGGCAACCCTTTACAATTACTTTACCATCCAGCAAGAGCTCATTGATTGCATTAAGGATAACAGTACTCCACAGAAACAATCCTCTTAGGCAGGCTATTTCCAAAATCCTGTGTCTCTGTCAGGCTGCTCTTTGAATAGCCAGAGAGATAAAGAAATAAAAATATTAAAGGCCAAAGCTCTCCTGATTTCACAACACTCTTTAAAGCCGGATCAGTGATTAGGGTAGTTGTAGCCTGTTAAACACCCATGCCTCAGGTAGAATGCTCCTCTGAGCACGTTTTACAGCAAATGTGAGACTGGTGCCTTGCTTCGGCTCCAAAAATATGCCTGCTTAAGCAGCCCTATAGAATTCCAAGTTAAAATGCAAGCCCCAGCGACTGTGTGTCTTTGGCAGTTGATAACAAACTACAATCAAAGCCTTTCTCTTTTAGACTACCAGAAAGAATCTAATCCAGGTCAGTGATAATCCTCCAGCATCTATTTAGCAACGATCCCAACAGACAGACTGCTCCATCACAAAAGTCACTGTTTCTGACATGGCTGCAGAGACTGAATGAGGATGGAGATTCCTCCTTTACCGTGGCAGCTAATTAGATTTGCAAGTAGAACAGGAGTGCTGAACTAAAGCACAAACATAGTGTTTCATTGTCAGCATCATCATTAAATAGCACTCATTTGCTATTTAACAAAGTGGTAGAGGGGAGAATGATAACCCTTGATTTAATTACTGAGAGTTTCCCATCTTCTGTGTCTGGGACACATTTGTCAAGTATTCACCAGTCTTATCACTCACTCACCCCTCTCAAAATCCTCAAATGAAACTCTGACTTCAAATTCTTGATTTGCAGCTATCATACAACCCTCTGAATTTGGATTTTACTTCACTATTGTACATGTCTTCTCTCATATTTAGATTTTTTGAGTTCTCTTTCACAATGCCAAGTTCTCCCAACCTTTCCCCTTTTTTTTTTTTTTTTTCTCTGAAGTCCATTCTCTCCTCTTTCAAAAGCTTCCTGTGGGTCATATACAAAAGCTTCCTATACAAAATGAAGGTTTGGTCCAGGAAGCAGCCTAGGCAGTTTGTGTTTACAGAAACAAACCCTGATTTTTACATACAGAGAGTATTAACTTGACACTTGGTGGTCTCCTGGTTCCGGCATTATTACTGTGACAGAAATGCCTTTGGGCCAGCATGTTTCTCTACATGTTCCTGGTAGTTTTTTCTTTCATTTTTTTCCCTCCCCTTCCTTTTGAGGATACTTGTTAGAGAAATAGCTTCATAGCTTTTTTTTTTTTTTTTTCCTTTTTTTCTTTCTTTGTTTCTTTTTTTCTTGTTTCGTTTTTTTTTTTTTTTCCTTCTTCTTCTTCTTCCTGGAATTCAGACTGAAAATCACACACAATATGCAAACAGTGCATTTCATCTCATCAAGACTAGTCTGACACTTACTAGTCTACCAACTGCATAGAATGAAAGATAATACACACAGAAAGCCAATTAGATTGGGATTACTTTGGCTGTTCAGCAGCTGGGGCATAGCATATGTCTGTCTTCTCCATGCTAGAGTTAGGAATTAACATTTTACATGCCTGACCTATCTAATGAACATATATCCTTACAAGAAACATTCAAAAATGAAGGTAAACGTGGCTATGCCAAAAAGTGCATGAGCCAGGTTAGATACGAAGAGGTAATTGATTAAGCAGGTAATTTATGTAAAGTTAAGCTCGAAGATATAGTGCATTTCCATCCTCTTCTGGGCTATTAAAGTAAATTAATGACCTAGAGCTGTGTAGGGGTTTCCAGAAACAACACTGTAATGGCCAACTGGCCACAGTTTGCAGCCTCTAGAAGGGGGAGATGTTTATTCTTCAGGAAATTGCCAGCTCAAGCACCTCAGTATGTATACTTTAAATCTGTATTCACAGTGCAGAAATGACAACTGAACATTAGAATAACACCAGTGAGTATAAAATATGATGTTGGCTTGGAAGAAAATGAACCAATCATAATCTTTTGACAGGGTCCAGATAATTTCAAATTTTCACAATACTTTTTTCCATGCTTATAGTTTGGCAGCTGTACAAAAGTACCTGTTTTGTGCCATTTTACAATCCAGAATGTGTCAACCAAGAAACAAGTATTCAAAAAAACTTTGCAAAATAAATATAAAGGGGAGTAAGTGGTGCAGGGAGCAACTCCTGGACACAGAGCTATGAAGCCAGGCTTCGCTTCACTATCTCCAAGATTTGCCTATCACTGTGTTCTGGTGCCCATAGGAAAAATGCTTGGTTTTTGTCCAGGTTCAGACTGAGGCTTTGATGGTGCTCAAGAATTCTAAAATTTCACAGCACGATGTCTGGAGAGGGAGGGAGGGACTGGCATGCCCCGGCCACCCTGCATGGCTTGCTTCTGGCTGAAGGCTCAGCATCTCCCATGCCTTGGGCTGCTCAGGCCATTCCAGAGCTCTCCAATTTGTAACACCGAGGAGCCATGATGCCTTTTCAGTCAGCTCTCTTCTCTATGTTCCCTGGAAAAAGTACTGAGAGCTTTGCTGACTGCTTTTTGTGAACCCGGCCACCGCAAGAGCTGAGAGCCATTAAAAACCAAAGGAACAAAAGACACAGAAGCCCTTACGTCGTCTTTGACCGCATTACCTTTGGTTTGTGTAATTCCCCTGGACCCCCCAGGCGTGCAGTAGAGGGACAGCGGAGAGGGGTGCTTATGTGCGTGTGTATGCGTGTGTGTGCCTGAGCGTGTGCAGGGCTGCGTGCGCGGTGTGCCGCGTGTCACGCACGGTGACACACACACACACACACACACACTGCGAACTGCCCTCGCCCTCAGGGGCCGTGCCCAGGCAGGGCCGGCTCCCGCCGCCTGCCCGCGCTCGGGGGTCTCTCCGGGGCGGGGCCGGGCGGGGCGGCCCCGGGGGCGGGGGCGGTGAGGGGGCCGGGCGGGCGCCGCGCTGCTCCGCGGCCGGTGTCACTTGCCAGCCGCCGCCGCCGCCGTGCAGGCAGGCGGGCAGGCAGGGACGCAGCCAGCCGGCCCCGCAGGCAGTCCCGCGGAGCCGCCGCGGCCGGCGGAGACCATGATCCTCACACGTAAGCTCGGGGATCCCCTCCCGGCCCGGTCTGGGGGGGCGGCTGCGCGCCGGGGGGCGCAGGCTCCGCGCATCGCGGCCGGCGTTGCCGGAAGGTGCCGCGGGGGCAGCGTGCGGGGCAGAGGGGGTCGGGATCCCGCTCGTGTTATCCGCGGCACCCGGGAAGGCAGCTGGCAGGGGGGCGGCTGCCCCGTCCCGCGGAGCGCTGCGGGTCTTGGCCCCGCCGCCCGTCCGTGTGCGCGGGTGAGAAGCGCCGTCGGGGCGGCAGCAGCCCCAGGTGAGACGGGGGCGCTGCCGGAGCCCGGCGTTGCTTCTGTGTCTGGGGAGCGCCCGCCGCGGCTGTGCTCGGCAGCGCGGCCGAAGGGGTTAACACCGCGGGAGCCGAGCCGCGGGGGTACCGCGGGCGCGGAGCGCCGCTGGGATGCGGCCGCTCCGTGAAGATCACCGCGGCGCATCTTTCTTTTTCGGTGCTTTTCGGTGGTTTGTTTTTGGGGTTTTTTTTTCCGTTTCATTCCCTCCCCCCCGCCCCCCCCCGCCCTCAGTTTTCGTGTCTTTCGTGTCTCTCTGTTTGGGGTGGGTTTGGGGTTGTGGGGTGGTTTTTTTTGGTGGGGTTTTTTTGTTTTGTTTTGTTTTGGGTTTTTTGTTTGTTTGTTTGGTTTGTTTGGTGTTTTTTTTTTTTGTTTTTTTTTTTTGGTTTTTTTTTTTTTTTTGTTTTTTTTTTTTTTTTTTTTTTTTTCTGGGCGTCCTTGCGGGACGGGAACGGCCGAGTTCCTTTTGAAGTTTTCCGTAATTAGCCCGATGGCCTCCAGGAGCCCGGTGGCTCCCCCCGTGCGGCGGTGGCCAGCCCTGATGTCACCCCCGGCGGCTTTGATCCCAGTGGAGGAGCAGCACCTCCTGCCAGACGGGCTCACCCCTACCCCCCTCTTCCTTTTTCCCTTCTCGAGGAAAACAGAAAGCCGATGCCGTTTTCCAGTCGGTCAGTTTTACGTTCCGTGTCACCCTCCCTTTCTTTGCAAACCACAGCAACGACTTAGTCCCTCCGAAACTGAGAAGTTGTTGAGCGATATGTTGCCATTAACCTAATGAGTTCTGTTGCCAATCAAGGCACTTACTATTGGTAGAACAGGTTTCTTTCGGGCTTTTTTGCCCCCTCATATTCTCTTTGGGAAAATTTGAAATAATAACTACATTTAAATAATGTATTTAACTAAGTCAGAAGGTTCTGCCTGATGTGTCACAGTACTTAACACACCTGATTTGAAAGACTGAGGAATGCAATTTTGTCTTAGCCATCAATTATACGTGTTTTTATTGGGGTTTTTTTACAGGAGTAAGTGAGATCTGTTTGAATTGCCCTGCCCTAATCAAGAAATTCCTAACAGCAGTATTCAGTAACAATTCTATGAGTCAGGTTATGTTTTACGGCTGTTTTTAGTGAATTTAAGGATGATAATAGGCAGATTTCTTATGAGCCTCTGAATATGAATCTGTCAACAGCTCAGTGCCAGACTGATTCAGCATCTGTCTGGCAAGCAGGCCGTTGCTGGCTGACAGCACATGGAGTTGGTATTAGGTGTGTCTGTTGATTCCACAGCTGTAGCCTGCTATCTTGTCTTCCCAGGTATGTCCTGCTGTCCTCTAGCCATCCTGTTCTGCATCTCCAGTAGAAGCAAAAAAAAAAAAAAAGAAAAAGGCTGAGATGGCCAGGACGTGGGATGGATGTCTCTCAAGTTAATGGGTTTGGGTTACTGCTGTTTGCTGATGGGATCATAATTAGGACTGGGATTCTTTGGTTATAGTGTACAGTATATGCAAGAGAACATGTAGATATTGTTTTGACAAGATTCCTTTCACCTGCAAGTTCATAGAAATCAGAGCATTTGGAGCTACCTCTTGTGGCCTCTAGGACTTCTTCATCCCATCTTCTTTCAAAATAACTTGAGTAGTTAATTTATACTTTTTTAATCAAAAGGAAGTGCTGATACATTGTTTTAAACACCGTAAGGCTTAAACTTCCTACATGTCGTAAAGTGTCATTTCTAAGTGGTAGTTAACAGCAAGAACATATCTGGTGGTTTTATTTCTCAGTAGTGTAAGTAGTCTAAATCACCTAGATTCAGTCTAGGATTTTTAATTCTTGAGTGAGGGTCTTCCCAGCCACTTCTGCAGCTGCCCTTGCTGGGCCAGAGAGGGAGACTGATGCTACTCATGGAAACTTACAAGTGCCCAGTGTATTTTACCTCTGGTTGAAAAAGGTACTGTAGTTGTACTCATGCACTAATCTCAAATGTTTATGTTAAGATTCCTAGAAAAAGGAGATGAGGTGGCTTGGTTTTACTTTTCTGGTTCTTCTGATTCATTACATTCTAGGCAGTGGTTTGTTTGAGGCATGTGAATTTATGAGTTCCGCAAATATTTAGAGATGAAGCTTGCACTATAAAGTGGGGGTTTTTTCCTAGGCAGAATACCACAGTATGTTATGTTTGGGCTTCTTGAGAGATTCAGGTTTTTTTTCCAATTCTTCTCTGATGGGAGTTGTGCTAGTGGCCTGAGCATAAACACAATGCACCCTCGGCTGGTTAAAAGGAGACAGAGGAAGAGAACTCATGTGCTTAACAGGATGGTCCTGTACTGTAAACAAGCAGTTTTCATGCTTAACTATCCTTCCTAGGGACAGGAAGAAGGAAATGAGGCTATGCAAAAGGACCCTGACACGTTTCAGACAATGCCAGACCCACCCTAGCATTCATACAGTATAGCCAGAAGACTCGGGGAAATAAAAATAACTTCAGATGTTTCCCCTTCCTTCTTGTGCATGTTATAGAACTACAGCAATCAAGTGATATGCAGTTCACAGAAAACTTGCTGATTTGATCTCCACTAAATAAAGAGATGATTCCCTGTATAATTTATATATATTCTTTGGGTATCATTGTTCTGCTTACAGTTTGAATCTCAGTGTTACAAGGTGAATTAACTACAAAGGTCTATATTCTCTACAGTAGTGTAGTGAGTGTAGATATACAGTAATATTGGTAATTTCAGCAGTTCCAGGCAGGTTTCTTGCTTGTACCTAAGCAATCAGTAATTCTATGTGGTGCAGGGTATCAGGATTTTCTTGCATGTTTTCTGATTTCCAAAGTTTTTTGTCAAGTTTTTTTCTTGGTTTTTTGGTGGGGTTGGGGTTTGTTGTTGTTGTTGTTGTTGTTGTTGCTTTGTGTTTTATTATTATTATTATTATTATTATTATTATTTTCTCATTTACTTTCCCTCCTTCTCCTGTTTGAGGGAAAAAACCAAAATCTGTCTTCAATGATGAGCAATTCTCATGAAATGGGCACAAGACTGGGCTGTGATTGGAACTTTCTAGTTCTTATTACTAGACATTTACTCTACTATTCTTGCTGACAGTGCTACCCTATCCCACTCAGCATCTTTGAAATCAGTAGACCTGCTAGTGCAGTATATTATTGGCAAAACTGGCAGAACCAAAAGAGAGTTGAGAATGACTTAGCCAGATAGCTGTAATTCACTGAGTTTCATTATCTGAAAGTTGCAGGTAATACTACAGACCATTCTGAACTTCTTTGGTGCCTTTAGAAGAGCATGACAAGCATTTGTATTTCTTAGGATAAATATTCTTTCAAATATTGTCTAGTATTTGTTTCCCTTGGGAAGGACTGTGGTAGGTGAGACTGGATTAGGAGAAAATTTTATCTGGTCTCTCTCCTAATAAAGACAAAACAGAATGGCTCACTTATTTCTTATGGGGCAATTTTTAAAGTATTAAAGGGTGCAGAGTTCCACAGATTGGGATTTAAATATATTTATTTTACAGTTGTCTGAATCTTTCTATTCAAGTGCAGTAGTCTGTACTAAGTGATTCCTGAGGAGATGCATGAAAGACACTTGCTGTAGCCAGTAGTGGATACAGTTTGGCCTTCCCAGACCTGTTCTTGTAATTTACTGAAGCTTCAGGATTAAAAAAAAATACATGCCCCACCCCCCAATCACAGTTTTGCATTTTGGGGATGTTCTCTCTGTGGCCCTGTGGACACACAGAATTGGATGCTCTGCTGACCACCCTTGCCTCTGTTCTCCATGAGTTCTAAGACAGATTTCCTGTTCACATAAGATACAAGAAACTTTACAGTGTAAAGCTTAATGATCTGTTTTAACTTTCCTTCTTCTTCCATCCATACAAAATGTGACCATTAGATCTTGTACTGAGAGAAGCATTTTCAAGTATGCAGTATCACAGACAATACTGTAACAGTCTCTAATACCTGAAAACAGGACGTTCATAGTAATTTTTGCTTTGGAGAAATTCATGTTTACAACTTTAATTCTGCATCAGGGAAGAAGGCATTTGTCTGTGATGCAATTAGCTTTATGTTGAGCTGTTCACTGCCACTGGTATTTTGTATCTAGTGTCATATCATCCACACAGGATGTAGTTTGGGACTGGATCATCAGTGGGGTTAGCCATAAATAGTTATGATGTCGTTCTTCCATATAGTTCTTCCTACATGCATGTATAGTTTTGAGGTTGAGGCTTAACAAGCTCAAAGAAGTAACTGTCTAGAAAATCTGGGTTTTTTGTATGATCAGTTCAGATCAGTTCTTACAGCATTGTTATTTTCTAGAACTGAACAGGTAGCCCACATTTTGTGCCTTTTTTAGATGGAGTATGTGTCCTGCTGGGTCTATTCACTTTTGCCTCCTTCTGGAGCTGAATGAGCCTTTGAGCTGAGCTTTGCACACCACCAGCTTGCAGATAGGGGGCAAGTGGAGGATATTAATGCTGGCCTTGGGAGTAGCAACAGTTAATGTTTGCCCTTCAGTATGTTCTCAAAGGTCATGCTAACCAAGTAATTTCTGAGAGGGGAGAAGGTTAAAGTCATCTTCTATTTCCCACTCTTTGCAGGAGGATTTGTTTCTCACTCTGGAATCTGTCAACATGACCTCCATCAGAGGATTTGACTAACTGCTTTCTCTGCCCCAAATAATCCTCCTCCAAGACCACCCTGTGTTAAGCAGGCCAGATAAATAACCCACGTGCCCAATTATTTCTTGAGGGTTTTTTAGTCACTTGACATCTTGCACCTCTTCATCTGTGAACCTTCTTAAAAACAAGAAGAGAGAAGACCATCTTTAACTTATAAAAAGAGTTGACAGGAAAACTGCTACATCAAGCTATAGTTTTTCTATTAAAGTTAATTTTTATCTTCAGATCACATTGGTTTTAAAATTTCTTTCCTAATTCTCCTGTATATCTCAAAATGCAAAAAAAAAAAAAAAAAAAAAAAAAAAGAAAAAAAAAGACCCAAAACATGAACTAAACAAAAACCTATTTAGGAATAAATTATTAACTTGAAGTGTAAACCAGGACTTGTGATGATTATTTTGTGTCCTAGAACACGCTTTCCTAAAGTCTTCTACAAGTTAGGAAGTAAAGGAGCTAACTTTTGGGCAGCTAGAAGCATATTTAATGGTGTGAAAATAAGCAGTAGTTGCAAGCTGTTACAGAGTGTATAGGAAAGGGCTTGAAAGGTTATTAACCTTTATTTCAGTTGCCCTTTATTAGACCCCAAAATTATGTTGATTTGGTGCTTTTCAGAGCTAATCAGTTGGTCCTCTTGACAGAGGGAAGGACCTCTTCTTGCCAGCCAGGGCAAAAGCTCTAGAAGTGGTGATTTTGCCCTCTCTGACCTCCTGCCATTAGGCACTGTCCTTCCTTGTGCTCTGATGAAAACCTGGGTTTCTCCCAATGCTAAAAATAGTGAAACTGACCCCATTCATTCCTGCAAAAGTTTTGTTGGGTTTTAGAGACCCACAGATCCACACTGGGAAAGTCCTCGTTAAGTCCTCTGATATATGATGCTCCCATTGATTTTAACAAGTGTTGGCTCAATCTCTAAACATTTGAAACATCTTCAACAAATGTTGTTTCTCTTTTTATGTTTTGAGCCGAAAAAAGTTCTGAAGTGATTTTGATATGCTGACTGTGAAAAAGAGGTCCAAGTTTAATAATTAGATTTTGATTCACAAAGGCAGTATTGTGCATGCTGTGCTAGCAAGAGTATTAGTGAGCAATTAAAAGTACTATATTTTGTAATTTGGTATAGTTGGGAAGGAGGGGAAAGTACATACAGCCAACATACACGTCTGTAGATATTTTGGAAACCAGTCACATTCTTTTTTTATTATTTTTTTTTAATTTAACTTTAATCAATAAAGAAATAAACAAACTTAAATCCTATCAGTGGAAGTAAGCCATTTGCTTTTTTCAAAAGTTCTGCTGACAAAAAAAAAAAGGGTGTTCAAGCTTCCTGCTTTTTTTTTTTCAGAGAAAACATCAATATATGATCTTAAACATCTGTTTCCTTACTTCTTCATCTGTTCCCACACAAATTCCAAACATACTCTGTTTCTTCTCCCAGTGTCCTGTGGTTTATACATAACATCAACTGCATAGTTACTGTCTTGCTTCAAGGCTCTGTAACTTGAAAAAGCCAGTCAGTCCCTTGTTTAACCCAAAGCCAGCAGGAGACAACACAAAGTGTATTTTTTTTAGTCGTCATCATATAGTTGTGGAATATCTGAGTAACATTCATCATAGTTTCTAGGGGTTTTATGACTACAAAGCAGTGTATGTATTTGTGTCATATATGGTTTCCCTCAAGAATTTGTGAGTTCTCGTCTCCCCATCCCTCTGAAAGTTTTTAATAAGAGGTATTTTCTTAAAATTGCACATGCATCCATACTGGCTTAAATTGATTGCTGAGGCAGACAAGAGTAAGTGGAGGTCACAGCGTTTGACTGTATCATTTGACTGTAGAAGGTAAATGGCGCCAGTGAAATACAGGAGCACATCAGAAGAGGCAGCTACAATTGCAAAACGTAACTTGCACTTTGAAGGTGAAAGGAGAAAAGTTGCTGTCCTGGGAAGGTTGTTAGCTTACGCTTCAAAACCTGCAAGCTCATAATCAGTTCAAAAGCTGTGCTTTTTGTTCTCTTGATCTCACTGGTTCTTCTAGAAATGCATCCTTCATGGACTGAATGTGTTAGACTGTTATTCTAGAACAGTTGTATAAGATTAGAAATTCTGAACATGTTAGAAATTTGGCAAGAGCTTTTAATGGGATTTTCAGAATGCTGTAGTTTTTAGTGGTTGAACATTTATTGACAAACCTCCCAAGTTTGTGTTTAAGAGCGTTATCCTTATAAAATGCTGTTCTTCACTAATAATATTTTTGCTTTCTCTGGTCCTTGCTCTGTGCTGCTTTTGTGAAAGGTGTGGAGCACTAAGTTCATGATACTGCCTAAGGAATATTTAACAATACAAGTTTGAGAAAAAACAGACTTATGAGAAGGAATTTAATTATTTCCAAGCAACAGTCACATATCTTCAAAGTGAAAACCATGTGAGGCCATGGACACATAACAGGCTTACTCTTAGGAAGTCAGTCATACTGTCCCAACTTTAAAGGGCTGCAGGCGTATGACATTACACAGAACTGATTTATCATTTTCAATGCCTAGATGGCTCATTTGTAGACAGCTGCCCCAGTGCAGTTATTTCCCCGGTTTGTCTCAGATTTCACATCTGTGTTCATGTATCTGTGGACTAAGTGGTCGGATAGTGTGATCAGGTCTAATGTTGGGACCACAATTCGCATATCAGGGATTCAATTCAAGCACTAGGAAAAATGATTGCGTGTACTTAGGCCGTGGAATTCTATCCAAACAAGAGCATTTCTCACATATACCACAGCTGGTCTTAAAAAATATGATCCTGAATGATCTCAAGTTTCTTCATAGCTCAACTCAGTGGTTTTGAGTTGAACAAAAAAATTTGCAAAGCACCAGAAGTTTCAGAGGGACATGACATGTAGGGAGAGGCAATTTCTGATATAGACAAAGAGTATGCCAGCCATTTGCAGCCATTAAATTGGACCATCAGTCCTGGATGGGGAAGAATCCTTTATGGTCTGTGTGCTTCATGTGCTCCTCTGTGCCTTTGCAAGCATGCAGATAGTTTATGGAGTTTTAGGCATTAAAGTAAGGAGATAGTGTGTTCATCTCCAGCTTTCATGAAAAATCTGGAAACATTCTGAGCACTGTATGGGAGAGCTTCTCCTGCAAGCTAATTCAGGAAGATGATTTTGTATTCAATTTCTACAAGTCTCTTTTTCTCTTCTGAGAGAAAAGTGAAATAGTGAATTTCAACTTGAATAACTTACTTAAAAATTAAGACCAAGATGCAATTAAGAAGCTAAAAAAAAAAAAAAAACAAACCCAAAACCAACCAATTGTTGTGTATGACATTGAATTGAACCTTCAGAAGTGAAGCCTGTTTTTTTCTGAAATTTTATTTTGATAGAGCTGATTTTACCAGTCTCGCTACAGATTTTTACAAGCTGCTCTCTTAACAGAGCCAAAAGGTGAGATGAATAGAACTGATGTGTAGAGGTGCTAATATGATTGTAAAGGTGTCTGAATTGAGGCAAGAGGAAAAACCATCTGCTTGAAAAAAGTGTTCATAAGATGTTTAGCACTTAGGTGAAAATTGAGTCAATGCATGACTGTACAAAGATACCTCTGCTTTACACCTTGTCCTGAAGACCCTGAAAGAGATAGGGTTTAAATTGCCTGTTATTTCGTGGGAGCAAAAAAGAATGAAAGTAAATGCTGTTGCTGTCTTAACTGGACTGCTGTGATGATTTTTTTCTGAAAGAACGTTTTTGCAGCATCACTGTGTGTTTTTTATTTTCTATGGGAGAGAAGGTATCATTAAACAAAAAAACTATAGACATCTTACAGTTCTCCCTTCTGCAACTGCAGTTTCGAACAAGGTGTTAATTGAGATATTTTTACTCTGACGGTCTAAACTTGTAAACTTACAAGGCCAGGAACCAAGATTAACCAAAGTCTAACAAAAAAGGAAGTTAGATTTTCTCATTTCCATTTACTACTCTGGGGAAGAATTGAGTTCTCCTAATCCCTCTGGAAGTGGGTAAATAAGGACTAATGGTTCCCAACCATACACAAAAGGAATTCCTACCCTTGATTTGAGCATGGAGGACTGCTTTGTAAAACAGACTAACAAATAAAGCTGTTTCCAATAAAAATTTCCTGTTTCCTCTTTAACACATTTGCCTGTTGTTTGCTTACAGGACACCAAGAATAAAGACTTCATTGTACTTCTTTTTGGGGTTTTTGGGGATTTGGGTGGGGGTTTTTTAAATTTGTTTTGTTTTACTTTCTAAGAGGTTTATCGGTTTGGGGGTGATTTTTTTTTTTTTTTTTTTAATCAGGACTTTCAAAAATAATAGCACAATTGCTTTCTTGCCAGCGGTTTTTCATACAAGGACCTCCTGCTGCTGGGGGAGGGCACAGGATACACATCTGAAAAGCTGCACATACATTTCTTGCTTGGAATTATACTGAATTATATGGTAGTTTATTGTAAAGGTTTTAACTGGCAAGGATGTTTGATTCACAAAGGAAGTGGCACTGCAGGGATGGAATGGGAAGGAGGGAGGGAGACCAGTCCTTTGCCTGCAGTAGCTTATCAGTGTTCAGCTGCCAGGTCTTCATCAGAAATTGCTTTGCAAATTGTGGCTTTAGGAAGTAGGACTTTCCTAAAATAGGTTGGAAAGCACTGTAGAGTTCCTCTGTAAGTTTCCTCTCCTCCCTGTGGCTATCAGCTGGCCCCAACCAAGCAAATGCTGTGCTTGACAGTGAGTCTGTAGCTCAGATAGTTATCTGTAACCTCCATCCCCTGGGATACTGAACAAAGACTATTGAATGCTCTGTCCCTTCTAAATGTTTTTAGAAGTAGTTGAAAAATCTGATTCTGGAAGACCAGTTCTTCTTTATTTTGTCTCTTATTACCTTGATTGCCCTTGATCAGGATGACGAAGATTTGCACATAAATATTCTCATGTCCACTTGGATATGAAAATGGCAGCTAGCAAACTGAGAGTCCCAGGGCTAATGCTAATGCTGCTGAGCTGGAAGCTGGAATTTGGAAATTGTGTGAATGACCTTCTTCCTCTACGATAGTTTAAATGATTTGGCCAGAACCTCAGGTTTAACCAATGTGTTTTATTCTCAAACACAGGTTCCAGTTAAGCTGTGGTAATGAACTTTTTACCTAGACAATCTCTCACCTTTTGAAATTTGTATCTCTTAGTGTGAGGAAGCTTGTTTAGTCTACTCGGCTTTCTGTGCAGCTTATTCAGTGTGCCTTGGGCTGGATTCTCCCTCTGACTATATTTTGATCTGCCTGAATTTCACACACATACACAGTTTTGTTCATACTCTGGCTCATCAGTAGCCAACAAGGTTGAGACAGGGAAGCCAGGTTACCTTTCCTCCTTTCCTTTTGTCAGTACACACCACATAGGAGAACAGTCTAGGAGGAATCCTGAGTTTGGCCAACTGCAGTTGTACAAAAGGAGATAATCTTTTAGGTCCCACCTCCGCTCTGTCACCAGTACCATCATGTTGCTCTCTTCCCCATGCTTTGTGTGAGTGGAGATGACAGGGAGAGAGCCCTGGCCTCAGGGCACTCCCTGGCCTCTTGTTCAAGATAGTACTCCAGACCCTTTCAAGGGCTTACAGCAGAACTTGCAACCCTTTGCCCTCCCAGGGCTTGCAACAGGCCTTGCAACTTGTCCTGTGCAAATGGGGCAAATATGGCTTTTAAGCACTTAGCACTGTCTTGTACCCAACCCTAGGCATTTACATAGCCTAATGGATGGACAGGTGCACTTGTGTTTTATTTTTCTTGGCAATTCTTGTGGACAGATAGGAAAAACTCAGTTGTTTCATTGCCTGAACTTCTTGGGGGCTTCACAGAGGTATTTTGAAAGCAAATATGCTCTGAAAAATCCCACAGGCACGTGAGAGCTGGGTGCCCATAAAATGTGACTTCCACATAACTGGCATATACGTTTGCAGAAAAGATACAAAGCCTCTACAGAGAATGGTGAAAAAAGTTCAGTGAATGCATATTCATAATTTGCTAGCTCTAGAAATAATTTACAGGTCAAACACCTGGGGTGCTCAGTAAAGGACCTGTGAACAAATATTTAAACACATTGAAGAGTGCCTATAGTAGTAAGGAATCTGGCACTTTTCCGAATTGCACTGCAAGCATCTCCTTGCATTTTTTGGCAAATGCTTGTTATCTAGGATAATTTTTTCCCCCTGGTTTTAAATCAAGTCAAATTCTTATTCAATCCAGACAATTTTGCAGAACGTGACCTATAAGATACTGCATTTTTTTAAGTACTCTTAAAAACTAGTTGCAGATTTTTTTGCTTTCCTACTTTAATCACTTTTGAAGGATTAATCTATCATCTTTAGAACAAGTTTCAAAATCTATTTTAGATTTTTTTTCTTCTTCATTAAATTTCCCACATAATTCCTTAGCACGCTGAAATTGAAATACTGCTTAAGCAAAACTTTGTAATCATTTGCAACTGGAATTGAGGAATGCCTTTTCTTAATCAGTAAGTCAATATGTCTGTATGTGCTTGTTCCCATGTGGTCCCATAACCCAAAGGTGAAGCAAACACAAGTTGCACAAATGCCTGCTTGTCCTGACTTCAACAGAAGTGGATTTTTAGATGTTTATTTATCTGGAATGTTATGTTTTGGCTCACCTTAACCCCGTGGTTTGATTATGTGTCTTAGCAAAGTAGGCTGGCAAAGCACAAATATTTTAACACTATTGTAGCAGTTTGGAAAATGAGGTGGGGGGATTGCCATCTTTTTGGAGACACTAAAATGTGCCTGCCATTTCAGTCAATTTTGTGTGCCTATATCTCACTGGGAATATTTCATAGCATGACAAAATCTTGTGATATTTTACTTACATTGTGTTTGGCTTTTCAATGCCCTGTATGCAGTAACCTGTATTGGAGCGGTTCTGAGCGGGCCCTTTAGTGCATGGTTCCTGCAGCAGGTAGTCACAGTATCCTCTCCAAGTAGGTGGCAAAATTGTATACCGAGTTGTGCATAATGAAACTTTTGTTTCCTGGTCCTTCAGGAACAGTGAATATAATCAAAGTCAGAGAAACTTTAACAGTTTCTGATTTCTCATTGTTTGTTTGATTAGTTCTAAGCAGGGAGCTAAATTTCCAGTAGCACTTTATTGAATTTTTTGAAGAATGTAATTAGCCCAATCCATATCTTTAACACTTGGAGAATACCCTAAGTATCTTTTATATTTTCTAGTTTGAGCTAATAGGATAACATATTCTTTTTGTCTACTTGTATTAAGTGTATTGTATATGGTTTATTCACAGACTAATATTCCTTTCTTTCAGTGTAACATGTATGTGTGTGAATAATTTCATTCCATGGCATGCTGTTTTGGGCACAGTGAGGGAAACCTTCCTGTAATACACTGAGTAACTCATAAATACCTTGTAGACTTCCAATGAAACTAGGTTCTTGTTGGTGAGAAATATGTGCTTGAGTGAGCTGCAGTACAGTGTGTCAGTTGTTCTTGGGCTTGAGTCTGTCAGTACTATCTACAAGGTGTTAAAGTGCACAGTAATGGGAGCTCTGCAAGGAATTTCTGTCAAGACAAAGTAGTTGTGCCAAGAGGACCATAAGATTTGCTGAGCAAACGCTGCTCATGTTGATTGCATGGTTTTTTCTAGTGTTAACAAGTGCTGTACAGGATAATCCATAACTACTGCAGTTTTCATTTGTGCCAGTTTCTCTTACTATTAAAATGATGACCTGTTGATAAGTAGTAGCTGAGCGTTAGCGACTTTCCAGAATCTAAGATGTGTTTGACAGTGAGAAGAAAAGCAAACTGGGATAAGCAAATTTGTGTCTCAGTTCAAAGTTTCTGGAAACCTTTGGGCTTATTTTGCAGTGGGGATAGTAGAAGTGGTGGAGAGGAAGTTTTTTCTCTGCAGATCACTAATCTGAGGGTTATTTGTTTCTGTCCTCTTTCAGAAATCGAGGCCAAGGAAGCTTGTGACTGGCTGCGGGCTGCTGGGTTTCCACAGTATGCGCAGCTTTATGAAGGTAGGCACCTGAAGTCAACCCTCCTCCAGCAACTTTTGGACAATAAGATGTAATATTCACCAATAAATGAGATTCAGGGGCACCACTGAAGTTCCAGTACATAAGATGACTTTTAGGGACTGGGCTGCTCTCTGCTATGCGCCACACACATAGATGTACCAAACCCAATGAGACTCTGAAGCATGCAGGAGATTTGAATTTGTTTTGGATTTCTGTTTTAATCTGAATCTTCCAAACATCATCATAGAATAAATGTAAAGATTAGTACTGTGGAATGTTCCCTCTGGTTAAAACAGAAAGGAACATAGTCAGCCAGTTCCTCTGGGCCACTGCTAGAAGCCCAGTCTTGGAGAAATACAAAGGCTGTGTACAGCTCCACTGGCCAACTCTGCCAATGGAACAGGTAGTAGGAAATTCTGCATATGCATGGGTACCTCTGTATGCCTCATGATTCCCAAGTCCTGTATGTTTTTTCAGGATGGTTTTGTTTGGAGTGAGACACAGGCTTGCTATGAAGGCAAAAAGAACATACAGGCTGTTGTTGTGCTCCTCAGG
The DNA here is from genome assembly GCA_027886175.1 of Phylloscopus collybita. NCBI lineage: Eukaryota > Metazoa > Chordata > Aves > Passeriformes > Phylloscopidae > Phylloscopus > Phylloscopus collybita. The sequence goes on along the minus strand of JAJNNQ010000009.1, from coordinate 26,485,187 downwards.
GGCGTGGCTGCCTCCTGCAGTCACTCGTCCTTCTCTGGGATGAATTCATTTTGTGTGTCTGCTTTTACAAGGTTTTGCTCAATTAGAACTGTTGTCTTCAGTACCTCTTCAGCTTACTAGAAACCTGCAGGTTTGGCATACAGTTCTTACAGTCTGATGCAGAGTAGCATATAGAAATTGGTTTTAAAGTGGGACATCCTTTTTATATATCTGTATTATTGTTCAGAATTTGCCCCCACACTGCTCAAAATTACTTTCATGGTAGTAAAATTATTATCCGCTCTTAACTACCTCTTAATTTTTACGAAGCAAACTCCAGCTGCTGCTTGTAAGAGCTAGCATAGAAAGTTCATTATTTACAGTGAATAACTGCTGAAAATTACAGCAAATGCTGAGCTGACCTCCTTGAAAAATGATCTTGTTTAGCTTTGATTTGCAGCTGCATTGGCAATATGATAGCACTTTCCAAAGCTGCACTTGGCAAAACTTTTCTTTGCCTGTTCAGAAATTAAATTTCCTTTTATTTTTTTCTTTTTTTTCCTTGTTTGTTTTCTTCTTTTTTTTTCTGTGCTAATGGAGATGCTAAGATTTTCTTGGGATTTGGAGCTTCCAGTTTTTGTTACAACTGAGACAAAACTCTCAGCTGAATACATGGGTTTGTGGGTTTCTTATGATGCTGAGTCGTAAATCCCCCAGTAAATTACTTGCATTCAGAAAACATGCCCTACCTGTGTTACCATTGCCCTACCTAGAGATTCTGAACTTATATTAAGTTTCTATTGTAACAGCATGTCCTGTCTAACATCAAAAGGACCACAGAGGTGAGAGAGATGCAGTGAGAACAAGGCCAGCTACACCTATTGAAAGGACAGCTGTCTTTACTGAAAAACAATATACCATTTGCAAGCCCCCCCTGGCAGCAGCAACAACAAAACCAGCAGTAGCATAGATTAAGCATTTAGAAAATGGTCTTAGGTAGACTATCAACTTCTTTCGAGTCACCTCTCTCACTTAAGTTCTCTCGCGTTCTCTTGTGGACATTCTAAGATACAATTTTCCCAGTGGAAAAACTTACATCAACACTGCTGAAAAATACATGTTGAATGTGCTCACCCTCTTTATTTGCACTTTCTACTTAAAGTGGTGAAGGGGAGACGTGACTCAATTGGGTATAGTACACGAGTTCTGAGAAGTCGCCTACATGGAGCATTCCCACGTAGTGCACATTTAATAGGGGAGATTAATCAGTGAACCTTTGCCAGTTACTTTGCTAAAACCACAGTTTTCTGAGGAAAATACAGAATTCTTAGCATTTTCCAGAATATGTCATAATTTGTATTCCTGAGGCAATTGTAGAAGCTGTAGATATCCTGTCCCTTGAAAGTGTTCAGTGCCAGGTTGAATAGGTGTTAGAGAAACCTCTTCTAGTGGAAGGTGCCCCTGTCCATAGCAGGGGGCTTGGAACTAGATGAACTTTAAGGTCCTTCCAACCCAAACCATTCTATGATGATATGAAAATGAGGACATAGAATGCATTTCTGTTGTTATAGGAAATGAATTAATTTTGTAGAATTCATAGAGTTCATTTTCTGTTAGTATAGAAAATACCTTTCTAGAAATTAATATCAGTCCTAATTCTTTTCCTCATTTCAGCCCATCCTTCCTAGTCTATAGAAATTAAAAAATTTGTAGACAATTACTTGGATGAGGCAAATTGTGTGCAATTGCAGCAGTCTCTTCATAGATTGACCGTGTATTTCTGTGTGCCCTGAAGAACCAGCAGCTTTGGGTGGGAGTTTCAGCTGTGAAAGGAATGCCAGATCAGGACCTGTATGACAGTCAGGAATCTGTGGAGTACAGTAAATAATATATATGTGTTTGCTGCTTCAGAGCTGTAGTAAATTTTCAGCTCTCTGCCAACATTGTTTCCTCCCCCTCACTCTCCCAGTTGTTTACCTAATTAATCTCTTAAGGAAAGGAGGCAGTATGGTCTCCACGCATGCTTTCATTTCAAGCCATATCTCATTGATGAAAGTGTCAAACTTCTAAATAGCTTAATTAACAGCTAAGGATATTCAAGGCTTTTTTTTCATTCTTTCACAGAGTTTTGGCATTTACTGCCCTTTTTTCTTTAATGCGAGATATTAGAACTTTGGTGAAGATTGCATATTTATTTTAAATAAGGCTAGCCTGGATTTGTTTACACTTCTGATGTCTGATAGGGAAGCTTGCATTTGCCTTTTTCCGTCTCCCACTGTTTCATCTCTGCTTTAATCATTTTTCCTCTATTCTGTGTATGAACTTTCAGTTATCAAGGCTGAATGTCAAAAATTTGTAGATGAAAAGGAAGCACCTCTGTCATTTGAGGTGATAGCATGTGTTTACCTAAGTACCAATCACTGACATCTTGATGAGCTCAACTGCAGGCAGCCGGTTGTTTGAAATAACGCATCACTGGGAATAAGCGTCACTTTGATTCCATCCATTTCTTTTCCTGCAGATCTCCTTTTCCCAATTGACATTGCTCTAGTCAAGCGAGAGCATGACTTTCTGGACAGAGATGCTATTGAGGCGTTATGCAGGTAGGTAAATAAAAATCACACTGCTTTTTGAAAGAATACCCTGAAAAAAACTGGAAACCCTGAAACTACCTGGAAAAAGCGCAACAAAAAAAGCACACAAAAGTATGTGGTTTTCATTAAAATACTTTATTTGGCTAAGTAATGTTTGAGGATCTTATGTAAAAGGAAGTTGGGAGGAGAGTGGAGGGAATCTTTGTGAAAGGGATTTCATAGGCATAATTTTTTATTCTTCTTCTTTGTTTGCTTTCTTTCCTAATTCCCAAATTATTTAGGCATGTGAAAGCAGAACTGTGCTGGCTATAGCCATCTGCATGTACAACTGTAGCACCAATTCCCACACAGGAATTGGGTTTTGGAAGCAGTATCAGCAAAGTAATGGTGGTGCACTCCATCACACTCCTTTCTTACCTTGGTGGACAGCTGTGTATGCAAACGAAGTGCCGTGTGTATAAACAAAGTGCTCTATATACAAACCCTCACGCTGGCCTCAGTGCATCGCCCTGTGTAACATGGGTATGGCTGAAAGAGATAAGTAAGGGAATCTAATAGTTTATCACTGCTCCAAAGACGGGTCTGCCCTCAGCCACACGCTCACATTCACTCAAATTGTAGTTTATGGGCTCCTTTTGCAAACCAGTTCAACTGGGTCACTCCACAAAAAGGGTCTTGATAGTCCTTTTCTGGGTTAGTAAATTAAATCAGTGGAAAGCTATAATGAAGTTCACAGTAGGTGTGAAGAATGGGGCAGGACCCCAGAGCCAGCTGCAGAAGCAGGAGAAGGGATAGGCAGAGAAAAAAGAGGGAGCAAGACTTGCTGGTGTGTGGCAGGATGTTCTTTACAGAGCTACAGCCTCAGCATTACCACTTTGGTAATACAAGCTATCACAATGGCCCCATCTGACATCATCTAACATGAATCCATCTATCAGTTACCTTCTCTAGTGCAAGTCCACAATCTCAAATGGCAAAAGAAAAAAAGTTTTAGCTTCTCCTATCTCCTCTTACCTAAAAATAAATGCAGTTTTATGGCTCTGTCCTTCAGTATGGCAGCTTTCCAAACTGCCTGCAAAATGAATGCTTTTGGATACTGCATGCATGGTGTCTGTAACTCTAAATGTCAGTAATTGTAATGAATTACAAAACCCTTTTAAGAACAACTTTAAGTTTATAGTGTTCTCGTGCCATCACTGCCATACTTGGAAGGGAAAGAGAGGGACTGGAATTTAAAGTTCTTCAGAAATACTTACAGGATTTTCAAACTAAGAAAACAAATCTGTTGTCCAGTCATTTGGAGGGGAAAAATCTCATTAATGTTAAATTCATGCAAGATGTGCCTTACTCAAGTGCAGAACACCTATTCCATTGGTATTTAAATATGATGCGCTGGTCTGCTTATTTGTGTGCTCTGGAACATGTGAAGTCATTGAACAGAAAGTACAGCAATGCAAATAAATGTTGATTCCCAGAAGTGTGGTCTTCCCTCGCCAGGAAAACTAAAATACAGTCAGGCCAGCATATTTTGCTTTTGGTGCTCTCCTCCAAGAATACATTTTAACCTGGGATTAATCAATTATACAGGGGACAAAAGGTAGCAGACTGTTTCTCACTGATGAAAATAGCAATGTGCACTCCATATCTCTATCAGACAAAGATTTTAAAGGTTGAACTCTTATCATTCTGAAGCCTGTGGCTTATACATCAGAGTTACCTTTTACAAAATAACTTTAAAACTGACACTGAAGTATCTTCAGAAACATTCAGATCCCATCTCAAAATAAAATTGAAGCAATTCAGTTAACCTTATCAGATGTCTGAATTTGGCCTTTTACCATGTGTGTTAGACAAAAGCAGTACATTATCACAACATTTCCACCTTTAGATTTTTTTTTTTCCACACCTCCCTGTTTAATTTTGCAAAGCTCATTAAAACTGTGGAGAAGCACATAGTTTGGAATGCTGCCTTTCTGCCTCCAGCCTGAGTTTATTTTGACTCATGCCACAGTCAGTGTGTAAACAGTAAAGGGATTTACTCAGTAAACGTTTTGAACAGTTTCACAACTGTAAGTCAATCGCTCTTTCTTGACTGAAAATCAGAATGCTTTAGGAGTTATTTGCACTTTCAGCACAGAGCTAAGTGAACAGTGGATATTAACAAAATGGTAAGAGCTCTGTGCTGAGAATCTGCTTTTCTGTGTAAATAGTGTTACCCAGAAGTTCTAATTACCTTACTCTGATAACTGTATGTGAAAGAATTGTTTTAAAAACACTGTAGAAATCACGGTGACAGGGATTTCTTTTTTAAGTTTGAAGCATTTTAAATGATAGCTTACATCTGAACAGTATTTTTAATTATTATTTAATAATCTTATTAATGTAAGCAGGAAAATTCAGTTAACTTTAACCCACCCCATTATGTTTTTTGAGGAACATTTTCAAGTGAAAAGTGGGTTGGGACTTGTACTATAGAAAGCATATGGCATTCAGTAAGAGATGATTAAGAAATGTCTTTTAGTGATCTTACCATGAAATGTAGGGTTAAAAATGTAAGAGTAATGACCATATTTTAATTTTCTTGGATGCATTCTTTAGTGACTGTGCAAACCAGTGCTGACCTTGTGTGGGAAATACTAAAAGCAAAAGAAGATTTTTAAGAACTGAAATTAAACTAATATTTTGAATTGAGACCCTGGAAGGGACGAAACTTGTTAGAGTCGTAAATAGCAATTTATACTGTATCTGATACAAAACCTTTAGTTTAAACTAAAATTTTTATAGCATTAACTGCTGTGCTTTAAAATTGCAATGCTTAAAACAAACGAGTAAAGTGCCTTAAATAAGTAAAGAAAAATGCATATTATAATAGAGTTATGTAGCATAAAGTATTAAATAAGAAACAAAGTTAAATTTTTTTTTTAGTTAATCTGAGAGGGGGAATTGTGGGAAATACTAAAAGCAAAAGAAGATTTTTAAGAGCTGAAAAACCAGGCCTCAAACAGAAAAAGCTGAGGTTTTAGATTTTGCAGTAACTGAGAAAAGTTTGGAACTAGGAAAGATACAGTAGTATATGATAGTATAGCGAGCAAGGACATGGAAAACAAAGGCCGAGTTTTTAAGTTTGGCTTGAATAAATCACAACACTGCAGAAAACATATGCCAGACAAGATAGTAGAGGTTTTAAACTTAATAGAAGTATAGTGTGTTGTTAATAGAGAAGCATACAAACAACTATTGTTTGAAATAGGTGTACGTGTGCTTAATTTGGTTAGTTAAAACAACTGTCTGTAATTTTTAGTAATATACTATTGGCTGAAAAGTCCTTAAGATGCTTTCGGGGGCTATTGTAAAGGTCTATTGGGGCTGCTGCTGAGGCTGCATGGAGCTGCTGTTGTTGCTACTGCTATGCTATACATGAGTGCTGTAAACTGCTACCTTGCTTTAAATTCTGTGATGAGACTGATGCTTCATTAAAAAGAAAACAGCTATCACAGCAATCAAGTCCAGTGCCTGCCCGCGTCGCTCCCACAGCCTTGGTTTCATAAAACTTTATGTAGATTAATAACTGGGAATTCATTTCCAGAGGATGACTGGATGCATCATGTGCTGATGAAACTAAGTACTGAATCATACTTATCCTAGAGGTTGTTGCTAAGTACAAAATACATAGCAAGCCATGATGGAAATCCTTTTAAATCTCCTTATGCATGTCTAGGAATCTGTTGTACCATATATGCAAGAGGTTTCTTAAATCTTTTATTATCAGGATTTTTCATCCAAGAAACTGATGGTAGTGTATTCACTGTTTGTACAATTTGGTCTGTGGAGAGCTGACCTCCTTTGCAGAAGAACATGCAGACAAACCCCAGGAGCCAAATTAGAGGCTGTCCACTGAGACAAGAAGATCCTTGTATGACAGTTAGTTACGTGTATAATGAAGCTGGACTTTGCTCTGTAAGCGGAATTATGAATTTCAGTCCATCAAGAAAATATTTTAAACTTTAAAGTTAGACTACACAGTTCCTCAAATTCAAAACTGTAATTCAAAATGCATAAGTCTAGTATTCTGCATTCCTACTACTTTATTTTGTTGCATGGGGTGAGAACTTCTGTTAGCGAGAACAAAATTAATTACCCGGTGTTATACCCAACATAGAACTGACTAGTACCTAGTTTAAAAAAGACTTCACATTGTAAATCCACATTTTAATTTGGAAGTTAGCTGTTCACACTACAGTTTTTCATAGTGAATGTCTTGTTCAGGCTGCCTCTCTTAAAGGAAGTTGAGGCTAAACTAGTTTGGCCATTTCTGAGAAGACTAATAAAAATGCATCATTTGCTCTTTTCTGAGAGAAGCTCCAGTGCCTCATGTTTTGGGTGCAGCAGGTTCAGGCTGCTTAGTGGCCACTCAGCTAATGTGGGCTGATTTGGGGCCTAGGACAGAGAGGCAGGTCCTGCTCTCTTGGTCACCCTCAGGAGGAAGGGGTTTGCAGAGCTGGGGTGGAGGAGAAGGACAGCCAAAGTAGGAGTCCATGGAGAGTGGGGAAAAGTGACATCTTGGAGATAAAATGCTCCATGAGAGTAAGATAACATCTGGATGTGAAGATGTATAGAGAGGGCTGACACAAAGACATTTCTCTAAATGATGGGAAAGAATATTATCTTGTCATCCAGACAGTCATCTAGAGAGTGGCCAGGGTAGGAGGCATAGTCAAGATTGGGACTGAGACAGCCAGGCGGTGAAAGTGGCTGTAACTGCTGTCTGCAGCAACCCTGCCCCATCCCTCCATCTCCCATCTTGTCTTCAGGAAGGTGTCACTGGGACAGGTTTGGGCAGAATAAGACAGACCTAAAGAATGAGGCAGGTCTGCTGACTGTCAGTAAGGAGATGATAAGTGAACTTATACCTGGGAGTGGAGTTAACAAAGGAGAAGGTCCAGACCCAGAAGAGAAAATTGTGGTTTATTAACTTAGCATCAATTTGATGAGAGGATCTGTAGAAAATTAATATGTGCTTATAGGCTTAAAAAAAGTATTGTGAAGCATATGTGAAGGTTAATGACAGTTGTGTAGGTAAATCTCATCCTGACAAACCAAACTGTAACCTTAGATTTTAAGACACTAGTGTGTTGGGAAGGCAGTTTTGCATATTGTACTATATTTTCAGTGGTGTGTAGTTCAAGGACCTTGGCACTCCTGAATTTGAGAAGAAGTTGAAGCAGGATGTGTGATGTATGTAATGGAAGTTGCAGACCTGATGCAATTGCTGCAGAGCATTTTGATTTTAAAAGAAAAACTTGTCTTGAGATGCATTCATGTCAAATATGTGACAAAGACTTTATTTGGCTCACTGCTATTGAATTTAACCTCACTCATTGTGGGTTACCTTATCTTGCCTTTGTACTAATTTTCTTGAGGTGTGTGCCAGGAGATTTTTTTAAAAAATACCCTCTGTGAAAATAAAGGTCTTTGCTCTACCCTTTTCCACCTCTTTCAGGGGTTTTAGTTGAGTAGGAGAAAAGTCTGAGGATCTAATCTTTGTGAAATCAGAGATTGTCTTTATTCGTGGTCAGACAGGCTGGAGCTAGATAAAGCCTGATCCAGGGATTCAGTGGTAACGTCTCTCTGCATAAGTCAAAGGTTGCAACACTGTGAAATTTGTAAATTATTACACAATATAGGACTGAAACCAGTTTAATATTTCCTGGTCTTGAAGTCCAGGACTTGGAGAGGAGAATGTGTTTATATCAGAGAGGGAGGAACCTTTCTGATGCTTGTGTGGCCTCTTGAAAAAAACCAAACAGTTTTGTGTGTAGCATGTAGATGGGACATTCACCCTTCACCCGCACAATAAATGTAATTCCTCTGAATTCACTGGACTTGTGCGTGTACCCACCAGCTGCAGCCAGCAGGACTGAGCCTTTTGCCTTCTAAATTCAGAGCAAAGATGAAATCTGGATGAAAAAGAGAGATCTGGATAACTTTTCTAACCTGCCACTGCCCTGCTATTTGACCCATGGCAATTCTTCCTGTTTCTCTTCTTCTCTGCTGTGTTGTGGCTGGGTCTAATTATAGATCAAACTGCCTTTTCTTTTTTACTTCATGACTTGCAGCAAAAGCATCAGTAGCAGCTTTCCCATTTTCTTTGATGGCTTCAGGATCAAGCCCTGTGTAAATACCATCTGCAGCCAATCCTGTGCATAAAAGGCAAGGGAAAAGAGAAGAAACTACTAATTCTTCCTGTGCACACATTTTCTACATTCAAGTCTTGTGAATATGAGAAAATTCATTTGAAGCAATAGGGCATGTCAGCATTTCTTTTCCTTTTTAGTTTTTCAAAACTGCAGATACAAGCTCTTCTTTCCACTTCACTCAAATGAATTTTTATGTTAAAATTACATAACTTCCTTTGGAATGAATTAGGCTTTTTAAAGCTCAGCTTTGCTTCTGTTGAATTTGGGCTGTGGTCCAGTTGAAGGAAAGGGGCAGCCCTACTCCTTGTGCCTCCTCCCTGCACACAGAAATCTTCACACAGCTCAGGGTACTGGCCCAGGGGAAATTCAACTCCAAGAAATATTGAAAGATTGGTTTTCAGCTCAGTTAGTCTCCTCATCCAACCCACAGTACAGTCTCATGAGCGGAAGTATTGACACAGGACTAAACTATCACTTCCATGCAGCTGCTGCTTCAGTTTTTCTGCCTTCTGCATCATGCCCAGCCTGTTTCTTCCTTTTGCCTTGCCATAGCACTGGCAGTTCTCTAACCACACTTTACCAGTACAGATTTTAGTTGAACCATGTCCTTGGAGCAGTTCCTGGAAAGGCAAGGACATGGAGAAGGGCAGGAGAACCATGGCAGCCTGCACTTAGCTGAGCCTAACCTGCCTTGGAGCTCTGTCACGAACAGCGCTGACTTTTACTGTGTTGTAAGTTGCTTGTGCTCAGCCCTGCACACTAAGTGACTGGGGAAGAGAGGAGAAGAAAGATAGTTTTTTGGTTTTTTTAGGGATACCTACCAGATGATTGGGTCAGCCCACTGAGGAATAGAGGAATGCTCATATGTATTCATATAGTACTTCAAGATATGTATACAGACTGCTACATTTCACCAACAGGCTGGTTAGCTGTTGCTGCTGCAGAAATTTATTTTTGTTTAAATTTTAGTCCTTCAGAAAAAAAAATATATATATGAAAGAAGCTTTCAGTTTAGGAAGCAGAAATTGGGTTCTGGTTGTGGTTTTTGTTGTTTTTTTTTAATACTGATGAGTGGTCTTGTCCCAGGACTGTATCAAAAATAATCACTGTTCAAAAACAAAATAGGCATCTAGTAAGTGGAAAATAAGTTTTTCTCTGGGAAGTTTCAGCTTATAAAGTACATTTTGAAAATAGTTTTAATATAGTCACATGTTTACAGTGTCAAATTGGAAGACTTTTCTGTTATTTTTAGTCTGTCAAAGTTTCAGGATTTGGATGTTTACTATTTAGAGCAAATGTAATTATTACAATTTGTAGGATGTGATGTACTTCTCAATTTAGTCCAGGTTTCCATTAACTTCTCTTTGCTTTGGTTCAGGTAATTGTGACAAATAGTCCTCTATCGCTCCCTCTGAAGTTAGAGTACAGCCAAATGTAATGGGTTAATAGTTAAGTAAATTAGGGCTCTAATTGGAACTCTGGTTGTGGCTATTTGTATGCAGAGCAGTTTGGGGACAGCCTTCACAAAAGCTTTGAACTGGAATAGCCTGTGTCAAAACACTGGAGTATTCTCTTAATATGGTTTCCTTTGCTCTTTCCAGGCGCTTAAATACTTTAAACAAATGTGCAGTGATGAAGCTAGAAATTAGTCCCCACAGGAAAAGGGTAAGTTCATTTAATTCTTCTGTTACAGCATTATGTGTTAATAAAACCAAAAAAAAAAAAAACAAAAACAAACAAACAAACAAAAAAAAAACCTGTCTAGGAGATTGTTTAGCTTCAGTTTAGGATTACACCTGAGTAGAACCTGGCAAGGACACAGTAAAAAAGTAAAAAATCTGCTTCCATTTCTTTTTGTGTTCTCACTGAGTGAAAAGTGCAAGGCTTGGCAGTGGGTAAAGGTTGTGTAGCAAACTTTTCCCTGGGATGCTGCTTCCAGTATGAAAGGCCCTAGACTTCTCTGCCAGTGAGGTTGTTGGTGTTGTAGCCTATTGCCTGCACTCAGGCAGGATTTTATAGAATAGGCTTGATGGCCACAGTGAGCTGACCTTAATGTTAGAGCACTGTCTTTGATGTCATCTTCAGTTTCGGTTCTCTGCCATCACGTTAGAGTTGTATTATTTTATTATGATGTAGACAGGATCACTTAGGCTGTGCTTGGCCTGCAAAGGAAAGGATTAGGCACGTTGCTTTCTTTCCAATATATTTTCAGAATAGAACAGCTACCTTTTCAGAAAGTTTATGTGTTTTCAGGGAGCTTAGCAGGAATTAAAAGTGTTTCCTGAATCTTCAGGATTCCTGTGGAGCAGGGTGAGAAGTAAGAGAGCATCTACTGTAATTTCAGTAAGGTAGTACTGACTTGCTAATAAGGTACCACTCAATAGCTGTCTTAAAACTATGTGTGTGTCCTAGGAGGGATCAGTAATTGATACCATCCCCTGGGATATGACAACTGCAGATAAAGATGACTGAGTTAAGGCAATACAATGCTGCCCTACCCCTAACAAGAATGCATACAAATGCACTGAGGTTGTTTACCAGGAATTAATCCCCTCTTTCCCTATCTGATTGAGGTATGTTGGAAGAAGCATCCAAGCTCCAGAAGATAAGACTCTGAGGCAGCATATGCAGGAACTCCTTAAAAGTTGGGGTAGACAGCTGGATTGCCATTTATGACCACCAGAAGATTTCTCATCCTTTTTCCCGAACCTTGTTAACAGTGGAATGATCAGTGTTGATATTAGAGGTCAGACCAGACCTGGCTTCAGGTCCAAACCTCAGATCTTCCAGAGTCTGGATGTTACCTTTTGTTTCAGTCCTTCCTGAATTTCATTTACCACCCATATTCTGGCAGATGGACTTGGAGCCTATTCCCTTTCATTTTTGATGTCAATGCAATCAATACTTAGCTTTTAAAGCTTTTTAACAGTAGGGGAAAATTCTGCTGACAGAAACATGTTTCTTTATGTTTCCACTGACTTCTTTGCAAATTAAAATCACTTTACTGCTCCCTTTTTTTTCCCAGTCAGTCTCATTCACCCCTAAACCATCATTATTATCCACTAGCAGTTTCAGATTACTGTTTTCCTGCTGAAAACTTTAATAAGCAAGCCAGAATTCTTAGGTTTATATCTGAGTCATGGACAAAAGTAGCTTGCAGTATTTGGGAGACAAAGAAAATGATGCTTATGCTATGTCTCTTGTATTTGGTCACAAGAAATAGATACAGTATTTCACTTATTTCCCTGAGCTGATGAAATGTCCTATAAAAAGAAAAAATAAAAACTAGGAGATGATCAGGATCTGAAGTATGCATACATAAACTACTTGAAATATGAATAATTTACTTGTTTTTCAAAGAATAAATGTTTGTATTCTTGCCACAGTTAGGGGCATGCATATGTGTTTGTTTTTGAGTTAAAGCAAATTTAAAAAATGAAGTGAAATTCATGGAGCTGGGTGGCAATTAGTGTTTCTTACTCTAAACACCAAAGATTATTTTGTGGTTTCATGGTGTCATATTAAAATATCTTCGTTGGTTTTATTCCTCCATATATTATAACGTGAAACTTTCCATAAATTTAGAAGACCAAATACGTCGGGATAGTTCCCTTTTAGTATTTAGATGAAAAGATTGTAGGCGTAATTGATGTATGTGTAATTGTACTCTAAGCATTACTCATACATCAAACATGTTATTTACAATTTACTCTACGTGCTACACTGTCAGTGAGCTCTTGCTGCTCACTATCTACTAGTGTTAAATTTTGCCTGAAGCTAGGCTGAAGTAGAGAATTCACAGAACATTCTTAAAATGTTAGCTGCTGGCCTGTGGGAGGAAGAGTGGACCAGGTAAGAGCCTGGAGCCATCACACTCTAGCAGTGCAAGAGCTTCTTTTGCTGTCTCATTAGTCACAGTGAGGAGGCTGTTTAGAGTTCCCAAATGGGTAAGGAATTAAGCCACTAAAATTCAGAATGTATGAGAAACATCTCGTAATTGCAAAGAGGAGTATAAACATATAGCCACTATCAACAAAGTGTAGCTTTGGATAGAGTCCAGAGGGACCCCAACCCCTGACTGACTCCAGTTTAAAATGTTATGCATGCCAGGAATTTCCATTGATGTGAGGGCTATCCACTGTGACCAATTAATTAAAAGTCTGTGGATACTAGGGTTTTTAAAATAGAACAATTCAAAGTAGATTGTATTGTTTGTTTCTTTTTACGAACGGTGTATCTTTTGTATTTAAAACCAGTTAAAATATATTGCCTGTACCATGTTACCTTTTCCCGTGACAGGCTTTATGACCTAATCTTCCTCTCCCTGAAGTAAATGACTGTTTTCACTTTAAATTCAGTGAGAACAAGGTCGTGCTTAAAGCAGTTTAGTGGACATTGTATTTAAATGCAACTGCCTTTGCTGTTTGAGCAGTTTGCAAGCAGTACTTTCATGGGTTCTTCTTTGCAGAGTGAAGATTCAGATGAAGATGAACCTTGTGCAATAAGTGGCAAATGGACTTTTCAGAGGGACAGCAAGAGGTGGTCACGGCTTGAAGAGTTTGATGTCTTCCCTCCAAAACCAGATTTGAATATCCCATCCCCAGAAGCTCCTCACCTGACGAACGCAGCAAGCCGGGAGAGTGTGCTCACAGACCTCAGCGAACGCCAGGAGGTGGCTTCTATTCTGAGCATCAGCAGCACCAGCAGCCACCAACCAACCCTGCAGAGCGAGGCGTCTACCACCAGGACAAACTCGGTAGTGAGCGTTTGTTCGTCAAGCAATTTTGTAGCCAACGATGACTCATTCAGCAGCCTGCCCTCTCCCAGGGAACTGAATAGCTTCAGCTTCAACACAAAAGCCAACGAGAAGAACGCCAAGTCCAAAACAAAGAGCCTGCTCAAGAGAATGGAGAGTCTTAAAATCAAGAGTTCTCACCATGGCAAGAGCAAAGCTCCTTCAAAACTTGGCCTGATTATTAGCGGGCCAATCCTGCAGGAGGGCATGGATGAAGATAAACTGAAACAACTTAACTGTGTGGAGATTTCCACCCTCAATGGCAATCACATCAACTTCCCTATGGTACGAAAGAGGAGCGTCTCCAATTCCACCCAGACCAGCAGCAGCAGTAGTCAGTCTGAGACAAGCAGTGCTGTCAGCACGCCCAGTCCTGTCACACGAACACGCAGCCTCAGTGCCTACAATAAAAGGGTGGGCATGTACCTGGAAGGCTTTGACCCCTTCAATCAGTCAACGTTCAGTGATGTAATGGAGCAGAACTTCAAGAACCGGGGCAGTTTTGCAGAGGACACAGTGTTTTTTATCCCCGAGGATCATAAGCCTGGCACTTTTCCCAAAGCACTCTCCAATGGCAACTTCTCCCCTACAGAAAGCAACACCTCTGTGAACTGGAGGACAGGGAGTTTCCATGGACATGGCCACCTCACCCTCCAGAGGGAGAACAGTGGCGACAGCTCCAAAGAGCTTGGCATGGGAAAAAGGCGCAACTCCTCCAGTTCAATGAGCAGCCGCCTGAGTATTTATGACAATGTGCCAGGCTCAATCCTGTATTCCAGTACAAGTGACCTGGCTGATCTTGAAAATGAAGACATATTCCCAGAACTAGACGACATCCTGTACCATGTCAAAGGGATGCAGAGAATAGTGAACCAGTGGTCAGAGAAGTTCTCAGATGAAGGGGACTCTGACTCAGCACTCGACTCCATCTCCCCATGTCCTTCCTCTCCAAAGCAGATTCACCTTGATGTGGATAACGATCGAAGAACACCAAGTGACCTCGACAGTACAGGGAATTCGCTGAATGAGACGGAAGAGCCCACGGGGATCCAGGACAGGAGAGACTCTGGGGTTGGTGCATCGCTGACACGTTCCAGCAGGTGAGATCATGAGCATTGACATTTGGGTGTCAGGGAGATGCCCCCTCCAGCCCAAGCAGCTCTATAGTAGCTGCACCACACTTAGTTAAGGTGCAGTAGAAGCTGTGGCCATTCAAGCACACATGGAAGCTGTTCCATAGCTTCCCAAAACCATTATGGGCAAGAGAAGTATTTAGGCAAGACTTTGTGGTTCCTACAATTCATAGCTGTATGTTTGTGTGTTCAGCCTGAGTAGTCGTTGAAAAAGCAAAGTTAATGCAGTTTTGGGGCACAATAATTCTACAAACTGAAATGGTGCATGAGAGGGGAGAGCCATCGAGTAGGATTAATCACTTTTTAAGTTGGCTAGGAGAACCAAGAAGTAGTATGTTCTGGTTTGTGTCAGTGTGTAGTAATAGCCTTTCAAAAAATTGCATTTTTCAGTAGCAGGCTGTTTCTAACAGTGGGAGACTTGGGGAGTTCCAGTGGCCTCCAGATTTTGTTGGGAGTTTTACCATAACTGTATTTTGTATTGTGAGTAGAGCAAGGATTTTAATTATTTCTAGCTTTGTTTCCAGTTTTCCTTTGAAAGTGGTGCAAATCATTTAGTCATCTACAGCTGCTTGTAGAAACTTAATGGGACTTTTAGAAGTGCAGAGTTCCTATTTGACATGTCTTAAAAATTCATGCCATTTTTTTCTTAATGGAGCTTTTTGATTCCCACTGCCATAATACTGGAAGGACTTTGGGAGAAGGGCACTGGAGCCCTTGGAGGATATCTGATAGGGCATGGTTGTGTAGCTAGCACTGGGCTGTGGGTTAGCTCAGAGTGCACATTCCTATGTGAAGCACCTGCCCATGCTGCATCACACCAGGTGAGGCAGAGATGCTGCTGGCTGATGCCTGTGAAATCTCAGAAGAGTGCAGCGCCAAGGGCAGGGATCTCAGCAGTACATTCGCAGTAATTCCTGCACGTGTCTTGCAGAGACATTTCAGTAATCCGCCCTTTCTCTATCTCCCATCTTCTCCACAGGCACAAGCTAAGGTGGCACAGCTTCCAGAGTTCCCACAGGCCCAGCCTCAGCTCGGCATCGCTGCAGATCAACTGCCAGTCTGTGGCACAGATGAACCTGCTGCAGAAGTACTCTCTCCTGAAGCTGACTGCTCTCCTGGAGAAGTACACACCTTCCAACAAGCACGGTTTCAGCTGGTAAGGACACAGCAGCACAGCGCTGTGTATAGAGAGCCCAACTATGCAAGCATGGCAATTGTGCTTGTCCCAGGCAACGTTTGGAAAGATGCAATGCATCCATCCAGTCCCTCTTTTTTCCATATTTGCACTTCTTCCTCCAGCCTGTGCTGACAGTGATTTGTGGTTTCTTAAGACAGGGCTAAAATCACTAACCCTTTACGTAAGCATAATCCTGTTAGGGTTCAGAGATGTGTTCATGGGGACATGTGAGGAAACCAAAGCAATGAAGTACAGACCAGGTTTCTGAAGAGGAAGATGTTCAGTATCTATAGCAAAAGAATGACCACTTGTTGTCTATTGAGGCAGTTAGCAAGCAGCTGCACAAATTGCAGCCAATCTTAATAGGCTCATTTTTCTTCAGTTATTCTTAAATATTTGCATTATTTCCTTTACACAATTATGTAATTAAATAATGTAAATTTCCCTTCATTCTAGTATCTCACTAGCCAAAATTTTGTTTTCCCTTTTTAAGGCACTATAAATAAGTTAGCTTGCAAAAGAGGTGGAGAGAAGAAAGGTTGGGAGAACCATGGAGTTTTTTGTAGGCAGCAGTTTCTGCTGTGGCCAGGTGTTTGTAACACAGTTGAATATTTTTTGTCAGAAGAATGAAATGGAAAGTTCTTTTACCATTGTATCTGCAGTACAGCCTGTGTAACCTTCAGGATGCAAAGGACGCAAATAAAATTTTTCTTGTGCCTACCACAGGCCAGCCTCCTCCCTTCCCCAGGAGTCATAGAGAGTATTTAGCTTCGGCATCAAAGTACCTCCTGTTCAAAGGCTGTTATTATGTCAGTCTTTCTAAATACAGAAGTTGTTTGTTCTGAAAGACAGAAATAAGTATTGACCAGTTATCCCTGCATGCTTCAGATTCTCAGTGGAGATCGCAATGTGTTTTTTCACATTCCATTGGCATGTTTTTTGACAAAGCAAGTATTATTCATACATGTATCAATAATGCCCTAAACTTACTATATGACAATACAAATTGGTTCTATTTTACTGGGTAACAGATTAGTCAGCTGTAAATGATGCAGATGCACTGTTTGTATAGCTGTACTGTATGTTGAAATGTTAAATATCTCCCTGTTTTCAGTGCTACTGTGTCCTATTAGTTGTTACACTGGACATTAGCTTTCCTCCCTGTTTAGGAAAATGACCTCAATATTTTCACATTTTAGTGCCTTTTTTTTCCCCTTTATAAAACCAATACTCTGGGGGACACAGGGGTAAATCATTCCTTTGTGTTTAGTAACTTTTTCCCTGGAGTCATAAGCAGATGGAAAGGCCTCTCAGTGAAACTGGAGTGGGAGGTGGGGGTAACAAAAGTCACTGGCTGACAAGGAGGGGGGTCCCTCAAAGGGGTTGTTTATAGAGCTGAAGTTTTTAGCTGACAAACTCAAATGTATTACATCAGTTTCCTGCTGTTCTGCACACTGGTGGGTGGTGGACCCAGTTTGAGGACTTTGCAGAACAAGTAGTTGACATACAAAAGCTCATTGTTCAAATGCCCATCTTTCCTGAAACCTAAAGAAGCAGTGTTATAAGGGGTCACTGACCGCAAGATTTATTTTGACTCTTTTGCAATTCAATCTGGCCCCTGCAGTTTTACCCTCTAGCTTTCATCCTCCTAATATTGATGGAGTAGCACCACATTAATACTTAGAGGCAGCATACTGCCCCAAATGTCAAGCCTTTCTCTTAGAGAAACTCTTGTTTTCTTTCCTCACACTCTTTCCAACCCGGAGTGGATTAACTAATTTATACTTTATTGTCATTATTGTTCATGTTACTAAAAGTGTTTCACTTATTTTCACTTACTTTCCAAATTACTGGAAATACAGAAGATAAATAATCAACAGAGGTTTAATTTAATGTGTCATTCCCTTTGCTTAAATAGGGCAGTGCCAAAATTTATGAAAAGAATAAAGGTGCCAGATTATAAAGACCGAAATGTCTTTGGAGTACCACTGCAAGTGAACGTGCAGCGCACGGGGCAGCCTCTCCCCCAGAGCATCCAGCAAGCCATGCGGTACCTCCGCAACCACTGTCTGGATCAGGTGGGTTTTGCTATTCTCTTATTCCACATGCATGCACCACACAAAGCCCAGCTTGATGTCAGTTTTTATTGTTCCTGGGTCTGACTGAAAAAAGTAGACTCAAACCAGGAAAAAACAGGTAATTAATGCATGGAAAGCTTTCCACAAAATTAGAGCCCATACTTAAGAAACTAAAGAGCACGCTTGTGTTTCAAATTTTCTGGATTCGTTATAAATGTATTTACTTTTATACATATATTTAGGTTGGACTGTTTAGGAAGTCTGGAGTCAAATCAAGAATTCAGGCTTTGCGTCAAATGAATGAGAGTTCCACAGACAGTGTCAACTACGAAGGCCAGTCTGCCTATGATGTAGCAGACATGTTAAAGCAATTCTTCCGTGATCTCCCTGAGCCTCTCATGACCAACAAACTCTCTGAGACCTTCCTACAGATATACCAGTGTAAGTACTGAGATTCTGCAGCCCATAACAAATGGTCATTTCTGTAGCACGGGTGGAACTTTGTAACACTGCTGCTCTGGGTGCTACATGTGTTTCTTATGTTGGTCTTTGCCTTGCCCCAGTAACAGTTCAGGCTGCCTCTAAGGAATGGAATTTTTTTTTGTATGGTAGTTTTATAACAATTTATAGTACAAGTTATTTTAATTTCACCTTTCTCTCTAGTTTAGGAACAAATATAAATCCTTCATCACTTGCTCTAAATTTTATTCTCTTCTTTGAGCATACTTGATACTATGGTTTGGAAATAAGCCACATCTAATGTGGCTAAGTAGACGAGCAGATCAAACGCTATATGAACAGAGGGCTTTTGAGGGGATTGGCAAGGCTACCAAAAATTTTTATTCTCTTATAACTCATTTTCTGCTTCCTTCACCTCAACTGTTTAAAAACAACCTCTAAGTGGTAAGCTTTTCTGTTACTGACTTGTAGCTACTTTACAGATAAGTACCGTAAAGTGTTCAGAGTAAATCACATTTAAAAAAATGGAGTTTTTCATTGCTTGTGGAAAGAAATAGTTACATAAAAGTTACAGGAATTTCCTTCAGAGCTTCATAGGTGGAGATGATGTTTTAAAATATCGTACAGACCATATTTTCAGTCCAAGCATTTTTTTGTGTGTGTTTGGAGTCACAAGCAGGTTTATGGAGGAAATTAATCAGACTCTCCACCTCCGTGCATATTAAACAGCAGCTCTGTGGGTTTAGAGCCAAAAAAAAGTTTCACAGAGCATTACAGGAGTTTCTGTTCCTTTCCCTTTGCAGGCGGTAGGTCTGAGGAATTCCCAGAGGTGGTTGGGAAGTATTATCTCTGTGTAAAGCAAAGGGCCTCAAAACTGCTGTAAATTTTGATTCCCTGCAAAGGACAAAATTTCCCTTTGCTTTGGTGCTATGCACCAGGCTGCACACTGGAATGCATGTGGCTTAAATGTGCTTTGAGCTGGGTGAGAGGAGAGCATGGAAAGCAGTGGATTTTTGCTTAAAATTGCTTTCTAAACTCACCTGCTAGCCTTACAAAGTTGCTGAAGCCCAAAGCAAATACCAGTGAAATATCTGGGTAGAGCAATGTGTATTATGAGACATGCAGTGAGAGTGGTAGGCTGCTAATGATGATATAAATGCTCCAGGATTCAGACTCTGATGTTGTCTTCAGAGGTGGCTTATTAGAAATCCCTTTATAAGAAGCAGATCTGGTCTGGGTTATTTCATTTTTTTTTCCTTTCAAGTTTGGAGGGGTAGGCTTTATATAAAGACACATCAGATTTTTCCAATGGCTGTTTGTTGTTCGTAACCAAGGAGCTGTTTAATGGTATGGGGCTTCACAGCGTTGACTTTCTTTTTCCACTGCATGACTTTGAATGATCTGCTCAATAAAGTAACCCTCTCTGTCCAGTAAAGTGCTTTCTGGATGTCTTATGACATCACTGTTTGAAAGGTTTGCTAGCTAATTTATTTAATTAATTTACCTATTCTAAACTGCATTCATGTTTTAAATTTCTTTTTAGAGAAAGAAAGCCAAAGTACTTCTAAATTGGCTGGCCTGTGTTTGCTTGTTCCCTGCCTGAATCCAGGCTTCTGTCCTTTTAGTGCATCTGTGGGAGCATGTAGCTGTTGAAGCTAAATCTAAAATTAACTCTGGCCTAGGCACAGCTTCTTGCTTGCGTTTCTTGTGAGGCAGGAAATAGCTGAGGGTAGTTAAACTAGTGGGTTAAAAAAAAATTCCTTCATGTTTCCTACAAATGGTATGCATCCTGAAGGAAATCTCTTCAAACTCGAGTCAAATATTTGAAGCTGGAGTTTGCTTTGGGATGTATTCATGCTGTGTGTGTGGAAAATCAATGGGCTGATGAGAGAATTACTAATATTATGCAGATGTGCCAAAGGATCAGCGTCTCCAGGCTATCAAGGCTGCCATTATGCTTTTACCTGATGAGAACAGGGAGGTCCTCCAGATTCTTCTCTATTTCCTGAGTGATGTCACAGCTGCAGTGAAGGAAAACCAGATGACACCAACAAACCTGGCCGTCTGCTTAGCACCTTCCCTCTTCCACTTGAACACTCTCAAAAGAGAGAATTCTTCCCCAAGGTAGGTTTTTGGGAGCAGGGCTCACTGCTGCTGGTCCCATAGCACAGCTGGCAGCAATGTGCAACAGGCATGGTCTGGGATTGATCCTGTCAATTGAGCTGTGGTCACCTCAGAGAGCACCAGCTGTAGAACAGTTATGAGATCTTACCTTTTGTTGGAGATCTGTTAAAATATAAACAAGTTCATAAGGAAAAAAAATGTGGGTGGAGGGAGGGGTTTCCAAAGAAAAGGCTTAGGAAGAGTAGCAAGAGAAGTTGGCAACACCATGCCAATATTTGGTACCAGGCAGCACTGCTCTAAATCACCAGCAGATCTGGGAATCCTACTGTTTTCTTCCCAAGCATGTCTCTTGCTCTGCAACAAATAAATGGATTTGTGTATGTGTGTGCTCTTTTCCCCTGTGAAGGGTGATGCAAAGGAAACCAAGCCTGGGCAAACCCGATCAAAAGGACCTAAATGAAAATCTGGCTGCAACCCAAGGGCTGGCTCATATGATTGCTGAATGCAAGAAACTCTTTCAGGTAAAACACCTGTTTACAAAACTGATGGGTGGAATATTGATTAAGATGTCTTAGATCTGCTGTATAATGAAAAGCTACGAATGTCTCTTTATTTGAATGACGTTTAACACATGATAAATAGCTTTTTAAAAACTTTTGCATCCTGATCTCTCTGCATACATGAATTAGAAGTGGTCCCAGAAGAGAAGAGAGTTGCTCTCAAGTCAGGAGGCAGTTGTGGGGTTTGGCACATTTTTGTTGCATCCAAGCTGCATTTGGAATACATTTTCAAATTTTTATTGTGCAGCCATGAAGGTCTGTGAACCTCAGCTCTAATTACAAAGCAAGAAGCTATTTCCAGGAATTTCAGTGCTCATTTTATACTTAAATTCCCAAGAGTTAGCAAGACAGGCCACAAAAGCATCCTGGAACGTAACACTGTCATACCATAGGTTGAAGGATCTGCAGGAACTAAAGCATGCTCCCTCGAGGGCCTGCAGTGGAGAACCAGACAAGTCGAGTCCTGGTTTTCCTCACTGTCATCAGATCTTTTCAGAGCCCTCCACTGAAGATGTGCCTGTCTCTTTTCTTGCAGCTGACAATGTTCCCTTCTTCCTTCAGTTTGCAGGATAAACTGAGCTGTGGGAATGAATCTAGTTGTGTAGTAAAGGGGGATACTCCACAAAACAAAATAAGACACCCCATAAAAGAGAGACTAATTTGAATTAAAGTCACAAATTTAATTTTGGCATTTCTTCCTATTGAGTGCTTAACCTGACACATACACATCCCATCACTTACAAAACTAACATGCACACGTCCCTGTGGCTGTTGAGCTGCTAGACTGATGCAGTAATCTGGGGAAAGAGCTGCAAGAGGATGATTTCACCCTTGTCATCCCTCAGATACCGGAAGAAATGAGCAGAGGTCGGAACTCGTACACGGAGCAGGACCTGCGTCCCCTCAGCCTGGAGGAGCTCCGGGGCAGCAGCAGCAACACCGAGCCCTCCGACTACCACTGCTACCTCCAGGACTGCGTGGATGACTTGCTCAAGGAGATGAAGGAGAAGTTTAAAGGCTGGGTCAGCTGCTCCACATCAGAGCAAGCAGAGCTGGCATACAAGAAGGTATGCATGTTGTCACTCACACCACGGCTCTGGGTTTTACCTTGCTTGTGACGCAGGATATTAGAGAAGGTTCAGTACACGTCTTTACTTTGCAGATAGATATTAGAAAAAGACCTTGATCTTTTGATGCAGTTGCACGCCACATAAAAACACAGCAGTGTTCAGTCTTTCAGCAGTAGTTTGCCAACACACACTGATTTGTGTTCTTCTGTTTATCCATCCCAGGAATGTGCACTGTTTTGAGTTTACACGCCTTCACTCACATGTGCAAAGCCTTAACAAGCTCAGTCACTATGCAGGCAGTAGGAAAGAGATTTCTCATCTCTGATCTTGTACAGCCCAGAACTAGCAGATGAAGAAAAGTGTTTCAATAAGATAAGCTTGAAAAAGTGTAAGGAAGAGGAAAATTAAGGACTCTGCTAATTTTCCCCAGGTGTGTGAAGGTCCCCCTCTCCGATTATGGAAAACTACCATTGAAATCTCAGCTACACCAGAGGATGTTTTAAATCGTTTACTTAAAGAGCAGCATCTTTGGGATGAAGATCTTATAGAGTCAAAAGTAATTGAGCCTTTGGATAGCCAGACAGATATATACCAGTATGTCCAGAACAGCATGGCACCTCATCCAGCCAGGGACTTCGTAGTCTTAAGGTAAGACATTCATATGCAATGATGTTAATATCCTACAGATATGGCAGCCTTGCTTATTTCTTCATAATATCAGCTATATTGGTAAATACATATTTGGGCCTAATTTTAATTCTTATGAGATGTTTGAATTACTGTCTGTCAAATAAAAGGTTTTTGGTTTTCTTCTTTTTTCTTAGAACATGGAGGACAAACTTCCCCAAAGGGGCCTGTGTGCTTCTAGCAACCTCAGTGGACCATGACCGGGCTCCTGTGGCAGGTGTTAGGGTCAATGTGCTCCTGTCGAGGTATCTGATTGAGCCCTGCGGGTCAGGAAAATCAAAACTTACCTACATGTGCAGAATTGATTTAAGGTAGGAAATTCAGTTTTGTCCTTTGGAGGTGGTAACTCTTCTTGTATGGTTTCGGTGTGGTCAATGGAAAACTTAGATGGTCCAACAGACTTAAGCTTGGCCAGTAGTACATCCTTCCCAAAGGCAAGCATACATGTCTCTGAGATGTCAAAGAAAGTTGGCTTCAGTACACGTCTGGTAGCAGGGGTAGTTAGTTGCATGGTGGTTAGAAGCCTCCAGTATGTGCTCCACGATCACTATTGGTATACAACCCCACCCTTTCCTCTGACAGTCATATTGGATGCAAGGACATGTCAATTTTAATATTAAGCTAGTAAAGAGGACCAGGTTGTCACAAAACTTTCTGTAACTTTTCCTTACTGTGGCAAACTTGTTTTTGAGCAAATCTATATATTAGTAGGGTTGAGCTGCACAGTAAGCAAGGAGGTTTCCTAGTCAGGCATTTAACCAGCTAGATACAGATTTTATTGTGACTAAAAAAATATGTACAAAGTCACTGGTACCTTCCTCATGATTACTTTTTCTTCCACACAACAGGGGCCACATGCCAGACTGGTACACCAAGTCTTTTGGACACTTGTGTGCATCAGAAGTTGTTAAGATACGAGACTCTTTCAGTCAGCAGAGTCCTGAGAGCAAGGAAGTAAAGTCCAGGTGACTAATGAAGAGGAACAGCCACGCGCTCCCCCCCTCAGCAACATAGACATTTCCTAAAACTGAGACATACACGCTGCAGACCAGACCTGTGTTCCACCTGCAAGTCATGTCATGAAGGGATGACAGCGTGACAACTTGACTGTGAGCATTACTATAGGACTGTGGCCATACCATACACTTTAAAGCTGCTTCCTGTCTGTGTAAGGTCTATAATGTAGGCCTCGACTGGAATACGTAGGAGAACTGTGCAAAAAAAATAAAAATTATAAAAAAAATTACTACTAGATGGTTTGAATTGCTTCTGAGAAGCAAATTTCTTTAAATGCAAAATATATTATGAAATATGGTGAAGGCTCATCATTCCCATGTGAAATACTTAGCTTTATGTACATACTCATGTCATTTTATTTGTAGTGCATTGAGGGACTGGTGTATCCACTGGAATAGTTGGTACTCTTCAATGTGTTCTCACTGAGATAAGCAGAGAAAGGTTTGCACAGAGATTAAAGTGTGAATGAGTGTGTTAATGGTTGAAAGGATAGAAGAAGTTGAATTTGAAATGTGTCTGGTACACTGATAGGCAACCAGAATGGATTTTAGTATGCTGGATACAGTTCAACCTAGAATGGGACTCCCCTGTGGACCAGGAGTAGCCATCCTTCGAATGTGCTAGTTCTGCCTTTTCCTCAGCTCTAAACTTGTTGAAAACCCTAAGCAGATGTTACAAGAGGCTTGCTTCAGCTACTGTCCACTCCTTATCCAGATGATCTTTTAGGAGTGATGAGCAATTCTATGTCAAATTTAAGTAAATACACTTCTGAGCAATGTAGCAGCTTAGAAATGAAATGTCTGCAATGGTGAGGAGAACCAATAACATCAATTGTTAAAAAACAAAAATGACCATTGTTTTTTCTCCTGCCTGCATTATCTATAGGTGTTTTAATGAGCTTTTGTATATTTTATTGTATTCTAATGGCTCAAGAGGAAAAAAGTCAACACTGGAGTTGTGGTGCCAGGATGTGGCAGGACTCTTGCAGTAGCAGCTGGGGTGACTTGACTAAGGAGAGTCGCACAAACTCTTTCACTTACTCACCCCTCTTTGCCTGTTTTCCTAAAAGCTGCATGTTAACATGAACAGAACCTGCATGTGAGCAGTTTGGAGGGTTATATTTGGGAGCAGAAAGGAGGATGCAGTTTTATCTTTGGTTTTGTTGTGTTTCAAACCCTTCGGGATATTTTCCCATTCTTGAGAGTCAACTTACAAGAACTGTAGGAAGTAATGAAGTCCTCTGGATAGATATCTTTCTGTAGGTTTTACTGTAAAGGTAAAGATTCGCTTTCAAGGTGCAGTATTAAATGATAAATGTATTTTGTGGCTGAAGTATGAATGAGTTGCAAGATGGAATCTTGACTGAGACTTTTTTACCATTGTCAGTATTATTTTAAGCTTTTTGATGAAGATTTTTTTATAATGGCAAATAATGTAGTACTTCCAGTAACAATGTTCCTCATGAGTAGGAAAATCTTGTATATTCTTCTACATCAAACACTTTTGAATTTGTAAAATTGTATGTTGTACATACCATTCTATTGTAAACATTGTAACTTGCCCACAGTGTACTGTCAAACATAGATTAAGCATGATAAAGATTATTTAAAATATACCTGTATTTATACCTCAGATATTCTTTTTGGGTTTTTGTACCTCAAGTATGTTTTCTATTGTAAATGTGCTTTACATGAGTATGATCTACGCGAGAGAAAGGAAAATGTTTAACTTGCTATAGATGTCTGTACAGAATATACTCAATAAGTGCACTATTAAATGTTTAAAATTGGATATTCATAATGAGTTTCATTTTATTCTGGATTCTTCCTTCCACTCTCACACCAAGACAGAGAGGTGTTTTTCTTTCTTCTGGTTCTTTACATACTACAGCCAACAGCAGAGTCACCCCTGCCCTCTCCCTGGCTGGTATTTATAGTATTGTTAAAGGCAGGTACCAAAGCAACTTCAAAGGTTTTGGAAGAGAGGACATCATAATGGACAGAAACATTCCCTAGTTAATTGCTTCATACTTTTATAATAGTGAGGAGAAACTTCTCATTTGCTGCAGTCTTGTAGAAAGGTGTGCTTGAATTTAACAGGGTGGAAAGCAGCAGTATGCAATGCTGGAAAATAATTCATTGCTTTCCTATTTTCTGAAGAGAGAATGAGGGCATGATGGATTGTGGAATCATAGGTTTGCTTCAAAAAATTCAAGTGTAAAAGTAATTGGAGAAAGTTAAAGCACACACAGCAATTAAATGAATCCAAAGAAGAGGCCAGGAAGATATACAAACAACTGAAGGTGAAAAACCAAGCCAAAGACAGCTGTTAATTCAAGCAGCTTTTCAAAGTTTTTAAAGTCTTAGCCAACAGAAATAGAATTTAGGCATCTGAAGGAGGGTTTTGATTTGTGAGGCTTGCTTGATACAGCAGCTGTGAGAAGACCTGCTGCCTTTCAGTTACCATTATCATCCTATTATTTCTCTACCTGAGTGTCCCAAAGTCTTATTGCTGTCACTTCCCACTTCATTCCCCAGGGAGAACTGAGGGATGCTGCTTCAGTCTGGCAAAAGCAACCTCTTATTGCCATGGTGTTAGTTCTCACACACCAAAGAATTTTAGAGAACCTTTCTGATAAGGGACTGTCATTTGTTTGGCTGTTACAGAACCCTTTTTTCTCCCAAGCCAATACTTAAACAACTGAACATTAAAAACAAAACAAAACAAAACAAAACAAAACAAAAAACAAAACAAACAAACAAAAAAAAAAAACACAAAAAAAAACCCAAAAAACCCACAAAAAAACCCAACAACACAAAAAACCCAAACAAAACAAAAACAAAACAAAACAAAACAAAAAAAACCCACAAACAAACAAAAAAAAACCACCACCAGATCTGTTCCGTTTTTGGGCTAATTTTTTTCCTGTAATGATGGTTTTGTTTGGATCTTTAAGCACACTAACTAACTCATGACACTCGTCTGACAACTTAAGGATTTATACTGCATTTTGTTTAAAATGCATTTAGTTTACCTTCAAATTAGCATTTTACTAAATATTTCTACAATATGAATTTTGAATCTTCTAAGTAGCCTCAGCCTCCTGAATGTTTGTGTTCTTGGCACCTCATTTCCCAGATGTCCTTGTTGCAGAACAACAGAATTCAGCCTTCCATGTCTGTGGGTTTTTTGTCAGCTGTCACTCAGGGCAGCACTGGCTCCTCTTGGGATGTTCTCCTGCTTTAAACAGTAATTTCCAGAGAGGAAGAGCAGGCTGGGCCCCTGTTCCATTCTGTCCAGGTGCTGGTATGAATAATGGTGTACATTGCATCCCTGGTGCAACACAGGTCCAGTCTGCCCTGTGCTTCAGTGATGCTGAATTATAAAAGGTGGATATTTTCACTTAAAGCATACAAAAATTAGCTGTTATACAGAACAAATCTGCTAAGTGCTGGAAGCCGTTTTCTACAACCATAAGGAATGAAAACATGATACTCTTTTAACAGAGCAATTAAGAAACACTAATTCCTTCACCTCTGTTACTCCATAACGTCTCAATACAACCCTTCACTGCATCTCTGAAAAGTTACTTTCATCTATTTCTCATCTGTCAACCCAGAATGTTTGATTTCTTACACAAGGAAAGGTATCAAATTCTGAAACAATTATTTCGTAACACCAGAGATTAGGGTGAAGATCTGATGCTAATATGCAGTGCTTGCACCCATGTGCCTTTTGCATTGAGCGTTCTCCTAAGCTCTTGAGACTTGTTAAATTTCTCCTCTCCTCTGCACCATCCTACTGTGTTTTCCTGTATATTCTGAGACACCCAGATTGCTTGCAAGAAATGAACTTGCAAGCTGAATTCAGGGCCAGTAAAATGCAGTGAAGTATGGGAAAGAATTCAAAGAAGAAAAAATTCCATCAAAAGAGATTAAGGCACTGAAGGGGCACATTTATAGAGAGAGATTCAAGACACAGGCTGGCCACTAGACAAGAGGGATGTAGTAAATGTCTACTAGCAGTGGAAGGTCATAAAAACCCAGAAGAGGAGTTCAAACTAGCTGAGTGGGTGTACAAGATGGGATAAAAATTCGTTAATGGAAAATGTGAGGCAGAAGGAAAGGAAAAGGCATTTTCCACACAGCAAGAAGTCTTTGAGACTATGGGACAATCTCTCCCTGAGAAGCAGCAACAGCATAAATAATTTAAAACTGCGCATGCTCAAACCCTGGAATCATTGCTTCCTAACTTCCATAAAGCATCACTAAGACATAACAAAGGTTGTCTCTTCATAATTTGCCATGATTACAGGACTTACAGGCTGTCAGTTTTGACCTTTATGCACTGTCAGATAGCACTGCCTTGCTGACAAGAAAAAATCTGGTGTCAAAAATAAAATATCTCAATTATTTTGGAAGTTACTAATAAGTCTTTCTCTAAAAATGACATTGGAGGTTGTGGAGTGCAGTTTACTTAGATTTTATTGAAGTGGATTTTCACTTAAATTAGAAGATGCAGTGCCTTTCCCACCGTGGGTCAAGAGCATGAAGATCAGCATGGGAAAGTTACCACACAACTGGAAGACCTCTTTGCTTTCCTAAGTTTTACCCCAAATCCAAAAAGATCTATAACTGTTTAGCATGATTTCCCCATCATAGAGAGAATCAAATCCATTCTTCATAGGCTCAGGGGATTTTCTCTAGTACAGGAAGAAAAAGACTTACAGCAAGTGTGTTGAGTGTTCTTTTCCAGGTACCAGTGTTCCACTAGTCACTTCATTAGCTCAAGTAATAAAAGAGTGATGTGGTGGGTCTGAGTATCACAGTTGCTCCTAACCCACACAGACATTTCTTAAGGCTTTATAACACTAAAAATGGAAAAGCCCCTTAGGAACAGAATTCTCAGTGAGTGAAAGAATACTACTATTCAAAAAAATCAAGTATTCAAAAAGTAGTGTTAAAAGGGCCGGTACAGTAATGTATGGTTTCCAGGGAAGGAAATTAAACAGCTTTTTCCATGATATCATGACATAAGCATGTTATAAGCTGGTAGACAGGGTGATAATGGCCAAGATGGCTCTGATTTGAGGGAGTTTATATCTTCATTTGTTAGAGACATTGGAAGATGGTTAGCAAATGAAAAGGGAATTTCAGGAAAGGGTGGCATCAATTAAAACACTTCAATGTCACTTGAGAGAATTGCCATTTTTTAAAATAAGCCAGCTAGCAGCTGAAGTAGATTATATTCATAAAGCAGCCCAGAATAAGATGGTGTGCAAGGTGTGCATAATAGAGGAATGGTTCATCTAAAGTTTTGGCCAAACACTTCACATGTTTAGTGACAGCAGCCTGACAGGTCTATTCAAAACAAGCAGGTCATCTGGTAAGTATTTGCCTTTTTTTCAAAAACAACTAAAAGAAAATAAATTTCAGTCAAGGCACTGACTGAGCTGGATAAACATGTCATCTTCTAGGCTATAATTCAAGTTCATAGAAACACTGACAATATAGTAAGTGAAGTTTTTAATAGGCTACTTTTTTACCTAAATCTCTGGGGAAAGTTGAACAATAGAGCATATTCTAAGTAGTCCATTTAAACATATGAAAAGGAATGCCAAGATACTAAAATATTTGTTTTAACTCAATCCTATAATCTCTAGCAGTCTGTACTCTTTTCATTTCTCTCTCTCAACAGAATGTCTGAAGAACACACATGGGCTTTGTCACTTCTTATTGAAGTCTTTGTCACCTACATAATTTATTAACTAGAGCTTCCAAAGCATAAAACAAGTAATAAATCATACAATAATACAAGCAATAATCCAAACCAAATTTAAATATCACACCTCACTGATACCTCACCCCACATATAGCCTACAAAGCTAGAACAACATTAAAATCGCTACTTAAGTAAAAGGAGGAAAATGGTAAAACTTTGCTGCCTACAAACAATTTCATTCAGCAGATAGCAATGAAAACTGCTTTAAAATAAAAGAAAAGCAGCTTTGAAAACCTTCTAGGCGTTCGTAAAAAGAGAGGGAGATTCATTAAGGTAATGTGTCTGGAGAATGTCACCTGCCCTCCCTCTGCTTAGGTGCTTTTACTCCATTATCTAAGACTGGGAGAAGTACACACAAATTACTGAAACTGAAAAAATCTGGTGGTGAAAAACTCTGGTGGTAATCCTCAGCAACGGTGAAGCACCTACATCCTGGTGAGGGGAAAAGCAGATGAGGATGATTCTTGTCTTCCACGTGAGAACTGATGGTAATTCTCTTCCCCTGAGGGCATCCCATCTCTGTGCTGGCTCCTCATCAATTCAAAGTATGCAAAGAACCACAGAATCCATTTGGGTGGAAAAGACTTCTAAGGCAGTGTAGTCCAACCATTAATTCAGCACTGCCAAGCCCTCCATTAAACAGTGTCCCCCAAGTGCCCCATCTACACATCTATTAAGTAATTCTGGGGATGGTGACTCCACCACTTCCCTGGCCACCCTGTTCCGGTGCTTGACAACCCTTTCCTCAAAATCATTTTTTCCTAATATCCAATCCAACCCTCCCCCAGAGCAACTTGAGGGCATTCTCTGTCCTATCACTTTTTCCCTGGGGGAAAAGACTGACCCTCATCTCACTACAGCCTCCTTTCAGGCAGTTGCAAACAACAATAGGGGCCCTTCTGAGCTTCCTTTTTGTCCAGGTTAACCACCACACTCCCTCACCACTCCTCAGAAGACCTGTGCTCCAGGCCTTTCACCAGCCCTGTTGCCCTTCTTTGGACACACTCCAGCACCTCAATGACTTTCTTGCAGTGACAGGCCCCAAACTGTAACCAGAATTTGAGGCGCAGCTTCACCAGTGCCAAGTACAGGGGTGTGTACCATAGAAACACATACTCCTTATAATGCAGGACAAGAATTCAATAAAGTAGAATCATTTAGATGGTATCACAACTGATCATGCATTCCAGAACTGTAATGGTACAGCAGCACTAACACTACACAGTGCTTGGTCTGCAAGCTCCCTTACTTGTCTTTGGAGACCTCTGAAAACACATTAAAATGCATTTGAGGCCTTTTAAGAATGACCTTGAGCAAGTAGAAAAGCCAAGATTTTCTAGCTAACATCTGAACCATAGTCCAAAAGGAATTATATTCACATTCA
Organism: Phylloscopus collybita; assembly: GCA_027886175.1. Taxonomy (NCBI): domain Eukaryota; kingdom Metazoa; phylum Chordata; class Aves; order Passeriformes; family Phylloscopidae; genus Phylloscopus; species Phylloscopus collybita. Next base: position 26,454,152 of record JAJNNQ010000009.1, on the reverse strand, counting down.
CTGTCCTCACCCTTCCAACCTAAGATAAGAATAAATGATTATGTATAAAATTATCACATAACTTTCTAGGTAAAGCGCTGGCCCTGTCACATTAGCTGTAAACAAGATCAGACTTGGTAGCTACTGAACTAGGTTCAATTCAACAGACATATGGGACTGGGAAAGGAGGGGAAGCTATGTCCCCAGCATCCTACCAGCAAGATTGTTGAGGGAATGAATGACATGCCAAGAGCAGTGGTAGAGTTCAGAGGCTCCTGCCCTCAGGAGCACAGAGGTTTTAGAGCAGGCCAGTCATGGCTAACAAACTTTAGGGCATGTATTTGATAAAAACCTAAGCAACTAGCAGACCCTGGGAAGCTCTAAGTATCTAAAAGCAGCTAGAGGCACTGATTCAAAATCTCACCAAATGGTCTGTGGAAAGAAGGCAGAAAAACCGTTTTCTGGCACCATCCACTCTATTATAAGGGTAATTCTTTTCATAATTTGGAATTTCATAATTTGAAAATCTACATTTAGAATTCACTATTTGTTTTTTGCAGAGCTTTGAGAAAAATACAAGTACCAAAGTTCCTCTTATTTTTAATTTCTGCACTAGGCACTTCAACTTTCTTCTGGATGTATTTTTCACAAGAGCCTGCAGGAAGTTTCTTGTGCTGGTGTGTAAACAGCCTTGCAATGGTCACCATCAGAGAAAAGATTTGTTTAAATAGATCACCAGCACAATCTGGGACATGGCATGATATTTACTATGCTCTTTTTTTTATAATGCACCATGTAACAAGTCAAGCTTATCATACTCTTTGTTTTTAATTCCTTGAAAACCATCACACATTTTTTACTGTTTAAACATTTTGTCTTACTGATGTAGAGATTTCCTCTGAGGCTTTATACATTTTTTTTAAATCTTCTTTCCTTTGCATCCTCTTCCTATCCTGTTAAATCACTAAAACAGTTTCCAGAGCCAGCTGCTCCATGTACTGGTTTGCTGGTTTGCAATGACAGAGTTGCTGCCAAATTTTATAAAGAATGTTCCCTGGGGCACAGAGGGGAGGGAGGTATTCTTCATGGCCTCTGTTTTCTTCCCATATTGTTTAACAAACAAGCAAACTGCCCTGCAGTCACTCTGACCCCTATTTAGACATATCCCTTTCAGGCAGCCACACAAATGAAGTAGGAAGGAAGTGCCGTCACAGCCCTTAGAAAAGATAGAGAGAAATAAAGGCAAACATTGTGTGTCTAAACAAACAAGCTCACTCTGCTCTGCCCTTCTCTTCTGCCTAATTCTTACAGAAACTGGTCCCAGAAGTAGCATCTGGGACATGAGTATTTTCCATGTTGTGTAGGACTTGGTTACCCACCCACCACGTTCCACTGCCCTGCCAGGTTTTGTCCCAGCCTCAGAGATGAATGAATAATCCAAAAACCTTTGGAATAAATAGGAACTCAGCCCAGGCTCTTTGAATGACTTAAGCCTGTCCCTCGTTTGGCTTTCCTACATGAACTTCATGCCCTCTGTGCTTTGCCTTCCCTGGATATACTTCCCCAGAACAGCAAGAGGAAAAAAAATATAGTTATTTTGCTTCAGTAATCATAAATTGAAAATGCAAGTTTTGCAAGAAGCTGAAACAAAAATATCTAAAGGCTGAGCTGAGAACAAGCTTTCCTTTGAGCTGCTTCTTGTCTATACACAACTCCAGAGGGTTTCTAACTCAAATTACTTTTGGTAGACAAGAGATGAAACAGATGTGCCATCAACTACATTTTGTGATGGGGAGCTAGAGTATAAATGTTTTTGAACTAGAGATGCAAATAGAATATTTGAACCTTAATGTTGCATGCTAATCACAGGAACAAGTTTTGACATGTCAGAGCTGATAAACCTCATTAAAAGAATGCTTAGATAAACTCAAGGGTAAAAGAGAAAAAGAAAATACTGTCATTTAAAAGATTGCAACTGAAAGATTACAACTATGATTTTTTAAGTATTTCCACATTTCCCTGGTAACATACCTTCACAATAGGAACCTTAAGGTGGTTACAGAGTCTGAAGCCAGCACTGGGTAACAAAGACAAGGTCTTGCTGCAGGATCATGACACAGCACAAACACTGCATCACCCCCACACCCCCCTGGGGTGCTGCAGGTGATCTCTGCTCTGCAGGGCTCTTCTCAACACAGCAAACCTTGGGGCTGCTTTTGCCCTGACATCAGCTTTAACCTGACTGAAAGACAAGAAATCCAGTTCCAAACAAAATGCTGGGCTGATTGCAAGATTGAAGTCTTACTTGCAGTCTAGTCTCCTGCTAAAACAGACTCCTTGATTCTGTTTAAAATTTGCCAGAGAAGTTCATAGGACAGCAAACCCCAGCATTAGTGAAGGACTCGACAAGAGTATTGCTTTGCCCTTGCTCACAGCTCTTTGTCGATAGCGCCACGCAGAGCAGACAGAAAACAGAGCTGTATCTGGTCGGCATCATGCACGGGCTGCAGTGTGTGTGTATTTGTGCCTGAGGAGCTACTTATCACTGTGATGAATGGCATTGCATTTAGCTATCTCCCAAAAGAGATAAGATGCTGTAAGTTTTTGTTATCAGTTGTGCCCAGATTTGTACCATTAAACAAAAAATTGGATTAATATTTTTAAACAAATCAGAATAATGTTGTGTACCCATTATCATGCTCCAGGGGATCATAAACTGGGATAAGAATATATACATATAGTTTGCAGTTGTTTCAAGGCATGAAACAGAGACTAGCTGAGGAGATACCCTATGTAAGGATACATTTCCTAGGGAGCTGCTGAAAAATACTGATTTCTTTCTCTACCTTGATTATTAATCAAGCATAATTTATGTGATTTAAAGATGCACACTTCAAAAAAGTCACACATCCCAGTCACACACAAAATATTCTGGTTCCTCTCTGTTGAACACCGCAGGAGAAGTCGAGGATGAGCAACAACAGCTTCTGAGATCATTCACTGCCGTTGCAGCCCTCATCTTTTCTCTGTGGACACTTTCTGCTCTGCAAATCTCCTGTTAAAAACCCTGCAAGCTCCCTTTTACCATCAGTTCTACTCTGCTTGTGCGTTTTGTCTGCCTGGGACATTTTCTCCATCCTGCCAGATCCAGCACTGCAGTCAGGTCAGGCTCAGATCGTGGTATCTCATTTCCTTCTGCCCTTGCCCTCCCTGATCTGATACAAAACCTCTCACAGGCATATGCACAGCTCAGACTTGGTGCTTACAGATTGCATCGTGTTTAGCAATGCTCCAAGGTAAGGGGCCTGTCATCACACTCTTGGGGAGCTCAAGTTCTGAAGAACCAGCCTTTCCCCTAAACTACGTGTGTTTACGAAAGAGCAGGGATTGTCTAGAAGTTTCCCTGGCTGGGATAAGATGAGAACTTGATCAAACTTTGATCTAAGAGATTTGACTATTTTTGTCCAAGAGCAAGAAATCTTTAGCTTCTCATGTGTCCTATACCACCACCCAGCTGCTCCTGGTGAACTGAGTCTCTCTGTCTTTGAAGTGGCTGAACATACTCTTCTGCCAGCCTGGAAAAGCAGCCATTACAAATTGTGGCTAAAGCTGGCATCTTCAGGGAAGTCGGCTGCCTCACTCTGCATTGTTTCTGGTGGCAAGTATTGCACCCAGCCACTTTTCATCAGGAGAGAGACCAAGCTGTGAGAGCACAGCCTCTCTCTGGAGCTGCTGCCTACCGATAGCATTTGTCCAAGTGTTTGAGATTCATGGATGCTTTCCAAGGAAGGACCAGCCACTATTCAACATGGTACTTCCAGGCCTAGTAAAAATTAATTTGGCTTTCATTCCTGTCTTTGGCTTTCACATTTCCTGTGATGCATCTGTGATGGGTGGAAAAGTACCTATTTTTTTTCTTGGTAAACATAAATAAGCCTAGCCCTACTGCTCCATGGACGGCACTCTCCATTGTGGCAACTCTTTCCAAATTACCCCATCCTGTGCTTTGGCCAGTCACCTATCAATTTCCTCAAGGTCATGCAATGACCTCAGAAGAGCAGTGACAATACTGGTCTCCTCATCAGGCTTTTTAAACAGGTACATTTAACATTCTTCTCCTATTGCCTTTAAAATGAGGGAAGAAATATGTGAAAGAACGTTCCATGCCAGCAACCTTCCTCTAGGGAATACTCTCCAAGAGCCAACATTTAAATTGTTTCCTTCTAAAACCTCACTCACTGCAATATTTTTTAACTTTCTTTATTCAGGCTGCTATCTACAGACCCCAATTCCACAATTTGCTTCACTGCCCTGCTCCCTTCTTGCCTGCAGGTGGGGCAGATGCCTGACTCCAGCTAAAAGCACATCTGCCACTGCCATGTCTCTCCTCCTGCTACCCAGCAGCACAGGCACTAGGGGTGGTGATCATGGGCAGCTTTACTTAGACTTAACTTCTGAAAAGATTTATTATTTAGCACCAGACACATACAATGACAAAGAAGCATAGCTCTTTGCTTTCCCTGCAGACAAACTCTGCCTCAAGATGCCAATTGTGCCCTAGCTGTTTGCTCTAGGACAGCTGGGAGGTTCACATTCTGAATAGTGATGGAGGAAGCTTTTTGTTGAGGTATCTCAGACTTTCCTTTGGTCATTATTACCCATCACTGCTCTACAGAGTGTAAGAAATATGCCCCCTCTGAGAGTCCGATGCAATATCTATAAATTAGCCCCAGTCCAGATAAACCTACTGAGCTAGCTCAGGGGATATTTATAGCTGAACACAGCTTCCTCAGGGAATTACAGTCTCCAAGTCAGTGCAGTTGTTCCAACAAAAAAAAAAATAATTCTGAGAAAAGCTGCTTCTTTCTTGGTCTCCTGAAGTATAGTAAGTTCCTTTCACTATAGAACTGTCAGTATGAAATTCACTCTAAAATGCAACCAACTGGCTGAAATAACTTCTTCTATGTGTGGTTGCAATGCCATATCCAGAAACCCTGATCATCACTAACTACATAGTCACATTTACATGATAAAAATATGATGGCACTAATAACTTGTGTTGGCATGCTTTCCCAATTGTCAGAGCTTTACATAAATATAGAACTTGGCCTATAGATTTGTTTCAGAGCCTTTTTATATCTGATTATGGCTCCAGGCTGATCATTATCTGTACAGACACTGCAATTAAGGATCAGTAATTCTGTCCAGTGGCCAATAGTCCCTACAGAGAGAGGCACATGATGGGTTTGCTCAACATTTCAGAGTTTGATTGGAAGTCAGCTATTAGAAAGCTGTGCTGTACAAGGACAGAGCACCAGCCTCAAAGGAAAACAGCCAGCATTTCCATTCCAGCATCTCAGCAGGAGAAAGCACTGTCCTGAAGACGTCTATAGGAGTTTTACTCAGGTATCTGCACAGCCACACATGGAAAGCCAGAGCTCCCACGTGTTTAACTGAGGTCAGGCGCTGGGAGCCAACACTTCCCCCACCTCGAACAAACACGCAGTCACACTGTTTCTTGGGAACGAGCTGGATACACACAGGAAAACAAAGGAGGGTTCTTACATTTCTGAAGTACGTGTCATAGAAATAGAAAATAAATAAAACATCATAAATAAAAACATTTTTCTGTAGTGATTTCACAGAGGTGAGAATTTCAACAGCAAAATAAAAATTGGCTGCAGCAGATCCCAAGTTTTATTCCCACACTTCACAGCCAAGGCTTCTGCCAACTGGGAGGAAAACACAGCTGAGCTAGAAATCATGGATGTTTGTGAATAGCAGGAGTAGAACACAGTGTAATAGCAGCACTGATTCCAGCACCAAAGACATCAGTCTTGAGTAGATATGATTTTAACAGAATTTTAACAGAATCAGCTGATGTTGTTGGGTTTTGGTTCTTGTAGGTTTGTTATGGGCCAAAGCATACATGGCAAGGCAGTTGTGAAATCTCCCATGGGCCCTACTGGCTCATCTTGAGACCATTGGCTCCTTCCCCCAGCCCTGCACTGTCACAAACCAACACCCCTGCATACATAAGTTCTAAGAACCTTTTGGCTGATAGACTTGTGTGAGCTTGATCTGAAACACATCAGACTAAAGGAAGAAAAGTATGAGACTTAAATTAGAAATATACAAGAGCTAAACAACTTAGTTAAATGTCTGGAGGATGGAGGGAAAGGTAGCACCTTCAGCTCATCTGGAAGTGACTTCCCTAAGACACAGGTGACATTCAGGTCTTAAACCTCCCAAATTTACCATGCCAGGAAAAAGTATCTCCTTTGGCTTACAGCCAAGCTATTCAGCGGCTCACAGCTTAATGGAAGGATGGCAGAAGGCAATTCCAGGGATTTCCCAAGCATAGCCTATATTAAATATGTGACCTTAAAAATTGTTAGTGTAGGTCTGCTATTAATAAGAGTACCTGAATATGTTTTTTGGCAAACACTGATATTCACCTTCCAAATCCAGTGTTTCTAGAAAAAGTCTTTCCATGTCTGATCCAATACAGAAACTTACCCTTTAGTTCAATAACATAGGTAATATGAGAAAATTTTAACATTCTTTCCTGAATGTTGCGCTATGAAGCTGCTGGTGTTGGAGCTTGAAAGCACACTGTGAAGATATGAGCTGCTTTTATTTTCATCCTCCAAGCAGGGAAACTGAGCTGCATGAGGATGGCTGAAGAGGGTTGCTGAAGGATAGCACAGAGACATTGGACAGCTGGTTCCCAGTTCATCCTGCAATTCCTTGTGGCTGCTTCCAGGTGGTGACCCAAGTACCTCCTGGGCTCCCGGGCCATGCTGCTTCTGGCTGCTCTGCCAGCTCCAGCACTGACGGGAGGAATGTGGACTGGTGCTGGTTTTCTTCTAACCACCTCAGGCACAGTGGATTCGTCTTTTGTTATGTAAAGTAAGATAGAGCTCTGGGTAATTCAGAGGGGAGAAGAGCAAACCAGGAAGCCTGAAGGATTTTTGTAGCTGCCATTGAGTCTGTCCATTCTGTGTGTCTTGTAAAATTGCACAAAAAGATTCACTTCTCTCTCTGTTGTACCATAACTAATACTTAAGCCACAAAGAAGAGCAATGCAATAATAAACACAATAAACTAGTTTTTATATTTTGGGGTGTAACCATTATAAAATACGTTGTAATTCCTCTACCAGGTTATTTCAGTAACATTCCCATTACATTAATGGTCCAGTGGCTGGGTGAATGGGATAACTGCACTGCAGTGAAATGAGGCAGTCCAGTACACAGGAGCAGTAACTTGCAGAATACCACACAGATGACAGGACACTCTGGTGTCAGTGTAGAAAATACAGGCTGGACAATAAAATTCCACACTGAGAGTTTCTGAACTCCCAGATCACACAACCCAGCAGCCACAGACCCAAAGCAAAACCAACCAGCTCTCTGGGCAGACTGGAGAGACAGCCCTGCTCCCCTGCTGTCCCTATGGACATTGCTTACCAATTCCTCCAGTGAGGGCTTCATCTTAGATGAGCACAATTAGTCTTTAACTCTTTCCCTGGTGGACAAGGGATACAAGGGATATAAACTGGTATCTGAAAACTGCTGCTCTCTTTTAACAGATACCTTGGACATTTTTGTCACAGCTCCTTGGTCTGATCTCAGATCACTGTTCCCATAGGTATCCTGCCAGTCTTTATGTGTCTGGGGTAGAGAAGGACTCTACAGCAGCTGCCAGAGTAATGATTTCACAGAGCCTAAGGGATTAAGAGTCCTGCTTTACACAGCTGCCTGGGATGCAGTAGATGGCCTAAGAAGCCATAGCCCATGTGAGTGCAGCCTGTTCAGAGCAGCTATGTATGTGAGGCACTACACTGAAAACTGGGACACAGGTACACACACAGATAGGCTCTTTGTTTTTGTGAAGCCAGATTGAAGATGCTTGCCTTCTTTCTTGTTGTACTTTAAATAGCAGCATCTGGCTCTCTTTGTCCAGCTGGCAAATGTCCTGCTCTGCACCACCACTTTTCTGACCTCTTCTTTCCTGCATGTTCTTCAGGTGCTGCCTTCCTGCAGCAGCTCTGGTCTGGCCAGGCCTGGAAAAATAAGAGATTGGTAAACTTCAATGGCCATTATGACCAGTAATGTGGGGCCAAGGTTACCATTAGCAGAGTTATGTCTGGTTTCCCTTTTCAAATCCATATTGGCATACTCCTCTCCCTGCGTCTATCTTGTCTTCTCTTTTCCTACGCAGATGTTTCTGCACTCTTCCTGCACTCTCAAGACCTTTCCCAAGGGCCTTCTCATGCCTTGCACTGGGAAAGGTGCCATTTCCTTTTGATGCTTTGGAGCTTTCTTGAAAGACATTGGATTCTGCTCTCTTGAGCACCCTCCCCTTGAAAGGTTCAAATCCTGCTGCTGCTGGCTTAGCACTGACATGAAATAGTCAAGCAGAGTGTCCATAGTCAAGGCCAGACTGCTCCTTCTCTTCCTTCCTTCTCCCCTGTTTCCCAGGAGCAGTATCAGTGTTGGAGTTTGTGGGAGTTTTCTTGACTGCTGCTAAATGGAAAATGTAAAGCAAACTAAAAAAAAAATAGAGGCACAATTAAAATTTAAAAAGTCATCCATTTGGTCTCATTCTTTCAAAATACCACTGTTTGGTATTCACAAAAAATATAAATATTTTTATAGCAGCTTGGCATCAGCTTTTTGCTCTCAAATTTCTTCTGCAGAGCCTATTTCACCAAAGAAATAGATTGACTGACACCTAGTGGAATATTGAAGATTTTCTTCATCTTATTTAGTTGAACAGAACACTTCAGTATTCAAACAGACAGTATTCAAATTGACTTTGTACATATTACCATTGCTGTAGAAAACACTATTATTACTGGATCACCTGTATTTTATCTATATTTCATCAGTGTATTCAAATATTCAATGGAAGCCCACACAGGACAACCAACAGGAATTTATTTTAAATTTGTATACGTTCTTTGGTTAATGAAGGGCCCTGGTATGAAATCAGGCCAAATACATCCCTTCCTAACATTGAGAATATCAGTAACACACAGCTCTGGAAGCCCAAAAAGGACTAATAAATAAACATAAATTTATTCTCAAAACTAACAGTCTTCTGGAGTTGTTGTTTCTACCAAAACAGAATAATTGACTCCCTTATTAATAATTAATGTTTATAAATATTTAGAAAATGAAAAGTACATTTTTTCCTGAATTTTTATTCCTAATGACCTTAGAGAAGTTGATTGTATGATATCATTAATCTAACAACAAAAATATGAAGACAATTTTGCTTTCTCATTAGAATTCATAGATGTTTTCAATTCTTGTCTCAGTGGTCACCTAATGTTCAGCATCTGTGAAGGGATTTTGCAACGCCAGAAAAACGCCAAACCCATCTGAGCTGACTGCAGAGTTCCCACAGACTGAGGCAGGTACCATCCCATACGTGCCCTGACTGATAGATTTGTTAGGTGCAATGCTGTGCTTTCCTGAGAAATCACAAGGTCCAGCTGGTGAAATTAAAGAGGAGATTCTCTTGCAGGGAAAAGTCTCTAAATATAGTTTCTTGGTGCTACCAGAGGCTTTTGCATTCACTTCCTTAGAACAGCACTTCTCCCAGTGCCTCACTCTGTACTTCTCCAAAGTATGTTATCTAAACAGTAAGATCCATATTCATACTCTTCTGTCCTGCTCCTCTATCTCAAATGAGTGGCATGTGGGTCCTGAAATCTGACATGTTTGGGTTTTTTTAATGAGAAGTTATATAATAAGTAGCTTAGAATAAAATTTGGTACTACCAGCAGGGCCATTCACACCCAAATCCCACAGATACAAATTTTAGGTTTGATAATGATTACACAACTTGATCTGGAGTGACCTTAATATACACCTAGGTCCTGAGAAGTTATTTATAAGTTGAGTCTGTTTAAGGCACTGTACCCAAAAGCTAATTTTCCTACATAAATCCCAGACTAACAATGCCATAAAAGCTCCTGCAGTCCAACCATATGGTGATCAGGTCTCACTTTTAAATTTTCTATTTCTCAATTAAAATATATGTTGAGAAAATTTCTGTGGTCCTTTGTATAGACTCTTGGCTGGTTTACATGAGAAAAACACTGCTTTCTATTTCATGTTCACATTTTTTCTTCCTTTCCTTTAATAATTTCTTTTTTAACTTCTTCATTGTAATTTCTTTCTTAACTGTGGTATTCTCCAGCACTCTTACAAATATTCCTACCTACTGCCTCTCTCCTTCTTTCCTGACTTATTTGCTCAAACGTTTGCACTTGTTCTGAGGGTAAGCAGGCACACAAATGCAGGAGACCACTATGACACTGAGAGCAATGATCTCAGCCTTGGCAGAAAAATGTCATTTCACCTTACTCTCTGCATGCAACCAACCAATCCAGGAACAATCCAGCTTTGGCACACACAAACTGCAGGAATCAAACCAGCTGAAAGGTAGCCCCAGATCATGCCCTGGCATTTCCCTGATTATGTCACTCCCCTTGTATTTAAGAAAGGGCAGCCTGTACCTACTAGAGGCTGCAGTGATGATTTTCATACTGTCAGCTCAATGTAACCAACATGCCCTTCAGTGAACCATCACCTCAGAGAAGCCACCCTGCCAAATATCCCCTGACAAAGATGCAGCTCAGGTATGGACCACAATGGTGTGTTGTGACAGTTTGGCTTCTTTTCTTCTCTGCCAAGGTCAGGATGAAAGACACAGGAAACACAGATGTCGAGTTTGGACTTGGATGTTTATTATTTCTTATCTATTTACAGTATTTACAGACTCATGAGCCATGAGTTTCTAGAAAACAAAGTTTCCTAAAAGAGTTTTTCCTCTTACAAGGTCTTTTAAGTGATAATTACCCAATACCAAGGTGACACCTATATTATTTATACTTTTGACCCAATAATGACCACCCAAGGCCTGCAATGCAGACCTTTTCCACCTAATTACAGAAAACCACCTAAACCCATGAAGAAGGAGGGAGAAGAAGGTGAAGAAGGAGGACAAAGAGAACACCCCAAATCCTCCATCTTGACTCATATGTATTACTTACTATACACTATAACCCCAAATTCTAAGTTTCCAGGACTCCAACAGTGTGTGAATATCACTATCATTCCAAGTCCTCCTCAGGATGTGAGGAAAGGACTGTAAGTGTCACCCAAAAGTGACATTTCCACAGCAATGTCCAGTGAGCTAAGTGTAGAATTTTGGGAATGTGCACTCATCTCTTCCTTTTTTTGATCCTCCTTCCATTCTGTGGTTTCACATAGGCAACTTACAGTCTGTTACATATAAGGAACAACCCTTTCGACCCCTGCACATGAAAACATAATTTCTCCTTACTTCAGTTTCATTGCCAGCATTCCATTTTCATGTCATCATTCCTGAAATCTCCGTATTTATTATCACCAAATTGCTATCACTGCAAATGACTTTCTGTTTATTTCAAAGTTCAATGTAAGGATGTTGAAACTGTTTATGCAGTTGCTGTATTAAATCTGCCTTTTGCATTTATCCACTTGAGCCTGGGCTTTTTGATACTCTGTTTCCAGTTAGTTCTCTTTCAGTTTTCTTTGCTCTCAATAAGCCAGAGCCTAACATGTTACCACAGAGACAGGATCCAGTGCAGATTGAAGGGCTGGTGGTTAACCTGCACAGAGACACTAATGGTTTGTTTAATATTTCATAGATATGTCAATTACAAATTCAGTTCATAGCTGAAAGGCTGCTTTGCACAGCACTACATCACATCTCCTGTAAGGTCTTTATGAGCACTGAAAGGCAAAGCTGCACCTGAGGGCACACTGGAGTGCCTACAGCAGGCATGTACTCTGTGTGGCAGAATTCCCATTTAGGAGGTTGACCCAAACAGTAGCAAAATCAATGGCTGTAACTCAGAGCAAATTCAGGTACAGAATCACTGGTTTTTCACCGGTAAGGTTTTCCAGTTTTCTTTCACTTCAGAATTTGGTCTCTCCAGACAAGCCTTAGGTATTTTTCATGGCAAATAAAAAGAAGCATGCAAAGTTTTGGTGCTTTGAATACCCAGCTCAAGGAGAAGGTGAGAGCTTGTCATAGCCCCAGTCTGCTCTTCATGCACAGATTTATTTTTTAGTTTTTATTTCCTTTGAAATCTCAGGTAGAGGCAGGAGAGAGAAAAAGAGTTGGGTGTGCCTGTGACTGACTCTTCTAGAGACTATGGAAACGCTCCTGGGAAACTGTGGCCAAACATTTGTTCCATTATTAAACTGAGGCTCTACTTTATAAACATAAATAAAACCTCCTGATGATCTTTTTTTCTCCTCTGAACCACAGAAAGAAAAATCCCAGGGTAAACAGGCATTTCTGAGAACAACCAATACAAGGACCAGGAAAGACAATGGAATACTTTGAATCAGATTTTGAGGTAATTTTTCCCTGAATGAGGTCAGATTTCACAAACTTGAGCACTTCTTTCATTCTCTAAAGTGATTCTCCTATCAGATTTTGAGGTAATTTTTCCCTGAATGAGGTAAGATTTCACAAACTTGAGCACTTCTTGTCATTCTCTTTAAAGTGATTCTCCTAACACCTTCCCTTTCTGTCCTACTACCTCCATCCAAACATGCTCTGGCTGGCAGCTCAGTTAGTACTCATGGTTTAGTCCTTTCTTTCTCACTGTCAAATTCTTTGCTTCCTTTTCTGAAATTGCACCAAGGGCTACTTATCATCGTACTGTAATGTAATTAAAGCATTTAACATATGCAGGGGAAAAAATTAAAAGGTTGCATAAAAAAAAATATATATGTATGCAAAGATATATTTGTATCTGCTCATTATTTAAGCTTATTACTCATTACCATTTTTAATGGTCCAGTGGTCAATGTTAGAATGTCAGTCTTTGTAAAGTGGGGAGGGTCAGATCCCAAGAAGCAGCGAGAACTCTTGATGGTTATTGATGTTGATAGCTGCTGGTAGTGCTCTGACCTTCAGGCAATGACCTTGATCAGGCTACACCATGGAATAAAACACAAACTTAAACCAGTCTGGAAATGCTGTGTGCAACTTGCTCTCTATTAATTTTTTCACTATCTCATCTCTTGCATTCTCTTGGACACACTGGAATATAGCTTTGGCCAGAGAGCCATAAAACATTCTGCCTTCCTCTTTTAAATTAGAGAGGTTTAACTTTGTCTGGAGTATCTGTCCTTTCTCTGCACTACAGCATTTGCTCTGCCCAAATGGCCAATTCCTCCTTTCACAAGAAACACTCTGTTCAGAATTAAACCTGACTATCCTGTCAGTTCTGTGGTAAGGATGCAGAGATGTGAAGGGTCAGTTTATTCCCAGTAATTCTGACATGTAGCATAGTGTCTTCTGCAAAGATGCAGAAAGACACAGAGAAGAACACGATGCTGCCGCACCAAAATGCTTCTTACAAATGACTTATTTTTATCCTGTGCTAGAGGAGCATCAGCTTTCAATCTGATGGTGCACAGAGACTTCTTTGTTATCACAGGTGTAAGAGGAAATATCTTCAGCTATATATTTTGTCTATTTTACTTGTGACAGTTTCAAAATGACAAGAAATACTTAATTCATCCAGAAAAAAAGGATTTGAGATTTTCTATAAAAAATAACAAACTGAAAATTTTGCAGAAGTCAACCTACTTTATCACAACTGAAGAGGGCAACATAATACCATCTAACTGTTCCTGCATCCACTGTCCCATCCATAAACCCCTCACCAAAGCAGAGCAGAGCACCTTGTCAACAAGGCTAAAGGGAATAGAGAACTTATATCCAGAAATCTTTTCAAAGCTAGGAGTGTCACACACAATATCTTTCTTCTCTTTTTCCTTCTTCCACATTTTTATTTCTGCTTCAAGATGATCGTAATTGCTGAAGCACCCCAACTAGGGTTTTTTCAGTAGTGGTGGTTTTGGTGGGGAGTTGGTTGCTTGCTTTTTTTAAAAAAAATAGGAAAATTGGCATTCTTTTTAATACAACTTATCTCTGTTGAGCACTGGGAGAAGAAGCAGGTCAGGTACTGAATTGCCAGAAGAGCAACAGAGGCATCTGCTGTCCTCAAGCACCCGAAGCTCTAGGAAGATGTAGAGATGGCTTAAATGTTCAAAGGCAGAGATTTCCTGCTCTACAGCAAATCACTCTGCTTTCCTGTTCTGCATTGTGTCCATGTGGTCTAACTTAACAAGAAAACAGCACTAACACAGTCTTCTCAAATTTAGCATTCTTTAAGAGCTTCCCAAGATACAGATTTTCAGGGGCTAATATATTTATTAGCTAATGCGAAGACACAAAAATTTTGTAGAAAATCATCTTAACCAAGTAGGATTTATTTCTATTGAATACTAAAGAATGGATTCCATGTATGGACACAGAATTGACTACAGAGCAGTAGCTAAGCATGGTTTTTGCCAGCAGACTGGAAGATAAAATCATGGCTAACTGCCAGAATTCATACACTGTAAGAGTAAGAAATGCTGAACTCACAAAAGAGAGAAGCACTTGTATATATTTAACACTGACACACTTCATTTTCCTGGAGCACTGAAGTAGTCCCAAACCCTGTAAAAGTGCTGAGAAAGAAAGCAGGTAGTGCAGCAGATTTAACACACTGTCGATACTAATACAGCCCAACAGTGATATGAATGCAGTCTGATGGAGACATGACACAGCAGAGAGGATGCAGGATCAGAGCTATTATTTCTATTCAGAATCTACCCAAGAGGTTCACTAGCAATATTTTGCTGGTGGAACATACACAACTCTTCACTCAGCATTTTGAACTGAGCCCATAAGTAACCTGTATAAAAATAAGCACCAGAAAAGTCTGCTAGAATGTTTTTAGCTTTCATTTCTCAACTGTGGTTTTAAAATTCCTATGCAACAAGCTTGGAAGAAAGTAAATCAGTCACTGTTAGCACCAAAAAAATGACACATGTTCACTTCTAATAGAAACATTTATCAATGATTACAACTGTATTAGTCTTGCAAAAATAATGTACAACTGTTCAATGTATTTTTTATTGCAGTTGTGGTGCCAAGAAATAGGAAAAGAGGCAATGGGGAGAAACTGATACACAGAAAGTTCCACCTGAATTAATTTTGTAAGAAACCAGGGCATCTTTCTCATGTGATCAAAACTCCATGTACCACTTAGTGCTACATAAGCACCTTAGGAGCAATCCCAGCCCACTAAGGCCAGCAGCAAGTTTCTTATCAGCAGAATTGAAATGAGGTTATTGCCCAATTGTCAGACAAGCAATGCAAAAACACATTTGCCTTTTACCTTGAAACAGTCAGATCTTCCAGTCTTGACATTGACGAAAGCTTAAGCATTCAAGGACAGCTGGATTTTATTTACTTACTCATTCATTTACTATACTTTTTAATGGTACATCCACGTCTCTGAGCATAGTAACTTTGTCTGTAAGCTATTAGTCTTGGATCACATGGATTCTGCTGGAAATTACCTTTTGCTTAAGGTGGGCCTCCTCAGGAAAGAAATCACTCAAGAGAGGCCTTCCCCATGCTCTTGAGTGGGGTAATCTGGCTTATGAGATGATAAAGCTGTTACAGACCCAGGCAGCCTCCACTAATAGATGGGAGAGTGCTTATAAGAATAAAGGTTTGCTGTGTAAAGACTTCACAGTCATGACATTAGCTGACTGACCGCATTCCTTAAAAATTATATTACATGGTAATGATACATCCTCAGAGGACAACAGTATTTGGGGAAGAAAAAAAAAATGCTTACCAAACATCCCTCTTCTTCTGCCAGGAATTTATAGGAATATAATCCAAACTCAGCATCAACTCAAACATGAGAAATTTCAACACAGAAATAAGTATTTGTGAAAAACATCCCCAGGCGAGAACCTCAAACCAAATAATGCATGGAAAGTCTACAAACACAAAAGTGGTTCAAAGTACTTCAGCAGCTTTGAGAAGACAACTGTTATTCAAACAGATGGAGCAAGAAGTTTTAACTGAAGCCTGACACAGATTCAGTCTCTTGCAAGGATAATAAGTCTATATTCTAAAGAGAATGGACACCTTTCTTTTCTCAGTTTACCCCAAAATTAATCAGTTTGCTTAACTACACACCAAACACACCACAGAATGTAAAAGTTCATATAACAAAATTGTGATGTTCTTTCTCCCAAATAACTAAACCCACGTGTCAGTTAAGATTAATAATACTTCATAAATATTATTATATGTGTGTAATAGTTTCTGCATACTGGCATTTAGGGATGAAGTTTCAGATTTGGATATAGGACGATAATAATCTACCTCTTTCTTAAATGCAGCCCAAATTCCAGGAGTGCTGAATATCCACTGGTATACTTTATCTGGAAGCAATTGACTTCTCTTCTAAAATACTCAAGTTCATCCAGAAATTCCCAACACAAAAGGCAGGCCTCCCCATTCTGACACAACCACATTGCAAATGAGGTGTGGAGCTCAGCACAACCCATGCTGGGTCTGCAATATGGGTACTTTGGCACTAAGTGTCTAAATCTGGAGCCTGAGGATGCAGCAGGTGCAGCCCCTCAGCCAGGAGCAGCTGGACCCAGTGAGGCAGGGAATATTGCCCATTTTCTGAAGTATGGCTCATACACAGCAACTGAAAGCCACAGCCTCAGGCTGTATTGAAAGCAATATTTACACTAGAGTGGAATGGTATTTCAGAAGTCTCACATGTATGCTTCTTTGGCCACACTTTTATTTTCAAAGGCCTGTGGTGAGTGCAAGTAGTAGAGACCTAGGAAGGATAAAGTATAAGGATCCCAAGCTATCAGGAAGACAAGAATGATTGCTTGAGGACATTGCTCCAGTACATAAATCTACAATACATTACCATGTGGCAATTAACAGCTGGGAAGCTACATCAAAAAATACTCAGCACCATCAAGGTTTTCTACTGAACAATCCCAAATCCACCTACTTGTGCAGCATAGACTGGAAAAGCTTAGCCTTTCACTCCTATTGCCTTGTATTCAAAGTTACTTGCTCAATAATAGGGCAGACAATTATATAGCTCTTTAAAACTGCTATAACAAAAGGGGATTGGGGGTTCTTTTGTTGTTTTGGGTTTTTTTTTGGGGGGGACGGGGGTGAAAGGGGGAAATCTGTGCAGCTAGATTCACAAAAATCACACCAGCTGAAGCTGTGCCCTGCACTGTAACCACCGACTATGAACTAAGCCTAGGAATGGAGTAAGTGCTAATGAGGCAATTAGTCTCTTCTAGCCCTGCTTCTATTGGAAGTTCCACTGAATCTTCTGAGGCCAGGTGCTTTTTATCCCCAGCACTGCTACAACCTACTTTGGATGGATAGAGGTGGTATGTCTTGGAGGGAACAGGAAAGGTGTGTAAACAATTTATTATCACTTAGGTCTCAAAAGATTCATTTAAACTTCACAAGACAAGAATTTGTATTTTACGTGCAAAGCGGGCTTATCCTATCTACATTATTTAACACACCATTCTCATGTCTATGAACAAGAAAAGTAAATATGACAGCTGACCAGATATGCACTGGATTCTTATTAATTTAATCTTAGCTTCCCAGGCTTATCAAAAAGATATATGTATTTCAAGGATTTGATATTTTAGAACCTTACAGAATACTCACACCCTCACAAATCCCTCTGACTTTTATATACACATAACCAAAGAAAAACTACAGCAGAGGAAATGAAAATAAGATATTTGTGAGAGCTAACACATAAAACTTCACCTGCACCTGAGAAACAAATTGATTTTGAAAATAAAAGTAAAAAAATACTGTCCAAAACCTGTGCTGTCATTTGCTCCCAAATACAAACACCAAATGACAGAATACGCAGAGCTTGTTTGGCACGCAGTATTTTGCCCATTAATAACCCTACTCCCAAACTAAGGAGCACTGGGACCACGCTTGCTCCCAGTTCTGCAGCATGCACTCTACCAGTGTACAGTCAAGTACAATTTTAAACATAGTGTCTATGTCTTGTTTATAGGACTTCAAGAATAGGGAGCAATGTGACAAACTTCTGGCATCTGAAGA
This sequence comes from Phylloscopus collybita, assembly GCA_027886175.1. Taxonomy (NCBI): domain Eukaryota; kingdom Metazoa; phylum Chordata; class Aves; order Passeriformes; family Phylloscopidae; genus Phylloscopus; species Phylloscopus collybita. Next base: position 26,436,095 of record JAJNNQ010000009.1, on the reverse strand, counting down.
ACAAAGACTAGATTTTCCACTGAGAGGGTATTTCTCATAAAAGATGCCCCTGATCCTTGTTTTATAAAAAGGTTTATTTCTCAATAGAAAAGTATATTTTAAAACACAATTATTTGCTAACAGCAATATAAAACTCTACAGTTTTAACTTCATAAAAGTTTAACAAAACATAAATATTATCTACCACTTACATTCCTATATACAGATCTTGCATTAGCTAGTTAAATAGTTGAGAGATAATAACTCAAAAATGAATGGCACACAACTACAAGATTCAAATTCCATGTCACACTGCACAATCACAGTAACACAAGGAAGAGCTTAAAATCCTCAGTCACTGGATTCTGCTTTGTTCTCTTTATAGCTATGTTCCTCTTCTCTCTGCAATAATGCACCAGTTTCCATGGTCATAGCAAGAAGAAAGTATCTGAAGCTCAGGCACATTCTCTTCCACCAGAGAACACAGCTCCCCTTCCCGAAAAACATGGTAATAACGCATGAAGGCCTTTGTATCCAGCACAGCATCAGTCTGGTCCCCAACAGACACTGCTGAATCCAAAGCTGAGTCACTGGAGTCAGTTGTTGAAGTTCTTTTGAAAAACTTGCTGGCATCAGACTTACCAGCACCATCTTTATTACAACCACAGATGTGGTCCCTGTCTTCCACCGGGCCATTTATAAACGAAGCTTTGTCCCCCCTGCTTTGAACTATACTTTGGTGTTCTCCATTTAAACTTAAATCCTTCAGTGCATCTGTGGCTGGTGACCAGTGTGGTTTTTTGAGAGACAGGCTTTCCACAAACACATCATCATCATCATCTAAACTTTGTTCGTTTAACAGTGCCCCGTGGTGACCTAAATCCAAACTGCAGTGTCGGGAATGTTGAATGGGTACGGTACTGTTTGCCCACACTCCTTCATGTTTCAGGTGCTTCATTTTGTCACTTTGCTTTCTCATGGCTGATTCATCAAGAGATCTGGAGAAAAACCATGAGCGGAAAGATCTTCCTAGAGCACTGTAAAATCTGTTTTCTTCCTCAGAAATTTTCATGCAGCAGGCTCTGGGTAAGCAACGGTCCATATTGTGGGAATGTTTTGAATCAGTTACTGGCTGCAGATTGTTTTGGTAGCTGCACTCAGAGATGACAAGCTGTGCAGGCTGTATGTCTTGGCCTTTTGCAGTAGGGACAAACTCACCCTTATCTCCAGACTGATTTGATTCTGAAAAACGACGTGAGCACAAGGCCTTGTTCCACGGAACAAATACATCTTGTTTCTCAAAGCGACGATTCTTTTGTTCCATAGCCCAAACATAAATCATTATTTGGCCTCCAGGTGTCAATATCCTTGCCATTTCCTTTATTGCTTTGATTCTTCTTTGTTTAGTTGAGAAATGATGTATCACTGTGAAAAAAAGAAAGGGATTATGCATTGAGTATTAGTAAGGACAAAGCATTTCCACCTTCAACCCGTTCTACATGTTCAATCATTTCAGTTGCCTCATTCCAAATTATCACTTGCTGCAAGTCAGAGACAGTGCTGAATTTATAGGTACCACAATGGAAGTTTACCACAGACTGCTCTCTTTTATGATAATGTTCAATGGATAAAAACAGTAAAACCTGGAAGAAGGAAATTAATCTCATCCCAAAACAGGGATTCAACAAAAATCAGGCATATAAACTAGAGGTTTCTGTTTCTCTGCATAATCCGCAACACATTACAACATTGCAAGCTTTCACTTATATGCCTGGCCTTTAGGTGAGTTAGGTAGTACCAAGCTGACTTTAGTTTTTGGCACAATTTTCAGACCTATCTTACTGAAAATAGAAAATATTTTCACCATGGAACAAATACAGCAAAATATAATATCAGTAAAAGGATACTTTGAACTTTTATATCAGCACACTTGCAATATCCCACACCAGCAATATTAGACAAATATTTGCCATTGTTTAAATTTTGTCAAATTTAATTTAATTTTTGTAAAAAAGAATGTCTATATTTCATTAAATAAAATGCTGAGAGCACTTTATTTTTTTTTACATTATGTTATGCTGGTAAAAAAAAAAAAAAAAAAGTCAAATTTAAAATAAAACTTTTGATCACTATATTTGGATTTTCTTTCCAGGACAATTTCCACATTTTCAAATTTCACTCCAATGTGAAATAATACTACATTTCAAAATTACTTCTATCTTCCTATTCACCTGGAATATGAATGAGCCAATTTTAACAGTCAGAGAAGAGTTAAGAGAACGATTTTCTTTCTAAACTCTCAGAGGCATTAACTTGTACTGAGCTTGGACACATTGGTCATATTGTTCTACATGTCACCAGTACTAGACTTGGTTCAGCAATGTAAAGAGGAGTGGTCCCATCATTTGTTTCAAGTGGACTTGGAGCCAGCCACTTCTATACAAAAAACATTCAGTCTGCCCACAGAGCAGCAGACAATAGAGTATGTTCTTAGCTGAAGACATTTCTCTATAAATTCAGAAAAAAATTGATTATATATGCTGCTTGACAGTAGCCAATTCTAGTTGTATTAACAGTGTTAGTTCAACACTGCAGTTATGAAAAGTGCATCCAAACAGCCCTGTCTTTATTCAAGACAGTGATTAAATTACCAAGGGGGAAAAAAATGTAGCTTTATTATCACAAGCCAAGAAAAGCATTCTTGGCAGTTAATATTAACAAGGCTCTCACAAGCTGCTGAGAATACAAAATAGACAACTCTTCTCTGAGAAGAGTTTCCCATCTATGTAGTAAGTGCTTGTTTCCAGGTACTCCTGACTCCAAAGAAACTTTTCTCAACTTTGAAAAAGAAAATTTAAAAATCAAAATTTTTTGCACAGGATAGGGTGAAGGGAACTGATACTTCCTTATACTAGAGTTAGGCCATAAATCACCACAGAACCTCCTGCAAAATTTTATCAAAACTGACAGAGACACCATATACATACAAGCTTAGTTTACCAGAAAGAAATGGCAATCAACCAACACAATCTGTGCAAAATCTTGAATGGGTAAAATATTCCTTCTGGTTAGAATCACTCTGGCTGTTCTGCAGAAAAATCAATCCTATAAACATGATTATACCAGCAAATACAAGAAGAGTACTTGACTAAGTACATAAATACTTGTTTTTCTCTGTAATAGGATGAAAACCACTTTATTTAGAATTAGATGGATACAGGCATACCATGTCTCTATTCAAGAAGGATTAAAATCCACTATTGTTAAATGCACTGAAATAGCATATGAACTTTTAAACTTGTCAGGCTTATAATTGATATAAATACTAGACAGGTATGCTATTCTTAAGAGTCAGCTGATCTGATAAGCACTGAAATTATGCTACAAGACCTAAAATGTGGGTAGGGCTCACTGGTTAACTAGCCAACATGAAAGCAAACTAATATAACTACTGCTTGTGTATTAGTCACCCTTTCCTTCCACCTGTTTATGTAAAAGATGCATTCTAAAATAAATTTCTATCTCATTTCAAGTAGTTTGTTGATTGCCATCAATAATAATTATCATGTTTTGTACTTCTGCTGATGCATTAAAAAACCCTGAAAGAAGCTCAATCAAGAATAGAGCTAAAAATGTAGACTGTAACTGGGTACTCCAACTACTTTTTATCCGTGCTTGGCAAATTATACTTCTCAAATTATGAGTAATATTTTCAAAAAGAGAGGTCAGAAGAGTTAAGATGCTGAGATGCTCTGGTCATTTTAGACAAGCGCTTGTATGACTCTGAGTTCAGTAAGAAAAATCTGAATTTAAATAAATCTAACACATAATAGTTAATGTCAGTTCCAAGTTCTGCCATAAAGTTTTCATTTCAATGCATTTTCTGATCAAAACAGATCTTATGGAGAAACCAATTTGTCTTGAGCATCTAATCTGTTTAAGCTTTGAGCGGCCATGTTTAGATTAGTTTTCACTTGTTTAAAATGCATGCTGGAAGTAAGTCTTTACCACATATAAACAAACAAGTGATATACATATTTCCTTGGTCAACAGTGCCTCTTGAGTAATGGGAGTTTTGTTTTTTTCATGTTGACTACATTAATTTCAGTTATATCTCCTGTGATTCTAAGGAATTGTTTCAAAACAACTGCAATGGAGCCAACTGGAAAGAAAAGAACACTCAGAAATTCTCATTTGCTGGGATGTTCTCTTACCTCCAATTGAAATGACTGCATTGAAGCACTGATCCCTAAAGGGAAGGTTAAGGTTGTCACACACCAGAACTTCATCATCTTTCTTCCTTGCAATTTCTACCAATCCTTCACAGTAATCACAGCCCAGATTATACACTTGACTGTTGACACTGAGATACTTTCCAGTTCCACAACCTAAAGAAAAGGATACTACGTCAGAAGTAACATATTCCAAACATTTGCTCTCCCTGCCAAAGCAGTGAAAATAATATGAGGGCTTTCCTAACCCTAAATTTTCCTGGAAAAGAAAATGAGGGTTTGTGCCGACTAGCCTAACTGCTGCAAGGGTTCATTTGGACTGTTGAAATTTTATGTTCACACTATTAGGATTGTAACAGTACCAACATCATCAACAAAAAAAACCTCACTACAAAGCCCTGTATAATAGCAGGTTATTTGTATTTCTGTGGGGAACAAGGGTTAAGTGCAGGTAGGAGGAGGAAAGGATGGCTCTCTGTAGGCACTACTGTAAATCTTTGAGATTAAAAACCCAATCATGGTGCCTCATACTGAGTCTTTATATAGGCTGGTATCCCATTACCAACAAGAGCATAAATAGGCACCCAGGAGAGGGTAAGAAAAGGATAAGCATTAAGGCCCCTTTCCCCAGTACCCTTCCAGCTTCCAACTACCTTCTGTTCAGGACACTTCCTGAAGCCAGTGTGTTATGTTTTTTCAGTGATCTGCAACAGATCTCTCTCCTCTCCTTAAGCCCATGCAGTACTTCTCCAGTGCATCCCATTTCTCTACAAGAAGTCGTAAACCATAAATGCCACTGACACAAGTCAGCATGGAAAATTTTTACTTTAGATACAGACTTAAAAATAACCATAAATCATAAAAGTTCTTTCCATATTGTAAGCACATCCTCTTTTTGTCTTTGTGCCAATGCGTTATAATCCACATAAATGTAATGAACTGTTCCAGAATGTCTTCCACCTAAAAATCTGTCTCCTCAAGGACTGTGCTGTCCTAAATTGAAATCTTTCAGAGGATCCCTCAATGCCTTATGCATAACAAGCACTTTTCAAAATTATATTGGGAGCCATTCACTACAGCTCTGGGTCACTAGTGAGGAATAATTTCTGAAAGCTGACAGCCAAGCAATGGGGTAGCAGCTTGGCAAAGAGAATCATCTCAGTATTGGTAATTCAATTTAAAGGCCTGGAGTTATCTTTAGAAACATCACTGCTTCTTGCAGCACTGCTGCTCTCGGTGATGTTAATGTGCACCATTATCTAGAGAGACAGCACAGGAACTATTGCAGAACAGAACAACACTTCAGTGGTAAAAAAGAGCGTATTTCTCGGCTAGAAGCAAGCACTATTCTTTGAAGTAACACTTGAGAGAAATGGAAAATACAAATATTGCTAATGCAGTTCAAGGAATATATGCAATAATACATGAAGCTCTGCATGTTAGAAAACTACAAATTTTAAAAATTTGTATAAATCATAATTCATTATTGTGTTTGCAGAGGAACACATTTATTCAACCATCATTAATTCGGAAGATTCAGTTGCTTAATACATGGCTTTTGGTGAAGTGCTTTTTAATCACTGTGAGTCTTTGGAAGTATAGGGTCCTCTCTGGAATGAAGCTGAACAGCATCAATAATCCCAGTATCCTAAAAATCTACATTTGCCAGAGATTCACTTTTAAATGAATCATCAGGAAGGTGAATTCCTTCATGAAGCTAACAATGGCCAAGCTATTTTCATGTGTTTTGATCAATGAAAATTAGTAAGGCAAATAGACAAAACAATATTATAATAAAAGGCAGTATTAAACTGAAAACTACCAATTAAAGATCTCATTTTGAAAACTTTATTGCCACTAGGGACTAGTGCTACTTTAGTGCAACTCAGCCTTAAATACGTGCCAAAAGTAAACACAATAATCAGATTCCTGTAGATCTTATTAAACCTCATAAAAGAAGATACCTTGTGTGCCTTAATGAGAGTATTCTCACTGGCAACTGTAAGGACTGATCTTCTCTCCAGATGAGACTGCAACAGGGTGACCTTAAGCTTTCAGCAATCAGTGCTGATAAAGCCTCAAAAAACTTCTGCTAAAATACAAATGAATTCTATTGAGGCAACAACTTTGGCTGAGAAGTATCAATCTAACTCTCAGCTGAGTGACTGTATGCCACAGGATATTTCCTGAGATTATTAGTGACAATGCTGCAGACATATAAAAATAGCTACATGTTCAAAATAATATCAATCAAGTATTTTTGGTGTAGTGCTCAACAGCAGCAGGAGAACTACATATTATCTTCTGAATACGGCCTACAGCATATTCAAATGCTTTTCTCTTATAAGATAAAGTAGATGCATAATTTATTGTGCACATTTGTTAAACCTTGTTCTGTAAAAGTACTTTTTTAGTTTAAACAGTACAGAAAACACAATGTTGCAAATGAGCCTTTGTTTTGCAATGATGTGCTGCATAGAACTGACATCATAATGCAAGCAAAGGAAACATGCCAGCACCTGGAAACCCCCAGAAAGTCTGCAGGAGCAACAGAAAACCCAGGTATAAATACAGGATGTAGGGAAGACAATGCCATAGCAGGAAAACGAGGGTTTGGTGTCCATATTTAGGATCTTAGGAAAATTCTCCAATTTTTTTTTTTTAGTATTTTTAATAGCAATCACATCAGAAGATTTCTCTTAACAAAAAGCCTTGTTAGGAGGAGCTTTAGAACAAATGAAAACCCAATACTTTGAAGACTGTATTACATAAACCAAGTGATCTAGAGAAACTGAAATATTAAATAATTGGGCTATTAACATAATTTTTTCAAAAGGCTCCAGGGGAATGACAGACCATTAAGCCAGTGGGGAAATGGATAGACTAAGACTTAACAAAAATAAGGGAAAAAATTTATTTACTGTCTATGTGATACACTGCCAAATAATTAAAAGAAATGGTACATGGCATCTAGCATAGGGGCTTAAAACAATTTTAAAACAGATTCAAACAAGTGAAAAAAACAGTTGATCTGAAGGCAAAATACAATTAACAGGTAAACTAACAAAGCTTATAAAGAATCTTCCATGCCACCCCAAAGAATTGCTTACCTATATCAACAACGAGACTGCCAGGCTTTTGTTCCAGCAGAAAGTTCCGAACACGAGGCCATGCTTTGGTCTGCAGATCACTAAAGTAGGCAGCTGTATTTTCATACACACTGTGCACATGCTGCTTTTCTAGCTGGGTAGCCTCATGTTCCATCCTGAAAACACAATGAAGATTATGTGTAACAAAACATAGACCGTTGCAGCATGGACTTTACATTTTATAGCCATGCATAATTCAGGACCTTGTACATTCACATTCATAAAAATATTACATCCATTTAGCAGCCATATTTATAAAATAGCCTTTACTCAAAGGATCTGAGTTTGTTTCGTGAAAGAAACAATGTGAATGTATCACCTTCCCTGTGAAGCATTATGCCAATGCAATAATAGGCACATTCCCAACTTCACCAATACAGTAAAAGCTTATCTGGTGCAAGATAGAGCCTGTATTCAGTGAAAGTGCAGAATGGTTACAGAATCATAGAATCATTTAGCTTGGAAAGACCTTTACAACCAGTTGTCCAACCAGTTGTGAACAGGATTTTAAGAATCAACTTTCCTGTTGTTGCTAATGTGAACCGGCAAACTACTACTATGTTATTCGAAATACAGCCTGGTCCCTGAAATCTAAGCTCCTAAATCATGCATAAGTGATTTGTGGTTTTTCAGCCCTCAAGATGTGATTAGGTTGCTGAAGTTTTTTCAGCAACAAAACCTCGATTTCCCTACTTCCACTCCACTACCTTCATGTCCTAGCACAGTATTTTAGTTTAGTGCTTTGAGAAGTGCTATGCTCTTGGACTTTAACTATTGCCCCTAAGCTCACGTAGAACACCAGTGGATGCAGACACTGAATCTCCTCATACAGAATCTACACCTTCCTTAACATATCCTCTCATCCAAGGACTAAGCAGGTCAGGTTTGAGTATCTGATGAAGGCTGATGAAATTACATTTGAAAGTGTTAAGGTATTCTTCAAACTAATTTAAACTGCCTGTTTATTTGGGAAATACTTCTTCTCATTATTAAAACTAAACTTACTCAATTGTCCAAGAACTCAACAGAGATTAAAGCCTGTTTCCAAAAATCCAACAGACTAACCAATGTATTATCAAGATACAATTATAAAGGTGAGTCCTTTGACTGCATTTGAAAAGGTCAGAAGCAAAGACTTTAATTTACTTTCCTTGTTTTTCAAGTTATATACATTTAGGAACCACAATAAAAATTCCTTCTTTCTGTCATTTTTAGTATTGAAATACGTTAGTATGAAAAAAAGATGAGAATTTATGAGAAATTATGATATTGATGAGAAAAAACATTTTAATTATTTTTTTTAATATTTGTGTAATAAATAATGTGAGCTGTCACCGCAGCTGTTACACAGACACAATCTGTCCCACCCCTGTCCTACAAATACAATCTTTATAATTTAAAAAATAGGAGAGAGACTGAATAAAACAACTTCAGGTGTGTTTGAATGTTTACAGGAAAGTATGTAAGGCTCAATCCATCTCACTGGTACTGTGTAAGTCGTGGGGACAAATTGTTAACAATTTTCACAGTCTATTCTGACTGTAATATCTATGAATATCTTTCTTCAAAACATTTATGTTCAATATTTTCACAGTCCTTTACCTTTTTTCTATGATCCACGAATTTTTTTTGTCTTGCATTAGCTCACCTTTTACTAGGTGAATATACATATATACATAAAAATTAAATTCAGAAACAGTACAGTACATTGCTAATAAGGACAATTTCAGCTTCATTGAAGACTGAAAAGCTGTAACAGACTGAACAAGAGAAACAACATAGACATGAAATTATATTGCATGTGCCAGTAGCTACTCAATCAGAACTTTTCTCAGTCCATTTCAAGTTCTGTTGTCACATAGAATGGGTTAGTTGCAATAGTTTCAGGTAAGTATTCCTTCGAGTCAAAAGCCCAATCCTTTGTTTTCATTTGACCCTTAAATAAAACTAGGTGTTTCATGTCTCCAGCTCTCTTTTTTCTCTGCTTCAAAACATACTCTGTTTGGTTGTTCAACTGCCTAGGAGCCCTCTATTTATAAGAAGTAATTGCAAAGACTAACAATCATTCCTTTTATTTTGTTGTCTGATAGGCTCCTTGCTCTAATTTGTATTTCATGTTTAGTTACTATGTGGTTCAGTGTATCCAAGTGCTTTCTTTTATCTTTCCACTTGAAGCTCTTTGTTCCATCTTTGCAGTTCTTAAAGAAACCCGAAAAGGCAGAATGTTTTCAACCATTCATATTGAATTCCAAATGCTGTCTTTTTTCTCCATTTTCCTAAAATGTCTACACTGAATTCCAACGCAGACTGAGATCTGGCTTAGCTTCCTATTGAATCCAAGACCATCAAGTTCTTCCTTTAACTTTCATTCACTGGAACTGGTACTGAGTCTTCAGCTACATGGGACATGCTGGAGACTTCCATGTATTACAACACAGCATTAGAGGTTGTTATTTTTAGATGTTCTTAATAAATATTGTCAAGAAAATAATTTGGTTATAATAAAATAATGGTAGTATACTAAAAGACAAATTATTTCATGCATCATTTTGTAACAATTTCCATTCCTACTGATGGTTTATATTTGGCAAATAATTAAGGCACATGATGAAATCAAACTTGCCAAGTTGACTTTCCAGTCAAGATCCATAATACTATCAGGTTTCACTTTGCAGCACAGCAGGAAATGTCCCAGCAATCAACCTCCTCATTTCAATATTTATACAACACAAGGAACCTGTGGAGTGTGCCCACACCTGCAGCTGTACCACTTCCACACCAAGTATACTGTCATCAAAAAAACCCACAGAAACTTAGACCAATTTAACTTTACAAGCCAAAATCAATGCTCTTATTTCCCTTTCTAAACAAAAAAAAAAAACCATTACAACGTCTTTGCTTTGAAAGTAACAGTCAGTGCCTCTGTTGGACATGAATTGTAGAAAACATTCATTTCATCCAACTTCTGGATTTAACTTCCTGGATAATTGGAAAGTCTGTTTTGCAAAGTAGGTAATGAAAATCTGCCAAGAAATCCCACTGCTTCAGCATCTGCTCCAGTTCTCATTTAAGCTACCCAGAAGCTGTCTGGTAAGACCAGCAAAGAGAAGAGAAGCAGAAGGTGTAATTATGGACACTTTTCCCATGCTCAACTCTTCTTCTTTGTGCTTATGTTCCTGTTAAAGGGCTCATGCAGAGGCTTGGAGCAGAGATGGGAGAGTGCAGTAAATTGGCACTGAGATGTTCAGTCATTCTGCAGCAAGTCTTGCCAAGTCCCCAAGATGTGAATGCAGCTCAACAAACATCCACCTCCTGCAAACAAGCAGCTTGGATAAAAACTGAAAAGCAGAGTTCTCTTCCCTTTCAATGCTTCCTGGGCATCCTCCTGGTGATTTGTTCATGAGGCTACAACAGGCCCTTGTTGCAGCTGATCTATTAAATGGGGAAACTGGATGAAAACTGTATTTTCAATTCTGCTGAATTTTCAGGGAAATAGATGATCAGTCTATCACATATATGTACCACCACAACTGTGGTACATAAACAAATTGTTTGAAAGTAAATAGGTTGTAGTCCATTAACTTTTTCCCACAGTGCTATTTTCCCTCTTTGTTAAAAAACCCCCAAACCAACCAACCAACCAACCAAAAAGAAAACCCCTAAAATATTACAGCTTCCAAGAAGGTAAAAGGAATTGTACAGACACGATATATATTTTCATAGCTCTATATCTCACTAGAGATATATGGCTATGAAAGAGTTCTCTGACTCTACGGTAATCTCATTTCTTCCCTTTCCATTAACATTCTGCAACCTTTTAGATAATTAACTTTTCAAGGATACTGCTTTAATAAAATTCATGTTGCTTGGATATTTTTTATCGCTGCTGAAGAAAGAAGTACGTTTCAGTAAGTGACCTTGAAATGAAAACAACCAAAATTAATAACCCCCATTTCCAGAATTTTTAAAAAATCATGTTTGGGGTTTTTGTTGTATTTTGTTGTTGTTGTTTGGGTTTGGGGTTTTTTATTTGGCGGGGCGGGGGGGAAGGGAAGCGAGTTTGAATTTCTGTTGTTGGTTTTGAAAGCATTTAATTAACAAGGTTGACTAACGGTATTAAATACCTCACCCTCAAGTGGTTGCTGGCTCCCAGATGCCTGGGGTGTCCTGAAACTGAAGCACAGGAGGAAGTGTTCAGTCCAAAAACACTGCCTTTACCACAGTCTACCAAAAGCTTTTAATACTTACCTGCATTTCTAAATTACTTTCAGGCCTCCTCACCTACCTCAAGTTATCTCTTCCCAGACACCCACAATTTTCATCTTCCATCTTCTTTTCATTTATTACACTTTCCTCCATCTCTTCTAGCACGTGCTTTGTCAGCACAACTACTTACCTTGATATAATACTGTGAAGTCTTGACCTGGCTCATGTTGAGCTCCTCCTTGCCTTTATATCCAGGCCAAACACAATACCTGGTATAGGTCACAAAGCTTTTGTCAATGGCCTCTTGGAACGACCCTGTAATTTTCCTGCATTGCTCCTATTTGTCTTGAAATCAATTGCTCTTGATTAATTTGTGCCACAGGCCTTCCTTGTCTTCTCCCTTGCAACTGCCTATTTTCTCTAACCCTTTGATGAGCAGCATGAATTCACTCAATTCAGTGCAAGATTTCAGCCTATTAATGAGGGCCCCTCTTAGATACACTCTTTTTCACATGCTGATAGGAATTCTCAGTATCATTTTGGGTAAGAAGAACTGCTTCAAAGATCTAGGAAATTCAGCACAGTTGTGTCTCTCTTTGTTGCCACAGCAACATAAATCTTGATTACACATGCAACTCCAGCTATGGATGCAATAACCTAATTAATTGCATAAATGGAACAGGATAAACCACAAGAGCTAGGTGTACATCCTCAATACCCTTTTCTTCAGAAATAACATGTGCATTTGTAGCTGTTAGTAACACCTAAGTAAAAGGTGGAGCAGTCCAATTTGTATTTCTCCCTTCATCTCTAGAATAGGGAGAATCACCAATTCAGTGAGAAATGCTTCCAGTTTACTTCCAAAACTTATCACCTTTCATTCAAATACAGCAATGGCAAACAAAGTGTACAGCGGACTAGTGGACTATAAACCACAGTATTTTTTCCCATGCAAAGACAAAAATCCAGTTCACAGCAAAACATCATTGCAGCCCTTCTGAAAAAAACCCCTAAGATTTCTTTATCAGAACTTTTCTCACCCTTGTATTGAATTTATAAATCATGGCAGCAACTTCCATTCTGATTGATGGTGATTTCTCATTTCAATAATGCAGACAAGAAACTGGTCTATGCTGACATACCAAATGGCTTCCAGATATGAATCATTAAGCAAAGCAGCTGTATTAGTAAACAAACGATAACGAAACAAAATAATAGGAATGCTGTCATGAACAGTTAAACTAACTGCAATGAAAGTTTAGCAAGAGGATACAATAGGAGATGATTTGCTTACATAAGGCTAACAGCTCCAGTAATTAATTTCAACCACGCATGAACCATTATAATCCCATGAAAATGCACAGCCTGAAATCAGAGCAAGGGGAGCTCCATGCAGCATTACTAAAACCTTTTTGAGCTGAAATCCTGATTCAAAACCCTCCGTTCAGTAAAATTTGGGAAATTCTAAAACAAAAAATAAAGAGCTGGGACACATCTCACAAGAACTACTGCTAGCTGAAACACTAGTGAAATGAGCATTTTAAACTAATTTCACTGACTGAAATGAAGTCACTATCATTGTATTTTTTCTTACTAAAATACATAGAACTTTGTCCCAGCAGAACATTAAAAGGACTGAGACTGCTCTTACAAGACCTTGGACAAAATAAGCTTATAATCTGAGTTCTAGTAACTCAAAATGACAGCCATGCACTTTCACATTCATTTTGTTAGCTTTATTTTCCAGTTCAGACAAAACCTAGTACTATTCACCTCACATTCTTGGATCAGTTAATCATTTAATATTCCCCTTGCTGTTTCGCATTTAGGGTCATAGTCTATGTACCTGAAACGTTGCATTGTAAACAGATTCATTTTCACTAGGTACATAAACTCCATTCTGTACATAGGTAACATTCTGCTAAATGAAAATGCACAAACGTGGACCCTTGACCATTAAAAAACCCTGAGAGGAGGAACATACTCATGGAGAAGCCTCACAGTCCCTTTACACGTCTGTTCATCTTTACTATCACATCAAAACTCACAAATCACCTCCCAGCACAGAGTCCCTTCCTACTGAAGTCCCACACAGTCCAAAACCCGTGCTGCTGGATGTGCACTGATGTGGGTCTTCAGACCCTGCACAGAAACATTTTGTACAGACATCAGAGGAGAATTGAGGGCTAGGAAAACTTTGGCCTACCAAGCAGGAAGGAAAGTCTAATAGTAAGTAGTGCTGAGAAGAGCAAATACATTTTTCTTCTCCACTACTCATATTAATTGCCACCAGGTCTCAATACATCGGTGACGAAGGGATAAGAACTTAGGGAGAGAATAGGCTGGGGCTTTTAATTTCAGGGTTTTCTACAACTAGTCCAATGAACAATACATAGGGAACTGATTGCACTGGTCTCACATTAGACAGTCTCAGAGCCCCAAGAAATTAGTTTTGAGAAACTGTGGGCAACATGTACAATCCCTGGTCTCATCATATTCTAGCAAAAAAATTAGGGACAGTTGTTTTAGATTTTAGAAATTACTGTAGAATGGTAAAACTGGTACCATATTGAAGGGGATATTTGAAGTGTAGTTATCAAAATTCATTGTCACACTGGAAGGATATCCTGAGCAAACCTGTCCAGAAATATACTTTGGACATTCCTCAATAATTTCTTTGTATGATACTTGAGGACAGACCAAATCATCAGGGTTCAAATGAACTGGATAATGTATCAGAAATCAAATGTTTAAACAGATCAAAAAAGACAAAAGCAAAGCATTACTTTTCGATAAGAATAACCAACTGCACAAAGACTGAAGGAGGCAGGATGGGATGATTGGCAGCAGCTCTACAGAAGTGGATCTGGGCTGTATAACACTTCACAGATTTAACACCATCCATGCTACGTTGTTATGGTGGTTTTAGCAATATACTGTTGCCAAAAAAACAAGAAAAGAAAAAAAATCAGGATCAGCACACAGAAATAGGGCAGATACCTGCAAGTTACATAAAATTTTCCTTCTCCTACATTCAGCACTGCTGGCATACCAGGCTGAGCATTATGTTCAACTCCAAGCAAGAATAAAATAGCAGAGAACAATTATGAGATACTGTACATTTCTAAGAAATCAGAAATCACATAAATCCTGAGGAAAGAAATTTGTTTCTAAGTGTTGGTCCAGACTGAGAGATGGGCATCTCATAACAAGAAGGACTGTTGCAAAGTGGAAGGAAATACCTGTTTACCAAAACTGAAGGGTAGACAAAAGGCAGTAGCTTAAGCTACAAGGAAGATACAGATAGGGCACTTTAAACAAAAGATGAACAGGAAATGACTGTGGACTGGGTAGGACATGAAGCCTCCACCAATGGGGTGTTAAAAATCTAAGTCGGTTAAGCACCTGTCAGGAAATACTCCGTGCCCTGCATCAGTATCTCAGAGCCCCTGGCCATGCCAATCTACACATAAGCTTTCAATACAGCTATTTTTTCTCCTTGGTCACTGTATGTCTCAAACATTTGTATACAATTATCATGTCTCCTCCTTTTCCAGCAGTTAAGCATGAAATATTTCGTACTTTTCATCTTCCCTGATGATTCAGTCAAGGTGGTTTTTTACAAGTACTGTTGTCATTCTAAGTATCCTCTCCATATGTCTTGATTCCTTAGGCCAAGGGATATTTGATTCCTGAATGCCATTCTACAGTTCTGGAATGACTTTTTTTTAAAATTTCCTTTGTTTCTTCACTCTCTGGGTTTGCATTTAGAGTACAATTTAGAGTACCATTTAGAGTACTAATCCAACTAGAGTTGGATTAGTTTTCATTTATGTAGTATAATTCTCTTTTTTCAGTCGCAGAACTCATCGCTGTTGGTGTTTACATGGTACTTGGTGTAATACACAAAACCTCCCCATTTAAAATGATTTACAAACTGACTTAAGACATTCAATTACTTGAAAACATATCTTCTGCTGAAATCTCAGAGGCAGAGATAAGCAGCACATTATCAAGTAGGATCTCAAATGGAAACTGCCAACAGTTACCTTTGATCTTGACATATAAAATGTTGTAGAATCAATTACAGTAATTACAGAACTACTAAGTGGTTTCTCTTGATACATTTTATAAACTACTCTTGATTATCATGTTCATTACAACTGAACATATCATTTCCTTATGGATATCTTAAAATATCCATATACAAATGTATTCAGTGTTCAGCATACTCACCAAACACAATTTTAAAAGAATTTTAAAAGAATCTACTTGTGGTAGATAGTACTATGTACTAAGTTACCTCAGTAGATGACCACTTGAATGAAATCAAAGCCAGTATGGCTTTTTTTTTAACCTAAAAAACTAAAAAAAACCTGACTGATACACTTTTTTGTTTGTTTGTTTTAGTTATAGGAAGTCATGTGTTTCTATTTACTTTCTCGAAAAAGAAAAGGTGTCTCATACGTCTTTGACACTAGTGCTTCAAAGTGTCATCAGTTCTCTCTAATAGTAACTGGGTGCTTATGCAGCTGACAAAGGCTCCTGAAGATACACGAGTAATCCTATCAGGGTTCAGATTTAGACCTAGACACAGGAAAACTGCATTATGTTGTTACTAAAATGTTGAGGAGTAACCCTCTGTGAAGTGTCTGTCATCGAGAACTTCCTCCAGTGGTAACTGTAGTAGACAGAGCAGTGTGAAGGCCTAGTGGTCCTGTAGTCAAAATCCCTAGAAAAGATCCCTTGTTTTCATAAATCACCAGCCCTTCACTCAAAGATTATTTCATTTTAAGTGCATTATGGTATGAGCGATACCTTTTTACGGAACTTGTTATTTCTAAGCCTTTTATTTTAAAGACGAGAAAGGCACAATTTTTCCTCATCAACATGAAAAGGAAAGGCTCCCTGGGGGAGCTGAAATTTCATATAAACACTACTAAAGTTCTCTATTTGGAAAATATTTTAATCCTGTGGCCTTTTTAGGTGTAATTTTTTTTCTTAAAATCAGGAAATTATTTTATGACAGGGAAAAAATGTTGAAACTTACAAACATCAATATCTGGAGCATCAAATATTAGCTTAGAAGCAATTTGGGCTGTAAGTAATTAACTTCTCTGAAATTATTACATGCTGATATGAATGTAAAGTTTTCTTCAAAATGGAATATTTTTCAACAGCAAAACACAAACCAAGTTATACAGTGTCTTTTGTCCAACTGTGTTCCACTTAAACTTTTCTGAGGAAAAAAAATCAGCCAGAATTCTGTGTCACATGAGTTTAAGTCAGTTACATAAAGCCTGGCTATGACGTAAGCATTTATCTTATTTTTCAACACTTGGACTCTTTTTCTCCCGGTCATTCAGTTGATATTTCTGTGTCCATTTATGAGGGTACATATCTTATTTTTGAAGTACCAGTGTCTTCACTCTTCATTTTTTCATTTAAAAGTTATTTCATAAGCATACAGAAGTCTGAAATAGTTTTTCAATCTCTTTAATCTTCACAAATTTAAGAAACATGTGGCCCTCAATCCATGGTCTTCTGTCACACAGGAGTATTCTGCCGCTATTACTACCTATAAACTGGCCCATGTAGATCCTGGTACTGCAAAGACACGGGCATCTGCTTAACTTTATGCTGTAAATCATCTTACTGACCTCAGGTAGCCTATTAATAATAACTATAGGCAGGAATTTTCAAATAATATTTTTCAATCCCAAGCCTTACACTGTTCCTACTGTCTCATTGATCCAGAATGTACAGCAGAATACCTGCAAATCTGAGAGTTTGCAGGGGAAGCATTTATCCCTTGATGTAGGGCTTATTTCAAACTCTGTTCAAAAACATGGTCTATAAATAGCATATATTACTGAAATAAATAAATTTATGTACTAGACTAAAATTACTAAAACAAAGTCAACCCTCTGGGGTCCATTAAGGGGCACGAAAGAGTCCTGAAAGGACCAGTTCTCTTGCTCATGGAGAGGCTGCTGAAGGTTTTTCTTATCTCCTTCTCGAGTTTCATGCACAAAATCATAAACTCCAGCAGCACGCTTCACCTGAGCAACTGTATCAGCAAGGAATGTCATCCTGTGCACTACGTCAACACAGCAGGGCTGCTGAAATTCTTTACAAAAGAAAAGGCACGGGTGAGCTGACTCCCTGAGGTCTGCCTGCTCCCACTGATGCTCAGTGGGAATGAAAATCCCTTTACAAACATTCATTAAGCAGCTAACACTCTGCAATGCTGAGAGCTCTATGTGGAGGCAATACTTCAGTATTTAGAATTCTCTAGGAAAAGAAAATAATTATGAACTATTACGGCTTAGGATTGCTCCAGGTCATTGCTCAGGACTGTCTGCCAACGCACAGAGAGCACTTAATTTCTAACTAATCAGGCGACCACGGAGAAACTTACTATTGCTGGGGTAAATTTCCCCCCACGTTTCGTAAAAACTCCCCTCCCCAGCCGCTACACCAAATTCAGCTGCAGCATCCACGCGAGTTCCCAGCTCTGCAACCCGCGGCTCCGTTCAATTAAAAGGTGACACGGGGGGAGCGGGGCTGGGGGGCACACTGAACGTGTGTAAAAAAATTCAGTTAAATCTCCAGATCTTTCCCTCCCGGACTGGGTCAGCACCAGAAGGGCGACTCCCGGCTCTGCGGGCAGCGTTTTTAAGACGATCACCTCAAGCTGCAAAAATGTACCGCGACGCCTTTTTTTTTTTTTTTTTTTTTTTTTTTTGGCGGGGGGGGTGGTGTGAGGTTGGGGTGGGGTTTTTTGCGCTTTCCCCACGGTTAGGTTTATTCTTGCCCCCGAGGCCAGCCCGGGGCGGAGCGGGCTGCCCTCCGCATCCCCCCGCGCCCACCTCCCCGCTGCCCGCGCCGTGCTCACCTGCTCCCGCGGGGCGGCGGCGCCTCCATCCCCGCGGCGGGGCCGGCGCTCGGCCGCCGGGCCGTGCCGTGCCGGGCCGTACCGTACCGTGCCGTGCCGTGCCGTGCCGTGCCGTGCCGTGCCGTGCCGTGCCGTGCCGTGCTGTGCCGTGCCGTGCCGGGCCGTGCCGTGCCGCGGGGCCCCCGGCGGAGCGGCGCGGAGGGGAGCCCTCCCCGCACCTCTCCGCCGGGGCCACCCCCGCGCGGCGCGTCCTGATCCCTCACTTCCCCGCAAGCGGGAGGAGGCGGGGTAAAACAAAAAAAGGGCTGGGTTATCAATTCCCTGTTAACTCTTCTCCTTGCGGTCTTGTCTCGTCCCTTGGGCGTCTTCTGCGAGGAGGGTGGCGCTGATGGAGATGATGGTGGCGGTGGGATGCTCCGTCAAGGAATTGGGGGGCTCCTGGGCGGGTGGAGCAGCAGGGTCCCCGAGCTCCTCTAAACCGAGGTTGATGGGAGCCGTGCTGTCTGCTGATGGCAAGAGCGGCCAAGGAAGATTAGCCCTTGCTCATTTAAAGGCTAAGCGCAAAGCTAACCTTTGTGACTAGGTCCTGTCTGCAAGTCTTCCAATCCCGTAACTCTTGAGAGTGAATAATTTTTCCCCTACTCCCGCACTGATTACTATTAAAGCAGTCTAAGAATGGCAGATTGTTTCCGTACTTAAAGATGTTTATTAGACAAGCACACAAAAATCCAGCCATGCACCAGGACCCCAATACAATTAGCACTACAAACTTGAGCTAAAGAGATAGTCCTGTCCCAAGAACTTATAAATTATGTATAAGAGATTACAGATAAAGAAGAATGCAATGAAACAATACCAGCCAGTATGACAGGCAGGCAACATTGCACAAACTACTGAATGTTATTTACTGTTACTGGTATTCTTCTGCTCAAATCATTTTTAAGGTATCTGAAGAGAGGATTATGAGGAACATGACTGTGTACTGATGGGATTTTCACGACTGACAAAATTACTCAAGAACGTGCATTCGCTTTGACAAACCCACCTGAACAAAAAGATTCAGGCAAAGAGTATAAGAATAAGATGGGAATAAACATACTGAAAACACATAAACCTGACATTCTATTAGATGTATCAAAGTCATGGAGTAATGATGAAACTCTTGGTCTCCATTACGAAGGAATTCAACAGTTAGATAATGACTAACCTTCTCAACACCTTCAAATAGCTTTGACTAATTTCTAAGACATAAAATGTCCTTTGCAAACATTATGTCCACTTGTCCCTGTTATGCCATTCTTCCATGTACATTCTTCTAATTTAATTCTGTAATGTAGTGTCAGCTAAATCGGCACAGACAAATTAGGGTCTGCCATGCCCAGACTCTTTCAGATACCTTTTTTTGGAAGATGATGCCATATATGCTTCACTTGTCCTTCAGGTAAAATTCCTCAAGTGTGAATACCACCTTATGTTATTTATTAACATAAATATTTATTTACTTTAAAAGCTCTTCAGTTTGAAATAACTGCCTCAAATTCAGCCTTCTGAGAAAGAGATTCTGATGTAGACCCATAAAACTCTAATGGGGGAAATTCACACAGCCTTTTCCTTTACCACCCAATCTTTTCTGGATGTTTCTTAAAACCACAATTATGTATCAGTCCTATAGATTCTCTCCAGACTTCCTGCTTCTGATGCATTTAAAATAGATGTTAGTCATGTAGTTTAATACAGTTTAGGAAAAAGAAAATTTTATTAAGGTTTTATTAAGGTTAACCCAAACCCATTTTTAAGGTTTCATCATGGACTCATCATACAAATTTAGGCAGAAAGAAAATAGAATACCTTTTCCTTTGGAGTACTATCCATCTTCAAATTGCATAATAAACTGCTGTCTGTAGCAATCCCTCCTCCCTGAACAATTAAAAGACCTCATTAAAATCAATTTTTTTTTCTACAATAAAAAGGATTTAGGTCACTAATTAAGTGACCAAATGTTGGGAAAGCCAGAAGGCTGCCCATGAAACCTTAATTCAGACCTCTTGTGCCTGTGCATTGCAACCCTGTACTTAATTATGAGTTTGTCTGCAGAATACCAGGCTCCATTTGGAACATTTGAAATTATATAGTGGCAAGCATGTAAGACTGGCTAATCATGTTGCCTCTTATTTTCCCATTCATTTATTCCTTTTCTTTCTAGCATGTCTTCTGTGCTCATGCCTTATCATCTCTCATCTGGAGATTGTTCTTTCCCTGGTCTGTCTGAAATCTCTACCCTTAGATGACCTTTTGCAGTCAGTCAGGTAAAGGTTTTACCATAGGGTTACAGGAATTGCTAATTATTCCTTCAAAGGTTATTTGTGAGCTTTCTCCAAAGGTGAGGGGAGAAAAAAATAGAAAAAAAAAAGAAAAGAAAAAGGAATAAAAACAAAGCAAGAGAAAAAAAGAGAAGGAAACCCGAGGAATTTTAAGTTTCCAGGTTGAAGCAGTAGGGAAATAAGGAATCGAGGTCAGTCTTCATGGTATCACAGAGTTACCTTATTACAAAGGATCAGCTCTCAAATTACAAGCTTTACAAAGAGACAGTTTACTTGAAAGCAAAAGGAGGCATTAAGTTGCCAGTGCCTTGGAGGGGAAGGATCATGCTGTATTTATAAATAAGGCTGCAGTGTCTCAGTAGACATTCTGGAAAACAGATGACTTTTTTTTTAAACTTGTGACAAAAACTCTACTTTATGTCTGCTTCCATTGAAAGAAGGCCTCATCAGTCAAAGACATTGTTTCCTCTCTACAATAAGTATTACAAAGAATAAACACCTTTGAGAGGGTTATTTTTATGCAGATGCTTGAGAGGTACACCTTTGGTTGGTGAATTTGGTCTTTACACAGAATTATAATGTTACTGTCCAATTGTAATGTTGTTTTAAAAAGTTTTCCACCAGAACTAACAACAGATGGAAGCAGTGGCGTTTATGGTAGTACTGCAGTGAACTAAAAGCGGTAGTTCCACTTTGTGGGAAATTTTATACATGAAAAGGCTGAAGAAATAATATTCTTTAGCAGTAACTATTCGATTTCTTTTTTTCTGGAACATGAAAATCCAAAGAAAATTCAAGGTGGAAAAACCATGTTATTTCCCAAATGAAATGGGGTCTCTAAAGGCTTAAAGTTTCCCATGAAATTGAGTAAAAGCATATTTTGTTTTCCTGGCAATCTCAATATCACAAAAATCAAATTTTCAAAAGAAGTTGCTAAAATAGTAGTTACTGTCCTGAGTACTTCAGTCTTCAGGGACTTTCTGACCCTGTCCCATACATGGTCTTTGCAATCACTGGCAATAGAAACTCAATTTCTTAAATAAAATTCATATCCTCTGCTTCTCATTTGCTTCCAGGAGTTTCAATAACAAAAAATATCCTCAAAATTCTGATAATACTGTGTGCTGAGCCATGCTACAAGGTATAATGGATATACTTTGAGTGGGATAAGAAAGCAGAACAAATTTGCTGAAAGTAAGCCATGTTACAGTCCAGTAAAATTAAACACTCATGGCTTCAGGAACATAACTGTGCAGATATTTTTCCCATAGGCTTACTGTGCATTCAAGCTTGCACCATGGGAGATTTTTAATGTGTGACCTTCATACCTACCATGCAGAGCTGCTGTGGGGATTAACTAGTTAAGATTTGTAAAGTGCTTTGAAGATTATAAGGCATTAAGTTGCACAAGTGCTAAGCACTATTATTTAATACTTAAGTACAACCAAGCTTTACAGGACAACTCATGTTCACCTCACTAGAAAGAGTCTTTGTGATTTCTTTGTGATTTCAGTACAGTTGTTGCAAGAGGTAAAGCAAGCAGAACTGACCACGAAAGAGGGAAATTTCTTTCTTGTTTCACTATGAGAAACTAAGTGAGGTACAACTGTAGTGGTATTGCAGAAAAATTAGCTGGAAAATAATTATTATGAAAAGCAATGATAGAAATCCACATAAAAATGCAGGGCTCCTTAATGTGCCCGTACTGTCATATTTATTATGTTCTATCTTGCCCAAGTAGATCCACAGACTATTCTCCAGGAAGTAGAATTCCAAATCCTAGACCTATAGATGGACCAAATTTATCGGCTGAAAATGCTGTCAAGTGACAGTAGGGATGGGTAAAATCTGTACATTGGTAAGTTATACTTCATACATATTTTAGCTTATTTAAGTCAAAATTTTGGAAGAAAGATGAACACAGACAGTTGTCTTTATTAATAAGTTGGGAACACCTAGTTCTGATACAATTTCTTTCTTGGGTTTAATTTTGATATAAAACTTCCTCTTTCTTGTTTTGTAATGTCAGTTTTCAGCAGCAGTAAGTCATTGGGATTTTTTGTCGTAGCAAAGGGACAAAGTATTTATTAATAAAATAACAATACAAAACAGGACAGTATGACATACTTTTGCACCAAAGAATGCTGGAGATAGAGGAACACAATTGTTTCAGGACTGCTGACAGGCACATACTGTAGAGGTTAAGGTGGCATATGTCAGACCCTGAGCTGCAACCCAGCATCCAGAAGTCACAAAGATCTTATTTGGCATGCACAGAAGGAGGGTTGGGTTTATTTACCTTCAAGGACTAATTATTATTCAATGGAAGTGTCTTTTCAGGACAAAGCACTTTCATACTTGCATTTCTTGCCTCTGCAGAAGTGCTGTGGACATTTCACAAGGACAGACTTTTCAAGTATATGCATTTCCTCTCTGTGGCTAAAAATAAAGATTACTTTTCTATAGTGTTTTGACATTTTGATCTCAATTGAAGCATATAATAAAAATTCAATTCAGTCTCCAGTATGACCTGAAATTCAGCTTTAGAGATAAGTAAAGGTAAAAGAGGGTGAATGTACTTGCACAGCAAGAGTTTCTTGTCCGTTCCTGGGTCAAGGAAGCTACAGGCCCCTAATACTTCTACTTCTCTTCAGAAATCATAAGCTTTGCTTCCTCTATTAAGTTAGTAACAACCATTTTGTCACAGAAGATCAAATTACTTGTCCAAAACCACAAGCGAAGTCCATGAATAAGCCGGAGTTCAACTTAGCTTTCTAGACACTGACTCTGTCCCAGACTGCTTTAGTTATTCAATTTAGAAACAGCTTAAAACATACTAGAACAGTGTGGTGCACACTGTTCAGAGAAACAATTTGTGTGTGGTGGCAAACTTGACTCAACACACTCTGTTAACAGGGTGTTGCCAGGCTTTTGACCAGCTGTCCCAGGAGATGTGGGAAACTGAAGGTAGTAGTCTTCATTCAGATTCAGCTCTTTAAGCTCAAAAGCATTCTTGCAGAGATTCAGGGCTTTTTTGTTCTCAACTCATTTTAGAGCTTTTCCAAGCCTTTATCTAAGGCTCCACTCACTCAACTGCAGTTGCTGTCCCACCACAGAGCCACAGTAAAAGCAAAAAAAGCAACTCAGCTGTAACATTCTTTTCTTTTGTCTTTTCAGGAACCTTTTCCTTTGGTTTTCTTACTGCCTTCTCTTTTGTTTAAAGAATCTTGAATCATACAATGGCAGCTACTCGTTATTCATTTTTGATTCATTATGGGTTACTTATGGTGCTTATACTTATACCAAAAATAAACTACTTGACCTGCATTAGTATTCTTTATGCTTATTTTGGCTGAAGTGAAATTGTGTTTCTGAAAGGGCAGGTATTTACCAGGTGCATTACAAATCTAGTTAAAATTTGAAAAAAATACAGTTGGTTCTTCTGAGGCTTGAGTTACTGAACTTGAAAGATACAATGACTGCTAGCAATTTCTCATACTGTGCAGATCACGCACAGTTTGGAAATGGGTGAATGTGATTCAGTTCTCATGTGATTTTGGTGTATTGAACAAGAAACACTTAAACATTGTAAAAACAGAACCATCAACAAATGTTTTCAAATGTTGCTAAAGCCATGCTCTATGGTACAGGACAGAAAGAAATACAGTAAGTGAGCATCCCATCAGTCCCTCCCTGGAATGGATCACACACCATTAACTGGCAGTGTCATGCTGGCAGTGTCCACATGGGCAGTATGGAAAGATGGCATGTCCACAGGCTCCTCATATTGACAGCAGATCAAGATCCATTACAGCAAGACCATATGCATCTTTCCTTTCTTCAGCTGGAAGATGAGCACTCTAAATATTGTCATTATCTGCTGAACTAGCTACCTGAACTACTGTGAATATGTCAGATCTCCAGTATCCTAAGCTCCGAGTAGAAACTTTTTCTGGGGCTGTAGAGTCCTCTGAATTTTCTCCATAGTGCCTGGGGTTCCTATTCTTCCCATGCATAACCATATCCTATAACTCTCAGGACTAAATAGCCCAAAGTGCTCATCTTGACCCAAAGCACAGAGTTCTGTTTTCTTGTCCCTCAGCCCGTTTCATGGGGGGAAGAGGAGGTGGCAGGGAGATTAGCCTAATTTAATTCTTCTGATCACCAAGAAGCAGAAAACAAATGTGATGGGCTTCAGTAAGACCTTCTTGTCTAACCTGCATCAGAACTAGGAAAATTCTCACTTTAGCTGCATATGTATAACAGTGAGAATTTCTATCCTAAGTAGAGAAAAATACTCTGTCTTGGCAAGAAAAGCTGTTAACATCAAACAGTCTGAATTTGAGTTCTCAGTATTTCTATTTCTTACTCCCATGGTACTCCTCTTGCATACTCCAGTGAAACGCTGAAAATGTTTCTTCTATTCCTTTGTATTTAAAAATGGATTGATGGAAAGGAATTTTTTTGGAACTAGTTCTTAGAGATGGCTTATGGACATGTTATATTCCAAGACATTTGCCTTTGTCCATTTTTATGTTACAGTAGCAAAGTGAGGTGTCTTATGCTTCACTGCAAACTGATTTTCTCTCCCTTCTTTTATAGTTTAGTTTAGTGTTATGAAAAGATATTTGAAAAAAAAAAAACCAAAACAACAACAACAAAATATGAAGAGAACATTACTAAAATAAATCCAAGCAAAGAACATGTGTTGAAGAGTTGTGGAGTCCTCTCAGTCTGGAAGAACAAACTGAGTGAAAAATGTGCCCTTTTCTCAGCCCCATAGCAATTAACTCAATAGTAAGCAGGAGCTTCTTAAGATCTGAGAAGAACTCTTCTGGGTCTCCACACAGGGGGATGGGATGGGCAAATCTCTATCTATGTTTATCATAGTCTAACCAAGAACTTCTACCTCAACCACTTCATTCTAGAATCTATCTTTCTGCACCCTCCTATGAGCAAGAGGAAACTCAGATTCAGAAATGCAAGTGGAAGTGGAAATTAGTTGAAGAACAATGATGTGGCACTCTGGAGACCACACCTCAAAGATCTTTCTCAAAGGCCATCTCTAACTTCAGATAATAAGTTGTTCACAAAAGAGGGTTTCCAGTCAGTGCTGTGATAGATATCTGATTAAAAGATCAGCAGGTCTTCACAATTTGGCTTTGTAGGGCTGAAGAAAAGACTGTATATCATATACTACCCACAATCTACTCTCCTAAATCCCTGTGCCGTCCCCGCAATTACAGGTGTGCAGGTGTTGTGAAAGTACCCCCAGGGTATGCTCTGGATAGGAATTAAGTCAATCGTTAGGTCTGGGAATCTTAATGTCTTTCCATATCTAAAACTTTTTAATAACTTTTCTTTTCCTTCTCCAGAAAGGAGAAAAATCTTGGGGAAAATCCTGGCAAGGCTGTTGAACTTCTTGTCCAGTCTGCTGCAGTTCCAGCCACAAAAGAACACTACCTCACTTGGAAATTTCTCATCCATTAGCTCCCTCAGCTTTACTTCTCAAGAAGTAAGCCCCATACACTGCACTCGCAGGGGCAGTAAGTACTGAGTTCCTATCCTGGTTCTATATTGTGGAACTATTTCCATTTTGAAGGGAGATGCCTGTAATTTCCAGCTGGGTCTTTAACAGAGGTTTTCATTTAGTTGTTGACAAAGCTTTTTTTTCACTTTTTGTTACAAACCGTCTTTCTGAATTTCACTTCTCATCTTGCAAATATACCTTCTTTAGTTCCCTAAAGCTGTAGGTTCATTTTCCTTTTGCCTCTGAAGGATCCTAATACCAGTAAGATTGCCCAAAATACACAACAGAACTTCAGCAGACTTTGAAATGGTTAGGTATTTTAGACTTACCCATAGAGCTTACTTTCCAAGAACATTCAGATTTTTCCTTTGGAAGCATACTGTTGTCATCAGCAGGAAGAAATGAACATTGATCTTACTTGGAGCATTTAGGCCTCAAGAGAATGACCAGTCTCAGGAAAAGCACCTGGCATAAGGAATAAAAAGATGTGATGGAAATGCAGTACCCAAAATCTTTAAATAGAAATGCTGTGTAAACTGTTCTTGAGCACAAGTTGACCTTAGGTTGGCATCTCTGCATTTTGACAGGAATTGGAACGAAGACCTGAAGGGAAATGTCTGGTAAGGGCCAGGATGCTGAATGTTATTGCATTCAGAGGGATAGGGAGCAGGGAACTTCTTTATCTTCTCTGCATATACTTGCACAGTATGTTGTTTGGCTTCTACCAGTTTAACCACTTCCTATCACACTTGTCACATAGCTGTGCACTAGTTCTGCATCCACAGTAAAGACTTTTAGAGCTTGCTAACTACGTATCTGCATTTGGACAACATATACGATTCCCACTAAATCAGACAAATGGATGCTGGTGCACCATCTGCTTGAAAATATGTTTAGTTACATAACCTAAGTTACAAGGGCTTCCTCACAGATGAAGATAACTCAGTTCACGTGGCTAAAGAGAGAGGGGACTGTGCATCACAAGACCAAAAAATACAATGTAGGAACTGTACAAAACCTGTGCTTTTCTGCAGAAGTGTGGAAGCCTGGCAGGATTCCTTGGGTCATCACAAATGGCACTGAAAACTAGATTTAGACTGCTGAAGTGAACCTACTGTCTTCATTTGACTGAGTAGCTAGATATTCCTTAAGTCAATGTGAGACCTATTTAGACTGGAGTTCAGAAAGCAGATCAGATGGCAAAATATAGGGATGTTAGGATTTATGAGAGTTAACTTTAAAAAAAAAAAAAAAAAGGGTTTTTTTGGTTGATTCAGAGTAAGAATCACAAGACCACACTCTGTTCCCAAATTTGCACTTGCTACTAATGTTAAGTTCCCCTTGAGATTCTTGTGCTGCTTTGATAAATACTTACAATCAGACCAACTAGAATTTTGGCTGGCTTTCCTTGGTACTATATAGACATGAACTTAAAATATTTTTGGAAACATATAATTTTTTGGAGTTTAATACTATTTTTCAGCATTGGTAGTTCTTGTCTTATTTGTATTACTCCACAGTTTGGTTTATATTATATCATATCTATATGTAGATAATATTTTAATAACAGAAACAAACATTTATCAGAATTTCAGTGCTCTTCTCCAAGAGTGATGATATTTTCCCTAGTTTCTGTTTGGTATTGTTACAAATGAAATGTTTTTGCTTTGTACATGTGTCTCATTTGTTCATTTAACTGTATTTTTCTGTTCTACACAGACCCTCAACCCGTACTCATCATCTAGGCATCTGAATCACTCTTCAAGCATATGAGTAGTATGAGGGGTATAGATCAGTCAGTAGTCCCATGATTGTGCCTTGTCTGTTTAGCTCCGCTCTCACATTTCAACCTCTTATCTGAGTCTGGAGATCAATTTAGTGGACACCCTAGCCCAAAAGGCCCACTACCCCAGGATGCAGGAGCTGAATTCTGCATTATGGCAGAAAGCCAGGTTGTGTCACACCTTTTAAACATATCCTCAAGACTTTGAAACTTTTCCGTAAGTATTGATTCAGGAGTCTTGTGAGAAGGTGGATGGAGGAAGATCATGTAGATAAACACTTTCAGAGCTCATGCTGGTGTGCATTCAGGACATACAGCTGTTAAGAGCAAAGGATCACTCAAGGTTGATGCAAACTTTACATTCTGCTCTGCATAGGCCTAAACTCAAGAAGGACTGGCTGGCTGGTCTCAGTGCAGGCAGGAGGTATTTCTGAAGTGACTGTACACAGGGAAAAGGAAACCCATTTCTGGGTTATACCTCAAGCCGCACAAGTTTATTATTATTACTCTTTTACTACCGAGAATTTTCAGGGCTCTAAAGAAAATAAGAAAATAAAGAAAAATAAATTATATCTCAGCAATGGTTATCTGTTTGTCTACTCTGAGGATGACAGGTGGCAAGTTTTGAAAGAATTTGCCTCGATCAGAGAAAAAATACTGGTCTGAAACACAAACCACTTATTGGTCAATGGCAGGCATGCTCTTCGTGTAACATTCTCCACTCTTAGTGACCATTATCATGATAGGAGATCCCTGATCTCCAGAGAACAGACTGCACATCCCTAGTCCAAGGCTGCCACTAGGACACTGAAAGATAAGGAAAGAAGATTCTCACCTACAGTGAGGCCCTTCAACACTGTAGCCTATACAATACAGCTTTCTTCAAAAAGGAAGCTGCATTTAGCAGGCTGATTCTTGCTGCCAGAAGGGTTGGTCAGTACATGCCAGTGTTGTGCTGCTTCACTGATCGCCCTTGTTTCCTTAAAGGAGATGTAAGTGCACAGGCTCATAGCTGGTTACATTTCCTTTCAGAGATAAGAAGGCTCCATGGAGAAGGAGACAACATCAAAAAGCACAAGATCATCAGCCAAGAAGATGAGAACTGCCAGTTCTGTGACAATCACAGTATCTTCTCTGAGAACTAAGGTGCAGTATCTGATAGTTCCATTTATCTGCAGCTTCCTCTTACACAAGCAGCTCCTTCTTAGCAAGAGATGACCATCAAGCCAAGAGCTATAAATTTATATTATAGAACTGGGCGCATTCCTTTCTACTCAAGGTGCCTATTTGTGATTGTCATACTCACTTCTATAATAAGGAGAAATTCTTTACCATCTGGAATAAGATAAATAGCTTAAATATCTTTGAATATTTGATATTTTGTAGGAAGTCTGGCAGAGAACATTTGATATATAAACATTTACATTACTCATATCAGTTATTGCTTTCTCTCTTTTATGCAAGAAAGCTCTATTCATAGTTTAATTTTCCTTTATCTCAGCTCTTTCAAAGCCATAGCACCTCTATTTGAAGACTGTATCCCTAGGATTTCAAGTGTAAGTACAATTAAGACAGTATAACTCTTTGAGTTTTCCTCCAGCTCACACAAATTCTCAAACTGAATGCTTAAATACCTACTCCTTTCGGCAACACTGAAGTTTTTCAGTTTATTAGCTTTCTTATTCCAGGAATCTCAGAGAAGTTATTTTAGCAAATTAAATCCCATAAGCACATATAAAAAAAATTATTTGCCACCTTGGTTAAAATTTTAAATGATGATTGGATCTCTCTGTTTACTTCCATTGTCAATAATTTAATTTTGTTAGGAATTTAAGAGAATACTGGCAGAATTTTTCCTTACCAGTTCCCCTGCCAATAATCTGGTATTGTACAAAAAAAATAGCACCTTATAGGTCCCTGTTTGATTTCTCAATTAAATAAGAAAAAAAGGAAGAAAAAAGAAAACCAAGAAAAACAAGACATCTCTGATGGATTCACCTCTGGTAACTTGGTACTTAAAACTCCCTGTCTGATCAGGTGTATTTACCTGCCTAATAGTCCATATTCCCATATGGATAGCATGGAGAGAGAGAGGCAGCTGCACAAGGCAGTTTGTTACACTCTTAAAAAGGTGGGAGGATCTGTCTTCCAGTGGTCCCTCATACTGTCTGCTAAAAAGGCAATTCAAAAATTTAAATTGCAGCACACATTTAGTGTGCTTCAGTAATGTGCTCAGATGACTCTGGTCAAGTAAGAGGAATACAGCCCCAACAAAGCTATGTGATTTGAGTAAAAAAGACAATTAAGTGCAAGGTAACTGTTTTATAATTTTCCCAAAATCAGAAAGATAGCAAAGAGCCGGTGCAGGGTCAGATTTCACTATCACCACTCATATTTAGTAGTGCTTCCTAGTTAATTAAGTTGTTACTGTCTACTAATCCAAATATGTCTAAAGAAATTTAGCAAAATCAGGCTGAGAGTAAACACAAATTATTGACATATTCTGTATTTGGATGATTAAAGGGAGATACCAAGTTATTCAAGTACCAAATTTAGACTCCTTGTCAATGAGAGTAGGCTACATAATACATCTGATGATCTGGACACAAGTCTCCCCTGCTGTGTATAATGCTCTAGGGCCAGTCCTGTCAACATCTTTACTGATGATCTGGACAAGGGAATCGAGTGCAGCCTCAGTCAGTTCACAGATGACACTAGGCTGCACAAGAGGGTTGACCTGCTGGAGGGCAGGAAGGCTCTGCAGAGGGATCTGGACAGGCTGGATTGACGAGCCTTGTCCAGTCGTATGAGGTTCAAAAAGGCCAAGTGCCAGGTCCTGCACTTTGGTCACAACAATCCCCTGCAATACTACACGTTTGGAGAATGACTGAAAGCTGCCCGGTCGAAAAGGACCTTGGGGTTAACAGCAGCTGAACATGAGCCAGCTGTGCCCAGGTGGCCAAGAAGGCCAGTGACATCCTGGCCTGTATCAGCAACAGTGTGGCCAGCAGGACCAGGGCAGTGATTGTCCCCCTGTGCTTGGCTCTGGTGAGGCCATGTCTGGAGTGCTGTGTTCAGTTCTGGGCTCCTCACTACAAGGAGGACACTGAGGTGCTGAAGCAAGTTGGCAGTGGAGTTGGTGAAGGCTCTGGAGCATAAGTCTGAGGGAGCTGTGGGCATTCAGCCTGGAGAAAAGGAGGTTCAAGGGGAACCTTATTGCTGTCTACAACCACTTGAAAGGAGGCTGTAACAAGGTCAGGGTTGGTCTCTGGTCCCGGGTAAAAAGTGAAAACACAAGGCCTCGAGTGGCTCCAGCACAGGTTAAGATTGAATATTAGGAAAAATTTCCTCACTGAAAGAGTGGTCAAGCACTCAAACAGGCTGCCCAGGGAACTGATGGAATCACCACCCCTGGAAATGTCCAAAAGATGTGTGGATGTGACACTTGGGGATACAGTTTAATCATAAACATAGTAGTGTTGGGTTAATGATTGTAGCCAATCATAGAGGTCTTTCCCAACCTTAGTGTTCCTGTGATTCTATAAAAGAAAAGAAGAATAGAAACATGTTGAAATACCACATTCTTTGGTCATTAGTGTTCAAAGGAGTTTAGTCAGAAAGATGTCCTCTTACAAAGCAATCTACAAGTACATGAGTAATTTCACTCTACAGCTACATTCACTAAGCATGAAGCATCAGTGACAGAAAGAAAGATATAAAAGAACCTGAGTTTTCTCCTCTTCTAGTGAGTTTTCAGCAAAACTTTTGAACAGGGAAGCAACCTCTGTTGTAGCTGCAAACAGAAATCCCTATTTTTAAGATCTGAGACAATAGTTCTTTTCATAGCTTTCCCTCCCTTTGGTGGGTTCTTGGGAACAACCTCTTGTTCTACAGCCTCAGGCTGCTTTTTCAACCTCGCCTTCTACCACAGATGTGTGAGATTGCATTTTCAGAAATGGCCATTACTTTTGGGGTCCAAGTCTTTCATTTTAGCCTTATTTGCCTGTTGATATATTTTGAAACCCCTAATGGCTCTGACATCAATATCTAACCTTTTTGCTCACCATCTTGAGCAGAATTGCAATACAAAGGGCTTAATTTACTTACCATGAGGATCCACATTCATAGGTAGCCCACATTCAGCATCAGCTAGCTTACCTAAATTCTAGTCGAGGAAACTTTGCACTGAACCTCAGGGAGACTCTAGACCTAGGCACAAGCTCTCTGTATCAGACAAGAGCATTGAAGGACAACTTTATTGAATCCCTGAATACAAGGCTAAATTTTTGAAATAATAGCATTAGACTTTTCCAGAAAATTCTCTGTAGATAAAGAGCCAAACACTACAGATTTGGAAATCTAACTCCTAGGAAAATGCCGATTTTTTTTCCCCTAAAAACACAAACCCCATTAATTCACATTTTCCAGAAGCCAGCTGAGAACAAGAGCCATGTGCTATCTTCCATGAATGCCATCCTTATGTGGTTAAATTTCACCATATGGATGAGCTTTGGCAGATGCTCAGAGTGCCATGAGACAGACAAATGTCTAAAAGGGCAGAGCTTTCAATGATAAGCACTGTATCTGTCTTTAGGAAGAAACCCATCTGCATTCCTAGCCAAAGTCCCTTTGCTAAAGGACATTGCCTTCTGTCTTCACACTGTTCTCTGCCAGAGTACTGGTCAAATTTTCTATCTTGCCTCCTACCTAAGCTGCTTCTTAAAGCTCACATTAGCATCTTAGTGAAAATTTAATCATTTTATAATTGATATCCAGCAATTAGATTTCTACACTTCAGTTTCATTTTTTTATTTCTATAGAGTTATCTGAAAGAGTTTAAAAAGCCTAAATACTTTAAATAAAATCAGAGCCATTAATTATCTGCCTTTTTTTATAATAGAAATTATGCATCCAATTTCAATGGAAAATTATCTGGAAGTATATCTAAGTCATTCTCCATGATATTATCAAAGTTAGTAACAGCCTTACTGGGACTGTCCAGGGAATAAGAAATACTAATTATATTGTCTGGCTCTGACTGGCTTCATAGTACTTTACAAAAGGAAAAAGCTATTGTATGTACCCTTCCTAAATCTAACACCAGAGCCTCATGAACAGAAATTTAGAAGAATCCTAATGTTAGCTTTGCCATTTGAAAGATCTTGGAGATTTATTTAAACAAGAGCAATCTTTTAAGAATGCATGTTTGATTTTTTTTCAAGCTCTTCTGATTGATTTGGCATGCAGGGGAGTAACAGAATTTTAACAACTGTGATGAAGCTTTCTTGAATAGAAACTGACACTTCTGACAATTTTTTTTCTTCTTAATGTCCAATCAATTGTAACATAAATTTGTAATTCAGTGCAGAAGACGTGAAAGTCCTTAGACCTTTTTCTGAGACTAGTCTGGAACTGATGGGCTATTGGGATTTCTTTTTTCCTTAAACAAAAGAAGAAATCATATCTTACATTATCTGCTATTCAAGCCAAAATTTTCTTTGCCCAGTCTCAACTAATGCAGGCAAAATTCCTAAAATTCCTAATTTTCCTTGATAGCCTACCCGCTGCACACACAGCATTTTCCACAGGGGAGAAACAGTGAGGAAGTTTTTAATTGCAATATGCTATGGTTTGCATGTCAACAATGAGTGGGACAGCCTTTTTTTGACGCCTAAAAACTTCTCAGTAAGAATTATGACAATTACTAATTTGTGAAGCAGCTGCTTTTGAATCTGAGGAAAGGGTCTCAACAGGTTATATTCCAAAAATCCTATGGACTGGAGACAGAGTAAATGAGGTTAAAAAGATTATAGAAACAGGAGATAATGAGGAAGCTAACTCATGGAAAAAATAAACTTTACAGGGATATATGTCTCAATTTCTAAACCATACCTCAGGTATGAGCTGTATGTTTTTGTTTCTGGGAGATAAGGATCTGCTGGAGTCCTGCTAGTGCCAGAGACTACACAGCCACTTCTAAACATACAATAAAGGACTAAATTTACGTATTATATTCAATTATTACATATTTTATTACATGAAAATAGGAAATGCTTTTTCATAGGAAAAAAAGAAAGATGTCAGTAGTCTGTATCATCAAGTGGTCTGTATCATAAAGTTCTTGATAATATTCCAAATATTTTTTACAATATTTCATCCAATCCTCTGTGGAGTATTTTAAGAAATCCTAGGGTTCTCCCTCACTGGACATCGTCTGGGAATTACCAAATGGGTTCATATAGAAGTTTTTTATAACATACTCTAGGGATTTATTGAAAGTCCTGAAAGAAACTTTGGCAGAGCTCAAGTTAGGCAGCAAGGCAAATACATAATACACAAATACATACCACAGAGCCTCACTGCTCATCTGGTACTTTCTCCAGAACACGTAAGCAAATCAATGACAATTGTGTCTGAAGGCTGTCTAATCCCATTAAATATCAGCGGGTAAATGAAGAGGTCTCCCACACAACCTCTACACAGAAGCCAACTTGGCTTGCTCAGACAATATACTGTGCTTAAAAAGAACATATTTATTCTAAAACATTTTAGTTACTAAAAAACTCTACCTTCCATCCTCATCCACAGCCAATACAACCAGCAAACCCTTTCCCTCATTTGCTGTAGAATTCTTGTCTCCTTAAGAATCTTTTACTTTTTAGTTACATAGGGGGTTGCCAGGATAGCTTCAGGAGTTCAGGACATACAACAGATGGGCGTGACTAACACTCAAGCCCAGATATATCACAGGGTCACTTGGACATCATGGCTTTTTATTTCTCACAACACTGACTGGGGTCACAGTGCTGCCTCAAGCCTGTTCCAAGCATTAACACATCACTGTTAAGCTAAAAAGCAAAGTGTCCAAAAACAAATTGTCATCTCCTTTCCCTAAAGGAAACTTTGTTCTTGTCCCTCTTTGAGCTTCAGATATATCACTACTGATATACCTGTAGAAGTGGCTACTGCTCTTTTGGGAGATCTACAAGGGCCAGCCCTCAGCTCCAGCTTGGAGCCCTCAACTCCAAGTTGGAGCCTGGCTGAGCTTATTCAGACATCTGTGTCTCTGTGCTGCACCTCCCAGTATGCCTGACTTTGAGGAGATATTTGACCAGCAAGAAGCCAGCTAGCATCCAGCTGGGCTCACAGCTCAGGCTCTGCTCCAGCTCAGAGCATATGTCTACTCCAGATGAGCTGTCCCTCAAAGCAGAATGGCTGTACTCCCATGACTGTCATCTCAACTAAAGTGCCAGCACAGAAACACTGCAAGCCAAACTAGCAGTGATTAACAGAGACAACTGTAACACAGCATTTCATCTCAACCCCCTATTGTCACATGTTTCTGACATATACATCCATGAAAAGAAATGGCCTGAGGCTACATTATGGGATTTAAGTCCCATTTCTGGTTGTGTCTACACTCACTATGCATACTTTTCTCAAATACTTGTATGTCACAAAATGTCAGCTTCCTCCCACAGATCTAAGCGCAACTTCCCAGTCAAAGTGGGGGAATACATAAATAGAAATTAAATACTACTGTATTGGGCTTCACAACACCTTCACTGAAGGAGTGGGCAGGAGGCAGTAGATTCCTTCCTACTGCTTCTCCAAGATGTCACACTACACTCCTGATTAATGTACTGTAGTCCTACATAAGGGCACAAGGACACATGTAATGACCCGAGGAAAATACAATATTCCAACATCAAAACACATCAGGAAATATTTTGCTGATTTTTGTATTTGAAAAAAATAAGAAGCTGTAGAATTAGGCTTTGAAAGCCTAGATTTATGCTTTGCTCCTTTTCAACCATCCTGAAGTCATAACTACCAACACCAGAGAAATAACTATCAGCTTTATAGGACTAAAAAGTTTCAGAGTCCTGAAATTAGCTCTGTAACTGTTGAATGATAGTTACTGTTCAAGTGAAGCCACTCATGTGCATGAAGATTTTTATAGGGGTACATTTTGCAGAACGCAGTTTTTTGAGGCATCCTAGTGAATAAGCATCTCCCATTAAAATCCTTTTAAGCAGCTGTGTGAATGGATGCTAACATGACTGGAAGACAATTCCTCCATGAATCATCTTCAGCCTTCTGCAAAACCAAAACGCTATTACAAGAAGATAGTGAAAATGAGTAATTAGACCTTGAGCTGCAGGTGGTATGCACTGAGAAACTTTTGGGTATCTTTCTAGAGGATGCATCATAATCACTGCTGCCTTCCTGGGGAAAAAGGTGATTCTTGCAAAATAATTATAAGTGCAACAATCTTGGAGTTACTGTTGCTTACGTTACTGTGATTCTCCCACATGAGTTTTGAAAATATCCAGTATTCAACTCAGTTATAGAAATTTCCCTTTAGATGGCAATCTTTAAGAGATTTCAAAGGAAGAGAGGGTTTTTGAAGTCTGTAATTACAGACATGAAACACATTTTGCCATATAGCCCTTCCTTAGCTGTGTTGCTTAATTTCAAGGCTCAGTGCTGCTATTATCAACTAAATTGCATACTGTACGCGTAATAAAACCAAATAGATTCTTCTGGAATGGAGATACTTAAGCCCATTAAAATTATCTAGTGTCTTTGCTCTCATTATACCAACATGGCTCCCTCAGGCACTCAAGTAATGAGAAGAAATCAGGCCTAATGTCTGATACTCCTGTGAGTTAATGCTGCTTATACAGCACCTGCATCCCTACCTATCCCACTGTAAACCTGAGAGAACTGCACTGAGAACATTGGGATAAATACACGTGTGTGTGTTTGTGTGACTGACAGGCATTTTGCCTTTGTCATAAAACCTAAGGATATTTACAATTTACAAATACATTTTGTGCTGTAGACAGATTTAAGTGTAGCTGTTTCTGACCTGCTGTCCAACGTTCCATGACAAAAAAAAAAAAAAAAAAAAAAAGTCAAAAGAGCTATTCATTGCACACCAGTTTTGATATACTGCAGTTGGCAGTACATTGTCTTCAGTTCTTCTATTAGACTTAGTCACTTATTTTTGTTTATGTAAATAAGGATCTTCAATAATTATCATAACTCCTTGAAACCCTCATGGCTTCTCTGTTTTCATTTTTTATACATTAAAATTTTGGTGACACCCCTAAATACAAAAATCAAGTAGAAGCCAGAGTAAAGTATAATTTTTGCTTAAAGCTTAAAGAATGAGTTCATTTTAAATAGACGTCCAAGGAGACGTCAGAGAAATTCAATGAACAAAATGTTTCCAAATGCTGCAGCCAATGGCAGAAAATTCCAATATAAATCAAGGGATGACTCATTGCTATTGTAGCTCCTTGGCTGTCATAAAATTAATGGTTCAATAATCAGGCTGGAATTTGGGGATCAGGAATTTCCCTACACCCTACACTAGTCAGGCTCACAAAACTTCTCTGTATCAGCTTACATTTGGATGAAAGTACTCTTAGGTGGTACACTGGGCTCAGCAATATTTCTAAATGTCTTGAATAATAACACTGGAAATTGTATCAAACAAATAAGAATGTAATTTTTTTTTTTTTTTTTTTTTTCTTTTTTTTTTTTTTTGCTTGGAAGCATTATCTGGCAAAAGCAAACTGCATCTTCAGTGCACATGTCCAGTTCTGCATGAGGCAAAGTAAGCTTTCTGTGGAGGCCAAAGGCAAGCTGATTTGTCTCTTAAATTGTCTACTTGCACTTTGAGAAGAATAAATTCTTTTACTTGGATAAACTATGATTAGCACAAGATTGAAGATCAGCAGGAGAAATGTCTTTAAATATATTAATATGATGTAATTATGTATGTAATTAATATGATGTAAATCTACCATCTTCTTGTTTAATATGCAATTTTTATGTCAGGAGGATGTAAAAAATAAGCAATAATAATTAATATTATTTCATTCTAGCTGAGGAAGCCTTGATTCCCTATTTAAAGCATTGTAGCTAGTGATATTTATTTTATTCTGAAAGGCCAAGATCCAACTAGCTCTTTATTAATTTAAACATATTGGATAATACTTGAACAAAATTATGTCAAGTGGAAATTTAAATCCAGACAAGTCAAAGGAGTGAAATTTAGCAGATCATCATTAAACAATACCTTCTACAAGGATTTGTTACTGTTCTAATGGCAACTTCATCTCATCAAAAATTACCATTCCCATTGCAAAACTACTCTCATACTCCACAACACATGACTCAGGTATTACTAATAAAATTGCTTCAGATATTCAAGTTTCTATAGTTCTTCTAATTATTTTACATAGCTTTCATTAGCAATTTACACATTAAGAGGAAAAGACCAATTTTTTCTCTTTTTTTGTAAATTATCATTCAATATTAGAGCGGAGGAGACAACTTTCCTCTTACAGCTTCTAGTACCCCCAACTTCTTTTATGTTCTGGACTTGTTCTGCCACCTAATTTCCATGGCAGGTTTATTCATGGGTGCTACATTCATAGGGAAAAATCTTACTTTTAAACAATTCATTTTCAGTAATTAATGAATGATATCCTGCCTCCATTGAAGTAAAACGAAAACTTCTTACAATTTTAAAGGCAACAGATTTTAGCCTGACATAAAGGGCAGAGCAAGTAATTCCTCTCTAGTATAACTAGAGAACAGAAATATAATCTCCAATAATAACTAGAGAACACTTACACTCAAGATGAGTTTGGTCTCATTAATCTGCTTATATATATGAGTTTATAGTTTTAAATAATAAAACAAAATAAATAATAGCAGTTCTGAATGTTCAAACTGTTGTTTGCTTGGAAGCACTTGTTTTTTGGTTCTACAGTAGTCTGTAAGAAGTGAATGAGAAAAAGAGAGGGAAGAAGCTAAAAATTACTATAGATGTAACACCCAAAAGGGAAAGGAATGCCAAATAAATCCAACATTTAGATGCTCTAAAGTGACTTCAAAGGGAAGATGGAATTATGCCCCATTAGGTTTATTTAACATTATGAAAATGTTCTAAAATATACTAAAGAACACAGGGAAAATTATCGTTGGCATTACACCTACAAACATGAACCATATGGCCTGTAAGAACCATAACATTTGGAAAAATAATGAGGACACGAAGTGGAAAGGAAGGAGACAAAAATGGAGTGGAGGAGGTTTAGCTAATACCTGTTTAAGATCAGAACATTATGAGTACTTTGTTACAGTATTACAAGTCCTGGTTTTTCATTCAAGTGTGAGAGCTGATGATAGCTGAGGGAGCCAAGGCACTGGCAACCCGGGATTAGATTGTTTCAGAAAGAGCACAATTTGATTTCCCTTTCTCAACTTAAAAGCCCCCCAGTCTAAATAAGGACAAGCTCAATTTCAAAACAAAATCCTGTGCAAGCTGCTCTGAAGTCCACCATTAACTGCTGCTCTAAGACTTCCATGTAAGCTTAGCCAACTTTTGTCAGGTCTCCTAAGTTTTCTCTCTTCTGGTAGAACAAGGACAATAGGTGCTTGTATATTCAATAATGGTTTGTCCCTAGGTTTCACAGTGGGGAGACTCCACAGCTGAAGTTAAGAAAACTGGTTTTATTTTGATAGGGAATGTAAAGGGTATTATACTCTTTACTCCTCCTAAAAATCTTGTGGGCTTCCAACTCTTGTATAAGTGGTCACACAACATGTACATTCACGATCAAGACAACATCCAAGCAATGCTTGTGAGCAGGCCCTGAAACATCTGAAACAGCAACACTCTGGCTGGGTGCCTAAGGTAAAACAATTCATCTGTCTGGGCCCAAAAATGCGTATGCACACACCATAAAGAAATGCTGGAGAATACTCATATTGCACTTCCTGTGGATCTCACACGCCCCACACACACCCCAGTTCATACAGGAAGTAATTCAGGACAGTCCTCTCCTGTTTCATCCAGCAGACCAAAGAGCATCATTGCATAACCTCATTGCTATCTATAAAACTCCATCTTTTCTGTCAAAGTTGTCAATCTAGTTTCTGCGGCAATCTTTTTCTTGAACTGGTAATTTCTAGGCTAGGAATTGAGCTAGAATAAGGCATTTTAATAACAAGAACCATAAATGTATTATTTTTCATTTAACCATGGTTAAACTAATTCACAAATCAGAAGTTGAAAACTCTTAAGTCTATTATAAATGTAAATTTAGTGTTTTCTTATTTAACTTAATGTGTTTGAACACAAGACGTACCTTAGAACAGAAGCTTTAAAAACTACATCATGAATAATGTTGAAAATTGCCACATTATTTGTGAAAATTTCAGTAATTTTAAGAATGAAAACTAGATTCAGACTTCACGGTTTTGAAGTTAAAATAGGTATTTTAGACTATACATTAAAATGATGATATACAGATACAACTATATTTTCTCATTTTTAATAAAAAAATATTACCTCAGTATGAATTTGGCTTTCTCAGCCAGTTTAGCATTCTGTCAGATAGTTTTCTATCTTTCTGGATGTGTGGGCCATTACAATTTTTCAACTGAAGCTCAAACACCTTTAAAGGTATTTTATGGTATAGTGTTCAGAGACCACAACAGTCAGATAACACCCCTCTAGACATCACAGGCTAAGCCATTTCATCTACGTCTCTAACAAGCCCTATTACTCCTCTAACAAGCCATATTATGGCTGTTTCACAAAATACTGTACTTCATAAAGCACCCACTTCATTGCAAAAGTTTATCACCCACACTGATCAAAATCTGATTCTACATCTGATTACAGGTTTGCTTGGGTTTTATTCCCAGATGCTGGGGTTTATGTTGTAATTTTTTTAGACTGAAAGAGAATATTACTACCTGATGATGTTTTCCTGGAACTTATGTACCATAATCAAATCACCTCATAGTTATCTTATCATCTTTAATTATGCATTATAAGATCTTCTCTAATATTCAATATGCAGTTCTTCTCTGAGGCCTCACTATTTTTTTCTCTGCAAATACTTTCATTCCACTGTCAGTTTACTATCATTTTAGCCGTCAGGTAGATTTTATTGACTTAACTCACTTGAACTTTCTCAGGTAATGCATGGAGTTTTGCACTGATTGCAAAACTCTCCTGAACTATGTCAAAACTGTTCATTGTCAGAGTTCACTATGTACTGACCACTGCAATCCCTTTGCCTATTTACCTATTCTCCAAAATAATCAAAAGATTTTCAGTCCAGATCAATCCCTACAATTAAGAATCCCATCTCCACCCAGAAAAGCTCAAACAATTTCACGAGTGATTCCTGTCTCAAATATTCATCTTCCATGAGTTCTCCATAACTCTGACAACCTTGAGCTTGAATATATGAAGATTCGGTTTTGCAGCTAGACTGAAGAGAAATGCTTCTGTACTGCTACACTTGGCACCACCAGCAGAGATACAGCTTCTTGTGTCTCTTGTGCTGCTCTGCTGCTATTTCCATTCTGAGGTGTCAGTATGGTTTTGTGTAAAGACTTTAACAGCATCAGTAAATGTTTAGTGTCCCAAAAGCCTTTATGGTGAAATTAATGCCACACATTAATTGTAGACTTGTCTTGAATTTGTCCTTGTAACATTTCATTGGTCTGCCTTGTATTTTAAGATCATGAAAAATAATTTCGGCAGTCTGTCATTTGACATATGTACCAGCATAGTTAGCAGATGGCATAACCTAGATGAGCCTGCTGCAGCATTATTTTTATGTTGATTACCTAACAGCACCCTAAGATTTTACTGTTCAGGATTTTGTTCTGCCAGCAACAGAGAATGCAGCAGCACAGTTTGTTTATTATCAGTAAGGTAGAAAGATAAATCCTTTTAAAAGGCTATCTTCTGGCATTAGATTTTACTCTGATCTAAAAGGTTGGCATTACTTGCTTAGAGGGCATTACCTTCCAAAATTAACTTATTGTCTCCTGGCAACCAAACTGCTCTTGCTAGAATGCCAAAAAGCATTCTACAGTGACCCAGCAAAGGAGGTGACACTAATTTTCTTTATTTCCATCTTGAGCTAAGGCCGGTGGAAATACTGTAACTATTTCTTCAATTTTTTTTTCTTGCAAAGGAAATTGCTGAAAGTGTTACATAGTTTCTACTGTATTGTAACACAGAGGAAGATCTCTTCCTCTGGCTCTCTATCAAATGATATAATGAAATACATCGAATTGTATATACTCCTACTTGTACTAATATTGCCAACACCTGCTCCAACACAGGATGAGCCTTGCTGTAATCCCACTTCCTTCAAACTGGCATTCAGTGTATGTCCAAGTTTTCTATATTCAGTACCCATAGATCTAGAATCTGCAGTACATTGGTAATAAAGCACATTCAATGTCTAGTAGGCCTAGAAGGCCAGATAAAACTGATGATGATGGCAGGCAGATGATCCCAGGAGACAAGGAGAAGGGCAGAAGGTGGAAACCATCCGTGTTGATTCTCTTGACAATGTTTTGGAATGTGTCTCCACTTTTGGTTGGTTATTTTTTGATAATTCTCTATGTTGTGTTCTCCAAACCAGAAACCGCTGCACTATTAAATAGTCAAATGTTGTTGAAGCTGCTGCTCTGTAAAGTCTCAGAGAACAAATCAAACTGATGAATATGTCAGTAGTGTTTCGTATAATTTAATTTCATTGCCAAGAATAAGACTTGCGGCTTTTTAATAATCTCAGAGTCCTGCACCTTGAATATTTTTCTTCCGCTGTCAAAAAGAGGGGAATTGAAAATTTTTTCTGCAACAAAAACATAAAACATTGGTACACTTACACACGTGCACAAAATGCACAAAACTGTAGGAAGTTAATGTATGGACAAAAGCTTGAATTGAGCAAGCAGTTACCCAATTTTCTGAGATCAGCTTGTTGAGCTCATACCCTAAGGCTATGCCATAGATCACAAGGTGCTACAGATCAGAATAAAATTTTCAGTATCAATATTAAACTTCCCTCTGTTTATCTCTCATAGATAAAAATAGCTGTAGCTTCCAGGGCTGACTTAATAGCTCTGTCAAAGGACCGTTCACACTTTCCAACAATCCTATTAATATAGAAGACATTAAATTCTATTGCTAAGTAACTGGATGTACATCAGCTGAAAACATAACGCCTCAGTGCTAGAGAAGATAAACATCAAAATACATATCAGGGTGTGATAGAACTAAGTACATGATTTAACAAGTATTTTCCATAGAGGAAAATCTACTAAAAGGCCCAGAAGGATATTTGTATAACTTGTCATGAGTTCACTATCAAAATCCAATCTCTATTGCTGAACTTCTTTTTCTTTTTCAGTGAACAAATGAACGGACAAAACACATGCACATCCTGAGGACCTTTGAAAGAACAATTCTTTTTAGGGGGTCTACATACTAACTACAAACTTTAGCATATCCAAAAATATTAGTTGGCAAGGTAGGTAGGAAATTGCAGTCTTGGTAACCTTGGTGCATTTGGAGTACTAACAACAGCTTCAAGGATCAGTTTCAAGGATCAGTTTGCACATAGAATATTTGAAGCTTTAATATTATACTTCCTTTAACAGAGTTGTCAAGAATAACCATGGTACAGACATCGTTACTTGGTTAGAACATCATACGAGGATCACACAAATTCCAAGGCACTCCCTTCACAGCACACAAAGACATTATTCAGATCTGACTGAGGCTGCACTTCCACAGAAGCAGGGTCAGAAACATGCACAGGCTTGTATTCTAATTGTGGGGATATGAGCAGGAGCAGGAGGAAGCAGTCAGTTGTTAGGCTAGCATGAAATGCCAAAATGGCCTTTCTCTATCCCTTCTGAGGGCTCACCAACCACAAAATGCTGACCCAGAATAGTCCATAGAAGAAGATTATTGAGAGCCACTGCTGAGTATAGTTTAAAACACAATTTGCTTCTTGATGCATTGTTCACATGACTATGCTGCAAGAGATATTTTCTGCTGCACTGCCACCTGAGGTTGCTTTCTTCCTCCAGGAACCCCAGCCAGCATGCCAG
Source organism: Phylloscopus collybita (assembly GCA_027886175.1). Taxonomy (NCBI): domain Eukaryota; kingdom Metazoa; phylum Chordata; class Aves; order Passeriformes; family Phylloscopidae; genus Phylloscopus; species Phylloscopus collybita. The sequence goes on along the minus strand of JAJNNQ010000009.1, from coordinate 26,392,040 downwards.
GGCACATTGCCACCATGCAGTATGGGGGATGCAGTGGAATACCTGAGCAGGCAGGCATGGACAGAACGTGTTCATTCCACAGGGAGACACCTCCAAGCCCACCCAGGCCAGGAGCTCAGCAGCTGTGCCTGTGTTCAGTGACACAACACAAGGTGAGCCTGTGCTCAGACACAGCCGGAGGACCTGCACTGAAAAGACAGCACAGAAACAGAATGTGCTTTATTTCCATAACAGTCTTCCCACAAAGGCAGTCACAAAGACCTCATAAATAACTGCTTGTCTTTGCTATGTGTCACGTTCCCCAAATTCAATTCTATAGACAAAACTGCCATTCAGGAACAGATCAATCCAAATCTTTGGAAAGCCACATGAAACCTGTAAAAAGACAAGCTATTCTAATATTTTGTTAGTAGTTAAAAGCAAATCTGGAGAGATGAACACTGCAACCATTCCTTACCTGCAGTTGTCAAGGTAACAGCTGCTTTAGGATTAATGCCCAAAAGATAGTTTGTCTTTCATCACAAACACTACAAACATTACATGTATTCATCAGCTGGCTGCTCATCATCCCCTTGCTCTTCCTGGGATACTTATTCTATTAGCTTTTCATGAGCAATAGCCCCAAATCAGGAGGGATTTTTTTAAATTGCATGTTTATACATTATTTATTTACTTTTCAGCAGGCATATAATTATTGCCAACTCACCTCTCAATTACCTCATCCACAATGGTTCATTTGTCTTCCAAGACAAATAATATTACCTCTTTAATTTAATTCTGTGAAAATACATTGCTTATCTTTATCTTGAGAAATTTTAATGAACTACTCCTGTATTTCCAAAACATCTACCTCTTTTTTTTTTTCTCTATATTGTACAGACCTAAAGGAGGACCTTACATCTTCTCTTAAAGCAGGACAGATTTTCCCCAAGAATTTCTCTCCCTAAGAAATTTTACTTGCTCTTAGCATTTTCCAAACATCTTACAGGGTGTAATCCTAAAGACTGAACAGAGATTTAGAGGAAATTGCCTTGTAAACAATGAAATAATTTCTGTATAAATATTAAAAGGACACCTCTGGTTCACAGACTTTGGTGTGCATAAAGCAAAATCATTCCTCAGACATACTGGCAGTTGGTGTGAACTCTGCTGACAAAAAAAAAAAAAAAAAGCAGTCTCTAGGAACTCCAGTTCATTTGTTATAAACATTCAAAAGCTTAGTATTTTTCTTCTCCTTATTTTATTTCTCTCCTGTAAGGATCCTCTGTTAATCTTGAACAGCAATGCCATATTGTGCCTTGAAATTTGATAGTGCTATTTCAATGATGAAATCCAGCAGCCTTATGACCTTGCTTCTTGTTACACTGCCTCAAAAGAACTCATTAGACTTGCTCCATATACAATATCATCCAATATCACTCCCAAAGTAAGGGAACACCATCTTTCTTTTTTTCTAAGAATACAGACAGGAGAAATACATTACTTCTGTAAGCCAGAACAAAAGGTGCTAAAGGAGTACTTTTGACAAGAAAATTCCAATCATGGGAAATACCAGCCTTAGGACATGTGGCATTTTTTTCCTCATTTAGGTGAGTTTCACAAAGAAATTGCTCCTTTCAACACCCAACTGAGAAAAGTAAATGTTCAGGAGATTCTAGCATTAAGTCTTGTTGCCATTGCACTTGGACCATCTTGTGTAAGCTGAAATACTGTATTCACCTGGCAGTTACTGACTCTCTGCTTCAGAGTAAAAAATTTTGTGACTAATGTCAGGATTCCAGTTTAAAAATTTCCACTTAATGTTTGGAAGTATTTCACGTAAGCCCATTACATAATCACAGCAAAAGACTGACTTTTACTTATATAATTTATATACAAATCAGTGCTCTCAAAATTTTTTCTGTTTTCCATCTCTTTACCCAAGAAAACAAAAGCTGAACCTGAAAGAATACTTTAAAAAAAAAAAATCTAATTGGTCAATGAGCTCTAATAGCTGGACAGAACTCACTTCACTTTCCTGCAACTCAGACTTCACAACCATCATACTGACATGATTTCATGTAAAAGAAGGCAACAGTTACAATGTGCCTAATATGGATAAAATTCATCTCTTTTATAATTTACCTTATTAATGTGATATCTGAAACATGAACGTGAAAGGATGATACTTCTGAGAATACAAATGCCTTTTTTGTAAAACAATATTGAGTAAGCCTTAGTGACGTACTGACACATTTTTGAAAATCATGTCAGATTCTTATATCTGAGGATAACACACCAAGACTTCTAATGCTTACAGCTTTTTCTATAATTAATTATCTCCTCTTTCGATTTGATCTTAAAGACAAAAAAATGAGGAAGCTATATGAATTTCAGACTATGAGAGAAAAGACAGAAAACATTTTAGGGTGTGCTAAAGGTAAACCTGCTTGGGAAGCCAACTTTCATGGCCTAGTTCACCATTCTGTGGTAACCCTTCCATGAAGACTACCTTGGAGTACACTAACAAGAGGCTACCTCATGCACTGGCACTTTTAATGACTTATTCTCTGAGTTAACACTTTCAGTTATTTACTCTCAGGGTTAATATTGCTCCAACAGAAACTCAGCCTGTGAATACAATATACAAGCTACCCTGCTGTGCTATGTGCAGGTTTGTATTTTTGGGCAAGAAACAGTTTGATGTTAGCAAGAAACAGCTCATTTACCACTTTGTAAATCATTATAAGAGGACTTTCCATTTTCAAGACAGCTTCCACTGTTAAACAGATATTCAGATGCTGCAGTTATGAGTTTTGCATAAACCTCTAGCTAAATAGTATTTCTTTTATGCTAGCTTATCACAGAGACAAAATTCTTCTTCAATTCCTTTATTAGTAATAACATCCCTATGCTCCCAGCTGTTTTATCTGGAGCACTGAGGAGAAAAAAGGAGCCAATTCCTCCTCATCAAATTTACATGACTTCCGAGTATGCCTCTGGGTGACACATTTAACAAGATAAGAACAAGATATATGGTATCATTCTTCATAGGACATTCCTTATTAAGTAAGTTGAATATATCAAGTACCCAGATGAGCTACATTGCACAAGACAGTGCCCTTAAAAATTGGAAAATAGGTTCCTTCAATAAATAATATAATAAATTCAGCTTTCATCGTGTTAGCTTGCTGTCTCTGAACAGGTCTAAATCTGGAAGATCTTCCTATTTGCCACTACTACTCTAACTTCAACAAGCTACAATTATCACAGAAAAGCAGTTATGATGACACAGGGCATGGTCACAAATTATTGAAAGCAAAATAGGGAGCAGAGGGGATGAATTCAGGGCTGCAAAATCACATGTTGTCACATCAGCTAGAAGCTGAGCTTTCTCATAAATCCCAGCCTGTCTGTAGTGCCAGATACTTATATTGTATTCTTCAAGTAATTACATATTCTGCTTACAGAAAAAAAAGAAAAAAAAGTCAGGGGTGGGGTAAAAAAAAATGCATTAAAAAATAACCATGATATTAGCTTCCAAAAAAGAGAGCTCAAAAGGAGTTCTCCCAACAAGGCATGATTCCTGGGGAGGTGGTGCTTCTGAAGGGGACTTCAGAGAAGAGATGTGAGTAAAACTTGGAAAGGAAGAAAGGAGGAAAACTCTTCTAAGGATCAAAGGCAGCATACCAGGACGTAAAAAAACCCCAACACTAAAAAAAAAAGCAGGTAAAATAAGCCCCCTATGAAGAAATTCAGTCCTATGTGTTTACCCTGATTAGAGTAGGTGTGATGTGTGCATCACAGAGCATCTGAGTTCCAGGATCTTCCCAGCCTGGCAACAGATTTGTCAGTTTAAGTCCCAGCACAATTTCTACCTCTCTAGTGTCCACTCTATGGCAACATTGAGTTAAATCAACAACATGAGAGCTTATTTACCTACCTGGAAAAATGATAAAGAAGGCTGTTGGAAGATTTGTAGATTTTTAGATAATGTGAACCTGCTTTAACCTGACCTATCAATGTGCTTGGTGTAGCCCAGCTGGAGACTTTTAAAAAATACTGAGAGCATTTTCACATAGAGAAGAACTTACAGAAGGGACACAGTTACAGAATCAACAGCTTGTGACAGTAAGGACACGAAATGACCTATGCATATACAACCGTATTTCATTGACTGTTATTTATTTACCATTATTGCTTAAGTATTATCATTACCTTTTAATTAATTTATATTTTCTTCCTTTTTCTAATCTTTATGTACACTGTATTGTCCATCCTAAATTGAATTTCCCATCAGAATGCCTATGATTTTAGCTATTTCCTGTAACTAAAGAAGAAACAGAGCACACGGGATGAAACTCTAACAACCCTTCATTTGTCTGCTCCTTTTGCAGGAAGAACAACATTTTGCCTTTGCCTGAATGACAGTTCCTAAACCACTAGATACAGCCTTAAAGAGCAGAGAGTGATTCCATATATCAAGAATCATTTCATTCAAAAATGTGAATCCCCTAAAGGATTCTATGCTTGGACTTTGCAGGTCACTGGTGATGGAAAGGATAAACAGAAGTGACATTAGACACCCACACACTTCTACCAAGCTACTACCCAATATATTACCAGAATATTCAGATTGTAAACTAGTAATTTGATGTTATTAAAATCCTAGCCCACAAAAGCAAAGTGAATTTTATAAGCTTAATAATATCTTGCTCCTGCCATTTTTAACTTCATAGTAATTGCAGCCTCTCATGTGATACATAAACATTAACTGGCATTAATGGCCTTTGAAATGTCCTTGCTGATACTGCCAGCAGTCTTGTAGGCTATTGTTCCCTAACAGCTCAGATTACCATAAGAAGCCAAAGGCTCCAATTAAGATCAAGAGCCCTTTTGTTCTAGATACTGAGCAAACATATCTTGTTCTGAAGAATGTATAAGCAGAAAAATGAGAGATGCTCGCTGAGGGTTGAAACAGGAAAGGTATAATGCAATGTTTACAAATCATTACTGGTATGTTAAAAGGTTGCAAAATAATCTTATTTGCTCCTTTAGCTGCCATCATTAATTAAAGCAGAAACATTTGAAAACCAAACTTGTTTCTTGTCCTATGTAATATTGGTTGATTTGGTTTTCTTCAATTTGATTGAAAAATATAAACAGTTTAATCTCATTTTTGCTTTGGCATAATGCCATTCTGTCTAAAGTATGACAGCAGAAAAATTACCTTCTTTAAGATGTTTTCATCAAAAATAAAGAGTCCTCTGGGAAGATGTTTGTATACATAAAAGTGCAATGAACCTGTACTGACTACATTGTGACAATGGTGAAAGGTAAGACATGTTTTGCTGAAAAAAATACTTTGCTGAATCAGGATCTTAATTGTATTATGCTAATAAATTAACTAATTAATCCACAAATGCCAGCTAGTTTCCTATACTTTTTTCTTTCCATTAGTCTAAACTTAAGGTGACCCCAGATTGTCCAAATCATGATAATAGACAGATTTTTTGTGGGCTGAGGTGACAAATCTGATCAATTAACTACTCCAGGTTTGAATACTTTAGGTGTTTTTATTTGTAGGGTTATTTTCACTTTGGTCAGCTTACCTGTATTATCTAAAATAAGTGTTACGATGAATTACATTCTTCAACAGATTTATGAATCTGTATTATATAAAATATACTGATAGTAGTATCTAAACACTTCCTGAGTTATCACTCCTAATGGCTGCAAGGTTAAGAATTTACTTCCATAGTAGATTTCAAGTTTCTCTATTACCTAAACATCACTTTCAGTTTTTTAGGCACGCAAAAGATGAAATACAGGTTTTAATAATCTTTAATGAATAAGCAATTCCTCTAAGGAGAGTGGTGTCATTTCTAAACAATCTTTATTCACTGGAATAATCCAGAAATGTCCTTTTTTTTTCTTGATTACCAAACCTGCAATTACTTTACCTTAAAATAGTAAGATTTTTAAGGTTTCATAATCAAAATAATTTAAATGTTGTGTATTTATGTATGTGGGTTGTAAGAATAACTTCAAAAAATGTTTTATAATTAATAATAATTAATCACATACTATTAATTGATAAAATAATGAAATGTGGTGGTCTTACTACTATATTAATTTCCTCTGATTGACAAAAATGAGGCTCCTTTACATGGTATGGTGGTGGTCTGACTGGTGGTATTGAGCAGCTGCCCCAGCAGGGTTCTGGAGGATGCTCAGACAGCTGGACTGTCATATCCATTATGGTCACTGCTGGTTCCAGTCTTGCACAGGCCAAGGCCACCCACTCGCACAGCCATGGCACAGGGGTTCAGATGTCAGATCACCAGCAGTCAGGGCAGGGTTGGTGGAGGGGGAAGGAATCATTATCCACTAGCTGAAGAATAACCACTATTAGGCCATTATTATCTGAATGCAAGGGCACCGCATGGCCCTGAGTGATGAGCTGGCAGTAGTTCTTGTGCCACAGAATACTCATTTTTACATATCCATTTTGTCCCAGGAAGCGGTCAGTTTGATGCCAAGAAATCTTATTACACCTCTCAACTCAATCCGTGGCACAAGCAGCTTTGTGCCAGTAAATTCACTGCCAGAACCATCACAATGGAGCTGTGTTAAGCAATTTACCATCAGGGTACACCCTGTGTGGGCTCTCAAACATCAGAGCCTTCTGGCCAAATCATATGCCTGAATGTACCAAGGTCATGAAGAAGACACATTTCCAATCCAGTGTTCCTGCAAGGGGGCTTCAGAAAGGGCAGCGCTCCCGTTATTTCCCCTGCCCTGAGCAGTCATTGCAAGTGCATACAGTACAGCAGCTCCTTGTCCAAGTGCTCCCAAGGCAATCTTCCCAGGACATGGGAGGGCATGCCTACAGCCCAGCACCCAACACAGGAGTGCTTCCTCAGCAGCCACAGCTCCTCCCATGGTGAAGGTGGCACCCAACAGAACACCTGAGCTTTTCCAGAGTGCACATTACCATCTTGCACTGCAGCTCTGAGCACTATCTCAGGGTGCTGTTCTTCCACCATAGAACAGGGGGATATCACTATGCCAATACATTAAAAGGACCCTTGACTCTTCCTTTCTCTTAGTTATGTCTCACACCCTAAAAAATGTAGAAAATGGACAAAGGAGAAAAAAAGCAAAGGAGCAGAAAGAGAAAATGAGGAGAGCAGTCAATATGCTGAAAGTTATGGCTGCTTTTCAAGGGATCATGAGAGGTTGGAGAAGGGGTCTGGAAGGACATCGTGGAAATCAACATAGACAAATGGAAAAGCTCTTCACCTGCAGAGGAGTATCTCACAGAGTTGGAAACAACAAGTGGGCCTTGGGTATGTGTCAGGGAGCTGAGAATAACCAAGCTGAGCCAGGCCTCTCTGAGCCAAGAAAGGCTTCAGTATAACGCTGCAAATCATCACAGTGAACGACCAGGAACTGCTAAGTCAAGATTGGCTTGGATGTAACTTCACTAACCCTGTACAAACATACAGCAACATAAGGACTGACCAAACAGCTGGTCACAAATGCAAGACCTTGGTATAGGAAATGCTGAACTAAAATAATTTAACATTTCTGATTGAAGGTCATTAATAAAATACAGGAAAATATTGCAATAACAGTGCCATTAAGACTGCCGTGACATGAGTACAAAGAAACGGTTTCACGGAATTGTCACTGCTGGAAAACAGCTGCAGGGTGAGGACATGGTGACCAACAATGACCAGGTGTCTTTAGATTGAACTGACTCAACAGAAGCAATGAATAATCTCCCTGAGAGATTACAGAAGTACATACTGAGAAGTATAGAAGGTCCTAGCTCACAGCACCTTGAAGGTATAAAAAAACAACTTAAAGACTACCAAGGATGTATCAGCAGAAGAGGATCAGTGTTGAAGATCCCAGTATCTAAGAATTGATGGTTACACTGATAATGAGCCACCTAGGGCCTCTCAAGGTATCAGGTGCCAGGAGTGTGGGCCCAGAACGCCAAGAGGAGGGTATTGAGAACTTACTGGATTGGGACAATTCAGGAATTTGCTGCCATAACTATAACACTGTGGTACTCATGGTTCAAAGACTAATGCTGCTGATGTCTACTATAGCTATACACTGCCATTTTCATATTTATTCCATAAATAGTTATGTTTATTCAATGTCACTGCCAAAGTTATCTCGCAGTTCTCTGATGTTCTCCCTTAGGTATTGTATAGTTAAATATTGCTAAGATATAACCACATCTTCTACTGCCATGCTTGAGTTCTCATGCTGACACATTACAGTCTACATAAGCTGTTAAAAATCATCTCATATATAGCACACAGTCACAGTCTCTTTCCTTGCTAGATATCACTGCTGCACGTTCTTGTTCTTTCCCAGTACTAAAGAAGCATGCAGTGGGTGAGAGAGTCTGGGCATTGGTGCATGTAATGATGTTTTTGGCTCTGCTGTGCAGACCATTGATAGGTGCTAGAAGATTTAGCCATTCTAGATAGAGTCAGTTATGAGGCAGATTATCACTACCATGCATATATGTGCCCCAAAAGACACACTAAGAACTAGATACACTTGAAGGAACACCAGGTGGGTACTCTCAGGGAAAAACTAGAGATGCTCACATGACTAATACCTTTGGAGAGCTGGGAAACTGGGCTTAAAAGCACTGAAAAGGCTATATCCCTACAGAATAGGGTAGTTGCACATCTCACCAGAAATAAATTCTATTCCAATAAGTTTCCATCAAAGGAAATAGTAATGAAAATTATTTTGCTAAAAAGAAGCTTTATTTTCATATTGTTACTATTTCACGAAAGTCCATCTGTTTTCATGGATCTCCTTGTCCAGCATTCCCACTTTAGTGTCAGTTAATTCCCATTTATTATACTTCCAGTTATCTCAGACATCTGCATTCCCCCACACTCTGTGTAGTGTGTGCCAATGCTGATGAAAAGGAAGGACATGTGTGGAGGAAGAAGCAAACAAACCATTAAATGTCTGGCACTGCTAATGAGACTAACAAAAAGCAGAGCTTATATAGGCAGCTTAGTGAGTACAGGTCTCTAAAACTTTGGATCCAACCTTTGCTAAGAGCATTTAGAAGTAATTGCCACTCAATGGCTCTTTTGTAATCCAGATACTGAAAGGCACAGAGTTCAGGTGAGTTCTTTCCAAAGTGCAGGGATCCCAATCCTGCAGAATGCTGCCAGACTGGTCTAACAGGCTGCCGTGGTTTGACCCTGACTGGATGCCAAGTGCCCACCAAAACTGCTCTGTCTACTCTGTCCTCAGCTGGACAGGGGATAGAAAATATTATCAAAGGCTTGTGCCTTGACATAAAGACAGGGAAGGATCACTCATCAGTTATCACTATGGATCAGAAACCCTCCACTTGGAGAAATTACTTGAATTTATTACCCATCAAAATCAGAGATGCATAATGAAAGGTAAAACAAAAGCTGAAAAAAAACCCCTTCACCTGACCTCTCACTCCTTCCTGGGCTTAACTTTACTCCCAGTTCTCTACCTCCTCCCTCTCAGCTGCACAGGGAGATGGGGAATGGGGGTTATGGTCAGTTTATCACACATTTTTGCCAATGCTGCCTCCTCAGAGAGACGAGTCTTCCCCCTGTTTCAGTGTGGGATCCTTCTTGGGGGGGGGGGGGGGTGGTTCATGGGGCAGTCCTCCATGAACTTCTCCAGTGTGAGTCCTTCCCATGGGCTTCAGTTCTTCACAAACTGCTCCAGTGTGGGTCCCTTTTCACAGGGTACAGTACTTCAAGAAGACATGGGGCTCCTCCATGGGCTGTGGGTGAATCTCTGCACCCCTGTGGCCCTTCATGAGCTGCAGGGGCACAGCTGCTTCACCATGGCCTTCACCACAGCCTGCAGAGGGATCACAGCTCTGGCACCTGGAGCAGATCCTTCTCCTCCTTCTTCACTGATTTTGGTGTCTGCAGGACTTAGCTCACATATTCTCACTTCTCTCTTCTCTGCCCACAATTACTTCTCTGCAATATTTATTTTTTTCCTTTCTTAAATATGTTATCCCAGGGCATTACTGCCATCACTGGTGGGCGCAGCCTTGGCCAGTGGTGGATCCATCTTGGAGCCCATTGGCATTTGCTCTGTCAGACATGGGGATGTTTCCAGCAGTTTCTCACAAAAACCACCCCTGTAGCCCTGCCCTGCCACCAAAACCTGGCCATGCAAACACAACACACTGGCGCTTCTGGATCATCTCTGAAAGAAACAGGACAAGCTGCAGAAATGTGTATTAAGGTCTAAGCTGACTGACATGAAAGCTGAGGCATGAAAAATGGGAAAATTTTTATGGGATTCTGCTTGTAGATCTATCATTCCTTGGGTCATTTCACTGGATTTTACATGAGCCTTAATGACCATTTTGCTATTTCATTTTTTACGTGAAATACAATTTTCTCTGAAAATGACTGGTACTTCTATTTGTACTGGGCTGACAGAAACTCTATATTCTGCACTGGAAAAGACTCTGCTCATTTCTGAGTAAGTCTTATTAAACTGATAGACAGCAACAGTTGCCAAAAGCTCACACCTCAAAGCTCACACCTCAAAGCCTTAATACTTCACGGAGTCTTGCTACTTCATAAATATGGAATAGTGCTTGTTTCTAGATTTGATTAAAGAAATTTACATGGATCTAAGGAAGATGGAATGTTAATATAAAACAACCAGGAATTTTTCTTTGGAAAAATTGTCCCATACCAGCATAAGTGACTTCTGTCATTTCAAAGAATGTCTGCTCCAGAAATTAAAGGAATTAATCACATTTTCATTCTGGGTTAAATTTTAAAATGTTCAAGGTTTATTAAATTTTATTAAATTTTATTAAATTTTATTAAAATTTATCAAATTTTGCAATGTTCCCATAACACATACGTTTACATTTTCCATAATACAGAAAATTAGATTCTACCCAGCACAACAAATAAACTTCACTTAATTCTCTTTCTGCTTTTTTGTTTTCTTTTTCTTTTTTTTTTTTTTTTTTTTAAGTCTTAGTGGAATACTAGTTACAGAAAGAGGGAATTGAGGATGAGATTTAATAACAAGCAGATTCTTTTCACCTTTTTCATTTGAATAACTCAAATAGCTAGTAAGTACTCATTTAGAGATAATTTTCAAAGATGCAACTGTAGTATAAAAAGATGGGCAGTACTGTAGCATCCAGGCAATAACATGGACTCAAGAAGCACAGATTAAGTTCCATTTCTATTGCAGACTTTATTGTGACTGTCTGCATGTTATTTGCATTTCTCAGTACCTAATGTATAATAAATACCACAAACAATGGGACAAATAAAATATATTACTCATGGTAGGAAACTGAGGGGAAAAAAAGCCATACAGAAACTGATGGTTCTGTGACTTATACCTATCACTAACATCTTTAAAAGCTTCTTTCACAGATTATTATTGTGATTTGAGCACAATAACAATTGTTTAAGCACCTTAACAATTGTTACTGAGCTTTACTATACAAAGGAAATACACTCATTATCTGCATACAGACAGTAATAAACTGTGGATCCAGACAAGCCTTAATAATTGACATGATACAAAAACAAAGTTTGTGACATTTAAACTGTAGAATGATAAAACATAAATTGCCAAAGAAGTGACAAAATTAGTTTCCATTCATCTAAAGTATTAGTCTTTCTTTTCTGACCAAATTCATTTTTGTGAACTGACATGAACAGAACTGTGCAGCTCCTAGAACAATGAAACCTGACAAATTCAGCCCTACTTCCTCTTTCTGTGTATCTAATCCCTTGTTCACAGAGTCCCTGAGCTCTGAAAAGGTGTGGATTGATTATGGTATCCTGTGTCTAAGGGAAGAAGCACATCCTCAGGCCCCAAACCCTGGGCACATTTGGGTTCTGTCATAAAAGCTACTTCTCATTTCCACAAGTTACTATTCCTGACACCAGAAAAATAATACAAAAAATAAATATGAATATACAAGAATTTTATTCAAGATAATGATATAGAAGTATGAAAGGCAGCTCCTGTCATTGAATGCAGATGACAACTAAATATAAATGATCATTTGTAAAGGTGGTCTCTGGGTAAGTAGTTCTGCAGCTGTTTTAAGCATGAGGAAACTGGTCTATCCTGCAGCTTGCAGGAACACCAGTGAATACCTACCAATATAAGCATTTAGGTTCATTTAAACAGCATATATGAATAAATATGCAAAGGGAATGAGCTGAGCTGAAGAAAATAATGCATTATTCAAGCAGCTAACAACACTTACTCATGCCTAGTATAAATTGAAACCTAAAATTGCAAATCTAGGACACTGAGATTTTCAATCAATGCTGAGTTATATTTAAATTCAACCTAAGCCAAAAATTCTGAGTTCGTTTCATGTTTTCAATTCAGCACAGAGGCATTTCACACTTTTTCTCACTGGCTACATTTTGGGAAACATAAATTATGAATGTAGCAGTTTTTCCAAGTGAATGGTAATAATTGCTAGGTGGATTTCACTTGAGATGCAGTGGACATGAAATTATGAAAAGTGAAATGCATTGCGCTGGTGATTAGTTTAATTCCATCTGACAGCTCCTGAAGAAAAATACTTAAATCACAAAAATACTGAAAAATGAGTAAGTTTTGCAAGTGAGAAAAAAGAAGATTGATTTTGCAATTCTATTTTCTTCCGTGAAACACTCATATAATACCATTTCTTATATGTCCTATTTACTCAAAACTGTGAAGACAATAATTTTTAGAATTTTGAAATTTTGCAATCCATGTTGTTCGAATCTCTCAGCAATTCTTATTTTCAAAATATGGAAATCATGCTGAACTCCTAAAATAAGCCACTGAGAAAGCTAATTGGCATTTTTTTTCCAAGTGGAAAAATCTTCTTTTCTGTTTTTCTGTTTTGCATAATCAGGCCTCTGTAATTATACTTTTCTCCAAGATACCTAAAAACTTCATCCCCTGACTTTGCTTAGTCTTAATTTCCTAAGGAACATATAGCTGGGGGAAAAAAAAAAAAATAAAAGAGAGAACAGACTGCTAGCTACTGTCCTGAAAGAAGAGTTTAATTCAATGGGAGAATCTGGATTTACAAATTAAGAAAAGTCATAGTAATTTCACTTCACTAAGCCTACTTCCTTCTAACTCTGTTAGATTTTCTTATCTGAATGCTAAGACCATCTGAAGGCAGAGGTGAGCTAATGCAAGACTTAAGACAGCACAGCTCAATTTCAGTTGGAGCCTACTGGCACAACTACAAATTAATTTGCACTGAATCTGACCAGTTCAGCCATTTCCTCTCACAAGCCTGTGAAACAACAGGACCATGCAAATAAGAAATCTGAAATAGCAATTTTTTTTCTTACTCTAAATGCAGCACAGTTTGCAGTCAACCTCCCCGGCCTTTGCTTTCCAGCATTCCTGCCAGGGTATGCATGCACAGCACAGCAAAGCAGAGACACCCACCAAATTTAAAAGCAGCACTTTAGCATAACACTGTACCTGGACCAACTGGTTGCTGTCACACAAACTAATGCTACTCCTGTAAGAAAAGGAAGAATATGAATCCGCTGTGTAGTTTTTTCCACATGGTTTGCTTTTTCCACTGAATAAGTCAACTAAGTTCTATGTAACTGCCACCTGGAAAATGAACTTGATGATGAAAAATCTGCCAACAGATACAAAATAACTATTATCAGACTGGAAATTCTTTTTCTTTTGAGGTTTTCCAGTCCTTCGAGAGAAAAACAGCTGTAGCTGAGCAGTTACTTTCATTTATTTCTGCAATGCCCTTCAGAGGACTGAACAAGAACTCTGAAAGAGCATATATGAGACCAGTTCTCCTTAGGATGGTAAGGATTAAAAACCTGCTCCAGAGGACTTTGCACAGTTTGTCTCCCAAGAAGAGTGTTGGGCAAAAGGTCTTGTTCAGATAACATGTTATAGTTTCAGAAGAGTGAAGAGAAATCTGGCAAGAGGCAGATTTAAACACCTTATAATGGATTAGTCATTCACAGTGTGAGCAATGTAACAGGCAACTTTGAATTTCTGTTGTACAGAAAACTACTATACCACTGAGAACCATTTCTGAGCCTGTTTCAGATCTGAAAGGATGGGGTGAAAATATCATGCCAGGTTTTGCTTTTTAAACAGCAAATTCAGCCCGGCCAAAGTCTGTTTGCCAGAGCAAATAGAATACTAGCTGATCCAATGTTTAAGGCTTTACAGCTTCCTCACCTCCAAAGAGAAGCACATACTGTGGTAATATGATTACAGAATTTCCAGCAGCTTGCACAGCCTTCAGACAGGCATATTATTGGCAGCAGCTGCTCAAACAAGTACTCACCTCACTGTGTTCACAATATCCCAGCAATTGAAGGAGTGAGAAATTATGTCAATGAAATCAGCCTCCTCTGAAAGCTTGCAGAGTATGCTTCCATAGCAATCCAACTACTTGATGAACAATTACAGTTGCCAATTTGACAAACTCTTTTCAAGGTTATTTAAATCTATCAAGGTTGTTTCATCGCTGAAAAGAAAGGTTTTAATAGTCTGGATATAATCAAGTTAGCACTGAAGCCACTAACCTTCCCAAGTACTAGGTGTTTCACCAAGCTACCATCCAACATAAAACACGAGAAGATTACAACTGTAAAAGGCTAAGATAAGGCTTTTGTGACAATTACTCTGACACAATTTCACTATGCATATACATACAAATCCACTGTACCTACAGTCCAACAAAACAGAAGAGAACAAAGATGACCAAAGAAGAGGCTTAGTAGCTTCTCTCAGGGATTTTTCTCTAAGGCCATTTCTATTCCTTTTGCTTGATTGGGTACCTTTCACACCTTCCTGCCTTAGAAAATATCTCTCTTGGTGGACAGCTGTCCTAGCATGTAGAAGACTACAATCTAAAGCATCTCATGATTATATAGATAATTTACACAATAAAACTTAAATGTACCTCAGTGGATAGAATTTCCAATAATAATATCAAAACTCATTTGAGAGAGCACCAACTGAAAAAAAAAAAAAGGTCATCAAAATGCATCAAATTACCTGAAAGATCAGAGTCAAGTTATTAAGAAAACATATGGATTGGCACAGATTTTCAAAATAAATAGCTCTATGAAAATACTCATTATGAATACACAGATTATTAAATGTTGGTGAAATCTGGATACAGCACATTTTTTTGCTATTACATCAGCTAAGTCTAATTTTAAACACTTGACATCTAGTCCGTGCTTTATACATCCTAGCACAAGGGGGAAAATACTAAATCAGTATTTGTGCTTATTGTGGCATAGGTGTCTACCACAGCCACATGGTAGAAAAACAGATACGTGAAAACTTTCATATTCTTGTATGTTCCCATATTTGTATTTTGTAACTGCAATGCGTGTATAGTTATATAATTCTTAATCTTGATTTCCAATTCCACCCATATAAGTATAATGACATACTCCAGTATAATTTGAAATCCTGATCTCAGTTTTGAACCAGCTTCCTTACTAAAATGACTTTAGAGAAGAAAAAAAGCTGTTTATCAGGGATTTTAAAATACCATTATCTTCTGAGATCTATATAAGGTGCCAATACAGTGCTGATACAGTTCCAAGTCATCATAGCTGTTCTTTAATATCATCTGAATATCTGGACCTTACATCAGTTGTGAAAGGCCAGTAGATCTAAACCTATGCTTCTTCATTTTTCATAGCTTTTACATGTGCCAGCTGCTATGATTCTAACCGACAAGCACAAGAAGGTTTCATGCAAAACATTCACATATGCCATTCCTCAATCAGCTCACCCTTATATTGGTGCAAGAATAATGACCACAACAGAAAAAACACAATGATTTCCTTTAGAGTTTTGGTGGCCAGAAAGCTCCATAGATAGAGCTGTCAGATCATTTGGAAACCTTAAGCCAGTCCTGAAGGTGTTTTTGACGTAAAAATGAAATTTCAAACTATGATGGGATGAAAAATCTGAAGGTATAGGGGAAAAAAACATTTAGAAATCCCTCCCTCTTTCCTCTTTTTCCAAGTGTCCCAGATAGGTGATTGGATTAGTTCAGCCAAAAACTTAAACTGAAAATTTTATCAGATCTTCTGAGTCTCCACCATTTTCTAATTCTAATTAAAACAAAAATACTCTTCAAAAAGCAATATTGTAAAGAAACTGAAAATTTAACAAGTCAAGAAAACAACCTAGCAAAACCATCCTTTTTCAGAAAAAGCCTTTGGATCTTATGAATTAATATTATCTGACGCTAAGACATTTGCCACAGAAGTCTATTTGATGGGAAACTTCTGTAACACCATTTTGCCATTTCAGATGAAAATCTGGAATGCTGAGAATGGAAACAGAAAATCTTCTAAGATAACATGGGAATCCTTTTCTTTTTTACTGCTGGTGATGATATCCTAGATGTCGGGTTTTACTTTAGACATTTATATCTAAAATCCTCGGTTTATCCAGAAGAAGAATTAGCTGCCAGTGTTGTATGCTGGCTAGATATGCCAACTGTCTTCTGCTTCAGCAAATTACTTTATTAAATTTTCCTGGCAAGAGTATACTCTGTATGAAAAATGGATTTATTTGATGCACTTCCAAATTGTTAAGTGATTCTTTATGATTCTTTAAAAGATTTCAAAGGACAAAGATGGAGCGTGGAACTTCAGGTCAAAAAACTAGCAGATTTTTCACTAGGATGTCTTTGATGAATAAACACTTTACCACAGGTTATTTCACAGCCTGAACACATCATTGTTTTGTCAGATAAAGACATAGGGTTGGCCTTTGTGGCCTGGAGAAAAGGAAAAGCTATGATTCCTCTGTTAGCAACATACAACAGTTAATGAATCCTCAGTACACTGGCATTTTTTCATTAAATACTGTGCAAGTATTTTAAAAGTAAAATTCCATTGGCTATATTTCACTCAGATTCTCTTTGGGGGCTCTTGTTGCTCTTTCAGTGTAACAGCAATAAAGAGATCACTGGAGACGTGCTGATGAAATAATGTAAAAATGCCCACAAGACATGCCTGTGCTTCACTAGACTGAGGTGTGTTATTTTCTCATAACATAGGCAAAGAAAAATTATAACTTGAAATACTAGTTGCAAGTTTTTAGATTAACATTTAATTTAATCAGAATTTGAATGCATGTAAACAGGAATTTCCTAACTCATCCTGACATTGTCTATAATAAGGAAACTGCATGGTAGCAGCTTTAACAACCTTTGTCAATGTAATTATCTAAGCTGAAGCTGAAAGACCAACCTTGAAAACTGTGTGCAGGCTGATCAGGTAAATAGGTCAGATTTCAGCAGCATAATTTTCAGTTACTCATACAATCATAGAATCATTTAGGATGGAAAAGACCTCTAAGTTCATGGAGTTAATCATGTTTACTCATGAGTTAATCATGTTTACTCTTGCACATGGACATGTAAAATAACTACAGCCTAATACAGGATTCTGAGCTCTCAAAGAACCTGTTTTCCCATGGTTTCTCCTGTACAGATGGTAGATGGAAAATCAATGATGAAAGCAATGTTTAGTATATCTATTATTGACAACTGGGGAAAAAAGTTCATCAACAAAGAGAAATTTCCAAATGCATACAGATATACAGATGATTGAGTGAAGACTAGATTGACTACAAAGATGTACAAACTGCAACACACATACAGAAAATAGTTTTGGGAACTCAAAGTGACAGCTTCCTTCTCTGGACTTTTGAAAACAAGAACTAGTGATTAGTCTGACATCTAATCAGTTACAAAGTTCCTCCAGAAATAGAACTGATCAGCACTTCAAATTTCCACTTCACAGGAAACAAAGGCACTTCAAAATGATCTCATTTCAATTCAGAATAAATGCAAGTACTCTCAATATTTCCTTTGAAATACAATTAAAAATGCTGTGTTAAAACTGCATTTTTCATGCTTACAATTATTATTTTTATCTTATTCTATTACAGATGCATACTATATATATTTTACTGGATGTTGTCAACACACAGCAATATTTATATTATCAACTTGTCATACTATATCACTACATACCAAATAGTCCAGTATTCTGTTTTTAAATTATTCTTATATTATTTTCTTTTTAAAGCAAAAGAAGTTGCCAGATTTTTATAATGAAATCCCTTATTTTTCAATCAGGACTGCCCAGCATTTTAAGAATCATGGCCTGGTATTGGGCCCCCCAGAAATCAAATTTATCATTTCCTGGAGATGGACAGGCTCAGCAGTAGTTTGAGGAAATAGATGCTTAGCATAACTGTATGAAAATTTTATAGACCTGAGACAAATTCATCCTTCAGCTCATACAGTTCACAGGCCAGCAGTTCAGTAACTTTGCTATAAACTAGATTGGTTTTTATTTATGCTGCAATGAGACAGTGTGGTACTTTGATAAAAAATGTATTGTTTTCCTTTCAGTGCCTAGTAGCATAATGAAGAAAACAAGCTTTTGATCTTTCTGAATGATTCCCTAGACTCATTTTGCTCTGAATATCTTTGTCTTCATAAAAATATTTGTTACTTTGTCAAATGCTCTTTATTCATCAGTCCTTGCACTCACAGATAAAGAAAAGACTAGGGACATTTCTCACAGATGAAATATATATATAAAATGGATAGTCAAAGGGAGAGGTGTACACAGACTTAATTTATGTTATCAAATGATGCAAGCTCTCAGCTCTTCCCAAGATTCATACTGCACGCATCTGAGTTCTGCTTAGGCTCTCATTTGGAAAATGAGGAGTTCCCCTAAAACTGTTAAGGACTGTCTGACCATCCAGGAGCCACTCTGGCAGTGTCCCTTGGACAGAGGCCATCTCACAGCTACACATCTCACACTCACAAGGTCATACAAGGTTTCCATATCAGAGTCTCAGACCTTTGGATCCTTTCAGTAATTGAATCCTGGTGCAACAACAGAGTAACAGCTGGAGCTGGTGCCTCCAAGGAGGGACCTCGAGCAAAGGAGCCCCTGGGCTTTTGTACCCTGCCAGCAGGGAAGTCTGGGGTCTTCCAGCTGAGCCCTCAGCTCCTGCCGTGTCTCTGAGTGTCTGGTCCCCTGGCTGGCACCACAGGTCCCTGTGCCCTTTGTTGTGCAAAGGTTGGTTCCAGTTCACTGCCTTGTGTGGGGCTCTCACCACCAGAGCTCAACCTGGAGCTGGCACTGCAGCTGCACACAGAGCTACCAGCACTCAAGAAAACAAATTTTAGGTGAAGGCCAGAAGAATTTTTTCTGAGGACTTCAACCTAAATTTCCTATGGACAAAATATCACTAGCACTGGCTCCTTCCTCCTTACACAGTCCCACAACACCATTTCAATACACCCATTCTCAAGTAGCAGAGTACCCTCAAACATGTTCAGAACACCCTTGCCCACAATGGGTGTCCCCTGTCTGGTTGTCAGGCGCCCATTAAAGCTGCTGTGTCTCTGCTATGACAACAAGCTTGTGTCAAGGTAAGGGCAGGGAGAGATCACTCAGCAATTATTGTGACAGGCAAAGTAGACTGAACTTGGGAAAATTAGTTTAATTCATCCAATCAAATCAGAGCAGGGTAATGAGAGGGAAAACCACGTCTTAAACTATCTTCTCTCCCACTCCTCCCTTCTTCCTTGGCTCAATTTCACTCCTGAATTCTCTACCTCTACCTGCCAGGAGCACAGGGAGATGGGGAATGGGGGCTGTGGCCAGTTCATCACACATTGTGTCTGCCACTCCTTGTCAGGGGAGTGCATTCTTCCCCTGCTCCAGCGTGGGATCCGCCCCACTGCAGAGAGTTCTCTGTAAACTTCTCCAACACTCCAACATGTCCTTCCCACAGGCTGCAGGGAAATCTCTGCACCAGTGCCTGGGGCAGAGACCCTGGTGCCTGCAGGGCTGTTTCCTCAAATATTCTGACTCCTGTTTTATCTGGGTGCTGTTACACAGGTGTTTTCCACCCTTTCTTGAAAGTGTTGTTCCAGAGGCACTACCAGTGTCACTGCTGGGCTCAGCCTTGGCCAGCAGTGGGTCCAGCTTGGAGCCTGCAGTCATTGCCTCTGTCAGACACGTGGGAAGCTTCTGGCAGCTTCTCACAGAAGGCACCCCTGTAGGCCCCCCAGTACCAAAACCTTGCCACACAAAGCCAATATATTCACATAAGCATGCCCCATGTATGCAGTACAGAATCCTGCTAACATAGAAATGTCACTAGCCAGCCCTGAAACAACCCTTACCTGACGGCAGACATTTTCAGCAGAAAAAGCACAACTTAAAATTTCTGTCCCCAAAGGGACCAAATGCATTCAGTGAATATTCTTCATAAAGGTAACAGTCCTGTCTCATGGAAATCACCATTAACAACATACTCAACAATTTGGAAGGCCATGGGGTTTCTCCAGAGATATTAACCTTCACTCACCTGTCACCATGTTATCTATTGAAAACCTAAGTTTTCCTCCTCTGCTATGAAGAGTTTGATTTTATGGGTACACTTGAGATGAGCAAAGCTCTGTTCTGGAATATCAAGAGTGAACAGTAGCTACTAGAAGGCTGCAGTCTCTGCTGGAAAATAGGGCATTGTTTACAAAGGGCAATGGCAGTTCTAACATTACAGACAGAAGTGAGTCTTGTATAGAGAAGTACGGCTAGGTTGTGTTAAACATCAGTAAATAACATAGTTTTTTCTGGATATTGTTTCAATGAGAGAGAGGTAGAAAAACATGAACAAAACTCCAGAAAGGTAACATCAGGCATTAAGACACTAAATTCAAGCTAAGAGCAATCCTGCTTTGTTTCTGCTGCCCCCAGCTGCTGATTCCTATCTGCATCTTTGTTATATACACTGGCTTTGTTATCTAGCCTGGCTTCAAAAACACAGTTTGAGAGGGTGAGCAAGTGCAAGAAGTTTTGAAAGGACTTTCCGACCAATCATCCTGTAATACTGTGATCTCACAGGATTACCATATAAAATTTGTTTTATTTAAGTTTTGACAGGAATTCTTGAAATCCTAAGAAATTAATTAATCTTCTTGTGATTAAAAACAGAATTGCTTTTTGGTTCTTTGGGGTACTTTTAATTATTTGTCAATAAATGGGGGAATTGCCCTTAAGATACACAATTTCATGCTTTTTCTGACAGAGATAACCTGCATGGACCTGAATTTTGCTTCAAAATATGGTAACAACTGATACTGCTTCATGCATAAGCCTTTTATTTTCTTGCCTTTGCACATCGGCCTGTAATACAGGACTTTTGTCCCACAGCATAGTTTTATGAATTAGAACCTATACCTAAATGGACTACAAGAGCTCCCTAAGAGATGACCTTCAACACTTCATTAGTGCAAAAGCAATTCTGCATCATCTTCAAAAAATCGTTTGCTGATTACAATTTTCAGCACATTCTGTAAAACAACTTCACACAGGACATAAACAGTAAAGCTATACATTAAAAAATACAAAATCTTATTTTATGGGTAATTTCAAATAAAATATGAGGAGAAACTCTGGGGTTTTTTCTATTTATGTCCAAATTTTATATGCTCCTCAGCTGGTTCAGTTCTGTGCAAAAAACAGAAGCATAGTGCAGACATTTGAACTGAAGCTACATTTGCAACACAGAACTGGAAAAATTATATGACTCTGTTCCAACTACAACACAGCCATTATTCACAGCCAGGGCATATTCATTCACTTTAAATGAATATTCACTTGGCTGTGAGCAGCCAAATGCCTAACCAGAAGAAGGTAAATTAAATCCAAAAGGTTATTTTCTCTTATGGCATCCCTTGGCACAAATTTCTGAAAGAACTACATAAATATAGCAGAACTTTTATTCCCAACAATGCTAGCATTAATAGGCCTTTGTATAAATACCTTACAAAAAACTTTGTGGAAATCAACAATGAGGTGTATTAGGAAATGTGTTCAGCTACAAAAGGGATGGCTCCTGTTGTTATCAGAAATTGATTTCAATTGAAACAGGAAACAATCATGTATGAATAACATCAGTGTTCCCATCACAAAAGAGTCTCTATTTTAGTGGAAGACCAATACAATCTACAATAAACAAATGTTTTTGCTTTATCACATTCTATTTCCATTGGATGTATTCAATTCGTTGACTGGGTTAAACTCACTGTGCTCTGATCCAACATGTAATTCCAAATTCAAGATAGAGAGCTACCTACTGCCAAATCAGTTTGAAGACAACACAAATAGTGGGTAAACAAATCAACATAATGACTGATAAAATCTCATCTTTAACATGAAGCATGTTTACAGAAAGACAGGCTGTCCTGGGAATGTTTTTGTAGTGGTCCTAAACTAGCAAGGAAAACCTTTTCTGAAAGACTTCATGACTGTTCACATTAATTTTAATCAATGTTAGAAAGTGCTATTGATGGTTCTTGTTTTTATGATTCTGAAGGAAAATGATCAGGACACTGCATATCCTTTGAAGACACACAAAAAGATGAGCCACCCACAGTAATTTACATCCTAAAAATGGCCTGCAGCACTGCATTGTTTCAGACATTGAAGCCCTGAAGTACTGGCTGGATCCCAAAGCAATTCAAGTGCCAAAAGACCAAGTTGAATTATTTTCAGGTCATCATTAAACTCACAAAGCATTTTCAATATTTCTACCTTTTGATTGCTAACAGAGAGTTTCAACCTGTGGAACTTCTAATGTCATATCACCACTCCTGAAAAACAGTGTAAGTGCATGAGCAATAAAATGTGCTTAGAAAGGCTGTCTCCCATATGCAGGCACAGAAGTAATTCAAATACTTATCCCACGAGGCTTACAAGACATGACCAACACCACAGAGTGTCCCAAGTGGATGGCAGACTCTGAAAGTGAATAAATGTTTCTGACAGGGAGCAAATTCCTGTGAAGAGCTGCAAGGCTCTTTTGCCAAAATTTAGCCTTGAACTAGAACATCATATTGTAAAAACAACAACAAAAAAAATCCCATGTAAGGAATACACAGGAAATATATAAGGTCATATACAGGGAATAGAAATGTCCTTTAGCCTCCAGTTATCACATAATCAACCAGCCAGCTGCTGAAGTTACCATTATCTCAGTTCTGCTCAATGCTAGTATTGGTGTCACCACTCTCCTGAACAGACCTGTGATATCAGTACAAATTTAAAAACAGAAGAGCAGCATAAGGTACATATATAGGGTAAAATCCCCATTATAAAAGGGAATTTTTTATTACAAAACTTAGCAGATAGAGCAATCAAGTAAACCACTTGTAAGTAAACCATCATAGCAGAATAAAAAAGTCAAGGTGAAAGTGCACAGCTGAGAGGAGGGGCAGGGTCTGTACCTGGATCAATCACTAGTAAAATAATTTGTAAAGCTGAAGTCTCAGACCGACAAACACAAACCAAGCAAACACACAACAAAGATCGGTCACTGAAAGGAAGGAAAGAAAACAAAATTAGAAAAAACAGGATTATAAAGTGACAAAACTATCAGAATGACTCAAGTAAGAGTGATTTTTTTTGAATTTTTTAGAATTACTGATTTACTGCCTATACTGAAGTATATTATTAACAAGATATTAAGAGACTATCACAGGAATGGACACGGAACTGCTCTTTTGTCTGAGGGTGATGATGCCTCTGCTCCTGTGAAGCCTGTTCGAGGCTCAGAAACTCAAGACAGGGCAGCACAGGCAGCCCTGGTTTCTGCTGCCGACCCAGAGTTTCCTCAGCACCACCCCGTGGGAAAAGGCAACACTGCACCTTTCAGCGACAACCTGCAGCATGCGACTGCTCGCCTGCATTCCTTTCGCTTGTTTGCGTCTTCTTACTTCCTCCTGAAGAGCTTCTTCCACAGCTTTTTAAACAACAAAATAGATCACGTTTCTCCAAAATATACTGATTCAAAACACACTCTTTAGCGCTGTCTGCCTTCCAACCACAGCCAGTTACCTGCACCATGTGAATCAGGAGACCCATCCCAGAAATACACCCAAACATACAGGGGGCACCTTCACTATCCTTTTCCCCTCTATCCCTGATATTTCCCCACATCACCCCATGTTTGAGGGCTGCCAAGCCCTCCTGTACCACTTCTTATCACCTCTCTCCACCAGTCAGATCCAGACATGCTGTAAAACTATGTAAGAAGTCTCACAGTTGTCAGTAGCACTCAGTATGGGTGCAAAAGATAGCCTTTTATCCTGGGATGTAATAGGCTACCACATCCAGAATCTGATCTATTTATTTTGGAGAGTAATAAATCAATTCCCACCCCAATTCCACCTTGAACTCTCCTACTTATATGCTAAGAAAAAATTTTAACTCCTCCCATCTATGTCACACTGAAAGCATGCCAGAGATATCATGGCAGCAAAAATAGAAAATGATACTCCCATTAAATGAGGAATTCAATTCTTTGTCCAGTATCCTTCACCTCTGCTTTAGTTAGCTTCCAGAAACAAAAATAAAGAAGAGTAACCTCAGACTTACAGTAAGAGCTCCTTCAAGAATATATATATATATATATGTACATATATATATATAACAACTCATATTACAAGAGAGTAATGGGGTCCTGGCTTGTAACATAAGCCATGTCTGGGATGGAAGATACAACTGCAAGATTTGAAACAGACACCGAGACCAAGAAATTGAGAAAGCTAAAACATTTAATGCAATAAGGAAAAGGTAGCTTAAGGTTGCTAATCAAAACCTGTCAGTTAATCATTACGGTATCTAATAACTCACATTTGTGTAATCTCTGTTCTAGTTAGCAAACCTTTCCTTAAAAAAGCAGTACCTTAAAATGGGTTGAATAACAAGCAGTAGAGTCACAAAGCTCACACATATGCTGAGGTTAAATAGATGTGCATCTTTGTATTAAACCACAGACATCCTAAAAAACATTTTAAAGGGCAATTAAGGCCTAAAATGTTCATAAGTGACATTGTGCAGCAACGAGGCCAGTGTGCAGCAAAATCAAACTCAATCTACAAATAACGGGAGATCCTGGCAGAATGCTCGGCAGTGATTTTGCAATACTTTCACTGGAAAGGTTCAAAACATGCTGACCTTCAAAACATTCTTTCAATCTTATGTGTTTGCTCTGGAGTTTAGAGAGATTGAGCCATCTGGGTAAATTATAGGGGAGAGGTCTCTGTTACAGCTGAGATAACCCCCTCAGGTCTCACTGGTATTGTTTTGCTCTAGGGTGGATTTCTTGTTACTGGTATTAACTTGGAGTCTTTTTATACAGAACAAGTGACATTTTATATTTGGACATCACTAAAAGGGACAGTTTTCAGTAAGGAGCTTTTTGCAAATGAAATATCACTACCCCTAATATATACTATCCTCACTATTACAGTCATGAGAACAACAAAAGGAACAAAACTATTAAAAAAACTAAACAGAAAATATGAATGAAAAAACTTATTAGATCTGTATTAATGTGGCCGTTGTCAGACAAGACCGTCGGTGTTAAAGAGTCTCAGTGTTCTTCAGACAAATTATACCTATTCCTGCACAATTCCAGAAAATATCCCTTGCATCTCTCCCTTGGCTTTTCCTCGAGCCCGGAGTGGGACCGCGGGCAGCCCCAGCCCAGCGCCGGCGGGTGGCAGCACCGACCCAGCGAGCGCAGCAGACGCGCTCCTCCTGCTCATCACTGCTCAGCATTTGCAACGCGTAGTACGGCTCACTTCAGGTCTCCCTCCTTCCATTTGCTTTGGTTTGGTTTTGTTTTCAGTTCCAAGGGGAAATGCATAATATGCATGAGTGTGCAGGTGAATTAAGTGAAAGCTTTCATAATTTTTTCTTTGACTGAGAAAAACTAACCTTGAAATGGCCAGGCACAACCATAAAGTACCAGTACTTTGGGTACCATTGAAAAGAACACCTTTTCAATTACACGGCAACATCTTCTGAGACAAGAGACATAGCTCCACAAAAAAGCTTTTAGGTCACTACTCATTCTGCAAACAAAATACAGAAGCCAGGACTTTTCCAAAAGAGATGTGGTGGGGGGCAGGCTTCAGCTGAGAGAGAAGCTGGAGCCACATACAGATTTGTCAGGAGATTCAGCAGATTCATTAGCTATTACCTCTTAATTTGAAGCTACTAATTAAATACATAGCCTATCTCCTTTCAGTACGGATACACAGAACTCACAAAATCAAGCATTTTGTTCTTCAAATTCCAGTAAGTACCTATATACATACATATTTGCTTTTAACTTAGACTAATTTTGAAACAGGAAATGTGTGTCATCTGTACACATTTCTACACATTTGTAATCCTTTAATCACCATTAAAGGGAACTACTTTACCAGAAACTTCTTTTGCACTGCAAACCCATCTTGGCCCTTCTTATAAACATCTGCATTTCTGAACCTAAAACTGATTCATTTTTGATATATGATTAGAGCTATTTCCTATACATGCACTTGAGATTATTGTAACAAACTAAAAAAAACCAAACAAACTTGTGACTGTATATAAAAATCAAATTTTAGTTATTTATTTGAATAAATGCTGAAGTCACAGTCAAGACATCTACTAAAAAGCCTAGCAAAACAAAAAAACCCAAACGCCAAGCTTCCTCACCCACACTCAGGTACATTTATTCCTCTTTATCTCAGCTATTGATCCTCTTCTCAAACACTATTTTGACTCATTCCCCTAATTCTTAACCAAACCTTCCCAGTCAAAAGAGGCTACAGGTACTCCAGAAAGGAGTCCTCAAAACAGAAATGGGACTCACCCACAAGTATAAAAGCAAGAGTCCTCTACTATTCACCAGATCCAGGCTTTTGACTTTAAACATGGGTAAGGTCCTTAATTCCAGGGGTGGGAATGGCGCTACACAGAAGAACAGAAAGACTAGATACATTGTTAGAAGACAGGGCAGAAATTTGAGACCTAGGTGAATGCAGTTGAGACTCAACATGTGTAACAAGGATAGAAATCTGGATAGAATGCTCCTGGGCCTTATGGCCCTCATCACTTGGAGGAACAGCCTGAGAAGAAGAGGAGGGTCGCCCTTGTTTGGCTATCCTTTGTACACTTAGCGTTTGGAGATAGGTGAAGGAATACTCACCTATCCACCTGACTGCTGTGTGTGTCCTATTCACCAGGAAGCCATGCTGGGATTGCACTTTCACCCCACAAATCCTGTCATCGGAGGTTGCAAAAATCCTAGAGATTTGTGGCATACGGAAAGCTACTGCTTGCAACAGTGGGATTTCCTGTGGGAGATCTGCTTCCCCCACCTTCTCCGCTATCAGTTCTGTAGAGATGTTAAATGAGTTTCAGCCTCTAAACCTATATGCAGGCCTCTCCTTGCCTCCTCCATCTCTACTCCAACAAACTGTTGGAGTTACACTCTCCTTCTGTCCCACCACTTGGTGTTCACTGATGATCAGCTTATCCTCCAACACCCTGAACAACCTGAACAAAAGATCAGTTGCTAAAAACAGCTGATTTACTCTCTTCAAAAGGGTTCATTTCCCACAGGGTTTCCATGATCATCTTCAGCTGGATGAGGATGACTCATCACAATAATCATATTGTTGACCCTTGGTGCTGCTCAGCAGATGAATCAAATGCTTCCTGGTTGTAGAGGTGGTCAGCCCTTTTCTGCTGCCTGCAGTAAAGTTGTTCTGCTCAGCCCTGGTGGCAATGCTACCTGGCTGGCAGAAGTTCCTAGGGAGAAGGAGCCATTCCACCGCAGCACCAGCTATGAATGAAAAACCTTCAATTGTCCTACTTTTCAATTGTCCTGAGCCCCGGGTAGAGCTCAGGCTCATACTCCTGCTGTTGAGCTGGCAAAGGCTGATGGCACAGAGAGCGATCAGAAAGAGCAATTATGAGACAGTGGAGTCTCTCCACTTGAGGCATTGAGCTTTCTCTCCTCCCGTGGGAGGATGCATTCAGTCTGACTTGGACTCTGGCCTGATTCCTGTGACTTTGCAAAATAATCACAATAAGCTGGGAAACACGGAATGTCATAGGCAGTGACTACAGAAGAGCTGTCAGGCACTAGAGTGAGACTTTTGTTTTCTCAGTGATGGAAAGGAAAGGAAAGGAAAGGAAAGGAAAGGAAAGGAAAGGAAAGGAAAGGAAAGGAAAGGAAAGGAAAGGAAAGGAAAGGAAAGGAAAGGAAAGGAAAGGAAAGGAAAGGAAAGGAAAGGAAAGGAAAGGAAAGGAAAGGAAAGGAAAGGAAAGGAAAGGAAAGGAAAGGAAAGGAAAGGAAAGGAAAGGAAAGGAAAGGAAAGGAAAGGGTCACAGAAAAGTGAATGGAAGAAGTATTTTGTTCGAAGAGTGAGACCAAAACTGTGATAAAGCACCAGAGGATTTCAAGTGTTCACGACCAGAAGACAGAATTGTAAGTTCTTTCTCCTCCATGCCAATTCACTGAACAGTCAATTCTGAACCTGGAATTGCTGGTGGAGAACTCATCCACAGACTTCCAAGAGAACCTATGCAGAGATGGAGGGCGTGCAACGAGAGAGAGGCCCAGGTTGTACAGAACATTTCAGTAAAGAAAAACCTCTCTAAAAGAAGAAACTGAAGGCATGATTAATAATGACAGTAATTACTGACACAGTTTTTCACTTTGAGAAGAAATAAAGGGCTTAAAGTTTCATCAGGTTCACTAGAGCAATTCAATTAGAAACTAGGGCTTTTTTTATTTTTGAAAATGGACCTTTGTATACAGTGGAAAGTGTATACACGTTGTTATAATTATCATTAAAATAACTTTGTGAATATTCAATCATTGTTATGAAAAGTATAATTACATTCATGTTGTAAGAGCTTAATCTGGCACTGATTAAATTATTTGTTTTCACTGTTTTTCAACCACATATGAAGCAAGGAGCCATTCTCTATGATTTCACAAATTTCACCAAATCTGTTGTAGACTATTTCTCCAAATGACAAGTTTGTTTAACATCCACTGTTAATCATGCTATGATTTCACACTGTATTTATTTCATAGAAGTTAGACAGCCAAATGTTTCTGATATCACACATTAATGGTTCTGACTTGTGAACAGAGTATCAGCAGTGGAAAAAAACCTGAGACTCATTTGCCTATTACACCCTGAGAAGAAATTGTTCCATCTTCTCTGTACTTGTTGCCATAGTTATAATCTGCTGGTAATTCTACATATTTTCTGTTAAATAAGATAAACCATAAATATGTGTTAAACTGGAAATAATTCAACTATTTACATTAGAAATGTAATCCACTTGATTTGATCCTTTAGCTGCAGTACACCAAGTCTGCACAGGGACTTACAGGTCTACAAAGAGCTAATTAAACAGATAGAAAACAGATAAAAACACTAATAACTAAAAGAGGAGGGGGGAAAGAATCAGAAATTCATGACTGATAATAATGAGTTCCTCTAAATGTAGGTGTGATGAAAAGGATTTGGCTGAAAGTCAACCACATCTTTCACCCTCAAGTTTTTGACACGCAAAGAAACAAAAATGCAAATGCAACGAAATGGGCACTGCTGATCCAAATATTCTGACCTTAAGCAAACCAGAGATGTTGGTGACCATTATTTCACTATTCCTTCACAAATGCCTGAAAGATGTGAGAATATATTCAAAATATATCACTGAAGTTCATAATCCTTGTAATCAAAAGGAGTAAAAATTACTCCAGTTTGGGTGAAATGCAACCTTTTTTTTTTTTTTTTTTTTTTTTTTTTTTTTTTTTTTTTTTTTTTTTTTTTGAGCAAAGCAAAGAACTGGTAAAAACTATTTTTGAATACTAATTTCTAGTTCTTATAGTCCTGGCTTCTAAGGATAAAAACATAACTTCAAAAATGTTAATCCACAAATTCCTGTACATGCTGGTACTGGCAGTTGCATTATCTTCTCAAGAACGAAGTATCAAGAATGTGGGAAAAAAGGACACAGCTGTATAATTATATGATATTTAAGGATATACAGACAATCCTGAACCTTGACCCTTCCTATCTCTATTCCTATTAGACTTGCCACAAGCCTAATAATTACAAGCCCTACAGCAAGTTAAGACTAGATTTTGAGACCCACATGAGACTGGGCCACTGCTCATTTCCCATACTCATCCAGTCATTTTGTGCCACATTTCCTTGCATTTGCACACCATTAGACAGGGACGTAAGGATACAGAGGAAGTACAAGAGCAGAGGTAAATAATTAACTAGTAAGCTTCCTTTTCATCAGGGGGCAATTTCAATGAATGAGTGTCAAGCAAAGATTTATTGTTTTTCCTTCCTAGTTTGATGACAGCTTGTTATAGATACTGGGAAACCTTTCTTCAAAGAAAATAGTTTTAAAATATGTACTATTTAAGAGGAGAGCACCTTTTCATAAGATCTAATGTAACTTATTGTTACAAAACTATTGTTTTGTATTTGTGATGTGTAGGATTTTGCTTAAGAGTCAACAAAGAACCTCAAGCAAACCTCTGTCATCAACATACTCACAATTAGCACTTTTGTCTTCTCTTTATAAAGGGCTTTTCTTCTCAGAGTTTCTCAAAAGTTTCATGGATGCCAATCCCTTTTTTCAGGGCACAGACACTTTGACCCAAACAAATCTGTAAATGACAGAGGTACGATAATCAAAAACCAGAAAGCTTGTTATCCTTTCCTGTACCACCAGAGAGCATCACAGAGGTCTCTGTATCATGAATTTGCACACTTATTTTGATTTTTTGCTGATGATTTTTAATCATTTAAATGGAATATTTAATATAATTTAATGTATTTTAACAAATTATCTAGTTAAAATACATTCTCCTCTTCAATCTTGAAAGAATATCTGCTAATCTATATAAATAGATGATCATAACTATGAGAATGTGAGAGGATGTGGAACTTTCCAAAGAGGTTTGGCAGTCCAAAAAACTTTCTGTCAGTCTTAAGTGGTCTTCACAATGCTTGGCATAATACAGGCTCGTAAAATCCATTTGACTTCTTCTTTATGACAAGCATTACAAAAGATGAATGGTTTGGGATTCATCTTGTTTGCAATATATTGTCCAGTAGTATCAGATAAAGCAATGTGTGACCTTAAAGCAAGACTCATGTTTCACTTTTGCACTGCAGGAGAACATTTAACCTTTCAATACTATTGGATATAAATGACTGCATAATGGTGGATCACTGCTAGCAAGCAGGGTTGCTAATATGTTAACCTTCAGATTCTAAAGAGAGCATTGGATTAACAGTCTACAGAAAACAGAATCTGTCTCTCAAATAACTTCAGATCAGCAGATCTGAACTCCTAGTCACCAGGAGTTCATTTCTCTCCTAAGCATTCTGTCACAGCAACAGACACTCTGTCACATCCAGAAAGCAGCCTGAACCTTTAGCAGACTTGGGAACTGGGCAAGGAATCAGGGCTGGAAACTGCTAAACAGCGATGAGGTTTGGACACTGCACCGAAAGGCATCCATCACTAGAAATGTTCTACTAGAGACACATTTGTACCCCTCTGTTGTGGTTCTGGTGACCATGGGCAGAGCCCTCCTGATAGTGCTGTGGGGACACTCCCCTGGTGCTGACTCCCCTTTCTCACACAAGCTGTCTTTATGCTGAACCACAGCTCTTGCTCCCACATGAGCTATGGATTACGCCTGTGCCTGGCCACCAGCCCCATGGACTGACCCTGACATGCAAGCTGCCTGTCTGGCCTGGTCTCAGCCCTGCCCCTTCTCTACAGGATTGCCTGGTGATTGCTGGGCAGTACCTTACTCTGGATGCCTGACCAAACCTGCCCTGCCCACCATGCCCAGACACCACAGCCCTGCTCCCTGGCTATCGGGGCACCTGCCTCTGCTGGGCTGTGCTCCCCTCCCCTGTGCTTACACTCACCAGCCTGGCTGCTCCCATCTGAGGAATACATTCACCCTGAGTCATGGGACACAGGGTGAGCAACAGCAATAAAGCACAGTCAAAGAAGCACTGTTAAGGTTATCACCATTTTCAGTCACCACCTCATTCTGTGGAAAATAAAGTATCCTGCATTTTGAGATGGAATGGAAGCTCTCAGAAATTCTGTGTTTTGACCAGGTCAGTATGAGGAGAACCCTCAAGAATCAGAGAAGGGCTTAAACTGGATTAAAGATTATCTAGGTCCAACCCCTGCCCATAGGCAGGGATGCTATCCACTAAATCAGGTTGATCAGACCGCCATGCAACCTGACCCTGAACACCTCCAGGGATGGGGCACCCACAACTCTGGGCAACCTGCTTCAGTGTCTCATCCCCTCACCATAAAGAATTTTTTCCTAACATCTAATCTAAATCTCTCATTTTGTAGTTTGTAATTGTTTTCCCTTGCCCTGTCACTATGTGCCCATATAAAAAGTCACTCTCCTTCTTTTTCTTAAGTCCCCTTTACATAGCAGAATGCTGCAATGAGGTCTCCCAGGAGCCCTCTCTTCTCCAAGGCGTCATTCTTTTTTCTCTGAGACTCAGTGTGCTTGGGGAGAATCAACACATCCAGCTTCTTAAAGAAATGTCTCTAGGACTAATGAACAGAGGAGGTTCACTGGCACAGAGCAAAGCTTTTGACAGAATAAAGTGTACCTGGTCATGCTGCAACATGAACATGCATATTTTCTTTGATGAAGCCATTTTTAAAAATAATACAACCTATTTTCTGAGCTATTCTCTTGAATTTTAAAAGGAGCTAAAACCATAGGTGAAGTGCAACCATGGCCCTGATTGCCTACATAAAGCTTTTCAATTGCAACTTGATGAGATTTTTTGAATTTGAATTATTATTGAAGACTCAAAAGTCTTTCAGAAAATTACCTTCTTCTGCATGTACCAAGGATCTGCTTAAACTCTAGTAAGAGAATTAAGCTTTCAGTTAATATTTACTCTTAGACTGATTCTTAAACTAAAAAGTATATTATTAGCTATGTTCATTTATAAAAATTTCCAAACACATTAGCTATGAGACAAGCAAGCTAGAAGATGTACATTTGGATGAAAAATATCTAGAAAACATCTCTGCATCTCAAAAGATATTTATGCCATTTTAAGAAGAGCTTACATTAAATAAAGCAGAATATGAAGTAGATGTTACTGACACTTTTACAAAACATTCAAGTTTTCCTTAGCATTGAAAGTTTGATCCTTTGAAGCAAGAATTTCCCACATTTTATTCCTGGTAAGACTCTGCATGGATGATAAGTCAGACAAGAGGCTGGAATAACAAAATTTAAAGTGGAGCCTCACCATAGTCGTGGTAAACTCTAGAAGAGGTATTGCTGCATTTTTTGATGTCACAAAGACAAGTAAGAAAAGCTGGAGAGGCAGATGAAGCCTGGAAGGTATGTATCCCATCTCAGAATGACCTCTCTCATCAGACACAGTGCTTCTGCCCTGGGAGGAACCAGACAGTAACAAAAGCCCAGCACTGTCTTGGTTCTGTCCTGACTGTTCATAGTTAGTTTTGAAGAAATTCTTTGAAGGTCCACTAAATATACTATCATGAGCTTAATTATATCTTTCAGCTAAAAGCCCTAAAAGGTCATCTTCTTTGCCATAAAATAGGGTATAAGGCATGATTTTTTCGAGGATCCTGAACTAACATTGACATGGTATTTCCAAACATGCTTTCTAAAGAGAGAATTTTCTTTTACCAGTTTTGTACGTTTTATAAAAGTACAACTTTCTATTAAAATTTTTAACAGGTAACAACTAAAGCTTACTTGTGTCCTCTAAAATCATTAAAAAGAAAATACTTAGAAAGTTAAAATAATATATATAAAAGAAATTAAGTTTGAGAGCTTGACAGCAACTGTATCTCTTGAAAATCAGAGATTTTTATGCATTAGGTGACTATGATCCCTTTTCTTCTCTATTAAGATTTATCTGCAGTCTCAAGTAACCAAAAAGAACTGAAAGAGTAACAAATGGTGCTATTAATAAACAATGGTCCTTACAGATCAAGTTTATAGATATTTCTGTACTTTTTCTCCTCTCTTGCTTTATTCTCCGATTCTATTAGCAAGTCAACTTTTGCACTTGTTGGTGTGTGGAAAAGATTATATGCATAAACCAATTAGAGGATTGGAAGCGCTTTGCTCCTATAAGCTAGAGAACTAGTTTACTCATGGTGAATGAGCTAATTGAGTACTAGCAAGCTGGCAAGCTTTTTATATACCACCATAGACAACTAGAACAGTCAGGCAGAGAATCTAATCTATTACATAAGTATTACACAAGGACATTAACTGGCTCTTTCCTGCAGCAATGCCAAATTTAATTCTGATATGCTCTGGGTTTCATTATATCACATCCTGTGTTTGCAGTTAATATGCAAGGTTATGTGTAAGAGCTTATGCCAAAGAAAGCATATTTCTAAAGAAGCTGTCAAGGTACTAAAAGCTAACACTGTAGTTCCACTGCACGTTGCTTGAGATCAAAAAAAAATACTATGAATACAGAACTTCCTCCACTAAATCTTTATCAGATTAAGTATTTACCTGAACATTTAAAAAAGCAATAAATACTGTTCTAGAAATTGATAAGCCTCAAAAGATCAAGCTATCTAGTTTAGAATGGAGCTTATTGTGAGAGATCAGCTGATGTACCAAGCCCACACTTAGCTCCTGCCCCAAGTGAATCCTTCTGCGATACGTCACTAATATATTAACAAGTAGCTCTTGTACAGATGTACCCCCTTAACCTCTGCTAAATCCTGCTTATCCCTGGAACATGTCCCTGATGGCAAGGTTGAGCAGCTGGACAAATTATGCCTCTCCATTTAAACGGGAAGGTTTTCAAAGAAATAATCAAAGAGTAAGGCAAACTGCACTTAGTGGGCATGTTTTTCTGAAAACTATGGGATAAAATCTAAATTTGTCA
The DNA here is from genome assembly GCA_027886175.1 of Phylloscopus collybita. NCBI lineage: Eukaryota > Metazoa > Chordata > Aves > Passeriformes > Phylloscopidae > Phylloscopus > Phylloscopus collybita. Next base: position 26,357,104 of record JAJNNQ010000009.1, on the reverse strand, counting down.
ATGCCAAAGGTACAGCTCCCTTGACAAAAAGCAATAGCAGTGGGCATGGCAGATTGACAGATTCAAAGGTAGATTAAGAGGAGAGACGAGAGGAAGCAGCCTCTGAACATGGGTATGATGTCAATGAAATACATATATCTTCCATCTTCACTTTCACTTTGCAAGGTCCTGGTTACTTAGAAGTTGTACATAAATTGTGTACTGATGCTTTAAGCAAGACAAAAAATAGAGGATGGGAATGGGAATAGCAACAGGGCTCTGCATTTGCCTTTCTTCCTTTCTGTCGTATGTTTTTAATCCAAGTTTTTTACCAGTCAGACTTCTAAAGAAAAATTGAATACATTATTTGTGAAGAATACATTGTCTAGGGTGAACATCACAGAGCATTAAAGTGGGGAAAAAGTTACTGTATACATTCTAACTGAGCCTCCGATCTTGAACTTCTGATCTTCAATTGTTAGAAATCAGATTAGATAAAGATCTAAGATACACAAGACTTTCAAGCAAAAGGAAATGGGAGAAAAATCAGGCAAGCCAGTGCTCTAATTTAGCTAGAAGAGCCCTAGAATTTAAACAGCAATATAAGCACAACAGGCCTAAAAGCACAGAAAGATCAAAGAAAGAGCACTGCAGTGAGTCCAGGATGAAACAAGCAGTGAACGTAGGCATATTGTCAAGGCCAGACTCAGCAATAGGCATCAGTCCAATTCCTTAAAGAGTGACACCAATTTGGCCAAAGGCAGCAACAATGAAATGGCCACATGTTAGCTAACCTCTCTTGTGACAGAAGATCATGCTGAGTAAGTGATCTTAGGGATTACATCTAGTTTAGACCAACAAGAGACAAAGGAATCCCCTGATGTATCTAATGGGCTGTGCATGACATGACATCTACTCCAGAAGTCTTACACCTGCTCACATAAAATTATTGAATAAAACGTAAGTTCTATGCCACACCACAGTGTGATTTTTGAGAATGCACAATTTCATGCATCAAAATAAAGGTGAATCAGAAAATAATTTTAAAACAGGCCCATGGGGTCTAACACTGCACTGGGAATATGGGAGATGAAAAAAAATTTAACAAAAACAAGACAGCATATGGGGTTAAGACATTAGTAATTAGAAAAATACCAGATAATCTAGTACATTAGGGATAGCTAGGACCATGGTTCTCAAAGTCCCTCTATTAAGAAAAAACTCTTCAGAGGATGCTCAGATGCAAGAGGAAAAATATTGCAGAACATCTAGAATCAATATCTTCCTAAACCAGTACCAACAAAAGGATCCAGAAAGGACACTGTAGCATTTAATAAAGAAAAGAAATGGAAGAATGAAAAAACCCAACCCCAACAGTATTACAAACAGTGATAAGTAAAGGTTTTGTCCACTGTACCAGAAATGCCGTCAAAAAACAGGGTACACTGCAGTTGCTTATGTAAACATCCCACAGAAGCTACTTTTCAGGAAAAAGTCTTAAAATGTACATTGCATTTTTCTTCAGCCATGAGGGATGATCAGCAAGAACTAACTATGCCTCTTGGGAAAACACGAACTAGATGCCAAAGCAAAATTGAGTGTAGAACTGTGAGATCAGAATGTTTCCACAGAAAAATAAAAGCACCAAGACAGAGCTGGTAACAGAACTGCCAACTCTATCCATTAAGTTTGAAATTACAAATCTGGATGTTCTACAGCTAGAACATGCTATCCCAAGAGATCCATATAGACTGTTCTTTACCTGAACGCTGAACATTCAAAATGCTAAGCACTAAGGATTCACTAAGGAGAGAATCAGTGGAGGTAACTCTTACAAGGAGACAATTTCAAAAATTCCTCTTAGGTCTGCAGAGGAAGAATTAAAGAAACACTTTTTGTCCTGTCATCACAAAATAATGACACACTCTCCTCTTTCCTCTTCTTTCTTCTTCTGATAGAGTGAAAATAGAAATTAGCCACACAAACAGATACACTAAGTTTATTAAGAGGTAATTTAAATTAGGTATTTGCAAGCATGGTAGTAGTCATAACAGCAAATTGTAAGATTCAGGATGGTATTGAATCAAAGGTAGATAGCTTTTCAGAAACATAAAGCAAGGCTTGCATATTATGCCAGCTGAGGACTTATTTAAAAAAATAATCCTCCAGTGCAATTGCAGAATTTTAGCTGATTCTTTACACTACAAACTTTGTATTTTAGTCTTCTAGTGTGAGAGCATCCAGTAGCATTCCTAAACAGCACTCTTTGAAACAGAGCAGCTCTGAGCACAAGGAGAAAAAGGAGTTGAACTATTCTTGCACATGTTTTAGGCACTTCCTGGTAGGCACTGACTTTCATATAGGGATTGACCTTAAACTACCAGCTACTGTTCCATATTCAAATCGTCCCACAACATGAGATAAAACATTTTCATACAGATAAGCTTCCATCTCCCAGCTGTTTATTGTCTCAAATAACCTCATCATGGTGATAAATTCCCCACTTCTGTGCCTGCAGTCACTTTGCAAGAGATGGAATAGAATAGAAGAGTACATGAAAACATGACAAATGTGTTATTTATATTGTTTTGGTACTATAGGAAGAGCAGATGGAATACTGAGCTAAATTGTAAACTATTGCAAAAGAAAGCAGGACAAATATAATGACCAGAATAGGATGAAAAAAATTCAGAATCTGTTCTCAAAATACATAGGCCAATTCTTCGGCAAAATTCTGAACTTCAAGGAGGGACCCAAAAGCTAAAAGCAATAAGAAAGACTTTGGAGGCTTGGTGGGTTTGCTCTCACAAGAGTAAGTATAATGAATTCTTACTACCATTTTCACAAACAAGCCATAGTAATAATTAAAATTTTATTTTCTCTATCTGGTCAGCACAGCTAATTTTCATAATAATTTTTTTAAATTGCCTCAGTAATCAGGCCACTCAACACTGTTGACAACATGGTGCTGATATGAAACCAAATTTTTCTAGCCTTCAATCACAAGAGCAAAAAGCCTCTGACAGTTGTCTTCAATTTTTCTCTTAGACCTTTGATTTTACATACACCACATCCAATCACACAACTTCTCTGAGTATATTTAGTATATTCAAAACAGGATTATTTATAAAGCTTCATAATTCCATTCTGTCTGATTGCCTTTCCACCTAGATTCTTGTCTGATTTACCCACACCTAAAAAGAGAAGAAACATTTATGTTCAAGAGAAAGACTAATAAAAACCCCAATGTCTGAGTAGCAGGAATGACTTTGTCCTCCTTGATTAGCAAGCAAAATAAAATTAGCTAATGCTAATAATATGCATTGTTTTGAGGCATCTTCTGACGGATTTCTAATTTCTCTCCCTCTCTGCCATGGTTGGTTTGGTAGGTAATATCTCACTTGCCCACACAAACCCACCAGAATGTCTTACATATCCACTTCTGGTAAGGTGATATCCAACTGAATGGAACAAGGGAGTTGGCCTCACACATTCCTGTTGGTCTATCCACAGTCTTGAAAAGCCAAAATGGAACTAAATAATCTTGAAGGACAAAGTTTTAAGCAATATTCCCAAATCTTTGCAAGGCCACTGATTTTGTATCACTCTTCAGGGTTTCATTTATAAAATAAATACAGGCATTAACAGGGAATATTAGACTTTTTTTCAATCCAGTCAATTGCAAGGCAGCATTGCTCTAACAGGAGCAGACTATGAAAACAGGAAAAATACATATTTTTGAATTTTTTCAATACATTTTTGAATTCAAAAATTACATATTTTGAATTCATTGCAAATGCAGTGTTTTGCACACACACTCCTCTCAGGCCCTGAAGCCTCACTGCCAGCAATGCTCTACAGGATTTCTACATGCTCCTTTTCCATGCCTCCTCCCATTCACTGGCCACAAGCAAAATTTCAACTTGGTCTCCATAAAATAACTGAAAGACATTTTTAAAACCCCAGGATCTAGAAAATTCATCATTTAAGTGTCTCTACAATAAAATAATAGGACGGCTTTCCTATCAAATCTATTATCTGGGCTCTGCAACCACAAGCAAACAATAAAGCAGCAATTTACATCCATGGAAAGATGATGGAGAAAATCATCCTGGAAACCATTTCCAAACACATGAAGGGAATAAACGAGATTGGGAGCAATCAGTGTAAGTTTGCAGAAGGGAAATCATGCTTTAACAATCTGATAACCTTCTAAAAGGTGAGCAGCCTGTTGGATGAGAGAAGAGAGCAGCTAAAGCTGTTTACCTCAACTTGAGTTAAGGCAGACCCTATAACATCCTCAAAGACAAGTTGACAAATTAAAGGCCAGATAACTACACAGCTTGAAAATTAACTGAATGGCCAGGCTTGCTGGGTGGTGATCAGCAGCACAAAGTCCAGTTGGAGGCAAGTCACAAGTGGTGTAATCCAGGGATCATTACTGGGGTTAATATTGTTTAACAGCTTCACTAATGACCTGAAATGATGTGACAGAGTGCACCTTAGCAAGTTCACAGATGATGCAAAATGGGGAGGAGCAGCTGAAACACCACATAGCTGTGCTGCCATGTGGGACCTTGACAAGCTGGAGAGCTGGTTCAAGAGGAACCTCAATTTTAACAAGGGGAAATGCAAAGCCCCGAAGAGAACTGTGGAGAAGAATAAACATGGGCACCATATGCACTGGGGACCAACCTGCTGGAAAGAAGCTCTGCAGAGAAGGCCATTGGGGTCCTGATGGACAACAAGCTGATCACAAACCAGCAGTGCAGTTTCAAAGAAAAGAAGGGCAACATCATCCTGGGTAATATGAAGTACAATAGGTTAAAGCAAGTGAACCTCCCACTCTGTTCAGCACTTGTGTGACCATAGTTTGAAGCACTGCACAACCAGTGCAGACTGCCCAGTACAAGACAGATATGGACTTTATGGAGTGAGTCCAGCACAGAGGTGATAAAGGGACTGAAGCATCTGTTGTATGAGGAGAGGCTGAGATTCTTCAGCCTGGAGAAGAGAAAGCTCAGGTACATCAATGGGTGTAATGGATTGGGGAAGGGTATAGCTCAGAGTTTCATCCATCATACTCATCATAGGGGGAGTTGGATTAGATGACCTTTAAATGTCCCTTCCAACCCAGATTATTCTATCATTCAATAAATATATGATCCAAGGAAACAAGAATGAGAGAGACAGACTTTCCAGTAGTGCCCAAAAATAGGTCAAGTGGCAATGGGCACAATGAAAACACAGGCAAGTCCATGTGAACAAAAGACAACATTTCTTTACTGGTGAGTGGGGCCAAATATTGTCATAGGCTGCCCAGAGAGGCTCTGGAATCTCCACTTGCAGAGGTATTAAAAATTTGACATGGTCATGGGCAACTGGTTCTAGCTAACTCTGCTTGAGCATGGGGATTAGTCTAGACGATTCCAGCCTTCGACATACAGATATGAATGAATAAGTGATGCTGAACAGTCAAGGATATCCTAAAAGCAGAATTTGTTCCTCAGATGTATTTAGATAAACCCCAGGATTATTATCCCTGCTTATATTCAAAGGAGCTTGGTAAGGATGTGCTTTGAAGAGTTCCATTACTGAGTGGATGATTATGTAAGTTGTATACTGTACTACTGCATTTTTAATAGGGAACACACTGTCAACACCATCTTTTCCGGCAGCAGACTATAATCCCCAGGCAAGATAAAATCTGCTGTTTCCACCAAGTATCTGCAGGCATTGTGGAGCAAGCTGAGTTGGAAACTGCTGCCTAGCGCCTAGAGGAAGATAATTCTTACAGCTTGCTTCACAGGTCTGGTAGGAAGTCAGCTGAAACTTGGGAGGAGCCAGAAGCTGATAATTTGCTGACTGGTATTATCACATTTCTTTATGCTTAATGCCTTGTCAGCAAGGCAGCAGGTTTTAAAATTCATACCAAACTTCTTTTCCATGCCTTTGAGAACTATAGGTTTGATACTGTGGGTTCTGGCAAGATTGAAAAAAAAAAAAGGAAAATGCTTGATATTTTAACTCCAAAATGTTATCTCTGCATAATCTAGAGCATGAATTTAAAAAAGGTCAGCTGTTATATGTTATGCAACTCCTCCCCAATAGTTCACCGAATATAAGGAATTTTGCACCCAGTAAGGGAATATAAACTGATTTACCCATACAGGCAGGCTTCCCAGCAGAGCAGCCCATAACCTATATTATCATGTATAATTTAATTAAAAAATAATTGCTGCCAGAATGTTGCAATACTTGTCAGATCACTCATCATCTGCTGTTTTATCAGCAATGGTACAAAAATGAGCCAACAATCATCATTACTTGTGGATGTTTAGGAGGAGGTTAATTTCAACCAATCAAGAGGGATATCATAATTAAAATATTTAAAGATGTGAAGGAATTCTGATGCCTCAAAAATTCTAAAAAGATGTGCATGGGAAAGGTAAGAGATTGTACATACAAATGATGAGATACTACCTTTGTAGATAAAAATTGAGCTGAAAAGCTAAACATTATGTAAATTAATATGTAAATTAATTGTAGATTCCTCTCCCATCTGCTTTGTTTGCAGATTTTATAGTGCCTTGATGTTACAGCAATAAAGCAGGATGACTGTGCTTAGCCTACTTATCTTCTCTTGCAAGGACAAATCTTTTTCAACCATCTCTGCACAAGGCAGAACAGCACAGCAAAGTATCAACACAAGGGTTGGATGATTTAATACAAACAGTGTCATCTGGCAGGAACTTCCAGTATCTGAAGCCACACTTTTCACTTTTGATGTGGCAGAGAACATACTGCCCTGTTCTCAAAAACTCATTTAACTTTTTTTATGGAATGCCAATATCAGAACAAGATGCTAACCACAGTTTTAAAAACACATAATTTCCAAAGTAATGTAACATGAATTCCACCTGACTTCAGATTCACGATATACAGGAAGACCTCTTATATCGTCTACTTTTAAGGCAATAAAGTATTTTTACGTTATGATAGTTCCCTACATACACAAGACATCCTAGAAGAAGCAGTACAAAACTTATATGCACCAAGTTCTGTAACATGCTACTCCATGCTCTGTAATGTGTTACCTACTAAGAAACAGGCTTCAGTGGCAAAATACCTGTTGTAAAATGGTGACAGAGAAAGGGTGACAAGAAACATAGAGACAGAATTTCTTCATAACTATTTTCACTGCAAAACATGCAAAGACATCAACAAAGTAATATTGATTGCAATATAACTAATTCACTATTATCACAATATATCATAGTATCACTAATTCAATATCACAATATCACTACTAGTTTGCCCAGAGAAGTTTTAGATGTCCCATCCCTGGAAGTGTTCAAGACCAGACAGGATGTGGCTTTGAGCAACCTGGTCTAGTGTGGAGTGCTCATCGCAGGGAGGTTGGAAATAGATAATATCTAAGGTCTCTCCCAGCTCAAACCATTCTATGATTTTGTGATTGTAATTCCCCCCTGATTTTTATTCCCAAGTCCATTCATGTTTTACCACCACAACCCAAAGGAGATGGTAGTAAAAAAAACATATGAGGAGGAAATCAACAGCTCCTAAGCACACATGGCTGGGTGCTAGGGAAGGGGCATAGTGGCACAAGCCAAGCAGTGGCAGTTTGACGAGTTTTAAAGCATTCTATTTGGAAAAATGATGTGATGATTTTGGTTTCTGGTTATTTCTTTACTCTTAGCTTTGCTTCAAACTAATTTCTTTAGTGAATTATTAAGAAAGTTTGCTCAGTGGGTAATTTCACAATCATAAAACCTCTTGCCTTTCACACATAGGTAAGATAAGATGCTGTCATTGAGTAATTCTTCACCATATGTAACTGCCACTACACTTACTGCTATTTGAAATGTAAAATGCAATGTTTATTATTTAAGTAAAAACAGTTCAGCAGAACTAGGCACCACCAAGAAGATGAGACATTTAATTATAAGCGGTGTTTTATGATAAAACATAAATTCACCTCCTGATTGCTGTACCACTAACTAAAAGGCACGTCTACCATACAGGGAAGTGATAGGAGCTGAGAGCAATACAGCCCACACAGCCACGGTACTTTGCCTGTTCTCAGATCAAGAAAGGTAAATTATAACACCCAAAGGTTTTTCTATACAATTATTTTTGGCAGGGTCAATTAAACTTCATGAGCATCTTTGCTGCCAGAGCTGAAGCACTTCAGATCATGAACTGTTTTATTTCAAGATAATTTATCTTCCACGTACTACATTGCTTTCTGGGATAAGTTATAAAGCAGATAATAATAACAGTCACACAGCCTCAGCCTATTCACTGCACTTAGTGAAAATGCCAGCAGGTGGTTACTATAGATACACAAAGCAAACTATTTCCACATCTGAAAAGCGCTCAAGCCACAGCCCACTGCAGTAAGGCTGAACTGTGGCTCATCTACAAGAGATAAGATAGTGGCATGAATTAAATGGTGAAAATCTCACTCTGCATTAGCACAGGCTAATCCAACATAAGTATATCCTCACTGCACAGCAGACACACTGCATTCCATTCCCTCAGAGTCTGATGGATGTTAGCGTTGCATAAACACTAATAACTTATCACAACTATACACATGCCCAGCATTCCTTCCCTTTCCTCTCTTGGTGACTGATTCAAACTAAGGCAAACTACTGGAACTGAATGTTACATGATGACATAGCACTACCTTGGGTTATTTCTTTGCAAGAGAGGTCTACATCCTTGGCCACTATACAATGGAGTGCTAGAACAGTGCCCTGTCAGGACTTCTGTTACATTTCTGTAACAGGATGTGGTTTTTACATCATGTCCACTTTGTATCACACAAGGAAGGATTTCACAGACATTATCAAAAAAAACAACTATAATTTTACAGCTTTTTGTCATCTCTTGTAGCTTCATACTCTTATTTCTTTAAGCTATTCTTCTAATGGGGGAAGCATGCATTGTAGAAACTATGCCAAGAAAATTCTCCTTAGGAAGAGCTTGAAGTAATTTACGGTGTGTGCAAACTGTGCTGAGTGTTTCTTATGCTCAGGCAAGATAGCTATACTTAAAGAATGTGACAACTGCTTAACTGTGCAAGTATCAGTATAGGCCAACCTTGGCCAACAGCAAAGATATTCTAGGTTTCTTTACCTAAGTAAATAAACTAATATTTACCTAAGTATGAGCTTAGTCAGTAGACCCAGATTTGAACATTTTAAGCTTTTTTTAAAAAGGGAGGCAGGGGCAGAATTTCTCTGCTAAGGCAGCAGGTAGCATATTTTTTAAACAGAGTATTATCATTTCTTACTAATTGTTATATTTCTAAATGACTTCAGGATTTTAGTGTAAAAGACATGAATAGTGAATTATCTCAGATTGAAATGTAATATAAACTGGAGTATATCAGAGTATTTTGTAATTCAAAATTCCTAAACTACACAGTAACTCCTTATTTTTCTTCCATCCTTTCCTCTCTGGAGTTTCATAAAGCCTCTTCAGAAATAGTTTTGTGATTGTGTTTATTCTGTCTGTTGAAGAAATTGTATAGTCATTAACAGCTGGGTTTGTTGAGGTAACACTGACAACATGACATTTGACACTAGAGAGTAACTGTCAGTTCGAACCTCACTGTGAAAGAAAAGTGGTTGCAGATACAGGAATTGTGAATAGGACAGACAAATGATTAATAATTAATTAGGATAATAAAATTATCCTAAGTAACTCAGACCGTTTAGCAGTCAGTGAAATTCGTTGTGTTTATCACAGGTATCACTCTCAATGAAATCAGATGATCTTTTTTGATTAACCAGACATAGCATCTATGAAATACTACAATAATGTGAAAACAGCTCTTAGAATTTATATTAAAAAGCTTTGCCAGATAAAATATATAGGTGCTACACTACTAATATGTAAATAATTCTTAAAATTGATATTAAAAAGTTATGACAGTGCTATGCCTGCCATAGTGTTCTAAGTGTCTTCTGTAATAATCAAGGGAATTCATAGCTTAATTTAACAGTGTAGCATGCCCTGAGCAGAGAAAAAAAGTACTTTCAATGAAGAGAAAACATCTGCCAAGACACTTATTTATAGAGGCATGTGATAAACAGACTCATGTGCTCATTAACTTAAAAAAATCCAAACATTCTTTCCTGATGAATTTACAAAGCTACCATGTATCATAACTTAATAAACCTGTATTTCAAGATTTCTTATTTATGTTTTTGTTTGGCTTTGCTTTCCTTTTATTTATCAACCTTCTCAGTGCTGTAACACAATTCACTATTCTGGTTAGAAAAGCAATCAGACATGTTCTAAATTTCCAGCATAAGTAAACTAAGCTTTGTTAACAAGTAGACTTTCTTATGTATAGCACTTTTAAATCAAGGACTTCAAAGGTTATCATGAGGATAATCTAGGTTGTCAGAACACAGAGGATCAACAAATTGATTATATTTTATTTTTATTTTATATTCATTTTGTGAATATCATGGCTGAGATCCAGTTCTCCTACTTTGAAAGCTATTCTGAGTCAACAACACAGTAGACATTTTTGAGAAGTTACAACAAACTAAAAATATGAATTCTTACTACTGCATTTTATACCTTATGGAAAGGTTCTGTTTCAAATTTTTTTTCACCAAAAGTTATTTCAGAAAATGACTTGCAAACCCAGAGAAACTAATGAAATATGCTTTTTCCTCTGGCTTTTTTGGACATTGAATAATGCTGTCAAAAGGCAACTGGCTAAGCAACAACTAGCAGGGTCATACATGTTTGCAGATATAACATTTAGAGTTATGGGCAGTAAAAAAGTAGAAGACTTCAATAAAAATTAAGGTAGAAAACTCTCAGTCAAAAGAATAGGGAAAAAATTCTCACATGTTTGGACTTCTACTAAGGGATAGTTGGAACTCTCATCCTAGAATGTTTACAGCTGAAAAGCTGACTTAGAGCAGAGCCCAGCCCTGTATGGCAGAGAGGGGAACTGCAGGGCCCAGAGACCTTCTGTCTTCCGTGACTGTACAGCACAGTTACTGGATGTGAGCTCCTGCTCTCCCCCCGGGTTTAAAAAAGGATTGGAATCAATGTTACAGAACCCCTAGTTCTTTAGACACATTCCTCCTTCAGCCACACCAGATCCTTGGTGAATGCAGATTGCTCAACAGGGGAAGTAAGGCAAGCTCGGTGGGACCAGTATTACCTTCCACAAGACCACCTGACATAGCTGACACCACTATTTGCTCTGGTCTGAAAGGATGAATAAAGATTTGAACAAATGGATCCCAGTTTATTTTACTTATTTTTATAAATTGCACAATTTGAAAGAAAAATGTGATTCCCCTACGGCAAAGGAGAGCTAATGAGGTAATTAATACGGCAAAGAGTGACAGAGAGAAACAGAACTGCTACTGGTAATATTAGAGATTTTTGTGAAAGACAAACAAAGAAATGATGTGGAAACAATTAAAAATATTTTTAAAAAATTAAACACTTTTAAATAACCATCATGGAATTCAAATGTCGTGAGACACAAAAAATTATTACTGTTTCCAAGAAAATATCAAGAGAAGTAATTTCCTTGGTAATTCCATTCCAGATGAAAGAGTGATATATTAACATTGAAGAATTGTACAATAACTGAGCCCTGAAACCACTCAGTAAATCATTTAACAGAGTTTGGCAAATAGTATCAGGAAATGCTTAAAAAAAGTCTCTCCCCTTCAAGACCCAAATCACTGCATATGAGTCTGAGGTACTAAAAAATTCTTCATGTTAGCTTTATTTATTATAAAGGAGAACTATTACAAATTGATTTAGTTTCACATTTTGATTTAGTTTCAAGTTCCTAAAACTTCTTCTTGATTTTAAATTAATATATTGTAATCTTCTTGTTTTCTTACTTATTTTCCCAGAGTTAAAGAGTTGATCACATACCTGACTTCAAGAGCTGGCATATAAATGCAAGGTGCAGCAGGAAGTGACATAAGTAGTTCATTAGGTAATCTCTGATCCTTTCTCTATCAGGGTCAGATATTTCTACTAAAATAGTATTTCAGAAACCAGAACTCATAAGGTGAGACTGAGTTCTTGTACAACTTCAGTAAGTCCAATGAGTTCTTTGTAGAGATGTCCATTTCAATGTCAAGAATCTCATGTAAAGGTGCACTTTTTGTCTCTCAGATCTTTGCACTGCATTATCAACTAGGCATTGTGCTTCTTGTAACAAGTCACGTTGCTGACGTACAGCAGCTTGTTCTGTCACAAAGGGCGGGGGGAACCTCAAGTGCATTATAAATCATTCAGTAAATATATCTTGAGGTGAAAGGTACACACAGAATGCAAGAGAAATACACATCTTAAAGGAATAATAAAAAGAAGTGTAACTTTTTGTCAACAGCTTGCAATATGTACTGTTTACAAATACAATCCAATCCTTGCTGGATCTTCAAAAACTGAGGTGATTGTCACAAGCACAATTCCAGAAAGTTCTTTTGCACTACTCCTAAAAGCTGTGTAATGGAAATCTTTTTCATAGTACTTTTATTGCCCTGTAATGGCAGCATTTCTCAGTGTTGCCCTTACCAGTGCTAACACCGTTTGATATCCTCTAGGTTTGAAAACATTTAGAACTAAACAGTGCTGTATGAGAGACACCAAATAGCAGCAGGAAGGTCAACTGTGAAACATGTCACTCTGCTGTCCTTACATACTCATCTTACAATGTGAATTCTGATTCTATTCTGTTGCTGTAAAATAGTTTTCTCTAATCAATATGAAAAATATAAGTTTTTTTAATTACTTTTCTCTTTCCACAGAGCTTTGCTCAGGCAGCCATTGGTCCACTACTGACATTATTCCACTGAAAGCACATAATCATTGAATAAACATGAGCTGCCAGAAATTGTGGATTTGCACAGAGGCTTTGGGAAATCTGTGAGTAGGCTTTATTATACATAAGACAGACTGCACAAAGAAGCACCATTCAATGAGCCAAAACTTAAGATCTTAAAAGTCGCTACATTTAAGCTAGCAAATGCTTTTTGAGAATCTAGATCTCTAGTTTTCTTAATATGAAAACCTTATTTGAGGGATAATTTAGCTATGGTAACTATTTCATTCTGAAAAAAAAAAAAGTTTGTTTTATAAAAGTTAGGTAATGATTAAAAAAAGTTCTTTCTACAAGCATAGGATACATATTTATGTATTTAAAGAGACAGTAAACCAAAAATGTTACTTTCCTTTCTGAAACCAGGTTAGATATGCTGGAAGGTTCCTGTGAAACAGTAGAGAACACCACAGTATCTTAATTTGTCCTTTTATTCTCTTCTAGTTCACTGAAATGCTCCTGCATGCAAGTCTCCTATTTGCCATTATTCTTTTCCTTCATATACATTTTCAGTTTGTACATCTCTCTGTAACTAAGTCAGCTGGTTCTAAGCACATTAGTAAGTAATGTGACAGCAATGGACTTAGTTGTGTTTCATAAGCTCCTGGAAAACTGTGGAGTTTTCATGGCCTAACACTCATCACAAACCCACACTTCTTTTTTACATTACTTTTCTAACCAGAACTTGTTGGATAGGATTTTAGCTGGCAGAGTGAATTCACATTGCAAACATCACCCTGAAATTTGTGCTGGTAGTTTGCATGTAATATGTGCTGGAATAGACAGTATTTGTGTGGTGAAAACAGTTTACTCATTTGGCACAAAAAGATGTGATAATGCCACTCATCAGGAAAACATACAGATGGCAGTTGGATTGTTCATATTCTATATTCTCTCTCTCTCAAGTGAAGTTGTCTTGTTTGGTTTTCATGATGATTCATCTGATGCTGCCTGGTGGGCAACTCTAGTGCTAAAAGCCCTGTGGGGACAGAGAACACAGCCTGGCAGGCATTACAGAAGTTCTCTGATGTCCACATTCACACTTCCAGTAAAAGCTAACACATTTCCAAATGCATTCTTGTCTATTCTAACTTCCTTTTCTGAGATCTCTCTGATCAGTCTTTCATCCTGTTGTCATATGGAAACATTTTATGCTTCTGTTAGAACATCAGTTCATAAATCTCTTTCAAAAGAAGCATCATTCTGAAGACATTTCTTGAATTCACTGTATATACCCTCTTGCTTTGTATATGTTCAGTACGTGATCAAGAAAATCTGTAAGACTGACTGACAGACTGAAAAAAATCTACCTAATTAGTCCTCACCAGATTTAGCCAGCCCTTCAAGCAATGTTCTGCCAGTGTAAGGTCTTCCTTCTCTCTTTCTAAATACCTGAAGATTTGCCAGAGTCTGAGAGAATTATTCAGTGGTATTATGTCTCTCAACAAGTTTAAAGATAAATCAAACCTGAAGTGGAAAAGTGATGTGATATAAACTGCATAAAAACAAAGCATGATATAAAAAAAGAGTGGATGTGCAAGCAAAATAAAATTATGGGAAAAAAATGCATTCTGAATGCTATCTTGGGGGAAAAAAGAGACTTTGAAAGATTATTACATGTTTAAAAAACTTACCAAACCATACAAATAAATTACTCATTTAAGATAGGTTGCCTTCAGAAGCAAATTATTAAGACCTGCACTACTAGACTAAATGGAAGTAAAATTTCTTTAAAAAAACCCACTTTTTTCTCCCAGTTGGCTCCAATTAGGACTTTTTTTTTTCATTCAAGAAGAACAGAACAAAATTATTTTAATACACTGCCATGTGACAACTAGATAATACATCTACCAACGAGACCCACCAATACACACTAAATTTTTTCAATGTCATACACAAATACATTTTCTGTGGTTATGCCAGAAATCAAGCTACAAAAATGGCTTGCCCATTACAGTACAGGGGATCTACAAGAAAGGCAGGAAGAAAATTCAATTATTGGAAGTCGCAGTTTTAACCACACCATCCCCTTTAAGAATTCTCTGTAGTAAAAAAAAAAAATAATATGTTATAATTTTCTTTTTTAAAAGAAGCTCAAACATAGGAGCAAACACTGATGAGTTTTGAATTGCTTTCAGATTTATGCCTGCCTAAATGTGAACAGAAGTTACCCTATAAGTTTTAGAAATACTTGGCTAGACACCAACCACTGTACTTACATAAGGCCATATAATCACCTGACACTTGTAGCTGCCTCACTGATTTTCCAAGAATTTTAATCCTCTTTTCCTGAAACTATCCCTTTAGTGAGAAAATATGTTTATTCTATTTCTCATATGCTTACTTTGCAGACAAACAGTTTCATTTATCGAATAGGACAATGATATTTTCCACTTTCAAACATGAGAAATCAAGAGACTTCTTTGTACAGTGAAGTACAAAGTGTGTCTTTCACATACAAGAGCCCATTTCTCAACTGTGCACTCCTAAGCTGCTTCTACACATTTAGAGCCTTTCTAGAGAATAATGAAGGTTCCCAGCTGTTCTCTTCTGCCAAGCAGCCAAACCATGACATCATCATGTTACACACACACACACACACACACGGTGGGTACACAGCTATTAGCACAAAGAGCAGACCAGAGACTAGCTGCTTGATGGTTGGAGGCAGATGTAGCCTGAACTTCTTATTTCCAGAGGTTTTGATTTTACAGACTCTTTAAATATATTACAGATAGTTATGTAGTTATAAATATATAACTAACATATTCATCTTGCTTTCATTTCTGTTTTCTGTTAGATATAAAATGTGATAAATAAAGTTCCTTGTCCCATTAAGCCAGTGGAAGTTTTAACTGCAGACTTCAAAGAAACCAAAATCTGTTTCTTTATTGTTTATAATGTCTCTGACTAGCGACTGTAAAACTGGAGATTTTGGTGTCTGGCTTTTTGCATGTAATTTACACTTACATCTTGTGTAATAATTAAAGGTTCCAAAATGACAATAAAATGTATTAAGAAGTGTGTGAACCACAAATTGCAGAAAGTCAGAACAACAGGCAATTACCTTCACTTTAAAAAGGATTATTCCATGCTTTTCCTACAACAGAATAAGAGTTTGGTTGAGATTTGACTGCTGGAGGTCTTTGGTCCACCTTCTTATCAAAGGAGACTGAACTAGAGCAAGTTCTTCAGGCTATATCCACTCAAGTTTTTAGAATTTCCAATAATTAAAACTCCACAAGCTCTCTGGGCAACCTGTTCCGGAGCTTGACCATACTCATGGTTAAAAATATTACTCCTACTTTTTATTTCAGTTTGTGCTCATTGTCTCTTGTTCTGTTAATTCTTGGCAGTGGTGTCACCTTGAAGTTGTACACATAATGGTGGAATATTTGGAAATGTCCACCATTACAAAACCACCAGCACAACTCCACTTCTGCTGTATAAAAGGTCACTCAAAACATCATTCGCTGTCAACAACTAGTTTGTCAAAGCAAATTTAAATTCCCACCACACTCCTACACAAGCACTTCCTACTATTACTCCTGCAAACATTTTTTTCCCTAAAAAACATCCTTCATAACACTTCTACACTGTCTGAGGTTCCAGAAACCAGAAAGGGCTTGTGATACAAAAGGGGGAGAGGGTGGGTGATGAAAGAAGCTGCACCTAGAAAGTCAGAGAAAATTCTTAGAAAACAAGTATTACTTCTGTGGCTGCATGACACATAAAGTAGGAGGAAAAGGAGGAGAGCATCAAATCAATGGCTAGGAAGAGCCACTGACAACTCTGCAGAAACTGCCATTCTGTGATTTCCAACACTTTCCTCCCTCAACATCAGCAAAGCAGCAAAAAGAAGGTACCACAAGCTGTACACTGTGCTGCAGCTCTGGCACAGGTGGAAGAGAAAGTGACTGCTCTAAGTAGCCATGGGTATCTGCTTCCTTTATCTACATCTAAAGATGGACCTCTGTGGAAATTTTTCTAGTGCAAAATGAACTGGTAGTTTGTGGCTATACCAGGCATTTCACTGCCCTAGCACTTGTGCAGATACAGTAGTTTAGACAACAGCACAGTGGTTGAGACAACAGCAAAAGGCACAAAACAGTGTGTGGCGCACACATGGACTTTACTGCACCGTGACCCATTCTGCTCTGACACAACACGACTGGAGGCCACCAAAGGACGTGTTAAGGAAACTTTCCTGTCTGACCATTCAGAAGCCACTCCACCAGTTACTCTGGTGCCACCCAAGCCAGAACTGAGGTCTCTTTGCAGCTACACATGCCACCCTCACACAGTCAGACCAGGTTTCCCTACTGGCTCAACTCCAGGTTTTCCATAGCAGAGTCTCAGACCTCTGGATCCCTCAAATATTTTAATCATGATGCAATAACAGAATAACAGCCTGACCATGTGCTGCCAAGAACAAAGAAAAACCTGGGGGTTTATTACCCTCACAGTCAAAGCACAGGAAGATCTGGGCATCCTCAGCTCCTGCAGTATCTCTGAGTGTCTGGTCCCCTGGCTGGCACCACAGGTCCCTGTGCCCTTTGTTGTGCAAAGGTTGGTTCCAGTTCACTGCCTTGTGTGGGGCTCTCACCACCAGAGCTCAACCTGGAGCTGGCACTGCAGCTGCTCACGGAGCTACCAGCACTGAGTGCACTCCATTCCTCAAGAGCCAGAGCATGTCAGGCCAGCAGTCAGTTGCCTAAAAGCATGTACAAGTGCAGGAATAGTTCTCTGTGTGAGCATAAGCAAGTCCACATTCTTGCCCAACAGCTGAAATATCCACCATCTCTAATATGATCAAAGCTTTGGTGGCTCAGAACTCAGATGCCTTCCATGAGGATTATGCAGATCAAGAACAGGATCTGTCCTGTGGGACTCATGAAATTCAAAATCTAATGCCAAACCAAAATAAAGTAAATATAAAATTGCAATTATTTAGTAAAATTCCTACCTAACTGAAGCAGTTACGCGTAATGGAATGAAAATAGTTTAAAAATAATCTGTTGCTCCCTGTTACTAAAAATTTGTTTATTCTTTTTGCTGTGTTCAATAACTGTAGTGTTCCACTGAAAACCTCAATGCAAAATTCAGTTTTTAAAGCTTTACAAACTTTTCATACTAAATAATTACTTGAAAGGTTGGCAGAAATCTCTATTTTTGTCTTTTATTTTCACTTTCCTGAAAGTGCAGTTCTTTTGCATTCAAATATATGTTGCTTTTGGGATGCATTATGTACGACAGAAGTAATTAAAAATTGCTTACAATGTTAGACCATTAGTTCTGTGCAAATAGAGCTGACTTTAGTTTCTTGCTTGAAAGATTTTTTGACAAATAATGTAATTGTTAACTGCCAATTTTCTAGGGAGAAAACTAAACATCATTTCAAACTGTGATTTTTTTCTCCATCTCATCTGAAACATTGTTCCCAACTAGTTTATTAAATGCTGAATAAATATATCTCCAACTCAGCACATTTAGCAAGTTAAGCAGGAATTCAAAATTCCTTTCTTCTAAGGGCCAAGCCTGCAGGAAAACATCTGCCTGGAGATATGTGAATTTTCTTCTTCATCATGAGAAACACATTCTGGCCAGAGAATTGTAAAGCACAACAAGCACATCAAATCCTTCTAAAATTCCCGGATGTTACCAGCCTAAAACAGAAAACACTGAGAGTTGAATTTACATGAAATAAAGCATATTCTGTCAGCTGTTCCTAAAGAAATAAAAATATTTCCAAATTTTTAATAATTCAAGATGTGTATTTGTTTGTCTGTCTGTAACTTGACTAAGTGGGCAAAAAATTAAAAAACAGCTTTTGTTCTATCTGCAAGGAAAGAAAAACAGAAATTGGATGCTGACTTAGAAAAAGAACTTCTTAACCTTATTCAGCACTATCTAACAACTTCCATGATAACACTGGAATTTTTAATGATCATCATGATTTTGCTTTGCAGTTTTTAAGCGCCCTTGAGCATCTTCAGAGACTTTTTTGGTTAAGGCCTGATCCTAGCTCCAGGAGCCAAGCAGTGGAACTACAAGATGGTATCTCCACTGCAGGAGAAAGAGCAGTGTCTTCTCAAAGTATTTAAAGCAGGAATACAGGTGGGCACAGGTATTACTAATGACAGTACCCCTGGCTGCTTTGGAGGGAAGCTCACGCACTTTATAAAGTTCAGAAGATCCTTTCCTTTTCTACAACCTCTAAAATGCAGCAGTGATCCTGACCAGAAGACCACTGTACACCAAGGGGCAGTGAACCCCACAGAAGGGAAGCAGAGCAGCTCCACCAGCCCCATGCTGCACATCCAGCCCAACCTTCAAGCCTGTGATGGGCAGCACATGCCCTTGGCTGCAGGACAAACCCAACCAGCTCACTGCAACCAGCAGCTCCACCTGCATGTCCTCCTCCTGATCTAAAAGTGCAGCAAGCAATTTTTAAGTGAACATCCCTTCTGGTACACAATTCAAATTAAGAATCAATCAACCAAGCTGTTGACTCGTAAGAAATTTCTGGAATGCAGGAAAGCACACGGCACCACTTTTACAACAGAAGTACAAACAGGGGCAAAAGTAGTAATACTTTTTTTTTTTTTTAAGATTTAAAGCACTTACTACCCTCTTCATTCAAGACCTCTTTTTTTTCCAGAAAATGCTTTAAAAAACTAATGGAAATGCAATTTTTAAAAAAAATATTTACTACTTTGTTCACAGGTACATATATATATATATTTTGGTGTATGTATTTTATTTTAATAGAATAATAACATGAGAATTGTAGGAATAAGATATGCAGTAGAAGCAATAGTGGAGCCCAGTATTCTGAAAACTAAAATTAGAAAAAAAAAAAATCTAGTAACTCAAACTTCTAAGACAAGAATGTTATACAAGTCCTTACTTCAAAACAACAATCTAACTATAGGCATTGTTATTTCTTATGTAAATCACCTTAAAATTATAATTTCAAAGTGACATTTCTTAATATAATCATTCCATGGAGAAACTGTTATTTGCAGTAAGAATTGATAAAGGTGTTATGTCTTTCTATTGAGATCTACAGAAAGGAGGTCATCGTTGCAAAATGAAGCTGTACTAAGACTGAAGACTTGTTTTAGATTTACTGATGCCTATTATCACTCATGTGCTTCTGTTTGGGTCAGGAAAGGAGGGATCAGAGGTTGCTTATATTTAACACTGTGCTCCCAAAAAGGCTGTGGACACAGGGAAAGCTGAGCTATGCTACAACCTGAACACGACCTATATTGTGGGGAGACAAAAGGAGATGCTGCTGAAGGCAGCAAGGATATGTTACAGCTGTGTTAATTATCCCAGAGTGGAAACAGCCTTGCCCTCACTGCCATGGGCATGATAAAGAGTGAGTTAGCTGGTAAGGAGTCAGTTGGAGTCTGCTTGCTATGTTGACAAGAGCTAGGGACAGGAGGTCGTGCAAGGGACAGAAAAGGTAAGATGCTGTGTGTAGGACAGACAGGGTTAGGCAGCTGTGATAGGGACAGGAAGGAGTGAGCCAGAACTGAAGAAGAAAGAGAGACAGAGCCAGAGCTGTGTGGAGCTGCTCTTGGGAGATACAGAGAAAAGGTATGGGAGACTTTTTGAATAACAAGGTGCTGCTGCTTGAAGCCTTCTGATGATTTTGGTGAAGCACCCTAAGTGCAGTGTCCATGCTGACTGCCACATATCGACTGCGACACTGTATTTCTCTTTAAGTGGTGCCAGAAAGGAGGAAAGCAGCTACATCCATGATTTGCCAACTTTACACCATTGGCAAAGAGGTGATTTCAAGGAAAAGGGGTACTGCTCAGTCCCATTAGTGTAAATATACTCAGTCCCATTATGTAAATATGCATGTAGGAGGTCTTTGAAAAATATACCTTGCACTTCGCTTCTTCTTTCCCAATAACTACTTTTTCTACCCAAACTTCCCTCTACAAATACCTGGTATGTCTCTTAAAACGCAAATCTTTTACAATGAGAAAGACATCTGGATAAAAAAGACTAAGGCTGACGCCTCCTTTCCTTCTCATTCTTGACAAGCAAGCTCTGCTATGCTGTAATTTATTGTCAAAGAGCTTATTCAGAAACCTTTCATTCTGATATATTACTGTTTACTTTACCAGAACAGTTTACTTAGCCACTATGTCTAAGACGTGACTCAGCCCTACAATCATTATAACCTGCTTTTAAGCCTGAAATCAGCTACTGACCTATTATTTTGGTAATGGTGTTGCAGAACTCAAAAATTCTAGGAGACTGTTACCCCCAAGAATTAGTCCTGTAAACACCAGAGTTTTCCGCTAACTATTTTTACTAAGGTGACCCAGGTACCAAGAAAAAGAACCTCTGAGAACATTTTTTTTTAATGAATCACAGAATCAGCCAGGTTGGACAAAACCTCTGATATAGACCAACGATATCACAGCACTAAGCGCCACATCCAGTCGTTAGTTGAACACTTCCATGGATGGTGATTTCACTGCCTCCCTCAACAGTCAATTCCAGTGTTTAAAAACAATAAAGAAAAACATGTTGCAGCTTCTATTTCTACAATTAATAATATAAATTTATATCTAGGCTACATAGTTAACTTTTGGCTTAAATTTATGGCCAGGAATTGAGGTATTAAAGCAGTACCAGCAGGAGGATGAAATATTACAGGAACCAGGAAACTTGACAGAGTGAGCCATACATCAAATCTCCCCAGCTGAGAGGCCCAGGACATAAACCAAGTACTTTGTAAAAAGCAGGCTCTATAGTCTGTCACAAAGAAAAATGACAGCAACAGATTGTCAGGTTTGCAGCTCTCCAGTGAAGGGCAAGCGTGAACTGGGAGTAAGGCAGGGCTCTCTGGTGCTCTACCAACACCAGCATAGCCAAACACAAACATGTAACAGATCCAGCACATCAGCAAACCCATGAAAAACAGCAGAATAAGCTGTTCACCTCAAAAAATGTGATTTTTTTTTTTTACTAGAAATAGAAATATGAAGATAAATAAAATATATTATGTGATTTTAAAAATACTCTCATATGCATGGGCTTACCACAGTCTTTCAGCCCTTGGGAAACCCTTCCTGGACAATCAGAAATTGAGGGATGCAAACATTAAAAAAGATCCTTAAAATGTAATGGCTATATATAGTATGACAAGGACAGAACACATCACATAGAATCCTTTTAGGATGGGTTTAGCTTCAGCCCCTTAGGGATGGGCTACTTACCACCGATCCTCCTGTAAGTGTTGTCAGCTGAGACTCAGTATGACTGAAGCTTGTTACAACTGCATGGACAACTTATGTTCAATATATGTTTGAGTTTAAAAAAAAAAAAAAAAAAGAGTTGCAGTACATTTTCAGGAATGGAAAAAAAAATAAATGAGGTCTTCTTTTGTCTCTACATTGAGTATTTGTGAACAACAGCCAAAGACCAGATACTCATCTTCTTGTAAAAACATGGCGAAGGAGAAATATAGGTGGGAGAAAGACTGCAACACAATGTTCTTTACACCATCATGCTGAAATGAATTTGAGTGCTCATTTCTCTCCTGTATGATCCCATGCTATATTGAAAAACATTGGTCTAATGGAGACTAATGGTCTCCCAACTGAACCCTGTCATCTGGTATCTCTGGCAGAAGTAAAATAAAGGTCCACATTTCCTGTAGCACATTTGTAGGAGAGGTCGAAAAGGTGCGGCTGTGATATGTCAGCCTACAGCACACGATGTGCTGCTGGGTGATGCTACCAAGAAGCAAATACTCCATAAGTTACAGTAGTAGGTACAAGCCAAAGTAGAAAAAGAATATTGAACCATCAGAATAAACAGTAACATTCATTTTGCTGCTAAATGGTAAAGTGTTACCAATAAGGTGATTTAATTAGATGTCTTCTGCCACTGTGAATAAAGTAACTGCATTTTGTTCAGGTCATGTTCTTCACGTAACACTACCTTTAATAAAGAGTTCTAGTCATAGAGTTTTGAAGAAAACTCATGTATTTCCTGTTCTCTTTGATACAAAATATTTGTCCAGTGCTCTAAAACCTCTGAAGAAAGGACACCCATTAGACAAGGAAAAAGTGGATATACATGCAAAAACTCTATGGAACTCTATGAATGAGAAATACTTACAACACAAGGAGGAGCTGCTCCTCTGATCCCAAAGAGCTAACCTAAAAAGAGTAAGTGAAGACAAATTTTGTAACTTTAAAAACCCCTTCAGAATTTTAAAAGATTGCTAATGATTTTATCATTATCTAGATCTATATAGACTCAGCAATTTATCTAATACTAGCAGCAGTCCAATCCAGTAATAACAAATAAGGGGGTTTTCCCTCCAATTACCGCTAGAAGTAGGCTGCCTAGTATTTTCTGATTTCTACATGCGTTTCTTAAAATGTATTTTAATTGACTAGAATTCTGAATTTAATTCTGCATTTATTAGTGACCAACCAGAAAGGAAAGGTTTTTTCCAAGAGGCTAGATATTAATTAAGCATAATAAGCTTTTTTCCTTCCTTCTACTTTGGTTGAAGATTTGATTACACAACACGGGCATACTTTTAATGCAAAAATGATGCAGTAACTGTAATTTTCCCCCCCTTTTTTTTAACTTGTATTAAGAATTAAGAGACTGCTCCTATTTGGTAAACTATATTCAACACCAAATGTATCTCAATATTATTTATCTCAGAGGACCATCATAAAGAGATGCAAAACATCCAGCTTGATAGCAAGGAATATATTAGAGAATATATATATATTATCAGGAAATATATTAGAAAATATTAGAGAATATATAAACAGTTACCAACATAAATAATTTTTTAAATACCAAGTTAGAATATAGAACACAGGTCCAAAATCATTACCTTTGCTTTTGCTATACATTATTTTTAAAACAGTCAGCTTGTATTTTTTTCTGTAGAGTGAATACATAAAAACTCAGAAAAAATTTCAAAGATATTCAACATAACTGTTAGCCAACAACTTTCAGCTGAAGGAAAACATACTGATAAACATTAAAAATGATGATTTATTTGCTTTTTGCACACTTCCTTAGTGAGCAATTTTTATTTTAAAAAGTGCCTTCTTTAATTGAAGTCTTTTTAGTACTTCCTCTGCTCTTATTTCAGTTTTTGTTCGTTATTCAGTTACAGTTCTGCACTAAGAGCTCCTGCACTTCATCTCTTTAAATTTAGTACTTCACACTTGTAAGTGTGTTGCTCTTTGAATAATTACAATTTATATTACTAGGAGCACATTTTCCAGTGAATATTTAGCTATTTTATAGATCTGTAGAATACATGCATCTCTCCTACCAAGCAACAATGGCTGAAGGAAAGAATCTGATCAAGATTTCCAAGTTTTCTCTTCCTGAAGGAAAGAAATATAATTCATGTCATATCTGGAGTTAAGTTACTTCTAAAAAGTGGAATAACTTAAAATAAGACCTTCTTGATCACATTTTTAAGTTTGTTGCCTTGCACATGTAGAAACATTCAGCTGTACTTTAGAAACTACAACCACCTATCACATATGGGAAAAGAAAAAATACAATGGACACAGAAACAGGGAAGTGAGTGACTCCACTTACTACTGTCTCCAGGATAGGCAGTTCCACGGTTTCCAAGTATAATTACCAGACTTACCAAACCCCAGAAATGCAGCAGCATTATTGCAATTCCTCAGAAACTTAAGTCAGGCCACAACACAGAAAACACAGCGTGCTTAAAATTCACAGCTTAGAGTCCTCCTAACTGTAGGATCCAACTACCATTCTGTTAAAAAGAAAAAAAAAAGAAGAAGAAAGAGGAGCAGGGCTTGCAATATTCTGTTAAATCACATCCAGGATAACAGAAGGAAATGAGAAAACAAGCACCTCCTGTACTGCAACCCATTGTTGCTGTGTTTTCCCGTTAAACAAAAAAGACACAAACCAACATAGGGCAGAAAAGTGATCCTATCAAGCAAGAGACAGGGCTATTGAAAATGAAGATGATCCTGCCCTGTTCCTGTTAAAAGTCATGCCACAATGAAGCAAAGAATTCTGTTGTCTGTAGGAACAGAAATGTTGTGCAAGAATTATCCTTGTATCAATAATCTAACAGAGAGATTGTTAAATAAAAGGTTATTTCACCCCTCCATCCCTCATGTTAAAAGCAAGCAACTACAAGGAACTAAGACTTTCAGAATGTGAATCTGTGCCTGGTGTAGCCCGAGTACACTGACAAAATAGCGTCCATGAACTTTTCAGCCGAGGGCTGTAAATGGCTGAATGTGGAGTAAGTGCTGAAACTGCTCTAGCTGCTGCACACCAACTGTGCACAAAAGCAAAATCTGAGACACTCTAAAGGTACAGATTACAATCAAGGAAGAGCCTTGTGATTTTAGGCACTCCTGGGTTAGGCAGCAGCTGTGTGAGCTGTGATCACATTTTTTGACATAGGTACCTGAATTCTCCATAAACCTTACCCTTAGGTATTTAAGTCCCTTATTGGATCAAGCCAATAAACTCTCTCTCTGTCTTTACCTAAGTATTTTAGATCCTATTATGTTTTGCCTCCCTTTTTCTTTTTAATGAGATCTTTATCTTTCTAACATGTAGTTAACTTTTTATCCTATGTGTGGTCATTTTTCCTCATACTAGTCCATACATAAGTACTGTGTAATTAAATAACATACTGTGGGGCTGGTTTCTTTCAAAAGTACTGAGAACCAAAAGCTCAAACTTTCTCGAAGGGAATTAAGATCCTTTGGAAAATTCACACTGCAGTGTTGTACAGAAATGCTAGACACTGGTAGCAGCCTAGCTTTGTTCAGCTCAAATTAACTTTTGCGACCAAGCTGCAAATGCAGTTCTGTGGCCACTCATAACTAAAAATTACTCGAAGCCAACTTCTGCTTAACACTGTGTTGCACAAACAAGAGTTAGTGTTTGTTTAACTGCAGTGATGCTGAGCATTTTTCCATTTAAAAATCTCTCTGCTGGAACTATCTCACAAAAGTCTACTAAGCAACACAGAACAAACCGAAACAAAACAAAACCAAGCTGGTTTTTAGCATTATTTCTTAGCCAGGGCTGAAGTGACTCAAACATCAAGCATCAGTTTTAATGACTTTTAACTATTTTAGGACAAAATAAATACCATAAAGATGAGACAAAATATTTTTATTCATGGATGAAAAACTAAAAACATTTTTCTAAACAGATCTGCTTTTAGAAGTTGGAAATTACTGCGGATTCTCAAGGAAAACTTGATTTTCTTTAATATGTATATATTATTAAATTTGCATATATGTTTTTATGTGAGGAGGGCTGGAAGCCAGAACTGCAAAGTCCTGGTTGCTGATTCAATAGGAATTTGGAAGTTTTTTAACTGCAGCTACAGGCACATGGCAGGAGGCTATTGCTATGGAGCCAGGAGCTGACCTTTGACAAGAAATGGATTTCCCAAAATCAGTTTCTTGTTCCACAACAGGGATTTTACCAGATTAGAGGCATGTGGGGACTAGTCCCATGGTAGAGCTATTCAGAAATATAAATCACCAGTGCTATCTTCCTGGATATTTGGAAAATGCTTCTCATGAAAACTTACCTATGTTTTGTCAGATTATCTAAACAAATACTCTTCTACAAAGCATAGCCTTCCTGATTGATAAGTAACTTTTTTTTTTCCTTTTAATTTGAGAAAATGCTTCACTGGAAAATTTCAAGTAACAGTAATAGAAACTGCAAATTCACTTCACATATGCTACCTTGGTCACCAACTGGTATGGTAAATAAGTAACAATTTATAACGCGAAGCAATCTGAAGCCATTCCCCAGCAGTTAACACATGGAAGGCATGAATATGCATGAACCATTTGCAGGTTATGTTGCACACTTTCCTTCTGAAACAATTTAAAAAAATCTTACTAGAGAGATGTCAAATGTCTCAGAGAAGTATTTGGCACGGCCATTTTCACAGGACTGTTTATACTGGGGTTTTGTCGGTTTCTTGTGTACGGATTTTTAAAAAACAATAAAATGATACTGAACAAAAATTTTATCAGTAGTAATAAGCTTATTTTCCATGAGAGGATTCAACTTCAACTCAACTAGTCTTTTTCCATTTATAGCCATCACCAAAGATGTAAGCATGGCCTGTTCTGTCCTTCACTGGATCCACCTGAAGTGGAATGTGCTCAATTCAGCTAAAGCAGTGAGAATGGCAGAACAGCCATTTAGGAGTGAAAAGCAAAAGGTAATGGTTTAAATAGACACAATCTCTGGGAAGTGCTCAGTGCCATGCATGGTTTGCAGAGGAAGGGCAGCAGCCATGAGCACTTCCTCTTTGGAGTGCTACTAAAGGAAGCTGAAGGTGGCTAAACTTGGATTTTGCTGCTTTCTCTCCCCACCCAATTTTGGCAACCACAGCAGTGGCTAACATGCCTCTCTATGGCAACATGAGGTGGGTATGGATATTTTGCTGCACTGACAGCAGCTACCTTCTCTCTGAGTCCTGCCAGTGTGTTGGGTATCCTAACCTGGCCACAGGGTTAAGTGGATGTCTTATTCCTCTGATCTTTCAAAGGAAGAGGTTCCCTCTCCTTCCCTCACACTTCGCCAAAGTCTTCTTCCCTGAGTTTGATTTTTTCCAAGGACCTGGGAAACATTTCAGTTGTGGTCCTCATGACTTTGCAAACATTCCTTCATCACCCCGCTGAGACACTGAAACATTCACTGTGTAACAATGACTGTGACTAAGGGGTGAACTCAATATTTGAAAAGTTTAGGTAGCATTTTGTCAATTATTCTTCTATTTACTAACTTCTTTCCTACTGTTAATTAACTGTTTTCTGTTCTTCAGACTGAATCCAGACCCTTGCTATAACAGCTTGCGTGTCAGGTAATCCCTGACCTGGCATTAACAACCAGTTAGACAGTGTGTAAATCCCCCCACTGTTTCTCAGAAACCATCCCATAATCTCACTTCAGATTCTCAGAAGTATTCTCCTAATCTCTAATCTGAATTTCTTTTAGTCATTTACTTCATCTTTTTTCTTATGTGTCACTTGCTATCTGTTTTCATCAATCACTTACATAGGGCAATCATATCCCTTCTCCATCCTCATTTTGGCAAGACAGAGGGGAAGCAGGCATTCAATTCTTGTTGTACACTAAATCTGTTCCAATTTATCCTTTTCTTCCTTCAGTTAGTTATGCTTCCTCTTTTTTTACAAATAACCTGACCAGAACTGTCTGTTGTGTGACTCTGTTCACCAGAATCATGTATAGCACAATGAATAATTCCTTATCTCAACAGTAAAAAAAACAAGTCTAAGCTTATATCAGTTTTTTTATAGCTTCCTGTTCTTTCTCATCTTCTATCATTTCCCATTAATAAACTCTCAGGATCTCGCAATAATTTTTCTCAATAGATATGCATGGTTTGACACTTGCATGACTACAATTCTTCCATTTCTATTACCCCAGTAGTCATGCAGGTCGGTTTCCTTCTGTCTGACATTTTTCTCCTCAGTTTATTGACATCACTTTCTTACTTGCTGCCAAACCAAAAGATCAATTTCCTGCCTTTTTGTGCCAAGGTCACTGATGAAAATATCAAGTAAAATTAGTACCAAAGCTGATCCTCAAAAAATGCATATTAAGTGTGATTCCAGACAGAAAGCTTGTCCTATCACATGATCTATTTCCACGGGCTTTTAACAGGATCTTTTGGACCTGACAACCTTTTAGGAATTCCGTATTCCGTTTCAGCCAAAACTCTCCATGTGGCAACTGTTTTACTCAAGTCCAAAGAGATGAGAGCCTGAGCACTGCCTGTGTGCAGAATATAATTTCCATTACAAGAACAAAAGCATACTTGGTTAGGTTGACTTTCCTTTATGTTAGGTAAAATCAAGGGTTATGGTATTCATGTTAGCTGCATGTCTCTCATTAATTTTTCACTTGAAAAATTATTAATTATCTTACACCCCCAACGTACTATTGAGGTAGCTTAATTGAATATACTTGGTGAATGCCTTTTTCTTCCTTCTTGTAAGCAATACTGTGCTTGCTGGTCTACAGCCAGTGTCCCAGATTTTGAACATCTGACGGTCATGGCTGTCAGTTCTGTCACATTTGGAAACTTAGTCAGCTCAGCCTACCCTAGCTGAGATTTTATCTCTTTAGATAAAATCTGCCCTAAACTTTCATTCCTTTTATACATTCTACCTTTAACCCAAGGTCAACCTTTGTCATTTGTATTTTTAAGACAAGTGTTGCTGTCATCATCATCATCATCATCGAAGTGAGAGAAATCTCATTCAGACAAATCTCAAAAGTGTCATTGCATCTACTGAAAACAAGTAGTCTCTGCTTGGAGAAAAAAAACCAAACCATCAGTCCATAACATTGGTATGTTAAGACTGAAAACAGTTGTTTTTGGAGATGAGAAGAGACTTCCCAGCACCACAGGCAAACTAGCATTGTGGTAAGTGGGAAGGAGGAATAGGGACCAGCATCTCCTGGGTTCTGGATGTCATTACCCCAAGTGCAAAATCACCCAGCAGAAGTAAGCTCCTCAGGGCTCTGACAAAGTGGGCAGCCACCTCCAAAACTGTAACTGAACCAAAAATGAGGACATAGAACCAGAGAATCATTTAGGTTGGAAAATACTTTTGAGATCAAGTCCAACCGTTAACCCAGCACTGCCAAGGCTACCACGTCCCTAACTGGCACATCTATATGTTGTTTAGATCCCTCCATAGGTGGTGATTCCACCACTGCTTGGGGCAGCCTGTTCTAATGCTGGACCTTTCAGTGAGGAAAGTTTTCCCTATAGCAAATTTATACCTCTCCTCAGGCAACTTGAGGCCATTTTCTCATCCTATTGCTTGTTTCTTGGAGAAGAGACTGACCCCTACCCCTAGAGCATTGATCAAAATGTGAAACTAAACTTGTCCCAGTACTGAGCCCTGGGGAACCCCACTAGGGGTTCACTCTATTCACCCCCACTCTCTGGGCCTGGCCATGCAGATAGCTTTTCAGCCAGGAACAATGTACCTGTCCAAGCTATGAGCAGCCAGTTTCTCCAGGAGAAGGCTGTGGGAAACAGTGTCAAAGGCTTTACTAAAGTCTAGGCAGACCAGACGCACAGTCTTTCTCTCACCCACTGGCAATTGCCATATTATTATGCTATGAAGCAGAATTCAGATTTCATGCTGAACTGAAGGGAAATCCCAACAAGCACTTGACTGTTTGTTAATTAGCAGTTTATTTAGACAGCTAAAAACTTGTTTTGTGCAGCAGAAGTCACTGCATTTAACACATTTCATAAAAACGCTAGAATTCTTGCCTTTGCCAAAAGAAAAAAATCTAAAATAAATTTTGTTCATTTAAAATGCTTTTCTTCTTGGAAACGCTAGTCTCTGGGATGAATTCTAGCATCCTCAGCTGCTCCTCATAGGACTTATGTTCCAGACCCTTCTGTTGCCCTACTCTGGACTTGTGCCAGCACCTCAATGTCCTTCTTGTAGTGAGGGGCCCAGAACTGGACTTGGGACTTGAGATGTGGCTGCAGCACTGCTGAGTACAGGGGGACAGTCACTGCCCTGGTCCTGCTGGCCACAGTACTGCTGACAGTCTAGCCCTGTTCAGCTCACCATAACTAACTTTCGAGACTAAGCTGCAAATGCAGCTTTTTGACCATTCCTAACTAAAAAAAATTACTCAAAACCAACTTCTGCCCACCACTGTGTTGCACAAACAAGAATTAGTGTCTGTTTTACTGCAGTGATGATGAGGATTTTTCCATTTAAAAATCTCTCTGCCAAAACTATCTCACTAACGCCCTGAAAGTCTACTAAACAACAATGAAAAACTGAAACAAAACAAATCATAGTTGGTTCTGAGCATTATTTCTTAACCAGGGCTGAAGGAACTCAAACATTACAAGCTAAGGTCTTCAAAAGCCATCCAAGAATTTTAAATATGGCTTTATATTTCCTTTTTTGGTTGGGTTTTTTTCCCCTAGAAGAAATGATATTTAAGTGTTTCTTGGTAGAACAAATAGTTTTTAGGAACACTATGCTTTTCTTTTTTGACTCTTATTTGCCTAATCTAATCTTTCTCCAGTTCATTTTATTTTGCCTTTGCTACAGATATCTTTGCAAAAAGTTACAATAGCTCGATAACTAGCATCTACCTTCAAAGAAAAAGAGAACAGCCAGAAAGCCATTATTTCTCTTAGAATACAACTACATCCTTTGAGTTAACTACTTTTTCTTGGGGCATATGCCAAGGACCTGGGGCTTGGCTCCACATTTCCAGTATGTAGGTATTAATTTTAGATCCACTGTCCATTTCCTTAGCCTGGGTTGGTCTTGCTTTACTTCATTTACACTGCTGTTGATTTCTGAAGACCTTGAATCAGAATCATTGTGCTTAATTGACCTAAAGTGGGGTCAAATACAACTTGAACCACTGTTTTATTGTCACTTCATGTCTAATTGGGTTGCACACACTACTCATACAAGGAATTGCTTGGAAAAACATCCAGCCAATTCCTTAAAAAGTCTAAGAAAGTAATTACTTCTACCTCACTGTACTGAAGGCACAGTGCTTTGCAGATACCCTTCTGAATGAGAACAACCAACTTCCACAACCAGCAGCACAATACTGCTCTACAGCAGGAAGGGAATGAACAGTCCCTAAAGTCCTTCTTAGAATGGCCCACATGAACTGCACAATGGCAAGGCTTTGTTGTTTTAAAATATCACTTATCTGACCCTACAAGCAGGGAAAAAAAAAATAGGATTTTTGAGTGTGCTATTTTAATGGAGTGGTGGTGGAGCTGTGTGTTATCTAATCTTGAAAATGTCTTTTTTTCCTCTCTTACGTAACTACCACATCCCGATGGTAACACACTGAAAAACTTGAAATTTGAGTGTTTTCTTCTTGTTTAGTTAAATACGCCAAAGGTGGAATAATACAACAAAACCAAAGCTCAAAGAATCGACTGTAGTTCAAAGATATAAGAATGTCAACACTGGGTAACATCACGGTCTAAGTAGGCCCAGTATCATTTCCAACAGGGATAAAAAATAATGTCTAGAGAATAAGGACGAGGTGAATACATAGTCTAGCTTTCCTGTGAATAATCTCCCAGATACCAGACATTTCTACAACTAGTGGGAGCAATACAGAATGGTGGGCTCCCTACCCATCTATTCATCCATCCTATGCAAAATCCCTTGTTTCACTGTTTCAGTTTTGAAGAGAAAGATGATGGGAAAAACCTCAACTCTTCTGCTCCAAGATGCTAATGCTGGCAAAGCCTTAAGTATTTTGTTCCTTTACACTAGAAAGTACGTAAAATAGCGGATTATTGCCTTGATTGCACTCATGATTGCTTAAATCACTAATGCTTGAACTTTTAGTAGAAACACTAATCTATGAACTTTTATAGGAATCATTGGAAGTGGTAATGGTGGAAACAGGTTTTCATTTCTAATGTTTTACTTGTTCCATCAGAGGACAGCATTACTATCCTAATTCCAATCCCACATGCCCTTGGGCTTTGTCCTGTTTTTATTTTTCTTCTGTATTTCCACAAGTAATCTAATCTGAAATGCAAAATAAACTACTGTTCTCTTTAACACTTCTTTCGGAGTTTTACTTTTGTCCAAATTGGCTAACTCTAATATTTTGTGAGGGGTCAACTCACACTTTACATGTCCACACCAGAATCCATAATCCATTAAAACCATTCACAATAATTCATAGCAATTTACAACATCCCACCACAACTCAAGTTCACACTACAGATATCTATTTTACTTTGATCCTTAGACTGTCATTTCCTAACTCACTCAATTTTTTAATTAATTACTGTAAGAGACTATCTTTCCTATCCATGTTTAGGATATACTCATAGTCCCCATGTGCTTCAATTACCATAACATCTTTTTTCTTTGACTTTAAGAGCTTGAAAGAAACTGTAAGGATGAACCTTAGAGTAGCTGAGGTCAGGCAAAACACTGGGATATAAATCCTCATGTATTATTTCCAATCATGCCATCTTTGCCTACAGCTCTCTTAACAACCTTTAGCACCATCCTCCAGCCTGCCATACACGGAACACAGCTGAAGATAAATATAGCTTTGTTCCCTTTGTAAGGCCATATATTAATTTTCCTGATGTGCGAGCTTTGCTTGGAAAGTTTTAAAGTTACTGCTGTATTTATCTGAAATGTCTGGATTTATGACAGCCTTCTAACGTTAAAAGAAAAACAAAACAAAACAAAACGGCACTGTAACAATTATAAATACATAGCACTTATGAAATAGGCTTCAAGCTTACACTCGAGGCTGGTGTACACCTGAAAAGCCTAAGCATTTCCCCGCTGTGCCTACTTTAGACAAACAGGTCAGGTGTTTCCCCGCAGCGCCCGCCTCCGTTGGCCGCCGGCGGGGAGCGCGGCTCGCTGCCCGCCCGGCTGTGACGGCTCAGCGGGCGCGCAGCGAGCGCCTCCGACCCGTCCCGCGAGGGCTGGCAACACTCGGAAGACAGGGGAGGAAACAAACCCTAAGGACGAAGAGCTTTTCCTTAACCTTGTAACTTTTATCTTATCGTGTCCTCCATTAAAAGAGTAACACAGAAAGAAAAGGGGCCGGCCCAAGACGAGTGCGAGTAGCAGCCACAAGGAGGGCGGCGGGTACCCGCCGGGTGATGCCTCCGAGACCACGGCAGCTACAGACCCCCGTTCCCCGCTGGAGAACCGTCTCCCCGCCCCGGCGGCTCTGCCCCTCTATCCCTTCCTCCCCCACAGCCCTGCTAACGCCCAACCCTCACCACGGCAGCCGCTCCCAGGAGTCAACCAGGAGCCCGTAGGGCTGTCCCTCTTCCCCTGCCAGCCACCCCCGGCCCGGCCGGGCGCTCCCCCCTCCCCGGTGCCGGGCGGGCTGCGGGGGGTTCCGGGGGCCCGACGCCCCTGTGGACGGGCGTTCCCGGACGGGCCCGCCCCGCCCCGTCCCCCCACGTGACCCCGCGCCGTTGGCGGCGCGCGCGTGGAGCGGTGTTTTGTAACCACCCCCCGCCTCCTCCCGCCCCCCGCCCGCGCCGAGCCCGGAGCCCATCCCGGCGTCCGGAGCGGGAGCGCCACACCCCCTTCGCCGCACCGCGCAGCCGATGGCAGCGTCCTCTCCCGCCGCCACCGTGGGCTCGGAGCTGCCGCCGGAGCCGGGCGGCAGCGGGGGCCCTGGCGAGGGGGCGGACGAAGAGCGGGAGCTGCTGCTGGCGCGGCTGGTGCCCGCGAGCCGCCTGAAGGAGGCGGTGGGCGCGTCCCTGGCGTCGCTGTGCCTCGGCCCCCTCGGCGGAGCCCAGCGCCTCGGGACCCTCGTGGACTGCCTGGTGCTGAACTACCGCTTGCGGCAGGGACCGGGCCGGGGCCGGGAGCGCGGGGCTGAGGGGCCGCTGCGCTGCTGCGGCTGCGGGAGGTTCCTGGGCGAGCCGGTGACCGTCCCGTGCGGGCACACCTACTGCCGCCGCTGCCTCCGCAGGGAGCTGCGGGCCCGCTGCCGCCGCTGCCGGGACTGGCTGCTGCCGGCGGGGGGCACCAGCACGGCCGCGGCCCCGCTGCGCACCAGCGTCGTTCTCAACCGGCTGGTGGAGAAGTGGTTCCCGGGCGAGTGCGAGAGGGCGAGAGCTGGGACCCGGCTGGAGGAGCTGCTGGCCCAGGGCCGCTTCCGAGAGGCGCTGGGCGCCGTCAACCAGGCTCTGCGAGCAGGTAAGGCTAGGGGGAGCGCTCCCTTCCTCCGCCCGTGCCGCCCGCCGGAGCCGCGCGGTTCACGCCGCTGCTGCCGGTGTCCCGGCGGGACCAGGACGGACTAGTTGCCCGGGACGGCAAGCTCGGGGGGCTGGGGGTGTGGTGGAGTAGGTAGATGTGCCTTTACTCCCTAGTGCGGTACCGTCAGCGATCGGCACGGGCCGGTAAAGAGCGTCCGAAGTTTTCTCGAGTTTGAAGGGATTCGAGGAACCTCTCCATTGGGAGAGTGGAGTGGAGGGGACGGGCAGCTGCCCGGCCCTTGGTTGAGCGCCCAGCCTGGTAGTGGGGTACACCTGCTTCTGGTTGCTCCAGAGGTGAGGGGACGCGTCCCACATGGGCCCCGTCGTGTCTCCCCCCGCACGCTTCCGTGGAACTTATTTACAGAGGAGTCTGTGGGCTCTGCTTCGTTTTGTGTTTGGTAATCGCTGTGCGCGGGCAAAGAGAAATTCCGTTGGTGTATTTAACCTTGTTTCCTGAGAGAGAGAGACCTATTTTCAGTCTAAAGTGTCACCAAGACAATTCCCAGCAGGCCGGGCCCAGTTGCATAAGCAGACAGGCACGGAGGGGGACAGGTTGTGTAATGGCAGTGACATCATAGGTGGGTGTGGTTGGAGTTTTATATAGTGTCGAAGAGGGTGCAAAGAGGGGAGGTAGAGGCACGCTTTTAGGCTATCCTGTGTCCGTCGCAGTATATATGTCTGGCTGGTACCATGGACTCTTAAGATACACTCAATTTTTCAAAGTTTACTCTTTGTAGAGGGAGTCATATTTGTGTGATTGATACACCTAGATGGATCCAGCGAGAGATTCCTTTGTTCTTTTAATTTGACTATGGATTTTTACACCTGGTGACATGAGAGGTTCTCTTGTGTTTTATACCAGGATTTTTTTGTTGTTGAGTAATTTAGAAATTAATATTTTTATAGATTAACTGTGTTACGTTTATACAGTTGTCTGCAGTGGAGGAGAAAAACCAAAAGGTTGCATAAGTCTAATCCTTCCAGTCTGTTCTGGGGAGATACAGTAGGTCTAGTTCCAGAATAAACTGTTCTCAACGTAGGTGGGATTAAGGTAAAAATCTGTTTTATATGCTTTTTGGCAACCTAATTTTAAGGGGTTCAGTTTTGACTATCAATTCTACTTTATTTGCCAGGGTGTTTCCAAAGGGTGGGATACAGGATGGATTTTAAATCTTGAAACTATAAGATGCAGACTTCTGCTTGAAGTACAGCATTGACTCAAACAGGTCACAAAGAAATCTCAGTAGTTTTCAGGGCAAAACTGATGAGTTCAGTACTGATAACATATGTGTACAGGGCTCCTGCTTCATGTTTCAAGATTGCTTTGATGGAGTAAAAGAGTAAATTAATTACAGTTTTTGTTAATCTCTCTTTTATGGATTGAGGAATATTATTTAGATATTTACGGGGAAAGAATTTTGATTATTTTAATCTGAATCTGCATCTTCCATTTTGGCTTCAAAATGGGTTTAAAATTTGAATATACTTACCAGCTGTGATGCTTATTCAAAATTTATTATTCAAATTCAGTACATGTGCTAGAATTAAGTGCTACAAGCTCACTTTAAGGTCCATTGTATAATTCTTTCCTGTGTCTCCAATCCTGAGAATTATCAACATTCTACATATTCTGGAGAAGATACTAAAGAACTTTGTGAGTCAGAGTGCAGATGTACATTTAATGTGAATTTAGAGCTGTGGATTCACAACTACAAATTGAAGGTGATTCCAGGCCAATAGATAAATTAATAGCTGCTGGTGTACTTTCCATCTTCCTTCAGACCATGAATTTATAAGACATTTGAAAAAGATGTAGCTTAATAAATTAATGTTTAAAATCATTCATGTTCCATTTCAGTATTCCCTTACTGCTGCTTCATCTGTTTCTTTTTAATGTATGTAGTTAAAAAGTTGTGATAAACAAATCTGATGTCCTAAACAAGGTGTTGATGCTAAACCTTTACTCAAATGGCATTTTGTCATAATTTTCTTCCATTTCTGAAACGTTTGAAGGAGTGGTATTTGCCATTGTGCGAAAGTGATTTTAAAAAACCATAAGGAATGTTAACATTCGTATGGTTAGTATATTCCTTGCAGGAGTTGAAATGAAATAGCTTAGTTAAAGGAGGTCTCCTGAACTGAAATACAGATGCAGCTTGCCTTTAATCAAGTGTCCTGAAACACACCACTGATGGGTTGAATTTGATCTGAATCTCACTCATTCCTGCTCAGGAGATCTGTTGAGCAATCAGTCTCCTGTTTAAGCAGAACAAATACTGTGATCAGAGCAGTTTGCTTAACGTTTTGTACAGCTGGACCATGAAAACCTACAGGCTGAAAATTCCACAGCTGCTGTGGGCAACCTGCTCAAAGGTTAATTATCCTCATAGTGAAAAATCTTTTCCTTATGTCAGGTCTTAACTGCCGTTGTTTTGGTTTATAGCCATTGTCTCTTCTGGTTTTTTTCACCGCGTACTTCAGTAGAGTCTAGGTAACCCACTTTTGGATTCTGAAAAGCTGCTGTGTTCTCCCAATGCCTTCAGGAATTATTTTCTGCTAAACAATCCCAGTTCTTCTGGCATTTTCTTAAGGGTTGTGTGTTCCAACTCTGATTAGTAAGGTGGTCCTGTAGTACTGTGTTAATACTATGCCCTAAAATATTTCTATGTAGTGTTTTTGATGTGCATGTCTTTTATTTTGAAGTATTTCCTGTATTAAGAACTGTGTAAAAAGCATGTAGAATCAGATCAGAGCTGGTCCATTTATTGGTATGTTTATACTTCCAGTAAGAGCGGATGCTTTGGAAGTAGTATAAGACTCAAGAATGCATATTGAATGTTTTTGTGTGTACACCTCTGTATACTTTTCCTATTAACGTCATAATAACAAATGATATCCACAGGTCTATGTTGCAAATACTTGGTGCATTTTTTTTTTGTTAAAATTGTTTGTCTTTGGGATGCTAGAAGTGAGTGATTTCTGTGTTTACAATATATTTGGTCACTAAAACTGGAAGTTCAAGAACTAATTTATGTTTCTGCTTTCTCTGATCAAAAGATTCAAAATTAGCTTGCATCCCTTCCTTAGCTGAAAAAACATTAAAATATATGCTGAAACATTGCAAATTTGTTTTTTCATTGTAACAAAGCCTAGAAATTAAATTGTTGTTTAAAAATTGGATGTATAAATTTAGATAGAAACAGAGAATTGTTTAGGTTGGAAAAGACCTCTCAGATCATTAAGTCCAACCGTTAGTCCAGCACTGCTGAGTCTATCGCTAGACCACGTTCCTAAGTGCCATATCTACATATCTTTCAAATTCCTCCAGGGATGGTGTCTCCACTACTGCTGTGGGCAGTCTGTAACCATGCTTGGCAACCCTTCCAGTGAAAAATTATTTTGATACCCGTACTAAACTGCCCTTGACACCATTTCCTCTCATGTTGCTTGTTACCTGGGAGAAGAGACAGCCAACCCCCACGTGTCTACAACCTCCTTTCAGGTAGTTGTAAAGAGTGATAAGGTCCCACCTGAGACCAGGCTAAACTCAACCTTTCTTCATTAGATTTGTGCTCCAGATCCTTGACCAGCTCCGTTGCCCTTCCCTGGACTCGCTCCAGCACTTCAAAATCTTTCTTGTAGTGAGGGGCCTGGAACTGGACACAGGATTCAAGGCATGGCCTCACCAGTACTGAGTACGAGAGGATGATCACTGTCCTGATCCCACTGACTACACTAATCCTTGTACAGGCCAGGATGTCTTTGGCTTTCTTGGCCACCTGGGCACACATTGGCTCATGTTCAGCTGCTGTCAACCAGCATTCCTAGGTCTTTGCCACTGAGCAGCTTTCCAGCCACTTTTACCCCAGCCTGTAGCACTGCAGGGGGTTGGTGTGACCCAAGTGCAGGACCCAGCACTTGTTCTTGCTGAACCTCATACAGTTGCCTTGGCCCATTGATCGAACCTGTCCAGATCCCCCTGCAGAGGCTTCCTGCCGTCCAGCAGATCAACACTCCCACCCAACTTGTGTCATTTGTGAACTTTTGGTGCACTTGGTTTCCTTGTCCAGATTGTGGATGGAGGTATTGAAAGGACTGGCCTCAATACTAAGCTTTGAGGAACACTACTAGTAGTCATCTTCCTTCGGTCTTCTGAGTATTCCTACCTAGTTTGTCATATCTATTGATCATTCAGTGACAG
Source organism: Phylloscopus collybita (assembly GCA_027886175.1). NCBI lineage: Eukaryota > Metazoa > Chordata > Aves > Passeriformes > Phylloscopidae > Phylloscopus > Phylloscopus collybita. The sequence goes on along the minus strand of JAJNNQ010000009.1, from coordinate 26,318,158 downwards.
TGTTTGTATGTTCAGCAGCAGAGCTGGGATCTCAGCTAAGCTGTTTTGTACTAGTTCAGTTGGATGCATTTCTCGTGGAGAAAAAGTGGATAAAATGTCTACCTGCCGTAGACTTGAACTCAGTCTGAAAATTTTTATTTTCAGACTACCCTGCATTTCCCCCTAGGAAAAAAGCCTCGGAGTTCCACAGGTCATGTTCTGCACTTGAAAGTCTGAAACAGATGAGCTTCCTCTGATTCTGTACAAATAGGCAGCTTATCAGAGAACAAAGACCTGCACTTACTGCTGGCTCTGAACAAAGGAGTTTGGTTTTCTGTTAACTCTGTTGGATACCAAAGAGTCAAATACAACATGAAAAATTATCTGAAGAGTGTAATCTGAGCTCTCACCTTGCTAGGCTATAGCAGTCAAGAAACACAGCCACAGAAATCAGGCTTCAGAGTTGTTCTGCTTGCAAAATTAGTGTTTTACTCAGACAAAGAGTTTCCCAGACTTCGATTGAAACAAACATTTTATTATGTCAAATGTGAAAATGAAACAAACCGGCTTTGGCAGTATTTATGTTTGAGGGGAAACTGTCAACTCAAAAGAAAGACAAATCAGGAACACACTCTTCGTTTCAGCTAAATGAATTCTTCTCTAATTTTCTTAACCCTTTCTTTTCCATTAAGATCTTTTTACATGTTTACATTATATATCTAAAGACGAAGCTGTGTGTTGCAATCTACGGGAACATTGACCAGGATGCCTTCTAACTGTCGAACAGGCTAATGTTGGAAATTTATGAGAATTTAGACTAGACATTTAGAATAAACAAAATATTAAATTGAAATGATAGCCTCCAAGAAAACCTTTTATGAAGCAGACCTAAAGAACTATTTGGTTTTAGTATTGTTTACAGTAGACCAACCTTTGACTAGTTTATCTCATTCAATGAAAACCAGGTCTATTTATAAAAGCAGTTAAGATCAAAACAGTGTTCTGGCATTTTTTCCAAGCAGCAAGTGCAATTAGTTGTGTTACAAAACCGTAGTTTTAGTGGCAAGGAGATGGGTGTCTTCCCGTTTAGAGGTTACTGTACTGAAAGTGCAAACTGCTGTATGTTGGATATGGGAACTTGTCCGTACTGAGCGCATTTTGCTTTTTTCCCACTCTAGAAGTTCCACTGCTACAACTCCTTATAACAGGGCTGCCAGCTGGTGCTAAAGGTTTTCTGGAATTGGCTGGTTTTATCACATAGTGATAAAGCCTGGTTCTGGTACCTCCCAGACGGATGCCACTGTGAAAGTGGCATTTCTAGCCATAGTCAGAAGGGGTCAGGCACTATAAAAACAAATGGCAGTCTGCAGAAAAACTTGAGTATTTGAATGCAAATTTTGTAATACTTAGACTTTTAATACGAGTGTGGTAAATTCTCAGGTTTCTGTGGTTTTGATTTGATGTACTGTAAAGATAAAGTTAACTTAGGCCTCCATTTTTGTTGCCACAGCAGTACTGAGCAGTGCTTTGTGAGCCTCTGTTCAGTACTTGAAAATAAATTTTCTTGTTGCTGCAATATACATTAGAATCCGAAGTTTGTTCCTTAGCTTACAAGATATGAACCAGGAATTGTTGCCACTTTTGTTATTCAAACACTAGGGCATGAGGGAGAAGGTGCTCCACTAATTTTGGAAGTATTGTACTCCACTAATTTTGGAAGTATTGTACAAAAAAATGGTAATTATGTTATATCACTATGAAAGCAAATCTAATTAAAAATTACAAAATTCTGATTTTTAAAAAAATTTAACTTATTTCTGTCTGCAGATTCCAGTGACTTGATGCTAAGAATTTACAGAGCTGAGTCATATGTTGGCCTCCAAGAATATAAAACAGCCATAGAAGATCTAAATTTTGTTATTTCTAAAACGCCAAACTGGCCAGAGGTAAGTTGGTATGAACTCATCATTTTTCAATATTGTATTTGTAAAATTAATAAATTCCAATTTATGCTTGCATCAATTTAAAAACCTAAGCCAGTTACTTTAAATGTTGTCTCTTAAGATGTGCAAAATGCTAAGAGTCATGTTTAAAATAGTTAACTCATATGAGACAGGCTCCTGATGAGTATGGCAGGTTAGGGTTTGTTGACAAATACACTGAGAGTTGGAGTAGTTCATGGTGATGTAACCTGTAACAGCTGGGGTTTGGGGCTTCTTGTGTTTAGTTGTTAATTTTTGTTAACAGAGGGACACTTAGCTGTTTTAGCTTGGAAAGTTTATCTTCAAAAAGCCCAAATAAACTCAGTGGGAGCTGAGCTTTGCAAATAGTATAGGCAGCTGGGGAGTCTGTGGTCTTCAGAATGCATGTTGTCACACTGTCTAAACTCCAAACAGCAGGAGCAGCAAGATCTTGCCACACAAGGGGAGATAACTGCAGTTGTCTTGGTTTCTCCTGTGTTCAGCAATTCCATGGCTACTGCAAATTCATAAAGCCTTCTGCTTTTCACCTCACAGTGCTGGTAGTACTGTCTACCTTTTTTCTGTGTGTTTGGAAAGAAGCGTCACTTCGCTTAACTGAGCTTGGTGACATGGATGGATTCCTGTAACAATGCTTACCTCTGTAGGAAAATAAACTAATATAAGAGGAGGACTAGCAAACTTTCCTTCTTCAGGGTTCATCTTAAAGGAAACTGCCCAAATCCATCAAAGAGGATGTGTGTCCTCATCTGACAGTCTTGTAGAACAGATGTTCATACTGTCAGTCATTCTGTAGAAACTGCATTCTGGGGTTTGGTAGAATCCTTTTGGGGTTTATTTGGGGTTGTTTATTTGTTTTGGGATTTTGTGGGTTGTTTTTTTTGGTGGGGGGCATTGTTTGTTTTCTTTGGGTCTCTTTTTTTTTCTTTTGTTCATTTGTTTTTTAAGTTTAGTTTCTGGCCCATTATCCAAATTCCTATTTACAAATAGATATTGTTGTTTTAACTTTTTTTTGTAACTGTTGGTTTTATCTAACTTTAACTATTTCTGTTACCATCAGTGCAACTTCTAAAAGTTGAGATAAGTTCTTAGTTCCAATGTCATCTACTTTTGAGTAAGTTCAGTAAAATCCAGTAGTTTTTCATCCCTCTTTTTTTTTCTTTCAAGAAAAATAATAGACAGATTTTTTTTCCCGGCTGGTATCCAGTGTTCAAGCATAAAACACAGTTGGAAGAAGCAATTAATTCTGGGAGTGCATTGTTTTGTTTTAAAACTACAGGTTGAGATGTATGTAAGGGATGAACAGTTGTGTGGATTATTTTATTTGTATTCACCCTTCTGAAGGCTGGAACCATAAGGCTTTTAATAAAAGAGAGTTCAAAAAAAAATATCCTGTAAGCTGTTGTGTGAGGTTATGTAATAATTTGCATCTCTTGTCCCTCTTCTTCCTCTCCAAAGGCTCACAGAAGAGGGAAATCAAGGGCTGTAAATTCAGCACTAGTGAGGTTCTTAACCCTTTCCATAAGACAAAACAAGTTAACTGAAAGAAGGCTCACACCAACCTAACCATGACTTTTCAGACACTGTAGTGGATGTGTGTTAGGCAAGGGATATGGATCACACACACTGTGCACAGTTCAAATTTGTTAAAGCTACTTTCTTTCTGTCATGGCAGGTTCTAATTTAAACACTGAGGCAATGCCTGTAAGATCAATACTGCAGTTCTCCCTGTTCTCTACAAATGTCTTTGTGGTATCTGTTTCTCAGGTCTACTTTCAGAAAGGAAAAGTGCTGCAAGACTCTGGCTTTATAGGTGATGCCTTACAACTATTTCTACAGTGCTTAGCCCTTGATGAGGACTTTCTTCCAGCCAAGCTAGAAGTAGAAAAGGTAATTTTATTTATGGTACTGGATTCCCATCTCTGACTCAATTCCTTTATGCAACTTCCATTATGATAGACACTGAGTGTCTAAACTCTTCACATGTAATTGCATCCATAGAATGTTCAGGTGGCAGATTCCTTTTAAGATATTTCTTAAATCATACTACATTGAAGAGTTAGTCCCAATGTACACATTTTACATATATGTTGAGAAGAACATGTGTGTTTGAAGTTACTAAGTAAATATATAGAAAACTGGAAACTAGGCAACAAGTGAAATTTTCGTAGTTGAAGCCCTCTGTGCCTAGAGCGCGACAGTTTTCTCTGTGATAATAAAAATTTACACTGAAAAGCTGCATAATAATTAATAATGTCCAACTCTGTTTGACTTGTAGTAGAAAATATTTCTAGATAAATTTCTTTTTTAGCAATGTAGATATGTAGGTTTCTGTTCTCAACTCTGCCTTCCAAGTTACTGCTTAAATAAAGATCTGTTCATGAGATTAACTTCATGTAGATTACCTTTTAATTTTTGATATGTAAATTTATAACAAAGGTATGTCTGGATTCTTTTTTGTTGTTATTAACATTGAGTTGTTTTTCCTAGATATTGTGTGATGTTTTGTCACCAGAGAAGTTAGGTGAGAGTCTGAAGGAATCTGCTTGGAATTCACCCCATATTAGAAATAAACCTTTTATACTTGGTTCTGAGGTGACAGCATCTTACTGCAACTTACAGCTTTGTCCTCTGCAGGTAATAAAAACTCTCCAGTAACTTCTGTCTTTGACTGATGTTTATACATCAGATGTACTGATACCCTGATTTGTCACACTTTCCACCCTAAATACTGATCTTATGTAATTGGCTAAATTGGAGGAAAAGAAGCGTGGTTTGGGAGTAATTTATTTTTCATTTGTAGTGTTAAAATTCTTCATTTTAGTTCAGTAGAATGAGTAATAAATACAGTATTCGAAGGTGCCAAAGTTTCATATTAGGGACTTCCAGATAAAGAGAATTACAATTTTTTTTTTCTTTTTCTTTTTTTTTTCTTTTAAGCAGATGAAATACAATTTTTATTTGTTTGAAGCAGGTGAAGATTTTTGAATTTTTAATGCTAAACAAATTTAAGTCTTGACTTAGAAATTTTTCTAGATAACTAATGGGTACCCACTTACTGTGGGTATCAGTTTGGCTTATGTATCTTTGCAAAGTCACGTCTCACATACTTAGATTTGTGTTACTCCTAGAATACAGTTTGGTTCATCTTTCTGTTACAGAGTTTAGGAGGATCAGATGTACTGGAGCCTGTGAGTGGAGGCTTAAATCGTGCGCAGTCTGCCCATGCTCTTAACTCAACAAAAGACCTTGCCAAGGAAGATGGCTTAAAGAGAGTGTCTTCTGAACCCCTTCTCTCTGGCCAAGGAAAAGGTGCTTTGTTGAAAAGAAAGCTTTCCTTTTCAGAACAGGATACAGTTGTATGTGAAGATGGCAGAAACAAACACAAAAAGCAAGGAGGTAAACATTCACTTACTGTGAAATTTGAAGTATTTACTGCCTTGTGCCTTTGTTTGAAATGAAGTATCTTGTCCTGCTTTTCCTCAGAAAGTACAAAAAGGGACATGACACTTGCTTTTGGAACAATCCCAGGGGATTTGATTGATGTATCAGATTTTGAGTGCTCTCTATGTATGAGGTAAGATTTTGTCCCTGATTCAGTATTTGTTACAGATGCTTATCTGTACAGGCTGCATATCTGTTATGTGTTAAAACTGAGGTACTTTAAAGTTGTTAGAAGTTCTGATATCAGTCAATAATTTGCAGTTTTTCACTATCCCTGCACTTACATGTGTATTTAAATGTCATTTTCTACGATGCGATATACTGTAGGGCTATTTTAATCAAGTTGCCCTTTTAGGTAACTATCAAAGGACAGAATCTTTTGTGATTAAATGTTAGGGGTTCTTCAGTCAATAAAACTTATTTTGGGAATGTTAATGTTTAGATGCATAGCCTGTGAACCTTGTATTTGTAGATGCTTCAGAATGTTAGTCTACTTAAATGTAGTGTGTGTACTGAACTATTCAGTTATGTTACTAGTATGTAGTACTGCTGTTAAAACAATCCAGTTTCTCAAAGAACCACCTGATTTTGTGTGTTCTGAATCTCTGTGTAGGGAGACCAAAATCTTTGTATATTGGGGTAAATGTTTAGTTACCTGGAGTTTTGGAATGTGTCCAGCTTCATCAGAATACAAAACAGTGAGCATTGCAGTAAATGGAAACAAACTGCAGTATAGAGGAAAAAGTAGAATAAGGAGACTTGAGACTAGGTGTTTACTTTGTTATAGTATGACTAGTCTTAAAAATTCAAGAGATTAATCACTGACATTTTTAGGAAAACACACACTGGCCATGATATCTAACTTCTAATAATTTTGTTTCAGGCTATTCTTTGAGCCAGTAACAACCCCTTGTGGACATACTTTTTGCAAAGGTTGTTTGGAACGGTGTTTAGATCATGCTCCACAGTGTCCACTCTGTAAGGAGAGCTTGAAAGAGGTATTGTTTCTCAGTAAAGCTCACAAATACAAATACTATATAATTTTAAAGGCTGTTTCACTAGAACCAAACAATTTGGATTTGCTTGGGCTATGGATTGATTACTGCTAGAATGGAAAAGGGTCTCAGGGTCTTAAAGGTTTTGTGTTTCTGTCACCATTTACTTCAGTGATGTAATTGAATCCTGCATATTTGTAAACTTTGGCAACTACTCAGTTAAATCTCTGTGATTTCTATACACTTTTCTTATTGGCATGGCTGTATATCCTGGGAAATCAGCTGTGTCTATGGTAAGCATAGAAATACAAACTGAGTTAGACATGCAAATTGTCAGACACTAAGAACTTACACAGAGAATCTAATTTTCAGATATTAGAGTATCATTAGGTTTTAATTAATGAAACAAAAACTTCAGAGCTGTAAGTTGTAGTGAGTTTTGTCATATTTCCTAGATCATATTTTTTATAAAAAAACCTGCATTTTATCAAGCCTTTTGTTAAGATACAAGAAAATAATTTTTTTAATTGTTCACAGTACCTTGCAAGCAGAAAATACAGTATCACAGAACTGCTGGAGGAATTAATAATGAAATATTTGTCTGATGAATTATTTGAGAGAAAAAGAATTCATGCTGAAGAAACTGCAGAACACTCCAAGTAAGCTTCCTATCTTGAAAAACTTGATAATTTAGTATGGAAATCATGGTATATTATTCGTGCAAGGAGGAGTATGAAGCTTGTCCAGGTCCCTTTGGATATCATTCCATCCTTCAGTTGTGTCAACCACACCACTCATCTTGAGGTTGTCAGCAAATTTGCTGAAGGTGCAGTCAATCCCTTTGTCTGTGTCATTGATGAAGCCATTAAATAGTGCTGGTCCCAGTATGGACCCCTGAGGGGCACCACTGGTCACTGGGACACTGAGCTGTTGACATCTACCCTCTCTCTGGTTGGGTGAAACCATCCAACCCTTTATTGTCTATCTAGCAGCCCACCCATCAAAGCCATCTCTCTCCAATTCAGAGAGGACATTGTGGGGGGAACTCTTTACAGAATTCCAGATAAAATTACATCTGTAGCCCTTCCCTTGTCACTCCATCATAGAAGGTCACTAGATTGGTCAGACCAGGTTGGATGAAGCAGCCCTGAGTAACCTGATCTAGTGGAAGGTGTCCCTGCCCACAGCAGAGGGGTTGGAATTAGATGATCTTTAAGGTCCCTTCCAACCTACGCTGTTCTCTGGTTCTATGAAACATACGTTTCCCCTTCCATTCCTCTTTCTGCACTGTCAGGGAGCCTTGGTTTTAGGTTTGCTGCTGTTATTGAAATTGTCTTCAATTAACTGTGGAGTCTCAGAGACTTGGATTTCTTGTAAAGCAATTCATAAAAGACATTAATCGTATACAGATGCATGTGATTAAAAAAAAAGTTGTTGGATTTTTTGAAAATGTTTATCTCACAGAGATTTTGTCAAATACATAGAGCATCATGTATTGTAGATATGAATGTTGGAAAACTATTTAAAACTACAGCTTATGCAACTTATCTAACAGAATCCATCCAGTAGAATTATGTTTTACAGTCTGAAAGGCGTTAAAATTAAGTAAGTACCTAGTAATGTTTTAATGAGAGCTTGATTGTATCTACTGTCAACTATACATGATAAAATAGGATGGAAAAGAACCTTTGTTTTTCAGTTATGCCTGCTGAGGCATATTGCAAGGTGCAAATTAAACAGTGGGTTGCATCTTGTGATCTGGAGTCCCTCCTTGAAAATAATCTAAATGGTGACTTAGCTACTATGTAGTTACTACTCCATCTTTTTACTTACAGGAAAACTGTGTCTCTGAGGCTTGATTCCTTTTATAGCTCAAACTAAAGCAAAAATCAAAGTAGCTGATACCCCCATCCCCAAAGCAGAGCCCTTCATTCACTGACTAGATACTCACTACCTAGATAACAGTGAGTCTCACTGTCCAGTATGTATGCAAATCACTGCATAGGTATTCAACCACTGTTACTGGTATGTGGGTTTATCATTCATGAAAGTTTCTACAACATATTTTGACTTTGAAAAGAGTGTTTTATGTCCTCAAGCAGAGCAGACATACTGGAAAAAAAAGTGTTGTCTTGGCATAGCTCAGTGTTTAGATTTTAAAGGCATATATTTCATTTTATGTTCTCTTGAAGCTTGACCAAGAATGTTCCAATGTTTGTTTGCACTATGGCATATCCTACTGTGCCTTGCCCTCTACATGTATTTGAGCCAAGATACCGACTCATGATTCGCAGGAGTATGGAAACTGGAACTAAACAATTTGGGATGTGCATAAGTGATTCTCAAAATGGGTAGGTTTACACCCTAATTCTAAGCTTCCATCTCTTTTGTCATTTTTTAATTACAAAAAGTGTATAATTGCATTATTGACAAGGTCTCTTTTTAGTTTTGCAGATTATGGTTGCATGCTGCAAATTAGGAACGTTCATTTTCTACCTGATGGACGGTCTGTTGTTGATACAATTGGTGGAAAGAGATTTAGAGTTTTACGGAGAGGGATGAAAGATGGGTATTGCACTGCAGACATTGAATATTTGGAAGATGTTAAGGTATCCAGAATGCTGTCTAAATACTTACTAGTATTAATATAGCAAGATTTTTGCTTGATTTGTTCTTGAAAGCTCTCTTTCAAATTTTTAGGTCCCTAGAAGTTAGCCTAATTTATTTTTTTTTGTTACCATAAAACAAATAAGAAAACCACAGTTTTTGTTTCAACAATAGATTGAAGCTGTAACTTTAAAAATGTTACAATACTCCTTTACCATTCAGTCATTAGCTGTCAAGGTTACAGACAACACAAGAAATGTATCTAAATATAGTTGAAATTGAGTGTTTTTTGATTTTAGCTTAAACCCTTTAATTGGCTATCCCTAATCATATTTTCATAACTTTCCTCCTACAGGTTGCTGATGAAGAAGAACTAAAGAAATTGAGAGAGCTTCACAATTTTGTTTACAATCAGGCCTGCAGTTGGTTCCAAAACTTAAGAAACAAATTTCGCACTCAAATTCTTCAGCACTTTGGACCAATGCCTGACAGGGAGGAAAATATACAGGTGAGACATCGCTTAATATTCATTATTAGATGCTTATTGCTAAAATAAAAACCCTATTACCAACTGTGAAGTATTAAAAGAAAAACTCCCACTTTCTTCTCCAGCTTCAAAGACAATAAGGCTTGTACCTTGTTTCTCTTAAAATGAGCAACAAAAAGCAATTCTGTCACGGGTCAGCCGTTTCTCCAGAAAAGGATGATATGCTGATGTGGAAATAAAACTAGTAAACTGAAAACACTCTGAGTTCCAGTAACTGTTAAACTGTTAGTTTGTGTAATTCTGTTAGAATTCAGAGTGAAAAAGCTCTCTGTTTTCTCCCTGTGAAAGTAAAGAAACTGAATCTGCCATGCGCAGGCAGTTACCTTTGGCAAAGAGGTAATCACAAGTAACACTTCCTCCTTTCTGAGCTAATGCCATAAACTGCTGCAGCTGCTAGCATTTGACAAATGTTTCTTGAGAAACTAACTGCAGCAACCTATTTTGATGATTATTATAAACAGTTAATGAAGGTAAGAATCTGAGGGAGTGGAGGTTGTAGAAAAAATAACATTTAAAAATACGTAAGATTTGGTTTTTAAAGCGGAGTTTTATGTGAATTAGGATCTTAGGGGAGCTTGTCCCTCACCCATCTGCTACGTATTTCTATGAAAGTGTATTAACCTGTGTGGAGGGACTGTAGATGCTGTAGAGGGTGGTGCATGAAGTCAGAAGTGGTTTTAGAACAATTTAATAAAAATAGATTTAAAACAGCATACGAGGAAAGAGGAATAATTAGCAGGGTAGCAATACTGTGGGTGTGTACCTGAGATTTATGATAGGTAACAAATGTGTCAGCTGTGTGGTAACAACTGCAAATGAGGAAATGTTATCCTGGAGTGTACCACTACCAGTAATATTTTTGCAAATCATTTGAGGTACTTAATATTCTCTGCAGTAGTAGGACCTCTACTGAGCAGTATTAGGTCCAGTCCAAGGCCTGACATCTAATGGTTGCTGTTGGTAATTAAAGTACAGGAAGAAGTTACAGAGTTTTAACTGCTTAGAAAAAACTTACTAAGTAGTCCTGCTCTGTCTAGAAGGTAATGAGAAGGAGAGTGGAATTGGCACATGACAGAGAAGTCCATCAAATAATGGTAATTATAACAAAAACATTAGGCTTTAAGAATATTCAAGCTTAAGAACAGCATGACAAGCATTAGATTTAATTTTTATCAGGGAGGTTTGTCATTGGATGACTGTCCTGTACTTAGCCATCTTTTCCCAAGGAACCTATGATCTTCCTATGTTGTCTTAAAAATGATTGCTTTATAAAGTTTAGTTTAAGTGCACTTTGAATTCTCGGTTGAGGAGAAGAAATCTTTCAGCACTCTTCTAACCTCACAGCCCTGGAATTCTCTAGTTAGTATCAAATGTTAATAAGTAGTCTTGGGCATTGATGACTTTGTCTTTCGACAACTACACAACATTGGTTATTGGTAACAAGCTTATGTTTTATTTCTAGGCAATGCCCAATGGTCCTGCTTGGTGTTGGTGGCTTCTAGCTGTTCTCCCAGTAGACCCCAGATACCAGCTGTCAGTTCTCTCCATGATGTCTTTAAAAGACCGTCTGATAAAAATCCAGCATATACTCACCTATTTTTCTAGAGACCAGTCCAAGTGACTAACCGCCTGGGTCTTCCTGAAAAGTTACTCTGTTCTGGTTGTAGTAGCAGCTGGAATTTTTGCTGCCTTTGCACATCTAGCACTGGTTTGAGAAGTGTAATGGAACTGTTTTTTCTCTCCACCCTCCTGGCTTCCTGAACCACATGGTTCATTGGATGCACACTTTCTTCAACTATGAGAGAAGACCACGGACAATTGCACAAAGTCAATCCAGCTAGATATGTTTTTCATGTGTTATCTACATTAAAATTTGCACTACGTAGAAAAGAACCTTTTTGAGACTTGATCATTTTAGCAATTGACTTTTCTAAGCTGTGGAAATGCAAGACTTAAGGCTGACAGTCCAAGTTTACAACATTGAGGAGGTAATAAAGGTTTTGCAAATGTTTGCCTCAAACAACTGTTTTTTTGCTGTTTGCACAAATATTTGAAATATAGTATTGAATGTCACAGTTGGATATTACTACTCTTGTTTAACTATCTTGACCATGAATATGGCACAGATTTTTTTAAATTACCTTGTAAATGTATGCATCACAAAACAGGTGACGTGAGCTGTATGCTGAACTGAGAGCCAACTTTAAGGAACAAATGCAGAAAAAAAAAGGTACTTTTGTCTAAAAATACTTAAACTGTGAATATGGTTTACATACCTAGGCCTGTACATTTTAAAGAGGAAACTGAAATCTGAATGCTAGTACCAGTTACATTTCTACTGGGCTTTTCAGGCTGTTCTTCCAGAGCACACACTTAGTTAGTAGAACTTAGAAGAAGAAATCTTAGAGTGTGCGTGTGTCTATCGGGAGATTGTGCATCCAGGATTCAAAAGCTTAAAGTTTTATTTGAACTTTTTAAGTTGGTGCAAATGTGAGTTCTATGCCTTATTCATATAAATAGTAGAGCGCACTGCAGTGGCAAGGTTAGCATCATGCTGCCAATAGGTACTTTTTGTAATTAAAGGTTTGCATATTTGTGAATATGTCTGATACTGGCTTTCTTGTATGTAAATCATTTGTAAAATATTTCTTAAATCTTGCTTTTGCTAATATATTTAATTTTCAATAAAAGGTAAAAGTTTGTAATATTTTTAACTTTGTCAGAAACTTAAAATCACTTTTCCTTTTCCATACACTTCTATTCTGGGACCTTAAGTAAATCCAGAAGCTGCTGTTTAGCCTACATTAAGGTTGTGAGCACTTCATGACGTAACTGCTGTGTTCATAATCTGTTTCTGATTATAGTACCCATCTCAGACTGATTATTGGTCAGACAAGTTTTTTCCTGGTGTCCTGCTTTTCATTCTACTTTGTTTAAATTAGGTCTGAAGTTTGCATTTTGCAAAACTTAAAAGTTGAAGGAAACTGTCCTTGCAGAGCAGTGAGGTGTCTCACTGACTTGCTAGTCAGATACTCTGGCCTTGTTCTCTTCTGGAGTTCAAGGCTGGAGATACTACAGGCAACTTGAAATCTGCCGGATCATCTTTCAATATCAGTTTCTATCTAGAGTAAATTTCCCTTCTAGGGTATGACTGAAGTCCTGGGTGAATATTTGGAAAGTTTTATTTGCATAATAAAAGAAAGGGAATCCTCTATTTTTCCACTTCCACATGCTATAACCATAGAAATGTAATCTTTTTATCACCATGATCTTCTTAAGAATGCAGGTGGCAGGATTTTTTCTCCTTGGCAGTGAAAAGTTCCTGTAGCCAGGCTTGAAACACCAAAACAAACCAGTGGTGATTTTATTTTTTTTAAATTCTTGCCAACAGCTTGAGTTTGAAATTGAGTATTCCCTAGTCTGCTGAAAGATGTGGCTTTTAAGTGTCTTTATAAGATCCCATGACTTCTTAATACAGTAAATATGCAAATGTCAATTGGGTTGCACTGCCCTGTGCATAAAGGAGTTTTACTTCTGGAATTGTGTGAACTATGTAAGGCAAAACTGAATCGAAGAAAAATAGCAACAATATAAAAAGCAAATTTACTGTGTTTAACAAATGCTGCATTAAGGCTAATTATAAGTACCACTCTTCCATTCCATAATTAACCAATAAGTAACCGTTCCATAGATGTGATTATTATAGGTGCTCTTGGGAGTGACAGAAAATTGCGATTGGAGATGAAAGATATTTAAGAATTTTCTCAAATTGGAATTTTTAGGTGAATATTTTGTGTACCAGATTGTGTCATTTTGTGAAGTTACACTGGGGTAGAACAACAAACTCAACTGAATGTTTGCAAAGCAAACATTTCAGTAAATAGGTTGGAGAGAGTACCACGCTGTACTTTGTATTTTGAATTTGGGGAGTACTTTCTAACAGGTTTTTTCTTTTTCATTTTCTTCCCTTCCCCATCACACAGCATGGGTTCTTTAGCTATGGAACAATAAAACAGCTGGCTAAGGACAAAGTTTGATCATAGTAAGGTTCAGAATCAATGTAATCAAGTCTAAATGGAATGCAAGTGATTTAGACTTGGAGAAAAAGGGAAAGCTCACTTTCTATATAGGCAAAGTACACCATTAATGATTAGTCTTACCTGATGATGAGCAATAGTCAACAAAAGAGTCAACTTCTCATTTTCTGTCAGACTTAAGGGAGTCTCCTTTGCCGGGCAGCACTCCTGAAGCAGCCAACAAGAGCTACTCTAAATTATTGTTGGAGCACCTTATTTATGGGATTGTGACTTCTTTGTTCAGTTTTAAGATTGACAAGTTGATGCAGAAATGTTCTTTGTGTAAGCATGAGAACAAAATTAGATGTGTCTCAAAAGATTAGTGATACATAAATTTCTATATGGTAACAGGATGTGCGTGTATGTTAATATGAGAGAGCTCATAAACTTCAACGTGATGGGGTGGAGTCACCATACTCAGAAATACCTGCCTGGAAGTGATGTGTATTTTGGCAAGGATTTCTTTCCAGTTTTGTTAAATTATGGCCAGAGATCTCGATGAAATTCTTAATTTATGATTAATATTTATCTCCAGGCTTTTACCAAATGTCATTTCTTGTAGCATCTTGCTGCCCTAGATGACCACTAATGAACATTAAGTTTTGAAATTTCAGTTTTCTTGGTATGAAATGGCAACTTCATATTTCTCCATCTAAGCTGATTATTCTTTTGGTGATTGGCAAGTATTTGTCACATTCATTCTTGCAAGTTGTTTCTTCGTGGGCCTTTTACTGGCCCTGAGTTTCTTTGAGACAATGTACAAAGATGACTGTCAGATACGTTGATGGGAGTGAAATTTGAAGCGATGTTAGAACATTAGTAGAAAGATGTTTGTTTTGAACCCCATGAAAGATGAGGCTAGGTTCAGACATTGCTAAGTGCTTTACAGAGCTTGGTCAACTTCTGGGGTTTTTAGGTGATCTAACCCATTCCTTGGAGCTCTGCATCAGTATGTGTGAGATGGGGTAAATATCTGCTAGATACTCAAACTGTGCTTTAGATTCACTTGCATTAATTACAAATGAGACAAGATAGAGTTACCTGCACAGCTGGGTCCTGGAGAACAGCATGAGGGAGCCCCACAGTACCAGCCTTTGCTCACTTGACACTGGGGCAGGGACAGTTCCCAGAGAGAATGGTTGCCTTTGCATACTGTCAGTAGACAAACCACATCTGCCTGGCCTGCACCTCACCAAGGCTGAGATGTTGTTTTATTGTCTTTGACTGTAAAGACCTGGCTATCTACAACTGGATTTATAATGGGAAGGTTTTCCACTTAGATAAATACCTGTTTAAGGAAAGTTGGTATCTGTGGTATCACGCTGCAATCTGTCCATTATCCTTTCATTTATGCACTTTTCTGCAATTAACCAAAAAAACCTAAAGCTGTAAAATGTTTAATAACAGGATTTAAGATATTCTAAGGCCTTTACCAAAACAAAACAAAGTAGAGGCCATTGTGCCTTGTTTTTGTGAAGTTACGTTTTCCTGTCTGCTCATGACTGCAACTGCTTTTACAAGCAAAGACAAGTAGCAGGATTTCACCATGGATTAAAAAAAAAAACACTCTTGACTGTAGAAGTGATGTAGTTAAATTGGAGTCAGAAATGCCTATGAGGATGTGACAGGCTCTCTAGGACAAAATGTTTTGAGTGTTAGAGAGAAAGCAGTTGGTAAAGAAGTCTTCACAATTCCAGTTGAGGGGTTTGGTTTTGTTTGGTAAGTAAGTTGGAAGGAGGTCCTGTATTGGAAATAACTTTTAAAGCATACTGAATATGAACCTGTACTAGCTATGAAAGTGGCCATTTAGTAGATGTTTAGTGTTGGAAAAAGGAAAGGATGTAATGGGAAAGAGGCTCTGCCATATTAAGACAAATACAGTCATTTTCCAATCCAAACAAATTCTCCAGAGCTCAGCATCTCAATTATATTATCTATTTGAGTGAGTGTTGGTTCCCTGTGCTCAAGAGCTTTCTGGTCTGTCAGCTCAGAGTGTTTTTATCAGTGTAAAGAGCTATAAGAGGGGTTTGGCAAAGTGGGCTACTAGCTTCTCCCAGACAGTGCTGTAAGGGGCGGGTGATGTTTCTTTTTTCTTGTTTTCTTCCTCCTTTTCTCCCTTCTTCCATCAGACCTCACTTGGTCCTGACTGATGGTTCCTTGCAGGGGCCACAGCCCATCCTCTTTCCTCTGCCAGCATGCAGTTCACTAGATGCTGCAGCTGCCTGCTGGATGAGATCCTGGGGTCTGGGAAGCACCAAGTGAATGACAGCCTGTTCTTCTCTGAAAAGTTCTGTCATTGAAAAAGATTTGAACTTAATGCTTGATATTCACAAGCATCTGTTGAGCTTCTGGCAGCTTTTTTGCTGTACTATTTTTCTGTGAAGATCTCCTCCTACTGGAGATGACATCTGTCATCAGGAGGGGGGGAGAGAGAGAAAAGCTGTTACAGTGTATTATTTTACCAACTTCTGTGCAAATGCATCTTCATTCCTTCCTAAAGAAGTTTTGAATTTTACCTCCCCCAGGGAACAAGTCTGTCTAAGATCACCTTCAGGAAGTAAATCCTGTCCTTTGGAAAGTTCCCCACTGTAGCTGAACTGACATTTCACAGTCATCATACAGAAGATAACAGGACCTGTCTGAGTCCTGCTATAAGAAGGCAGAAACCCAAAGCTCTAGAGGCAAGCTCGCTTGCAGTTACTTCAGGAAACAAACTGAGAGTGTGAGGGAAAAGGGGAGGTCAAGTTCTTCCCTTGCCACAGATCTCTGCATGCTTGCAGTGGTTAAGCACTCTTCAAAGATTTGAGGGAAAGGTTAAGTTTTGTCCTTTCCTCCAGCAGCAAGGGGCTCAAATTGCTTCCAACCAGTGTGGCTGTTCTAACATTTAGAGTGCATGTTAGGTTTTGTGTGGATAGATGTGCTTTGAGGTCCCAACTGGAACACCAACTTTGTGTATCCTGATATGGCTGATTAGCAAGAGGCTGTTCTGCCCTGTTAAAATCTAAAATGCTTATGCAAAAGTACAAGAGGAGCTGCTTAAGTGGCTTTAGGTCCCTCTCACCCAGGTAGCCATTGCTCAGCAACAGTGAGGAGCTTTGAATGCACACATTTCAATCACAGGCGGAACAGGGATCTGGGAACTGGGACAGCAATGCAATTCTAGAGGCATTTCAGCTCAGCAGGAAATTCTGAGTTTGTATTGGAGTTTTTTGGGGGTTTTTTCTGGTTTGTTTTTTTTTTTTTTAATTAACCCTTGATGAAACTTATATAACTTTATCCTCTAGTACATACTTTGACACAAGTCTTGAGTGTTCCAACAACATTTGCATTTTATTTTTGCCTGAGCCCAAAAAGTGATCATTCTCATGTGTAAGCTTTTGGAAGTTTTGAACAGGTAGTGTCATCTGAAAATGCCATGCCAACTGCAACACAATCAAATACAGTGCACCTGGCACCTCTGGTTTTAAAATATGGCTCAGAATTTGTACCACTATTTCACAATTAAGTTGCAGTGCTAAAGAAATCACTGAGGCTGTAAGAAAAGGTCCAAATATCCACTCCAGTGGAGGAACAATCATGATTTTTCTTTGGGTATGAGTTACTTTAAAACAGGGACTGCCTTAATGCCATCCCCAAGAAGTCTAACGCACATTCTCTCCTAAGCCTTCAATTCACTTTTACAGCTCCCCACAGGCAGCAAATATTAAAAACATACCTTCAGTGTATGGATATATGCTTTAACCTTTGAGCTGTGGATAGAGAACAAACCTGTGGGAGCCATGACTGATTTTTCCCTTATTTTTACAAAAAAGGTGCGGGTTCGGGTGTGGCTTTTTTGTGGCAATGAAATTATTTAGCAAGGCAAAGCACCAGCTGCCACTCACCTGCACCTGAAGCAATGTAGGATGTAAAAGAAGTTCTGCCCTCACCACTTCCCTCTGCTAAGTCCACACAGTTCTTTGCTGATATCTTTAAAGAACATTTACTGTTAAGCAGGTAACTGCTAACTAGGCCATGATCTAATTCAGGGTCCTAGGTTCCACAGCAGGTGCTTAAAAGACTTTCATTACAGGTTTCCAACTCAATATACCAAATACAAATAAACTTCATTAACTGTTCCATATAATAGTTTCTGTGAAGATAAAAACACCTTTTTATTCAAGAATTTGTTAGGATTGTTTTTAAAACTGGACCGAAAAAGCGTTAAGTACTACAAGAGCAATTTCTGACTGGAGCAATTTTCAGTTTATTGCATCAATGTAATAGCTGGAATGTCAAGTCAAGGGGAAGTATTTTCATTCTTCAGCAAAAGCTTTGTGAAGAAGTTTCAGCTAAACTAAATAACTGATCTTTAGGGCAACTACAGAAAATCCTTGCAAGATAGGAGACTTGGCAGGTTTTGTCAGCTGCTGTGTCCTGGTGCTTCTTTGCAAGGCAACTGCTCAAGCAAGAATTTGCAACTAGAGAGTTCAATACAGACTGCACAACCCGCCCTCCAGACAACCCACCCCATCCAAAAGCTGAAGAATGACCATCTCTATGGCAACTAAAGCACTTAGCATGCTCATGCCTCATGTAAATTGGCACAATATTACAAATGAAGCTAGTGTAATCAGAGTGAAAGTAATTTGAGAAAAGTAGCTAGAGACCAGAGTATTTCAGGTGTTAACAATCAAATCATCATCTATTACTAATTTTTATTGCTCAGGGGAAGAATACAGACAGCACGGCACTATGGGCTGAAGAGACACCAGTGGCTGGCTGTAGTTGTGTATCCCAGCATGGTGCCAGGGTGGTCAGGTTGTTAGTAAGCTCGTCAGGTTGATTGCCCATCAGAGCCAACACCCAGTGTAGTGCTGGGTAGGGCCCAAATAGGAAATGACACCTTCACCTGTTGTGTAACTTCACCCTCAGGTTGTGTATTGTTATGCACTCACCTATGAGTGAGCAGACTGCTGCTACTAAGACGAAAAAAAACCGCTGCAATCTCCTTTACAGTTGGCGCAGGTGCTTGTCTCATTACAAGAAAAGATGATCCAATTCACTCAATCAAGCCAACGAAAGAGCATGGACTCTTCACCCATTAATTCTTTTGCTAGTTGAAGTTAACATCAGTGTCTTGTCAGGAGAGCTGTCAGCATGCTTTCAGATGTGCCTCGGCAAGTATGCGGGCGAGTACTAACTTGGTAAATAGTTCGCTTGCTAAAAAAATGCCACAGTCCTGAGGATGTTTACTTCAAAGTCAGTGCTTCCACAAATACAGTATAGAATCATAGAATCATCTAGGTTGGAAGAGACCCTTAAGATCATCCACCTAGCACAAACATTCTCCCAGCACTATCACTGCAACCCCTAAGCCACTAAACCTTATCCCCAGTATCAGATCCAGACACCTTCTGACCACCTCCAGGATGGTGACTTCACCACTTCAGGCAACCCATTCCAATGCCTGACAATACTAACAGTGAAAAAGATATTCTGATATCTAATCTGAATCTCCCATGTCTCAGCTTTAGGTCATCTCCTCTTGTCCTGTCACAGCAGGAGACTGAACCCCTCCCCACTGCAGCCTCCTTTCAGGGAAGTTGTACTGGGCAAGGGGGTCCCTCTTGAGCCTTCCTCAGGGTAAACAAGCCCAGCTCCCTCAGCTGTTCCTCACAGGACATCTTTTCTAGACCCTTCATGAGCCTTGCTGCCCCTCCCTGGCCATGTGCCAGTATCTCCATGGCCTTTTTAAAGTGAGGGCCCAGAAGTGGACACAGCACTCGAGCTGCAGCCACATCAGTGCAGGAGGACCATCACCTCCTCAGTCCTATTGGTTACACTATTGCTGATACAGGCCAGGATGCCATTGGCCCTCTTGGCCACCTGGGCACAGCTGGCTCAAGTTCAACTGCTGTTTTCTGACAGCTGCCCCCAGCCTGTAGTGCTGCCTGGTGTTAGTGGGGCCAAAGTATAGGACCCAGCACCTGGTCCTGCTGAACATCATACCACTGGCCCTAACCCATCAATCCAGCCTATCCTGATCCCTCTGCAGAGCCCTCCTACCCTCCAGCAGATCAACATGCTAACCCCAACTTGATGGTATCTGCAAATTTGCTCATGATAGACTAAATGTCCTCATCCAGATCATGCCACAAAGGAATTTCAGCCTCTTTGTTCTTCACTAATCCTATTACTGATATTTCACTTAGAGATTTATTAGAAAAGCAACTGCCCTAATGCTTAAGTTATAGTTCTTTTACTTTAGAGTAAGCTTTAACAAATTTTAAACTCCTGCATTCAAGAGATCACTGCTTAGAGCTCTTCTATACAGATACACCTAAGATGTGGTCAGTGCCTGTGAAGAAGGGCAGCAGCAATATTTAATCCAGTACTACTACAGGGCACGCCTGACCTACCACACCATCACAGAGGTGATCATCACTTCAGGAGCAAAGCAACACTTGTGAGACACTCAGGTAGCAGAGTATCTTTCAGAAAGCTGTCACCTAATAGTGTTCCATGCAGCTTTTACTACACAAGCTTCTTGCAAGATTATTACCTAATCTGAGGTCCTGCAGTTACGTACCACAGCTGATAGCTACTGTTGAGTGTACTTATTCAATAAATCTCCATGAAGCAGATTTGCATTCAATAGTTTATTTATAATTGTAAAAGCATAGGTGTTACATACTTTGAGTAATTGCATATTTATTAGAACTGTACCTACTCAGACTGGTGTGTGCAAAAACAAGAAAGTCATGCTTAGAGTTCCCCCCAGAAGTTTGTTGCTTTAGTATTTGTTCCCCTGTTCAGGTCAGTAAAATTTCCACAGAAACAGAGTGAGGAAATATAGACACAGAATAGCTACAGCTATTGAAGTCTATGAAGACAGTCCAACATCATCACATAGGCCCTATAGAACTACTGAAGGTAGATCTGCCTAGTATTTAAAAGGACAAAGCCTGCACTAGGCAAGAGTTAAAGCAAACAGGCAACAAGCCAAGTTACAGGTCACTCAAGCCAGTTGTATTTGTAGCTCGTTAAGAACAAGCAAATTTGTGTCAACTTCATCACATCATTCCAGAAGATATCAATGGGGTAAATATACACACACATATTTTTAAAAAAGATACATGTATGTATATACATTTTTTAAATAAGGCATGTATTTATTTCAGGCTCTTAAAACATTTTTCCACACTATTAATACAGCATATGTTGCCATTTTATTGCTAAAGAAAGCATACCATCATCATTGCAAGCAGAACAGCATCAACACTGGCTTTAGTCAGCAGTCCAGTTCAGTTAATAAGGTTCAAGACATATGTTAATACTGTGGAAGAATGTTACTCTTACAGAAGTGCAGAAGACTAGTTGAATTCTATTTTAGATTGCACCAAATCATTCTCTTGATATAGTCTGCAGTTAACAGTATAGACTAAAAAGCAGAACAGCACCATTCTGGAGCAACAGAAAGATACCTAAAGTACTACTTCCCCATCTCTACTTAGTTGTTATATTAAAAAAAATACACAAGGGAAAGATGATAACACAACAGACTTCCTATTCTGCTCTAACAATGCTTTCTTCTGCAAGAAATGATGCAGGACTTTTGAGCTCATCCAAGGGTAAATCCTAATATGAATGAATATGCACACGCCATTATCACTGTGTAACTAATAACAGTTACTTGTTAGTGTGACTTACAAGGAGCACTCTCTAAGTTTTTTGTCAGCCTGCTTCAAGGAGATCCAGGTGTTTAACACATTTGATCGCAGTTTGGCCCACACCAAATGGTTGTTTAACCCAAATATCTGGGCAGCAAACTGGGCAGCTCCTTCAGGTGATAGAGTTGTAGGACAGCTAAGACCTGTAGGGAAGAGAATGCCACTTACTAAAGTATAGTTTATAGTCAAACAAAACACTTTCTCTGAACAGTAATTTACGACGAGGCTTGTTTCAGCCTCCAGGAGCCAAATGATCCAGTTTTAAAGCCAGTGAAGTGTCACATGTTTCATTACTTTTAACATGACTGCTTTGTGGCACTTCACACCAAAAGCTATCATGCAAGTAACTCCCTTATACACAGAGGTAACAAACTTCTGTGCCTCCACTCAAGTTACTAACAAAGTTAAAAACCATACAGGTAAAAATGTACTGAATTAGTAGTTAAGAGCTGAGGTTTACCTACACTGATTGTTATGACCTTTGATCATAAGGAAAATGCATCAAAATTCAATTACTTGAACTCCCATTAATATTATTTACAATTTCAAAATGAAATGTTTAGCAAGGATAAGCCAAGGTTTACTTTTTTTAAAGATTATACCTATGTAATCTTTGCTCTGTCTATTGGGCATTTTGCCATTAAGAAATCAAAGCTTGTATGAGACATATTTCCACAGACTTTGCTTGATACTGATCCAGCTGCTTTTCCAACGCTTTGCCCCATGTGTGTACAGTAGAACAACAACACAGAGCTAGATCAGAACAAGGGTATGAGTTGAAGATCATCTTACCACTAGGTAGTCTGAGAGAGGACCACACATCCTGAGTACCCCAGTCAGCTGAGAGTGGAGGGCAGTTGACAACTGGGTAAGCAGTGTTACCAGACATTACTGGCCCCAAACCATTGCTTCTGCCAGCTACTGCAACAAACACTGTTGGGATTCCATCTCCTGGTGGGGAGGAAGACATTCAGAGATAAGCAACCCACCTTGTTCTCTACCACTTGCTTTTTTGTGGGACCTTTGTTGGAGTTCACAACTGTGTTTGCAATTATCAATTTCATTACATGGCACTAACATTTTGTGTCCAACCTCCTCCTTTAGTGAAATATCTTCTAAGAAGTCTTACATCCTTAAACCCCAGCTACTGTTTACCACAGCTAAAATTAACATTTCTTACTCTGCCTCTGAGGGGAAGTGTCAGTATCAGAGGAAGAGGTGCTGCTTAGCTTTGTAGAGAACATAGCCATTAAACCTCTGGCATCTCTAAGTATTCCTCTCCTTAAATCTGAAACAGTTCACCTCAAAGTGAGTGTTTTAACTATGGTTACCACATTTGTAATTTTATCATGTAGAATGGTATGCAGAGAATGTGTATACTCCCACAGAAGTAAGTAATTCCTGTATCTCCTCTGCTAAGTTATAAACACTTCTCAAGAGATGTTAAGTTTTCTTGACAAAGAGAGTAATTTAAAACAAGTATCTTTCTCTCATGGCATCTACAGTAATAAGGAAGAAAATTTTTGTCAAACAGAAAAACATGGTGGGAGCAACATCAGCCTAATATAACACATAAGAATATTCAGTCAGCTAGAGAAACTGTTGTTCTTCCTTGTTTCAGAAACACTGGCATCACCAGCAAGATGCTACAATAAATCTATTGACATGATCAAGACTAGGGCAAAGTAGTTTTATCCCAGTTCTGATACTGGGATAAAAGCAGAGATTAGACTTTGAGTAATGGAAGTTGTGGCAGGGCAGGAGGACAATACATTACTCCAAAATTAGTTAGAGCAATCATGCTACTAGCAAGTGTGAAACACAATTGCAACAGCTTGGTGTTCTATTTAACAAAAAATGGAAAAACACCACATAAATCTTTTAAGTTGCCAAGTCATTCTGAAACTTGATGCTGTGTCAATCCACATCAGTATTTCTTGGCATTTACCTTCATATTCTGCTTTGATCCTCAGGGTTTCATCTGGCCCTTTGTGAGCAGAGGTCACTCTTAATTCACAAGGAATTCCAAAGGTTGCACATGCCTTTTTTATTTTTTCACAGTGACCAAGGTCAGAAGAAGATCCCATTAACACCACAACTCTACCTTGGCTCTTTGTTTTTAGAAGCAACTAGAGAAAAGAGTGGAGAGGGAGGAGAGAAATAAAAGCAGTCAACAGGATTGAGGACACACAGTTACTAAAGTCTAGATGTTTTGTTCATAAAAACAGGTACCTCTACTCGTTCTGAAACCCATTCAAAGTTTCTCTTAACCATTTGCAGTGCTTCAGGAGTCACTTCTTTCAGGTCCCGATAGGACTGAAAAAAGGAAAATAAAAGCATTGAAGTGTTGTGGTTTAACCCCAGCCAGCAGCCAAGCCCCACACAGCCTCTCACTCACTCCCCCACCAGAGACCAGGGAGAGAATCTGAAAGGTAAAATTGAGGAAACTCATGGGTTGGCAGAAAGACAGTTCAATAGGCAAAGCAAAAGCTGCACACACAAACAAAACGAAGAATTCATTCACTGCTTCCCATGGGCAGGCAGGTGCTCAGCCATCTCCAGGACAGCAGGGCCACATCACACATAACCATGACTTGGAAAGACAAAACACCATCAACTCTAAACATCTCCCCATGACCCCTTCCTCCTTCCCCCACACTTTATACACTGAGCATGATGACACATGATCTGGAATATTCCTTTGGTCAGTTGGGGTCACCTGTCCCAGCTGTGTCTCCTCCCAGCCTCCCATGCAGCCCCAAGTTCCTTGCCAGTGTGGCAGGACCAAAAGCAGAAAAGGCCTTGGGGTCTGTGAAAGCCCTGCTCAGCAATAACAAAACATCTTTTTATTATCAACCCTGCGTTCAGCACAAATCCAAAACACAGCCCCATATTAGCCATTGTCAGGAAAAATAACCCTACCCCAGCCAAAACCAGCAGATAAAGTTAATGTGGTTTGGGTACACAAAAGAGTAATTTTGCTACCATAATTGGGAATAATTATTACTATACTTCAAATGAAATATTTACAGTTTCTAGCAATTCCAGGCATAAACAACCTTCTACATTGCAATTTATGGCCATTTACAACACAAAAGACTTTCAGCCACAAGGCTATTAAGGTTTTGGAAAGTTTTCACAGGGAAAATTTAAAGAAAAACATACTATTTCCTTAAAATTGCATTTTTAATGGCATGATCGCCTGCAGTAGCACTGTACCTTCCTATGTTCTGCATGATGTTATAATGTTCCTTATTTTAAGGAAACTGTCAGAGCAACTCACTCAAGCATGCTACTCCATAATTCAAGTCAAGTAAACAATAGAGCAGTTGATTCCCAGTTTAAAATTAATACCCTTCCTCTCATGGACACGTTGACATCTTCCCCTGTGGCTTAGAACACATTCTCTCACAGGGTCTCTGTTACTAGTCTCAACAACCATGGCAAACTCCTGGCAGCAGCATTCCCAAACCAGCTCCTTCATAACTAGTCATCTGGTAATTCAGAGATATTTGAGAAGTATGAATGTTGTTACTTCAAATATAGGACAAGTTCTGTTTCAAACTTGTTTGCAGGCCTCATATGTGGGCACAATCCATTAGTAGCACTTTTGGAAGAAACATTATTGAATTCATGGTTAACCAAAATAAGTAACAAAAAAGCATCCTCACTGTGGTTCCCTCCTAAGTATCACCAGATCTCTACTAGAGGATACCCCTCTAAATAAACTGAGAAACTTAGAGGCAGACCTGGGAACCAAAGCTTCTGTTCTTCCCACCAATCTGTTATCTAACTATTTTATTATTATCTGTGCAAGTTAGAAATCCTCATCATTCCTGGCAACTCCATACTTCATCATGGTAGCTCCAGCCAATACTGCTGTTGTAGCTGAATATATACAGACAGAGGGGTTTTTTTCTACCATAAACCAGATAAATTAAATGAGAACAGGCTTGGACATGAGGTACCATACAAACTACTCCATAACAAGTTAAGACCATCTAAAAAAAGCCTCTCTGAAAGCAAATGTAAGGCTTTACTTTCTTCATTCTTCTCCCCTATCACTTAGGTAAGGATTAAAGCACCACCTGTTTGTCCTTCTGCTGGCTTCTGTCTCCTGCTGGCCACAGCCTCCATGAATCATTGTCAATAACATCAGCAAGAACAATTTCTTTTGTCAGCACATTAACACCAAATTCAATCTAAAAAGACAGTAAGAATCCTATGTTAGTAATTATGCAGTGAAATTTTTCTTGTCAAAACCAGGATCACAAGGAATTAGATTTTTATACCTTCAGGTCTACAAGAGTGCAGTTTTGAGGCTGCCATGCTTTTTCCAGGATCTCAAAAATCGCTTGAGTAGAATGAGACATAATATCCACTTCAGTCTGGCCAATAGTAAGTCCAGCAAAACAGAATTTTGCTTCAATTATTTGCTCTTCAGACCACTGTGGATCATTATTAGCATCATCCTGTTAAGAAAACCAGAACAAATACATGATGTAATTTAAGCTTGCTATAAGAGGAAAATAACCATTAAAAGATACAAGGTTTTGTGTGGGCTTTTTTTCCAAGTCACAAATACAGGCTTCAAAGTAGTATTTTATGATTAGCATTTAAAAAATGACAGTAGCATTGAAAACACTTGCTGTAACACCTGACCATCTTTAAGAGTAACAGGGTACAGGACAAACACTTCAGATTACAGTTCACTAGGAACATCTTTTACCACATTCCCAAAGGAGTTCAGAATCCTAAATTACTAACTAGCTACTTACCCTCACCATGCAAGTACTGTTTATTTTAATTTCTTCAAATATATCAATACATCTGTCTCAATTGATGTATTAAGCTTATGCCTAAAAAGCCCTTATACATACATTTTCCTAATTTTAAGTACAGTTTGGCTTGTTATTCTTTGACTGCACTGTAAGCTACTACTGTATGGACTTTGGACAAAACAACTATTGGACAAGAATGCAAGAAAACATTAGAATGGCAGAACTACTGATAGAGAGGATTGGTCAGCCACTAGCACTACTTGCTTTATCTGTCAGCTTTTTAAAGGAGGTAATACAGAATTCTAGCTCTGCTTAAGTTTGATTAGCATCACAGGAAAGAAAACTTACCTTGTAAAACATCTCAATTTTGGGTGGGTAAAACTTATACCCTTCTTTGACACCAGGGTTTCTCTTGAGGAAGGAGCCAGTAGCAATTCTTCTGCACACCCATTCAATTGGGATCATTTCACAGTGAGCTGCTATGAATGCTGTGTCACTCTGTTTCCTGACAAAAGCTGTTTTGATTCCTAAATAAAAAAGGTGGCAGCTTAGTTCCATCAATAGGCACACTCTACAGTTAAAACAGTAGTCACAAACATCTTTAATTTTAAATACATCTGAATCTTGTTCTTCCCTGGACCTAAGGGACACTGAATCTCTTCAGGGTATTTTAAGATATATATACATAATTAATATATAATATTTATATATATTTGCAAAAGACAAGTATATTCCACAAGTTATTAGTTTTGCCAATTTTATCATACAACACTCACTTGTAACTCAGAAATCCTATTCTTGAAAATAATTTTGTTCACAGAGCTTTAAAAATTAAATCTATCCTTCACAATGTTATTGTTCATTAAAAAAATTAGCAGCAATCAAGTACCCAACTATATCCTCTGGTGAAAAATTCATTATAGGTCGAACAGTAATTGGAGCCTTTCAAAGGACTAACAGAGCACAGCAATCTTTACTACTTTGCTTAATAAAAGCAGATGGGCCAGAGAGAATGGCTTTGTCCTCCCCTTCATCACAAACTAAGTTATTTAGGACACTAGATCTTGGTGATTTATTAGGCAAAAGACAGATTCAGAAGCATGTGCACTCAAACCTGCTGCAGTAAGTCAACCTTCTTACATAATTGTAAGAGGATGGACCCCATATTAAACACAGAAAACAAACATGCAGATCACCACTCTAAGTGCAAAATGATCCTTTTTTCGACTGCAATCTTAAGCAAAGTCCCACCCTTCTCCCCAACTGTAGCACATAGGTAAAAACATTACAAAAGGAAGGCCTTGTAAAATCATGGCTCAGGCTCGTTACTTCGGCTAAGTAGAAAAGGACTATGGGAAAGTGACTCAGCTGAATTTGAGGTAGAAAACAAGTTATATAACCATTGTGTGTTCATATCTTGATGTATGTTCGTTGGCTGAATTATGCTTGTTATGATTTAAAACTGTGTGACTGATAAAGGGCTAACTGGTTTTTGCAATAAAGCAGCTCTCCTCTGCACCTGCCTGGGGACTCTGCATCCCTTTGCTTCGTACACCCGACCAAGGCAAGACAACTGCCAAGCCCAATCAGCATCTGCCCAAAACAAGAGGACAAAGGAGTTGCACTCAGTCAAACCAAGCAGTTCTATTCCACTCCGCTTCCAGAACCATAATGGAAGAAACAAAAAAGTCTTAAATATGAACACTGACTCTTCAAAGTTCAGTGCATTTCCTTCAAAGGCAGAATGATTTAAATAATCAAATGCACATTAAGGCCCCTGTCTGGTTCACTACATTTTCCATCAGTGCAGATGTGTGCTTTTGCTAGGCTGACACTAGCTCTATTATAAAAGGGAGAGAAACTTTAACAGAACTTTGTAAATCATCACCTCTGAAGGAGTAGGTAAAGAAGAGTTGCGCAAGGCAAGCAAGCAAACAACTTCTTACAATAAGGCATTCCCACTATCTGCATTTACACCACTCAAACATGGAAACTGGAGAAGAACCCTGAAAGTTCTTCTGTTGCTTTAAAATGCAGCTACAGTTTACTCTGCATGTTTTTCCATGGCACCTGGAAATTATGAGTACAAGCCATTCATGGATTTTTGAGAGGTCAACAGAATGGCTTCTTCATGTTAAAAGTGCACATCTGTATGATATGAAGTTATTTTCATTGTTATCTTAATTAATGCCATTCAAGCATTAGGCAAAATGTCTCACTAATTGCTCCTAAATGAAAACTAGAAGTTTTAATTAACTGCAAATATCATCAAACACCTAGGAGGCTTCTCAGTACTGTATGCACAACAGGCATCCCAAGAAAGCCAGTGACTCAGGATTACACTGAATTACTTGGTATATATTTCTGTGTAAGTAGTTCTTAAAAGACAGGCTGAGACAAAGATATAACTCTAGAGAACCCATCTTTCTCCTCCCCATATGAAACATGCTAGGACTTCACAGTTTGAGAGCTATCACCACACCTTGTAACAGATAATACAAGTAGAGTATTTTAGAGTGGAGTAATTTAGCTGGTGCCTGAAGCAGTCTTTGTGAGAATGTTTCAAAGCATATGGAACACATAGCTATAGCAATCTTTGCTAAGCTTACTAGTGCCTGTATTCTAGCACTGGTTAGATGCTGGTTAGCAGACTCACCATCAAAACAAATTCCCCTTTTCAACTTGCAAACTACTCAAAGACACTTCAAAACGCTTTCTCAAAGCAAAGCTACTGGCTCCATTTTTGAAAGCATAGTGCAAAACTAACTTGAGTGACTTCAGTTATGTACTGTGAAAACTCACTGCTAGCATCAGAAATACTTTGAATCTTTTAAAGTAAAGATTAAGCGCCTGATACACTCAATACAGACTGATGAATGTATTTTGCAATGTGGTCCTCACAAGTGTTACATGCAAAGCTTACAGGAAGTTTAAGCTGCTATAACACACAACTGAGGGGGGAGAAAGACACTCTTAATTTTATGTTTCAGCTTACATACACAGATTTCACACAGCCTAGACATAGTGTGGTAGTGCCACTAGCTAGAAGTGCATGCTATGCATGCAGATATAGTAAAGAAAGGCAGATACATCCAGCCCAGAGTTACAGGTAAGAAAGTGTAAGGTATGGAAGAACTGACAAAAGCAGAGGGGAGGGGATTAGGGGAGTGTCCAAACAAGCAGAAACTATTGCAGTTATCTGCAACACTAGATTACTGCAGATATTTTCATGTTCCAAATGAACAAGTCACTCACCCAGCTCAAAAGTACCAGAGAGAAAAGCATAACTAAAAACTAATAGAAAAGAGACTAAAAAAACCACGAGAGGCAGGTTAAACTCTTTAGTAAAGCACTACTATTTTAGTAATAATGTCTGTAACATACAAGCATACACACGCTACCTTTAAAATACTTACCAGCTTCCTGAAGCAGCTGAAACACACAGCTTGTCGTTGTGTTGGAAATGGCAGCCTTCCCTTCCATTCGGTCCTTCCTGGCTGCATTTCCCGCCGTGATTTGGTCTTTTGACTGCATGAGAACACATCCCGGGATATCTGGCAGCTCGTACACTTCTTTCGTTTTACCTTCGTTAACTTTTTTGCCAAGTTTCAGGTCTAGAGGAACACAAAAACAAAATAAAACATAACAAAACGGTCATTTTTGCATCGCAAAGACTTGTTTACTTCCGCACGCAGAGCCACCACCTTCGAGTCCACGGGGATCCAGCAGGACCCCGCGCTGCGGTCCCTGACCACGAGGAGCTCCCTGAGCCCCGACCCAAGCGGGGCCGTGGCCATGCTCGCCCCTACCAACGAGGCCAAAAGCTCCGCTCAAGGCTTCCGCGCGGAGCCACGGGGGCCGCGCCAGCCGCAGCCGCGCAGCTCCGGCGCTGCCCCAGCCACCCCCCCCGCCCCACGGCCGCGGGCAGCCGGGAGCTGCCGCCTGAGCGGGGCGGCCAAGAGCAGCCCCGTATGTTCAGTTTTTTCTTCAAACTTCGGGGCAATCCCGGAGCTCCGCGATAAGCGCGGCGCGGGGCGGCTGCCGCCCCAGCACCCTGCGCCTGGAGCTGCCCCCGCCACCTCTCCCGCAGCCGTGCCCACCCTCGCGCACCAGCGACTACCCCCGGGAAAAAAAAAATTAAAAACTGAAAAAAAAATAAACTTAAGCCAAGAAAAAAGTTGGTTCCCAAGCACCTACACCCCAAGCCGCTGAGCGGGCACCGGCCCCCAAGAGCGGCACCTCCGACCGACCGACCGACCTACCCACCCCCGACGGCCGCCCGGTTACCTGATGCTGCGGGGGCCATGGCTGCGGCGGGAGCGGGCGCGGACACCTAGGGCACAGGAGAGAGCCTGAGCGCACGCCGCAGGGCTCGGCCGCCGGGGTAAGAAGGGGCCGGCGGAAGGGGCGGGCAGCCCGGGCAGCGGGCAGCGACGCCGCCCGCCAATCGCCGCCCTACGCCGCGGGGCGGCCCCGCCGAGCCCCCTGAGCGAACCCCGGACGGCAGCATCACCACCCCCGTCCCGTGCAAACACAGCCCCGGCCCTCTGCCCGGCCAATGCCGGCGCCACGCCGCGCCCGGCCCCCGGCCTCCCGCACCCTCACCCCGCGGGCAAACATCCCCTCGGCCTGGTACGCCCCGCGGGGTCGCGGGCAGAGTGGAATCTAGGGGAGGCGGGGCCGGGCGAGGCGGTGGAGCGGGCCGGGGGTGCGGTGTCGCCCCCCCGTATGTAAATGAGGGCGGGAGGCGCCCGGCGGGCCACCGGGATTCCCGGGCGGAGCGGCGTTGTGGGCTGAGCGCGCCGCCGGCAGCAGCGCGGGAGCCGCTGGAGCGGGGCCGGGACTGGGAGCGGGGCCGCCGCGCCACCACGTGCTGCCCGCGCCATGGAGCTGGAGGAACTGGGCATCCGGGAGGAGTGCGGCGTGTTCGGCTGCATCGCCTCCGGCGCCTGGCCCACGGAGCTGGACGTGCCCCATGTGATCACGCTGGGGCTGGTGGGGCTGCAGCACAGGTAAGAGGGGCGCGGGGGGCGAGGCGTGCCCGGACGGGGCAGCCCGGACGCGGCTCGGTGTCGGGCCGGGCCGCGGCGGTTGCTCGGGGCCCTGCGGCGGCACGTGCTGCCTGGAGGGCCTCGCGTCTCCGGCGGCGGGAGCGCTCTGGCAGGGGAGGAGAGGGGAGCGTCCCGACCGGTCCCTTCCGCTCCGCCCTGGCCCAGAGCCCCGGCAGCATCCCGGAGGCGAAGTGCAAGGAACACCCCTCCGCCTCCTGCCTCCCGAGCCGGTCCCGCCGAAGGAGAGCTGTCGAATGCCTTTGGACCTCGGCTGCATCTCGCCTGAGAGTCGCATCCGCATTCGCTGCCGGGGCCGCGCCACCGGGCGTTCGCCCTGCGCGGAGCCGGCGGCGTGGCCGCGTCCCGGGCGGCGGGAATGAGCCCCGGGTGGCAGGGGGGTACATCCCGGGCGGCGGGAATGAGCCCCGAGTGGCAGGGGGGTACATCCCGGTCGAGGGATGCGTCTGCTGTCCCGTCCCAGCCACGCCGAGCCGTGAGCTCCTGCCAGAGTCACGGCGAGGCCCGGCCGGCATTCTCGAGATGCTCACCTTAAAGTGTAAGTCACACAATCCTAGGCTACCGAAAAGGAGCAGTTCTTAAGCGTTTTTAGGCTCCTACTAGCGGTAGTGGTTTAGAGTCATCATCATCATCCAATAAAACTTCTACCTGACGTCTCTACGGCAGTGTACAACAGACCTGATTCACTGTCATCCATGTGGGTGCAGAGCTAGAGACTGAAGTTTGGGCTCTGCTTCCATTTGGTTGGTATTCAAAATAATAATGTTATGAACTGACATATACCAGTAATTGTTCAGTGGTGCCAGAAAGCGATATTCTGCTTGTGGGAACACATGCACAGCCACACACGCACAAGCTCATTTAGTAGTACATGCTTAGCCTGTTCACTGTGCTTGACTTTACAGCTGCAAAAAGTGTGCTAAATAAACATATTCCTGACAGTCTGGGTAGGTGGGCTACCTAGGTAACCTGGGCATGGGTAAGTACACACGCACTGAATAGATAAAATATATTCTTTGTATTTCTGAGGTCACAGACATGTAAGTCTTGCTCTAAAATTGTTTTTGGACCAGCAATAGGAAATCGTTAACATGGAGATTTTCTGTTTATTACAGTAGAGTTTCATCTACTTTTCCTGATAAAATAAATGCTGCATCCCTACTGATTCTCATATGCTAATAATTCTCTTTCAGCTGCAGGTATATATATTTGCCAGTGTCCACCAAAAATGTTTTTATTGTGAGTGATACAGCCAAAATCCCAGGAACAAAGCCATGGTTTTCACGTAAAATGAAACAGTAGTCTCATTTTAGCTTGCATCATTTTTCTGTATAGGGGCTGGAAAAAATCTTACCTTGTTTGTGCTTACAGTTACACTAGTGAGCCTGGAGTATCTCAGGTGGAAATAAAATGATTGATGTATTTTCATTAGTTTGCATCTTGTTATCTTTAATTTTCATTGCAACCTTATTTCAACTTTTCAATATGCTTTGGGTTTTTTTTTTCTCTTTGATGGGCACTTGACAAATACATTTTATTTGCCGTATCGGATATCCCCTGTGGAGGATACAACTGTACCCAGCAATATTATACTATGATTAAAATTCTTCATTCACAAATTCTACAGGAAGCTACACACCTAGAGACATATATGCACTACCTCTGATTCTGATCTAACTCAGTAATTGTCAAAAATTTTAAGGAATGCTTTCCTACAGGCATAAACATTGCACCTGTAAAAGTGAAAGTCTGTTCCATTAGGTATACCTTTGCAAGTAGTCAGTAAAATTCTGTTAAATAGCTGAGATGTTCATGTTCCTATTTTCTTTCCTAATGTTTCTCTCTTTGCATTTTTCCTATTACGATGGGTAGAAGAGCTGGTATCCGGTTCAGGAAGTAATAGGGTAACAGCTATTTTTCTTTCTACTTTTTGGAATGTCTCTTGGAAACCAGAGTTAAAGTTTAGCATTAACCAAAATTATGCCCATGGTTTTAAAGCTAAAAACTAAGACATGTCTCTTAACCATAGGCCTTTAAAAATAAGTAAATATGAAAGGTTATCGTAAATATTAATGGGTCATCCAAGTCAGTCCTGAGTGACTAACAGAGATTTGACTGGCCACTAGAAAATACAGTCCTTAGACATCACCTTCAAATTAGTAAGGATATTTACGTAATGATTACTGGCCTTTGATATACGCATGTTCTTCTATATGCAAATTAGTCCTGTGCAATAAATCAAATTACAGAATTTGGCCCTTGTCTTAGATTTTAAAATTCAGAATATTAAAGCATGGCATTGTATCAAGCTGCATTTCTGAAATGCCTGAGCCACAGAGAACGTTATAAGTTCTGATCTTGGAAATCTTACCTGTATGTGTAAAAATCCAGAGTATTTGTTAGGTGCCACAAAAACATGCATTATAAATTCTTTGTGCTTTGTGCTCTGATACAGCTGGTTGCAGCAAGGGGAAGGACTTTGCTGTTTCTGATAAATGGCCAAGAATGAGTAGATCGTTTGTATTACTGTGGCACTGAAGAGATTTTCTTCAGTGGGGATGTTTGCAGCTGAAAAATTGGAACTCTGTAAGCTGAAGCAAGCCACCAAAATATTTAAGCATGTGTTCAGTGGTGTGTATGAGCAGTACTCGCTGCTTCACTCACTGAAACTGTTCTGCATGAAAAATTGATATGTATATGTAAGCGAAGCTCGGGAGCCTACAAGTGCTCGTCATCAAAGACAAAAGATAAACTTTTAATTTCACTATTGTGGTATTAGCAAAAACAACTTTAAAAGTTGTTTGGGGTTGCATTTTGGTTTTAAAAATTACAAAGCAGCTGCTAGTTGTTGAGGCTTAAATTCTCACTCCTTTGTTGCAGAAGTTAGAACACAGCTTTTTATTGGCTTTAACTTTATAATGGTGAACTGTGAATTAAAATGAAGACCGGTATATTCCTACTCACAATCTAATGAAGGCCTTCCACACACTAAGAACATTTTATCATTTTAACTTGACACCATGGGAACATTTTACAGCTATGTTAGCAGTGAATGCTCATTATGTTTAAAACTTTTAATTGTGCTCAAGCAAATCATGTTACTCTGGCATCAACATTAACAGGGCTTAAAAGTGGATGGTCTAAATCATCTCTGCATTTTGTAACCACGGAACAAAGTCACTGCAAAATCCACTGACAGCATGCCAAAATAAAATCAGAGGGTATTGGTAAGGAGAGGATTTTCTTGGGGGCGGTGGGGGAGGGAGGAGGAGTTACTCTAAATTTCAAATCTATTAGACGTCATTAGAGTCCTTGACCAGGACAAATTTGCAAAGTTAATCTTCAAGGAAGTGTGATTTCTGTTAACTTTTTGCAAAATTCTCTGGAAAATATTTTTGGCAGTAATACTGTGTACTGAAAACTGAATGTACCAGTTTTGTACTCATTTTTAGGAAGTCTTTAAAAGCCCTCTTCTATGAAGGTGGAAGTGCCATTAAGTCAGGGAATATTCCTTGTCTGAGCTGGGCCTGTGTATGAACTTGTTATCAGTGGAAGCTTAGCCAGTGTGCTGATACCTTTCCTTTTGCTGTCCATTATTAAAACCCATATAACAGAACCTAGATCATCACCAAAATAAGTTAAGACACTTCTCTTGCAATATAGTAAAGTCACTGGTTGCTTCCCATTAGCCATCGCTCCAAATACCTGCATTCCATATAGCATAATCAAAGTGTTTATCTACACTGCATATACAACATCTTGGATACAAGATAGGGGGGTGTTTTAAAGGCTATTTAGCAAGCCATTGGTATTGTGACTTACACTGTGAACCTTTCATTCAAAAAGCTTAAAATTGCAATAGTATTAGGATGGGAATTTTCTGAGGAATTCAGATATACTCCAGGTAATGATCCTGATAATTTGGTATGTAAGGCATTTATCTTTTCATTTCATCTCAAGAACACATTATAAGTTCAACATATCCCTCACTCCCCAGGTGCAAGAAGTGCAGTCAGTGTTAAATGTCTTAATTGTCTGAATACCAAATTTTGTAACTAGTCATATTTCTACATAATTTCCTTATGGAATGTACAGTGTAAGATGTTTGTCTAGCTAGTTATTGAGTCTATATGCTATTTTACGAGAACATTTGTGCTCTATGTTCTGGTAAAACATTCCTGAGTGCTTTCAGACACAGAATGTAGATGTAAAAACCCTTCTTTTAGCTCTATCTTGGTTCAAGTTTTAGGACATTGTGTGCTGCAGGTAATGACAGCCTGGCTTAATTACATTCCACAAAGCTTGCTCCTGCATGAAGGGAAGAGGAGCAAGGCCTTTTTTGCTGTGGTGAGCTCTTCCATGTGCTAGGTTATTTTACATCTGCAGGGTCCAGGTTCCTGCACACTCATTTTTGGGAAAGTGAAGAGAAGCCAGATTTAATTCTAACCAAGTTGAGGTCTCTTCAATATACATGTCACAAAATGTAGTTCAGTCTAAGCTCTTATCTCTGAATGTGGAGTAAGCAGCTGGAATGAGATCATGCAAGAACTTGGAGTAAAAAACCAGGAGGGAAATGGTGCCAAACAAGAGATACAAGAGGACATTTCTGAGGCAGCCGTTAAGTTTATTGTGGTCAAGAGACCTCCCATTACATTAACCTATCTAGAGAGCTGGAGTGAGACTGTTCATTCTTCTTCACTTTGACTTTGACTTCACTTTGTAGATAAGTAATCCGTGTCTTTCTAAGGCATTTTACAGCTCTCTAGTAATTTTCACAGGACTGCTCAGTTGGCTGGGTACTTCAGTTCATACAAACTCTCCTGTCTTTCACTATCTGCCAGGTCTTACATTATCATTCCCACTTAAAAAAAAAAAAAAAAAAAAAAAAAAAAAAAAAAAAAAAAAAAAAAAAAGGCATGGTTGTTCGGAGGGGCTTTTTATTAGGTTAGTTTTAATTTAAATCAATTGGGTAGCCACTTCGCCATATGGATGCTTGTGCCAACACAAAGGAGACCTAGCTGCCTAAGGAACAAAGGATGACTCTGAAGGCAGAGTCTTTAAAGCCAGTGATGCAGATAGTGCTTGTGGATCCACCTTTAGTGCAAGCATTTCTGCTTCCTGAAGCTCACTCTCAAAGCCTTTGGCCCAAACAGTTTCTCGAGTAATCTAAAAGGGCATTCAGAGGACTTTTCAAAATAACAGCCCTATCAAAGATGCGAAGAGTGACCCATTCATATTAGTGAATGAGTGTGCTTTAGAGAAGAATGAAGCTTTTTAATGTAGGTCACAGTGGTAATAGTTCCATTTATCTGCTACAACTCAAAAATCTCAGTATTGCCATTTGCAAACTGTGGAGGAGATAGATTTGCCCTCACACTAATCTTAACGTCCTCTGGCAATAATGCAGATGTTTGAGGAGGGAGAAGACCAAAAATATCTGTTATTTATAGGATTGATGCTCTTGCCATCATTACTTGGTTTTGATTATTAAGCTGGAGCGTTTTCATGATGTAATTTATATTAAGATTCCCAGGATCAGTTACATGGACATGATGACTTAGTCTGGCCTTTCTGTTGATCTGTGTCTAAGAAAGGCTCTCCTCCCAAACCACTGAAGTCCTGTGATAGTTCCCTGCACATAACCATTTAGCACGTATCAGATGGTATCCCGCATTCCATGTCACTGCTCTGTAAGTGTGTCTGGACTAAATATTGTGTGATTGTAATAAATGTAAAGCTGTGATCACAGACAGCAAAGCCACAGCAAAAGCTTAAGTAGATATAAAAAGACACTGGAAGGATGAGTTGGACTAACTAATACTATTTCTG
Source organism: Phylloscopus collybita (assembly GCA_027886175.1). Taxonomy (NCBI): domain Eukaryota; kingdom Metazoa; phylum Chordata; class Aves; order Passeriformes; family Phylloscopidae; genus Phylloscopus; species Phylloscopus collybita. The sequence continues at coordinate 26,281,140 of JAJNNQ010000009.1, read as the reverse complement.
AAAGGACTATTTTGAGAAATTCTTTGGCCTAGCAACATTCTATTTAGCCCATTGTAACTACCCCTGGGGATGCTGTCCAAAGGAGACAGATCATAGCTCTAGACAACCAGAATTCTAAACGTGCAGCATTCCTGGTAATTTTGTCTCCAAGCAAAAAGTTCTGTGGGATAGTAACTACAACCACAGTGAAGAAGGGTTGTCTTGATACCACTTGATCTGTCTCAAGTAAATTAACTGTTATCTGTATAAATGGGAGTAGTGCATAAATACCAGATGATGCCAAATGCCCCATCTTGCACCTGACATGTCTTGCCATCTTTGATCAACAATAAATGAACAGCAGGGAAGAAGACAGCTTTCTGACAAAACATTTACAAAAAGAAAGCTATGCTTTGCAGTCACAAAGCAGAATAGAAGAGGAATCCTACACAAAGGAACCTTCTTTGGACATCTGTTTGTCAGATAAATCCTGCTCACTGAAAAGTTTTCTGAGGAAAAAAACCCTTTGCTTGGAAAGTAAACATACTTCTGTTCTTTTTTTTCTGTCAGTTCTTGCTTCATGTCTACCACCTAGTGTAGACATGGACAATTTCCAAGTAAAGACTGCAAGTGTGCTCTGCAATTCTCTGCTCTGACCTGCTAAGAATTCAGGAAGTTGTTTGCCTCAGTGCTTTTGTGTTGTTCTCACCTGAATATCAGCATTTAAAAATAGGTACATATTCTTAAAAGGTCTGCTGATTTTAATGAATTAAAAGTCTTTTTTTATTATTTTCTGGAAGGAGATAAAGGAGTTTTTTGGGGCCATTGTACTGAATGACAGCAAGGTTTGGAAAGATTTGGATCCTTACACATCATGCAGAATTTAAAGTGAAGTTTGTCATCTCTGCAGTGCTAACTGCTTCCCTCAGGTTAGTATTTCTTCTAAAAGGACAGGCACACTGCAACAAAAACACAGCAACTTCTTAGCTGTTCAGAGTTAGTCCTGGCACATCTGGGAACTTGCTGAGCTATTTCAACTCAACGGAAAAACCATGTAGGGTTTTTTTTTCTTACTAGATGGGCTAGTCTTGTGTGAGGTTAGTAAGATGAACTGGTCTATGGGGCATCTAGCAAGAACTGGGTTACTCAGAATAGCATGGAGAAAAGGGGGATCTTGTTGAAATGAGTTTTCAAGTCAATTTCGACCTTGCGCTCATTAAACAGAGAAGGCAGAGCAAAACATGTAAGTTACCCATATTATTTTCAGCACAGTTACTTCAAATAATTTAAATCGTAACTGAACTAAACTTTTAAATGTACTGGTGTGAATTAGGGCTGGGTCACACGTTTTTCTGGTTCACATGTAGAAGGAGTAACCTGTGATTTTAGTGTGGGAATGGTGAGGTGTTCGGCTGACTCAGCATGTTCTATAGGGACACCTGACTGCTGTGATGGCAGGGGCAAACCTTGTCCTCCTTCCAAAGACAACACTTCTGTATGCAGGTAATACAATGCAAGTTCAAGGATGTACCTTTGAACCAACTCATTGTAAAGAGAGAAGAAAGATTTTTAAACCATTTAGTGATGATACTAGTACTGTTGGAAATGGTAGTTTTGGTGACAGTATTACAAACCAAAGGTTTATACTGAGAAATCAGTGTAAAATGTGAAAAGTGACAGATAAGCATACACTGAAAAAACTGTGTATCCATGTCACTGTATAAATTAACATGATCGAAAACCTATTACTTTCTAGGGATCTCTCTTCTGACTTCTCAGAATTGTTTTAAAAATGCTAGTAAAATGACAGATTAAATCCACCGTGGTGGAAAGTATTTGCCTTCATGTCTCTCATAAAAGAATTGACAAGGAAATAATTGAGCATAGAGCAGGAAATAACTCATTATATCCAATAATATTTTTATGTAAAATTTTATGAAGAGGGCCTTGGATGGAGTATGTATGGCCTCTGTATGTAAATAAACCTGGTAGCTCTTGCTGCTGCAGTAGGAACTGTTTGACTTGAGTTGTGCCCAGAACTGACTTGGCTTTGGCTGGGCTGTGTAGGTCTATGCCCAAACATAACTGAGATCCAGAAAGTTGTTTTGCTGGAATACACTGAAAGAAAAACCCTGCAAATGTAATACAGACCATAAAGTACTTACACAACCACAAAATGAAGTAGTGGCTAGTAGGATTTTGCAGAATAACAGTTATGATATGGTATTTGTCTCTTAGCGTGTCATTGTTTCCTGCACTGTTTCTATGTTTTCTGTGAGTTACTGGACATTACAGACCCCTTGTCCCAGTATAGATCAGGGACCATAACTCATGCCTGCCCCTTCTACATAGGCATCAATTCTGTGTTCTTTCTTTCTCGCTCACTGAATTCTCCAGTGCAGTGCTGCACATTGCTGCAGGCAGAGGGGGACATTTCCCCACACCAGCATAAGCAGGGGGCGAGGCTAGGAGGAGGGTAAATGCTGGTTAAGGAGTTATGAGTTGTGTTTTCCCCACCAGCCCTGCCTAACCAAAAAGTTCTCCTATGGCTTCAACTGTTTGGTTAATTGCAGAGGACTAACTTGTTAGGAAGGCTGTGGAGATCGTAATTGGATATGATGGGATGAAATTTTTGCTGTACATGTTTTCTTTGATCAGTTAAAGTAGTATTTTCTTTCAATTAAGGCTGTTAATTGGGGCATGTAGGTGAACCAAGATACATAGGCAGAGATCATATTTTTTATTCGACTAACTGACGTCACTGCTAAAAGCTCATAGTTAGGGATTATGATGGAAACTCACACCTTGTTTTAGCTTAAATGACAGAAGGTGACTATATTAAAGGGAAGCAAGCATGTACTCATGTGGGTAACCTACAGTCTTAAATATTTCATTTCATAGTACCAGACAGAATCTATTTGCATGTTAATTTCATAGAAAGTTCATGAAACCAACCTGTTGTATGGCTGATGGATCAGCATACAGCTGTGTTCTGTTGAGGTCTTGCATTTCTTCCTGCTTACAAAGCCTTTCAAACAGTAACTTTTTGCCTTCTGTTACTGTGTGCACTCTCTCTGTTAGTAGTTTTTGGAAGTGGAGTATGGTGTTTTCAGAAGCACTTTTCTTAAGTGGAACAGGTGACGCCTCTGTGGACAAAAGCAAAGTACGTGGTTAGAGTGCACAAGTCAATGAACTGCTGACACTGAAGTTTAGCACATGCTGGATTTTTCAAAGCTGTTCTTCTGATCTGCTCTTTTGGCACACATTGCCTGGTGTATAAGGGATCGTTGTATAATGGAGAGTAGGAATGCAGCAGGCCCTATAAAAATCACTTACATCTCAAATTTTCAGTTTTGCCTAGCTACAGCCCTCTCCAAGAGGTACTTACATGACAGGCAATAAATGAAAGTCTATTTAATCACACAGAGATTAAATACAGTGTTAGTACAGTTTGTGGTGGTGAACTAAATGGGTTGAATTCAAAAATGAAATGTTCAGATCATTTATCTTCATCTGTCTGTGGATATCATTGTAGTATTAAAAATAGTGGCAAGCTCCTTCCTTAAAACTAAGTTTTTTCTCCTCATTCTTTGATTTTCTTTTTATTTAGGGACTGTCAGTTTTGCAGGAAGAAAAACAAGCTGCTGACCTTCCTCATATCAGATCACATGCCACATATTTCTATCCTTCCCATCATTTTTTTCTCTCCATGATTCTCTATTCTATCTTAACATAGCTGTCTTAGCCTGTTTTCTTGTGTACAACACAATAGACATGTTTACACACACAATAGTGTAATATGAGGTAACCACATCCATGTCTGTTCTGTGCCTGTCCCTACTTTCCCTTAAGTAACACAATTGAGGTATCTTGTTTTTTAAATACTGTATTTTCTTTGCATATGATTCTTATAAATCAAGTTTTTCCTGATGTTTACCTCATTTATACCAGGGATGAGGACTGAAATAAATAAATTGCAATTTTCCTTAGGCCTACATTTTTATCAGAATTCTTTTACTGATGGTTTTGGGTGAGAGAAGAATGTTAGCTTGGAGCTTGGTGTTAAGTTCTAGAATTACGGTTTTTTTAACTGTTTGAATACTGGATATAAGAATCTGGCATCCGATTCAATGGCAGTGTATAGATGCTTTTAAAAGTCAGGGGTTCTTACCATCATTCCATGTTTTTCTCTTGATACTCAAAGATCCTGTATTTGCTGTAGCATCTCCCACTGAAACTTAGAAGAGAAAAACAAGGTGACTAAGTGTTTTGTCGAGGTTCTCAAGGCACAGTCAGAAAGTTTTATACTACAAAAGCAAATACCCTTGAACAAGACACATTTATTTGGCAGGTGCCTCAAACAGATTAATAACTGAAGCTTCTTTTCTGAAAGGTTAAAATTATTGTTTTACTGGCCACTGCATCAGCATTCACAGATTACACAGTCCTTTTCCAGCATGCTAAAATGTAAAACAGCCGAGTTGGTTGTTGGTGTTGACAACTTTCTTGGAGAGTAGAAACGAGCAGTAATATATTCAGTTTCTGTATTTGGAAGAAAATACATGTCTTGAGATTGTGATCAAGCACAAGACTGAGGCAGGGGAGAACTGTAATCCCACAGCTCTCTATGGTTGTCATTCCAGCCACAACTAAGGTCCTACTGGATGGTGCCCTTGGACACCACATGAGGGTTGTGATTCATCACTGAGGACAGCTGGCTTAAGGCTGGTTCCAGCAGTTTCTGCTCAATCCGTCCATCTGGCCTTTGCTGCAGAAATGGTTCAAGTCCTCCACCTACATTTGTGCTGTTGCAAACTATTATCTAACATATTGAAAACAATCACAATTAGTTTTGCTTTACTGTAAGTCACTGAACTCTCAAGTTGCAGAGGGTCAGTTATTTCTACAAGAGCACCTAATCTGCCTGGAGCAGAGGCAGGTGCCCTAGAGATCAGAAGCAGTTGCCCAGTCATGAGAACCCTTACAGCAGACACGAGATTAGCTGTGTGGTTCCTACATCAGAGGGGTTTTGATACTAAGATAGAGGCAGACTCTATTTTGAACACTGAATCTGCTTTGGCAAAATAATTACAGTTATTACAAGTGCTCAGATAAACATCACTGCTCTAGATTTTTCTCTCTCTTGACTGCAGTGTGTATTGAATTAATATAGTTTGGGATTTTGGGAGCCCTTGCACTTGGCTTGATTGCTACCGATTTCTGCAGTTCCAAATGTTATGAGCTTGCAGCTCTGTATCCATCAGATTTGCATGCCTGCTGCATGACCTCTAAAACCTGCCATGTGTTCTAGCACCATTTCACTGTACGTCAGGCTTTCAAAGACAAAGATTCTCCAATAACACTGATTGCTTCAATGCTTTCACTTTTTGCTGATATTCTCACTACTACATGTTTCCACAGACCAGTTGAGTTCCCTTGAGTCTTCCCTGTGTGACCATGCAGATACAGCTTCCCCAGTTATTTTCCCTCCCCATTTCTGGCTGCACACTTCACACCTAGAGCATGGCTCAAACAACTTTAGAAAGTTCACCAGAAGCACTTTATCTCATCACTGAAGTTTTTATTACCTGATAGGAGACTTGAGCTTTCACATCCCCAGCCTGAGGTTCCAAGAGGCTGTCTTCTTAAGATACAGTCAACTTCATCATAAAATCTCATTTTCCTCCTGGAATTTCCAAGATGCTCATTTTCTTTCTGCAGTGCACGGTATTCATATTTTAGGTTCTTGTACTTTGTGCGGCATTGTTTCCAGTCTCTGTCTATACCACGTTTCATTAACCTTCTGGCAATTTCCTCAAATATTTCTTTATTTCTTGTGGCTCCTTCAAGCATTTGTTGTATCTTTTCATCTGACCATATGTTTATCAGAGCCCTAACTTCATTATCACTCCAGTGTTTTCCTGCTCCAGTATCATTAACTGTAATTACTTTAAAGTGATTTTGTGCTTCTTCCAAGGGAATGTGATTGTCTGAAAATATAAATTAAAAAAGCAACTAACTGTAAATGCTATAAATACATGCTAAGTATACATATATAAAAGCATAATTGCAACAAATGATTAATTTTTAACTTTATTATTTTAGTATCCATACACAATTGTTTAAAGTATGCAAAATACATAGCAAGTGGAATCTCTTGTTTCTCTAAGGCATCTAAAATTCAAAATTTTGTCACTATAATTGTGCTACTGTTGTTGTGAAATTAAAGACAGATGTATCCAAGTGTTACATGTAGGAAAGCAGTAATCCTTAAGCTATAAAGATCGCAGCATTAGTGAGAAGTGTGGTTTCAAATTAAAATGTGCAAATGAAAAGGCTACTACTCAGGATTCAATAGAAGAAAAAAAATCTTCAGATTCAAAAACAGTCAGAAGTAGGCAGATGCTGCTCATTAGATATATCAAGGCAAAGTTGAACTACATTATTAATACAAGTTTTGCTCATGAAAGGAAAAGAGCTGTTAAACTAATTTTTAAGTTTACTAACAAAGCTAGAATGGAATCAGGAGTAGAAAAGTAGAGCTGTGTTTACAGTAGAGATCTGATTGCTCCAGCTTTGATATTGAAATTACAATGGGATTTATTTCAGAATAAATGCATGGAAATTAATACTCACCTGTCCCAACCATCCGTTTTGCTACTGGCGTACAGGATCTATCTTCTGAGGTAGTGCTTATAGAATCATCATCTATAGAAACACACAGTTTTAAATAGACGTGGATTTAGACAAATAAATTGCCAGTATATTGTCATCATCTGTAGGAAACACCTATTTCCACCTAAAAGTGTCCTAAGCCCACAGTCTAAGCCCTTTAGTCATAGACTTGAAGAATCACAGAATCATGGAGTCACTTAGAGTGGAAGCATTAATCATTTAGGATGGACTTAGCATTGCCAAGTCCACCAGTAAACCACATCCCTAAGTGCCACATCTACATGTCATTTAAATCCCTCCAGGGACAGTGACTCCACCACTGCCCAAGTCCAGGGTGGCAGTTCTGTTGACCTCCCTCCCTTCACCAAGAACTGAAAACGCTGCCATTTTGTGACCACTGTGGCCAAGAGGCTCCAGCCACCACCTCCTTTATTCACAAACACCAGGTCAGTGGTACCTTCCCTAGAGGGCTCCTTCACTGGCTGTGTCAGGCAGTTTTCAGCCACACACTCCAGGAACCTCCTAGGCTGTGTCACCTGCTGTGTTGTATTTCCAGCAGACATCTGGTAAGCTCAAGTCCCCACCAAGGGCTGCTTATGAAATATTTCATCTGCCTGTTTGCCCTGGCTGGGTGGTCTATAACAGACTCCCACCAGGAAACCTGCCTTGTTGCCTTCTCCTGATTATAACCTATACAGTCTCAACCCTACTGTGACCATCATGAGCTCTAATCAAAACACTAACACACAGAGTACCCCACAGTCTCTCCTTCCTTGCCTGTCCCTTCTGCAAAGCTTACAGCCATCCACTCCAGCTGTGCAGGTCATCCGTCTGTGTCTTCAAGATGGAAACTATTATATAGTTTCCCTGCTACTCAATGGCTTCCAGCTTGTCTTGTTTGTTGCCCATGCTGTCTGCACTGGTGTAGATGCTCCACAGCTGGGCTTTTGGTCCCACCATCTTTTGGGGATGAGAAGCTCAAATTTCTACATGGTCATTCTGCAGTGGTTTCTAACACATCAATAACCCCTGTATGTCTTTGCTCATCTCCATCCCCTGACTACTGAGATCGAAGGACCTCTCTAGAGCATTATCCCTCAAACACTGGCATGTTGCCGCCAGGCCCTCTAGTAAGTCTGGTTTTATCTCTTCCCACCTGCAAATTTAGTTTAAAGCTCTTTCAATGAGTTCTGCTAACTCCTGTGCTAAGATCCTTTTCTCCCTTTGAGATAGGTGTCAGCAAGTCTGGTGTCATGGAACCATGATTAAAAAACCCAGTATTTTCCAGTGTCACCAGGCTTGGAGCCAGATAGTGATCTGCTGGCTCTTCCTAGTTTTTTCCCACATCATTCCTTGCAATTGGAAGAAGAGAAGACTACTTGTACTCTTGATCCCTTAACAAGTTGTTCCAAGGCCATGAAGTCTCACTTGATTGCCCTCAGGCTTTTATTAGCAACTTTATCACTGCCTACTGAGAAATTCTTGAAATCATCTATGAACATCAAAACCCAGCTTTACTTGTTCTGGGTTCATTTGCTCATGCTTGGACTATTTTGAGACTGAAAATTCACTTTTGTGTGGACTTACTATTTGGGTTGGGAGGAAGAGAAAGATTACTTCTCATTGTTTGATAAGGGATATCATAGACTAATTATGTTCAATACTGGTTTTGGTAAAGGGTAGAAGTAAATATTCCTTTTATGTTTTGAAAAGCTGAGTGCTTACTTAGGCTCTGACAGAAATAGAGATTCTTTGTAAATAAGCATGTTCATTTGATATGCTTTCTATAATGGTACTTGCCAATATATGCATAAACTCGTACTTGCAAACGTATTTGTAACTTGTTTTCTCTTCAGTCTTTTGGCACTTGTTTTTCATAAGACATGTCTAAGAATATATTTTGTACCTGTGAAAAACTTGGAAATCATACTCTCATCAGCGTCTGTGTGTGATTTACTTGGGGTGCTAGAAAAAAGTGGGTTTTCTCATAAACCCTATATAGGCACCTTATAACTCTTGAGGAAAGTCCTTCATCTTCCTTAACACTTGCAGCTGTTGGAAATGGGCCAAAATAGAGCTGTAGGTTACTCCTAGGCTCCTAAGAGATTCCATTTTTTTTTTTTTTTAAACCATTACCAACCTCCCCAGTGCTTCCATTTCTGTGCTCATTCTCTCAACCGTACTGGCTCTCTGATCTCTTCCTGCCTTTGGCAGTGGCACTTGTGTAGTGCTGACTTGCATGATTACTGTGTTCAACTGGATATTACATGATAGGGAGTTTGTGTGTATGAGGCAGTCAGCTGAACTGCATGACATTTTATTCTTCACTTAGCATTTGTGTGACCTCACTATGTCTTAACTTTCAGGGTCACAGATTTACTTTATCCTCAGTGTCATTTGTGTTTCTGTGTGTCATTGTTGTGGTGGCATTGCTCTGATGATGTCCTCAGTGTCACAGTCACCACAGTTGTCTTTCATAATCAAGATCAGCCAATGCAAACAGTTGTTAAGGGTGTTGTTGCATAGGGTGTCTCAACATCCAAACTACAGATAAAATAATTGCTGAAAAGGAAGCTCTTGCTTGGAATATGCCTGATGCATACAATAGAAATATTCTTATGGTAGAAACTTTCCATGTCAAAGGCCAAAGAAATGCTGTTCACAGAATCACCAAAATCAATTTTCTTTTCTATTAACTTCTGCATACAAACAGCTTTACTGTAAAGAATATTTTGATTCAGGGTGTCATGTCACTGTATTTCAATGCCATGGTTTTTATGCTCATTAATTCCAGAATATTAATACCCTACTGTCTTCTTATGTTAAATTTTCACATTTTAAACAAAACAAATCTTCTCCTGATCACTTGTCATTGAATATATGACTTGTACATATTGCTGAGGTGCTGGTTTCAGTTTTATATCTAAATAGTTCAGAATGTCTATATGGAAATTGCTTGATAGTAAATCATCTGATATTAAATGCAGTAGTTTGAAAATACAAAGTATAAAATGTTCTGAGTTTCTGAGACAGCTGTTTACCTTTCCATTTTATCCTCTCTAGTGTAAGAAAAATTGTATTTGTGTCACAATCAAATGCAGACTAATCATATTCATAGTAAAAAGGAGCATGTTGTCTGGGAAAACAAGATTTTGTTATAATTATGGGAAGAAGAAATAAGTGTTCATATATTTCTGCACTATGAAATCAAAACCCATAATTTATCATAACCTAGAAGCAGAACAAGTATAATTTGCTGGAATAACATGAAGCTTTGCAATCCACAATGCCCAGTAAAGTAAAATGTCCTGTTAAAACTATCATGACAAAGTCCTGACCTACCTATATCAATCGTCTCCTTCTTTATTTGTGTAGCTTCCAGAGCTGCTGGGGTGGAGTTGGCAAAGACTCCCTCATCTTCAAGGACTTCTGCAAAAAATATCAGTTACACAGTTCTTATTAACTAAACACATCTTGAGTGATGTCTTGAGAATCCCCTACTTCAGCATGCCACTGATGATAACTACTGTTAAGGATTTCCTCTCTTAATACATTAAAGCTGCCATTTGTCTGCAGTAATAGGCTTAAGAGCAGAGTGTACCTGCTTATAAAGTAAATCCAGAACATCACATAACAGTTGCAGCATGTAAGTTTATGGGTTACATGTGCAAACTCTTAAGGTATTTTAACCTGGATCAGAATTTATAGAATGATTCACTGATGGTGGGTGTAAGGTATTTAGTTACTGGCAAGCATTTGTGCGGCAGAACTGGCAAGACAGTGACTTGCATAAAGGGTGCAATATATACTGAAATTATGATTGAAAGACTACACACAAGTGACTGATGCCAAGTGTGTTAGCCCCAAAAGGAGCAAGAGACCCTGGCACATCAGGGTGCTATGCTTAGACAACTGATCTGCAAGGCTGCCTGCCTGATGAGACGAAAGCCTGCCCTGAGAGCATCTCTGCTGCTGCAGCTTGCAGGGGTTTACATCACACTGAACAGTGTGTTTAGGTCACACACTGGGTGACAGAGATGTCCCTGGGCTCCCCTCCATGGGGAGGAGATCTCCACTCCTCTGCCATTGGCCCACTGGTGTTAAGGGAGAATTCCACCCCTCTGCCCTGGGACAGAAGTATGGGCAGGTGGATGATGCAAGTGGTCTTGCTGATCCTCACTTCCCGGTGAGGACACTGCTCTACAGAGATTAAATGGTGAAGGCCACATTGTGGATCAATGACAGCAGTTTTTTGGCTCCCAGCCTGTTCTCAGTCCATTCAAGAATATTGCCCATAAACATTGAGCAATCAAGTTTAATCTAGAGCCATTTTATTAAAAATTACCCCCAGATCAATACTGCTTTGTTTGCATCAGATGTTCTTTATAATGTGACTAGCATCATGTGCCTTTTTTTTTTTTTTTTTTTTTTTTCGGTGAGCCAAGAAAGTGGGTAGGGAGCCTGGCTTTTTTTTCTAAGGCACCTTTCAGAGTTTTGGAGGGAGCACACAAGAAGGGTAATACTGAGCCAAACAGAACAAGCCATCAACAGTTCTTGGCATGGATAAAACACAGTGGCTCCATCTGCATTGTTAGTGAAGCTATAGACAGTTGCCAGCAAATATGCTTAATCTCTGCTTTGTGTTTGAAGCACTGTTCACAAGGCCACCCGAGCAATGCTGTCACAGTCTTTCCTTTCACCCACTCAGACTGATACAAGCTCTGTTCTCTTTTGGCACTCTCTTACCGTCACTAATTATCTTGTTTTCTGGCTCATGAGGCAAGATTAGTAATTTGTCTCCTAATCCTTACTCTCATGTGTGTCTTGTATAGTATAAAAGGAAACTGGGATATGTTAAAACTAGAGAATATTTTCCATGTATGGCTTATGTTTATGCTCCAACAACTTGCAAAGTTGCTGTCATCTCTGTCATATAGATCTATGAGAGTGGACACAGAAAACTGTGGATGCACAGTTAAAAGTTTATGTCTGCAGCCTAAATTGCCTAGGGTAAGGCAGTAAATAATCAGGAACTTCGGGGTTTGCACTTCTCTGAAACACTGCTTAACACTAGCCTGGGGCATATGTATGAAAACGTTATCTTTTGACTTCATATCTGTACATTTTAAAATTCCATGCACACAACATCAAGTGTTCAAGCCAATGTTAAGTGCCTGAGTATGTACCAACTTGAGATCTTAACTTTAAACAACAGATTTTTAAAAAACCCTTGCTTATCTTGAAAGTGTCACTACTTACTCAAATTTGTTCTGAGAGGGGCATATAGTGAAGTGTATGGGATACCAAAAATCCTGAGAAAATAAAGACAATGAAAGGAATTCGTTTGAAGTAAAATACTTGCTGTTGGTATTTTTAAGAACATCAGGTTACTGGTATTTCTTAGAAACCTGTTTTCATCTCCACTGTTGTTCCCTGGCATTTCAGATTTAATCAAACACCTATAACATACATTCTGTGGTTGTTCTGCTAAGTCTGACACACATGGTATGTACACGGAGTTTGGATTGACTGACTGTATAGACTGAAGTAACTGGCTCTTCTGAATAGATTGCTGTAACAACTAAAAGTGATCCCACGAAATTGAAAACGTCAGTGAAAAAGACTAAATAAGGTTTTATCTGCAGATCGATTCAATGTGGGGTGTGTTTTGCCAAAATAGAGAGCAACCCGCGGTGTCCCTAGCCTATGACAGGACACTGTAGCTGAAAGCAGCAGCTTGGGGGCTGTTGTGGTCCTTCTGCTCCCCCAGCTGGGCAGTGCTGACAGCAACTGTCAGGAACTAGGACAGGCTGTGCAAGGAGCTGTGAGGATTTATTTACCTTTGTCTTCTCCTTCTCAGATGGGCATTTGCTGCTCTTTGAGTAGCAAATTCATATGGGCAGAGGAGAAAAACAATATCCTGGCACATCAAATAACTAGGTGTTCTCTTGAAACTGGTGTATTTGCCTTTTGACTAACACCACATTAGTATTTTTCTTACTAGAATATGGCTAACCCAAATGGGCTGTTTATGAAGACTGGCAGCGGTGACTTACTGTGGCTCATAACACAGATGTGGGTGTAAAATCAGGAGAAGCACATGCACTCTGAAGCAGCTTGTGCATCTTCTGTGCATTTACACAGCTGCAGTTGCCAGAAGGCAATACCTGCCCAGGCTAACTCATATATATGTGTGTGTATATATATGAGGAAGTGCATATACAGCTCTGGCTGCAGAGTACATTAACTGCATATACCGATAAGGAAGATACCCAGATATGAGATGAATAGAATTTCTAAATTCTCCTTCATGTCAAATTGGGATTTTCTACAATTTTTTTTCAAGGCACACAAATGCCTGTAAATTTAATAATTCCATGCCTCTTGAGAAACACTTCTACAAAAGTTCTGTTGAATATGCAGGAGCTTTTTAAAAAAGTCACATCCTAAATGCCAGTGATTGTGAGACATTACTCATATCAAACAACCAATGTGATGTATCCTGTTAAATGTTAAATCTGTTTGCCTTTTTCACTATTTACTGGCATGTATATTTATGAGTACGGAGGTACATACAATCTCTTTACTTACCAGCTTCTCACTTCAAAATTATTTGGATTGTCTAGGAAAGGCATGTACCACAATTAGAGAACAAAGGGTCTCCATAATATTGTAATGTAAAAAGTGTGCATCTTTTCTCTGCTTTATGCAATACCTAATTATGTCACCATTAATAAAATTAAAGACTAGGTGTCTTTTACCACCTGCAAAAAATTATCTGAGTGTGTATTGCTTGTTTTGGAATGAGGAAAAAATTTTGCAAACTGAACTTGTTTGTTCATTTTGCCTTGGAGTGTGGTTTTGCCTTTTTCCCCCAAAGAAGTTTGAAAAATAATCTTAAGAGGGTATAGGCTGAGCCACAGAAATTTTTGAACCACTCACTATTTAATTTTTCACCACAAAATCATATTGCATTTGCAATTACCCAGAAACAAAGTTAAAATACACATATTTGAAAAGGGAGATGGTAACTAAGGTAAACTACAGATATTTTTACACCTACACTTATCTTAAATGCCAGAAATGTGTACTCAGAACTTTACTAGAAATATTCATTTAACTTCATCTTAAATAGCTTGTTTGGAAGAGTGCAGTCCAAGAAGTTAAAATATTATGTAGTGCCAGGCGGTTGAAAGCTGTCAGATGACAGTTAAGAAGCACTGCTGAATCTTTGTATTATTTACAGTGTCTTACAATTGTCCGTGTGTATGTAGTAATTTTACTTGTTGAAGGGGAGAAATGGAAGTTAATACATTTTTAAGCAGTCTTAACTGGATCCCACAAAATGCTGTTTATTTCTTTCATATTTATCTCTCTGAAAATGAGGTCCCTATGAGCAATGCACTTTTCATGACAACCTGTTTTTCTCCATGGAATGCGTCAAGTGCCCATGGTGAACTGGTAAAAGGTCACTTTTTTAATTTGTTAGTAAACTTACATTTATTAATGTAATTTTTATTGAATGAAAAAACCAAAAATGTTACTGTCTGCTAAACCTTAAATTACCTCCTATGATCAATCATCTCTTTACTTACTTGTCATAGCTGTTTCTTTCGTTATTTGCAGAGCTGCCCGATTCTCTGAAGTAGTATTTACAGCAGCAGCATCTGTCAGAAGATTTTTAATTTAATATTAAAATCTTTCAAGTTTACATTAGACCATTTAAAATTCTGTAAGATTACTCCTTAATGCTTCATTTAGACCATGTTCTGCCTCACACTACTGAAAGAGAACATGAGGTGCTCTGTTGTGGACAATAAAACCTGTCAGCCTAAGAGACTTTCATGTGTCTCTAGCTGAACATTAAGCTTCTGCTTCCCCTGAAATTCATGTTTTCAGATGTAAACCATAATCTTTCTTTGTAAAGAGCAGAGCATATGACCTTCATATTCAGCGAGACTCTTAAATGAAGTTTTCATCCCCTGACATGAGCATTTACACAATATATATCCTGCTCACATATTGTGAAAAAGAGATGCTCTATTAGTTCATGCACAGGAGACTGAACAATTCTAATCCTTGGGAATACATAGTTTAAGTAAATGTAAATGCAGTAGGACATTGCACTCAACTTGATTAAACCAGTAGTTTCTTCTCTTCATTCTGTGTCAACAAGTCTCTGAAATGATTACTTACTGGGCTGATTTTATCAAATTTAGCAGGACATTGTGAATGTGTACGTAACTACATGATGGTTATCTCTATAACATTATCTCTTGTTTTTAAGTTTTCTAGGTCTCTGAATTTTCTACCCATAATTAAAAAATTGGCTTATTTTAGAAATTATTTTAATTTACTAATTTTAGATTTATATAAAATAGAAGACTTTTCAGATTACCTGAATCAGAAACTTTCTTTATATCTGGAACGTGTAGGTCTTCTGACATATTACTAAGAGAGTCCTCTTCACCTGTGTCTCCAGGCATTTCTGTGTAAATAATGCTAAATTATTTAGGGCACCAAATTTCTATACTTCATAAGAACAGCTGTGGTGCATCAAATTAAAAAGTCCAGTCAGCATCAGATACTCTTTATGCCAGAAGTCAAAAGTAGATACATCAGCAAAATGTCTAGAAATGGCAACTGAAGAGTGAATCTTCCCCCAAAATGTTCTCACAGTTTTCAGCCAGACTGTCTTCATGTAATATTTTTCTTAACTTCTTCCATTACTTTACTAACGTCTAGTCTTACATTTGGCCAACATAGTATCATCCCCTCACCGCAACTAGAAGTTTAGTTCTGTTCTTAAACAACAAGCATGTTTCTGATTGTACATACCAATAAAAATGTTTTAACTCTTGGGTAGTGTAGGTTCATCAGTCTACTCGAATACTGCATTCAGCATCCATTACCATTAATTGTCAATAACCACCCAAAACCAAAGGCAAGCTCTGCCAGCATTCTTAGTGCTGTTCCTTTTGCTATTTTCACTGTTGTCTCACCAGTTTGGGAGTCTAGCTCCAATGGCCAATCAAACTGAGCTATCTGGGACCATAAGAAAAGGACAATATTGATGTTAATTTTTTTAACCAATGTCAGTTACTACAGATTTCTTTTGCTCAGTGTCTTAATTTTTCCAGTAACATAGTCTGACTATCTCTCTGATGTATTTCTGTTATCTAAACTGCAAACAGTCTCCTCTGACATGATTTTGACTGGAATTGTCTTTCTGTATTATTTTATCCTATGGATTCATCTTTTTTTCCTCCTTTTGCTTCTCAGTTCTATTAAAAAACAGTACAGGGCAATCACTCAATCTGAAATACTACTTTATAGCAAATTACAAAACTACTGGACAAGAGAGTAAATTTCCATTCAGTGTTTTTCCACCCCAGCCAATCGGTTAATCTCTCTGTGCTTTTTGAGGTTTTTTTAAGGTCTCTCTAGTGCTGGAAAACTAAAAGTTTTAAATGATATGTGGGTAGTCGAAGTACTTACCTACAGAATCCTTTTCTGATTTTGCTTCTGTCCATTCTGGAGGCCTCTCACTTTCATCATTATCTGATTTACTTGCTTGTTCCGTGGTGCAGTGCCCCAGAATAGCATCCAGTTCATTAAAAAATTTCATACTTTTACGCGTACTCCCTGAGTCTTGGGCACTTTTTACACTCTTGTATTCATGTTTCAGATTTTTGTATTTTGTCCTGCACTGCTTCCAGTCCCTGTCAATTCCAAACTTTTGCAGTCTAGCAGCAACCTGTTCAAATATTCTTTTATTTCTCACTGTCCCCTCCAGCTGTTGCTGGATATTTTTGTCTGACCATATGTGTATCAAAGCTCTGACTTCATTAACAGTCCAGTGTTTTCCTCCTTCATTTGCTACTGTAGGAATAAAAGCCGGTGGTTTGGAAGCATCTACTGCTGGCGCTGGATTACCTGCATTGTGTGGGGTAGGGGAGAGACACAGATATCTGTTACCTGCATTGGGTGGTTGGGGTGGGGAAAGGACAGAGAGGATGGGAATGAAGGATGCTGTTTCTCCAGAGAAAGATGGAGCAGAGGTGACATTAAAATCAAGCTATTGGTTATTAATTTGTCAGCATTTTTGTTAATTCTGATATAATTTTTGCTTTCACTTGAAGACAGATATTAAGATAACACGTGTCCATTTAATTAAGCTAAGAGGAACATTCCTTTCTTCTGTGTCCTAATACGCTGAATTTTTATCTGTAAGACCTTTGGGAACAACTGATGAGCTGCTTTGTCCTTCAGACATTAGAGAGGAGGAGAAGAGTACTGTTGGGAAGATGGGATGTGCTACATAAGCACAATAATAAACTGGCCCTGAGTCACTGACACTAGCATCAAGACTTAACTTTCTGCATTCATGCTATACTTTAGTTTTTAAACACATGGAGAGGTTTAAGCTGGGTAAGGATCTAAAGAATCTGATCCTTCTTTCTTAACAAACTCACTTCATTTGTGGGGAGCAGAGGAAAGGAGAGTTTTGCTTAAGTCAAACATTTGTGTGATAGAACCCAGTTGTCATGACACTGAACTTGCACCTTTCTCAGGGGAGAACAATCAAAAATATTTGTGGGTTTTTTAGTGAAAATCAGTGTGAGTTGTCTTACTCTGCAAAACTAAGATAGTTTTTAATTTTCTGCAGTCTGCAACTTTATTTTTTAACATTATGAGATAAAGGTTGCCATGCATGCAATAACTTAAAATACTGAAATATTACATACTTAGTTTTTTAAAAACTATATAATTATTTTAGTTATTTTAGTTTCCTTGTTTCTATTTATGAATTTGCTTTAAGACTTGGTTTTGGTTATCAGATTAGTTTGGAAAGTGATTTCTCATGCATTTTCTAAAGCTTTGCAAAAATAACTAAAAAAACCCAAATAAATAAACCCCAAACCAATTCCAGGGCATGATTAAATAAAGCAGCATGAAAATGCACAGTAGCTGACATGTTTTTACAGTCATGCTGCAATGATATAAATGCCTTTGTCAGTGTCTTTTTCTGGAATAGCAAACCAAATTATGGGGGTTCGATACTTTATGGCCACTGAGATGTGTATGATGGCAATAGTACTGGACCCTTGATTGTGCACACAGCTTCAGTGGAGCATATTTATAATAACCTGTCTGGGGACAAACTTGCCCTAGATAAAGCCATTCTTTGCTAGTCTCATAATTCATTCTAGTTGTCAATAAGTTGTTCTAACAGATACCTTTTTTTTTTTTTTTCATTTATAGTCCTGGGTTAATCAGGACTCTGCAGCAGCCAGCTCATAGGCAGCATAGATGAGAAGGGTAATTTTCAGGTGGTACATCAATTAAGCTTTCTCCATTTCTTTCTGAGGCAGTGAAAGAAAATGCTGATTTTACTGGTGACTCAAACCATAGGAACTGCCACAGATGATAACTGCCAACATCAGATAGGCCAGAGAGGAAAGGCTGAGGGAAGATGACAAGAAGAGAGGATGAAGGAGGTGCTCTCTACACTTCCCAGTCAAAATCATAGAGCATGGGTGCATCTTGGAGGAATAAAGTTTCTTTACTGTTTGTATAGACCACTATGTCTCACTAGTCAGTTAATTTCCAACTGATCTCACTTTTAGTTGTGGCTATTAGTTCAAATGGGTTCTGGTGACTTGGTATATTGCTGACTTGCAGTGTGCAGAGTGGAAAATGGTGGGTTTGTTTGTTCCTTATTCCCTTTAAAAACATGCTGATTCAAAATAACCTGCCTACAAGTACTGTTTTGAAACACAATTGTTATGGTCAGTGCGAAAATTTTCCTTCTATCTTAAAAGCATTTTAGTCCTAATTTGTTTTAAAAAAAAGTTTAAGTGGGAAATACATTATTTTTTTTTTTATCTGAAAGATGCATTTGTGCTGTATTTAATCTTTTTCTAAACTTCCTCAAACCTGAGAAATCTACTGAAATAAAACCAAAATATTAGGTGTTACAGGTACAAAGGGGTCTCAGCCGTTTCTGAGATAGTGCCTGAAACTTACAGACTAGAAGCAGTACTAGGGGAGAGCATTTTAGTACTAGTACATACTTGAGAGCCCATGCAATTGAAGTTATTTTGCCGACTTTGTAGAAAGCAGCTTCCTTGGAATTGAAGACTTTTCTGCTTGGCAGTGTGTTAAGCACTGAGAAATAAAAGCATTTTCCTGTGAAATTTGATTCAGATACTTTCTGCATGTTTTGTTTATGGGTATGAAGTATTTTATATGTGCATAAATTCCATGTGACATTCTGGTCTCTTAATTTCTTTCTAAGCCAGGCAAGAGTGGTGTAATGTGTAACATAATAGCCATAGGCTTAGCCTGTGCCTTATTTTCTTCCTGCATATGGCACCTTGCAGATCTTGTAATGAAAGTTGTAACTGAACTGGAATGTATACTAAAGCATAGAGCATATATAAAAAATAGAAAGAGCATGTAGGAAATTCAGGACAGCTGCTGTTCATCCATCCAGGTGGCAACAAATCAGCACATCAGTTGCTTAAATCTGTCTAAAATGCATTTATATTTCTCCATTTCCTTTAGCTGCCATTTGAAGGGGCTCACACCTAGAATGCTCTTCCTCCTTCCGTCTTGCCAGATTTATGCATTTGCTTTGTAACTTTGATGAGCAAAACTACTAGAGTAGGACATGTTCCAAATGAGTTCTGTGGTTGGTTGGACGAAAGCATTGCTGACCGCTCCTTGCTTGCAGAGGTGACTTTGAAGTTATGCTGGAGACCACTGCAAGTCTGGATTGCTCTGCATCTCTCTCCTGCTCAGGCCACCCACTCATGCTGCTTTAAGCATCCATGATTTAAGAAAATGAGCTAGGGAAAAGCCACAAGCTGACATGGGTATCCCTGCTAGCGTTTGGCATACTTTCCACTGGCATTTAACAAAATTACTGTGGTTAATGCAGTTAACATGATGAAGCTATAGCATGGGATGTGTTTTGCATGCGAATGGGGGTCATGCAGGTGTTACATCACATAGAGTGGTCAGTGTCTAGTGATGCACGGCACCGCTGAGTGCTAACACTGGCAAGGACATGGTGCAAGAGTGTGGCTGTATTAAAGCTAGGCTGATCAGAAACAGAACGACAATGTTTTCAAACTATCGGGAAGTGCTCTGACACCCATGCTGCTTTTGAGTTTTTGATCTCTCTGTACCATCATACTATACCTAGTTGAACTGGTCTGGCATGAGATATAAAAAGTAGTGGATCTCCTGGAGCATCCCCATCATCTTCTAAAGAAAGTGGTATTTCACCTGGGAAGGAAAGAGTTTTTCGATGAAAAATAGGTATGGACTAAATTAGCTTAAGTTGGTTTAAATTACAGTGTCCATACACCATGAGAGGATCTTTTAACTTGGAAATCTCGACACTTAATTTGTAGTTAAATTAAATTTTAGATTAATTTAGCCTGTCTCCATAAGGGGGACATGAGTTATGGGAGGCAAATGGTTTTAAGTCTTGTATATGAAGCCTGTTTGAAATGCTTTTTAAAATTGTAGTTGAAACTGACTTGATTCTAGTTACTTGTCTTCTGACTCAGTATTAAGGGTAGATAATGTAAAGTAAGAGATATACAAATAAAAGCAGACTTTGCACACAGATTCATAAAATCACAAGTCCATTTATGTAACAAAAATAAATTCCTAGAAGAGTATGAAGAAAACAAGGATGTTCGGCAAAGAGCTCTGGAAATCAATGGAATTCATTAACGGTATGGGGAGGGAATCAAAATATTCACTGTGACGTGACAACAGATAGCTTTTTTTGTAGCTTTTTTGTAGCATAGCTTTTCTACATTTTTTTAAAAAAGGAGCATTATAGCAATTGCTGTGTAAGTTTAAAAAGCAGCATATGTACGCCAGGTTCAGAACCAGCTAGATTTTCACAGAGTACAGACTTGTAAGCTGTCCTGTGGTAGTGTGTTTTCAACATACCATGTTGGCAGGAGGTTTGAAATGTTGATTCCTTGTACAGGAGCTGAGCTTCTGTGAGCTGCAGCCAGGCAGGGCACCCAGATCAAAGCTCGCAGCTCTGCGGTAGTTCGTCATGGGGAGCAGGAATGAGGTACAGTTAGGATGCACCCTCCTACTCCTGACGTCGTCGGTGAAACTAAAAACTGCATTTGAAAACAATATCCTAAACCCTCCTGACTTTCAGCAAGGCTCACGATGACTCATAGATGCAGTGGCCTGATCTCTGACTGCTCCCAGCTGTCTGCTTGGCTTCCTGGCAGGAGCTGCTGCTCATGCCTCCACCTCCAGCAACGGGACTGGCATTTCAGCTGCTTAAAAGCAGCAAAGCGAACCAGGGAGAGGAGAATAAATTCTCTGCTAGAAGGCTTCTGGGTGTGCCATAGGCACTAGCATGAGCAAGGTTAATTACATTGTTATATTAAAAGATAAACTTTATTTTTAGTAAGAAGGGTTACCATAAAAAGATATTACTACACCAGAAAAGCTACTCAATAAAAGTATTGCACACTTGTTTAAAAAACACTATATAAAATGCTGTCAATGACATGTTGAAAGAGCAGACATGGAAAACTATGTGTAAGTGGCACTTTTATGTCAGCATTTCTGAAGGATCTTCCTGCATTTTAGTAGCTGAGTTTTCTGCCAGTCATTGCTGATGCATTTCTGCTCAGCGATAATCTTTCTGCATTTGCTGAGGTAAAGTGAAGGTCAAGCAAGGTAACCAGTGCCTGAATATTTAAACATAAGGAAAAAAAAATAGAAAGTGTAAATAACTTGAATTACTAGGCAAGTATTTTGTAAATAATGTATTTAGTTTATTAATACTCGGTTAAACTTGATTACCAACATGGGAAGGTCATTAATTTGAACTCTAATGAAAGATACCATTTTTCATAGCACTCATCATCACTTTACATAGATTTCTTCGTTGCTGATTAGTATGATAATAATCAAACTATACTTGAAGACAAGTGAATGTGTTGACTTGTGTCTTTTTTAATGATTATTTAAGCTACAACTCTGCCTCTGAAATGTGTCTTGATAGGACAGCATGAACCTCTCCACTTACATTTCTGCATGTGCTTATGCATACAGTGTTAGCTTTTCATGAACAAGCTGGGAACTGGTATGTGTTGCTACCAGGTTTGTCCTGAGACACCCCTCTTAGATTTGATTGAGATTTTCAGTAATAATTTCTTCAAATACGCTTTCAAAAGAAAACTGATTCTACCATGTATGAAAATTCCTCAGGGAGACACTATTGAAATACCATTCAGTCCTATAAAAAAAAAAAGTAATGTCTCCTCTTCCTGCTGCTCCCCCTCCTCAGCAATCTCCCAGTAGCTGAGATAATGTAAAGACATGCTTTGCATCTTTACATTAAGCATGCATAGGAATATTGAGACTGAGGCTGAGCAGAATGATAAATACATGGTGAATTATTTGGGAACATGCCTTGTTCCCTGTCATGCTTTTTAAGAAGACAAATCAGTATAGTTACCAATTTCTTTTAATAAAATAAGATGTTCATGGTGGACACGTATTATTAGTCACAGGCTTTAGTTTGCTGATAGCATTTTGTTCTTGCTACTCAAGCCATAAGCCTAGACATCCTTGATTCCTCCAGCCTCCTCAAAAAAAAAAGAGGCAAGGGACAATTTTTCTCTCCTCTCCTGTAACACTGTGGTTGAAAGGGAGAAGCCCAGGAGAGGGCCTGCAGTCGCCGCTGGGTCAGGAGTAGGGGGCTGCCTTTGCCTGGGCCGGGAATTGCCTTTCCCTCTGTGGGAGCAACACCGGCAGCTCTGACCCTGCAAGACGGCATCAGCTGCAGAGACCATGCTGCCAGGTTTGCCTTACAAGTGCTCTTCAAAGTGCTGGCCTGGGCAGGCATGGTACTCTGACTGCAGGTGGAAGAGCACTGGGCCTCAAGCACAGCGTTAGTTGCTTGACTTGCATTCTTAAGAAAGTTGATGATCTCACAGCTGTTCTCTCAGCCCCTTGTTGTGGATGTATGCATGCATTCTGCAGAGCTGCAGGACACATTTCTATCTTAGTGTGCTTTTGCTGCGGCTCAGTTGTGGTTGTTGTGAAAATCTTTGCATTTCAGTTTTTGCATTAGTGTTGCGTTATTACAGTTAGCTGCATTTAATTTTTCTTTATCCATAAAACCTATTTGCTTTTATTTTTCTGGGAGTAACAGAAGTGCTTGTGCAATCAAGAGATATATTTAATTATTCCACCTTTAAAACCAGACTGTCCTAGTGCTTCAAGGCACGTCTCACCAAGGGTAATTATTTTTTATAGATACTATAGTTTGGGATTCACAATTGAAATTAACTTTTGCTTATTTAAATTTGCTAGAGGTCTAAAGCAGATGAGAATTAGGATTACCAGGTGCAAACTACAATAGAACACAGAGGATAATCTAATGGCAGATCCTCAGATGTAGGACACTGTTAATTTCACATAGTCTTCAAAGTGTATCAGCTTGTATTAGCCTCAGTTCTGCAAGTTTAAAAATAAAAATGGATTGCAGTTCACAGTGCAGAGAGCACATTACAATATTATTAAATTGCCATTTTAATTTGAAGTAACTTTGACAGATTAGAAGCTTTCTGATAATGATGACAAATTAAGGTCAAGCTTTTTGTTAAGGTAAACAAGGACAATGAAAAATGGGAATTTCTTTTCCTCAAATCTGTAAAACAGCATTGTTGAGAGAGACATGGAATGGTACAAGGACAAGCTCAATGTCCAGCTCTTTTCTATGCCTTTGACAATATCCCCGGCAATAATGTTGAGTTTCTTGTTTTCTTAAAAAAAAAAATCACAATCTTAATTAATGTAAATTGCTACATGCCATGGGAACAAATTAAGCTTTTAATTTTTCTTTTTAGTCATCTTATTTTGGTACTTATAACTATCATTGGGGCTTATGCTTCAGTGACATTTAGGATGCGACAAGGAGATTTGAGTGATGTCAAACAGCAGATTGACCCTAATGAAATGTTAAGCAGAGCTTAAATGCATATCTAGAGAGGGCTGAATAAAACAAGAGATGGAAATAATTTAGTAAAATGCACTTCAGAATAAAGGCAGCTGTGTTGACTTGGTCTGCAAAATAATCTGATAAATACTCTAATTTTTACTTTCACTGCTAAACTAGTTTTTAATGAGAGATTATTAATCATCTGTTTCTTGAATATTTAAGTAAGACTGCTTATAAAATAATTTACCTTGAGTCATCACAGCTAAATATCAAGCTGATATATATATATGAGAAATAAGAATAAAGATCCTAAATTTCCCTTGTATTGCAACAAATAACGATTTTTACAACACCCTGACAGTTTCAACCTTTTCTTTTTCTTTACGTTTATATCTGAATTGGAGTTCTACAAAATCTGCTTCCAAAGTACTGCAAATGAAAGGCAAAGGGAAAGAAAGCAGCTCATTTTAATTTAGCATTTCCACCCAGTGCAGGAGCCTGGACACTAGCAAGTACTCACCGAGGCTGCAATACAGGCAGTTAGCATAATTTTGCTGGAATTACGCTGTATTTACAGACTTCGACACTGGTGGGTGCTAACATTTTATTCCCCTGCGCGAGGCGTGCATCCAGTCACTTCTAACAGCGCTGCTGGGGCTGAGCAGCCTCCGCTCCAGCGCCAGCCAAGTCGGACTTCGGTTTTGTTCCCTCTGGGTTTTAAGCAAAGAGAGAAAAATAGAAGCAAAAATATTTTTTTTTTTACCTTGCGTGCTGTCTGTTGTGGGGCTTGTGTTCAGCTGCGTCTCAGTCGCAGAACACCTGCCGTTTTCTTCTGCTGCTAATTGTGTGACAGGCTCATATCGCAATATGGCATCCAGATCATGGAAAAACTTCATGGTTTTAGTGACATCCCCAGAGTTGTGGGCATATTTAACCGTTCTGTATTCGTACTTCAGGTTTTTGTACTTTGCACGGCACTGTTTCCAGTCCCTGCACACTCCCAACTTCTGTAACCTTTTAGCAATGTAGATAAATATTCCTTTATTCCTCAGGGTGCCGTGCAGTTGCTTTCTGATATTTTTTTCTGACCAGACGCTTAACAACGCTTTAACCTCCTCCTCAGTCCAATGCTTCCCTGCTCCACTCTCCATGTTGAAAGTGACCTGGAAATGATTCACTATTTCTAGCCAAGATTTTGTTTCCTAGGAAACCAGACGGCTGGTTGTCAGTAAGCTCCGCCGAGATGAAAGGATCTGGTTTTACTGGCTCAAGCTGCCTGAGGGGAGTAACTTGAGACACTGCCAAATAAGCGGGCTCGGCGCTGGAGCCCGGCGAGGGAAGCGGCTGCGCCGGCGGGGAGGGGAGACCTCGGCTGGGCCGGGCCGGGCCGGGTCGGGGCTGCTGCGACTTTTCTTCTGGAGTCACTGCGGGCACCAGGGTGTGAGAAGAGAGGCAAAAAGAGTCTGTTTCGTTCGTTTAAAAAAAAAAAAAAAAAAAAAAAAACCACGACGAAGCAACATCACACACACCCCCTTGTGGCCTGGCCTCTGCCGGGAGGCCCCGGGCAGCTCCTGTTCCGGAGAGGGCACGGCCGCGGCTCCGAGCCTTCTGCACAAGGGTCGCGTTTAGGATCGTCCCGCCCGACATCTTCGCATCTCTGCGCTGTTCGCTTCTGAACTGCGGGCCGTAGAGACACGTTTTATATATTAGTGATGTTTTAATAAAAGCTGGCATGCTTAAAGTCTGACTCAGCCGGTAAAGTGGTGCGAGCATTGTGGTAATGAAACTGAGATCCCGTGTCTTTTGTCAGTGCTAAGTGAAAGATGTAATCCAACGCTTTGACTAGGGCCTTCCTTGGGGTGTCTGCTTCCCTCCTTCTAGTGATTTAGTTACTATTTAAAGAGACCATGACAGTATGAAAATGGAATTTTCCTGTAATATTAATATTGCAATTACAGGTTGCTGAATGCAGTGCAACAATGCTTAAGTCTTACTACCAGTCTTCATGTTTATGAATGTCCTCATCTCTGATTATTTTCTTTGAAAAACTGTGTCACTAACAGGGTAGATTTGTTCAGATATGTGGAAAGTTTGGTTTGTTTTGCTTTCTGTAAGCAATCGTTGTTTAATTTTTTGCTTTACATCCAACCAGGACTAGTAACAAATAAAATTATTTTATGAACTGGTGAAAATTGGTAATGACCATATGAGTTAGTTGTAGATTAGCATCCATTCTATTGATTTTTGTGCCCAGTTTTATTGTTGCTTATAATAAATAATTCCAGTTACTTCAACTGAGTTAAACCAGTCCAATGCACAAATAGGACATTAGTTGTCATTCCCTTTTTAAGAAAAACATCTTTTCTATTCAGACAATATTATATATGAGAGTGGACAGGAGCTCACCTGTCCACCAAAGTCCTGATGAGTATTACAGGCACAGGCAGGCACATAGCAGCAGTTTTGTTATAGGCAACAGTGCCTTATTTCAGGAAGATTATTAAAGGGAGATGGAGCAGCCTGCACTGTTGTCTACAAAAAAAAAAAAAAAAAAAAAAAAAAAAAAAAATCCAATCTGCAAAGCAAACCTTCTGCCTGCCTTGGGCAGGGCAGCATCAGGGGATCTGGGGTACACCCAGGGGAGCCAGCAGGAGGAAGGGCTGGGGAGGACAGGCAGCAGGCCAGGGAAAACACACATATTTCAGCTGAATCAGCTCTTCTACTCAACAAAGCACAACTGCCAGCCAGAGGCTGATGTGCTGTAAGAGAAGTATTTCCATTTGCAGTGGCACTTGTACATCAGACCTGTTTTGCCTGAGTTCGGAAGCTGAGATGCCCAACATTAGGTGTATGGACTCATATGCTTTCATCATCAGAGGGTCGGTGTAGCTGTTAGAGGTGTAAATGCTAACTTGTCTTCCTAAGTGCAAAAATGCAAAAGCTTCTGCATAGGTGATCAGCGGAAAAGACAATCCATTCCCCTAAGCAACGCCATCAGTTCTTAGTAACATTTCACAATCCAAAGCAGAAACAGAATAGCACTATAGAACCTACTACCATCGCGTAGACCGTTCTGCCTCTAAAAATGGCTTCTCCAATTAAGCATCTGTTTTTATGTTATGCCTGTACTGAAATTGAAGTCCAATAAGACCCTGAGCCAGTGCTTATTAGTGGAATGATTCCCACTGAATTTAGTGGACTTGGGCAGAAACTTTATGTGGCTGTCATGA
Organism: Phylloscopus collybita; assembly: GCA_027886175.1. Lineage (NCBI taxonomy): Eukaryota > Metazoa > Chordata > Aves > Passeriformes > Phylloscopidae > Phylloscopus > Phylloscopus collybita. The sequence goes on along the minus strand of JAJNNQ010000009.1, from coordinate 26,254,251 downwards.
AATAAAGCATACCACAGGCAAGAAGCCTCCAATTAACACAGCAATTATAAGTCTGTAAAATGAAAATAAGCCACATTAAAATTCCATTAAAAAACACCTATCCATTGTATGCTAAAGCGTTTCATAATCATGTCAGTTCTTTATGTTGATTTTATTTTGCCCGTAGAGGCCAGGAGAGCGCTGGAATTGTGACAAGTGATGGCGAGTCTTCCCAGGCATTCAAAGTACACAAGGTAAAATGCAAATAAATGTTTTGTATTTTTAAGTGAGATCTATTTAACTTAGTTTCTGCTAAGAAACAGTGTAGTTAGAGAAGAAGTAACATGTTTGATGGGCTGTTTTGATTTTGTCAGTGAGAGTATCTCATTTTGTTACCTGTCTTGAGTGTATGCTTAAAACAATTCTGCAAACGCTGTCCTGATAGGTGTTTCTGTGCATACTGTAGTAGGCACACAGAAGTTACCCAGAGCATGCTAATGGTGTCACAAAAACTTTCTACCAAAGTCACCCTGCACCTCAGGTGTTAACTTTGCGGATTTGAAAGAGCATTGATGCTCTTCTTGATCTCAAAAAGGAAAAAAAATACAGTTACAGACTATGCACGAGAAAATGGGTGACTAAATCTTACATTATTGAGACTCAAGGAAGTGGCCACTATTTTATCTATATGTAGCAATAAACAAAACAGTATCTAAGAATGGAGGCCTGAGAAGGTCACGCAGACTTTCTCGAGCTGAGACAATCACAGGGGATGCTACAAGACATAAAATGACCACAACCTTAAAAGTATCTATTTTTAGTCAGGGAATAGACTGTTCCATGAAAATCCTCAGCACAAAAATGTAGATTGCTTTATTTAAAAACAGGACTAAAGGGATCTGAAATAACATTGTGACACCTACTCAGCTTCTTTCTTTCCCATGTCTTTCAGGTTATTTGCCTTTTTCTTAAAGTTCCATTATTACTATATCAGCATGAAGCAGAGGAACAACTTGGAAAGTCACCAGGAAAATAAAACCAAACAGAACCTTTTTTCTTCTTTTTTTTCCCAAAGGGAATGGGTCTTATAAATCACGTCTTCAATGCAGACAGCCTGAAGAAACTGTACCCTTCAAACCTTGGTATTGGGCACACGAGGTACTCCACCTCAGGAATTTCTGAGCTGCAGAACTGTCAGCCTTTTGTTGTAGAGACTCTTCATGGGAAGATCGCTGTGGCACACAATGGGGAGCTAACAAATGCTGTACAACTCAGAAAGAAGGTTGGTACCTCCTTTGGGGGCTCTGGCATTGTTTCTTTCTGAGTGTGAGGCAGAAATGAGTAATCTGGTTGCTGTGACTTTTTCTTAATACCAAACTGTTTGGGGTTATGAAAAGGTGCCCTAATGAAAATATATCATTTTAAGGGAAAAAAGTCCTGTGAAGGGGATTCTGCCTTGATATCTCTTTCTGGATCTGTTACAGGCAATTTCATATTTTCTTTTATATATTTTAATGCTCTTCCCAGAGCATGCACAAAGCTAATTAAATGGCCCAAACATGAATTTATGCCCTGAATATTGATGGCACTCATTTTGGTTGCATGCAGAGCAAAGGAATGAGATGATAAAGGAAGAATGTAGTACTGGTGTAGAAGATTGTCCGACCTCATTTTACACATTTGGTTTGTGGGAGGAAACTGGCATCATTATGCTGTGATCACCTGAAGCACTGTAAAACATTTGTTCCTTGCATCGAGGTGTTGTTAGGTTCAAATCTGAGCAGTGTGACGTGAGATTGTTTTTTTAATGCTGGTAACACTTTTGGCTTGTTTCTTAAAAGCTTATGCGGCACGGTGTGGGGCTGTCGACCAGTTCTGACAGTGAACTGATCACGCAGCTGCTGGCTTTCACACCTCCGCTGGAAAACGACGACACGGCCGACTGGGTGGCAAGGTGAGGAGCATGGGCTTCACAACCAGCACCAGCTGTTAAACCTCAGCATGGTGTGCAGCTGGAAATGCACACAGCTGGTCATGTGACACACAGTTATGTTCTCCTCTGTCTCATTCCAGAATAAAAAACTTAATGAAGGAAACTCCAACTTCGTATTCGTTGCTAATTATGCATAAAGACATAATCTATGCAGTACGTGATCCATATGGGAATCGCCCGCTCTGCATTGGTCGCCTTATTCCTGTAGGGGACATGAATGGAAAAGGTAAACTAAATATATATATATACACACATGTATATATATATATGTATGTATGAATGTCCATATGCACATGCATAGTGTGTGTGTGAAATCATAAGTAATTAAAGCTACACTTACACTGAGGTGGAATATGTGATGCAAAAATCAGTTTTGAAAAATCAAACGAAAAAAGTTGGTAAGGAAAAAATCATCTCTAGGAAGGGTGCAAAATTCCATTCCCAGATACAGGGAATCTTAATGGCCTAATGATAGCCACAGTTAGGCAGCCCAACTGTAATACAATTTAAATAATTCTCATTGCTTAAACAGAAAGCAAGGATGAACAGAATTACAGAGGGGTTGAGGTTGGAAGGGAGCTCTGAAGGTCATTGGTCCAAATCCCTTATTCAAAGCCAGGTCTCTTAAAACCAGTTACTCAGGACAATGTCTAAAACAAGTCTTTCTTTTTTCTCCTATAGTAAAGTGGGCAGAAAGTGCTGGATTACTTGCAGTGTATCTCTGAATTCCAATCAACCCAGTCACATGTAGTGACTGGACCATTACACAATCAATTTATGAGAAAAATTCCTTGTGTTCCTGTTCAACCTGCAAATCAACAATTTTCCATTAAGTGAGATTAAAATCTCTTCACTTGTTTAAAACTAAAATTATTCAAAGGCAAAGCAGTAAATGGTTCCATATCTTCAGAAAACTGAGTAATTTTAACCACAAGAAAAATTACCAAGATTTTTTAAAGCATACAGACATTCCTACCCTATGGGATCTTCCTACCCACAGATCTTTCCTGTGGTTGACTCTCAAAACTCTCATTGAAATTCAATCCAGCATCCATTGTAATCAAAAGCATCTATCAACCTATTCAGCACAGGAAAAGTAAGGAGTTTCTTGTGTGAACAAAAGTATTTGTATCTATCTAAATTCACTGAACTAGAATTTGAAAAGTTTGAAATAGTGCAGGGATAACAAAGGTAGTTACCTGAACTGTCTCTCTTAATGAGCTGTGAATACGATGCTGTTACTTCCACTTCTGCCTAGAACAGGTTTATGATGTTTATTTTGTGGATTTGTTTGGGAATTTTTTAAATAATAGAAAGGTGGAAACAGTGGAATGCTATACCTTTTAGTTAGAAATTACAATAGTCTTTAATTGCACACTTGGCAACCATAGCAAGCCGTACTGCAGCAAAAATGTGATTGTGGGGGGTCATGGTAGCAAAAATTGGGGACTCTAACTGAAATCTTTTATTTCAGGAAAAGATAACACTGAAACAGAAGGATGGGTTGTCTCTTCTGAATCCTGTAGCTTTTTGTCTATTGGTGCAGAGTAAGTGGCCTGATTCTCACCTTATCTGAAAGCTCTTCCTTAGGCAGTGATTAAACATTAAATCCCAAGATGCCAAATATCGTAATTATAACAACATGAAAGATACCAAGGTTTAGTTTGCTGTGGAGGATGTTTTTGCTAGTCCTAGTTTTTGCCAGTTTATTTTCTCGAACAGATGACTGTAAAAAAAGAATTACGTATGCAAAAAGTAACAGTAAAGGCAACTACTAGCACAAAGTAAATGTCTCTTACTTGTTGCATTATACCTGATTACCCATATAACTTACTCATTTTGCCCTCATTTTCAGCAGCATAATTGTATTACAAAATATTCTTCACCTACAGAAAAGTTACACTGGTAGCTTACAGGCTAAAATAACCTGAGTTATAGCATATGCTGTCTGGTAAGCTGGCCTCCTTGTTAGAAAAAAATACTAACTGTTTTCTGAAACTTCTTCAAAATTTCTGTTAAGAAAAGCTCACTATGTAGGACAATCAGCTGAATCCTGTGTGTTTTCAAGAAAGCGATTTTGTGTAAATTTCTGCTGTAGCTGCCTGCGAGTGCTAGTATCTGCCCAGTGAATAAACACAGATCTGCTTACCTCTGATTTGTATCTCCAGAATATTTCAATATTTTGGGGTAGATTTAGATGTTAGAATAGCCACCTGAGGACTCACTGAAGGATCGAGAAAAATGTTTAATAAGGTTAAACACTTTAACATAATATACCTAAACTATTCCATACTTAAACCTAATTATTCTATACTTCTTCAGATTTGAAAATAGAAGGTATATTTCTAGTCACCTTTAATGTCATTTGGGGGTATCTGTCTGTCATCTCTGAGCAGATACTTGTCTAGATTTGGCTTGTGAGGCAGGATTATTTTGGCTACCACCTCTATTCTTAATTATATTTCTTATATTGCACTGTAAGGTTTATTTAGCTTTCATAGAAAAGTTCTCTAATATTGATTCAGGACTATATTATTAAAATATATTCAATGTCAATTAAGCCTGTACAATATGTCTCACACGTAGGACAAATACTATAATTCTCTGGTACTAAGTTTAGTATTTTCACTTAATTTATTGCTTTTGGATAGTAATTCAGACTGTTTTAGTTAGGGTCAGTTGTCTTAGCATGTTGGTCTTAAAATGCTTCAGATCAAATCCTAAGGTGGAAGCAAGTTGTAATGTTAGGATGTTCAAAAACATTTTTTCCTGTCAGTTCGTTCTTGCTTATACTTCAAAACTATCATCCAGCTTCAGGACATTTCTAACTTCTCTGTATTTCTTTTTCAAGGTACTATCGGGAGGTCCTTCCTGGAGAGATTGTGAAAATATCCAGACATGATGTCCAGACACTGGATGTTGTACAAAGACTTGAAGGAGATCCATCAGCATTCTGCATCTTTGAATACGTTTATTTTGCAAGACCAGACAGTATTTTTGAAGGTACAAAAATGTTACATACAAAGCTCTTCCCGAAATAGTGCAAGATGTTATCCTGGAGCAGAACAGATCTGGGATCATAGCTGAGTACCATTGAATATAAGCCTACAGAGCACAGCTGGGACAGAATGGGCTGCAAAGATTTTGAGATAAAACTCATCAGGAGGAGCGTGTAACATCACCTTCCTGTTTCTGGATGTGGATATAGCCTCAGATAGGCTGCATTTTCCTGCGGGAGGGATGAAAAGGGCCATGAACATGATTAAGGTAGATTAAGTATCTTTTAAAAAAGTGACAGACTGAAGAATGGAACTTCACTGGTTCTTGGGAAACATTTTAAAAATTAGATTTATGAAATAGGATTACAAAATAACTTTATATTTTTCTTCGCAGTAAGTGTCATTTCAGGAAGACGCTTGTAATTTAACTTGTAAATCTATGCGTTATCTAAGTACTTGGCATTGTCTGTGTATTGTTTTTATTATTATTTCAATAGAAGCCCTCAAAATACTAGCCAGGACTCTCATATCTGGCAAACAACTTCTTCATTGCTTTCCAGGGATATGTGCTATCCATGGATCCAGTACAATTCCCCACTCTTATAAAGCCAGTTTCGCTCCAAACGCCTTTTCTTCCATGATCACCTTACCCTTCAGTATCCTCACTTCCCACATCCCTTGGTACTGCTGCTGTGCCTCATCTACTTCCAGTTCTTCACCATGTTGCAAATTTTTTCGGACCTTAAAAGCTTCTGAGTCCCCTTATCCCCTTACTAAATTCAGGTGAATTTTGCCAACTGATTCAGAGTCAATAAGCGGACAGAAGCAGACAGAAGGATTGCATAAATTTTGTCTGTTGGAAAAAGCAGTCTAAAAATAGAATATGCACATTATGAACAGGCAGGCATAATTTCTATTTCTTTCCTCCTGCAGATAGATTTTGTAACATCCCCAGGACCTTAAGTTAGTTACCCAGTTAGGGCAAACTAGATGTGAATTCTCCAAGTAGTGATACAAATGTACATGTTAGAATGTGACATTATGGAAGGAAATAAAAAATCACCTTATGCAAGTGACTGCTTATTAGTTCTGGAACTTTTCTTATTGACTTCTATGCCTACAACTTGACACAGAAATTTATACAGAAAACTGAGAGGAAATCTGAATCATGAATACCAAGAAAAACACTTCTTTTTATTCTTAGGTCAGATGGTGTATTCAGTCCGCAGAAGATGTGGGCAGCAGCTTGCTATTGAAGCACCTGTGGAAGCAGACTTGGTCAGCACTGTTCCAGAGTCTGCAACCCCAGCAGCTCTTGGTTATGCTGAAAAGGTATATGTTACCTTGCTCTTTTTTTTACCCCCAAGCATATTTATACACATCTCTTTTTGTAATGGACTATAATGATGTGGGCATATACAACCTGTTAAGAGTTGTATATTGATAAATAGCAAGCTCTGTATCTTCAGTATGCAGGCTATTCCTGTTAAGTCCCCTGCCTTGTTTTTTTCTGTCATTATTCCTCTGTATTAAGGTATTTAAACATTTTTTTGGTTACTGTGAAGTCATACTAAGTCCTAAGGTCACTTTAAAAAACAGTAACTGAGACTAACAATTCCTTCTATATAAATTCTTGTGATGGTTTGAAAGCAAAAGCAGTGAAAAACTCCCAAGCCAGAAACACAATTTAATAAGCGGGAAAGAAAAGAAATAAAAGAAAGTAAAATAAAATAATAGTACGAAAAAAAAAAAAACAAAACCACAACACTGACAGAGTCAGAATACAACCTGACACCCTGTTAGTTAGGGTGGTAGTGTCAGTCCAGATGAGATGTTCTTGTCAAAGCAGTGATTCCTGTAGAAACATCTGGTAGCTCTTGTCTCCTCTGAGAGTCCAGTGGATAGAAGCTGCCTGTGATGTCTCAAACCCTGGATTATATCCAGGTGGGAATGCTTGGCTCCTCCCCCTGGGCAGAGCATCTCACAATGGGATGATCTCATTCTATGAGTGATGCAGTGGGTCCTTGATGGCCCATTAAACAGAGATAACTCCCGGAGGAAGTTATCTATGAGTCATGTGACAAGGCATTGGTTAACAGAAGATAAGGAAAACGCTGCCCCACCTTGGCTCCAACAGCTCATGGGGATAGAATACATACCTTGGGCACAATTTTACATTGTAACCTAGGACAATTCTGTTTAACTGTCTCCTCTTTGCAGTGTGGACTACCATATGTTGAAGTACTCTGTAAAAACCGATACGTGGGGAGAACATTCATCCAGCCAAACATGAGGTTACGGCAACTTGGTGTTGCAAAGAAGTTTGGTGTTCTGTCTGATAATTTTAAAGGCAAACGAGTTGTTATCATTGATGATTCAATTGTGAGAGGCAATACCATTTCACCCATAATAAAACTACTGAGAGAATCAGGAGCCAAAGAGGTAAGTTAATTTTAAGTCAATACAATGCAGATGTAAATGGAAGTTGATAGGAGGTTAAAACACAGGGGCTTGTCTTCATTTGTACTGTACATTGTTGCCTTATTTAAAAGGCATGTGAAAAAATGTGAAAAAAACAGTGGTTAGTGTGTGTTTATTTTGAAGATAGGTTAAGAAGGTTCTTTTGTATGAGTGTGACTTTGGGTGATTGAGGTGACAGGAACAGGTCTCAACTTACAAAGCACTATCTGGCAAATAATAATTAAAAAAAGAATGGAATAGAAATTAGTTAAGATCAGAAAATCAAGTATTCCTGATGTGTGACTCCCACATTGTGGGAGTGCAAAACATACAACCATATACTGCTGTAAATACCACATATCTTAAGTTACCAGAGCACCATTTTTTGAATTGATGAAGATTTTTTAAGCAAAACAGTGTACAAGTCGGTCACTGGAGCAAAAATTTCCTGTATAATGTTTGATTTTGCAAGCTGAAACTTTGTAAGAACTGAACACCATAGAAGAGAAGTAAAATGAGGAAGGAACCTTCTAAGAACATAAGGAAATACTGTAATAAAGAAGTTCTAAAACTGTCTTATCTTCTCCTGCTGTGTTGGCATCTCAAAAAAGCTTTATCGTACTTTTAACCCTTGAATGATTTCTGGGAGGTGCTGTGTTCTGTTCATTATCACTATGCAGAATTGAGACCTTGCTATTATGTTGTCATCTGCTGACTGTCAACTTTTATCAGCCTGTTTTGAAACTTATTTTTGTTCAGGTACACATCCGTGTAGCTTCACCTCCTATAAGATTTCCTTGTTACATGGGAATAAACATTCCAACTAAAGAAGAACTCATTGCCAACAGACCTGAATTTCATGATCTCGCAAACTATATAGGTAAATGCTACTTGTTTTTTCTTGTAAGAGTTGTCAACTGTATTTTATAATCTACTTCAAAATAAAGCAGAACATATCAAGGCACCAGTGACAAAACTGACCACAGAACTGTAAGGTTGGTAAGCTAGCTTTCTGCATTGTGAGTACTCTATGGATCAAACCAATTCAGCTACATACTTTTTTTTTTTTTTTTTTTTTTTAACACAGTTAGGGAGCTGTATTTGTCAAAATAATAGAAAGTATTAGAATAATTGCATAAGCATAAGTTGCAAATAAAGTATGACAACAAAGCTTTCCAATACTTAAAGCTCCTTCTGAGAAACTTGACAAAAAGGAGCTACTCCAGTCAAAATACCAGGAAGAAAATAAGCAGTGAAAATCTGTCCTGTAATGAAAAGTGGATGTAGTTTCACTTTCATGAGATATTCATTAAAATATATTCAGAATTTGTAAACACCCACTGAATTCTCTACAAATTGACATTTATGTAAATAATTTTAACTACATTGTACATTAACACTTTGAAAGAAAAGACATTTGAAATCATCAAAAAAAATGTTAAAAACCTTCTGAAATTTTGAGTTGTGTTTTCAGCAGAACACAAGAAAGATCGACAGTTTATGTTCCACTGTAAGCCGATTTCCTGTGCTAAATACTTACTTTCAGTGTCTAATACTGCAATGAAATCTTTTTCCCAAAATTATTGTGAAAGTGTATGGAAATATTTCAAGTTTGTAGGATCTCATTTTTAAGTATAATTCACGACATGAGTGCAAAGGATAGAAAACTAATTATATGAAAAGGCTATCAAACATTCCTACTGCTAGAAAATGTGCATGAATTGCACATATAATGATTGCATAATGATTTTTTTTAACACGATGGTCTTCCCCTCCTCCAGGTCCCAGAGAGGCTTGGTAGTTAGTCCTTGGTGCTCAGATTTGGGAAGCACTAGCCACACACACTGGTTAACTCTGGGAGACTACAGGGAGTTCAGGGAGTCTTAATACACGCTCTGGACTTTGCTCCTGTTTTTGCAGTTATGTGTCACATATTTGTTCCCAACAGAACCTTCTGTCTAAATTTCAGTGTCTGCTCCCTGCACAAAGCATTTGAGAAGGGCGAGACATATTACAATCTTCAAATTTTCCAGTCGTTCTCTTTTATAATCCATATGATAATGTGACTGCATTTCCAAAGAGCGTCACGTTCGGTACAATATTTCAGCTTTAACTGATGACCTTTTATTTTCTCTAGGAGCAGACAGCGTTGTCTATCTTTCTGTGGAAGGGTTGGTATCATCTGTGCAAGAAAGCATCAAAGCAAGACAAGGAAACAACCCTAAAACTCAAAAGCCACTTGGAAAGCTTGGTCATTGCATAGCATGTCTCACTGGAGACTACCCCGTTGAGCTAGAATGGTGAACTTTTAGTGGATGGACATCAGTTCCTAAGTTGTTGAATGTACCTTTTTCAATGATGCCTTCTTGCTAAATAGCCTTCTTGCATTTAGGTCAAACAGAAGCCTTATGACAGCTAGCTAATTACTATTACTAAAACACATCTTTAAGTAAAGACTTACAGAAAGTCTGATGTGCTGATGAAAACAATGTAAGCAGATTAAAACACAAAATCATGTAGTTTTGAAGCACAGTTGTGCCTTCTATTTTCTCACAAAATGCTATAAAAACCAAAGTTTTTTTAATGATGTAGAAGCCCCAGAGTTTGTTGTTTTGGTCTTACCCTAAAAGTTGCCCCATTAGACTTGTTCACAAAGCACAAACCATGTGATGATGTAATTTCAAATTATCAAAGTCTTAATGCAAAAGTATCTGAAGTTTGCTTTTCTCCTGAGGAAAAATACCAGATTCTGAAGAACGAAATTGCTTCCTCAGCAGTTGTCACTTAGGCTTTTTAAGAACAGAAATATCTAACTTTGGCATACAGCCTTTTTTAATTGAGGCCTTTGTAACAGATTCTATGCACGTGATGTCTAACATGATTTTTAAAAATGAAGACTCAGGGAAATGCTCAGCCAAAAGCTTTCTAGTTTTGTAACTTTAAAATTCTGTTTTAGAAGTCATGTAATTACATTATCTTTGTGTGCTTCTATCAATTGCCAATACAATGTGGAAGAGGAAAAAAATACTTGGCACTGCCGTTCTTTTTTCTGTTTTACACCTTTTTTCTCTGGGATAAGTCTGACAATTTCTGAAGTGTACTTTTCATTTTTCAATATCCAAAGTAAACTAAAAAAACCCCCCAGCTTTCCATACTTAACAGTAAAAATGATGTATCAGATGAAGATCATGAGTTGTTTTGGATATAGTCTTATTTTACTACATTACTGATAGAATAAATGTAATGTTTAAAAAAACTCAAGTGTTCTGAAGAACCATTAGCTGTTAATGCACTGTGTTCAGTTGGTCACAATTACACAGTTACTGGTATAGAGGAAGATCACTTGGACAATGAACCACTAGCTGAAAATGGAAAAGCACCTTTTCAAAACTATTGCAAATTTCCGCACAATTTTAAAAATATTTTGTATACCTCAGTCTTTCTCACTGAATACCAGCAACTTAATTTTAGATTTTCTATTTAATATTGTGTATTTTGGCCTTATAATTGTTTGTGACACTGTTAAAAAATAAATATAAAAGTTTAAGAGCTTCTTCTTTCCCTATCATCTTCCATATAGTTGAGAATTATAGTTGCTAATTAAATTCAAAAGGGAGTTTTATGTGGGATTTGTAGAAAGTGTGCCTGGTAGACAATCATAACACAAAAGTCCTAGTTTTAAAAAGCATGTAAATACACATGCATTAATGAAGTTAAGACTGCGACTTGTGCAGTGGAATCAAAACCTCCTTGCATCCAAACCTATGGTAGAACCTAGATGTGCTGAGCATGGGGCTCTTACTGTGCTGCTTCACCAGCACCCAGATTCTGCATATGGGGGGATGTGGATCTCTTCTAATTAGCAAGTTTGGTTTTTTAACAGAACCATAACAGTTCGTCTGAACAGTAAATGGAATAAAACCAGAACAGGGTGGCTTTTCCAGGTTAACCAGGAAGGAGTATGAAAAAAACAGAAAATCTGTGGTGAACATTTTTCGCTGTTCTTTCCCACCCTCAAAAGAAAACGTAGAAGGGCTAAGTTGAGCTCTTAGATTACAAATACATGTGAGGTGTCCTTTAATATGTGAGTTAAGCATTTAGATGCACAGTGTAACAAAGTCTACGTGTCTAAAATTGTCCACAGGACTGGAAACGAAATTTGTGCAAATTCTCTTTTAATGTGCTTTCAACAAAATGCTATTTTTGAAGTCTACTAATAATTGCTTTATCACTAATTAATGTGATTTGAGCATTGGGTGGCATAATTCTACTTTCAAAAAAAAATTAGTCCCGTTGCCTTTTCCCCCCTCCAATGCCGAATCCTTATTATGTATTTTTCAAAATCTTACATTAAAGAGGAGATACTTTTCAAATGTCATTCTATTCTGACAGCTGGATTTTTGCTGGGTTTATGCCTATCACATACAGCCGACACACATATCAGCGAGTGTGCTGAAGGAGAGAACTCTGCCTTGAGGTGTCGCTATTTGCATTACTGTTTTACTGTGAAACCCTTTCTGCTGTATTACCAACGTGCAACTGTGCCAAACTATCACTTCGAGAATGTGACAAACAGTAGAAAGCTAATGTCTAACTTCTCTCATGCAAACATTAAAAATGGTTGTGAACTGGTCTTCTCGTTCTCTCCCTCTGAGGCATCCCTGGCACCATGCACAGAGGCGTATTTAATAAGGACACCTTGAATGCGCCTCGGAGCCAAAGCAAATCAGAGCCATTGACGGTGAGGGTGGTGAGACACTGGCACAGGTTGCCCAGGGAAGATGTGGATGCCCCATCCCTGGGAAGTGCTCAAAGTCAGGCTGCATGGCCCACCGAGCAACCTGACTTCACCAGACTGAAAGGTGTCCCTTCTCACAGCACGGTGTAGGAACCAGAAGATTTTTGAGGTCCCTTCCAATCCTTAACATTCCATGGTTCTGTGACTTTATCTCATTAAGTAACGCACGCTGCACCAGGGCAGTACCGGTGTCCCCTTCCCAGCACGGCTCCCTTACCCTCACCCTCACTCCCCGCTGGCGGCCCTAAATCGTATCCGGGGGGGAAGTCCAGCTCTGGCCACCGCCGGGAGCCGGGCGTGGGCTGGCTGCAGGGGCCACTCCAGAGGATAGCCCAGGAAGCTCCCGCTCCCAGCACAGGGAAGGGCGGAGCTCCCGCCCCACAGCCCGGACGTGACATCCCCGCCCGCCCAGGGCGGTACCACCGGCAGGAAGGCCCGTACCACCTTCTGGGTCGGAGGGGGACGGACACACGGGGACGGAGAGGAGTGAACTGTAAGCGTGAGGGGGGGAGCCCTACCCTTCGCCCGAGCCATCTGCATGTGTTTTATCCCCTTTCCCATGTTTGCCGGGGACAACGGGGAAGGTTTTTGCGCACTCGCTATTTCTCTCTCTCTCCCTCTTTCCCTCCGGAAGCAATGGCGCAGGGCTCTGGCGGAGCAGGCGCTGCTTGTGGATACCCACGCGGCGCGGCGGCCGCTGGCCAATGAGAGCGCGGCATTACCGCCTCCCGCCAATCGGAGGGGCCGCCGCTGCCGGGCTGGGGCGGGGTCAGAGGGCAGCGGGAAGTGCCGCGCGGGGATCCTGAGGAGCGCCGGGAGCTGCCGGGCCGTGCCCGTGCGGAAACGGGGTAACCTGAGAGGGGAGGGCGGGGACCATAGGCCCGATCCGTCCGGTCACCGCTCCGGGCTCGGCGGGAGGGCTCGTGGGGCAGAAATGGGCACCAGCATGAGCAGTGCCCTAAAAGTTCAGGTGTTGGCGGTTTCTGCTTGTGAAGGAAGGATTCTTACTTCGCAATTCCATTGAAAGAGTTACTAATTAAGCTCTGTTAATGAAGTTATTCAGCTTTAAAAATAAAGGTGTATCGGTGAGGAACAAACCACCTCTGTACAAGTCGAGAATCCAGCTTTGCACCTTTTGCATTCTAAGGCCTGGTAGAGCTGTGTATTCTCTGCTGTGGATTTTTTTTTTTTTTTCTTTTTTTTTTTTTTTTTTTTTTTTCCCCTTCCTGGTAGTGTTTTGTGTGCCTTTGTAGTCCGAGTGAAGAGTTAGGAGTGAGCGTGGTGTGTGGCTGTTGCAGGGGCTGGAGGCGCGATGCTGCTGCAGGAGCTGGTGGGGCGGGCCGCCGGGCTGCACTGGGACAGAGCTGCGGTTTGCTTCGATGAGTGCACGGGGACGCCTCCCGCCTTCCGCACCTACGCCACCATGGCTCAGCTCGCCGCCGAACTGACGGCTTTCCTTCAAAAGCGCTGTGCCCACCACCAAGGCAACTGTGAAATAGGCCTTTACTGCTATCCGGGAATAAACCTGCCCTCTTGGATCTTAGGGTAATGGTTTGAATGCTTGAAGTCTGTGTTGGGTTTTTTAAGGGTCATCTCTGTTAAAGCAATTTTTGCGGATTGTTTATGTTTTTAATAGCACCAAAAATGTAGTAATAGCATAGTAGTGCAGTCAAGGTGCTGGAGTTTGCATCCTTTAGGAAAAAAATAGCGATGTGACAATCTTTTGAAAAGCTATTGCTAAAATATTCCGGAATCTTAAGTCTTAAAGCTGTAAACTGTCTGCAATTGCATCCCCTCATTAAAAGTAATTTAGCATGTTTATAGAAGTACAAAAAAATTAATGACTACGATCTTTGTTCTGCTTGTTTAAAACTGGAAGTGATCTGACAGAAAACATCTATTGAGAAAAGGACTGTGCAGGTTTTTTCATGTATTGTCTTGATGGCAAAAAAAATGCTCTGAATGCAAATTCCATGTTTTAAACTAAATGAACATATATTTAATGTTCCATTACACATATTACAGAAAGAAGTAATGAGCAGTGTTACACTGAAGTGGTAGTGACTAACTAATGGTTAGGAAGTTGAAATGCTTGTGATCTTAACATTCATGTTAATCTAGCAATTTTTAAAATTCTGCTTCTGCTGATGGATTATAATGTTTGTATCTTTTATATGGGTATATTTTGTATTTCAAGCATTTATAATGGAATAGACAATGACAGAACCACTTTTTTTTCAGCTGATGAATACAGCCGCAGTTGTGCTTCCTGGGGGCATGGCCTATGTTGGTATTTTCCTGTTGTTCACACCTCATGTAAAATATACAGTGACACCAGGAGTACCACAGTGGAGTATAAGGATTTCAGTGGAGTGAGCAAGCACTGCAGTCATAAACCTCCCACAAGCACTGAGGAGCTTTCTCACCAGTCAGGAAATGCTTTTGCCCCAGTGCAGCAGGTTGCTCTGAGATATTGTGCAGGCACCATCCCTGGAGGTGTTCAGAACCTGACTGGACAAAGACCTGAACAACCTGATCTGGTGTCACAACTGGCTCTGCCTGAGCAGGAAGTCGAACTCAGCATACTGAGGTCCCTTGCTGCCTGATTTGTCCTGTATCCCAATGAACTGAGTGGTAACATTGTTCTTTTGCTGTGTGAGGGGGATCTGCTGGCGCTCTTTGTTTCTCACAGCTGTCGTTGTGAGTAGCTGGCAGCTGTGTGATGCAGGGCAGGCTTGAGTGCCTACCGGCACAAGTGGCTGTAGGAGCGTGTGGGATGCTGCTGTTCCCACGTCCCCGTTCAGGACCTTGGCGTTACTGCAGTGACGAACCACTTGCACAGAGAGGAAGTATAATAAAGAAATCGTACGTACAGTACAGGACAGACGTACAGTACAGAACTCAAGAGCAGAGCAAATGCGGGGATTTTTGGGGACGGTTCATACTTCAGTCGCCGCTTACTCGCTTTGGTTTTCGGGGCGGTATCGAGTTCCAGCACTCCAGGAACTCCAGTGGTTATCCGGGAGCGCCGCTGGAGGGAGCGGTGAGCGGGAGCGCAGGGACTTGGAGCTCCGCCGCCACCTTGTGGGAAAGGCATCCCAGGGCGTGCTGAGATTCTCCTGCGCTGCCTTCCTCACTCGTAGGAAAGCCTGCAGGCTTCTGGTGCTTCTTAGAATAAGTTTATACATGTTGTCTGTGGGTAAATGGAAGGGTTATATTTCTGTTTCTAGTCAATACCAGGTTTTAAAAATGTGATGCTGTTGATCTCAGTGATAGCTTTTGTCATCGCTGACTTACTCGGCCAGAAATAATACTGAGTGTTTTCATCTAGCTTTAATCTTTTCCCTTGCTGTAAAAGACCAAAAAGCAACAGTGATTTTCATCCTACTTTGTTACCAACGAGATCTTTGAAAGTCATGTTATGACTATATTTTCTAGCTCAGGCAACTATAAAAGTATAAAAGAAATTTTAGCAAAATCTAAGAGGATTTTCTTACGGTGGTTGTTTTTTTTTTAAATTGTTTAAAACATTTATGTTTTTTAGAATCCTTCAAGTTCCAGCTGCCTATTCACCTATTGATCCAGATGCACCATCAACCATATCTACTTACTTCATGAAGAAAAGCAATCTTCAGTATATTCTAGTTGAGAATGACAAAATAAATGTAAGTGTTCAGACTTTTATAGGACGCATTAAAGGGCAGTTTAGACATGTGAGATATGCATATTGAATTCTGTTTTAATAAGCTTGGATGGAGTGATTTTGTTTTTTCATGGCAAAACATTGTCTTACTCAGAAAAGAACATCTTTAAAATCAGAAGTACAAAATGTTTCTCTCTTCTTCAAAATAATTGCCTACTTTGCTGTTACACTGTTGTTCAGGCAACCTTGTTAGGCACTGATATTGGAAGACTTTTCCCGACTTGTTCTTTTATATGTCAATGCTAAGAGCTGGAAATCTGCCGTAGTTAAAAAAAGCTCCTGCATTTAATACTTGGGTTTCTCTTTGTCTAACTCATCCCAAATCTTATACCCTCACTCGTGGCAAAGGGAATTGACAAGTTAGAATTCAGATTCCTTGGTCTTCTGCAGCATTCTTTCATATATTGCCCTTTCTTTTTTTATTTGCTTAGGTAATTGTTTATTTTGCATTTATGAAGTCTCTGTTCACTCATACTTAATTTATAGAAATACATAAGCTTATAACTGTCTGATGTGTGTCCTCCAAAAGCAGAGGTATGAAAAATCACAGCTTGTTTGTATGAAATGCTGTTTTCTATTTCATTGCATGCAGTAGAACAACAGCAGTGCCTCCCGAGTTCCACTGTTTGAATTGTTCATTTTCTCTTGCAGAAATTCCAGATGTCCCATGCTGGCTGTATTTACCACAATTCCTCCGCCATAGAACATATTGGTTTAACTCTCTTCCAAATGAGCTCAAGCAACACTGATTTCAGTTCAGAAGTAGGCAATATGAAAAGTAAATGTGAACCTTTCAAAGCTGTGGATAACTCACAGCCAGGATTAACCGTTTGCCCAGATCAAACCGAAGGAAAAACATCAGAAGCAGGATACATGGATGCTGGCCAGAAAGACACTTTAGCATATGTCTTGCATACATCAGGAACTACAGGGATCCCCAAAATAGTCAGAGTGCCTCATAAATGTATAGTGCCTAATATTCAGCATCTTAAGTAAGTGTGGTTTTCAGTTTTCCTTTCAAATGCTTTTATAAATTTGATGCTTTTAGGGTTTTTTTTTAATACTTCAGAGGAGTGTACGTAGGGTTTTTGCTGACACAGCTTCACTTCTTCCTCCTTATCCACCTTTGTGGTTTTTTTTCTTTTATTTCCAAGTAGAATCATAACATTCTTTTTCTTTATCAGTATTGTACTTAAATGATGCGTTGCCTTCATTTTTGAGGGCTGTGCTTTAGATAGTACACTGTTGCCCTAAGTTTTGTACCATCATCTGGCTTGTGGCTTAAAAGAAATAGGCAACAAAATGAATCATTTGTTCACAGTTGTATTTACTGTGTTCAGTAGTTCTTAAGTCGTAATTCCTTGTTAGGTTACCCTGGTTTCTTTCTGTTTCATTTCATATTAAAACAAATCTGTTATGGAATGTAGAATGTTTTTTCTTTCTTGTCTTTCCCTTTCTTCTTCTTCTTCTTTGCTTTTTCTTTCTTTGTGTTTATTCTTTTTGAATGAGCATCTGCTAATTGAAATATGCCTTTCAGTGAACCCTGTTGGTGTGTAATATGGTGGATATCTTCATAAAACACATCATTAGTGGAATCAACAGTTACAGTCCGGGAGCTCTTGCTCAAATTACTTGTCTATATAACCAGAGCCCTTAAGATTTGAGCTTTGCTAATGCATTTTTTTCATGCTTTCATCCTTTTAGTTGGGAAGGGGTTTTTGACTGCATGCGTCAGATCTGTAATTCCTAGCTTTCCTATTTTAGATCCATATTTGAGATCACACAGGATGATGTGCTATTCCTGGCTTCTCCTCTCACATTTGACCCGTCTGTGGTTGAGTTGTTCATGGCTCTGACAAGTGGAGCCTCTATTCTTGTCGTACCAAACACCATTAAAATGATGCCCATGGAGCTCTCTGCTGCTCTCTTTCACCACCACCACGTGACAGTGTTGCAGGTAGGCGAAATCTTTAGTGTCTCCAGTGGCTTGCTTCTCACTTTTGCTAATGTGTACTACTTTTTCATCAGCCTAGAATCTAATGTTAATAGGACAGGAGTGTTCTTGCTCAAAGGCAGTAGCTGTCCTTTTTGTTGTAGACTGTTAGCTGTCTAGAAAATCACCATTTGATCAAAAACTCAAACATTTTGTGGTAGAAAACACTGAGCTAAAGATTCTTTTAAGAAACCTTTACTTGCTAAGAATTAAATTAATTATTCTGTTAATTAAATTTTTTGTTCTGAAGGATCTGGTAGTAGAGTAAGCTGTTACAGACTTTTTAATGGGCTTGATCTTGGAGTCTTTTGTCATAGACAACTTTTAAGTTTTAATGTTGTTTTTTATGCTAACAGTACAACTAAACCAGTGCTATATATAGGGTGGTAAAATGTTTCTCATTTTTACAGTAATGAGAGCAAGGTAATAATTGATTTCAGAGCAATACATACTGTTTTCATCTCACCTGCTTATGTGAGGTTTCATGCATCTCTTATGTCTTAAAATAGGTTATCTCCTATATTATTTCAATTTTAATAATTCTAAAGCTTGCAAACTTTCTCTGGGCTAAACACCCTCAGTTCCCTCAGCTGCTCCTTGTAGGATTTGTGTTCCAGACTCTTTTTTTTTTTTTTTTTTGTAGGAATGGTGATAGTTGAGGTTGTAGGGTGTAAATTTAAGATTAGTGAGTAGCTGACTGAAGATTCCACAGCAGAAAAAACCCATTAGTTACAAATATTTTGTAACTATTCTCTGCTCTTATTTTTATTTGTTAGGGTTGCTATAAATGGTGTAGATTATCCTATGATAGTCAAGTTTCACAATCAGTTTAGCTCAGTTGCTTTTAGAAAAAAAATTCTGAGATATTGCTCTCTATGAGCAAGATTTTTAATTGTCTTCTGAGACTTAGAGATACATTTGTTAAACGTGTTAAGTAGTGTTAAGCAGTAATAGAGAAAGACAGAATTTCGGGAATAAAAATTTTTGAAAAGTCTTTCTAAGAAAAGTTTGGTTTGGTTTGGTTTGGTTCGTTTTGGTGTTTTTTTGGTTTGGTTTGGTTTTTTGGTTTTTTTTTTTGATCACTGTCTGAATCGGGGAAGGAAGGGCTTCTCAGCTGAATAATCAGCAAAAATGTTCTCCTTCCAGCTTAACTGATGGATGAGTAATTTTAAGATGTTTCTTAAAGAATAGAAAGACATTACCTCTCCCCCTTGAATTTTTTGAGCAGACTTGAGAAGTCCAAAAGTAATTATGAGGGAAGGAAGAGTATAATTTTTTTCCCATTTTTTGTTTTGTTTTGTTGCTATAATTTCACTAAAGTTAAAATTATCAGTTGAAAAAAAATGGTCTTCATCTATTACTAGAAAAAAAGAACCTGGTAAGAAATTATCCCATAAATTTTCCAGTTCTTTTACTAGAAAAGTAGGCAAGAATGAGAGTGAAACGTGCCTGATAAAATGGTTTACTGTTTTTTTCCTTTCAGTGAAAGGGCTCTCCATCACCAATACTTTTATAGAAAAAGTTGTTTAAGGAAGCTGGTTTGGGTTTGGGAGATTTGGATTTTATATCTTTTCCCCTGCTTATTTTAGTGAAAGCTTTTAGAAGAACAAATTCTTGTAAACTGTTCTATTTACATAAATCAAGAACAACCCAGAATCTGACATCCTAAGAATTTTTAGTGTTATGTAAGGTCTTTAAATGTTCTATATGCAGATTAATCAGGTGTATAAGTTATATTTTTGCTGTAACATTCTGGAATGAAGGGAGAAAAGGCTCAAACAATAACCTGAAGAGAATACTGTGTTACTTTCTATTTCCAAGTAATTAACATAAGAACTAATGTGCATATACTTGAGGTGGTAGCTGAGACAAAAAAGGAAAGCCATAACACACCTGAGTAAAGAAGAATCTTTGCAGAAGAACATAGACTGATGCTGATAGTACTCATTAAAGGCCTTATTAGAAACAAAATCTCACAAAACACCATTGTGATGGTTGATACATAGATGTTTAAAGGACATCCACAATACAGCTATGCAGCAGATAGGATAAAGCAGGAAGAGAGGTACACATACACTGATAAAATATAACAGGTCTTTCTCTCTTTTTTTTTTTTTTTTTTTTTTCAAATACATATCATTCAGGCAACACCAACACTTCTCAGGAGGTTTGGAGCTCACATTATTAAATCAAGAGTGTTGTCTGCAAATACTTCACTTCGTGTCTTAGCCCTTGGTGGTGAAGCATTTCCTGTACTCAGTCTCTTGAAAAGTTGGAAGCACAAGGAGAACAAAACAAGTATTTTTAATCTCTATGGTATTACTGAAGTGTCAAGCTGGGCCACTTGCTACAAGATTCCTGAGGAGGTTTTTAGTGCTGATTTTAGGTAGGAAAATTCACTGTTCTCAATGGCTTGGCCAATCATGTGAATGATGAAAATCACAGAAATAGAACCTCAGTCTCCTGTTACCAGGGCTACTGAGTCCTTAGGAGTGTTTACACTGGTAGAATTTACATTTGGGTTTTATGTAGAAACTATTATCTCATGAGCCAGTACAGCCCCCCCTCCCCTGTTTTGATAGTGTGAATGACAGAAATTTGTCCAGAGCAGCTCACCTAAGGTTTCACAGTAATTTTACTTTAAGAAATTCTTTTTATCACTCTGTCATATTTCACTCAGTTTCTGACTTGCTTGGCATTTTTTCTTCATATTATTTTATAGAGTCACAAAAGGTACTTCCCATTATCTCATTGTTTCATTTTCTCTCTGAAATGTGTGATTATTCCATGGCATAATAATTATACATGCAGTTTGAGTTAAATGTGTCCTCCAAAATGGGATGGTTTGCACAAATAATGTGATCTATTAACCTGGTGCTTAAATCCTTGAAGCTAAAAATGGTGGATTGTCACAAGGTGTTACTAAATTCTCATGTAAAACTAATTTTCTCTGAGTTCAAACATAAAACGTAATACTTTAAAATAGAAATTGAACTGGAATCCATGCTGAAGTTATTTGAAGTTTCTTTAAGTTTTGCTTTACTGAAGAAAATATATTATTCTATATTATTATGTTAGTCCACTTAGAAATTGCTTCTCCATTAAATAAATGAGGTCCTGCAATTACTTGAAGAGGCTGGAGAATGAAGGGAAAGGAAGGAGTTGGTCAGTATATAGTCTATAATAGATACATGACATTGAAATTACAGTTTTCAGTCTTTTTTGAACTGAACATTTTCTAAATCTTCTTCTGAACTTTTCTTAACTGTAATTATTAAAATAGAGTAAAAGCTTAGATTAGGGAAAAATAAGTTAGGAAGCAGTTACACATGCTTAAATTGTTTGACTTGATGGATGTTTCAGTCTGGGAGACTTAAAAGTTAACTGAAATGCTTAGAGTTCTCTCAGGGTATTTCAGGCCTTATTCAGGCCTTTTTTTCTATAATTCTGTAGAGCTTTCTGATATATACTTGTGACACCCATGCACAGTGATGAGGTTTTTAATTTTTAATAAATTGGTAAGTTTTTAAAGAAGAAGCGTTTATAGAAAGAAGTTCCAAGCATCTACCTTTACTCTAATGCCAGTCCTTTAAAAAAATACATGATACCTGGTTTCTGGGACAGTTGTTTTGTGTCCAGAAGAGAAAGACTTCTACTGTTTCTCTCTAATATATTTAGAATGGATTTTCCTGTACCTCTGGGATCACCGCTCCTTGGAACAAAACTTGAGGTCAGAGATGCCAATGGAGCTGCAGTTCTTGAAGGCGAGGGACAAATATTTATAGGTTATTTTATGTTTCTAATTCTTCTAAGATACTGTTTTTAATTGATTGAGTTTTAATAATATATTGGTTATTTTACTTGATATTTGCCTGTGATATACAGATTAATATAGCATTTAAAGTTCTGATTGGGCTGGGAATCTCCTGATAGTATTTTAGGTTGTTGGAATGATGAACAGGAAATTACCATCATTTTATCTGCAGACTATACCTTCATTATATTGATTTCTTTTTCCCTTCTTGCACTTTGATATTCTCATCTGAAGTAATTTCTGTGTATTAACTGAACTAACTGCATAGCCAGAATTGTACATTGCTGAAGTTTAGACATTGATAATAATATTTCAATATTTCTTATAATGCATGGTAAAGTTTAAGAGAATTTGATAAAACGCTCTTTATAATTTTCGTTTACAGTTAGCTATTTAATATATATGACCACAATCTTTTCTTGTATAGGTGGTGAAGAACGAATCTGCTTTCTTGATGATGAAGTAACTGTGCCACTGGGTACAATGAGAGAAACAGGGGATTTTGTAAGAGTGAAGAATGCAAAGTTGTTCTTCTTGGGTCGGAAAGACAATCAGATTAAACGTCACAGCAAACGTTTTAATATTGAGTATCTGCAGCAGGTAAGGGCTCACATCCCCAGAGTATGCCACTATAAAAAGGCAGAAATAAGGAACATATTGTTATCATCAGAAATGGTGTTTGCTTGTTTTCAGATGTCTTTGAGGAGTGTAAAGGAATTTGGAGGGTGTATTATAAAAAATCTAGTCACATAATTTAGGGAGGAGTTTCTTCTGAGTTCTTGGGAATCTGTTTTATTGTATTGGTTTCTTCCAGGAGAATTGAGAACTGTATAAGCGTCTGAAAAATACTGAGTATAGTGATTGTTCTACAAGATTGAGTGTCAGACTCCTGGATTATATCTCGTTCATGGCATTTTGGCAAATAATACATATATCTATGAGTTCATTTTAATGTGAGGTACAAGCTTCAGCTACAAGAGAAGGTATTTTATAGGATGTTACATAGGAATGTGAGAAAAACACAGTTTTTAAAGGTGTGCACTTTTTTCATTGTTTTTTGCTTCTCTTACTCTATTGATGAACTGCATTTCAAAGCAAGACTAATATTTTTTAATTACAGGTTGCTGAAGATCTTTGCCAGGTGGAAGCTTGTGCAGTTAGCTGGTATCAACAGGAAAAACTTCTCTTGTTTGTTTTACCCAAAGATGATTTTGAAGAGAGAGAAACACTTAAAGAACTCCAGAAGCGTCTACCAGCTTATGCAGTCCCTGATGAGATTTTAGTGATTAAAGCTTTGCCTTTAACATCACATGGTAAATGAAGCCATTTAGAACCCTTGCCACTTCTTTTAATAATATCCATTGCTTTTTTTTAATTACTTTTTTTTTTTATTGGCCAAACCCAGTATCTGATTCATGCTTTTAGAATATGTACATTAGATAACTAATGTCCAGTAGAAAATGATGGCCATGTATTATGTTTTCTTGATGATGTTTCATTTGAGAGTCAAAGAGTAGTGGAAAAATCAATTTACTTTTAGCAAATGCACATTTCTTACCTCAGCTGTTCCTCAGTTGCAGTCTGCAACAGGACCCTCACTTCTGCTCAGGAAAAACCAGGCCTTGAAGGTGGGATTATGTGGGAGGGGTAAATTTTCAAAAACCTTACTGTGTTTCATGTAGTTGATCAACTGTGTAAAAATTGCAGATGCAGTAGAGTATGAATAAGGAAATACATACAAGAATATAGTGACTACTTGGGCAGAGTAAGTTTTGAAACTGCTAATACTAAAAGAGCAATGAAAAAAATCGTCCTTTATTCTCTACAAAGGCAAAGTTGATATATCTGAACTGAACAAGATTTACCAGAACCATCTAAACTCCAGAAGGCGTGACAGTAAGCTGAGTGACGCAGAGGAATTGTGGGAAAGATTGCAGTATTTATGGAAGGTAGTATTTTGAGCTGCCTTTTTATCTTTGTAAGTGGATCATTATACATGTGTCAGGAATTAAACAGTTTTAAGAAGTATGACTAATGCAACCAGAACATTCTAGCTGCCTATAGATTTAAGCAGTACAGCTCTTTTCTGTTCAGTTAATACTTAAATATAGCTGCTCTGCAGTGGCCAAGAGGGAGTCATTTATATTTCTCTATCAGATAAAACTGCAGTCTATGAGGTGCAAGCAATTAGCATAGGAAGAATGTAATCTGTCAGTAGCTTTTTGAATGCTGCTTCACATGCCAAAAGAAGGAATCACTAAAGAAAACAAGAAACTGGGACAAGGAAACTTCATAAAAAAAAACCCTGTTAGTAGAGTTTCTTATTTCTCAAGATAATTATAAATTGAAGAGTCCTTTTTTAAATAGACAGCATAGTTGCACAACTGCCTCTCAGACTACCTGCTTGGATTGTTTCTAAATTTCTGTGCTAAAGACTTTTGTTTCTCAAGGTATTGAAATGTGATGCCAAACAGTATTTTGTTTCTCAACGGTGGACTTAGGAATTTCACCTGAAAGTGGGATTAGCTGTGGCCTAGGACTTGAACAAGTAAATGTAGTGTATTTATTTGTCTGTGCTGATCCTCTTCACATTGATGGCTATGAAGTGATAGCCCAGGGGATTGGATATGCCCTGGACCCATTATGGACCACAGAAGGTGGCTTCCAAAACCAAAGGGTTTGGACTTGACACCCAGACTTAATAACAAGGGAGTGCAGTGAGAGGTGGCACGGTTGTTGCTGTTTGTTGTTGTAACAATGCCAAATGCAAAATCTTTCATGAACTGAAGGGCTTATAACTTCAAAAATAGGTAGGTAAGTAGGTTACTTAAATAATTCAGAAGTAAGAAAGAAGAGTTTATATAAGCTTTATTATTAAAATAAAACATCTAAACTGATTTTATCAGAAGGCATCTATTTTTATCTGCAAAGTTGTCATTGATAAATGGTATTGAAAATGGCCAATCAATATATAGTACAATTCCCTTTAATTCCTTAGACTGCAGAATTGGATTTGAGCATTTTGTAGTACAGAATTGGTATCTCCCTATTTCCTCATTCCTCCCCAATTCTTGTTCTATCAGTCTCTCTGTTGGCACTAACATTTTTCAATTATTTTTTGCAGAGTAGTGAATTTTCTCAGTTATTGATTTTTAGCACAACTTCTAGGTGTTCAGGTGGATTCTACACCACCTGAGGTTTTATATGTGTGACATGGTGTAACACCTATGGACTGGTACCTCTCTCCTTTTTTTCTCTAGTCTGTCCTCGGTCTTCCATTTGATTCCACTGGAATTCCTCAAGATGCAGTATTTCTGTACAGTGGTGGAGACTCCCTAAAGGCACTACGATTTTATGAAGAAATTGAGATGTTAGTAGGCAAAGCTGTGCCTGGACTCCTTGAAGTTATTCTCAGCCACTCAATTGAAGAGGTTTACAGACATATTCTTAAAGTACTGTTTCCAGATGAAGAACAATTAATGAATCCTGACAATGTTGTGAAAAGAAAATTAAGAGGGAACAGTGGAGAGGAATTCCATGGAAAATATATTAAACTGACATCTGAAAGAGATCTTGAGATTACTTCAGGATTAATTCCGTTTATTGCACTGAACAGAGGAAATCATTTTTTCCCTATGAATTTCACCAAGTCTTCTATGCAACCCAAAAATGCAGTACGGGTAGGAGTGGAGCCACTACAGCAGCCATCCTTTCTGCATTCCAAGACTCCACGTGTAATGAAGAGCCATGTGCAAGGGTCTGAGCTGGAGAACAGAACTTTAATGCTTGAAAACAAGGCAAATAAAAATGACCATTCCTCTGTACAGCAAATCCATGCAGAATGTAGTCATTCATCAGTGGCAGAGTTGGCATTGTGCGTGAGGTGGAAGTCAAACACGAGAAAATGTGTTGATGCATCACCACTGGTTATAATACCAGCTAAAGAAGAGGTATCTGCATCTGTGTATGTTGGCTCTCACTCCCATGCAATGCAGGCAATTGATCTAGATTTGGGAGAAATAAAATGGGAGAAGACCCTTGGAGATCGTATTGAATCTTCTGCCTGTGTATCCAAGTGTGGAAATTTCATTGTTGTTGGTACGTCTTTTGTTTCATCCTTCACTTTAAATTCATTTTTCTGCTAAATACAAGATGAATGACAGAGAATCATATCTCTAGTTGTCCTCCATCCATCAACTTCTGTATCTGCCTCAGAACTAATTTATTGTAAAATAGAAACAGAAGGAAGAAGTAATTTAAGTTTCATGATAACTAGTGATGGAGCTTATCTAACATAAACACTTGTGGTTTATTATATCCCAATTTATTAATAAGGAATAATCAATGGCTACAGTTTCTTTTTCACTGGTAAATTAAGGTGTGACTTTTAAACTTGCTTTTGAATTTTTTAAAGTATGGAAAGGTAATGCAGTCTTAAAATATCTTTGTAAGTTGATAGAGTTAGAAATTAGTACGTGGTACCTCATACTGTTTTTCACAGAGTTTAGTTATCTTATTTGACTCTTCTTATGGAAATGTAAAGAACATGTTTGGATAATTTTTTGGTTTTGTCATATCTATTGTCAGGAGTTGCCATTATGTATCTTAGTGTCATGTTTTTAGCTAATACATCTATGTCAGTGGTTCACAGATGTCCAAGTGGTGAGGTTTTTAATGCAAATCTAATGTTGCCATCTTTTTGTTTGTATTTTGGTTGCTGTTCTCTCTTGATAACAAAATTGAATATTTCATTAACATGAAGGAATTTCTATGATGACAGTTCAGTTTTCATTAGAAAACTTACAAACTTTATTCTTTTAACACCTTTGTTTTCAGAAACAAAACCTAGACAAAGAGGTAATTAAAAAAAATTGCGTTGTCCCTTTTCAGCAACTTGCTGTTTTCCAATATTATTACTGAAAAATTTGATAGAAAGGTAGTGAAATAAGTATATTCTAAATGTAACTTAGAAAAAACACACAGAACAATCATCTTTGACTGTATCAGCAAAACCTTTGAGCTAAAAACACAGGACGAGCTTTCAAAAATATTTCGATACTCACCTTATGAATAATCTTACTTCTTTCCAGCAATGATGCAACTAGCAGCAGAAGTCACACCATAAATGCAAATAATCATCATTCTTTTTTCTCCCTTCGTGTTTCATTCCACATAGGTTGTTATGACGGCTTAGTGTATGTGCTGCAAAGCAGTGATGGAGAAATACACTGGACTTTTGTCACAGAAGACACTGTGAAGAGCTCTGCAGTTGTAGACCCTTCCAGTGGACTGGTCTACATTGGATCACATGACCAACACGTGTATGCTTTGGATATTTATGTAAGAACACTGACTAACTTTTACATGTAGAACAATAAATATCCAATTTAGACTGCATTTATAGTGCACAAGAGGAAGTTCCATTGGCGTTAGTATTCTTGGGAGTCCACAATCACACTTCTGAAAGTTAGGCCTGCTGTAAGTGGGGCTAGGATTATATGACAGTAAACAGTTTTAGTGGTGTCTCAGTTGTGGTTCTTGTGTTATTAGTCCTGGTTGAAACCAAATCTTACATTTCTTAGTTATTCAATTCTCCGTGGGTGTTTCAGAATAGGATGCCTAGCTAGAAATAGAACTGTGGTTTTCTGATGCGGGAAGAATCTTACATTCTAAACAAAAAGATGGGTGGAGATGGAAAATAAAAGGGGTAGATACTGCATTTTCATTAGCTGAATTTATTTTATTTACTGGAATAAAAAGCCAATGGCACATGTGTTGCTCTCATATTGTGTAGATTTTCTTCACTTCTTAACTAGTATTTGCTGAGTAAACACAGTACTTCATAATGTTTGACATTCAAAGGTCTTTGTGAAATATGAGCTCTAACTCCAGCTGAAAAATTGTTTATGATTCTTTTTTCTTGTACCTACAGGAAAAGATATGTATATGGAAGTTACACTGTGAAGGTGGAGCTGTGTTTTCATCTCCTTGTCTAAGTTCTTTTCCACATCATCTCTACGTTGCAACACTAGGAGGACTGTTACTGGCTGTTAACCCAGTATGTACCTTTGCTTGCATGTCTTTCATCCTGATCTCAAGTTTAAATGAAACCAGATGTATTTCTGAATTTAAGATTGCTATTCTAATGAAAGGGAAGATGAGCATATGCTACCATGAAATATTTTTCACTTGGGGGCATTATAATGATATACAAGGTTACCATAATACCTCTCATACTTCAGAAATCTATCTGGTGATAAGGAGATCTGAAATCTGTCTGGTGATGAGGACACTGAAGTGTCTTGCTTGAATTCACATCCTGACCATCCACATAGGCCAAAGTTGCAGTCAGTTTCTTGTCATTCCCATGTCTGTAAAACCAGTGAGTGAGAATAAGTCTATAGATTTATTTCCTGCCCCCTCTTCCTTTCACAGTATGATTGGAAAAAAAAATAAATTACAGAAATCAGAACAGAATGCAGAAAGAAGCCCCGTCATTCCTCTTACTGTTTCCCTCCCCATATTTAAGAGCTGTCCTTTTAATCTCAGTATGCAGTTCTGTTCTTTGCACTGGGGAAATGGCATTCTTGATAGATGTGGAGCAATTTCATGGTTTTCTGAGGCATTGTTGGCTTACAGCTGGTCCTGCTTGATAAAAGGAACAGGGACTTGAAGCAGCCGTTAATGTTTTTGTACTCACAGAACACAGAGCGTGAATCCTAATCACCTTTAGCTTCCACCCACTGCAACTGTCCTCAGTAATAACCCGTCTACCATTAGAAAACCAGTGTGTGGTTTTGCAGCAAGAGTGGGCTGTGCTTAAGAAAAGGGTTTTTTATCCTGCAATCCACAGTAACAGGTAGTTGAGAAACCACCTACAAGTGAGTCTATTTTTGAATAATCCTAATTCCTGGGGAATGCACAGGATACACTAGGAATGAATTGTGACAAGTCTTAGATAGTGAGTTACCACGTGTCCTAGAGTATTAATATAACTTGATTCCAAGGTATCTTTGCTTCATTCGTCCTTGTCACATATTGAGCGGCTGGGAATGAAATTAAAAAATGAATCTGGCATTTATTAAAACTACTGCTAATACACTATTAATTATCATTATTACTTTGCCTAGGGTGAGGAAGAAAATCAGTTTTTGATTACATTTTTGTTTTGTGTGTGTTTTGTTGTTTTGGTTTGGGGGTTTGCCTTTTTCTTCCACACTAAATAAGGGCTGGGTCAGGCCGTGATGGAAGGGTCGTTTTGTGCTGGTTGTTTCTTATAGTTGTGTTAAGCATTAGATATTCCATGCTGCCACTTACAGGTGACAGGGAGTAAGATTTGGAAAAGCAAACTTGGAAAACCACTCTTCTCCTCTCCTCACTGCAATGAGAGCTATGTCTGTGTTGGGTGTGTGGATGGAAACTTATATTGTTACACTCATTCTGGAGAAAAGGTAAAAGTGGTTTTGAGTTTTTTATGTCCATCACAAAACCCCAAATAGCATACTTAATTAGGACTGTTTTCTGAGGCTTAATGATTGGCATATACCTTTTTGTGAATCAAATAGAAGTGCCTGTTGTTAGGGAGGAGAAAGTAGAAAAACTGTGTGCCTAGGGTAGTGCGTGCAGTTAATGGCAAAATCACAAACTCAAGTTGCCTGATGCAGTAAGAGAATCCCTAGTGCAGACCTTATACCCAAAGTAAATTGTCAAGTGTAGTGCCAGCAAATGAAATTATTTTATTTGGAGCTTTTCAAGCATATTTAAGGTATCTCTTCTGTAAGATGGTGGTTATTCAGAAGTAAAGGTTTCTTCGAATTTTTACGCATTTATCAAAAAACTGTCAAATCATAATTTTGGTAAAATATGTGTCAGCCTTCACATTGAATTAAATGAGAGTATTTTTTTTATTCCTCAGAGATAAATGTAGTTTGTATTTGGTGTTAAAACAACTGACACTATTCATTTGTTGGCCTGATGTGCAGTATACATGGCAATTCCTAAGCCTTTTCTCATTATAAAGCACGTGTCAGTCCATCCATGCACTGCTGTCTGCTTGCAGCAGTGTTGCTGAACTGATACTCTCTTGAGGAGGGATCTACACATTGTTAGCACAAGCAGAGGAAATCTGTATTACAAAAGGAGTATCTGCCTTTCTGGCAAAGAATGGCATATTAACAGGATTCTTGATGTTCATTACTAATTGTACAACAGCCCAAGAATATTCTGTTCCCAAACTGGTCATTTTTACATGGGCCTCACCAAAGGTAGTAACTCTTCCCTCTTCCACGTCTGTTTTATGAGACTTTTATTGCTTACTCTCTGTGTAAAACTTAACTTATAATTTGACAAGGATTTACCAGTCCTCACTGAAATCTAGTATACTTTTGAAATTAAATGCTCTCCTATCAACAACAAGTCTATTAAAAAATTACAGTTGCTGTAAAACCGATAATGTAAAAAACCTTTGATAATGGGTGCTTCTGTTCTTTCCGTAGGTTTGGCAGTTTTCCACTAATGGGCCAGTGTTTTCATCTCCGTGCCTCTCAAGTTTAACTAAGCAAGAAATATTTTTTGGCTCTCACGACTGCTTTATCTACTGCTGTAACATGGAGGGTAATTTACTGTGGAAATTTGAAGCCACTTCAAGTGTATATGGAACACCATTCATTTTCCAAAGTGATGACTTAAATAACAAAATTCTCTTGGCAGCAGTGTCTACAGATGGCAAAGTGTGGATCCTGAATGCCAAGAGTGGAACAGCAGAAGGAGTAGATAAGCTTCCAGGCGAGGTTTTCTCTTCGCCTGTAGTATGGGGAACAAAGCTTGTTGTTGGCTGTAGAAATGATTATGTTTATTGTCTAGATCTGTGCATAGCAGGAAAAAATAGCAGCTAAGATGTTAGGCTGCTTCATTTTTATTGTTTACATTTGTAAACTAGGAGCTCACAGGTGCTGTCTACCCCTCTGCCTATTTTGCTGCAGGCAAGAGATGCTCCTTGCAGGCTTATCAGGCAGGATTTTGCATCAGGCAGTGTCCAGTGATGGAGGGAGGATGGCTGCTCAGCACCTTGCCAGAGAGGGGACAAAGTATGTAATGTGCCATATTTCACAGCTTGGATAGCAGGCTGGCCTCCAAAAGAGGAGTGTATTGCTTTCTCTGAGTCCATCCTTGTCTGTGCTTGGCTCTTCCTTGCACCAGATTAGTGTTTGTCTGTCAAGATTTCTGTGCCAGGCAAGCTAACTCAAGTCCTTTTTTGAATGTAACTTTTAACTTGATTTCTGGAGACATAGCCTGAATTTCATATACCTGGAAGGAGCGACCTGTTTACTGCTGTTTGTACAAATAGAATAGATTTATCTTTTGTGGACCTAGGCCTATCATGGCTTAATTAATCTAGCAGATACTTAGACACCATTGAAGTCAGTAGGAGTTGCCTCTTGTATTCTAAAGTGGAAATAATAGTATAAATATTTATTAAATTTCAATGACAGAAACAGTATGAGTTCCAAGATGAAGTGTGCACTGCTCAAAACAACCACTGTCAAATGATTTTTTAAGATATTTGAATGAATGAATGCTGTTTACATTGTCTTCACAAGAACTGTAAATAAAAAGTTGTGTAAATTCGGTTTTGTGTTCTTTCACACTTTAGAAATAAGCACCAGGGATCTTGGTAATGCAAATCAAGTACTTGCAGTGGCAAAAGTACACTTCACTGAGAGCATTTCCTAAGCATCTTCAAAAAGAAGTATAGTAGAAACTCTTACCTTACTTTCTCTCATGAGCCATCTACTTTGAAGCCTGTAGTATGTAGTACATTTGTAGCACTGTAAAAAGTTACATTTGTAAGGCAAACCCGAACTACGGGATTAGCAAAATGAGACACAGAGGACATATATCAATGATTAGGTAACTTTGACCAGGTTATAGTTTAATAAGAATTAAAATGACAGTATAATAAACAATTGCACTTTAAAACATTTGAAAAATTAAAAAAGTACACAACAAATACCCCACAATTATACATCTTGTAGTTTTTATACATTACTATATGAACATAGAGGTTAATCATATATAACCTTGTCAAAAGAAATGGTATTTTGTGTTTGTATAAGTTACAAAAAATTGAGACAATATACTACATAGTGGTTTATTCAGTTCTTAAAACATTTTTGCTGTTTTAGACTGGTAGTAGTGTTTTAGATTTATTTTTACAGATTTCCAATACATTATCAGAAATGGTTGCAACAAAGCTAAAGCAAAGTAACACTTCACTTCATTGGTATTTAGTGCAAATCTTTGTTAATTTAACATGAAATGTCACTGTTGCACATGGACACTTTAGAAATGTTTCCATACTGTACATAATACAGTTTCGATTGTTACACTAGATACCTTTATGAGTGGAAAAAAAACCAAACTGCTTTGAAGCTTTAGCTTAGGACCATCCTTAATGAAACCTCTATTCTAAGTGCTATAAATGGATTGTATTGGAAAATTGTATCTTTATGTCATGCACAATAGCACCTAATTTTGCTATGCTTTTCAAAATACCAGTATCTTTAATCCTGATTTACTTCACCTTCTCTGTATTTCTACCTGGCTCCCCCTCCCAAGAAATAATTGTAAAGATGGATTTCAGGCAGTTTAGTTATTACATATCCATACTGAAGGCAAACAATCTTGGAAATAAATGTAAATTTAACTTTAAGATGCTCTAATCCCTGGTGCTAGCAGAGCAAAAGTAGTATTACAGGGACAATTTTTTCTTCAGATATTGAAAGCATTAAGTTGGGATTTTTCCCCAAGCATTTGAGAGCAGCATTGTCTCATTTCTGCTTGAAACATACTAATCATTTATATTCATGGTAAAAGTAACTTTAAAACTGTGGTTTTAAATATGAAACTGAGCAAAAGTGATGGCTTAAGACACCCAAGAAAGCCCATGTTACTGCTGCACATGTACTCCATCTAACACGTCCACTGTGTTTGTGCTACTGTAACCATAATACAGCTCCTGTTTCCTGTTCGGTGAGAGAGGCTGTACTTGACAATGGCTTTTGCTGGAAGTCTTGTGGTTTCAGGAACAGTGTGTGCAACAGGCTTCATTCTGTTTCCTGCGTGGTTTAAAATGCTGTTTCTCATGCTGCTTACAGCAGTTTGGCTAAAGCACTTCCATGAAGCATATGCTGTATCATTCTATAATAATGTAATTTCTTTTCATGAAAATGTCTCCCTTTATGGTGTAGGCTTAAAGATTCCTTTGAGCCTTATGGTTTTAAGAAGGAGACCTTCAAATTTTTTTTGAAGTCTTCCTTGTTAAACAAACTCCGTTGATTTATTTAATAGCGTGATGTTATAAAATGCAGACCTAGAGATTTCTGTGGGATGTTGAGGATAGTGACATTTTTATTACACTTATGGACTTCATCCTTTTTTTGTAAGAGGGAGGGGGTGGACATTTCTGTTTTAGTTATGTGAAGTAATAAAGTGTTCAGTTGCCACACCAGATACCTGAGATGGGGTAAGTAAACTTCTTTTTGAAGTGTTCTGCCTTTGTTGGTCAAAGTACAGGAAGTTAACTGCCTGAAGTTGCATGTGGAGTAAAATCGGGAAGAATGCAGAGTTAAAACTCCTAAAACTCTCACTGACTTAGCTTTCAGTTCTCAGTTAACTTCAGTTCTGCCAGTCCTACTCCTATGGGAACTTACTGAGACAAATTCTACAGGAATTTGCATTTGCACAGGAACAGTTTCATTCCAGTCAATTCATTTAAAGTTGTAATCCACAATCACTGTCTCTAGGCAGCGTAAATATGGCCAATATCACAAACAGTGATGCACTTAAATGACTAGAAGAAACAGTGAATCCCTGACTTCTTTCTGAGAACTTAATGATACTTGTTTAAAATGTGGCTTTTTAAGTAGGATTAGGTTTTTTTCTTCTTAGAAGTGAGGGTATATAGATGTAGTGTATTAATTCTATGATGAAAGAAATTACCTCAGCATTTCAATGGTACCATCAGCTTACCATTTGCATGTGGAACAGTGTATCCTGAAGCTCTTCCTTAGGGAAGTAGCTTTCAAATAACAGGCAGAACTGGCAGTTCATACAGTTTAACATGTTTAAATAAATCACAACTTAAGAGAAGGAAACATGCATCTTTCCTTAATTTCAACAACAAAGTTTTCTGAAAAAATTTCTGAGATCTCAGACACAGAGATCTAAAATTCCAGAACTGAATACTAACAGAATTTAAGCAGCTTCTGAACCCTTATTCTGTCCTGGCCCTTATGATGATACCTGCTAAAATTTACATCCAGTATCTGAGCACTGTTAAGTTTTTGAGAGTCTGGCTGTGAGATTTTTGCCATGACCTCCTTTAGCTATTTGTCAAAGCAATGGAATATATGACTTGAGTAGACTTTACACTGAGCTAGAGCAAAATGGTAATCAGTTCAGTTTTCAGTCCTTCCAATACATGCATTTTCAGTTTTGTCATGTGTAAAAAGCAGAATAAATACAAGAAAGCAATTAATAGTCAGCAATAGAATGTAACTTCACAGTTTACTTTATGATCTGTGGACAGTCACTCCAGGCTTTTGCTTTCCTCTTGGCTAACGCAAGCCAGGCTGGTTCTGTTGACACTGGGTTAGCATCAGGCGTAGAGAATCTCTTGGCCACCTCCTTTGTCACTGGGGTTGATGGAACAGAATCTGAAATTTCCACTTTTTTTATAGGGATAGGGAGATGGAAAATGAAACCAGTATTAGTTGCATCCTGTCCTTTTTTGCAGGATTCTAGAGATTTCACTTTTATGTGAAGATATTCTTGCACTAGATATTTATTTCCAACACTTTCAGTTAAATCTTACTGTATTTGCAAAATAATCAAGTTAGGAGGAGTTTCCTTTTTTCAGAGGTGACTCCAAGTAATCTAGCTCACAAAAATAGGGACAAAATTTTCAGTCCTTGTGACATCGAAAGAAAACATTTCAATTTGCTAGTCTTCCTCTTAAATAAACTATTTTAATTATATCTGCACCATAGCAAACAATGGAAAATAAAACTAGGGTTTTTTTCTCTTTGGTAATGCAGCTGCTGCACACATGTAAACCAAATGTATTCAGTAGTATTTAGATTCCCTCTTCAGAGAAGAAGGTGGTCTGATAGCTTCCTGCCTCAACCCTGCTCAAGAGACTGTCCTGAAAAAGAAACCTGCTTTCCCCACTAGCTGTTTGCCACATTTTTTTCTAAACAGTATAGGACAAACAGCTGTCTCCATAAGAAAATGTGTTTAATAAACAAATGATTTCTAAGAAGCAACTTCACAGAGCAGAACCATGGAAGTATTGTAGAAGTCAAATGGGAAAATAAATTCTGAGATGGTAAATGCCCTCAAAGGCAACCCGAACAGAAATGAGTCCTGTCTGAAACAATAAGGAGTAACTCTAAAAATCGTAGTTACAAAATAACTCCTCACTCATCTCCTTCCACCCCCTACTTACACATTCTCTTTTTTAGGAGCAATTTGTTGTTGTTGTTGTTTTGTTTTATTTTTTGTTAAATGTTCAGATTCCCAGTTGCTTTTAGTTGCATTTCACTTTCAGGTTTTGAATGTGTAGAAAAGCTTTAAAGTTGTAGAAGCTTTAAAATTGCATGGATGACAAAAAAATGTTCTATTTTTCTTTTTAGTGCATCTTTAATCATACATTTTTATCTGCAAGTAAATGAACAATAGCAGCAGCAATTTCTGTAGATGGACACTTTGAAAAGCTAATTATTTTAAATACTATGGTAATTTATGCTACTTTAAAGGTCCCGCACTTGTATCAGTTCCTGATGTACAAGACACAAGTGCAATTTTGAACTAAAATACACCACCTCCAGATTGTGGGTGTTTGTTAATGTCGTTAGAAGAGGACTCAGCAGACTTCCATTTTAAGCATGTCCTAGGCTGGTCCTCTGTCTTAAATGCTCTTCTAACCATGGGAAGCTCAAATCATCTTATTACCCACAAATACTTATATATATGTGTAGTTGCTGAAGGCTGCCTGGCTCCAAATATAGTCAGTAATCACAGGGAAATCCAGTCCCTATTTCTTAAAAGGCCAATAGAGTTCTGTGCTTTCACTTTAGATATTTCAAAATTGGTAATTCCTCCTCAATTTCCGTCTGAACTGTCACTCTAGTGCAGACAGAATGACTTAGGATAATTGAGGTTTGGCCCTTTGATCTAATTTGGCATCATCTATTGTGATGGAGTTTGATTTCTGCTAGAACTGACCATGTACAGCATAACAACACCGTGCTGAGTCTTTGGGGGTAGGGCTGCAATACAGCCCCTTTAGAGTTTCACAGGAATGCTGTTAAGTGTGAATGTTTTGGGCAATTTAAGATCTTCGAATGGTTTGGGTTGGAAAGGACCTTTAAAGGTCATTTGGCCAACCCAAGACGTTCCAAGTGAAGTTCTCAGGGACATCTGCTCTGGTGTGCAGCTGCAGTGTGAAGATCCAGCTGCTGAATCAACTGAATATAGGCAGGAGTAGGGGTTTTTCAGTTTGGGACAGTCTGTAATGCAGGAGCAGCACTGGTTTAGCCTTTAACAAATCAGTTGAGTCACCTCATTGCTTTCAATCATTGCATTTCACCGTTCTTGGCATAGAGTCGTACTGAATAGATGAAGCTGATACATGTATTTACTTTCAAAAATGCTATTTACTTTCACAACTTTTAAAAAGATTTCTTCAACATCTATCTACTCCAAGACCTTTTCACTAGGACTACTGTTAGCTAGAGAAATATAGGCAAGTCTGTCTTTCAGCAGTCACCTCATGCCATCCCAAATATGCCCTTTGGGGAAGTATTTCTTTTAATTTGCCTGCCTTTTGAATGTGTGATAGTTTTAGCTTAACTGAAGTGACAGATAAAGCAGTAGGTTCTGGCTCCAACCTACCATGTCAAATATTTGACTGGGAGGGAGAAGTCCTAGATTCAAAGTAACAGACTACCTTCAACTGAATTGATTATTGTTTGCATTTTTCAAGTGAGAATACTTATTTCCAATCTTGGGGGGTGAATATTTCTCCTTGACAAACTGAGAGGTGTGAGAATGCAACATGCTTCATTTCCTGCACAAATATACTTTGTAGAAGTTAAATATCATTCCCCATCTGTGCTAACCCCCAACCTAAAGGCAAAACAGTACTGCAATTGCAATTTGCAGTAAATCAGATCCCTCTAATGTGCATTAGTCATGTTCCAAAAATACTGTTGGATATGGCTTGGGGAGACAGCCTAATTTTGTTAAATTAAACTGGGGCAATTCTAAGGAATTGCAGCAGTGCAGCCTTAATAACCTGGGGAGACTGGTAAAAGTCTGTTAAAATTATGTATTTCCATCATAATGGCCAGCACATGAGATGGGAATAAGTTGTGTTATTCTATGGAATGCATTTGTAATTCTGGTAATAGTATATGAGGGAAAGGAAACCCCCTCATTCACTTTCTCAAAAGCATGCAGTACCATTTCTGAAGTGCATTATTCCTAGAGTGAATCTGAATCTCCCAATTGTACCTGTCACAGAAGTTGGAAGGGTGTTCGACTTTTTTAGATGCTCCCTTCTTTCTAGTCTTGACACAGCAGTCTCAATTTTCTTCTCTCCTTCTTGAGTTGTAGATTTCTGCAGTGTGCTTGTTTTGCTACTGCTGCTTTTATTATCTGACTGATTACTTACAGCAGCCTAGAACAGAGAAGGAAAACTGCTAAATAAGAAAGTCTGTCATGCAATGGCTACAAGTTAGAGATGACAGGCTTGATGCTTTCATTCATCACCTATCCTTTCCTTAACCTTCCTTTTTGGCAAAGGATCACAACACTGATACTTCTAAAAACAACAGTTATTAAAAACCCACTAAAAAGTTTAATTTGTCATGCTGTCATTTCAGTCAAAATACTGAAGAGTTTGAGCCAGCCCGCCCTGTTAAATACAGCACTGAAACACAGCGTGCATCTGTGGGCAACTTCACACCCACTACTGTTTTCTTCCATCAGTCTTTGTCTTGGGTTATGCATGTATCCATTAGAAATTTGGTTCAAACAGCAAAATATGTTTAGTTACCCACATACTCTCCCTTTTTACCACCTGTGATATCTATATACAACATCACTGTTTGTGCAGCATCACTTTGGCACTGCAAGTAGAAGTGCTTCCCTTACTAATAGAAAGCCATGGAGTGTAAAAAGCTATTTGGAGAACAGGAAAGAAGTGATTGAATTCAGTGCCGGATTTAGGCATTTGGATGTATCATGATTGTTCATTTCTTTTGTTCATCTGTATTTTACCCACATGCTGCAATAAAAATAAATTCAGACTTACTAATATTCACCTATAATTGCATATTCCATCTGATATTCCCCAAGCATTAAAGGTTAACATCTCATGTAAGCTCTGAAAGAACCACATTGCACTCAATTTTTCTGTTCCATCCCCTGTGCAGTAGTTCTGCTTATGATTGTCATTAACTACCATCAGATACCATCAGAATTTACATCAAAATTGCAAAACTACTGCACCATATTTTCTCCTGGAGGTCTCAGTTTTGCAAGAAGGAACTCCAGACTTTCAGAATACTTTTTTACTTGCTGTCATTTTAGCTTTTATGAAGTCTCATCAAACATTAAAAAAAAAAATCCAACACAACAAAGTCATAATTATAGTGTCAGTATTTCTAATGGGCAGGTTTCTAAAGATGCTTACATTTTCTTTAGCCAGTCTCTCTGCTTGCTTTGCCTCTCTGGCTTGTCTTCTCTCCTCCCTCGTAGCTTGCTGCTCACGAAATCCCTTCTGCTTTTGCAGTGCTAATGTAATCCAAAGTGGTTGTGAAGTTTCCACTTTTTCCAACAATTTAGAGCCATCTAAAGAGTGCCTGCTCTGAAGGACAGGCTTTTCTGAAAGAAAACATGATAAGAATTGATTGAGTAATGCACATCTCTTGTCTTGAGAAAACCCCTACCACTTCTCTGCCTTGTGAAAATGCTGGAGCTAAGCCCATTGAGTGCCATGTCAGTCACAGACCTTTGCAAACTGCATGACAAATCCTGAGACAGATCTTATGCCTCAGGAATGAGACCTAATTCAATACACTCACCCAGCTGTCCAAATTTATCATTTTTTATGTGTGTGTAAAAAAGAAATAAAAAATCAGCAGCTCCACTGAAATACTGTTTTAGAAGTGTTCTGATGTTTGAAAAATTCAATAATGAAAAAAATTGGAATTCCCAATGAAATGCTGAATTCCTACCTTGGTCTTTCGAGTGTCCTTACTCTGAAAGGGTAATTTTCCCTCTTGTACAGAATACAATTTCAGGACACAGGGGCTTTCAGCTCTCCTCTGAAGAGACATTATGTCTAGTCTAATTGTTTTCATCACTAAAGACTGCCTCTGAAGCACAGACTGCTGTGCCCAGCTGTATTGCTTAAATAAAGAATTTGCCCAGGATAAGGGGACCTAGATCTCAATATTTGTTAAGCTAAATAACATTTCTTTAAAAAGAGAAGCAACAGGATGTAGATTTTAAAAATTGTACCATCTGGTCTGACACTATTATGCATGGACCACAGAGTCCATCACCTGATTCACTAGAGGCAAAGATAATATCTCTGACAAGGAAAAAAAAAACCAAACACACACACAAACACTTCTGTTACCTCCTTGAAATTAAATTTCTTTAGTAGGTTGCACTGCTCCTACTGAGTTTACGAGCTTCTGAATTAAACTGTGAGCATGGCAATTCACACTCATTCAGACTACCCTAAGCACAGTAATGCTCTACAAGTAAGAGGCCAGGTAAAAATTATAGCTTAAGACCAAATGTCCTCTGGACCTCAACTATCTCAATTTGGACATGCAGACAATAGCTAAATTTGCTTTAAAAGATGCATACCTTTCTTCAATGGCTCAGGCTTTTTGTCGTTTTTTTCTCTCCATGGAATACTTAGAGATGGGAAAAATGACTTCTTTTCTTTGATTTCTTCCTCTTCATTTTTATAGTCATTGGATGGTATGGGTTGGGCATTTGCTCTGTCTTCTTTTCTCCAGCCACCATCTGATTCAGCTTTAACCACCCTTTGTGCCAGCATTTCAGATAGGTTTGATCTGTTCATTTTAGAGAGAGGAGATGATGGTGGGGTCTGGCTGGTGGGCTTTGGAGCTAAAGCAGGTTTCTGTGGGACCAGTGACTTGCCTGCTGGTTTCTCATGAGCAGGTGGAGCACTCTGGCCAGTGGCTGGTGGCACCACTGGTGTGCCAACAGGTGGTGAATACTCCACCACAGTAACTGAAGAGTCTTTTAAATGACATGGGATGTTTGCTCTCCCAGTGCCAGGAGAGGTACTTTCTTGTGGAGTGAAAACAGAGGATTCCTTCTCACCTTCTGATGAGGTGAGTGGGTCAGGCACACCATCAAAACTGTCTCCTGCACTGTATCTTTTCTTTTTCTTTTGCTCTGCCTGTTGATCATAATGAAAACGTAAAGAGTAGTTTGTCCTTCGTAACTTTATCCCAAAAGGAGAAACATTTTCTTCTCCATTTGGTGGTGGTTTATCTGCTTTTTTTGTGCTGTTATTCTGCTGATTTTCAAGAGCATTGGGAAGTTCTGGCTGGGTTAATTCCTTCCCCATAGAATGTGGAAAACTTGGAACAAGGAATGATGGAAGATCTTTCGCAAATTTACAGCCTTCAGTGTTGTCTGTCACTTCCCTATGGGTTTCCATTTTCTCCTTAGGCTTTTCAGCTAAGTTATCCTTAAAAGTGGAAACAGCATCCTCCTTTGACTCAGCAGATGAGCCAGTGGTTCTCCCCACAGCCACTGTTTCATTGCCTTTTGCCACATTTACATTCTCAGCATCTGAATTGGTTTTTGGAACATCTGAAAATTTCTGCCACGCTGGTGTTATGGAGAACTTTGCATTTGCAGAGAGGGTTTTCCTCAAGTTGCCATGGGGAGCACCGCGTCCTCGGGGTGTCCAGTCATCACTGTGCCTG
This sequence comes from Phylloscopus collybita, assembly GCA_027886175.1. Taxonomy (NCBI): domain Eukaryota; kingdom Metazoa; phylum Chordata; class Aves; order Passeriformes; family Phylloscopidae; genus Phylloscopus; species Phylloscopus collybita. The sequence goes on along the minus strand of JAJNNQ010000009.1, from coordinate 26,213,466 downwards.
CAGACACTTACTCCTCTCTCATTATATTTGTTGTTCTCTGCATTCTTTAGGATTCTGGAGCGGATAGAGGCCCACTCAGCCAGTACAGCCTGGTTGTTCAATGCCTCTTGTGCATGTTTCATTTTACTGCTGCTGGGTTTGGGATCCTGTTTTTTTCTCTCACTCTTCTCTGGAGAGGGAATATCCACATTTTTCCTCTCTTCTGTTAAGCCAAGTAATGATTTGCAAGCCGTGTCCTTAATCTGGTTCAAGTTCACTGCTGTGCCGCACAGCTGTGCGCCAGTAACCAAAATAGCTGTGTGGGGTACACACACAGATGATGGCAGGGAATGAGAGCCCTTACTGGTAGTGTGCACCTTGCAGTCTTTGACAGATGGAGAAGAGAGTCCTGCCCCTTTGATGGGCATAACAGGACTCAAGTTTACTTTCTGAAATATGATCTGTTTATCTCCAGAAGACACTTGAAACGTGAAGGGTCTGGATGCTGTTTGTCTTTCATCTACCTCTTGCCACCGAAGTTCTTCTCCTATGCGTTTTTGCTCCTGAGCTTCAACTTCTCTTTTCAGTTTCTGGGCTAGCATTTCTTCTGGTGTTTTAGTCCCTTTTTCAGGCTGTTTGACTTTTTGGGAACTTGATACTTCTTGGATCTTCTCCTCTGCTGGATGCCTATCAGCCCCTCCAGCAGAACATAACTGATCTTTTTCCTGTGGCTGTTCCAAGGATTTTTCTAGTTTTGGCTGAAGCTTTTGCCCTTCTGTGTCTACCTTCTGCTCTTTCAGCTTGTTCCATTCATGTCCATTTTGTTCCTTTTGCTGCTTCGATTCATCTTGTAGAACAAAGTCTGAACTTTCCATGTGCATTTGTTTTGTGAGTTTGTGTTTCCTCTGCTCTTCCCGCTTCTTTTTCTTATCCATCACTTGCTGGGGTTGTTCCTTCTCTGTCTTTTCTTTCTCCTTCAAATGCTGTCTTTGTTCCTCCTGTTTCTTCTCTTGTTTGAGGCTCTCAGGCTCTTTATCCTGCTTTAGTTTTATTTCAACTTCTTCAAGCTCTTTCTCTTCTAGTTCTTGTTGCTGTATTCCTTCCTCATTTTGTTTCTTGAGCTCTTTTTGTTTCTCTAGGCAGTTTCTTTTGTCTTCCTTTGGACTGTCTTTTTCAGTCCTATGTTGCCTTAATTCTTCCAGTGCTGGCCTCTTCTGCTCCTCCAGCTCTTGTCTCTGTTTCTCCTCCAGATCCTTACACTTGTTCTCTTCCCATTCCTGATGCTTCTCCTCCTCCAATTCCTGACGTCTCTGCTCTTCCTGTTCCTGGTGCTTCTGCTCCTCCAGCTCTTGTCTCTGTTGCTCTTCCTGTTCCTGATGCTTCCCTTCCTCCTGCTTTAGTCTCTGCTGTTCCTCCCATTGCTGGTGCCGCTGCTCATCCAGCTCTTGTCTCTGTTGCTCTTCTTGCTCCTTGAGCTTCTGCATCTCCAGCTCTCGCCTCTGTTGTTCCTCCTGTTCCCTGAGCTTCTGCACCTCCAAATCTCGTCTCTGTTGTTCCTCCTGTTCCTTCAACTTCTGCACCTCCAGCTCTTGTCTCTGTTGTTCCTCCTGTTCCTTGAGCTTCTGCACCTCCAGCTCTTGTCTCTGTTGTTCCTCCTGTTCCTTGAGCTTCTGCACTTCCAGATCTCGTCTCCATTGTTCCTCCTGTTCCTTGAATTTCTGCACCTCCAGCTCTTGTCTCCGTTGTTCCTCCTCTTCCTTGAACTTCTGCATCTCCAGATCTTGTCTCTGTTGTTCCTCCTGTTCCTTGAGCTTCTGCTCTTCCAACTCTTGTCTCCGTTGTTCCTTGAGCTTCTGCTCCTCCAACTCTCGTCTCTGTTGTTCCTCCGCTTCCCAGTGCCTCTTCTCCTCCAGGTCTTGTCTTTGTTGTTCCTCCATCTCCTTCTGCATCTGCTCCTCCAACTCCTTCTGCATCTCATCCTCCAGCTCTTGCCTTTTTTCAGCCTTCATCAGTCTTCTTTCCTCTTTATGGCATGTTTTCTCTTCTATTTTCAAAGATGTCTCTCCTTCAAGGAGGTATTGCCTCCTCTCTTCTTCACAGCATCTTTTTTCTCGTTCTTTCTGCATCTCCTCAAGTTCTTGGCACCTTTTTTCTTCCATTTCTCTTTGTTCTTCCATTTCTACAATCTGTCTTATCCTTTCGGCTTCAAGGATACCCCAGTGATCTTCAATTCTTTTTTCCTCTGCCAGTTGAAGCTGTTTTTGCTCATCTCTGTCCTGGATTAGCTTGTCTGCCATGAAGCGTCCATTAAAACCTGGGTATATGTCCTCATACAGCTGAGTTTCTAGGTCGTCTGGCTCAAATTCTGTTATTGTTAAACTTTGTGATCCCTAAAAATGGAGACAAGTTTGGAGTTACTGAACATCGCCTATTGTCTTGTTATCCTTTATAGTGAACAAAGAGTTGCAAATGCAAAAAAGAATTTTTAAACAGTGATTTAGGCAACACACCCCACCCCAATTTATGGACTATATCATCCTAGATGCCATGTCTCTCACCTATTTGGATGATAGCCTTTAAAAGAAAGAAAATATCTCAAGAATTATAGCAGTATAATGCCAAATATTCAGTCACCATTTGGTATACACTGAGACCTGCCATTTCAAATTTGCACATTCCCAAGGAACAGAGTGTAAGTTTCATATGTCCATTCTTCTTCTACTACTTCTAGAACTCCATCCTTTAAGCCTGAAATAATTAATGCCTGCTTAGGGGCATTGTTTTGGCAGTTCTTTCATGGCAAATCTGGTACTTGCAGAGACAGAGCTGTTGCCTGCAGAAAAATAGCTCTGCAATGCTAGCCAGGAGAGAACACTCCTCAGGGAAACACAATTTGTTTTCTTTTCACAAATCCTGAGCCAGGATATCTTCCTTATTAGCAGTGCTGAGACTCCAGTGCTCTTGTAGGAACCGTGGGAACATGTATGGACAGAACAGCCAGAGCTTCCCAGGAAAACTGCTCTGTTCTGTACCTGAAGAGTACTTCTCTTTAGGAAAACAGCTCAGCTGATGTCCTGTCTAGCTATTATTTGTTGAGCTATCATTTGTCTCCAGTTAACTATTGTACAAACAAGAGGTTTAAACTTAATTTCTTCTTTGCAAGAGTGATAAATGCAAGTACAGTGGTGCAGAAGAAAGGGCAGTGGGCTCTCCTGTGTAGTTGAATTGAGCCCTGAGCCCTGTGTAGTTGAATTGTCTTGTCCCATTTACAAGAACTAATAAGATGTCAGGATAAAAACCAAAACAGATGTGCATTAAGTGTACAAAGCTACAACTTTATATTTCTCTCTATAGCTGTTGTAAGAGCTACGTTACTTAAGTCTTATTTCTTCTTATAAGGTAAAGATATTACCCCTGTCAGAACCCATGCCCAATTTAGAGAATCTGAATTTTTCCCAACCAAATTCTGCACCATCTGATTGCCTATATCAGAGCAGCATTAATAGCAGCACATATCTTCAGGCCTTTATGACTTAAAGTTTTTACAAGAAAAACTAGAATCAGAAGGCTCTCCCAATGTAAAATCCAAGTGGAAGTACTTCAGGTTTAAGTAGTATTTGTCTCAACTGGCAATATTAAAACTTCTTTGTATGTTCTCTCCAGATAGGGTTTCAGATAAATAACTGTTAATCAGATCTTAAGTCCTCTGTCTATAGATCCTAGTACACTCATTTATGGTTATTTTGGACCCAGTTTCAAAAGTAATCATCCTCCTCTCACTTTTGGCCAGTCATTAAATACCTTTGTCAATCTCTTGTGCTGTCTTGACATCCTCTGCTTCTTTGGCTTCACTGACATTTTGTGCTTAGCTGCACTGTTGTCTAGACGAGCAAGAGCCTGGGGAACTGAATCCAAATTGATTGTTTCAATTGTGCCAGAACAGGAAAATTGTCTTTTTGGTCGAGCTGATTTAACTGGAGTGACCTGTTTGTATCACAAACACAAGAAAAATTATTAAGCTATTAGTTCCATTAAATAAATAACTAACTAAATAAATAAATAAATAAATCACACACACACACACACACACGCACACGCACATGCGCACACACACCCCCCTACCTTTGCAGGTTTGAATTTAAAGGAATTAATAGCAGAAAATATTTGAAAACCTGGCTTTCCATCATACAAATCACAAACTTTGGACATGAAATTTGCAGCTCTAATATTTTCCCATTTTCAGTACTACACATTTTTATCATTCTCACATAAAATTACTTACACCATTCTATTGAAGTTTTTCACAGTTCAGCTCCACTCTGAACTTATTGGGAATGGAAAAGGCACAGGCAGGTTTTTAAGCAACATCAAACACTGAGACATTTTAAAGTTTGCTTACTGTGAAAAAAGATCTATATCTTTAAATAATTTAGAATTATACACTTCAGGCAGAAGCAAATCAGATTGACTTATCTAAGCATCATAATAGAACAGCTACAGAGTTGTACTCTCTGCTTGGGAGATGACTGCAACATTGGATCTCAGACTGGCACAGTGTGGAAAACCTTCCTTCCAGAATCATGTGGACTTGTCCAAGACAGAGCCAAACAGCAAAAAAGTAAAGAACACTGGCTTTGATGGGTGCCTTATTTCTCATGCCCTTCAAATACTTGGGTTCAAAAAGTGCAAATATAAGCAAAGAGATTCAGTGAGACACTTTTCATGAATAAATAGTGGAACTGTATGTCTAGGCATGTAAGAATGAGCCTGTCATCTGTCTCTTCCATAAGTCATCAAGCTATCATCCCAAGACTTGCATTTGGCATAACACAAATGGAAAAAGAAGACAAAGGGGGGAAAAAAAAGGAGAAAACATCTGTAAGGAAAGAAATCACATACATTGTTTTCAAGACAGCTCTGTAATCTTCTGAGGTTAAACATATGCTAATCAGGGAACCAATTACTTAAAAGCTGAGGGAACATTTTGCATATGCTTATTGAATTACATGCAGGCATAACAAAGTAGTAGAAGTACTTATGAAAATTATGACTGTGTGATTAATACATCAAATAAAGGAATGCTGCAAGACTGGCAGAAACTGGGTTCTGCTGTTTCCTGCAATCAGCTCTTAAGATTTCTCAATCTTAGTTATTGCATATTAACTAGCTCCAAAACTGCACAGCATTCACAAAATATTGGATAATCAATCAATCAAACAATGTATGAAAACAAAAACTGTCAGGCTTCTAATATTCAAAATTAGAATGCAACTCAGTGCAAACCAAGTGTAAAAGTTTTTTTACCTTTTCTTCCATTTCATGTCTTGTTCCAAGAAAATTCATTTTTCTCAAGAAATCTGGAGTGTCAGTGGACTAGAAAAAATTACCACAGACAAGGATTAAAATGTAAAGGATCTAGTAAATATGATTCAAAGGACTACTGAAATCATGTATGCTAAGGTTGGATTTTTCCCTCTTTTCTATCACTTCAGGACTGATGGATAAGCAATTCTTGTTGTTGCTTACATACTCTGAGCTTGTGTTCACTGCTCCTTGAATCACTGCTGTCCATACAGTTCTACAAATGGCAAAACACTCAGGCTTCCTTAACAAGATAATCAGGTTCCAAAACAAAAGAAAGAGCACAGCTTTGTAGGATTTTGATCAAGTCTTAACGATTTTATTTTCTCCTGAATTACACATAAGGAAAAAAGATACTAACCTCTTCAGGCATTACCTCTGCTGCAAGGAGCTTCAACTCCATGTTCTTTTTACAGAGCTAACAGTCCCCCCAGAGCAATGGAAGCCCAGAGAACCAAGACTCTTTAACTACTGACCCTCTCCAAGCCATCACAGTGAGGAATTTTCAAGGCATAAGGCTTGAAGCAGCATTCATCACACCCAGAAAAATTGGTTTTAATCATTCTATCACAGTATTCCTTGGTAACCTAATGTGTGTTGGGATCCCATTACACCACATGATTGTTTTAATATCAAGGCTAAAAGCTCAGCTTCACAACTACAGGTTAAATTAAACCCAGAACTCTTGCCACCAATCCAAGTTACTCAGCTGGGAAAATCAGAAGTCACAAAGCATCACAGGAAACCTGTTGAAAATAGAGCAGATCTATGTGGTCCTGGCCACAAATTTTTGCCAGAAGCCACCCCATCCCCCAAGACCTATGCAGATGGCCAAGACATGCCAAGGAGTTACAGGGCCAGCAGATGAGATAAGAGCAGGAACCAGGGAAGCTGCCACACATCAGAAATCTCTGACAACACAGGTAATTAGTAGTGTGCAGAAATGAAAATACCGAGTGCTCTGGCTGACCCTATCCAAGTAAAATCATTTTGTCTGTGTCTACAACTGCCTCTGAGTAGGGATGGTTGCTCCTTCAGTATTTGGAAAAAGAATTATGCAAAGCAGTGTTCATTTTGTTTTCAAAACATTTTAAAGAGTAGGTTGTAAGAACTGAATTTCTCCCTCAATAATACACAAAAATACTCTAGCAGGTTTTTAGTGCTTGAACAATTCTATCCTTTAAGCTGAAAGTCACCAGGTGACAACAGAGTCTCCTGCAGGACCCAAGAAGAAGGCTGTCTGCAGAGAATCTATGCTGATCTCAAACACAGGCTCACCTAGCTCCAGGGTACAGACAGTACACCACCAAAACCTGCCCACAGCCCCACTGCACACTTTGTGCTCTGAGGCACACGGGATGCTCTTGATTCACCTTACCTGATCATACCAGAAGGAGTACTTGTCAGGCAAAAAGATACACCTTCATTAGGTTTAATTTCTATCTTTCCAGACCGCCAAGGGAGAGGTGTGAGTGTGCAGGTCCTACCCAAGTGCCTGGCTCCCTGGCAGATCGAACCACAACCATGAAAGAAGTGGTCACAGAGGAGCTGTGCTGTCCCTTAAAGACTGATGAAGAATTTGGGCCAACTCAGTCATAAATCTCCCTTCTGTGTGTTTGGCTGAACACAGGAATGAATTGCACAGGACCCTTGCTGCCTTTGCATTTCATGCAGGCAGCACCAGTGTTAGTGAACATGAGCAGAGGCTCATGCCCCAGAGTCCCAGGATCCTAAGGGCTATGTGTACATGCTGGCTTGCTGCATGCCTTCCCCAAGGGTTCCCAGGAACAAAGTCAGCCTCCTGCAGGCATGGAAGGTTGTCACTGTACTCCTTTCTGCCAGTACAGCAACACACTGAACCAGTCTCGCCTTAGAGGATGTCCAGAGACCTTTCCTCACTTGCCATGTCTCTTCACTGTCTGAACAAGACCCTTCTGGACACCTAAATGCCCACAGCATCAAAATCTCCACTAATAATTTGAATAATTATTTGAACTATACTGGAAATTTTACTTTAGGGAGCATTCAAAATGCTTCTCCCCCTTCTTCACCTTTGGTTCCTGTCCATGAGAAATATGCATGCTTACTCTAAGACCTAGGATTTTACAGGTTTAGGCTTCACACACGTCTCATTTTGAAATTATTTTCTTTTTCGGTATTTGATGCTGTGAACAACTTTCCTTGCTGGGGAGTCCATATTTTAAAATATTTTCTGTATTAGAAAAAATTCCTGTGTTCTAGCAGCACTGGCAGTAATGTCTGCACTGCTGGAAGCTGAGAGCAAACACTCAAACCAGTAATTCTGTGCGACCTGGCTCAGGATGCCAAGAGCATGCTTCCCACCAGGTCAAGAAGCACAAGCTGAGAGATTCCTCCCACATGAAACAGCCCACTGAGCTCTGCTACGCCTCACTGGAAACATCTGCTACACCTCAGTGAACTTTGCTGCTTTAGTACTGCTCTAGTGCCACGGACATGTCAATTTGAAGTGCTTACTTTATTACCGCAGTCTGAGATCACTGTGTCCTGCTGGGTCTCACTCTCCACGGGGCTGCTGAGCAACGCATCATCTTCTGCACTGGTGTTTGCTTCCCCCATTGTCCTCGCAGAAATTGTCATCTGTGGAGGCTGTCCAAATTTTATATTTTTGGCCAACTGTTGCTGAAAAACAAGAAAAATAAAACAAACAAACAGGTACTTATTTTACAGTCAAAACTAGCCAAGTCCAGCAAGTGCCCCTTCTCTGCCTGAAAGCTGCACAGAAATATTCTGGGCAATGTCTGACTGACTCTGGACTTAAAAAAAAACCAACCAAAACCAAAAAACCAACAAAACAAAACAAAACAAAACAAAACAAAAAACCACAAAAAAAAAAAACCAAAAAAAAAACAAAACAAACAAAAAAAAAAAAAAACAAACAAACAAACAAAAAAAAACAACAACCAAAAAAACCACCACAACTATCCTGAGGTTCACAGTGTTGCAACATAGTGGGCACTCTCTCCTCTTTCTCCCCACAAGGTAAAGTGAGGAATCTACTACATGATTGCTGATTTTGGATGATCAACTCAAGTTCTTGACAGTGTTGCCAACTTCTGAAAATTCATTGTGAGTTTTGAAACAATCTCTTTTTTAAATCTATGTTCTAGGTTAAGACTTTCTTTATAAAAGCTAATTATGAAGCCTTATTGTTGTGAAGAAATAAGCTTGTGAGAAAAGTGTACACTGAGAAACTAAAATTACCCCAAAAGGCAACCCTTTTTCTTTTCTAGCCCCCAAACCCTTCATCTCATGCATGTGTATTTTTATACCTTTTGTAAAGGTATCCTTATTGTAATGTTTAATCACAGGTTTTAAATGTTAAGGGTTTGCCACAACCCTGCCTTAGAGAGGCAAATTCTCAATTTTCTCAGGGGAAATCCAGCTCTTTTAAATGCTTGGTCTCGTAGGAAGAATAGACAAACTCATGTCAGCTCATGCTCACGAGCACTGCCATTTACTGCTGTTGCACAAAGAAATTTAGGCAAGGGACATGCAAGAGATGAATGGATAAAGAAAGCTTTCCCACCATTTATTTTCCATACTGAAGCAATCTTCTCTCAAGGGTTACAAGGAAGTACTCTTGAATTACATCAAGTGTAAGATGAATAAAATAAGAAGCATACACTATGTGACCTCTAGCAGGATGAGCCCTGGCTACTGCAGAGACATGTACCTCATAAGCTTTGAATGTGAGCTTTTTGCAAGAGAGAAGACATTCTCTAGAAGGAGCAAATGCAGGAAGGAACACTTATGAATATATTATTTTCCTGAAATATTTCAGGGAATCATTCTCAATTATTGAGAATAATTGTTGAGAATAACTTCCTCAAGGAAGGAAGGGATTGCGGTCTAATTTTCCTGCTTTGCTGTTTTTCAAGGACAGAAAATTCTCCAAAGGGGATCTCCCATTTTCTGTCTTGTAATACTGTGAACAAGTAATTCAACTGCGCAGCTTCTATTCAGTGGAAATGTCAGGTACTTACACAATACTCTGACAGAAGTTTGCTGCTGAGGGCTGTGGAAGATTGGAGTAGATAGTAGGTAAAACAAAGATTTTTTTTTTTTCTATATTGTAGAATCAGTAACATGGCGCACACGTGAGGAGTTGTTAAGGAAAGATATCCTCTAACGGAATTCAGGTCAGATTAGTCTTTCTTGCCATAGTTCCCAGTGGGCTAGACTCTTACATCAACTTTATCCATATTATCCCACAAACATTAACAGATTTCTGTATTGAACCATTAAAACAAAAATTACATGCAGAAACTCCTCATAATCAGGTTGTTAAACTAGAATGTCTTTTCTCAGTCTCCTCACTGAGTTAGTTATTTATGCCCATTTGAATTTTGGCAAAAAGTAGTGAAATTCATATCATAAAGCATTTTGGCATAGTGGGTAGTTTTGAAGGGCAAAATTTTATTCCCACCCTGATTACTGGCATTGTCTAAAGGCAAGGGTTTCACCAAGTCCTTGCAGGCTTTTATGTTAGCAGCGCAACTCTCTGACTTGAAATCGCACATGCTTCCTGTTCCGGGGTGACTTTACGGTGCTTGTATCCCCCATCATCTGTTCTGTTTGTGCTGTACATTGAGTTCTGTACCTTTAAGATTGACTCTAAGGGCGAAACGGGGAAAAAAGCAGGGGTTTGTTTTGAGGAAACTGCCTGACACTTTCTCTACTCCTGACTTTGTGTTCGTCTGAGGCACGGACAGAGGTGGGACAGAGATCTCCTGTGCTCTTGGTTAGTTGTAGCTAGCTGATGCAGAGAAGTTCCCTGGACTGGTTTTTTTGGGGTTTTTCCCCCCTTTTTTTCCTTGGGACTGTTTAAATCTGCTCTGGACTGAAAAGCCCAGAGGAGCAGCGAGGGCTGGCACCTGCGGCCGCCGGGCCTGGCCCTGCGGAGGGAGCGGGGCTGGTGAGAGACTGAGGGAGCTGAGCTGCACCCACGGCAAGGACTGCCTCAGTTTGCCATCGCTCTGCGGAGCAGGGAGAGGTTTTATCGTTTCATATTATTCGGTTTTTTTATTCTTTTGTGTTTGTGGGCATCTTGTTTGTTAAATAAATTGTTTTTTCCATTTTTCTCCAAGGAAGTTTTTCCCGGACCAGCTGGGGGGAGGGGCCGTTTGGGTTTTGCTTTCCAGAGGAACCCCTTTGGAGGTTTCCTCCCAAATTTGCCCTAAACCAGGACACTTCCATTGTGTACATAGGAGCTGGATGCAAAATGGTCTGTATGAGACTGTGTGAGGCCTTTAATTCTGCTCTATTCCTGCAAGCTTTCTGATGCCAGGATAAAATTATTTCAGAAAAACTTAATTTGATAAGGTGTTTTTTAACTTACAATTGCTCCTTTCTTCTTCCTAAAGTCATATTCCTAGACAAATAATTCTCCTGGGCATAAAACTGGAACTATCAGCTTTACTGAGCAACCACCTAGGAAACTAAGGATCTGTGCATCTGTTCCATGGTGAGAACAGGCACACATTAACATATTGCTTGCAGTGTGTTTTGGAGGAAGGGATGGTGTGTTACCCTTTTGATCTCCTAACAAGTTCTTGATGTAAGTGTGTGTGCAGTGTGAGGTGGGAGTTTGGTGATGGAGCTGTTGTGGAGAAAGGTCTATGCTTGAAAAAGAATGGCCTTTTTAATTACCATCAAAGGTGCTTGAGGGCTCTGCAGTAACAATGTGGTTTTTGGTATATAAAAGTTTATTATTTTCCTGATATTTCCAAGAAATATACTATCCTCAACATTTATGGACTGTACACAGTCGTGACTGTTTTTTTGTTTGGGTTTTTTTTTTTTTTTAAATTGTTTCAAAGCTTTAAAAGTTTGTTTGTTCACCCTGCCATAAATTCGTTTGAAGATTGAAGAATAAACTCTAGTAACCCTCACCTGTCCAGAACAGAAGGTGCTTCTCTGTATTATTTATTTATTGGCTTTTTTTGAACAAATTTCTCTTAAAAAACAAAAAGCTCCACTAGTAGTCCTCTGCTGGCCAGTTTCTTTTGGTGCATTCTATTCTCTAAAGCTGACACTAAATACCAAATGACCAAATATGAAAATCTCAAATAGCTCATTGTAACTACTGAGCAAATTTATTCTTATTGCTTTTAAAGAGTAATGCTAAACCTGTTTCTTGTTCTTTTTTTAGAATGTGCTTATAATGTAACTACAATGCAATTACCCTCTTGAAAAATTCCACACTGATGCATTTTCTACCTGGTCAACCATAAAAATTCTAAAAACGCATCAACCATAAAAGAAAATAAAAAATCCACAAGTTTTACTTGGGAGAACGCTCAGATAGTCGAGCCCAGAGATGGAGAGATACATCAGTTTAAGACGCAAGACCTTTTAAGAAGAGGCTATAATCCCTGAAAAGGAGAACCTGCTTTAAATTTCTCAAAAGTTTCAGCTGAATATATATTTCTGAACACAGTACTATAAATCCTCTGTATTTAAGAATTCCCTGTGCAGTTTGTGGATGATTGTTGCCTAAGAAAGATTATTTACAATGCCAGATATTAGAAGTTGCAGGCATGGCATTTTGTTCTTCTGCCATTGTACAGTTGTGTGTAAAGAGCCTTTTGAAAATCTCCACAGTTGCATGTTGGGCTCAAAGGACCTTAGTCTCCTTTGGTTTGCTCAAGAAGACTTGTAATTTAGCAGCCAGAAGCCACCATCTTGCTCTGAAATCTGTCAGCTAGAAGCAGAAGCAAAGAGATTAACTTTTTGTGCCTGTGCCTCCCACTTCCAGCCTTACCAACTCCAGTGGGTGTTCCTGGTCCCTCAGTTTGCAGCCAGTGGACAATCATTTCCACAGGATTTACAAACCTTTCTCAGCACCAAAACAGCACAGCTACCACACAATATCTATACCAAGACGCAGGGGCTGGAGACACCACACACAGGGGAGCTTCAGGATGAGATCCAGGCCAGGTTTATCTCAAACACTTTTTTTTTTTCCTGTAAGATTCTTGACGTTTCTATAAGATTCCCGATAGTTGTTCTATTCCCACACAACCCAGGTGGCTGTCAGTGCAATAGTGTGGTAATGGACAGGTCTGCACACCTCATACAGGCAAATAAATACCAGGAATTTAGAAAAAAAATTTAAGTTTCACTCATCCAATTTTTAAAATCTTCCTTGGAAACTGGACCATGACACAGGCCCTCTTCTATTTCGCGCACAATAATTTGCTAAAATGTGCTACTATTTAAGTGACACCATCTTCCCATTAATAACTTAAGGAATAAAGCTCCTCAGTAAAATTGTTCTGCGTTGTCTGGCACCCGCAGCTAATAAAAAAAGACCAGACTTTCAAAGCACTCTTTGCATTTGCATAGGAAATGCCACAGAACAAGTTTTCCATATTAACTGGCAAAGAGCCCAGATCAGGCTGTACATCTCCTCTCTCACTCTCATTTGCCTCCTCTTCTGTGTACATGCCTACTTGCATGTGTGTTGGATTCAGGCCCCTGAAACTACATCATTCTCAGGGCTTCATGCCTGGAGTGAATCCAAAACTGGATCTGCTGAGCTGCTTACTCTCTTCAGTTAAAAATCATTAAAACATAGTGTACTATTTCAGCTAATTCCATTCAAACAAGGCTTACAAGAAATGCTGGTCATATTTTCCCTTCAACTCAAATACCTACCCTTCATATCTCTTTGCAATGCCTAAATAAAACAAAACTTGTTTGAAATTAAGATTTCTAGTTATATATAAATGGAAAATAATCACTTAATTAATACTTGTCCTGAAAAGGCATACTGTTGAAATTCCACTTGGTCTTGTACAGTCTCTCAGAATGACCCAAAAATCAAATGCCTTGGGAGTACATAAGAACAGGGTGAGCCCATACTGAGATGTGACTTGTAAATGCTCCAATGATTTGTGGCATCTGAGGAATTCTTATACAGTCCAACTTTGCTTAAAGAAGTATTTGTTTTGATTTGGAAGTGTTACTCGTTTCAACTGTTACTCATGTGTTCTTATGCTGTGAAAGACTGAATAATTGTCCTGTATTCATTTTATCAATTCCACTCATGATTTCAGGCATCTCTATCATATTCTCTCTTATAATTTCTTTTCTAGGCTCAGAAGAGAGTTCACCTAATTCTTGGTGAGCTGTGGAAGTGAGTCCAAACTGGACTCTTAATCCAAACTGGAAAATCTGAAGCATATCCAAACAAATTAAATACCCCACATAAGCTTTTTTTTTTTTTTTTTTTTTTTTTTTTTTTTTTTTTTTTTTTTTAAATCAAGGAGAGAATAAACTGAATAATATCACGTGAAAAGTTATATTGGTATAGCTTTAGAAAATTATCCAGGTATAAAATTAACATGGAAGCCTATAGAAAATCAGAAAAATAACAAGTATTAGCCCAGATGTTTTGGATACAAGATGCAGGGAGGAAAATATTCCACTCTCCATTGCTGGAGCAGCATGTGGTTAGGGGCATTCCACTTGAAGAAACTTTTTGGGAGAGTCCAAAATAGAAGAACAGTGAAAGAGCAAACTGTAAATGGATGTCTAGAAATGTGTATTTGCAACAAATCCAGACATGAATAAAGATTTTGGTGTGTAGTTGTGACAGATCACTCACATGTGCTCATGTGTAAAGAGAAGATTTTGTGGAGAGGCTTGATGATAAAGCATCTGTGGCATTTGTCACATCAGTCTCTCCTAAAGCAAAGTAGATACAAGGCAGGAAATTTTTCCTCCCTTGGAAATGAAGCTCCTTTTCAGGGATTACTGTGTTCACAGGAAAAAGAGGGTCTGCCCAAGAAATGCTAGAATGATTTAGAAAAAAATGGTAAATTCAGTTTTTAAAGCAAAAAGAATTTTCAAATATTAGGCTGCAGTGGTACTAGAAAATATTGCCAACAAAGAAATTAATTGTAAGTAATACAAAGCTAGGCAATTATGAAGTGAAAATTCACTCCCAGTTCTGAAAAATTCAGAGCATCATGGTAAAAGATAACAGCTTTGAGGTTTGAAAAATGGCTTTGTAGCTTTGTTGAGATCTGGGCAATAAGGAACAGAAGGTACATTGGGAGTGGCTGGTAGAATACAGATGTGCAATGCACAGTGATGGCTTGGTTATTAGCTAAGATATGCTAATGACTAAAAGAAATGTAATCCAAAACTGAACAGTCATAAGGTCTGACAAGAGGAAAATGATAAGGGTCATTCATCATTACAAAATCAGGGAAATATGAATTTTAAAAGTGGTCCTTTTGCATTGGACAGAGAATTTGGGGTTCACAAAAAATGTTTTATCATAATTAATATCTGTACAATAAATAGATGCTTTGTAGCTTTACAGAACAGAGGGTTTGTTTTAAACTAGATGGCCACGTGAAACAAAAAGGATGTAACCCAGTAGTTCCTAAAGGCCATAAGCTGTATGTCACAGTCAGTCTTTAATATTTCTTGCAGCTGACTGCTGCAGCCGCACAGAGAGATGTCAAATGACCCAAGATAATGTCAGTGCAGGCAAGCAGTGGAGAACAGTAGCAATGCCACACAATGGCATCATCACAGTGAGAGGGAGAGAATAGTGTAGGCACTTCAGGAAACCAATGTTTTAAACAAGTTTTCATTTTGCTTGCTGCAGTTTTTATGAGTCTCATATAAAAATGAGTCTCTTCTGTTTATACGCTGACCATTTCTGGCAAATATCAGAGGTAGGAAGAAGAGTCACAGCTACAAAATGTCAGGAAATAGTTCTAAGACACCTCGATGGGTGAAGAAAACCAACCTATTAGCCTCTGGAAGGGAAGGGAAGGATGTAAATAAAATGAAGCTCCAAGGGTTGGGTTGTGGATTTTTTTCTGACACACTGCTAGATTTACATTTTAAACATTCCTTGTGTCTCATTCACAGCCCTGTATGACAAGCAAAGCAACAGATCCCCAGAAACTTTTAAAAAGAGTTCTACATTAAGAGTACAGTGCCTGTGTACCACCTCCTCCTGGGAACAGGTTCAGGCTGGCTTTCTACACTGGATCTTAAAAATTAAGCAATGATAAATCTCAGCTGTTCCAAAAGACAAGGAAAAGACTGGTTTTACAACACCAGATGGCTTGAGCCAACACAAAATAACTTCAGGATACAAGAAGGCTACTAGAGGTTTATGAGAGGTCCGGCTTTTCTCAGCCTGACTTCTAGCACACAGTAAAACCTTTGAACATGACCAAATCCATTTACAGAAAGCATGATAAGATGAGTACTGCCAATCTGAAAATCAATAAAAACAAATGACAGCAATTCCAGGAAGAACTAATTTACCTTTCACGCATAATTAGAAAGAGAGAATTCCCACAATAAGCAGCTGAACCAGTGCACAGGCTGGCCAGCTGCCCAGACTACTACAGAGTTTGCACCATTACACAACATTTTTGTGTGTTCATCAACACTCCAAAGTCAGCAGAAATGCAAGGGAAGAAGGAAGAAACATTTTGGTGGTCCTCAGAATGAGATCCAGCACCATCAGTATGAAATGGCTTGCATTGCTATTCTGACTCCAAAACCCTTTTCACCATGCTGTCTCTTAGGTTTGTAAGCATGGGGACTTTTCCAAAAAAAGATTTAGGTTTTCCAGGAACATTCACTGTACCACCTCCAAACGAAATCCTGAAAAGGGTTAAAATCTGCAGAGCTTTTGATCTCCATTTGGAATGCAGCAAGTTTGGAGTCAGCACGGGCATGGAATCCTGGCAACAATTCTTGAAGAGTACCTTGCCAGGTAAATGGAAACTGGAAGTACTGTGCTTCCACCCTGACATATGAGCCTGGCAAACCACAGTAATGCTGGTAGCACAGCGATGGCTTGGGACTCAGGGCTGGCCACAGAATTGCCTTTAAGCTCTCTCTTCAGAAGAGAGCACTGTCTCCTCTTAATCCATCGCTTTAAGAAAAACATATGTTCCCAGTTGGACTTAGCTTGCAGAAAGAGATTTCAGAGTAGATAGAAGCTTCTGGTATCCAGAGATAGAGTATCAACATTTCCTGTGACTGCAAAATCACATAGCAAACCCTGGCTCATAGAATAGCAGGAAAAAAAAATATTGGGGTATGGAGTGCATGAAACCTTCAAACAGGAATGATAGTCCAAATAACTCATCAGACCTGGGACCCAACTCTAAGGTCAATTTAAAATGTACAATGGGATTTAGGCATGACTTTGTCCTAAAACTCAGTTTAGGAACAGTTGCAGAAATCATGGCTATAGAAATGGGAAAGGTTAATGGTGAGCAGCAATTTTTGAAAATACAATAAGTGTCCCTTGGGCTTATTATAGGGGGGCTTTCCATGGGTTTACAAAAAAAATCCATGGACATTTAGATGAATGTATAATTTCTGTGTAAATGTGTAAATACTTAAAAGTGTCATTTGCAATCTATTATGCATTTCTTTTCTGAATGAGTAAGTGGCTCTCACCATCATCATCAGAATTGAAAAATTCATCTGGTATGTTACAGGCTGCATTCCAGCTACACTAAAATGACAAAAATTAACTACCATCCTTCAATTTTAAATAAAAAAGCAAGCACATTTTTTACATCAAGCAGCTGAAACAATATTGTCCCTTAAAATATATGCAATTAACCACACTAAAAAAAGGCTTATGAAAAGTTCCTATGAGCCAGTACCACTGGCTATTTATTTTGTGGCTTTCAAGGGTGACATTTTGCTCTAATTTTCTTGATTTACCATTTGCTTAGTGAACACAGTTGTTACCAACTGCATTAACTATACTTTTTCTCAGGTGTCTTTAGTTTAGCAAAGGCAGAAGTTTCCTTTGGGAATTTTAAGCTGAGTTTTGATATGAGAGAATACACCTCTGGAAGTGAAACGTTATTCAGAGAAAAGCCAGTATATGGAAGGAAACAAATGCAACAGATAGGGAGGGCACAGTTCCCTGAAAGAGTCTGTGGGCCTTGTAGGACTTCACAGGACAGGCCCACATACCTCAGGTCTACCTGGAGTCAGCAGTCATTCTAAATATAATGGTTTCCAGCCTGGAAAACAGCATGCACTGAATCTACCTGACCCAGGGAAATTTAAGGTGAAAAACCAGCACAGAGGAATTGGAGATGTCCTAGTGTGGTTTCTACTTCAGAGTTCATCTGCAGTCAGCACAGCTAGCACTGTGCAGGTGCTCTGTCTGCTGACAGCACCAGGCAGGAGGCCGGAACAGTTCCATCCTGAAGGTCGGAGCTGTCTAACGTGCATGATCTCTCCCTCACCAGAAAAGATGGATCGTGGGTAGGCTTCAGAGGTGAAAGAAATCAATGGTGTTTTACTAGTCATCTTCAGGGTAACAGCACTTGCACAGCATTAAAAATTTATCAGCATTTTGACAGGGTATGTCAGCATCCAGAACAATAAAGTGCAACGTGTTTCTGAGGGACAGCTCTCTCAAGGTCTAGAAAGGCATAAAGTTGGGAATCTTACAGATATACAGGGAGTAAAGCAAAAAAATTAGTTTGAGCACTAATGGGAGAGAGTTCTGGAAAAGAAGGGAAAGCAGATCATATAAATCTCTTTAGAAGCAAATACCCAAATGTTTTGTTTATGCTTTGGAGCGATAAACAAACCCACCTTCCATGAAAACCATTGAAAGCGCAGTGAGAAAACGGAGGAAAAAAATGTAATACATATAAACTTATAATTAAATTGGTTTTGCAAAGTAGTCTCACTCTGCATGCCATTCCCTGCCCTCAACACAGCCTTCATTTATTTCTCTCATTACCACATTTGTAGTACTTAGGCATACAGATCAGGACACGCCAAAACCATGAGTTCAATTCAGATGAGTTCCACAGGCACAAACATTTCTGCAGCTATGTTTACAGTAATACTGCTATACCTTTCAAGACCAAAACCTGGAACTTCTGCAGATTATCTGAATTACTTGCAATGGCTTTTGGCCAGAGAACTTAACATGGCTTGAGAAACTGTCCCAAGGCTATTGGAAAAGCATGCAAATAATTTTATGCAAATTTAACATGTTCTGGAGATCATTTCCCACCACATTTAAAATATTTTTCCCACTTACAATTTCTTACCTGAAGAATTTTGACTTTTCCTAAAACGTTCTCCTGTGACATTGCTTGAATGGCCTGTTCACTTTCTGTCCTCCCATCAGGTATGAAAATACTGTCATGGGAAAAAGCTCGACTGCCCATAGAATAATGGGAGAATCTGTTAAAAAAAACAGTTAACAAGTAAGTAAGTACTGCAATTAATTTATGAGAGTGACTCTTCTTATCATAGTTGTCCTGCTGATTTTCTCTCCCTCTTTCCTTCTACATAAAACCTTTGCACATTCTCAGAGGAGAGGTATCCAAACACTTTTGGTTTTCAAAAGTTTAATGAAGGTGCATGATTCCTTTATACACAGTCATCCTCCTTGGAAGGATCTAGAGTTGGGTATTTTTAATAGGCATGTTGAGAAGTTCTACTGATTTTGCTTCTAAATCTCAAATCTAAATGTTACGTTCAGGATACAGAATAGATGATGGTGTTGCACACATTGTCAGACTGCATATGTAAGAAAGTGCATTCACACTTAGTGCCACTGCTTGGGACACACTGTCACTCCTGGTCGAAGAAAACAGCAGGTGCTAAGCAAAGGGAGCTCTCTAACACAAAAAGAGGTATTACAGTGCAGTAAGCCACTTCTATAGAGCTCCCACCTCCAGCTGATTACTCTGCCCTTCCTATGGCCATGAGCATGATCACAGTGACAATAAAAGATGATCACCAAACCCCCAGACTGCAAAGAAGTTTATAGCACCAAGCTGTGTGTCCTTGATTAGCCACAAAGAGCGAGAAATGCCCGTGTGTTGCTGCTAAACTGAACACTGATGCCAAGGAGGAGGGTGTGCCACAAAAGAACCAGTTATATGGCTCTGGTTGAAGTCCACAGGCAAAGGCATGGAACAAAAAGGGGTTTCATTTATCAGAAATGGTTCTAATAAATTTAATTATAAGAAAACTTAGAACTTAAATAAAAAAAAAAATAGGCTTGTGGTTTGGGGGGCACATTGAGGGAAAAATGCATCAGTTTGAAAGTCATGTTTTGTCTCACCTAGAATATTCCATGGTAAGTGAAAAGCCAATAATCTACAATCATGATAAAAGCCACAATTAAAAAAATGGAATAACTTAGAGGTTCTAAATTTCTCCTTTTAATAACCTGTTGGCAAGCCTATAGAAACCATTTATAATTTCAGAATACAATCTGGAAGGGAAAAAAAAGATTGTTTTGATACCGATCTATCCAGTGTAACCTTCTACATATGATAAAAGCATTATTAATAAATATTTCAGCAAAAGCAAGGAAGATGATACTTCCAGAGAGAGATGCAAGTAAAAGAACAAGAAAAATTAGGTTTCACATATTTAAGAAGATCAGTATCTTTTCTGCCTTTTAAAAGGTGTTAATTGTTCATTAAGTGTTCAAGATATTTCTATTCATACTTTGGAAACAAATAAGTTGGGAATGTATTTATTACATTTTCATCTGATTTTTCCATGAGGTATTTGAAGTAAAAACAATAATCTTTTCTTACCAAGGAAGGGTGTCATATAGAGTTACATAATCCTCTTGAAACTGATTAGATGATAGACTATTCTTGACTTTTAAAACAGAATTTTTTAGAAGTAACCTGAAAATAACAGGATAAAAAGGTCCCCAAACCCTCTCCCTCTCTCTCGTTTATATATAACATACTTTTGCACTCACAAAATAATCAATCCAATTTTGGGGGGAGAACACATATAGTTCTCTGAATCATTTATTTCGTCTTCCATACAATCACAGACTAACTGAAAAACTAATTTTCATTTAGATTAATATTTCAGCAACATGCTTAATTTGAAACAAACCAACATAAAATCAGGCAAATAGCTGGTCAATATTCCCCAACATTTTTGGCCATGGAAGAAGAACATTTAACTGATGCTACATTCTGTGTTAGATATTGTTGTTTTTTATAAAACCCACAACTCAATTGCCTCTGGCTGTTAAAGCTAGTACACCTTTAAAGTTTCTTTTAGAAAACTTTTATTAGAGAAACAATAAAATTATATTTTTAAACCCTCTTCTAAAAAGGTTTCTATACTGAATCACCATGACTTAGTCTGTACACAGAGCAGTGGGAAAATTGCATGGCATTGAAATGCCTCTACCTTGCTTGGCCAGCCAGGAGTCAACCACTGAACCACAACTTGAGACGTGTCCCTTACACAGAGACAAATTCCTAGCAGGCCTGGAAATTAATGGTTTGACATGAAATTGAGTGAAAGCTGGCTTTTCTCATATAATTGTGTAGGTCGGTTTGAACTGAAAGCTCCAGCATTGTATTCAACGTGTGTGGGAAGGACACATGCAAAATTTGACAAACCAGCCCAAGGCAACCTCTCCTACATTTGCACTGTGCAGTGTGTGAGCCTGCTGCAGGTGTGGAAGGCAAGGCCAGTGGGAACAGGTTGTTTGTTCTTTACCTTTGAGCTGAGAGATCTGCTGAGAATGCATAGTCCAGGTCATACTGTTCTCCAGAGAGGATCCTTCCTCAAATATTTTTCCAGATGTGCTGCAGCTCAGAAACTTGAGGCTTTGTCTCACAGTTACTCACTGTGCATATAACACCATTCACACCTTTTGCTGTCCAGTGGATTATACTTTTCATATTTAAAATCAGACACCTCATGTATATTTGTGTTGTTTGTTACAACTAATTAGTAGGCAAGGGTTGCAGTTCAGGCACCAAAGCATTCAGTGACTTGTTTGGAAGTTGTTCTTGACCTTACTAATGAATTGTTAATATTGAAGTTGGGAGCAGCCAACCTGAAGCTTTGAAACTGAAGAGAATTTGCCAGCAGTTCAAAACCCAGGACTGCAGTTGAACGCACAGCAGGAATACTCTGACTGTAGGATTTACCTGATAAAACCTGAATCTCTGAAATGGAAGAGAAGACCAACTGCTGAGGTCAGTTCTGGTGGACTGCCCAGGACATGGCCGTGAGTGAAAATCTTCCCCATCCTGCTGCAGAGCTGAGGACACTTTTAGGAATCTAATCTCTCCTCCTGTCTGAAAACTTGCTAAAATTTCATTTAAAGCTTCCTTTGGGAACACCAGGTCACATGAAGCAGCTTGGCAGCTCCATGTGACCATTCTCCCAGACACCAACTCCTCTCTCTCTCTCTCTCTCTCTCTATCCCCCCGGCCTCGTTACAAGGCACCACACATTTCTGTTTCACAGAGCTGAGGGCAAGCATATCTGAAAGGCTTTGTTTCCATTTTTGTTTTCTTGTTGACTTGATAATAAAATATACTCCAAATTGTCAGAATACATGAAGGTGTCACAAGAAACCCCACAGTGAATTAATGCCAGACTGCTCTCTACTCTAACCCTTCAAAATGCTTTGCAAATATGCTGAATATTTCCAAAGTGGGTGAATGTACAATTCTGCTAGCCACATGTCCAACGACTGGTAAAAATAGTTTAAGAATTTTGTTTAAATATCTATGTAGGCTAAAGAACATTGGAAAAAATATATTCACACATTGTAGTAACCTAGTTTCTTTTATAGGCAAGTTTAAATAGCAGTTAAGGTGATTTCCAAGCTACTTGTACTTTCTGAAAGGTCTCTTATTTTACTCCCTTGGAGCCCACAATCCTTTCACATTTTCCCAGTTGTGAATTTGACAGATTATATTACAAAGGTTCTTTTTCCACTGTTTTTTTTCACTTTGCTCATGTTCTACTTTTGGAAAGACTGAATTTCTTTTAAGTCATAATATAGTACGGATAATTGAGTTTCCTTTGCTGCTACCCATCTCTGAGGTTTTTCTCAGAAGTCTTTATACAATAACATCCTCACAATCCACATTTATGGACTGTTTCCCCTTCAATTAAAAGCCATGTCAATATCAAGAGTGGATTTCAACAGATTCACAGTATGACAGAGATATGGGCCACAGTCATAGCCATGGCTGAAAGTATTACAAACTTCCATATCACTTCCAAGAGATGTAGGAAGGCAGGGGCATCATTTTAAGAGCACTTCTGTTGATAATTCCAGTGATGACACTTCAGAGGTTGTTTGTGCTGAAAATAGTTGAATCATCATCTGACTCACTTTCAGAAACCTGACTAAATTACATGAATTATGGATGTGCTATATCAAAATACAAAGCACTTTTAACAAATCCTTAAACCTGTTCTCTCTGAAGATGTGTTGCAACCCAAATATCATGTTTCAGATTCAATTGCAATACACAAAATTTCAAAATTAATTTTTTCATACTGAGAGTAAAGTTAAATTCCATTTGCTCTTTATCTATTACTTATTCTTGCTGAGGTGTCTGTCTGTGTGTGCTAAGAAACTAGGAAATGTGAAATAAATCTCTTACAGTAGAATGGGACCACCTTGAGCCTACAGGAAAAGTCTTATTCCTTTCCTGAGAAATGCAGCAGAGAATCTCTTTGGACTCTCCCTCAGCCAGCCACTGCTACAGATCTATTTTGGATGTGATTTTCCATCAGTTCTAGGTACCTCAAGTGAGGACTAGGTAGGTGTCACACTCTTTACCATGTCTCCACATGTTTCCATCACCTGTTTTGTGCCTTATTAGTGGCCATTATCCACATGACACACACACCAAAAAAAAAAAAAAAAAAAACCAAAAAAAAAAAAAAAAACCCAAAAAAAAACAACACCAAAAAAACCCCAAAAAAACCAACCAACCAACCAAAAAAACCACACCCAAACAAACACAAAACAAAAACCAACCAAAACAAACAAACAAACAAACAAAAGTGCCTCCCCAAAACATCAGAACTCAAAAATCCACACAAATTCCTGATTCAGCTGAGTAAATCCTGTGCTAGCTGTATATTTAAAGAGCTATTGGAAAGAGTCAGAGATCAGAGATCAATCAGCATTTACTGCTGTGGGACTGCCTGCTTAACTACATCAGAGCATGTGCAGAGACACTTTTGCACAGAATAGAATATTATTGTATTGACACTGGTGGCTATGATGTTTTTAGGCCCCATTTTTCTCCAGAACTATTTCTCCTCTTAAAGACAAATGTGTGATCATTTAAAATGGGAAGCTTTTCCAGAAAATTATACTGAGACCTCAGCCCTTATATAATCCCATGCTGGTGCATTACTGAAGTACAGAAATCTCACACCACCAGTTGCCTCTTTGGTGTGTCATAAATGTTCCTCCCACTCTGATATTAAAGAGTTAGAAATAGAAACTGGAAAATAAAGGGAAGGAACGAGTTGTTCTGTTCTGTTTGTAGAGATCAACTCCAAAAAACCCAGAGTCTCATGACTTTCACTCTTTTAGATTTCCATTAGAAACCAATTCTGTAATCGTTAAATATCAAAGTCAACTTTTTAACATAAAGCCATTTTTGAACAATAAAAAATTTAAAAAGCATGAAAAGCAAGAGTGAATTTGGTATAGCCAGGTATTGACCCTTCATATAATCTCTTCAAAGGGAAGTGAGAACCACTTCCCAGAATATTGCCTGCGGGAAATGACAAGTGCAGTGATAGGTTGCCTCTACTAGATGTTTTGTTTTAAAAGAGAAATCTGATTCAACATTTTGCATCTCCCATGAATGTCTCCAGGGCAGCTAGAGATGAAACACTTCAATTGCATTTTCTAGTTATTCCAGAGATGCATTAATACTGAATAGAGGAAAATGGATTGTAATTCTGAGTTATATTTTTAGTGTCCTCTTTTTCATCTGCTGGAAAGAGGGTTTTGGTTCTAACTCATGCCTGGATGGGGAATATTGCTTATGCTGCAACATGATTCTGAGTTAGAGCTGTGCTCAGACAGCACATGACTTCATTGCATTAACAAACACGCAAACATGGGCCCCACAATCTGAACAGACAAAAGAGAGACTTTTTCAACAGGGAATCTTTTTTATAAAGACTTTATAAAACTTAGAGATAATTTCTGCATTCATTCTAAATATATATTCATACCACCTTCAAGAACCATTGAATTTCAGGGCACTAACTCTAGGAAAACTGCACAGCCCCTCTGTTATGAACCATCTGAGTCCCACTGACGCCAACAATCAGTTGTGCAGCCATGCTCAGAGTAGCCCTGTTCTTTTCAGAGATATCACTCAGCATTGTCTTCATACAAAGCTCCAGCCTGGTGTCTTCAAGGGACCTGGAACTTATGAACTTACCATAATTTTATTTTTCTTAGAAGTAGAGATCAAGCCTAGCTTTAAGTAGCTGATGCATCATGCTAATAATGTTACTAAAATTATTATAATTAGGGGCATAAAAATTAACCATGGGAAGAAGTATCAAGGCCCTGAGTACACTAACAAGATCTGATGTCTCTGATGAGCCTCATGTAGAGGCTCCACCCACACACATGGGTCCAGGAGTTCTCTTTAAGATCACACTTGAGGCTTTAGGCCCTGCCTGAGCCACGCTGGAGAAGTGCTGGTCTCCAGCTCAGACAAAACTGTGCCTGGCCATGAAGACCTTTGATGCAGACCCCAGTTTGCAGACCATTTTCCTGGCTTGTTCTTGGCCCTGCCTTCTCATCTATGGGCCTGTAGCAGCATCATGGACCCCTCCTGCAGTGGGATCCCCTTGGTGTGCTGCTTGCCTTCCCTGAGAGAGTGGCCCTGCCTTTGCTGCTGTCTGACAACAAGGTAGTCAGGTGGGACTACATAGTTCTCAACACATGAATTTTATGTAATTATTCACTAAATTGTCTAATCTCAGAAAATGTCACCATGTGCAAAGAAAAGCAAAGCAAGAAAAGCAATTACTGTAAACTCTGGTTTACAGTAATTCTGCAAGTGAATCCTAATGCAGCTTGAGGATGTGAATAATTCACCAGTTAGCATAAAAATATGCAGGCTAGTAAAAGAAACAGGGCTCTAAATGGTCCAGCTTTCACATTTGACCTGACAATCCACTGCATATAACACTATTTTGTCAAATAGTTGTATATGTTTACCCAAAATTTGCCCTGAAATATGGCAAAATGTACAGAAAATGAAGTGAAAAGTCTACATTAGCTTTGGCAGGAATAAGTGTTACATAGAAACTGCATTTAGCTGATAAGGAATGAAAGGAAGAGGAAATAAGACAGTACATTATATTACAGGTGACAAATCTGTTTTGTTCAGAGCCCAGCCCTAGACCTCACCTGCTGAAAATTACAATTGTCATGCAGAATCTGGAAGGAAATGAAGTACACGATGATTAGGAGGGGGAGTGCAACAAAACATCTGAAAGGAAGGCAAGGGGGAGGACAAGTGGGCAGTGAGACACCCTAACCTTCCAGGGAGAATACAGCATGACAGCCTATGTGATAGTAGAGAAGACCAGAGTGAAAACAGTTCTGGGATTACTGAGGTGAAAATGAAGCTGGTCATAGTCAGGGCTGAGGACAAATGACCAGTTAAAAAGGAGAAAGAGAGCAGCACCTGATGTAAAATGTCAGGGCTTACAGAAACATGCTCAACTGAAGGGCTCTCAGGATCATATACCAACCACAAGTGTCTTAGCACCCAAGTAGCAGCTGGAAAAATAAAAGACAAGTTAAGGGCATTTACTACAAATTTCTACTAAGTGATAAAATTGGAGCAAGTGGTAAAAAGTCCTAGATCACACACCTGAGAAGAAATCTTCTGGAGCACAAAGACTTCAGCAAGCTTGTAACAGAAGGGAGGAAGTCAAGAGTTGAGGTGTCAGCTAAGGTCAGCAGAAATACTAAGTGTGATCCCTATTTCTGTGCTACTTGGCTGCAATATAAATTAAAAGAAAGGGAGAAACAACTCTAATTTCACCAAAACCTGTAATAAAATTTATTTTTAAAAATCCATGCAAATGGAAAACTGCAGCCATAACCTTTTCTGTCCTGGAACATCCTCAACACACTTTATAACCCAGAAATAAGAAACTTTTTCCAGGTGTATGCATGTCAGCTGACACAAGTAAGGAAAATCCAAGCTTGTTTTTTTCTAAAATGAAATTTCTTACAATGTCCTTATGTTGCTTTGCTCTGCTTGGGCTTGAAGAAATACTTACTTAAATCAGAGCTCTGATAATATGATGTCTTCGGGAGAAGGTGGACACCAAATACCACAGCAACAAGGCATTTGCACTGGGGTCAAGAAGGCACTCAAAATCAGCCACTTAGAAAGGAAATTAGGACTGACAAATGCTAATTGCAGAAATACAGTTAATACGCAGAAAAAAAAAGATACCCAGTGTATTAAAACTGGATGTGACGGAGAGAAAGTTTCTTGGGAGCTCTTTGAAACTCCAGGTGGGTAGACAGATCACTCTTTACTGTTGATCTAGATTGCTTCACACAGTACTGCCCAATGCTGCAAGTAAAGGGGGCCCATTTTGTGGGAGACACTGTCAAGTTTGCTCAGAGACTTTTTCCTGGAAGGTCAGTGCTGTCACACTTAAATCCTAAACACCTGACAGGTCTAATTCCAGGTCCTTTGAAATACTGCATTCAGCCTATGGGAAAGTACTCTACTGTACCCCCAATAAGAGAAATTTAATTCCCCACTCCCTCTGCACATCAAGCCAGAATGACAAACTTTCAATAGTAGGGCACTGTGCAGGTACCCTTTCAGATCTGTCTTCACAACATGTGCTCAGAAGTTGAGTATTTGTCAACTGTGACAAAAAAAAAGACAAATGTAAAATCTTTTAACTTGCCAAGTCATAGCCTCAGAACAGAAGCTTCTGGAGACTTCAGTAAAGCTCTGCAAACTTGTGGAGCTTTCTTGTAGTCAGTACTTCTATCTCCCAGCCCTTATGGTTAGGACAGAAAGTTAATGAGTACAGTTTTAACTTTGTAATCTCAAGAAGGGCAATATAGAAATGGGAAGAGGATTCCTGGCCTTCACAAGGCAGAGCAAGACAAACTGCAGCAGGAAACCTCCCACCTAGGTATTGCAAAACAACACAGATGAATAAAGAGGTTGAAAGTACGCATACATCAGGATGCCAAGCAAGTTATTTGCATCTGATGAATCCAGGATGTAAGAGAGGATGGACAGGCAGATCTCTCAGGCTGCTTCCAACTCAGCTAGTCAATCTACACCACATGTAGATTACCTAAATTGCTCCAGGCATGTCTGCATCCCCCAGTGGCACAGTCTTCATTAGAGATTCAGGTGTTAGCTGTGAGCAGGCTTGTAAGCCAATACAGCACTCGGTGAAATACTAGCTTAGGTCTTGGAAGCAATATAGATGTCTTCTTTAGCCTATACTCATTCATTTGCTTGTCTCTACCTTCCTGAAGCAGATTCCTCCCTTAATATATTTTCAAAATAACTATCTCCTCTGCCCCCAAAAAAACTAAATCTCCACAGGACACATCTGTAGATAATAAATTCATGTATGTTGCAGGGGGAGAAAGAAATATATCTTATTAAAGGAATGGGAACATCTCTGAGCTTTTATTGTAAAATTGAAGCTTCTATTAAGCTTTTTTAATATATTGTTTTCTTTAATATATTCTTAAAGAATTTGCAGCAAATGGTCTTACAAAACTTCTCAGGATTTTGCTTGTGCAAATATAGTACTCCTTACTTGTGTTTAGTCTATTTCTGTATGAATAGTGGAAAATATGGCAATGCATTTACTATTAGACAACTTGTAAACAACTATGTGTATTATTTTAGTTAGACAGCCTATCTCTGCATTCAATTCATAAATGTTTGAAATTACAGTAAAGGCTAAAAGTTATAATGGATGAAAACAGACTGGAGTGGCAGAACCAAGTTCCCAAAGCAATTGAATGCACTGAACCAAACATTTATGCTTGTTGTTAAGTGAGTAACATGGCAAAAACTACCTGCAAACTGAAAATTATCATCAAATTATCAGCAAATCTGACCCACATTTGCACCATGAAGCCTGACAGGAAAAACAGAGCTTTGATTGAGTCTTTCTAGCAGGCTAAAACCTCTCAGGAATCACAGAAATAAGTGTTCCACCCGCGATGAGACATGGGACCTTTCACATTTACTAATCCCCTCTGGTTTACATCGGACAGTTTGATTTTTCTAACAGATGCTAACTTTTAATGCTTTTGTTAATTAGAAAAAATTAATAGGTTTAAAAATGCAAATATCTAACAGTCTCAAACAAGTTCTGCCACACCTTCACGTCACTGTTGAGGAACAGGACAAGTTCCCATATCACTGTTTGTTTCTGGGTGCAGCACTGCATTTTCAGTTGTGCCAAATGGGAAATCCCTGATAGCGAGATGACGGCCTTTAGTTTGCTTGTGAGGGAAAAGGCACTAAAACCTCCTACAGGAGGCTGGCATTGTGCACTCAGGTAATGCATTGCAACCGTGGTCAGTCACACCTCCAGCTACAGGGTGGCTATGCTCAGTACTGATTTTCTGAAAAAAGCTGGGACCAGCAAAAGAGGTGTAAAATATTACACCACAAAAACCAAAAGGAAACTAGTACTCAAGGAATTTCACAGGATGGAATAAAAACCCAGAAGCTAAAATATCCTTCAAATTAATAATTTTTAAAATCATACTTTCATAGGCACCATTAGAAATACTTTTCAGGGTGACATTTCTGATACACATTTCATTCTCGAGCAGAGGAATTTGGAATTTTTTTACCCTTTCAGAGTTTTTTGTTACGCTTTCAGATACACTTGCCCAGGCAAACAGCTCTTTTTCTTCCAAAACAGTAGGCTTTGATCAGGAGTCAGCTAACCTCTCTGAGATGCAGTTGGAAAGTGAAATAAGTATTACTGACTCTAGTAGTTTGTGCATCTGGTATTGGGGCTTTGTTGCTATTGGGGTAAGGGGTTTTGTTTGGGTTTTGTTTGTTTGTTTGGGTTTGTTTTGTTTGAGTGTTTTTTGTTGTTGTTGTTTTGTTGGTTTTTTTCCTGTTCCTGTTCCTAGTTAAAGATTGCTGACTTTTTTACTCAGTACAGCTTCTTACTCCCACCATCCCCACAGAAAATTCTCATGCTGTCCTTCTGTCATCCTCTGTTGTCATTGGAATACGATCTGATTTTCAGCTGCCTCTCTCCATCTTTTCCTTTTTCTACTCTACATTCAAATTGGTTCAAAATAAAAGCAGCCTGTTTGTTGACCCCAGTTACAATGCAAAGATTATTTGGGATAGAGTGAAAAAGGACGTGCCTGTCTCAACCCAAAGATTGTGGGGAAATGTATGCAATAAAGTGTTTATAACAGCCAGTTCAAGTTTCTCTTTTCCCAGTTTTAAAAACAGGCATGCCATTAATACCTCTGCTCAGGTGTTCACCTGTTAAATCACAGAGCTGGATTCAAATTAATTTCTGCTTCCCCCTGGGATTTCTTAGCTGCAGAGCAGCACAGGTGCCCCTTAAGTAGTGAGATTTTGAGGTCTAGAGCAGCAGATGTCACTTTCAAAGGAAGGAGAGCAGCACACCCTTGGTAACAAGCGAGCACAGACAGACTGCTGCCCCTCAGCAGAGGGAGGATCGGAGCTCCGTGCGGAGCGGGCACGGGCGGTGCGTGCCGGCCTGGCAGAGCTGCGGGGGCACTCACCTCAGCGCGCTGCCGGCCTCCTCATCCGAGGAGCTCCCGCTGCAGATGTTGCCGAAGGAGTGGCTGGGCTTCAGCTTGGGCTCCTCGCACTCTGAGGCGGGCTCTCTTTTCTTCCTCCTGCCGAAGAGCTTCTTGAAAGGCTGGAACTTGCCTGCCTTTTTCTTGTCTGCGGGTGAGAAGACAGAGCGGCGCGGGGCTGAGGGAGGCGGCAGGACGCGCACGCCGCTGCAGAGGAGGAGCGGGGTCAAAGAGCGAGGCGGCAGCGGCAGCAGCAGCCCGGAGCAGCCCGGCCCTCGCCATGGAAATGCCGGGCTGCAACTTGCTGGGGACGCGTCACACCGACAGAGCAAAGGCAGGAGCGCTCCAACCTCTGCTCCTGGCTTTAAGGATCTGCAGCCAAACGTTTGGATCAACAGAAAGGATAATTTTGCAGGGCCAGAGCATAACAATGCAGGGGGGTTAGGTTTTATTCCAAAGTTTTGACCATTTTACCAAAAGACAAGCACTGCTTTGGTCACCCCACTTTGGAAGGGGCTGGATCCTCTGCTTTGAGCTGAAAGAAATTGAAAACAAACAGCTGTGTTTTTAGCTATGTGGCCTCATAACTAGACAAGTCAATTTACAAATGAACGAAGAGAATAGGGTAAATTCTGTTGGTTTGTACTGGGTTCCTTCAGTAAACATCCAGCTTTATATCAGCAAAGTCAATACATTTCTCTTTCTTCTTCCCCAAGTAACTGAGGATAGAATTTGACCAAACATTTTTTTTCCTTGAGACACTGAAATTTTCAAAGCTACACCAAAAAAAGCACAGCAAAACCACGAAACATACATGAAGACAAGAACAAGAAATAAAAAAGTTAACCAGGAAAAAAATAACCTTTTTTCTTTCACCAATGACTGGAAAAAAATAAAGGCAGCTCCAAACTACTATCCTCCCATCTATTAAAAAGAAGTACCACGAGTTTCTTGTTAACCACTGTCAAGAATGGGTTAATTTCTCGGAGCTGGGATGAATCAAAGAATACATAAAACATAATAACTGTTAAAGCACTTTATTCCTCCTAGGCTTTACCTTAATTTTGCATTAAATCTACTTAAAATAAACTAGTTGGGTTTTTTCTTTGTCTTATTTTAAAGCCCCAACATTCAGCCTTCTATCATAATCTAGTTTAAGAAGCATCATGTTGTACTGGTGACAAATATTTTCATGACCTAATTACATTCCTGTAAGTGCTTTTCTCACAGGCTGTGTGCACACACTTTCCTCAGCATGCTCTGCTCTTCCTGTGGGCTGGGGCTCAGCAGAAAGCCCTGGGTTGGTGGCAAAGTGCATGCAGGCCCTGTAGGAACTTTTGACCAGGAAACCTGGAATATTTTCTAGTGCAATAGCATTCTTTAGTTCCACCTTGGGTTTTACACTCTGCTATACCTAAGCAGGATAAAGCAGCATCTGGGTAACACGCCTTTGTAGTCACTGGAAGAATAGCTGCAGGGTTTTCAGTGGGAGAAAATGTGCCCAAGCATATTTAACCTTCCAATGGCAAGTGGTTTCCAAACTATTGTAGTGCCAGAGAGCCCAAGCTGAGTGCAGCATGGCATCGAACTTACACACAGTTCACCTATCTGTATCTGATAATGGGGGAAGTAAGAAATCTACATTGAAACTACAAAGTGAAAGACACAAGAGGTAATAATTCTGCACTTCCTTTACAGATCCATGAGAAGTTCACACAAATGTAATTCTTCTTCTTGGGCAGTCAGGATATACAGCATTTGTGCAACTTCATTAAAACCTCAGGACATCGGAGCAGCAGCATAAAAATAAAAAGCTGAATAGCTGAATTATGAACTTCAAATTCAGGCCCAGCATCAGAATTTTCCAGTCCAGAATCACTGACTCACAATAAGCAGATGACAAAAACAACAACTGGAACAGCAGTTTTAGAAGTGTAGAAGAAAACGGGACATGGAAGATTACCTGTCTCCCAGCCCTGCTTTCCATAAGCAGATCAACTCGCATCTCCAGCCAGACCCACTGCTTGCTGCTCAATTCTGCCTTTAGATATATGTAGAATGTATTTATATATAATAGAATGTATTCCTATATGAAGCTCCTAAAAGACAGGCAGGCACTTATGCAGAGAAAGAGAGAAATAATTGCTCTGGGCCATAACTGCTCTGACCCTTTACATGCTTCAGAAACTGACTGCAAAACACCATAAATCAAATGGTAGAGCATATAGGACAGAAAGCATCGGTATCAGACACAAGATTGGGTAGAAGAGCTATTTGTTCAGAGTTCTCACCTTGCTTGTTCCCTCAGCTTTCTTCAAAAGGAAAAGTTGCATGATGCCAATTTTGCTGGTTAATGTAATTTACTGCATAAATCAATTCAACTACAGCATTTTTAAAAAAATGTTCTCACCACGTCATTCATTCGCATTACTCTTGTCCCCTCCTCTTTTCAAGATCTTCAGATTTCAAGATCTTCTGTGAATTGCCTCACAGACTCTAAATCTACAGTACTGATTCACCAACTATGAGTCTAGTGTTGAACAAACATAACAGGTCAACACAGCTTTCATTTCATCAGAATGGGTGAAAACCAACACACTTATCTGCAGCCAAGATCTGCTTTTCCCCATGTGATTTAACATGTCCCTTAGCTGTCTCCTTGCTGCACACCCATCATCACAGCTGTCACATTACTACGCATGAATTCTTTAAATCAGGCTTTGTGACTCATTCCAAAGCCAAAGAACATCCTGCCCTGCACAGGCTGCTTGTGCTTTTCTCCATCCTACCAGGTTTCTAAGGAGGGGATGCCTGACCACTAAGACAAAGTCTGTTTATGTAAACTTTTCACAAGATCTTATGGAGGAAGATGTGGGATGATACTGCAGGGTGAAATGTTTCCTGTAACAGTAAAACAAGTACAAAATGTATTCCAAACATCAGCACTGCAGC
Organism: Phylloscopus collybita; assembly: GCA_027886175.1. NCBI lineage: Eukaryota > Metazoa > Chordata > Aves > Passeriformes > Phylloscopidae > Phylloscopus > Phylloscopus collybita. The sequence continues at coordinate 26,180,495 of JAJNNQ010000009.1, read as the reverse complement.
AGACAATTCTCTGCCCAAAAGCCTTTTGAGTCTGTAATTTTCAAACACAAGTCATCCCTTCCGTCCATCTGTACTGCTGAGAGAAAAGAATGGGATAGGAAAGGATGTAAGATGGGACATTCAGTGGTGTCAACTTGCAACAAGGACAATTGCTGGGAGAGCCAGGAAACAAGTCAGCTTGTATGTGCCATTTGCTTCTCTCCTTAATCACTTTAATGGAATCCTACAGATGCAACCCCAGGAGACCAAGGGAAATAAGCAATTAAACCCTTTTCCCTGTCTGTTTAACAAGTTTATCTTGTTCAAATCACTGTAAACAGTTAACAGTAAACCAGTTTTGAATCACAGAATAACATAAGGCGTGAAGGTGACAGATAAACAAGGTTGGATACACTAGCTAGGATAACACAGCACATATGGTAGGCGCTCCCTTCTCAGCTACTAGAAGAGTAGCAGAGCAGATTAGAATAATCTGTAACCTGTCATATAATTTGTTGGATGCACAAAGACATGCAGTGCCTAACACAGAGCCAGTTAAAGCGGAGAGCATTGGCACCACTTAGGCAGCGCATGGTGCCTCCGCTCCCGATGAGAGAGGGGAGCAGCTTCTCCTCTTGCAGTCTCTCTTTTGTGCTCTCCAAGAAAGATGAAGGTGGGTGCAATGGCCTTTATTGCCAGGAAATCAGGAGCAGCCTTTGGACTCCAGCTGGCAGTCTTATCGATATGCCAGCTGAAAATTCCCCATAAAATAGCTTGCAGTTAAATTGCTCAACTCCATTGGGACTCCCAGGCTGTGACACCTTTCAGAAACAGCACAGAATCCTCACCACAAGCACAGGCCAAAGACTTAACTACCATGATTATAGAAGGAAGAGATTTAAATTATTGGAAAGGAAGTGAGCAGTGTATTCCAGACAACAGGCAGGGGTGAGGTTATGCCACTGGATGGGATAAAGGACAGGTTGATGCCCCTGAAAATATCTGAAAAACAGTTTTCAAGCAAAGCAAACTTAACATGAGAAACAGAAAGACTCACATAATCATAGAAGAGACACCTAAATATTTAACAAGGTGTTGATTCATTGCAGCTTTTCCTATTTGGTGCAGTGCTGGGGCCACTCACAGTGTGGGTGAGGAAACCTGGTTGTCTGTGAGCAGAGCTGACCAAGCACAGGAATCATCTGGTGGGTAGAGAATTGATTGTTGTGGCAAAACACAAATAGAAGCAGGATGCATAGTGTCAATTTGAATTTTAAGTTACTATGACCAAGATTTTTCAAGCCCCAGTTTTGAAATGGGATTTGCAAATATTTCACAGAATTTTTTTGCTCATTATATGAAATCCAGCACCTGTCTGTGGCACGAGATATTGCACAGGAGCTGTCTCCAACATTATGTGTTCTTTTTTAGTGAATTTAATGGCTATAAAATGTAATGAACTAGATTAATGAGATTATGGATTATTTAATTGAATAGATATTTCTATAAAGAATGTAGGGAATGGAAATCCATATGGATATAGCATTGAGAACTGTGTGGCAGAGAGAGGACAAGTGGTTACTGGGCTGTAGGCACAATACAGCAGCCAAGGTGGAAAAGGGGACTAAAAGATATTAAGAGGATAAGTTGACTGACATTTCTCTTTGCATCCCTACAACAGAAAAATGCTGCTATGGTACACATTGTCAGTATCACTATTTAAAAAAAAACCCCTCAATTTCAAGCTAATGATATGCTTATTGATGCTCTTTTTAAAATAACTCAGGATGTATCCACTACAATAAAGCACTGCCCTATTGAGCACTGGATTGGCCAGGCATCTGCAAAAACATCTTTGCTTTTCAGGTCTCCACCAAAAATGCTGCCTTCCTTCCCCCTATCCTAGTTCTAATGGCATAGAGCGTCTCTGGGCAAACTAGGATTGGCAGTTGCTTCCAGCTTTCCTACCCACTCCACATCTCAGTACATCCATTTCTGTGAGATGTCAGAGATGTTAGTTTTTGCTGATAAATTTTCAGTGCTCCCTGGAGAGCTGTTTCCACTCCTCCAGAAAAGGGAAAGAAATTGTTTGGAATCAAGGAGGAAGAGGGCAGGCTTTGCTCTGCTTCACCGTGTTCCCATGTTTTAAAATAGGTGTGAGCTTCTGTACCTGTGGGTAGCTCATCTGATTTCACAGGGAAAACTGGTTTCTGGACATTCTCTGTTTTCATAACCTGCCCTCAACCCATTGCCCTCTCTTCCATAGGTAGCTGGGGTTGATAGATAGACACAGTCCAGATATACAAAGCAGGCACAACCACCAAAGAACCATTTAAGAGAACAAACAAAAACACCAAAGAAACATTTAAGAGAACACACAGGGAATAAAGACTGACATTAAAAAAAAAAAAAAGACTGATGCTCAGACTCAATAATGTAACTTCCCAGAAATGGGTGAGACATTTAGTGATAGCACATAACAGTAATAAAGCTGGCAATATGCAATAGTCCCATGCTGACAGAGATAATACCACCTGACGTAACATCAATACCTGAGAAACATTAAATGAAAACAAGATTGAGAGGTATCAAAGGCGTCAAATTGATGTAGCCACAATGGTCTAATGAAACACCTTGGCAAAGCAAAGGAAAAATAGTGGGCCATTACTTGCCTGTTTTTCCAAGAGTATCAGGTGATCTTACAAGAGATACTATTTCTTGCAAACCTTGTCCCAGAGAGGTGGGGTATTCTTGGATTACCTGATATAAACTAGTAATACTACCTAAAGTATCCATAACACAGCAAGAACGAATCTTACTTTCCAGAAACATTTATTTTCCCTTGCCATCTGCAGAAGCAAAAAACATTTTCATAAAAACCAGCCCATTTTGTGATTTTTCTTTCTCCCAAAGACTGTATTTTCCACAGAAACCTTACGTGGCTGAGATAGTCAGCTGTAAGGAGACATGTACGAATCATTGTAACAGAGTCTATTAATGTTCAAGCATCATATAAATATGTTTTGTCATGCAGAGCAAGGAAACAGCTATTTCAACACTTCTCTTGATACAAGGAAGTACCTTCTTGAAGGTAAAAGGACTTAATTTCTACTGTGTGAGGTTTGGCACAGTGGTCTTTTCAAATAACAAAGAAATATATATGAAGAAGAGAAGTGAATAAAATTTTTAAAATGTTTGGATGACCTTAAGAAGAAGAACTAGAGCTAAGTAACTATTCACTTCTTCAGTCTCATTTACTATGGCAAAAGTCTCCTTTCACTTCTGAGCTGCTGTTCTCCTCTTTTCCCCACCTTTTAAAATCTTCCCAGCCAATTTTTGTATTTCTGTACCTTCTGTTTTCATCCAGCATCACAATCAGTGGTCTTAGAGGTCAGAGAGCCCGATTCATCCAACCCTTTGTTTTAACACTGACATTCTGCCTTCTTCATCCATCCCACTGCCCTCCTTGGGCAGCACCTATGGTTCGGAGAAGACACTGCCCTCCAAAAAACACAACCAGACTTGGAGCAGGTAGCTCATTTTGGGAATGGGTGAGGTAGGCTGGGGATAGCAGAGACTTCCAGCAGGGAAGACAGTATGAGAAAACTAGTATAAACTTCAGGAGCAAACCCTAATGCAGCCAAGGAGCATTCTTCTTCCAGGGGAAAGCCCCAGTTACAGGCTACACAGTGAGTCGTCAGAGGGTGTAAAAAAGTTGGAATTCACATCTTGAGGACAGTAAGAATGGGTAGTGGAGTTCATACCTATGAGGACATTTGAGAAAGGGTTAGGTAAATGCACTAGATACAATCGAGATGCTGGGCTGCACTGCAGGACGTATCCAATAAGATAAAACCTGCTTGTTATAGCTCTGGGCGCAGGGATGCACGTGAGGCTTTTGGAAAGGAGGAGACCGCAATAGCTTCTGATTCACCAACAAAATATTATGTAACAGAAGGGAGAAAGCTTTGTTTTACTAGTGCAAGGCTCACTAACTCAAGTTATTAATGATGGGAGACCCTTTTGCTGTGCTGGATTTTATCTGAGGTTTCCAGACCTGCTTTAAACACTTGATGTCAATCAATAAAGAGATGTTGGATCATTATTTCCTTCTCAGAAAAAAAAAAAAAAAGGTAAAACATGGGATTCCCTCAGCAGGTTAATTTCTTACATGGGAAAGAAGTCCTGGCCATGCTGCCTGCACGTGAAAAGATAAACCTCCTTAAGGCAAAGCTACTTCCCTGAGGCCCCATGTCAGAGCAGTCCAAAGTCCAAGGAGCACCATGTGCACTGGACAAACAGCTCCCACTGCCCCTCCCCAGCTGCCAGAGGTCATTTATACCTCCTCAAGGCTGGCAAATCACAATTTCTAAGATCATTCTTGCAAGGGATTGCATTACATGAACACGCTTTCATGCCCCTCAATCTCTAAATAAATCCTGTCAACATTTTTAGATCCATACCACCTCCAGTTTTCCACTGGTGAGAGGAGGAGCTTTCACCATCACAGAAATTATTGTCTTACCATAGAAAATGTTAGTTTTCATGAAGAGAGCATGAAACTCATAGACCAAACCTCTTCAGTGGTAAGGCAGAAGTGCTACTAGCATGCTGCTGAGTTCTATCAATAAGCAAAAGCCGAGAAGTACCCTGACCTCAAAGGACAGTCAGAGTGCTATGCCAGAAAATCTGGATGGCTGGAGGACTGGGATAACTGGGATAGAAATGAGCTGAAGTATTATGTACAAATTCATTCCTTTAGGGCCTATTGCTGAGGTGTCCCAGATCAGCTAGAAATGGGTGAGAAGACAGATGTGACCATTCCAGCTGATCACAGGATAATTATAAGCCAGCACTGCTGAAAAAGTTCAATGTCCTCCTTTTGAAAGGGCTCTGTGGAGTGGCAGGGGTTACTGCCCAAGCAAGGGGCTGGAGAGCCCACTGACTAATAACTCACTAGGGGCTAATAAATCAAGGCTGTAAGAAAGCAAGTACATCCAATATATTTTAGATTGGGATTTGGATTTTTTTCCTTTTTTTCTTTAAGGGAAACAACAAACTAATACATTACTGAGTCATTATGACACAAAACAAATTCTCTCTTCAATGTCACATAAAGGCAATATTATTGGATAAAATTTCATGTCATGGTGTACAATCAGATGCATTATTTCTGCTTTTAATGGCTAACACAAACTGAGACAGTACAGACATAGATACTCAGAGTGATTTTTTCCATTTTTGCAGTTTTAGCATGACATATTTTACAATGACAAACATATATGAATTTTAAATTTGCAATTGACATGAACTGCTAGAATATTTTAGATAGGTCAGATTAAATAGAGAGAGTCAGATTTTCATTTTATGAATTTACCTACTCGCTAGTCATAAGAGATGTTAGCAGGTTTTCTTGGATCTGCAATAGATCTTTTGAGTTAGGGCAGCTCCATGATGAAGTAAAAATACATTTTAAAAAGTTCCAACATAGTCTAGCTCTAAATGAAGAGGAAGGAGATTAGAAGAAGGAGAAATCTCAACACTTGCCTGTGTGTTTTCTTTCAAAGTTCTGAGAATTATGAAGTGATATAGAAAACACAGGAGTAAAAGGGGTATTCTAAGCAAATTATTAACTGCTCCAGTGAACATATTAAATTAATAAGTTCTTCACTAAATTTTATAAGGGTAAAACTGAACAGAAGGCAGTAAATCCACCTCCCCTCCCCAGATTAAAGGAACTAAAATGTCAGGATCATCTCTAATTTTTGCAATGAATCACAAGACCCCCATATTTGAGCAACCTGAAAGCCAAGTTAAATCTGACCTCAGGCAGAATGTGTCTCAGAATTAAAACAACTTGTGTTGATCTGTGGTTTCACAGAATTAAATCATGCTGTTGTGGTTTACAACTCCATAGTAAAACAAAGAAAATAAACCATATCTTAAGAAAAGAGCTGCACAAACCATAGCAATCACAAATTCTACAGCAAACTTTGGTAAAAAGCAAAGGCCAAAGTCAAAGTTTGCATGGTGAAAACCACAGTGAAGAGAAGCATGGAGCTGGGAACAGTTCTGTTTTGTTAAGTGTTTGAGGATTTTTTAACTTCTGGAGGAAGCCAAATTTCAACTTCCTTGGGCAAGGTAGACAGAAGGAATCGTGCCACTCATTCCCCAGACTGGCATATCCCCAAAATATCACAGGAAGTAACTTCAGTCAGCAGCACAGGGGCTGAAGAACCTGCTCTGTGTTCCACTCCAAAGCCTGGAAGCACTGTGCTCTCACATGGAGCCATCACTTCTCCTGGAGCTGTGCAAAGCCGTGGCAGAAGGACACCTTTGGCTCCTCACTGCTCCCCCTGCGCCTTCCTGCTGCACACTTCTCTTCCCCAACCACCTCGCCAGGCTCATTTGCTCCTTCTGACAATCAAATCCTCTGATACTGACACAAATTGCGGCCAGATTAAGATTTGGGGCATCTGTCTTGAGTCTGGGATATTGCCTGTTTAACAAATGTCTGGATTTTTGTTGTCTGAGCAACTTTTATTGCATACACAGGCCCAGATTATCATCCTCCTCAGGAAGAGCAGGCACTTCACTGAGATAGTTTCCATGTTGTTCAGGGACAAGATTTGTTTTCTGGGCATGTCAGCAGGAGAGGATAGTCAGCTACTTGTATGTAGCCTGCAACTCCTCCTGCCCCTCTCTCATGTCCAGCATCACAACCTCACCTTGGCCCTGCACAGAGAACACCACCGTGCTGCAGTTCCACCTCTCCTGCTGACACTCCATTATTCCAGTCTGCTCTGGATCACCCTTTTGAGCACCAGGATTAGACGGCCATTTCCAGTTTTTTTCAGAAATTGCCAGTTTTTGTAACATAGATCACTATCAGCTGAAGCATGAAATTGGTGTCTTAATATTGACTGGGATGCTATGGAAAAAAAAAAAAAAGCTGCCCCAGAGGCAGCACTTAACCAACACTGTTAACAAAATTTCAGAAATAAGATTTTGAGCAGTTATACAGACCATGGAGATAAAACTGATCATCATACTAATTACTAATTATACTAGCATTGCACACATCTAAGCTAGCTGCTCCTTATCCATCACCTGTTCCTATATAGTGAGCAGGCAACAGGCTGAGGCACAAAGACAAACCTCAAACACACAACTTTTACACAGAAAGAGCAGATTAAAGACAATAACAGGAACATGTAGCTGCTTTCCAACACCCACAGCGGAGCCCTCACCCTGCGTTGTCTTCACCACCCAGGCCAAGCACAGACAAAAGATGCAAGTAAGACATTTTTGTGATAGGAAGAGAACTGTAAATCTTCAGGTTGAAGTTCTGGCAACTTTCTCAAACACTAGATCTGCTTTAGAAAAGGAGCTTATAATTGGCTCAATTTCTCATCTTGTCATTAATGTACCAAAGTCTACAGAATAATAAAATCGAGGTGATTGGTTTGCCTTTGCTTTCCAGAATTAAAACTAGAGGAGTGAGACATCTCTTGAAGTGCTTACTGACTGGAAAACAAAGAAATCTGATGAAGTTTTACCTTTTAGACCTACCTATAAATATCTAAGAGAAAAAAAGTCTTGAATAGTTTTCTTCTGATATTTGAAAAACTTACAATATTCACATCATAGAACACTCAGATGTATTTTGCCATCACAGTTATTTGGCTGAGTATATTAACATCTAACACTAATAAGTCGAAGCAGTCAGCCAAGTAAGATTTCTACTCCAAACAGAAATATCAAGAGGGGCTCTTTATAAATTCTGTAACATCAAAATAGAAAAAAATCCATCATACTACTGTGATGCTAGATGAAATCTCACCCTCTGTTCTATTTTATGAGGCTAGAATAAAATTAATTACTCATGAAGAAGCAAAATTAAAGAGGAGAAGAGAAGCAGCCATAAAGAGACGATACTCAAGCATTTATAAACCTAAAAATTTAAAACACTCTAATAATTTGAAATAATTTGAAAATAATTCAAATCCAAAATGGCCTTTGCACAAAAGCACAACTCCCTCTCTTCCTGAACTAAGACAACCAGAGATTTCTTTTTAAAACATCTTGCCTTTAGGTAGCGAGAGCAAAGAGAAAAACTATTTCCTATTTTCATGCCATTTTGGTTCCAGGCAAGGATTTGCCAGGCCAGGATGTGACTGATTGCACTAATCACACATCGTTCACTGTGCTGAGAATACAAAGCATTATCATCATTATACTGCTGAAATACATCAAATTTAGCCACACAAGGTGAACGTGATTAAACTTCACTGAGAGAGGAGACAGCGCTTTCTCTGAAGCATCACTTACCCTCTTTGGGATTTATTTACCGTTTACTACGAGCCAGAACAAAGAATGGAGGGGACTCAGGTGGCCAGGCAAATCACAAGGTCCCATGTGCTAGTGAGGATGGTTAAACATAACTATAGCCAAGGGAATTTAATGCATTGTAGATTGCAGGATATGACATCAAGATGAGCCCTCGAGTGAAACTCAAGCGTGCAGTTTGTAAGCCTTGGGAAGACACTGGGAGTGCAGGCTGTGTCTGTCATAGTCTGAGGGGCTGCAGCAGCTGTGACACCCCAGGGACCAGCCAAGTGCTATGTCTCATGATGCAACATCATTCCAGAAAATTGTTACTTGTACAGGGCATCTTTTGGCAGGTCAGATACCTTCCAGCTGCTCCAGTCCAATGGCAAGACCAAGGAACGGAAATCCTCTCCTGGATCTGACTAGTGCCAGGGTGTGTCTGTCTAGTGTGGATGGAAGCTGGGGTCCATTTCAGCAGCTCTAAATACTTGTTTCCTAGCTGCTGAAGCAAAATTTTGCTTCCTGCAAGCAGCTTGGTACAGGACTGGGTGTCCTGTTAAGGGAAGTTCACAGCAAGAGTCAGAGGAAGCCCGTGTTGACCAAACTGCATTTATCTCCCTTCCTTAACCACTTCTCTGACATCACACACTTCTTTACACCCTGCATAAACACCCTTCCACCTGATATCCCTGCTCTACTTGTAAAACTCACAGTCGAAGAGCACTCACTGTAAAAAATATCAGGGAGTGTAGATTTGGGAAAGGGCTGGGGCCAGAGGAGAGATCTGAACACTTATGGAGTTTTAACCCTTTTTACTTATTTTGTATCTGTTCTTAACTTACTAGACTACAAGTGCTCAGGAGCTGAGTCAGTGTTTTCCCATCCCTGTAAAGCATCACCTGGGGTTACAGTAACACATGCAAGTTTGAAAAGAATTCTAACAGTACAAATGTAATAAACAAGATGAGAGTTTTTAAATGTAATCTGTTTCCATTATGTGACCAACTATCCTCAAGAGATGCTCACAGCTCCCTCTGTGACCTATTTTGACACTGAAATAATGCAAATCATCTCAAAGTAAATCTGAGTTCTACTTTTTGAAACCTTGCTCATATGAAGGTTTCTGAAAGATTTGTCAAATATGCATATGGAAACAACCATAGCTGTTGGTTTGTCCTGTGGGATTAGAGAAGAGGAAAAGCAACACTTACGTCTAAAAATCCTGGGTGACGAGAACATTCATTCCAGTGCTGTGTGTTGGCTCTCTGTTAGATCCCCAGATCCTCATACCAAGTTTTCTACTGCATTTTCAGAAAAATCCTGATGCTCTAAATTACTGTGCTAATCTTTATCATTCTTTTAAAGAGCAGAGCTAAAGCCCAAAAGCCATATGTGCAGTAACACCCACCCAGGACAGTCAGAGGAAAGAACCATTTAATTTAGATATGTGAAATGACAGCACTGTCAACAATTGGAGGGTAACTTTACACGATGTACAAGTTAAGCTTAGGCTTCTCCCACCCCTTTCACCCCTCTTTTTGACTTTTTCAGACTAAGTCCTACATATTATATGGAAGAAAGGCCAGTTGCGGGGCAGGAATACATTGTAATGCCAATGCAGAATATCATCTCCTCCAGGATTTTTCCACTAGAGGATATGTCTCAATTGCAAGAAAAAAAGGCATTCCCTCCTTTTCTTTTTCTTGCTCTTGCGCTGTAGATTGTTTGAAGACAAATCTTAAAATTAAGGAACACACCACATCAGAAAAAATAGGACACTCTCCAGATATTCTGGGTTTTAGCTGGGCTTGACTTATCAGGTATGTCTCTATCTGATGGTAGAGTGATGACATATATAACAGGATATGGATTGTTCGTAAGGTGTTTGCAGAAAACATCTGAACAAATGCAATTTGTTCTCCTTTAGTTATAGTTAATACTACACATATCTGCTGTCTGGCTGATGAACTTGCACAAACAGTTTGAGTTTAAGTATTTCAGACTGTAAACTGAAAACTAATGGCAACTGATCTGCTGCATCACATGAGAAATCACTGGTTTATTGATGTTTAAAAAAATGCTGAACTAAAATGAGTGCAGTCACTTACATGTACATAAAACTTGTCATCTTCTTGCATACAGTGGATCACTGATGAATTTGGAAAAAGACTTCTGGAAAAATGCATACTTGGCATTATATATATACACATATATACATATATATATATATAAATATTCACTCACAGGAGGGCAGCCGCTACTTACTTTTAAGGTGCCACTTTGAAAATCACAGTCAAACATGTGACTAAAAATGTTGAAGTATCTGTACTTGGGTTTGGTAAACAGATTCCTGTAAGGGCATCACCCACATTGTATCCTAAATCTTCAGTAATGGCAAGGCAATCCAGATAGTATCTGGATAGCCACTTGATCAAGCAAGAGAAAATAAGAGAGCGGTGAGATTTTACAGAATCACAGAATCATTTAGGTTGGAGAGGACCTTTGAGATCATCAAGTCCCAACTATGACCTAACACCACCTTATCAACTAGACCATTGCACTAATTGCCACATTCAGTCTTCCTTAACACCTCCAGGGACGGTGACTCCTCCCTGAACAGCCCATTCCAATGCCCAATCAACCCTTCTGTGAAGAACTTCTTCCTAATCTCCACCTTAAACCTCCCCTGGTGCAGCTTAAGACTGTCCTCTTGTCCTGCCACTGGTTGCCTGGGAGAAGAGACCCACCCCCACCTGGCTATAGCTTCCACTACTTTGCAATAAACAGCTACTTGAATGGCTTTTAAAAACACTGTAATATTTTTACTAAGTTCTTCTAAAAGCAGAGGGAAGTGTTTTCACCAGTTTCATATAAATAAAGCATTCAGAACAAAGTCCAAGGGGACACTGGATAGAAGCTGAAACGGGCTATCTACCTGTATTTCCTCCTCCTCAAGGTGCCTTGGTACATCCTTGCAACTGATATCCAGCTGCAAGCCTTGCCAGCTGGCCAGTGCTTCAGCCTGGCAGCACTTAAGGCAGTCCACTGCTGCATGCACACCACATGCACTGTGCATTACTGTAAAGGAGGCCAAAAGCCCCTTAACCAAAGGATTTGAAATTAGCTGGGACCAAGAAAGAGGGAAGAAAGGATGGCTGTTAAAATGAGTGCAAGGTCCCAGGAAGGATCAGAAGATACAGCATTCTGTGTTGCTTCCTTATAATAGCAAATGTTTACCTGAACTGTCTGCCACAAAACTTCCTGTAGAAAAGTCATCAGAGACCCCAAGAAACAAACTCTGAAACAAATCACCCTTTGCAGCCATGGTGGAAACACGTGCTTACAGCACAGCAGGATCCCAAGTAGCAGCTCTGGAGACCTCTGTCCTGGGGAACACACACAGAGGTATCACCAGCATTACTTGGCCTCTATCAGAACCAGCCCAGACTGAAGGGGGAAGGGGGCTTACTTTGCTTTGTTTCTTTCACTGGAAAGAGTTTTTGTTCCACGATCCACAGTGGGGAAATACAATATGGCTGTAAGCCCCTCAGGGTGTTGAGGGGCAAGGGCACAGCCTCCAAGGCAGCCTTGCCAAACCAGGACTTTGCTCTCCTCTGCTGGAATGGGCTCCATGCCATAGCTTGTAAGTGTTGAGGACCTGACCTCACTGTGAACAGCTGTGTCCCCCTGCCCTGCCCTCCTGGACCATGCCACCAGACTGGTAATGTTTGTTTGTACCTGTTCTTCAGGGTACTCCAAGCACCCTCTGCAGTGTCAGCCTCTTATTATCCTCCAGCACCCGAGTCATCAGCTGAGGCAAGTGTAGCCACAGAGCAGCTGGTCATCCCTGCTTTAGGCTATGTTGTGAAATGGGACAGGCACTCTGTTCTACAGGATAAAGAGGACACCTCATTTAGGCAAACAGCATTCCAGAATACAAATTAAAAGTAGTCTGTCATGGGAGAAGAACATGAAGAGGTTGCATCTTTGGAGTGAGACAACAAGATTTTAATCTCACTATCTAGTAAGGAACCAGAAAACAAGAGGACAAAAGTCAACTGGGTTGAGATGTCTAATTAGTTCATGAAGCATTTTACTGGAAGTATAATTTTACAGGCATAGCAAAGCAAGAGGTACTAATTAGCTGCAGCTCATTAAGTGTAAGATGTTTAGTAATTTAGGAAAAATGAATGCAGACATGGCAAAGTTGCTACAGACAAGAATTCCACATAGCTGAGTGTCACATTTCCAACAGCAGCCAGTCTGCTCAAGAAGCAGAGGAGTAATTTGCAATTCAGTCCTGACCCGTGGGGACAGGCAGGCAGACCATGCATTCCAGCTTTTCTGAAAGAAATATTAAAAGACAAAAATAATGAATGCTTTCACTACAAATGACCAGGTGAGACAATTAGGATCTGTCTCCACCCATGAGCTATTAAGACTTCATGTTCAATCTATAGAAAGCATTATTACCTTAAGTAGAGAGCTTTTGGATATATAAATGAGCTGTGTCCACATTCTCATCCTTTAGACTCCTGCTAATACTTATGCAGGAGTAAGATAAGTCATACTTACCTCTTGGTAAAATACATCCTTCTTAGGGAAACAGAAACAAACAAACATCCCAGGTAAGATATTACCAACAAGATTTTAGTTGCGTAATATTTTCAAAACTTGCTCTTTACGCAGGGTAAATTTGTTGAGCAGGAGAGAGTTCAGAAACTATTGCACATACCAGGATAGAAAAGGGACTTAAAACAAAGACAAAATAAAGCCCTAGCAGGGAATCAGGTTCTGTGAACAAGACCACCGAAGCGTACAGAAATGTCATCACTCACTTCAGCTGGAAGGCTGGAAAAATGTAGATATTCTCTACCTTTCTGCTTTTAATCCCATCCATGAAACACAAGTACCCCCAGAGAAATCATATGTAATTTAGCTAATCCTTTTTCAATTACAAAAGGCAGTGGCTATAGGCAAAGGTTTCCTAGAACAGCAACTTTCAGAGAAGTGTCACAATGACACTGTATCACACTCATCCCCTACAACTGTCTGCCAGGGCTTTTCAAGCCTCTGTGGTAGTACTGTACAGAGATCTACCTCAAACCCAGTGTAAGGCAAGACAGCAATGAGCCATTTTATTTGGTGTAACTGTAGAGCAAATAGTTCCCCATAAAAGTAGGCACCAAATTCTGGGAAAGTCTGGGCCTAAAATTTGCAGTTCAATTATGGCTTAACTAATAACAGCTAACACAAGTGTAAAAGCCACATGAGAAACAGTTTCCTTCCCACAGTCCACTGGTGAAGCAGCCTACAAAAAGAAAACTAAAAAAGTCTGAAAACTTCACAAAAGTAAATTCTTTTCTTTGTACTGAATGGACATGCTGTACTCCCACTCCTTTACATAGGAAGTTAACAGCGTCTTTGTGTCAAGCCTACTCGCTTTTTCTCAACAAAATAGAAATTAAAGAGCCATATGAATTATTAACAGATGACAACAGAGAACTAGCCAGGTATTTCAAACACTTGTGTCTCTTCTTCCTACATGAATTCCTCAATAGTACATGCAAAGTGTGTCTTCTTACTACTTCCATCATTTAAATCCGTGATTGGAGCTGATTAAATAACTTATTAAGAAGTAAAGGCTTTTTTTACATTCCTTTCTTTCTCCTTTCCCTGGGAGAACACTTGACCTGACTGTCAGTGACAAGGAGGCTTCATGCCTTGTTCTGAAGGACACTTGTTGATCAAGTGAGAGTCTTTTCCCCTCTTAATGCCTTTTGAGTACCACAAGCTCATGGAGAGCATCATGCAGTCCAGTGGAAACAGAGACGCTATTTACTTCTGAACTGGAATAGACATATAATGGGGAAATCTGAAAACAAACTACAGCCTTAGTCATATTACAGTGTTAACCATCATCTCACAGTAAAAGCAAGTCTTGTTTATTATAAACACTTTGGATGACCCCTCATCCCCAAACTGCCCCCTCCCCAACTCCCCCAAAACAGAGGCAAACAGGACACCACTACATGAATCCAACACCATTGCTTGACAGCATGCTTGCAATTTACACAAATGTACAAACTTAACACTGCTTCAGTCCATTCACATTTAACTCAAATAAATTCCGAATTTGTCAAAGAAACCCTGCGAATCCAATGCAAAAAATAAAAATGAACTTATGTTATGTTCAGTATCAGAACAACTGAAAGATATTTGAGAACTGACATAAGAAAACCCATCAAAATTAAAACTACAGTAGTAAACTTTAAAATAACGAACTTTTTGACAACTTTGAAAAATAATCCAGATGACCATAAAAGCATGTATTTTTCTATTTATTGAAAAATTTAAATCCATAAATTCTAAACTTTCATCAATTAAAAGGACCATTTCAAAAGGTATGGTAAAGCACAGCATCTGACATAACACAAATGAAGGAGTAAAGTTTCCCACAGTGGAGCAGAAACCCCCAAGTGATGCCTCAGGGAATTACCTGCAAGAACATTGACCAGAATAATCTCTCTGATTTGAATTTGACTGTGCTTCACACATACACTGGTTATTCTACCTGCCATAAAAATGGACAAAAGCAGCACATACATTAGCAGCAGCTCCTACTCAAAAACAAGAAGCATAGCACATTCCCCCCCTCAGCCAGCTCCCAGCTGAAAATGTTCCAGACTCAGCCACAAAAACTTAACAGTGAGCTTTTGAATGACAGGACATCATGTGCTCCATCAGTCAAGTACTTACAAGGTTTCTTAAACAAATTGATCATGCCTACAATTTCAGACGAAGTCAGAGAAACTTCAGACTTGATCTTCTCTGAGAAAGAAACAGAAGCCATGAAATCACCAAAGAGAAGGACTTGTTTGGCAGTTTTTGTTGTGATTTTAAAGAGAATTCTGAAGGATATACTGTAATGGATAGGAAGCTTGCAGGAACAGCCTTAAAAAATAAGCTGGGCATGTATTTCAGCACTCTGTTCTTATTTAGCACTTTCCCTGTGGAAAATGCCAAGGGAAGTTTCAACAACCAAGATGGTTTCAGATCAATAGATAAGACCTCCCAGCTGACCTTTCATTTGGTACATTGGTTTATGCAACTGCTTTTTGCTCAGTCTTCCCCAACCACAAAGCCAAAAATAGCCTTACCTTTCCCACAAGTGCAATTTGGTATTTAAGAGGCAACTCTTTATAGGTGCTATGAATAACAGCGGTGGTTTTTAAAAAGGTAAGAAAAATCCTGATACTATATTATCCATGGTTTTATCTTCACAACAGCAGTTTAATGTCAATAACTACCATGGCATCTGGAGGCTGAATTTTCCAAGAAAATTTATGCTAGACACCAGTATTTCCTGAAGCATCCTGAAGTACCATGAAAGGGATAAGCATAGGCATTCTGTGCTATTCGTCATGAAAGACGCAACAATGATGCAAATTCCTCCTAGAAAGCAATAAAGTTTTGAATAAATCCTAAAAGGGCTTCATTATGCAGTTCTCAGTCAACACTGGCTGAGCCAAATCATTCTACAGTACTTTTCTGTGCTCTGGATAGAACTTCCCATGGCTCCAGGAGTTCCTTTTGCACAGGTGCCAGTCTTCCACAAACAGATCTTAGCAACCAGGGCTTAAGGGAAAATATACCCAGTAAAGCTAGGCTCCCAGATCTGTAATTTGGCAGAGAACTGGGAGATCTAATTTTCAAATCTCCTGGGAACCAGGTAGCTTATGCAGTAAAATCCTTTACAGGAAATTAATGTTTTAGTGATGCCTTTTCAAATCTTTCTTGGTGATTGTTCAAAATCATGTCTTACAAGTTTTACCCAAAGACCAGCAACAAGTCACTAAGCTTAGGCCTTCTTATCCCAAAGGTGTTTAGACCATAAAATAGATCATAAAATTTAAGATCTAGCCAAAATTTTGCTTTCTCAATGTGAAACTGAAGTTCATGGTTGTCATCTAGTGCTAACAGAGGTCCTTGGAATTTTCATATCAATTGCAGAGACTCTTGAAGTAAGATAAAGCCTTCAACAGAGAGGAATTTTAATTAATCTATTGTACACTATGCATTTAATAGTATCTGATTTTTCAAATCTCCCTGTGTCAATTAAAAATGGTGTATGTGGAGAAATATTGAAGAATCCCAGGCTGCTTGGCAGTCCCTTTTTACTAAGCACTCTAAATACAGACATACAGAATAATTCCCCCAAACACAGACAAATGGGATTGAACTGGAAATAAGAGAAGATAAAATTGAGAGTAATATCCCCCTGTTGCTTTCTCCTCTGGGGTATCTCATACAGATTTGTTTTGGCATATACCAAGATTTATGTGTAATAATGACTTCAGCAACTTCTTTCTTTAGGGACACATTTTATTTCACAAATGATACACTCTCAGGAGCCACGAGAATGATTTTCACCCAATTTAATTTTTAATTAAAAATAGCTTTTAAAAAAAGGACAATAGAAAGATGAAATTGCTCTGGTCTGACAAAATACATGGCTTTTGACCCATCTATAAGGGGTTTTTTCTTCACTCCAACCCCTGACAGACCAAGGATTGTCTTCAGCAAATAAATCACTTCACCCAACCCCCTCAAGCCTTCTTCCAACAGCACAATACTGGATCTAGCATCCCTCCAAATAGCCAGCAAGCCAGGATTAATTAAGAGCATGAGAGCTTACAACAGGGCTTAGGACCATCAGAAAGGCTACACACGTACCTGAGCAAACACTCTCTGGATTCAGGTGTGGTCACTGCCCTGAGCAAATTCTGAAACTGTTTAGGTCCTTTGCACTTCAAACCCCATGACTAAGATTCACCTTGGAGACCAACAGATGAATATTACAATACTGAAAAGCACAGGTGTCAAGAGCTACCTGTCTTAGAGGGACTACCTAATGTAGCATCAAAGTTGGAGGTGCATGAATGACCACAAAACAGCCTCCTAGATGAGGACCATTAGCAGTATTTAATCATCACACAAGGTTATCAAAGGACTTTTTGTACCAGCAGCAGAGAATCAGCATCACTCACTCAACAGGTATGAGATAAGTGGTGGACAATCTGGTAATGAAGAGGCAGAAACCACTCTCCCTATAACTTCATAATATCAGCTTTATCTCAGTCACACCTAAACTGCCTGCTCCCAGTGTCACAGCCTTTCTCTGTTTAAGCAGGGATGAAAATTGAAATATAAGTTTTTGTTACACATCAAAACATTAAATGAAAGATGATTAAAAGGTGAAGTGACAAAATCAAACAATGCAAAGTTTAAAGAGAAAAAGTTTTCCTTCAATTTTCTTACATGAAAATAGGTTTTAATAGCTGAAAAGTGTAATGCAATAGACATTTAAAAGGTCTTAGTTTTTTCCCCAGACAACTCCAGTTCATGTAAATCCCCTAAAAAAATTAGGCACAGAATGTGTTTTGCTTTTACATCATCTTTTGCAGACTGCAATTATGTAATTTACATCACTGAATTGGTAGCAATGCCATGCACAATGCCAAACTGAAATTTTTGCCTCCTCTTGCCAGCTTAGCTAACTCCAAATTTCATCTTGATTTATTTTCAATGCAACAGAAAATGGAGGCGGTGGAACTTATAAAAGCTTGTTACATATAATTGTAGATAGGGAGGTTATTAATGCAAGCATAGATTTGGCATGGGTGCTAAACTCTTAAATTAGGAAGCACACCGCCAGAAAACTTACCTGCTTGTTAAAAACCTCACAGATCACCAACTCACTCAAGCACTCCAAAGCTACATGAGGTCAGTGGAGAATATTGAAGCTAGTAAAAGAAATCAAGAGAGCAGCAGAGAATGAAACCAGGCAAACCCCACTGGAACCAGGAAGTTTCTGATGAGTGGTTAGTGGTACAAAGGATGGGATGCATTATTTAGAGAAACATGTCCCACAGGAGCTACTCAGGAGGTGACAGAGAGTTCTCAAGCAATGTAGTTGGAATCTCGTTTCTCATGTGGCCCTTAAATGCTGCAAGTCCTAATGGAAGAACTTTCAAGTTAGCATAAAAAACCTGTCAATGTATGGCATTTGCAATGTAGTCATCTAAGCTCCTTCTTCAAACAAACTCTGCTAAGTATGACCAGCAGGTCAGCCTGGAACCCAGAGTGAGCTTTGAGAAAGACTTCTTTGGTTTCCTTGAGAGTGGACAGGTGCCCCACTTTCAGATAAACATCCCCAACAGCACAGTCCTCAGCAAAAGCATATAGGGTTGAAGGGAGCAGTATATCCCATATCCCTGGAGACATGCACCTCTGCCCTGGAGGAAGCACAGATGGCAGAGTGCATATTAACACCCCCCATGACACACCCCTCTGAAGGCAGACAAGGAATACCACTTGTCAGAGTTTTCAACACAATACTTCTCTGAAGTGCTGGCTTTATGCAAGCAAAGGCAAAATGATAATTTTTAAAATGTCTTTACCAGAAGTTGCAGTTGGAATGAAGCATGTCTTGCTTTAATCAACATACTTCAATGTTAATCAACATCAAGGTAAAACCTTGTGAGTATTGCTTCTTATCTTATTAAGCCACAAACCCTGTTTAATATTGCTCTATTATTGTCTTATCTTTGAGCAGCTAAATTTCTGCCAGGTTGGTTCAACTAACTGACTTACATTGATTGCCATGATTCTGACATTTCAAAAAAAAATCTGTTACACAACCAGAGCAGAAATAAAAACACTTGAGCAGCTGAAAGAGTAAAGCTGAATAAGGAGTGCTACAAAACAGGAACAGATTTAGGAATAATGAGGTCACCTCACACCTCAACACACGTGAAGTTATTCTGTTCACTCAAATAACTTCACATTTGGTAGTAGTCACAGCACAAAATAACACATCATTTTAAAGAGACAGATGCATTTTCAATGCTTTGGCTAATTAGCAAATAATTAATATTGAACAATACCATCATGTGTTCCCCTCCAGGTCTCTCCTGGCTTGACAGATGAAGAGAAAATTAAGAAGGGTGAAAAATGTTCCCTTCCTCCCCACATCATCCAAGTGAGACAGCCCTAATCTGGACATGTGGTTGCAGCTCCAGAGCATCAAGCAATCGTGGCATTTAGGGTGCTTCAGAAACATCTTGTGCCTGCTCGAGCACTCAAGTGTTGCTGTGGTGGTAGCATGAAAGATTTGCTTCTCAGCAGGTATTTTGGCTTTTCGGCCTTTCTTATTCCAGGTATCTGCAGTTCACTCTTTATTTAGCAAGGGAGAGATATACTATTAGCTTCCCTCCAAACTGCCAAGTCACACAAGGTAAAATTCAGAGCCATGAGGTCTGGAAGCGCCAGTGTTAAGGGTTTCCTGGCTGTGCAGAGGAGGTGAGGACCAGGGAGAGGCAGGAAGGCAAGGAGACCCATGTTCAAGTGACCAAAGATGAATGAACAACCAAGATGTGGACAAGAAAGTGAGGGATCCACACAAGCTTAAACCAGTTTGACTATTCGTGGATTGGTGATACCTGCACAGCCAAGAACTGGGTTATTTATGGTTTGGATTTTTTTAAAAAGCAGACCTAGAGACCATGTTATTTTTTTTTTTTGATATAGAGAGGAGTGCAGCAGTCTACATCTAATAAAAGAAAGTTCTAGATGTCAAAATTGTTCAAAAAGCATGACTACCTACTGAGATAAAGCATGATAGTGTTATCCCTAAAAGGAAGTTGGTATCTAAGCAAATACAGATTGGAATCACTGACTCATCCACCCTGGGCCTTTAAGGCAAATGGATGAAGAAATGACAGAAGGAAGGGAGCGGGGAGGAAAGGAAGGAGGCATAGAGAATTTAAACAATATTAGCTACAAGGGAATCCTAAATAAAGATTAAAATCACTGCCTAGTGGATTTGGGGACATCTGAAGTCACGGTCATGAAATTAGCAGGAAACTGGCAGTTCACAATGTATCATGACTTTCATGAAGAAAACTTTCAGCAGTATTTTAACTTTTAAGAGCTACCATTGCATAGTTCTTCCAAGCTTCTTAAAACATAAGGAGAAATTGGCATAGTTCTTCCAAGCTTCTTAAAAACATAAGGAGAAACTGGCATTTAGTGGAAGCATCTAAAAATCACCGCTCCCATTTCATGATTAACCCAACTATCTATTTTAGTATAAACAAAATTTTTTTCCCAAATTTTTACTGTTTATACATCCTGCTGACTCCAACATAGTCAAGCACTACTAAGGAAGGCGAATAATACCCCAGGTCTTTTCTGTTGCACTCACGTGGTAAATATCATTTGTGGAATGATCTGGGACAATCATGTTCATCTAGCTTTGATTTAGTTGATACAGATTACAAATCTTTAAAGCCAGAGAAAGCACTGTTACCTTCTGCTTCTGTAACTAGTTCTCAACACAGGTCAGATTTCTTTACAGATTAAGAGGCATTTCAGTCTTCTTAGGAAATATTTTGTGCTTTTCAGCATTAAGATTTCCATAAGAAAGTTCAGTATCTCTTCATTCATACATATTCTTACAGTCCCTCAATGGAATGAATTGTAGGTTTTTCCATTTACAACTTCATATAGTCATCACAAAGGCTACATAAATTTCCCTTATGCACTTAATATGAATTACAAGAATGAAGCTATTGAGGATAAGGATTGCCTTTCCTTTTCATGTGACAGTCTTTCAAAATGTATTATCAGGCATGTAAACTCTAAAGCTGCTGGGCCAGTTCCCTTGGAAAAGTCCAAGTATCCACGAGGGCAGCCTATTTAATCATTTCAGTAGAAGTAAAATACACAGTAGGTATTATTTTTACTAACAATTTCTGAAACAAAGACACCAAAACCCCAGCTGAACGATTCAGTTTAATTTACCCTCAAGCAACTTCCTGAACTGAAATCTGAAAGAGTTTTTTTGTTCATGATCTAGTTTTCCATAATTCCTTCCTATATTTCTATCACCGGAGATTTCCTTATTGCAGCTTTGTTTTCATACCTTAGCAGAGGAATTCCAGTAAGTTTGGGTATAGAAAAGATTACATATGGATTCCTTAAAGATAGTTTTGTCTTTCAGTACTAAACTTTAATTTTTGAAGTGAGGCTGCAGAAGAATGAAATGAGTAGGGTTGATTAGGAGTCTCTGAGTATTTTCTACAACAAAATGTTGCCAGACAAAGTTTAGATACAGTATTGGGATAAGTTTCTAAAGAGTGTGTTAAACACCTGGACACATACTTGAAGTGCAGATACATTCACCTTGACAAGGTACTCAGAAATACAATGAAATTAACAGTTCTACACTTAAAAGAGGAAGACAAGATAAATTGAATACCATATTGCTTCTTAGACACAGTTTCTGGGAGTCTTTTGTTTAAATGCTAGAATTAAGCTGTTCATGGCTACAGCTTGAAATAATAGGAAAGAAAAGAAAAAAAGTAAGGGAAGTAAGGAAGGAAACACTAAATCAATCCCTGCTGTGAAAGCCCATAACTTAGAATTCCTATACAAACACTTGGGTTAGATAAACACGAGTGTTCAGCTATGCTCCAGATTATGTAAGACACTGGGTGACCCACTTGCAGTGAGAAATATCTGCAAGACCAGCCTGGTCAGATCTGCATTTTTTTAGACACAAGCAGATTCAGACATAAGCAGATCCCTTGCAATAACTTATGAGGAAGGAAGAGGTCTCCTCTGTAAATAAACTGAAAATGTGTTCTGTCTCTTTAATTTACAAGTAAAAACCCAGTTTATTTTTACAGTACCTGAATCATCAGCACCCAGTACCTCATTTAATTAGTATCTCTTTCTGCTGCAGCCATGTTTTTTTTGTGGGTGTTTTTGGTTTGGGCTTGTTTTTTGGGTGTTTTTTTGTTTTGTTTTGTTTTGTTTTCCCAAATGTTACTGAAACAAAAAGTACAGCACAACATATTTATAGCACCACTGAGATTTTGAAATCAAACACAAGGTAAATTCTCACTTATCTTTAAATCATGCACTAAAGTGTCTTACATTTTAGGCTGATTTGGAACAGTGAAGCAGCAGCATTGTAAGGGTACAAGAGTCATTACATTACATTAGAGGTCTTTAACATGTGAAAGTTATAGCTGCACTTCATAACAAGGACCAGTAAGTCAAACCTCCAAGGAACTGCAGAACTCTGTAATAAGGAATTCACATTGTACAGGACATGTTTTTCTTCCTACTGTCTGAATTCCTTCCTCTGATCACTAATGGAAACTAATAACATTAAATGTTTATTTAATAAACACTTTAATTATAAAATAGCATTTCTATTTGACACAATAAACAAATAGTGCCATACACGAACACTGTATTAGATAGCTTAATAGTATTAAGCAGTATTATAGTATAAGCACTATATTAGCTACCTGAATGCTGCAGAAGCACAAGGATTTTCAAGAGCTTATTTTCTTCAGATTACATTATCTAGCTGCATGTTTTCCATATTCTAAATTTCACCAAAGAATAAACAACTACATTAATAGGCTCAATAAAATATACTTTTACTACCTATGTTACACAGGAGCATTATAATGTCACATTGTATCTTCTAGATCTGAAAATACAACAGCCATTAATAATTACAGCATTTGTCCTCTGTAAAACATAGTCAGACCAAAATAACAGTTTCAAAGTCCTTGAAGAGCTTTTCTAGAGAAATCTGCCTATGGGCTATATATCTTTTTGTACTCTTTCTTCATCTACAGAACCAATCTTTGGTTTTGTGAAGAAGTCTCACTTTTAGACAACAATATATGCAATATAAAAACTATGTAAGACACAAACCAGGACTATGTGCTACTGTTTTAGCCTGAGTTTTATCAATCAATCAATGAAAATCAATCACCTCAATAGGATCCTGCAATGGGATGAATTATCCAACAATGACAAGGAGAGAGTTCGGCTCCCCTTCTGACCAAAGGATAAAGACAATGGAGCTGAAGAAACCTTGTCTTGGAGACACCTCAGTTCATAACATTACAGATCTCCAAGAAGCTTTTTAAAAGCTGCCTAAGTCTATGAGCTGCATTTCAGCTGAGAGATTCATTTGGATGTAGTGGAGGAAGGTCACAGGGAATTTTAAGTCCTTGAATACAGAGCAGATAGTCAGACCACTGCCATAACAGCATTTAAAGTGGCATTTCATAGTTAGCTCTGATAAATACTTGGGTTTCTTTTCTGTTTAGAATTTCTTGAAGAACTACTCTCCATCCTAGTCAGCCACTGAAGTCCAGGGTTATAGTGAGCCTTCAGCTCAAGAAAGCATTAAATCATATTAAAATTAAGCATGTGTCTTTTCTAAGATTATTTAACCACTGTCAGATGCCTGAGGCAGAACATCACAAACACATATAACACATTAGCAAAGTCAAATCAGGATTTGTGTCAATTTTTTCCTGTCCTAATCCTACGAACCTGAATTCCTAAGTACTCTTAAGATGCAAATTTGAACTTTGAAACTGTAATGTAGGAGCAGCAATGAAAAAAGTATAACCATAGGGAATCCTTTAATTGACCCACTTCTGAAAGTAGTAGAGGAAGCTTAAACCACCTTTTGCCCTTAGATAATTTTTCCTACAGTACTCTTCATTGATATTCTCTCAGAATTCAGCATAGTATAAATTAAACAATTAAACCAAAATTAAAACATTTTACTAAACCTGAATCAATTGTTGTCAGCAAGATCACAAAAATAACAACCAAAACAGAAAGTTTTGCAAACATGGTTCTTGGCCTTGGGAAAATATTGGCTTGTCAAAAGAAATTCTGAAAACATTGAAAAAACTCAAGAATCATCAAGTTTCACAGTTTGAACCCCACTTTAAGATATAAGCTGCTCCAAAATACTTCTGGTGACCGTGGAAATCTTGCTTAGAACTAGTCAACCTAATTAGGAAAAAATAATTTCAATTCCAATTATGACTTAGTGACCAAAAGAAAGAAACAGATTTAATTAGAATCAAGCTATACTATTGCAATCACACCACTTCACAAGAATTAGCTCTTATTATGTATTAACCACAAAAATTCAAAAGCTGAATACAAACTTTCCTCTGATTTTAACATAAATATACCATCCATCTTATCCAAAGGAAGTAAAAGCAAAAAAAAACTATTGCGAAATTGTCAAGACAAATTCTTGCATACTGGGCAGCTTCCTCGAGGAACAGAGCAGGTGCAGAAGGTAACCAGTTCTGTTATACATTGGGAAGATAAAGGAGCATGAACAATGCCACATGACAACTCCTTTTGTTCATTGTTGTTTATTTAGAGTTGTCGTACCATTATTTCAAAAGGAATTGATCAACTATAGCCCTGCTCTTCAGCACGATGGTATTAGCTTTCAGAAGAAATTTCTGCAGAAGGAGCTTGAGCCTTTTGCTTCACTCTCTCCAGGCTCTCTGGAAGATCCCAAAATGGTCAGGTGAAGCTTCCATATTATAACAGATCTACTTACTGCCCTCTCACTTTCCTGCCAGTAATAGTTAAAAAAAGCCAAACCTCTAAACCTCCAAAATCTTATTGGTTGCCAGCTTGGTAAATATCAGGCATGGATCTCACAACTCTTATCAAGAGAAAGACTAGGTACCTAAACTCAGAAGCTGGTAACCTCCAATGCCCTATGTGATGGTCACAGAGAGAAATACACCCAACCAGGAGATTCCCCAAATGGTATATGAAACAATTATTGGATATTTACAATATAGATTTCAGATCAACAAAATCTTGCGCATTTTTACTGTAATTATTGCCCTATGACAATTAGCAGATGAATGTAACCACCCCAGTTTCCAACTCCTGATGCAATGTTCTGCAGACGGTGTGATACACTGAACTTACTAATTAATTGCATATCAGAAAATACTTTCCATGGAACTGTGAACATCATTTCAGATTGCTGCAACTCTCAGGCCATCTTAGTTGTTCTTCTCAGTTCATGGAGTCAACAAAGACATTGATTTCTTCTAAGCACAACACAGGGGAGGGCCACAAGGCAGACGGGTGTGGCTATGGTAAGCACAGGTGAGCTTTTTAGAGGAGTTTTCCACATAGCGTAAGGAAGAAGCTATCCAGCTGAGCTCCACTGCCCCAGGTCCCAGCCCTGCACGGCCAGAGGCACCAGGTGAGCAAATGGACTGAATAAGCAAATTTCTCAGGTGTGTGGCATCACTCCCTTACTGGATTACAATGAGGACATGACACCATCCTGCAGAAAAACAAGCCAAGGCTGAATCGCAAAGAGCGTGAATTCAGAGTCCATTTACTGTGAGGGACTTCCCAGCTGGTTTTGTGATTTTAAATTTGAAGAAGACAACCAATTTGTTCACATTAATATGTAGAGGGTTCACAAATCAAGGGACTTTTCATGTCGAGGCTTATCCCTAAAATTCATTGCAAGAATAACACAAGATAAGTCTAAAAATCTAGAAAGTTAATCATGAACACATGCTGCAACATAACGTTGCCTAAACCAAGGTCTCTGTCTTCTTGGCAGGACCCTTTCTTCATTAAAATAGAAAATATATTATTTGCATAGCTAGTTACTGAACAGTGAATAATTTCAGAAAATCTTTGTTAATTTTACTTCCTCTGAAGTGTCTGAAAGGACACGACCAAATGCATCCATAGTCATCAGATGTTGTGAGAAAGAGATCTGAATTGGGCAAACAAAGAACGGGAGAAAAAAATCAGGAGAACAAGAAATTGCAGAATAAAGGGGGAAAAACTTTGGATGATACAAATGAAATTTAAAAAAAGTTTAATAGAATATAAAAGAACAAGGATTTCCTGTTCTTCTACTTTTTTAAGAATGAAAAAAAAAAAAAAAACTTTAATGGAAAATACCTTAAAGGAAAACTGAAGTCTCTGGAGAAGCTGGATAGGATCACCAGTAAATGTGAGTCTGAAGCCATAAGCATTTTAACTTAGAAAATGAACTAAAAAAAAAATTGTCTGCATTAGGAAAAAAACCCAAAATATGAAACTTCAGTAAACTTGTTCAAAAATTGACTAGCACTACATTCCCAATTGATTTACAGAGAATCTTATGGATTAAGCAAAATCTCTACGAACTGCAAATTATTTTCTAAAAAAGGTTTGGACTTTGTCTGCAGTAAAAAGGAGAATATTTTAACAACAGGTTATGTGGGTGGGTTACGAAAGAACACTGGTGCACTGTCAGAAAAAAAATGTAGCTTTAATTCTATTGAAAGAAATATTACATGCAGATTCTATACAGAAACATATATCTTGCATATTTTAGTTATGAAATTTGTATTAGTCAATCTGGACATGGTATTGTACCTGACCACCCTCACAGACTGTTCTTTGAACATCTGTATTTTAAGCCAATGGGTGTTGTATCTTCTGGGCAAAATATAAAATGTGCTATTTGAAAAAAGGTTGGACTGCTTGCAAAAATTAAGTCTATTCAAAGGAAACAGAAGGTAGTTCAGAATCTGTAATCCTTAAATACAAATGGCATGGAAATATGAGGTTAGAGAGAGCAAGTAGGAAGCATCCTGTATTCACAGAGCAATTTCCATTGATGGTGGCACACTTCTTACCTTTCTGCTTTGAAGAAATAAGAACATGCCCTGCCTATAATACATTAACAGACCCCATCTCACAAGCAGGTATGTCACAAACATGTTTGTACCCTCAGCTGAGGTGTAGAAGGTTTTTATGTTATAAAAATTACTATAACTATATCAAGAAAACAGAACCTTTGTTTCTCAGCAGCAAGCCAATGTGTTTCAGCTGATCATTTCAGAAGAGTTGTCAAAGATATCTGCTTGTCATTTATTCTCTTGCCACATAAAAAACACCAGCCAAACATACATTTTGGCAAGACAGTCAGAACTCAGGACTTTTAGGTAACCAATAGCCTTTTGAATTTACAAGGTGATAGGGGTTAGACAGCATAGATTCCCTTAAACCACAACAACAGCATCAAATAGCAGAATCATGCTGCTTTGTGCAAAAGCAAAGACAGTATTTCTACATTAGATAGACTCCAAATCAAAATCTATAGATATGTTGTGTAGAGTAGGACGTTCACAGATGTGATGAACACATTTGTCCCAGGACCACATTACAGAATGGCTGCTGTAGAAAGAAATTATCAACTATGGTTCTGAATTTCAACATTCTCTTGAGAACGAAAAAAGAAAAAGTGGGGCGGGGGAAGAAAATCTGAATGGAAAAATTCCCCCACTGCTGTCACTCCCCTTTCAGAGGAAACATACGGGGTACAGTAGGTTTTAACTGTTTTCAGCTTCTTCCAATACTTTCTAGAACTGAAGCACCTAAGGAAGGAGAGTTGTAAATATTTTACAAATAACCAGTTGGTCCAAAACCCATCAGAAAGGGAAATAGTGCAGATTTGTTCTGATAAAAGCAGAACTACTCTTTTTCACTAATTTCACTAGTATGTAACACTCTGCATGGCTAAGAAAAACTTCTGTGCTTGACATGAAAGATAACATTTTCTGGTTTTCATAGTACTTTTTTCCACAATACACACAAAAGGTACAAAACAAATAGTTTTAAGCTCAGGAACACACGCATTACACTCTTCCTTTTAAACAAAAAGTATCCTTTTTGCTAAGTTAGAATATGCAGGTTAAATAAATACCTTAGTGCTCAGTTATCTAATTTTCACTTCTGCCTTTAACGTAATGAACTGTCAAATGAAGACACCACTTCCTTGTTAAAGGATCAGCAGAAAAACCTTTCTTACCTTTTTTAAGGTGGGGTGTGATATTTTCTACTTTCACGCAGTCTTGCACTCTCTCTGAAATGGGCGTTTTTCTTTAATATAAGTGATCAGAAGTCAGGATATGCTGCTAGGGACCAGTGGTTAACATTCTCCTCCCAGACTGCCTAAGTATAAGTGAAAAAGAAAGAACTTTAGTCCAACATTTCTAGGCAAACCTAAAAGTGAAGGTTTTGTGTTTTCACTCTTTTGAAGGGTGCTTATAAACTGAGCAGTTCCTGCCTGCCACATATCTTGTAAAGGTTTGAGATGTCTGCAGTCTAAAGAAAAAAACAAAAGAGAAAGAAAGAAAAAAAAAAAGATATTGCAACCGGAGAATTTTTTCATTAGCCTTGGATTTCCCTCTGAGACTTTCATACAAAATGGTCTTTCTTTCCTCTTTCTAACTAGTGAAATGGCAGCACTTTTTTATTTTTCCTTCCAGTCACATCCTGCAATTCTAAATCAATTATATCTCAAGAAAAATATGTCACTGGTTTTACTGTAGTTTGGCTGAAATAAAAATGCTGCATATGACTATTTTCTTAAAAGGAAAAACTGATAACTTCTAGAAACTAAAATGCGAGTTTATAACATCTTTGGGTTTTCCTCTACTAGAGTATGGAGAAATAAGTTTTAACTATTTTTCTGGCAAAAGTAACTAAATGTCTTCTTTTTTTAAATTAAGAACATATCTACTGCAAAAACTTAATCTATTTGAATACACTGCAAAACAGAAAAAAATTAAACAGGTGAAAACAACCTGTAAAATTGAACAAAACAGATTTTCAAACAGATTTTTTTCTTCTGGTTTCACTAGTTTCAAGTTCTACTTTAAAAATTTAACTGTAATTTTGCAATTTTGACCTTGTATTATTCAAAAATTTCCTCAAAAGTTTTTGACTCTCCTCAGGGATTTTTATGCTTCCTTTTACATACAACTAGAAGGATCAGACAGGGTTTTGTAGCAACTACCCTATTCCTAAACTCTACCAGTCATTGAATAGTATTTGCTATATCCATTCATCCTGATGTCCTAGGCAGCCACAAATAAGAGTATTTTATTCTAACAATGTAATTATTATATAGGCTAAATCATGCCCCATTTGACAAGACAAGGATAAGTGTGTATTTGGTTCTTGGTAATCAAACTGAACTGCTTGCAAGCATTAAATTATTTTTGCTGAAGTTCAAGGACTAAATACTGGTGGGTGCTCTCAGGCTGCCAGGAGACATGATCTAGAACTGTACTTTTGCTAGCAAAAGCACCTGAACAAAGCAGTCTGTTAAGGCTGAGAAATGAAAAATTAGCACTCAGTTGACTCTGCACTACTCATAACATTCAGAACATCTTGAAGATGTGAATGAGAGATGATAAAGCAACATGAAAACATCCTGAGCTTGTCAGGCCAATTCTAAAAAAAAAAGAAAAGAAAGGTAGTCCTAATACATATGACAAAATTTGAAGGTCTTGAACTGGAGCTTGTGTCTAACGGGGAACTTCAGATGTTAAGATCTCATATATGCACATCAGCCTCTAATCTGATTTTCACATGCAGACTCAGCGCTACCCTCTTGTTTCTGGGCACAAGATGCAGCACTGACAATAGCAGGTGCAGTGGTCTGAGCATGGAAAGTTTGTGGCCTGCATCAGCTCAATGTGGTTCTGGCCAAACAAGTAGGAATGTATTTCCTTTTTCACCAGAAAGCATCTCCCAGTAGTCAACTGCCAGTGCAAACATCTCTGTTAATTCATAGCTTTAAATCCTGCATGCATCCAAAATGCCTGACACAGCCCCTCCAGTATCCCTGCCCAGCAGATATCTTGCTGTTAACTGGCAGAGCAGAGAACATCTCTCAGTGTGCTAATTTCACATGTTTCCCTGCCTTTTCTGCACCCCAGTGACTTATGGCATTGCAGAAACCAGGAGTTCAGTGCACCTGCAATAAAGAGCCTTCTGTAACTGAGATTTCAGGTCTGTTGCCTTGCCTGCATCCCAAGGGAACCAGCAAATCTACCAGCCCATTACACTTCTGCATAAGGTTTGGAAGGATGAGAGCAAGGGGACAACTTCTGAACTTTATTGTTCTCAAAAATCACAATTCAAAGCACTTTGAACTCCCGGGTGTAAAACAGACCTTCATTGTTCAAGGTGCAAGAAAAAGAAATTTAAAGCACAGTCATTGTAAACCACCAAGCTCAAGATGCATAGGAGATGCCCTGGCAGTAACAGACAAACAGAAAAGGTCTTCCTTCTATTTACTAACACTCTCTTAATTCTCAGGGAAAGACATGAAGACAGATGGATAGGGAAACATTTCAGTGAAAAGGAAGTTCCTGAAGACAGGCTGGCATGGAATATTTGGATCCTGAGAGATTATTTCAAGAAACTATTCTATACTGTCCTTTTCCAATGCAGCCATAAAATTGAAAGCAGAATTAGAAATACATATTTCCAGCATAGAAAGCTAAGAAAATGCACATTCTGCATGCACTAAGGGAAAATTACTATATCCCACAGTAATAAGTAGCTGACAGAAGCAATGATGCCAGACCCATGTAATTCTGAGCAGAATAGAAATCAGGAAATAAAAAGTAGCCTCAGATTTTGTTTGAGAACACAGACCTCTCCATTGTGCATTTTATCTTTTCACAATCTATCCTTTACCTCAACACATAATAATAGTACAGAACTTTAGAAGAGAGAAAG
This sequence comes from Phylloscopus collybita, assembly GCA_027886175.1. NCBI lineage: Eukaryota > Metazoa > Chordata > Aves > Passeriformes > Phylloscopidae > Phylloscopus > Phylloscopus collybita. The sequence goes on along the minus strand of JAJNNQ010000009.1, from coordinate 26,149,700 downwards.
GCCATTATAAAGCAAGTCCCTGAAAATACCTACTGTAAGGCTCAAGTTACAAATGGTAAATTGATCAACTGGTCTATTTTCAGCATCTCAGACAATAGTTGTTCTTGTACCTAGTCCACATGGTTGTTATTTCACTGCAAAACACAAGACTAGTAGGCAAATAAGCATGGCAAGCCATCAAATATTTGTCCACTAAAGGACCCCACTGCATCTTTTCTCCCTGCCTAATAATTCCCCATTCTTCTGAAAACATGTTTCAACTTCTCAGAATAACTGAGTAATGGTCCAAAAGGCAATATGTTCAGCATATCACAGGTAAATATAATCAACATTACTCACAGAGTATTTTTTTAATGCAAAGAAAATTTCTGATTTAAGGAATAAAAATTATCATCAAACAGAGAAAACCAACACCAACTCCTGAAAAAAGCAGAAGAGTTTAAGGATACCTGCCCATAAAATACTGAAAACTATGACTCAGTGATTCATATCATGAATAAAAAAAAAGAACCCTCTGTGACTTAAATGGTTTCTTTAGAACATGGTAGATCACTCTGCACTAGAAACAGGGTTAGCACATTTTAAAATTTGATCCTCAAATTAATTTTAGTAACACCTAAAATTAATGCATTTAGTACACAGTTAAAAATATGTGGAGTATCAGTTCAAATATACATCTCTTCCAGACTACTTACTGATAAAATCTTACAGTGAGTAGTTAGCTATGAATCCTAAAACCATATGGTTTATGGTTTGGATCGGAAGGGACCTAAAGATCATCAAGTTCCAACCCCCTGACTAACATTTTATCATGGTGCCAAACTTGGGTTTGACTCTCCAGCCCCTGCAGTAGCACAGTTCCCAAACAGGCATGTGTACTCACACACTGAGCTTTATGGCACAGTAAGTTTATTACTTATATTACTACTTCCTTCCCAAAATCAGAGGTTTAGACTGTTCAAGGAGAGTGAATCCCCTCACTGCAAATGCCAAAACTCATTAAAGGAAAAAAAAAAACCAAAAAACCCCATGCCAGCAGTTATGATCTGGCCTGTCCCTTCCTAGGTTTCTGCAAGTTACATATTCCTTAACCAAAACATATCTAGGAGTCAAAACGGGCTACCAGAACACCATCAAGTGTACCTTTCTTATCAATCCCTCCAATATAGTAGCAAATTATGTTTTTACTCTATATGCAGAAAAAAACTCCCAAACATGGTGGGCAAAAAGTGTGCTCACTTCTCAACCAAAATTAAACTCACATGTTTTCATGAGAGATAAGTAAGAAGCTAAACATTTAGAACTAGTTATTAAAAGAACTGTGAATAAGAGCAAAAATAAAAATCATGTTTAATAAATAATATCTCAAGAGCACATGAATTCCAGGATAAAAAGAGCTTTGGTAACTTAGCATACTTATAGACACACGTTGTGTCCTGGAACTGCAGGGTATCACCAAATGTCATTTAATTCATACATCTACATGATGAAAAAACTAGCAGTAAAAATGTTCTGCTCCCAGTTTTCAATAGAGGTAAGTGTGGCAGAGGTGGGAGGGGAGAATTCTCCCAGGTCTCCTTACACCGTTATTTTCAGCCATGCATTGCAAGGAATCCTCTTCTGAGCTGCAAACTGAAGAAAGAAAATTAAGAAGAAAAAATTGACCAAAAACCTCTGAAAAAGATCTGAGCTGATTATCAGCAGCATTCTGCAAGCCTGTATGTCTGAACAACACATGAAAGGACAAGAAGGTAGAAAGATGTAAAGGATTCAAGGAATCCTCGCTCTTCCTGGTGATATCCAGTGACAGCACAAGGGGCAGTGGGCAGAAACTGAAACACAGGAGGTCCCTCTGAACATCAGGAAACACTTTTTAACTGTCAGAGTGACCAAGCATTGGCACAAGTTGCCCAGAGAGGTTGTGCAATCTCCATCCTTTGGAGATTCAAAACACAAAGGGACAGTCCTGGACAACGATCTCTAGCTGACCCTGCTTGGGTCAGGTGGGTTGGACCAGATGGCTTCCAGAGGTCCTCACAAACTCAGACAATCTGTCATTCTGTGAAAATGGAAGGGAAGAAACCAGGAAAATAATTCCCACAATTAGAAAACAAATAATTGAAAACTTTCCTATTTTTTTTAAGTACAATCCTATTCATCACAAGCCAAACAACCACATGAGTAAATAGGATGAAACTGGATTAACAGACCTGCATAACAACTGCTGTTGACATTGTAATTTCCCTGGGTCATGCTAACACCATTAAAAAGTCATCTATCCAGTCAAGGTTATAGAGATAAGATCCAAATGCAAGCAAAGGATTGAGTAAAATAGAAGCTTTGATCTCCCAAACTAAAGGGAGACTAATAGTGTTGTCAGAAAAACCTGTCAGATCTTAATATGAAAAATGCAGATTTTGTGGGGCTGACCACCTCCTGTGTGTCCTGTTCACCTCTGTGCTCCCTCTCTTCTCTCTAGTACAGCTAGGAGCAGGAAAGGTTAATTATATTTGCACAGGTCAGCCTCAAAGCTGCATCAAAGACACTGGGAGACATCCAGATGGGTATATTTGACTGTTTGACCTGCATGATATTACTGTTGATAAGGCATGGAAAAGGAAAACTCTCCTGGGCTTAGGGGAGCTCCATGGCACTGCAGTAGGAAGGTGGGTGCATCTTTGCAATGAGCAATGCACCACAGTCTTGCAGCACTACCATGCTGTAGTTTTACCTTCACTGATGCTGAAAAATAACTAAACCAAATGAAAACTGCAACTTTGCCTGTGTTGTAGGGTGTTAGAGAGAACTTCCCTATCAGACTATCCCACCCTGCTCTCTGATCAAGCTTGGCTAAGATCTGTCCCTAGCTGTGGGGAGCTTGCACAAGTGTGAATCGAAGTACACTTTATTGCAGTGTTAGTTATACTTACACTGGCAGAATGTAAGTGTGAATTGCCAAGGAATAAATGGAAACCCACCCTCTCCCTGTGTCTTGGTTTCTTCTCTGCACATTTTATATGCAACACTGCCATGTAGAAGACATAGACATAGAAACTATTTTTTTATTTTTAAAAACAATAAACACAATAGATTATGTTCTTTTAAAACAATGTATCATGTTCTTTCTCAAATGCCACAAACATCTTCAATTAGAAATGCTCCTAATACACTCTGAAAGACAAAAGCATCCAATATTACCGTGTCTTTATTTCACTAACAAGACCTATGATTTTCCTTCTCTGTTTATGTGCCAAGTATAAACCTCTAATGCTTAGGGCAAAAAAACACAACAACAACAAAAAAAACAAACAAACAAACAAAAAACCCCCCAAAAAAACCAACACAACAAAACAAAACCAAACCCCCCCCCCCAAAAAAAAAACCAAACCAAACCAAAACAAAACAAAACAATCCAACATTGCCTCTTTCTTTTCAGTACCTTAAATGATAATACAGGTAATAAAACACTGCAAGATTAATTTATGATGACAAAATCCTCCGGTTTCTTTTTGTCCACTAAGTGTGTAATTTAAAACACTGTTCTATGGTTATGTGTCATTCCTGACTATATAACCACACTATTTCTAGACATGGCTAGAAAAATTATTTGCAATATTGTGTGAGCAGGTTCCACTCCCTTTATTTGACACAAATTGAATTCTGTGCTACAGGCTGACTTAAATGAGGCTCTAAACTTGTGTGTGGAATAGGATCCTGCTCTACCGTAGTAAAAGTTTTTAAAATTAAAAAAAAAAAAATCCAAGAAAACCCTTGGTAAAATGGACTTGAAAGAAAAAGGGAATGAAAAAGCCTAAGAAACTCCTGTTTGAAGAATGTCATATCTCAAAGTGTAGAGGCAGCAAATGCCTCTTGGAGTAATGATACCTAACCCTAGTGTGTACCCAAGAATATAGGAAAAGGGAATTTTCTTGTACCAGGTCCTCAGTCTGTGGAGAAACCACTAACAGTTTGTTTGAGGTGCTCACTCATGCAGATATAAACTTGCCAGCTACCTTGGAAGCTCTCTGAAGAAAGGCACTATATAATCATAAATCATTAATGAACCGAGTGACCTCTTCTTTGGGTAACTAGAGAAGCTTAAACCCAACAGGCTGTACAGGTAGAAAGTCTTCTAGTCAGCAGTGCCACGCACCAGTGGGCAGTCAACACAAGAGTATCCATCCTGATGTCATTGCAGATTCCTCTTGACAGGCTTTGTGTTTTTATCTCAGCAACTACAGGTCATGGGTGGCAAAAGGCAGGAGCTTCTGAGGACAAATGAGGTCACAGTTCAATAATTAAGAGTGGGAACCCTGCCTGATCTCTTTGTTCATCCAAGGATTCCCTGAAGTGAAGCATTTAACAGATATAAAAATCATCTTGCTAACTTTAGGAGCACAAAAATAGAATTGTGTGTAAGCTGATAAATGATGCAAAACTGTTAATACAGACCACCAAGGTCCAATCCATGGCATGCAGCACCATCCTGGGGAAGATGGGGGCTGAACAAAGAAACAGAAACTCTGCTTCAGTAACACCCGGCTCTCCCAGCCCCACCGAGGGACACTCGGTGTGAGATGTCCTCCCTCCCCCTGTGTGAGGGACACTACCCCTCACACAATGCCATGGGAGGGGTGCAGCTTTTTGGGGCTCTGTCTTTTCAGCCCAGATCCCTCACCTTCCAACACCTATGACTGCAGCTGCTCCAGCCAAACACACTCCCTGGTTCATTCACAGGAGGCAAAGGCTGCCAGCAAAAGCCAGGAGAAAGGGCAGCTGCTGGCATGAAGTCAGACAAGGAAAATGCTTCTTTCACAGGGGTGAAGCTGCTGCTACATGAAATAAGGACCACAGATCCAAAGTACCAGATCCAAGTCCTGTGAGATCAAGGTTATAGCATTTGACAGAGACTTTTGCAGTGCCTAGAACAAAAATTTCAGTTACTCCAAATGTTTCCAGCAATTATAGGTATGTTAATGTCCTCATGAGGACAGCAGTCCTTTAAAGAGAATTTAAATGAGACAGGATAGTAACTGCAAGATCTCCCAATGAGGACGTTCAACATATTAACATCACCTCTGAGGGAAAAAAACCCAAAGGTAAAGATTTCTGTGGTGGGGAAAATTGAGGTTTGTCCTCTGGCAGAGCAGAAGAGATGTGTCTGGTAAAGTTAGCCAAATGAACCCGTGCTGACAATTCAGTCACAGAACTGGGCCAGCAGTTCTGTGACTGGTATGCTACACATTTTCCTCTCTGTAGAGAAAAATTACAGAAGGAGCATCTTCACCATCCTAACAAAGCAAAAGAACTCAGCTTAGTGTCGTTCCAGCTGCATGCAATGATTTCACCTGACAAATGGCCTAAGCTACCTTTACTGCACACATAATAACTTGTTTTCCAGCTAGCTGTACAAGCAACTAAGTATTGTATTTTTCCAACTTGTTCCAGATAGATTTTCAGTCTGCCCTAATATGACAATTTGCCTCTGAAACTCTGGTTGATGGTTACTGGCAGCCCAGTATCTCATCATGACAGGTGTTTCAGTTGTTGTCGCATAAAGTTCACATCTACTTCTCTCATACTGATGTATCACTGCTTGGGCACAAAAGGGTCTGTGCTTCTCTCCTCTCTTGTAGTCCTGCTATCTGGAAATCAGGAAGTGAGATTGCACAGACACTTGGCACTCTTTCCCTGAAAGAAATCTATGTGCAAAAAGCTACGTTGTCTAGATGAGATTAATATCACCTAGTGATAAATCAATAGTTCCATTCCTGAAGAGTTTGTAACCTTCTATAATTTCTCCCTCACATATAAAAAGAGAGAAGGTAGAAAATGAAGTGCTGAGGACCAATAATTTCCCTAATTGTTTCTGGCTATCCTAAGGATATAAAATATGAGATATACTAATTTCAAGAGATGGGAAGGGATAAAGAAAGGAAATAATTTGCTGTACTAAAGTTTGACAGTCTTCTATGAAATACAAGGATATATCATTTTCTGCTTAGAACTTTCAGTGTTTGTTGTGCTTATTTAATAAAGCACTGCATGTAGTGAAAGAGAAATTGCATGGGTGTTTGCAGAAAAACAGTTCTGTAAAATTATAACAAGATCTAAAGACTCAAAGGAAGTTAAAAAAATCACTTAGATCATTACTCTCTAGTTTACCCTCCTCTTGAAATGACCCACATTAAATACCATGGAACAATATTTCTTTCAATTCTATGACACTTACATGAATAAAATATATAACTTTTCCAGAAAGCACCTTAATATCTCTCCATTTGACAATGGGAACTGTCCCTTATCAGCAGCAAAGTTCCTAAAACTTTTACTACTGGTGATAAGTAATAGTCGTTGTAAAACATATATACAGGCAAATATACATCTATTTGCCTCCTCAGGCAACACACAACCAGACTTCAGGTTTTTACAACACGTTAAAGAAAGCTTCAAACACCAAAGAATTTTTTACTTACATTTTACAATGTGAACTTACCAGAATATAAATAAAACTCCTTAGCTTTAGTCAGCAGAATTAAATAAAACAGTTAATAGGACAACAGACCTTTTACACAGCTTAAAACTAATTAATATCTGTTTAAATATCAAATATTGACTTGAAAGAAATGACAAGTCTGCTAGAAATACTGCCTTTTTTTTTTCCTACACCATCTATTCAGGGGCATATCTTGGAACACATCTGAAAAAATGCCAATTCGACGTTTGTGGTTTTGCTGAATTAAAAAACAGAATAAATAAGAAATAATTTTAAAAGCTTCTTCCTCCTCCCCATACTGGAAGGCCTTCATGCTACATCTTTTTTAATCTCAGGAAAATGCATGTAGAATTTTATATAGTTATTCAAAAAGTCATATTTTGGTAATTGTAGTGGGCTACAACTTCACTTCCTAGAAAAGATGAATGTGTGCTGCTTATTATTCTGTGTCATGCTGTTCCTTCACTTAAATGGTTCTGTCTCCCAGCAAAGTAAAGCAAGAGATGAATATCTTTACTCTGTTTATTTTCAAATTGGAAAATGCATTTTTTGCAGAAGCCATTCTTACACAAAGAAATATATAGTATATGTAAAAGCCCTTTTAAAAAGCAACCAATTGTAAAATGAGTTCTTTATTTTAATAGGAACTTACTAAGAGGATCTATATTACAGCATTTAAGGGATTCTTACTGGATGCTTTATCTAATCACAAATTACCAGAAAAATCTCCTGGATTAGGTTTGCTGTGAACACCACACATTCTATCAAGTCAGTGACATTTTAAAGCAGTTCAGATATCCCTTTCCAGGTATGGCTGGTTGTGCCATCAGCATCTCCAGTGTGACAGACAGAAAATGTATGAAGTGAAAGAAAGGTAGCTGTGAAAGTACAGCAAAACAGCAGAGCTCATTTGTCTGTCTTTTGCACTTTTGGGACACTGAGGGTTCACTCCTGCAGATAATTTTTGCTCATCTGGGAATCTTCTCTCTCCATGTGAAAAGATGTATGGATTAGGAAGCTTTCCTATGTTTTTAATTTCCTAGGCTTTTGTTGCTCTAATGATATGGTTTGCATACTCTTCTGGATAAGCATTAAGTCTTTTTCTGAGTTTGAGAAGCATGCAACATGTTTTTGGAACTGCTATCCCAGCAGTAAGAAGTTGTGACAAGCCTGTGGATCAGCGTTATGTTCCTCATCCTTTTCATCAACATATTTAAAAGGGCACCTCTACCAATGGGATGGTAGAAGGTAAATGTGTCAACTGTCAGTAGCAGAGACACTTAAATCTGCTCACTTTCTCTTCATAAGAAAGTGTTGAGAGAGGAAAATGGGCAGAAATTTGAAAGAAAACCCATTCAAGTAGCATGCCCTGAAGGGAGAGAAGAGATGGAAACAAGGACTGCTGTGCTATTTCCATGGACACTGCATGTGTTCTCCACCAGGCACTTTCAGCAACACAACCAAGACCACAGCTTCTCTGGAGGAGCAGGTTCTCCTGGTAGAGCTCAGGGAACCTGGAAAAGCCCACCATCAGCTCAGTTGCAGGCTCCACCATTACATACTTAGGACACATTCTGCAACAAATGCTTATTTTGTTGTTATATCAGGATGATTTTTGCGTAATTAGGTACCAAGATAAAAAAACTTGAGTGTTTTGAAATGTGTATTTGATGTCTGTTTGTGTATGAGATGAGCCTGGGAGGAAGGTGTTGGGAAATGGTATTTTCTCCCTCTGTCCTGTTGAGAGGGAGGGAGAGAGTAGCTGGGTGGGCAGCTGGCCAAGGTCAACACACCACAGTTTCTTATTGACAGACAAAAGGTTCTTCACCACCAAGGAATTATTCCAAGAGCAGATTCATTTTTAGTTGTGCCCTTTTAAACCCAGAGATCCCAACTCTCGTAAGAGTTTCAGTGCACTGACCTTGTGGTTTTTCTCTTCATTTCTCCCCTTTTCTGAGAGCTAGGTAAATATGGCCAAATGAAAGTTATATTGAACACTAAAAAGGACCCAATTACAAACCATTTTTTAGATGTTTAGAAAGTTTGGTATTGGTGGTAGTGGTATGTTGTGACATCAGAAAATAAAAACTCTTTCAATTACTTCCTGCATTCTTTCACTTCAGTGTTTCAGATACTGCCCTGTGATAAATAATTTCTCAGTAGTGATGGATGGAATGACCATGACACCCACTAGGAATTAAGAAATCCAGCTGATGTGAGTAGTTAGATTGGAGAGAACTCTATAGGAAGTACTGACAACTGAGCTGGGAGGGAAAACTAAAGTCACCTGAATGCCAGCTACAGAAACTGCATGTATATACCAACAGCAGGGCACATGGGGGACCTGCTATGGCAACAAAAGCAGGTGAGCAGATAGAACACCAGTGCTGCTACCCCACTGCCAGCAGATGAATCATTTGGCTAAAATTGGGAATGCTCTTTTCAACAGCTATTTTTAAATAAAATGTCTAAGAAGATTTCACAAGATTTTGCATGCTCTATTTCAGTTTCCAAGAAGTACCAAAATACTACCAGAAATTTTGGTCCCAGAATACTGGCTGCCAGGATCTCAGAATAGAATGAAAATTTACATAAAAGCATGGAGTGAATGTTTCCAGCTCATTCTATCTTTGGTCTAGGTTCAATGAGCCTAAATAACCAGTCTAGCATGCATGCCTAAAGGCAAATACAACTTCAAATCTTTGATAAGTCCATCTGCCCTTGATACAAAAAAAAAAAAATAATAATTTTCCCTATGCTAGAAGGAGTGAATGTTGGAAAGTACTCAAAATGTTACCAAAGGATAGCTTGAAAGGAGCAAAAGTTCATTTGTTTGCAACAAACAAATGAACAAATCTGAAAAATTCTAAGTTTCAATAGTAACAGAGGTAGTTCAAAGAATAGATTTGATCACAATTAACAAAAATATGGTTTTCCCCCATCAATCAGTGTGTCCATTTACCACTTAGAAGTAAAAGTTTAAGATTGGTCCACCGCTTACTGTACACTAAACCAGATAATACTATTCGAAAAAGGAAAAAACAGGGAAAAAAGGAAGGAAATAAAGCAGAAAAAAAGGTCAAAAAGTTACTTTATATAAAAGCTTTATACATTCCTACTGACAAATGCTATAGCCTAGGTCACATCAAAACTAAAGATTACAGAATTGTGTTCATCCAACATATTCTAGGGCATTCATTTTCTTTGGAGTCAAAAATACTTCACATGAAATTGTGCTACATTCTATCGTAAATGCAAAATCGTAAAAATATTTTTTCCTGGTTTGGTTTGAGTGGAACCAGTGGGTTTGCTTCTGTGGGATAGTCATGGTCAGGAAAGGCACTCCTGGCTTGCTCAGTTGAAGCAAAATCATCACAATTCCCTCTACTCAATTTGACAGTACTAACCTTCCTCGTATTATAAAAAAAGACAGATCTAGAAGGCTTGAAAGCTTTTTTTTTTTTTTACAAAATGAGCATGACACAGATAATGGCAGTAGGATCTGCCCTGCACTGAAGATATGTGGGAGTTCTCCATTTATTGTAGCAATTTGTTTCACAGTTCTTATGCAACCTTCCTCCTGGTCATCCTTGTGAGTACTCCAAAAGCTATGATATGTCAACACTTGTCTTCCAAGACATGAACATAACCAGCAAATCATGTCACAGTGACTGAATACATTATTTTATCAAAAATGCTGGGATGGAACTCTTCCAGGCAAATACCAGCATATTCCCTGTAGACTTAGGCTTTTCTCTTGCACTTTATTAGGTAAATAGCTAGAATACAAGGAATTGGAAGAGGGTGCCAAACTTACTTTATTTAACAGCTCTTGGAGTAACTGATATAGAAGCTTAGTCTATTTCTAAAGACATCTGTTTCATGCTCTTAAATAATAGATTTCTTTCCCTAGAAAAAGAGGATACTTCACTGAATTACATTTTGATCAAGAAAACAACAGATTTTCCAATTATATTACAAAGACAAAACTTTCTTGCCAGCTAATCAGTTGCACAGGGTCTAATTGAAGACCTGTCACTTGAAGTGTTCCCCAAGCTATCCATCGATGACTTGGATGAAGGGGCATCCTCAGCAAGTTTGCTGATGACACAAAGCTGGGAGGAGCAGCCAATACCCCAGAGTGCTGTGCAGCCCTTCAGAAGGGCCTTGACAGGCTGCAGAGATGGACAGAAAGGAAATTCAGTGAAGGCAAGTACAGGGCCCTGCACCTGGGGAGGAGTAACTGCATACACCAGCACAGGCTGGGGATTGATCTGCTGGAAAGCAGCTGTACAGGGAAGGACCTCAGGGTTCTGGTGGACAACAAGCTGTCCATGAGCCAGCAATGTGCCCATGGGGATGATGAGAAGGCCAATGGTGTCCTGGGGTGCCTTAGGAGCATTGCCAGCAGATTGAGGAGGGTGATCCTGCCCCTCTGCTCAGCCCTGGTGAGGCCACATCAGGAGTGTTGTGTCCAGTTTTGGGCTCCTCAGGACAAGAGAGACATGGAGCTCCTGGAGGAGGTCCAGTGGAGGACAACAAAGATGAGTAAGGGATTAGACCATCTCTGTTATGAAGAAAGGCTAAGGGAACTAGGCCTGTTCATCCTGAAAAGAAGACAACTGAGAAGGGAAGCCATTAATGTCTGTAAGTGTCCAAAGGGAGGGTATCAGAGTATGGATCCAGGCTCTTCTCAGCAATGCCAAGCAAAAGGAAAGAGGCAATGGGCAGAAACTGGTGCACAGGAAGTTCCACCAGAAGAGGAAGAACTTCTTTACAGTGTGGGTGACCAAGCACTGGAACACATTGTCCAGAGAGGCAGTGGAGTCTCCCTCACTGGAGATACTCAGGAACTGTCTGTACTGAATCCTGTGCCCTGTGCTCCAGGATGGCCCTGCTGAGCAGAGGGGTTGGACCACATGGTGCACTGGGGTGGTTCCTTCCAACCTGATCCATTCTGTGATTTTATGAGGAAGTTTCTTCCTAGAGAGGGCAAGTGTTTTATTTCAGTCAAAGCCAATCATCACTGAATGACCACTTTGCTCTAAATTAATCTTAAGTACTCAATAAAGGTTTTAAATTCCTCACAGGGAGAGAATCTGCCATGGTTTAAGTATACCTGTGAAAAGAGGAATTTATTGATAGCATACAAAGGTAAAACGTCACAAATGTTGAATGCACACATCACATATGTTCATGTATATTGAACCTGGAGCATATTAAGATTTCTGATTTGAAGAAAAATGGTGAAATAGCATGAGTTATAGGGACAGGCAGATCCTCAGGTGACAAATCCTACCCTCCACCCTGCTAGACCTTACTAATTAAAACAGCACAAAAATCCCTCTCTGCTATGCTCAGGGTCTATACACAAAAAACAAGGTTTTTCACTAATAGCTCAATCTGTATCAAAAGAAAAGAGGAAAAAATGCAAAGATGTATGCACTGGTGTCAAAGTACTCACACAGTCCAGGTGGGGGCTGGGTTGAGCAAGTCCATTGCAGTAGTTCATTTGTGAGAGCTATATTTACGCCTTAACAGCATGACTGATTAGTTTAAGCCTTTTGTTGGTTAGAAAATGCTAAAAAACAATCTCTCAAATGCTTCCAGAAATTGTTATAAAAGAGAAATCAATCAAAATGTTCACATAAGCAAGGTTCACAGTTGTAGCTTTTAACTGAATGAGAAACTGTTCCCTTAGGTGTCTTTAATTTATAAATTGCACCCTCCTGGTTGTATGGAATATCTTCTCTAGGCATGAAGTTATTAATGGAGACAGAACTTTGAAGAAGTGCTTTAGAAAGCTTTCTTGCCCCTGGAGACTTGTCCCAAGGGATTACACCAACCAAATGCATTAAGGAAGCAGTCAAGTACTCTCCAAATGCAACCTCCATACTTCCAAAGAATTCAGTTGCAGCCAGATTACTTTAGCTCATGTTCATTGTGCCAGAAAAGCTTTGTCTCCCTGCCAGAATTAGCTACCTAATTTTGGAAAGTTCACCACACAAACAAAGGGAACCTGTGAAACTGCAAAGGAGGTGTTATCACATCTATTCAACAATAACAGGCTGTGATAGATCCCTTCTCACCAAATTACTGTAGCTTTGCAGAGAATTTTAATTTGGAGGCAGCTATTTGGATCCTGTGGGCAAGTAGGATTTAGAATTGTAAATCCATGAAACCCTGAACAAATCTCAGATGTCAGCAAGCTATAAGGAAATTACTTCTCTTGTCTAAGACTAGTCTTGTTAGACATTTTTTATTGTTTTACCTTGCTAAAATACAAATTATAGATGCCTTCTGGAGTGCAATGAAATAACTGTGATTGAGGGTAGTAACACACAAGCAAATAGTTGTGACTCCTAAACCTAAGTCATTATAATGTAAGCCAATTATTGTCTATTTTGACAAATGGTGATTGTTCAACCTTCTTTCCTTCTCTGACTGAGCCCATTCTCTTCTCCCGCACCACCTGCTCACTCCAGACCTGGCAGACTCAATGCCTTCCCTTCACTGGAGTAGGATCCCAAGGATAGGCAACCTTCACCACAGAGCTGGCAACAAGCCATGGGACGAGAAGGGTGGAGCCCAGAGAGGAAATCAAGAACATTCTACTTTTTAAAATGTTTTCCTGCCTTGCCTCCAAATCAACACAAGGCAAGTCAAAAAAACGTTACTTAATTATGGACTTTCACTGCTATTCCTTAACAAAAGAGTGAGGCAAAGAAATTAGCTGTTCCATGGACACAGTCAAGGGAGCACAACAAGGCTGTGCAGGTCAGGAGTTGGGTTTGAAAAGAACAGAAAGGAGCCAACATCTAGGCCGTGAAAACCTCTGTGAAGGAACAGTACTGTCCAGAGCTACATCACACAAATCCCTAGTGACCTGAGTAAAGTAGGGCTTTAGCATCAAAAGTACTTGACTCAAGTGTTCATTTTGTCCTCATTATTCAGCATGCTACTCATGTACCACTGGCTACACAGAATCCAGTCTGGAGAGAATTACTACATTTTTCAGATCTGCTTGTTCTGAATGTTTGTTTGCCTGCAGAACTTCCTCACAAAAAACATTATTCTTGAAGAGTTATATGAGAACAACATTTTAACAATGGTCTTGGTAGCAAAAACACTATTAAAATATTTTGCATATTAACTACAGTCTGAAAAAGGTCTGCAAGGTGTAGGAAACACATCTGAATGCCAGAGCATAAAGAAATATTGGGAGAAAGCTCTGCTGAGATCTCTTTGCTCCAGTGTAGCCCATGCACAGATCCACTTACATATTAAGAGAGGTTTGAGGAGGAAACTGTTGATGTTCTCTCTGGAGAATATCACAAGCAGAATCTAATAAATACCAAATGAATATTCACAAATTGTGATCTCCAGATTTGGAAAGGGAATGAGGCTTTAGCTATTTCTTTTGTGAAGGAAGTAGAAAGAGCCATGACATCATGTCATGCCTCCTACAACATTTGAAATCTGGACTCTAGAGCAAGTAGAATTTTCATTTCTCCAGCATTTAAAAAAAGGAGAAACCTCCTCCCTGTTACCCAGATTTAATTCCCCATGAGTGAGAAGCCAGTTTCTTCTGAAACAGCTCAAAATAACCCTCAGGATAGAACAGGTTGGGTGAAAAGGTCAACCAGAAGAAGCAAAGTTGCACAAAACCTTCTTGTCAAGACAGTTTGTGCAAAATTAACCACAGACCTATCAGGACAGAAAAGGCCAGACTTCCAGGAGGAAAAAAAACCTGTTTGAGACTTGCACCCAGTGTTCAGACACAGTTCAGTGTACAATAACCAAGTTCTGCACTGGCCCTTCTTTATTCTGAAATTTAGAAGAGCTAATGTTCAAATAGGTTTTCATTTTGGGGGATGGGGAGGGGTGGGGGGTGGTGTTGTTTGTTTGTTTTTAAACACTCCAACTTAGATCTCTATTTCATTCTGAAAACTGACTCCTGAAAACTGGTGGGAAAGGAAGGTCAAGGGCAAGAAACATGACATTAGAAGTAAAAGTTTCTGTATCTGACCATAATAGATGAACCCTTCTCTGCTTTCTGAGCCTAATCTTTCCCAAAACACTGTTGCTAAAATACCTACCATTCAACTATTTTCATAAGTGTTTTAATGTTGACTTATTTTCAGTTTCAAGAAAGAGTAATTAAATTTTTCATTCAAAACCTTTCCCAGGAGTTTCTGTTGCCTTCATCTCCAGAGGTTACAAACTCATCTTGTCAGGCAGGAGATATTATCAATGTTCCTTATTTAGGCCAGTAGCAGGATACTTCTGTCACCTCATGCTGAATTAATACTAGCTGTCAAGACGAGGGCACCTGGAAACAGCTCTTCAGGCAGAAATCCCCAACTGTATTTACAATGGAAAGGATTTAGCACAAGCACGTTCATCTTCTTTACTGGAAACAAAATAGGAATAGCAGCACTTAAAGACAATATGTAAGGGTATTTAAACAAGAATAGCTCCTGAGTGCAATAAATACTTCATGCTCCCATGAGCTACAAATCAGTTGCAGCCCACTGAACCATCTGCTCTCACAACAGCTTCCAGCCTGCCTCTCTCACTGCAGTGCAGTGTGGGTTGTGCTGCTCCCAGAAAGGATTTGGATTGAGCTAGATCAGATAAGGAGAGCCCTAAGTGGCTGGTACATTTAAAACTGTTTTAAGTTGCATGTCATATACTTGTCAAATTACCATGTCCTGTAATTGGAATTACCAAAGTGGAAAAGATAGCAGGTAAATGGTTAAGAGAGTATTTGTGGGTTCCTCTAAATCTTACTATGATAAAGTCAGTTCTCCTTGAGACTGAAATAAACTGTTCTATTGTCTTCATTCCTGAGGTGATCTTGAACAGCTTGGGCAAGAACAGGGTTCTTATTCCATCACATCTGAGATAAGACTGCAGGAAATGTCACACAGAAACATCTTAGTGCTAAGCTGACTTGTGTGCTGTGCCAGATGTAGGGAGGATCCAGCTGCTTCCAGCTTCATTGGAGCCTAGCAGAGGGCTAACCAAGCTTTGTGACACTACAAGGCACTGACATTCTTTTCCTTGCATGCTTTTCCTAAGAAGGTTGTGGCCAAGAATCCTCCCCAGATCCTGAGATGTGACATTGGCAACTGCTGCAAATCACTCTTTAATAGGTGATAAAACCCCCTGGAAAGCTGCCTGTGAGAACAGGGACCGACCTTATGCACCTCTGTGTGGCTCCTCTGGATGAGAAGTTCATTGCTGTGGCACAACTCTGCTCATGTGAGATGCTGAATGGTAAGGGCAGGATATAGCTGGACCTGGGGGGGATCAGGGTGTGTAACATGACAGAGGCAGGAAGGCAGGACAGCAGTCAAGACAGCACAAAAAGCGTGTGGATAAAATTCTTGTGGTCCTCAATACCCAGCTAAGTATAAAAGGAACTTAGGTACTGTCCCAAAACTTTCTTGAAGTCAGAAAAGTTGAGGAAATTTGTTTCAGATTAGCTTGTGTAAACAACTGAAACATCTCAACCATAGCTAAAACAACACAAAAAATTGTTCAAACTTATTACAACTTAGATATAATTACAACACAGATACTGGCCTCCACTAGATGCTTTGCTGCCTTGCAGTGAAGTTGCTAGACTTCTGATGGGTACAGGCTTCAGCCTTCAGTTATTTTTCCTCTGTACTTCAGACACCCTCTGATCCTCTGGTGTCTGAAGGATCCATTATCAAGACAGAATTAGACCAACAAACTTGACCCTTTAACATTAAATATTAAAAGTGTACTAGAATGCCACATTAGACACCTTCAATGCTATAAATAGATTATTTTGCACAAGAAAGCCTGGACATTTCAACAAGAAACCATTTCTAGGGGCATCTATGTTTTTTTCTGCCATATTAACTATCACCAAAGACTCAGCACTTCCTCCTAGGCCAAATCAAATATTTTTTATGAGTCAGCAAGCTGCAATTCCAGCAGAACATCATGCAAATAAAACCAGAACACGCATCATTAATGGCTCCATTTCAGTGCATAACAGAGAAAATAATTTTTTTCATTAAGGTCCTAAATTTTTGATATCTCTACACTATGAAGTTTTCCAGTTCTAAGAAAAAATAATAACATCTGTTCTCTAGGCTGTAAAACCACACAGCTAAAACCTAGTCTCACAGCAGTATTAATTTTGGAGTGAGAATGGGACAAAAATTGTATTTCCCAATTCACCCAATATTTTCAATCATCTACATATAGTTTGATATTAGGAAAATAAATGCAGTTGTCTGTCACTCTTAAAGAGGTCTTTTAAGTACCCTGATGACTAACATTAGAAAACAAATAATTTGAAGATCAGGAAAATAAAATCTCTAAACAGCAAGGTCTTTTAGGAATATTGAGTAGTTTCTTTACTGTTTGACCCAAAGATATCAGAAGAAACTACACCTCTATCTTCACACCTTAGAATGATAATAGGGATTTTTGCTTTTTGGTAAACTACTAATTTGGCTGACTCATTAAAATTGAAATCTAGCACACCACTTTCTGCAAACAGTAAGGAGAAGAATATGTTTTCAGCATCTTTTTTACATGCATTATTCTGTTTCGGTACCAACACCTAGCAAATGTCAATACTCACAAACCTCTCTTCATTTCTAATCACTTACTAATATCTCCTTTTTTAAGATGGAGCAGTGTTCCCAAATAGTGGCCCCTGAGCAATAGGCTTCTGATGGTATCTGTGGCCAAAGAAAATTGATGACAGCAAGTAAAAGAATGTAAAACATGTTTAGAAATACTGAGATGCTTTGCTTGTGAGCCAGTGAACCACAGCACTTCTCTATGTCTGTGTCAGCATTTCAGACTTTTCAATGAAACAGTTGTTGTTTCACAGTATTACAAATTTCCCCCTGCACAAACAATTTGAAAAATGAAATACTAATTACTGTCCTGATTACCTGCCTCATCACAGTCTGCTGGATACAAGGACATATTATTTAGCATTCAAGAACAGTACCTTAAAATTCTCCATTGCAGCTCTGTCACTTTATAAAATTCTTTAAAAAATATTTCTGTAGTAAGTCTTCATATAACAGCATGCAACTGATGTGGCAGATTAGTGCTTTTCTGCATAAAGCAATCTACTGTGCTGCAGAGAGAAAAACAGTCAGACTTTTCTGGGCTACTCAAGCCTTTTGAGGTCTGAGAGGTTGCTGTACCACAGCTGGGCAAATAGCAGTAATGGAACTCTACATTAAAATTCAGGTAAAATCCTGTGCAATTTTTCAAGCAGTGAGCTGGTTATGCAGATCTATTTGTTTTTCATGCAGCCAATTTCATTCTCATTTGCACTCTTGAGCAAGTACACTTCGCACATTACCTGTGATATGTGTAAATTCTCTGAGCAAACCAAGCTGAACCCATGTCTGATACAATGAACAACCCCTTAAAAGAACAATGCATTTTCATTTAATCTCAGGATTCTAAATATTGTGAGGTAAGCATATTTGATACATTTCTGCACCATGAACAAACTACAGGAAATTTTCAGCTAGTCAGCTACGTCTGAACAGAGGCTGAACACCATAAGGAGAGGGGGGGAAAATTGAAAAACTGGGATCCAGAAATTGGGGATGAACCAAAACCCTGGATCAAACTTCCAATTCTCATTTAAGTAGGTCCTTCTAGTTGAGAGTTTTATTTGTTAATCTGTTTGAAACAGGACAACTTCCCAAGTGACAGACACTATATTTTAAAAGAGAAAGAAATAAAAACCAAATGCCAGAGGAACAGATTCCCTGTTGAGTGGGTGGCAGCACACAGGCAGCACAAGCCACTGCTTTGGAAGGGAACAGAGTGGTCTTGTGGTAGCTAAAGATGATCTGCTTACATATGTTGTCACGAGTAGTGAGAACATACAGGATTTATCTTCAGATTTTGGTGGTATTTCAGCTGCCATGTTCTCCCAGCTCTAAACACATCTGCTGAGCACAACATCCAGGTTAGTGGCAGTCCAGAGTCAGTTACGAAACTCCAACCCAGCCACACCACTAATCCTTAAATTGCAGGAAAGGATTACTAGCCATGATGTATCTAAGCATTTAAAAGGTGAGGCAGCAAGAAAGGAAGCAAATCTAATCCTCACATTAGCAGCCTAATTATTTTAGGAGAACACATCCTTATGCTGCCGTGTCTCCTACATGGAGACACCCTCTCCCATCCTACAAGGAGATACATTAGCATGGCCATATGTTTTAAGGAAGGCTTGTCAGCTGAGGCACAGAGCTGCTGCTTTGGCTTCTGGAACAGAATACCTCGCTGCCAGCCAAAATCTTTGTGTATGTGTCTGTTCTGCACCACACAGTGGGACAACGGCACAGAAACCCCAGATTCTGTAAAGTGATAAAACTAAAGCAAACAGGGAATGGCAGGGAGGTTCTAGGAACACATCAGAGGAGTAGAAGCTGTAAAAGAAAAGTTAATATAAGATAATGGGCATCTTGAGTGAGAACTAGCATATTCTCACATAGTGGATAGTATATTATCACTAGTGGATACTAGTGTTATCCTAGTGGATCCTGGTCCTGAATAAAAAGTCAAATCCACAAAACTTCCTGCCTTCCACCCACCCCTCCCACCCAAGATATAAAACTATAAGAATATGGGAAAAATGTGCAATATAAGGAAGCAAAATATTTGTGAGCAGTTTCAAAACTGGAATGAGATGAGTTCATGAAAGAAATGCATGTCATAATTGCCCATCACAGGAGTGGACTGCAACTTGAAGGCTAAGGAATGTAAAATGCCAAATTACTTCTACACAGCTGTGTATTGAAAACATAAAAATTGGGGGGAAAAATGAACCAGTCAGAAAATAAAAGTATAAACATTCTTTAGCAAAACTGGAATTTGAGCAGCACTCTAAATCAACCACTGGTAATCCCAACTACATTGAATAAACACAAGTCATTTTCTTGGCAAAAACTCCAAGAGTGGCAAAGCAGTGGCTCATGATGATGGTATTATAGTAAGGCAAAAGGCTGAAACTTCTCTGTATGCAGCAACCAAGCACCCTTCTGAGCAGGAAGAGAAACCCTTCTGCATTTGACCTTTCTGTCTTTATTCTTTTACCATTTACTTCTTAACCCTAAAACCATTCATATTCTGCAGGTACTTGCTGCACTCTAGAACATTTAAGGCTTAGTCTTGTTCTGACACTTATTTTGAGCCTTGAAGTAATTTATTCAGACAGTTTTTCTGTTCTTGCATTACCATCTAGGCTAAGCAACAGGATTCTTATCTCCTCCTGCAGAACTGGCTCAGGCAAAAGCAGGATCTTCCCATCTTCAGGGGCTCTATATCAAGCCAGTATATAATTCCCTATAACGCTCTGTTATTTGCTGCAATAACATAAAAGAGAGCAAATGCATGCAGGGGAAAGAATTTTACAGGGTACAGTCATCACATGCAAATTCTATATTCTTCTCTATTTGTTTGAAGGCTAGAAAGGCAAGCTATTTTAAAGTGATAATTGACTTCTATTTCAGCCCTGTAAAGAAAAGAAATGTCATCCACTCTGGGTAATTAATTGCATTACATATTCTCATACACCCACATACATTTGGAGCAGGAAAACACAACTCTCTGACAGCTACACTGGCCTAAAAAATAAAAACCCAACAGAAACATTTAGAGATTTCAGATCACCCAAATGAAACCAAACTCCAATTTTACTGACTAGTACTGGGGGCAATAACCTTTAACTAATACTTTTCTTTCTAGAAATTTATCACTTCATAGAGCTCACTCCTTCGATGTCATAGAGGTCCCTACACTTCAGTTAAGAAGAATGCCAGCTGTTCTCTGACACAGCTTGAAAGTTCACTTGAAAGTTCTCCAGTTCACTTGAAAGTACTGCTCAGGAGCAAATGAAACAGTTCTTCACATCCAGAGTGAAGTACATGTTAACACTTCTTATGGTTAGAAAACAAGGATTGGAAATAGAAATATCAGTTAAAACATAAGCAAATGAACTATGATGTCAGCTGTTTTTACAAAGCTGAACTGTCATCCCATGTCTCTTCATCTTCCTTAATTTTTTGGAAGTGGGTAAAATTTGAATACCAAGCAAACTTTAGTAGGAATAGATGTTGCTTAGGAGTAGATGTCACCACCATCTTCCTTTTCTCTGGGTGAAAGGTCAGACCATCTTTGCTCAGGCCCTAATCTACCAAGGCCAACTTCCTACTTACTTCCTTTTGAACCACGACACATTTAGAAAGACAACCTGGCTAAATATAATTTCAAAAGACAGTTAATTTATCACATTGAAATATAAGTAAAAATGTGGTTCTTGAGACAGTCTGTGGAAAATACATGATCCTCCACAGCTATTGCTGTCCTGCCTTCACACAATGATGCTATCCAGTGGAGCCTGCTCCAAAGGGGAGAACTTGGAAAGGCCACATCCCTGGAAGCACTCACACATGGCAGTCTTTGTCCTCCCACTCATTGTTTCCCACTCCCTCCAAGAGCCTCAGATTCCTGCAAGTGCAAGAAACAACTCATCTGCCTGTTGAGTAGCAGAAGAGCAAAAGGGCATTAAATCCTCCAGCCTGTTTCTTTCCACTTTGTGCACAGACCCCAGTCCATGTGTTCTTTTCTTCCTGTAGGGTCAGTGGCAGACAGCTGCAGGTTCTCCCTGGCCACAGTTTCAAGCACCCAAAATATGCTGTAAAACTTACATGAACAAGCAGTAGAACCTAAACTTAGTTCTAACACTACTTCTTCATAATTCTTTCCTTCTGTGAATCAAGAAAATCTGGGGCTTGTTATTTGAATGAAAATATTAAAGCCAAAATGCATGCTAAAATTTCATACAGCAAATCAATCTTTCCTTCAAGGAAAGACATCCAGTCTCTAATCTCATCACTTTTGCAGTCAGATCTAAGAGGATATCATGGATACAGGTGGAGTTCTTCAGAGTTGGACCACACTCTAGACAATACCAACACAGCCCATCAGTGCTGCTGCCTGGCCTCTTTCACTGAACCTCTGTGCTGTGTTTCCCAAGTCAGCTCTGGCATAGATCACACCTTGCCTGCCTAAAGAGATCTCTCATGCCAGCTAACATACATGGACAGCCCCTCCTCTAATTTTTGGATGTCTGTACCACATCTGTTGAGAATGAAATCAAACATTAAGAACAAGAAACCTATCACAATCCTCTGTTCCAATACAAGGATGAGGCCCCAGAAGTATGTTCCCAAATAAGAGATACAGATATGTGTTGCTGCTCAGAGACATCAGTGCTTTGGGGAAAATTGTAACACACAAAAGATGCTCAATGCTCAACACAAAGGATACAGCACAGTTTAAAACAAGTGCCCCAAGAAGCTGGAAAGAAACCTGTCACCAAGACAGACGCATTTATAAGATGCATTTAGAAAATACATCTCAGGAGACAGATTTATGTAGATTGAAAATATCCAATTTGAATCAAAACTGTCAGATCTGAACAGAAGCCCAAGACTTGAAGTGATACTTGTTCACTCATCTATGTATTATTTTATATTTGCTGCTACTGAGACAAATTGCTAAGCCTCTACCAGAGCAGAACTGGATGAAAGCTCTGAGGCATTCTAGGACATAATAACAAGGATCAAAGCATCACATTTAGAGATGCAATGATTGTCACTTGTCTAAAATCATCTGTGAGTGTAGCCTGGTGAGCAAATGAATGCAGACGAGGAAAACAAAACAGAAACAGGGAATGTTTATGATTCATTTAGTTGCTGGCCATGATTGGTTTATGATGCCTTTTATATAACCCCACAAATTGTAAGGGCAGAGTTACATGAAGGCATGATCTTTATTTGTCTATTTCTATTTAAGAAAAAGACACCGGTATTTTGTATTTATTTAAATACCCAGTTAATTGTTGCTATATATATATAATATCCCTATACAAATGCACCCTCATTTGGATGAATTTTTTGTTGTTGTTGTTCCTTTTAAGCAGCAGTCATTTCCATGCAGTCTTAGCCTAAACAGCTTCTCTGGAAGATAGCCCAATTAAGCAGTTTTTCTTATTAAGCATGCTCCAGTTAAGTGATGTACATCACTATCAGCTCAGTTCCTTTATGACTTTTATGTATTAAGCAGAGCACAGGGCACATTTTACTTTGTTTTCAAGCTAGTCTGACCTTGCACAAAAAAAGTGCATTTACATTAATTTTAACAAAATAACATCAAAGGTGTGAAAGCTAACCTAAATAGGAAGACTTCTACATAGTCCTGTGGAGGTTTTTTAATGAAACTCCCCAATTTCCCTTTTAAGTATTTTGCTGAAGTGAGTCTCTGAAGAGAAACTGACTTCTGACACCCCAGCATTCACAACAGCACATCTCTGTGAAAGTGGGAAGGGGCTTTCTTTCCCTGGGCATCTGGAAATCACCTTTACAAGTCACTCTGTGCTTCAGCACTACATAAAACTTTTTAATATTTAATTTAATTAAGTTTAATTGCATTAAATTAATTACTTCTTTTTTTCCTGTGGGAAAGAGCAAATCAATGACGGCCTCACAGTCATTTCCTAAGGCATTCCTGGCACTTGGCAAGGAATCTGAAAAAAGTGTTGGACACACGTCTTATTCTCACAAGAAGATTACAGTTAAAATCAACACCCTTGTACATTATATTAGATTAGAACACCCGTCCTTCTGCAGTAATGAAATTAAAAATAAATGCTGAAAAGGTAATCTAATTAAAAGCAATCACATACTTTAAAGAGTGTTCAGGTGTGCTCTGAGCATTCCACAACACTGACCTGAAGTCCTTATGTGTTGTTTCAGTACCAAATGTGATTTTCTAAATCAACTGTAGTCAAACAACTGGGATCATTTTGAAATCCATATATTTTTAATTTTTTTTTAATGAATGTTGGAAACACTAAGTAAGTTATGCCATAAAACAATTTTCTAATTTGATTTTTCCATCAATTGCAAATAAAATGGTACTAGGGAAGAAAACCTGACTGTCACTATGAATTGTTTTCTGAAGTGTGCAGTAATTTTCAATTATTGGAAATCCATCATTATGTTGATATATTAGTCCAGTTTTCTCATTTTATCATAATAGTTCAAATTTTAATTCTGAACATTATTTTTGAGTTTGAAAAGATGCAGCCCTTGTGCCAAAAAGATAAATGAATTACTTTTGTACCATCAGAGGTTGAAACACAACCATCTGGCCCACCAAAATTGGTCTGAATCTTTCAGTATTTTTTAAATGGCACATGCTGAGAAAAAGCCTGCTCCAACTGAAGTAAGTGGCACAACGCCCACTAATTTATATAAAGCCAGGATTTCTTCCAGCTTGTCCTAGTAAGAACACTTTGCTTTTCTGGACTATGCACAGATTCTGTACTGGCTACAACAGTGCTGGTTGGGTGAGAGGTTTTGGGTTTTGTTGTTTTGTTGGGGTTTTTTTCTCTCCACAGAAATGATAAAATCAATTTGTGAGGAAATGTTCAAGGTGAACAGAAACAAACACTGGCAAAGCAGCATGTTTTCTTGCTGGTGTTTGAATAGCAGGAGATGGAGGATTATTCCCCTGAAGGTACAGGGAAAGAAACACACATTTCTCAGTTTTTGTCAAGCCCAAAGTACTGACAAAACACTGAGAAATATATTTTCCTGGTGTAATACAGTATCTCACTGACTATCAGCACTGTGTGGATTTCAGGTTTCATGAACTGGACAACTACTGTACTACAATTCTGGTAATATACTTCTTTTAAAATGGACACAGACAGACCCACATCTCACCAAAGGTCACACTTTATGAAAGAAAATTATATATTCTGGAGTAAGGCACTGATATTTTCACAAGAAATACTCTACTAAGGAGTAATACCTGCAGTTGTTTCATGTAATTTAATTCTGGCTTTACTTTATTTACAGAGAAAATGCTACAACTAGATAGCAAAAAGGTTAAGTGGGCAGTGGTGTTACGTGCAGTGGCACCATTTCCAGAGACTTTATCCCATGCTTCACAGCAATGGGACAAAGCCATGCATTTTGTGCATACTGGCACAAAAATATTTTGTGAACGCACAATAAATAGACAAGGACAGTAACCTGTGATCTCCATGTTCAGTTGTGGTTCATTACCCAAATATGTAACTTATTTAAAGGTTATTTATTTTACTGCTTACACTGGAAATAAGGTAGCAGCTGCTTAAATGTATATAAGCAGGCACACACACATATTTAGAAGTATATCTACACAAGTTGGATTGCTGTGTAAATAAGGTTACTCTGAATATTTTTAGATGCAAATCAATTCTATTTTCCACTCTACCAGTAGGATTAAATTTCTGACATTGATGAAATCCAAAGACGCTAAATTTAACTTGGTGATTCAAGAATGAATCATAATGAAACCCTTCTTTTTCATAGCAGTGGGATGCCACCTATTTTATTCTGCTTTATGCTGGAGATAGACATTAGAGTGTACCCATGATGGGTGGTAATAACAGCCAGATTTTAGTAAGCCTACCAGATAATGATAGTTCAGCCATATTCTGGGGGAAGTGGAGAGGCTAAAACTTTTAGCCAGAGCGCTCCACATCTATTGCAGAAGTATGATGTGAAAGAGCTTATTTGTACAAGCATACCTTTTTGACACTGATAATTTGTAAAAAAAAACCAACCAACCAACCAACCAAACAAAAAACCACACCATATCTGGAAATTTTTCAGAAAAGAGAAAAATAAATATCAGGTCTTTACATGCTAAAGAACTACTGAATTTCCCTCAAAAGTTAGAAAGGAAAAAAAAAAAAAACAACAAAACAACCCCCCCCCCCCAAAAAAAAAAATCGGAGTCTTGAGGAGTAATCTGGCCTTTCTTTACAGTACTTTGCTTTTGTGTTTTTTAACACAAAGTATTTCTATTCCTGTTACAGGTCAAAAATTCCAAACGTATTTACCAGAGTGTCATGCGTCTGTAGGCATTAGTGAAGTGTCTGGTAATGGATATGCCTTCTGCTGCCTACCAAGTACATGTGTGGAACATCTGTATGTCGTCAACCAACACATAAATTAATTATATTAGTTTTCTGTTATCACATTTTATGTCTTTGAATTAATGGCTTTTATGCACTAGGATTAAACATCTGTTGTAATTTTTACTTCATTGCTGAAGATTAAAACCAAGTGAATTTTCCTCAACAAGACAGAAAGTGTGACTCAAGCTGTTTCCCTTGAGGAAAAAAAATTAAAAACAGAGTTAAACAGAGACACTTCCTTGGACTTTTTAAAATTAAAATAGACAACAGTAATTTCTCCTGCTAGCTTTACACTTGAACAACATCATATTTCTCTGCAGACAGTTGTCATACAGAATCAGAGAATATGCTGAGTTGGAAGGGATCGAGTCGAGCTCTTGGCCCTGTTCACATACCTTAGCTGATGTTTATGACACTAGAAAATTCAGCCTGTAATCAATCATGAAAACTAATGGTTTCCAGTCCCCCCCTCAATTAATTATATCATATAAATAAAATTTATATTAATTTATAACTTATATAAATGTGTATATATATACACCACATTCCTTTCTTAGGATGTGGAATTCTACAAATGAATGCATACTGTATTAGACCAGTTTCCTATGCTTAATCAAGATATACAAGAATATCTTCTCATGTAAAATATATGGCAGTCCTGAATAATTTAAAAAGGCTCAAATGCTTCACTCTCTTTGATATCTAAATATTGCCTGCCAGAGGAAAATACAAAGAATATCTCTCCCCCTCTTTGAAATTAAAAAAAGTATCTTTAGTGGAACCTGAATTTTATTTAGACCATACACAAGAAATTTGAGGGAGAGAGGAGATGGGGAGCTGCTCAGGCATTTTATGATTATTCCCAGAAAAAATATCATGCTACCAGAATTTTAAAGTAAGAGAGACCTTTAGTAATGGTCCAGTCATGTTAATGGAAAGATACTGAGAACTCTAGCCTGAAATGACAGAGTTGCAGGAAATTAGGACATATTTAAATTAGTGTTTTTCTTACTACAGTATTGCACAGTATTCCATCCATCTAATGTTTTTCACTTAAATCTCAGTTTCTAGGTTTTCTTCCATCTACTGTCACTATTTTTCATAACTGAAGATCATTAGTATGTTAAATGTTAACCATTGGGACTGTATTACACTTTTAATAGTAAATCGTGAAATAATTTGCAGTGAATAGTAATTTATTAGAAGTAATTTATTGAAAGTCAATAACCCATCATCATCCCACCGAAAAAGGTTCAGACCCTAAAGAGACAAGAGCAATTTTAAAGGAAGGGGTTTAAGTAATTTTGAAATGCTGTCACTTTCAAACCCATTTTTCCCTCTGGCAGGGACACCTTCCTCTAGGCCAAGTTGTTCAAAACCTTGTTCAACTTGGCCTTGAACAGGGATGGGATACCCAAAAATTCTCTGAGCAACCTGTTCCAGTGCCTCACCACCCTCACAGTAAAGAATTTCTCCCCTGTATCCAATCTAAGCCATTCCCCCTTGTTCTAACAGCACATGCAGAACCATCACTACACAAAGAATCATCTGTATTATTTATTTTTCCAATAAGGTTTTGTTTAAAAATAATTCAGTGTTTTTATCACTCTCTCACCCTTCATAGGCTGATATATATCATTCAAAAACATTAGATAATAAACTAGAATAATAATAAATAAATGGCTGATAAGTGAAACATTTAATTACAGCTTTCAAAGGCAAAAGAAAAAATATTGTCACTGGCTTTAAAAAAAAAAGCGCAATTTATTCCCAGAAGTGATGACAGAGTATTCTGAATTATGAATGGTTTGTTTGGAAACTGGAACTCTCAGAAGAGTAAGAGTCTGACACTGAAGGAACATTAAAGTTCAACTTAAGGATGAGAAACTGGGCAAGAATCGTGGCAAGGCCAGGTTTAGACAACCTTCAGAACCAATTATATTGTAATGTGCATAAGCCTTTGCATCACTGAATCATCACATTTCTGTAGAAAAAAGGCAACAAACTCCTTCATACACATCTGTTGACAGTCAATGGAGACATCTTAAAGAAACATCCAGAAAAGGAGGAATATACAGAAAGGAAAAATCACACATGCCACATTGGTCTGAATCCTCCTGCAGCACATTCTAGTGTTGTCCATATCCATTACACTTTTAGGATTGGAGGGTACCCAAAAACCAGAACCAGGTTCTGGTTCATTGCTCCTACCAGGGCATCTGGTGCAATGCAAGTTCAGAACAGTGCCCTGCATCAGCAGCACCTGCAGGTAATGGTAACTCAACAGCAAAGGACACAACATTTCCATTCAGGCACCAACAGACCTGGCCAAAGGCAGAGTTACTGCTCTAAAAGCAGTTCCAGAATTATGAGAAAAATCCCATGTACAAGCAGAAGCAAAGGTCACTTGTAACTATTTTCAGACTAAACATTTTTTAGCATTTCAGCACCAAATATTCCCAAACACACATAGCCTGGACTGCCACTCCACTTAAATCCTGCTCTGAGTGGCAGTCCTAAAATCCCTGCTTATCTCAGGCTGCTGTCCCACCTCCCTCCCAGCAGAGAGCAGATGGAGTGCAGGCAGTCGGCTGGGCCATATCCCAGGGGTGCTTCCAGCTCTGCAGGCACTGATCTCAGTCCCAAGGCAAAAAGAGGTCAGTGTTTCCCAAGAACAGGCTCTTGTGTCAGCTGCTGGGATAATAATCCAAAGGGAGCTGTAAGAGGGAGTATCTCCTAAGCTAGTCTGCCCCAGGTGGGTTGGCTCTCAACAGGTTCCCACAAGCTATTGGAAAACTATCCTTTCTCAAGGAAGAAAACATCAGTGTGCTAGTCCTTAAAAACGGGACAGGATGCTGCCCCATCTAGTGGGAACACCACTGTGTTCCCCTCTGCTTGCCAGGCAGACCAGGAGAACTTTGTATAAAGACACATTGTATATTTCTGATAGCTTGTAAAATTGTTAAAAACATCCTGACAAATGGATGTGAGAAGGATTCCACAAGTGGTTTAAATTAAAACATATTGAGATCCTAAAAGCTTAGAAAAGCCTTTAATGGAAGGGAAAGTATTAAATAAATGCTTCCTACATCTTAAATGTTTTCATGTGCAAATACTAACTTGTTGTCTATTAAATTATGTTAAGTGAATGTAACTGGAGAACCTGCAGCATAAAAAGATAAACCTTGTGTCTTTAATGCAGCAATTACTCCATGCTTATTGATTAGAAACCAGATGTATTCTCATGTTTACTACAAAGTGCAGGTAAAAATATCTTCTTTAGCTATTTGAGTCGGTACCTTTTGCCAGTTCCAAGATTTCATAATTTTTATCAGTGCTGCTGAAAATACAAGACCAAAATTCTGTCAGTTCTACACAAGCAACAGATGGCTGACTCCAGTGTTTCATTCTCACCACCCAGCTCTATCTAATGCCAAATCCATCACCTGCATGGCTGCCCTCCCAAAGAGTGTGAACTGGGTATTTTTCCCTACATTTCATCTGACTCTTTCTTTCCAAAAAACCAGAAAACTTCCACAGTTTTTGTGTCTGAAAGACAAAACCAATAGCTGTTTCTAAGTCAAAATTTTACTAACTATTCTGGCACAGCAGAGCTGGTACCTCATTGTCTTCAACTGCTAATGTTCTAATTAGCAATTCACACAGAGCCTGAACAGAAACAAATACCATGTCAGGTGTGACTTTTTTGACACTTAAAATTTAACTGCTGTATTCTTCAGAACATGCACTGGCTTTTATTTAAAGAGTCAGTCTTAGGAACACCCTAAAAACGAATATATTTTGGAATTTCACAAAGCAAGTCCTTAGTGGTCTGCTTTACCTGCATAGGGTGACAGCAGGGCAGATGGAGAGGGACACCCCCCAAGATGCTCAAAGGAGCAACAGGTCTTGGATGCAATCCTGCAACATAAGAAATCTTCCCCAAGAAGAAGGGAACCCAGACTTTTGACTCCAGCCTTTCAGTTCTAAAAGTCCCCCAGTCAAAAAGCTACATGAAAGAACACTAAGCTTACTAAGGTTTACCTAAACAACTAAATGCAATTTAATTACTTAACTTCCAGGACTGCCTGACAGCTTAACTGAAACAACATAATTAATAGCAACAACTTGGAAGAAGATGCTATGAAAGTTCAAGTATTTCCTATCCAGACTAAGAAAAGTAGTACTTCTCAAGGGGAGACCGTTGTCTGCCTAGTGTTTTGGTCAGCTCAAGGCCTATCCAGCCTCAGCAATGACCTTCTAGCACACGTCTGGCACGGCATACCATGCTCTCCTGAACTCCCCAGCCATGGTGGTACACAGCTGACCCGCACTGACTCAAGGGACATTCCACACCAAGTGATGTCTGCTCAGGTGTAAAAGCTAAGGGACTGGAGGCATTTGTTATTTACAAAAAAGTTTGTCTTTTGGAGCAACCACTACATGTGCTGAAGCCCTGCTTCCTAGGAAGTGGTCGAACATCTCCTGTTGATGGGAAGTAGGGAGTAAATCTCTTGTTTTCCTTTGCTTCCACACATGGCCTTTGCCTTATTAAACTGCCCAGGAGATTTTTTTGCATCTTACTTTCTCCATTCCCTTGTCCTGCTGAGGAAGGGACTGATAGAGCCATTTGGTAGGCACATGGCATCCAGCCAAGGTCAACCAACCACAGTCCTTTTTGGCACCCAGTATGTGGCATGAGGGATTTGAGATAAGGAGTGTGAAGAGTCCTATTCCTGAAGACAAAGGAGTGGCAGAGTTAACAAGTGATGAACTGACCTGAGCCCCCATTCCA
This sequence comes from Phylloscopus collybita, assembly GCA_027886175.1. Lineage (NCBI taxonomy): Eukaryota > Metazoa > Chordata > Aves > Passeriformes > Phylloscopidae > Phylloscopus > Phylloscopus collybita. The sequence goes on along the minus strand of JAJNNQ010000009.1, from coordinate 26,119,346 downwards.
TGTCCCCCTGTGCCTCTGGAGGGAAAGGAGGTAGAGAATGGAGGGGTGAGAGGAAGGTGCTTTAACATTTAGCTTTTATTTTCTCACTATCTTACTTAGATCTGATTAGTAATAAATTACAGGAATTTTCACAAAGTTGAGGTCTGTTTTGCCCATGACAATCATTGGTGCGTGATCTCTCCCTGCCCTTTTCTTGACCCACAAGCCTAATATTTTCTCTACCCTGTCCATATGAGGAGGGGAGTTACAGAGCAGCTTTTGTGGGCACCAAGTGTCCAGTGCCCATTGCTTCTCCTGGGTCAACCACCACAGGAGAAGCAATGGAAGTACCTGAACACAGAAGGAAGATCCTCTTGCACTTGAATGGAAAAATCTGTTTCAATTTATAGGACAAGTTTGGATGATCCCCATAGCTTTTTTTTTTTTTGTTTTTTTTTTTTTTTTTTTTTTTTTTTTTTTTTTTTTTGTTAGGAGCTATATTCTCAGCATGCTGCTCCCAGCACAGTGTCCCAGAACATGAGGCAGTGCACCAAGCTGAGAAACTGTGAAAAAGAACAGCATGCTGTGCCCTGGAAATAGAGGGATTTGGAAAGGACACCTGCAGATATTTGTGGTACATTTTGTAGGCTGCCTCTTAGCAATGTCCAGCTGCAGGTCAAAATCAACAAGGATGAGCATTAGATCACTTCATCCAAAGCCAAGGGCACATGCAGAGTGGATCCATGGCTTTGGCCTGTATTCCAGTAGCTGAATGGCTGACAGGAAAGAGGAGGCCTTCACATATTAAGCATGACAGACAGCCACCAGCAAGAGACAGTCACATTGAGCCTGACATTGTGATCCCAAGGTGTGGGATATTGTCAATTGTCTCAGTGACAAAACCCCCCACCAGGCACAGTTTTCTCATGGCAAAGCATGCAAAGACCTTGTGCTGCTTCCAACAGGAAAAAGCTTTCTAGAAGTGACAGCTATTCAAGCTATAATAAATAAACTATCCCATGTATTAGAAATAAAGGCTAGTTTAGTACATGGGAGGGAAGGCATTGATAAAAAAACATAATTTGATCAAAGTGAACTCAAAAAGAGCCAGACAAACTCATTAAATTATCTGCATGGAATGTCAGATCTAAAGAAAAGTTCAGAGTGGGTTTCCTGGCCCCTGACACCCGAGTGCATGCAAACACACCAGATCATTCTGTTCCACAAAGAATTTCCCTTTCCTTGTCAGAGAAACCACTAAGGCAAGCCTTTCTTTTTCCTGTGTGTTTTCAAGTTACTGAGATCTTAAGACTTTTTCCTTCCATAAAGCACTCCAAACAGACAGACAAATTTCTGAAACCAGAGCCTGCTCACCAGACCTACAAAGAGACTGTAAGACCACATAGTACAGAAATCTAAAGACCTATGACATCTTATCATCACCAGAGCACAGACTTTTCCAATACTGGGCTGTCAGTAGGTGTTGGAACTGCCAACTCCAAATAAAATCTACAGAAGCTCTCCAATCTCCAAAGTACACCCTGGCAGCTGGCTGGCTGTAAGGATCTCTGCCCCAGAGCTATGTTTGCAGACTTGTGACGGACTTTGTGGGTTACAGCTGCTGTGTCCTGGTCCTCTCTAGTGGGAGAGATGGAAGCCCGACCTGTCCCTGTCAACTATCAGTGAGAGCCAGCAGCTGGTGGGAGTTCCTCCTGCTCTGGGATGGAAAAGAAAATGAGAGGAGCATAGGAAGAACGGCATACCAGGCATGACTTTCCAGAGAGGTGCATAATTTGGATCCTGCAAGGATTGAGATACCATCTAAGGACTGTTACCAAGCAGGATTTGCAGATGAGCTTTTCCAGGGTCTTCAATCGGTCTCCCAACAATGTGTGATAATTACATTAGAGAAGATATTTGGATAGCCCGACTGCACAACTTGGTCAGCTGCACAAACTGCATCTCCCCTTTCAGTCCTCATTCTTTAACCAAAGGCAGACATTTGAAAAAGAAAAAGCAATGTTAACTGTGAGCGTGCAAACAACTTTCAAATCTGGACTTTCTATTATGGTCCAATAGGTTGTTTTGTTCATATCCTCCATTTTCTAAAAATAAAAAATAATTCCTTTAAGCTGAATAGATTTCTGGACAGCTAACTTATCTTCATATAATCATTACTGTTCCAAAATTCTGCCCTCAGGAAAGGGAAACAGCCCTGCAACTCCAAAGCATTTCAAGGTATAAACGGATTCCCATGCATCCAGTTTAAGAGCACCTCTGAACCACTTAACCCATGAGCCTCCAGATCTGTTCTGTGCTACACAGTGACGACAGAAATGATGACTGCTTTTCCACTTGCTGCTGTTAATTGAAACTAACAGCCTGATACTGTGACATAGCATGACATCCTGTATATATTTATTATTTTGGTGTGGAATCATCACTCTAGTAAAGACATTTCATGTCTGAATGAAAAAATCAGATATGCCTTTTTATGAGATGATAATGACTTCATAATTCTTACAAAGACAATTTTCCCTAATGAACAGAAAATAGTCTTCTTTTTCTAATCCAAAAGACAAAAGTACAACACAGCATTTGTTTAAATAAAGGATTTCCTATTTGGGAGTGTTAGTGTGTACAAGGACACAGTGCAATAATCAAAGGCAAAGGATAGTCCAGAATGATTAGCACAGAATAAGATACAATATTTCTGCTGCATGTTTGTTTTCTTTAAGCAGGTTTTAAAGCTTTTATAAATTTTCAGTAGCTTACTATGCTGGAAGACCATCATTCTGACACTCTAATTTACAAGGTAAAAAACCCCAAAATACTCCTTTAAGGATTTGTTGAGGTTGTTCTATCATGCATTCAGATATCTTCTATATGCACAGATGGTGTTATCCAGAGTTAGTACATCCTAGCATCCTGCAAGCATAAGAAAAAGCAAGACGTTGTTTCAAGAACAGTTCCAGATTTGGAAATAGACACAATCTAATTGCAGATATTGCCTCTTAATTAAACTTACTGAACCCTTTATTGAAAATTCTTCCACCAGAGATGTGAACTCTGGTGAAAACATTACTGCTTATGGAAAGGGAGGCACAGCAATATGCAGTAATATTTAGCAAGGGGATCTGACAGTATATGAAACCTGTGATCTGGAAAAGGATTCTCATAGCCTGGTTGAACCACTGAGTGCCTAATGACACTGTGTGACTCTTATTTTTATGTTATTCCCCCTCATTTTCACCGATAGTTATGCGGATAAAAGTATTCGTGATGAAGTGTTCCCACCCACAATAATATATTAAGGACACATTACTTATCACTTATATAACACCAGGATTATTTTTTCAAAAGAGGATTGTGTAATACAAAGGATTACCATTCTTCAAAACAGAAAGTATATGCAGAGCAACAGCAGTTAGAGGCAGACTGATCAAAAGTGCCATTATATGTCAATGTAACACAGCACTGAGTAAGCTGGGACTGAAGGAAAATACACAAGGCAACCACTACGAAAGGCTGAAAGTCTACTTGTTCTGCTAATAAGTGTTTAAATTATATCAATAATAATAAATCAATGAAACATTTAAATTGTTAGGGTCTTTTGAACTGCCATTGATGTCACTAAATATTCTACTGTGGAAATGCAGTTTGGTTAATAAAAATACAAATTTACCTCTCCCATCAGGTTGTGGGTGGTTATTTCAACATCCTTCCTCTCTGCTGGGGCAGTGACAGCTCTGTGCCCGTGGCTTCCTGGAATTTCAGCAATTTCAGCTGACAGAGAGCATTACAGTGCACAAGGCTCTATAACCTCTCTGAATTCTTCCACTTTCTAGCAAAAGCTTTGCACTCACCCACCTTTATTTTTGTCACAGTTGCTAGGATGCCTTGGCGACAGACACCAGAAATATCTATGATTTGGAGACAAAGCTGGAGGCAGGTGTAATCCACACCAGACCAAAAGGAGGGCAGGAGGCTCCTGCCAACAATCACTTCACCAGCAGAGATTCTTTGCAGCAGCAAAAGTACTACCTGGGATAGAGCAAATTCACTTGCTGCCATCTCAGCCTCTGCATCTTACCTGCCTCACAAGGAGCACAAGGAACAGATCCAGCCTCCCCCAATGGAGAGGAAGAAAACGTTCCCCTCAATTCGGACACTCACTTCAGCCAAGATACACCAGATACACCCTGCAGGCTTTTCCCCTCCTTGCTGTTGGTTATCCTTGCTGAAGTAGTAAAAATAGATCCTGGACCTTATTGCTCAGAGCTGTGCTAGCTTCAGCTGCAAAATCTGCCTCCTGCATGGGCTGTTCCAAACAGACACCACAAGTCTTTGCAGAGGATCAGAGCTGGCCGGAATAGCTTCCCAAGACCCCAGTGATGCTTCCTTGGTGAAGCTCACACAGATGCTGGCGGAGACTGGGCTAGAAACAAAGCACAAATGATGTATGCACTTGTTTAAAAAGCTCACACAAAGAGGGCTTTTTCTTTTAAATGTTGCTCATAGACTTCTGCATTTTAAAAGTCAATCACAATCAGGCAATTATTTAGAATAAAATATAATTTTTCTGGGTGATAAATGAAAATAGTTTCATTAAGTATTAAACATCTGTTTTGAAGAACTGCCCCTTATTTACATGAAATCTGCGTGTCATTCTACAAAATGAATGCTTCCTCTACTAACAGTGTTGTGGAGGAAGGGGTTTGTTGCACTGGATTCATACAAACAACCTTACTTTCTTCACTATCTCAGAAGTTTTATTGCCAGACTGATTGTAGTAGGAAAATTACAATGTAATGCTACACCATAGTTAAAAATCCTTTTGGCCTCTAATGTTAGACAGAAAAATTGTTCTGAGAATAAAAGAACAGATGCTGACAGCCATAGCAAATCTCAATGCTCATGCCAGGAAACCATGTTTTTTTTGAAAAGGCTATTCATAATGTGAATAGTGCTTCATGTGAAGAGAACTCTATTATACAAGACAGTATATATTTGTAGCTAAAGGGACCCCCCCAAACACGCCCATTGATTTTTTTTTTCCTCTTTATTCATATTTACTTGTTTTAAAGCGTCTTTTTGTTTTATTAGCTGCTTCAGTCCTCTGAACACTTCTTGTTTACACATGTTGCCTAAAACAACAAACACTAAGCAATTCTTAATATAAATGGAGAAATGAATTTGCAGACTGGTATAAGAATCCACAAAATGTAAGCTTTTAGAACACAGAATTCTAAGAAATCTGACCTATGTATTGTTTTATGAACTAGTTTTCCCCCAAAGGCATCCCCTGCTGCTGATCTGAAAACACGCCCTGAAACAGAAGCATCAGTTGTAGCACTAGTGTAGATAGACCACTGGAGCCTTGACAGTGTTTTCAATCATGATATCCAGACTAGATAGCAGTGACAAAAATACCAGGTTTTCCCAATCTACAAAGAAAACAAACATTGCCAGGTGCTTTCTCATTCCCAGGAGTATCCTGCACTTTGCGCAGTGTAGGACCCTACTCTATTACCAAGCTATGCCAGCTGTGCCTCAGACACAGAGAGCGTTCCTCCTGCCCACATCTGTGCTGTCTATGCTCCTGGCAGCAGAAGCAGCCTTTCCAACCTCTGGCACTGTCCAGACCTTGACAACAGGTTGGTCCAGGTCAGAGAGCACAGATGTGGAAGCCCAGTGACGTTCTCCGCCCAGACAGAAGAAGGAGGTTCATCACCTCGGTGAAAAAAAGAGGGAACATCCTTTTTACACCATCTGAAAGTGTCCTGCCACCCTATATTGTCATCAGCTGCAAATCTGCATAGGCAGCCATGGAGCAAACCAGCTTGGCCATCGCTGCCATGCACACACTGCTTTTTAAAAGTTTCAGCAGTTTAGGAGGGTACCTCCAAGTGTTGCTACTCCAGCATCCCTTCCCCAGTCAAAGCTGGAGATGAACCTCCTTGTTTCCCACAGTCAAACACCAGAGCAAAATGTTCTTTTATCCCCCACAACCCTTGGAGCTGCATCTGCAAGATTCCACTCCTGAGTGAGAGTGCTGTAGGAGAGTCATGGCTAAAATAATCACTGAAAGAGTTTCAATGTATAAGGAACAAACAGCTTCATAAGGGCTGAATAATGGCAGCTGAGATAGGATTAAAATACATATTTAAAAGAAAGCAGTGTCATGCTAAAGTGACATTTTCAAAAAAAACCTCATATATAGGAACTGAGCTGAACTGTATAGGATATTAAAAATTCACACACAAAGTCTTTCTCTCTTTCATCTTCTCCAGTAACGTTACATTTCCTTCTTCTACACATCACTTCTTTTTAGCAGTTACTACAGAACTTTTGACAGGTACAATGTAAATTATAGAATTAGATTTTTACATCACAGCAGGCAAAGAAAAACCACACCTTTAAAATTAAAGTTTAGAACTTAATATTCTAAATAACTATCGGTGAACAGGCTCCTGATTTAACCAAAAACGTATCCTGAACTCTGTACACTGGGTTCATATCTTCTGCTTTCTGAGTTTAAAAAATCACTAGAAAATCTGAAATGCACAGAAAAACCTAACTAAATATTTGTTTCTCTGAATCTGTTGAAGATTTCTACCCTACACCTTTAAATACGCACAAAGACTTACTAGAAGGATTTTCCCTCGTAGAAGAAAAGTTATCTTCATAAACACCATGCTGAAATCAAGCCAGCAAAAAGCCCAGAAACACATATCTGGTTCATGATAAATGACTTCTGTTTCATACAAGGTGACAATTATGCCAAGTGGACGTGAGGACATTCCCCATTCTCTGTCACATAAGCACGCATTTTCGACTGAATTCTGAGATGTCATGTCCGCTGCAAAACAGACGGCGTGCTTTCTTTTCCAAAAGTTCTTTTGTGGAAAAGCAGCCTACTCATCTGCACTTGAAATGTAGCATTTTACATAAAAGCCATCAAAAATCATCTCTCATTTGTCTGGATAGAAAACTAACGATGTTGGTAAATTGTCAAGTAAGGCTGATAACCTTTTAGGAAGCCCAGGCAAACAAAAGGTTTGAATAACCTGGTTGCCCACCAAGAACAAAAATATCATTTTTATATGGCACGTTTTTGATGTCTATACTGATATGCTAGCCAAGCCTGCAGCCCATACAAGTGGCATTGTGAATTTGTCCTTGGGGTGACAGAATGCATTTATTTAGATTCTAGCTTGTCACACAGCACAGTCTCGTGCCCCAGAATGGCTTGATTTAGCCTGTTTTCAGGCACAGCACAATAGCTGCTTTCAACAACAAAACTGTTTTCTGACATTATATTTTGTTAACTCCATTTGCAAAGAGCCAACTTGAAATGATTGCTCTGGATGGAAAGCACACAGGGTAAACTGGGCCTGCTTGACAGCAAGCCTTCCTCTGGGAGCTGGGTTACACACACACTCCAAATTTTAGTGTGTCACACTTAATCTGTAATGTGCATAGTAGATCACCTAAGCACAAAAAATGTCATATAAAACCAGTAATGGCTTATGATGCAAGTTACAAAGTCTGGTGGTTATCCCCACAGTTTTGAAAGGTCTTCATTTGCAATGGGCAGCTTCTGTGACTCCTTTGTCATCTGCACCATTTTCTTTTCATACTTTTGCCTTATTCATTACATACATTAGATGGTTATCTCGGGTATTAAAAAGAAAAAACCTGAGTGTTTCAGTAGTCCAGTAATGCTAGACACATAGTATCTGTGAAAACACCCTCTTTACAGGAGGCAGCATCACTAATCCATTGAAGTCCTGGGGACCATTCCAAACCTTTTCAGAGTAGAAACAGATCCTCAGAAATCAAGGTAATGCACAGATGTTTGAATGAATCTTTCAATACCAGGAAATCTTTGAACGAAAAATAAATAAATCACTGTTATTTCTAATAAGAATCCAGTGCAAAGACTGGGTGAGTGGACCCTTAACATATGCCAGGATATTGTATTGGCAGGAAAATATACCAGGCTTATTATGAAGATAGGAAGAGGGGATGTCAGTTTGTGCACAGAAATTACTAAGAGAGCTAGGGACTAATTTCAAAAATTCTGATGCTCTTCTGAGTTTAATGAGATGCTCCAGGTTTTCTGCCTTAATCTAGATTTGCTTAGTCAACTCATAAATCCTTCAGCAAGACAGAAGAACAGTTTCTAGGAAGTTGGTTTCTTTTTTGCTTCCTCTTCACAGGGACAAAGTCAGCTTGAGGTCAGCATAGCTCAGATGACTTCTTCCTCCCAGGCATATCACTGAGACCTCTTTTTTTTTGTTTTAGACAATAAATTCAACATCTGGCTCAGACTGTCATAACTAGGTCATCACTTCTTGTAAGTCCTAGCAAGGAGCAGATCCCTCTTCATCTACAAACCCAGAATTCTTGTCTGAGTCAAGCCTTGTACTGACCAGAAAAGGTTGCTGTTTTACTGGTCTGGCCCAATGCTGTTCCAGCCTCACTGCTATCAGTGGCCGTGCTGGCAGACTGGACACTACCAGAACAAATACCTCATGCATATTAAACATGGGCATGCACAGGCACATGCAGACCTATAGCCTAAGATGCAAGAACACCTCCAGGATCCTCTCTGCTTTTATGTATGTCTTCAAGAGAAATTTAACTCCAGTTATACACCACCAACAGATCACTTCGAGAAGCACAAAGGAATTAAACAATGTAGTCAAATTGTTGAGTTACCAGATGAAGCAGTACAGATGTTGCTGCATATATTTTCACATAATCAGGCAGAAGAGCAATTGTTAACTGCTTGGTCTAGAACGACACATGCATAAAAGCCAAAACTACAAAGAAGTCTTTCAACTCTAACCAGGCTCTGCATTTGTCAGTGTTTGGTCATGACCTGCCTGATATTCCTCATCTGTTGACTTAGTATCATGAGTCATTTGCATTCCCCACTGGGCATTAAATCACTTGTATTGCTTTTCTTGAATGTGCACATAGATAAGCTTTGTCTGCAAGAAAAGGGAAAAATAGGATAAACAGTGTATGTACTTTAAATTCTATGCAACCTAGATCAGTTACAAAACAACTTCAATTATAAAAGAAAACAGAAGTAAAAAAATATTCATGATACCTTTCAATTTAATCAGCTTTAAAATATCTTCTCAGATAAAGCTGTCACCTACTTTTCTGAAAGCTTTTTTCTAAAGCAAGAGAAGATAGATCTAGGTGAGCATTATTCTTCTGCAATTAGTAGGTGCAGAAAAAAAAAATGCACCACTTGCCTGAAAGAGCAGACCTATTTCATGTGATAACCATTTCACTTTTCCCTATTTTTTTAATAAGAGTTTGGCTTTTCCAAGAAACCCACCACTGTCCCACTAATGGAAAAAAAATCAAAATAGTCTTCCTGGTTACACTAATAATGAGGGAAAAAAAGGGGTAATGTTTAGAAAACAACTCTTTACACAAGGACATAAGCATAGGGGACTCCAGCACTTCTGTATATGGTGCATCCTAGAGTTCTATTATTATTCTGTATTTTCTAATGCATTGGAAAGCTCTTTTCTCAAGTCCATATATCAGCAACCTCCAGAATTACTCTTCCTTACTCCAGTACCTTAATCCCAGGCTCTTGTCAAGAGATCTGCCAGATGAGAGAAAGCAGAGTACTGCCTTGCAAAAGTAAGCAAGAGGAGGAACATGCTTTCCAGTAATTGGGTAGATGGTATGACCAGATCCCACCACCAATGAGATGTCTGTGGCTTTCAGTCCAGTCAAGGTTGGGGCAAAAAGGACATACACAGTTTTGGTCCTAAAAGTAAATGGCTGGGTTAAACTTTCCACACAAGAGAAAAGGCTGCCATTTTGCAATGAATATGAACCTGCATAGAAACATCAAAGCCAACTCCAATAACTCAGACAGGACCAGCAGATGAGAAGAGATTGAGATCAGGGAGTTGGAGGGCCTGGCTACAGGACATAAAGCGTTCCTCACACTGCCTCAGCTGCCCCATCCAGACAAGCAGAAAAAGATTCTCTTTTTTGGAGAGACCAGGACAGCCCATTGTGTCTGCTGTATATTTCCTCTGCAGAATAAAGATCCTCAATCAGAAGTGTTTTAACTGGACAGTGTGAATAAAAGGTCCAAATTCCTTCACCAGTAGTTTCTCAATGGATCCAACACTTCTGATGATTAGCAGAGTGCTACCCTAAAATGTCTGCACAGCCTTTGAGATGGGTCACTCATAACTGGGAACAGCACAACACCAGCCAGCTGTGAACCTAGAGATGCATGTCCCCTCCTTAGTACAGTGCCCATAACCTGAGCCTGTAAAAATCACAGAATGATTAAGATAACAAAAGGCCTCTGAGATTATCAAGTCCAGCCTTGGACTAGTCATTGCCTTTTCAACTAGACCATGGCACTGAGTGCCACATCCAGTTGCTTCTTGAACACCTCTATGGATGGTGACTCCCTGGGTGCAGTCCGTTCCAATGCTTAAGAATCCTTTCTGTAAAGAAAGTCTTCCTGATGTTCAACCTGAACCTCCCTGGTAAAGCTCAAAACCATTTCCTCTTGTCCTATGGGACTCATCCTCTAGTCACTTGGGAGAAGAGGCCAACCCTCACCTGGCTACACCCTCCTTTCAGGCAATCATAGAGAAAAAAAAGTTCTCCTCTGACCCTCCTTTACTCCAAGATGAGTAAGCCCAGTTGCCTCAGTTATTCTCTGCCAACTTGGAGGCCAGCTAGGGTTCACATTTAATTACAAGAAACTGCAAATAACCTGAAAGTTTTGATTATCATGTTCCCTTTGCTAGCAGTGAAAACATAGTTTATATTGTGAGGGAAAATATTTCTATATTGTTTCTTATTTTTCTTTATGACAATAACTGGCATGACACTATTTCTATATTCAACTGTTCATAATTAAAAACAGACACAGATGTAGGAAGAAGATGCACAGAGCAAAAAAACATCTGTTACTTTTGGGAAAAGGGGGTAAAATCTGATTAGGTACAGTCTGCTTGATTATTTTAATGAAGTTTATGAACCTTGTCAGAAAAGATTTTCATGTATTAAAAAAGAAAAAGAGCTTTGAGCAACAGATGCAACTAAACAGATGTGTATATATATTTTTATATATACACACCCATGTCCTTTACAAGACACAGTAATTATGTAGGTGATCAGGAAAGTATTGGCAGAAAACAGTGCTTACTAGTACCTTTGGTGGACAGGTCTATTATACCTTATCTTGACAATTACCTAAGGCAACTAGATAGATTAGGATGCCAAGCCTGCATCCTAAATAGCATATGTGACCCGAGAATGCTCTTTATGTCCTTCAGATATGAAAACAATCTGTAAAGAACTCATTGTGAATGGCTTTATGAATGGATCTGTATTTTACAGCATGTGAAATATTAAGATGTGAATTTAGTAGTCCTTTAACATTTATTAGAATTTGTAAAGAAAAAATGTTATTCTCCATATTTTGTGTTATTTTCTACATATAGTCTACACATAGAATTTTCTCTATTCTAATGTCTCCCTAGCAGACATCAGAATTTATAGAGAAGAATTCTTTTTTCTAAAGCAAAATATTATTCTCTACCAGTCTACCTATCTGATATAATAGTCATATGATATAATAATACTTGACATAATAGTTATCTGATACAATAATAAAAGCCAGTTGGACAGGACTATGAGCAACCTGATTTAGTGGAAGGTGTCCCCACCCTTGGCAGGGCACTTGGAACTGGATGATCCTTAAGGTCTCTGTCAACCCAAACCATTCTATGATTCTATGATCACAGTGTGCTAGAGTTAGAAGTGTTGAATCATTGTAGCATGTATTAATCTATAGTTTGTTAGAATATTAAAAAGCCAGCGTATTAAGTATGGTATTGATGCATTAAGCAATAACTGAGCAAAAATACAGGTAGTAGAGAGACAACCAATGAGATAGATTTGCCTTAGGCACTACTTTATTACACCCTCTTTCAAGGTGTTTTCACGTAAAGCAAAAGAGCAAATAACTTACACAGTGAAAACATTTCATTTCATACTGTGAACCAGTTTTGCATTCCTCCTCTAGATGTGCTGCATAGAAAACAAAGAGAACATATCCCTTTTGTAAACAGATGTGGATTTCTATTGGCCTTGCTATTTACTGTGAAGTCTGCTGTGAGGCACAGTGTTTATTTACAGGCTAAAGCACTGGGAAGAACCTGAGTTTCACTGTCAGTCCCAGGGTTTCCTCCATCAGAAAATAATTTGGGTTTAGACCAACCCATCTCCACAGGCATAGAACAGATGTACACATTGAAAATAGAAAATTCTAATGAATAAGTTTGTTTGTACGGCAGAAATAATGACAGTCTATGAATATTAGTTCTTTAAATATTTATAAAATAAGGAATATTTTGCAAGGAAAATGAGGGATATTTACCTGTCTTGTCCTAAATAAATAAATAATAATAAAAAAAAAATTTAAGATGTTGAATAATGTGACACTGGTATCCCAGGGGAGATGCAAAATATTAGTGCAGCTTATAGGAGATAAAAGAAAAACAAGAACACCAATTATTTTTTGAGAAAAGTCCATGACAAATGAGACAAAATCGTATGAAAACTTAAAGAATGCGGCAGTACGTATAGCACATTGGCAAGGTCTTAGGCATTCCCACATCAGAAAATGGGGAAAGAATAAAGTATGCACAGGCTATAAGAATAACAGCAGCTCAGAAAGAGCAGAAGTACCACGGTCGGTCAGGTGGAAACAACATATCTGGCTGACAAGAAAGCAAATCTATGTGCAGCACAGTGCTGCTTCTCCTTTAATCTTTTACAAACTTAGCAGAGCATTTTGTGGGCAGGATAAAAGCCACTGACCAGTGGAGCCATCCCAGCAGAGGCATTCCCTCACGCTCGGCAGCACTTCACTGCCTTTTCATCAGCTGGGGACCTGGGCCAGCAGCTGCCTGTGCTACCACTCTGGGGTCTATGCAAGGACACAAAGGTGTCCCCTACTTTACATTTATATCAAAATTGTTGCTATTTAAGTAAGGAAGTTGATGACAGCTGATGGCAGTCTTTTATTGTTCATTTATGCATTTTGCCCATATGTAAAATAAATACACAATTTATCAGAGGGATCCAGATTCAGCAGCACAGAACAAAAGATTAGCTCAAGAATTACCTGAAGTGGCAAACTGCTGTTTTAAAGCCCAGTCTCTGTGCTTTCACTCTGCTTTCTCCCCAGTCTGACCACAAACACAAATTACATGGCTATCAACGGAACAAAAAGCTGGCATGCTTCTTTATCTGTGGGAATGATGAAGGACCAAACAGACCACACAAAATTTATTGCCTCTTCCTGGAACATCACCTTGTGCAAGTGAGGTTGTCCTCCCTATTTTTTAAACCTACTAAGAAGCTGCAAGTTAATTCATTTACTTCTGACATTATTTTAATATCACTGATCAAGCAGCCTTCCAGATCTTGGCAATGGTTAAAAAAGCCCAACAAAAAATACTTAGGAGCCAGACCTCTGTCCAAGCACAAAATGTCTCTCTAACAAGTTCACAAGGCTCTTGACAAGGAGTAAAATGAAAGGACAAAGTTGCTGCCATTGTTACCCAGGTCTAGGATTCACAAATGGAAGCTGTTGTACTTCACATCAGTAGCAGCTATGGTGGAAGATTTATACAAAAGTAACAAAGAATAAAACACTACACTTTCCTGAAGCTCAAAGCTGTAAGACATTCATTCTTCTACTAAATCCAAAAACTCACAAAATGCAGTCACTTAAACCTATGGATTCACCACATAAGTATTTTGGTGACATTTCATTCCTGTTCTAAAAACCTTCATCAGAAGTCAAGAGCTGACTACCAGACACCTGCAGTTTTTTGCAGCCATCTGTATCTGCCTCTGCTTCACAGGGGATCTCTGGCAGTGTTTAACAGAAATATCAAAGGTAAACATAGCTGGAATGTTTTTGAGGGTAATCTTTGAACAGTAAAAGAAGAAAAGAACTCACTTTCTTCCAGTTCCCAGTTCCAGAAGATTACAAAATGCCAATACATGGCATAATCAGTCTGTATTTTCCTGATTTAAATCACCCACTGAAAAGCCTGGAGAGAGCTCCTGAGGTTTTAATTCCTCTCCTTTCTTACTGAAACAGAAGACTGCTTCCCATCTTTATATATCAAGAGGTTAAAAAAAAAAGACTTTCTCGAAGAAATGAATGTTTTCAGCTTCTTACCTCTCTAGGAAAAGTCTGACATCAGTTATCTTCTTACCCATATCATAGTAACCACTACATGATTGTAATCAATATAGCTTATTACCATGCAGCACCATTAAGGTGTTTGGTTTATTTTTAATATTATAAATTATTGCAAGTTTAGGGATTACTTATTGACATTTTATAGGTTGCTTATTGAAATTTGATTATTCATTATAACAATGAGCAACTTTATAAGATAGTTTGGAAAAAAAGACCAAGCTGCCTTTTTTCTTCCAATTGAGACCAAGCGTGCAAGGTCCTACAAATGTAACTAATGGGGCTTTAAAAAATCACAGCTGCATTCAGGAAAGGTCATAAAACAGGTACCTAAATGTCCTCTTTGTTTGCAGACTGATAGCTTAGCAAAAACTTCTGAGCTTAAAATCACAGGAGAGAGTTGAAACTCGTAAGTGACAAGAGAACAACGAGTAATTGCAATTAATTGCGAGGAGAGCAAGGCTGGCACTGCAGTCCCCACAGGCATGAGGAGCAGAGGCAGAATTCAGCACGAGCTCCAGCCATGGAGCACAGAGACCAAAGCAAACACATACAAAGCAGCACACGTGAAGGTCACCAGATAACAGTCTGATTAAACACAGCTACAGCCCTTCCCAGCACCAGTCCCCAAGCAGCCCTGTCTTCTCACCATTTGTAGGTTTACTCGTGATGGTACAGCTATCTATTCCTTGAAATTTTAACACCAGCCACCTTCCCCATTGGATCAAATCTCTCAGATGTGAAACCACTGATGCTCTTCAAGACACAACAATAAGCATACGTAGAAGAGTAACTCATGTTCCCCAGGGGCCAAGCTGACTCCTCACAGACCTCACTTTTGAAGTGTGTAATAGAAACACACACTCTTTTTGCCTCTTTCCTCAAGCAAATCTGGCACTGCTCCAGTGAGCATGTAGTGAAACCTTGCATGAGCTGCTTCTGCTCCCATGCCAGCATGTATTTCTCCCTGCTGAAATCCCTCCTCCCTGCCCTGGCACTTTGGGTTGGCAGTGCAGTGAGGTTGCTCTTTAAGTAGGCGCTGTCAGGCTGATATTTACACAAGGACTGCAGAAATGAAACTAGGCAGGCTAGTGGTGGTCTATAAAACTAAAATGCATTAAATGGTTTCCCTAATTTGTTATTTGGGATAAAAAATTATTCCATTATGCATTACATTATATTCAACAACATACTGGTGAATTTATATACACACACTTTTACTGTGTAATATTTTAATAAATACATTATTCTATAATTCAATATCTCCTAAAAATTAGAACCACAGATGTAGAACTAACTTTTACAAAACTACTATTGGTGCCAGAATTCTTTCTGCACTTCTATATTTTTTGAAGATAAAAAGAAAAAAAGCAGGATTCTTGGGGAGTGGGAGTTAAATGTTCATTCAGAAAAGACGATTGAAGGGAATTAAGATGATTCACAAAATGACAAAAAATAAAGCCAAGCCAAAACATTTCCTAAGGTGTTTCCCATATTATGCCCATTTTCCTTCTGTTTCATTGTGAATCAAGCAACTTCATTGTCTGAAAATGCTGAATTTACAATATTCTAAAGCTTTAAATTATGAACTCAATATTTTATCCTAAACCATACAGCACTGCAAAGGTGAAATGAATATTTAAAAAAAAAAAAAAAAAAGACTTGTCAATAGTTTTTTGGTTTGATTTTCTTCTCTCTCTACTAGAAATCAAGATTGAGATTTGGGGGTTGCTTTAAGAATTTTTTTTTCTTTAGCAATCCAGTCCAATTTACCTCATATTCCCTTAGAGTTATCTAATTTTTTTAAAAAAAAATCTCTTATTTTAACATTTTGTTTTAAGAAAAATCCTTAATGTCTCAGTTTAGGTATTTAGAACATCAACTGCCTTTCAAAAGTAAGAATATTCATTATCTGGCTAACTCATCCTGAGGTTTGAAGCCTTTTGACAGGACAAGAGGACACAGCCTCAAGTCATGCCAGGCTGGACAACAGGAAGAATTTTTTCTCTCAAACAGTCATCAAGGATTAGAATGGGCTGCCCAGGAAGGTAGTGGAGTCACTGTCCCTGGAAGCATTCAAGAAATGACTGGGTGTGCCACTTAGTGGTACAATCTAGTTGACAAGCCAGTCGACTGGCCGTGGTGTTCAGTCAAAGATTGGACTCAAAGTCCTTTCCAACTTTAATAATTCTATGATTCTATGGACCAAATAAAGCAAATGCTGGAGAGGAAGAGTAAAGTGAATTATAGGCAGAGGCTATACAGAACATAAGACATCTGCTTGATGTGCTTTACCCAAAAAAAGCAAAACACTGCACAAATGTATGCAATGGCATACAAACATACACAATATTGCACTCAAAATATTACCTGAATTATTATTGTTATTATTATACATGAGATAAGAATTAACAGGTTAGAGAACTGAAAAATTGAAGCTGACTTACTGGGCAGTTAGGCAACATTTTTTCTTCTTGTTTAGAAACAAAGGCTTGATTTACAAGACAGCAGCCATGCTCTGCTCTGCAGACCAGATGATTTATTTCCTCACAAACCTTTCTGCTGCAGTCAGTATTGTATCATCAGAATGCCACATGCAGCCTCTAGCCATGCAGATCTAGTCACAGTTCTACAATATGAAAATACTTAGAATTTATGGAACTTATCTTTCTCTCTATGGAAAACAAATATTAAATTATGCTAATTATTATGGCTCTCCAACTAAAGCAAACTTAAGAATAAGGGTCAAACTTAAGAATAACACCTTCTAACAGCTACATAACATAAAAAGGCAATAGTGCTACTGATGTGGGGAGCTTGCATTAGTAGTTTCCATGTGGTAAAAGTAATGAATGAAAATTTGTAGAAGCTACAAAACAATCACAATCGTAATCAACAGCTGAGTTCATAGTATCATGTGTAAAGAACTGATTGCATATACATGTTGTTGCTTGGGCTTTTGTGTATTTACTCCTGGCCACCTGGACACCTGGATACTCTCTCATGTATTACAGAGTACTGCTTTTCTTGCCATGGGCAATAAAGTTTTGCATAAAAAAATGCACATGACAAATTTGATAAGCAGTTTAGTGTGCCTGGGCAAAACTGAGTCTGGTCCCTGGGAGAAATGGGGTTGGACACCTGTGGTCAGTTGTGCCCATGCCACAAATGAGTAGCAACACAAAAGAGTGTAAATCTCAGAGAATCAAAGGTTCCCAAAGTACAAAAGTGGTCAGCAAGAGAGATTGGACATGGGGCCAAAAAACATTGAAGGCAAGGGTTAACACTGCAGAGCACACTGGAGGCAAGGAGGATGTTTTTGACCCACCTGACAGAAGTAAAACCACATATGAGATTATAGCAAAAACATGGTGACTAACATTTAGTGTGCAATACAAAATATCCATGCTTGCTTTTTTGAGACTACTTAATGTCTCAATGTAGTTATTGACACATTTAAAATGCAACTGTTAACTGCAGTCAGTTATGATGTTCAGCAATTCTATTATTTGATTTGATTAAAATTATTAAAATTAGCTACAGCTTCTAACTGAGGCACATAAAAAGTGAAGGACATGGAATTTAGGACCAGATGAACAGGCTAGTTCAAGAGATGCAGAGGTAAACAGAATATCCATGGAGTTGGGAAGTCATTCCAGCAATAACTGGAGTTTCTTCAAGGTATACAGCCTTATATGTACATTCATGTACTCCATGTACATATCAGAGACTCATAGAATGGCTTGGGTAGAAAAGGATCTTAAAGATCACCTAGTTCCAACCCCTCTGCTACGGACGGGGCACCTTCCACTAGACCAGGTTGCTCCAAGTCCCATCCAAACTGACCTTGAATGCTTCCAGAGATGGAGCATCCACAGATTCTCTGGGCAACCTGTTCCAGTGCCTCACCACCCTGACAGTAAAGATTTTTTTCTAGTATCTAATTTAAACCTATTCTCAATTTGAGGCCATTCCCCTTTTTCCTACCACTACATGCTCTTGTAAGAGAAGTCCCTCTCCACCTTTCTTGTGGGCTTCCTTCAGGTGCTGGAAAGCCACAATTAGGTCTCCCCAAAGCCACCTCTTCTCCAGGGTGAACAACCCCAGTTCTCTCAGCCTCTCCAGCTCCCTCCCTCTACTCATCTTGGTGGCCCTCCTCTAACAGGTTGATGTCCTTCCTGTGTTGGGGACCCCAAAGTTGTATGCAGTGTTCCAAGTGGGGTCTCACCAGAGCAGAGGGACAGAATCCCCTCCCTTGCCCTGCTGCCACTCCCACAGTGCTCTGGATGCAGCCCAGGACACGTTTGGCTCTCTGGGCTGGGAGTGCCCATGGCTGGGTCATGTCCAGCCTCTCACCCACCAGCACTCCCAAGTCCCTCTTGGCCAGGCTGTTTTTGATCTGTTCATCCCCAGTCAGTGTTGGTATCCAGGAGTTGTGCTGACCCAGATGCAGCACCTTTCACTTGGGCATTTTAAATTGTGTGGGATTCCCATGGGCCCCCTTGGAATGCCCTGATCTGTTTGGACTGCATCCTATTCCCCAGGTGTGTCACCAACACCACTAAGCTTGGTGTCATCTGCAAGTCTTTTGGGACTGCATTCAGTCTACAGTCTATCTTCATTAACAAAGATAATAAGTAACACTGGTTCCAATATGGACTGCTGAGGGTCACCACTGGTCACTGATGTCCATCAGGACTCTGGATGAAATAGTCCAACACATTCCTTATTCATCTAGCACTCCCCCCATCAAAGCCATCTCTTCCCAGGTAGATGTTGTGAGGGATCCTGTCAAAGGCTTTACAGAAGTCCGGATATGTAAACAAACCCTTCAGCAAAAAAAAATCCCCTTTGACTGCAGTAGTAGTGAAGGTTGTAGGAGACTGGAGGAATCACTGACTGGCTCAGAAAAGCTGGGAAGTGGGAAATCCTGGGGGGGACATGGTGAGTTCTATGTATCTGGAACAGTGTGCTGCTCCACACTCTGACTCCACTGAGCCTTAGTCAGCCTCTGGTCTGGTCCAAAATGATGGTCTGACCTCGGGGCCTGTGGTGAGCCCCAAAATGATGCCAGCCACATCCGAGAAACACTAAAGCACAGGCCTGGGGGAGTGCCCAGCAGACCAGAGCAGAAAAAAGGACAGTGACACGTCTGGTGAGTTGGCATGCTCCACTGGATCCTAGGGTGGTGATTATACTACTTTCTTTCTTTCTTCTCAAAATATATTGGAAACGGGACTAAAAAATTCCAGTCAGTGCCTTAGTAAGGGCCTTGTTGTGTCTGGATAAGTTATAGTTCACCAAGTACAAGTTTGCTAAGTGTGTGAAGTGCCTTACTTTTTCTAGATGTTGTTTTAAAATTTGCCAACTACATTTTTTCTACCTGAAAGTTCTAAAATTTGCAAGTAGAAATTTGTTGTCAAATTCCCAGAGAATTTTCTTCTTTCTCCCATGCATCACCCAGAGTGAACCAAACTACCTTCCACTAAACCTACTGAGTGAGGCATGGTGATTTTTCAAACCAGACAAGCTGCAATTTGTAAATAAGCACACTGCAGATAAAATGAGGCAAAATCCAGCCTAGCAGCTAATGCCATTATCAGAGTTCTGCTTGACAACCAAAAGCATTCGACATCTTGTCAGAGTCGCAAATGAGTCTTCAGCTTCTCTTTCACTCTGACAATGTAGAACAGTCCCACAAAAACACCTGGGCTGAGAAAGAATTACTTCAGTGACTCTTGGCTTACAGCCCATCTGCCTCTTACTGTTGCAGCTTCTGTCTGGAAAGGCTCCCGATGAGTGCCAGGAATGGGGAACTCTAAGGCATTGGGAATCTATTCTTTCACTGCTGGAAAGGGTGTTCCAGCAGGCAGGTGCATGAGGGGATGTGACCTTGGGCCACAAGGAGCCTTCAGTTCACATCTGCAGTAACTGTTGTGTGTTACCTACATTGTTTTTTTTCCAGCCTCCTATCCAAGGAAACACAATAACCCGAAGCACACAGTTTGTCAGATATCAGGTGTTGGTATCAGGCTACCAGATCCCAGTAACTCGTGACAGTGTTCAGCAGGCTGTGTGGGTGGCTGAAAGATTAATCTACTTGCCAGAAAAAACACAGCAGGGCTCTTTAGTACAACCCACCCTTGCGCTGTCAACAGGGGATGTTGGAACAGGTTGGGAAGAACATCAAAACCCACATGTATGAGCTGAGGGTGTCTGTCCTTCCTCCAAACCTGAGCAGCGGATGAAGCAATGACTGCCAAAGCTCCAGGGCTGCGAGCAGTATGGCACTGTTCATCATCAGAGCCCCCAGATGGGCCGGCGTAGGCTACTGCAAAATATCTACCAAGCTTGCAGCAGGATCCGGAAAGGACAAAAAAAATCAGCTTGCTTTTTTCTTTTTTTTCTTTTTTTTTTTTAGCAACTTACAACTCTGACAGCTCTGTGAAGTTCTGGCACTTCCTTTCTTTCACTTGCAAACTTGTCAATCTCAAACAACAAACAAAAAAAATCCCCAAGAAAACCAAAATAAATTGAAAAATGCTTTTTTAACATTTTTTTATTTTGCTCACCCACCTAAGACCAGTATGGTACAGAATAGTCTCTACATTCCCAGCACTGATCTCTGGAGTAACAGGTGGTCATTCTCTGTTTGAAAAGTCCAAGAAATCATTTATGATGGGTCTCCTAAAGCACGAATGCTAAGATAGAATTGTGAGCTCTCAGTTAAGATTTAGAAAAAAGAAGAAGAAAGACTTAAGAAGAAAGACTCTGCAATTTTCTTCCAGCTTTCAGTTATTTCTCTCCCATATCCCCAACATAACTGGCTCAGTAATTAATTTCATCTCCTTTGGCTCTTCGTTGTGCTCTTACTTCGTAAGAGCTTTCCCACTTTCCAATTGTCAAGGCTTCTGGTACACTGGAGTCTCTGCCAGTAACCCAGCTTCCCACCTACTAGTTCACTCTGTATCCTATTCTTTCTCTCGTCCCAGTCATTTGTCCCTATGTCTTAGCTCCCCTCCACATTCATCATGTCCCATGTTCATATACTATCCCACTAGCCCAGTTCCTTGTGAGATGTGTACCCGTGCTCTCCACACCTGCTCTTCCCTATGTCAGCTGGATCTCAGCCTCCTCCCAGGATCCCATGGCTACTTTCCTCCCTCACACTTTCTGCCCAAGCACCAGCAGAGGAGTCACTGTGAAAGGAGAGAGGAGTGGATGTCAGAGTTGATCCCAATCAAGAGATCACAGCATAAGCTCTGAACTGCTCTGCTCACATAGCCTGTTCACTTTGGAGACATCACGTACAGGCAACTCTGCCACATGCAGCACTGATGAGGGAACAAGGTACAATCTGATCAACACCAGGGTGCATAGATGTTGAAGATTCAGGAGACTAGAAGAAACCTCAAAGAGTAATCTGTTCCACCACACTGCTCCAGAAAGAATTCAACTATATTTATGTCATTCCTGATTAATATTCAAACAAAATTTAATGATGCTGAAATCATGAAAATCCAAATTCAGTAATCCATTCCATTGCTTCAACCTCATTATTGCTGAGCCCACTACATATCATCTGGTTGGGCACAGGCATGGCCAACATTGCTTCAGAACAGCTTTGTGACATTAGAAAGTTGCCATGTCCTGTTAACCATGACACTCTTCATTCTTTGAGCTGAAACAACTCCAGGCATTTCAGCATTCATTCATACACCATATATTCTAAATCTTTTAATTATTTTCATTCCTCTCCTCTGGATACTCTCCAATTCATACACGTTTTTATTTAAGTGTTTAGCCTACCCAGACACGGTGTTACAGTTGAGGAGGACCTCTCATGCCTTCCATGCTGTTGTCTTTTCTTATGTATCCCCATACAATGTTTGTATTTATTGCAGCAGCAATTTGAGTAACCTACTATAAACCACAGCTCTTCCAAAGAATTACTTCCCAATCCTTTCCTTGTACAGTTCATACCTAAGACATCGTTGTCCTGTTGAAAATGTTAATTTTAATTCTGTCTCCAGCATAGTCACAGTCCCACTTCAATTGCTACTGCAGATATAGCAAGTACCACTGAGGTCACTGTTAAAAATACACTGTAGTACTGGGTGTTGAATAAACATGTAATCTTTCATTTTATTTGCTAAACTTTTCACAGGTACATGAAAACTACAGTGTTGAAAGCATATGAAAACTACAATAGTTTGTAGACTTAGAATTTTAACTTTATCTGTAGACTAGCGTTTTGTAGACTTTGGACAGAAAATTTGGGCAGACTTCCATGAAGACAGTAAAAATGAAGATCAGATAAAAGGACACTGCCTTTGCAGGATCTGGAGTCTAGCTAAAAAACAGAACAATACCATGTTTTTGAACTATCTTAGGATTTTTTAGCAAGGCAAAACAACTAGTCTAATTCTCAGGTAATTAATTAATTAAAATAAAAATTAACATGAGTCACAAATACTGTAGGTGTGATGACCTACAGACCACATGGCTAAAATTTGCCAAAGTTATAAGCAACAAAAAAAGAGGCTCTATAACATAGAAGGCAGTTTGGTTTTGTTGGCAGATGAATCCACTCAACCCAACTGTCTAACATATGTGCCAATAGATACCCAATGATAATACAGATTCACAGGGATTTCTATCACTATTTTTCTCATCTGGCCCAAACTGTTCCACAGATCACTGTAATTGTACCTTTTTCTTTTTTTTTTTTTTTCTGTGCTGAAGTTTCAAATGCGGCTTTCCTAAAAGCCACAGAGACAGACAGCATGTTACTTTGAAGAAAATCAACTTTCTTTGAAGAGCAATATGAAAGTCAGAATTTTGTATGGTTCATTTCGCTTCAATTCTTTTCATCACACTCCCTCCACATTTCAACTTAACAGTAAACATAATCTGCAACGTGCAGCATCCTCCCACAGAAGCCTTACCACAAATCCCTAGACTGAGCTGCTTTATGAAGCTGCCCAAGTCTGACAGCTGACTTTCAAAACATGCTGAGTAATGAAAGAGATGGTCAAGCATGCCAGCAAAAGGCACAGCAGTTTGCACTCCCAAACACTAAAGTGTGAGCAAAGTTTTTACTTATTTCAGTCATTTTCTTACTGTTTTGCTTAAGGCAATAATGGAGAAGAAAATAAAGCTTTCACTTTATGATTTATTTTTAATGTGTTAGCATTAAAATGATAAGCCATTTCAAAGCAACATTGGGATGTGAATTAAATGAACTAAAATCATCTGCATATGACAGTATTTTCTTAAATGGCCTTGTTAGAGGCATGGAAGTTTTACTCCCATAATTTGGTACACAGCATACACACACAAAGAAGAAATTGAACTATATTTAAAAATGTATTGATGTACTTTACACATTTGTAGTGGCATCTGAATCAGCTTCCCTCAATGTGTGGCAAAATAGCACTGTAAGCAACTTACCCAGCATAATATGCAGCAAGATCTCTAAATTTTTCTTCCCACCAAACTTAATTACCAAATCACTGTGATTTGGCTCATGTGATGCACTGGTCTTGAACAGCACTAATTAAAAAGTATTTGTTACAAGTCAGTTTTATTTCTTTGTAAGGCTTCACTAATGTAAGTGAAAATGCTGAATGTGAAGCTAGGGTAAATGCTGTATGCTTCTGACAAAATCTATTCTAGCTTTTAAAGAGAGAAGTCATGTGATGCAGAGAATCAAAAGGAGTAAAAGTTCCATCAGAAAATGATGGGAAACAATAAGTGTAAGAGCTACAAAACAACTGATTGTTTCCTAAAGGCAGAACTCATGGAGTCTTCACGGAAACAAACACAATTTTTATCCATCACTAACTAATTTAAATAATAGATAAAAAAAAATTTGGCCCCTCCAGTAGAAGCAGTAATGTAATTAAAGTTAACCACATAATTTTAGGTTGCCTTCTATCATAAAACTTAACACAAATAATTTCTATTTTACAGCACACTTTATACAACTTTATTATGTCTTGCTCAAATACATTGGCTCGACGACAACATGCAGGTGTTTAGAGCATCTCAACATTTACATCATGCTGATGGCAGCTATTATGCAGCTACATTGCCCTGAGTCTGTTGATTCCAAAGAAATTGACTGTACTTTTCCAACATGCCAATAGTAGGCTTATCCATTTTTGCCATGATTCTCCTACTTGGGCATTTATGGAATAAAGACTGCATTGATTTTGTTGGAGGGGAAAAAAATCCGTCTCAACAATCAGAGTCAGCAATTTTCAAATGTGAATAATTCAGAATATGAAAAAAAGGTATTGTCTTTTGGCTTGTGAGGACAAAAAGTCGAAACAGTCATTCAAGCTTACACTGTCTACAGAAATTCTGTTTGTGTTAGATTTAATTCTAAACTAGCAACCAAATATATTCATATTCATAAATTCATCATCACATTTCATTCAACACTTACTATGCCATGTGTTTCTTATTTAAAAAGAGCTTACCTGAAACATCTATAATAGGAATATTGAAATAACTCTAAACTACATTAGTCACAGACAAATCCATTTTCAGCAACTGAGATACCTGGCAAAACACTATTCAGAGTGACTAAGAGCCAAAGCAGAAGAAACCACAAAAGTTATTTTTATTGCTGCAATCAGAAGTGTGAAACCAAAACGGCTACTTTTTAGTATCTCTATTTAAAGTGAAATATTATTGCCAAACAATATTTTTAATAGTTAATAAATTCTGTTAGGGTTTTAAGGAACTGTATGCTTAAAATAAAAGATTTTACCAAATGGTTTTCCATTTCACAAATGCTACCTGTGTAACCTCACAAAACAATGGACCAAATTAAGACCTATAAGGAACAAACCTGGGGGGCAGGGAGAAGAAGAAAAAAGTCAATGCCTTAGCCCAGGACTCAGCAAGCCATTCATACTTCAGATCAACTGTGTTCGCTACCAGTGCACTTCTAAAAATTCCATTACACAGTATATAAATAAAAATATTTGCTTGTAAGTGCGAAGCAATTTTCTCTAAAATGCAGGGTTGCCCAAGTGGGTGTTTGAAAATGGCCCTTAATTTTAGAACAGGGTGCACTAAGAAAGATTTTCCTATTGGAGAGAAATAGACCCAATACCAACCAGCAGCAACCTCTTTGCTAAGTACCATATTTACCAATTAATATTTCCAAGGTAATTCTTGCAAATATCCAACTGGAGCACAAATAAATACACAAATCACTTTCATATAAAATTTCAATACACTTCATAGTGTCCAATTCAAGCTAATTGTTCCAATGAAATATTCAACTCCAAACACAACCTCTTCTGGTAAACTGATAAGCCAAGGAAGAGCTGAATTTGTCTTTTTGATGAATTCCTGACCTGGACTCAAACCACACAAAGTAAATAATACACAGAACTGCTAAGTACTGCACTATCAATGGCTTCGTTAAAGAAACTCATGATAACATTTATGCCCATTAATTAATGTTGTGGTATAGTTACTAGACTTAATTATCCATGCAAGGTGCAATTAGATTTATTTCAGTGATGGGAGTATACCGAGCATGCTTAGTAAATACCAAATAAAAGTCAGTTCTGGCTCTAATTTATCATCTTTAATCTGTTAAAATATGTTACTGCTATCTTAAATAACCCGGAGTCTAAGAAAAGAGCTCTTTTCAAACAACACCGTTTAAGGTATGTACAGAAAATCTGTTTGGCAGTGTAACAAATTATATTATCTATGTATCTATAATCGGCAGAATATCTATTATTAGGCCTGTGGTTGCGAATTACTCTTCCCTTTCTCCATGGTCCCATCCCCCCAACAGCAGATCATTTTCAGTGCCATTATTGTCAGGCATATTAAATTTTCACGATGGACAGTTGTGGTTTCCAGGTCTCTATTTACCCCTTGAACTGTGTTTTAACTGGACATTTTTACACTTAAAACGACAGAGCAGAGACATAATAGCGTTTTACATACTACAGCTACGGAGAAGCAGATTTGTGACTGACCAGCGGCAATACCAGCGAAATTAATTAAAAACCCCCGAACGGTCATTCAATACAAACCACTCTGTGACATAGAAAAGATGCGCGTTACACGCATTTCTGCCGCTGAAACAGACGTTTTCTAACTGAGGAGATGGATTTCCCGAGTGAGATGGTGTTACCTCTGGCTTACCTGCTCCAGCTGTTGGGGAAGGGTGAGGAAGAGGGAGGCGGCCCCGCCGCCCGCCAGGCGCGGAGCGCAGCCCGCTCCTTACGGGAGCGCGGCGGCACTTGTGTGACAAATGGCTTACGGGAGCTTGAACAAAGCGATGCTGCTCTAGAGAACAAAGTCATCTCTTTGACAGCTCCTGCTTTTTTCAGTGAAGCTGAAACAATACTGGACTCCCCGGGAAAACGCTAACAAAGGGGAAGCAGAAGGAATCGGAGAGAATCAGCCCAGCCATTGAATTCCGCGGCAGCAGTGAAGTGACACCTTCTAAAAATCACCCGCACGCCTCCTTACACCTTCCACCGAACAAAGGCAGCCCAACAGCGGCAGGGAACTACTTACGGGGGGGTGTTTCTGGCCGTCCTCCCGGCGCAGCCTCCTGCCCCTGGGCTGCTCGCCGCTGTTGCCGAGCCAAAGGGCACATGTAGCACAGACCGGGCAGCACAAAGCGGCAGGGACGACCCCGCACGGCCCCGCACAACAGCGGGCGGCTCCGCACGGCGAACGCTCCCGGAGCGGCGAGGCCGGGATGCGGAGCCCCGCGGGAGCTGCGGAGCTCCGCTCTGCGGCGAGGCTCCCTCGCTCTGCCGGCACCGCAGCGGCCCTTGCGCGGGGGAAGGGGTGGGGCGCAGGCTCCTACCTGCGCTCCCTCTCTCTCCCTGCTGCCAGAAGGAAGCGCCGGTGGCTGCTGCGGGCGCGGTGCCGCCCAGCCCGTCGGATGCCGCCCCCGCCGCGGCCGCCCCACGGCAGCGCGGCCGCCGCCGCCGCTCACGGGCGCCCCGCAGCGCCGCGCCCGCATCCCTGCCCGAACCCCCGGACAGCGGCGCCCGGCTCCTGCTGTTGGCAAGGAAGGGGTAAAGCTGGGTTTAGCCGCGTTCACCGGGACCCAGCACCGTTTCACTGACCGAGGACGAGAGGTCCGCAGCTCCAGATGCACCGCGCTCTGAACCCCCGTTTGCTCTCTTCTCGCAGCAAGACCGAAGTCTGAACCCAGCGCCTGACCCGAGCTGTAGCTAGGCAAATACTCATCCCCTTAATTTACTGAAAAATAGGAGGAATGGCAAGAAACAACACCAAAAACAACTGTCCCCCAACACAGAAGCACAGGAATCAGCGTCCCTTTTTTCTCAATAGCCTTAAATCCGGTATTTCTGTCAGCTCTTCTGGGGCCCCACTCTTCCAAATCAGCTCTCTACTGCAAGATTTTACCAGTGCTGGACACCTGTTTCCTGAGTTTCCCAGGAAGAACATGGTAAAAGCATATGCTGCACTTAGTCCCATCCAGACTCTTCCACTTTTGGAACCAAAATTGATCACGCGATTCATGGTCCTCCACCACTGACAAAGATGTGTTTTGTCAGCCAGCTCCCCAGATTCAGACGGCCCCTGGAGAAAAAGGCCTTGCAGCTTTAGAATTTGTCTATTCCTTAATTTTTTTTTGCCCAGTCAGAAGTGTTCTTCTGATATTCTTAAGAGGAAATGGGTCCATAAGACCCACACTGGGTTGGACCAAAGAGCTTTCTTACCACTTTTTTTTTTGTCTCTGACTGTGCCCATTACCATAAATTTTAAAGGAAGAATATAAGTTTACGTGGGCATTAACTGATATTCTCCCACTACTTAGTGAGCTGTTGCTCAGCGAATGCCTGCATCAAAGTGGTATTTGTGTAAAAAATTAGTTTATGACTCTGAAATAAACACTAATTGCTAGAAATGGCTTTTTCACCTGCAGCCTTCTAGACATGACTGGTCATACTAGCCCTGGGAGGCGCAGTCTGCTCCCTGTTCAGTCCCACCACAGTCTGCCAGGCACTAATAATTCATAGCTTTAGGCTCATGCACCAGGTCTATTTAGGTGGCTGTTAAGTATATTAACTGCTACATTTAGCATTAGGTATTGTGTGTGTATATATATATATATATGTATGTATTTATATCCAAAATACAGATACAAAACAACTTGATTACCAGAGCTGAAACTTGTAGCAAGCCTCCAAAAGATTCAGGGGGTTTTCTGTGTTTGGCTTTACTGCTCGCCACAGCACTTACATGTTTTTAAGAGGTAGAATTGGGTGGTAGAGATAGAAAATTTCAAAAGTAACCACCAGAAAAGAGGTGAATCCAGCTTTTGCCAGTTCCTTCAGATTGGTCAAGTTGCTCAATTATGTCAGACCTTTACTGGCAAAGGTCAAACTTTTCACTTTCCTGGAGCAGAAAAAAAGTAATTTTTTTTTCTTCCTCAAGAACCGACAATTTCTGGAAAGCAATGCAATCACAGATCTCAGCAGCAAAATTATGAATGGGCTTCAGGCATGCATAGCTTTATTAGCAAGCCTTTTACTTTGAGTTTAGTGTACCTTATTACAGAAATATAAAAAAATGTAGAATTTCTGTGGAGAAAGCTGAACCTTTCCAGGCTGTGCTTTGACTGCTGGAAAAGACCCAGGTCCACTAGGTGGCACAGACGCCATATAAAAGCCAGCAGCAAGCCGGGAGTGCCTTCCCTCCCATTAGACATCTTTATGTATTTATGCAAAGCAAATGGGTGCAGATAAAGAGTGCAGACACAGCTATAGTCCAGCAACCCACACATGTCTTTTCAAACAAAAACAAGTTCAGATGTCAATGTGCTCCTTTGGACTAGAAGCTCAGTGAAAATCTCCCCGAAGAGCAGTATCTGCTCCTGCAGACCTTGACTGAATCACAGCTGAGTAACCACGCCGAAACTCATTTCTGTGTTTGTATTCATGAAAGTACAGCCATCCCTGCTCAGGAGTATTTAAACCGAGAAGAAGCTACTGATAATCTCATTTTCCCCCCTTTCCTCCATTTGCCATCATGCCATTCTACTTAGTTTAATTCCTGTGCCATCACCTTGAAATGGTAAAGGACTCAGCACTGACAGCACCAGTGGGGCAGCTCTGCTTGGATGATGTTGAGCTTGCAGCACACACAGATGGGAGAGGCAACCACCATGATAAATTCCAAAACTCACCCAAGCTCTAACACAAATATAACTAACATCGAGACAAAACAATGGCAATTATTTTTATACTTGTAATTTTTAAAATGTCAAAGAACATAATATAGACAATAAGGGTCAATTTTACCACAGCTGGATAAGCAGTTACCTGATCACACCATGGGGTATTGTAGGAAAGCTTCCTGCAGCCCCAGGATTGTTACCCCTTTGAAGACTGCTAGTCCAACAAACCCTTGCTCAAAACAGGCTCACCTACAGCAGGTTGTCCAGGACTGTTCCCAAGTGGGATTTGAATACCTCTGTGGAGGAGACTCCACAACTTCTCTGGGCGTTTCAGTTTGATCACCCTCATGGGGAAAATAAAATTCTTATGTTTCAGTTGAATTCCCTGTATTTCAAATTGTGCTCATTGTCTTGTACCTCTGTTGGATACAACCAAGAGGAGACTGTCTCAGAGCTTTTACTCTCACCCACTTTTATTCCCACCCATAGTTACACATGGAGATGGTCCCTCCCTCCAGCCTTCTCAAGGCTCAACATTCCCAGCTTGCTCATGTGAGAGATGCTCCTTAATCATCTTTGGGCTCTTTGCTGCCCTTTTCAAGGACATCCATGTCCCTGTTGTCAGGGTCACCTTGGGCACGCCATGTCTGCAGCCCATCCGTGTGCAGGGAATCTGCTGGAGCCCCCCGTGCCAGCTCTGCTGCAGCGCTGAGGCTGAGATAACCCTGCAGCCTGACAGGAGATGGATGGGTTGGTGCTTTGCCTCTGCAGCTAAAGCCACTGACACCGTTCAGCCAGTGCTGATCAGTGCTTGCACAGCACCAAGGCTTTCTCTCCCCCACACCACCTATACTGCAGGATGAATGGTAAGGCTTTAGGTCCAGGAATTAATATTGCTGCAGCTACTTCCATCTTTGTGTGGCCTATGAAGGGTCAGAGGATGAAATGAAACTGGAGTATCTTTTTATATAAAGTTGCAAGACTAGGGTACCAAAACCACACACTCCTGGTTCCTTACACTGCTAGCTAAGACAAAGAAGTATAAAGTTCTCTCCTGCAGGTTTCATTAAGGAGTAACAGCATTTGCCTAGGTCAGGCTGCCATATATACATCAATTTCTGTATAAAATATTTTGAATTGGAAGACTGAATCTCTCAACTCTATTTTTAAATTAGCATCACACAGGAATGTCAATGTTTCTCAGACTGAGGGTGACAAAAAAGAGAACAAATTCGGCTTTCCAACTGAACACTAGAATTACTTACTCATCTTTAGGTTAATTACCTAAATTTTAGGGACATAATGTAAGACACAAAACCCCCCAAACCAACTAATTCTAAGATACTCTCAAAACCACATTATGTTTAATTGAGAAATTCAGGTTTTAATAAACTGAAAACATGTCCTTTTATTATCTCTAAATTCCCCTGCTTCTGATGCTAGACTTTGTTTTGTAGAAAAACAGCCCCAATGATTGTTGCCTCTCCTTTATTATTTCTCTAAAGCTATTTTCCCCCCCTCCCCAACTGCAGACAGTAAGACAGACAACTCGAGGACATGGAGTTTTATCATGATTCCATGTCTGCCACACTCCCCCTGCAACTCACCCCAGCTGAGGACTACACACAAGAGCCAAGGGTGCTTTTGATCTTCCAGAGGGCAAGAACAGCATGGAAGCCTCTCAAAGCAGAGTCCAGGTGAGCCACATTTACCTCTTACCCACATAAGGCTCATTTCACACATGGCAAATGCAGTAGTCCATGGATTTGAATCTTCCACAAATACGTGCTTGTTTTCTACTTCATTATTTGAAATACTTGATTTAAAAGCAAAGTTGTTTAAAAATTACTTTTGTTTTACTCTAGTTGCTTATAAAATGTATATAAAATAATAGTAACAAGAAGGCAAACTGACAGCTCTACTACAGTCTGAATATTAATACTGTTTTAATACTAGAAATCTGCACAGGCTCTGGTCACCAAAATGATACCAATTTTATTATAACACTGTGTTCAGTGAGGTCCTAATTATTATAATTGATATATCCATGTAGGAATTACTATTAATTGAAGTGTTAGGGCTTTAACTGTAATGCCAAAATATGCATTTTTCAGTAAAATGAAATAATACACTCTTTTCAATAAAGTGGAACACTAGCTTTTAAAAAATAATTCCAATTTTAAAGGGTTTATTTACAAAATAGGACGCTTAAAAGTCACCACTGAAGACATCAAGAGCAGGACTTGAGTTTCTCCTTCTTACTAAATCAACCTAAATAATTAACACCAATTAGCATCATTGGAAACTACTGACTTAATTACAAACAGTGTTAATAGGTAAGTAACAGTCAGAGACAACAACCTCTCCATTCCTGTAAGTGGCAAATGAAAGACGTAGAAAGTAAAATGTATAAGATGCACCCACCACGAATACAGAATTCCCTACATGGTTGAGAAAGCTTAAGTGATAGAAGTATTTTTCTGAATTGGTGTTCTAAGCTGGTCTTAATCAGTAAAATTTAATATATAATACAGGATATAATATTTCCAGTTAACACAATACTCTTCACGATTTTTAAGTGGAACAATCTTGTTGCAAACTAGATAAAATCTAAGAGCAAAAAAAAAGATTTTCCCCCCCCCCATGTTATTTAATATATTGTTTGGACTTTAGAGATGTTTGCAATGTTAGCTGGTAATCACAGTTTTTTACTGGATGTTAGGCAAGCAGAACAGGACCTTTTGGCCAGTGCAAGGATATGCAGCAAAGCGTCCTCCCATTTCTGGTGCTCTGTGTAATTCTTATGAGTACACATCATGTCACCCTGCTGGCATGTAATTATTAGAAAACTGCATGTTCCTAATTGCATCTTACTTCAAAGCCTAAGTTTGAAATGCTCCTCTGCTAAACACAGCAGATATTTTCAAGATTCGTTCTCACTTCATTTACCTAATATGTATGTCACAACATAAAGTCCTGTGTCACCTCTGCAACAGCTTGAACTTAACTGTGTGAATGATTCCAGGTGTTGCTCTGAGCTTTTAAAACCAAAATTTCAAAAACATCTGTGGATATGACTCAAAAGTTTGAATATGAAATACTCTGAGAATTTTTTAATATTTGAAGTATTTTAATACATCTTTAATATTTTTTCTCCTCGCTTTTTATTAAATGTGGGGATATTTAAAATGCAATTTCACACAAAGGTTAAACAAAAGGAGATTGACAGAAATAGTAATAAAGAAAACTGATATATATTCTTTATTAAGAAAAGGTAAAATAAACAAAAAGCATTCACAAAATAATCAATACTTTTAAATACCATAAAGAATAACCTGAAAACAGAGAACACTTGTTAGAAGCACAAACACAGGAAATCATCATGACTAGCAAACATACACTGGCTCAACATTTTTAACACAGTTGGGGATGTCATTCTATGTTAGCACACATTAAGATGAATAAACTTCTGCAATCATATGAGAAAAGCCAACAAATAAAATTGTAAAATGAAAATGAGAGATTGTCAAATCAAGTACTCACTTCCTTCTTATAATTACTATGTTTCCAAAATAGTAACAAAACTTAGCCAGGCTTGAGGTAAAACCTGTCAAACAGCAAAAAGTCAGTCACTCCTGCCAGTTGGGAAAGCAGAGTTTTGCAAAGTTGATTACTTCACCCGTTCTCAGAGGTTTAAAGGTGATCACTGATTTGAAGAAAACAGAGGTAAAATACAAAACAGCATTCATAATTCATAAAAAAAAAGTCCGTGTAACAAGGTAATGCTTCAGTTACTCAAGTACTGGTTATTCCTTGAAGGTTGCATTTCTGTGGAGAAAGAAAAGATGTCAAAATAAAGCTAACTATTATATTTTACAAATTAATATTAGGATAAAAAGCATTAATTAGCTTTAGACTCCTCAGATGCTCTTCCGTTATTCCCAAATATCAACTATTAGCATATTACTTAAAACCCTACACCACTGACCCATTGCTAAGATGATTTACAAAAGTAAAAGTGAGATGAAGAGGAAGAGAAAATTTCTTGAGAAGATTAAATCAGGTTAGAGAGAGACAGCTGTAACCCTACAGAACAATTACAGAGTACACTTTGCTCTGGTAAGCTCCCAAGAAGGAATAAACAAAAAGGATGAAAGAGGTATCAGTACTGCTGAGATCACTCTACTGTAATTGATACATTTAAAAGGCAAGATATGCATAACACCTGCATGTGAATTCAGCTGTTAAAAGCCTCCTTCTTTAAAAATGCACACGTCATGAAAATGGGATATTTTCTGGTACCGAAATTCTGGTACAGAATTGGCATGGTGAAAACTAGGGATACAAATACTAGATAAAAATAGTGCACTACATGGTGTCCTCCAAGCATAGAAACTGGACTATTGATTGCTCTCAGGACTCACTGTAAAGCAAGGAAGACTAAAGACAATTCTTTACTGATGATACTCATTCTCAGAAATACATTATCTGTCATCATCTCAGTCAAAACGCTGTTTTGCAACATAACAGGGTATGCCTAGGGGCCCACCAGTAAAGCAAAAGGCATATCTGCTGTTTCATCCCCACTGTCAGTATCTCATTTGCTACAGTTTCCACTTTTTGCTTTGCCCAAAAATTCTCGCAGAAGAGAAGAATGGCTGACAGTGTGGGTTCATGCCTGGCAGAGCTCAGTTCTCAAGAACCCTGTGTTTTTGTTAACAAAAGTAAGCTTAGAACAAGCCATATGTATTTACCAAGAAAAAGAAACTTTAAAATCTGTTAGTTAGATTCATGAGCTGTCACAGCACATACATTTCCTACAACAATCACTCCTCATCTCTCCCTGTCCTTCCTCTCTTCACTACAACTTATTATTCAATATAGGACAGGCAGGATATACAGTCAATAATCAGGCCTCTAACACATAACTGGCACAATCTAAAAAAACAATGATCTCTAAATGAACAAAAATGACAGTGAAAAAGAACAGGTAAGAGGCTGATTTTGATTTCTTTTTTATGGACTATAGTTATCACGATCTTAGACATTCACAGATTTAAGCACTAACAATGAAAAATATAGTAATCATTTTAATGCACTTGTTTTGGAGATAGTTTCATCTAATTTGTAGGGTTCAAATGCATTTTAGTTGGACTCTTCTTGGAGTGTCTCCTTAATTGCTGTACTCAGGAGAATTTCATGGCATTCCTCTTAATATGAACCATTCATTGTCTGGAGATAACTATTAACAATAATAAACTGGTAAAGTATATTTGGATATAATTATTGGTAGTAATACACAGGCAACATATATCTGAAAGCTGTCATGTGGTGCAAGACCATTAAGGAGAAGAGGAATGAGAATCCAATATATTATACAGTTTTGGAGAGCACTTTGCACTTATTGGTTGCAATCAATATCTTATAGTAAGAAAGACAGCAAAAGCCAAACTTGGAAACACCTGAAGTGTGTAACAATTTCATATAGTCACAAAGGTATCATTTAGAAACAGTTTAAACCTAGTTCTTAAATAGAAAGTTGTGAGTTTGCAAGAAATGATTTAGAAGCTTTAGTTATGAATACAGTATGAAGGTTTTCATTGTTAAGTTTAGCATAGTTTGCACAACTTTGAAAAGGCCTTTTGTTTTAGGATGTATCTTTCTTGTAGTTTGATAGAAGTTTCTGGGGCAGCTACAGCCTCTGCCTGGAGACTTTCTTTTATTGGTTCTTTCTTGTTTCATCCCCTCTGTTATGCAAAATTTTTCCTTTGTCCATCATAGAATCCTTATCTTTAAAGTCCAAGAGCTTCAGCCATTAGCTTAGCTAGACTCTCCTCAGACCACCCCCAAACCTGTGTTGGATTTGTTAGAATTTAAGTGACTTAGTTTGGCATGTTGTATTTGGATTGTTTTATTGGTTTCTGTAATTTGTACCCACCCCAAAATATGTAGTACAAGACCGCCCTGCAGCCCAGGCTCGGCATCTCTCTCCGGAGGCTCCAGCCTGAGGCTGGGGGTTCCCCTGACCCCCTCCCCCGAATAAAGCCTCTGTTCCCTGAAAGCCTCGAGAGAGTCCCCTCTTTTTTACCCCAGCCTTGACAGTGTGAGCCAACTGCCTGAGCCAAGACCCCCCAAAAGTGTATTGTTGGAGCGTAGCAGAGCAGCCAGGGGCCCAGGCTGACCACCAAGCTGGGCCAGGACCAGGTACACACCCCAGCAGAAAGTATCTGCTAAAATCAAATCACTTACTTTTCAGCTGCTGCTTGATCAGGAGTTCTTCCAGTGCCGCGTTCTGGAGAACGCGAGGGAGACCTCAGTGTGGAGCTGAGGGGAGGTGAAGCCCGCAGGGAGGATGTGGAGAGGCCGTGGCGACGCATCTCCTGAATCGCTCGCTCTCTGCCAACAGACAGCAACCTCACTTACAAAACCCTTGGGTACTGCTCGACGTCAAAGGAAGAAAATAGAACTTTGCCAAGAGTCTCACTTACTGGTTCACTCAAGTCTATTTCTATTTTCATGAGAAGGGTTTTTTTTTACTTCGAGAGGCAGTGGTAAACTCGCAAAACTTACAAAGAAATTCAGAAACTGCGTAAGATTTTTTATTTTTTAATTAAACAGTTTCCAAGATGAAAATATTAGATTTTACATGACAAGAGGAAGAGAGTTTTCCAGAAAAGTTTCCTCACTATTGAAAAAAACAACAGTTTTAAAAGTGAGAAAAAAGAAAAGAGGGAGAGTCAACTCACTGAAAAACTGGCATCTTACCGTTCATACCGCTCAGTTGTCAGTTTCCTTTTTAAAACATCACAGTCAGTCTGCATCTGTGCAGCTTTACTTCGAAGCATGGAAACCTCTCTATTATTGCTGCTTCTAAAAAAAAAATCATGAGAAGCAACAAAGTTTTCTTTGAACAATGTCAGCTAGGAGCTCAGAGAAGTTAGAGCAAGATAAAACAAAACAAGATACTGAACATGTTGTTTTACTGATTAAATCAAAGACAAATCAGAAGCAGCAAGAACTAAATGAATGCAACAGAATGTTTCTGGGAGAACCTAAGGTAAGAATGAAGCAAGAAGCTGGCAAGCCTCTCACTACATCCTGACTACATCATGCTCTTTTTCAGACAAAGGTAAACACAAACATGTTCGATAAAAAAAGACAAAACAAGTAAAACATTAGTTTATTGCTTTACTGTCCTCTGTTGCAATTTGAAATGGTTTTTATGTAAAAAAAATAAGAAAAAAGCAGTAAATACCAACAAAAAATTACAAACTTAACAGATATGGCTTCAGTAAAAATTTTATCAAGTAGGCTGGAAATATCTGGCTAGTCATGAACACAACTGAATCAAATCTAAGCAAAACTGTATTAAAGCAAATACCAGACCAGCAAAACCCAGAGTCTGAAAGCTTGTTAACTACACTCTTTGTATTTGGGCCTGTTTACATTGCAAGAATCAAAATTAAAAGAAATCTTGAAAAATCTTACGAAACATGATTAATATACTTCATAGTAAATCATCAGCTTGGCCTATTCAATGCTTGGTTGCAAAATATCATCAATTACATTATAAAGGAAGATGAAGAAATCATTGCATGTAAAGTAAGTCGTCTAAACATGAATCTAGAGAGCTGTGTCATTCCAAACAGTCTTCAAAGCCACTGTGAGGTGGAGTGCTCAAAAGTCACTTCTGGAGAAGCAACGTTGTACTAGTTTATTGCTAAAGCACTGGATTGGAATTCTGAAAAATGAGTTCCACTCTTAGCCCAGTCACAGACTTCCTGTCTGGCACCCGCTGGTCTTTGACTCCAGGAAGATGAAAACTACTCAAGAGATTTTGTTCCAAACAGAACCGCAGAATATTTTTCCAGTGTTCCCTACTCATCAGTAAAATTCCTAGAATGGTATCTTGATCCAGTATGTTGAGAACAGATGCAGAAGACAAGACATCTTGATGATACTTTATAAGTCCTTCAAAGACAGGCATATGCTTTCAGGGTGAAGGTAAGAATTCAGGGCCCAATATCATTATTGGAAAGAAAGCAAATAGTTTATGAGTTCTGAGGTTATTCCATGTCAATGACATTTAAACAAAATTAAGAGCATTAAGTAAATCACTCCAAAGTTTAGAAATATTTTGAAACCCTTTATGCACAGTAATCATCATATAAGTTTACATGATGATACACAATTTTCAGAGGACATCTGTCTCTTTCGCAGTAGATAGCTCTCAACAAGTAGTTTAGCTATTCCATATTCTCTGTTTATTTAATTCTTTAATTACTCTAGAATGTCAAGATCTCATTTATTGTAGTATTATCCATGTAGTACTCAAAGTAACACAACACTTTTTACACAACTCATAATTACAGCACTGGAGAACTTCACAAGTTAAACTTAATTCTGAGAATCCTTTTAAAGTCAGAGATTGTAGCACTGCCATTTTCTAAATAAAGTGGAAGGACAGATACTATAAAGCCAAAACTTGAAATAATCTTCAAAAACATTGGCACATGATTTTTATCCGAGCTGAGACTCTGCCAAGCAAAATGAATTTCTGTATTTTGCAAGACAAACATAATTGTCACATACTTCAGTCACAGCTTTGAACATTTTAAGCTCCTGATCTTTAGACTGCAACTACCACAAGCCAAATAGTAGAAAATAAGGTATATACAACTAGTTTTCACACCTGAACACTTGCCTAGTAACATGCAGAACCTTTGAGATAAAGAGTAAAAGGCAATTCAACAGAATGGCCACTCTTCCTCCAAGAGAACATACTCCTTCTTCCTGGAATATTCCACCCTATTAACACTGCAAGTATTGACATTTACAAAAAACAAACCCTACAATGTGTGCAAAAGAAAAATAGTGAAAATGTTACTATGTACATAGTTAAACAGAGTTTTATAATGTTTGTACACAAAGTAACTGAAATCAATTTAATTTCAAAAATTCAACTTAATTTAAAATCTCCTTCTTTCCTTCTTTTTTGGCTTGTTTTTGGGGGGACTTTATTGGTTTGTTTTTCTAACTTTCACACTGAACTTCATAATCAGGACATTCTATTAGTTTATGTTTGTTGTATGCAATTAACATTTTTCCCCAAGTAAACAAAAATCAACGATACTAAAACATGAAGCAATCAGTTGTGCAGAGGTAATTAATAATGTAATCATCTCCACATTCACTGAGATCACTGCTAATTGAGGTGGACCATCCATCATAAGCTACAAGCTGTAGCCTCTACATAAGTAATCAACCAAAAGCCTATTTCCTGTATAGCTGTGTCACCAAGCTCCAATTTACGTGGGCTATATTCTGTATATCATAAGGAGTGTTACCTGTTCCAGTAACTTCCATATGTTTCCTTTCTCTCCCTATGCTAGTGTTTACTAAACAGCTGTATCTCCATGTCTGAAATTCTGCTTTGACTTTACTCTTCACCACCATCTGCATTCAGCTGCTACTCCCCCTTCTTGCTATTTATTGTAGAGCTACCACTGTACCCTGCTGATGTATTCATAGGAGAATTATCATGTCATGATACTTGCAGGTTTTGTTAACAGCTTGATTTGATGTTCTTACGGGTCTTTTTCAACCCAAATAATTCTAAGATGAAACATCATGGAAACTTCAAATTCCCTGCTCCATAACATGAAGAGAAATTTTTAAATCTCCTATTTCTCTTCTATGTGAATTTCACACACAAATACCTCCCCTCTCAACTTCATTGTTCCAAACAGATTAGTCTTTCTTATACAAGTATTGCTAAAAGTTATTGCATCTTTAAGCAGATGCACAGCAGAAGTTGCTGGCCACATTTAGTGTAGGTGTCAGGTTTAGTTCTGTTTGTATTTCAAAGGACTTTTTCCTTAACAGTTAATATCAACAGCAGTAAAACTGCTGTTTTAAAACCCTATGACCTCACTATTTATTATGTAAGTGATTCTTTAATCAAAGCAAGGACAACAGGCATCTTCAATAGATAAGTAATTCACATTTACCATGAATTTAATGGGGGGGGTTTGTGAGTAGTAAACACATATTAAAATTTTATGCAGAGGATGTTTCCTTTGGAACTCCTGTTAAAGTTTACTGCTTGCACAAAACTGATGTCCACCAAAGTGCTGATTAATTGAAAGCACTGAACTGTAAAGACAGGAAAGACCTGTAAAGAAACTTTAATTAAATGATCCCGTGAAAGGCTGAAAGACACTCCTGCAAAAATCTGTTCAGCCATACCAAACACCCAGATTTTGTCAATAAGTATTTTCACATAGAAATAGTTCTTTTGCAAACCACATAACACACACATATTTATTAAAACTTACAGTTTGCTCTCAGCCAGTGTTAGCTTGTCTTTCAGTAACTGAATTTCGGTATCTTTCTCTTGGGACGTTAATTGATTCTGAAATTCTTTGTCTCTACTAGTAGCCAATAACGTTTCAAGATTCTGAACTGTAAGTCTCTCACTGGATAGCTGCTTTTTCAGCAACTCTACTTCTGATTTTATATCTTCTAATTCTCCTAGAACCTAAGGCACAAATTTTATGTTATTAACACACTAATTTACAAACACAGAGAATTTTATTTTGTGAAGAGCTGTTACAAAAACTGAAATGATCGGAAGTTTCATAAAGAAGAACAGGAAACTGAGCTTACAAAGTAACGTAAAGCCTACAATTATTTTAAACTACACTTAATTTAAAACTATTCAAGCTGTACATCTATGAAACATTTTACTGGAAGCTGCATTACTGAGTGCTGGAAATGTTTAGGTAAGTACCTGGAACACGAATTGGCTTTTAACAGTAGAACTTTGCACAAGTACAAAAATAGTATTTACTATACTATACTACATTCTGTGTGACTAGGTGAGCTCACAATTAGACTCTTGGCTTTTGCTGAAAATGGAATACTTATTTTCCTCTTCAGTTCTGTGAATATAAACAAATTTTACTGTTCTCAAGGTCTTGAATATTACAGTCCTAGAAAGGCTGACCAAGTCACTAAATGAAGCCAAAATCAGCTGTGAAGAAAAAGGTTCAGAAAACATGAATATTTAGAACTGTTTAAACTATTTCAAAATATTTAATGAATTCCAGACATATCTAAATTTCTTAATTGAAAAGAAATTATTAGGATAAGGTCTTCATTATCTAAATAACAAGTGCACTATTTGCTTTTTATAAAGTTTGAGTAAATTAAAAACCAAAAAGAAATATATATAATCTGTCTGTGGTACAGCTAAAACTACAGTTGCAATATTTTGCCATGATAATGAATCAAAGAAACTCCCTCTTTTTGTACAAAACCCACAGCTATAGATCTGTATATTGTAGAATTTATAATTTATGTAAAAAAACAAAACTAGTGATGTAAATCAACTTACCTTGCTCTCAGAAGCAATTCTTGTCTCCAAAAACTACTATAAGCAAAAGGAGTTAGTTTGTTATAGCAAATTAGATCTGCCTTTGCTGCTTACCCTTTCATAATCCATGCTTTTGGACGTCAGCTGTCGAGCTACAAGCTCTTTGCTAGCCTCAAGTTTCACACAGAGTTCTCTCACAGAAGTGAGGTCTGCCAACACAGAAGCCTTATCCTGATTTTCACGTTTAAGATCCTCTTCCAATCTGGACATATTTTTCGTTATGGAGGAGATCTGAGATTCATATACTTGATGTGCAACAATATGCTAAACAAAACCAAATAAGGATACAATTTCAGTGTTAAATTTAAGACTTTCCCGTTGAATAACCTGGGGTTTTTCACACTTTATCCTTCATTCAAAGTTAATTTTCCCTATAAAATTAACTTAATATTCCTTCCCTCTCCCTAAGGTCAACTAATATACCGTCTTTGCAATTTTTAATCACCAATTTGAATAATTATACAACTACTATAAAAGGGTGGAACAAGAACGAAAAAGCTGAAACCTCAAACATACAACCTGTTTTTGACTCAGCTTACAATATAGTCTCTAACCCTTTCTGGCTAATTAAAAGTGTGGGACAAAATGTAGTCAATCCACCACAATTATGGTCTAGAACTTCTCTGATCCCTATGAAGTTATTGCTTGTAAAATATAAACCTCATTATGTTTTATGATACTGGTTGAGGATTCAGTACTGTGGAATCCTGATTCTGAATTTGGATGTCTACCAGGTTTTCACCTCGACTCCAGCCACCAATGCTTCAAATACTTCATTCAAAGCTTCAAAGAAATGTAAGAATTAAGTTGCAAAGTACTCATAAAGCTATATGCAAATATTCTGAAGCAACTAAACAGAAGTTTCTTACAGTGTCATAGTAAGAGTGATAACCCAACAGGAGACCTAAAACTATGAAAATATATGCCATGAATCTAATTTTGGGCAAGCAGGGGGAAGGAAAGCACATCTAAACAAAATCAGTTACTGTTTCAAAAACTCCAGTGTTCATATTTGAAACATTCACATACAGAAATTATTTTCCTTTAAGGAATCAAAAATTATACATTGACTTTATTAAAAACCACTCGGATGTATCCCACTTTCCTAGATGGAATCTCATTGCACAAGTTCTTACCCCTTGAATCTCTTTTTCCAGAAATCCCACTCTCTCCCGAAGATGTCTCCGATCTGTATCCACTGAAAGGAGTTCCAGTCGTATTGAGCTGCTTTCTCCTTCAGCTTGATGAGCCTTCATCTCCCAGTCTTCGGCTTGTGTATGGAGCATCCGGAACTTCTCTAACAATTCCTGGTTTTCTTTTTCCTAATTAAACAGGAAATCACTCTGCAATGATCAACATACTCTCAAGTTGTTTGATCTTATTTCATGCCTACTCCTTACAATATCTCTTCTTATTTTCCCCCAGAAAGTAGAACTTCCTTCATTTTCTTAGTCCTACTATCTGGCAACTACTAAAGTGCATCAGCCCTTTTCCAAGTCCAAATGGCAAATAAATACAGTGATGGCATTCAGTTTTATTAAAATGCCAGTTCTTACACTTAGAAGATGTTAATGAGTTTTAAGACTCCCAGGAGAGGGGTTATTGGATCTCTCTGCATTGTCAAGGGCCATGTTACTGAGATACACTGCGTGCTGCCCTTTCCAAGAAATTCCATTTTCAGCTCTTTTACTTACTGTGCTCTTATAAATATTTGTATTACAGCAGTGC
This sequence comes from Phylloscopus collybita, assembly GCA_027886175.1. Lineage (NCBI taxonomy): Eukaryota > Metazoa > Chordata > Aves > Passeriformes > Phylloscopidae > Phylloscopus > Phylloscopus collybita. Next base: position 26,076,707 of record JAJNNQ010000009.1, on the reverse strand, counting down.
CTGAAACACTGGTAATCTTCTAGAGCATATACGCCTAAGCAGTGTATCACAGAGGTACAAAAATGCAAAAACGTTTGGTGCTCACCAAACCAAATGTTGCTTATGCATTTCAGTTTGGCCAAGTGTGTATTATAATGCAGTGATAAATTTTTCTTATTTACCTCCATTCCCTGCCCACGTAATGTGCAGTGGGATAGGCAGGTTGGTAGTATAAATCAGATTTATCTAATGAGAAAGGCTAGCTTCTGAAATTCCTTCTGTGTATCCTGGAGAACTTGGAAAGTGCAGACAGGATCAGGTGGAGCAGTAGGAAATAAATAGAAACTTGTGATTTGGCAAGTGAATACTGTGCAGAAAAGTAAATCCTTGTCTCCATAGGCATTATCCAGATATAATACTAGAAAAATCCCTGTAATCAAGCATTCATAATTGGTTGCCGGCTGTGTGTTCTGTAGCTTCCTGGTACCCAAAGTGAATAATTGCACTATCATTTGCCAAAGATGTAGCCACACTTGTAGCTGAAGTACTATGGACACATGATATATTGTGAAATTCTTAAAAAATAAACTTCAAGTATTTTAGATTGATAGTTTTAAGCTAACCTACTACTGATCTTAATTTTTTTCCATGCTTCAGTTTCTACTTGTAAAAGGTGGTTGAATTTACATACATTCATCTAGACATGCAAGTTGAAGTCAGATCAAAACCTATTCTTCCCAATTCAAAGTCACAAAATAAATTTGCCAGTTCATGCTGTCTTTACAGAAATCCTATTTGTTCTGAATGATTTTAAGTTTTAACATACTTATATCACACTTTTGAATCCAAGTATCAGCATAAAGAACACTTAAGCAGAGCACTATTTTAACAGTACTATTTTTACATTTTCATGCAGAACAACAGATAACTTTTTTTTTCTTTTCCAAAAGTGTAATATAATTAAAATCTTTGTATAAGCTGCTTGCTGCCTACAATAATGAAACAGTACCATTATTTTACTGATTGCCTGGTCAAAACCCAAAAAGCAAAATAACATTCAAACATGACATGTTTGTCATTCTCCAGCATTATGGCCAACTGAAACACAATCGATGAAATTGTGATGTGCTAGAATTAATCAGTGCTTCAGATCTAACAAGGTGCTATATGAATCCCTCACTAGTAGTGTTTAAAGCTGCAGAGAAAAGCAGGAAAAACAAAAGAAGGAAATGCAACAGGCAGGGAGAACAGCACCCAAACCATGCAATTCTTACTTTGTTTTACTGAATGCAGTAATGACTGCCTACAGATTATATTTTTACCTTTGAAGCTATCAAGGTCTCAAATCTGGAGACTTCAGTTATATAATTATGAACCCTGGTTTTCATTTCTTCTCTTTCACGTATTGCATCTTCAAGCTCGATACTGATAGCCTAAAGAGATTGCATAACAGCAAAATTGTACTTTGCAGCAAATTAGTCACTATATAATACTTTATCAGATTAAATCAAAGTAATTCCATATGCCCTCGATTCTTTTCTATTCTACTTACAAAGCTCTTTGAGATTTGTAGGGTTCAGAAATATCCCATTAGATACACCAAAGAATTTCCAGGCAAGAATAATCACAAAAAACAGTGACTACCTCACCAGTTCATAAAACATGCAGCTTCCCTGACGGCACATCCTACTGAATTTTGGAAAGTTTAATATACTGATGTTTGGGAGCTGGAATTTTTATAGCCTTAAGATTCACTGTCCCTGAGTAAAGGGAAGTTTTATATCAATAGAAAGCCAACTTTATAACAAAATAACATTTATTTCAAAGCAGAATTGCAAGATAAAATAACTAAATGCACTACTAAGATCACATTTAAATATCAAAAATGCACCATGGAATTTGTTTGAGATATTTGAACTGCTAGTTCCGTTCCTCTCAGGTTCAGCTCTCATCTCCCTCTGAGTCCTCTAGCCTTGAAAACCAAAAGTGCAAGTATCTTTTTCTATCTCCATGATCAAATGTGGGGAAAGGAAGGGATGCTGCCTTATTTCTTTCCCTTCTTCTTTTTGTGGTGTATTACTACTCATTAGCCTTTTTACCATATGCCTTATTTAACACATGCTAAAATCAGTCTGCTTGTCTCTATGGTGGCCCTCCCAAATTACTGGTAAAGCTTTCATCATCACATTATCATAATATTCAATATTTCATCCTTTTAGACATCTGTGAAGAGCAGCTCTAATTTCAATAATACATTCACATATTTATATATTGCAGTATATAGGTTTTGCAGGAACTGTTCAAAGCTCTACATCCCTCAATAGTATAGTAGAATAGTAACAATTCATGTTACTAATATGGTCACATGTTTCAAGGTTTATTGAAACATGTTACTACATCAAACCTTCTGGCACCAGACTCAGCCAGGTTGACTGCGGTGAATTGAAATAAATGGTTTAGTTAACAATGCCCTGATTGTTTTTAGCGTTGGCATTTACAGTGAATTCAAACATTTGTATCTCAGGATCAAAACTGTAAAAGGTCTTTGAGTCTCAAGCTTGTCTTTATGCAACAGTTGTATTTGCTATACAAATTGAATGTAATTAGTTGCAACGAAATTCTAAGTTCTCTCTTAAGATAACTCTCACATACCCTCTACGTAGACTTTCCAATGCTCAGCCCAATAAAAGATGTTACTTACCCTATAAAGCACTGGGCATTTTTGTTATATATTATCCATACAGACATTCTACACTACAGGGACATCCACGTCATGAACTTGGAGCTGGGAGGCTTTTGGTCAGCAATAAGCAGGTGGTGCACAAAACCAACTCATTATTCCTCCAACACCCTAATCTCCAAAACACCCTAATCTCAGCTACAGCATACCTCACTCAATAAATCCAATGCTTCATAGAAACTAGATGGTTGAAATTAATGAATCACTGCACCAGAACAAATTCAGATGTGCTACCAATCCCCTTCCTCTCCCTCTCACTTTCACCTGATAATCTGATGTCTGCTTTTGGAGTTTCTTTGTCCCTCTCAATAATCATTTCCACAGATAATAAAACCCAGTCTTTACCAATTAAATACCAATTTCCAAGTGATATAACCAATTAACAGAATTTCATTATATTATAAACAATAAGATCCTAGATTTATTTTATTTAGATTTCTTTTTTAATCTCAGGAAGGGCTACCAAACTGAAAGCTTCTCTATTTCTCCCTCACTGACTACACTTAAGTATCTGAAGTATTGCTTTTACAATTTCTGCCTAGTGATTTTTCAATATCCCAGTGCAAGAAATACCAACAGTTAAACACATTAATCAAAGCTGAGGAGGTAGCAGTTTTGATGCAAGCAAGCAAATGGTTTAATACATCAGTATCACATACTGTCTTCATACCTGGTTTTCTCTGGCCATTGTAGCCAGGTCATCTTGCAGTCGTCTGTTTTCTTTCAGAGCCATTTCCTTTACTCTTCCCATTTCTGCAAGCTCTAGCTGGGATGTATCAAGCTGGTGATGTAAGCTGGATATCTCACGGTCTCTGCTGCTCAGCATGTTCTGCATCTGGCTATCAAGTAAAAACATTATTTAAGTTGTCCCTTCTTGTACTATACCACATACTGCTGAAAATAATCAGGTAAAATTCTTGCTCTCTGAATGATGACAATCTGAGTCTAAATATAATGTAAAGTAAGTATGTAAAATGTCAATATGCAAAAATAAGATGGATTTAAATCTTCAGTTTTGAAGATGTATCTGGTAAGATGCACCTTATTAGACAAAGAGTAATTACAGATATCTATGTTTATCTGTGTTTGATCATGATTATGGTAATTGCGTATTTTATAAGCCATAAAGGAAGAAGACAAATAATTTACACTTAAAGAAAAACTATCAAAAAATAACGAAAATACTAAAGAAAAAAATAGAATTATAAATATCTGTAAATTTAAGTACATTTTTGTATTATTTTTGTCACATATAGTTCATGCATCAATGTAGCAAATATTCAGGTACATTGGTCTTCAAATATTTAAATATCGGTGTTTAAATTTTTGTTTTTAAGATGCTATAGTTTAAAAAGTCATGCTTAAAAAGAGGAAAGAATGAAAGATCAGCTAAAGCTAAAAGTCCAGCTAAAAACTACATAAATACATTTTAATCAAGACTGTACTGGTATCTTAAACTAGAAGAATTAGCCTGCCAATCATTAAGAATTCAGCTCTGAATCTTAGCCAGATCAATCTAGTATCTAGTGGAGTGCTAGAAAACTAGTTCTTGACCAAGAGTTAGGAAATGTTACCAGTTTAGGGAAATGAATACAGACAAGCAATTGTTAATGATCATTGTACCAGTTTCTTAGCAGCCTGCAATATAATTGCAGAGGAAGTGTGTTTGAAAGTTTTGTACATCCTTCTCAACACAGTACACTCCTCTACTTGACTCAAACGGATTTAACTCTATTTCACCAAAATAACTAAAATAGCCATCTACTTTCAGTTTGAAACTACTACATAAAACAAAACCTCCAAAGAAAGGTATCCTACCCTTTACTTACTCTGTTGAGGACTCCAGCTCAGAGAGAGTTAAACGTAAATGAGCAATTGTTTTTTCCTATTAAAAGAAAAAATCCAAGTTGTATTAGGTATTATTATATTACAACATAAGAGGATACTTCAAGTTAAAGAACTTTTAATGTAAACCTTTATTGTAATTCTTTACCAATAAGTAATTTCCAAGTTTCTTTACTGAGAAAAGATTGCCTTGTCATTGAAACAGATGGAAGTCAACTACAGATTTTGTCACCTTAGGCTAGTACTTTATACCTCAATAAAAACAAAGTGCAGACAAATGCTTCTTTATTTTCTCAGAGTATTTAGGGAATATAGTAACATTCATAATCAAAGTTCTACTGAGTTGGCAAATTACTCTTCACTGGGTCCAAGCATAGTGTTTATGTGCTCTGCACAGGCTTTGTCATCAGGGCAAAATGTCTCCCTAAAACATAATTGCTTTAAAAATCCCCAAGTGGAATGCAAAGTAGTACTTTTATTGGACATACCCTGTTAGCTAAGTTGTCATCTAAGCATGCAATTCTTTCTGTTTTTTCATCTACGGTTTCTTGAAGACTGTCCTTTTCTTTGTCCAAAACACTAATTGTACTTCTCAGCACACTGACTGCTTCATCCTGTGAAGTGCTCCTCTGGTTTAACCTTTCTAAAAACAAAAAGAGTAAGTGCTTTCTAGTTTAAAAACAGGAAATAAGCACACAAACAGTTACAGATTACCTATTATCTCCTTCAGCTTTATAATTTCTTCATGAGCTGTCTGCAGCTCATCCTTTTTGAGGGACAATCTGTGCTGTAAATCTTCAACAGACTTCCGGAGTTGGTCATTTAAGAGCCTGGAAAATCAGTACACAGTTGAAAGAGGTTTGGGACCTATTCTGGGTCTTCAACTTCTGCTCTTAAGCTGCTTCAAGTGCTGAAACAGCTCCAGCATAACTGTGTCTATGGATCATAAGATATCAGTTCTCAAAACTGTAGGTCCTACTGCTGCAGTTTGCAAAGGCATCTGTCTTCTTTTTAACAGTGTTTGGGAATCCTTTTAGAAATTTTCAGTTCTGCTACATTCATAAGCAGAAAATATGGTTATTGGAGGAAACAATTCTAGAATGACCCATAAAAATTACCAGTACATCTGGTCATCAAAAAAGTCCAGGAGAAGCTTGCTGTGAAAAGCTACCACAGCACTTTCCTTACTTACACCTACTTTTCCTTAACATATAGGCTGTACCAAATGATTTTTTAAATATTTATAATTATAGTCTTTCCCAGGAACAGAACTCTGCTATACAGTCACAGAATCAACAAAATTATTCTAGCATCTGTAAAAGATCACCACACTTTTATCAGACTTACTGAAGTGAGCAAATCTCAGCTTTAAATTGAGAGGAATCATCAGAAGTCTGGGCAAGTTTACTTGACTTCAGGTTTAACTCATTTTCCAAATAGTTTATTCTTTCTTTCAGGATAGAGACAGTAGTCCTTAGTTCACACTTTTCAATCTGAAGCTGCAATTTAAAATAAATAACCAAATGTTAGTATTGCAGAACGCTATCACAGTTTGGCTTTTAAATAAATTTAAGTTGAAAACAGATATGAAAATTAATTTCTGGAACAATCTACCCTATTTTAGAAATAATAACAGCTCACTTTCTAAAAAAGCACTTACTCCTTGAATATTATTCTCCAATTCTGAAACATCATGCTGCAGCTTTGATTTTTCATGGTCTGCTGCTTCTTGGTGCATCTGAGAAATATAAAATTACACGTAACAAGACAGCCATTTTTAGATTTAATCAGAGAAATTTAAGCTTCATGTTTCAGAAAATTCGCTTTAAATTCTTAGATGAATGACCAAATACAAAGCTCTCTCTGTAAAACTACAGAACATTAGCTGCATACACATTACTGCAATTTAATATAACATCAACTTATTTTGGGTTTGGTTCTTGGTTTAGATTTTTCAAAATAATATATTTATATTTGGTCCCAACTAAATTAGTATTTGTGAGTTGCTGTGGAGTTTGCTGAGCTACGAGGTTGCATGCATGTATAACTTAGTGCCCTAAGATATTTTAAATAAATTTATTCAAATATTATTAATTACAACATGTAAGGCACACTACAAAGCTAACTGACCTTTCCCTACATCTGTGAAGAAACTTCTAAAGATTACTTATCTGTTCCCTGACTTCTGTGCATACCTGCAGTGAAACAAGCTCTCAAAGTTCCCAGAAATGCCTTAGATTAGTGTGTTTGTAAAGGTATTTCAAAGTGGCACACATATAAAACATTGGTAGTCATCTACAAGAAAAAATGATGGAGCTGAAAACACATGCTCTACTATTGCATGCACACGTTCTAAGCTAAGAGGTCAGATGTACTGCCACTACATTCAGATACACAACCGGTCTTTATTTTTGTGGTACTAAAATCAAACTACGGTTATGAATTTACCAAGTTTTCCTATGAACAGCTTGGGACACTGTTTACAGGAAAACTTGGTAACTGATAACAGTAACAATAACAATAATAGTAGATATTCATTGAGCTTGATAATAATAAAAATTCATTGAGCTCTCAAGTGAGTTTGAAATCAAAAGTTATTGAAGAGGGGAATTGACAGACAGCCAAACACAAACACAGCATTATTGTATCAGCCTTCCCTATAAGCCACCTCAATGTAAGCAATTAAGCTATAAAAGCTCACCTTTAATTTTTCTTCAAGACTTTCTTTTTCTGCCATTAGTATTCTAAAGTCAGTCAGTGCACTGTCTCTTTCTTCTTCTATGTGACTTTGAGAAACTAAACTGTGTTTTGCTTCTCTCCTCATTCTGTTCAATTCACTCTGAGACTTTAAAAGATGATAGTTTGTTAGCATACATGGACTGCAATAGAGTGCACACACAAACAAAATGCCGTAATTACAATACAAGTCCTATTATAGTCTTATTTTTCCACAGGTAACTAAAATGTATTCCCTAAATCACTCAGTGGCATGACAACTTACACTGTCAAAATAATCATCATTCTTTTACTGTCCCAAGTAAGTATAGCCTAACTTCACTACTCTCTTACTGCTATCTTGCCTCATTGCTGTATCTTTACACATCTTTCTCATGCATTCTATTGATTCTTTCCTGATGTTTATCATTTCCAAATGCCAGTACAATAACTTTTAATAGCTTTCAAGTTAATAAACTAACTAGAATACATAATTTTAGTAACAAGTAATAAAAATAGGTATGTATTTTATTAGTCTTGGCTCTACCAGGCTTTTAATTTTAAATAACCAACAGTACAAGAATTAATTGATTATTTCAATGTTAACTATAAACAATTTCTTCTTACCTGCTCATAAAGAACATTTAATCTATCTCTTTCTGCAGTCAATAATTTGACATTGGACTGAATTTCTATCATGTGTTTTTCAAATCTGTCTAACACAGACCGCAGCTCATCTCTTTCTCTGGTGATTGATTTAAGCTCTTCGCTCTGAAAAGTGATCAATAAATTTATGTTAAAATTTGCTAATTGAAACATCCAAAAAATTTATACCAGAAAAGAACTCCTGCTATTAGTAATAGATAAAAATATATTCAAAATATTTTTAATCACAAGAAAAAGCCTGGCACTGGTGGTGTAATCTAAACAACAAGAACCAGCTGTTAAAAAGAAAAAGCAAAGGAATTAGCAATAAGATCTCAGCCTTTTTTTGATTATTATCTGGTTCCATTTATTTAAAATAAACTGATCAATAAGTAATCAATGTTACTGTAAAATGTGATAAGGAAAGAAGGAGGAAAGTTCATTGGAGTTTCCCTCTGTTGATTTTTTGCATCAAGAATGTAATTTAGAAAACTACTACAGTCATTTAATGCCACTGAATTTGAAAATGTATTTGATGGCTTCTTAAACGTTTCTACAGTATTTTTTTCACTTATCTTGACAGCAAGAACTTTACCTTCTCTGCAGTCCTGCGGCTTGGGCTAGGCCTTAGTTTTATCATTTTCTGAAGATAGTCCAATTCTCGCTTATAGTAGTCTCTGTCATCTTCTAAGGTCCTTACAAATGCATCTAGGCGAGATGGAGATTTGTCTCCTAGGGCAATACCACAGTCTAATCTCATTCTTTCGATTTCTAGGACAAATTCTCGTTCTGGAAGAAAAAAAAAATAAAAGGAGAAAGAAAAACAGCTCTAGAGGGAAGTAATGAATTTTCTCAAAGACACTTGCATTTGGGATGGATTAACTCCCACCACCCATCCAGGCAGCAATCCTGCAGAAAAGGAGTAAGAGTTCTAAAGGCTAAAAGCAGGCTGAGCACAAGTGAGCGGCATAAGACCAACAGAGGCCTCACAGCACCTTGGGCTGTATCGACAGAGACTGAGGGATGTGATAATTCCCCTTTATTTAGCACCCATGAGATTGCACTTAAAATACTGTTTTAAGGTTTGCCCCTCCTACAACAAGAAAGATGTGGATAAATTAAATCCAAGGCAAGCCCTGCAAGCTGGCCAGGGAGCAGAATACTTGCTCTGTGGGGAACAGCTGAAGGTATGGTGTTATTCAGCCTGGAGAAGAGCTGGAGAGCCAAGAGCAGACTGACAGTACCATCAGCCGGTTTCTTCACAGATGCATAGTAGGTAAATAAGGAACAGTGGCAATTAATTGCTGCAAGCAATTACAAACAATATGGAGAAAAATATTATTCTCTGAGAACTGAAGAACATTTGAGATGTTGTGCAATCTTCACCCCTGGAGGTTTTCAAAATCTAAATTGATTTATCTCTCAAGAAACAGAGTCTGAAGAGTTCTGGAAATTACTTTGTATGAAAGTGCCACAGAATTAAGATAAGGATGTCCTGTGGGATCACAGTAAAAAGCTCAGCTTTTGGTTCTCACATACAGAATGAAAATATCTTTCTATGACAAGAGTTTTCTCTTCAGCTATGACTGAAGACCTATGGTCTTCTTTTAATTCACATATATTAGAAGTCTTTTAGTACTATCAACTGTATGTTAACCAGGTAAGTATTCTATTTAAAAAATTACAGAAAGGGAGCTTCCAAGAATCTATGTTTGATAATTTACCTTTTCTTTCTAAGTTCTCTGTTTTTTCTGTCAGCCTTTGCTTCTCTTGTTGAAGCTGGTTTAACAACAGCTCAAGATTCCCTCTTTCATCTGTTTTCCCAAGGAGTTCTTCATTCAGTCTCTCATTCTCCTTATGACATGAGCACAAATCCTGAAGTAACAAGTATTATTATAAAAATCAGAACTGCCAATAGAGACAGTTGGGGGGAAAAAATTAACATTTTGTTCAACTTTTAATATACAACACTGTTTATTTCTGCTTGACCTGGATGCTTTACGCTTTAACATTTGTTGCAGGCCATCATTGTATTTATACTACATTTTACTAAATCCAAGTAAGCATTACTTTTTACATGGTTTGCAATCAGTAACAAGAAAAGCAAACCAAGCAGCAGTGTAGTGGGATACAAACATAGGAAAAAATTAACGACTAAAGCAAGAAATAATTTTATTTCTTGGCATTTGGTAACAGTGTTGGTGTTAAAGTACATTACAATACAGCATGTCAGTCAATGCAGCTCTGAAGCCAATCAAATGCTATTTGGCACAGCTTTCCTATCATCTGATGTCCTGAAAAATATGTATTTTCATAACTGCAAGTTCCCTAGATAAACTAAAACAGAACACTGTACTCAGCTAATACACAAGTTGCTATATATCCTAGAAAGAGTTTGGTCTTCAAAGAATTGATAATAGTAATGTTTTTCATTTGGGCCCTGTGCTTTGTTTCTAAGTGAGCCAAGTACTGAATAATTTTTCACATCCCAAATAAGAGACAAAGTAGTTTCCAAACAACAAAAATTTTCTAGGATGTTATAACTAATTTGTGGTGAAAATGATTATGTCACATGGAAATTTTAACTTCAGATAGCAAAAATAAGGAAATGTACTATAAGGATATAGTCAACTGTCTACAAAGATTTCCTTCAGCTTATTTTTGTAACAGTATGATGTAGCTTCTCTGGCTCTTTCATTTATTAATTAGTAATTTTTACATCAAAGCTTCAGGGTACTAAAGAAGTTCTCTTGCTAATTCTTAAATTGGTACTTCTTTATAATAAATGAAACAATCACATGGATGACAGCATGATAAAAATTGTACAAACAAGAACTGAAAATATTTTTACTTACTGATTTAAGCCTTGTTATTGTTTCTTGTAGATCCTGTATTTCACTGACTTTTCTTTCAATTTCTTTCTATCAACCAAAATTAACCTATATGTTAAGAGTTACATATTCAAAATGACAAAAATCCCTTTGTTACAAAAAAATAAGGAAGCAGACTATTTTGGTAAGAAATGAAGTACAGGTAGTTCCTTGTAATAAAGTAGTAAAGCTCCTATGAAGTGAAAGCACAAAAAATTTGTGGTAGAAACACCCATGCTCTTTTGGAACACAATGATTAAATGAGTCACTGCATGACTCTTCATAGAAAAAAACCCTCCAAATATATGCATTGCTGTTGCAAATATGCATTACCTAGCAATAGCTTTAAGTATGTCAGCATTTTATTTCATACTAAGCTAAAAGAAGAAAAAAGACAGATTGCCCTTTAATGAAAATCATCTCAACCTAATACAGTAAGAGACAAAATTGTTGTGGTTAATCCACTTTAAGTGACAAGTTCTGTGTAACGTTAAGAAAATGGGGAAAAAATCTTTTTAATCTTCCTTTTACAAGCCAATAAGTTTTTCATTGCCAAGTAAAATGGAGCAGATCCTTCACTCCGTGACACGTCAGTGATTACCTTTGCTTCTCCTATCTCCTTATCTGCAGTCTCAAGCACTATTTCTTTGTGTCTTTCCAACTGTTGTGCCAAGTGATCTATTTCATTCAGCTCTTGACACAGTTCTTCGTTTTTATTGCTTAAATCCACTACCTCACTAGTCACATTTTGTTTAGTATCCAACAGATCTTGAATGCGATTTTCAAGTTCTTTGTTTTTTTTCTGAAGATACTCAACCTGAAAGACATTTTTTATTAAAATATTAATATGCATATGTTAAATTAGGTAGCAAAAGTCCCTCCCAATCTTCTGAAATACAGTATCTCTATATCCAAAGTAAAAATGTCATATCCTGTTAAAAATGGCAAGATCTTCTATTTTTAGAACTTAATGCTTATCAACCTGAGAAAGAAATACAATGTTATGAGCTCTCTCACAGTCATGAATACTGCTATCGAAAGACAACCATACATTTCTTGTCAAATAATTGGGACCAAGCCTGAGAAAATAGTCTTGATGGTGCAAAACAGCTTCATGCAGCTCTGGGCTCACTCCCTGTATAATCAATTTGTATTCATCATGACTTACTAATTCAGGATCACTGAGTACAGCTGTCCTGCTTCCAAGACATAGCTCATCCTGTATTTTTGCAGCACTGAACCTAAGCTAATAAACTCTTCAACGTGGCTCCCATGCCACTGTACATCATGCACAATCAGTATACAGAACATCTAACTCACGTGAGAAAAACCTGAGAATTGATGGTATAAATCCAGAGATGGGCTTTACCTGATTTGTACTCCAGCCCATCTTTAAATTCTCATTCAGAGACCGGTACTGAATGAATGCTAATACACACAGCAAACACAAACACCTTTACCCTAAGCTTCTCCTTTCCTCACAAGTTTGTGTTGGAGTGAAGGTGGGGACCATTTGAAATCCATGAAAAAGATTCCCCACTCTCTCTTAACAGTATCTACAGGGTTACTCCTTATCATAATTACATATACAATTGTTACTTTCTAAAGCATACATGGCACCTATACAATAACTTTCTAACTAAATAAAAGTGTTTTCAAGCTAGCTGAAAACAGTGTGTCATACAAAAATTTGCTGAATACTTTCAGATTAACTTACTATGTACAAATGTGAGCTCATTGAATTCTTTACCAAAACTTTACTGACAGACTTTTAAAACAGGAAATGAAATTTCCTTAGACAAGAAACACTGCCAACTAAAAATAAAGGCAAGTTCCATTGATTGATTTTATATCTATTGTGATTTTTTGAAGAGCTAAAAGTTTAATGGGCTTTTTTTAGATTGCTGTATTTTTAGGTTTGACTAAACAACTGTAATAAATGAATTACCTGTAAATTCAAGTGGGCAATAAGCTTTTCATTACTTTTAGTTCTTGATTCCAGACAGAGAACCTCATGAGAACGCCCACCATCCAACGCCAGCATTAAGCGCTCGATTTCTTTGTCTCTTATCTCAACCTTTGAGGGACAGAAAAAAATGTTCTGGTATCCTTAGACACCATTAATAGGCCCTTCACTTAAATAAACACACACATAACAGTCAGTAAAAAGATACACAATTTCTATCTCGAATTTTTTTTTTTAAATTTCAGTTCTTCTGAAAAACGTTATATCTTAGAAAGAGAAATAATTTAATCAAACATGATTTGAAAGGAAAAACTGAAACAGTTCATAAATTAACTATCAAAAATTTAAAAAATGTAACCAGTCCAAGCAGATAAAAAATTATCCTAAGATACATGTAGATCAAAGTGCTATTTTGGACAAGTTAACACTTACGCACTAAAAAATGCAGACAAATTCTACTTATGATTGTCAAGTTTAGCTTATTTAATGTAATTTCAATAGACAAAATTCATCAGCAATACCACCAGGCAAGTATTTTATCATTCCTGCTGTCTCCAAAAGCAGGGGAGGGAAACTGCTCGACAAGTTTCTAGGCAAGTTACAATAATTATATTTTACAAGCCCTACGATGCACTCTCAAGAAGGTTTTTAAGACACCAAGGCCATTGCCAAATAATAACAATAATATTAATAATAAAACAACAATACCACTGCTACTGATGATATAAACATACCTGTTTGCTATAATTTTTCATTCCACTTTCAGATGTCTCCAGTTTTTCCTGTAGCTCTGTTACTTCTGACTGCAGTTCTTGAATTCTGAAATGTAGCGCTATATTTTTAATGTGAATTCATGGAAGAAGTGTAGGTACACAATTCAATACTAGCATTTTCTCTTTGCTCCTGAACCCAAACATTTCACAGAGATATAGTTTTGCTCACACAAAATATTCATGCAGAAGCTGTTGTCTGAGATGCTGTAGCAGGTTGACCTTTTCTGGCTGCCAGCCCCCCACCCAGATGCTTTTACTTCCCTTTCTCAACAGGATGGGGGAGAAAAAAAGAAAAACTCATGGGTCAAGGTAAAGACAGGGAGACCATCTACCAACTACTGTCACCACGACAGACTCAAGTGGGGGAAAATTAATTTAACTCCTCAATCAAAAGGAGCAGGATAACTTGTCAATCAAAAGGAGTAGGACAGCTGTGGGGGTGGGCAATGCCCTGGTGGCCCTGCCCTGGAGGGAGGCCTGAGAAGAATTGCACACTCTCCCTGCAGAGCCCTAAGATAAGGAAACGAGCTCTCAGTCACGGCGACCACCAAAGAACCCACAATCCTCCAGGAGATTTTATGTAGATCTGTTGTAAACTATTGGCTTTTTACCCTTTCCCCTCCCACCCTAGTTTCCCATAAAAACCCCCTGGGTCCCACTAGTCCCTGGGGTACCCGTGCCTGGCTCCCTTCACTGGTACTCTGCAATAAAGCTACTTTATGCAGAATTGCCAAATGAAACCCTCTCTCTCCTTCCCGGGCCGGCTAAAAGAGAAGCAACCTCGCAGGGCAGGAGCTGAGAAATCATTGAGCCTGAAATCACAAGAACTGAACAATCACTGCTCTGCCCCCTGCTGAGATGCTCTCTGCCAGCTGAGGAGCGCCCTGACCCCGCAGGAAGCTGTCTTTAACGAGACACCTTTTGGGGTGGCTGTGGCCCCAAACTGCGGACCCCAGCACCAGCTGGAATAGACAGCGAGAATCAAAGACACACCCACACTTCCAAGTTAGAAAGCTCCTTGGCTCACCGATTATCAGCCACCTGGAGAAGGTCTGCGATGTACGGGTCCTCTGGCTGAGGCACTGGGTAGGCACTGACACGTGATGGGGGCACGAGCTGGTCTATCTGCATGCGCTGACGCCTGAAGGGAATGCTTTTCTTCCTGCCACCTAAAAGCCCAAACCCACAGACATATTACTTGGAGTTAAAGCACAGGAGTCATCTTCTTTAGTACTAAATTAATTTTCCTATTTATTCCACTGCTTCTGAAGGGGCATGCCTCACCATTTTAATCCTTCTGATAAAATAAGCTGATAAAATTCACATATTCTAGACCACACCATTCTTGCAGGTTAGTACCAATTTTGCCAAAGTTCACTATTATAATGAAACACACAAAGTTTAGTGCAAGTAATTTCCCCCAGTGTTCAAGATCCCGAATATTCTATAGTTCAAACTTGTTGAAGCTGTTAGTGATTTAGCTTACTAAAACAGCTAAATCAAAAGGCATTTGGTTCTCGCATTTAAGAACTATTTTATGACTGAATTAACCTTTGCATTACATAGTAATATTTTTATTCCTTCTACTCTGTGTTCATTTCAGTGAAGATCATTTCCTACTGCTTATCAAGCAGAATATGCTATTAACTTGAATGATAACATATTTAGAAAAAAGCAAAGCACTGAATTATTTCCAGATAGAACATTTCCTCTTCATCATATGATTAAATAAGAACATGCAATATTGAATGATGTAGTATAGAAAAATCCTAGAAGACTGGTGACCAATGGGCAAGTATACAGAAAGACAGACAAAAGCCTAATACGTCATCTTTGCAGTAAAGGACGTGAAGTGCAGAAAGGCATGGGAAAATAAAGAGAAAATTTAATTTTCCTAGCTATCTGTTGATTTTTCTCAAATGCCAAAAATTACTAACAACTATAATTCAATGACTTGGAAAAAAAAGTTCCAAAACTTCACAAAATAATTCTATATTCCTTAGCTTCAAAAAATTAAGAAAAAGGAAACCCTGCAGAAAGAAGTTAACTTGAAAGTAACACCTAGAACATTTTAAACTACCAAAATACCCTTTAAATATTGTAAATCTCCAATATAGAGGATTGGAATACTTATAGACGTATTTTGCATCTTGCTATGTTTAGATATTGGTTCCAAAAATCTGAATTTGGCACTTACACATAAACTACCTGCCAAAAATACGCAGGTGTCAAACAATCTGCCTCTTAGATGCAACAATAAAAGAAATAGCTGTTGATTAATAGTGCTTTCTAGTCCCATTTTAACTTACTAGCCTTCTGTTGAACATAAGTTGGCCTTCAAATTTGTCCCTGACACAAGCGATGACCTAATGAAACTTCATACAGAGAAATGACAGAATTCAGAGCCCAAACTTCAAAGGATAATGTTACTCTACTGGATATTTTACTACAGTAACTTACCTTACTAGAGGAAAAGATATTTTGTTCAAAAGATCCAAAAAAAGCCCAGAAAAAAGTTGAAACGTCTGTGATTATTTACACTCACCAGGTGTTTGCACCACTGCTTGCAGATTCTTCTCCTGAAGCTGCTGAATTTTTTCAGTCTTGGCTTTGGTCTCTTTTTCCAGCATTTTAATTTTATGTATATACTGGTTATTCAAAAATTTCAAGTCAGATGTTTCATGTTCAACCCTCCTTAAGGAAGCTTTCAAATCTTTAAGGGACAGAAAAGCAGTATTATCTTTCTTATTCACTACTATTTTTCCTAGTAGCACCAAAATAAGCATAAAGAAAATCCTATATTCTTTTCCCATAGCATAAAATTATCGAATACACGTATATATGTGCATACTTTTACAAACAAACACAAAAAAATATATTTATATATGTTTTACAAATAAACACTCATTGTGGAACAAAGGCATATTTAACAGCAGTACTTAACTTTCAATTAAAAAATAAAAAATTTCAAGGTATGAAAGTATAGCTTAAGATTTCTAACATTCTCATATCTTATTAAAACAATAATTTGCAGAACTTCCAAAGTTTTTTGACTGCAAAAGAAATGTCTGAGTATGAACCTTAATTCATTAAAGGCACCAAACTCCATGACCACTCACACTCACTTAAACGTACAGATAAAAGGATCTGCAGACCAAGGATTTAGCCACAATTCTCTTTTCGTATGGAAGGATTAAAAAATAAATCATAATTTGTATATTACCTTTAACATGACGATCAGATTGCTCTTTCAGTTTTAGTATCTCTAAATGTAGATCATTATTTTCCCTGGTAAGTCTAGTATTCTCTGTTTTATAAGGTTCCAAAATAGTATCATAATTGCTGCATTCCTTCTCAGTTTTTCCAGAAGATAACTTTGCTCGGCGCAAGCTCTCAGTTGTATGCACTAAGTCACTAGGATAAAGGAGCAGCAGATGTGTTAGCAATGACACCAGCCTTCACACTGCCAATGCAAATGTCTATTATGACCTGAGAAACAAAACCATTTCCTCAAGAGGGGGAACAAATGAGTTCAAACAAAGGCAACAAAACATTCATGTCCTGTAAGAAAAACTGAAAGACAGGAATAATTTCTTTAAAAAACAGTAAATAGGAAAGAACAGGACAAAAAAAAAAAAGAAAACAAAATAGTTGCAAGGCATATCAGGAGTTTACATCTGGTAAGTATCAAAGCTAGTGATGGAGAGAGTAAACCTACATGGTTTACATGTCTACAGGTAGACACATGAATGAGACTTAATGTTGAAGACAGACTACTCCATATCTACCTACCTATGGTTCTTCCATGTGTATTACATACTAGAGAGCAATAGAACCAGAATAGCTACATTTGTGTGACTAGTCAAATATAACTGGATTACAATGGAAATTACTATGTTCTTAATAATATCAAAGCCAAAAAATGGCAGATGTGAAAATTTTGGGGTTTTTTTCTGTTGTGCGTCTTGTAAAAAGAGCATAGACAAAAAATTTAAAATTCTCTAAATGAGGCCATAATAAGTGCAGATGTGAATGTTTTATTTTAAGTTGCAGAACAGGCAATAGGGATTATTTTTTATACAACCAGTTATAAGAGTTTGTCCTTTTAAGCACATACCAAGAGTGACTACTCTTGGCTCTCTTACGAGGTTAGAAAAGTTGAATTTTCCTATGCCATAGATCCTTAGAAGCAATTCTACTGAATTAAATGAAATCTTAAGATGTTCCCATCACTTAAGTAAACCCATTTGACTTCATCAGATATCGGAACTTAATCTTAGCTCTGAAATAACACTGCTAGAAAATAATCCTCAGATTACACCTTCTTCCTTTACATATCAAAAATGAAACAATATCTACTATATGACGACTATTTTTTTAATTAATATTCCTTTTGAATACCTGAAAAGCTTTTCCACCAAAGGTAAACTCTCCACTCCCAGTGGGTGCCGATAGCCCAGCTGATCCAGACGTTTCCTGAGATTAATGAACCTTCGCTCTGCATTTGCACTCATTGTAAACACACCTCCAAAGCTGCTTTTGTCACAGTCAAGAAAAACAGGACACCTGCAGAAGATGGTTGGTTACAGCATCTGTCCTTGAGAGAAGAAAAAATATAGGAAAAAAAGTAATGGAAAAAACCCTTTTTGTTCTGTAGGAAATACAGTGCATAAGTATGTCCTTAAAATTTAAATCAAAACGGGATCACCGCAACTGAAAAGTTTTAAACACATTTAGATATGTCTTTAAAAACAAATATTTGCCTTGGCAGTTAGTCTTCTCATTATATTCCGATTTTCTTGTATCATGGTCATCATTGTATCTTACACAATACAAATGAAAGATTACTGTGAAAAACTCATACCTTTTTCTTTCATGTATAAATCTTATTTTCAAAGATTACAAGCCAGTACTTAATATAACTTACACCAACCATTTTTAAAATTGCATAAAATATGTCAAATGTTAAAGAGAGATTAACTTTCAACATCTATATTCTATGATAGAAAATAGGAAAGATAAAATTACTGGTGTACTGTAGTCATAGTTGCATTGTTTTCTGGAAAATACAGTTCAAGGATCAGAGAGTTGGGTTTTTTTCAACTGACTGATTAGTTATCTTTTATTATTAAGCTGACCTAAAGGGGACTGGATCAGTATTACTGTGTCTGAATCCAAATGACAATTTTGGTTTTTCCAAGTACATTTGAGGGAAGAAGAATCATCATTATGTCTTTCTGAATTTAGACATAGAATGAGAAGACAAATCAATCTTATGTTTTTTAATCTGTGAAAACATCTGTTCAGTTGTTAGAAATATTTTTGAAAAGTAGCTATTTCTGTAAAACATCTTCCCTCACATTTCTTCAGAAGTTTCAGTAATTAACCTATTGGCTGTGAAGACCTCAGCAGCCAAACTACCAATTCAAGGAGATGTTGTTTGCATCTCAGATAAAAGTAACAGAATATAGAGGTCACCCAAACCATCATCACGATCCTCCAGATTTCAAAAAGGTATTAAATAAATAAATGCAGGTATTTGAAAATAAAATTAATTATTAATAATAAAGTGAGGGAAATGTGCATGTTTCTCTCATAACTAATGCTGGAAAGGTAAGATTTCATCTCATTTTATTAAAATGCTACAAAGAAGTCTAGCAACGTACCTGTGGTTGCCGGGTACTGCTCTGCAGATGAGAATCCCCAGTCTTATAAGCACAGCATCTGCTCTGGGTACTACAAAAATATCTGCTTGAAGATGTTCAGATTGTTGGGATATTAACTTAGCAATAGCCAACAATCCCTTACATACTGTTCTGGGACGGCTGAAGAAGGAGGCGGCACTTTCTTTCCACCAGTGTACTAAGTGGAAGTCAATGTCCTGATGTGTAGTAAATGCTTTTCAAACTCCTCTGACAGACAAAGATTAAAGTAACAAGTTCTTGGTATTTCTGCATTAAAGTTGAGGATTCTGTGTTGAATTTGGGAAAAGTGTGATTGTGTTACTGTATCTAGACTGAGTCTCAGGAATGCATCTTATATTACTACAGAAGAAAACTGGTAATTCCTGAGCCCATCTTCTCCTTAAGAAGACTTGTATCAGTCAAAAAGATTAAATTACCTTAAAATAGCTCATCAGATTTGTTTAAAAGCTTGTGTTTTAGAAAGAGCAAAGATTTTTTTTACTAATCGAATTGAGAAAGTTTTACAGAAGAAATATCACGAAATCATGTCACTGCTTGTACAGGAAGAGAGTTTTTCTGCAGTAACTGCAAATAAAAGTAAATGGACATATGTTAGAACTTCAGTAAATGTGGCTAGGAAGTACATATATAATATTACTAAATTCCTGCAATGAGGATTTAAGGTATAGTAACCTAAACATATTCCAGTACTGGAAAGTACTGACAAATTGCTGGTTGAATCACTCTCCTTCCTAAAAACTGACATTTTTAATTTAGCTCATTATTACCACTGGGATCAATCCAGAAAGGGTATTATTTTATATCCCCTGGAGACACATATGATCCACAATGAGCCCAAGAAATAAGCCCAGCTGTAGTATAGGTCCAAAAGGCATCCTGGAAAGAATACAAGAACTGGATTTGTTATTTCAGAGAGTTTAACATAGATATTAAAGTCTTCAAAGACAGTATTTGTCATACACCCTTTGCTGGAAAGAAATTACGTGTCAAGTAATTCCAGACCTCTGCCAATACAGACTACCATAATTTAAATCTTATATCCTAAACTTAGTCTATCACTAGTCTTACCATGACATGAAAAAGTATCTAATAACTTCTACACGAGGAAAAATTGTTTTTCTGGAAATATAAAATCAAATATGGAATGCATAGATTCAGTTGAATCCAAGACACAATATCCTATGTCTGCCGACAGTTGCCACAGCAAGAGTATAAAAACCTATAAAAACACAAGCCAAATCTTACTCCTACATATGTTTTCTTCATATAAGCCTATAATGCAAAGCCTTGAAGGGCTTAAAGTTGGACTGAAATAATTATAATAGTACCTGATAGACCTTTCTCTGAACTTGGCTGCAGCCTTCACTATTCATATTGATTCTTAACTTACCATTTCCCTTTTCGATACTCTAAAGCATTGATTAGATGCATTCACAGTGAGACATCTCACTGAGTGGTTGCTACCACTTTAGAGTCCACAGCATGTATCACTTTGCTTTTACCAACACTGCTCCTTAACTCTGGCATCATTATTCTGTCCAGCGAAATTCTTCTTGACACCCTGACTGCACTTAACATGCCCACATAATGAGCAAATTTTGTCCCCTGCTGTTTAACCCACTCTTTCACATTACTGATCAGTGTTTATCATGGCTCAACCCCAGCTTGCAACCAAGCACCACAAGGATGGCTTGCTTACTCCCCCCACTCCCACAGGGATGGAGAGGAGAATCAGGGGAAAAAAAGGCAGATCTTGTGGATTGCCATAGGAACAGTATAATACTTAAAACAAAATAGAATAATAATAATAATAATAATAATAATAATAATAATAATAACAATAATAATAATAATAATAATACAATAACAATAATCGAGATAGATAGATAGATAGATAGATCCCAAGAGATGCACAATGCAATTGCTCACCACCTGATGACTGATGCCCAGCCTGTCCCCAAACCACAATCAGCCCTGCTTGGGGTAACTCCCCCAGTTTATGTACTGGGCATGAAGTTCTCAGGTGTGGAATACCCCTTTGGCCAGCTCAGATCATCTGTCCTGGCTACGCTCCCTCAGGACTTTTGCAGCTCCTCACTGGCACTGAGAAGCCCTTTGCTGAGAGCAAGCACTACTTAGCAACAACCAAAACACCAGAGTGTTATCAACACTATTCCCATGCTGAATCCACAACACAACATTGCACCGGCTACTAGGAAGGAAACTCACTTTATCCCGGCTGAAACCATGGCACTCGGTCTTTGTTTGCTCGAAAGCATAGACTCATGCATTCTCACTGACACATCTTTTTGAGTAGTTACTGCCATTTTATACACCACAGCTGTATCACTTTGCCTTCATTAACGCTATTCTTTAATTCCTGCTTTATTACTCAGTCCAGTGAAACTCTTCTGCAATCCTTGAGATTGCACTTAACGCGTCTATAAAATGAGCAAATTTTGTCCCTTGCTGTTCAACGTATTCTTTCAGATCACTAGTCAGTCTTAAACAGCACACAATCTTCTGCACATTCAAGTAATATTACTGTAAGGTAGTACTTCCTACTCTTTCTTTTAACCACTAGCTTCTTTTCTCCATTTCTGACAGAGAAATGCTTCCTTAAAAAAAAGATTTGATAAAGAACCTTCTCAAAAAGCTTTTTGGAAATCCAAGTTTCCTACATTATTTGCACCCAGTCAATTCAATCTAGAATAAGCTTTTCTTTAAAGAAGCTTAATAGCCTCGTGATTCACAACTGAGTCCTGATGAAAGGTATGTCACACCTACTAGATGTCCGTAAGTTTGCAAAGTACTGGAAAGCGCTCTTAACAGCTTTGGTATTTCCCATGAGACAGGCTACATTCGCTGCATAAATAGTTCACATCATTTATCATCAAAATATTTCTTGCCATTTAGTCCTGGTGTGAAAAAAATCAAATTTCCGTTTTTGACGAAAAATAGGAAAGAGAATATTGAACAGTACTTTAAATCAGCCATTTCCTAAACAGGATTTATTAATATGTCTAAATGATTAGATCTGTCAGTTGCTGAAGAGTATTCTAAGCCAATAGCCTCATTTTTTGTTCCCCCTTTGCTCATGAAGACTGCTGAAGGTGATGACATTCACATGCCTCATTTTATGACGTCTGGATGGCTGTGAGCAGTCTTTTGAAGATATAAATGTTTATGTAAGATATATGTAGCACATAAGAACTGTTCCCTACTGTTTTAAGTCACCAGTGCCTGAAACTGAACCTTGATGTGAAAGATGGGCAATAGTGGAACCTTACATCCAGCTGCTCTAGGCTTTAAGTAGAGAATCAACTGGCATAAAATTGTGTGAAAGGATCTATGTTTATAGGTATTAGACAAGCAAATTGAAGTTCTCCTTCTATTCGAAGCACAACGCAGCAAAATTGATGTTGAGTATATGTTAAGAACGGTTGCAGATGCAACACTTGTGCTATCAATAAGAAAACGTATATATAATAAAATAAAAAAGCAGAGCAAAGGTGGATCTCGGCCATGGAAGAATCAGCGCAGTTATTGAGCCATGCAGATGACAAAACTACATTGCTAACAGCTGAACACAAATTTCCACGGACAAACATATGCTATGAAACAATTATTTTTTTTTTTAAATGGGGCCTCTAACATTAACAACAAAGACAATTGTGAACTGCAGTTTTAGTCTCAATTTTAGGAAATACCAAAACACATTTTTCATTCAGCAGAACTTATATGTCAAACGTTTTTTTCTTTTTGTTCCTGTCCTTTCACCCAGGTACCAAAGGCAGTCAGTGGACCTGACATTTGACTACTGCAGTGCTTTAGGGCGTGCCGTGACACGCAGCTGCTGCAACACCACGTTCAAGATAGACCCAAAGAGCTTTAGGGAAGTCTGCTTCCAAGCGGATTTGTTGGGAGTTCATTTCTAAGACTAAGATATTCATGCAACACGTGTGCTGTGAAGTCTCAGCACTCTGCCAATGGAAAGACAACACTTGTTCTGAAGAGACAGATTTCTTCGCTATAAAGTGTCATGGAATGCCAGAATGGTTAGGCTTGGGAGGCAGCTCTGGAGCCAAGGCAGAGTCACCTGGAGCAGGTGACAGGAACGCGTCCAGGAGGGTTTGGAATGTCTCCAGAGAGGAAGACTCCACGACCTCCCTGGGCAGCCTGTCACCATATCCTCTAAGTTCCCACTACAGCACAAGAAAACTCTTTCGGTTATGAGCCTGCTCATCACCCGTCTCCCTAAACTGGAAGCTTTGCAGACCTTCCAGCAACCCCAATCTGTACCTGCAGAGGGGCGGTCGGTCCCTTTCCAAACAGGTTTACGCCGCTTTTCCCCCACACTTACCACTAAAAGCAGGCGCCGGCCGCCGGGGCCGCTCCGCGATGTCCCAGCCTTTAAAAACCTTTGAAAATGGCGCGCGGAGCAGCGGCCGCTTCCGGCCCGTCACCGCAGCAACGGGCGGGACGCGCCTGCCCCGCCGAGCGCCGCCTCGGCCCGGCCCGGCCCGGCCCTTCCGTTCCTTGCCGTCCCCTCCCGCCCCTTCCCGGCCCGGCAGCCCTCGCGCGGCCGGGGGACGTTTCCTGCTGCTCTGGGCTGATGTGCGCAGCGCCCCGTGCGCCCGTAGGGCCGGGGCGAGCGGCTTCGTCTGTGCGCAGAGGGAGCGACCGTGCCGACAGCCCGGCTCCGAGAGCCTACGATGAATATGGAGAGGGACAAAACGTTTTCCATGGGCATGTAGTGACAGGAGAAAGGATTCAGAGCGAAAGAGGTTTAGAATGGCGAGGAGGAGGAAGCTGGTTGGTGTAAGGGTGGCGAGACGCTGAACAGGTTGCCCAGAGAAGTTGTGGCTGCCCCACTCCTGAAAGTGTTCAAAGCCAGGCTGAGTGGGCCTCTGAGCAAGCTGGTACTGGGAGGTGTCCCTGCACATGGAAGGCGGTTGGAACTAGAGGATCTTTAAGGTCCCTTCCAACACAAGCAATTCTATGAATCTGTGAAACCCAGGTGTCTCGATGTTGCTGAGTTCCATCTAGCAGGTTTGTTACAAAACTCAGAAGAAAAAAGGCACATTCATACTGTTTTGGTTTTTTTATTATTATTCTTGCATCTGCATCTCAGAAAATATGCATGTCTGCATGTCTGTCTGCATGTTTATTTTACCTGTTTCTATCCTATATATACCCTACCTCTATCCAACAACTTGGCAATTTCACCAAGCTGTACAGAAAACCTAGGTCCTGAATCTTTGGCAGCTGAAGCTCCAGGAGCAGGAAGGGTTTACATGAGGTTAGAGTATACTGATACTACATTGTATTTACTAAAAGGAAGAAAAAAACCACAAGTGCAGAAATGGTACAACTCTTCAATAGCCAGCAGCAGAACAATGGAATTAACTCCAGATATTTTCACCCTTTTGAAATAACTCTCCACAGAAATAAAGAATATGATGAACATAGTTTAATTAAGAATTACAGCCATAGTCACATTATATCTTAGAACACTAATTCAGCTTTCCCACTGCGTAAAGTTCTACATCCATACTTCCTAGAACAAGGAAGGGAAAATATCTGATAGTCTTCAATGCTTACATAATTTCTAAGACAGAAATTATTAATGAAAACAGTAGTATTCTTGGCATACTATGAAGGTAGTGCTTACTGCTTTTGGCAAGAGAAGGGATTATAAATAAAAATATTTGAATATTGGGGAAAGGGAAAAACTGTATCCGAACTGTTTCACAGAATTAATGCTTTCAAACAGGACTTCAGCCCAGCAGAAGTACAACAAATCCCCGAAGGTTTTATTTTGCCCTGAAAGGCATTTGAAGCAGGAGTGTTACTCAACATATATGGCAGTTAAATACACACACACGGAAATTCATCTTTTAAAACCCAATAACATTTACAGAGTTTGATTCCCTTACACACAGGCACACACTTTGCTAGTGTCTCTTTCTCTTTCTAGAACTTAATGAGACTGTGCAATACTGGAGCAGTAGTCTAAAATATCCTGTATAGTGAATTCCATAGTAATTCCTGATCCAGGGTAGCAGCGAGCTATCAGCCCTTCAAAGTGCTTGTATTGTCGTATGAATTCATCTTGCATGGAATGCCACACAACCTGCCAAAGAAAGCAAACTTTAGAAGTCAACTGGCACAATACACTACATAGGTGAACTACAAAACTTTGGCTCATTAATTGATTCTCAGTTCAGGTGTCAATTTACAGTTAAAAGATTCCTAATAATGTTCAATAGATAGAGTTACTGCATTAAAAACAAGATTGATTTTTTTTTTACCCATTAATATCTGTAATGTTGACATGACTTGTAATAAACATGCAAAGCAGAAAATAGCAAAGAAGATTGGGAAGCTTTCCTAATAGGTATTGCTTTTGTCTTTCAGGAAAACACCCTGAAGCAGAGAGTGTTATAATTCATGTTTCAGACTTTAAAAATCTGTTCAAACAAGTTTAACTCAAGTCTACTTATCATTTACTCCAGCGAAAAAGTTTACAGAGAGTAAAAAAACATTAGATAATACAACTATCAGAAAATATGTAATTGAAAGTATTCTGCTATAGTGCACCAGCTAAGTTTCATATCAGGTTACCCATTCATTTAAATCTACTCTCTACTTCCAAAATATTTTGCAGAACAGATGTCACCCATTAATGGTCAGCTAGGGAGTCGTAAAGGAAGTTTCTTTCTAAACTTTTTTTCTACTGCTCTGGTCCAAATCAGTATTAAACAAATAGAAAGAGCAGGATTATAAAAAAAACCCAAAAGCTGTACTCAAAATTTATGTTTTTAGAGTTATGCTTAACAGTCTCAGAGAATACATATGCAAAAGCAGTAATTAAAAGCCTCTGTGTAACATCATATGGTTTTTAAGACATGATTATTTTACCTGAAGTAAGTTTTCTTCTTCACAGAGATGTTTATCTACCTTCTTGTAGAGATTATCCAATCCCTTCTTCACTTCTTTACCAGGATATTCCTTTATAACTTTACGAAGCTCTTGTTTATTAAAAGCCAGCTGATAGCTCACTTCCTCTTCTCGTATGCCTTGTGCCACGCGAGCTTCAACACCTTCAAAAAAATGCTAACAACAAGTACTAGCGTTAGTCACTATCACAAATCGGAGCTAATTAACTTAATTTGACAAGGATGTGTGGTTAAATCATGATTCTGCTTCATGACTGTTGTATTCTCCCATTTTTTGTTTTTTAATTGGGCATGAAGTACTGTTCAGCCATAAATATTAAAACACAGCCCAACAATACAGCAGTCCAAGCACTAGCATAAAAACTGAAACCAATCATTTCTAGAAGCAATCCAGCTTTTCTTTGCAACCTTGTAACTAATAACCAATCAGCCTCAAAATCCTCAATTCATGAGCTCATAGCCAGGGATCCAAATACTTAATCTCTTGGATGAACTCCCTAAGTACCTGAGCATCTTTTAAACCATAATTACACAAGAGCATACTTTTTTCACAATTTCCCTTCTCACTGCCATTGATCAGTTTTCTTAACATAGTAAATATAGAAGTTTTAGTAAATAGAAGTATTCCTATGAACATGCAGGTTGAGCTCAACAGTGCATCAGGTCTGGTTAGAAACAGAGCTAACTCTCTAGTTAACTTTCTTCACAGCAGCCTATACAGTGCTGTGTTTTGGATTTGTACCTAGAACTGGGCTGGTAACAATGTTTTGGTTACTGCCAAACAGGTCAAACCTGACCAAATCATAGCATGCCACATTATGCTCAGCTATAAAAATTAGGGGTGGAGGATGCAGGATTTGTGTTTGGCTTCAAGGAGACGTAGTCATTGACTGCTTTTGCATCACTTACTTTATTTTTTTTTTCTCCTTTCCTCTATCTTTCCCTCTCCCCTTCTCTGATTAAATTGTCTTTATCTCCACCCCCAAGTTTTTTCACTTTTGCTCTTTCTATTGTCTCCCCTGGAGAAGGGGGACTTAGCAGCAGTTAATTACGTGGCAGCTTAGTTATTGGTCAGAGTCAATCCAAAAGTGGGAAAGAGCGATAAAGCATTTTAATTTTCAAAATGGGAACACATCTTAAATGTCTCTGAAAATGGATGCCTGAAATCCTGTTTATAGAAAAATCCACGAGACATTCAAGTGGACAGAACTGAGGCTGAACCTAAATTGTCACTCAGTTTAACATTTAGTTCAACTTCAGACCTACAGAATTCCCCTGTAACTTTTCTTCTTGTTGAACAGCTCAGAAACTACAGCAATTTTCTCTGTAGTTGAGGTGTGGAAGATTATTCCAAAAATCCTGATGACTTTTCCCATCACTTTCTACTTCCTCAAAACCCTTTCCTTAAGGCACTGATGTTTAGTCAGTACTATTAATTGCCATGAAAAATTTGGTTATTTTCATCCAAGACTGCTACCCTCATGAGTACTCCTGCCAGACATGCTCCAGTCCAAAATAACAAAATAAGAGATTATGATAGATGCAGTGATAAACACATCAAATAGTGGAAATAATACATTCAAAAACTATCCTGTACCATTTGAATGAATACTCAAATATACTCACATTTAATTTCTCAAGAGGCTGTCCAAGTGAGTAGATTACATAAGACTGAAGATGATCAGTGTATTTCTGTTTTGCTTCTTTTTTCTCAGCCTCCAGACAAGAAATTTTCAAGCGAGAAAGTGTTGCAAAAATATGATGGAAGTTCTCCATCATGACAACATCCCTGGGTGTCTTTTGGCTTTCATTAGCTACTTTCTCAACTGAAAGAAATGAGAAGCAAAATACTTAGAATACCAAACCAACAGCCAAATTCAGAAAGAACATAACCAATCGCCATAATATTATCAAAAAAGGAATTCTGATTTTCATGTAACTGATTTCCATTTGTATGAGTAATTATCAGAATTGCCACTAAACAAAACTCTACCTAAGAGCCTTCAAAATAAGCCAAAGACACGTACAGGCTCTAAGATGATGAAATTTGTATGGCAAGAAAGTCACTTATAAAAAGATACAAAATAATGAGTATGTATGGTCTCATTTACAGGTGTGAGGAACAAGTCACATTCTGGGGAGACTTACAAGCATGCTTTCAGTATCCCTAATAAATTGCACATGATAGAATTATTTAAGAGAAGTCACAGCAAAATCAATTCCCATCTTCACTAGGACAAAAATCTTCAATAAGGTAGTGGGGGGTTTTAAAACGTACTTCTTTCTTAATCTCATTTTTTTCTTGGTAGCTTTATGGTCAAAATTACCATCAGTCCCTAAATTTAATAATTAAAATGGATAATCCTTCATGCAGATCTTTTACTTCCCCCTCCCTCTGCCAAAAAAAACCTCAAACCCAACAAAACAAGCAGGCAAAAAATATTCTACCTATCCCTCCCTTACTGCACCTAAAAGCAGGCTGAAAGAGGATGGCTTCAACCAAGAGCAATTAAGTCTCCATGCCTGTTCATCCATTAATCATTTTGCTGAGACTACCAGGATGCCCATCATGGAAGTGATCCAGGGCACCAGAGTATCAGTAATGAGCACAGATTCATTCCAATCAAAACACTGCACTAGTAACTAGGAAAAATCTCCTACTGCCAATTTTTGTTCTTCCTGTAAGATTTTTTACAGGGAAAAAAAAAAAAAGACAAGAAACCACTTCAGACTGAGCAGACCAGGTTGCTTCCATCTCCCCTCCCTCTTCAGAGTCTTAACCACCTCCCTCTGTCCCTCAAAGTTACTTTATAGGTATGTACAAAGGGAAGTATCTAAAAGTATATTACAATCAAAAGGATTACACTTGCTCATTTACAGTAACAGAGACAACCAAAATTACAGCACAGTTTTAAAAATTCACCTCTTAATTGGGGCAAAATTATATATAAACAGGTGGAAACAATTATTGTAGTAACTATGACAGTCTCAGAAAACCTACCACTGTCAAAGACAGCTCTAATAAGTTTTATGTAGGCTTTATCTAGATCTCCTCGTCGTTCTGCGTTTTTGAAGATGGATTCAGCAAGGGCTGCAAACTCTTCAAATTCAGCAACAAATGGAAGGATCCCAACTTTACTCTTCTTTGAGATTTTTACTTCATCCATCTGCTTCATCTGATTACTCTTTAATTTAAAACAAGAACAAGTGTTAGACTCCAGATCATGTAACAACTATTAAAAGAAAAATGCAGACAAACTTTTGAAAAACTGACATTTTTCCACCAAAGACAGAAATAATTCTTTTCATTAAAACACGTATTTAGTCTTTCACCCTTTTTACCCTTAAGTTTTTTAAAAGTAAAATAATTGGAAAGAAAAAGGAAAGATGGTCTTTTATTCCCCTTTATTTACTTAGTATTACACAAACAAACACCCAGTGGAAAAAAACCCCAAATTTATGCACCAGAAACAATTAACAATTTTCATTTTATAGTCTAACAAGGAACTTTTCTAATTCAGCCAAGCCAACAATTCCTTTGCTACTGCCAAAAGAACTCACACCCTCGTAAGTCCACAAGGTTTGGTTTTGGCAAGTAAAAAAGATAGAGAGCTATATTTTACTCAATGGATATCAGTAATCTCAGTAGGAGTACAGATTTAAATAAACAACTAAGAATGTCAACTAGCTCAGAACTGTGAACAAGTGGTCTTATTTGTTACAAAAAGCTACTTATTGAGGAAAACTGGAATGAAGAGGAAAAAAGAAAGACAACCACCATTTATTTGAAGGCTTGGCCAGCAGACAAGCAAAAAAATACTAATTTTCTCTTCAAATTTAAAGCAAGAATTTAAGTATACAGAACTGTAAAATCAAGCTTCCTTTAATATTAGCTTAATCAGAATAACTATGAACTTACAATGCACTTATCAAAGTTCCTTTTGACAGTCACCAAAACATTTCCAAGTGTTGTGCTGAGAAAAGATGCAGGGTCCACATTTTGTGCTGTCCATACATGATGGCTCATCTTGACTAACATATAAAGGGAATTAAAGCTATCAATCTTGTCTCCCAGTGCTATAAGGTTATTCAGCTCAGGTTCAATACAACGAAATATTTTTGTCATCATTTGTCGGATCATGTCCTTCCTATTAAAATGCATAAGAAGAAAATATTACTCTGACAGTTAACTAGGCTATTTTTCATGGTTTTTTAAAATATTTGATACAGTAGTCTCATTTGCATTCAACAAGCCTCATGACTTTCAGAAAGTCAGCACCACACAGTAAAAATCAACAATCAAAGGATAAAATATTCCAAGAAGTATTTTCTCTGTGGAAGCTGCCACACACTCTCAGAACCTTGCTAAGCATATTTTCTATATTATAGTGCCTAATTTCAATTTGAAAACTATTAAGAAAATAGTTTAAAAAACTATTAAACTGTAAAAAACTGTATAAACACCCATCCCATATACAAAAAATACTTCTTTTAATGCACACTCAGTGTCTATGTGAAAATTATAAGTTCACTATTCACTTTCACTGAAAAGGAATAATTTCTGATGATAGAGAAAAAAAATTATATGCCAAATAAACATAGGCTTAAGAATCAATAACAAAAAGAGCAGCACATACTCAGATGATACTGTTTGTGGAACACCAGATGTGTATGAACGAGATAAAGCTACTCCATCCATTTCCTCCATTTCATTCTGTGAGAACAAGGAATATATTGTAAAGATAAGGTTTGTCTCCAATTCTATATCAAAGCAGTTACTCTACCTGATATTGGTGTGTTTCCCACACCAATATAAGTAGCAGCTCCATACCCCCAGCACCCCCTGCCTCCAAGCCAGAAAACAGAGCAGATTGCAAGTTTCTGGTAATTTTCCAGTCACGTTCCATCGAATTCAATATTATCTGCAATTACTCCCCACTGTCTTCCTCTATAGCAGGATGGAATGTTGTCATCTTATGAGGAGACAAAGCCATGGCAAAGGAAACATGTCAGTCCTTCTTCCATAAATTTTGTATTGATCAGCCAAAAGTAAAGATCCTTCCAGTTGATGAAGAAAAACTAATTACTTATCACCTGGATCACATAATCACCAATAAATTCCAAAGTTCTCTTTTAAACAGGTCTCTTTTGAGGCCTGGTCAGTACTTTTTTTTAAAAAAGAGAATGTATGTCATACCGTTGCTGTTCCAGAGGTGCTCTGATGTTGTTGTAGTTTGAAAAATTTACTAATGAAGTCCTGTTCTGCCAGACACAGAGGCTCTAGTTCACTTAATACTTGCTCAAAAATCTAAAGAAAAAGAAAGAAAGTTAAAATATTTTATCAACACACCAAATACTATGGACGGTTAGCAATACTAATTTTAATGGTTTGTTGCATATACTTTCTATCTTCACTAAGTTTTAGAAGGCTTACTACTACTTAACAGAAATGGAAACAGCTTGTACTTAGATCTCTAAAAGTAATAGCTGCATCTTCAACATAGTCCTTTCTTATCCATGTAATACTGTGAAGAAAAGAACAATTTATGTTTTTTCCACAACTAGAAGTTTTCTAGTCGCAGCCTGAGGAAGCACTTTTGTGCTGTAATGGAAACACTCGCATTTTAATAGTAAGTCTTGGGTTCTGCCACCATCTTTTCTGCCTGGTTTGCTGAGCCGAG
Source organism: Phylloscopus collybita (assembly GCA_027886175.1). Classification (NCBI taxonomy): domain Eukaryota; kingdom Metazoa; phylum Chordata; class Aves; order Passeriformes; family Phylloscopidae; genus Phylloscopus; species Phylloscopus collybita. The sequence goes on along the minus strand of JAJNNQ010000009.1, from coordinate 26,044,826 downwards.
GAAGACAAAATTAAAAGCCTCAGGGAAGTAAAACAGGTCAAACTGTGTATGTCAAAATTAACTGCTCTGTTGAAAATGCAGAAAAAGTTTCTACATAGCTGCTACAGAAACAAGTAAGTAGGTTTTGTACTTTTTGTACTGAAGTATGCAACACAATTTTTAGATTTAAAAATTTCACTAAAGTGAAAACACTGTTTTGGCAATAAGTAATTACAATAATTTTATTAATACAAAATAAGGACATTCTAAGTCAGATGTTAAACATATTTCTCTTAGAATTTTCTCTGCAAGTATTTAAAAATAAAGGCATGCAATAATTTATATAAATTAAACCAATCAAGCCGCATAGAAAATCCACGCCGATGAAATTCCCATACGAAAAAAATCCCAGCAACCTAGTAGGTCAGCCAGCTTACAACTCTCTGCATATGAAATCAAATTCACATATCTCCAATGGCTGTGAGATACAAGTGAGAAATTGAAAATTGAAAATAATAGCACAATAATTGTATAAACCTGTTTCAACAAGTTAGCTTTTTAATTCTTGAAAATTTTCTGCTACAAGTTTGTAACAACTTAACAGTTAATATTGTGTCAGGCATATGTTTCCTCCCAGAAAAAGACTGAGCAATGATTTGAAGAGGTCAGAAGAAAAACATTCATCTCCATCAAATAATTCAATGAAGAACAACAAAATTATTTTTATCTCCAACTGATAACTGCTTGTTTTCCCTCCACAGCACTGAGGAAACAATTCCTCAAGAAATGGTGAGCACTGTCACTTTTAATGGTTCAGGAAATAAGTCAACAAATGCTGAGGACAGCAGGTTTTAAAACAGGATGAGGCAACTCCAATAATAACTTAGTGCTATTGGTTAAAGTTGAAAACTGATGATAACTAGTGCGAAACCAGTATAAATAAAATTTTAGGGTCACACTCAAGTCCTGGCTAAAATTCTCATCTTCCCCATCTTTCACTTTTGCCTACATACTGGCAAAATGTCATAGAACACTGAATGAGTTGAAAAAAATAAAACCAGTGGAGAATCCATCAGTTCCATTACTATTTGCTTAAAACCACACATTTGGCTTAAACTTAAAAGACCAGTTTTTATGCTTGATATTCTTTAAAAGGAACACAGCACATAAAGGATTTAAACAGAATTTTATAATCTGAGAATAATATTATGATATACATAATTCTTAGGAACTGCCATTATTAGATGTATGATACATACAAACTTTGAAATTGGCACGTTTTAGGATTTAAAAAGTAGAGATTTTTGAACTATACAAGGATATGTAAGATACTTCTAATACTAAACTAAGCAGGAATCCTATGTGATCTTTTGGCTTTACCTTATCAAATTTTGTTCTGTCAGCCACATCCAGGTCAGAGGCAGACATGTTTCCCATGTCTAACAGTGAGGATGATTGAGATCTACGGTTTCCTGAACTCTGAACAGACAGTTTATTTAGACTAGAAGTAGACCCAGTTAGTTTTCCAGAACTTCCATGAAGACCTGTGAAACAAAGACACTATGAAGGAGGAAAGTGAAGGCAGAATAAAATACTGAAGAATAGGTTTGTTACAGAACATACGAGATCAAGAGTTACTAGTAGTCCTATATTAAAATCAAACAACTTTTGTCTAAGCTATAAATGCTTTTGCTGTAAACATATTCTTTCTTCATTATAAGGTAACTGAGATTCTTCAGCAATTTTCAAAGTACAATATAACTATTTAAATTCTCATTGTAAAGTATGGCAAAAAGGTTTAAAAGGAATAAAACTCTAAAACACAGTAACACAGAGATTGAAGACTTGAAAGCTAAGACCAGTTATTATATTTGTGGATGTATTTTGGGCAAAGGCTGCCACAAGCAGAAGAACTGAACCACGGGAAGGGAAAAAATCACAAAGTTTTATATATACACAAGCACTTTTTCATCTTGAACTTGATCTTTCTGCTGTTAACATCCTTTTATCTACAGTTTGTTCCACTTATTTTTTTGGATCTCCAACCCCATAGTAAGTCTGCTGCTAATGCTCTCCCCTCCTTTTGATCATAATTAACATTGTCATTTCTTCAGGATATTGCTGGGCCTTGTCCTAGGAGGATGTATTTTCTTTTTTATTTCTTTTTCCCCAAATTTTTCAAAAATATTGGACCAGGATAGAGAAAGCTAATAAAAATGACCTAACATGTATCATTATTTGATCTCCAAGTAAACTTCTCACATCTAAGCCACAAAGAAACTCAAAAGCAATCCTGCAAGCTTCACTTAACTGCTGTGTTGGAATCTTGTCTAGGGATACAAGATCAAATCTAAATTGTCACTTCAGCCTACTGGAAGAGTGGAAAACTATGACAAGCTCTCAGGCAAAAACATATTTTTACTATCAACTAGTAGCATGAGAAAACCAAAAGATACTGCCTTTATGTGCAAATCTTTGCAAATTCTATCTTGGGACTTGGAGCTGTGCTTCCTTTTTGCCTTGCAAGCCCAATGGTTCTGCTAATGTTTATTTCCTTCTGAACAGAGTGCTTCAGTGTTAGGTAGATTGTCCCTGATGCAGCACTACATCGTAACATCGACACACATGCATTGACAACACCAACTAATGCAACTAGTTATACTCACTCTCAGTTTCCTGTTTGACAGCACTTTCTTTTCGAGGCAGTGTAGCTGGGATGGATTAGGTTGCAAGCATCAAAGACAAAGACAAGTTAAAATGCAGTTTGCACAAACCATGCACAAGATGCAAGTTAAGCTCTAACTGGAAAGAAACATGCAGAGAACTATAAGCAGCAAGTAACTACATTGCAAACACATTTAGTTGGAGAGGTACTGTTCTAGAAATTCAGTATCTAAACTACATGGAAAATAAAGTAAGTTTCTAGGTATTAAATTTTGATTTTTATTATCTAGTATGTTTGAAGAACACTTTTGTTAACATGTATTTAAGTTCTCCCAAATTGAGAAGTCCATTAAATTATTTGTCAGACTCAGCTTCCATGATAAATCATATCAAAAATAGACATGAAGAAATTAAAATGTACTTATAGAATTCTTTTACTGAGTCGGAGATATTGTCCACCTTTTTCAATTTAAAATACACACTCAACTAACTGCAAAATAATTCATATCGACAGTAAAACTGGCTAACCTTTCCTTAGTTGTTGCAAATCGGGATGTTTACATAGAGAATACATCTTTTGCATTCATGCTGCAGAAAAACAGATGACTGCAAATTTGGAGAAGATAAAAATAATAAACATATAGTAAAAAAATTTATAAAAGTTGTTTTTATATTTTTCCTGGTTTTTTTTTCAGAATTGAAGTTTCCTCAAGTGGACTTCAATATGAAATTTAAAGTAAATGGGCATTTGTAGAAAATATAGAATCCCTAGAGTAAAAGGCAATTGCATACATACACTAAAAGCAATATGTGGTTTTAAAAAGATCTTGATGAGGATGGATGCTACAAGCCCCCCAAAATGGAGCAGGCAAGCAGAACCTACTGTAATAGAATGAGTAGATACTTCTAAATGCCACAAACATGTCTTAAATACCAGATGTTCTCAAGTGGACAACACTACTGATAATTGTAACATCAAATTCAAATTTAATTCCAGCCTAGTTTTTAGATCTTGGGAGTTTTGGCAGATTTTGAATAAAAAAGGTTTAGGCATGATATAATTGGCATATGCAACTGTCATGCACTGGTCCCACTTCTACATCATCCTCAATTTCTAAACACATGGGACTTACGATGGAATGTGAAGAACTACAAAGTTCAGGCCCTGGACAATCAGGGCAACCTTAGTGACTTTTGACAAGCTACATCATATAAACATATGACAGCAGTAGCACTCTTTTCAATACTGACTTTATGGTATTTAAGTATCAAAGTCTTGGCTTCATCAGAAAGGAAAACAAAAAGAAAAAAAGACTACTTAAGACAAGAATGAATGCTCATGACCCAGGCTGGTTTTTTGGCCATAAAATGCAGACAGAGAACCTTGCACTAGCACAGAATGCCAGAATTCTCCCAGCATCCCCTCTGCGTTTGAGGCATTCAAATAGCAGTGCTATTCCCAAAGCACAAAAAAAAAAAAAAAAAAAAAGGCAAGAACACACACCAACACAACTTGGAAACAGGTCATCTTTAGTATTTGAGTACAACTGGAGCATTATGGACCTACACTATTCCTTAAATAAGTTTACTATTAAGAAGTGATATATTTTGAGAAAATGTGCAATTAGTAGTACAATCACCACAATGAACACAGAAGCCTTTGAAATTACACACCCTTATGAGGTGTTGCAACATAAACAAATTTGCACAAATACATGACAGAAGTCTTCTCAAGGTGCACCTTTTACTCTGGTGAATTGAAGGACCTCTTTCTCCAAAATGCCTGATTGCTCCATAATATTTACACAGGTTAGGGAACTGCTACAAACGCTGTCTCTTCACAAATACAAATCATGAAACAAGTGTCAAGACAAAGTGTTTAGAATGTTTCAGAAATCAATTTGTATTAGATTAAAGGTATTTTTTTTCCTGCAGTAAGATTGCCTTTCAAGATTTATGAATTAAAATGTTCTGACAATGACATCTTATGGCGCCTCTTGCTTTCCATGCCAAACAGCTTGCCAAGACTTATCTTTCCAGTTTTCCCTCTCTCAAACAAGCCTCACCTTCCTGCTTTCTTCCTTTCATTACATTTTTCTGGTTTCTACCATCAAACTTCAAAGTTTAAAGAACTGACAGAACTCACTACTTACAGCAGATAATTTTGGAATTCAGAATTTGCAAACTGGTAAACCGTGGCAAATATAAATATTTCAAAGAAGCTTTGAAACACTGCATCTCAAAATACAGAACTGACAATACATAAATACACTACTGTTGTTTTTTAAGTATCCAGGTTATTTTTTTTAAGCTTTACTTGCTATTCACACTAGACTAATACAAGCAGGAATACTCCCTTAAATATAAATACCTACATGTTAACAAATTATGAATTCTACTCTCAGGCTACATAGGTAAATCCCCCTGAAAAAAACACATTAAAATATGTAAGTTTTACTAGGCAGAATTAGCATTTAAACTAGTTTCTTAAAAATCCACCCAAGATTTATTAAAAGCAGAAATAACAGCAGAAGGAACACAAAACAATGCTGCCCAAACTCCCTTTAATTACAAGAGTTGACTTTTCAAATTTGTTCAGGTAATAAAGTGGGATAATTCAAGTAATAAAAAGTGAGTGTAGATTTGAAAACTGAGAGAAATACTGTTATTTTATACTTCTATTTTGACCAATTTTGTAAGATTTCCGTTGTGCTACTTTGGCCTTGTGGAAGTCAGAATTTTTACCTACCATATTTTTCATCTAGCTTCTTCCATCTTGCCAAAAGTAAAGAATTTTACACCATTACAGAATTAGCCCTAGGTGTCATAGTGAGTGTTTTACACACAAATAGTAAGGTTCAAAGCAAGATATGTGCCTTCTGGAAGCTTACCAAACTTTTTTCCTTCTCTGGTTGTGCCTGTCATCTTGATCTTGGCAACTTCAAAGAAATCTTTTATTTCCCTTTCATAAAGTCGTGATAAATAATCCATATAATTCTTAAAAGAAAAATGTAAATTTAGTTAACAAGTAGTCATACCAATTTTCTTCTGTTATAGGTAAATAACTCTTAAAACCTGGGCATTTTCAAGTCCTACTGAATAACAAACTGGTTTGGATGACAGAAGTATATATATTTATGCAGCATGCACAAAAATATATTTATGATACTTAAACAGCTTATACTCATTTTCATAGTGAGTTCACTTAGCATTAATCAGAAAATTCTACTTTTCCTTCATAAGGAAAAATATGCAATGCAGTACATACAGATAGGATTACTAGTGGTAGAGCATCACAATTCAATTCAAGGGTAGAATAGAGAGAATTCTCCCCCTTCTATCAGACTCTTACTGTACCCCCAAAAGCACACATAAATATGTAATTTTTTTATTAGATCCCAAAGATGTCAACTGTTCCCTATCTGCTTTACACTGAAGGCAAAGGAATAACTATTCCGACTATTCTAATTTAAATCTTCCATTTAGGAATGACAGTACTTTAATTTAAAAAAGACTTGTTTTCTAAGGACTAACTTTTCCTTGACTTCTACCTGAATATTTTGTATACCTCTGTAGTAATTTTTTTTTTACTCCATGTTAAACAAGGTAGTTAAAATTTTCATACATACAAGGGAAAGCCATTCCTATTTAATCAACTGTACAAGAGACCTCTGAAGTTTTTGACACTACCAAGTGAAATGAAGGTCTGTTGAAATAGAGATGTTACACAGCCAATAAGCACACCAATTTGAAATTAGCTTAATTATTTTTTCTTACTAGGCTGTATAATGGCAGACTTGTTTTACATAAATATTAAGATAAATATTTTATGATACTTCAGCATAGAATGCTTGAAGAAAAAAACTAACAGAGCAGGAGACCACACATACCAAAAAATTAAGCTTCCTATTCTAAAAAAGAATAAAAAAAGAGGAGCAGTGAGTTATACTTAATATATAGTAGTATTGAAATGACATGTACATACACACAGGCAATTCTTTTGATTCTCAAGTCCAGTCTATTATGTACATGCTCTAGCATCATTTGATCACATACCTTTGTTAGCCCTTCATATTTTCCATAATCTGTGTTCTTGAGCCACTCCATCAGTTTAGCATATCGAAGTAAATCTCTGTGAAATGGATGATGATTGGGTAATGTCAATTCAGCAGAGTGCTGGGCAAGAGTGGAACTCTGATCGTGACCCTTGATAAGAAAAAGTAATAAAGTAAATCTGGAAGCATTACACAGATGTACTAGAAGTTTCCTAAAAATTTAATATGAAGACAGCATTTCATTCAGACAAACAAAAAGACCTCCAAATACCTTGCATAGAAGCAAGGTCTAGAGATGCAGACTGAAAAAGATACTTAAAAAATACAGACACCGAGTTATTACAGCCATGGCCGACAGTGCATCCTAATAAAACTTGTTCATTTTAAGGCTCTTTGCCTTCAGGGTGAGTCACTTTGGCACTCTTTGTAAAAGAATGCAATGTACACCTGAATGAAAATTTAATGACAGGTGTTCAATTGTTCCTGAAAAAATTTAAGAGATTATCACATTATTCCTCAAAAAAAAAAAAAATAGCTGCTTCTGTTTAAAGATGTTTTCCCCATATACAACTTTCAAGTCCCCAGTTAATGGGTGACCTGGGTGTTAACGATGTTTACACCTCCCTTCTGAAAGCCTGCTCCAATTCAACATACTTTAGTCCACTTTGGCCAAGCCTTCCTTGATCAAATCTTAAAAGCCTCAGTGCACACACATTGTCTCTCCCCCCTCACAAACAGACACACACAACACACTGTCAGTGAACGTTTACTAAACAGTTTACAACACACAGCATAAACCAATCCATTTAACACAAGCTACTAATTTCATGCTCCTCCTTTACACAAAGATCCCATCATATTGCTAGAACAACATATGATTTAGCTTTTTAAGCTTTCACTTGCTTGAACTCACAAGCTTCCTGAGCAATTCAGGAAGAGCAAGCAAGATAACACCTCTGTGCAGACACACAGCAGAACACACAACCACTATCCCTGGCTTAAAAGAATGGAGAATAAGGCTTAATTTCCAAATGGCTTTAGTATTTTCTGTAAAGTTTTTCTTTACTAGGCTTGCAGTAAATACAGCAACAGAACTTATAGTTTGTACAACAGCAGCACAAAAAGACTGTACTAACTGGTTTCCAATTCCTGCATCACATGCAGATGGTTTATGCAGATCAGTCAATATCCATCCCTGAGAGAGGAAGCACTCCTAACAGTTCCATCTTGGACACGACAACTCAGCTGGAATAAGCTATACCATTTAAAAACTGCCTCTGTCTGTTTCTAAGTTGGAAGAGAAGCCACTTCTGATCAAAAGTAAAGCAACTTTGTCTTACTCTTCTTCTGTTGCACTGGATACTAATCAGTTCAAGCCTTTTGTTAGAGAAAGCTCTTCTACAATACATTCACAGACTTGTTTAAAAAAAAAAATCTAAGATTTAATTTGTAGAATACTAACTTTTGCTAAGTAACACAACACAAACACTGCCAGCTTCTGGATAAAGCTACATAACAATCATAGAATGGTTTGATTTGGAAGGGATCTTAAAAACCAAATGGAGTTCCATCTGGAGTTCCAGCTCTCGTGATGGGCGGGCACACCTTCACTAGACCAGGTTGCCCAAAGCCCTATCCTTGAGCAGGGCTTGAACCCTTCCAGTGACAGGGCATCCACAAGTTCTCCGGCAACCAGTTTCAGTACTTTTTTGTATCCAACGTGAGCATGAACTTACTCTGAGCCTTTCTCTTTTCACTACATAAACTAACCCAACAAAACCCATACAAATAGACCCAAAGAAACAAGTCTTGGCCAACTTCATTAATTCATGCTCACAGAAAATGAGGAAGGATAACACCATAAATCTTGCTTATTAAAACAATCCTGTAGTCTGGCTTCAACAAAAAGCTAACATAGTGTAATTATTGGAACATATAATTTGGAATTGGAATCCAGCCCGCATTAGCAACACAGCTGCTGTTGTGATTACTGAGGTCATACTCAGTACTGTGGGCATACTTTTGGGCATACATATAGGAAATCTTTTCAACAAATCTTTGATATGCCTCTATGAAGCAGAGATTAGAGAAACTCCATCTAACCCCCTGTTTGTTACATTCCTACACTATGCATTTTTAATGTTCATTATAGTTTAACATAATTTATCTGGTGGCTTTCACAGCTCTTATCAACTACATCAGTCCAAACGCTCATTACTGCTAGGAAATACTCAGCTATACAAATTTTTATTTCTTCTTTCATGTAACCATTTTATTCATGCCCCTTTATTACACACAACTTTTCTGGTTAGTAGTTGCGTTCTTCGTAAAGCTAGATGACAAATTCCCTGACAAGGTAAATTTCTCTCTCCAGGCCAACTTCCCCACAGGACTAATCATTCTGGTTACAGTAAATGATGTCCTGTTCAACTCTGCTCTAAAACGTTACAGAGCTTCTAGAAGTACCTTTCCCATCTCATTAACGGGCTCTCTCATTACACATAAATTTACACCATTACCAAGTGATACTCCAAATTTGTTATTCAACTATTTCATAGTTTCAAAGCTTCAACCTACTTCATATTTCAGAGGTAGAAAGCCCAGAGTTGCCTTTAAATTGAGTGCTGAACCTAGTTGTTAAAAATCTTTAAAGTAATAGGTTAAATAGTTATTAATATTATACAATAAAGACAACTACATTAACTGTTAGTAAACCATTTTTAACACTGCAGCAAATGGCATTCTGAAGTTGCATTTCTGTTTAAAATTTTTAACATTTATTCTCCTTTTGATGTAAAGGAGGTGAAGCACTTTATTATGTTACAACAGTAGTTTGAATCAAGCATTGATTTCTTTTGCTTTTCAAAAAATAAAGAGAAATCTCATACTTTCAAGGAAATACATCAGGCCCAAATATAACTATGTTTTTCCATCTAATGACTTCCAAATCAGAATGTCTTGCTTATATTAACAGCTGCCTAGACATCATTGTGTTTTTATTTCTCTTTTTAATTTAGACTTCTTTACCTTTATTTTAGTTTTTTTCTGAAATGCTTTAAATTATTTTTTAAAGAAACATTCTAAACAAATAATGCAACTCTTCAAATGGTAAAGGTAACAAAGTACTGGAGTTGACTCAACATCAGACTAAAAAATTGCTGTACTCCTCAAACTAACAAAACAAGCTCATTTTAGTAAGATTACACAAAAATTTGTTATACCTCCAGCACTTGAATCTCTATCTCAAAATTAAGTACAAACCCTTTTTTTTTCCTCTTTTACAACAACGAAAAAGCTTTGCAGAGTCTCATCTCTTGGAGTTAATGAACTCTTCCTGCTTAAACTCAACAGCAAAGTCATAATTTTTATCTGTTGATTAATACCTCACAGCTAACAGCAAGCCAAAACTCTTCAGAGGGCAAGTTTGTATAAAAAACAATGTCAGGCCACTACTAGTATCAAAATTTTTAAAAAGTAAGCTGTCAATTGGTAGTAGCATTCTCAACAGCATTGAAAGGTGTCTTAAGAATAATAATTTCATCTAATACACATAATATTACACAGTAATAATGATTTCTTACCATTCTTTAAAAATAAAATCCTCATGAGAGAACATCAGAAAGGCATTCTGTTAAACAGTCACTTCCATACATATACAAGTCCAATATTCAAACTTAGTGGATGCATTTACACAGGACTTACACAACATAGCTTCTACTTGTTCATTTAAGGGCTGGGACACATAGTCTATACCCAGGTTTTCAAAACACAGAAAGTGTCAGAGGAAAAATACCTTCTTAAGAACAGAAGCTAAAGGCAAAAAATTATTATGCTGTGGAGCTGGAATCCTTCTGCAAAGTGAAGAAAAAGATAACTGTAGGAAGCAGTTATCTTTGCCATAAAAAGCCAGGCTCAAAATGCAATTTCCGATACAATTATTCAGTGTTACTCTATTCCATTTTCTGCACACAGTCTAATATGTAAAATTTAAAACTGTAAAACTTTTATTGTGCTAATAGGTATACAACCAGAATTACTATTTTTTTATTTACAAATACTACAATTTCACACAATTGAAATACCTGTAAGTGTTGTACATTTATTACTATTTCCTGAAAGTATTTTTCCTCTATGCATATCAATCTGTTTTTCAGCAACTTTTTGGGGTGAGATCAGAGGAATGTTAGCTCATAAACAGATAAACAAAGCTTAAGGGCTGACAAAAATAGTAGAAGTCAAAAGGGACGTAAGTCTGACGCTCTGTAATCAGTAAGGACAAATTTCTTTTTGCAAAGTCAAAACCGCAGCTGCTAGTTAGATAATTCAAGCTCAGAAAAAAAATTAGTTAGAAAACCTTGTATCAAACTCAATGTACTCACTGGAACTGAATGATAGGAGGACCTGTTATAGAGTTGAAGGAGGGTCTGAGTAAACTAATTGAAGATAAAAAAACACATAAATTAAAAAGCTGAGGCTCAAAAAAACACCCAGACTTTAGAAAACAAGTGTTAGGACATGTTTTATGAATAATTCAATTTAAGAAACAAAATCAAGGTTCAGATGTTATTTTGTACGTTTGGTTTTGTTTTGGGGCTTTTTTATGGTCTTTGAGGTTCAGACACCAAGATCCTCTATATTTTCAGCCATTAACATCCTTAAAAAAGGTCAATGCTTTTTCTCCTCAAAAATCAAGTTCTACAATTAAAATAAGTCCTTATATATCACATAATGCATTTAATTCGGATCACAAGCCCAATAAAAGAGATGTTTGGGGTTTTTTTTAAATCTAAGAGACTTCTGCAGGCAGTTATAATTTGGTATGCTTAGCAATATCTCTCCCTGAAGACCTTCTAGCATTTACTGATTACAGCACAGAGTATGTCCAATTTTAGACAGACTGTTTTTCTTCTCCAGAAAAGTTTGTGACCAAAAATTTCATATTGAATAGTAAGAAATAATACCTGCTGAACAAATACGCTGTTCAAATGACTGGCAAGTCTCCGAGCAAACTGCTCACGCAGGTCACTAAACCGCTGCTGCTGCTGTTTCACTGCATGAAGCATATCATGTCCTACAAACAAAAAGCACTTTAGAGTATACTAAATACAGAGTAATATATTGTAGAGGGGAACCAAGGGGACCAGAGGTCACAATTCCTTCAATCAACAGAACAAAATCTGAGACTAGTTGGCAAGGCACTACAATAATAAATTTTGTTTGTTGGACAGTAGTCTAACAAAAACTTTACCTGGACGAAGAGCTACATTCATACACTGCAGAAGGGCATCTGCTGCATTAGTGCAGGCCTCAATGCCTCGAGAAGATGTCAGATCTCCCTCCTGAAGGGCCTTTATATGGCCCTTAGCCAGATCCATGTGATTCTACAAAATAATGGATAGTATTGTCCATAAGCTGGAAGCAAATTACTTTGCTATGCTAGCGAACCAAGAAGGATACATACAATTTCATCATTTTAACTTACTGAAAACAGTGCAACAATGAAATAGAAAAACAAGCTCATTATTTTAAAGCAACCTCATGCTAAGGAGGGTAGCAACCTAAAAGAATTTCATACCTGACATGTACAACCATAGTAAACATAACAAAAATGCTTACCACTAAGAACTCTATCTCTGACAGTAGTTTAACATTATTTGTGTTGCTGAGGTGAATTAGATGGTTGCTTTCTGAAATTTGATCCATCTGCTCCTTCACGCTCTGAAGCATTTCTTCATAACTGCTCAGCTTTAGCTCAATTTGGTCAACTTCCTTTAGAGCTTCATCCAACAACTTCATCAAGATATTCACCTGTTTCTCTGAGGCCATAATGGACTGAATATTTGCCTGTACGGAAAATAAAGTCAAATTTTAGAAGACATCTTTATATCTCAAAAGCATTCTGATATCTCCTTCTCCTTCTACTGCTGTCAAATAGTTTCCAAAAGCCTTGATGAAATCAAAACAAAATAATATAAGCCATAGTGCTACTGAACACAGAAATTCCTCAATCCATGACACTTCCCCATTTCAAAAAGGTAAGATACAAAGCAAAAACTCTGCTCAGGTTCTTGGAGCTGAAGTATTGATCCCCAGAAAAACAAAAAGCCAAACAGTAATCCCTACTATACCAGAACATTTTTAGTTAAAAAAAAAGAGCATAGGTGCTAAGGTCAGAATTTCTGTTGCAAGGTCAGCCATCACCATGACAGCAGCAACTCTCAAAATATACGTGAAACACACCACTTGACATTTTGAGGAGGTTGTTGACAGTTCCCTCAAGTCTGTACCCCTGCCTCTCCTAAGTTTTCCAAATGATCTCTAGAACGCTGGGCTGTCTAAAAAACATTTACATTTAAGCATGTGACAGGTCACGTCAACTACCTCTTCAGAGAATGCTATGTGGTCAGTATCAAAGAGAACAATTCAACATGCTGGCACACTGTACGTTAGAAGGAACACTTACCCCATCCAGCACTTGCAGCTCTCTCGACAACTTCTCTGCAAAGGCTTCAGCATTAGCAATAGCGTACTCACACCCTTCCATCATTATTTCAATATCTTGTTCCTCTCTTGCATTTAACTCCTGATATTCATCCACAGCTTCTTCATCACCTCCTGCTACACTTTGATTCTCTCCACTTGGAACAGATTCTTAGGCAGAGAAGGAAAATAAAATATGTTATCAAGTCCAGAAAGTTACAAGCATTTTAAGAGTACTTGAGTATGCTTAACTATTTGTAAGTAAATTAATCCATTAAACAACTCTCCTAAAAAAGCACCTGCTGCCCACATTTTTCAAGTCTCAGTCTTCCACATGCTTCATTAAATTTCCAGAACTGATTCCCAACAGTGATGTTTTCCAAATGGTGTAACATAAGCAAAACACAAATATCCACCTTCCTTTATTCCAAAGAACAAACCTAGTTTCAGCTTATTCTCCTCACACTGGTAATCAGCATCAGAATATATTACAGTATTACACTCGATTTGTCAGTGGAAAATCAGTACAAGTTAGATTCTCTCTTTTGGTTGACAGCATAAGGGAAATATACTGAAGTTGATTAAGATATATACCACTGAATAAATAAAAGTTATCTTGACAGTCAAGATGTGTTTCACAGTAGGAAAATCAGTACTGAGTTAAGTGAAAATCAAATAAACAATGGTTTCATTAACTATGATTTCTCACAGCAGTGCTTAATTAATTTAACAAGTCACTCAAAGGCTGATAAATGTATATTCACACAGTCCAGCCAGAAAGTGTTTAGGACATGCGAAACATCTTTCTTATCTCTAGCAACTTGATAAGCTAACCAAAGCACTAAAACAAAACAAACAAACAGCTTATTATTTAAGAAAATTGCTTACAAGGCAAAATAAGGAAAAAGGTGTTACGCACCTTCTGCAACTTTAGGAAGTTCTGAAGAATTAAAAGGTATGGAAAAGCAGAGGAAAGGAAGCAGAGAATGTTAGCTAGACAAAGCACGAACAGTGTGTCTACATTTAGTAAGTTTAGGCAGTAAGTCTGAATGTTTTATTATTGCACAAGCTTGAAATGTTAGATGTTGGTTTAAAGCAAATTCTGGTTAACGCCAAAATACAGAAAGAAATATTTCCTTCCTGTTTCACATTTCTAATTCAAATTTTTCTGTGCATGCCAGGCTAGTATTTAATACCAGTAGCTTCACCACTTCTGACAGACTCCATGTGATCTTGCTAAGCTTTACTATAAAATGTTAACTATTAAAAGATATTGTGACCATAAAAATGTTTACTACAGGATAAGCAAACAAGATACAAAGCCTTCCTAGCAACAAATCAGTCACATAAATTGTAATAGAGTCCTGCAGAATTCAGCACATGCCTCGCAGTCAATGAACGGGAAATCTCATATAAAACCCCACTACCTTCAATAATGCTACAGATGCTTGCTTTTTAAAGCATTTTCCTAATTCAGGGGAAATTAAATGAGAACAAAAGCAGATTTGTTACACATTCAGATCTACCAATTCTTGGAGGTATATTTTATTTTGTTCAAGAAACAGCATGTCTTAGAAATGCAGCAAGTTTATCAATATTTATAACCTCATTAATGAAGTATTTTGTCTTGGTTCTCAGTTTTCTAAGAGAAAATCTGTTATATTGTCATCTTGCTTAACTTTTTATTAGAAAATATAAAGTTGAAAAGAAATAAGAATAAGAAACCCCATCAGGATTAAGAGTATTTTTTAGTATATCTGTTTTACTACACATTACTAAATTTTACTAAAATTTTACTGATTTTACTAAAATTACTAAACTTTCTACTTCAAGTACGGTTGTAGAAATTTACCTTCCAATAGTTGTGAACTAACATTAATAAAGTCAATTTTCTTTCTAAGGTATCTCTGATTGAGTTTCCAGATACATGAAATGAAGGTGTTCTTTTCCACTGTGCTGCTTGCAACCCATTTGTACACTTTGTCAAAATGCAAATCAAATTCAGGACTCTCCTGCAAAAGATGAAATATGTTACAGGCTCCACAGTCAAATGATTCTCTAAGTAGCAGAGATTGTCCCCACATTTAATTATTGAGATGACAGGATAAGAATTAAATTACACAGATGCCAACCTTAAGCTCATACAGCAACTTTAGGGCCCTCATGCACCTTAATAAAGGTGCTAAAATATTGAGAGTGAAAAACCAGAATCCATGCTATGACAGCAATATTTTGTCAAGGCAGGTAAGACAAAAGTAACAAAATAGAGAGATATGTAAGATTTTCAACAAAGTTCATGACAACGAATGAATTTAAGTGGTCAAAAATAGGTTGCTCCTGTTGTTCTGTGGAGAAGTCCACCATATCAGGACCGTACGCTTCCAGCTCACCCTCAAGCTTATATACTGCTCATTAAGAACGTTTTAAGTGTCCCAGCAAAAAAACATTACACATAGCAGAACATTTTGGACATGTTGACAAATTTATGACTGTCATTAGTAGAACAGTCATCAGTTTTCTTACTGGAAATTAAGCTTGGGTGAAAAAATTTACGTAAGACTTAAAAAAGTACTACTGGTCCTTAGCAGATGCTCTCTACAGTCACTGAGAGATCACTACGACTAACAGGGCAGATATTGAGACTACTGCTATTCAAGCATATCTAGACTACTCTTACTCAATTTACCATGGTTATATTCTTGAAAAGGCTGAAAGAAAACACAGGTACAGACAGCACAGGAATGTATCATCTTAATTAACCTGCTAGCAGGTCAATTTTTAAAGCAGCCAGTATCACGGAAGTTAAGTCTAACTTGGAATGAAGAGGATGTTGTGAGCAGAGGACTAAACAAAAAAGTGACACATACTTTAACAGCATCTTTGGCATCAACAATAGCAAGGTCTCGAAGTGCCCATGCAGTCTGTCTTTTGTAAAAATCTCCCTTGTCAGATTTTTTCACTTTTACCACGTTTACTTGGACTGGTCGTTCCGTTGTCACTATTAAATGAAGTAAGAGAGTAATTTCAAAACACACATACTACTTTCACATCTGTTTCTGCTGTACTTCAACTTCTTAAATTGTCTTGGGGAAAATTTTGTAGTATTTATTTGATGAAAAGGGACCCTTTGAAACATTTTCATCCACAATAACTGCTGCTCAGTTTAAGTCTCAACCAAACAGGTCTATATCTCTACACAGCTTGTGAGGTAATGAACCCAATTTATACTATTCCTTTGACACAGCAGATCTTGGACCATGACCATATAACTGACAAAGCACACACATAACTGAAGAGTACAGTCAGAATAAAAACATTTTCAGACATTTCTCAGTCAAAAAAATATTATAGCAAGCTAATTTATTGACAGGTCAAAGCACCTAATTTTTTTAACAGATATAATGTAATAAACATACACTTAAAGGTATACTAGAACTCAATTCAGTTGCTGTGCCTTCTCTTGGACTCCAACCAATATTCTTTAAAGCATTTCACTTCGGCTTATCAGCTTAGATGATTACTAAACCCTGCTTCAAAAAGCCCACCAGTCCCAAAAGAATAATTTTTGATTCTTTCCTTTCAAATTACAATGAGATCTGTGAATAAAAGTAGTGGGCTTTGTTTCTTTTTTTAGTAGAAGCAATAATGAAAGTACGAGCCATAGCTAATTCTCTCCATCAGGAATGGAAGGCACCTGTTTTACACAAGTCAAGAATTTGGATTGTACATAAAGCTAAAACAAATGCAATCAAGTAAAAAACAAAGGTGAAGACAAGAAATACGGTGTGGTATTCCTATGTACCTGTGGCACACAAAAAGCAGTTCCTCTTCTTTTTGCCTGCTTTGCACACGTTCACAATGCTCAATAAACGTTCATCATTGGGAGTAAAAATATCCCTCTGCAAAGCATGCTTGATCGCAGTCATTTTCTCTCAGCTGAAAGATTTTAGGAGGTAAAAATAAACTCGAGCACATTTAACAGACATACACAAAAAAAGAACCAGTCATGTACTTACAGTAACTGCACGATTTTAAAATTCAATTTTACAGGTAACTTAATGACTCGTAATATAGACAGGCATGACTTGCATAGAAGACCAGACCACTTTAGGAAAAAATCAAAAAGAAGCTTACTCACTTATTTCAATTAGAAAACTGTAATTTATTTACACCTGGATGATCCTTCAGCTTAATTTAATGGAGTACAAAAAGCTTCTTTTAGTACAGGAAAACACAAGGCATTAACAAAAAAGTTGAAACTGGAATCAAGAAAAAAGACCATACAAGCTCAAGCTTGTAGAATTCGATCACATAAGAAAGCAAAGAAACAACAAACAAAACAAAACCAAAAACCCCACCAAGCTCCAGAAAATTAAGGAATTAGCAATATTCAGCTTGATTCAGAACAGTTCCTCACACTACATAGAGATTTTATCTAGACTGAATGGAGAAACACATTAGACATCACATTCCAGTGTTTTTATTTAAATACAGAAGTTTCAATATTATCTTTGCCTTGAAGTTCTACATTGCATTAAAAGCAGATAAGTACACATGACATGCTACACTGCTTGATGCTGATACAATATATGGAGTTAATTTTCAGGTTGGCTTGTTCTCTTGAAAATGCCTGAGTTGCTTTCTCTGATAAACTCACAGAAAGACAAAATCTTGGGCACTACAGCAATTTTAAAGACTAACAACTCAAGGACTTTGTGAAAACAAGGGCCACCATGCCAAAGTGAAACCAGTATTGTCAACTGCACAGAGCTCAGGGCACACTTTTTATATGACACCCTATATACCAATGTACCACTCCATAGCTGCTAATAATTTTCCTATTTTTCATCAAATACTGAGCCCACCTTTTGTTTCCCACATTGTACCAGGTTACCATTCCTGCCACTCTTCAACAGATGCATAAGATGAATACTCAAAATACCAATAAACCTGTTGCATTTCAGATTCAGATGCCTCCTTCCTTCCTTATGTAGGATTTTATTTTCTGCTCTAAGTCACGATCAAACTGCTACAAATTGCTACCTCTCCCATTTCAGGGCTAACACAAGTTGTCCAGGTTAGGCAGAATACACCTTTCCCATAAAGCACAGCATGATAAATCCAAGACTGGCTCTCACCTACAGTTCAGCTTCCGACTTACAAACTCAGTCCCTTTAGTCACAGCCACCAAAACCCTCACACTGTGCCAGGACCAAGCACAAAACTAAGCTTTTCACACTTGAACCCTGCTGTCTCAAAGCAACACAGAATTTAGCCTAAGGAGCTGGAAATAAAGTTCCTTCCTCAGAAAAAGAGCTTCAAGAAAGCAGAGATCATACCACACTCAGAATAATCCCTTTAGACATCGCTGCGTTCTCCCCTGTAATGTTCTAGACAAAGGCTACGTAAAATCTGTCAGAGACATCACATCACAGACGCGGCCTGTGCAGGAAACACACGCCAGATGCAGCACAGCAATGTGACAAGGCTGCTCAGCACGGCTTGGCCTCTCTCAGGACGCAAACAGGAAAAGACTGTTTTACTACTCCCGCATCCTACCGGGTCAGAACGTAACACAAGGGCGCAGCCCAACCACAACATCCCCGGCAATCAACCTAAAGACCAATAATGTAACAGAAAAACTCAGAAGAGCTACCTGGAGCAGCGGCAGCCTCCCGAGGGCCCGTATGACAACCGCTTCACCGCCTCCCACCTGCGAGTCCCGCACAAGCGGCGCCCGACCCGCTCCCGCCGCCGCCCCGCCCCGAACCCGGCGGCACGGCCACAGCCAAGCCGGACCACGGAGCACCGCGCCAGCCCCCACACCCGGACGGGGGAAGGAGCGGAGGATGCCGGGGCCGTCTCGCTCTCACCGCAGCGCCGGGACAGGACCGGGAAGCGCCGGGACAGGGCCGGGAAGCGCCGGGACCCGGCCGGGAAGCGCCGGGAAGGGAAGCGCCGGGCAGCGAAGCGCCGGGAAGGGAAGCGCCGGGCAGCGAAGCGCCGGGCAGGGCGCAAGTCCTCGCACGGCCGCTTCCGCCCACGTGACGGCGGCGCGCGGCTCGGGCCCGGCTGTCCGCGCAGCGCCCCCTGGCGGGGAGGAACGGGGCGCGGCGGGCCCGGGGCAAAGCGGCCGAACCGAAAGTGACGTCATCGTTCTCGAGTGACGTCACGGCAGAGGCACTGAGGGGGGTTAGGTCTGTTAGGGGACAAATGAGTCCACAAAAGAAATGCAGGTAAGCCTGGTGTTGAAAGATGCATACAGTGTCACACAATCTCAAATTTGAATTACCATGTCCAGCTCTGACTTCATGCAGCAATTCCGTTTGGCCACAGTATCAGGACTAATGTCACGCCACAGAATCAGCAAGGTTGGAAGAGATCTTTGCAGGTTGCACCTGCAACCCTGTTATAAATGCATATTTTAGAGTTGGCTTTTCGCATATAACAAGCAGATTGCTTTATGAATAATATGGGAAGGTTATATTGCATGTCCTTTTATTAATAGAATTTGAAAAATGTGATAGATAAATATTCTTAGATTGTAATAAAGTAGAGATGGGATTGTTTTGGTTTTTTTTAATTCCTCAAATAGATAGAAGACAGGAGGGCCATCTGGAATTCCTGAAGATAAGGAACAATTGAGCCTTGTTGAAGAAGAGAGATTTACCACCTCTATCTAGACTCAGCGGGGCCCCATAGATAAACTGTATAATTAAGGGGAGACTTGAAACCAAAATGAATATTTGAATCATGTATTAGCTTATTTAAATATGTAACACCAAGACTTTTAAATACGAAAGAATTTAGAATGGGTGGTGTGTGTTGCTCTACACCCTCAGCTGAGAGCTAGCTTATTTGTCTCTTTTATTGTCTATTTCTATTCTATTTTATTTTATTTTTATTAAACTTATAAATTAATATAAAAAGGTGAAACGTCGTTTTTCACAAACCCCTAAGCCACTAAAACTTACCACCAGTACCAGATCCAGACACCTTCTGATCACCTCCAGGATGGTGACTCCACCATCCCAGGCAATCCATTCCAATGCCTGACAACACTAACAGTGAAAAAGATATTCTGATATCTAATCTGAATCTCCCATGTCTCAGCTTTAGGTCATCTCCTCTTGTCCTGTCACAGCAGGAGACTGAACCCCTCCCCACTGCAGCCTCCTTTCAGGGAAGTTGTACTGGGCAAGGGGGTCCCTCTTGAGCCTTCCTCAGGGTAAACAAGCCCAGCTCCCCCAGCTGTTCCCCACAGGACATCTTTTCTTGACCCTTCATGAGCCCTTCACTGGACTCACTCCAGCACCTCAATCTCCCTTTGAAAGTGAGGGGCCCAAAACTGAACACAACACTGGAAGTGAGGCCTCACTGGTGTCCAGTACGAGGGGACAATCACTGCCCTGGTCCTGCTGGCCACACTATTGCTGATACAGGGCAGGATGTCACTGGCCTTCTTGGCCACCTGGGCACAGCTGGCTCACATTCAGCTCATATTCATAATCTGTGAACAGCATTCAGATTTTTGCTTTGTTCCTAGGTAGAAGAATCCAGACTAATTGGCAGCCTTTGATGTCAGTGATAATCCAGATGGGAAAATTATGCTGGGGCTAGATTTAGGATTTGTCATCTAAGCATGAGAATTGATGTCCAAATTGGCTACAGCTACTTGTATAGCCACTGATGAGTTCTGTGAAAACTGGAACTACCTTCACTGTGACAGAGGTTCTCCACATGATCAATGCACGTTACCTAATTTTTAGCATTGTTAACATATGGAGTGCAGAGTTAAGGATAGACTGGAATCATTCCAGATTACTTGAATTGTATGTGATTTATTCACTTTAATGTGTAGCTGATAAAATGTATTTGCAAGGCCATGAACAATAAAGAACAATAGAAAACATCCTTTCCAAGGGATTGTTCTAAGTTATCAGTATGTGGATTTTCAACATGTAGTACTGTGATTCTGTAATTCCTGTATCATACTTCCACTTGATCAAAAGTATTAATTGGGATGAGCTCAGTTGATTACAGTATAGTGCTAACATCACCAATGTTGTGGGTTTGAGCCCCACATGGGCAATCCACTTAAGAGCTGGATTTGATAATCCTTGTGTGTCCCTTCCCAGAATGTTCTGTAATTAAACATGACTGACCAATTAAGTCCTGCCGAATGTACTTTTATTTTCTGACTTACAAAACAACGTGCTGTATAATTCTATAATATATCATTCATGAGGGCCATGGTTAAAATAGAAGTTACAGTTTGGTAATTTCTCAATTCAGCCACAAAATGTAACTGTCTCTGTCTAGATCTATAAAGACTGGACAAGAGAGCCATAAAATACTGGACAAGATTTCATAAAGCTGTTGTTATTAGGAAAAACCCTCTAGTTTCCTATCTTTTAGCTTTAATTATGCTAAAAGAAAAAAGAAACCACACCGAAATGCACTTTTTACTTCTTAAGTGTGTTTACACATTAAGACTGATGTGAGATCATCTACCAAGATGCACAGTGACATCCTTCCCCTGCTACTTCAGCTTTCCACAGATGCTCTTTAGAAAGGGTGTTTGATCTTCCAATACTGACTTTAAGTCATGACAAAATATTTTTAAATTACATACTAAAAATTACGTAATACAAACAATCACTTTACTAGAAAAAGATTAATATGCTGAAAGTGACTGAAAGTATTGGGAAATAAGTAGATAACAGCGAAAGCAATATAGGCTTGTGTTGTGAAGAGGTACATTAGTATACATATGACTCCAAAACACAAAGGAGAAATATGAGAAATAACCTAGATGGCACAGTCCAGAACAGGCTCCCTGATCTGTTTCACTTCAAAACTTTTTAAAAAAATTCATCACTGATCTGTATTTGCTTAATTTAGGGTGCAAGAAAAGATTAGTTATCCATGAAATATAAACTCACAGGAGAGAAGTATTTCTGGTTTAACTAAATAAAATTTAAATAAATTCTATTGCCATAGGTTTCCCTGTATTCTTAATTCTGATGTTGGTTTAAGTGTTTAAAAATATACCTATATTAAAAATATCACCTGTCTTTTATGACAGCCTCTGTTGCCTTTCTGCCTGTGACGTGAGCATGAATTTCTGTTTGCTTATGATCACTCTTCTTCATTTTCAGGCATGTATTTTCTTTGCCCTGGAACAGACTTGGCTAATAGCTATTCCTGGCTTCTGAAGAAAATCTGCTTTCCATCACGTAGTTGAAAACTTTTATAGGAATGCTACAGGTGCATTTGTGTTAATCCTTTACTCCTGTAAGTTTCTTCCTACTCAAATTTTGTAGAATCCCTCCAGGAGATCTAGATGAATCCCCAGATACTTTATTTCAAACTACATTCCATTTATCCAAGGTCAGGAAATGTGATGTAGGAAATAATTCCACATTAACTGAAAGATGGGCTATTTAGCCTGTTGGGTCTTTTCCATTCATAATTTAGCATATCCTCTGTGTCCTGTGCTGCAGCTGTGCTATGCTCACCACAAAGTGACAGTGTCCCTCAGGCTTCCCGTAGCACAATCAAGCAACCACAGTGTCTTGGTAGTTGAGATCTTACAGAGAACTGTGTGAAAGTAAGGAGTCCCTAGATTAGGTCCACAAAGATCTTTTAAAGTACTCTTTCTTTTGATAGTAACTGAAATAATTGACATGGGCAATGTCCCTGTTTTTTCCATTCTTTTTGCTCAGTCTGACTGCTCAGTTAAGAATGAAATACTACATTATCAGACAGAAGAAATGCCAGAGATTTTAATTGCATATTCTTCCACATAAAATACAGGTTTGTGTCTTCCAATATAGTTCATTACCTGTTTATATAGTACAAGAATAAAAATATATAAAGTACCAGTGAAAGTCCATTAAATACAGTTGAATGTTATAGTAACTTTTTAGCTATCATCATTTTCTAAAATGATACAGACAATTACTGGGCAAGAATTCAGTATACATGTACTTTATTTCAAAAGAATGCTCTGAAAGTGCTCATTTTTAGAGTTTATTACCCTAATGTTATGTTTGTTACAATTACAAGATGAATGATGAAAGCTTTTCCAACCAGAAAACATTTCCTTGCGCCTATTAAGCAAAAAAAATTTGTAAATATTGTGAAAAACTTTGTGACCTCAACAATCAATACACACTTTAAACAAGACAATGTATAGCAGTAGCATGAATTATACTTTCTATATAAGATGGTTTTGCGGGACCTGGATGTTGGGCAAATACTTCTTGTAGCTAATAATGAAATGTCACAACACACCTACTTGCACTGGATTATCCCAAAGACCTTCTCAAAGGAACAACTGTATTGTGCAAACAATCACTAAAATGACAATCCTTCTCTCTAACGGTATTTAGGTGGCAAATTTAAGACCTAAGTCCTTACAAATGCCAAAAGATTTGTGTTACCCACATAAACTGCCCTCACAGCTGTCTTACTGTACAGTAATATTTACTGTGTTAGAACCAATGTAATTTGCCATATATGTGCCTAGAATAAATATCTAACTTCTAAATATTAAAGTATTTACCCATCAAAGGTATGGGCTTTCCTACATACGCGCAATGGGATATCATTTAAAAAGTAGAAGGCCGTACATCTTGCAGGTTTTCAAACATATTCTCACTTACTTGATGTTGTTTCAGTTTTGAATCTGAAGTACATTGACACAAATGTTTTCAAAGGTGGGAGTTCACACGAGAGATAAAAGCAAAGTACAAACCACAATACAGCACAGGACCCTTGCACAGCTATCCCATTTTAGAGATGGCAGGTGCTGAGAGAGGACATGAACCAGCCTCTGACATCACTCAGCTCCAGGTCTGTACCTGGTTAAGTCCACAGCCAGCCTTCCTGAATTCTCTTGGCTGCCAAAGGAGAAAACTAATTTTCTCCTGCAGGACATTCTGACCAGAAGCTTCTCTGAGTGGAGCTTCTTATGGTTTTATTTACTATGGGATGAACAGCCAGCTAACTCAGCAGACTGGCACAGGGCAGAAACACTATGCTTCTTATCATTAACATTGTTCCTCTTCAGCTTCTGTTCAACACAGCTGCCACTTATCCTCTGTTTCTACCATAGTATACTGCTATCACAAGTCCAGCTCTTATCTTTTGTGAGCTGTTCCAAACCCCTCAAGTACACTCCACCCCATGGCACTATGACTCTAAGTACTAATGTGCCTTTAAGTAGTGCACTGAATGTGCTTACACTTAGCTAGAAGCTGGTGAAAATAATTCTCATAATACTATGAATTTTGAAAACTTTATCACTTGTCTATAAACTGTAGCAGCCAACAACTACTGTTTACATAGTATTTTCTTATATTTTAGTTCAGAGATAGAAACATTTTCTGTTCCCTAACCACACCTGTTCATAAGCAATAAAGGGCAAGAAAGGAGATATTAATGATACAAAAGTTCTGAAAGGTCTGACAAATGAAGCAGTGCTGCTTAATAACATTTGTTTTTTCAGACAGTATCACAAACAACATGAAGGCCAAAGGGAGTACTAAATACTCTGTGGGAAAAATAATATAGCTGCATAGGTGAAGAGTTGGTCCCATGGTACCTGAATGCAGTACTCCTATTCATCAGGATGAGAACTGGATTCTTATGGGGATGTAGGTGTGATGTCTTTAATGGAGTTCTGTGTTTCAACACAGTTGGAAATGGAAATGTGCATCATTCTCATAAAGAACTCAACTGATTACTTTTTTTCTACTTCCAAGATATAAACTGTTAATGCTCTTAATGCTGCAAAAGTATTTCAAGCTAATAATGAAAGATAATTTATACCTCTATGAACATATAAGTGAATGCTGAGCTCTGCTTACATAAGCAATCACCACTGACCATGATAATTACTGATTCTATGTGTCCAATCTCTTGTACATAGAAGTATTTGCTAGAGTGGGGACCTCTTAATATACCTAAATGAATGGTCGACTATTTATGTAAAAAGTATGCTCCACTTTTTGCTTACATGTAAAATTAACAAGGAGACAGTGCATATCACTTACTAACTTTTTGTTCAGATGGTTTATGAAATGCTGGTCAGTGAAAGTCAACCAGTCACCTTAATGTTAGAAAATACATCTTTAGGACAAACGACAGAGGGAGAGACATAAAAGGTTGGAAGCATAGAAGCAAACCTTCATAACTACTAAGAAATCTCTATTGCTGGATGACCAGATTGAATCATCATTTAGATAGGTGTCATCAAAGTTCACAATCTTGAAGTCCTTCTTAAGGTACATTGCATTCAGTTTGTTTAGTGTTCGAGCAAAGGTATATTTAGATGCACAACTATATGCTTCCATATTGTAGACTTTGTGGAAATGCATATCAAAATATGGATTATCCTAAAAAAAAAGAGAGAGAATGAAATTACTGCATGCATTACAGTGTGAGAATCGCAATCCGTTGTTCTCTGCAGGGCTTTTTCTCAGTATGATGGGCTCTAAAGGACTTCACATACTCTGCTATTTATCTTAAATGGTCTTTTAAAGTTTAAAAAAGTAGCAGCTGTATTTCTTTGTCATTGGGAATTTTTTCTGAGTAAAACTTTCTAAGTTTGCTCAAGCAATACACTGTACTTTATTGGGATTGTACAGTCTTGTTTTGAACTGAATCAATTTGTTATGTTGCCTAAAACACAGCACTTGCCTTGGACTATAACTGCCTATATCTGTAGGAGAAGAATATTGATTGCCCGTCCTGCCTCAGTTGTATTTCTTTGTGCTATCTGGCTCTTTGACACAATTAATCCTAACAGCAGATAAATTACTTTGAATTCCATGGATATGAATACCTAGTATGAATATTTATAGCAGTGGTAAGTACCCCATGAGTTTGAGGTTCATTTAGGCTTTTCTTTAATCAAAATTTAAGAGACAGATTTTGGTCATCCCAGTTGTGAAAGGCTGAATTATTTTAAAGAATATTATAGCACAACACTTCAGAAGAAAGTCTCCATAAAAACTTCTAATGAAATTTTGTTTTCAAATGCACTCTAAAATTTATTACATTAACTGCAGTTTACACTAGAAGCTGCGGATGGAGAACTTTTATTACCAGCTATGATGACCAAATTAATTAGCTTCTGCCTCAGGTCTCAACCAGAGAGATGAAGGCTATTATAATTAACTAACAAAAGAATCTCACCTTCTTCTTCCCCTCCAACACTGCAAATGTGATGTGAAGCCTCTCACATGCGATAAAGCCAAAATTCCTTGGTAACATAACTTTATTTTTCAGATAATGCATTTTAATACCTGTATCCCAAACTGCAAAATGAGAAAATTATTCTCTGTGTACGTAATACATAACGTAACACTTACTGTGTCTGCTTCTTTTCCATCAATCATCTCCAGATCTTTCAAAAACCACTTTTCAACTATTTCGTATTTCTCCTCTCGGTCCACTCGCCAGTGTTTAACCATACATATTTCTACTTCTTTACTTTTAGTTACTGCAAGAAAAAAAATAGTTTGGATATGCAAGCAAGTACTTCCCAAAATTACAATAATTGAACCAGACAGGCAGGGCTGTATAGGGTTATACTGGACTTGCTGGTTTTATTCTGCCCGGGTAGTAGGAATAGTACCATGTTGTCTATGAAACCTGTTAGATTTTAGTAGATTTAGGATTTACCTTACCCACCTGTGAAGAAAGAGTCTTGTCTGTTCAAAAGCCTTTCATGTGAATTCACTAGCACTGCAATGAAATCCTTGTTCTGCCACTGGGTCTGTATTATCCTACTTACTTCAAGAGGGAGACTTTTGGGGGTGCTGCAGTTAGAAAATTGCAAAACATCTACCAAGGTTCTGTATTTACATAACTTGTGCTATACTTTACATCCAGCAAAGGAAGTTCTCTTATGAAGCCATTACTTTTTTAAAGCAAAACTCTTATTTCCCTATATAGTATGTAAATGAAATTTACACTGAATTTTTTTCTTAAAGCTTCCAGTTGACCAGTACTAAATTTATAGAAATTACTATTTTCCAACTTAGACAGGAAATGAGATTAAAAAGAGCATGAAGATGCTCTTTGCAATAACTACCATTATTAATTGATTACCCTGAGTGCTGAGTAGGGAGACTGGATTTCTGTACCAGACCATTATGAGTGTGAAAAGTACCAGAGCCTGAACAGCCTCCTGCACATCCAGTTGCTGATGGCTGCAGGGCAGGCCACATACCCCAGCTATCCAGTAACCCAAATTATGGTCAAGCAGTCACCTACATCTGGCAGGACCATTTCGACTTCACAGCACAAGGCTAGGAACACAGGAGCAAGATGCTTTTATTTCTAAATACTGTCTGAATCTTTGAAACCCCATTTTGAAACTTCATTACTTTTACCTTCCTCCTGTTAAAACATCTCTTATTCTCACCTGCTTATAAGAAAATGGTTATTAAATAATAACAAAGTATCTGTGTTGGAAATAATCCTTCTTTCCGTTGCAAAGAAAAACAGTGAAAAATACATAAATTGATCATAATTTCTCTCAGCATATAGCTTCCCTGCCTGAGAAATACAAGTAATTTTTTCCCTGGTCCTATGAATCATAGTTACTCAATCATTTTTAACCAAAAGATCACCACTGTGTTATCTTCCATGGCGAAATTACAGTGGTTTTCATTTGCAAGCAAATCTAGCAGATTAATCTTACGAAATTCTCTTCACACTTTCAGTGTCACCCATTTTCTTTGTTGGTTTGCTAGCTTGTAAGGGAATATGTTGTCTCCCTCAGAGTTAAAACTAAAGGAAGCAAGCCCAAACCCCAAGTCCTCTGAGAAGTACAAAGAGATGTCCTAGGAACCCCCAGATCCCCACAGTGCCACTGCTCCTCTGAAACAGAAATCCTATGGCATAAGGACAGAGCACAGATGTTACACATAATGAACCCACTGGTGAAACTTGGGTGTGCTATTTTCAGTTAAGAAAAAAAAAATCATTTTCCTGCATTTCACATACTGCTTGATCTTGCAGTCAGTTAAAATAGTCAAAGAAAATTTATTTTTAGAGAGAGCATGAGGTCAGAGCTACCATGTCATTCTATTAAGCTCTAAACATTTTCCTTGAGGAGGGCACAGCTATGCAATATCTTCATAGAGGACAAAGTATTTCTTACAGCCATTCATGGACTAAAGACCTTTTCCAATGTGTCTGTAGGACAATAAAATGTTATTCCCACCGTTCTTTCTTGGGTATACCAACATAGGGTTGTAAAGACCCCTGAATGGGGTTTCATTTCGGCCCTATGTTCTTCCAGAGTTTATAAACTGTTTTGTGAGAGGATACTGTCACCTTCATGCGAGAACTGGGACTCGCTATTGTGAAAAGGAAAGGTGATAGTGTTGGCCATATTGCACAAAAAAAGATTGTTCAGCTACCCACACTAGGATTTCTTAGTAACACACATTTCAAAAGGCATAGACCGCTGAAGTTTTGCCTGTAGTTTGACTGATTTCTTTTCTTATGGTAATTTGAAAGCAACAGAAACACACAGAGGTTGCATTGCAGGGATAAGATTTCAGATAGTATGTTTTTCTCCTACAGAATCACAGCAGAACCCAGTAGTTGCTGGCAGCTGGATGCAACCCATCTTTCAGAATCAGATTTCCACTCTACTCACCACTTACTCGACTGTGCCTGAATATATTAGGAGAGTTTAATATTGGATAGTGAAGAGATCCTACTCTTAATACTCTACATGAGTTTTCCTTTATGTCTTTAGAGACTTCCAATCAGTAAATCTGATTAGAGGCTTTTTTTAATGATTTGTTCTCCTCTACCTGAAAAAGAAATTTTTAGTAAAGATTTTAAAGGTGCATAATGTTATTTCTCCTTTTTGGATGTTTCACAACAGTGAACTGATTATAGACCTCCAACATGCAAATAATAATATTTCTATTAGTAGTTCCATAAACTATGAATGAGATTGGTATTTCTGTATGTTTAAAAGCCCTATGATATTCAAGAATTAATTCCTTAAAACTGTTTTTACAGTTATAACATGCATAGCCTGTTCTACCAAAATTAAAGGAGTACAGGGAACATAGCTGGCTCAGAGTTTCCAATAATCAACAAAACAGCTCATGTATTCTAAGGACTTCAGGTGTTTAGAAAGAGAATGAACATAGAAAACTGGATGCCAACACCATCTATGTCTCAAGTACACAGATTATTTCTAACTAATATATGTATTTGGAACCTGAAGGGGAAACAGACAAAGAATCATTCACTTCAACCTACTTACAGATTACACTTTTCTTTTCAGTATTTTTCAGCGGTTTGAAATAATGAATTAAAAACCTACACAAACAAACAAACAAACAAAAACCCACACAAAACCCCCCCCACAAACCAGCTTCTCTGGATCCTCTCTGAAACAGATGATTCACTTGAAAAGAAATTTAGCAAATAGCCAGATACAGTCAAACTACCTGTAATGGTTTCAGTTCCCATGCGGGAGTGTAGTTGACTTCTTAAAGCAATCTTGTTTTACTCTAAGTTTGTGCTAATTACTAACTCCAGTGTGTGCTATTTAAACCATAAGTGTAATTTGTTGTTCGAAGTATAATAGGGACAATATGCGGGATATTAGACCAAGATGAGGGATAGTGCAAAAAATTTACTAATGTTTCCTGCAGTGTTACCGCATTGTTCTACTTTTCTGTAGAAAACCTGATGAGAACTATTGTAAGGGTTTGCTCTTTCCCGAGCAGTTCAGGCGCTCAGAGCGCTGCCACGGCCAGAGCAATGCCCGCAGCTGCGGGGCAGATGTCGCGTTTCACCGCGGGTGTCAAAACCGGAGCGGGCGCGGATCAGAAATCGGAGAGAACGCTGTTTCGGGTGCTGCCGGGGGTGCGGGAGCAGCGAGCCGGGCTCCGTGCTCTGCCGGGGAGCGGCGGGACGGGCCGGCAGCCGCCCCGCTCCGGCCCGGGGGCGCCGAGCCCCGGCCCCGCTCCCTGGCGTCCCCCGCTCGCAGCCGCGCCCGCCTGCCCTGCCGGAGCCGCTGGAGCGCCCGGCCCGCCCGGCCACCGCCCCGTACCTGCGGCGCACAGGTAGTAGCGCTGGGCGCCCGCGCCCTCCACCTCGATGAACTCGTGCAGCCTCCGCCGCCGGGGCCCGAACAGCCTCTTCATCAGGTCCTCCTTCACCAGCGAGGACATCGCACCCGCCGAGCTGCTCAGCGCCGGGCACCGGCCCCCCGCGCCCCGCAGCCGCCACGGGGCACGGCGGCGGGGGCCGCGGGGCACGGGGGAGGCATGGCCGGCACCGGCACCGCTCCCTCCCGGCCGCTGCCCCTCCGCCCCCGTTAAAACTCGGCCGGCGGCGCCGGGAGAGGCCGGGCCGCGGATCTCCCCGCCCTCCGTGCGCCGGCGGGGCGCTCCCAGCGCCGGCCCGCTACCGCCTGTCCCAGCCAAGTGCCGGGGGTGCCGTCGGGCCCCCTCCCCGAGCTGTCCCCCCGGCCGGTGGGAGGAGACAACGAGCGGGCAAGGATGCAAAACAATCACACCAGGGGCGATTTACCAAAAAAAAAAAAA
Source organism: Phylloscopus collybita (assembly GCA_027886175.1). NCBI lineage: Eukaryota > Metazoa > Chordata > Aves > Passeriformes > Phylloscopidae > Phylloscopus > Phylloscopus collybita. The sequence goes on along the minus strand of JAJNNQ010000009.1, from coordinate 26,014,048 downwards.
AAAAAAAAGAGCTGTCAACGCAATTCTTTTTATCAGTAGCTGAAAGCGCTGAGAATTTATAAAGGAATTAGACAGCATCATGGCTGTCACCAATGTTCCTCCAGTAATAGCTTCTTGGCTGTTAATAGCGTTAAGGACAAAATTACCTTATGCCACTCCTTAAAAACAGAAAGAGAACTCACGTCCAGAGGAGTAGTTCAGAGGGCAGGTGCAGCCTGGGCACCAACCCCAGAATGTGTGCACATGTGAAAGGTCTTTCATATCAGACGTAAATGAATTTGCAGAAATGGTGGTTGTTTCTGCCATTCTGCATGTATGTGGGTGAAGTTCCTGGAGCTGGGTGCTCCTCTGAGTCCAGTATCCATAGTAGCTTGTTTTGGAGTTTTGCCCTTTGGACTAGTTTCTGTCTGCTTATAAAAGTTTGGATATTCTCTTCTAATTCCTATCTTCGAGCTTAGTATATCTGAATACCTTACTGAGTTTTTCTTGTGATCTTAATGCAAAATGGAAAGAAATGTTATGTTGAATGAAACTGAGTGCTAAAGTGTAGGCAAGATTTAGAATCTGTGTATTTTTTAAAAACTGGCAATATTAGAATTTTTTAGTGACATAGGTCTACATGGTGTTTTGATGATGTGAAGCAAAATGGAATCAAGCTAAAATAATGTGAATTTAGGGAGAATCACCCTTTGCTATAGATACTAAGCATATTGGGCTGACAAGTGGGAAAGGACTGAAAAGAAACTAGGTTTTGATTTATAATCCTTTCTTTTGGTCCCAAACTGTGTTTGGAAACACAGTTGTGATTTTTAGATATATAGATTAATTTCCGTCTCTGATTTGGGAGAGTAAAGTTACTCTAAGCTTCAGGTTTTGTAAGTATGGGGCTTAGGGATAAATTTAATCTCCTAGCTTTAAAGTCTTACTTTAGGAGAAGAGCAAGACGCTCACTTCCAAATCAAGACATCTGCATATCAGGAAAATGCCTTCTTATGGAGACTTTCCAGAGGATATCTGAGGCACAGGTTCCTGCCCACAATGTTGATGACTTGGCCATGCCTTGAATATGAGACTGCTGTACAAATTGGCTTGCAGTTCACTGTCCCTCTCTGTCGGCCAGACATTGGCAGAATTACCAAGGCTGATACCCCAGGCTTCAGTTCATCACCACCAGTGTTAATAGTGCCATGGCTGGAGGTTTCAGTGCTCGTACTCAGTGCCAGACTCCTCATTAGGAAGCTAATTTTGACTCCGCCAGTCTGTAGCTTATGTTGCATCTCAGATTCTTCAAATTTTTTTTTCAGTTCTGAAGCAACAAAAGTACAGACAAAAATACCTTCAGAAAAATACTTGCAGCTCTGGAATAATTTTCAATCAATTTTTCCCCCGTTAAAGATTTGGCTGGTATCAGCCTAGAGGGCAAGTGAGGCATCACTGACATTTTGGACATGATGGAGCTAAGACAAACGTGGTGCATAGATCTGATCTCTCTTGAATCAGATTTTCATTTTTCACAGTTTGATCATACTGTGAGTTTCCACAAGAGTGTTTTGAGGTTTGATAGATTAATATTGTTCTGCAATATCCTTTATTGTATTCTCAAATGCTGCATTAAACAACCCCTCTGAGTATAAAGGTAGAAAGGTGCAATGATGATTCTTTATTCACCCATCCTCTGTTATAACATAGCAGATTTCAGATCCACCTTAGCTGTGATAGCATAAGCCCAAATCCTAACAGTCTGAAAGGCAACAGTTGAGCTGTAACTCACACAGCCAGAAAGGGTACACTAAGTATGGACTGGGAACAACTTATCTGACACCCAACATCCCAGCCAGCCATCCCTATCTCAGATAATACCACCCCTCGATGAGGGTCTTACAGACATAAATCAGAACAAACTAAACTAGTTGTTACAATGACCACTAAGAAATTTACATCCGAATTTAACTGGGATTGACATGTAACTGCCCAAATGAAGTACAGATGATTGTGAAAGTCACATAACCCCTAACCCAGGCTCACAGTGGTATACAAAGGGAGAAGTAGTCACTGGGGAAGTGTCTTAGTCCTTTCTGCTAAGTATTAATTACTTCTGTACCCTTCTCCCCCGCCCCTATTTTCCCTAGCAATTTTTTCCCATGTCCAGATACAGTTTCCTTTATTGTACCCAGGATATTAACTATAACAAATGTAGCAGCAGATCCTAAAAGGATAAATCTCTTTAATCTTCATTGTTTCTCAGTCACACTGTTATGGTAAAAACCTGTTCACCAGCTTTAGAAACAATATTTGTGATGGGTCCCTCTACTTCTTTGGATCTACTATTGGGCACTATTATATGCATGTAGCATGATTATTTGAGGCTTGATCCAAAATGCCTTAAATCAATAGCAAAATTGTTGTTGATTCTGGTTGGCTTCAGAGTAGTCATTACAGGCACAGTAGAATAGCTCCTGTGTTTAGGTGGGACTCCACTGTGGTCTGCATGTTGAAGCCCTCCAGAAGATGTACATTTGATCTTTCTCTTAGTTCCTGACACACCTTCCAAAGTAGTGTTTGCTGGAAGCATCTTTCCCATTGCTCCTTGTTTGACGATGTCATGAAATAATGGGAAGGAAAATGCAACACGAAGAATAATTTCTCAGAGTTGCAAAGAATCCCTATAGACTGAAAATTATAATTTATAACAGGCTTTACTTTCCAATAGCTACTGTTTCTCTTTGAGGTTTCAGCCAGGTAGTTTTCTCTGTTACCAACTAGTTTATTATCTGTAAATATTCTTCACAGCTTTGAGTCTGCAGACCACTTTTTTAACATCAGAGGTGAAATTTTTGGGTGTAAATTAGAAATTATGATGACATTTTCAGTGATGTAGCTGTACAGAGCACTTTCCAAAGCTGACTTCAGAAAACTTGTTCTGAACAATCATCATTTTTTCCCTGTGATTTACTAATGATTTTTTTTCAGGTCTCTTTCCCCATTGGCATTTATAGAGGATCTGGCTCCTAATTATGGCTAGTTATTCCCATGTTTTTGTAGCTATGCCAATAAACTTAGATCTCTGTGCAGTGAAGCATAAACCTAGCTGTGTGTCCTGAAAACTCTTCGAAGCAGCAGAGATAGCAGGGTTTCATGCAGAGGTGCTATTCAGTAAGCAACAGCTTGAGACACTCAGTTTTAAAATACAAGCATAAAAATACATCAGTTGGTTAAAATGTTCTTGCAGAGCTGCTGTCCTCCTGAATGTTTTGGGGAGCCTATTAAAAGAGTCTTGCACTAATGCCAGGATATTTGGGTGCTCAAACAGACAGTGACTCAAGATTTCATCAGTTCTGGTAAAGAACATTAAACCCCAAATATGGCAGGTGTCTCTAATGGTATGATGCAATTACTCAGTTATAAAAAGCAGTACTGTACTCTTTTCTTGGAAGAAAGGAGTTAAAAGAGTTTATTCTCATTTTTGTTTAACTGATGCTCAAATTCCTCAAATTGATATTGACTGTATACTGGTTTATTATTTTCAAAATACAATAATGAGTGTCATTGGGATAAATAGTCCCACACCATGTCAACATCCCATCCAAAAATTTCCTTTCAATAGGAAATAAACAGGTGTCCTTCATAGAGTAGTAACCAGATGCTCTTTTATGGTTGGAGTTTGAAAGCATATTTTGAAACATAGCACAAAAGTATCCAACACTTCTATGAAGAATTTACACATGTTGAATTTTACATATATATGAACTAAAAATTAGGGCTGTAAGAAAATTAACTTAAATAGTAAGACTTTCAATTCCTGTTTAGCAGAGCACCTTATAACATTTTGATGAATTGCAGCCACATTTAATTACAGCATGAAATCCTGGCATGATGGATTCAGCACTCTGTTATTCAAATATAACCCATTCAATATCATAGTTCTCTTTGTGGAGGTAAAACCATAAAGATAAGAATAAAGAAAAAAAAAAAGAAAAAAAATGTTAAATCCTATGAGTTTCTAGGCGTACAAATGACCATTAATCTTCTGACAGCTGAAAGCTTTTGAAATTTTAGCTAAAGATTTTGACAGCTGTGGCATGTTTTATAAAAATCCAGAGGAGAACTCACAGTAGAGAGCTACATTGAACAAGAAGTGAAAAAGTATCTTGATAATACATTAGAAGTAAATTAGGTTGTGATGCCAATCAAAGTGCCCTTTTATGTTCTCATTTCCTTGTAAATTTTTTAATAAATGGATTTTTTCTTCCAGACTTACCCAGAGCAACTTTAACAGATATTCTGTCAAAAGCCTCTTTATACTTTTTAATAATGATTTTCATCTCTACCTCTGTAGTTGCAAGTAATAAATTTCATTTGTCTTGGCAGAAGAACCATTCTCTTCCTTCATGAAAATTGAACATTATTATTAATGTAGATAGTCAATTACTTCAGATTAATGTGGATTTATATTTTAAATCAATACATCAACTTGATGCAAAGCACTCTTAAAACACTATAAACTTCTGATGGATATCCAATCCATTTTTTAAAAATTCATAGAGTCAGGAATCTATCTATATAACTGCGTAATTTGTACGGATATTGTGTTTATGACGTGAGCTCATAGTTGACAGTTGTGTGGCTTAAAATGTGTTTTATTCTATATAGATCTTTATAAGTTCTTATCCGTCAGTTACTCAAAAATGTTAACGTCAAATACATTAAGAGAAGAAATAAAATACAAAAACATTGAGAGTAAATTTAATTCGTCATGGGAAAATGCTGATAAGAGAATGGTGGACACATCTCCAAATGCTTTCAGAGGTGGCTGCTGTTGTCAAAGAGGTCAATTGGTCAATTATAAAGTACAGAGTTCAGTACAGGGATAATTAATGCAGACGTCATGACATTAATGCAAATGTGTGAGCATTTGCAAACTGTGTGATCAGATTTTAAACAAGTTTCTAGCTTCCTCTTCCTGGAGTGTTTAAATGAAGACAAATGGCCATTCTGCATCATCCAGTTTCGTGGAGTCCTGCACATGGAAGAAACTACTTGAAGATGAAACTATTCACAGGACTAGTACATCATTTACCTTTCTCATAGCAGGATCAACTTGATCTATCTCATTGATCTGGTCTGCTCCTAATCAGAGCCACAACTTCTGTAGTGGTCATAAAGTCTAATTTCTTGCATACCAAACAGCAGCATTTAAAGATTTCTAACTCTCTGTTTGCTTTACCCAGTGAATGTTCTTGGAACTCTCTGGGTGCATAAACTGAGGAAGATCTGATGAAGAGTATTGGAAAAACAGGGTAGGTGTCCAGGACAAACTTCTGCTTTTTTTAACTTGAGAACTCCTTAAAATTTAGTGTTGAAAACTTGGGTTAATTATGGGTTTTCTTCTTGGTCTTTGTTCAATTCTTATATTTCACTCCAGAACTGAAAATAAAAACCTGAAATTACTTACTGGTGTAAGATCAATAAAATAAAACTGTGGGGTGCTTCATAACTTTTTCTTGTCTGCAACTTGAGTTAGAGCTAGAGAATATTGCATAATGAGAAGATTCATTCAATTACACTGTTAAGTGGATCCAAGCTAGAGACTGTTTATTTTGTTTTCATATTTTGGTAAACTTTTCCAATAGCCTGGATATAATACTAAATAAAAGTATCAAATATATCTGTCCTCCCACCCCAATGATTCAAGCATATTGCAACATGTTAATGAATTTTCATTTTGTCTGCCAAACATAAAAACATTTCAGAATCAAGCCCTTTTACTGAACTAATTAAGTAATCTGTTCTGCAACTAATTAAACCTGGTTTCTGCCTACTGGGTGGTTGATTTTGTAGCAGAGTTGCATTATGTCTGTGTCCTACTCTCTGCTTGGACATCGGACAGAGCGGGGGAGGGCTGCTATGAATCCCTAACCACAGAAAAAGTTTTGGTCATAATTAATGTCTTATAGGACACCAGAGAAGCCACATCACCCCAGTTTCAGCTTCTCCTGGAGTGAGTGCCCTGATGGAGCATGGACTCCTGCTGAAGCATGTACTGCTCTGGGTGTGCTCTCTCCTGTGTGGCCTTTTGAACGTCTATCAATAACATTAACCAAGAGGTGGGTTAATTATGATTGCAGGCACTTGCATGTGTGCCTTTCTTTGCAAATGCCTTTTGTAAAAATGCTTTCTAGGCTAGAATGTTGCAGATGATTATGATGGTTTAAATTATAAATGTACATTTTAAATAATGTACACGTAGCAACACGTATGCCACTGTTTTCCTTGATGCTTTTTTTTTCCATTGCTTTGCTTTGCTCCTTTTCTGTCCAACTGCTTACCTTTGAAATAAATGAATAATCCCATTGGATTAACTGTTCTCATTTAAAACAAAGTGCATACACAAATATGTTTTGAAGTATTTTTCTTTCATTCAAGTAATAACTTTTTGTACTGCTTTTATTTTTACTAGATACACTGACAGGAGTGTGCTGGGCAGTGCTCAGTTTGAGCAGTCTCATGTTGGAAGAGCTCTGTTACTCAAAGCCAGTGATTATTTTACAGATAACCTGGTTAACCTTGTTGTCTATTTATTCTCCACAGTGAGAGTACACAGGAAGAGTAGCTCTGATACCAAGAAGATAAAACAGTCATATTAAGCAAAAGGGAGAGTTGTCCCTGCTTCTCAATATCCTGCCTTGAGTCTGGAGTAGTGAAAAAGAAAGAGGAGTATTGATACAGAAAGAATCCAAGTTGGGACCGTGCAAGTGGTCTTTTCTAAAATCAGCTGGATCCTGGTAATCAATGCCTTATGGGCATTCTAACCCTGAGATTGTGTTCGGTCCATTATGTTTATTAACCACCAGTAGACCTACCTTCTATGAAATTATCTAACTTAATTTTTAAATAATTTATACTTTTGTCCTCCTTAGCATCCTTTGGCAGTGAGTTCCATAATTCTGTTAATATGTTGGATAAAAAAAAGTATTCCTTTTTTTTTTCATTTCAAACCTGCTACTTGAAAATCTCTTTGGACATCTCCACATGCTTTAAGAAGTGGAGGGTTGTTTCTGTTTTTGAATAATTTGTGATTTTGTAGCTCGTACTATATCCTTGCCCTTAGTTATTTAATTTGCAAACTGAAAGACCATGACCTTTTTACAGTCTTCTTATATCTCTGATCAGTCTTTGTACATTTGCCTCAAGCTTTTTCTTGTTCTATTGTTGAAGAGTATTTTTCAGCTGAATGTAAATAAAATGTAGCTGAATGTAGCAGCCCATCAAAATGCCAGCTATTTGTCACTTGCTGTCAGCTCTAGATTTGGCTAACCTGGAAAAGTTAGTATTCTCAATAAATTGTGTTACCTGATTATTTTCTACCTTTTTTTTTCCAGTTTGCTTGTCTATGTATTGGACAGTTTAAGTTCCAATGATCCCTGAAAGACCTGAAGGAAGCTGTTTGTTTGTTTTTTAGTGAAAACTAACCATTTATTTCTGCCTTTTGTTTTCTCTATTTTCATGGGTTCATGTGAGGAATTTCCTTTTTACCCCATGCCAGTTTTACCTATGTCAGTCCCTTCATTTCTAGTTCTCTTCAGAGAAATGTCCCAGAAGCCTGGATATACTCCTTCAACTGGACGATGTGACCATAGGATTGTCTGCTTTTCTGGACAGTTTAACACTTATCTCTGCAAAGAATATGGTTTCTTCTATTATAGGTTGTTTCACAAGTTACTTTTTATCCTGTGAAATAATATAGTTTCTACCCATTTTTGTGGTATGCAATGTCAGACAAAAATGTTGTCAAATGTTGTCTACTCAAGGAGATTTATTCCTCCTTTTACCCATCCAGTCCCCAGCTTTGCTGTAGTCTGCTCATCTGGTTGACCCTGCACATATATAAAGGTTCCTTCATTTACAGGAGGTGTGGCCAGGTGTAGCAGTCTGCCTGCACAGATCACAGCAAATCCTTTCTACTTTTTCCTATATTCTTGAAGCAGTGGTAAGAAAATAAATCACACCAGAAAGTTCAACATGTTTCAGACACACACTCTCTAGTAGACAGAGCAGGCAAAAAATCAGCTACTATATAAAAGCTGAAATTCAGAAGGTTGTAGCTGTTGGAGTTTTTATTTGTGTGGTAGAAAGCATTCAAATATTAAGTATTTCACAACCTGTATATTATTGTATTTTGCAAAGAATCTGTTTTATAGAGTAAGGTATACCTCAGGACTTTCTGAAGAAACCAAAAATTTGTTTCTCAGACACTTCTCTATCACTACTGTAGAAGATTTTATACTTAAAATATGTTGAGTGTCTGTGGGGAAAGTGGGGTGCAACCCACATATTTGCAGGGCCCAAGGTTTGCATATCCCCCTTGTTTAGAACAAAGATTTTGAAAAGCTTAAGTATTTACTGAATAGTTGCTCCAAGCAGAGGCCAGCAAGTCTGAAGGCAGGTAAGGAAAATAGATTTCTGCTGATAAATAATTAATCCAGTAATGCTGCTGCCCCATATACATAACCATTGTATTTATGCAAATATAATTTAGAAGGAGAAAGAGCACTTGCTTGGAGTGTGCAACATTATTGACAGTTCTGATGTTTTAGACTATTCCACTTGGAGCTGTCATTCCTGCCTTGAGTATGAGCATGCTCATCTAGCTGATATCAGATTCCCAGGCTTGAGGGAGCTGCACTTGGCAGGCATTGTGGTATGGAAGAAGAGCAGATGACAGTATTGACCACTGGCAGTGTGTATATTCTGGGGAAACTTGGCCCTTCAGTATATATTATTAGACATAAATACTAGGGTACTAAAATATGCCAGTACTTCAAGAGAGCTGTGGCTATATCTTATATGGAAGCAGCAATTTGGTTTGAGTCTTTGCTGTTACTTTACATTCTGCAGAGGGTAAAGAGAGAGAGAACAAGAGTGAAATGAGATAATGAAGGATGAATGAAAACAGTTCTTTGATACTAGGGCAATGAATATTCAAAATGGGAGATTTATTTCTGATGGTGGGAGGGTTTTTTAGACTTTCAAACCAGTCCAAAGACATTCTCTATAGGGTTATCAAGTTTTTTCTCAATTAAGCAGGACAAGAAAGACATAGAGGGACAAGATGTTTTTCTGCACTCTAAGTTTTAATACATTTATGTAAATAGAGTAATCCTCTTTTATTAAAATAGAGCAAAGAAATTTTGATTCCATTTTTAGTGGATAAAAATAAACAGAGTTTTTAGAGTTAATAGGTTTTTGTTTATTTACATTAATAGGATAAACCTTTTCTGCAAGCATGAGACTTGGTCTATAGCATTTGGCAAATATTGACAAATATTGTCTCCTTTAAGAGGCTGCAACATCAGCTGTCTGACTTATCATGAAGGTGACTGTTCAGTTAGATATCACTAGGTATATTCTAATGCTTACAGTTCAAGCTGTTCTTTTTTTTTTGGCAATTCATAGAATTGGCAATATAATCAGTATTCTGTTCTACCAAATATTTCTTAATATTTCGTAAGTTTCAAAGAGGCCTTTTTAATAAAAACATGGATTTTTTAAAATAGATAATTCCAAAGAAGAGCAGAACATTTCCATATTTATCTAATAAAACACACCTCCAAGCTAAAATTCATTAAAAGTTAAAGGAAAGAACATTGCACCACTCTCCAAATAGGCAATATTTTCAGATAAAACCACATCAGAAGTCTCATCAAAAAATATTAATTATACCTCAGGCTGTTGACCTTGCAAAATAAAATGTTTGCAAGTATCTTTCTGATGTTTTGCAAATTAAGCCACAGCCCCATCAAACTGTATCCAAAGTAGTCAAGAAATAATGTCCACTGTAGCAAAATCAAAGCTATGCTGCATAGCAAAACCAGTGTGCCATATAGAACATGCCTTAAAGTGTTAATGATGATTATTTAAATATAAAATCCTTCAAAACATTCAAGAGATTTCTTAGCTTCTTATCCTATCCTATCCTATCCTATCCTATCCTATCCTATCCTATCCTATCCTATCCTATCCTATCCTATCCTATCCTCTGTGGTATGGGAGACCCACTACACTGGAAAATTTCCTCCTTTGTAAATATTTCTGAAAGGATGTATGACGTGTCTCAAGACAACATAACTGAATTTTTCCAATTACTTAGCTATTTCCTTTTTTTAGGTCTTTGAAAGACCTTGAAAATCAATACCTCAGTAAAAAAATTAAAAAGTCAGTCTTTTAGAATGCTGTGTGCTAAGGCTTTACGTGAAAATTGGTATTTATGTGTTTAATGTAAAAGTGTGATCAATATGTTGGAGAACAGCTGAAGTAAATGTGGCTGCAAGTTACTGATCAAGTGTTTCAATGTTGTTTTATTTGATAGTAATTGTACAGGAGAGGTGCATATATCAGTGACTTTGTGGACTGTTTTGACCCTGGCAAGACATAGTCTTGCTCATCATACAGCCCTTAATGAAGTCTCAGTGAGGGAATCTTATGCTTGGTTTTCTGAGAAATGTTCCAATGTCTACATTTTACTGCCAATATTTTATACTTATGTACTGATAATATTTCAGCATGTTTAGTTTTTTGGTTTTGTGTATGTCCTTTATCTGTGAGGTTGGAACAATTATTATAAGACAAGGACATGCACAGGTGAAATGTTAGTCAATTGTCAGAAAATTCTGAAAGAGTCAAAATTTTAAAGCTCAGACCTTTGCCTCTGAAAGCTGAAGAGAGAGATTTTATGTATGTACTTTCAAATAAAAAAATAATTTAAAAGCCCTTAAAATCTTTAAAGTTTTATTTTTGAAGGCAAAGAAGGTAGGTCAGTGCTTTAAGAATTACTTGTTGTCCTTTTTATTAATAATCAAATAATATTAATAATGTCAAAATAGTGAAATCTGCACTTTGGCACACATGAATGTATATTGATGAGTTGTATCTGAGAATTTTGGTGTGCATAGCTTCATTTATATTGGTGAATGGGAAAACTCATGTGGAAAGCATTGCAGCCCCTTGGACAGTAATATTTGTCCTACATCTACAGAATGCACATCTATACAGGAAGAAATGGCAAGCTGGGAAATACTTTGTCTTACAATTGAATATAGAAGTAATTTTAGATATAAGGCTGAAGATTTCTTTTTCTTATTATGATTACAAATAACCAAAAGTTTTTGTTGTCCACTCCAGGATTCTTTTTTGTATATCTAATCTATTTACCAAAGGCATTTTCAAGTGTCCTAGTTGTTATTCAAATGATGAGTCCCTGAGGCTAGAATTTTCTCTAAGTAGTTTTCTAATGCTATTTACCCAGTGTATTCCTGTTCTAATGAAAGCACTAGGTTTGATATCAAGACATGCCAGGTACTGGATTTAATTGATTATGTTCTCTGTAGGAAACTTTGAAGTAAGAAACCTGATTTATCTCCTTTGAGAATGGAGAAATGGGGGAACTTACTGACCCCATTAGAGCACTGCAGTGTAAATGTAAGATACTTTGTGGTCTTCAATGATAGCCCAAAAGTGCTTTTGGTTATTGGTGTGTTTAATGACATACACAGGAAAGCAAGGAGAGACTTCACAGAGTTATTTAATGGAATCAAATAATGGTTCTAGATGGTATAAAAGGTTGAGTATTTTTAATCAGACTCTTTTGTCAATGCTAAGCAAATAAAAGTCAATATTTAATAGTGTCAGAGATAAGTCAGGCTTTGAATAATGTTCAAACTACTCTACAATGCAACTCAATTTGAGAATGTCATTGGTAACTTTGCTTGTTGTAAATTTTAGCAAAGTTTGTTGGTTCGTGATGGTCATGGTTTTATAGATTTAAAAAAAAAAATCAAAAACTATTTTCCTGTTCTTCAAAAAAACTGTGAAAGTCGTACATGATATATGATCATCTCCTGTGCTGCAGAATATGCTGCTGAAGAAATTACATTGTTCCGTATGTAACTATTGTAGAGAGGAATGGAGAAAGAATCACAGAAGATCCTGAGTTGGAAGGGACCCATCAGGATCACTGAGTCCAACTCCTGGCCCTGCACAGGACACCCTAGGAATCACACCATGTGCCTGAAAGCATTGTCCAAACACTTCTGGAGCTCTGTAAGGCTTGGTGATGTGACCACTTCCCTGAGGAGCCTGAAGAGTAAGCTGCATCCAGGAATTTGAAGAGCTTAAGGAAAACCCAAAAGAAATCAGTGCAGCCCTTGAAGCATAGAACAAGCAAAATATCTTTTTCCTTCCCCCCCCTTGTTTTTGTTTGTTTGTTTGTTTGTTTGTTTGGGGTTTTCTTGGGTTTTTGTTGGTTTTCTGGGGTTTTTTTTGTTTGTTTTTTTGGTTTGTTTTGGGGTTTGTTTTGTTTTGTTTTGTTTTGGTGGGTTTTTTGTTTGGTTTGTTTTTTGTTTGTTTTTTGTTTGTTTGTGTTTTTTTGTTTTTTGGTTTTTGGGTTTTTTTTTAACCAAAAAGATGTTAATTTCAATTTTGGAGAGTATCATACTTACTAAAGCAGATGAAGTTTTTTGGTATTTTGCTCTTAGATTCAAAGTTTTTGGATTAATTTTAGGTTTGAAAGTGTTGTTTGAGACAGAGGTGCTCAAAGGAGAAGAGGATGAGAATCATCCCTTTTCATCATGAGATAGGAATGAGTGTGGGAGACCATCCTGTGCCCTGAGATAAAAAGATCATACTTTTAATAATTCACTCCCTAAGTATTAACTGTTTCCAAGACAGATAACTTTTCTATGAGCTAATGCCAATATCTTTGTGTAATGAAAGAAACATCTCAAACACCTTGGAAAACTGGATAGTACAGGACAAGCTGATCCCGAAGACGGTGCTTGCACAGCTTTCCTTTGCAGATGAAATAGGTCCAGTCTATTCTCAATTAATGCACCACAGTCGAGGCTGAAAATGCCAAGAGGCTCCTCTATCTCCAGATAACCTCAGTCTTTCACCAGTCTTGTAACACTGTAGCTTCCAGAGAGAAGCTGCTTTGGTTGCTTTGAAAGCCTCATAATAGCTCAAAAGCCAGGACTGACCCACACAGCAGTGTAAATCACTTTCCACAAAGGACAGACTAGGTCTGTATATGTGGAAGATAGGTATGATTTCACGTCTGCAGATCTCTCTTGATATATCCAGGAGGAAAACCTCTTTCCTCTGCTACCACCCAGCCAGTAAAAGGCATCTGTGCTTTGAGTCATCCATACGGGGACTGTAACCATCTTCTAGAATTACTAAACCTTCTGGCTTCTTTGTGACTCTCTTTATGACGAATACATTTTAAAAGTTTAAGTGGCCTTGGGTAAAAACTTTTTACAATAATTTTTTTGTTGCACTTACCAGTATTTAATATATCCATAGCTCAAGAATGGTAGTCCAGCCATTTTAAAGAAATGTTTCTTCTGTTTTTCTTTGCTCCTTATGAATTTCATTATGCATATTTTGATGGGGAAATGCCCTCTAAAGCAGAGAGAACGTCTTCCACTCACATGGTAGATGTCCATCTACATCTTTTTGCATTATTAATGTCATAGAGTCAGCAAGGACTTGTGGTTCTTTGTTTTATAGGGAAAGAAATTCAAGTTTAAACTTCGTAAGAACTTGTCTACTTAAGGCAAACTAGGTAATGGAATAAAGAAAAAATTTAAAAGCTTGCTCAGCTCTTGGGATTTGGAGGCACAGTATGGAGATTTTCATCTCTTGCATGAATAAACTGGCGTAGAAGAAATTTAAAGCATGAACAAACTTCTTCAGCACTTTAGCAATGGCAATTACAGTCAGCAGATATATTGAAGAGATCTCAAAGCAGCATCATCTGCTGTAAACTCCCCCTTTTGCAATATTGTTACATAGTGGTCAGCACTGTCCAGTAACAGCTGATGCAAATTGCAATGAAGATCCTGTCATATTCAGGCAAAGATCAAATTTGTTTTCCTTTATAGTAAGTCCCCATGAAGCATATCAAGGTTTTTATCACAGAATCACAGAATGGTTGAGGATGGGGGACACCTCTGGGCACATCTTGTCCAGCCCCCTCTGCTCAGTCACAGCCACCAAGAGCCGGCTACCCAGACCATGCCCAGACAGCTTCTGAACAACCACAGAAGTGGAAACTGCACAGCACCTCTGGGCAACCCATTCCAGTGCTTGGTCACCCTCGCAGTAAAAAAGTGTTTTCTGGTGTTCAGAGGGGTAGTCCTGCATTTCAGTTTGTGCCCACTGCCTCTGGTCGTGTCACTGGGCACCCCTGAGAGAAGCCTGGTTCTATCCTCTTTGCAGCCTCCTTTCAGACATTTGTACATGATGCCCCTGAGCTTTCTCTTCACTAGCTAAATAGTCCTTTTCTAATAGAAGAAATGCTCGTCTCTTAATCGTCTTCATGAGCCTTCATTGGACTCTCTTCAGTATGTTCATACCTCTTTTGTCCTGAGCATCCCAGTGCTGGACACAGTACTCAGGCAGCCCTCCCAGTGCTCAGTAGAGGGTAAGGAATTACCCCCCTTGATCTGCAGGCAATGCTTTCTCTAGCACAGCCTAGGATACCCTTACTTTCTCTGCAGCAAACACACATTACTGGGTCATTTTCTACCATGAGCACTGCAGGAACATCCTTTCCACTGTTGTGGTATTCAAATCCTGAAGACATTCCTGGAGATTACTGGTGCCTGAAGCACACTACCTATTCTGAGATCCACAGGAAAGAGAAATACCAAGAGTCCACAAAACTATCATCAGAGATTTAGAAAATCAAATTGTTAAGGAGAAAATTTGCTTCACCTTCTCATAATTCTTCCTCCACAGACCAAATAAAACTATCAGTGTGTATAGAAGCTTTCTGTGAAGATTAGGGCAATGAAATTGTCATGTCATACCTATAATAATCAAAACAAAATGCAGAGCAAGAAGCTTTCCATTAGTACTCAAAAACTCTTTATAAAAAGACAGTGCAGCATCAGAACTTGATCTTAGAAAGGTTTTTAGAACTACTTTAATTGGATTTTTTTCGTAAGAGATAAGACAAAACAGACAGGATAGGCAGCTAATTGGTTCTTGGAGTTGTGATACTGACCACATTATGATAATGTGATAATTTTCTGGCCTCTGGGCCAAAACTCAGAAATGCTGTACCTTTCATGAATCTAGATACCAAAGTACTCAACCCTAAATCCTGACAGACCCACCCACTCCCAAAGGCAGCCCTCTTACTCCTGGACAAAGCAGTCACTAAGAGTGAGTTAAAGGGATTTCAAACCATGTATAAAATGTGTTTGAAGTCAAAATGGGATATATCTTAATCCATTTTCAACTCCAAATGTTCTTTAAAGAAATTGTGTGCCTAGTATAGGCTTTTTCCTATAGTTAGTCATGTCACATCAGACTGTCTGTTTTTAATGTTAAATGATGATCCTTCGTAATTTTACTTGGCTTATATTTTTATTGCTTTTAAACAAATAATGTATGCAGAATAATCAGATTTAATAAACAGTTAATTACTGCAGCAAATGTTCTAAGAGTCTGTTATTCAGATGTGTAGAATGCTGATGTGAATTCATCAGGAATTCAATGAAAAAAATGTAGATGTCTTATGAGATCCAGTAAAGCAAAATTATCATGCTGAGTTAAATTGTAATTCTGTTTTACAAAAGTACTGCAAGCATTGAATTTGTAACTCTCATATTTTTAATCTCATCTGTAAGGACCTTTATGGACCCATCCAAATCCCTTTGGAATTTTGGATTCTTTTTAGATTACCTTTTGAAAAAGAATGATGGGTAGCTTGAAACTTCTGGATATTTGACTGCAGAGCCAGAAATAGTAAGGTTCAAACTCTCTTTCTTTGAAACATCTGTCTCTTCTTTCATCTGGAAAATGCTACTGATCCCTCTTGCCCTGAAAAAAAAAATTAAAGTCAGAAAGAAATGGAAAACACTCTGTGAATCCATGAATTTAGAAACTTCAGCCAAGTGCTACCAGGGATGAAAAAAGTTGCCAAAATTAACGTATCAATGAGGAATCTTGAAGTACTACCCTAAAATAAACTTACTCTAAGCAGGAAAGGAATGCCATCTAGAAACTTAAACCCAAAAATTGCAGAACAAAAAGTTTTCACTCTACCGTGTCAGAAATGCCCAAACTTTCACAAAGTTGTTTTTATTTGTTTTTGCTGTTAATTTAATGTGGAAGACACTTGAGTGCTACCACCTCTGACCAAAAGTTTTACTGTGGCAACTGTGTCTACTGCTTTACCTGGTGAGTTTTAAAAATACAAAACAGGGGTGTCTTCTGTAGTATTTATTCTTTTTACTTAATACTGCCAAGGAATTCAGCAAATGGCATTATCTAGCTCAAAAGACTTAAATTTAAGATTATAAATGTTATAAAAAGATTATAACATTTTATAATGAGTTGGAGGAGAGGATGCCAGAGACCATTTTCTATTTCTTACTAAGTAGGATCCTTCAGTAATACTTTTTAAAGAGAGTAATTTGTTTAATCCTGAGAGACAGCTACAATAATCTAAGATCATTTAAGAGAAAAGAAGCTGCAGAAAAAGTCAGAGCAGCGCCACCTGGGTCAGAGCAAACATTTAAAGAAGTAGCATGTTAATACTTAAAGAATTTATTCATGCATATTTTATAACTTCTAGCTTTTGTAGTTGAACGTAATGAATGGATCTCCAAGAGCTTGAGTCATCATGCCCGTAGCTGATGCCAGTTTCCAGGCATTAACTTTAATTATTGATGCTTTCCCTAATAGATCTGATGGCACATTTTTAAAGTAAAGGTTCTGTCTTACTGAAGGCATGCCCTGCTGCTGGGCACACTGGCAGAGGGAAACGTGAAGCTTCCACCTGCTCATTAAACTAAAGCTTTGTTTCTCAGGTTTTGTTCACTAATTACTTGGTGCATGGCTATCACCTCTAGGCTAGGTCGTCTTTGTAGAAGTTTGTAGTTGGGAGAAGTTGGTAACTGGAGGAGCAAACCAAGCATGAAGGGCTTGAGGGGTCTTCCCAAGCCCATGAAGCTCCTTCAGAAGGTAGCACGAGGCTCTGTTATGGCTTCTCGATGTTATTGAGCAGCAGCTTCCAGACTGATGTGTGCTCCCCAAGAGTTTTCAATGACAATGTTTTGTGCCTCATATGTTTAAAACAGTACCTTTTTAGGAAGGTAGCTCTGTGTTCCTTTCACAAGATTAAAAAAACAGGGGTGGTGAAAGGTGCACTCAGGTGCTAGGTTTAGAGGTAAATTTGAGTTAAAGAATTCCTGGTGAAAGCTGGAACTGAAGTTTTATATTAATTTATAATTTTACTTAAATAAGTGCAAACTCATACTTAAATCTACTCTTCAGCAGCAGCAGAATTCATGAGGTGAGAGATGGAGCAGTGCTCTTTCTAAAGAAATTACTAATAACAAATGACTTACTGAAATAGCTCTTTAAAAAGATATCATAAAGAAAAGTATTATAGATGGTGAGTAAATGCCCTTCAGATTCTGAGCACACAGCATTCTTTCAGTGCCAGAGAGACCCCAGATGGATATTCCTATGGCACTCTGTATCCCCTCCATGGACAGAGGCTCCTTCTTTCAGCTATTCCTTCCATATGAGCTATTACATGCTTTTCTTACAAGAAAGTAAGATCTAAAGGATATTCAGGTGAGGAATTCTTCCTGTACTTTTCAATACAGGTGAGGGTGTGCAGGTGATGTAGTTTCTGGTACTGAATGGGTGCTGCCCAAAGGCTCTGGTGTTGCAGTGAGGTGGCTGAAGTTGTCCTGCAGCCAAGGGATGTGTCTCAGCACAGCCCAGCCCCGAGGCCATGCTGCCAGCTCAGGTTAATTAGTTGGTGTGGGTCACTAACTCCTCGATGTAGGCTGGGTGGATGCACCCTTCTATCTGGAATAAGTTCTTTTTCATTGTGAGAATGAATGGCCACACCTGAGCTTTCACCAGCAAGGTTCAAATTGACTTCTGTGATCTGGGTATCCTCATGAACAAAACCTGAATCCCGTGTGTAAGATTCCTCTCTCATTTTTGTTAATAAAAACTATGAAAGGAAATGGAGTTACAAGTGTTATTTATCGCATGGGATCAGTCAGATGTCAGTGTGATTTTGTTTTAAAGTCAAAGCATTAAAAGAACAATAATCATGAACTAAAAAGGGCCGAAGATCAGCAAAACACATTGAAAAAGGACTGGACATTCAAGATCTTCCAAAATTAAATTCTGGCATTGTACTCTCGTCTTTAAGATGCCTTTTCATACTGTACATTTCTTTTGTGCTCTATAAAATGGAGTAATTGGTTTTTTTCTTCTTAAAATATTTGATTTTCAAACCCTCCATGGGTAAATCTGCTCTGCAGGTGGTGGCTGGTCCTCATGATATGGCATCTCCTGGAGGGGCAGTGACACCTTGTGAGTGCCCACTTTGTTCCCAGTGTGCCGAGAGAGAAGTTTGAACAGAAAGAGTGTGGTTTATGGCATGGGTGACTGCACAAACTGATCCCAACCTTTCTCGTTCTTCTTACCTGGTGTGGATATCGGCCTCACACAACTTAAGTTACTTTCATGTTACTTTCGTGTTACAATGCTATATTTTTTCTTATAATCCCCTTTGAACAATCACCTTTGAAACTAATTAACACATCTCAGGAACCTGACACCAGCTTTTCTAACATGAGATATTACTACTGGTATTTTGTTTCTTACTCTTCACATACCGCTTTGTTTTTCTTGCAGGTTCGTTGCCTACACAGAATATTCTGCTCTGGAAGGGTCATTGAGTCCAGCTCTTAAATAAATGGCCCGTATGGGGATTGTACCCACAAGTTTGATGTTGTTAGCACCATGCTCTCACCAGCTGAGCTAGTCTCAGCATACTGAGCTAATCTCGGTATTCTCTCCGTTGTATAAAAAACACTGCACAGTATATAACTTTCCAAGGTAAAATTTTCTTTTAGAAGCTGATTTCAGTCATATAATAGTTTCAAGTGCTAAAGATAAGATGATCTCTTTGTCTTTCTTAATTTTCTTTGGATTTTATTTAGCTTCATTGGCAGTCAGGTCTAAATCCACTGATAATAACTGGAATCTTCTAGTTGACTGCTGGGGTTTGAATCAAGTGCTAATGAATAGGCAACTGCATAGTGCTGATAACTATTCCTGTGTAGTGAGCCAAATCCATCTCTAGTTTAACCATGTCCCTTCCTTCCGTAGAGATGCTGCTAATAAATTCACTTGTGGCATTAAAAAGAGCACTGATGTCATGAGAGGTGTCTGATTTGGAAACTGAAGATAAAAAGCAAGGCAGTGGAAAGTGCACCAATTGAAGGAGCAACATAATAGAAACATGAAAGAGAAGCATAACAGGAAAACAACAGATTCTTTTGAAGCATCTTACTTTTGCGTTATGCTGGGCTTATGCCAAGCAATCAGGAGTTTGTATCAATCAGGAGTTCTAAAATTTCTTTGGGCTAATATCACCATAGTTACGTCTCAAATATAAGTAAAAGCACACAATAGTCATGATAAGAAGCTCAATGCATGACATCTACACTGCACTGCTGGCTGGTTGCAAATAAATGAAAATGGGTACGTTACACCCAATTTACAAATATCAGTCACATCAAAATTAAGATTTGTTTAATTGCACTTTGATTAAGCTGTCATAAACTATTGGAAGAAAAACTCTTACTGGTTTTAAAATGTTCTTATGCCTCTTAAGTTACCCAAAGAGAAGCAGCCAGCTTTAAACTGAGTGAAGGTTGTCAAGACAACAGTTCTCATATTTTTGTCAGATAAAAATCCCAATTTTACTTCTCCTTAAGCACAAAATGACAGTAGTCTGTTCTGCCCTGATTTGCATTCAGAAGCCTTTAAAACTGGCTGTATTAATATTAAGCCTGCCATTTTCTGATTTCTGACTTCTGCCAGCACATAAGTCTCTGGTATCTTTTATCAATTGTGTAAGGGACTCTCAATTAATAACAGCACATCTTATTTTTGTAATAATTTCATGGAAATAATAATTTTCCCTGCTTTCTTGAAGAAAATGCTCCCATTCTTCTAACTGGGTCAGCGTGGTCTTTTTACTATAACATCTCAAACACTTCAAAACATCATACACAGAGCACTACTTAGGACCTCACACTCTTTTTGTCTTTGAGTGCATAAGGGATGGTGCCATTACCCAGAGACACCCACAAAAATTTGGTGGCAAAGAGCGTGGGTTTTAAACTGCAAAAAATACATGGACCCCGAAACTATACAGAAAAAACAATGTGTCTCAAAATGAGATAGAATGGCTACTCTAAGTATTAATAATTATACTTTCAATTTGACAATGTATTTCATTGTATACTTCTAAATTTTTTTCAATTTCTTCAATTTTTTTCATTCTATATTCTCATAGGCTTCCCTGGTTTGTAGAGTAGCTGCCAAAAGTTGCAAAGGGTCTGGACACAAACCAGGATTTTCCCTTTGTAAAACATGGAGTGTAATGATGAGACCTCTAAAGCTCAATCAGAAATAAGGAACCAAGTTAATGAATCTGAAGGGAAAGCATTTCCTGAACAACATCCACAGTCCAAATTCATGCTCCAGCCTTCAGCTTACACGAGTGATTGCTGTTCCTGTTTGGTCCCCAGGTATCTCCTTTTACCTCTGGAGCTGCACTCTGAGGATCTTAGGATGTTTCCATCTCCTGGAACATAGGTTGTAAATTGAACAAAAGGGGTCTAATCTCAGAAGTTGTGAGACCATTCAAAACACTGTTTGGTAACTAATTCCTGACAATACTATTTTTCCTGAATCTGCTATCTCTTTTCTATAGGACTTTCTTTCAGCCTTCTTGAAGTCCAGAATATATTCTGGAGTTACTTTTGGCAACCTTAGATAGAAACACATCTGGTAAGCAGCATAAATCATGTCCATCCCTAATGCTTAATGTTCCATTGCCACATTTGCTGTTCAGTTTTGCTTTTAGATGTGAGCACATTACTGATGTATACTTGTAGTTTGAATCTCAGTGTGATGTGGCTTTATTTTTTACAGTAACTCAGCAAACATGGCTGAGAGAAGAGGATTTGTTCTCAGCATTATTTTTAGAAATGCTATGTGTTTAAACCTGGCTTGAGAATCTTTCTTTTTATCTTGCTAAAAATATTTCACTCTTTTGTAAGAAGACTGGAATATGTCAGGCATTTCTGGCAGCAGTTTGTGACTGAACTTGTTAATTTAATTTTTGTAAAGGCAAAAGATTTAATAAAATCATATTTTTTTTATCCACGCATATGATGAAACAAAACTGCACATCTTGTAATAGAAGTAGTATTTTGAAGTAAGAGCTTTAAACTTTCACTCTTGGAATAGATGTGGGGTTTCTTTTCGGTGTCAGTGATGAAGGAGATTAGGAGGGATCAGAGAGAAGGAGATGCTCCATGGCTGCTGTTACTGATATATGTCATCCTGTCCAAATTTCTCATGTTGACTTGTGTGTTACCAGCATATTATCCATGTGCAGAGATTTGCTTGTCCTGTCTCTGCAACCTCCCCTGTGAGAGCACAAGTTTGTGTTGGCTGTGCAGGAAACTGAACTGAGGGCTTAATCCAAGTTGAAAACAATCCAACAGCAGCAGGAAGCAATAATGTCCCCAGACCAGTTTGACCTCATAATTGCTTTTGTCAGCAGGAGAGGTTGATGTAGACATGGGAATGAGCAGCAGCAGCAGGAGGTGAAATAACTTCTGGCTTATTTGATCTTTAAGTAAACCTCCAGTGAGCAACCAAGCTCCTAGAAATGTGTGTTTGTGGACAAAATCATCCTTGTCAGTTTGCATAGTACCTCAAACAGAAACACTTTCAGATCCTTCTTGTTAATGCAAACAGACTACATGTTTTGCTGGCTTAGTATATTTAACCATTTTCTCCAATATGTGACCATGTGTCCCATCTTATTCCCTTCTGGACTACATTAGGCCTATTCTTCTTAACATTGATGAAAGATTTAAGTGATTGTAAAGGAAGTAGGTGCACACTGAACATATTCCTTTGTGGGCAGCAAAACCACACTTGGTAGAGGCCAGGCAGGCTCTTTACTACTAAATATGTGTGGGGTTCCCAGCAGAAGAGTGCTTTCTTTCCACACAGTTGCAATTTTTAATTATTCAGCTGGTGACATCTGGTGCCAAGATTACAGTCAGGATTCCCCGTGGCAGATGAAAGCTGGTGCTGCTTTCGTAACAAAGAGATGGTGGAAAAAGGTTTATGTCTGGGATTAGGCTCACATGTTACAAAACACATGCATGCCCTGCTGGAAAGTTCTCTGCTTTATTTTATTTTTATTTTTATTTTTTATTTTAATTTTTATTTTTTTATTTTTATTTTTATTTTTATTTTTATTTTTATTTTTATTTTTATTTTTATTTTTTATTTTTATTTTTATTTTTATTTTTTTATTTATTTACTTCCTACATATAGCTAGCTTTGAGATGCAGTATCTTGTAGCCTACAGAAGGCAATGTCCAATTTTTCTCCCATCTGTAATAGCAATAAACTTTTTAATACTCTTCTGTGTGATTGTACATCTTTGTAGAAAGCAGGGCAAATCCTATGTGTCATTTTAGTGTGTTATTTTAGGTCACCTTAATTATTTTGAAATAATGCTGAACAAAAAGGGAACAAAAATTAGCTTTTAGTTAATAAATCTTTAAAACATTAATTGACACACAGAAGTCACTATCCAAGAGACACGGGGAGAACAGATTAGAGCCCATGAGAACGCTTGATTTGGTACAGACCTCAGCTAATCTGCTCTGCCCTCACCTTCGCCAAATTATTTCAGAAAAAAGGCGATTGGATGTCACGGGGAGGAAAAAATGCCCAGCAGATGGTGCTGCCTGATCGCTCATGGACCCAGCCCGGGCAGGGAGAAGTAAAAAACCACTGCTTGATGTCTCCTGAAAGGAATGGTGATGAAGTAATCGTGTCATTGGAGCGGGAACTGAAACAATCGCTGACATGATTTTTTTTTCCTTAGAAATGATGTGGCATTTTATAAGTAAATATTTCAATTTTCTTCGTCTTTTTCTCTATTGTCCTAAGTCTATTGAAAGTAACGCAAACAAAAATGGCAACTCCACAGAATAAAATATTTTAAACAAAATTTGCACTTCTATTGACTTATGTATTTTAAACATATTTATGCATTATATAAGCACACAAGCATCTGTATTCATGATTGCATCTCTCATGTAAAAACTGTAGTTACATACTCATTCTTCAGTAAGAAACATTTTCTTTCAAAATTTTTTTTCTTATACATGTTTGTATAAATTTCTCAGAGGATTTAGCAGTTGACCATCACCTCAGTGTGATTATTAGGACTTGTCAAATCCTGTTGATTTTGTGATTAAATACAGATATTTATGTCGATAGCAGAAACCACTGCTGTTCCACCAGAAGGAAATCTGGTATAATTTATGACCTCAGCATGAAACATTCAATGTTGCATTTTGTACCTGCCTCAGCTCTCAATAGATGAATGATGCTGACTCATGTAGCATGTGCTACAATAAATTTACAAGGATATTAATAAAAAAAAAAAAAAAGAAAGGCTTGTAGCTTCATAGTTCAATGAAAATAAAAGTTTGCTGTCCACACTGTCATTGGGAATTAAGCATTTGGCAATAACTCAACCCCTGTGCAATCTGCCTCCAGAGATTTAAGTGCCGATAACTTCAAATGCCCATTAATACACGTGCCCAGTCTCATCTTCTGCTTGTGCTTCCTCACCCACTGAGTTTCCTTGTGCTGGATGGTTTTCTTGTGGATTGCTGGAGGACTTGCAGGGCTCTTACTGACCTGTGTGACACCAAGACCTCTTCTGGTCCCTCCTGCACCATCTCAGCTGCCCAAGAGCTGAGCACCCTCTGGAGGGCACTCACAGCTCAGGCTTTGCTCCACCTGCAGCAATGCTGGAGGGGTAAGAAGCACCTTCCCAGGGTGAGTTCTGCCTGTGGACATTGTTTCGTTTTGAACAGCATCCACATTTCTCCTGAAGCAAGTGAAAAGAAAATTGTCTGAGAGTGTTTTTTATGCATTCACCCCTTTTGGGTTTCAACTCATGCTTATCCAGGTCCAAGTGCTTCAAGCAGACAGTGGTTTAATGATTGTGCAAAGGTTCCATTTGACAAGCTGGGCTGAGGTAGCCATGTGCATCCCACAGAAAGCCACATTTTGAGTTCTTCCCCTTTTCATTGCTTGTAAAACTCTCAAAAAAGAACCGTAACATCTTGTGATCTCTTGGAAGTACCAAGATTAGAAATTTGTAGGCTCATACATTCTATTTTGTTGTTGTTCCAAAGAAGTTGGGTGCCAGTGTCTTTGTCAATCTGAGACTTAGACAGGTAAAAATTGATTTTTCAAAAGCTTTTCCTTTTTTCCGATAAAATCCACGATTTTGTGGCTAAATTCTTTTTATGTTTTTTTTTTTATTCCCAAGCAGTTCCTCTGCTAAAAGTTATATATCTATTTGTCACTGATTTTTCAGTTCATCAGTTTGTGTCTAGTGTTTGTCATGAGTAGAGATGTTTTCATTTTTTGATAAAAATCTTGGCCTTTTCTCAAATCCTGTTTGACAGTCAAACTTCTTTTGTATCCTTGTCTACTTTCATCAGCAATTTTCTTCCAATTGAGATTTTCCATTTTTTTTTTTCAATGTACACACACATGCATACACACACAGATATAAAAGGAAGATCTGGATAATAATAAATTCACCAATTAGCTCCCTCCTACCCTGCTAAATAAAAGGGCTGCTTGGTGTAGCAGTGTACTTGGCAGGTTTTGGGCTAATAGTTGGACACAATGATCTCAGAGACCTTTTGCAACCTTAACAATTCTACAATTCTGTGGCTCTATTTCATTCTTCACCACTAGGCATCAGCATTGCTCGCTCTATTTTTATAATATTTCCTAGCTAAGAAATGATGCTGCTTAACTTCAGTCCCACCAAGCTAATTATTAGCTGCTGTCTTCAGTCTTTGCTTTTCTGTAGCAAATGGTCTTGAATACTCTTAGGAAAAAGTTATAAAGAAAACTCAAGGTGCATAATAATCTGGTGTCTCCTGTATGTGTGTTACATTGCTGTGATCTGTGTAATGAACATTCCAAGGAACAGTCGTGCTTGGTGGTTTACAAGGAATGGCTTCCAAAAGCTCAAAAATAAATGTTAGCAAAATCAGGTGGAGAGAGGATTTGAACAGAACAATGAAAACAACAGTTAACTCTTGCTCAAGTGCATTTTACAAGATGCTGAAACCACAATCCAGATACGTTTAAAAAATAAATACTTCCTTTAGAGGTATTGTTTATACTTCTATAGGTATACTTCTACAACATGCAATTGCTTAAGTTCTTAATTTTAATCTGCCAAAGAGGAATTGCTTGTTAAATATTTCTGTTCTCTTCTGGGGAGGAGATCATATAAGGGAGACAATATTTTCTGTGATAATGCAGAAATATTTTAATTCTTGGAGTAATGAGGAGTAATTTCAATAAGAATATGGTATTCTATCCTCACTTCAGAGATCTTAGGGCAGCTTGTATTGTCTGAGCAAAAGTTAGGATACCAACCAAGTCTAAAGATGTTGGAAAAAAGCACTGAGTAACTGAATACTTTTTTTTTGTATTTTTTTAGTATAGCTACACAAATAGATATGAGAGTAGGCAGGGCATTTTTACAGGCTGTCACACAGCATCCTACCAAATAGGAAACTTGGAATGCTGCAGCTTTATGATAGAAAGCCAACTGACCATGAAATCCCATTGCAAACTACTGGACAAATAGGCAGAAAAGCCAATGTTGCTCTGCAAATGCATAAAACAGAGGAATGTCAAGTAAGACCTGAGTTAAGCAATAACATTGAAAGACAGAAAGACTGAAAGAAGAGCTGCAGGAATGGTTAAAGAACAGGAAAACCTGGTCTGCCTGCTGTTGTCTCAAACAATGGGAGAGTAGGACTCCCCAGAGATATGGAAGAATGAGATGAGCCCTTGTAGCTGTGGCCAGAGTTGGGGGGCTGGCTTGGGCCAGCTTCCTGCAGAGCCAGGTTTGTTCCCTTGGCATCCAGGTCACAGGTAATCTCCACCTGGGCAAACCAGGGACTGGCACATGTGAGCTGCCCATGGAAACATCACCGTGACCAGAAACTGAAACTAGACAAATTCAAGTGAAAATAAGACGGGTTTCTGAAAAGGGAGTGGAACTGACCATGAACACTGTCTCCTAGAGCTCGCCTCTCTGCCAGTGGAAATACTTGTAGCAGTTGTAGTCCATTTTTCTTGGTAAGATAAGCCTTACTTGAGGCAGGAGCTAATTTTGTTTTGTTTCTCTGTGTGGGTGTTCTTCTATTGCAACATTTGTTCATTTTGAAAAACAATAAAAGCACTTCAAGTAATTATTTGAAAATTTAAAATATTTGCTCTGTAATAAGTTTCTAAATGAAAGGGATATTTCTTTCAAAAAATCAGTATGACAATTGTTTTTCTAGATATAACCAATAAGTACAAAAAGTTGGCAATTTTATTCTCAACATTTGTTTGTCATTAAATTTATTCTACTGTGTTTGTGCAACAGTATAAATAAAAACATACAAAAAGAGGATGATTTACAGGCAAAAATTGCTCACAGACAGGGCCAATGAACACAGGATGGACAGACCATCCAGCTGGGATCAGTGTTACCCCACTGCTCCATTTGTTGCTTGCTCCCCTGGAAAAGGGAGCTGGGAAGAGAGTCCCTTTTCCCCACTCCCCAGCCATGACATGAGATGCTATGGAACAGCACAATGTCTTGGACATGCCCACACAGCTCCAGACTCTGTCCCTTCACAGTTACTGCAGAAACTTGGAAATCAGGAGAGGATCTAAATCCTTATATGCACTGGAGAGCACTTTGAACTGTTTGTGATAGCCGTATTTATGAAAAAAATCAGGGCTTGGGGCACATTCAGCCCTTAGCAATTAATGAGTTTTTCTTCAGGAACTGGTATAAGAACTTGAGCTTTCAACCCAGCGCACCACCCCCGATGCTCTGACATGTCCTGCCTCTGGAGGACAGGAGCTGCTGGTGACAGCCCACCCTGGGCTGGAGAGCCTCTGTCCCCCAGAGGCACAGTCAGTGCTGATGCAGTTACGTGGCTCCTGGCCCGTGGTTTGCAGGCAGCTGGCTGGAAGCATGGGCAGAGCACACACCCAGCTGGATCCATCTGGATGGTGCTGAGAAGGGAGGTAACAGAACTGCCTTCTGGCAGCAGCAGGGGTGGCCAAGCCAAGCCCAACACGACTTTGCTCTGATTCCCATGGAATTTGTTTAGCTGATGCCTGAAATCATATATTGTTTCATGATGTCAACAATGGAAGGCATTGCCTGTCTTTTGCCTTGCAGAGTTTGCTCCTGTGACTTAGACAAAGTCAATGGGGAAAAAGCCTTGGTATTTTTGATGGCACCAATATGCATCTGTTCTGCTTGTGGCTAGGATAGAGTTAATTTTCCTCCCAAGACATAACAACATCACAGACTCCCTGCTGCAGGATCAAGCACAGCTTTGGACATGCTGTTGTCCTGTTGGAAATTAGGAGGCTCTTGGATGGTAACCTCATGGCTGGGTTATCAGGGATGTGCAAAAGTCCAAATAGATGTAATTACACACCTAATTGAATAAAATGGGTGCTATTTAATTCCTGTATTGCGGAAGAAACTGTGGGTAAGTGCTTGTGAGTGTATGTGTGTGAGAAACAAAATGTGAGAAAGAAAATTAATTTTGCAGCAAATGTATACCTTGAGCTATTCTTTCACAGCAGATACGTCAAATTCATCTGGTCCTCTTACTACCAAGCTGGCCATGAAAGTCAAAACACAAGATTTCTTCATCTCAGAAGATGCCACTTCTCTAGCTGCCACTGTTACACCCAGACTCTCCCTTTTTTCCTTATATATGTGAGAAGGATTGCCTTGGCACCAATCTTAGCTGATCTCCTTCTGCTTTAAAGACCGTAGCATACTGCCCCAAGAATGGAGAAATTTGTGACAATAAAGATTGTGACAATAAAGAAAATAAATAAATTTATGACAACAAAGAATGACACCAGGAAAATTATCAGATTGAGTTGCCATTGCTTTGCAGTGCAATGCAGTTTTAGTTAAGCAGCAGATGTATCATGAAATTAGATGTCATAAAGTATTTAGTAGGTCATTTCTAATGTTATTTCATATTTGTCTAATCTTTACAGGGAGATTTTCTTCCTTTCCCTGGGTCCAATTTAATTTAGAAAAAAACTAGTCTGGATTTTGCAGGACAGAAGCCCTAAAAAATTAAATTTTTTGTGGCTTCTGGATATTAAAAAGAATTGAATCAAGCACCTTATGAATACATTGGTCTTTCCTTTGCAGATCTCCTTAAATTTGCCATATGACAGCATAATTTCCAGATACTGCTGCTCAGTTGGAAGAGGGTAGATCACGGAGAAAACTGGGATAGATAAAATTATTAGCATAGAGAATATTATTGTAGCACCTCCATAAATCTTTAATTATGCTAAACTAGATAGGTTTAGCAAATGCAGTCATGTCTGCCTTGTACCACACATTACTACAAACCTAAAACAGAGTGGGTCAGAGTCCAGACAGAGCTGGGGGATCTGGAGGTCTGTGCAAACACCTCTCACAATGCTGAGCAAAAGCCAACGAAAGGTGTGGGCAAAGGCACTGCCTCTGCACTTCAGGCTCACTTTCTACTGATATTTGCCTTATGTTTTACAGAAAGATCTGAAGATCCCAATTAAAAAGTGCAATTCACTTCAATTTCAGTAAAAATAAAATCTCATCCCAATGCTTTGGAGCAGAGTAGGAGGTTTATTA
Source organism: Phylloscopus collybita (assembly GCA_027886175.1). Classification (NCBI taxonomy): domain Eukaryota; kingdom Metazoa; phylum Chordata; class Aves; order Passeriformes; family Phylloscopidae; genus Phylloscopus; species Phylloscopus collybita. The sequence goes on along the minus strand of JAJNNQ010000009.1, from coordinate 25,985,136 downwards.
ACAAGCATAAACCAGTGTTTCATCTTTTAACAGATTTGCAGTGCCTTTTTCAGAAAAATAGAGTCTCTTCAGTACACTGCTCCCTGTAGAAATATTACAGATCTTGCTACTGAAATGTAACATAATCAAATATTTAAAAAGAATTTTTTTTTCTAGAAACAGTAGGAAGAGTTTTTTAATAACTAGATGCAAATGTATCCAGTTTTAATAGCTCATAAAATAGTTGCTTTGTCTCACTATTAGTGTATTTATCTGCCTTGATATGTCACCATTATACTGGCAGCCTATTCCTGGATTTGTATTGCTGGTCCTGGCTTTACTGGCACAGTAAATTTACTCCTGTTTTGCATTGTTCCAAGTACACTGAAGAATAGGCTGTTAAAAACTTGACCTATAATTAAAACGTGTATGGCTTCTAACAAGCTACATAAACACTATGTTTCTACTCACAAGCCTTCAAATTTCACCATGAACTGAAAAACGTGTTTAAGAATTTGTTTTCAAGTCAGCTTTTTGCAGCATGGAAAGTACAAATTTCTTTCACTTCTATGGCATGAAGTTGCCTTTAAGTAATTTTAGAGATTGCTTTGCTCCCAAGAATTTCTGGGGTTTTTTTTGCTTTCTCTGGGACAGGAACAAGCATTATCTCAGGAAGCTCAAATGGTCACTGTCATATCAGTGAGTGTATTAAATACACTACTTTCCAGAAGGCTCATTTAAAGCCACTATAAGGCACAGTACTGAGGGTTGCTGTGACAGTGCTAATGCAAAGTCTGACAGCCATGAAAGTCTGACAGATTTGAAGTTTCTCTAGACTGACAGGGCCTCCCCCATTTCCATGTTAGGGTTTTCCTAGCAAGCAGCCTCTGTACAGTTTTGTGCAATCAGAATATAGGATTTTGCTCATCTGTCAAAAAACAAAGCCATAGAGAAGTGTCACCAGGCTACATCTGTCTACTGAGACTTGGAACAGTCACTGCATGCTGGAAGTGGTTCTAACATCTCAGTAATCAGTCATTAGAAAATTTTCAACTATAAAGAGTTTCTCAAGGATGGAAAGACATTACCTCAAGAGCCATCTGGGAAGCACTGTAATTTTCTAGAGCCAAGACTTATTTTTATTAAAAGCTGATTGAGGACCTCACATCTTTTGCAAACATGAATTTTCTGTGTAATCAGAACAACCTTAATATATAGGGCTGGTATTTCCTTGTTAATACCATAATTAATACCCTACTTCTATTTTTTCTTTATATAATCCGATAAAATAAAAATCTGTATTCCTTAAAGCAAAACTATATGGACTCCTGCAGTTCCTACACCTCACAGACCGGACTGTCTTATGCAATTTCTTTGGCTGGAGATTTCAAAACAGAAGGCCTTGTGTTTTAAAAATTACTAAAAGAGTGCTAACTTGACTTTCTTGCATGTTTCTGCATAAATACTGATAAAATGTATAATCATAATCAATATGTTTTAGTAAGCACTAGCCTGGTACTAACGTGGGCAGTTTGATTGATTTGGACAGGAAGATGGTTGAGCCAGGTAATGATGAAATAATGGCTCTTTATTATGATTAATACTTTTTTCTTTCTTTCTTTCCTTCTTTGTATAGTGCTGACGTTGTGCATATGTAAAAATGTCCAAGAAATAATATTAATCAAGGGATAATTAAGCATATTTTAGGTTGGTATGGAAGAATTGTTAAGTACAGTAAATGTGTTGATAAATCTTTAGCCAAAACAGAACAATATTTTTTTTGTTAAATAAAAACCTGATTTCAGAGGTCACACAATTATTTGGAATCAATCACTTTTCTTTGCTTGAATGTACTCATTCTATCCTGGTAATCAAGCTGCAGTGTTACAGCATGTGAAATAAGGACATCATGCCTAATTGCAAAACTCATGCCAGAATTTATTTTATTAGAAGGGAATTTAAAAAGTCAGAGAAAATTAATCATTTCCTAAATTAATGAATGTATCACTTACTAACTGTCACTAAAACCTTGTTAATTTGATCCAGTGACAAAGCTAATTAAGAAGATATATGTACTTCTAAAAACTAATGAATATTTTAAACACTTTATTCTTTTAACATCTTACTCAATTGGTTTAATAGACAATGGCAGCACCATGTCACTCTCTGCTGGCCAGAGGTGCCTTCAGAGACCTGGCAGGGAGAGGTAACAAGGCACTGCAGGCAGATCAAACAGCAGGCAGCGTTTCTGGGAAGTGACAGCTCTGTTGGAAAGCCAAAGGGTGAAAGCAGAACTTCTGAGTGAGGGCAGACCTTCCTCATCAGCAGCAGATGGTTGAAGCCAGAGATGCATTCATAACTCTGCTAACTTAAATGCAATTACAAAGCTAAGGAAATAGTAAAAGCCTTGTCTACCCCCTTAAATATTAAAATGTTCTTGCTAGAGGATTTGCATTGCCAGCAATAATATCAAAAGCCATGTTTTCAAACAAGTTCCTCTCCTATAGCCAGCCCTGTGCTCTTTGATCGATTTATAAAATATTTCTTTTACCAGTGAAACTGCACCACCTCTCTTGAGATGTTTTGTTGGCAGTGTAGATGAAGATTTTAACCTGAGGGTCTCTCTCTGTCATTATTCTCATAAGAATTTATACCCTTAAATAAACACAAAAATGTGAGTGTCTAGCAAGTTGTCATATCCAGTTTTTTCCTGTAGCCTTTTAGAAATAAAGCAGCTACTAAGTCAGGCAGGCTTCCTTTTTATTACATTTCTACAATAGTTTAAAAGCACATTCCACTATTTTCCCTTCTCCTTCTTTTCTCAACATTCCCTCCCTCCCAAAAAATAATAAATTAAAATAAATCACGCAACCCCTCTCTCCTCACCCTTACAGCATTGCCTATTGCTTCCTGAACCATTTAAAAATAAGGCTTGAATAATAACTTGAATCTGATGATCAACTTGTAGATATTCCTTATAGTATTTTATGTTCCTAGAAGAGCTGAGATTAAAGATTATTTATATTCCATATGCCTTTCATTTTTGACATCTTTGGGTTTTCAGTCCCAGTGTCTTCATCAACACAGGCTGTAATGCTTTTTAGCTGGTGGAGATTGCATTGTAAAGTTTTGTACATGTGTGTGTAGTGAAGTGGATGTATAAGAGGATGGCTTAATACTAAACGGAGGGATATAGTCTGTTCATTATTAAGAAAATAATTTTAAAAATAGTATAACTATTACACATTGTAAACCAGAAAATATGGCCATTATCTAATAAAGAAAGCCTTGGAGGAAGCAGGCTAATGGTACAACAGGGGAGGTGTATTCTCGTGATCATAAAATACAACAGCAAATGGGATTCAAAGTCACTTTGGTTTTTGTGCTATGTGACTGAGGCATGGGAATATCTGGCAAATCAAAATAAGCTGATAAGTAAGTCAAATGGAATGGCATGGAAATATCTGGCAAATCAAAGTAAGCTATGTTTATTGCCAGATAAACCTAGAATTTAGAGTCAGACATGTAGCTGCCTTCTAACGCTCTAAATCAAGAAGTTAAGAAAACATCTTACAAAGCCAAGAGTAACTCCCAGCCAGGCTTTGACCTGGCAGTGACCCTAGTCCTTCTGTGCTCTCCTGAGAGCCTTCCAGCACTGGGCACACTGACAGAGGGATCTCATCAATACCCTTGGAGAGCTGGGGCTTCAACTGCAGCACCTGAGCTCTGCTGCTGCTGCTGCTGCTGCTGCTCCTGTGGCAATGTGAACTACAAGGCACTGCTTCTGCACCTAGTTGTTGGCCCCTGAAAGCAGTGGCCTATATTCTACTGCATTTTGTCAGCCTCTAGGATGTTACCAAGATGCTGTCAGACAGATGTCCGGGGATTTTTAAGTTGAAAGCAATTTTGTTTTGTTGAGGAGTAAAATAATAAAAAGCTTTCCCTTGCGAAGCTTGTCAACATGCATTTAGGAAAATTGGTTTGGAAACTTCTTTGCTCCTTATTGGAAGGGGAAAATTGTTTTAAAGTGCTCAGCATTTCATTAATCTGGGGAATGTTTTATTTTTGTGTCATCCTGGCTTCTTTCACCGGAACAAATCCAGGCTTGATGAACAGGAGTTTTAGAGATACTGTCAACGTACAATGGCTTTAAACGGAAATCTGTCTCTTGGGTAAAGCTGATGCTGTGGATACTATATCCTGCTTCAGAGACTAATACTTCTGTGGGAAAGGAGGAAAAGAGACTGGGATCTTACTGTTTGTTAGAGAAAATATCTAGGCTCTTCACAATGTTTGTGCATACCCACACAAGCACACACACAATGAACAATGCTCAATGAACGAAGACTGACATAAAAGGATTTTATGGATAGGATAAAAGGATATTATTATATATAATAATATATTCCTTCTTTTAATAAGTGCAGAATGGTTAAGAGCTGCCTTATATTACTAACATTGCATGTCTACAAGTCTAAAAACCAGCTTGGTGCCAGGCTTATATCAATTATGTGATTGCCATGCTCACCAGTATCCTTTCTTAGTTCCCACTATCCTTTCTTAGTTTCCTTGTTCTCCCTGAGTCTTGGTTTGGTTTGGTTTGGTTTGGTTTGGTTTGGTATTTTTTTCAACTTTTAACTTTCAAAGTGCAAGTGTTATGCTTGCAAAAAATCAGCCCTTTCCAACCAAAATAATTATTCCAGACAAAACAAAACAAAACAAAACACCACAAAAAAACTATTGCTGTCTTTCTGATTGCATGTATTTGAACTCTGGCCCTAGTTTGTTTGCTGCATGTACTAGGTCTTGGGTGACTGATGCCTCATTGACAAAAATTACTGCAGGACTGAAAATAACCACAGTGCATTGAGACACTTTCCTAGGTCCTCCTGCATAGGCTGTGGAGTGATTCCTCCCATTACTCACCATGGCTTTTCCTACCAGTATTTTCAGTAGATGATACTTCACATTGTATTGCTCAAGGCATGAGTTAGTATTCAACATTCCTGTGATTCAAAAGGAGGCAGGCATCAGAAAATTAGCATATTACAGTTTTAAAATACAAGTTAATAGAAGTTGAAATACAGATTTTGTCGAGAAAGTTAGCTGTTAAATTAACAACAAATTATCTATGAATTAAATTATTACTGGATTAATTAATACTAATATTATAAAGACCTTATGGGCAGTAAAACAAAGGAGAAAGATGATTGACCATACATGTGTTTCTTAGGGGTGATGGCTGGTAGCTGTGCATACATGCCACAAGGCAAAAGCAGACCATCCCAGACAGAGCTCGTGTTCCTCTGAGCTTGCAGCATGGCTGAGGGTAGGGCCTGAACAGCAGTTTTTTTTCTTGAAAAGTCACCCTTTTTTTTTTTTTTTTTTTTTTTTTTTTTACCCCATTAAGAACAACTCCATTTGCTTGCCTCAGCAGTTCTCCCAGGTTGGAAGACTGTCCAGTTCACCTCTGGGCCCAAACCCTGGTGCAAGTTGTAAGATGTGATGTGTGTGCTGAGCAGTGCTGACATCTGCATGGTTCGTGTGCGGAGCTCAAATAATTGAGGGAGTGTCAGACACAGAGGGAGCAGCAGAGGGCAAAGGGGTTAATTATCAATTATCTGGCTGCTGTCATTGTCCAAAACACCAGGTCAGCGTGTGCTCAGAGTCCCTAGGGATTCACAGCTGAAACAAGCAGAAAAACAAGCAGATTTCTAAAAGCACTAATTCCCAGCACAATACTGCTATTTTAGTAGTGTTTATGTTGCAGTATTTATGTTGCAGGTGGAAGAGTTTGAAGGGTGGGCTAAGATGTGGCTGGGTGGCTGCCCTGGCCGCCTGCTCTTAGTCCATAAGTACCCAAGGGAGCGTGTCTGGAGCACAGCCCAGCAACCACAAACTGAATCATGACTTCTGGAATCCTGTTACACCAGTCTATGTATCTTTATGCACCTTCAAGGAGCATTTTTCCCCCTCTTCACTGTGGCAAGGTTGCATGCCTCATTACAATGGAAAGGGAAATTAGGAATCATCCTGCTTCAAAACACCTTCTTTGTTTCAACTCCATCTAACATTAGCTTAGCCTGTCTCTGTAGGAAGTCATAATGCTTTCCTAACCACAATACTTACTTAAAGTACCTTGCAGTGCTGGTTTAACATCTCAGATATTCCACATGCAGTTTGAGATTTCTGTAATGATATGTGCTGGAGTTCTCAGTTATTTGCTACTTGGTAGGTAAAAATGAGTTTGCAATTGAGCAATTATATCCTGTTTGCTATTATGTGCTGTCAGAGATAAAAGAATAAATTATGTTTAATATGTTTTATAGTGTATTTTAGCCTCTGTCTTCACTGACTGTCCTCAGGCTGTACCCTTAGGTTCAGTCTCTGCATGTTTTGAGTTACTTCAAAGCAGTACTGTGGGAATCTGCTTCAGGCCTCACAGGACTACCACCCAGCCAGCCAGAGCAAATCGTACTGGAATTGGGGGTGGCTTGTAGAGCTCACCTGTACTTGAGCTGAATCAGCAGAGCTAGTTTGCAAAGTTACTGTAAATGTAGCTGTGTTAATGTAGAAGTTGTGAACATATTTATATATGAACTATAGGGAAAAGAGTGGATTTTTTTACCAGAATGCCTGTGTTACGTGAAAATAGTCATAAAATACCAGTAACTGGAAACAGAAGCAACTTCTTCCAATGTAAGAAGTGAGTCTTTCTGAAGCACACAGACTTGTGTTGTTTTCTGGGAGAACACAAAGAAAACCAGAGAGGCTTGGAGAAGAATTTAATGTCACTACTATTGCCAGTCCCAATAACAGAAGGATGAAAATGGAAAGCTTGCCATTTGTAAGGAAACAGGTTTAGAGCTGGCAAGCTCTACCACACCATCCTACGTCTTGCAGAGAGTTTTTAAGTGCATTGTATCTGGGAAGAATATAATGAAACAGGTTAAACTTGCAATAAGAGAAGTGAGCAAAAGTTAAATACATCCTCTAGTTGTAAATTTGAAGGACTTGGCAAAGAACTGTTTAGCCTTAGGCAAAGATTTTCAGGTTGTTAATTTTATTTTAGTTATGCCTCAAAGAACAAACTGGGTTTTTTTTAGATTTGGAGGACTTGGAAAATGTGGAAATGCAATGAATCAATTCTTTTTCCAAAGCAAGAAATCAAAGCTTTTTATTAAAATTTGTTGTCCTCCAAATGAAGCAATACTGTAATTAAAAAGTGTTTTATAATGTAGAAATCAGTGCATACTCCTATTTCATGGTCTGTTTCGTGGGCTATATATGTTGGTGTTGGTTTTTTTGTTTGCTTTGCTGTCTTCTTTGAGCAAACCATCTGCAGCTTATTTTACTTTTCATCAGCAGTCTGAACTGGACTATAAAAATCCCATACTTAGCAGTAGTTTATACATAAATAATAAATGTAATATGTTGATTATATTTACAGTAAGGTGAAAATATAGCCTCTTGAATCTTCAGAAAAGAAGCTGTGTGGTTCTTCTAATAACTTTTGTATAATCTTTTATTTTCTAAAACTTGTGTGTATGCCCTCTATACCCTGCCCAAATACCACGTGCCTTTTTGAACATCTTTATTTTGCAGATCTAGTGAACTCCTGTGGGCCTGTGTTTATGAAATACAATTTATTATAAACAAGGTCATCATATTTATCTTAATATATGGCACACTTAACTCTGAACAGCCTCTTTTCAGAGCTAAAGACAATAGATTTTTTTCCCCATTTATTAATTTTAAGTCAACATATGATTTGCATGCATCTGCTGACATAATGTTTGTAGGTTGTATGCACAATTACACTCAATAAAAAATGGCCTCAAGTGCCATGGCTTCACCCTAAAAAGTGTGTACATAAAGATCCAGTCTGTGCTAGAAGATACACACAACTTCCTCTTTTCCAATATCCTTGTAACAAGTGAGATAAATTGCTTTCCCAGAGATAGGAATCAAGTAAATTCAAAATTGAAATTTTTTATGAGAGGCAGGACAAACCCTCGAAAAGAATTTTTTTTTTCCACTATGAGTCTATAAAAATTATTGCCCATTGAGGAAGGTGAGTGAACCTCTTCATAATGTGTTGCCATTAACAGTTAGCTTATTGTCTTCTTTTTATCATGAAATGAGGGCTACTGAGGTCGGAAATGCAACCCTTTGCCTCATGATTCTCACTCAAAGAATACTGAGTTGCAATTTCAGGGATTTTTAGGCAAATCCACTACCAGAACCTGGGCAAGAGAAAATTTATGTTCAAGATCCGTTGATCCATTAACATGCCCTCCAAATAATAGTACCACTGAGAAAGAGAGAACTAAATAAAGTCAAATACTGTTCTTTCCTTACGAGACTTTTAAAGAGTCTCTTGAAGGAATAGACTTAAGGAGCCTTTCCTTTACAGTGTGCCTCTAGAAGTAGAAGGTGCCCCTTGAGACATTTGGGTAATTTAAAAAGTCATTCTTGCTATTAATGTATCCCACAGGATCATGTCTGGAATAACCATTAGGAGAGACTGAGTGACTAGTGCTATAGTTACTACCCTTGCTGTGTATGTGTGAGGTCTGCAGAGGTCCACAGAGACAATGACCCTGGAGAAAACAACACCAACATATCCAGCCTGCCTGGATGTATACAAATATGGATACATCTTCTGGGTGTATTTGTGCCTCGTGTGGAGTGTGCTTTGGGAAGATAGGAGCTCTCTCTTGTACAGTTTTTCTGCATCTGTTGCACTGCACCCTCCTGTAGTCCTAGTCCATGTCAACTCTTGTCCTCTCTTCATCTGGGGACATGCACTGCCAAGCTGTGGATTTGCTTGAGTATTTTAAGTATTTAAGTATTTTAAGTTCATTACTTTAGTCCTTCCTGGCTCCTGAAATTAGGTATGTACCTCAGCTGTGTCTTGAATACACAAGAAAAATTAAACCTGCACTGATTCTTCATTTCTGCTGCCTGAAAGGTGTGACCTAGGTGAAACCTAGCCAGGGACACTATCACAGAGTCAGGCTCCCATAGCCAGAGCAGGAACTTTTAGTGCTCTTTGGGATAAACACAGCCTTAAACAGTTTAGATGTCAAAATCCCAAGATATACTTGAGGAAACTCTCCCAAGAGCTGCCTGCACCCTTTTACTCAGACAATGCTAATAAGAGCTCAAGGATTTGACTTTAGGATAGTGACTACATAGCAGTTCATTTTAAAAGAATATTAAAAACCCCTGCTGAATAAAGCTAACAGGCTCCATGGCTGTGCTTGAATGCATTCATTATGAAAAACCAATTTTACCCTGGGCCAGAAAGACACTGAGCAGGCAGATAGGGGAATTGTCATGATGAGGCTTTCTGAGCTCCAGGGCAAAGCTGGGAAAGTGGGGAAGTATTACAGCAACTTCAGTTCTTTTTCATGTAATGCTGTAATTAATATTCATGTAATGAGTAGAAGCTTGTGCCCAAAGAGCTCTGAAGTGTGAGGTGTGATGGGGGTGAGCAGTGTCAGGAGTGACAGCGATTCCCATGTGAAGACTTTGTGGGCAGTGGCTGGGGCAGCTGCTCCTGTGTCTGGGCTCCTGCCACAAGGGCTCCATGGGTTGTCCTTCTTGTAGTGGTGCTCCCACCTAGTGAGACACTTCCAATCCCCAGTGTGTCCCCCCAGTGTGGGCACATCGTAAGGGAAAGCATGGAAGCAGCTCTCCCAGGCTGGGAAAATGGAAAGCCAGCAGTAAAAGAGGCCCTCTGAAACCTCTGAACAACAGGCAGGCAGCTGGCTAGTGCTGAAATACAGCTTTCCCAACTCAAACATTTTACTGCTGGTTCCACACAGTATGGATCTTTTATGTTTTACTTGTTTACTGTAGGTAAATTTATGGGAGTGTGAACAGTGTTACAGTGTGAACATGGGAGTGCAACAACAACTGTGAAGGAAAAACTGCAGGGTAAATAATTCAGGACAACTTTCCTACTCTGGTATGAACCAAACTGTTTTTGTCCTTGTCGTCTTTCTTATTTTTATTACTCATCAGCCTGGGGACCATGTTCTGCTCTGAGCTGTAGCAGGCAGAAAAAAGAATAAATTACCAAACCAAGTGTGGGCTAAACTGGAGATAGATGATTTGCTCTGGATTCTTCATGCTGTGGTTAGGCTCAAGGTTCAGGTGTAATTGTGCAAAAACTGGCTTTTTGTGTTTTGTTATCCAAGACACTTTGTTTCCCAGGCAAGGCACTCTTTCAGAGAGAACTGTCACTCATTACCTGTATGTGGACAGCCTCAGCCCAATAATCCTAGGACACTTCAGGGTTATTCTCCAAGTGGCATCCTTGGTCAGGTCCTTATATCACTGATTGCTATCCTAATTGCACTACAGCCTCTGCTAAATTCTCCAAACCCAGTTGCTTTTTCAGGGATCCTGGAACGATCCAGGAAACCCTGGATTCCCTAGGGCCTTTGGGCCCTGAGCAATAAGCTTTTTAAGAGACATCAGCCCTGCAGATGTGTTTAGCTGTACACCATGAGAGACAATCTCCCCAGTGTAACAGGGCTCTCCTGCCCCTAACAGCATGTAAGCTGTAGCCCAGGTCCAGCTGGAGCCCCAGGAGAGCCCTCTGCTCTCTGCCTCCATGGTCACTCCCAAAACTCTTTTTTTTCCAGACTGTCCACTAAGTTATAGAGGCACTTTTAGGATTCACCATTACAGGTTCAGGATTACTTTTACAGTCTGACAATGACCAAAAGCCTGAAATTTTAGTGGAAATTAATGTCTGTTACAGAGACTTCCACTGGTGAAGTTTTAAGTATAGAATTGACGAGGCCTTAAAAAGCATCTCAGGATGTTCAATGGATAGTCTGCCCCTGAAACACCTTCTCACATAGTATATCAAATTCTCCCTGGGTCTTTAGGGGAATGAACAAGACTTTATTACACTTTTCTCTCTGCGTAAATCTGTAGTTGATTTCATTATCTGTAATTTAGAGTATTCTTGTCATTGCTGAAAATGTTTGAATATGGCAGGATTCATTTACAGCTTGTGTGGCATTATATTTGAAGGATGGAAAATTCCTTATGTTCCTCTCATAAATTAGATGGTGTTCAATTTCTATTCCTTTTTTTAACTGCTCCGGGGCAAAAGAGAGTAGGTGTCAGAGAGAAGCCTGTCAGTTCAGGGCCATCACTCCTCCAGCTATGTCAGAGCTCCTTATCACCTTAGGATCAAATGTTTTGTTACTGTACACAGCTGTGTTACCTTTGCATAATTTGTGGGTGAGTGCCTTAACTTCCCCTCTTATATGGAAAGTGGAGTATGAAGTTAAATGACACATGCTAGATCATAAGCTACAGCAGAGCTGGTCCAAAGGGACTACTGTTCCTGAAAGGATCTTGGGATGCTTAAGGTATTGGGCATCACTTGTACAGTCACCACTTCATAGGTATCACATTTAGGCTGCTTGGAGTAACACATTAGTGCATTCAACCATTTGCACCAGTGAGGGAGGCAAAATTTAAAAACCTGTGTGTGAGAAGTCTGTGGCACAGTGAGTGGTAGGGGGGGGGAGTTTATACTAGTTACCTTCAAAGACAAATTGTATTTGTCTAGCTAGGAGAAAAACCCTATAACTAGCTAGGAAAAACAATCATCACAAAGAAAATTAAGAGAATAACAGCTCTTAAGTCAACCTGACATTTGTTCTTCACTTGAGGAAAATATCTGAAAGAAACTTGGCCTTTAGAGCTTTTGGAAAACAGGCTATTGGAGTAATGTGCAGATGAACTTGTTATCTGCTGTTCTGGTTAATGATACACGACTGCTAATGCCACACACACAGGATAACAGAAGAGCCATCTTAGCCAAGTAAAGAAAGATTAAATTGGCCCATTCTACACTCCTACTCATTGCACCATTAAATATTTAGCAGTTTGGTTGGCTGTCATAAAAGGGGAGAACATTAGTCTGAGGACTCATAATTATAGTTTTGAGATGTTCTTTAGTGTTCTGCAGTCCCAGCACCCAGAACTTAAATCGTTAAAAATGTAAATGGGTTATTACTAAAATTTCAATGTGTGTTGTTGATATCATGAAATAAGCAAATTCAAAGCAGGCTGGAAATTGTTATTATTTCTGTTTAGATCCACTATTAGTACTGCTAAATCCTACAGATGGGCATATTGACAATCACTTCAGTGCTTGTGCTGCGTACCTGCCTTATTAATCTTCTCCTGACTAATCAAGGTAAGGCACACATACCTTTCCTTTCCTTGGAAGGTAACTGAATGCCAGCATGAAGCCTTTTAATGGATAATTCTTGCCTGCAGGATATAATTTTCAGACATTTGGTCAGAAAGGAGAGGAAAAGCACGGTTTGCTGGAGATTAAGAAAAGCTGTCCAGGCAACAACAGAGAGTTATTCACCTTTAAAGAATCTTCTCTCAGCACGACACAGCAGTGGAGGTTGATGCCCTCCAGTGTCCCCCATTTGCATGCTGATGAACACCAAGTATCTCCTGCAGTACCAAGGCACCAGGAGAACAGTGTGCTGACCTAACCCCTGCTGCAGGGTTGGAGCTGGTACAAGTTGGTCTTGTCCTGGTGACCAGGAAAAGCAGTTAATTTCTTAGCAATGAGAAGGAGGGGGACTTACTGTGCAACTTCATCTACCACTGTTATCTTACGCAGAAAACAGCTGCTGATTTTGGACTCCACTGGTTATTTAACAACAAATTTACTCCTTTAATCAGAATGCTTCATCTCTCATTATGTTTAATTTTTACTGCCAGAATTCCATGTACCTATGTAATTCAGTTCCATTTTTTAAAATCAATTTTCTGTGGTCCAGAGAATTGTCTCATGTAGCTGGCATCACATCAGTTGGTGTCCTTGAAAATGATCTGGTGTGAAAGTGCAACATTATTTGGCAGAATTAAAAAAAAAAGCCACTTCTGCTTTGACACTGGACTACATTTGGATCTGGTATAAAGATGGAAAAACAGATACCAGGATATCCACACTTACTCCATGCATAAATTTAGACTAATGGCTCAAGTTTTTTTCTTATTATTATATTTTTCTTCTCAATAATAATGCAGCCTCCTTGAAGTCAGAGATTTTCACACCGTGCTGTCCTCAACATTCTTAGCTAAAACCTGTTTTCTTTCTTTTCTTAACATTTATCGGTTATTTCACCAGTAAAGATGAACAAATTGCTGACGTTTTCCTAAATCCACCTGATTGGATGGGGAGTCTGGAGGGAGCAGCAAGGAAAAGTGTCAAATTAATACAAGGTCACAAGTTTGGCAAAGAAACAAGAATATTTTTCCCCTTCCCAAAAGTGATTTACCTTTCTTAAAATTAATTTATTTTTAGTAAAATAACAAAGAAAAAAAATTTAAGTTATTAGCAATAAAAAAATCCATCAGACGCATTATTTTTAAAAGCTCACTGACTTGCTTCCTTAAGAATGTCTTGACAACCCGAAAGAAAAGAACTGGCCTGTAATAGGTGTGTGTGGTGATTCTCTAGATTGAAATGAAGAATTTACATGTCTTTAAAATTATTTGAATGCATATTGTTATAACCCCAGTTTCCATCCATTATTCCCCAGGGGTATTACATATCTGAAAATACAACTGAGGTATAAAAGCTCATTTTAAACTCCTACATCACGAGCTTACTGCTTTTTAAATGGCTGGAACACAGCATTATGTTTGAGTTCCTTGGGTTCGGACTGTAATCATCCCACTGTCTCCTTGACAACGCCAGGAACATCAGGCAATTCAGAAAAGAAGAGCCACAGTGACAAAGGTTGCAGCCCTCATCAAAGATATTTCAAAGACTTAGATCTGTCCAGAGAAGAGATGTCAATTCCTGCTTGACTTTTACAATCATCTGGCTTCAGGGACATTATTTTTCAACTATTTTTTGTGGGATGGAGATGATGTACAAGTAACCCGATCACCCCATATGTCTGCAGCAGCAAAAGAAGAAAGATGTGCTTTTAAAGTGTTACTGCAAGATTAAAAAAGACTTATGAGTAATTAGAGATAATGAGAAAGTAATAGATTTGTTAGAGACCTTAACATAATGTTTCATGCTTCCTGGGTACACTTATCTCTAAGACTGTTCTTTTTCTAAGCAAAGTCTGTACTCAGACGGTGAAAATCTTTATGTAATGCCCATGAGGGAGGTTTAGATTGAATATTAGGGAGAGTTTCTTCACTGAAAGGGTTTCTGAGCACTGGAACAGGCTGCCCAGGGAAGTGGTGGAGTCACAATCCCTGGAGGTATTTAAAAGCTATGTAGATGTGGCACTTAGGGACATGGTTTAATGCTGGGTTAACAGTTGGTCTCAGTCTTAAAGATCTTCTCCTAAACTGTTCTGTGTGTTGTAATTCAGGGTGAATCAGGACTGGTAAACTGAGAGACGTATAGAGGCTGCAAAAATCTCTTAAATCTTCTGCCTACCATGTAAAGTGAAATGGTTTGCAGGTACAGGAGGCTGTGGTTGTGGACATGTTCAAAGAGTCATACATAGCTGGAGACATATCAAGGAATCCCAAAGAGAAGACTTGTATGTTTGGAGCTGCAGAAAGGGATACTGCCAAAATAGGGGAAAAGGTGGGAAAAAATAAAAATCAAATCAGAGAACCTTTATTTTCAAACAACAAATGTATCATAAAACAATATTATTAGCTTTATAATAATATTACACTACCCATTGCACAGGCATAACATGTATATTACAGCTGCTTTATGACAGTTATCAACTCAGATTTTTAAAAGGAGGAGGAGTAAGTCACCCACAGTATATGGAATTAAGCCTAAATGAGCATTAAGACTAAGTGTTCTTCAGCTAGGAAAGACTTTAAGTCTGTCTAACACACAGAGGCATTTAAGATTTTTCAGATCTTTAATCTGGAAATTATGTGGTGTGATTTGAATCAATTCAAAATATCTGGAGTGTGTTAATTTTTGTGAAAGATGATAAATAACCCAACTCCCACTTCTGAATCAGACTTTAAAAAGACAGAAAAATTACCACTTTGATCCCAAAGCAGGACAGAAGATTAAGAGAGAAAGTCATGAAATCATGCCATCTGAAAGGGGGAAAATGCAAATACTGGTGATCAGTCATTCTGCAACCAGGGCATCTGTTACAGGGAGCTTGTTATCAGTGCACCTGCCCCTTAAACCTTCTTGGATACAGCAAAAAGAGGGATCTGCTCCCCTTTCCCATGTAGGAGCCTCCTGAATGTGTACAGAGCCTTGTCCCAGTGGAAAGAAGGAGGTTTTGATCCCTTGTTTCTTTTTTTTGCCTGCCTGTTCGTTATAGCTAAGTAACATAGGGTGTGTGTGATGGTTTGTGGTCTTCTCTTTTAGTTGTGTAGGGAAAGGGTATGTGTTTCCATGTTTAGAAACCAAGACAAGGCATTCAAACATTACTGGTTGTCCTTGTTAGCCTTTCACGAATAATTTCTAGTTCTGTTCCCTGTTTTTGAGAAAAGCAGGTAACACATACTCTGCTTTACCTTCCATCTTGGGGGACACCAGGAGTGGTTAATCTCTTTAAGTATCTGTTCCTGTAGAAGTACTATCCTGCACAAGTATTTTGGCCCATGGCACTGGAAAATGCACACAGACTTTCAGAAAAACATAGTCCACTAAAGGACGCAGGGCATGGCATTGTGTTCTTCAATGATAACAGAAGTTGTCTGGGCAATTAGACTGGGGAATATTTCCATGTAACTTCTATGGGATTTCACTTTCATCAGTGAAAATAATACTTTCCATTTGAGCTTCACAAGTTTGGGTCATCATGTTGCATGATTCTGCACGTGGTGATGACTGCATAATGAAAAGCTGATTTCATAAAACAGGGCAGCTCACCCTGTAGCTGCCTTTGCCCTCACATACCTGCCCAGGACTTTGTTCAGCTCTGAGTGACATGCTGTAAATTCCAATTTGAGATATCAGAGCTGGTGCTGGCCACTAAGGAAAGCCAGTGCTGGGGCTTCATTGCCTTGCTGCACCAGCTCCAAAATTTCAGCTGCTATTTGGAAGATGGAGAAAAACCTCTATATGCAGCATAGAATACTGTATATAAATATAGAGAAAAACTCCTCATAGATTATTGTATGTAGAGCTCAGCCCTAAACCACCAGGCAGTAAGATTATCTGGAGTTAAACTTCAGCTAGTGTAAGCTCATATATGTCCCCTGATACCTGTCCTTAGCATAACCGTGTGGTTCACGCCAACAGAGCATGTGAATTCTTTTTTCCTTTTAATACTTTTGAAAATCAGAAGCTGTCTCTAGATTCAGAGCATTTGTCACAAGGAACTAACACCAGGAGCTGTCAGATCATGTATGTCTAGCAAAATGTCTAATGACATATTTGCTCTCCCACCCTGACATACACTGCAGCTGTAGCTTTGGAATAAAAATTTCCAGAACAGAATATATTAACAATTGGCTCAGTCTCAGTTTAAAGTTAGTGTAGCTCCATTAGTTCTCTGCTTCACCTGTGGCAAACTAGAGTAAGAGAGCAGTAGATGCTCTTTCACAAGGGACTGACCAGCTGATAAACCACTGTACGTATTCTATACCTGCCATTCAAGTGGAAATTGTATTTCCAATTAAAAGTCTATTATTTTATTAGAGTGCAATAAGAGTGTTTTCCTTAGTTGTGATCCCCAGCCCCTCACTGTCTTTTGCTTCTATTCTGTTTTCTTTGGTGACATTTTTTCTTGTCAGGGAAAGGTCGTGACATTTCAAGGTGTTCACTTCCTGAAGCATGACACCTTGAAGTAACGAGATTCAGCTGATCTGTCAGCAAAAATCTGCCACAGTGAAAACAAGCCTGGCAAAAGCAGAGCTCAGAAACATCAATCCATGGTCACTCCTGATGGAGCTGATGGCTGCCCGTGTTCTCTGTGTTATTACAAGATTGCCCAGAAAGGACAAAACCCCCAGGATTATGTGTCACTGGGTCCTGTTATTACTTGAACCTCTGTTTTCAAGCATCCCATTAATTTGCATGGTGATTCAAGCTCTTAGAAACTTTGTTTTGTTTAAATCTTAAATGATGCTAACTTCAAAATTGTTGTAAAGCAATTTTGGTTCCTTAATGAGTATAAATAGATTTCAGACTGCATGTTAGTTTGAAGTTTCCTGACTGGAATTCTTAGGCCTTTTTATGGTGGTTGTAACTCAGGGCCCCTTCAGTGCTGGCATCTCCAGAATGTAAATCAAAAGTAGATTTGTGCCTGACTGAAAATGTTGGTTGTTTTCTGCCCCAATTTCCTTATTACAGAAAAGTTGCATACGGTTTTTATTTTGATTTAATAATGATTTGCATTATCTTTTCACCTAGGAAGGACTACATTACGTTATTCTACCAACACTTGCTCAGCCCAGGGTGGGTCTGCAAATAATCTTTACATGTCCCCTTTGTGCCAATGCAGGCAGAAATGATAAACTATCTTCTGGAGAGAGAAGTGTGCTCTAAAACTTTTGACCCCTACACAACCTCCTTTCTAGTACTATTTGTTAAATAACCCTTTCTGATAATTTCATCACGTCTCCTCAAGAACAGACACAATTTGACGGAGTATATATTTTTTGCCTATTATGCAGTAATACATATTTCAGCCTTCTTCCATTTTAGGGGCTGTGCTTTAGGCTGATTTTTCTTTTCATAAGTTGCTGTCAATTTTCAATCCATTAAAAAAAAATCTGTATTTTTAAGCACGAACTTCTTGAATTGATTTATTATTTTTATTGGATCTCCCAGCTTCATAGCAACAATTGGAATTGTTCTGTCATACTTGATTTCTGCAGCATTGATTGATCATATTCACCAACACAAACAAATGATCACTTTATAAAACTCTCATGTCATCAGGAAAACTAGAGGTTTTTCACAGATTATGTGTATATTTGAGGTGTTCTTTTGTCCAGGAAGACAGCAATATGAAATCAGAATTAAAAGAATTTAAGGATGAAAATCTCATTAGTGTAGACTGATTTTTCCCTGAAGAATATGACAGGGTCATACTCCTCCTTAAAGACAATTAAAACTACTTTGTCCTAAATTTCTAAGTTTATTTTATTTAAAAAAGCTCCAAAACCAAAACCATGTCTTTCTCCTGGCATTAATCCATTTTTAGCCTATTACAATATGTTAAAATATAAGTTACTGTACTTTTTATAGCCCTTGTGGGCTCACTTCCATGATAAGAATAAGAAATAATGATCCTACTCACTCTAGTGCTGTCATTTGAGAGGAGAGGGCAAGAGTGGTTGGGTTTTATTTGCTATTATGGGGAGAGCTGCCACTCATAGCAGCAGTAATAACCTGTATTATTCACCATTTGTAAATGTTTCTTCCTGCTAAGTAGCATTTTTTATAAGGAAAGTCACCTTCCACTTTTCCTGGAAGTAGCAGGGTGACCCATCATGTACTAGGAGCAGCTAGATTTATAAAGAGAGGGTTTTCAACAAATTCTGGAAGGAGTGGGCAAGGATGATGAACTGATTATCAGCCATATATTTGATCAATCTGCACAGAAAACTATTCTTTTTTTAAGATAATAAAGAATGTAGTGTGTATAAAAGGCTTTAGTGATTACTAAGTTGCAGTTTATTATTGTAAAGCCATTGAAAAATTCACATGTCTGATCATGGTGTCTCAGACAGGTAAGACACCTTACAAAACCCTCCTTATGATAGACTCCAAAAAACCTAAAACTAAGAAAAGAGAAATTTCTTGAGGGCAAAGACTTTACTGATGGGTTTTGGCATTCTTCTGCATTCAGGGGTTGGTAGAATTAAAAAAAAAAAAATAGTTGCAGCCCCTGTACAGAAATAATATCCTGCACAGTAAGGTGCCTTGCTGTAAGGTGCCACAGTATGAGCAGCTCTGTGGTACTGGGATAAGAATGAAAGGATTGGTAGAATTGGGGTTTTGTTTACAATTATTTCGACATAACAAAGTCTATGAATTATTCTTCAGTTTCCTTCTCTCTTAATAAATACAATTTCTAAGTAAATCTGACATGAGCCAAGTGCTCTGGCCTTGGGAAGACAGTGAGCAGATAAACAGGACAAACAACAGGCCACTGGGATCCCATTGCTTCACAGTTAGGGCAGAGAATCTCTAAATGACTCAAACAGGAAGACACACAGGACTTTAGTCTAATCTTCCAAATTATTTCCTTACGGTCTTTTCCTTTAGACTTTCAAGCAAGTGCTTACCTGTTGCATCCATGCAAAGAAATTTCCTGCAGCTGGCATTTAGTTGTACCTCAGTAGGAATCTGGGAGGAAACTTCTACTGAAATACTGGAGTTTAGACAGTATACCAAATTCAGCCCTGGATCACGTATTTTTTTCTGAAGCCAATGACAATTCAAAACTTTTGGCAAAATATGAACTTTATAAACCAAATTTTGAGGATTCCTTTTTTTTTCTGCTGGATTTATGTGCATATAGTGAAAAAATCACACAAAATCATTGTGAGGTCAAGATATGAGTTTGTCTCTCATTATAAGAGAAATGATCCCATTGTAAAACCAACTCATCTTACATGGATATGGAAGAGAAAATGACATTTTCTAAGTGTCATTACTCATCTACCTTTACTCCTCCATTTTCTTGCTTAAGGTCTTTTCAGGTAATAAAACCTGTAGATTCTGAAAGCAATATTGAGGAGAGAAAAGTAAGATGAGAATATCTTGAAGATTAGCCTTAAAAAAAAAAAATGCAACTGTTTGGAAAGACAGGTATCTGCCAGGGAAAGCTGGAGTTTCCCTTAGAATGGGGAATGTAAACCCCTCACCCCCTGCCAAATTATAATTTTGCAATTAAGGGCTTTCAGGCAAAGATTTGGGAATAGGAATAACAGTTCTTTACTAGGAATATTAACAATACAAATGCAGTAGAAAACAAAACCACCCAACCAACCAACCAAACACCAGTTTTGGAGAACCCTGACAGAGTCAGACCTACAACCTGACACCCTGTTGGTCAGGGTGCTGGAAGCAGTCCAAAAGTGAGTCCTCCTGGAGTGGCAGATGTGGTTCTGTTGGAGTAGAGATGATCCTGTAGAAGAGTCCAGTGATGGTGAGAAGGGGTCCAGTCTTCCTCCAGGAATCCAGTGAAGCCAGATACTTCATGTTCCTATTTTATCTCAGTTTCATCCAGGTAGGAATGGTTGGCTCCCCCCACTGGTTGGAGCATCTCACAATGGGATGATGGAATGTGGGTGTATAGCTTTGGGGAGGAGAACAGCTTGGGGAGTCTTAAAGGCCCATTGTGAAAAGAGATAAGAAACACTGCCCCACCTGGCTTTAACAGTTGGCCCATTATCAAAAGGCACCTGCCCCGCTCCTCCGAGAGTTACAAGAGATAAACAAAAAAAACCAACATCTCCCCAACTGCTTTCAACAAATGAAATAGAATACACATTTTGGTTCCATAACCCAAGACAGCAACTATACTCCTTACATAGTAATTAGAGTAGATAATTAGCTCTTTCCTTTGAAGAAAAATTTATATTTTTTTTACAAACATCAGGACTTCATAAAACTTTATAAAACTACAATTTCTTTTGTTTCCAGTCCCATGTTTGTATAGAATAAATGGTGAATGCTGGTGGAAAAATATGGAAAGTGGTGTGAGTATGGCAGAGAAGGCTTTATCATTTGTGGCCTATTCCACTTCTAAAACAAACTCAAGTCCATAAAATTTACATATTTCTTCTGGGTATTCACAGGTAACCACCATTTTGGAAAGATTATCATGTTTTCCCTGAATTTAGTTACTGTCATCAAATTTTCTTTAGTCATTAAAGGGTTCAGTCATCTCTCTTTTACACAAGGAATTTTTTATGTGAAACATTCTGTGAAGTTTGAAGAGAGCCCTGAACACTTGCTGCAATCAGTCCCATCACTGTTCCCTAGTGGAGTCTCTCTTAGCAGAGGGGCTGGGTTTTCTGTCCTCATTTCCAGTAGTTCAGGCAAGATCTAATTCATTAGAGGGTCATTTATGTTTTACTTATTCATAAAAGAAGAGCTGAGGCATCATCTTAGATAAAATAAAAAAGGAATTTTTTGAGAAAACACAGGGTCTGTCATGCCCAGTATGATTTGGATTTTGTTGTTTGCTTTCTATTTGTAGGGAAGCATCCCTAAAGACTACTACTGAGTGATTATCTCTTTGTGTTAGGTCAACACTATAATAAAAGCCCATTTAGAGATGCTTATTCTTGAACTGAGACTAGAGTGACTTTTCTTTGTGGATCTTTTTTTCTGTTCTGACACAAACTTTCTGTTCATTGCTAGTAATAAAATGAGAGAATAACTTGAAGGAGCACCGTATCTGAGCAGCCATTAATTTTTGAGACTTGCCTACACAAAATTTAATGCCCTAGAACATAAACAAGTAAGAACAAAATTCATATACACAGCTTGCCCATTGTACAGAAGGATTAACAAGTTATTAATGGACCCATCTGAAGTTGTGAGAAACATCCCCATGCTTGCATACAATGAGCCATTTCAAGCACTCTCCAGCAAGTTTGGAGTATATTGGTGAAAGAAATGCAGTATGGATAAAAGCACTCGTGGTGCTTGTGTTCAGACGTAGGAGGAATGATTTCTCATAATTTTTACTGAATTAAAGTCATAGAAAAACCAGAATGCATTGACCTCTTCACAGGCTGCGTGTGCGTGTATGCAGTGAGTGGGTTCAGTGACGTACCTCCTGGCCCTGCCTTTGCAGAGACAGAGAAGATGATGTTTTCACATACTCAGCTCTTTGATTTCCTTTCCACTAGCCATAATTAACATTTATTCAAACAACATTAGGAAGAACATAAATATTTCAAAGAGGTTAATTACAGCATCCAAAACATCCTCCAAGCTATTCGTTTAATGAGGTTGTGTTTTGTTCCTGCAATAGTGTAACATTAATTTCATCAAACAATTAAACAAAACAAAACCAGATACAATAGAGAAAGATGTATTTTTTCTCCTGTTTACAAGAATGCTTACTTGAATTTCAGTGAGTTCCTTGAATAAAGATGACTGTCATAAACCATACAAGCTTCCTATAAACTCAAATTCAAGCATGGTGAACTGGCTCTGTCAAAATTTGCACCAATTTCAACAGAAATGTTATCTTGATATGTTATCATATAGCCTGAGCTTAGTGCAAATGTACATTTTTGTTAGAAGTTACATAGTTTTTTCTAGTATACTACAAGGAGGATTATAACTATACCCAAATCAGTTTACCTTACCTGTGTATCAGGAAATGCGAAATTGCACAATGCTTTTAGTAAAAAGGCATAGTCTAAAATGAAATGGAGCTCATCCTGGGTTGGAAGTACCGGAAGAGTGTAGCCTATTTAGATTCAGACACAGTAACTCATGGCACAA
This sequence comes from Phylloscopus collybita, assembly GCA_027886175.1. Classification (NCBI taxonomy): domain Eukaryota; kingdom Metazoa; phylum Chordata; class Aves; order Passeriformes; family Phylloscopidae; genus Phylloscopus; species Phylloscopus collybita. The sequence goes on along the minus strand of JAJNNQ010000009.1, from coordinate 25,962,719 downwards.
ATAGGATTGAATGTGTAATGGCTACTGCTTTTACCCATTCGTGTGGAATCCCTGCAGCCCCTTGACTAAAAATACCTGGGGTCTGGCCCTGGCAGGACAGATCATGGTCACCTTCCCAGCCTGAGAGAGAGAACTCCCCAGTGGCACTCTGTACACGATGGTTTGCCCTGGTTCCCTAAGGCCCCTGGCCCTTTGGGTTCTCCTTTCCTCTGTGTCTCCGTTGGTTTCGGTCCCGGTGACCGGCCCTGGTTCCCGATGGGACACTGACCTTACCTGCCCCTTGTTCTGCCCCTGTGCCTCAAGGTCATTGGCTGCTGAAGCTCATCCTCAGCCTTGAGACCAGCACATCCTCATCCTCTCTGCTGGATTTTTGACTCTGGATTTCCCTTTGGCTCCTGGAAATAAACCTGGCTGGAACTGATCCAGTGCAAGGGCCCTCTGCCTCTCCTTGCTGAGCTAGCCACGTGGCGTGCATGGATGTGTCAGCTTGACTGCTTTGCCTCAGTTTCTCCAAGCAGCCTTTCCACTGGAGAGGCTTATTTGGTCTAGGCTTCAGCTCCACTCCTAAAAACACATATTGTTACACATTAGCAGGAATCTGCTGAAAACAAAATTCACATTTCAGATGAAGGATTATCAAGCAGTATAAATCCAAGCAAGAGAGAAATATTAGGTTGGTTTTTTTTTTTTTTTTTTGAATGGTAAATGCAAGGCCAGAAAATTTCTACCTGGAATTTTTTTCTCATCATCTTCAAAATCTCTTGATATGTTTTCGTGCACGTGGGCTCAGCAAAATTTTGCAGTACTAAAACACACTGAGCAAAAATGCAACTTCTGGGCTAATTAGAACCCTTTCACCTGAAACCAAAGTTTAACTCAAAATGTATCTTCTTCAGTATTCTTAAAACACTCTGCACCATTCAACAAGTGCAGAATATTTACAGGTATCCTGCACTCAAATCGTAATAGACTGTAATTAATTTCATTTCACAATCTATTAAATAATTAACAAGACTCTAATAATAAAAATTCATAACAAATTATATCTTTCTTTATACTAAATCTTGGGACACTGATTAATGCAGTTGAATCAAGATGGATTAGGGAGATACCTTTCAGCACTGATGACTCCCTATTTATGATAATTTCTTCAAATAAATGTGTTCTGCTTTTATTAACAAAAAACCAGAACTAAATGCAATCCCTCAATTAAGACTGTTTTAAAAAACCTCTTTTAATTAGGTAGATATAAATGTAATCATCCATAAAAAATACAGACTTCTTCAATTTATGTACTGGTCTGATAACTGGCTCTCCATTGACACCAGGATTAGCTGTCCCCAGACATAAGGAAAGCTTTGCTACTGAATCTGCTAGAGAAGATGCTTCTATTACTAGAAGAATTTTACAGCATCTTAGCATGCTGCTTGGCAAAGCTTTTGTAATTCTGATGGTCTATTAAAGTTCCCAGGGTGGCAGAGTCCATTTTATTTCACATACAACTGATAAAGATGAAGGCAAAGAGCAGATACCAAAACCATGGCTACAAATCAGAGATTTGTTTTGTTTCACAAAAACAGCTACTGCTCTTGTCAGCCAGATTTACTCCACCACATACTATTTAGCCCCATGTTAAACCCACTGAAATAGTAAAAAAAGAGCTGCAAGTTGTTTTGGAAAATGACAGTCTCTACTATTGTGCTATTGTCTCATTGCTGGACTGTGATGTACTGATTTCCTTCGACAGAAAAAAAGCAAGCAAGCTAAAAAAATATGAGTGAATGGAAAAAGAAGGGAAAACAAATCATAAAGTTAGACTCTAAACTGGGATCTACTGTCTTCAAACCATTCTCTGTAGCATTGGAGCAGCACCTCAGCTATGCAGGATCTTCCTGGAGCAAATGGTGAGAAAGCAGAGACAGTCAGATGTTCCTCATACTTCAAACTCAGACCTTGCTGCTGGGCTCGGTGTGAGGAACAGGTCAGCACTAGCCTGAGCATCCTGCTCACTCTTGGCAGCGGTGATCATCATTTGTTGGATCTGATAGCAGGAGGTACAGCAGATTTGGGTAACCACTCTGGTAAGTGTGGTTCAGGGCTGGCTGAAGTGAACTGCCCAAGTGCCATAACAGATTTGGAGTCTATGTACTTTTGACTGTCATATAATGTAGTTGCTTTCATCGTCTACAGGCATAAATAACAACTGAGACCAAGGTCTGTAGCTGTATTGTAAGTAAAATACCTTGCTAAGCACAGTATTAGGATTTCAATTGCTAAATATTACCATATCGCTGAGTTCTGTTTCATGGTGTGGCATTGTGTGTGTGTTTAAGGCAAAGTCAGGAGGCAGGCACACCCGTGCAGACGGGGAGTGCTCAGGAATTCAGTGCCCAGCCGGCGGGTGCCGGGGCAGAGGGGTGCCCACCCCCAGAGCCCCGCATCCCCAGAGCCACCGGCGGGGTCTCTCACACGCAACCTGCAGGAGATTTACTCCCACGTTCAGCGGGCAAATCAGCTAGTGGGTCTGATTTACCTCTTTGAAATTACGCCTCTTCTCCCCCGTACCCCGGGCTGGGACAGTGTCTGAACATCTCTCTGCCGCCCTCGTTTCATCACTCCGAGCACCCACGGCAGGGAAGGAGGGAAGGAGGGAAGGAGGGAAGGAGGGAAGGAGGGAAGGAGGGAAGGAGGGAAGGAGGGAAGGAGCAGCACCTTCCGCGCCTGCCCCCGCGGCTCCTGCAGGGCTCCGGGGCATTAAAACATGGATTTTTTATTTTTTTTTTTAAGGAGGGGGTTTAATAAAGGGCCTGGAGCCTGGCCAGCGCCTGGCCCCTGTGCCGAGCAGGGCACCTTGCGCTCCCGCAGGCGTTCCAGCAGCCCTGCGCCGGGGCGGAGCGGGCTGAGTCACCAGCCCCGGCCCCCGGGGCGAGCGGGGCAGCCCTCCCGAGCCGGGCTGGGGCTCGTCCACGTGTCGGGGGGATTTAAAAAGTTGGGGCAGGGAGCGAGGCCATGGCCAGAAGAGCGGCTGGCAGAGCGGCGGCGCCGGGAGCTCCGCGGACATGGGACACATGGGACACCAGTGCCACCGCCCGCCGCCCGCCGCCGCCCCCGAGCGCGGCCCCAGGAGCGGAGGAGACGGCGCCGCGCTGCCCGGGGCCCCGCTACTCCTCCTCGTCCTCCTCGCCTCCTCGATTTCTGCTTGCAAAGGTGAGGATCACCCCGCAGCCTGCCAGCCTTGACTGCCGGCGGCAGCGGGGTGGCTGGAGCGGGGCAGCTGCTGGGCACGGTTTCGGAGATTGTTCGGGGGGGCTTCTTCCCGTATCCCGGTAGGATTGCTCTGTCCCGGCAAAACACTCTAGCAACTTGGGAAATAGGCTTTTGTTAAGAGAGATTTAACTTAGGTATCATTTACTCCGATTAAAAAAAAGGTAAGAAAAGTCATGGAACTATACGTTTCACAAAATTGCAGGAAAAGTTGGGACCCTCTGGCACTCATTCTAACTTGTAGCAATATTTATCAGGTGAGGAATCCTGAAAGTTGCTATTTTTGCAGCAGAAGGCCCTTGTGAAACATTTAGGGGACTGTTTAAAAAACCATTTTCCTTTCTACTCTATTTTCCCACCTCAGATATATGAGATGCTTACACCTTGTAAAGTAACTTTACAAAACGCTGTGCAAGGACTGTTTCTATTTTGTTTGTGCTATATTTGTGTGATTTGCTTTAGTTGTGAGTTTTTGTTCTGCTTTTTTGTGTTTTTTTTTAATATCAATAACGAAAGAAATCTAATTGCAGAATACTTAATATTATGTTAAAAATAAGTTCTGAAGATGTGGAAGAGGGGAGGGAAGGAAGAGGATTGCAATGGAGGGCAGTGGCACACAGTATTTCATCACTGTTCTTACACAAATGATTGCCAGGAGCTTGTGTCTGGATGCAGTAGAGGGAAGAGAAGATGTAAGAAGTGAATCCCAGGCTGTGCATCTGGCATTCTACTGCCTTGAAAGATGTTGAATTTCTTGAAGATGGCAGAATTAAAGGATAGGAGAGCAAATGTGCTGTGGACAATGTTGGTTTTGTAGAAGAATTTCCTCCTCCCTTTTCCCTTTAAATAGGACTCTTCAATAGCATGTCATTTCTTTCTCTCCTCTCACTCCTCTTCCTCCTCTCCCTCCTCTCTCTTCTCTCTCTTGCCTTCTTTATTTTTCCCCCCTTCTCCCTAGGGTTATTTTGTTACAAAAAACCTTAATGTTTCATTGTGTGTGCTGTTGTGTAAATGAATGAAGTCCTATAGACACTGCAGCCCTGCTCTGGGTGAGGTGATGGAGGAACACTGCTCAGTCTTTGGAGGAACACTGTCCTAGGTACACATGAAATAAAAATTTCTGAATATGTAGAGGAGGGTAAAGGAAAGTGAGGACTGGGTAAAATAATTTATCTTCTGTTTCCAGAAGTTTATGCTACAGGCCAAAAAAAAAAAAAAAAGGAGAAAGTTATAATATTCAGACTTTCTTGCTTGTTGCCCTAAGGTTTACTAATTCATGCTAATGAATTTCTTTAGCTCTCCTTGAAAAGCCTTGGGAACCAGTCAATGGTAGAAGCAGTGTTCACAGGTAGGCAGGCAATGCTTTGATGGAGAAGGTGTGCTAATTTGAAGTGCTGTCCTGTTCCACTCTTTTTACTAGGATACTAATCCCAGGTAGTACTCCAGTTTGAATACACTAATTCAAGAGCAGAAGACAATATAAGACAACTGTAGCACCTTTAATTTATTTGGCGTATTTTCTTTGAAATGAAACAAATATTTGGAAATCAGTTTCCTTTTTATGTGAACAACTCTGAGATATTTTTAAAATCCCAGTTCTATACAGTGTAAAATTAAGAGCCCCTCTAATTCTTTTTTGGGGCAAATCAAAAGCATTCATACTAATTAGTCATCTTAAGTCCATGCCACTACAAAAACATGGTTTTGATCAATCCCTTTTGCTCACTGGACATTCTAGCTAGGTCTAGAGGTCTAGCTCCAGTTTCCCTCCCATGGAAGTTACAGCACATCCCCTCAATGTGGGGATACCATTGTGCGGTGTCTGACATACTCACAATGCAGCGATGCTCATTTCTGTTATTTACAGAGACTCTAACAATACACTGCTATCAGAAATACACTGCCAGGTAAAGTACCAATGTGGTAAGAGGGATGTTCTGGACATTGAGCTGGAATGGACCCTGAAACAGTAACTTCCGTGTCTGCAGTCTGGGTGGGTAGAGAAAGGATCTGCCCCAAGTTAAGCACAGCTTCACTGCATCATTATGCAATTAAGAACACATTTAATCTACTGAGGGGCAAGATTTTCCACATCACATATGCAAGACAGAGGAAAAAAATCCAGTCACACTTGTACTGTCTACCAGTTTCTCAAAACAACATGTTCATATCATGGGCACTATTTATATGCAATCATACATTACATAGTGCATGTTCAATTCTGCAGCTGTAGCATACAAGAAGGAAAGAAGTAGATCCATATCCTCAACTCGCAGTGTGTGCACTGGAGGTGAGCAGAGTTCTCAGAAAGCTCGAGGTTGTAGGAACTGGAATGTGATTTTCTGAGCAGGTCTCAGTGAGACCTAAGTAACTGCCACACTGTTTATTGCTCAGACATATGTGAATGTCCATATGTGCTGTGAACTTGTGGAAAGTTATCCTGCTGTGTTGCTGAAACAGAGCAGGCAAAAACTACAGGGCAAACCACAGAGCACCCAGAGTCACAGACCTCCTTGGACCAAGCAGCTCTCAGACTGTGCAGTTGATAGTTGTGCTAAGTATGTCTGACATGGGACACTTATAAAAATGACCTTTGCTGTACAGCATTGCTAAGCATGGTTTATGCTTACAGGTGCACCAATGCCATCCCAAGCACTCGAATCAGATGAGGATTTGCAGCTGTTGAAGGAGGTAAGTATCATCTGCCATGTGGAATCATCCCATTTCTTCTGTGCCCATCCTTGCTACACCTCACTATCCAGTATTTCTCTTGCACAGAGTTCAGCTGTGTTTTCTTCCAATATGTCTTCCTGTATGTCTCCTATCCTGGCATCAGTGGAGAGGAGAAACATCTGATTTTCCAGATATTCGGAACAGTTGCTTCAGGAGGATGTTGGGACATCAGATGTCATTCTGAGAAGAGATTGTCTTGTCTCAATGGAGAGCTATGTTTGATAACCATCAATGACCAGGCAGACACTGTCCCTGGAAGCATAACAGTGTCCCTCCTATCTGGTAGTTTTATAGTCTGTACATGAAACTCAGGAATTATTTCAACTCATCCAGTCTTGCCTCTTGCATCCTCTGTTCTGCACACAAGGCTGGGACACTGTTCAATCCTATCCTAGCTTCTCAGTTTACAAGGTAAAGGACAATGTACTGTGTCAATTAGCCCCTCCAGCATTTGGCTACTGATTGGTATCATAACTTCCACTCTCATCTCTGAAATGAGCGTTTGTTTTGACTCTGGAGTGTGACGCGTGTGTTAACACAGACTCTTCCCAGCCCTTTTGGAACAGATGGAGTGCCAGGGCATAACATGTGGAGAGGGTTTATCCTGCAATTTCCATGCCCTGGTATTGCTGCAACTGTCAACTACTGTGTTGACATTTAATTTAGCAGCTTTTGATAATATTGGAAAATAAGTGACTCATCAGGGGGCCAGATGCAGGGAGTAAATTTCTTCTGATTGAGACCATTACAGGAGACATTCCACTTCCTGTCATGTCCCCACAGTTCATATTGGACATAGTGACTCAAAACCTAACCTATTCCAGACTGGCACTTGAATGAGCCCGAGAGATGTTTATCACCCTGGGAAGTAAGGGATGTTTATCACTTGGGAAGTAAGATCCTGATAACTATAAGGAGTTTTAGAAAATTAGTTTTTTACATTCTGGATTTAAAAAGCTGTGTTATACATTTCTGTGTGTCTTGATAAGGTTTTCTAGTTGTAAGGTTTGTGCCTGTGGTGACTGGAAACCAAGACAAAGGTCCTGTTCATTTCGATGAGGAAAACGGTATGCATAAAATACTAAATTTTGTAAAATTTTGTAATAGAAGCAATATAAAACTTTATAAATGGTTATAAACCCATTAGAAGTAGAATTATGCTGAACTGGAAAGGGTCTAAAGAAAGAGAATTAGATATGTAGTTATATACCCTAAATCCACTTAATTACTCACTCATACTAGTTCACTAGGGTTTCATAAAGTGCAAATAATAATTCTTCCCCCTTTGCTACTTTACTAATGGATTAGTCAGGAGAAACCCTGCCTCTGAATAAACCTCATATGTTCCAAGAATGGCTCTGAGTTCATTAATTTGAGAACTTTGTAACTAAATATTTTATTTCTTTATTTGTCTCTTATTTCCTTGTGTTTCTTTATGTTATTGAACCAACCCCAAGCAACTTGCTATCTTCTACCCTCAGGCCATGACAGGAGAGACATTTCTGAGACAGGAGAGAAAATTTTGGAGAAGATGCATAAAAGATAGAAACTACTAATTTTTAAAAAGCAATTTTCAGAAACTGTGGCTTTTCCTCAGCCCTTGCTTTGTTTGCGAAGGTTTCAGCTGAAAGATACCATTGTGTTGAACACAAAGCAGTCTCTGGCTTGTTCTGTCACTGAATTATGGGAGTTCTCTGCATCAAATAAATAAACAAATAAAACCCAAACCCAAACAATCCCCAAGAGGAAACAGCCCCCTTTTTTTAACATAAGCTTCCAAAATTACTTCAGCTTGATTTTATCAAACTCATTGCTGACTTCTTCCTCTATACTTTCTCACTCTGAAAGTAGTGAAGCCCAACTAATACAGTCAAACACATACAAGATGAAGGAAAAAGAATGGAGATGATGTGTTACCAACAATACTTATTTGAAAAGGGATTCCTGTGAGCTATTAGTTTTCCCAGTATGTCTGCTAATGCTTTCTCATAGATTGTCTCTGGAGAAATGAATCATCTCCTGTCATGAAGTGCTCAGATAAGCATTATTTTTTAAATTTCTTCTTTCCTTTAATGCTTTCATTGCTAATGTGTGTCACTTAGGGCTTTTTATCTATAAAAAACTGCAAGAACAATTGCATTGCCTGCTCTATCAAAAAAACAAAAAAAAAACAAAAAACAAAAAAAAAACACAAACAAACAAAAAAAAAAAAACCACAAAAAAAAACCAACAAAAAAACCCAACCAAAATCACCAGGGTTTTTTGTGCAGCCTGTGAACAACACGAGTTGCAAAGGTTTCTTTTTTTCACCTAACACTATGAAATATTACATGGAAAAAAATAGCATATACTGATGGAGGTTACTATTGATACAACTCTGAAGTTATTTAATAAAATTGTAAGTTGCTTTTTGTCATCATTATTAAATTGTGCAACTTCAGTTGCAGAGCTGGAGACTTTTCCTTACAGAATACTCAGAGCTTTCAGTGCTGGTAATATTATTTGTTTGAGCTCAAATACCTTTTATTCCATTTTTTATTCCTTCTCTATTAATAACTCCACTAAAAATTAGTCAGTATTACATTATTCTTTCATCTTGGAAAGTTGACAGGAGGATGTAATTAATACAAGGCTATGAACCGTAGGGAGAGGATGGGTAGGAATCACTTGTTTGGTACTTCTTCCAAGACAAGATCATGACAGCACTGAATGAAGACAGCTTTGAAAAGACTGGTGAAGACAAACAGTGGTGGTGTTTTACACAATGTTTAGGAAACTTCTGGCATGAATTGACTGCCCTCAGTTTGATAAGATGTGCCAGCACATATCATAATCATTCAAGGGATGCATATGTCATATGCCTGTAGGGATGCCGTAATCAATTGAAAGAGTTGTGACTGGGGATTGATCCCTGAATCCCTTGCCTTAGTTTTGTCATTTTCTTCACAGTTTTGTATAATTCAAAGATATTGCCAAAGAGATTCAAGTTCATAGTTCATGCCCCAGATGCTTACAATCATAATTTAAAATATGGCTTAGTCTGAGAAGTTTGCATTTAAGACGGGTATGTGATGGGTAGGGAATAAAGGTCACAGATGCTTATGTTTGTTCAAGTCAAGCAAGTACAAGTTTGTTGTTGTTTTCTTTTTTTATGTGTTAAAGGCCCTCTCCCCCTCTGAATGCAAAGTATTTGATGAATGGAGCTATAAGGATGCAAGCTTGCCATGCACTTAGCTGCACTTACCTTTTTCTGAAAATATGCATATTTTACTTAGTTTTATTACTCTGACTTCCTAAAAAATCTGTGTGAACTCTTACAGATAGATGATGCGTGTTCTGCTTACCTGTCTACAGATTCTCAGCTACAGGTGAGTCAGACAGAGGTAACTCTACTGTTTGGATACTGTTTGTTGTATGCAGTAGAATTGGAAGTGTGATATTTGGGTTCCTGTTTTCTTTGCACTAGGTGTCCAGTACAATGGAAGAACTTTGTTTTTTGGTCATGGGATTTCTCCAGAAACCACAGGTAACACACACAAAAAACTGCTTAGTATTTTTGAAGCCTGATCTCTCACTGTGCCACTGTCTGCAATGAATTCTGAGGATCCAGTATGCAAAGTGTCATTCAGCACTGGAAGTACTTCTATCAGTTTTTACTCTGAAATGCCATGTGCCAGAATGTAACACCTTGTAAAGACAACAGGGATACTTCAATGTTTGGAAAATTATTTTCAGGTTGCGTACAAGGTATTAGGTATTTCTATTGCTCTAGATTAGAAAAAACTATGAATCCTCCACAGACAAAGAAATTTACTTAGGAGAGTCTGGGGATGAACAAGGCAGTATCTGCTAAATGCATCTAACTCGTCTAGGGCAGAGTAATCAATGCTCTCTACAGAGTTTGAAATTATTAATTAGATTGATAAGCAAAGACATACAGTACATCTGCCAAGGAAGAAGGATATTTCAACCCAGTGCTGAAAAGATTATGCATGTAATCAAAATTATCCACTGTTCTTTTTATTTTAATGAGTAAAAGCCTTTCTACCAACTATTATTCCCACAGGCTTTAGATGAGAAAGACAACACCAAAAGGGTAAGATGTCTATATATATCCTACAATCACACTAAAAAAAGATAAGAAAATCATTAAACTCTTGCCCTGTTTTATAGTAAAACTTCGCCTTTAATTTTTTCAAACAGTTCTTATTTCATTATTCTAAGACTCATGACTCGGGCAACTCAGACATCATGGTAAGTGGCATAGCACCTCCTTATGAGTGAGTAAATGTGTGCTTGTATATAAACCAAGGCAATATTCCTTTTTGCAGTAGTCTCTCCAGCTGTACAGGAAGTTCAGGACTGGGAGTTGCATGTTTACAGTACAGAAGGTGTTTTAATAATATGGGAGAGGATGATTAGTGCTGGAGAGGTGTGGGAAAAAAGGTCTAACAAACTCAACCAAACATTTGCGGAATCCCAACTGAATCTTGATCTCGCAGTTTCAAATTTTAAGAATGAGATCAAATACTTTTTTTAGGTATTGGAACATAGCACATGCAGTGAAACAACGTGGATTTACAGGACCTGAGAACATGACCATAACAATTAGACACTCTTGAAGCATTTTTACTAATTATTTATTAAACCGCATTAATTCATTTGCACATCATAAATATGTAGCAGGCAAAATAGTGTTTAAGTCTCGTTTGGAATTTAGATTATATTTTAAATAAAAAATATAATTTTAATCATGGCCAAGAATTGTTGCTCTAAAAGTATTCTCATAAACCAGCAAGCCAAGTACCTGATCCATTCTTGCTTTTGAAGTGCAAACATACCCTGTTATCCATTGTGCATCTATGCACCACAGAATTTTGAGAGAGTTAAACATATTCATATTTCCTTGTTTCTTAACAACCATTCTTACATGCCAATGTCCATTTTTGCCTTGTTCTTTACATTTCTCCAGAAATATGTGGTGTATTTCCTAGGAAGTGATATTGCTCATATTAGCTCATATTGTCTTCATGCTACAGCTGCTTTGGAGGTTTTAATGGTAATTAAGGCACAGTGAACTGAGGGATTTCTGCTACTGCTCCTGCTTGAAAGGTTACTGCATCCCACTGCACTGCTGTCCTGAATACCTTTGCCACTACCCCCAGAGATTACCACTTTCTCACTCCTTTTGGTTTAGCTGTTCAGATGACTATTTTCTAGCCATTCTCATAACTTAGATGAGATCCATCATTCCTCAGCTTTATAAGCTCTCTCCACTGGCTGCAAGATAGAGCCCAAGTGGACAGCTGGGATGTTCATTAGCTACTTCAATCACATGAGACTCCTACTTTTTTTAGGTCTTATGATCGCATATTGCCTACCTTAGGCAGATAGCAAAAAATGGCTACAAATAAGCAAGTTCTTTTTACCTATTAAGTACAATAACACTTTGGTAACTCTGGTTACCACTTTGGTTACTTTGGTTACTCCATGTATTACTATTCTCTTAATTCCATTACTTTTCTAAGAAGTATTGTAGCAAAAATGCATTTTTTATTACATTTATATGAGTTGAAGGTTTAAATTTGTTAATGGAATACAGTTTTTTATACTTTATTTCTTCCTGTGGACCTCTCTCCAAAATCCCACTTAGCTGTGTTTTCCCAGGGTGAGAACTTAGGCTGCACACAATGCCACTGTGCGTTATCAGGCTGTCTGCAAGCTTGAAGTCTTGTTGAACACAAGGAATTTCATGATCAGAGCTTAGATAGAGTGACCAGTGCCATGGTTACAAATGTCCCTTGAGAATGGATTTCTACTGTACACTGTTCTTTAGCAAAAAATCAGATTTTTTTTTTAATTGCCATTTATTTTGAAGTAAAATGAACTTTTCAGTACAACAGAGGTTGAAGCTGCTAACTTCCATAGTAGAAAATTGTAGAAGTGTTAGTAGGAATACTGTATGGAAATATTCTTAGTACCACTCACAGAGACTGAGCAAAGTTTGAAGAATTCCAGGAGTCTGTAAACGGTTCTGAACTTTCAGTTAGTAAAGGTGAGGATACATAGCTTTTCCCTCCATCACTCTGTGTAGTATAAATATAAACGTTGATGCCTGTTTGTTGTCAAGCTAAAATGTTAAATTTTTTTTTTTCAATTAATAAGTTTCTCAGTCTTCAGTCCTTTTTTGGTGCATGTTTGGCCCATGAGCCAATACTGCAGAAAGAGAATTTTGCATCATAAGGGCCAAATTTCACTGTTGCTCATGTGTGTGTTCGTGTCCTCTCAGTCGTCTGTCCTGCATCCTTTACTGCAACTCGTTCCTCAGCTTAATGAGAGAAGACTGAAGAGATACAAACTGGACGTATGTAAACTTAAACTCTGCATGCCTATGTTCTCACACTTTTTGATTCATTTGCTTTTCTAAAAATGCCCTTGTAGACCTTTCCACTTATATATCTATTATCACAGAACATGCTTCAGGAAAGTTTATCTTGCTGCTGATCTTTTTTCTTCCTCATATTGGGAAGAAAAACAGAACCTGCTGTACATAAGCACATCTACCTCTCTCCCTGATTAGACAAGGAATTGAAAATGTGGGTGAGTGAAGGGGGAAACATGCTCTAATAGACTCATTCTTTCTCCCCAGTTTGAAACAACACCAGATTTTTGCACGGCTTTGATTCCTCTTGAGCTACAGCCTGCCTAATAGGATATGATCTAAGAAAGAAGACTCAAGGATTTTCTTGGCTAGTCAATATAAGAGCCTGAGCAAAATACCTTCTAGAGGGCAGGCATTAAAAAAAAAACCCTAAGTAATCATCTTCATGAATACAGATTTTTCTATGTACATATATACATGCAGATTTGTGAATAAACTTGCATATTTATTATGGCAGGTTGGTTTTTTTTTTAACATCTCCAAAGCCTTAGAAATTTAGAAGGCGGGTGTTACAAAAATGACAGATTCTTAGCTTCAGCTGTTGTCTAATACCAAACTTCTGACATGAACTCAAACAGGAATGTGTAATCTTTAAGAAGTGTCTGGTTGTAAGAGGAAAATGACACTAACCTAAATCACAATTTTTCACTAGTATTTGTACTCTTGATTCCTTTTCTGTTCTGGATGAATTTCTTAGTCTTGCAGCAGCTGCCTATTTTGCTCCTGTTTTCAGTTTTGTTCACACATTGAATAGAAAAAGTAGAAAAAACTACATATGAATACCGTAAGATTCAAGTGGCAACGTACAGAAAAAATTTACCCTTTTGAAACAGAAAAAAAATTATAGTAGTGATCAAATTATAAATACAAGACGGGTATTTCAAATGCAGATAATGCTAGAATGGGAAGAACAATAGAAATAAAAATCCCAGAGATGTTTTACATACAGCAAGAAATTGAATATAATAGTATATGTGATGAACTGAAGTCAGAATTAAAATCAAGACTCAAAAACTATGTATGGTTTAAACTCTGCATCCTTTGAAAGCTTCCCTGGATGGAATCTACTTCTGTAGTTTAGAAAGAACTACCTGGGAATTGTGGGAAGTCAATTCCCATGATTGATGTGAATCATCCTGTTTTACACAATTCTCACAGCATTAGAATAGATCATGGTGTGATTCCTTTCTTTGACACTTCACCTAATGGTATTTACCCGAGAGATCACAGCACCCCAGATTTTAGTTAAGAAATACCCTCATTGCTTAATAAAAGACATCTTCATGTTATGTTCTGGTAAGCATAACACTGTCTCCCCATCTGCAGGACAGACACATCACTCTGATACCAACTGAAGCAAATAAAACACTGTGATTAAGCTTATGTGTTCTCTAATCACGAAGGTCTCATTAAAGCAACTGGATACTTCATGCTTTGTACTTGTTACATTTAAATGGAATTTCTGTTTTCTTCATAATTTGTTACCCTCCTTGCTATATGCATCACTAGGTAGCTGTTTCACCCAGTGGGCAGCATGGACAGAATAGACTATCATAAGCACTGCTCTTTGGGAGTTAATGTGAGAGGGCTGGGTATGATATACATCTTTGAGAAAGTCTGGGGTCTCATTCCTGGGAGCAGCTCAAGTATTTCTGATACTTAAACTTCGTATTTTTTTCCTCTGCAAGATGCAAAAAGCAACACTGTCTGTAGAGACTCTGCTATCATGAAGACACTCTTGTTGTGCCTGGGTAATGAACTCTGGAAAATCAGAGGCAAAGGCTGTTCCTCACTTCTAGTACCATTCATAATCAATCTGAGCTGATCTAATACTTCAGGTGGAATTTGGCTCCATTCATAAGTTCTCTGCTATTTCTACATGACAACGTAAACTGTGTTACTGACATGGAGAAATGCGCATAAAGCATTTAAGGAGTAAGACTGTATGTGTGAAGAAATATTTTTTATAGATACATAAACAACCTCTCTGTATGAATTAATTTACAGCTGTAGATATAATTTAAAATACTTTTTTTTTTCAGGAAGAACTTCAGGGACCTGGAGCGATTCAAAGCAGAGGCTACTTTTTCTACAGGGTATGGTTGGTTTGATTTTTTTTCTTTTTGCTTTGTGGTGAGAGTTACCAAAAAGCCAACAAAACAAAACAAAACAAAACAAAACAAAACAAAACAAAGTAGATAAATAGTTGAATTACAGAAAGAACTACTGTGATCAAGAATACTTTTTTCAGTAGGAACATTCCACCCTACAGGACGTCTCCATATTTGCTCCTGACATTTCCTTGTATTAAAATAAAGGCGTTGTAGGAATTTTTAAAAGTCATATTCCTAGATTTGTGTATGCATGATACCATTCTATGCCTTAAGAAGTCATTGGTTATTTTGTATCTATTTGTCAGAGAAAGTTCTAGCAAATATGGCATCTTGGAAAATCTTCGTAAAGCATTGTTCAACAGGGTGTGTTTGCACATGGGATAAATGATCCCATGCTTACACTCTGTGCTAGGTCTGACCTTGCCATTTTCCTTTGTTTTGACCAATCAGGTAAGAAACTAGACACAGAAATTGTCATGAGACTGAATCTACTCTGTTCAGTTTTTCTACCACAGAGCCTTTTTACTTCACTTTAGCAAAATTGAGAAGGTGCCAAGTCAGGCATTTGAATAGTTCTCTTGATTTTGGTTAGTACTTCTATGAAAATAAGAAAGTGGCTAATGGCTTTAAACAAAAATGTGGCTAGGGTTGTACTAGATGATTTTAAAGGTCTTTTTGCAACCTAAATTATTCTGTATTTCTAATGAAACGACTAGAGATCTGTATAGTTACATTTCTTATGTATCAGGCTTGGGTCCTTAGAGTTGTTATGGCAGGCCAGAGTTATGGGTACTATTAACATTGGTGCATTCATGCTTCCAAAGAAAAAGACAAATCTTTGTTAAGCCCAGCAAGGAATTTTTTATCAGCTTTAGTAGAAGTTGTATCAAATCCTTCACCAGTGCAAAATATTTCTGAAAAACACCATGGTGAAAAGGGAGAAAATCCTTGCTAATATCAAAGAATACAGTCTAGAAAGAAAATCTTTGAGAGTGACATGTATTTGTTTGTTAATAGCAATAAACACAATGCAATAATAACAATCAGAAAGCACATTTTAAGAAAATGCAATAAGAATAAGGATTAATGATCTCTTGAAGTGACTTCTTATGGCTTTCTCCTCCTTATAAAATCATACAAGATAGTCAATTCATTCTTCAATCAATATGCAGTAAATTTTAGAGTATAATTCTCCTCCAGAGGTAGCTATAGATTAAACAATAACTTTTCTTAGGTCTATTTTTGATAATAATCACAATGATATTACTGAGAAATTCACCAGCTTCTATACACATCAAGTTTTTTCGGGCTTTGTTACTAAATTCTGTCCATTTTATAGAATATATAACTTAATGAATATTTATCTTTCAGCCACGTAATGGAAGGAGATCAGTGGATTTTCGTTAAGGAGGTATTCCTCTAATGCTTTTAATAATGATCTACATGTAAATTACTTCATTTTTAGCCAAATAGACTATGATATTTTTTGAGAAGTGGTCTCAAAAGGCCTTTAACTGTGTAATTGGCTTAGATTTCCACCCACAAACTTCTCCCAGATGTGTTAAATACACTTATCTTCAGATGAAATGAACAGAAGCTGTAGGTATTCAGTTCCCAGAACAGAGAGCAGAGATGTGTTTCAGGCAGCAAGAAATGGAAAATACTCCAAGTTTGTAAACAGTTTGGGAAGTACTGATGATGATAAGTAAATCTAAGAAAGAACCGAGTCAACTACCTGTCAAATGAATGCTGAGGAGTAAACTGACATCCTGAAGGTAATTCCCTAATCTTATGAAGATAAAAAACTCACACTGAAACTGAGTGCAAACATAAGGATTTAATTTCAGTGCCTGCAACTATTTGGAGAGATGTAAAAATGCAGACCAAAACTGCTCTCTTATCTAATGTATTTTATTCTGCCATCATTTTTAAATGTTTTATCCAACCTACTGTTATATCAATAGCTAATGCTCTATCTTATTTTTCAGAATTATAGATTCCTGACTTTGAACTGAAACTGGAGGAATGCCGAGTACATGGACATACTGTTTTCCTTACAATAATTATTCATTATTAATATACAATTAGAAATCACTCGGGTGTAAATATTCTTAAACCAGATTCTGTTAAGAGGGTCTTTACTATCTTGATTATATTAAAAGCATATTAAAATTATTTGTTTCCTAGTGTTATGATATTTACAACCACATATAATTCAACTGTAAAGAGTCAGTGTTTGCATGCAACAGACATTGTCTCTAACAATCCTTCTAAGCAAATTTCCCCTTCTAAATAAAGGCCCTCAGCCAGAGAGTTGTTTTAATGAGAATGTTTGCAATCAAGACTACTGTGTTTTTTCCAGAATACATTGTGATTTGTGTGTTTCACCATCTGAAAAAAAAAAAAAAAAAAAAAAAAGAATCTCTTTTCTCTTAATAAAAGGAACTTGAAAAAGTTGCATGTTTTGAAGAAATATCGTGACTTTAATTCAACTAAAATATAATGGCATCCTTTTTTAGGTATTAAGAGCACAGATGCACTATGGTTCTCATTTAGAGGACTTAATTGCAACTGGGATCACAATTCACTTGAAAACTCCAGTGCTTTTGATGGAGACTGAAAGAAACTCTACTCAAAAGCACAAGTTAGTCTTACAATCTTCCCAGCTTCTCTCTCCAAGTTTATTTTCACACCAAAATTGTGTAAATCATGTTGTTGAGGTTGACATTATATTGAAAGTAACTAATCACTCAGAACTAGATGATCTTTAAGTCCCTTCCAACCCAAACCATTCTGCACTTCTGTGATTCAGTTTAGAAGTGGGCTGAAGTTCCTAACATTGTATTGGCTGGTCATGGTTTGAATTGACCTCAGCATTACTACTCCTGCTTCTGCACTTTTGGATGAGCAACGAAACTTCAGAAGGTAGCTGGAAAAATTACAGCCTCAGAGGAAGTCAAATTGAGAAGACTTTTTTCTCTTCTTACCCACTTGTTTTTGCTCTGCATTTTAAAAATTAGGACTTCTTATAACAAAATTTGTTCAATATTTATGGCTTAATTTTAATTATTTTCATTTGGTTATTTTAAAAAGGATTCTGAATTAAACAAACAATGCAGAGAGTGACAAGCAGTATGACATCTAACATGCACAGACAATTAACTTACATAATTTCTTAAAGGAGGCAGTCAGTGTAAGGGAGATTACCATTCTGAATTATTGGTAGCAATCCACTCCTGTATTTCTGTATTTTCCCATATAGTTATAATTAAATAAAGTCCTTTTTTCCCCCTCTCTCTTACCTAGAATTATGGCAAAGTTAATTAATTTCTGAAGTAAATACATATTTTTCTTTCATTAGTTCCACATCATTTTATTATTTTTCATACATTTAAAATGTTTGGTGACTCTGGAGAACAAAAGGTGGACTGCTTTTGTTTGTTTGTTTTGGTTTGGGTTTTTTAGGTTTCTAGTGAAACCATGTGAATGAATGAATCTTGAAGAATTAAAGGAAGCTGAAGGTGGCTCTGATGAGACTGATAGGAAAGCTATTGATATGTACAGGTCTAGTGAGAGATGTCTATCCAGATTGGCAGTGCATATGTCACTATTGCACATGTACATGGTCCTAAAATATAAACTCAGAATCTTTTGAGTAGTAATGTCTGCTGACTGACACAACTTCCTTTTCCACTTTCTACTCTTTTGTAGAAAATTACTGCCCTAGTTCCTCCTAATTTCCAGTGGCACAGAGAAACAGTTTATATCATATTATTCTTTGATGTTTTGTTAGAACAAAATTATTTAGTCTGAAAGCTGGATATTTAAAATAAAGTCCTGAACAGGTCACAGTGGAAACCACTATTATACATCCTCAGTTGTGCTGAAGATACATTGGCTCACTGTATGTTTGGAGGTGTTTTGTGTTTGAAGGGTTATAGTCTCAACACTTGTCCAAGCTACACAAGCAGGGCTCATTCTCTGTCTGCCTGATTAAAGCATACCCCTCACTCTACCACACCAAAGACAACTCTGCCACACTAAAGACACTTTCTGCTAGTCTTTAGGATTTGTGCAACAATGATAAATGTTCAAAGAAAGAAGTTCTGAATCCCATTTTCTCTCTTCTGTTTTGGATAGAGTTTTCTGTGCATTTCAATCCAGAAAGAATGAACAATCAGTTGTGGGTATCTCTTTCCTCTCATGTGCCCAAGAAAAGTAGGAAAAACAAGATCTCATCATATGCAGCTCCAGTTTTGTGATAGATAATGTTTTGTGTCACCTATATGAGGATGGCATGCCATTAAAGAAGAAAACTGTATTTTAGTGGTGGAATAAAACTGTTCAGAATTTTTAATTGATTAGGCAATTAATTTGACTACTATGAGCAAAATATATTTCTTCTTCTAGCATAGCACTAATTTCTGGTACAATATGGTTTCTAAATATATTACTGTAATAAAAATGCAATTTATTATGAATTACTACATAATTACTATAGTTTCACTATATCATACATTAAATTTTCTGTGCTGTAATGGTGGTAGCTGCAGAACCACAGGATCACAGAACAGGTCAGGATGGGAGGGACAACGGTGGGTCACCAGGTCCAACACCCCTGCTCCAGCAGGGTCAGTCCAGAGCACATGGCACAGGGTTGCATCCAGACAGTTCTTGACTATCCCCAATGAGAAAGACTCCACAATCTCTCCGACAACCTGTTCCAGTGCATGGCCACCCACACTATAAGGAACTTCTTCCTCATATTCAAGTAAAACTCAGTGTGCATCGGTTTCTGTGCATTGTCTCTTCTGCTATTGCTTGGCACCCCTGAGAAGAACTTGACTTGGCTCCATTCTCTGACACCCTCCCTGCAGATACTTATAGACATTGATGAGGTCCTGTCAACAGGCCCCCTCTCAGTTTTCTCCTCTTGAACAGTCCATTACCTCAGCCTTTCCTCATAAGAGAGATGCTCCAGTCAATAAACTCGTGTGGTTTTAAAAGCCATCTGTAGATCCCCAATAAACAGTTACTGTGATTGGTTTGCCACTTATTCAAGGTAGATTTTAATGGCTTTTCTATTTCTTACTTCAGGTAAACATTCTTTTGAAGTTTATATTGAAGGAAAGCTCAGGGGAGACCAAATCAATGCCTATAAATGGACAGTTTAAAGCAAACAGCCAAGGTGAATCCAGTGATGCCCCTTGAAGGACCAGAGGATGTGGGCACAAACTGAAACGCTGGAGGTTCCCTCTGAATATCAGGAAGCACTTCTTTTACTGTGAGGGTGACTAAAATGCTAAAATGTTGTAGAGTGTTCTTCTTGGTGGTCAGAAGCTGTCTGGACACGGCTCTGAACAGTCTGCCCAAGGTTGATGTTATTTGAGCTGGAGGGTTGAATCAGGTGACCTCCCTTCCAAGCCCAGCCATGCTGCAATTCTGGAATTCTGTGATACACAGCGCACTGTTCTTAGGCTTAACTGTGACACAATCAACCTTATTCAACTACTTAATAGGACTACACCAATCATTGTACTTCCAGAGTCACTGTGCTTAAGAATTTGGGTTCAGAAAACCTTGGCACCCTGGATCAACTTCAGCAATTGTTGCTATTCCCAACATTTACATGTATACATTTGTAAATATTTTACAAGGTACTCTTTTGAGTTCTGCCCAGCACTGTATTGTAACTAAGAAAAATGAGGCATGCAATCTACACAAAATAAAAAAAGCTAATGTGATCAAAACATTTCCTCTGTCTAGATTCTATCTGTACTTACTGCTGTTGAACTGTTAAAATGACTCAAATAATTCTAGGACTAACACAGTGTATCTAGTAATGTACTCTCAGAGAAAGAAAATAATTCACATAAATATGGGGAAGTTGTGAACCAAAACGATATTGTATAGTTGCTAGAGTATAAAAACATTGTACATTTATTATTTCATTTTTTTATGTGTGTGAAAAGCAATTCCACAGTGGCTTTCAGTTAGTGTAATTAATAGCTGCTTTTAGTTCAACAGATTTCAGTAAAGCATTTTCTTTTTCTATCTTGCAAGTATTTTTATAGATGAAGACTGCCATCTACTGATTTTACATTTCAGTTTTCATTAATTATTTTAAAACTGTCTGGTAAATACTAGTATAAATACTGTAATTCTTCCTTAAACCAGTCTCATATTCAGAATCACAGAAATATTTAGTACCTGCTCTAATGTTTTCTTGCTTCATCTTAAATGATAAATGCTTGTACAATTTGTTATTCAAGTTTCCCAAATCTGATACTGATGAATTCAAAAATTAATTTTAATGTTATACTCTTTAATAAAGATTGGCATAGAAGCCTTTCTAGCTCTACAATTTTAAAGAAAGCTCAAGAGTTACTCAAATAATTTAAGTAATTGAGATGCATTAGATTATTATTTTAAAATGCAGGTAAAATGTTCCAAAGATGCTTATTATTATTTTTACTTTCTAATCAGGCAGCAACACTTGCAGGAATGGAAATGTCTTCAGAGGAGGCAAAAGCATGTGAAGTTAAGAAAACGTTGTGGAAAGCAGCATGCAGAAGAAGTTTACAAATGCTCCAAAGGATGTTTGGGTTATAATTCTTCTTTATTGGTCAAGGTAATTACATTCTTGCATAAGTACAATACTTCAATACAAAGAGTTGAACTGGTAATTAAAAAATCTAGAAAAATTAAATACAAGAGGCTAATGAAATAGCAACTTTTTGGAAGCAATGGAATCATGGAGCATCTGACCTACTCAATTTGTTAATTCAATTTGTGAGAGTTAATCGTTCACTTTTGTTCAAATACATGAAAGATTGATTTTGCTATGCATGCTTATCACCATGTATGTAACCTTACTGAGATCTCTGAGTTTCACTAAGAAAGCGGTTTTAACTGCACTGTTTGCAGTTTCTTTTCTCAGTGGGAGTGGTATAACAGGATTATTCTACCCTTACTTCCCCTTTGACTTGAACAACTCAAAAGCCCATCAGGAAAAGTCTCAATTATGCAAACGGAGGAAAGCTGGGGGACTTGATAGTTTATCGATTGCCCGGTAAATTCTGTAATGGTTGCAGAAGTTGTGACAGGATGCAGCAAAAATGTCAAAGGACTCCCATAATTAGCAACTCTATTAGATGTTTTTGAAAAGCACTGAAAATTAGTACAGAATGTTTAATAATTTCTTAGATTAAGACTGCTTTTTTCTTTTCTTTCTTTTTACGATTTTTAGGAGTGAGTTTCTTCTCAATTGTCACGAATCAAGTATTTTTTTTTTTCAAGGAGCAAAAGGAATAGGACAACCAAATGAAATTGTTAGAATTACAGTAATTTAAATTTCTTCAAGATCTGAAGAAAGAAAATAGTGCCCTTTCTTGATTTTTATGATGGAGAACCAATTCACCATTGCATAAATAAGAACCTCTGGGGAAAATTGTAATCCTTCAGGAATGAGTATGAGTATCCCCTAAGTCTCTCATTGCTATTAACATAACTGGCTCACCTGCCTTTGACCTCCAAGATCCACAGGCCACGACAGCTGATTTAACTTCAGTCAGATACCAAAGACCCTAATTGCTCTAAGTTTAATGGGCTGGAGGGGAACAAGAAGTACCCCGTTGTTTTTGGTGTTTTCTGTGTCTGTTTTCTTCACCAGTTGGTTGGTTTTTGGGGTTTATCTAGTGATTGTAATTTAAATTGTAGCTATGAAAATAGTGAACATGGTAAGGCATGGTAAAAATAAAAATGTACAAAGGTTTCCCTGATATTACTTAAGGAATGGAGAAGTATTTAAATGTTAAACTGAAATCTAGTTTAAATAAATGAAAGTAAAATGTATGTTACAGATTAAAAAATTTCATTTAAACTCTTGGACAAAATCAGTTTTAAAAACTTTGTGGGGAATGAAACTGAGGCACAGTGCTTGAAGTGTCTGGTACCTTTACTAACATATTTTGAAGACCGTGCCTCCTATGGATTTTTACTTCAACAGCTCTTTAAATCACAATGATCTTGGAAGAAGCTAAATAAAATTTGTCCTGCAACTCTTATAACAAATTGAACTAGAAGTAGACTATAGGAAAAGGTACATGTATTCTTCAAATGCTTTAATAACTTCAGTTATTTTACGAATCATTTACATCAGAAGTGTCATTATATTTCCTTATTCTTTTCTAGTATCCTAATGAGTTTATTGGTTAATGAACATCTCAACCTGCTCACCCGAAAGTTTCCAGAAGGCAAGTTTCTCAAAACCATTGTAAACTGTTGCATTCAGGATTACCAGGACAGGTATTTACCCACAATACTTGCATATAAATTGGTGAAATACAAGGGAGGTTCATTGGAATATTTAAACATGGGGGAATGTATCTGAAAGCAGAAGGTACTAGAAATATTTCTAAGTAATTCACATTATGAAAAACGTTTATGTTCTTTGTAATCATTAGATCTAGAGGCCACTTCTTAAAAAAGGTATTTGAAAAGGTATTTGATTATTTTTGAAGGGAAAAAAAGATCTGAAAAAAGCAAAGAAATTGCATAGAATTTCTGTAACTCTGTGGTAAGAATATTGCCTAAGCACAGGTATTTTGCAATTCCATGGTTAGACATCTTACTGAGATAAAGCTGGGTTGGCTCTAATTTTTGTTGTTGATATGTTCATGACTTCATTAAAAGTCAGTTCCTTTTTCTCTTGTGAGAATTTATTGTAATATCAGAATAAATTGCTACTTTTTATTACAGCAGAAGTTGGACAATACAAAAGCCAGTGATGTGATAAAAACGTATTGCTTGAAAAAAATTAATTAAGATCGTAAGTTAGTTCAAATATGGTTTTCTACTCCTTTGGTAAGCCTATTGGTCGATACCTACTGGCAGGTACCACTGCTGGAAGGTTTTATTTTGCAGATTCAAAGAGATAACAAGTAGATGCATTTCAGAGACAATGGCTTATCTACCACTTCAAACTAGAACACCAGCTAGTAATTTTAAATGTAAATAGGTCATCAGGGACTTTAGATACAATTGCACAGTCCCTCCAAGTATCAAAGCTGGCTGCCATAAAAGTAGCATTGCTTCCTCTCAGCAGCGAGCCTCCCTCCCACTACTGCGGCTGCTGCAAGGGACACAGACAGTGTGTGACAGTGGAAGCAGGAAAAGGGCCAAACCCCCCCTTTTGGTGATCCTGTCTCTGTCCAAGTAAAGTGACCACACGGTTGTAACTAAAGCCATCAGATGTGACAAAGCTGCAGCAAAATCCAAGGTAATCTGCAGGTTAAAACCAGATGTTTCTGGTGCTGTCAGTCACACTGTTTGGAAGAAAAGGCTGCAGGAACATCAGCCAATCTTGCTCTACAAGGATTATGTGGATTGTGACAGGCTTTGACAGGCTTTGAAGTCAACATCATTTTAATATTCTGGAATGACGTGAAATTCAGTTTCAAAACCAGTTTCCTCAAACAGATCCTCTTTTGAACAGGCCAGCATGGATTGAAAAGGAGCATACTAAGCAGGTGGTTGTTCTGTGGCTCTGAAGTACACCATGCACGATGGCAATGGCATTTCTCTAGGAAACATGGCTATAGCTAGTGGAAATGCACTGGAAATTTCTGCATTGAAGGCCCAAAGCAGTCCCATCATTCACCAACTCACTTAAGATCTGCTGCTCCTAACTTGACATTGTTTAGAAGTTATGTTGGCTCTCACATAGCCCGTGTGAGTGAATCAGAGCTATCATTACACAGCAAAGTGACACCGATGAGAAGAGCATAGCAATAGTATTTCTAAAACCACACCATCTCTAAGCTGTCCTGTTCCTTCAGGATCCTACAAAATACTGTCAAAAGAGATGTAACATTAAAAATATAACCTCACTTAGGCCACAGCTTTGGCAGAAAAAGCAAATGTGTATCATCTCCACAGCTGTGTTGCCTGTTTTGATCTTGTCAAAGAATAATTTGTTACTGCAATATTGCAGAAAGTAGGTGTTATGCTCCCATTGATGCATGACGCATTGATGAAGGTGAGAAGAGACAGTGCAGCATGCCTACTTTTTCTGAAGAATTATCACTGATTACTAAAGATCTACCTGCAAATTTGATAGAGCTTGATGTTATTTGTCGCCTCCTGGTTTCTTTGCTGTATTCTAGTTCTGATAATTATGCATTTTTGTTACAAATATTCCCATATTTTCTCTTGGATGTTCCATTCCTGCTCTACCCTATTATGTCTACTACATTTCACCATAAGAGCATTTTTATTTGTGCAGATGATAATGTTATTAGTTTTTCTTACACCACATTTTCCTCAACTGAAAGCCAGAATTAGAGTATTATGAATTAGTAAGAAAAATAAGTGTTTTTACTAATGCTTTTCAGAATTCTTCCAGTGGAAAAGCTCATGGTTAGTTCTTTGGGAGCATTACTGATAAAGAAGCTCCTGTCCCTACAGTATCTTTGCATAAGCGTTTGGTCACAATTGTGAATCAAATGGGGAAACTGAACTACATGGAAAATAACCCAGAAAGGAAACTCATGACAACTTGCAGTCAAGTTCTTTATTTCGTTCCAGACACAAACACGAACTAAGCTTCTATAGATACTTTCAGATATATTGCTATTCAGGTATCAAATGGAAAATAAAATCCTTTTAACTGAGAGAAAAGATCTGGATTACTTACACAATATCACTCCTAAGCGTTTTGTTTTACAGAAAATGGTTTGCCGCAATGTTCTGCTGTAAGCGTAACAGGTTTATGTTTAAATAGTCGGCACATATTTATCGAATGGTATTAAAAGCCTCGTACACACAAAAGGGTAGAGGCAAACATGTCTGGTCTCTGACGCTCTGGGAATTTCACCAGCTTATGCACAGAAAACAGACCTCCGCTGGGACGGGTTCGTTGAAGCCCTAAATACCTCGGGACGCATTTCCCGGAGAGGACCCGGGACGTCGCTTGTTCCGCTTTTGGAGTTTGGGAGAACGTGTAACCGCGTTCTGTGCCGGGTTCACCGTGCCGGTGGGGAAGCGTGTCCGTTCAGCGGAGCCCCTTCCGCGAGCTCGGCCGGAGGCTCTGCGCCTGCAGCACGGTGCCCGCGCTCCCGCTGGCAGCCCGGCTGCCCGCCCCGCGGCCCCGGTGCCTCCGCGCCGCCGCCATTTCCTGCGGGCGCGGGGTGAGGTGAGGCGAGGTGAGCCGGGGTCAGGGAGGCGCGCGCCCGCCGCGCCTGCGCAGCACGCGCACCCCTCCCCCGCCCCTCTGCGCACGCGTAGCGGAGGAGCGCGCGCAGCGCGGGGATCACCACCCCGCCCGCTGTGTGCCGTTCCTGCGCACGCGCGGCAGCGGCGGCGGCCCCGCGGTGCCGCGGGTTGCAGTGCGCGCCGGCGCACGCGCGGTGGCGCGAGGCGCCGCGGCGGCCGGCGGCGGTGGGGGCTCGGCGGCGCAGGCGCGGTGGTGTCGGGGGGACTCCCGGGCCCGGGTGCTGCTGTTGCCGCCGCCGGAGGAGCAGGAGCAGGAGGTTCAGTCAGGCAGTGCCGGCGGGCGGCGGGCGCGGGGCTGCGCGCGGCGAGCGACGCTCGCCGGGGCAACGCAGGCGGGCAGCGGCAGCGCGGGTCCAGGTGAGCAGCGAGCGCGGCGCGGGGCGGTGCGGGCGGACCCGCCGGGCCCCGCTGTGCGGTGGCGAGGGGAAGGCGAGGGCACGGCGCGGAGGGGAGCGGTGGAAGTTTGACAGCGCCGTCGTGTCTCCCGCCGAGAACCGAGGGGCGGGAGTGCAGCGGCTGCCCTTGGGCGGGCACGGCCGCGGCCGGGGGCGGGGGGCGCTCGCGGGGCACCCGCTAGGCCCGGTGACCCACTTTGCTCCTGTCACAACTCCCGGGCGCGTCGGGAGCGCTGCCCGCCTGGCCCCGCGCCCGCGAACCGGGCAGGGCGGGCGCGGGACTCCCCGGCATCCCCCGGGCCGTGCCGGGCCGCGCCGGACCGAGCAGTGCTGCGGGCGGCACCTCCCCCGCGGCCCCTCCGCCGCCGCTCCGTGGGGCGGCTCGTCCCGCGGGCGCCGGGGGGGACGCGCCCGGCCCCGCCGCCCCACGCGCGGGGGAGGTTTCCGTGGCCGCCCTGCGGAGCGCGGGTGTTTACACGGCGGGGGGGCGGCGGTCGGTGCCCGCTCGGCCCCGGGCCCTCCCCGCGGCGGGACAGCTCTGCGGGGCCTCGGGCTCCGGGCGGTGGCGAGAGCGTGCCCCGCGCTCTCCCTGCGGCAGGTGGGCTGGAGCTGCGGGGTTGCGTATGCACTTCGTAGGCTTTTTTTTTTTTTTTTTTTTTTTTTCCGCTTTTCTTTTTTTGGTTCTGATAACTTTATTGCAATAACTGCAGCGTGTTCACGCTC
Organism: Phylloscopus collybita; assembly: GCA_027886175.1. NCBI lineage: Eukaryota > Metazoa > Chordata > Aves > Passeriformes > Phylloscopidae > Phylloscopus > Phylloscopus collybita. The sequence goes on along the minus strand of JAJNNQ010000009.1, from coordinate 25,935,774 downwards.
GTAAAACCTGAGGGATTCTCCGTAGCCCCCGGTCCTTTTTCGGGTGTCTACGGCCTTAAACTCAGTGTGGTAAATACTTCGTGCATGCAGGTGTGAAAAATGAACAGCGAGGGACTGGAAACCCGTGGTACTTAAATTTTGTGTTTGGGTTAAGGTGGACCAGGATTTCTGGTTGGTTTCACTTTCAAATTCCAGCTACTTTAGGCCTCGACATGAGTTGGATTTTTTTTTTTTTTTCATGAGGAGGAATGCTTTGAACTAATCGAACACGTGTGCAGTGAGATTTCTGTAAGGCCGTTGTTTTCATGTACTTATAAGAGTTAACCTACCAAGAGCTGCAGGGAAAGTCAGGTATGGTTTTGACTGGAATATGAAGCTGCATGTAGAGGCTGAGTGGCTGATCATTGAACCTGATCCTCTATATCCTTAAAGTAGGTATTTTTTCTTAAATGACTTCCTAAACGACTGGTTGACCAGCAGTGCTTTTGGTGGCAGTATTGACTTGACCTGGCCTGCTTCTTCATTGCTCCAGCTGCACCAGCACAACAGTTCGTGGAATTGTGTCCTGTAACTAGCTTGAGGAAGTGATCCAGGTTAAAATTAACTATCTTGGTTTTCTGTTTTTGTTTCTTCTTTTTAATGTGGTTATAGTTAACCTATGTAATTTCTCTGGCTAACAGGTGTGTCAGGAGGCAAGAGGATTGTTTAAGCAAATACCCGAGTGAAAGAAGTACTTGAGAAATACACCTCGACTGTGGTAGTCCTGGCAAAGTTCAGTATGAGCAGTTGCAGTTGTTTCACAATGTTCCGTTTTACAGAAATAATATTGACTTTGTTTATAAGTATCTGTGGGGTTTGGGCCTGTTATTTGAAATTAGGCAGCATTTGATTGTTGTAATAGAGGGATTCTACTTGAAAGTAACTCTGCTTTTAAATTTTTTAACTGAAACTATTACTTTCCATATGTATCCACTTAAGACACTTCCTCAAACTCGTTACAGACATGGCTTTGAGATTACCAGACATAATGTATTCAGTTTAGGTTCTTTTCATAGAAAGGGCAACTTTGTCTGAGAATTTTGTTGGTAAGGGAAGGGTTACTGCTTCTTAACAAACAATTCAAACAGGGAAAAAACCCTCAAACTTCCGGGTTGATATTTAATAGTTTAAGGTGCCATTCAGCCATGTCTTGTTTTTTATTTCTTCCGCTTCATGTTCTTACATGGAAAAGTTTAACACATTTAGGCAAAACAAAAGAATGTGAGGAAAGCAGAGTGTTTTCATTACTAATGCTTTTCTAAGGACCTCAAAACCTCTGCAGTAGGTAACTTTACTCTCTTGTACTAAGCAGTTTAAAAACTGAGTGGTAATTACCTTAAATTTAGTTTGTAGTGTTGGTTAATTAGCTGCTTAGTATAGAATTTCACAGAAGTCATGAATCTTCATGGTTGGATTGGTCTTGCAAAAGAAATTGCTGCCTTTAAGAGCTTTGAGCTTTTGCCTTTTTTTTCCCTCTATTTTAAATTTCTGCAAAAAGTTGAAGATTTAAAATAATAGTAGAGGTATTGCCCCCCACCTTCTCCACATGTTTTTAATATCAAATGTTTTTAACAACTTGGAAAGTTGTGAATTTTCTATTAAAAACTAATTAACTTGTGTTGAAACTAGTTGTGAATCAAAAATGCGGTTTTCTTCACTAGGTAATTTCCTCATTTGAAAGCAGCTTCTTTTTTATCTATGCTTTCCTTCAGGAGGTACATATAATTTGTTGTCAGTGCCTCATGGTTTCAGCTTAGTTTTATAGATGAAGACTATGGATAGCTCTCAGAATATAAAATTAGTATCCTAATACAGTTTTTAATACAAAATACAATTTAGAAGAAGTGGAATTACAGCTGAAAGTTGCCTTTTCATCACATTGTAATGAGTTTTTCTCGAGGCAAAGACTTTGTTACATCTCTGAAGTAAAGAAAAGTTCATTTTAGTGTTTCAGCATTTTTAAAGTACTAGCTTCCCTATGAACAATGCAAACTGTGAAGGCCAAATGAGAAAGCAGATGTAGAACTGTTTCTGATGATTTGTGATACTAGTAGGTGGTGGCATAGCAAAGTCATTAGTGATTGTTCCTGTCATTCTTACTTTCTGTTTATTTACTTTGCAAAGTATTTTTAACCTTTCAGTGTTAATGAACTGGTTCACCACTGAAGGGGTGGCACAAGACTGGGAGAGTCACCAGGCTGTTGGGAGAACAGTAGCTGTTTTACAGTAGCTTTTTCTCTAGAGGAGGAAAAAAGTATGAGGCTACAGATAGTGGCCAAACCATTCAACTGTTTCTCTCATCTTAAGCTAATCCTGAATTATTGTTAGTAGCATTGGTATTTTTATTTTGGCTTTAGCGGTCTTTCGGAATAAAAGGATGTGTTGGAAGCACACTTTCAGTCCCTTAGCAGAATCTGAAATGAAAGATCTCAGCGTCTCTCTGTAACTGGTGCAAGCAAATTTGACTGTATCCGTTAGGAAGGTACCTCCTTTGCTTCTCTGGGTGATCCACCTGGGGAAAGGAGCTTCCTGGTATAGTTGGTTATGTTGTTAACTCAGTGAGAATCTGTAATAATTTGAAACTCTTGACAGACATGACACTGTTTATTTGTTGTAGGACTTAAAGAATGTGAAATGCAAAATCATGGAAGAGAAAGGAGACTCAGGGCTAAAGCAACTGCCCTGAAGGATTAAATCATCCATCCCTACTGCTGCTGCAAAATTCCTTTGTCATGTAAAAGCCACTTTAATCTTGGCATACCTCACCCCTGAGTGTTTAAATTTATAGTCCTAGTGTTCTTACCATATTTTTTGTGTACATTTTAAATTCTTTATTGTAGCCACCTTTAGAATATATAATCCTATACGTAAAATGTTTTGGTCCTCTGTGGTTGTCATATATCTAATATTATGTGGAAATCACAAGGCTTCACAGATCCTTTTAACAGTTTAGAGCTGCACACTTTGGACTCTTTCCAACTGTTACATTTTGTCATTAAAATTAGTGAATAAGTTTCCTTATGCTATACTGATGTTCTGAGTATTTTATGAAATCATAATTAGTAGTATAAATATTTTAGTAAGTATAGATCCTTAAAAATTAGTTATATATAAGATTCAAGATTGATAATGACTTATATTTAGAGTGTGATGCTTTTGAAGCTTAGTAGATACTATGTGCATTCCTCTATTCATGGTAAAAATGTAGCCAAATTAGGCATAAATGTGGCTACTTCAATGCTTTGTTCTTAAAACTGTGTTTTTGATAATCTCAGAGTATGCGAGGTGGCTTCAGTTTAGAAGCTAATGTCATTTCACTGATAATGACAGCCTGGTGCCACAAGATAAATGGTGTTAGACTATTATACTTTCATAAAAACAGAAGAAAGCTCTTCTTGGAGTAAGACAGGTACAATTAAAGTGGATTTCTAAAATCCACTAGAGTTCCACTAAAAAGGACGTTTGTAGGTACCTCTGAGGTTGTTTTTGATGTATGTTATTTTAGTATATGGCCAGATCCATGAAACAATGTGGAAGAATAAAAATTGATTTAGATGGATTTTGTGTGTCCAGCCCCAAATAAAATTTGTATCCATGTTAGAGGTTTCTGAGTGTTCACTGTAAAGTTTTCCAAAGTTGAACACTGAAGTTTTATTCTCATTCACATCTTCCAAAATCTTATCACATCCAAGCATCTTGGCATCTAAATCTGTTTACTATTCATAAATTAGGCAATCTGTAAATTAGGCCTTCACTTGTTCCAAGGCATGTTCAAACCACACCTCAGGCACACCTATGCAATTGGACTTGGACCAAAACCTTGTGGTGACTCTCCCTTTTATTCAGAAGCACAAAGGAGTGAGGAGGAAGAGGTTTTGTTCATATCTCCTCTAAAAAAAAGAAACGCCCAAAATAAACAACAAACCAACAAAACTCCAAAGTGTAGAACCTCACTTTTCCTTGCAGACAAGATGATTAAAGTCTAATTGGGCTAAAGAGATATACTAGGCTGGTTGTTTTCTTGGAGGAAGAGGAGATGATACATGTTTACACCTATATTCTGGCCTGTGTTCCATTTAAAATTTTGAATGCCATTACGAACTGGAACCCCTGCCTTATGTCTCTTGTTTGCTGCCTTTCTGCCTAAAGAGGCATGCGTACTGCTGGTGTTCCTCTGTCCGGTAAAGCTTTATGTTTTTAGTTTTGCTTCCGTATTCTGAAAATTGCCACTGAAATGAAAAGTTAGGAGTTGATCCAGCTTCCCATTGCGATGCAGAGCCTGCTGAGAGATTGTGAACAGTATTTGGCAGACTAGAGGTTGGCTTTCCAGTTTCTGTCTTCCAGGTTACTGTCTTGTAACCCTGTGCTGCTGGACAAAATGAGAGCATATCTTTTTCCGCCTGCTGGCATGTTAAAAGAATCTATTACACCTGCTTTGATGGAAGAAGCTTAGCTATGACAAGGTGTCATGACATGTCAAAGTATAACAAGGACAGGGACCAAGGTTGTGAGTACTAACCTTACCTGTGTTGCAGGCCTTCAGAAACAGGTGAAGGCAAAATACTGGTTACTTACATAGTTTACATCTCTCTTAACTTTTGAAAGTCTTGCTGAGTTATGCAACTCTCCATGGTTTTGGTACTTAAGAATTGTAGATCCTTTTGTATGGAATCCTCTTTTTGTGCCCTGTTTTAGTGAAGACTGTGCTGCTTGCGTAGTAGTGGTCTTGCTGTGGGACACTTAGAAAATATAAGTGGAATACCTGGGAATGGGCTGATCATCCAGCATGCTGTCAGAGTTTTAAGTGCTTTGTAGTAGGGAGTAGTATTGCTAGTGACCTCATCTACAAGAGTTTTTAGCTTGCAGTTTGTGAGTTTATCTCCATTGCTTGCAGAAGAATGATCCCAGATCCCATAAGCATGTCAGTAATTGCTGAACTGGAAGATCTCCAGAAAGTTTTAGCACTTTCTTCATTGGGGCAAGTATTTGTGAACATAGAGGAGCTAGGCTGGCCTGTCTGAAGTGGCTCTTGTGGGAGGTTAATGTGTGAGTTTCCTAATGTATATTGGAAACACTGAGAAAATACATATTTTTGCATCTTAAATGCTGGTCTTATTGAGAGTAAAAGATAATAGGCTGCTTAATAAAAAAAAGATACTTCAAAACACATTAATACAGCTAATTTAATATTTCAAATTCTGAGAATCCTGTTGCTGTTATAAATAAAACATAAGTCTCTATTTTTATGCTTGAGTAAAGTTTTTAATGAAGTAGTTAATAGTAGTTTCTGGCATTTAAGGGCATTTGAAGTGTTTGGCGGTTATTTCATAGCATGTTAAATGCAATGTCATTGACTGCCTGTTGAGTTTTGGCTATTATTGGCATGCACCCTGGCAGAACAATGTTCCAAGAGTTTAGAGGTTATTGAAAAGATGGTTGTGAATACAGAGAAGGTAGACTCCTGCTGGTGTGCTAAGATAGAAGGTACGTAATTTTTTAATTTCTCTTGCTAGAGAAATGTTAAATGCTTGGATTTTCACCAATCATCCAAAAGCCTCAAGATACGTTAGGATAAAAAACCTGTCTTATTTCAGTTCGGTGGTAACTTTCCCAGACCTTAGTTCCCCAAAGCTTAATTTTGAAACCTACATTTGAAGTTGTAAAAAGATAAAAAATATTTTGCCAAAATCTGCTTATTTCCTTAGCTCAGTAAACAACTAGAAGATTTTCCTCGATTGGAAGCTGTAGGGAGTTGTCTTTTTTTAAGCCTGATTTCCTAAGAAAATGTGATTAATGCTTTTTTCTTGTTTTCTCTCATTCTTTCCTTACATATTCACAAGTAGCTTTTAAAATCGTTTATCAGTTGTAGCCATGTTTGTAGGAGGGATGGAAATCACAGACTGTGATGTAAACACAGATTTTGGGAAAATGGGCAAGCTGGGTAGAGAGAAATGTGTCACTGCCCTCTCTTGAGAGAGAGATAATGCAATGGGAGTTTGGTACTGACCTGTTTATTCCAGCATGCACTGAGTCTGTGTTGGATAGGAGAACAGGAGTTGTATGTGTCATCAGGGCTTGAGGAGACAGGAAGAATATTGGGCTGTTTTGGAAAGGGATGGGGACCAAAAATATCGTAGTGTGACATTATAGCAAAAGAATAATAAAAATAATATTTTTTTTGTCAGCATAAGAACAAAATACAATATTTCCTAAATTGGATTTCCAGTAAACCCACTCCTCTGGGTTGGGAGTTACTTGTTGAAAAGCAGGAGCTGAATTTTTGTCTAGAATGGCATTTCTCAACCTCTTTACTGTCTGGCCTATTAGGTATAATAATAGGTATTTGCATTACCTATTTATCATAATAAACAGCAGACTGAAATGTACTTCATTATGTTCAATTTGAAGATTTTTATCTCAGTAGAGAAATGTAGTGTGTCCTGCTGCTTGGTTTAGAAAAGCTGAAAAACTTAGTAATGGTAAAAGTGAAGAAAACTTTATTAGTTTGTGCTGCTTTCCTTTCTAGAGAACTCTCTGCTGTATAATATGAAATATACTTGTCAAGCCTTTAGTAACTGACTAAATCATCAAAAATTTGAATTTATTGATTTCAAGTATTAAAATAGTTAATTTTTAAAATATTAAAGCAGAAATAGGTGCTTTTCACTTGTGCTTATTTTAAAGTAGTTTTCAACAAATTACAACAAATACTGTAAAGAAAACAGGGTTTTCCTTACTGTGAGTAGAAAAGCAAGTAGCAGCATGAATCACAGCTTCCAAGAACTGTCAGAATAGGAATGCAGATTCTCTCACACACACACACACATACACACACACACTTTCCTGTCAGTTTTAATGTAGTAATGTGATTTAATGAAGTTTTCTTGCCATCCACAGCAGCAACATCCATTATGTGTAATCAAGCTACTGCTAGCAGTTTTGTGTTTGAGAACTACATTTCAGAGCTAGTATGGTAGTGCAACTGATAATTCCTTAACATCTCAGCAATTTTACATATAATATCTTATTATGGAAATGTTTTTGTTGTTAAAATGTTCTATTTCTTTTTTTTATATAGTCTTTTTTCCCAGCTCAGAAGCTTTAGCTAAACATTTTGTGCTGCCCTAGAGCTTTTCATGATGTTTCATAGATAATAAGGTAGAGTTTCAGCCTTGAGAAGCTTGTGATCTGAATTTCACTGACATAGAAAATGATGACAGTGACCTCAGAAAGGGGGACAAGGATTCAAATTAATAAGCAAGTCATAGTGAGTGAATTAAACAGGTTCTCATTTCTAAGAACGTGATAAGATAGATCAGCAACAAGTAATATGAGAATATAGAAGTAAAACACAGTATAAAGCAAGTCCAAATAATATACAGATTTGGAGGAAAAGAAGCAAAATATTTTGCAGGATCTGGAAAGCATAGTGAAATCAGAAAAGTAGTCTGAATCAAGAGGAAGAGTAACTAGAAGGTTTTGTGAAATAGGACAGGAAAAAGATCTACAGGAACTTAAAAATTATGTTTGGTGGGTTTAGCTCTTCTGAAGAAAAAAATATGAGACAGGAAGAGGACTTAAGAATATGCTGTTTTGATCAGTTTGGCAGGGAGTTTAGGACACAAATGCTAGTAGTAAGATTTTCTTTTTAACCCTTTAAGAAATTTAGCTGTCACTCGAACTTGCTTTTAAAGTGAGTGCCAAAACAACAGGCAGCTGTGCCTGAAAATTCCATCTTAGGCATTCCTGTTGCTCTGTTGCTACCTTGTATTACATACATTTTTCTACAAGTGAAGGACTTCAGACAAATTTCAGTACAATTCAAGGTGGGACTATAGAAGTTCTTAATTTCAGTGGTGATTGACATGCTACCATTTTACTGAGTCAAAAGGATTACAAACCTTTTTCACTAAAATAATTGAAATTGCCTTTCCAAATTATTTTAGTTAAATTTGTTCTGCCTTTATATTAGACCATTAGATTTATGGTTGATTTAGATGGAGTTACATTAAACTTTACGTTGGCAACATCAGAAAGGAAAAACAATCTTTCATAAGCTGGCATAGATTTTTTTTAAAAATGCACCTAAACTTCCTTTCCCATAGAAGATAGTTTGACATTTCTTATCTGCATGCTGGTATTTGATTTAAATCATTGATTTCTAACACTAGAATATTTCATTTGACCACTTAGAAAAATATGTAGGTGATAACACTCTTCGTTTTTTACCCATTAGACTTGGCAGTAGATCTTCCTCAAACATTGGCATTCTTCTTCCCCAGGCTGACAGCTTCTTCCTTTTATGTTATATGTATTGGGGGACAAGGTGGTAAAGAACAGGGGTTTAGAAGTTACTTTGTTTTGGTTATTTTATGTCAAAGGAAATCCGCCTATCCTTGCATACAATGGAAAGGGAATATATTTTTGTATGCCCTAAAGGATATACTTGGCCACATGGGAGTGCTGAATAGAAAATATCAACAGTAGGTAACTAGGAGTAGATTTTTCTAGCAGGATTATTGTCACTTAGATGATATTACCAAGTTGGTGCATGTGTATTTAAAACACAGCACAGTGTGTAGGGATACAGAATTTATGATCTGTAGCAGGTGGGGGGTATTTCTTTATTGAATAAGTAGAGTATTTGTGTACAGAAATCTCTCTTTTATGGTTAGCTTTTGCTCAGCGCATCTTACTGAAATTGGGGAGTTTGATTAGTGAGGAGAGTCTTGTGCTGTTGCATGCCATGTTCTCTGAGAGTTTCAAGTTGTGTTCTGAGGTAGTTCATGTGTCCTGTTTGAACCCTAGTACACACAGTTAAGGTTTTATTGATGCATTTTCTTTCCAGAAGATTGCATAGTGTATTATTGCTGTTCTGCAAGGTCATAATACAGTCCAAAGCAATTGTAATGCAATAATCGTAATATTCATATTTTGTAGACATTGTTAACATCTGTAAATTTCATGCTGCCATTGGGCTATTGCTTTTGGCTCGCAGGTTTGGATTTCAGACAGTGGCAGAGCTATGTAAAAGGTGGTATGCAGTGTTGAAGTTCTCCTTCCTGAATATTTACATCAGTCTGTTGAACAGAAAAATTGGGAAGTGAAATAGTGGACAATTTAAGGATGTAAAATGACTGAAATGGCAGGAGGGAAAACAGAAATAATCAAGGGCTCATGCCCAAATTTTTTTTGAGCAGATTAATTTTCATTAAACTCTGGGGTTTTTTGTTGTTTTTCAGAAGACTGTGCCAAAGAACACTTTCACTCAGATGACATCACATTTGGACTACTAATGCTACCCACCCACTCTACAAGGCACAATGTATTTCTAGGTAATTTAAGTAAGTACGTAGATTTTATTGCTACTAGAACAGTAGTGCTTTAAACAGAACCATCTCCTTTTCAACCTCAGGCAAGGTAGACATTCCACTACAATTTGAGATTCAAATTAATGGTGTGTGTGGGCAAGAATAAACTTCAAATAAGCTTTTTATAAGCTTTTATGCTGTACACTGGAGTATGGAATGAAACAACTAAACTGTACCTGAGAAGCCTCGGAAACTAGAAGGAACAAAAAACCCAGACCTTATGAAAGCACTGTCCCCAGCCATGCAGCGTGCTAAGGTGGCCCTGTGCTTTCTGGAGACTAAACTAGTATCTCTCCCAGGGATGTGTTGCAGTGAATGAGCCATGCTCACTGCTTTTCTGAGTGCTTTTTCTCTTTGTTTGTTTGGCTTTTTTTTGTGTGGTGTGGGTTGTTTTTTTTTTAGGGGGTGGGGGGGGGAAGGCATTGCAGATGCTCGTGTTGAGATGACTTAATGCCCCATTCATGTAAGAATATAGCAGAAGAATGCATCTTAATGGGTTGAAGTACCACTGTCTCTGTTCACATGTCACCTTATTTATGAAAGGGTTGCTTCTCCCAGCTTCCTTGATTGGACACTGTGGACATCCTCCAGCTGAGGATGGGCCAGGAGCTACAGATTTTCATATTTGCAAGATTTGTCCATGTTGTATCTTGCAGTAAAAAGCTGATTGCTTTGTGCATCAGTCACACAGAGAGAAGCACAGAACACTAGGGTAGTTTGTTTATGGTTCATCTTTTGAGCAACAAAGGGATTTTGATTCAAGGTATCACGAGGATCATGGCCATGGCCCTCTGTAGACTTCATGTATGTGTTTTTGTATTTTATCTTTCTAAGTAGGTGTTATTTTTCAGGTGCTCTGTTGTTTTTTTGACTGGGTCAAAACACAGTTTTATACTGGGTAAAAAAAAAAGCCAAGAAAGTGATTTATTTACATGGGACAGACATTGTGCCAATCTTACTGAAACAGGATTATTTTGTCTTGCTGGCAGAAAACCTTCCTGTATTCCTAGTGGCTCATAATGCATTGGAGGTGCTTGGTCATGCATGAGGTTTGGTCTTGAATGGAATTACAGGTAGCAGTGCTTGTAGTTAATGATGCTTGACACTTTCTGTTCCAGAACCCTGGTTTTAGTTGCTTATAATTTACTAAGACTTAAATCTCTGTTACATGTCTCCTTCACCTAAAATTGGACTAAATATCAGCTTGTGTCTTAGAATAAGCTGAGAGGGAAGAACATACTGTTTTCTTGATGCAAAAATGCAATGAAAATCATGCCACTGGAAGAATAAGGCATCTGCATATGCAGGAGCAAACACTCAAGGTTTTAGGAGAAACAAATTGTTATGCTGCAGTATTTTTTTCTGCTATTCCGCTTACATTAGACAGCATAATAGATTTCTGAAAATATGTTTTATACCACTTCAGTGAATTTTCTAAGTCCATTTGATCTGTCCAAATCAGATGAGGTAGATATATTCCAAATCCTTTTAGTCATAAGCAGACAGACCTACTGAGCATGTTCTAGCTGGACTGTGAGAAGTAAACAGGCCTAATCTCCTTGACTCCATTGTAGCGTCAGGTACAAACACTGAGTAAGATTTTCTTCTGTACTCTTCGTGCTTTTCCTTAACTTTTTCACCCATCTGCTGTTGATTTGTCCTTCAAATTCTGCTTCAGCAGTATATTTCCATAACTATTGTCCATTTTTTCATTCAATTTTTCTCTATTCTTTGCTTTTTCTCTTTATTGCTACTCTAATATAATTGATCATAATAAATATATAATCATAATAAAATTGATCTTTTTGGAGAGTGCAGGTTATGCGTGGTTAAAAGTTATGAAATACTTGTTTTTGAGCATTCTGAAAACCTCTGTGTATCTTTGATGTTGCTTTTCAAGTAACATTTTTAGAACATGAAGACCATATTTCTTCTGAAATGCAAAGGCAATATACATAAAATTTTCAGATTATGTACATGTGAAAATTTCTATAGTGTTGTTTTTCTTAAAATACAGTTTTTCTTTAGAAATTCCTCTAAAGAGATCTGATTTTTTTTGTTTTCATCTAAATTTAGCAAATGTAGAGAGAAGTCCATTCTTTCATTTGCAAAATCTTCTGGAAATTTATTTGGATGTTGTATACTGAGTGTTAGTGAAACTAGGTGAGTCTGAATAGTTTGGTTATTCTAAGCAACTAATTAATTAATTGTATGGGGAAAAAAGATTAAAGACCCTATTTGTAACTTACAGTTCTTGGAGAAACTCTGGCATATAATCTAAAATCTAGAGGATTAAATTATTATATAAATTACATAGCCTAGAAAAAAAATGGGCAGAGATGAAGCAGTATATTCCTGGCTTTACAGCTAAGGTAAAAAGCTGTGTATACACCAAATAGATTTTATCTAGTGTTTCTTTAATGAAGTTCTTTCATTCCATAAATTGCTTGATTAGCTTTACTTAGTATTTCTTTGTTCCTGTTGCTGTTCTCTGAGATGATGTTTAGAACCAGGCTAATTTCAGTATTACTGTAGACCAATATTCCTGTGTCATTAGCTGATTTTTATCAATTCCTGTAGTTGGTTAGCATGGGATTTAGAGATCAATTTGAGTCATGGCAGTAAACACATGATCATCTTTACCCCTTTTAAATTTTGTTTGAGTTAGGGCAAGTTAAATCACAGTAGCAGTGATTACAAACCTGTCTCAGACTATATTATCTGAATTTCCAGGGAAAAAAACAGTACTGACACCTCTGTCTGAAAGTCCAGAGATGCAAAAATATTTACTTTCCCCTTAGTGTATTTAATAGCACAGGTAATAGGAGGAAATGAATAAATAAATGAGAGAAAGGCTGAAAGAAATAAGGTAGAAACAAGAAGAGAAGTAAAATATTTGAAATGAGAAAACAGGACATAAAAGATGAAGTAAATAAGCAAAGAAAAGAGAAGTAAAGCTTAAGGAGTAGGGTTATCTTTATTTATGTCTTCTGCTGAATTCTGGCACAGAGAAAATAAATTTTTGTGAAAGCAGTAGATGGCCTTTTATAATTATTTTGTTTTTCAGTTGTGAGGCATTATGAGGAATGCTTACAGAGTTTTTCTGAGGTCTGTTAGTGCAATCAAGTACTCTGTTTGTGACATGGCATCTCTGTTGATTAGTCTGGTTTGAAAAGGTAGGGTATAACTCCCATGTATGCATTACAGTTGTGATATGGTTGATTAAAACTGCTTTGGAGAAAATCTCACTGTTGTCTCCCCTTACCACTTGCTTGGCTCAATGTGTTTGAACTACGTTCCTTTCTCAGAAAACTAGTCTGAGAGTTCTGCTGCAGGTGCAGAGTGCTCTTCTGTCTCTACTGGGGACATAGAGTTCTGCATCAATCATGAAATTCCTGGAGAAATTTGAATGGTCCATGTGATAGTGATGTTTGCTTCTGGAGACCAGATGAAATCTAATCCAAAATAAACCCTCTTGAACAGCTAGCATAGGAGTGTCAGCGCCAGCTGCTTTGATCTACTGGTCCATTTCTACAGTCTCAGATTACTTTCTAATGGGGACAGAGCCATAGTTGTTAGCTTTGGTTATAGGTCAGTAGATGAGGACAGTGAACTCTAAGATATGTATCTATACTGCAAGTCCAGACATAAGTTTGGGTGCTGATTTTGAAATATTTTAAAGTGTCAAGCATACTTTTTTCAATTTTGGTAAGATAAGCTGTCAATGAAGCATGTAAATTCAATAAATGACAGTGGTTCAAACAACTAAATTTAACTGCCTTTGATAATTCTGATGGGTTCATTTGGGTTTTTTTTATGCTTATATTTTTAAATTGTTAAACAGAGGAGTCTTCTGATTTCTTTCATTTTATAATTTTTGTATAGAATTTGAAAATATGTATGCTTGCCACCCCAAATGTTTTGCTTGAGCTGCTCATCTGCATTGATAAAACCCCAAAGCCAGTGTTTTATGACAGTCATTAAGTAAGAGCAAGACAAAAAAATGAAAAAGAGATGGTCTTTACAGGTTTTTGCAGTTATTACCATTTTTTGTGCCTTAGCTGTCATGAATCATGACAGACTTTTTTTTTTTTCTTTTGCCTGGAAATAATTCCTCAGTTGTTAAGGTGTTGAAAATCTAAGTAATATTTAGGTCCTGGTGTTAAATCATTTTATCTTGAAATAGCAGTTGAAAGAGTACTCTCCATCTGCCCTGTTTAATTTAAAGTTCAGAGTTTCCCAAGAATTTTTTATGCTCTAACTGTAGTATAATATCCCACATCTAAGCCAGTAATTAGGACTAAATTCAGCTATGTTTCCTGTTTATTAGATTTTTGCAGAATCTCGACCTTGGCTTTCAGTTTTTTTTTGAGAAAATTTCCAACATTTAAGTAAGATTTCTGTTGATAGGGATGTTTAAACCTGCAGTCTTTTAATATAATCATTAAAATCCACCCAAAGCTATTAAGCTTATAACAGTATAAGTAGCAGCAGCATTTTGAAACAGTTTCAAAAAAATCACTGGCTTTAATAAAAACAATAAAATTATTTGCAGTATTATTTAATTTGCTCGAAATTGAGGTATAAGCCTCAATTTAAAATTAAGAATAATGTTGAGAGTCAAAATGTGATTTGTAAGCCAGTAAGTTCTGAGGACTCCTCATTATTTTAAGTAATCTTGCCTTAAGAATATTTCACTGTATGTTGAAGTGCGCTGCTTGTGTATTTTTAACGTGTTTGGTATAAGTAAACTGTTTCAAGTTTTAATGTGTGCTGAAATACCATACAGCTGTTTTCATTACCCTGTTAGAATATGGCCTGAATGTAAAATTCAGGTTAGTTTCAGGGTTTCCTGTGAATATTGATAACTTTTGGTATCCCATTCCTCCACACTTGTGTTTCATAGGCCACTAGCAAGATCCTAGGTCTTCGAAACCATTCTCGCCATGTGGAGAGCAGAAGGGAATTCAGTAAAACCCGATTGTAATTTCTGTTTCTGATAACTGATATATTAATTGTAAATTGAAATAGCTATAATACTTTTATAAATATTTGTTAGTGTTGTTTTTAGGGACTTAAGTGTTGGGTGATCTAAGTCAAGTTTGTTAGGTGTTTGATAGAGCCACCCACTGTGAAGGGCCCTTGGTCCCAGCAATGAAAGTCTCTGATGGTGGGAGTGACTGCCAGAGTGGCTCCTGGATGGTCAGACAGGGAACTTTCCTTAACATTGGGATCTCAAGAGTGTAGAGAAGACTTTGAGGGGCAGGAAATAAGCACTCAGAAACATGTGTCTTGGTACATAGAAATAATACGGTCTGATGGTTCTGTGAAAGAAAAACGTAAGAATTGTAGAAGATAAAAAAACTGAGGAAGGGAGTTTATAGTTACACAAATGTAGCAAGTGTGGTCCTAAGTAGTTGATGCGATTTTTTTGTTGAGTTTTGTAGATGGTAAAAAGGACTAATAGTTCTCACAGAAATAACCTTGAGGACTTGTTTGAAACTTTCAAGAGTTTATATGGGATGTAAGGATGAATCTGAATTTCCAAAATACAAAAAGGAGCTGAGTTTGTGATCTGTTCCCCACCCTCAACCTAATCTTGAAAATTCTTATCTTAAATGTTGTAGTTGCAAAGTTTATAAGAGCTTGGTGTAGAATTTCATGATACATTTTATCTTTCAGTCAATATCATGAGCTGAAAATATTTTTGAAAGAATGGGAGACACATGACAGAATTATGCTATGAGCATAGAATTATTCTACAAGGTATTGAAAGCTGCCATTATAAAAATTCCCAGTGCCTGAAAAGTAATACTCTCTTCATAATTAATCAACCTAATTTACAATTAAATGGACTGAAGCCAATATTTTGAATATGATACTGGTATATGAGAAGAAGGAATTTGTTGTTTGTCTTTTGCTGTTTCTCTGGTGACCCTTAGAAAGTGATTTCAGTAGGTTTTCTGGACTTAGCTTAGCACAAGGTCTGAAAGTTTCAGAGGGAGTGCATGCTTCTACTGCTCAGGAAAATAAAGAAAAAGTGAGAAAATTTGTTATCTACATAAGTAGATAATATTTTAGAAGCACAGAATGTTAAAAAAAATGTTAAATGTTACAGTGTTGCTTCAAACTATAGTTTTTCTTTGAGCTTTGTTTCCTGAATATTCAGAAATGCAGTTGTGTTCAGTGCTCTAATGTTTGAATTAAGACTCTTCCTATATTTCCATATAAGAATATATGCAGAGTGATTACAGTAAAGTTAAATTAAAATTGATTTTATATACTTTTTACTGTTGTTGCATTGCTGTTTCTGTTTAGTTCATGCAGCAGTATCTCTTTTGTTACAGTAATGTGTGATCTTTTCTACCTGAACAAGTCCAGTGACTGACTAAATGCTGGCTGATCCCATTTCCTTTGGATTCTTGCTTGTAGCAGGGTGGCAAAAGGATACTTAGCATCTATACCCAAAGTGGTTACTGAGTGTTTTGCCAAACGTTTCTAGGGGCAATACTAAACTTGTTTTGTCTTAGTTTTATTCATTCTTCAGCCAAAACAAGAGTTATTTCCTCTCTGTATCAATTGCAAAACTCTTCTGTTTTGTTGCTTTTTTGAAGGTTGTGTTTCTGTTTTGGGTTGATTTGGTTTGTTTTGTTTTTTTTTTCTTTGAGTGGGAAGGTTGTCTCCTTTCCTTGTTAAGGCACTTCTTCCCTTTGTAATATGAAGTACTTGTCCTTTGTCTCAAGCCTTGCAATCACGGTAATTCCAGTTGAGCCCAGATTCTTCTGTTTAAAGTTCTGACTTTAAACAATTTTGTAATTCTAAAAATTGTAATTCCAGTGTTTTCTTTAGTGAAACTAAAGTCTGGAATTCTGTAAGTATAGTGTTGAATTTTTATTTACAGTATAAGCTTGTTTTTTCAACAACAGGTAGTTGTATTGAGGGATAAACTGAAGAATCTGGCAGACACTAGAATTCTAGAAAATTAAGTTCTTTACTTCTGTTAAAGCTTGTTAACCATAGGAATATAGTAGTAAGCATGTTAATACAGAATTGTGTTTTGCCACATATTTTTTTGATAGAATCATAGGTTTGGTTTGGAAAAAACCTAAAAGATCATCCAATTCCAGTCCCCCTCCCCCAAGAGTAGGGAATGCCATTCACTAGATCAGATTGCTCAGGGTCACATCCAACCTGACTTCAAACACTTCCAGGGATGAGCCATGCACAACTTCTCTGGAAAACCTGTTCCAGTGCCTCAGCACCCTCTGAGTAAAGAATTTCTTCCTAGCATCTAATATAAATCTTTGCTTTTTTAGTTCTAAGCTGTTCCTCCTTGTTCTGTAATTATCTGCTTGTGTAAAAAGTTGCTCTCCCTCTTTTTTTAAAGCCTCCTTCAAGTACTGAAAGGCTGCAGTGAGGTTTCTATGGAGCCTTCTCTGCTTCAGGCTGGAGAACCTCAGCTCTCTCAGCCTGTGTTAAGTAGGAGAGGTGCTCCAGTCTTCTGATCATCTTTGTGGCCTCCTCTGTGCCTGCTTTAGCAGGTCCATGTCTGGTTTTGAGGATCTGAGAGCTGCATGCAGCCACCCCTTGTTATTGGCTTTCATCTGGGCATAGTCATTGACCACAACTCTCTGGCTGTGTCCATCCATCCAGTTAGTTTTCCCTCTAATAGTCCATTATTTAAATCCATGTCTCTCCAGTTTGGTAGAAAGGATATTGTGTGGGACCATGTCAAAGGCCTTATAGAGGTCTAGTTAGATGACATTGGTTGGTCTGAACCTTGTTGGCTGTTGCTCCATCATAGAAGGCCACCAGATTGGTCAGGCACGATTTGCCCTTGCTGCCTGTCTCTGATCACCTCTTTGTGTTGTATGTGCTTTAAAATTGCTTCCATGATCTTCCCAGACACAGAGGTGAGGCTCATTGTTCTGTGGTTCCCTGGATCTTCATTTCTCACTTTTTTTAAAAATGGGACTGATGTTTCTGTTTTTCCAGTCAACAGAGTTTTTGTCTGACTGCCATGGCTTTTCAAATACGATGGGGAGTGGCATGGCAACATCATCTAGTCAGATCCCATTGGTTTGTGACTGTTCATTTTCATCAAGTGATCCCAAATCTGCTCTTCTCTTACAGTGGAAATACTCTGAAATGACCATCCCCTAGTGCTTCTCATGTTACGTTTTGTTCTTTTTTCAGCTACCTCATTCATTTTTCTTTTGTTAGCACTTTGTGGTCTCCAAAATAATGTGCAGGACTTCTGGGGAGAATGGTGGGTGGAGATAGGGAGGAGGAGCTGCTTGTTTGGTGATTTTTGACTTGGACTGCACTTCAGTGTTGTAGCTTAAAATTTCCCAGCTGTCTCATTTTATGGAAATGTGAACTCTCACTTCTTTCTTTTTGAAGATGCTTTCCAGTGAAATATACTGCCTACTCCGTTTTTCAGGCAGGCAAACAGTCCACTCTTCACAAAAGCTTTACAGAATAATTAAGTTGTGCATGAGTCACCCATGCTGGGAAATTTAGGCACCAGAAGCACTTCCACAGCTGCACAAATCATAGATTGTGCAATCAACTTGTAAAAAATAACGTGGTGACTAGCACTAAATATTTTTAGAAGTGTTTTACTTACATGTATGCTTTTCTATGTGATATAGATAATTAAGTTTCAGATAAAATATTAGCTTTCTGAAACACCTGTCGTGTGTTCTTGGATGTTGCTGTTGGCAACATGTTGCTGTTGTAATTTTTTTTTTAATTATGTCCGTTTGGTATTTCTGTACAATTTTATGTGTTACAAATAACTGCTTGTTGGTGTAAATCATTCATCAAATTTTCTTAGTTTCAAATTATTAATTTAGAGGAATATCCTTGTATAAGTGTCTGTACTGAGGATCATCCTAAAACCATCCGAGTTGATGCTAATTAATGTGCTGTTTGATAAATAGGTTGACAACTAAGCAACACATCAGGTGTATATATATTTAGGCTCTGCATGAGATTCCCCTTGACTCTAAGGGTGAGTTCTGGGTTTGTGTTCCTAGTCAGAAGCTGATCCATCTTATATGGATCAGCATGTAAGAATAAGTTGCATTCTGCCCAGAAGTTTAATTTGTCATGGATTGTCATGTGAGAGGCAACAGCGCATGGGAGAGTAAAGATGTTTAATTTAAATATGATGCAGGCTTCTCAAGTAGTAACTACAATGCTTGTTTCCTTGAGCACAGGTTTGAATCTTGTTTTTCCTAATTTTGCTCTCCAGTTGTGATTTAACACATGACTTAGGTCAACATGAAAGGCCACTGTTGCCACAAGATGTCTAACTTGGTGAGAGGTTTGCTGGTTCCCCTTCCCCTGTGCCAGCATAGCTTTTGAGCAGTCTTATGGTGAGACAAATGTAGTTGATTTAGCTGAATGAAACAACATGTGGGTTAGTTTGGGGCTCAACCAGTTTTAGGCTCTGTTGACTGATCACATATTAATGCCAGCTGAAGAGAGGGAATTTAATGTGGCCATGGAAATGAGGGGTCAGAGTAATGATCAAAGGTTAGCATTACACAGACTTTTGGCTTGATCAAGGAGATAGGTAAAATTGCTTACAAACATAAGTAGCTATTAGGGCGTGAAGTGCCTGGTCTCTGTAGCCATGTAGTTACTGGTGAGGTCGGTGGTGTTGCTCTTGCTATCTTTCATGTGGTAATTCTTCATCTGTGGACAGATTCAGAGGAAGTGCTTAGTCTTACCTCTCCCACATTATAGGTAAATACCACGACCACAAGTTAGGAATAAAACTTTGTCTCCTAGTTAGAGAAAACCAACCAACGAAGGAAAAATGGGCAAAACAAAACAAGCAAAAATCTCCCAACAAAACAAAACCACCTACAAAAATCTCTTGAGTTCGTTTTGTTTAGTTGTCTGGCATGGTGTGCTAGTTCTCCTCTGACCCCTCCATCACTTTTTCATGTGGTCATAACTGAGGATCAGTGAGATGCTTCTGGATATGCTAGATAATTAATGTCCCTTAAAACTGATTTAAGACTCATAAGCTATGTTCTTTATGGACTGCAAAGGATGAGGATGATGCAGGGCAGCAAGTAAGATTACAGCCATGGATTTCAGGAGAGCTAACTCTTGCCTCTTCAGGGATCTTTTTGAAAGAATCCCATGGGAACAGGAGTCCAAGAGAACTGGTTGTTACTCAAGCATAACTCCTTTAAGGCTCAAGAACAATGAGCAAGAAGTTGGACAAAGAGGGCAGGAGACCTGCATGAATGAACAAAAAACGGCTGTTGTTTTTCAAGTGTAATCAGGAAGTACATAGGAGATGGAAGCAGGAGCAGGCTGCTTGGAATCAATATGGAGTGGTTGTCAAAGTAGAAACAAGACAGGAGGGGCCAAAACCCACCTGGAGTTAAATCTGATCGAGGCTGTCAAGGACAACAAGAAGGCCTTCTTCAAATAAATAACAGAAGAAAAACCCAAGATAATGAGGACCTCTTACTAAATGGAAGGGGACCCTGGTGAGAGAAGATGGAGAGAAGGTGGAGATGTGGAACGCCTTCTTTGCATTGGTGTTCACTGACAAGACCAGCTTTCCAGAATATCTGACTCAGGAGACCAGAGTAGAGGAGTGTTGGAAGGAAGACTTTCCTTCAAGGAGATCAAGGAGGATTGAGTTAGAGAACACTCAGGTAAACTGAACATTGTCAAGTCCATAGGCCCTGATGGATTGCATCAACAAGTGCTGAGAGAGCTGGTGGATGACAGCATAATGAGGCTGCTCATGAGAGGTCAGGGCAATCAGGAGAAGTAGCTGAGGACTTGGAAGAAAGCAAATGTCACACTGGTCTTCAGAAATGGCAAAAAGGAGAACCCAGGATGAACTACTGGCCAGTCAACTTCATCCCAGTCCCTGGAAAGGTGATGGAATGTCTGATTCTGGAGTCCGTCTCCATGTGGGTGGCAAGAAGATGATCAGGAGCATGGATTCACTAAGGGCAAATCATCCTTGGCCAACCTGATTGCTTTTATAATGAGGCAAATACCTGGAGGGATGAGGGGAGAGCAGTGGATAATTTTTAACCTCATCTTAAGCAAGTCTTTCAACACTATATCTCACAACATCCTTGCAGGCAAACTCAGGAGACATGGTCTAGAGGAGTGGATGGTGAGATGGATTGAGAACTGGCTGACCCCAGAGAGTCGCTATCAGTGATACAGGGTCTGTTTGGAGGCATGACACCAGTGGTGTCTCCCACAATTCAATATTGGGAATTGTTTAACTTACTCATTAATGACTTGGATGAAGGGGCAGAGACATCCTCAGCAAGTTTGCTGATGACACAAAGCTGGGAGGAGCAGCCAATACCCCAGAGTGCTGTGCAGCCCTTCAGAAGGGCCTTGACAGGCTGCAGAGATGGACAGAAAGGAAATTCAGTGAAGGCAAGTACAGGATCCTGCACCTGGGGAGGAGTAACTGCATACACCAGCACAGGCTGGGGATTGATCTGCTGGAAAGCAGCTGTACAGGGAAGGACCTCAGGGTTCTGGTGGACAACAAGCCGTCCATGAGCCAGCAATGTGCCCATGGGGATGAGAAGGCCAATGGTGTCCTGGGGTGCATTAGGAGCATTGCCAGCAGATTGAGGAGGGTGATCCTGCCCCTCTGCTCAGCCCTGGTGAGGCCACATCAGGAGTGTTGTGTCCAGTTTTGGGCTCCTCAGAACAAGAGAGACATGGAGCTCCTGGAGGAGGTCCAGTGGAGGACAACAAAGATGAGTAAGGGATTAGAGCATCTTTCTTGTGAGGAAAGCCTGAGGGAGCTGGGCCTGTTCAGCTTGGAGAAGAGACAATTGAGAGGGGACCTTATGAATATATGTAAGTATCAGCAGGGAGACTGTCAAGAGGATGGATTTTGGCTCTTCTCAGTATTGCCAAGCAATAGCACAAGAGGCAATGGGCAGAAACCGATGCACAGGAAGTTCCACTTGAACAGGAAGAACTTCTTTACTGTGCAGGTAAACGAGCACTGGATCAGGTTTCCAGAGAGTCTGTAGAGTCTCCCTCACTGGAAATCCTCAGGAACTGTCTGGACACAACTCTGTGCCCTGTGCTTTAGGATGACCCTGCTGGAGCAGGGAAGTTGGATGGGATGACCCAGTGTCCCTCCCAGCCTGACCTGTTCCGTGATTCTATGATAAAGGCATTGGATGCAGAAATAATTTGCATAACTTCTTACAGAGCCTCTTGGCCAACTGGTGACTTTCTTGATTTCTGGAAGTTTTAGAATGGCATAATGAGAACAGAGCAGGAAATCTTGACTGAAGTTTTCTCTTGATTAGTCAGAATTCTTTATGTAAAAAATGTGTATGATCATTTGAATGTAAAAGCTAATAAATCTTCATTTGGTGGTTTTTTTTTTGGTTTAGGATAGAATTTTAGAAAGATTCATTTGTGTGAATTTCATCATCTCTCTTTTGCTCCCTTTCCCACCTTTTAAGGCATATCTGCATGCTAAAAGTCTGGCAGTTGAAGTGCTCACGTAATGTGTAGGCTCATGTATTTCAGGAAGAGTAATTGAGGTGGATAGCTGAGCGTTGTTGCAGTAATAATAACAACGTTAAAGTCTCATTTTCTAAACTTAAGCCTGCATTTATATCAACACCAAACGAAATTTTGCATGGAATGGAAGAAGAATTTCCTTGGTGTTATTTTGCTTTGAATGTGTAATAATTATGTCTGTTGAAATGTTAATTAACTTTCTCCAGGACAGTTTTTAAAAAGTAGTTCCCTTTTATTATTGGGGTAGAGGAAACCCAATGTTTGACTCTTTAGTCTGTCTCATTTCTTGGTGAATTTTCCTGTTTATTTTCCAGTATAGGAATTAAACATTTAATATATTTTTCTTCTTTGGCTTGATTTATTAGGATTCTTTGTAGTATTTTTGCTTTGATGAAAATGTGACAAACCATTTTAGAAAACTTGATTGTTAAACTATTGTTTGTGTCTGATACAAAACATCTAAAATTTGTGATGCTCAGTTTCATAAATATGCACATTTTGAATTGGATTAATTATTTCAAAGTGTCTTTAACTCCAGGAGAGATATCTTGGTACTGTATTTTAAAGTTTTTTCTTTAAATTTCTGTTGATATTGAGAAACCACCAAGTGAAGATTTTTTTTTTATTGTCTGGTAACTTTATTCTGCAGAAAAAAATTGATTTGTGTGTAGTAAATAGTTTTCTGGGATAGTTACAATATTTAGTGGGAATTTAGACTTTAGAATGTGTGTGTAGAATTTTTTCACCTTTTGAGCTTCTGAAAAAAACTTGTCAGTTTCTACCTTCTCAGTTCCATCTAAGAGACTGGAAGAAAGAAGCTTGGTTTTATTTGTTCATTGTGAAATGTTCCAAGTTTAGATGGGTCCTGTTAGAGTATAGCAGACTGCAGATTTTATACCATCTATAGCACTTTTTTCCTCAGCGTTGTGAGCTTTAATTTAGGATCTGTTCCTCAACTGGCTAGCTGACTGCAGGTTTTATATTTCCAGAATTCCATTAAAGGAAAGGGAGATTTACACAGGGATGTGAAAGTCTTTAGTTTTGAATTGTAACACTAACAGGTTAGTAATTAGCTTCTCTTGACCTCAGCTCCTGTAGTGAAGTACTAGTTTTGTGTTAAGCACCATTTAGACAGGTGTACTTTTAAGCCAGACTTGAATATGAAATACATATTGTATTTTAGATGTGCAGCACAACACAAACTCAAGTCTAACTCAGGGTACCCTGTTATAAAACTTAAGAGCTTCCTGCTCTTTGTAGAGGGGTACTGTTTATTAGCTGTGCCAATTTTCAAAGGTAGATGGAGCCACACTTTTAAAATAGTCTCTTTATTATTTTGTTCTTATTAAAACTGTGTGATGTGTGTTCTTTTAAACACATAATTTCACAAGTCTGCTTCACTATGTGGCCAGAGCTAAAGGGGTACTCGCCTCCAGTGAGAGCCAAGGAAGGGTGGAGCCTTAAGACCAGTTGCACATGATTTGCAAACATTATTTCTACCACTCACTCATATAGCTTTGTTATTGAAGGAAGGGAATATCTCGTAAGGAACTGTGTATACAGATAACTGAGAAAATATTTTGTGAGACTACAGAAGATTAGTAACTGTTTCTGATGGTTAGGTTATTAAATGCTGCCTTTCAGATTTATCTTATAAACCTGGGCTTGTACTATTTTTTATTGTGGTTTTTTGTTTTTCTGATTTGGGGAGCTTGTTCACTGACGACTCCAAAATTTTGTATTGTTTCATGTGGGAGTCCAAGGCATTCCTTTGAATACTCTGGACAGACAGAAACCTGAACAACAAAGTTTGTTTCAGACCCCCCTGTACAGGGGGGTCTGAAATCTGTACAGGGGGGTCTGGGATGTGTACAGGAGGGGTGTTGGAGACCCTGGCACAGAGCCCAGAAAGACAATGGCTTTGACTTTAGTCCATGGGAAAGACTTCCAACTCTGAGAAGGGAATTACAAGCCACAAACTGTAATAAAGAATAGTGTAGTTTTCACATTTGGGTTTCTAGAATAGGGGTGAATGGGGACAAGATGGAGGATTCTGGGCGGTGCCCTGGGGTCTTCTTCTTCTTCTTCGTCTCCATCTTCTGCTGTGACGGTGGCACAGAGTAGCTTTAGAGAGATTGGATCAGTGTAGAAATGGCCTGTTTAGTATAGAATATAGATATTGGTGTGAAATTGTAAATAATTGATGCGTAATAATCTGTATAAAAGATGATGAGCCTCCATCAGAGGAGGAGGCTTTGCTTGGTGCTCGAGCTGGGCAGACCTTGGCCGGGCACAGGGCAAAGAGAAAAGATAAGAAATAATAAACAACACGAAAAACCTTGAAAAAAGAACATCTGAAGACTCCAGTTTATTTCTGCGTCTGGCTTGGGGCTTTTCAGAGGGCAGAGGACTCTAAACCACCCTAATCTTGGGAAACCAGCCAAACCCGAGAGTATCACTTTCTTCTAATGTCTATTAGCCATTTGATGGAGGCACATAAACAACACCTCAGGTGTTTATAAGTGTAGTTAGTTGGAATCTTGGAAGGTGAAGATAATACAGGAGCCTGGAAAAGGATGGAGTGGAAAAAAAAGCCTGGCACGGTGCTTCAGCATCCTGCAGCCAAGGACCAATTATTAAACACCTGGTAATCTGAGTGCTTTCCTGGTCACCCCCAAGGAACTGGAGGGAAGCCAGGCTCAGGCAAAGAGCCCAGATTGCTAGTGAATTCCTGGTGAGGTGGCAGGTCTGAGGATGTTTTGAGAAGTCAGTTTGGTGAATCAGAGAATAGATCTGTGAGGTACATGGACAAGTGTGGGCCAGGTTCAAAAGTATCATAAAATAGTTTAGGTAGGAAGGCAGCATAAAGATCATCTGGTTTCAATGTTGCCGTTTTTCCAGTCACCTGGAACTTAGCATGATTGCCATGACTTTTCAAATATTAGGGAGAATGGCTGTGCAGATACATCAACCAATCCCCTCAGGACTTCAGGATGCATCTTATCAGGTGTCATGGACTTATATACAACCAAATTCCTCAAGTGATCACAAATCTGATCTTCGTTACAGTGGAAGGGACTTGGTTCCTCTAGTTTCTGTCTTGCAGTCCGTCCATTCAAGCAGTGTGGGAGGAGAGGCTGCAAGCCAAGACTGAAGCAAAAAAGTTTTGTACCTTAGCCTTCTCCTCATCTGTTGTTACCAGTTTACCAGCCTTGTTTAGTGGGTGTGCTCACCTTCTTTGACCTTCCTTTTCTGGTTAATATATCTATGGATGTTGTTCTTGTTATTCTTTGCATCCCTTGGCAAGTTCAGCTCCAGCTTCGCCATGGCCATCCTCATTGTCCTGGTTTAGGGCAAATTTGGGAGGAAACCTCCAAAGCGAGTTCCTCTAGAAAGCAAAACCCAAACGGCCCCTCCCCCCAGCCAGTCCAGGAAAAGAACTTCCTTGGAGAAAAGTGGAAAAAACTATTTATTTAATAAAGAAGATGCCCACAAGCACAAAAAAAAAAGAATAACATGAAACAATAAAACCTCTGGCTGCTCCGCAGAGCGATGGCAAACTGAGGCAGTCCCTGCCGTGGGTGCAGCTCAGCTCCCTCAGTCTCTCACCAGCCCCGCTCCCTCCGCAGGGCCAGGCCCGGCGGGCCGCAGGTGCCAGCCCTCGCTGCTCCTCTGGGCTTTTCAGTCCAGAGCAGATTTAAACAGTCCCAAGGAAAAGGGAAAAAACAGTCCAGGGAACTTCTCTGCATCAGCTAGCTACAACTAACTAAAATCACAGGAGATCTCTGCCCCACCACTGTCCGTGCCTCAGATGAACGCCGCAGCCGGGCCGTGTGGGAGTCAGGCAGTTTTCTCAAAACAAACTCCGCGCTGCTTCTTTCACCCCCTTCGCTCCCAGAACCATTTTAAAGGTACAGAACTTAATGTACAGCACATACAGAACAGACGGTTGGGGATACAAGCATCATAAAGTCACCCTGGGATACTCATCCCATTTCTTCACAACTGGACTGCGTCCCTCTACTCTTCCTAGGATACCTGTCCAGGGACAGAGTAGAGGGATGCGTTTCTTTCCTGACCTTTAGTTTGACCAGCAGTCCCTTCACATTGTTGCTAGATTCTTGCCTTCCTTGCCTGATTTCTTGTACCTGGATATCATTAGCTTTTGTGCTTTATGGGGCACATTCTTACAGATCTGCCAGCTCTGTTGTTCTGCCTCCCTGGTGTTCATATTGGCTAGCTCCAGAGGCCTAACATTACAGCTCACCTGATTCACATCCTTCAGGACTGCAAACTTTACCACGGCTACAGTGATTACACTGTAGCCCAGGTAAAGGCCTGAGGATTGTTTGAGCTTTCTTGCATGTATCTGTACTGCAGCCTGGACCAAGATTAGGGAGCTGCACTGTATCAGGGAGGGAGCTATGAGGGCATCTCTGTGTTGAGTGAGGGGAAGGATACAGACTGCAGAGAAGGGTGGAAGTGTGGTCACAGAGCAGCCGCAGAGATCCAGAAATGATCTGGAGCAGAGGAATGATGGGCAGGGTTGTCTTCTTTTTCTGTGAGCTAGAGGGATGAAAATTGCAAACTGTGCTCAGTCCCAAGTCCTAGAGAAATCTCTCTCCTGATGGTGGGACAGTCTGATACACAGAACATGCAGGAAAGAATTGCTTTTTCCTGTAATCCTCCTAATTCATGTTCCTGTGAAGATACTATTTGCAGCAACTTTTGAGCAAATTTGTTTGAGCAGCTTGTTTAGGTCCCTTACCTTGTCAGGGAGTAGACCAGGGCACATCTGTGTGACAAACCATTTCTAAGAACTTAACCTCTCTTTACCTCTGTTGTTGTGTTTTCTGCTACTCAAGGTGATCCATAGCCTCTTCTACCTGCTGTGGACTGTGTACGCAAATAGTATGCACTCTTGCAAATGTAACTATAACTCAACTGAATTGGTGATCTCACTAACTGTTACCACAACAAGCCTTCTAACAGGCATTTAGTCTCTCTCCTGTAGACTGCTTGGACTTACCCTCTTCCCAAAAGTCCTTCAGTAGCAGATATGAGACTGTCATTCAGGTAATGGCAACCCACACCATCAGTCTTCTGTTCTAGTGCACTTTCTCCGATATATATCCTTGAGTACCCCCTGAAAAGGTGATGGACGTAAGGAGGCTGCTCATCTACAGCAGACTACACATGGCCATTCACAAATTTTCCTATTAAAAACCATCTGGGATCCATCCGTACTAGAGGCAGCCCTCTCATCGGTTGTCCTGTGAAGTACTGGAAGATGAACACCTGCTGCTATAGCATGTTTTATCTAGAAAATGACATTTCTAGGATGTGTCACCTCTTCTGCACAAGCTCAGACCAAAAACTGATTTGTTGATCTGGTAGAGGAAAGTTTGCAGTATGTGACTGTTCCCAGCTGCTGGAATAACCTGTTGAGCTGCAAAGTTTGAAACAATGTTCCTTGAAGTCCTATCTTTCTATTTTATTTTTTTTTCTTTTTTTTTCTTTTGAGTTAAAGAAGGAAACATGTCAGTTCTAAAAACATAGTATTTTCACAGACAGCCTTTGATTAGCAAGGAAAGATTAGTCAGTCATTACCCTAATTTGTTTCCAGTATTTAATACCAATGTACATTCCAATATTGATAATAAAGTTGGACTGAAGGTACTGAAATTCTTTTTGTCTAAAAAAATGCATTTTTTTTTCCATTAGGTTGGATTATGACTTTTTACCCTGTGACTTATTCAGAACCCTTTTTATTTGGCCAAGCAATGACTTGGGACCCGATAACTTATTGCCTCTTCGTGAGTGATAAGTCAGCATAGTGCAGAATTTGCAGTGTTGCTAGTTTTTGTAATTTTTCTACAGATTGGGCAATTTTGTGTAGTAAGGGTTTGCACATCCAGAGCAGCTGCTAAGATTTTTGATTGAAGACCTCAGCTTCCTTTAGGATAGCAAGTTTTTAGCTGCCTTGGTTACAGAAAAGTTGGAAAACATGCCTGAATGTGTTCAAAACACATAGTATCAAGCGACAGACAGACATAATTATTTAAAAAAAAAAACCTAATCAGTTGTAGAGACAGAACAATGACCTTTGAGCACTTGTGGCTGCCAATGCTGGCATGTAGGCGTTTTAACCTTTCTGTTGGCTTTCAAATGCATGCCATTTCTACTGAGTTAGAGATCTATGTGGTTTTGGCAACAAGAGCTTTTCCACTGTGATTAGTTTCTCTTTTGGTCTGATTTAAGCTTGCTTTTGTTCATTTATTATATAAATAAATGAACATATTCCTCTCCTGCTCCTCTTAAAATCATTTTTTGAAATATGTGTGAGAGCTCCCTTTTTTGACATTATGAAAGATGGTTCTGTGATTAAGACCTGTGACGTTTGTCTTAAGCGTGTAATTGTGATTTAGAAGAAATTTACCTCTACATACGGCAGAGAGGAGGTCTAGAATTTTCATCCTTAGAACTCTGTTAGGCACTGGGTGAGAGTTGGCAGAGTTGTTCCATTCCAAGCAGTTTAAAAATAATGGTTTCATGTTGCAGACTTCCATGGGACTCTTTGTCACTATTAATGTTTGCACTTGTCAAATGGAACAAAACAGAATAGGAGAGGAGGCTGTAAGCACCTTAAAAAGTAGGTCAATGGGCCAGCAGGTTATTTGGCCAGACAAGAATGAGTGGCTTCACTGAATCATGCTGTAATTGTTTTTCTCCTGTTGGCAGATTGTTCTGCTATGTTCCTTCCTATATTAATACTTGCATCTGTATTTTAACCACTTGAGAACCTCTCTTAGGTGTGGGAGAAGGCACTTAACTTTTCAAATCAAATAAGTGATAATTCTGGTGTTTTCCATAAAAGTCATCAATGAATTTACGAATAGCATAACCTTAGTTTATAGATCCCAGTTTCCTTTTTAGAATTTAATATACTTTAAAGTAAAATCTTCTAGAAATGGAAGAAGTACATGTTATAGTGGATTTGTTTTATTTTAAGACCAGTAAATAAGGCAGATAGAAATAGGAATGAGGGAAAAAACCTGATTTCATGTAGCTTAAAAATGTGAAAAATAGCATGGTTCAAGGGAAGCAACTATAAATGAAATGTATAAAGAGACTGGAAGTAGATGATCACTTATGTCAGTGACATAGTTGGAAGAATTGCAGTTATGAAGCAAGTTTGTGATATGTTCTGGGAATTGATTTTGAAGTGGGTTTTGAAACAAGGAGGTAATGACTGTGTTTGAGGGAGAAGCAATAATGCAACTGGGCAACTTTGCTAGTTGTCAGCAGCAGCAGCAGCATTCTACTCATGCTGGGGTCCTGAGAATAACAATTTTGGAGACTTGGAGAGAAGATGTAACAGAGAAAGCCAGAAGAGACCGTAATAAGAACTTCAGTGAAAAGATGTTTAAATAATGGTGTATAAATACGCTTCGAAGGTAGTAAGTGAACGTGAAGATGTAGATGGTATGGGTGATATACCAAATTCGAAAGTGAAAAGGACATCAAGACTACAGATAGGCATCCAGTGATAGCTTAAAGCCAAGGTAAAACTGTGGCAGCATATCCTGCTTATTAAGAAGAACTTTAAAGCAATGTCAATTCAGGTAGTGAAATACTTGAGATATTTTTGATAAGCAGAATATTGCATTTAGATATTACTCTTGTTAAAACAATTGTGTGTCTTTATTAAAAAATGAAGAAGTAGGTAATTTTTAAACTTACTGATTTTAAAGCTCTCCATTGTTATTTTTTGACAGTTTGGAATTTATTTTCTGCGGAAGAGGATACATCTAACTCCACATTGTTCTTCATAGGAACCAGGTTTCGTCCCTAAACCTCATACTTTAACAAGGCCCAAAGTGTAAAAGGTAAAACTGTGTTCTTATAATTAATAAGGTTTCCATGGCTTTCAGTTATCAATACTGATGGGCTGAGTAGCAGTGTTGTGTCTTTTGTTCTCCAGAATGTGACTGAACTTGAATCTTAGAAATAGACATAGTCGTTTATTTACCTAGTGTTTACTTTCAACTTGACTGGTTTTGGTGGCATTATCTCTGCAGTCTTATCCTTGTCATGCATAAGCACTGAGAGTGTTCAGTGTCTTGCAAGTTTGGATGCAAAGACAGAAGGGACAGACCATGAAAGATGAGAAACTGGTGTGCTACAGGTGCATTTCCTGTACTTTTCAGTACTTTAAAACTATTTGTCATGGATACCAGATCTAGGTTGCCAGTTCTGACATAGGATCTGTATATTGTAATGATTGATTTTTGAATGTGTCAGTTGAATACTGATTGACATTTTTGAATATGTCAGTTATGTTACAGGTAAAAGTTTTCTGTATTTAGCTGTACAGGTGGTTTTCTTTTGCAGACTAGGGCAAGTATATAGTTTGTCTTACAGAATTTCATATTTCTCTTGATCCCTGTAATTTTAGGTACCATTTTTGTATAAAAATTAGCACAGGGTTAGAAGTGTAATTAGTGCATAGCTGTATTAGTGCTTACCATGTTAGCTAAATGAAAGCAAGTTTATGGCTATTGTCTTGATGGTAAACTTAGTTCCATGCCAGTCGTGATAGTTAGCTTTTACTGATGAGCAACCTGTCTCTTGTGCGCTTTTGACAAAAATTCAGACAGGCACTTCTTCATAATTTACTTTTGTCATGGCATTTATGGTTGACTTTCAAATGGCAGAACTCTGTTACTTGGCCAGTTAATTTGGTGAATTTAATTTCTCAGTCTGGCCAGTTGTTACTTTGAAGAGTTGGAGGAAAGAAGTGGTTTGCTGTTGGTGTGTCACTATAGTACTAGATTTTGGAGGGTAAAGGCAAGGCAAAGGTGGTCTGTACTAATTGAAGAAGCGGGGCATTTGGGCAGAAACACCAGCACGCCTTGTGATGTGCCTTGAAAGAGATTCTGCTGCAGCACAGCTCTCCCATTTACTTTCCTGCTGCACTCAAGTTATGAAACTTTGTGGTGAAAAATGCTATTCTTGTGAAGGAAACCCACGCAGTATGTGGCTGTAGATGAAGAGACAGTTGGGTTGCATCACAAGTTTTCTTCTTCAGTTCCTTCATCGTGCTTTTGTTGCCGTGTTTCTTGTGGTATTGACAGTGCAAGTTCCACTGGTTTTAGTACTCTCAGAAACAAATCTTTCTCAGAAAATATTGAGTCACTAAATAGACTAACATCATCTTCTTTGAAATAAATAGCCTTTTTACTATTAAGTTTGTAGCCTACTAAAAATTCCTGAAGATTGGCAAGTTGATACAAAACTAGCTGCATGCAGTTCCCCAGTCACTGCTAGTGTTACAATCTTGCTGTTCCATTTGAGCAGCCCCTGACAACTAACTTTTCCGTATGAAAGAAACAAGTTTAATTTTATTGTTTTATGTTTGAATTTAGCCTTTTCATAGCCTGTGTTACATTCCTTCTCTCACTATTAATATTTTGTTCACATTCTTAACTCAAAAGTCAAATGCACGTTTGGAAAACCAAAACTTCCTGTCACGAGTAAGTGACTGCTTTAAGAAATGGTCAGATTAAATTTCTCACAGTAAAGAGATCACATTCTAATCGGTATCTTGTTATCTTTTCATGTGTCTGTGATAACAATGTGCTCAAGAAAAAGTACAGTAATTATTACACACAATTACAGTTGTGCTGTGTCCGAAATGCAGTGTTTCTAAACAGCATTTACTGCTAAGTGTATTCAACATCTATTCAGCCTTCAAACTTATGAGGGTTCTTTAGGAAGGAGTTAAAATAAAAATTAAAAGCTATATCTGAATTCAGAGTCATGAAAAGGTTTGTATTGCTTTAGTACAGACATATTTTCTGTAGCCTTTTATAATGTTGTCTTAAACTCTGACATGTAAAATGAAATATTAAGGCCCAGGTTATAGAAAAGGTAGGAGGGCAGAGCAGAAGGTTGGAAGAGAGGGGAAGAATATCAGCAAATGAAAATGTCAGTATGCTCTAATGAAGAACGCATTTTTTCCCCTCAGTCACATTTTGGTATTTTTTTCTTCTCTTACAGGCAAGCGTACAAATGTCTACCACAAGACTAAAGTGTGATATGTTATGTTTTTTACCATAAGCACCCATAAAATGAGCTCCATTGCAGACAGGTATGTTAATACATACAGAGAGTTTTGGGAGAATTACTGTTCAGTTCTTTCTTTAATAGTCTTTTTTGTATGGCTAATACATTTAGATGTTAACTTATGCAAAAATTAAAGAGTGAGGTTTTGGTTATTTTTGACAAAGTTAATTTGGTAGTTAGATGTGTCATTCTGTAGTCAGTGGAAATAGTGATTTCAATTGCTTGAGGTTAATCTTAAAATGCATTACTTGTTTTCAGCCATGGAACAATATCTGTGCAAGTTGAGCTGGTTTTTAACGTTTACTTGAACTTTTAATTTTTTTAGTACTTCAGTTTTTGATTAAGAAAAGCAAATGCATTTAAATGATTAGTGTTGCCGTAGATGGTAGTAAAATGACCTGCTAACCTATTTCAAGGGAAAAGTAATAGCTGAGGTATGTTTTCTATTTGATTCCTTGAGGTGCACTCCCTTAGCAGCTTAGGTGAACATCTGTACTTAATATCCTGTATATTACCATTTTTCAGACTTTGGCAAATGAAACTTGCATCTAATTTATGTCAAGCTCAACACAATTAAAAAAAAATAGAATAAAAGCAAAGGGTAAAAATTCTATAATGCTTTTCTAACTTGTCAGTTCTTCTAGTGAAATTTTGTGGCATCTCACTGAAACTTCAGCCTTTTAAATACATGAATTGCTTCTAAAAGCTTGATGTTTATGTAGTAGCATACAAAATAGTAACTTCCTAACATCACTGCTTATAATGCACAGTACAATTGCCTGATGGTTTATAAATCAGAGAGATGAGGTAAACATTTTAAAAAGGTTACTTGGCTTAAAGGGAAGGAAACACTAGGATAAGGCATTTGGGGATAGATGCACAGAGGTCAGTATGGACAGCACTAAATAGACTAAAAGCAGGGAGAAGTTGGAGAAATAACATGTGAAAGTCCATTATACAGCAGTTTTGGAAAACAGAAGAACAGTTTTGACTTGACTTTTAAAGCAAAAGGAAGTGGAACAAAGTAATTGTATGAAGGACACCGAGGCATCTTAGAAGGAAAATGCATTCTTATTTTGGTCTTTTAACGCCTCTTTAGCAGTAGATGGACAGTTGTCAAGCTAAGGAGGTTATGTGATACTTACTGAGAAAGCAAATATAATGAATGCTTACTGTTAAACATTGATATTAATTGTGTATTTATGAAATTACATATGTGGATGAAGTATAGCGTATTCCTTAGGTCTCTTCCACTAATAGTATTTCAGAATTTCTGGAAAGTGTATTTTCAGTAATTGGAATAGAAGTTGCCAGTAAGTAAAAATAAATTACATATGTCCTCACTCACGTTTTCAAAAGGGTAAAGTAATGCAAGTAATCAAGAGGATAGAAAACCAAATTTAGGCATTGTTCAGTTAAGTGTTTGTATAGGGCTGTAAGTTCTTTTGAGAAACAGTCCAAGAATCCTTTGAGTTGTGTCAGAAATATAAGGTTTTTTGCTTTTTCTTTAATAAATGCTAGCAGAACATTAAACAATTAACTTACAGTTACTGATGGTAGTCCTTGTGAGACATAACAGTAAAAGTTCCTTGCTTTCTTGATGTAACAGAGATGATGATGGTGAATAGTCAGCTCTTTCCACTCCCAACACTTGTTTCTTTTTGTTTCTTTCAGAAATGACGGAAGCATTTTTGATGGGCTGGTGGAAGAAGATGACAAAGATAAAGCGAAGAGGTAAATTTCAAAGTTATTTAAAGCTAAGAAATGTCCTGTACTTGTATGCTTTAACTTACCAGTGTGATTTCTAAACAATAAAAAGGTTCAAATAAAAGTATTACTCAACAGCATTTCTTCTACTCTGATTTTTCAGATATATTGCATATTTATAATAGTGGTTCAGTTATTTGTGTTTTGTAAAAGGATACTTTATTCCAAAGTCTTTGCTGCACTGTTCCTTGAGGAAGAAGCCATTCTTCAAAAATGGTGTCTGAGATATGGAGTGGATTTTTGTGACAGTTATCACAGCAGAAATTCTTAAGGGGCTGTTTGCATCAGGAGCCTGGAAGTAGTATGCAGTTGATAAAAACATCTTGTAGTTTTTATAAAACATTTTCTCATTTGCTTTTCAGAGTGTCTAGAAACAAGTCTGAAAAGAAACGTCGAGATCAGTTTAATGTACTTATCAAAGAGTTGGGTTCCATGCTTCCAGGTAATGCTCGGAAGATGGATAAATCCACTGTGCTGCAGAAGAGCATTGACTTTTTACGGAAGCACAAAGGTAACAATGAACACTATTTATAAATTCTTAAATTTGTAAGTGCTATGCAGGTATTACATAAAATATTAAAAATTTTGCAGCTTCTTTGAGGAATTTGTCAAAAAAATTTGACAAATTTTGAAGTGCTTCTGGAGAAAGATACTTTTAAAAAATCATCTAGGTAGCAGACACGTAACTGTGTTTCTGCTAATACTTAATAAAAGCCAGTACTATTTGTTTTGTCCCATAGGTGTCAAAGAAATCCGTTTCACAAAGAGAAGATTTATTTTTGAAATAACCTCAAAGTTTTTTTGTTTTGGTCACAATTTGTTAAACTTTTCCTTTGCGAGAAAACTGCTGATCCATTTCAGTGGAAGTACTTACTGGAAATACTTATTTGATTTAGATAAGCCTGGATTGAACAGTTGGTTCATCTGTCCCGGTTCTACATGAAGCAAGATAAATCATTGAAAAGCTAGTCCAAGAGAAGTTAGGGCTCCTTCTTGTCATGTCAAGTGCCTACACAACTGGCTGCTTAAACAAAGGTGATGAGGCAATAGGGCATTGTGGTTTCCAGCAATGTTTCTGGGTTGGTTGCTTGACAAGAGAAAGTGAAATACAGGAGCATAGAAACCAGGAGTATGGGCATTTGGGCTTTTTTGTTTCCTTTTAGCTAGGAAAAAAACGCCAGAAAAATCTACAAATACTTTTAGCTAAACTTCTAAAGTTTTAAAATGTACCTTTGTATGTATAAGCCTCTGAGTGTGTGTGTGTTGTTCTTTAAAGGTCATGTGAAATGTCAAAAAGATCAATATCCTTGAACATCCTTGCTATGCTTTGTTACTCTGGCTGTTTGCATCAGCTGATGGTGGGATATACCCAGATATGTTGTACTGAAGTTTGTTAGAGGTTGTTATTTCTGTCATGAAAAAAATTCTTCCAGCAAGTGTGCGCTTGTTTATGGTGGTTAGATATATAAAATAGATATAAAAAGTCCCTGTTCCTGCTCCTACACTTGTTCTTAATATGGCACCTTGTGGTTCACACTACTAAAAATAAGATGAAAACTGAAGAAAATGGACTCCTTTGCTAATTAAGTTATTTCCTTGGGTAATTTCTTGGTGTACATACTGACTGGAAAGCGGTAGGGTCAAAAGAAGTAACTATAAGGTTATAAAATATGTAAAGCTGTTAAGTGGATGAATAGTTATGTAATTATCAACAGTGAATGTGTCAATTTAAGGTCTGAGAAATGTTCTTCCATGCTCTAGCATGTCTCTCCTGTTAGTGTTACATTTCCGGTGACACCAAATGTGTACTGAATATTGCTATTAAAATTGTAAACATAACTTAAATGAAAAAGGAGGAGGGTATAATTCATATGAGAATTCATAGGTTTGGGTATTTTCTTTCCAATTAAGTGTTGATTATGCTGTTTTAATTTTCTGAGTTACGTGTGTCTCATAACAAAAAGAAAAGCAGTATGAAGGCCCCTCTTCTGTAAAATTCAGTTCTTTAGGTTATAAGACCTTTGTGAAAATCATTTCTGTTTCGAAATTATTTTGTCTTATGTAGGTGATTCCTGACATAAAATATAGAATGCAGAACAAATGTGTGTCAGCCAGCCAGCAGCACCAGTGATATCTTTTTCTTCAAAGTGCTTTTTGAGTTTTTTGTGTTTTTTTTTTTAATAAAGGGGCAAAAAGCGGCTCTGAAGATGATTGCCTTTTAGGGCATGGCACTTTTGTCCTTCACGTGGTGTGACAGAATGCAGCTGTGTGTGAATGCACATATCATATTAAGTTCCCTAAAGCTCTGACTGCCAGTGCTTACTAGCATTGCTGTGCAATGTTTTACATTAAAATGTTTTTGGAAAAAGCATTGGCAAAATTCAGAAGAATATTTTATCACCTGAAGAACTTGGATATGTTACAATAAAGCTGAATGACCTAGCAATAGATGGATTGTTCAGCACTGAGTAGTAGCTGCTTTATGGTTGAAATCCTACTGTGTTCAGCCACCAGGATTTAACTGTGTTGCTTCTGGTTCTTTCTGGACTATTTCCACATTATCCAAGCTTGGTACTCTGGCACCAGCTCCAGATGAACTGTCTGAGTTGGTTATTGGCCAATGTGGATTCTGTTACTCACTGGAAAAATACAGGAGGCTAAACACGCTGAAATTGTATCAGTGTGAACTTCTCCTTGACCAAGACTGCATTGTCATCTTTCTTTGAATTTGTAAACAATAATTTTTTTAAAATTAGTAAATACTGAGGAATTTAGCTGCAAATTGCAGGTAGTAGACTGATATTCCTACAACCCACAGAGAAATGGTACAGATCTTGGCTTGGCTGGCAATTTCTGTTGAGACTTCTCAGTGCTGGTGTAGAGTTACTTCAGATACAGAACTTAAAGGCCGAAGTTTAATTTTCAAGTTTGGTTATGCTCCTCTTTCTGTTGTCAGGAAAGTGACCGTACTGCCATTTATCTATGAGTGCAACCTTCTGATAGAACTAGGCATTTCTCTAAAGGTACCTAGTGAAACAGGTTCTTTCAGTTACTTTGGCTCTGTTTGCCTGTATCATACTTGATCTAATGATGGAAATGTAAAAGAACACCTGTACTTGTGGTATTTCAGAAAAGTTTGTTAATGGCATGAACTTCAGCTTTCATTTAGTATAAATACATTCTAATGCAAAAGACAGTCTTTTTAATTCTGAAGTAGGATGGTTTTAAGGGCCAGAATGAGCCAATGAATCAGACTCTTCCAGTTTAGAGTGAAGATTATCTGTGTTCTCTGGAATGAATGCACTAAGTCCCTGGAATTTTGCCTCCACTTCGGTGGCAGAGCTTTTCATTTTCGTTTCCTTTGACTTCCCCCTCAGTGTTCAGTATCTTTGTGCTGATTGAAAAGCTACATTTGAGGTTATACTTAGGTTTTTTTTATTCTTCAGCCCACTCTTTCTGCTTTACCATTGCAAAACAGATTGGAGGAGCCTGATGAATTTATATGTTTTGTGAGATATGGTAATTGGGAAGTCTTATTTGTTGATTTTTTTTTCACCTCTTCTTGCAGCTTTCTACTTTTGGCCAGTCTCTTGCATGACGTTGCTGTTGTTTGCTGTTCTTTTAGTTAAGTCTAAAGCTCTTTTGTAAAGCTTTCCCCCTTCACTGTGGTAAACAAAATTACAAACTGCTCCACCCCTTTGCGTATTTAACTCCGTTCCAGGTTTTCTGGCTCTTTAAGCCATCTGAGCTAAGACTCTAGCTTATGATCTTTTAACAGATTTGTTCTTTAAAAATCAAAAACCTTAAAGAATTGGTTTGTTTCTTTTGATTTGTCTAAATACTTTATTGCTTGTCCAAGATTGTTCTTAAAACCAGCACTTCAGTGATGCCCTTGTTATTCATCAAAACTGAAGTGCCATGAGGTCTCGCTTCTCGTTGTTTCATCAACAAGTTGATCACTTTGAAAACCCAGGGTCAGGCTTTGCTTAGCAGCTGTTGATTCTCTCACCTGTATATGGAAGTTAATCTGTGTATTTCTCAACTCCTGCAGGAATCTCTACATAAGATTCATCTACATCCGAATTCACTGTGTGTTTGTAACAGGCAGGAATTCTAGAGTCCAGTCTGACATACAGCATTGAACAGTCTTTGTTGAAAAAACTACTTTTTTTTAAGTGTAACCAGAAAAGATCAGGAAGAAGAGAAAGGACACTGACAATTTTTTGTGCAAGGGTTAGAATAACAAGGATTTTCCAAGATACTTGAGCATTAGCCATTTTAATGACATAAACAGATCAGGAATTTTGGCTTTCTAAACCCTTATAAACAACACTCTTAATAAAGCACTTTATTATAGTCACAGAGGAAAGAGTAGTATTTTTTCATTATCAAAGTCCATTACTTCAGTATTACCTTGAAGTCTGGCAGGACTGTAGTACAAACTGGTTGAAGGAAAGAGAAGACAAATTTAGTTATTACACAGGAGAAGACATTTATATTCTTTTTAAGGAGCAATATCTTTATGTAATGAATGAACAACAGAGGAGACCGGAGAACTTTCTGTTGTTTTTTTACTGTGTATATGTAGCCTGGGGGGAAAAATGGCTTTTGGAAGTATTAATCCTTATATGGTGTATGTGTTTGATTGTAGAAATTACTGCACAATCAGACGCCAGTGAAATTCGACAGGACTGGAAACCGACATTCCTTAGTAATGAAGAGTTCACACAGTTAATGTTAGAGGTATATTATTTCTGTTTTTCTGGGAGTAGAATAATTCCTCACCAGGAGTCTTTCCATTATGAGATTTTTCAGTTGATGACATACCTTTTTATTCTCATATTTGGGCTGTAGCTTTATGTTTTCATTAAGTTAAGCTATCAAAATACCTATGTATTCAGTTTCAGAATTTTGTTTCTAAAAAGCAGATTTTCTTTAAACTACATTTTCAATTAAATAAACATAGTAACAGAGCAAGTCAGTAAACGAATGTGTTTACCGTCGAAGCGGATATTTTAAATTATCAGCTTAAGGAGGATACTAGAGAAAGAATTACTATGCATAAATTAAAATCCTAATTATGAAAAAGGCATTACGTATCTATGTTAACTTGTGAGTAATAAGTAAGTGTTTAATTTCTTTAATTGTTATGCTTTCCAAAACTGGTGTGAGAGCATTACT
The DNA here is from genome assembly GCA_027886175.1 of Phylloscopus collybita. Taxonomy (NCBI): domain Eukaryota; kingdom Metazoa; phylum Chordata; class Aves; order Passeriformes; family Phylloscopidae; genus Phylloscopus; species Phylloscopus collybita. The sequence continues at coordinate 25,896,730 of JAJNNQ010000009.1, read as the reverse complement.
TGGCTAAAGATAATATGAATAGTTGGAAAACTACCAGTTTTGCAACTGCAACTTTAAGTATAAGCTATTATTTCATTGAAAATGAACATAAGTCATTTATATGTTGTTAGTGAAACAATTTTTAATAAGAGTTAAATGAAAAATATTACAAATTAACAAACACTTTTTTATTTTCATTCCACAGTTAAACCTTTGCTTTGATGTGCAGATACAAAAAAAGTTCTGGGTTTTGGTATTTTAAGGATTTTTTAAAAATCCTCTGATATAAGTTTTTTTTGAAGAAGTGAGTTTTAAAATTTCCTGTTTAGAAATACAGTTCTGTCATGCTTTTGTTGGTAGCTTTCAACTGAAACGTTGTGTTGTATTCAGAGCAAAAAATTTGAGTTCAGTAGAAGATAAGGCAATTGGAACTGTATCTCACAGGTTTCAAGCCTCATATCTCACTGCAAGCTTCTTTCTTTGAGATTGGGAATATTGAGATTTTTAAATACTAAAATTCATTGATTTGGCTGGCTCTTTTACTTGTTTTTCTCATAGTTTTCCGACATCTTCTTGCTTTTGTCTCTAGCTCATTTTTATGAACTTTCTGAGGTCTAAAATGGTAACGGAATTAACAGGCAGGCAGAGTGGGAATTAGGGACAACAGTGTCTGTCTATATAGGTATTTGCTTCTGAAACCACAGATTGTTTAACACCAGAACAGTATGGAAATTGTAATTCTATTAGCGTAAGAACAAGATTAGGGATTTTTAGTAGGGAAAGACATTCCCGTTTCTGTAATAAACTAAACTGAAATTGGTCTGTATTATTTTCTGTATTGAATATAGTATAAAATTTTTAGTATGTTCTGTTTCTTTTTTTAACTGCCCATTATGTTTAATTTCAGGCTCTTGATGGTTTTTTTTTAGCAATTATGACAGATGGAAATATAATATATGTATCTGAAAGTATAACTCCCTTACTTGAACATTTGCCAGTAAGTAACGAATTGCTTTCAGTAACATATTGTTTTGTCTGTGATTGATTGGTGTTCTGAGTGCTAAATAATTGTAGGCCTTTTTGGCATTGTAGGACAGATGTATGCTTTGTTTTAATGTTTCTGATTTTTCTTAAGCACAACTGTTTCCTATTGGTCTGTCTTCTATATTAAACATTTCCTTTGGAGACATAGAATGCAGTCAGCACTTTGTTAGAAAGGATCATGAAGTGCCTAGCATCAGTTTCAGTGTAACTGAAGTAACACAGTTGATTGCAGGAGACCTTTTAGAGTTTACGGCCTCTACTTGAGTCAGAAGAGTATTATGAAAGATCAAATTTTAACTAGCTTTTTCCTTCTTTCTTGACAAAGCTCTCTGATTGTTGCTAGTTCTGCTTTTTAAGTTTTTTAGTTTTATCATATTCACTTATCTTTAATCTGGGTGATATTGCTCACTGGTACATGTAACATTCTAGTTTTTAAAGTTACCTTTGAATAATGTTATTCTGAAGTGAGGCAAATTAATTAGTGAGAGCAATTGATGAGTTAAATTGAGTGATTTTTTAGAAGAGAAGGATAAATTCTCTTTGAAGGTTAGTTGTCTTACTGTGGTAAAAGACAAATTCTCTTAAGCTATGCATGATAACAGTCTGAGAATTTTTAAAAATACGCAGGTAATTGTGATTTTTCTTTTTGCTTTTAGTAGAATTTGCCAGGTTCTCAGAGGCACATTTTTTCTTAGCTTTTAGGTCTGATTTATGAATTCTAAACATACTTTTTATGATTCCTCTATTTTGAATACTTAACCAAACATATTTATGTGTGTAATCAGTTGTTCAATTTTGCTGCATCCATCTCTGTCGTTCTCAGTTTTGTGTACATAGCTACAGAACTGATAATAAAATATGGTAACTGGCAACTCATCCTCACCCAGCAGCTCACTCATCACCCCTCAGTGGGAGGCAATTGGAAGGGTAAAAGTGAGAAAACTCATGGGGTTGAGATAAACACAGGTCAATAGCCATGTATGCAAGCGAATCAAAGCAAGGAATTCATTTACCACTCCCCATGGTGCAGGCATATCAGAGTGAGGTTTTTTCCTTGCAAAATATTAGTATATATTCCAGCAGGTGACTTTGTTGAGCCAGTAAAGAGCTGTGGAATTGTTTTGCATTAGAATAGTAGGCTTTATGACATTGTGCTTCTTGAATTAATGCTTATTAAATATTTTTCTTTCAGTCTGATCTTGTGGATCAGAGTGTATTTAATTTTATCCCAGAGGGGGAACATTCAGAAATTTATAAAATATTGTCTTCTCATCTGCTGGAAAGTGATTCCTTGACACCGGAATACTTAAAATGTAAGTAGTTATTTTGGGCTAACCCCTGTAGGCAGCTGAGCCCCACACAGCCACTCACTCACTCCTCTCAGTTGGATGGGCAAAGAATCAGAAGAGTAAAAGTGAGCAAACTTGTGGGTTGTGATAAAGGCAGATTAGCAGGCTAAGGCAAAAGCTGTCTGCACAAGCAAAGCAAAACAAGGAATTAGTTTGCTCTGTGTGATTGGTAGGCAGTTATTCAGCCTTCTCTAGGAAAGCAGGGCTGTCATGTATGATGGTTACTTGGGAAGACAAATGCCATAAACCGAGATGTCTCCCCCTTCTTCTTTTTCCCAGCTTTTATTGCTGAGCACAGTTCCATACAGGCATATCCCTTAGTTCAGCTCTCCCTGCTGTGTCCCCTCCCAGATGCTTATGCACCCTCAGCCTCCCTACCAGCGGAGCAGAGTGAGATAAAGAGAAGGCCTTTGCACTGTTTAAGTGCTGCTGAACAGTAATGGACACATCCCTGTTAGCAGCACTGTTCTAGTCAAAATCCAAACCAGAGCACCGTGTGAGCTGCTATGGAGAAAATTGACCCTGTCCCAGATAAAACCAATACAGTAGCTGTGTTAAAGCTATCTACTTGGAATTCTGCGTGATCAGTTTTTCCAGTGTTATTTAAGCAGAGACATACACTTCAGCCCTGAGGAACAGCAGTGACTTTTACTTTGTGTTGCCCCTGCTCTAGCGTAGAATTTTCAAAGTTACAATGCCTTTCAGTCTGTAACTTTCCTGTGTATTAGAAATGTTTATATTGTTTATAGGGCTTCTATTTAGACAGTTTTAGCGGTTGGTAAATATAAACACATAGCAGCCTAATGGAGCTTAGGAGCATGTGCGTGAAAGACCTTAAGTTCAAGGTACTTTCTTTAATACAGCCCTAGCTGTCCGAGGTTTTAATGTCACTAATATGCAAGCCCTTCGTGCACAAAATCTAAAGGAGTTCTTTATGTTAGTTACTGTCATGCTGGTTAAAAGCAGACGCTGTTGATGCTTTAAGATTTTCAGCCTTTATATTTTTTAAATCCTGTGTATAACTAAACTCCACATAAAGTTAACTGTCTTGACATTTTGGTTGGACAAAACAATCCCTCTAGGCCTGAGATTCAAGGACATGCTACAGCCTCAGGCCCCAAAAAGTATGAACAAAAGTGAATTGGGGGGGGGAGAGCAAACTGAGGGTATATGAAGCTGTAATTGGAGGATTAACTCCTGATATGTAAATGGACCAAACTTGCATCTGTCTGAAAAACTCGTGATCATCCATCTTGGGTGTATCTGCTGGAAGGCTTCTGACTGCCCAAGTGTACCTGTTTCAAGGCCTTTAAGAAATACCCACTTATTGTCTAGCCTCTGTTCTAGGTAGCCACTCCAAGGTATCACTGTAGCCAGCTGTAATCACTACACTTACAGTACCTCAATATATATTCAGCTTAATTACTCCTGCTTTCCATTTTGTGTTGCCTGTGTGCTTCATCAAGCATATAGCCTATTACTTTGTTTATTTTTTTCCTAGCAAAAAATCAGCTAGAATTCTGTTGCCATATGCTGCGAGGAACAATAGATCCAAAAGAGCAACCTACATATGAATATGTAAAATTTATAGGAAATTTCAAGTGTTTGAATCATGGTAAGTAATTTCAGCAGTGTTCAAATGGAATATGTAGGCAGCTCCACATGTAAACTGGCTTGGGATCCTGGTGCTCGATGTAAGTGAACTAATATCATGCTTTCAAAAGAAGATCTCGAAGAAGTTTTATCACTTCTATCTTGTTGTAATGGAAAAGAAGAAAAACTGCCTATCAGGTATTAGAGGTCTCTGTATTTGAATGCAAAATGTAGTCATTATGCCTAATGCTTTCAATTAAAGAAAAGTAGTATTTTGTAAAACATTGCTTAAAAGAATGTAAGAGAAATTTAAGCAAATCCTTTAAAATTAAGAGTTTGAATTTTGTTCAGCATAAGCCATATTTAAGCGGGTGACTAACTTGAAGATGAGTGGTACTGAGTACCTGCAGCTCTCATTACACAGGAAACTGGGAAGGAAAATGTAGGTTTTCCCCCCATTTCAGTTCTGTGCTTTCACTTGACAGGAGTTACCATTCAGATGAGTGGATGGGCCATACAGTTTTCTGCACTGAGTTCCTACTCCCTTCCATTGAAGTTATTTTTATTATCTATGTATAGTATTCTTCCTCTGTGCTGCACCTCTAATCTGTGGTGCCAGTCTGCGCAGACTTTACTTGAGGAGCCTCCTGTTTATTTGTCCAAGTGGGTTCTCTGCAGTGTGATCAGTTAGTAGATTTGTAGAAAGCTCACCCAAAAATTCTATGAACAAAACCAGTATGTTGTAGATAAATCTGTGGAGTTTTTTACCTGGTACCAGTATTTCTCTCACAAAATGGGAAGAGGTTGAGTCTTAGTGCAAATGCAGTTACGTAATATTACACTAAAGACAAGAAACAATCCCAAAAAGGCCAAATATTGTGGTATGAGGAGGAGGTATGAGTCTTGGAATGAGGAGTTGGGAAACTGCAGGCCTACTGGTTGCAATTCAATATTTGAAAATACACTGGAAAAAATAATTAAACCATATATGAGTTTCAGGAAGCCAGCAGGGAGTTGAATGGCAACCGTTGCGGATTTTTCAGGTAGAAATAGCATCAAATCATTTCAGTTTCCTCTACCAAAAATAACACACTGTGTCGATAAGAGGATAAATAAATGATGGACTTTTAATGTTTTTGTTTTCATATTCTGTTCTCACAAATGTGTGAGGGAAGCACATGTTAATTGAAAGTGCTGGAGAGTAGCTGCAGAAACTGATGGGAAAGGTTACCAGTGTTCACCATCGAAGTGCAATTTTAATTGACAGCTTCTGGATTTGATCAGTATTTTCATTTATGTTACGAACAATGGAACAGTTTGCAGTTAGGAAATAATCCACTATAAATGAAAGTAGAATTCATCCCCAGATTTAGAAAACAAATTACTTTGGGCTAAAAACTCAGAAAAATTTGATTAAGAAGAAATGCAAGTTACTACATTTAGGAACATCAAACTATATGAACAGGAGTTACAGCCAGCTACATAGCAGTCCTTTAAGAAAAGGATTTACCATCTCTAGACCTTAGTATATATAAACTAAATAGGTAACTGCTGGAAATGAAAGATAAGATGAATCTGTTTTGAGGTGTAGTCCATCCTTTGCCTCCTTTTGATTCTGTCTCTGTGATTCAATAAGTGGCATTTGTTCTCAGCTCAGTATCTTGATTCTTTAACTTCTGTAGTTGTGCCTTTGATTCTTCTGTCACTCAGTATGTTTTCAGCATGTATTGCTTAAATGTGATGGAAGTCTAGGAAATAAATACTACAAGAGTTCAAAAGAAAAAATTAACAAAACCTGATACAAAAGATAAATTCTGAAGATATTTCTGAGGAAAGTGTAATCCAGTCATTTTTACCAGTTAGCAAGGATTAAAACAGTTACTAGTTTCTTAAAAATGCTTTATCAGTAATAATATCATATTAACTGTTGTTTTAGTTCTTTGAGAAAGTTACTTGATGGTTGTGTTCCCATTACTTCTATGTAACTAGTCCTACTCCTGTGGTACTATTCCTGTGCATATAAGTGTAGATATGTAGCATTTTTCTTAATGCCTGTTAAGTTACAAGCAAACCACAGATAAATATTGGGCCACTTGTCTTCTGATATTACTGCCATTTTCCTCCAAATTTTGTCATCTGTGTTGTCATCTCCTCTGTCTTCCCTCAGTTCCCAACTCAGCGCACAATGGTTTTGAAGGAACTATTCAGAGATCACACCGGCCTTCATATGAAGAGAAAGTTTGCTTTGTAGCCACAGTTAGATTAGCTACACCTCAATTTATCAAGGTATGTACAAATGAAATCACTTTGATATCATTCTTAAATGGACTCCAGATGGGAAAACTTCAGAGAGAATGCACACAACATTTAAAATATTAATGAAAACCATATGGAATTCTGTGATATGAAACTTAAAGTGTCTGCTTCTTACTTTAAGAAGGTTTATGCGAAGTATCAAAAAGTTATGGCGAATGCTAATTTTAAATGGTAATATAAAAGAGAAAAAGCAAGAAGTAAATTTCGAAGAAATCTACAGGAATATAGTAAGATGAACTTAAACAATATGAAAGGTTATACAGAGTTTCCACTGGACAAATGACTGATGTTAGCTGAAACTTGGATGTGAATTTTTTGTTGGTGGTCGTCTTTCTGCAGTTTGACACAGAAGTAAATCTCAGAGGGCTTAATGAAAGCTTACATTACATGTCAGTAATGAAGAGTTGGGTTTGAGGTAATAGAAATTTTTTATTTCAGTGCAGTTATTCAGTAACTCAGTGGTTTAAACCTAGCATTTTGTTTAGCTGTTTATGTACAATGCGAAGGTGCCTTTCCAAGTTGAGAATCGAATGCATATGATTCTTGTAGTTCAGTAAGTATAATCCTGTTTCTCTCCCAAAAGAGTCAGAATAAATACTCTGGATACAGTACAGTATAGTCTGTGATTGTGATTCCAATTATATCTTTAGTAAAAATATATGAATCGAGGTTCAGGATAGACTGCTATCAAATGTTTGTTTTTGCAGTTCAGCCGTAAAGTAATGCCTTGAAATGTATGTGTCCCAGTGTTAAGCTATTGTCTGAATATTTAAACATTCTGCCTTCTAAGCTTAAAGCACTGATGTCTTAAGCCGAAGACTGTTGGTGGTAGCTTCTGAAAACATGGTTTATACACTTTGTGCTTCAAAAGCATAGTAGGGAGCCTGTGGAGAAATCATAGAAAGTTCTTCAGTCTCTGAGGCTGAATAGGAATTTTGTCTCTCCTGACTCCATGCCAGAGAAAATTTATTTTTTCTGAAACTATGGAGATCTTTCATTTGACAATTTTCTTCCCATGCAGGTCTAAAAAATATTCTTCCTGTTATGCTTACAGTTGGTAGAGATGTTACATGTGGGATTTTTGCTTCATGAAATGGTTGTGGAAAAAAGACCAACCTGACATTTGCAATTGCTTTTGTCTTTTAAAGTCTGACAGTTCATAATAAGACTTCTGTGCTTCCTACTTCTGGAAGCTGAGGAACATCCATTTATGATCTTCAAGTGTCTCAGTCTCCTGCAGGCTAAAGCCTTACAGATTATACTCTGGCCAAAGTTTCATTCCTGTACCTGAACCTCTGAGCCCTTAGTGCCAAAAGAAGCTTCCATGTTACGAAAGTTTTAAGATCCTCCTCAGACTTTCAATTGATGCTGTTTATTTGGGAAATCTTTTGAAGAAGACTTACATTAGAGTAGAGACTTAATCGGGCAATACATGTTTATACTTGTGTTACCTGCTGTTATTATTGAGGCTGCATTGACTAGACTTTATCAAACGAGTGTATGTCAGGAATTTTACCATCCCAGTAACTTCACTAACAAGTTCGTGGCAGCCAGTAAGGAGATGTGTGTTTCAGTACTTGCCTTTGCTGCTCATCTATCACTTACTCTCTTTCAGTTGGTATATGGTTCTGGATTCTTTCTTTTTCCCCTCAAATGTAATTTCTCAGGATATGCAATGCTTTTTGTACCTTTAAAGTTCATGTTTTTATTTTATGCATATAACCCTACCACTTTTGCAGCAAAACATGTCACAAATTTTGCTCCCTGGTGAAGGCATTTGGTTGCTCACATTCTTTAAAACATTTGTCTTGCATTTTGGCTAGTTGATGATTGCATCCTGTCAAAAAGGCAGGATTAATCCAGCCAAAAGGATTCTACCAGAATACTTTTTGTTACAAATGAAAGTCCTTTCTTTTCTAGATGCCTTGTTGACAACTTCAACAAGACGCCTTGTTGAACAAGCTGGCTTCTGCCCAGGGGTATTTTACAGTGGAATATCTACAAATCATTAATATAAATGCATTGAGTAATTGGATACTAATCTGCTGCCATTTCCTCTCTAACCATGATGTTTTTACTGTGGTTTTACTGCCTGCACTTCGGTGATTTTTACTTTTGTTTTGACTTGTGCCAGAATAATTAGATCAAAAGAAACAACAAATCAAAAGTATATCTCAAGGATATGCTCTTGCTCTGTCATTTCTCTTACTTTGAGTGGTGCTTTATTAAATGCTATAATTTTAGAAAAGTAGATGAGCTTTGGGTTCTAGGGGTAGTTTCAGGTTTGAAGTTCAAGTCTTGCTGACTGGAATTCACATCAAGAGTCATAAATTTGTGCCCAGAGTTGTTTAGTTCATTGCCTCCATCTAATTCGTCGATCATTCCATCATTTTTTAAGTCATTGTCTTTAGATTTTTACAGTGATGAAGGTGAGGAAAAAAAAATTGCCTGGGTATGGTCACTTTTTCCTTTCATAGAAAGAAAACTTAGATCTATTTTAAAAACTGCAAAATATCCAATTAAACTTCTTCGATGATAACCTGAAAGAATGAAAAGAAAGGTGGTGCCTCTCTTGGTCTTCTACTGTATTTTTCTGCAGAACTGCTTTGGTTACAGATGTTTACAGGACAGCAGTGTGCTTGTCTGTCCACAATTGTTGTGAGTATTCTGCCAGTGTAGCAGCAGCTTCCACATTGCAGTCGTTAGGAAATTCTTTTACCTGATCATCAATAGATTCCAGTATGTTCCTGGCACTGGGAATACCATTGCAAGCTCCTACCAATGACAAATGTGTGCAGGTGTCCAAAAAAGAAAGATTTACTTATCTCTAATTTTAATGTAATTCTTTGAGGGGTGTATTTGTATGCATGTATTGCATCGTCCATCCTCCTTCTTGTAAGGTAGTACTAGAGGAGTTTGCAGAATAGTTGGCTGGCTTGGGGTGCCTGGTGTTGTGACTGTCTCTGCATGAGGCACAGTACTCAGTGGAGTGTCTTTACCTTTCTCGAAAGGAGACAGTAGAAGTTGGCTGTCATGCTCTGAATACATTGGAGCGGAACACATTTGGAATTACATTCAGAATGTATTCAGAATGTACCCCAAGGTTTTGTTGTAATGGAAATACAGACATTCTCTTACTTTTCATGAATCTAAACACTGGAATAGTGTGTTATTTGTAGTACATGTCTGCACTCAAAGAGATGTACTTTGTGTTCACTAAAGGGAAGAATCATATTCCTAAACTCAACTTACTAATGTTGGGTTTTACCCATTTTAAACACAGACTATAATCAGACTGTCTGGTGGGAATGTTTCATCTCTTCTTCTGCGTGTTACAATTTAAAAGCATAGCTGCAGGAACTATGGATTTCTGCTTGTATACTGTGTTTGTAGATACTGAGTTTATCTCATGACCTGGTTAGTCCGTTTAAATCAACCGAGCATCAGCTTGGCACAGTCTAGATCAGTACTGTGCATCTAAACAAGCAAAACCAATGAAGCTGTCTAAAAATAACATTGTAACTATTGTGGAATTATCTACTAACTTTAGGGATGTCTGACTTTTGAAAGAGCTTAGGTACTAGAATAAAGCAGTTCTAAGAGATTTTTATTTTTTTCCATTTTAGGAAATGTGCACTGTTGAAGAACCCAATGAAGAGTTCACATCTAGACACAGCTTAGAATGGAAGTTCCTATTCTTGGATCACAGGTGCATTTCCTTCTGTGTAGTAGCAATAGCAGCTGAACCAGTTGTGGCTGTAGTATTTGAAGTACACTAATCTGCATTAACTACTTATGGCTTGTGTTGTGTTTTTTTTTTTTTTTTTTTTTTTTTTGAGCACATACTATAAACAAGGAAGCTCATATAATTAATTCTGGTTTGTTTAAGATTGTTTCATGTGTGTGAAAATAAAATGACATTGATTTTTTATTCATTAGGGCACCTCCGATAATAGGTTATCTTCCATTTGAAGTTTTGGGAACATCAGGCTATGATTATTATCATGTGGATGATCTAGATAATCTGGCAAAATGTCATGAGCATTGTGAGTACAACTAAGTCACTAAAACGAGCAAGTTTGTTAAATTGTACAACTGTTCTGGTGAAATTCTGCGATATTTTGAGTGAAATTTCTTTACTCCCATTTATTTGAAATTATTATACTGCTGTTCTGTATCTTTTTTCTTTTAATCCAGAACTACAAAACAGATTTAACATTATCTTACAATTCTGGGGTTTCATAGTGGTAAATTGTAGTGCACAGCTCTATGACTAATACTTTTCCAGTTCTTCCAATAGCATTTAAAAATCTTTATAATGTTTAATAAGTGCAAAAATTGATGGAAAATTTTCAAACCTGTACTTATCTTAATACTGGATTTAGACATGGGTTTGGGCTATATGAACCTGGCAAATAATTTTCTGTTTTATGTAATTGGAGTATTTACAATATGGCAAGACATTAAACTTTATTCTTCATCTTTACAGTAATGCAATATGGGAAAGGGAAGTCATGTTACTACAGATTCCTTACAAAGGGACAACAATGGATTTGGCTGCAAACTCATTACTATATCACGTATCACCAGTGGAATTCCAGGCCAGAGTTTATTGTCTGTACGCACACTGTTGTAAGGTAGGTTACTTTTTAAAGTAATCCTACTGGCATGGGAGATATCTTGGTGGTGTTTTGAAGGTAGAGAAATTATAGCAGTATAAAGAATCACTGGAAAGCTTCCTGGGAAATTTTATAAGCAAGGTGGGTTTGAGGAGTTTGGGCTTTGAGGTGTACTTTTTAAATCATCACAGAATATAGTAGTCATCCTTGGTTTATTCTTCTAGTTATGCAGAAGTCAGAGCAGAAAGACGACGAGAACTTGGTATTGAGGAATCTCTTCCAGAGATAACAGCAGATAAAGTGAGTGTTTTATATAATTTTATTTTACATCTTCAATTACTAAAAATAATACACAAACAAATACACAGCAGCAAAAATGTTTTGTCCCATTTGTCCCGAAGTAAAGGAATTATTTGATCATTTTCAATAGTCACATTATTTAGAGATCAAAGAAGTCTAGAAAGAGTGTTTAACTGTACTCTGCCTATAACACCCTTCTCTTTTCAGGAATTAATGGGCGTGTAGTTATAACATAGTAGCACCCATAAGTTTTTATTAAGATCAGATTCCTGCAGCATTAGATTCCCAAATAAATGTTCTCTCTTACTGGAAGTATCCATAATCTGAAAAACCAAGATCAACACACCAAGAAGGAGTTCACAATAAGAAAGTAGGACCTGTTTAATTGTGTGATTCTTTCCCACTTCTTAAAAGTATAAAAATTCATTTTGAGCTAATGTGCTTGGAAGCTCAGTGAGTCTTATCCGCTTGTGGAGATGATCTGACATGTTTTAATCTGGCAGTCCAGAAATGTTTTCCTTTGGCAGTTTCATAAATTTCATCTCTTGGTGCTCCTAGGGGAACAAACTCATCCTTTCTCAAAAGAATAAGCAGTTCACTCATTACACTGTTGTTCAGAGTGAATTGAGTGGCTATAGAAGGAGGTCAGCTCAGTAGTCAGTTTGTGGCCTACATCTGCATGCATTTTGATTTCTAGGCTTATGTTCTGATTTCAAGCTTTGGTTTCCAAGGATAAAAGCCTCAGATGGAAACAGCTTACAGCTATCAAACAGGCCAACACTTCTGCATGGTCACCTGTGTAAGGGGGTTGATTAGAAGCAAAAAGGTCTGAGATAGTTTCTAACAGAAATATACATTATGTGCTGGGTTAGATAAACGATTGTTGTTTATGTGTATCTCTTCAGAGTCAGGACTCTGGGTCTGACAATCACATAAATACAGTGAGTCTGAAAGAAGCACTGGAAAGGTTTGATACCAGCCCCACACCTTCTGCTTCCTCCAGGAGTTCAAGAAAATCTTCACATACTGCAGTATCGGATCATTCATGTAAGCATCAACTGTTGAAAATAGAATTGCCTTCCTAATGAAGGCTTTCTCTACTTAATTTAATTAAATGCATAACTGGAAGTTAATAATCATTTTATGAGAAGTGTGCAAGTGAAAATACCCTTTTTGATGGTTCAGACATCTGCAGACTACTCTGAAAAAGACCTTTACTTCTAGGAGTACAATATCAGACACTAGTACACCCTATTTCAATCTATCAGATTGCACTATTGGTGGATAGTCAGGGGGGAAAAAAAAAGAGTCCAAGCCTTAACAGTTTTTTTATTCATTAAAAGCTTCTTGTAATTAGATTATTGCATTACAGAATTGAGATAACAATTAACATGTTTCTTTCTGTTCTTACTCTCAACATTATCAGCAACACCAACTAAAATGACAGTGGACACTAGCACTCCTCCAAGGCAAGGCTTATCTGGTCATGAAAAGACTGCACAAAGAAGATCATCTCTGAGCAGTCAGGTAACTTCAGAGAAAAGTGCTGTACTTAAACAGTGGAGTTCACCTTTAAAAGCTATAATTAAATCCATATATCGTGGGATTTTTATTTCCTGAGATTTGGGTGTTTGAGAGTCTTTTGCCCTCTGAAAGGCCCTGAGCCAGATGCAAGCACAGAGCAGTGTCTTCAGGTTCTTGTTTCTCAAGGTTTCTTGCTTTGTTTATTATTTCTTATCTTTCAATTTACTCTCTGCCCAGCCAAGGTCTTCACAGCAACCTGGGCAACAAGCGACTCCCCCCCCCCACCTCCGCCATGGGGTCTTGATGCTATTGTACATTATGACACTGACTTAGAAGGCTGAAAATGACTGTTTATTTACAGGAATTTCTTCCCTTTTATACTATTCTACAGAGAACAACTCAATTGGTGAAGCAGAGACAAACTTCTTTAATCACACTGGTCAAACCAGAGGGACATCAAGAAGAAGTCCCTCCTAGGGAAATACTGTAAACAAAGGTTACAGTTAGAAAAACATGTTTTTTGTTTACAGAAAACCTTCTGAGAAAAGAGTTTCAGAAAACCAAAACATCTCAGGCACAAACCAGGGCTACAGGGTCTCGTTACCTCTTATACCAGTTATTACATATCTATTATTTACAGTTACACACCTACATCTATACTAAACAGGTCATCTCTACTCTGACCCAATCTCCTTGAACTACTTTATACCATCATCACAGCAGAAGACGGAGACGAAGAAGAATAATTCAGGGCACCGCCCAAAATCCTCCATCTTGTCTCCATTCACCTCCATTCTAAAAACCCAAACCTACAGAATTTTCCACCCTGTGATAAACTACACTACTGTCTTCCACACCTTTGTGGCTTGCAGTTCCTCTCTCAGTGTTGGAAGCTTTTCCCATGGACTGAAATCAAAGCCAGTGTCTTCCTGGGCTCTGTGCCATGGTCTCCAACCCCCCCTGTACAGATCCCAAACCCCCCTGTACAGATCCCACCCCCCCGTACAGGTATCAAAACTCTCTTGCTCAGGTTCCAGACATCTCTGCCGAGGTCCCTGACCTTCCAGGGTGACCCGAGGGATGCCCTGGACTCTGACATCTCCCCCTCCTGTTTGCACCAAAAACACCTCCTTAGCAACTTTCTCCATGGCTCGCCGTATGCATTGAAGCAAACATGTCACAATCATGAGAAAAATTACAAGCCCCAATAAAACATACATAACTATTTTCAAAACTTCCTTCTGTGATGGTGAAAGGTCAAATAAATCAAACAAGCCATCCATCCACGATCCAGTTACCACTTCAATTTCTTTCGCACTTTCTTGCAATCGCTTGATGGCCTCTTGAATGGATCTGGAATGATCTGACAAGTTCATGCAGCACATCCCTTCAGATTCCTCTTGATCACTGGGAAAGATTAAAAGTTTTAATTTTCCTGGGACTGGCATTGGGGACTCAGGTGTTGGGGTTTGTGGCGAACTTGGGAAAAGCTGCTGACTTCCCTGTGCCTCACCTGGGGGGAGCTGCTGACTCTCTCCTCTCTCACCTCTGGTAGGAGGTATGGAAACCGCTGGCTGGTGGCCAGCAGGTAAAACGCTACTTTGTCCAAAGGGGGGATTTCCCTTGCAATTTCTCCAAATGGCTTCTAACATGACTCTAGCTGCAGACAAGAGCTTAGTAGCTGTCTTGTCCTTTAAAGAGACCTGCAGGATGTGCAGAAACCACGCCCTGTAGGGTGGATAGGATATTAAGTTGTTCCTGGGAGAGAGACCTGAACCGCCCCCCGCCAATGTTCTAAATTCAAGTGGTCTTACCAAAACTGAAGGATGGGATGCAGGTGTTATCAAATTCAGTCTGGAGGTGTCCTGGTCTCTGACCAGCAGTTTTCAGGATGACAGATTCCAGGGCCCTTGAAGATCGGTCGGTCCAAGACGAATTTGAGATCAGCTGCTCTGGCCAGAAGTGTTCCCGTTATCTTTTCAGCAGCTGACGATCTGGCTTCTTGCTTTGAGGGCTTGCTGTGTATGTGTGTGCCCACCCAGGGACGCAAATCCTTGGGATTTTTTTCTCGAGATTCGGGTGTTCAAGAGTCTTTTGCCCTCTGAAAGACCCTGAGCCAGACACAAGAACAAAGCGGAGTCTTCAGGTTCTTGTTTCTCAAGGTTTCTTGCTTTGTTTATTATTTCTTATCTTTCAGTTTGCTCTGTGCCCAGCCAAGGTCTTCACAGCAACCTGGGCAACAAGTGACTCCCCCCCCGATGGAGTCTCGTCACCTCTTATACCAATTATTACGTATCTGTTATTTACAGTTACACACCAATGCCTATCATCTGTACTAAACAGGTCATCTCTACTCTGACCCAATCTCTTTGAACTACTTTGTGCCACCATCACAGCAGAAGATGGAGACAAAGCAGAAGAGGAAGAACTCAGGGCACCGCCCAAAATCCTCCATCTTGTCCCCACTCACCTCCATTCTAAAAACCCAAACCTACAGGATTTTCCACCCTGTGATAAACTACACTACTGTCTTCCACACCTTTGTGGCTTGCAGTTCCTCTCTCAGTGTTGGAAGCTTTTCCCATGGACTGAAATCAAAGCCAGTGTCTTCCTGGGCTCTGTGCCATGGTCTCCAACCCCCGCGTACAGATTCCAGACCCCCCTGTACAGATCCCACCCCCCCCCCGTACAGGTATCAAAACTCTCTTGCTCAGGTTCCAGACATCTCTGCCGAGGTCCCTGACCTTCCAGGGTGACCCAAGGGATGCCCTGGACTCCGACACATATAAGCTTTGTTTTATTTCTTCTAAAACACACTTTAAACTGTAAGAGTTTCTCTTGGAATACATGTCTAAGAATTGCATCGTTAATATGCAACTTTGGTATACTAGATTTTAAAGGAATACAACCATTAAGCTTATATGTATTTAGGTTTTATCCTTAGGATTTGCAAGAATGTGAATGAATCTCTGCTTTCACTCACACAGAACTTCTTTCTGTGATTCTGGATTTTTAGTACATACACACACACATATATATATATGTAAAATTGTCAGTTTAATGCTGTGTGTGTCCCTGTAGAGAACTCATACAGATTTATGGCTAAGAATATTAATGTATACTTCCATATCCTTTCTGATTTTTGTAATATGAGAAATTGTCATGCTGCATTTACTTGGTGCTCATTTTCCTGTTGAACTAATACATTCACATCATAAACAGAGTGCTTACTAAAATACATTAAAAATCGTTAGTTTAAGAATAAATCAAAGGTGTCAACTTCCAAACTTGTTGAAAAAGTCTTTCTGTTAATATAATTAAGACTTCTAAAATACTTGTAGTTGTAATTTTTGTTTTGTACCTACTGCTTATATATATTTTTAGCAGTGGAAAAGCCATGTATATATTATGTAGATAATCAGTTGCACTTGTTTTCTTATTTCTCTAACAATTAAGGTTAGATATTTCAGGAAACAATTTACTAGTTTCTGTTGTATGTTCATATGATGCTGCTTTGGATTTGACACTTGTAAGAAATACTTCATGTCAAGTATGACGTTCATTCTCTTGATTATGGAACATTTTTTTTCAATCCTAGTCTTTAAGCTCACAGTCTCTTGGACAACCAGTAACACAGCCAGCAATATCTCAGCCTGCAACTTTACAGCTCCAGTCTGGAATGACTCAGGTATGGATTTACTCGATTTATTGTTTATTTTTTTTTTAAGCAGTCTTGGTCTCCTAGAGAACAGCATTCTCCTTGAGTAATGGGCTGCCTGTGGCTTGGGTGGATGCACTGTTCACTGAGTGAAGAACAGTTTGAATGGCCAGGCCCGGAGAGTGAAGGTGAATGGAGTTACATCCAGCTGGCATCCGGTCACTAGTGGGGTTCCACAGCCCTCAGTACTGGGGCCAGTCCTGTTTAATATATTTATTGATGATATTATAGGCAAAGGGATCGAGATCACCATCAGTGAGTTTGCAGATGACGCCCAGTTGGGTGAGAGTATTGATCTGCTGGAGGGCAGGAAGGCTCTGCAGAGGGATCTAGACAGGCTGAACTGATAGGCTGAAATTCAACAAGGTCAAGTGTCAGGTCCTGAACTTGGGTCACAACAACCCCCTGCAGCACTACAGGCTGGGGTAAGAGTGGTTGGAAAGTTGCTCAGCTGAGAAAGACCTGGGAGATGCTGGTTGACAGTGGCTGAACATGAGCCAGTGTGTGCCCAGGTGGCCAAGAAGGCCAGTGACATCCTGGCCTGTATCAGCAATAGTGTGGCCAACAGGACCAGGGCAGTGATTGTCCCCCTGTGCTTGGCACTGGTGAGGCCATGTCTGGAGTGCTGTGTTCAGTTCTGGGCTCCTCACTACAAGAAGGACACTGAGGTGCTGGAGCGAGTCCAGAGAAGGGCAGTGGAGCTGGTGAAGACTCTGGAACATGAATCACACAAGGAGTTGCTGCAGGAGCTGGGGAGTGGCTGCAGGAGCAGCCTGGAGAAAAGGCTCGGGGGAGACCTCTTGAAAGGAGGTTGTAGCAAGGCAAATGTTGGTCTCTTCTATCAGGTAATGGGGACAGAGTGACAGGAAATGGTCTTGAGTTGCACCAGGTAGGATTTAGATTGTATATTGGGAAAAATTTCTTTACAGAAAGGATTGCCAGTCATTGGAGCAGGCTTCAAGTCATGGGCACAGGCTCACCAGGGAATTGGTGGCGTCACCATCCCTGAGGGTATTTAACAGTCATGTAGATGTGGCATTTAGGAACATGGTTTAGTGTTGGACTTGGCAGTGCTAGGTTAGTGGTTATCCTTGATGATTTTAAAGGTCTTTTCCATCTTAAACAATTCTCTGCTTCTATATTCTGAATGTAAGGTTAATTTCTCTTTTAGAAATTGAGTCCTTTGGTGCCAGTTATTCTCTTGAAATGAGCAAATTCTGTAATTTGACACTTTTCCTTTATTTTTTTCCTTCCTGTTATTTGTGTGGATATAGTCTTTGGCCTTGTGCATTAGCAATGTAGATATAAAAACAGTTAAAGCTGAAATATTTTAGGGCATGAATTTAAAAAGCCATCAACTCTGCTGGCAGCTTTCAGGCATATGCTTATAACACAAGGTTGCTTGGTCTGTGAAGTGCTTCTGTGTAATAAGAATAGGATATAAGTATCAAAAGGTCATACTGACTTGGGGCCTTTAGTAGATGTCTGAGGAGGAACAGAAGTGGCAAATAGTTTCTCAATGGGCTCAGTCTTCAGCTTTTTGTAACTGGGGTATTCCCAAGGTACTTGTATGTCGTAGCTCTAGGTGAATCTTTTTTTCTAAACTGGCACAATTCTAATTTTTATCATGAGAGACCTTTAACATCCACAGTACCATGTAAATTACTAAGGCTATATGTATGTGTGTGATTTAGACACCAGTAAATTTCTTGTGCTATGGATTTTTTAGTTCACCAGTTCTCATGCATCAATTAAGTGTTGATTCAGTGATGTTTTCATACTGATGAATTGGTCCTCAGATTATGGTTTATTAGTAATTTATTAGTAGTCAATGCTTGATTTCTTTGCTTCTGTGGAGGACTGTACTTATCTCTTGTAATAAAATGTCATTTTTGCTCAGCTTTTAATTTATTCATTGCACTACAGCCTGTGTTTCAGTTTTCAGCTCAATTAGGAGCAATGCAACATCTGAAGGACCAGCTAGAGCAAAGAACACGCATGATAGAGGCAAATATTCATCGGCAGCAGGAAGAGTTGCGTAAGATCCAAGAGCAGCTTCAAATTGTTCACGGTCAAGGACTCCAGGTGAGTTAGTGTATCACAGGTTTCATCTGTAGAGAATTTAGGCATGTGAAATGTCTCTTGGGCACCTAATTCCACAACATGATCCTCCGTATTCCGTTTCAGCTGCCTATGCCTTCAGATACTATGTCTAAAATCCATAGCATCTGAAGCTGCTGTTGCAGAGGTACCTGATGTTTTGTTGTTGAATGTATCTGGAAATGCCCCAGTGTTGAGCAGGTCAAGCCTAGCTTATGACTTAACCTAATTAAATGTGAAAGGATGGAATAGTTGTTAATTCTTGCAAGATTCTGTAGCCATTAGAATATTAATCCAAAATCTGCAAGATGAGCATCTTTTTTTTTTTTTTTCTTTAGCTCTAAGGATGTTAAACCCATGTCTTTTTGTTTCTTAAACTGTCCTATGAGGCTGAATGGCTCTACTTTGCATGGTAAACTTGAAGGAGTTACTGAGCCAGAAAGACTAGAAGTCTGGAGGGTGGCATGGGTCTAGCAGCTGGCTACCTGATTGCTGATAT
Source organism: Phylloscopus collybita (assembly GCA_027886175.1). NCBI lineage: Eukaryota > Metazoa > Chordata > Aves > Passeriformes > Phylloscopidae > Phylloscopus > Phylloscopus collybita. Next base: position 25,877,689 of record JAJNNQ010000009.1, on the reverse strand, counting down.
TTTTTTTTAAACAGTATGTATTTTTCTATATTCGTCATTGTCTTTTCAGCAGCTATTTTTGGAAGAAAACAGTTACCCTCTCGGGTTTTTCTAGTTAAAAGGCGCAAACAAAAAAACCCTGATCATCTCAAACTAAGATACATTTTAAGGAAATAATTTAATATTTTCAGTCTGGATTGTGACTAAAGAGTAGAAAAAATGCTTCCTGGAAGTATTGAGTATGTTGCTTAAATTCTGTTGGAAGAGTAGGAGTTTCTGGTGTGTGCCATTTTCAGTGTTGTGTGATGTCTAGTGTAAACATGCCAACAGTAGACTGCCTTATCCATGTTTCAAAAGGAGAGATTCACAGCTCTCCTTGCCATGCAGTGTGGAGAGACCTTGTTCAGGAATGTGAAAACTAGAGAAAATACTTCAGTGCTGCACATTCTGCCTTGTTGTAGGCTTGGGCCTAACTTTTTGTAATGAATCTAATATTTTTGTGCTCAATTCTGTTTATTACAACAGTGTTGGAAAGTTCAGTATAATCATTATGATTTCTTGATTGTCAGGGAATATTACATTATTGGTGCTATGCCTGGATCTACTAATTCAGAGATTTTCTTCATCTGATTTAGTGTTACTGTGGAAGGTTCTACAAATAGAAGTGTCATCTCAAATATGTTTTGTCTTTGGATAGTTGTAGACTGCATTACTGGTTAGTCTCTAAATGGTGCTTTTGCTTTAAGAACAAATATTGAATGTTAATGTTTAGAACTCTAGAAATCAGAATTCTGATTCTTACCAGTTAGAGTTGAGTCTCTGAATACTGACCCTGTAACTTGTGGAATTTTTTAAGATGTTCTTGCAGCAGTCAGCTTCTGGACTCAACTTTGGTTCTGTGCAGCTTCCTTCTGGAAATTCTTCAACTGTTCAGCAGCTTACGCCAATAAACATGCAAGGTCAAGTTGTTCAGAGTAACCAGACTCAAACTGGGATGAACACAGGCCATATAAGTACTCCACACATGATACAGCAGCAGCCTTTGCAGAGTACTGCAACACAGGTAAAATTCTATTACTGATTTTGCTGGATACAATATTTGCTCAAAACCACAGCTGAAACACAACAGCTTCCCTGACATTCCCCTGTTATGAAAAAGTGTCTGAGATTGCTTAAAAAATCATCGGCAAGGACATCAGCAAAAGCCTGATTTAATATTAAGTGGCAGCATGACAAAGTTCGTTGGCAAGATTCACTCTACTGCTTACAGGACATTTAAGGCACAACAGGGAAAAAACAAGCAGCAACAGAACCAAACCAAATCCAGGTAATCAAAACAGAAGTGAACCGAGAATTATCTAGAGGAGAATGTGTGTATGTGTTTCCTTGCATGTGACAAAAAGACAGTGAGGGTAAAGATAAAAAGGTACATGGCCTGAAAGCTTAACAGCACTCAACTTACACATTAAACCTAATAATGTAACAAAGAAACAGCTCTTAACTTATACCATAAATTTAACCTTAACAATTTAGCAGAGGAGTAGCACTCAACAAGGTATATCCCCACAGAGGCTGGTTCTTCATGCTGAACAGTTCTCATTCATTTGACTGTTATGTGTATGAAGACTCCATATACATCTGATCTCTGTGGTCTCCCTCCTCTGTACCCTGTTCCACATTCCATACTTTATTTTTGAGATTTGTGAAGAGGCAGACAGACTAGTGATGCATTTTACCATCTCAGCAGTAGGCTAGTTCTAAACTTTCAAGTAAGAAATTCTTGACATTATGTGCACATTTTAGTCTAAGTTGGGCACAGAGATGGTAGAGGAGTAAAAAGATAATTTTGAACAAACAGTATGCAAGTAGCTGAAAAATTCAGGGAAAAAATAACGTGAACAGGAAAAGGAGTTAAATGTAAGAGACTCAAATATCCAAGGTCCAGTCCCACCTCTAAATCCTCAGTCAGTAGAAATACCTGTGTACTTTGAATTAAAAATTTATTTGAATAGAAAAAACCCACTTGTAGTTTTGAACTGTGGGCTGTGACAGTGATGAGAACAGCTGTAGCACCTGGCTATTTTCTGCTTACTATATCAAAATTTCTTTTCAGCATAATCAACAAAATGTACTCAGTGGACACAATCAACAGTCTTCTCTTGCCAGTCAGTCACAGAACACAGTCTCAGCACCCTTGTACAACACTATGGTGATTTCTCAGCCAACAGCAGGAAATGTGGTGCAGGTTCCCTCCAGCTTACCACAGAACAACAACCAGAATGCTGCTGCAGTAACCACTTTTACACAGGACAGACAAATCAGGTAAATTTTCAAGACCTATATTTAAGATGACTTTTTATAATGGTGTGCTTATGCAGCTGCACCATATAAAAAAGGAACTAAAGCAGCATTAAAAAGATAGTGTGATTTGTGTTTCAACTGTATGGATACAACCCTTGAAACTAAACTGCCCAAAGTAACATGTTTGGAGGTTTATTGAAACCCATGTTATTATAGCAAAATTATGACTTTGAGAAATGTGCCTTTCTTAAGTGTATGTGATGCTTCATACTTTTTTTTTTCCTGAAGGAACTCCAAATATCTTTTTCTGTTAACAGATTTTCTCAAGGTCAGCAACTTGTAACAAAACTTGTCACAGCCCCAGTAGCATGTGGAGCAGTAATGGTACCAAGTACTATGTTTATGGGACAGGTGGTGACAGCTTATCCCACTTTTGCTGCCCAACAGCAGCAGACACAGACTTTGTCAATAACACAACAACAGCAGCAGCAGCAGCAGCAGCAGCAAAGTCAGCAGGACCATCAGCAGCAGCTCACCACAGTACAACAACCAGCTCAGTCACAACTGACCCAGCACCCCCAGCAGTTCTTACAGGTAATGAATGTAGAACTGTCTACAATTTTTTCCAAGTCCTGGCACTTTCAGCATTGCTAGGTTATCCAGGGGTGCTTTACCTGAAAAGAAAGCACTTTAAAGTAGTAACCTGTGAAAAAACCTGATGCGTGAGGTAAGTTTATTCTGTAGCTGTTCTCTAAAATCCTGTTACTTAAAGGAGAAGGTGGTCTTTCCTGCAGTGTTACTCCATGCATTGTCCTGTCTTATATCTTTTTCCCTTTGAATTGCTGCTCATAATGGACTGTGGGGTAAAAAACCAGATGTTTCCTTTAAAACCATTTACATTTTCTTTCATTAACTTTACGTGTTAATGCAGTAAGGTATGAGAGATGGTGGTTGGTCTGGAAAGCAGCACACAGCACACATGTCCCAGTAGCATGAGGCATGAAATCCTGTCTAGGCTACAGGGGAGGCTGAGCAGCAGGTAACTTTGTGAGCAGAGAGTAGGGAAGAACCTTGTTTTAGTGGAGAAAGAGGAAAGATTGGGTCAAAAGAGAAGGAAGATGAAACCCAGGGAGTTTGGAAATAGGAAATCTCTAAAAGAAACAGAAGGCAAAAGGAATTGATGGGGAAATCTGTTGCCATTTGTTGATTCCAATTAAATACTGGCACATGCGTCACCCAGCATCTGGAGTTGGTGAAGGAGATGGTGGCTAGATGTGGTGGCTAGAACCCTAGAGAGGCTGTTCAGCAGGTTGGTAGTGTCTGTATCTCTGTTTCAAAATTTAAAAGTTTATACAATCTTGAATCAATTCCGGTGAAACAGATATGTGAAATATGAAGAACTCAAAAGCTCTGTTCCTACTCTAGAATTTTGTTCTAGGCAAAAGTCTAGTATTTTTAATACAAACTATTAAAGTGCTAGAACTTGAAGTGAAGCAAATTCTCTTTAAAAAGGACAAAAGGGTCTTTTCTGCTTCTGTTCACTTGGGCATCTTACAGTCTGATTCTGTAGGTGGAGCAGTTGATATTCTTTACTTTCTGCTGCAGAACATTCCAGGATTGAGATGTCCTAGTGCATTTGTACCCATCCTTCATTGTTTTTCTTCAGTAATCAATTTTTTTTTTGTTCTAAGAAGAATACTGTTTAAACTAAGTACCATTTCCAGTAGTAGTAAGTCTCCTTCAGAGGGGATGTTTGGGTCTGCAAATGCACCATTTTATTTGACTGTGCGTTTTGTCTGTGGGGAATAAATGTGATCTGTGCCAAATCATGCACTATTTTTTCATTTAACTGCAATGACAGCTACCTACACTTACTCAAATAGATTCCTTATGCCCTGCTATGCTTTTGTGGTTTGAAATGAAGACAAATTGCCTTGTGTTCCTGCCTATCACCACAGAAATTCCAAACACCAATTACAGCTGCTTTCTTAATTGGTCAGATGCACTGCTTAAATGTATTAGTATGAACAAATCTTTGCATTGTTTGCTCAGTTTAACTGGCCAAATCCGAAGTTTATTTTGATTGAACCCTTACAAAAAGTTAAAAAGCAGCTAGGCCTGTGTTTCTCAGTGCAGCAGGAAAAATAATTTTCTTCTGTTTTCATGTTTTAGACATCCAGGTTACTTCATGGAAATCAGTCGGCTCAGCTTATTCTCTCTGCTGCTTTCCCACTACAACAAAGCACTTTCACTCAGTCCCACCACCAGCAGCATCAGTCTCAGCAGCAGCAGCTGTCACGGCACAGAACTGACAAGATGACTGATCCTTCAAAAGTTCAGCCACAGTAGTGTGGGTGCTGCCTCTTTTTGAAGCAAACTGCCAAGAGGGGCTGCCCCACAAACAGTTGCACTGAAGCTACAGAGGTAACAGTATGAAGGCTTTCTAGCACCATGGTGTTGAGATCTACTTCTGACTTCTGGAATCTGTTAAGAAAAAGCCACAAGATGATGGTGGGGACATGGCCAACTTTGAGAGTTGCCCCAGTTTCTGTGTTCTAAAGGATTTGCTGCCATGTTGTAATTTGTCCAGGTGAAATCTCCAAATGTGACTGAAATGAGAGTGATGCTGAAAATATTGGTATTTTTATCAACCCTGTACATTTTTAAAGTATTAAAATGGACATGGAGCAATGATTTTGAATTAGCAGGAAAAAAATGCCAGAAATATAGTCCAAAAACCATCTAATTTTTTTTCAGATGATTACAGGACAGTAAATATTTTGAAAATGTTGTGTGAAATCCAGTTCTCTGTTGTACAGATGCTGTAAAATATTGTGTATATGTCTGCATAAAAGGAGAAAGAGCAAAATATTTTATATGATGCATGAAAATGTAATCTGTTATTTGTAGGTTTGAATATGTTTCCCTAAATTCTCACGCCATACTCAGACTAATGTTTTCCTCTGTTCTACCCTTCTGTTTACAACATGATGCATCATTATTTTCACCCTTAATGTGGGCACAAGTCTCTTGTTTGTGCTTTGTCCGTGATGTCAGGGTTTGTTTGGTGAGGTATAGTGTGTTGGTTAGTTGACTGCTTGAAGTTAAATTATTGATGAAGCTGTTTGAACTGGTGATCATGCATCAGGGTTCAGGACATTCAGATTCATAAATATCATCCATCATTTCATTATAAATTCATCATTTTATTTGAAAAATAGGAATTTGCACTGCTTTCTTGCGGATGGTTTGGAATTTTATTCCCCAAAGCTATCTTTTGATATAGTTCATAGTTGGAAATATTTATGTAAAAGGTTTAAAAAAAAATGACAGTAATTTTCAAGAATGTTTCAGTTATAGGAGTAATTTGCACAAAAATATATTTACATTTAATAACCTTTTGGGCACTTTTTAACCACTTTCTCTGTGGTGAGAATTGTAACTTGTTAAACCATGTTGGAATCTTTTTATTCTCCTTCAAAAATTAGTCAGAACTAATTCAGGGTCATTTTAACAACAACAACAAAACCCATAGTGCCTTGATTTTAATTCAGGTGATAATGTTGAACATCTTGAATTACAATGTCTTGAATCTGTAACCATTTTCAATTTTGAAGTCTTAGCACATTGTCAACCAAACTTGTGTATCTACTTCATAGATATTTCTGTATTGTGTTAATTTTAACAGTGGTCTGAGTTGAGACCATGAATATTTTTGACTGGTACTCCCCCTCAGACAGCAGCCAGAAATACAGGAGTCTCAAAAATCTCAGATCTTTAAGGTAATACTCTTAAAAAAAAAAAAAAAAAAGGCGCAAAGCTTCAAAGACAAGACTCCTTTTGCAGAGGGACGAATAATAAGCTGATTTTTAAAATCATTTTTGGAAGCATTTGAAGTGTGTTTTGGGGGAGATCATGATTGCATTTAACACTACCAGGTATTGATTTAAGAGCTATCACTGAACTAAGACTTCAGAAGGCAACTTTACTTTATAAAGAAAATAAAAAGTTCCAACAGATATGTGCTATTTAAGTAAATGTTGGTAGGTTTTTATGGTACTAGTTTGTGGAAACCAGAACTTCAGAGGAAAATTAACAAATGCTGATAGATCTGATAATTAAGTAAAAAAAAAACAAAAAACAACAACAACAAAAACAAACCAGTAAAAGCAGTTAGAACTAGTGCTAGGGAGAGAAAGCTGGATTAATCTTGAATAATAAGGAGGAGTTGAATGAATGTAACCAAATGGTGATGGTCTATTTTGTACTGTGGAACAGTTTGATTGTATTACTGGATGAACCAAACCTGCAGGAGGTAATACCAGTTTAGCCAAGCCTTTGATGCCGTTGGTTACATTTTGGGGCAAGCCTTCGTCTCTGCACGGCCCAGCATTAGACCTTTGTTATTCCCCAGGCATAAAGCAAATGTTTGGCACCAAACAGCCAAGCAGCGAACAAGGAAGGAGAGTGTGAGAAACACAGTACCAAAGAGAATTAGATTGCTCTCTGCTCCAAGAAGCTTACTGCAACCTGGAGCAAGGAACAGATGCCAATACCAAACATAGCAAGAAACACTTTCCCTTCTTTAAAGGGATTTCTGGCATTCTTCAGACTGGGATAATTGTCAGAGATCTGTTTCTGTAAAGTTCTATGTAAAGAAATCCTGCCTTGCTCTGCTATCCCTACCACTCCATTCCACCTGTTTCTATACAAAGCTGCATTGACTAGAGGTCTGTGCTATCACTTCTTTGCTTAGAGGAAAATAGGTTAGATACAAATTTCTTTAAACAATTACAATAAAAATATAGCACTAAAAAAGAAAACTGGGAGAGCTTTAATAGTGCTGTTAGAACTACTGAATAGTGATAAAATAGGTGTATTAAGCTATTATATTGAGAATTACAGAAATTAGAGATACCAGCCAGACAGTTAATGATGCAGCTTTTTACATAAAGCTTCATTTCAACTTCTCTTCCCATTCTCCCCTTCTCAAATACTTGGGTGTGCTGCTATAGGTCTGTCAGTAAAAAGGCTAAACTAGGAGGGAGAAAAATTAGATGGTGGGATAGCATAGCTGCTGAAAGAGAATATAAAAACGTGTGCTTTGATCAAGAAGCTTTTCGTAGCCTCAGAGAGAGGTCATTCAATTACAGAACTACCAGCTAGTAGAGAAAGGATAGAAGATGGGGAAATTCTAAGGAACTGGAAAACTACAGCACACATTTGAAGAATTCCTGATGTGAATCAGGGAAACTTTACAAAGGCAAGTCTGTAGAACTTGGTCCAGATTGTGTGCAACTATGGAGATGCTTTGTTCACAAGTAGTGACTAAAAAAGTATATATTTAACAGATCTGCAGCTTCCCCTGTTGCTGAATCAATTGCTGAACTGTCCTTGAGTTTTAGTGAGAAGTGGACCAGGCTGGTGCCTCTTTCTTAATCAGCCTTTTGCTTCTGCCTGACTCATTTACTACAGATTTACTTGCAACATCCTGATAAATAGCATGACAGTGAATGCTGTGATGCTGCAGAAGCATCATCTGGAGCAGAAATATTGCAGAACAACTCTGACAGAAGGGAAGGAGTCTGTTAAGGGGAGGATTGTATTTGTGAAGAAATGGGCTGGTGATACATAATGGAGTGAAAAGGACGGCATTTGCATGGAGTTTAGGAGACAGACATTGTCTGCAATGGGTGTGGCTTTGAAGAAAAGTGTCTGGGATAACTTCAGAGAGAAAAAAGAATATAGCTATTTTTATATTATATTTAATATATATTATATTTGTATATAAATATGAAATGATTCTAGTAGGAGCTCTCCATATGCCTTCCACTTCATCTAGAAGGTTTACCTTCTGCACTATGGTTCCAGTGTGTCACCACCTTCTGTGGGCATCTTGCCTACTGCCAAACACCAAAATTAGTAACCCAGCATCCTTACAAGAATAGATTTCATTTCAGCTTTATGTAAAAATGAATAAAGATATATCAGGCAGTTTTTCACAGGAAAAAGAAATTATCTTAAGACTTAAATAGCACTTTCTCTTTTTGGTTTTTTTGGGGGGTTTTTTTGGTTTTTTTTGAGTAATAACAAGCACTTTACTGAAAAGACTATTTGAAAAACATTTTATTTCTTTAGTCAGTGAAACTGTTAAAAAGGGGGCGCATTGAGGAATAACAGATAAAACTGTCAAGAGAGACATTTCTGGAAAATGTTTCTTTATTATGGTGATCCTTTGAGGTTTAAAGTGCAGGATTAAAAAGGCTTCTAAAACCAGTTGCCTTTGTGTTTTATATGGCCAGGGGAAGGGATTAGGGATGATAGCTTCCTTGGAAGGAGGCGTTTTAAGTTGCACAGTTGCCTATGAGAGAGAATCATCTGGAGGCTCATTTGCCTGCTCAATAATTCTAAGTGTCCCTTAGGATTATAAATTGTGTGAAAATGTTCTGAAGGTTTAAAGATGTGGCCTTTTTCAAATGTTAAAGTCAATTCAAGAATCATTTATATTTTCAGAGATTTAACCCAGGTATTGTTATGAGTGTTTTAAATGTCATGGCATCAGGAGATGTCAGACTTGTCAGATTCATAAGCTTCTCTATTTGAAGTAATTATTAAAATTAGATGTACAGTCAGAGGGCTGGAAAATGGTTATTTTGATTAAAAGGGAAAAGAGACTAGTTTTAATAATTAACCTTTTATTTTTTTACTTATCCGTGGTGGAAAAATTGAAGAGAATGAAATGAATTTGGATTAAAAAAGACATACTTAAATCATAGTAGATGAGACAACTGTGAGAGAACATTTGAAATTGTCTTGGTTGTCCATGAGACTAGGTAGTTGCTTTTTCACTACCATGATTTTTAACACTACATTCCTTGTCTTTTTCTTTTTTTTTTTTTTTTTTGTCTTTTTTTAAACAGGTGATTTTAAACTCTGCGATACTTCATGCTATGCCATCTGCATGAATTTTGCCAGCATGATATGCTATATTCAAAGAAAGTATACCTAAATAAAAAGGAAGGGGGGGGGAACAAAACACTGTGTCTGAAAAAAATACTTTATGGCCTAATAACAGAGACCCCAGCTATGACTGAGAGATGCTGCATTACTAGACAATCAATCAGTGGGTAATTATTTATGAAACACTTCTGGGAATGGTCTTAAAGATGTAACTGCTTTGAAAGCAGTTGGTGAGTTGTCTTTTTCTAACAAGAAAGGTAAAAAAATATTTATTTTCAAATATATCAGATTGAATTTTGAGTTTTTAAGCAGTGTTGATTTCACAGTGTCTTGGGTTTCAGTTTTGTTTTGTATTTTTTTAACTGGCATTAGATTTATATACGTAAAAGAAAACAAACAGAAAAACCCTAGTGCCGTTCATATTGACGTCAGGAAATGTAGATACAGTTCCCTGGTGTTCATGTGACCATTACTAACTGTCAATTTTTTAACTGAATAAATGTAACTCATTTAAAATTTTGCTTTCTGTAGCTTCTAAGGTTCTAGAAGTTTTTTTCTGAGTTGCTTGATGTCAGTTTTATCCAAGTTTCACAGTGAAGCGCTCTTACCCTTCCCATGACTGTACCAAAGGCACTCTCTCTCCCCCACCCACAGAACTGACTTGTGAGAAGTTGCTTGATGTCACTTTTATCTTCTCTCCCCTACCCAGACAAATGACTTGTGAGATTTCAGTAAAAATGCATACTGTATTTTTTCCTTGTCTTCTCTCTGTATCTCTTTATAAACTGATGCCCCACTCTAAAGGCTAGAGACCTCTGATTTGTGTATTTACATTACTACCTTGGAATTCACTCACATAGTTCTTGATTGAGTGTGCACAACTTAAAACTGCTTTCATACCTTCATGTCTGCAGTCTCTGTTCTTGCCAAAGGATGGAGCAGCACTGCAGTGGGTTTGGATGGGCAGAGCCCTTCCCTCACTTTCTGTCATGGAAAAAACACCCCTCTCTTTAAATTGGTGCCACTCCCCTCACTGGGCTCACTGGGTATTTCTTCTACTGGTGAAATGTCAAAGAATTTTTAAAGAAGTAGAGGTCTGCAATGCTGGCTGTGCCACTGAGCAAGGAAGCAGAGACCTGCATTTAGCTGCAAACACAACTTGTTGAGAGCATGTAGCTCCTGTCTGGAAGAGCTGTGTGATTTGTAACCTGTCAGGGTGGTCTGACCCTCTTTTACTGATCAAAGTGTAAACATTAATAATTTCAAATGAATTAAATGTTCAAGGAAAGGAGAGTGGGAAGAAAATTGGGTAATTGAAACTGAATGCCTGGAGAAAACTATAAATACACAGACATTTTTACAGTCTGCAGTACTTTTTTTTTCTGTACTATCACATGGGATGCCCAGAGGAAGATACTGATGATCTTTTGCCTTTGAGAATTAAATAATACTTGTGCAAGTTGTATATTACTTCTGTATGCCATGAAGCCCTTGTACCCCTGGAGTGAAACAAAATCAGCTACAGAACTGCTGTAGCTGTAGTTAACAACTGTCACCACCCATCAGTGATAAGACTGAGAGCATGTAGCAAGCAAGATTGTCAGTTTTCGGAAAATTTAACTTTGGAAATAGCAGTATATTTTTCATAAACTTACCGAGAAGAAGAGTGGTAATTATAACTGCTACCACACCTGAAGCAATTCTGTTAAATGGCATTTTGCTGTTGTGCAAGCTTGAAAACAAAACCCATGTTTATATGAGAATGAAGCTGTTAAGTACTTGTAAAGATTAGCAATCCAAAGGTTAGTTGCACTTCTGACTCTCAGGCATTAGTGATACAAATTCCAGATTTCAGCTGTCTGAGGGTAACATATAATGGCAAGAGCCTTACTAGCATTCTTTGTAGCACACTGTCTCTATCACTGTCAGACCCTTTGGCAAATAAATTCTCCCAATGGAAGTAATCCCAAAGAAATGCACAGCTATTGTACGTGTCCATGTCAATGGGAAATGCTATGGAAAGGAACCCTGTGACTCCATTAGCAGAAGCCTGTAGCTGTAATTTGCCAAGGGTGCCGACCTCAGGGGCCATACGAGGTCACCTCTGGAAAAATGCCACGTCAGTACAGCAAGTGCCATTACATCATTATTTCCATGGCTCTGGAAATTAAAGATAACTTGGATTATATTAGGATGAAACAGTCTGATCCTCTTGATTTTGTTTTTTAAATACACCGTGTCAGGGACAAACATGGAAGTGCACTGAACTACCAGCCTCTTTCTAGAAACAAAACCGCTCACGTGAATCCGGTGGCAGTGTTCCAGAGCCAGCCTGAGCTGAAGGGGCAGCTGAGGTGAGGGACAGCCTGGATGGCAGCAGGCTGTCTCCTGCAGTGCTCAGGGAACACAGCCCCTCTCTTGCTTCCAGTTTTTCCAACTTGGTGTCTGACTCATGGATCTCAAAACAGCAAGCCCAGGCACCAGCCCAGCACACACACACACACCTGCTGGCATTACCCTAGCAAGAGCAGGCTTGCTGGTGATCTGGTCCTGTACTTTGGTTCAACAAGTTTCCTTTGAAAAACTTTGTCCTGGCAGGATGGAAGATTAGTTTACCTTAAGTCTTGGCTAATTGCACTTTGCCATATACAGAGTAATGAGACAGGCTTTACATAAGGATTGGGAATAAGGCACCTTTGAAGATATCACATTGTAATTATTATTATAAACATCTCAGAATTTTCCATCCCAGTAGAACTGACCATCTCCATTTTACATCTGTTGCCTGGAAGTGAGGAATTGCTGGCAGCGTGCACTTGCAAACCTCTGCTGTGTGCAATGTGCAGTCAGAGCTGTAAATTCCTGCTTTAGATGCTGCTTTCAAGGTTCCTTTGGCAGCAGCTGAAATCAGCTGCATCTCACCCCAGCAGGGAGAGCTGCAGGATGGATGGTTTGAAACCTGTGGTGGACAGCTGCCCTTTTCCCATGTTGCAGACACAATGGTTTGCAGAGCCTTCCCTTCAACGACTGAGCTCTCACCCACTGCATGTCACATCCTCCAGCTACAAAAGAACAAGAAAACGCACAGGATTGTGGCAATCAAGGCTTCAGCTGGTTACCTTCTATATAAATGCCCATACATTCTATAGTGCCTATTTCTCAAGTAGCCAGGTATTTTGAGACAGAACAGCAGCACATCCCTCTCTGCTGGCAGTGTGCTACAATGACAAGAAGTCTGATAAAAACTGCTAAAATCCCAGCCCCTGAACCAGCCAACAGGTGAGAGCTGGCCAGGGTGCAAGTTCTTTGAGACACTGTGGAGGGACAAGGCCAAATCTGTGCTGGAAATTGCACAGCAGACACAGCACTGCTAAGAATATGTCACTAGATCCCTCCATCACCTTCAACAGTCTTTCCTTAAGTCCCAACTTCATTCAAATAGAAAAATTCCAACAGGCACTCAATGCTAAATCACAGTAACTAGTAGCAACTACTAAAGCACCTTTCAAAGCTTTCACTAGAATTTCACAAGCTATCTGATTTCATGCTAGACTTCCAACAAGTCAGTGTTTGTGCTTTAAGGAAAAAAAGCCCAAACCAAACAAACATCAGAAAGCTTACTCTAACAGCACTATTCAAACTAACCTGCCAGCTGGTCTTTGAAAGCAGCCAAATACATTGCTATGACTGGGCAGAAGTAGTACTTGGCATCTGTGTAATTTTCTAATAGTAAAATATAGATGTGGTGTAATGCTCTACAGACAACCTCTTGAGGAGCTTCATTCTTCTGTTGATCCTAACTTTTCGTATCAAAAATAGCTTTAAGCAGCACACACAGACTTTGGAAAGCTGCTACAATTAGTGCATGGCAAACTGGGTTGGCTTTTTGGATTTTGAGAAAAAAAATCATGTCTTTTCCCGATGACATTTCTATTCCTAAAAAGAGGAATCAGGTGGCAGCACCGTTATCCTGCCTGGCATGGATCTGTATGAATGTCCAGCGGCACCACTTCTAATGACAAGAAAGCAGTTGTCCCATGAAGTGTTAAAAGTTTAGGCTCTTCCCTGCAGATTCCTGTTCCTGCCCTGTTTTAACATGACCTCTGATACAAATGCACTCCCTACAGGAGCTGAAATTCATTATGGACAGTTTGGGTCCTCAGACTGTGGGAAAGAAGAGGCTACAGGTTTTAGCTACAAAGTTTGGTTCAAAAGAAAACAAACAAAAACCCCAAACAAAAATGAACAAGCCCCCTTAAAACAACCCAAAAAACCCCAAACCACCAAACCATATAGTACCTTTGGGCCAAGACATGAACATGTAGGCCTTGGAGCCTGAAATGGCAGTCTGTTTTCATACCACTGTGCATGCCTGCCATTGCACTGCTATGGTCTTAAGAGTTTGAGAAATGCAGAATTAAGAGGTTTTCTGGAAAGAGAAACCTAAGAGAAGGGTTAGGGGCTGCTCTGTTTCTGATCTACAAATGGAATGGTCAAATCTGCAATGCTCCATAGTACTTCAGCTTCAAAAAAATGGCAGATTCATAATATTAGAAACCATGTCTTCTATCTTCCAAGACTGCTACAAGGTAGATAGTAGTGGGTTATACAGGCTCGGAATCCAGATCACCATTGGAGAACAGAGATAAACATGTATTTCTGCAACCCATGTACATTCAGTGCTCAACATTTTCAAAGGCTTTATAGCCCTGCACTTATCAGTAACCAAAATAAATTTAGTGAACTTTCCTCACCTGGAGTACATAATCACTAGGTAAACTTTAGTAGCAGGAAATATGCCAGCCATCAAAAACAAACTGAAAATAACACAAATGGAGACATTATGTTTTATTAATACTCTTCCAGATTACATTTCTATTCCTAAAAAGAAAAATCAGGAATACATCTAAACCTAAGAATTCCATTACTGCTCAGTCCTGGGAATAGAACATGGTTAAGTTGGACCACTTCATTACTTTATGTATACCTTAATATTTAAAAAAAAAAAAAAAAAAAAGAAAAAAGAAAAAAGAAAAAAAGTCAAATAATACTAGCTCCAGCCAGATTGCATATTGAACACAGTAGGTTGTTAATCACCCCACATCAATTTCCTGATAAAAATCCCTGATTAAGAAGTTTTCCCTCTAAATTAAGTTTCTAACATTCTCTGTTGGTTGGCTCAGCCACTGGATGGCATAGGAACTGCTCCCAGGTTTCTTGTTGCCAGATTATCCAGCCTCAGGTGCACCATGGAACCACCATCCTTGGAGGTGGGCGCCAGCAGTCTTCTTAGCACATTCTGCTTCAAGAGGCCTGAAGAATCAGCTCTTGAAAAAACAGGAAAGGTGGTTGTGTGTATCAGAGGAAGAAAAGAGGAATTCTCACTATTTCAGAGAGTAGATCCTTAAACTCAGCTGAGCCAGGTCCAGCCAGTGAGAAAACTACTCAAATCCCACCATGGGAGCAGGCACCACAGCACAAACAAACCAGATCTCCACTGCAGAAGCTGTCCATAAATGCATCAGTCCCATGAATCATCCACTGTAAAAAGTTCAGTGTCTCATCTTCAGCACTTGTTGAACTAGAATTCTGTACATTATATACAAAAATGCACAAGGATAACTGCTTGAAGCTTCCAATCCTTGTTCTTTTACAGCAATGAAAAGTTTAAAAACCAGAGTCTGGACTTATAAATAGTGCAGAAAATGCAAATGCCAAGAAGACAATGCCTCCTATGATTGTCACTGAAAAGAAAACACAAAACAAGAAGAAATTAGATATCAAAAGGTAATTATCTTCCATGACACATTACAGACTTCTTTTTAAATGTCTGATTCCCAAATAACCTTACTTAAAAATTCATGCTAGAAGCAGTAGATGTTGTTTCTAACTCAGTATTGGGATGCCCATATGCCAACCATGGTCTAACTGCACTTGCAAGAATACATTCTGGCCCACAGAAGGAAGCTTTGTTTTACTATTACTTGAGCCAGTATAAAACTAGCTTAACATCTGCTGTTGAGTATTTGGCTGTATGGCACAAAACAGGATAGAATATTCTCATGCCAGAGCAAGCCATCAATTGGGACTGACATATAGTTAGCCTTTTTTGCACATTTTAGGCAACTGTATTGAAATAAAAAGTATCAAAAACATTAACTGCTTGCAATGGCCACTATCTGCTAGAGGCTGGGACAGAATTCTGGGAAAGCACCACTATATATGTTCCCTGACTCTTTAAACAAATTAACATGCTAGAAGGGGATCTTTGGTTTAAGGCTATTCCTGTGCTCAAGATCCACACTGTGCTAGGAGCGTATGAAACCACTGTTAATCAGCATTTCGTCACCAATTTCCTTGGCAAACAGACACAACAGAGTGCATGTTTCACTTTTAGCAGTGAAGTTGGTTTTCTACCACCTCTGCAACTATAGAACAAATATTCTGAATAAACATACATAAGAAACAGCTTCACAGGATTATTCTTGGGAGCAAGAAACCTCACCACATCATTGGACTGACAGTGGAAGCAAGCTGCAACCTAAGTTAAGGAAAAACAATCAACCCAATTGTTGTTTACAAACAATAACCTTACTGGTCCTGCCTGTTGCAGTTAGCAGGTCTGATTAAAAAAACATTTATGCCACACAGAGCAGCTTCTATGGCTTTTAAATGGCTGGTGTAAGTCATGAGGATGCAGTTTTCTTGCTCACCTGACGGTCTAGACTCAGAATTGCAACAGAATTTCTATTATCCACTGTCAAACAATAAATACTGACCATTTAAAAGTGTATTTCCTTCCTCTGGTCTCCTAAAAGGAGTAGCTAACAGTGAAGCAAAACAAGGTGGGATGTAAAACAGACTCAAAAATCCCCAAATAATCCAAAACAAACCACCAGTTTTTATGGGTTTTCCAAAAGTTTTGAGAAACACCATTCCCAAGCATGCAGCTCTTTACACGACAAAAATTACCAGCATTACATTTTTAAGTGGAGTGAGTCTTCACTTACCAGTCCGAACAGAAATTTTTTGTGCTATCATTCTCCCTCCAATAACTGCTAAACCAGTGCATAGGCAATGTCCCACTGTTCCTCCTACTGCTACACCATAGGGATCCTAAGGGGGAGAAAGAAAAGCACAGAGGGATAAATCAGCACTGCTGAAAACCCACCAGTCCTACAACAGCCTCAGAGCAGTGCTTTGATTCCCTGGTTGCAGACTGCCAAGCATGGAGGATACTGTCTGGTAATTCCTCTGCTCTGCTGTTCAGCTGTCTTTAAGACAGTAATAGTGAACAGAGTGAAACAGACTTAATTCCAGCCTAAGATAGGAGCATATAGCATGTTTCAGCCAAGCAGCATCTTTAGGTTGTTAGTTATAGATCCAGAAATCGCTCCGCTGTAGTTAAACCTGTAAGCAACCTCTAGAGGGAAGGTGGCAGCTGTTGAGAAACACAATATGCATCAGCTGGAAGAACACCAACCCATCTATAAAGAAAGAGAAATAAGTCCTTGAACTGCAAATGAAAGCTTTCAGCAGCTACAACATTCCAAGCTCTTTGCCCTGCTTCACCCACCTGTGCTCTACACTCTGCCCCACTCCATCATCCAAAGAGGGAAGCACTGAAAGACCTGAAGTCCATTGGATAATAAATTATTTTATAATTTACTGTCAACAACAGCTTTCCACATCACTGAGTAACAAGCAGCTCCTCCATGTGTGAACAACTGTACTACAAACAGGTTTCTCAGATCTCCTTAGAAATGACACAGTTAAGGACAGCATATGTCCTCTGCTCATCTTTATGACGCGAAACTTTTAGTTCCAAGAGGAAAAAAAAAAAGCTGCTGCCATTACCTGAGGAATACATGAAATCTCAAAGAGGCGAACAGTAAAACTGTTACAGAAATTCTGTGGTTTGAAGACAAAACTCACTGCCTCAAAAGAATCAAACCACAAGCCAATAAGAAGAGGTGGCAAGCACCAAGCAGTCAGCAGGCTGGAAAGCACCAAGAAGTGCAGGAAGAGGCAGAGCTGGGCCAGCAGAACAAACAGGCCCCCAGGATCAGGACCCAGAGTCCCTGGATATTCCCACAGCCAGCAATTACCTATACAGCCCTCACTGGCAGAAGGTGGATCTCATCCCCCATTCCATCATCATTATTCACTGATTTTGACAGTCAGGATCAAGATACCATCAATTCATTTTTTGTTTGGTAGCACTCCTATGAACATTTCATATTCTACAGGTACAGCCCACAGGCTTTAACTACAATGCTCAGCACTTCACAAACCAGACTAAAGAGTCTGACAGACACTTCCTAAGGGGACACTTAGGAAATGCAAACCAGAAGTCAACAATCCCCTGTAAAAAGATGGGCTTAAGCAACTTGCCTAGCAAATTGGGCAGAGGCTGTAGTGCTTCCTTTTTTTTTCCAAGAACAATGAGATCATCCTCTCCTGCTGTTAGCTCTAAACATCTTCCCTACACTGTAACAGAGACAAGAGGTTCCTGCAGGTTACACTCTCCTTCATTACACAGCCCTGATTTATCCCTAGGGAACATCTGAAAGTGCACCTGAAAGAACCATGAGTCCTAGGAAAAAAATGTAAATTGTCTAAATGTATAAAAGAGCACAGGCAAGCTACTTATGTTTATTAAAAGCTTGACTATAAGCCTTCACCTTCCTTTAATAATGCAGTTATATACACTCTAACCACCACAATGAATTTAATTTACAGCATCACTTAGGGCCCAGCAGTTTAGTTTATTGTCCTTCTATACACTGTATCATATTAACTCATATTTTAACAAGAGGTATCTGAGGAGGTCTCTTTCTAACAGTTTAAAACTTGATGGAATAGAAGTGTCTTTTAAAGTTACCCAGTTAAAACTGAATGACCACAAAGAGCAAAGAAACATCTCTTCTGTAACATCTCTCAACACTGTAACAAAACCCAACTGATTTCAGCTGCATGACATGAAGCAGCTGTTTCCAGAAATGCCAGTACAGCCCCAATCATGTAACAGTAGTTTTAATACTGCACAGAGCTTCAGTGCATTTACTGTCAGGTCTTGACACAAACTACGTAAAGCACATCAAGGCAGCAGGTATGAATCTGATACATCCTGCAAGAGTATTTTGTCTCTTACCTCTCTATGGGCAACCCAAAGCAGGCAAAAGAACCAGGGATTCTGCAACACTCACCTCTCTGGCAGCCAGGACTATGGTTGTTAATTGGGAACGATCGCCCCATTCTGCTAAAAATGTTAACGTAAAAGCCTGAACAAAGATTGGTGAAATAAAGTGTAGCCACTTCTTCTGAGGTATTGTGGTGCCTGGCCCAGATTCCACATCTCCTGGCCCATTTAACAGTTTAGTTCTCTGAAGCTGTGGAGGTCAAGGGAGAAAAACAAGAAAGAACCATAAAATTAAAAATGTCATCTAAACAGCCCAAATGAAACACTTAAAAATAAAACGAAATAAAACATTTAGTTTCTAGTATGTTATTAGCCACTGCCTGCTGTGTTGTCAATATATTTATACAGTCACCATTGCAAAAAAATAGCTAAGTATATGCACACATGTATGTGTGTGGAAATATACACACATATATATAGTTGTAATCAGCTCTAACCTCTGATTATTTTTCATCTTGTACTGCTACAAATAAAGTGTCTGACCATAAAAAGAAATAAAAGTAGAGCCCAGAATAAACTGTTGGTGTCCTCTCTGCTAGTAATGCATTAAAAACACGACAAAAACACCCACACTAAGCAGAAGGTCCCTTTTCTCCTAAGAAGCCAGGCTTGCCACAGGACTAGAATCTCCTGCTGAAAGAGCCTCCAGGGTCCATCCCATCTACCACACGTTTTCTGTGTCAGTTTATCAGTCACTGACACAGCTGAACACCCCAAACATGACAGTGCTGCTCTGCAGCTTCACAAGCTGTAATTCTTCCATCAGCAGGAACCAACACAATTTTATTACTTACTTCCTCATCTTTTTTTTTAATTTCTGCTTGAACTTCTTCCAGCTCTTCCTGACCTTCATCTGGACTCATTTTCAAGCCTTCCCGAAGCATTCGGATGCCAAAGATTGCAAACAGTGCTGTTGACACATAGTATGTGTACACACGAGGAATAACCGTGGTGGCATAGCCAAACAAAACTGAAAAGAAAACAAATGTGTCATTTAAAAAAATAAGCACGAGGATCATAATTGTTTTCCCCACATCTAAGAAATGCTTGCTAGCAAAGTCTGCAATCCAAATATCCACTGATAAATAAATATGGCATCTTTTCTAAGCTTTGTATAATTTTCTATGTTTTTGGAAGATAACACACTTGAAACTCCAACCATTACTGGTCATGCCAGAGACTGAAGTCCACTAAGACACAGACAGTGCACTCCAGCCAAAGCTGATGTGCTCTCTGCCTGAGAGCCAGTCCAAACAACATTATCTTTCCCATCAAGGTCTATGCAAGTCCTGCCTTTCTCCATGCACACCATGAAACAACCATCTGTAATCATTTTAGATTAGTCATAGTGTACCCCAATTAATTCCATTTACACGTTGGATAGCATCTCTTTCCAATCATTTCATTTATCAGATAAAGTTAGAATAAGATTTTCAACAAGGTAAATCTACCAGGCATATCTACACATCATCCAGCTGGGTGAATCCACGTCTGTCTTCCTTTGCCAAGTGCACATTACTATTCCCTTGTCCTCCACACTCCCCACATACACACAATGTGACCAACTTTGATCTTTCTTCATTTCAAAGGCAGATCCCACTTACAGACTGAAAAGCAACCTTCACAGCGTGTCTTTTAGAGGTATTAAGGGTGATCAAACTAAGCCAAAACTAGTTCTTAAATAAGAAATATGTATCCAGGACAAAGTACTTAGTTTTCACAAAGTAAGACCACTTAGCATTTTTTGACAGAAAAAGGCCTGTATAAATGGGAAGAAATAAAAAGTCCACACCTTATATTCAAGGTTGCTTGGACCATGCACGCACAAGTGTTTCTACTATTTTATTCCACATGCAATTAGCCAAAAGGAAGCATATTACCACACGTGCTTTTATGTACACACCTTTTTAGTTGAAAAATGCACTCAGAAGTTACTACATGATCTAGAAATAATTCTGCACTGACACTACTAGAAGTAAGAATGAGACTAGAATTAATCAGCCTTATTACTCTTAAACACAGCACATACATACACAAATAGCAGTACTATTTGCAAAGCTAATAAATCAGGAGTTGGACTAAACTTCTTTAAAAAGACTGGAAATACTGCAGTAAAACAATGCAAGAAAGCTGGACAAAAAAGCTGTCTTTTTCTTAGCATTTCTTACATATATAAGCATAGACACAGCGAAATAATCAGAACTGTAAGATGAGCTTATTTTGTCAAGCACAGCTTGAAAAAATATCCCAAGTAGATTACTTAGAACTAAAAGTTAAGTTTAAATGAGCATGTCTTCATGAAATCGAGGTGGGCAACCCCCTCCGAGAATTTCCAAACTCAGCTTGTATAAAAGAAGGGCAAGAGATAGGAAAAGGAAATGGTGTGGGGGAGGAAGAACAGAACAATAAAACAAGTTCCTTTCTGAAAAGGGAAGAAATAATTGGGAACCTCTAAACTGGGGATGAAAGCAGAAAAGGAAGTTTTTATGAGAAAGCATTAAGAAAGATTTGAAGAAAGAATTTTTATAGAAAAGAAGAGCCATAACGGGCAAGAGAATTTACACACAAAGCAAGTGGAAACTGCTCTAACTAAAACTGCAATAATCGCAGCAGTGTACACAGCAACAGTTACACACCCAAAAATCATTCACAGAAACACCTGCCAAGCACCCTGTGCCAGTGAACTGGCTCCCTCCAGTGTGTGTAAACCAATCACCACTATTTCAAGTATTTCTGAAACGGGCACGGTTAGAAATGAGCACACAGATAAACTCTGTGCTGCATCTGATCTACCTGAAGGCCGCTCCATTTTACAGTCAAAGCTGTGTAAGTGCCCACGGCTACAGGTTCCTCAAGTGCCACCTGATACTTCACTTCCTGCTCCCTCCCCTCCATCTTCCACTTACGCAGTTCCCAGCAAAAATCCAAACAGCTATGTGTGCAGGAATACAAGTTGGACGAGGAAAATGTGTCATCATATAAAGAACCATTTGTCTTAGGAGGAAAAATGGAAGCCACTCCCATATTCCCTTTAGGCACACTAATTTAATAGCGGAAAAAAAGAAGAGTAAAAAAGTATAAAGTTAAAAAAAAGTCCAAAAATTAAAGGAAGTGCTTAGGCTCTCCATCTCATTCTCCTCCCTTAAACCCCAGTTGAAGACTAGGGAACAGAAAGACTTCATTAGAGGAGAGAGCCTAAATACTCCATATGAGATTCCATGCTCAGCAGGAAAAGCCTCCCACGCTCCTCAAAACAGAAAACTGCACATATGTTCTATCTGCATTCCAGCTAAGGCTTACTGACAAATACATGCCTGTGGCTTCTTACGAGAGAAAGCAAAAGGGAGAAGAGCGGAGTGCTGACCTGACAAACACGTCATCAGTCCCAGGGCAAGCATGGCACCGGCCAGCACGGTCAGACGGTTGTAGCGCATGGCCATGATGGCTGCGATGAAGAAGGTCTTGTCCCCCAGCTCTGACACGATGATGACCGATATAGCAGCCACAAAGGCATGAATAAAGCCCAAGTTTGTCTTGTCAGGTGACTCTTCACTGACTATGTGGACTGGAGCAACCAGTGAGGAGCCTTTCTGTAAGAAAGGGGGGACAGAAAAAGACAAAATGAATCTTAAACACTCTTCAATTAGGCTTGAATGCTTAGTATACAGAAATACAAAGCCTTGTATTTTAAGCAGATACATCTCTCATGCTCATTAATGATCATTAACTAGTTCCTGGCTGCCACCCACCTCAAATTGCGAGTTAGGAACTTGGCAAGAAGATCAGATCTTGCTGATTATTAAAACATTACTTCACGATGCACACTGTTACCAGAACATGAGAACCACCATTACAACAAAACATGGTCAGCTCAGGTCTAAAATTGCCATCTTTAAAATCCCTACCTATTTTATGACCTTAATCTTGAACAGTTTTCTGATATAAATATTAATAAGTGCTTCAAAATAAAACTGGGTGACTGTAACTTAGGAAAAAAAGAAGCCCATTCAAAGATGGTCAGGATCATTTCCTTCCCTTAAAAGATTTTTGCATCTCAGATGCATTAAAATTTTACAGATTCATAGAATGGGTTGGGTTGGATGGGACCTTAGCAATGATCGAGTTTTAAGATGAGTTAAAATCATCGAGTTTTAACCATCGAGTTTTAAGTTTCCTGCAGTGGGCAGGAACATTTTTCACTAGACCAGATTGCTGAGAGCTCCATCCAACCCGACCTTGAACACTTCCAGGGATGGGGCACCCACAATTTCTCTGGACAACCTCTGCCAGTGCCTAACCCCTCTCACATGAAAGAATTTCTTCCTAATATCTAGCCTACAATTCTCCTCTTTCTGTTTGAGCCCAAGCCAAATTTTGTGCCACTTTTCAACAGCTTTTTCTGAACTTGCTCTATGTTTGTTGCAAACAAACTTTAAGGCTCTACAGTGGTGAAACCAGACCAGCACACTCCAGTTCCCACTCACTCACTGAACTGTTTACTTCTACACGCAGTAGGTTACCTACGATCAAAAGCAAGGCCCAAGATCTCTATACCGACGCTCACATCCCTGGCCAGGGATGGCTGAGAAAGCTTGTTCCAGCACATCCACCAGCAGAGACAGCCCGCAGCGTGTTTTGACACGATGGCTTCCCAGCATTCCACTTCCAGCAGTGCTCCAAGTTTTCCGGTGTTGATTTTTAGCTCCCACTCTCAGCGTGACACACTGTGACTTCCCAGAGCTCCTTCACCTTTTGCAGCACTCTGTGTTTTCTGATTTGGGTATATGACACCTGGCCTGCTCGATGTGCTACACCAAGCCACATGTCAGTAATTTTTCCACCCCTCTGTGCGATCAGTGGAACTAGAACCCCTTGACCGAGAACACTGTTTTAATAAGTTATAACGCAGAGGAACTGATATTAATTGTTAAGAGAAAAAAATCCTGACAGATTTGGAGTAGCAACAAAGCCTGCTTTCAGCTGCTTCTGCGGGGGAAAGAGAGCACTGACCCCTTTCCCATGTCGGACATGGATGTCCTTCTTTTAGCAGAAAAAGGCGAGGATGCGGTGGCCCTGCAGCTCTCCTTTTTTCCGCTAAAAGCCAGGAATTTGGGAGCCCGATGGCCTCCGGAAAGCGCAGCGCGGCGCCGGCCGAGCGCTGCCGCGGGGAGCACAGCGCGGGCAGCCGGCGCGGCCCGTCCCCGCCTCACCTCAGCCCGCGGCTCCGCTCCCTGCGCCGCCGGCGGTGGCGGCGCCTCCTTCTTCCTGCCGGGCTCTTCCTCGGGAGCGGCGCGGAGCCGCGCCGGGGCCGCCAGCAGCAGCGCGGCCGCCAGCAGCAGCGCGGCGGCCCGCGGGAGCGGCGGCAGCGGCGGCGGGGCCCCCATGGCGGCCGAGCGCGGAGCTGGGGGGCGGCGCGAGCCCCGGCTCAGGGCGCCGCGTCACCGCCCGCGCCGCGGCCCCGCCGCCCCGCCCCGCCCGCCTCCTGCCGCGCGCCGCCGCCCCGCCCCGCCCCGCTCCGCCCCGCTCCGCCCCGCTCCGCCCGCTGCCGGGGGTCCCGGGCCGGGCCCGCCGCGCTCGGGGCCGCGCCGCGGCCAAGGCTGCCCCCCGTCCTCCGGCTCCCGGCGTCGCCAGGGGACGGGCAGAGGTGGTTGTGCGGCGTTCCGGGGCAGCGGGCGAGTCCGAGCGCGTCCCTTCTCCGTTCGGAGTTGCTTAGGGGCAGGGAAAGGGCGCAGCGGGAGGGACGGGGAGCAGCTGCGTAAGGCGGCCAAAAGATCCGCACAGGAACGGCCCGGACACGTCTCGTTTTCGGCGATGGCCAAGCGCACGGCAGCGCGGGGACCCCAGCAGGGGATTCCGAGCACGCAGTGACAGCACAGGTCGGGCGCTCATTCCCTCCAGTCTCTGTGCCAGCAGGGCCATCCCGAGCACACGGCACAGGCTGGTGTCCGGCAGTTCCTGCATATCTCCAATGAGGGAGACTCCACAGCCTCTCTGGGAAATCTGTTCCAGTGCTCCTTTACCTGCACTGTAAAGGAGTTCTTCCTCATATTCAGGTGGAACTTCCTGTGCATCGGTTTCTGCCCGTTGCCTCTTGTCCCAGTGGTTGGCACCACTAAGAGCCTGAATCCATCCTCTTGGCACCAGCCCTCCCTTTAGATACTACTAGACCTTGATGAGTTCCCCTCTCAGTCTCTTCTTGAGGCTGAACAGGCCCAGCTTCTTCCATCTTTCCTTGTGTAAGAGAGATGCTTCAATCCCTTACCCATCTCTGTTGCCCTTGCTGGACCTGCTCCAGGAGCTCCATGTCTCTCCTGTACTGAGGAGCCCAGACCTTGACACAGCACTCCAGATGATACTCTGCCATGTGCCCCAATGCCCTCCCCAGAGCAAGGACAGGAATGTGCTTCCTTGAGGAGCAATTTAGGAAACAGGACAGGAATACCATTTAAACAGAAGTGTCACTGTAGGACATGAAAGATGAAAGACTCCAAATACTTCAGAAGGCAATGAACATTAAAAAAAAAGGCTTTATTGTCTATTTCTTGCTACCTTTTATAAGGTGTTTCAATACGGACTTAACAAGACTGGTGAATAGGAATGACACCTCTCTAATCCCATTGGTTAAACAAGAGAAACAGCAAAACACCACCTGGAGAAAGATTGAGAGAGTTGTTTACTGAGATTCTTCTGTAAAGAAACTTTCCTGAGAAACTTTTCCTTAGGAAAAGTTAGCAGCGGCTAGCAGGCTAAAAATTCTCAGACCCAGAAACATCAGGTCCACACAGAAGACATTTGGATACAGGCTAAAGAAGCCTCTAGAGAGTCACTTAAAAAAGTTATACAGATAGATGTACACATGGCTGCTGATGTTCTGTAAACTGAAACTACTTTCAGTAGTTGATGTGTTGATGGAGAGACGGATGCAACAGCCAAGAGAGGCACAAGATTTTGTGTAAAGTGATTGCTGATGTTTTTCAAACACGTAAGCTCAATTTTGAAAAACCATACGAAATGGAAACAGAGTGTAATAAGCTTTTAATTAGGCAATTTATAAGATATACTTTAGTATACAAAAATACTTCTTATATACAAAATAATGCATATGTGTAAGTAGACAACATGCTGAAACACCAGCACCCATATAACTTCATCACACAAACTGATCATTCACACCGGTATCATGAGAAGGACCAAAATATTCAATAGTTAAGTGCAAAATAAGTCCCTATTTTGAGTGATATCATCTCCCCAGTAAAGATTTTCTTTGCAATGCTTATCAGGTACTGTTTTCTGTGAGTGCTCTGCCTTGGCAGTTCGTTATATGTGTTCAAAAACCAGTGTAGTCGTGGTCATGGTCATCCTGCACAGCTGTCCCCTCTTAACACATGAGGGACTCCAATAACCCACTATAACAACAACAGAACCACAACAAAGAACATTAATTTTCTGGAAATTCTCTTCTACTGTCTTTTTAGTCAGAGAACCTTTCACTATTTTCCCAGTTTAGGGATAAAGCAGTCTTCACCAATGAACAAAACCACTTTGGTGCAGAAGAGATAATGCAGCAAACGGGTCTGTTTTATCTCCACTGCTAAGCATGAGTCACTCCTCCACCCGGCTTTCTCCATCACTTTTTGTGCTTACAGTTGTAAAGCAGTGGCTGGTTTTCATTGCCACCAGGGGAGCACAGAAAGATACACAATTTGCCTCCCTCTGAAATGGTTCAAAGAAAAGAGACTCGGAAACAAATAGGCTTAAATATTAGTCAAGACATGAAATACAGTAGTTCAAATGATTCCCTCCTTTCAATAGTTTTCACATATATGAATTTGGACTTGCTGCACAACAGCAAGTGTTTTATGCATAAAATATAATTATAAAAGAAAAAAGACACGATTAGCACCCCTCCACTTTGAATTAAGGTCTTCAGTAAACCTTTTTTAGCTTACATGATATGCAGAGACCTTACATTTCCTCACAAATTGGTTACATGGATGAAATTATCATTAAAATTATGAGTTTTTGAGGTAGAATCAGAGAAAGTGTGCAACTTTACCTTGGTTTTAATAAACCATTAATCTCTTGTATTCCCAGTTTGCATGAAGATACTTTAGAAAAAATTCTCTAAAAAACAAGTGGTACAAATGCTTTTCGATGCTTCGGGTAGGAGCTAAAGTTTTTCTGATAAAACTCATGACACAAAACAGCAGCCAGTGCCTGGTTAAAAAGGACATACATCACTACACACCACCATGTCACATTGTGAATTCCAAGTGTGATGGCCATAGAAACATATATGAGGAGCTCTGCAAAATAATGAGGGCAAGAAACGCTGTCAAACCAGTCTCCGAAAGGTACACTGTGGCTCAGACTTACAACCTTTCCTGCAAGCAAACAGAAAGAAATTAATTGGGAAGATGAATTAAACAAACTCTTCTTCTCACAATTACAGAACAATATGCTTATTAATCATCATCATCCACCTCCATCTGATCTGGCAGCTTTCCACTTAATGAAACAAGATGCCACCTCTGGCTGTGCAAACACAGAGTACGGAAACCATGTCTATCCTTAAGATGTTAGAAGATAGAGCTGCATTTTAAGTTTTACAAAACTATATATACAGACATACCACACCCTCTCCCCAATTCAGCCATCCAAACAGCCTCATTTAATCTGCACACTACAGGAACTGAGAAGCACTCATGTTTAAGGTATTAGAAGCTATAGAAGCCTATTGAAACAACAACAACAAAAAAAAGTCAGTAAACAATTGACAGAAATGAAACACCTTACCTGATCTGCTTTTTCTAAGATTAGCTAGAATTGCAAGACATCTGTGTTGGTGAAGAGAGGCCCAAATGTACATCATAACTCCTATGATGTGATACCAGCAGATCTGTACAGAAAGCTTCTTTCCTGAGTGAAACATGTTTTATTAATATATGGCCATGAAGTAATTTCCCAAGCATCATCCCAAAACACTATATACATTGTTTCAAATGTTACTGTCTCATAAAATTCTAGCGGTGATCCTCTAATTCCTAGAAAGATGCTTTTAAATCCTGTATCATTTAAGTGCCCAGCTAGTAGCTCATTTCCCTTGACTAAAATACCTAGTTATTAATCCAGCAGCTTGAAATACCGTTGTACAGTGTGAAGTACAACGATATATAATTGGTAGACTAAGACCTCAATATTCAACACTGTTTGTAACTATTATTATCCTAATTAAACATGTTGTCATGGTTCAGGTCAACATGCAAGCACACAGTCGTCTTCCTCACAGCCATACACATACATACACACCCCTACATACCACCCCCTGCTGACAGGGTTCAAAGGGCTTAAAAACTTCACTAAATTTGGTAACAACTGCCTCACAAAAATTAATTACAGGAGGAGTGCTACAGCCAGCTGATGGCTTGTCTGTGCCCCTGCACAGCTGATTTAGCAGCTCAGTTGTAAGACCCAATGGAATGTGTTGGAAGAAACAAGTCATATAATACAAATTTCTCATGTATTAATGGAAACATTACAGTAGCAAGGGAAAGAAGACACTGCCTGAGTCAAAGCAGAGCAGTGGCAAGGTCTCCATGGAAGAAAAAGGAGGTGGCCAAGACAGCCTTGCAGACTCACCTTGCATAAAAGCTTTCAACAAAAAAAAACCTCTTCAGTTTGAGAACTGAACTGGTACCTATTTGTGTCCTTCCCAAAGCATATGATCTATGTCCTTTCAGCAAACTACCATGATGGTTAACATGAAAGTGTGTCCCTGTCTGTGTTTGTGTATAATGCTGGTTGACTGAAATGTAATTACTTTTATGTCTCATCAGTTAACAGACTTCTCAAACAAGCAGCCCTCCACGAAACCATTTGCCACAATGGAAACAAATGAGAGCAAAACTGCATCTTTGATGATAACTAAGCAGGCACTTACCATCCCTGACATTAGTAGGCACTTGACACAGCACAGTTGAGCCAACAGCAATGTAGTAACCAAGTCCAAAGCAATACTGCACGATATGAATGACACCATTGGAAAACACACTGGTCCAGAGGCATTCTGCAAGTCTTCGACAGCTATGCAGCCAAAGGAGCAGGAGAACCAGGAGCGCAGAGAAGTGCTCACTATCTGCTTAGAGATGAAAACCAGCAACTTTGAAACAGACAGGAACAATTTAACCCCAACAGTGCTTCAAAAAGACTGTTGTTCTCTCTTCCCACAGCAGAATTTTACCCTCATTTTAAATTAACTGGGAAAAAGATTTGTACAGGTGAGGCACTGCTGACCAGAGCAAGATTTCTTCCAGAAGGTGCTAATGGTCCTTTCTGTTAAAAGGACTGCTGAAAACCATCATATCCATATATTAGAAATATTTCTATCTTCAATAATGACAAAGGTACTTGGTGTACCAGGAAAGTCATTTGGAGAGTAAGTTGAAAATCAACCAATGAAGTAGCGCTTGGATACAAATTCAGCACAGTGTTGGTAATACAGTTTTTCAATATTTACATGGCTACATTATAATATCTGGAATACTTGCCCATGTCCTTGCTCTGAGAATCTCTGCCAAGAGCCTGGTGCATGTTCTGAATCCATGATGGGAGTGACTCTCCAAGGAACTCAGCTCGGAAAAGACAGATCAGCAGAAAACCATTCCAGAGCACAGAAACCACATAAAAGTGAGTAAACCACCTGTGGGAACAAAAAAAGGTTTTCATTAATGTTCTCATCATTCCTTGGAAATGTAGCTGCAGGACATGCTTATCTGATGGTGAGTACATTCCATTTTGGTGCCCACATCAAACATCCACGTAGAGAACTTAGGACTTCAGTGGTACCAAGCAGGAACAACCTTAACACATTTTACCCCAATGAAATGTTGCTTGGAATAACCTCTAATTTAGCTTACCTTACTAACCATAGCTGCACTAAAGAGGAGACAGTGTAATCCACACACTGCAAAAGTATTCCTCAAGGCTTACAACGAATCATAATGTACATAACATTTTCTTTACAATTTACACCACTCAAAGCCCATCCAGATTAGTTTTATGTTTATTTCCAAGCTGCTCCACCTCACAGCACTCCCACTTTTCTCAGTTCCAGTGGGTGCATTATGTGACATGTTAAAGTTCATCAAAGGAACCCAGAAGGAATTACCCTGCTCTACATTAAAATATCTTGTCCTTCTGCAAATCCAAGGTCTGCAACACTCATATAGAAAAAAAGAGTGACCATCAACATTGCTAGGTGATTACAAGGCAAGACCATGTGTTTGTTTTTTTTTTTTTTAAAAAAAGAATCTCCCAACCCTGTAATGCACTTATAAAAGCATACTGTGCATTACCAAAATGCAAGACCTGACAGTCAAGGCAGGTAACTGGGCTGAGTTAAACAGCCTACAGCTGTTTACAATATCCAGCTCAAACTAGGTGATCCAGTATTTCTTTTTGCCTTTAAAATTAAAAGTCTTTCTGGCAGTGAAGAAAAATCAGGACTTCTGGAGACATCTGCAAAGAGATAAAATACATCCCATGGGAAGACACTGCATGGCCTTGACTTGACAATGTAACTCTAGGTACAAAACTAGGATATAACTATAGTCAAGGGAAGACCATATTTCTGTTGAACATGCAAACTCTTCTCTGGGGGCAGCGAAGGGGTACAACACCCTTGCTTAGGTGAAACCAATGAAAATGACCCCTCCCTGAGCAGCTCAGGTATCTCTCAAGAGCACAAAAGAGATCAAGTCAGAATCACAGCAGCAGCAATGTGTGTGCTGTGTGCTCCAGAGCACCTTGCCCATTAGCAGCTGGCTTTCCCTATAGATTATGATGTCTCCTCAGCTCCTTCTCCTGCCAAGCAGAAACTGCAATATTCCATCTGCTGATTTGCAACAGCAGAAGTAAAATTTAACCCCTCTCCCTCGCTTTCTGTTTATAAGACAAACAGAATTTGTATATTGATAAAAACTCGCCATCACCTCCAAGTTTCAAGCTCCTTTCCTGCAGTCCTGTTACTCAGTTCACTGATATCTTGTCACTTGCCAGGGAACTTTCTCCACACATTGATTTTTTGCTACCAGCACACAAACAAGCCCAGGCAACTTAAAAGAGACACACCCTTTGAGCTTTCAGCAATCCCAATTACACTGGGGATATATCTGACCTACAGATCAAACCAGCACTGCAGTAAGTACATATGCCATTCCTCCTCAACGAGAGGAATTTTCACTATTTGCCAAACCAACCTGAAATGCAACAACATTTATACAAGACAGAATGGCAAAGTTGAAAACAAGCCCAGGCTAGTGAAAACAATGTTTGTGTGGAAACAAGGCTGATGAAAAGAATAGAAAACACCTCAATGGTTATTTGCAAGATCTTCTCTATTCCTTCAGGTAGAAGTATTATGGATTCACTGATTAAGGAACAGAATGCTTTGCAGATGTTTAGACCTTGAGACCAATTCCCTGGAAAAGCACATTCTTCAGACACCAATCTCCCTAAGAAGGGGTGTTGGGAAACTTCTGTTGGAGAAAGGTCAGCTCAGACAAGAACCTGCAGTACACAGTGATTAAGACAAGGCCTTTATGAATCCTTATTTTCACTCAGGGTACTGCACATTTTAAACAAATCCCTGGCTATTTTCTGGATCATGAAGCCTGATAACCAAGATATTACATTACAACCTTTCCATAAATAACATGCTGTGTCACAAAACCTTTTTTTAAACATTTGGTTTAAAAGCTTTGTGTACAAAATGTGTCAGAGATTGTTACAGTAGGGGAGATCAGATCTTCAGGCTAAGCAGACCTGCCCTGCCAGCCTTGCAAGATCCTGTCTGGCCTACGTTCAAATGAAAGACTAGTTCTAATCATGAATCTCAGCTGATTAAAAATTAAGAAATCCCATAATATATAAAACAAAAAACATATAAAAAGCTGTAATGGGGGGGGGCTCATTTTATTGTTTCACTAAACATCTATTTAATTTCATTATTTCATTTCATTACACATCTAAACATATACATATATGTAATTCCGTTTCATCAAACATCTGTTAGGATGGATTTGGGTAACGCAGCGGTTCTTTTGCCTTATCAGAGGCTGTTCATGCAAGGTCTAGATTGCCGTGTTCCCATGCTATTACTGGGCACATTTCAAAAAGAAACCTTGACGGGAGAAGGCAACGACTGAGAATTGGTGTAAGACAGCCAACCTGCAGCATACGTGCACAGCCACAGTTACTCAGCATTCCACGTTCCAGGTGCCTGACCTGAGTCTTGCAGGGAGGTTTGTTTTGGAGACCTCGCATGCCACTGGGATTCAACTAGGCTTTTATTTCCATTGCAACACACGGGCTCTGTATGATCGCTCGCAGTCTCTACGCTCCTCGGTTCCTCGTCTGCAGAACCAGAGTAACACTTTGCAGCAAAGCTGAGCCCGGCTCTACAGAACTGCGCCGTGCTCTCTGCGTGCGCTGCTGCCCGCCGCGACCTCCGGCTGCGGGACCCGGGACCCGCACGGGATCCCCCCGCCGCCGCGGGACCGCGCCTCACCTCTTGGGCACCTGCAGCAGCCGCAGCCAGCCCGGCAGCTGCCCGCACCCGCGCTTCGTCTTCCCGTAGCGAATGAGGTCCTGGAAGAGGCCGGAGATGACCAGGCCAACGCCACCGGGCGGCGGCGCCGGAGCCCGCCGGAGCAGCAGCAGCGCCGCCAGGAAGGCGGCAGCCAGCAGGGACCAGGCGGCAGCCAGCAGGGACCAGGCGGCCGCCAGCATGGCCCCGGCTCCGGACCCGCTCCGCCCCGGTCCCTGCCCCTGCTCCTGCTCCAGCCCCGGCCCCAGCCCCGCCCCGGCCCGTTCCGCCCCGCCCCGGCGGCGGCGCTGTCCCTTCCGCTTCCCGTGCTCGGGAAAAGCGGGCCCGTGGGCGCCGAGCGGCGCTGTCCCTGCGGCTGCAGAGCAGCGCCGGGCCATGTTGTCTGCCCGAGCTTCAGCAAAGCCTTTAACGCCGTCCCTGGCGGTGGTTTCCCCTGGAAAAGCTGGCAGCCCGCAGCTTGGAGAGGTGTACCCTTTGCTGGGTTAAGAACTGGCCTGGTGACCGGGCCCGGAGGGTGGTGGTGAATGGTGCTGTGTCCAGCTGGCAGCTGGTCTCCAGTGGTGATCCCCAAGGCTCAGTATTGAGCACAATCCTGTTTAATACCATTATTGTTGATCTGTATGAGGGAGTCGAGCGTACCCTCAGTAAATTCATGGATAACGCCAAGTGGGTGATAAGAGTTGATCTGCTGGGAGGCAGGAAAGCTCTGCAGAGGCATCTGTACAGGCTGGATCCATGGGCTGAGACCAGCAGTGTCAGATTCAATAAGGCCAAGTGCTGCATTCAGCACTTGGGTCACAACAACCCCCTGCAGTGCTACAGGCTGGGGGACAGAGTGTCTGGAAAGCTGCCCAGCAGAAAAGGACCTGGGGATGCTGGTCAGCAGCAGCTGATCATGAACCAGCTGTGCCCAGGTGGCCAAGAAGGCCAGTGACATCCTGGCCTGTATCAGCAATAGTGTGGCCAACAGGACCAGGGCAGTGATTGTCCCCCTGTGCTTGGCACTGGTGAGGCCATGTCTGGAGTGCTGTGTTCAGTTCTGGGCCCTTCACTACAAGAAGGACACTGAGGTGCAAATTTTATATTTTACCAATGTACTAAGCAGAGGTATAAACCCTGTCTAGATTATTTTGAGATATGACTGTACTAATCAATCCTATCAGTGAATCCTTCAAAGCAGCATTTGCACCACTGAAGCACTCGTGACGTCAGTAACATTGCTTTGGGAAAAAATCATTGAAGCTCACATTTCCTGCTAAAATGTGTCAGTAACTCTCTGGTTCTATCTGCATGACAGGTTATAATAAATATATTAAATTCAGTATCATTTATGTCAATGCTTGGTGCTCAGTCTAATTCTCTTGTCAATTCTGTATAACTGAAACCTAAATCTGGTTCAAGGATTTCATGGCCGAATGGTTTTGGTAATTAGCAGGAGATAAATATATCAGGCAGGTGGGTGTAAATCTTTGGGAAGTGGGAGGAAGGAGCTGGCTATGTGTGGGTAATCGCCCAGCTAGTGAGAGCGGAGGGAAGGAGAGCATGTCCAGGCTGTGCTGGGCAGGAGGTGGGGGTGTCAGCATCCCTGCTTCCCAGCCCTGCAGCTGGGGAGCTCTGTCAGCTGCCTTGCCGTGCTTATCTCTGCGTTCCACAGGGCCACGTTTCCAAAGTGCTGCTGTGGTGACTGTCTCCAGGAGAGCAGGGTATGTGTAAGCAGGGAGCAGCTATGCCTGCTTTGCAAGCAGTGCTGGCACAGGAGCTGTCTGTGACAGCCTGCAGGTCACAGCTGCAATGTGCTTCTGCAGGTCCTGACTTGAGGCACCCTGTCCTCTTGTGCTGCACATTCCCCTCAGCTGCACATTGTCCACTCTTGCAGTGTGTGTCTTGTCTCTGAAACACAGCAGATGTATGTACCTCTTTTCAGCCTCGTCTCATTTCTGAAACAAAAAGGAGACACGCTGCAGCCTTGTCTCTGCTGTCTGCTCCTTTTACGGCTTCCACAAGACAGACAAGACAAGAGGCAGCAATAGGTCTGGCCTATAAAGCAAGTCCTTCCTTTGTCTGAGCAGCAACCTTCTAAAACTTGAAATAGTTTTGCTCAGTGATTTTGGTGGCCAGCGCAGTTGCCATTTTCATGAAATCATGGTCTAAAGACTCCTGGCTGGGTGTATGGCATGGCTCTTCAACAGTCCAAGTGGATCCTTGGCTTCCACGACACTCAAGATACATTTTTCTGTAGAGTTTCAGCTTTGAGGATGTTTGTAAAGTGAAGGATAAGGAATATGGTTGTTGTAGTGCCCATGAGAGAGTGAAGGCCAGAGTGCCTACATGTGTGCTGCTGGGGAATAGAACTGGTGTATGACAGCAGGGCTCCAGCAGGACAGTCCCACATACCCAAAGACATGCAGTGCATCTTGCCATATTCCTGTTTAGGGTGACAGGTACTCAACTTTTTGGCACTTCAATAATCTTCCAAATCTATCCAACCCAGCGCCTTGGAGGTACAGCTGTCATGGAGGTCAGTGAATTACCAAATATTTAATATCAAATAACTCTTTCATGAACTAAGTTTTAAGGAATGAAGACCAGGAATCTTCTTTGTGTGGGTACGAGTGTATGACGCACTAATTCTACATGGCAAGCTGTGTTGCCAGCCCTGGTGTGTTGGTTGCAGTGTTACTAGAAGCAAAGCCAGGCAAAGAGGGATTTAGTAGGCATGGCCCAACACTTGTTCTGCACTCTACCAAGACACAAAGATGGGAAGAAAGATTTGAGAAAACGGCAGTCTTAACAGGTAGAACAGGTCTCTTAATATCTTAACAATCAGCTTCAGCACAGCTGACATGTGGAATTTCCTATGGGGCAAATAAGAGCCACAGCATGAATGCTGTGTCCATGGACCAATCTGTGGTGATGATCACATGCAGAAGCTTAAAGAAAGTGCTGTGGTGCACAATGTTTTGGTCAAGACTTACTCAGAAATTACTTTAACCTACAATGAAAGGGTCGCAGAGTTCACCCGTCAGCAACAATTCCCCAAGCTCCATAGTGTCCTTGCAAGTTATTGTCACTGCTGTAAAACCTACAGCTTGACAGATTTAATGATGAAAGGATTACAATGATTTATGTTTGTGCTTGAATCCTTCTTTTGCTTGTGGATGCTGGCCCTATTCCTGCTATAATGCAGAGCAGATTTAAGTTACACAGGAAGATGCTAGACTCCAGATGGATCATTTGGGAAAGCTGGTGGTCTGCAGAGGGCTGTGGAGGCTTTCTTGACCACATAGTCACTGCCTCCTGGATGCCCAAGGCACCCTCCATGCCAGCTGGCTCCGGCCATGGCTGATGCTACAGGAAGGCGGGATCCAACCTCCAGTGTGGTCAGCTTGTTGGCTATTTCCTTAGAGTTCAGATAATTGGAGGAAGAAGGGAAGGAGTACAGCTGTGTGTGGCTGGGAAATTGTTTGAAGGGAAGATGAATCAGTAGTTGGTTGTCTTAAATATACTGTCTACATTTTTAATTTCAAGCTAAACTGAGATGAAGATATAAGTTTTAGGCTGCTAGTGCTCATATTGTGTAAATAGCTTGCACAGCAGTAAGAGAGAGCCCTTCTTTCTAGGATTTTTTTTTCCCAGTGCTGTACAGTTCGGGCAAATTGTGTGACACCATGTGCGGTGACGATTTCCCCACTTTTTAGGCGAGTAATTCCCTCTAGGTGGCACCAGCACTCTTCGGTTTCCCGAAACCCGCCCGCCCTGGGCTGGGCTCCGGCTCCTGCTGCCCGGGAGCGCCCCGAGCGTTCCTCCAGCATCCTTCCAGCATCCTCCCGGCAGCAGCGCTGCGAGGCTCCCACCGCGCACCTTCTCTTCGAGTTAGCTGTCTGGAACAGCTGATTTTTGCATTTGTAGGCTTTGAACTTCCACAACTGCCGATGTTTGTGGTTGCTTGTTGGCTTTCTGTGGCTAATGCTTGTTTTCAGCTCCGTGACACTACATCTTGAGGGGTGGAGTTCAACTCACCTAACTTCATCCATCTGAAAATTAGACAAATAGATGAAACTATTTGGGTGGGTTCCTGATATAACTGACAGAGACAGGTAACTCCAGAGTGCCAATTTTTTTCTTCCTGAGCATGGATATCTGAGCTGTTGAGTGCGTTGTCCTGCCTGCTGAAGATCTGCTTGAGGGAAAGAGAATCTTAGAGGATCCAGAATAAAAGTGGGTATAAATTACTTATGCTCCTGGATCTAGGGTTGGTTTGATGAGTTGTCATGCAAAGAGGTTTTCACTAAGTTTAAAAAAAAACCAAAACCAACTTTTTCACAAAAGCCCGGGTCATGCAAGAGAGTTATCTGTAAATGTAACTGCTTTGTGTTTCCTGCCTGTTAAAGGAGACCTGCCCAGACAGTTTATAGGCTTCTGTGAGACATCACTTGTAACAAAACGTATTAGGTTTTAGTATATGGAGAATGGAGAGAGAGCCTGGAAAGATGGTGTGCAAAAGCAGAGGAGGATCAAGGCTTGGCTGAACCATATAGGAAAGCTAGAGAGGTCAGACGAGCTCAAATTTCTGCATCACAAAACTGGACTTTGTGTGGGCCACTGTGGACCATAATGTCTGATAGAGCTTCATGAAATGCTTGTAGGTGTGGGTCAGGAGAGCTCTGCATTTGAGATTTTCAACTCAGGCCATCATGTTATTCAAAGGAATTTGTCTGCATGAGGGACAAAATCAGCATCATTTAATGGCCAGCCCACAGCAGATTTCACTGCAACTCCAGACTTAATAGACTTACCCACCTATATTATATAGTGGTTTTTTTGTTTGGTTGGTTGGTTTTGGTTTGTTGTTTGTTTTTTTTTTCTTTCATTTACAAGGGAGAATAGGGAAATGATTCAGTTACTCAGATACTTTTTGCTGGTTGCTTTGTTCAGACTGTTTTTTCCAACAAATATTTTTATTTGCTAATGGAGCCCAAAAACTTTGTGAGCAAAATAGCTACAGTTAGGTTTCTTGGCAATCCCTGAGACAGAATTCATTGTGAATTGAGCACAAAGACAACCCTGAAAGTAGAATTAGAGGCCACGGTCTTTTGGACTTGTATCAAAATGCTTAAAGCCAGTATGGGTGAGGATTTTAAAATCTAGACACTTGTTTATAGGATGTAATGATCTGTGTTTAGTTGGTTGATACTAGTGGATCTAGAAACTTTAGTTGTCAAAACATACTTTATTCAACTAATTAACACAATGGGATAAAATACATTTCTGTAATTTGTGGGCAAGTAAACCAAGAAGGCCATCAGACTGCTTCTTTTTGAAGTTTAAAATGCTAGCCTGTGCTCTACTGGTTTTGATCACTGGCAGAATATGCTGAGATGCTATGCCCAAGAAAAGGTAAATTGCAGAGCACAAAAAAACCATGCTTAGAGATATGAGAAACACTGAAATGCACTTCTCACCATTCAAGGGATGACTATGTGCCCTTGGCTTTCAAATTATAAAATGTGAGTGTTTCCACTTGTTGATAGAAAGCAGGAATCAGTCTCTGATAAGATGAGAGCCCCTGTTCAGGATTAGTGCTGAGCTCCTGAGATAAACACTGTTATATTTGCATAGATCTTCATTCATAATTCATGCACAGGAATCCGTAGACTTCAAGGTGTTACTTCTATACATCTTAGAGCCATGACACTAAGATACATGATTTATTCACCATTCAGCTATATTATTTGCTGATTTTTCACCAAACAGAGCTAGCCAGTATCTTGCCAATGTAGTCAACTTTGACTACAAATCTGAGACAGTTTGGAGTTTCACCTTGGGAATAAAACCAGCTTTATTCAGCTTGTATGATATGGTATTGATCTCAGATTGGTAATGTGCTGCGAAGTCTGGGCAAGTTGTTGTTTGCTACATGAACTGGCATTTGGATTTTTGAGAAACTATCATTACCTAAGGAAATTTTTTAAGGGAGAAAGCTACCCAAAGCTTATAATTATCACTTGAATTATTTTGATTTTCAATATAGCTTAATGAAAAGTAAATACACCTTTACTTAACGTTATAAGTAAGTTACAGTTAAAATGAGAGCAGGGAAGATAACTTAAAATTCCCAGGAATGAATCATTAATAGTTTCTTTGTCAAAGGGCACTGGTCCATGTTACAACCACAGGGCTTGGTAGGGGCAGAATTCAGGCCCTAAGAGTAGCAAATAATTGTCTGACTGTACAAAAATTCTCAAAGGACATACCTGTCTCTCTCTTCTGTATATATATATATATTATTTAGAAATCTGCCAGGACATATTTACTTGCAAAATGATCGTGATTTTCCTGGAATAGACAGACTGCATTCAGGCATGGGTTCAAAAGTAAAAGTTTCTCCCTGAGATTCCTTTTGAAACTTTCAGACTCAAATACAAGATTTGAGAGCTCAGGGGCACTAACTGCCCGCCAAAGGAGAAAGACCAAGGCTGATAAAAGTAATGGAGGGCAGTTAGCTTTCTCAGGGGTCAGCTGAAGAAGGAAAATTCTAAATAAACTTGGCAGGCAATGAGAAAGGTAATAACAACATATGTAGCTCACAACTGGGAAGAATCAAAATTCCCTCAAGGAAACACAGACCATTTTTGTGCTGTTTTATACACTGCATGGAAATGGATGACATAAGTGGGCTTTTCCTACACCCTCTAGGACTGTGACTATGAAGTATTTTAATGCTGGTACCTATTTAATAAGAATAATCTCAGAAACAGAAGGAATTTTAGGACATAGGTCCTGTTCTCTGTGGTGGCAGGTGTTCCAGTCTTTACATGAAATCATAAACAGGACCCACATTTGTCATGGGCTATGAGAATGATATTACTGAGTAGCAGAAGCACCTTCTCAACTGGGCATTATCTGGAGTGGGTGCCTCTCCCTTTGTATGGGAGCTAAGGAAAGTGCCTGTGTCCCAGGGATACCATTTGCTGTAAAAAGGCAAACATTAGGTTTGAAAATACCAGACTACTGCCCTGTTCCAGAATGCAAATGTGTAATTGTTCCCCATGTTATCAGTGCTCTGCCATAACATGAAGTCACAGGCTAAATTCATGCATCTGCTCATACTTATTGGTGATCCTGCCTTGGGAAAGATGCAGAGACTCAATGAACCCTTACTGTCTGTGACCTGTGACTAGAAAGAAATTCTAGTTTTCAACTACTAAGTACAGTTAACAGCTGTAAAAACAGCTGTAGAAAATAATTTGTACTGCTAAAGGTAAACATATCACAAGGGAAATGAAAGCTGTTGATGAATATTAAAATTTTTTTTTCATTTATCCTTATTGTATAAATACAATCTGGGTAAATTAGGTCTTCCTGATTAACTAATTTAGTGTGATATTGGAAAGACAATTTAACATCTTCACTTTCTTATTAATACCACGTTGCTACAAAGGGCAAAAAAGATGCAAGGTCTGTTCTAACAGTATATGGTTTGTACTTCAAACTGCTAAGGTACCGTAGCAGGACTTGATCCGAAATACACCTGAGCTCAACCTTTCAGTCTGATGTGGTAAACAACACAAACTAGTACTGGCTTTGCAGTAGTTTCAAGTGAAGATGCAAGAGAATGGGATTTTATTTAAAGGAAATCAATTTTATCCATAGCTTTCATTATAAATCCCAGTCTAGTTCTGAATGAAATCTGGAGTGAGAAGGGAATCAGTTCCACTTTAGCTCACACATCTTCTTTTATTCTCTCAAACCCTTTGCTGTGTACTTCTTCCATTGCTGGCATGTGCTTAAGTTTTGTGCTCCTTTTTGCCAGCTGTTTGATTAATTTTTATTTTGTCTTGCTTTTCTAATTATTTTTTTGCAGTAGCAGATTTTTAAAGGATTTTTTTTTTTCCCTTGGTGTGCCTACTGACTGAAAATCTCTGGTAAACATTCATCAAGAATGTGTTATGTTAGTAATTTTCGCAATAAATATTTATTAGAGACTTAAAACTACAAATGCCAGTAGAATTATGATAAATACTGGCTTCAGCTGAGAGAGAAACAGTGCCTGAAGAGCATTGCATGCTGCAAGCATGTTCAGTGACAAATATCTGGTGATTTTTAGGTAGGAGAGCTGAGATTTCCTTACCTATCAGGTCTGTCATACACATGATGTCACAGGATTAGCTTCTGAGCTGGGGGCACAGAATTAAGAGGCAAATCATTTAAAACGGCAGCAGTAAACCAGAAGAGCTGGGGGCTGGCACTGGTTTTAAAGCACTCTTGAAAATACACTGCATCTTCTCCCAGAAGAAACAGTCGTCTGGATTTGATAGACATGTGGGAAGCCAGAGGGGTTTCTTGTGATACAGCTCAACAAGCACATTGGTGTCCACTTCATTGGCATCTCTGTGTATGGCTGGGAAAAAAATATTAAAAGAACCCTGGAAGTGTTAAAGCAAATGAAAGGTCATCCACAAGTTAATTACTTGTAGTGCCTTACCTGTGTATTTGCACTGACACATGCTGCTGTGCTCCTCTCTGAACTGAGGGCTAGAAAAATAAACAGTTATGAGCGGGTAGATATGATTGAGGCATGGGGGGTCCCTGGCGATAAATAATCCCAGCCCCTGTGTTCAGATGCTGCAAGCAGCTTTGGCTAACATCACGACTTGCCTGCCAGATTCATTGTGTGATTCATCTCGGTTCAGCAGCCGAGACAGCAGTTAATAAACATTCTTATTGTCCACACTCAAAACAAAGCTGAGGTCACATGGGGCTGGCACTGTTACCTAGGAGGAGATGCAGGCTGTGCTCTCCAGACTGCTGTTTTCTTGGCTGTTTTGATGAAATCTTATCCTGACAGGTTTCAAACCCCTTGGACTGAGAGCAACAAGATGACTGTCACAGCAATAGGGATGTATTATTTGCATGTGCTTCTGGTCTTTGTGCCAGGAACACAGCAGTGTGCCAGGAACTCAGAGCAATGTGCTTTACCCATAGCTCTGCTGAGCTTTACATGAAGAATACTATTCCTGCTGAAATCACTCCTGAAGCAGTTAGAGAAGGAAGAGAGAGAGAGAGGTGAAAACGGCAGCAATTTGTACCACTATGTAAACAATTTAGGTTTTCTTTTCCAACTGTGCAGCCCATGGGTGTGAGGAGAAATACAGCCAGATCTTTAAACCTTCTAGGCTAGCTTGTCTGAGCCAGTGCTCAGTGTGGACAGGGCACAGGATAAGTGATAAACACCTCTCCTTAACTGCCACTCATCTACACCATGTCAGAGGGGTCTAAGTGGCTCTGTCTCCACTGCCATTGGCAAGGATGTAGGGATGTACCACCAGGCATCCTGCACGGTAGGTCTGGGCTTGATGGGCTGGCCTGAGAAGGTGTGCAAATGCTGCTGGCCAAGAGGACAGACCATGGCCTGTCAGAGCTCTAACTGGGCAAGAGGGACTCTCCCTCATTCCTTTAAATTCAGTCATCTTGCAGCTGACTTTGGTCTCATTTCAGGAGTCTCACCCTATTCAGCAGGGGATTAAACACAAGCTTCAGTGGCTTTGCTGAACAGGGGTAGAGTTAAGCTCAGGACCTTCCTGATGCTTATTAGCACAATACTCAGAGGTCTGACTGTCAGGAACAGTGTATGTAAGAACTGTGAATGCTCATTGAATGACATGCTGCCTGTCACTCCTGCATTTTGTTGGGACCACCAGTGCAACAGTCACACAGAATCCCTCTGCCCGCCCTCAGCCCCTGCCTGACCAGGTGTTTGGGGGTGGCAGCATTTGCTTCCTCCCCACATCTGCAAAAATCAGTTTTAGCAGTATCTTGTCTGCTTCCCAGTTCTTAGTGATCAGAGGGTCTGTTGGAAACTTTTGGACTCAGCACTTACTATCAAGGTTGCCTGTGGTGGAATTCAACTCCTGATCTGCTCATAAGCTCCCCGAAAAATCATTGTGGCTGAGAAAACAGAGTTTTTAATTTCATCCCAATACAGACATTTTTAGCCTTCTAAGCTCCCTAATTCACCTCAAAATTGAATCAACAGCTTCCTTGTGGCTTGAGAACTTAAAGAAAAGCATAGATTAATTCCCAGTGATGCTGGAGTGATGTACTGGATAGGCAGTTTCAGTGTTTGTCACACCTAAAAATGCAATGACGGTGGATGGTTTTCTCTG
Organism: Phylloscopus collybita; assembly: GCA_027886175.1. NCBI lineage: Eukaryota > Metazoa > Chordata > Aves > Passeriformes > Phylloscopidae > Phylloscopus > Phylloscopus collybita. The sequence continues at coordinate 25,835,475 of JAJNNQ010000009.1, read as the reverse complement.
CTCAGTTCCTTTCTTTTGCATGCAGCATTTGTTTCCACTTAGATCTGAAGAGACTTGGAAAGTGATCTGATGAATTAGAAGACACTTCTTAGGAGGAAATGAAAATAAATCTATGCAGCTCTCTGTTGCTTCCTCAAGCCTTTCTGTGACTAGTATTAAGCTGTTATTGTACAGGATTTTTGAGATGCCAGGGAAGGAAAAACAAAGGGATTTCTGTGCAGCGTGAAGTTTTCCACCCTGGGGTTTTGGATTCCTGTTTGCGGGGCTGACACGGAGCTACCCCGCTGCTGTCCACCAGCAGCCTGGAGCCCTTGCCCACGGGGCTGGCTGGCTCTCACCTTGCAGGAGCTCCAGTCTGGCCTGTACCAAAACTCCTGTGGGCTCCATTCTTTCTCCATTTTGTGATGGAAATGAAGGACATGCTCCCAGGCTGGCCTGTATGGAAGCACATTGCACTAGTCTGAACATGCCATGCTGCTGCCAAGGATCTAATAAACTCTGCTACTAAAATTTTTTATGTGTGTCTTTCCAGAAATCTAATCTCCCTCTCTCTTTTTCTCTCTCTCTCTGTCTCTCTTTTATTCTTATTTTTCTTTTCTTTTTTTTTTTTTTTTCCCTCCCAACTATACAGGAAATGTTTTGGAAGGGAGAGTCAAGAGACTTAAGTCTGGAATTTTTATGTACACCAGAAACTTAAATGTGTGGTTCAAGCTGATAAACTCACCACACCTCTTTCTGTTTTCTTTATAGACTTATTACAAATATCTGGCTTGGAACCTTGATTTATGGTCTAAACAAAAAGAATATAGACAGTAGAGATATGAGAAGGTAAATCTCTGGAGGAGACATAGAAGAGTTTGTTCAACTTTTAGAACTCTTTTAGAACTCTTAATGAAACAAAATAACAGAAAAGATCAGAACACTAATTTTAAAAATGTTTGTGTTTGAGGAAGCTAATGAACATTACTGATGCCTCATATAAAATATAACCTCTATTGTTTTATGCCTGAGTTGAAATTACCTATGTGCAGCCCTGAGTTTCTCGTAGCACCTCAGTTTGTATTGCTCTCAACTGGAGGTTTTTAAAGAAAAAGCACCAGCAAGCACAGAAAGCTCATATTTTTAAATAAGAGCTGCCCAAAATCTCCCTATGATGCATTTAGGGGCACTTTTTTGATTAATTTCAGATGGAATGTTTTGTGAAAATGAGTCTATTGCCATGATATTTAATTGAAAAAAGAATAAGTCAATAATTTCTGTTTATCTTTTATTTTTCCTGTATATGATATTTTAAATAATTCTAATCAAAATGAGTCTTTGTGACTTCAGTTTTGACAGTGACATAAACTCCAAAGCCTCTGTGGACATACAGGATGCCTTCCTCACCAGCAGAGACATGAGGCTTCCATGGAAGTTTGACCTAGAACACCTTTCAGGAAAAAAAATTTACATTTACTCTTGACTTACAAATTTTCAGTGATGGAGAACTCCCACAAATTTTGGTAAGTTTTTCCAGTGATTAGTTATCTTTACAGCCAAAGATCTTGCACTTTATTTCTAAACTGAATTTGTGTGTCTTCAGCTTCTCACTCTATGGACTTATTATGCCTTGGTGTTGTGCAGATTAAAATATCCAGCTTGTAGGCTCAACAAGTGCATGCAACTATGATGAAATAATCTCTCTTCTGATTCATTAATTTAAATAAGAACTACCCCTGGTATCTGTCCATGAAAGACATATGTCCTTTATGGCTGTTCTTTGAATCTCTTTCATTGAAGCAGGGTTGCTCCTTGATTGCAAGCACCAGAATGAACCCCCCAGCTCTGGCTGCAATTTAATCCATGACACATAAAGAAGAAATCTAACCTTTCTACTCAGTATATATTATACGACCAAGAATTGTGCAGGGCATCCTGTTGCAAGAGGAGTTTAATCAGTACTTCATGAATACCTGAACACAGCTTAGTTTGAATGACAGTGTGTTCATTTCGTCCACCCAATTGTTTGTTTTGAAACCTCAAAGATTTTACATGTCAGAATCATATGGCACTGAAAATGCATTAGGATAATTTTGTGAAGTCAGCAGGTTTCTACTATGTTCACAAATAACCATATGATGTTTGAGGGCCATTTTGAGGTTAATTTTACCTAGAGTGCAGTCTTTGCCTTTGGAAAAGGGGATTTTAGGAAGTAAATATTCATATAATACACAGACTCAAGCTAACATTATCGAAAAATGGGTGCTCTAAGTCTATGTATTTCAGCATCTAATTGCCCAGATAAACAAATTAAGATTTACTTTCCACTGTAAAGCTAGAAGATCTGGGATGAGGCACTTACTTGTAGGTTTAGTCTGTCCTCATGTCACTGGTAAGTGAGAGTTACTGGCCTTTAATGCTTACTGGGTGTCCCATGTGAAAGGAACTACTGAGCCTTATAACTACGAGCAGCCACACCATGGTGCTGCCTCCATGGCTGTTCTTAGCAGGCACTTTTTCCAAGGACTAAGTAAACATTCCAGGGCCAAAATTACTGTAGAGACAGTCATCCCCATCAGGATGTCTATCAGAAAAAGAAATGAGGCACCTCATCAGGAACAGGTGGGGAATTTATGCTGCTCCTAGCCAAGATGTCATTCCTCTGTGGCTCAATAAGATATTTGCTCCCAGCTCTTTCAAGAACACTAAATTAACTTAAAAAGAAAATCAGGTCTGTATCCAAATGTAAACAGATTATCTCTGGGCCCTAACAAATGAGATTGTAGCAATGAATTATGTAATTCTTAAATTTGACCTCTAGTCAATGCAAACCTTCAAGAGCAGCCTCGTCTTTATGGGGATCTACTCCAAGCTTTAAAGCATCCATGGCTCTGGTTTTGTCATGAGCACATAGTAAATGTGTCTAAACATAGCTACTGTGAATGTCTGGAAGTTACCAGCAGAGGCAGAAGCAGCTAATTGAATACAGCACCAGCAGGCATAATGAATGTACCTTGATTTTATTGCTATGTGGAAGATTTAATATTCAAGTGACTACATTATTATGAATTGCATTGCTTATTCTGAAAATGAAAAAGGTGAAGAATTGCTAAAATGTTAATTCGACTCAAATGAAGGGATTAAAGGTAGAGGGAAAAATGAAAACAAAGCATTACCAAATCCCTTTACTCACTTTTTTTGGTAAACAAGATCTTTCTGTTCAACTAAAGAGAAATATTGATAATTTTAATGTATTATGCGCCAAGCGAGTATTTTCCATTGCAACAATTATTTTCACTTAGCACGTTAATGTTGACAGAAAAAGACCAAAGGCACCCTTGTGACTTTACCAGCATGTCATAACAAAATGAAGGCTTAACCTGTTTCTGAAGGATTGACTTTCAAGCAGGAAACTGGGCTATTTTGGAAACTTAGCTAATGACACTGTTATTTTTTCTCCTGAGTGATAAGGTTGATGGATACATACCATTTGTATTTTGCTTAATCCTTTTTCTCCCATGCTCAGGACTATCACTTACACCACAGTGTTGATCAATCAATGTATATTAGTATCTAGCTCTACAGACAAATGCTCTTGCTCTGTCGTTTGCAGCTGTGAATTTATTTTGACAGAATTATCTGACACACGGTATCCTTTTTCTCCTTTGGAGAACTGTAAAGAATAAAATTTTCGGAGGGACCTAGTAAAACTTGGTTTCCAACTCTTAGTGAAATCCTAGGGGTACCAAGTGCCTGTGTGCCCCAGTAGTCCTGGACAATGCAGCCAAAGGCTCATAGGATCTTCCTTATGCTCCAGCATAAAGTCAAAGTACAACTAATGGGATAGATGAAGTTTCTATAAAATGTGGAGATGTAAAGAGCAATAAATATACAGATTTATGAGATTTAGAGAGGGTGCTAATAACAGTAGTTACCACAGGTGTTCAAACATTCCATTTTTTTTCCTAAGGTGAACATTTTCAGGCTAGCTCACCAAAATAAACTCTTTCAGCAAGCACACTGTAAAGGATATATTTGGATTACAGACCTCTGCAGCATAAGTGCTTGGCTCCCTTATAGAATTTAAAATACATTTTAACTGATGGGGAAGAATTTCCAGTTGAAGAGAAGAGATGCTCAATAAAAACATGATTTTACCATCACCCGACACTTCTGCAAGGTCACAAGGGCAGATAAACAACTTCCTGCAGCTGTGGCTACATCTGGCACACGACTGAGGCAGAGAGCGTGCTTCACAAAGATAAACATATCAGGTTGTATCTCCATAGTCTCCTACACTTCTGGATAAAGCTTGGGGAACTGAACTTGGCCCTGCAGTGCCAGCGGTAATTAATATCTGAAACTGCCACTAATTAAGCAAAAGAGCCCAGCAGTGAGTTTAACCCCCCCACTCCAATAACGTGTGGTGACTGTGGGTAGCTTGGGGCCATCGTGCTGCCCCTGAAACCCCACTGGCTTTTCTCACCTGGAGACTGTAGCTTCAGGGGTGAAGAGCTGAAAGAGAAGATCTGTGGTTCTGTGCATGGTCTGTAGGTGGGTGGTGCGTGAGATCCAGGTAGCAGATCTGCTCCCAGAATTGTCACATAAACAATGTGGGAATGAGTTCCTCATGGCCTTAGGTTTGGGGATGCCTCTGTGTTCCCAAGACACATTTTATTAGCCATTTTTAGAAGATAGCATCTCTATGGATTGCTTAAATTCAGCAGGCTTGGTTGAAGAGGATTTCTAACATATTGTGACTCAGGTGGTTGGCTTTTTCCTCGGAGGCTGTCGTGGTACTTTTGGCTGTAGGGTGGGGTAGTTTTTATTGTATCTGAGCAAACTGAAATCAATAAATGATTGTCGACTGATCCTAGGTTGAAACTTTGGCATATTCAATGACACAAGCTGAGTTAACTTTAACCTGAATAGTAGGTAAAAGGAATTAATTAAATTTTGCATGGTTTTTGTATTTGGATTATGGAATAATGTTGCACAGCTGGAGTGGATTTCCCTTGTGGCTCCTTAGGCAAATTCTAAGTGGGTGCCTCTGCATGTTTCTGGAGGGAAATCCAGTCCTGAAAAGGTGCCTTCCTCTCTCCCTGGACTATCCCAGGAACCCAATTGTCCACTCTCTGCTGAGGTTGGTCACCTTGTGGAATAGGGAAAGGCATCTGAAAGGGAAGGGTAGGCAGTACCCAGCATTTTTATTATCTTATATATTATATTACATTTTGGTTATTGGTTAAATGGGGTTACATTGATATGGTCAGGCAGTGACTTTGCCCATGACTGGGAGCTGCAACCCCGTGAGCTTGAAGAAGCACCTGAGAAGTACTCCACAAGGTCTGTACAAAAGTCCCAGGTGGTGCTTGGACAAGTCTGTCCATAACCCACCACAGAGGTGGCCCGTGGTGCATGTAGCATGCCTTGCTGCATGTCTGCTGGGCAGACACAGAGTCCTTGAGGCAGCCTCTTGCCCCCTCTGATTCAAGGACCACTAAGCCAGCAGCTGGCAATGTAAGGATCACATATATGTTGTACCAGCCAGATCCTCCAAAGAGGAAAAGCAGAATTCCTCCTCTGCCCTTAGCATGGCAGCACCAAGGAATAGTGGTTTGGTGGCATAGCTGCCTTCTTATTTATGTGTTGGGAGACACTACTTCATTGCTTGCTTATGTGTTAGGAAACTGCTGGTCTTGTTGCCTGTAGATGTTCATGATACATTCCATGAGAAAACTAAAGTTGCTAGGAACTTGGCCCCAAGTTTATTCTACCCTGCGTAGAATAAAACCAGCGTTGGTTTTTTTGCTTGTTTGAATTTAAGTCAGTTTAGCAAATAAGGAAAAAAATAAATGAGTTATAAAACATCTGTTTTCTTCACAAAGGCCCAAGTTCTGTCATAAGCCATGTCAGGTAAGTATTTGTCCACAATTCAACACATCAGAGGGCGAACTGCAGGAGCTGACAATATACAAACCATTTGATGTTGTGTTTCTACCCTGCTTCCTGGCAGACACCTCTCAGAGATGACAAGGGAGTATCATTTTTACATGACGGTGTTTCTACCAAACTGCTGATAGAGCCCTTCACAAGATCACAGAAGGGTCTGTATCATCTGATTAGCATTTAGAGAAGCTGGTCATCTGGGAGGGAACCGCAGGAGACCACAGACTGCACCCTCAAGGGCTGAGAGAGGAAAGACTCAATCAGTGGTTGATAAGGCTTAGCAATGATAAATCACAAACAAAACTCCAGGCTTAGGAATTCACAGCACAATCTGTCATGAATTTCCTTCCCTTTCCTCCCTCCCTCCCAAATATCTGATGAGAATTTGACTTCTAAAATGATCTCTGGCAGTACAAGAGACCAATTCAGTGCAAATTGCTGAGATATTCCTGGCTTTGATTACTTTTCTTAGTGTTCTATTTTATTTTACTTTTTTAGGTGTCTGTTTCTTTTTGTATATGTATGTCTCTGGGTATATTTATGGAATATTGTAATGTTAAAATGCAAAATTCCCATGTGAAAAACACTTGGTAGCAGATTATAAGCCCTTTAAAAGAGGGGCATTTGAAATCTGTCTAGGAGTCCCAATTCCCTGCTGAAGCAGAGTGCAAAACCCTTCAAAAATGACTTCAGAACTGACTTCAGACAAAAAGACCTTTTTCTCAGGATGTGCTTCTGCTGGGAAGAGTGCTCTCTGCATCAGGTTTTCCAGCAGCCCTGAGAGGCTGTCACCCTTCACCCTGCTAGCTGCCCACACGTGCGGCGCACGGGCGTGGAGGTGGAGGCCAGTGCCTGGGCTGGAGGTGCATCCTGCCCCATCCTGCCCCTGCTGTGCCTCTGGAGGACCAGGAGCACTGCAGAGTCCAAGTCATGGGACAGCACATGTGACTGAACTCTGCTTGGAACGGCAGCACTGCCAGGGGTCTGCCCGGGAGACTTCGGCACCTCTTCCCCTTGTTAACCGTTTCATTGATGAAAAGGAAAGATGCAAAGATCTTCAGGTCTCCCTTTGTCTAAGAACGGTATAAATAGGACTTAACAGAGTATTCATTCCTCATTGTAGCACTTACAGTGGCATATGCACAGTCTCTCTCTCACTTTCAGGGCACAGTGAGCAGGGTGGAAGCAGGCCCTTGTTCTGTCTCTGGGCACAGGAGCCTCCCTGGAGACTGTGAATCCCCTCCCCAGCACCTTCTCCATGCTGCACCTCACATGAAGGTTGGAGTGCTGTTAGGTGTCTTTCATACAATCCCGTTTCCTCCCTCTCTTCAGAGAGATTCTGGATGAGCAAAGCCCTCATGAGCAGCGTCCCTCCCAACTGCACATCTGCTGCCCCTCCCTTCTCTGACAGGAGCACATGGGGGTGCAGAAGTGGGGTCAAATAATCACGTCGATCCTGTTATGCTAAAAACAGGGAAGGAAAATACCGTTAGAAGGGACTGTGGAGGAAAAAAATGGATTTGAGGGGGAATCTTTTGCAAAAAGCAGACAAGAAGAAAACAATTCTCTTGGAGAAAAATAATTTGGAAATTGCATGTTCACCGCTGCCTAGTTTGAGGGATGGATGGTAAGAACTGCATTTAGCTTCTCACAGAACTGCCTTTTAAAAAACACTGAAATGTTGGCCAGTGGACTTGTGATGAAATCTGTGGATTTTAACCCAAGACTGTGATCCTGGGATATTTTGGGGCACTGTTGCACTGCTTTACTATGGTAGCTGATAGGATGAACTGCAAAAAAGCAGAAATGTCCTTTCCAAACTGATGTGAGAGAGAAAACTGTTTCCAGAGGGGAACACCGAGTATCTATTTTTATTTTTTTACCTCATCAAAAGTTATTGTATGACTGCTATGGTCTACTTTTTACATCTGTAACAATTTCTGCTCCATAAGAGCAGAAGTAGGATTCCTCCAAGGGTTGCCCAAGTATGCAGAGGTGCTGACACTAGCCTGATGCTGGTGCTAACAGCGTGCACTGCTTGCTCTTATTAGACAATAACATGTACCCCGGGGTGTCTTCAGGCTTTTGATTAAGCTCCCTGGGATTCCAGCTTTGTAGATGGGCCATTGTAAATGCAGAGGCAGAAGAAAGATGTGATCCCCTCTGCTCCAAGGGTGGTACAACCACCTCTCCCGGCAGGAAGTGTTCAGATGCCCTTGATGACAATGGGCAAACAGACAGTGTTTTTGTTTATTTTCTCATAAAGTGCTGATGAACAAATGAGGCAGAGGCATTAAGAAACTCGTGCTGTGAGAAGAGATTTGAGTTTATCAGCTGCTTCTTGGCAGGCTAAATTTTACACAGAGTGAGAGTATAAAGCAATCCCTTCCAGAGATGTGAGAGCTTTATATAATAAATAAGAGGGGAGGAGTGCTTTCCTGAGAGATTTGCCCTTTTCTGAAGTCAGATTTGAATAACATCATTTATTTTCTCTGATTTTCTTTGGTGTAACACAGTCATGAGGCACATCACAACTAGCTAGTCTATAGTTGACAGATAGTAGAGGATGAAAGGCAGCACCTATGGATAAAGCACAGCCTGGAAATACTGAGGGAGATCTCTAACTAACAGGCTAAAGTTTTCTATTAAACTTCATTCATGTGACAGCCTAAGCTTTCTGCTATAAGGCTGTGTTCGAAAAAAACCTCAGGCTGGTATCTGTTCTTCTTGAAGGCATCAGAAATGGATCAAAACACAGGATCACAGAGTATTTTGAGTTGGAAGGGAGCACAAGGGTCTTGGAGTACAACTCTCAAATGAATGGCCCATGGGGGGTGTCATGCAGAATCATGCCCAACAAAAGTTGGCAATAGTGACCCTGAGCGATCACATAATTCATAGGCAGATCTCTGGCCTGTGGTGAGGCCTGAAGATATCAAACCTCACACACAAGTCTCATTTTTTCCTGGTACCATTACCAGGAAAAAATCTTTACATATTTCAGCAGAGAACTCATAGTACATGGCAGATTTGGAAAACATTCTGGAAATTGTTGTGTGAAGCAAAGTGGGATTTCCCTCCAAAGCATCTATCGGCCAGTGGCAATGCCCTCATGATCTCTTGTAAAAAGGTGATGCCATATGGCAGGAAGCCATTTATCTGCCTTCATTGCTGTAGGGAGTGAAAATTGACAGGACAATGCTATCTGCAGAGCTCATGGAGCTGGGTCAAATCCTGCTTACCTTACTTATGTAAATAGTTCCCTGCATCTCAATAGCTCTGTGTTGTTACAAACTGTCCTGATTTGCACTTTGCAAACTGAGAGGAGAAATCGCTTCCAAACCTGCCAAATTGAGCTTTTCCCTAAAAAAAAAAGAAAAAAAAAGGTTTGTCCTCACATCATCCACACAACTGCAGTAAGCCAGTAGTGTTTAACAGGGAGTTTTTTCTTTTGAAGTTTGGTTGTGTAAGACAGGAGGAAAACCTTCCCTCCCGAGCATAATCCTGTAGTGTAAAATCAGCTTTATATTTATTTATTTTGACATTCAAACCATTCCTTTTAATCCATATGTATAAAGTCTTAAGGATTTAGGTCTTCATCTGTTGGTGATTTGCCTAGTATTTGTCGCAGTCCTCGACACAGGGGAAGTATTTTTAAGAAATTCCACAGTTTAGGCTTTGCCATTCCTTTATAATGGCTGGAAAGAGAAGGCTGGCGTGGGCAGCAGATATTTCAACAAAATGTTCAGGGGTGGTTTTATACACTACACAGTCCAGAAGTCAAACCTCTTGAATTGTTGCCAAGTCCTCTTCTCAGATTCACCTGAGATATTTTAGAGCTGGTACAGGTCAGGTCTGATCTTCAGCAAGAGTTGTCCCGTGTTACCCCTAGGGAGACTCTGCCATACTGCACCTGCCTTTGCAAATAGAACATCTGCATGCTGAAGAAAACAATAAAGGAGGCTACAATGGTTAGGAATAGGAAATTATCCTTGAGCACAGGCTCTGCATATGCACTAAACTTCCCTGCTGCAGTCCTCCTGCACAGCTGTGGCCAAGCCCCTGGGACTGCATTTACAGTTTGTAAATGACAGGGCATGCTATGATTTGATGGGATCATCAGCCTCAGCACTCAGGAGAGTGGTGCTCAGCACCCCATCTTTCACCACTGCATTTCCACCAGTTCCCACAGCTGGAAACTGGCTTCCACAGCTGGAAGTGTCTGAACGGATCCCAGTCCTGGCAGTGCCATGATGCCTGTGTCTCCCCCAGGAGGGGCCTGCAATTGCTCTCTTTCATTGCCTGACACTGCTGGAGCCCAATTCCTTCATTCTTCCTTGCACCAGACAAGACTGACTGGGAAGAGTGAGAAGACTTATACATAGTCTTGGACTCAGGAACAAAGATGTGAACTAAAAGTTGATTTTTGAAATCTTTTGCTTAGTTGTTTAAGTAAGCATTTCTTCTGAGTAAAATGCAAAATATTTTCATAAGAGGGAGAAATTCAGATGTGCTCATCTGGAATTAAATGCAATCTTGATTTGTTAATTTTGGCATTTGTAAGCCTGTGTGAAGCTGGAAGAAGAGCGATTCCTGCAGATCTGTGTATTGGCCTGGCAGAAGACTAAAGAAATTGAAATAGCATAAAACCTGGGATAGGAATTAGTCTGCCTAAACCCCACACTGATCCTACTTTCTTGGACTGGCTAATCTCTACTGATGCCAGAAATTATATGCATAGTGTTAGCAACCCACACCCAGACTTTTAGGCAATAATTAATTGCTAGAGATCCTCCCCAAAACAGAGTCCCTGTCTCTGCCCCAGTCTGAAGGAGCCCCTCCACATGCACTCAACTGGAGAAACATCCATTCACCCACTTGCTGAGCAGCCGTGGCAAACGCAGCCTGCAGCAGCCCTTCAAGGCTGGATGTCCTTCCTCTGGGCAGGGGAATCCCTTGGGTCATTCTTCCCCTCTTAGGGGCACCCAGGAGAGGCATGAACACCAAAGTGGCCCGAGCAGATCACCCTTTGTGCAGGCATGCTCTCCCCAGGCATGTGAGAAATCCAATTCGCTGAATGGGATCTGCTTCTGCAGGTTGTCAGACACAGCTTCCTCCTGCCAGGGCCTTTGTAGTATTTAAGAGCTTACTTTCACAGGACTAACTCATCCCCTTCTTCTTCTCATGTACGATTGAAGTAACTATCCACATTTGGAGAAATTAACTCTACCAGCATGTAGGTATGTTAGGCATCTAAACTGGGCAATAAATAAGCTAAAACATGAAATGACACCGTCTTTTCCACCAGGTGAAGGTGTCCCACACAGAGTCCCTTGATCTCTGTAGGTGACCTGGACTTCTCCTGGACTTCCACCCTCATCCCTGACAGCATGGCTTTGAAGGAACACTAGAAACAGGCTCAAGCAACTACACTCCTCCAACTCCTATGTACCCATATGAAGAAAGGTAGCACAAGTTTGCCCAACACATTGATTTAGCTGCATGAACAAGGCTCAGGATTTCTTTTTTAGGAGGTCAATTTGTTATTGACATACATTTCCATGTATCCATAAATCCAAATCTATCTAAATGCAATAGATATGCACAGCTGAGTCAAGCCTGTGTCCCCTCTGCTATGGTTTTAATTGGTTGCTGTAAATATTTAGAAAACCAGGTCCTGAGTTCCCCAGCTCTCTAACTGCTTGTTTTATAAAAAACATTCTAAAATAGAAATACAAAATGGCAATAATTGAGGGAGCTCACTCCTGCTGCTAGTATTCTGGCTTAATTAAATTACTCTGTGGAAAGATTTGGTTTGTTTTTCTAGAAAAAAATGCTCTGAATAATGAAGGAAAAATGCATTCAAAGGGATGAAATTTCTAAACTATAATTTATGTCATTTTCATTGCGCTTTGTAACTCTGAAAAAACTTCCATTGTTTGGTGTTATCAGGAATTTCAGTGGGAACTCCCTAGAGAAAGGTGCAGTTGGCTCACTAAAAGGCTTTTCATTTAAAACATTACTGTAGATGGGCCCGTACATGAGATAAGAAGGAGGGGGTGGTAAAGAGGAAACAATAAAATATGCCAAAATGTTCAGAAATTATGGTGCTGAGTTGATTTTTTTTTCATTTCCTTTTTTTTCCCTCCTGCATTGTCACATGAAGAACATGACTTCATAATTTCATCAAATGGACAATACAAATTTGACACTCTGGGAGGAAGGAAGTCTTCCAAACTTTTCAAAACCTGTGATCTGTCAATAAAAGCAAATATGTTTATAATAGAGTAGTTGAAATTTTATTTACTGCAGAGACATGGACTTTGGTTATTCTTTGTTTCAGGACCATATTATGCAGAGCAACAAGAGCTTTCAGATTGGCAGAGCATGTTCATCACTTCAGGGAAAAACATGATATATAATTAAGGATACCTCTCCTGACTCTGTTGTTGTGTTTTCAGTCTGTCCCTTCTTTTTATCACTTTTTTAAAATTACCATTTAACCATAAGCAGTTCATCACTACTGTCCCAAACAAAAGAGAATAAAAACATTTCAACATTTTCTGCTCCCTTTTCAGCTCCTGGTCCAGCTCTGTAACTATACAGCTCAAGCCCGATCTTTACAGGTAACTCTTATTTTAAGAGCTGATTTCTAATTTTAACCTATCCTGTTTCTTCAAGAGCTTAAATGTTTTATACATTTACTCTGTACAAAGAAGAGATCATCTTATGCCGCCCATTTTCAGTTTGATTTCAGCATATCTGTGTGTTACAGAGCTTGTGTTATAAATTCCCCATTTAATGTGTTCTTCATTGTATTCATATTTTGCACTGAATTTTTCAATTCTTGCTTTCTGTTCAAGACATTCCCACTCTTCCCTCTTGCTGCCTGAAAATTGAAGCTTATGTGAATTGATATTGAGGTCAATGTCACTTATGCTGATAACTCAAAGAAAAAAATTCTGTGGATTTTTCAAATTAATGAATGACAGGCTTTGCATAGTTTTGCAGAAACTGGATAAGCATCCATAAAATGATGCAAGAAAACTACTAGCATTTGTATTTCTATGGTGAGAGAAGAATTTCAGGATTCTCCACCTTACTCGCTCCCAGACTTCTAAAAGTAAGAAGAATACAGTTTTATTTGCTTGGTAATAGTGGCTGTTATTAATGTTACATGTTATTACTTGTTGCAGGTGTCAGCCCATTGAATGGATATTGCCCATGCTGGTGGTTTGCTTCAATGATAGTAATCTTCTTCTTCTTCTTCTTCTTCTTCTTCTTCTTCTTCTTCTTTCCAGTGTTAAAATGGTGGGGTTTGTTTGGAAAACTATCACTTTAAATATAAAGAATTAAATTTGTGTATTGGTCCTGAAAAAAAAATCTGCCTTTTTTTTTTTTCAAATAACAAATCTTTTGAAAAGTAACCATGATATGAAAATTTGATGTAGGTGTTATTGCCAAGATCTCAGAAAAGTCTTATCTTGCTGAGCTACCTCTGCTTCAGCTCTTGCCATAGACCAGCTCCTGTCAGCACACGTTTTACCTGACAGCAGCCAGCCAGGGCAGATTGTATCCAGTATATTGACTGTCAGTCCCTAGGTTGAGGGAGTAAGACAGCAGCCACAAGAAGTGGAAAACCTCATGAAGGCCAGGATTGTCCTTGGCCAGCCCCTTGTCCATGGACTCCGTCTTTCAGAATAAGAAATGGAATGTAACACTGACTTGATATCTCACTAGTCACACAGACTGAGTAGTGCTAAGGGGTGTCACTAGATCACACAGCAACAATGAACATTTGTTCATCCCAAGATCCTCTGGTAGGAAAGAGAATTTCATTCCTTGGCTTTGCATTAAGATGAGTGATCAATGTACAGGTTATGCTATTTCTGGTAAAGCAAGTCTTCTCTCCCCAGCAGTTACTGTTTTGGGGCTTTACTTTTTCATACTGGTAGCACTACTTCCCTCTTGAACTGAAAAAGATAAATGTAAATGGGAAGGTCAAAGATCATTAGAATATGAAAATTGAAAAAGCATGAATTTCTTTCTGAAATTGCCAGTTTTGATCTATTTCTCAGAGTTTATTTTTCCCAGCTGTATTTTGAAACAGCCTTCTGGATCAGTGACAACTTCCTTGGTGCTGCTCCCAAGAAAAGTCTAGGTACTTCTTTTGCAATTTCTTTGAGTTAAAATAGTGAGAGAGATAGAAAATGTTGAATGGGAGGAAGAAAACTGTCATTCAGCTGGCATACGAGCTACACTCTAATAATGGTCAAATAGTAAGGATAAGTCAGAAAAACAGGAAGAGAAACAAATTCACTTTCATTAGGAGAACTGCAGGATTTCACCTGTAATACTATCTTCTTTCCTTGTGTTTGTGTAACTAACAGGCTCCATGTGAGCAAACAGCCCAGCTGATACCTCTTGTCGGCTGTTCACAACAAGGCTCATTCCCCTAAGCACACATCCTACATGCTAATTGATTCCACCTTCCCAGAAGGGCAGGATTTCACGAGGCGAGCCCTCGGCGCGTGTCCACGGCATGCTGTGGGGACCCACAGATAGCAGGGAGGAATTTTTAGAGTGCATCTAATGGCCTTTGCTTGCCATTAAGCTGATAAGTGTAAAAATCACTCTCCAGACAACTTGTGACACTTAATGGTTTTCACACGGTACTTTTGTAACTTAATCATCTCCACATCACCTCCCTGCAGACACAACCTGCGTGTCTGAGCTACAAGGCAGAGCCTCTGCTCAATGGACCTCAGTGGCTCTGAAGGGTTCAGCTGAAGGGGTTTGTGGTGCTAGAGGATAATGCTCTGCCCATATTTGTGTGGTTGCATACCAGGAGATATTTTGTAAAATGTTAAATAGCGAGAGAAGAGTGAATGTGATGTAGGACTACAGAAATGAGCAAATCTGCTCTTTAGGATAAAGATGCATCTCAAATGCCTTGATTTCATGGGGCTTATATTATTTACCAGGATTAAGAGAGAGATCCCTCACATCCTTTTTCTGATTGAACTTAAGTGCCAGTACCCCAGCTCACCTCTGCTGGAATCTACTTTATGACTTAATTGCAGTACTGCTAAGACATCTGGCAGCAAACACCATACTGAATATGGAGCATGGAACTGGGTGTTCAGTGCCCAGGACAGCTCTCTCTGGTGGGAATTGCTGGGAATTCAAGCAACACAAGTCACATGGGTCCAAAGGAGAAGCTGCTTTAGGGGTTGGCAGTACTGACTTCTAGTTACTGATCTACTGATCTGTCTAGTTACCTCTTTAAAATGAAGAAGAGAAGAGAAGATGGAGCACAAGGACTGGACAGGGGTAACAGAATGTCAGGAAAACAAAACAAATGCATTACTGTTTATTTAATGGTTTAATTCTGTAGCTTTATTCTAGCCCCTCTGCAGCTTTTCACTCAAGGCATGGCGTCACCTACAACACAGGTGGAGCAGTACTGGCCAGAGTTGCAGTGACTTTTCTCTGGAGGATGCCCCAGCAGCTCTAGTTCAGGGACTGGCCTCTCCCTGAGGAGAAGGGGGAGACCTGTGGTGCCTGAGGAATCAGCAGGGTGAGGAGCGAGTAGGGATGAGCAAAGAGAAAGGGCCTGCCATGCTGGGAGGACTGGGTGCTACTGGACTCCTCTTTCTTTCCTCTCCCTTGGCACAGCCAGGTGTCTCCTGAAAAGACTTCTGTTTTTTTCCTCCTCTTATCACACCTTTCTGCAGTATTATTTAAGGGTTTAGCAGAAGAAAAAACTAATTATACTGTCTTTGTTCTGGAAGAAACACCCTGTCTCCAGTCTTTTTTTGGATTACATAAATGCCACACTGTGTGTCACTCCATGATTATTTTTGCATTACTTGTTCTCCTTGGATTATCAGTTGGTTGTATGAG
Organism: Phylloscopus collybita; assembly: GCA_027886175.1. Lineage (NCBI taxonomy): Eukaryota > Metazoa > Chordata > Aves > Passeriformes > Phylloscopidae > Phylloscopus > Phylloscopus collybita. The sequence goes on along the minus strand of JAJNNQ010000009.1, from coordinate 25,819,641 downwards.
AAACTGTATGATTTTTTTTTTTGTCCTTTTTAAGTGATGGCCATATTTTATATTATGTTTCTTTACATTTTGCTTGCCAGTACTTCTCTCTTAAGTGCCAGATTCCAGATTTCTCACAGAATCAATTTTATACCAAATACTGCTTCCCTGCTCATTAACTCAGAAAATGTAGCCAAGTCTCAGCTGTAAGTGATACTGCTACTGGCAATGCACTGCCTAAGGTGGTGAACTCAGCTGGGGGATTCTCTTTCTGCTATTTGTTTGTACAGCACCTAGCTGAAGGAGGATTTAATCCCTGCTTGGACTCTTTATGCATACTAGAAGCAGTGGTTCAATTGCTTACTCAGCCTGAGTTTGTTCTTCTTCGTGCAAATTGTCAGACACTGTCGAGTGTTTTTAACTACAGCCATTAAGTGTGTATTTAATTAACATGTGGGCTTTCTGACAAAACTGTGGCAATGCCAAGGTCAACTACTTTTCCATCGCTGGGCACAAAGCATGGGGCTGGGTGTTCAGCACTGACAGCTGCAGGCACATCACCTGTGTCCCCATCGCCGTGTGCAGCTGTGTGCCCACCCGGCGTTTGCTTGAAATCCTGAGCTTTAGAAACAAATCAAAACTGCCTTTGTGTGAACAGTGCCAGTGGTCCACCAAGAGCCTTCAATGTGTCTCTACTATGTGAAGATTTTTCTTTCCTCACCTGTTAATGATCCACCGGTTTTCACGACACTTTTCCTTCATAAAGCTTTGTTTTTATATTTGTGAACTGGTAGGCTAGGGATCTGCTCTGCTTACTGAAGAGCTTATTTTCTTTGCAGCTAGTAATGACTGTTTATTTTGTCATAACAATGGAGATAAGATTCTGTGATCCTGTTCAGCTGTATCATGATCCACATCTTCTTGGAAAGGAAACAGCTAGCTCTTTTCTACAAGTCTCCAAAAACTATAAGCAGCTTGAGGGTCAAACTTGTGTTGTGATATATGAAAACCAAAATGTTGTGTGAGTGCAAATAAAAATCAATCCAAAATAGTGATAGAGCAGTGGTTCAATTATAAAACTGTGTGAAAGATGATGTTTAACCTCTCAATGAGATCACTTTGAAGTGGGTATGACCTCATGTTTTACATCACCTCCACTGCAAGATTGTTTGAGTTTCTAAATGAGGCTACTTTTGACTCATCTAAATACATTGTGTGATTATGTTTTTACCTCCAAATTTCACATTTTCACATGTTTTTTGACTATCTTTCTCTATGCTTGACAGATTTTGAAAGGCTTTGAAAGTCTGAGAGAAGTATGTCTAAAGATTCCATTTATTCTGCTATGTCTTTTGTTGCACATGTAAATATAGTTTGTATTGTTCAACACAACACTGATAAATATTGTACAACAAATACAAGGAAAACCAAATAACCACAAAAACTAGAATGAAAATCAGAAATTAAAGCCAAACTAATTTCAGTTTAGCAAAAAGTGGTTTTGATTTGAGATTTTTTTTCTGGAATATCACATCCTAAAGCTTTCTTCTGTTTAAGAGAGTTATAGAAGTTTATGTGTGTGCTTTTGGCCACTAAATGATAACTAAATGATAACTAAAATATTACTAAAATTACTAAAATGTTACTACTGGAAACTATAAATTTTGTTCTCTAGAATTACTTGACTGGATCAAAAGAAAGGTCAATAAGAAGGAACAGAAACATAAGTATATACTGAATTAACTTTTTTTTTCATTTATAAAGTTATGACTCCATGCTGCTGACAGTGCTAAATTTCCCATTTGAGACCTTTGGAATTGATACATTCTTGAGGAGTTAAAGCCTCTTAGTATTCACACAGCACCAAATGGTTTATTTATATTTAAATCAGTTCTTCTTTGAAAGTCTAAACTTTGTTCAAGAAATCTTTCAGTTTTTCACTATGTGGATTACCAGGCACTTGAATTAGTTGTCCAGAAAGGCCATGCAATTTCTGTTCTCAGAGATATTAAAAACTGGACTAGAACCTGATCTAATTTTTATGTTAGGTCTAATCCAGGAGCTGCTCTGAGTGGGATGATCTCCACAAGATATCTCCAGAGATCCTTTCTAACTTAAATTATTCAATGGTTTTGTGTTCTTATGGGTGAATTTTAACACTTATGACAAATTATTGAAAGTAATTCAACAATGGTGCTGTGAAACAAGATAAATTTGTGTTCTGAGTGTGGAAGAGACTTCTTCCTAAGTCTTGTGATCATCACAGCTAGTTACTCTTTTTTATCTTCCTTCTGCTTTTGGAATGACTTTCAAGGGTAGAATGTGTTTTGTAGTTGTCCACGGCATGGCAAACACTCAAGGGATCTGGAAATACACTCAGCTGTACACAAAAGGAAAATAATCTAAATATAGACTCTTCCCTAGTTAAGCTCTTCCTGCTGGACCTAAATTAATTTTCTTTTAAAAAGAGAAGGATCCTGTAGACTTCCCATCACCAGATCCAAGCAGAAGTGCAGTTTACATAGAACGCAAAAGAGCAGAAATCCCAAAGGACATTGAAGCATTTTCTTGGGATAACATTGTCAGTCTCTAATTCAAATTGAGAACATCACTTAAGAGCAACCTTCCTGGTTGCCAGTGTAAGCACCTGAGTAGAAAAAAAAAGGCATTTCTGAATGTGGATTTGACATCAAACTATACATTGCAAGCTGCAAAATGCTGGCAGGCAAACACTTCTTCATAGAGGCTCATGAGGTAGCAACCAGCATGTGAAGATGAGGGAGGAAGATGCTGGTACTTGCAGGTACCAGGGGAAACAAGATTTCTCCTTACTTTTTAACTCTCATATTTCTTTGGGAGGGGTTGGGGTTTTTTGTTTGTTTATGTTTTTTGTTTGTTTTTGTTTTTGTTTTTTTGGGGGGGGGTGGGGGGTTTGGTTATTCATAATATAGCACTATCTGAAACAATGCTTCTAGCCCCTCTGCAGAGGTGTGGAGCTTGACACAGCCTCAGTTACTGTGGTGGGGTCAGTGGCCCTCATGGGATACTCCCCCATCACTGGGCTCTGGCACCAAGTGGTCACAAAACAAAAAAACATGTTCTTTTGATCTCTACAATAAGCATTGAACCAGTTAGTTATGTCTGTAAATTGTTCCCCAAAGAAAAATGGCATAAAGCCTTCATTTCAGAATGTAACTATCCACTACAACTTATCACAGTGAGTGCTGCCCTTTTTCATGTGCCAAATGTAAACTGACTTATCTCCTACAGACTCTTCATTTTACCAGATCCATGATTAATTAATCTAACTGAACAAAGCTTCCTACTACTTCTGTCTTCTCCCACCCAATGCCATGCTATGACTTAAATGCTTAAATCTGAGCTACAGTTAAGACACAGAGAGGCTTTGTGAATTGAAAGAACTCTTTCTAGCTTTGCTCCCCCCCCCCCCCCCCATTTCAGTTTAGGAGGAGCTGGGTAAGAAAAGCCTTATCATCAAGTTGTCTTTTTGCAGTCCCTGATAATTTGCAAATGAAGGTATTCTTTTCAAGTATAACTTGAAATAAATCACTCTCTTCTACTCACTAGGTTGGAGAGGGATCTGATTCTGTATTATACAGCTGGAAAAATTATGCAGTTAGAATACACAGTTGTATTTTCTATGAAGAAGGGGGTGGTTCAGGGATGTATCCCAAAGAGCTGTATCCCTGATCCTTTACTGACCATGTGCAGAGCAAGGAGGTAATAAGGAACTTTATGATTGGGCAGGAACCAATTGAATAGGGGGTTGCTAAAAATGGTTTCTTTGGATCACATTCTGATGGCTTCAGACAAGCTTTTGTCCACATGCTTTTTTCTAGTCCTGTACTGTAGCAAGTGCAGGATTGAGTGGTAAAGGTTTTCTTCATTTCCTGAAAGTCTCCATTGCACTGTCAGTCCAATCACCAATAACTTCTTCAGTCCATTGGAAAAAAAGAACAACAGATGCAGTTTCAGTTCATATATTGAGTTTGCAAATGAAGTTATGTTTTAAAACTGATGTGTCTACTTTTTAACTTCTTTCCTGTTCTTTTTCATATGTAAGAGAGGATAAAAAACTAATATTTTCCCTTTTCTATTCATTGGGATTCATGAGTCTTTTGTAGGGCTGGATTTTGTCTTCACCTTGTGATCCTCATACATGTTCCCTTCTCTACAGTTCCTTCTTTCCCCTCTGCCCTGATAAAATTGGATTTTATCCAATTTTATCTGAGCTGATACCTTTTAAGTATTCTTTGGAGTGCTTTTTGTACTGCCACCAATCTTTCCTGTGCCAAGTGTATCGTTCAGCTCTCATTTCACCGGCATTGAAAGAATCTTTTTGATTTCACTCATCAGCCTCTGTACTTGCTCAGCAGTTATTTTTTTTTTTTAATCCCATCTCGTATTGAATTAAGAAAAGTTAATATTATTAAATAGCTCACAGCACTTCTGCTGCCATTCAGGTGTGTAGATCTGAAGGTCCCTTTTCACAGAGCTGGGTATGCACCATGGCTCCTCTTTTGTGGCCAGGGAATGTGAGGCTGTGATTGTGTGTCCAAGCATGGATGGAGGTGAGATCCCTTGGCTGCAATCCTGTGCCCTGACTGCTCGTGGTGCCCCATCCTGCTAAAAGCTAGCTCATCCGCTTCAGGGAAATGAAAAGGAAAAAAAAAAAAAAAACCACTGCAGGTACTGTTCTCCTTGTACCTGCCTTGTCTGGTTTAAGATGAGTGAGGGCCAACCAGGGCTGGTTGTCTCAATGACAGCAGCATGCTGGCTGCTCTGCAGGAGCTGCTGACACTCCTGCTATGCCTCTGCAGGGTAATGTTTGGAATTGACACAGGGACAGAACACAATCCTCTGGTGAGGCAGGTCAATACCCTGCCTTGGCTGACTTTTAAAGTTAAATTTGCTTTCTTTGTATCACACCTTGCTTGGGAGTGTGCAAATCCCCTCAGTAGGGTTCTGACAATAGTCTGATGTCTAGAGAATTTTTTTTGATTGGGAAAATCTACTGGTGAAAATTATATGCTTAAAAAAATACTTATTCTCTGTGAAAAATACTAATGGCAATTTTAAACTGGTGCCAAATGACTGAACATGAAGGTAATGCCCACTCCAGCTACCTGCCAGAGCTGCAATATCTGCAAAAGTTCTTTGTTATGAAAAAAAATGGAATAGTTGATCTAGGACAGCTTCTCTTCCTCACAACAGTTGGTTGTGTTGTCTGTAATTCTTTTCTGGCTGTGTGAAAGGTTTGCATGCCTGACTAGCTCAAGTTCAATAGATGTTAAGGCTCCTTGAGAGGGTGAGGGAGGTGGTTTGTGCAATTTTATCTTTTCCATTATCTTTCTGCTCTTTTCTTCATTTATCTCCCAGGGAGCTGAGAGATCAAGGTCTGCACCCAAGCTGTCTCCTCTATGATCCTGGTAGCCCACTAGATTTAGCTGGATAATGGGAATTATGTTAACTCACCTTCATCTGGGAAACCAAAGTAGTTAATTTTTGTGACAATCTCAGCAAAGATGATACAGAAATATTTGAAGTAAATCAGATCTGCACAATGCACAGAGTTAATGCAGTATCATTACCATGGTTTTCCAAGGTTATCCCATTTACCTGGAATAAATATTTACTTCTAATCAAATAAGCTGCATAATGTTGCTAATAACAAATAAATAAAAGGCAGCAGGGTTCTGGGCTCTTTAAATTCTATTACAAAGGTTCATTTGAAGTGTATCTCCAAATCAAGGTCAGCACACCTAACCAATCACATCCAGGATCTAAAAGCCGATTATCTTTCTGGTTTCCATGAAGAGAAACTCCTCCTGCTAACCCTGCAGTGCAGTGCAGTGCAGAACCAAAGTGGATTTGAGTGGGCTGTGCATTAGCTCATGCAAAGAGAAGTGTTACAAGCTCCCAGTTAACCTTCAAGTCACCTCTTGTCATTGCTGAGACACCTTCAGAAAGCTTTTTTAGGAATAATGCCACTTTCTTGCTTATCATTTGTGTCAGTTCTTCTGTTACAGTGCTTATGGACTCCATAGAGTCATACACTGACAACAAGTACTTCTTCCAAGGCTTTCAAAGATTCTTAGTCACTGAACTCAAAAGATCCTGATGACTTTCCAGCTGCATCCTGCTTTGCACAATGCAATAAAGCATTAGCAGTTTGGAGGTGTAAGAAATTTACTGGCATGTCACTACTTTGCCATACAAATTAGACACCTAACGAGCAGTTGGTCCTTCCTGTTGTCACAAATACATTTATCTCGTTGTATCTATACAATTAGCCATTTTTAACAGGCATCTCTAATTGAATAATAAGATTATGCAAGGAAATCCTTTACAAATTCAACATGGCACAATTAGTTTCCAAGAATATAAAATATAAAGAGCTATTAGTTTTTTAGTGTAGCAGAAACTCTTTTCAACTGCATTGACTCTGGGTCTTTTCAAATCTGAAGGCCATGGCTCTACAGAATTCCAGCACTGTTCCTACAAACTTACTGGCATTACTACCAACCTGCTCCAGGGGTGCCTTCTTCCAAAGCCAGATGGTTCACTCCTTCCTGATTTAGCATTGTTCAGAGTCAGCAGTGACCCCTGGGGTCATACAAACATGCTTGTTTGTATGTGCAAGCTATAATATCCATGAATTAGCAGTTAAATATGTATTGACATACAGAATAGGCAACAAAAACTAAGGCTGGAGCTTAAATCTCATCCTTGAATTTCTATTTCCCCTCCTGTGCTCTGGTCCCTGCAGGCTGTTTACTGCAGGAAGCTATACACTAATCAGCCTGTAAAATGCTGCTCTGGGGCAGACAGGCTTGGGCAGATAATAGACTTGCCTCACTTGATAAAAAGATAAAAGAATGCATTTTGTTCCTCATTATTTCACTGGTTTGGGGAGGTGAGTTCTTCCCCTCTCTTGTTTAAACTACATAAACCATGCCAAGTGTCATGACAGAAGTGGGAGCCTGTGGGTGTAGCCTGTAAATACAAAATGTCCATGCATGAGGCTAAAGGGGTGTTTTCAGGCCACTTCCTGGCTCACTCATCCACAGATCAAAAACCTGAGTAAGATAAAGAAAAGAAGATACCCAGGAAATGCAACATGGTCCATACTGCTAATTCAGACAGTCTTATTTTATTTGTTGTTGTAGTCAGGTGCTGCCTCACGTGGCACTTATGCCTTGCCACCTCATTGTAACATCAGTATTATAAAGGTTAGCAAGACAAAAGTCTGCTGTCCTCTTGGGGCTAAGCATTTTGTCTTCCTTCCTTTGGTATTCTTTCTTAACCAGAGCATCCTCACCCAAACTACTAGCAGAAGAAAAATCTGCCAAACAACCCAATTAAATGTTACTCCAGTTAAATTTTTCTATTCATCTGCTTGCTTGCTGGCATAATCCTGCCACATAAACACCTTGCTTTTTGTGAATGGCTCAGCTGAGCTCCCTAATTTGTGTCTGTACAAACACAGAACACGTGAACACAAATAGCATTTAGGAATATCAGTCTCTGTTGTATGAGTATTTCCTTTCTTGGTTAATACTTTTCAGTATTAAAATCGAATTGATACCAAGCTGTTTCAAAGTCTCACTGCTTGGGGCTGGGGTATGGCAGACTGGTTCACCGCAGATGTTTACAGATACCCAGGGAGGATAGGGCAGGAGGGTTTTGCTGGCATCAGCATCTGATCTGGTCAGACTGATGATCTTGGTATCTTAATTCTCAGGAAAAGCACCATGAGCTTTTCAGCAAGAATGTGAGGCCAAGACCTTGGTCCTGCAGCTCTGCTGAGAGTGTGTACAAACTTCCCACAAGTGAGAGAGTTAAGATCGTCTGTCAACAGTTCTGTCCCATAATGTGCTGAGAAGTCTGGCCCTGCTCCAGGACTAATTCTAAGCCTCCTTCAAATCAGTGAGGGCAGCAGGGTGAGCTGCTGGCTCCATGAGTAGGATGGTTAGGCACTGGTGCAGCTGGACCCCGAGGAGGCAGAGACAGTACCACCCCAAAGTATGAGCTCACGGGTTTGCAGCCTAGGTTCAGCCACCCTCTTCCCTACATACAAGCTCCCAAGGCATGTTATGTAGTGCCAGGGTTGCTGCACTGCTCATATTGCATAGGATTTCCTGTACTGCCTGGCCAGTTCCCATGCACCATGACAAGCATAGGGGATATGTCTTTTCCTGCATTTTTGCAGTCCCACTGTTCCAGAGGCTTGGGAGTGCCGGCTGGAAGCTGTCAGGAAAAATGTTTATTGCAACCTACAGATAAATCACACTGCATGTACCAGCCTTACTGTGCCCATGCTGTGCCACTCATCTGGGTGTGCACAGGGCTGCACAGATGCAATTGTGTCTGACTGAGAGGAAAACACTGTCAGAACCATGACTTGAGTCTACAAAAGCTTTTACTCCTAACCTTTACTAATTCAAACACCCACAGCAACGTCAAAATGTTTTACAATATTACTGATTTTTTTTTTCACTTGGCATGAGTGACATGAGTCTGTAATTTTATGTGGATGTCATGTAGATCACATTTTTAGCAGCCAGAGAGTTTAACAGCTTTCAGCTGCTGCTGTTGCACTTATCTACTGAAATGTTCCGGGACATGAACAATTACTAGAATGCTAATTTAGTTTCACTTTTCAGAATTTCCTAGGGAAGTTTACATCTTCAAAGTTAATACAGTATGCCCATCTTTTATCTGAATCCCTCATTATCTCAGCAAAGGCCATGTCTATTACAGAGCAGCACTTACATGAAAAACTCTTATTATCTAAGCACATTTAACTAGGTAAATTCCATATCTCCCTACAATGCTGGCTAGATAAAGAAGGCTACTGCATATTCAGGACACAGCCTACAGAAAAGGCAATGTACCCATATGGGTCTCTGCTTTATTAAAAAGGTCTCATTCTTACCCAACTTTTTTCAGGTTCCCATCTCTCCTAGTGATTTTTCTTTAGATAAATTGATACCTCCCCAGATTTCTATTTTCTATGCTTTGTTTCTCTTCTTCTTAATTTCCAGAAGATGTAATTTCTTTCCCTTCCTTGCTGAACAGCAATACTAACATTATAAACTAATCAAATGTACCAGATGGGTACTGGCAAATGACTGAATAATTTGTGCCCCTTATAATGTTGAACCAGGCAGCTATTATGCTTATCAACTCAATTAATTAAAATTATTTCTTTTTGCCCATGTTCCTTTCCTGTGATCTAACCTGATAAATGTGTTGGCTACGTTGAAAATACCCCTTGAGGAGCATCTTGCTTTCCTCTTCCAAACAGCAGTGCAGGGCTGAGCAGCTTTCAAAACTCAAGGATCCTCCAGGCAGTCGCATAGGTTTGCTGGCTGCTATTGTTTTGGCATTTCAATTCTTGTGAGCTGCACCATAATCTTGCCCAAAGAAGTTTGCTTAAATTCCCCTTTCTGCATCAGTGGCTATGAATTAAAAAATCAAACCAATTAATGCAGATTATAGTCAGAAAATGTTGACAGTTATGAATCAGAACCAAGCCTCTCTTCAGAGGTATTTTCTTTAACTAACAAGTAGAAATTCAGGAACTTGTGCTATCGATGAGGAAACCCAGGAACAATAGCTCTTTCCTGTAAGTACCAGCAAAGTGATGACTAAACAATAGGCAGGCAGTAAGCAAGGCTATCCCAGTGGGCATGCACTGGAATTAGGATAGCTGCTGAGAAAGATGTTGAAATTAGACCCTCTTCATTAACACTTCTTGCCATATTCCAAGAAGGGAAAAGTGATTAATAAGCCAACCCCAGACAGTAACTGCTGGTAAAGTGTGTCAAGGTTATTTGGTAATAAAATGTACCTCCATATGGTCCAAGCCTCTCGTGCAGCTGCATCACACCTGCATTTCAAATTATGTTCAGGAAAAACAACTGTTGCCTTCTGCATGGGCAGTGTGGACTGCTGGAGAAAAGGCTTTTCTGGCTCACCCAGACACTTCCTTGGCCATCAGTTCACCTCCTCATGTCATCCTCTCAGCCATACCCTCATCCCAGGCTTCAGGGACCCAGTGATGGTCTCCCAATCAGAGATGAGCTGCACCATGACTGTGAAAGCATCAGTTTCTTTCACCAGTAAAATGAGTGCAAGTTTCTCTAGGACCACAAGCAGAGAATATAATCCTTTAGAATTCCTAATGGGCCCCAGCTGACTCTTGAAGGCCTCTCCAGGCAGGAGCAGATATGGGCTGTTACCGTGGGACAGACAGCAGCATCCTGTCTGTAGTGCATGAAGCAAGTCTGAAGGCCACAGGAGGTTCTCAGTGAGGATCCAGCTGACACAAGAAGGAAAGGACCTATGGGCCCTGTTGTGTGACTGATGTTTTTCAAGAGCAATCTGAGGTGAATTTGGGTAAGGCTGTGTTTGTGCACTGCTGGAGAGGATATTAGTAGAATATGCATTAGATAAGAGCCTAGAATTAATTCATTCTAATTAGAATAAATGCAGTTACATCAGCCCAAATCAATTAAATAAAATACATTTTGGTAACACAAAGGATGGGTAGGTAAAATAAGAAAACCCAAACTTATTTCAGCCATCCAAGTCTTGCCTTCTTATTATGACTTTTCTCAGTTCTTGATGATTTTAATTATGATTAAATCTTTCCTCACATTCTGAGGATCTCCTTCAGGCCCAGCCCATGCTTCTGCTTATAGTCCTGCTTGCACAGCTGGTTTGGGCATTGCTCTGACATTCTCAGCATGACAGCAAGCACCTTTGTTTAGAAATAAAGTTATATATAATAATGTGAAAGATCTGTTGAACTCGGCCCAGTATTTCCCAGAGAAATGACAGGTAAACAGATTTATTTGTCATAAATTTTTAGCTGTGTAATTTCTGCACACGAGTTTTGGCTGCAGACCATTTGCAAATAGTTTGCAATTAATATTGGACATTTGAGATGATTTGCTTTAGGCTACATGAGAAATTTCTGCACTCTTAGCTAAATGAATATAACTCCTGGAATCGGGTTTCTTGTAGAAATTTTTGTGTGCGTAAAAGGCATATTTACTTTCTGCAGATTTTTGAGTGTATAAAAGGATCCTTCAGATTCTTTGTAGTGTATGGTTGATCCTCCCAGGGGCATTGTACACCATGTCTGCTCCAGAAAAAACACTTACACCTGTGTTTAAGGACAAGATTAGTTCCCCAGAAGCCAAGTCAAAGTTAATTTGAGCATATGTAAGAGTAAAAGCAATAAAAGTTGTTTTAAGATTATATGATCAATGAAAAATGAGTGTCCCTTCTTGGTCCTTAAAATGATGCCAGTGGTGGTCTTGCTCCTGACCTGGCCCCATGCTTATGGCACTTCTACTCCTGCTCAGCCAACCCTTGCCCCACTTTCCTGCTCAGCAGCAAAACCCCAGCGGCTCTGGGGGGACTGTGCTCCCTGAGCCCTGAGGTCTCTTCACTGTCTCCATCATTCCTAAAATACTGCACCCCATCTCCACCCCCAGTCAGTATGGGACAAGCACCCTCCTTGTTGGTTCTAAGCAGAACAGTTCTGAGACGTTTGAGATATAATTTCATCCTTATACCAAGTTAAAGGAAATGCACACCATGGTGATAAAAGCCCTCTATTTATAAAAAACTTTTCCAGGGACTTTTCTTCTCTTGGTGGAGGATCATGCCACACAAGCAGCTATTTCTTCATAGAATGAAATACAGGACTTTTTTTTTCTGGAGCTGGCAGAAAAAATTACCAGAGCAACCTTCCTGTTGCTTTCTGTTACCTTCCTGTTCTGAGGGGGGCTGTGGTTTGTCTTAAGGACAATGGCATTATGGAAAGCTTGAGGTACAAGGCTCCCCATTCTAGCAGGGATTTAGGGCAGGGAAGGGGTTTTGGGGGAGCAGCTGATCCCTGTGGGATCTCTGCCCCCCCGGAGCCCCTGGGATGGGCTGGGACAGAGCTGGGGTTACCAATGCCAAATAGTTACAAAACCTCAGTGACAGCTTCTGCAAGTCTAGAATGAACAAGCTGTACCTTTCATAAATGCTTCTTGCTTTACAAAAGTCCTGTGGCATCACAAACACTGCCTTTGCTTCTGCTCTCTGCATTATAGCATAACTAGGACCAAGGATAACACTGTCAACACTGTCACCTCATGTATGTTTCTCATTAGTGTCTGAGAACTCCTGGGAGAATTTCATAAAGGCCGTCCCATAGACAGCCTTGTGAACTCTGCCTTCCACTTGTCAGTTCTTCCAACTAAGCTGCCCATTGGATAAATTGTTCTCCCATACCTCGAAGGCTGAATCAGTTGGTATAAATGGAGATGGTTTCAGTGACTCTGAATAAATAACACCAGTTTATACCAGCTCCAGCTTTATCCCACTTCTTTTCCCCCATTATAAGTGAAAACTTGTCCCTTTGTAAAACTTATTATCTCAGGAAGGCACCTGTCTTGATTTTTTTATGATAGACATAAAATCTTATAGGAGCATGCTGTGCTCTGGAGCCCAGTACAGAAATACCCAGGCTAGGCATGACCAACCTGGACATGAGAATGCCTTGAGTCCCACTAGAAGCCCTCTCCAGTGGCAGTGCATGCAGGCCTGCTCATTTGGAGGCAATAGGGAGCATTTTGCATCTTACTTCCATCATACACCCTCAGGATGCTGAGTCCTCCCTAACTGCCACTGTGGATCCTAATTCCAGAGCTCTAGGCTAAACACTTGCACAATTTTCCAGCAATTTAAATTTCTACTCCTGGGCAAAACTCACTGCTCCAGCTGCTCATTCTCCAGCCATTCCATGTGGGAATGATGGTCACTCATGGTGATGCCATGTGTTCATGGATCTGCTTTCCCTTACAGCAGCATGGAGGGACACAAATCCTGCTATGATTACTGGTGTAGCAAAAGACCATGTTGGCCCATTTTGTCTAAGTCTGGGAGACCAGATGTCCTGTGTATATAGTCCTGATGTACAGGAACTTTCCCAGACCTTCAGCAAAAGGCTTTGCAGTCCTATTTTGTCTTCATGATTCACATGGATGCAGGATTTTCCTGGTCTCTGCCTTCTGAGCTGCAGCTTTGGGACCTCATAATTCATCATGCTGCCACAGGGAGGTGGGGAACGGGGACTGCCCTGCTCCTGCCTGGTGCAGTGGGCTGGAACAGCTCAGCAGGAGCACAGCTTCGTGCAGGAGAGATCCCTGTTTCCTGTTTGTCCCCTTTTCTAAAGAAATCTAATCCAACAGCAAACAAAAAACTTATTGCTAAAACCTTTAGACTTAGGGCTGACTTAAAACTGTAGCAAAACTTTATTTTCCCTTTCCAAATGTGCTCACCTGGATGATGACAGAAAATGCTAGTCATGTAGTTGCAATGGAGAAAGACTGCCTGTATCTCTTCTCTGTAAGCAGAGGGTGTCGGACCTCAAACTCTGAGAGTGTGAGCCTATCCCCTGCTACAAAAGCTATTTCTATTAATAAATATGTAAAATTAAGAGGGAGTTCAGTGTCCCATTGTTCCACCTCAGCATGCAATAACAGTTGTCAGTAAGCCCCATGTGAGAAATAAGTCCTCACAGCTGCTATCCTGTTAACTTCAGCTATTTTGTTATTTTGGCTAAGTTGTCAAAACGTTCATTTCCTGATGTCTGGGAAACTGGCTGAACAGCATATACAGCACTGGGCTCTGCTGCTTGCTCCTGAGATAGAGGGAGGCTGGGTATGAGAGGCTGGCCTTTGGCAAACAGTAATGCAAAAAAAGGACTGCTCTTAGTTCCTCAGCAGCAATTTTATCTTATCTGTGCACATTGCTCTTTCCAAATCAAGACCAGCCTTTTCATTATTATAAACACCAGAGAGTGGGAAAGTATTCCCTGAGGCAAGAAGCAGCACTTGAAGTAAAGCACTGTGGTGGAAACTGCAGCACACAGCAAAATTACTCACTCCTTAAGACATACTCCTGCTCTCACTGCAAAAGTTGCTTTTCTCCAAATGATACACAACCTAGGGTCAGCTCCTCGAGTCTAGTGAGACCATATTAAAGCACAACATGTTGAGTGACAGCTTTAAATCATCAAGGCTTGATCTCACGACGTGCTGCAGGTGAGTGTCCAAGATGCAGTCCCATAGTACATGTCAACATGAGCCTGTCAGCCTCAAAAGACTCTTCCTGTTTGTGAAAGCCATGGGAGATGCATATATACTTAACACTGAGGACACAAGCTGAAACCTCCTCAGGAATAGCAAGGGCAGGACCTTGCAAGACTGAACTAAAACAAACCATAAGCAACTGGACCTACGTGAGGTCAAATCACAAGAGTTTGACAAATCACAAGTTTAGATGTGATGTGCAAATCAAATTACTTTCTTCAGCAAAGAAAGTTGCATATTGAAAAACAGGGTTTTGTCAATTAACCTTTTTAAATTTTATGACTTCTCCCACCTCTTCTCCTGAGCTGTGATGCTGTTGCTTTTATGAATTACGAACATCCTCATTGCTATTACTCTTACTGTGGATCTGCTTGCTGCTCACTGCCATATGTCTTGCAAGTGCTGGTGTATCATTTCACCCCACAATTTCTCCAGCAGAGTGACCGAGCCAGCCTGTAATTGGAAGATGGTGTTTGTGAGAGTGTGGTCAAAGTGCACCGCACAGCACAGGATGACAGTCTCAAAGTCAGCCCTGCAGCTGTTGTGCTTCTTTGAAAAAGACCTCAGTCAGCTCTTACAAATTTGCTGATGTTTTTTCATTTCCATCAAACAGGCCAGAGCCCCAGAGCTGTTTCTCTCCCCATCTGCTCTTGCCATCCCTGCACACCTCTCTGAGAGCTTGCTGGAAATGTTTCCTCTCCGTTTGAAAGCCTGCTGGCATTCTGAACAAGGTCACTGTGTAGCAAAGTGCTCACAAGTGGTCAAAACTCAACATAGTCTTGAAATGTGATTGTATCAGATCAGGACTCTGCTTTTTAGTAGTTCTGAGCTTTTTGAATCAACAACTTCTGAAAGGGAGAAAAAAAAGCGAAATTTGTATGAAGTTAAGGTTGGTGAAAAGTGCAGAGCAATCCTCCAGACTCTGTGCCCTCAGGATGGAGCAGGAGAGTACAAAGACGGAATCATGAATGTGACTCAGTCTGCAAAGGCAAGTGACACTGCTGTTATGCCAGTACTGAAGACAATTTTTTGGAAAACAGGAAGCTTTTCAAAGGACACAATCCACTAGACTCCGTTGAGGCAGCAGCATTCTGATGCAATTTCATGATTTACCAAATCAGATCTGACTGCTCAGTGCCAACAAGGAGTTGATCCATGCTTCCCAGCTTTTATTATAAGTTCCCTACTCTCTAATATTTGCATGGTTATGGGTTGTGTTGGTTTGTTGATCTGAGCTGACGGAAAGCTGTTTCTTGGAATTGGGCCTGTCTTCTGCCAGGTGAACTCAATTGGCCAACTCACTGTATGATTATGTCAATAATCAACAAACTGTATGATTATGTCAATAAAGAGAAGTGACAGCTTATGCCTGAAGGTATAGCATGGGATCCCTTCCAGTGCCCCTGGATCAGGCTGGAAAAAGTGAAATATTCAGCTTCATTTTCAGATGCCATGTCTGAGGCACCAGCTGGCCAGCAATATTCAGACCTAAAAACAATTCTCTGTTGAGGGTGGGGAGGATCTGTGTTTCCTCTAGGACTGCAGCACTAATGCTGGCCCTAAGGAAGCCACAGCGATGTCTGGGGAAGAGGCTGGGGCCATCTTTCTCAGAAGTAGTCTCTGCTCAGCCCACATATGAAGCACAACATCAGGATCTGAACCCGCTGTGTTTATGGGTAATACAGGTTAAATTTTCTGTCTCTGCTTGAGATGAATACAACTAGTAAAACGCAAGTCCCAAACCAAAGTTTTTCACTAATATCAGTACATGCGTGTCACAGTGAATGACTCAAGCTCAAGATTTTGAAAGCTGACCATCCAGCAGCTTTGGCTATTGCTACAACTATGTGGTCAAAAATCTGTTTAGCTGCCAGAAGGGAGAATTTCCTACTTGTGCAGTTTCATTTACCGTGGCAGGAGCACAGTGGCACTCACCACATGAAAGAAAGATGAGGGATCAAGCCATGGCATCAACAGCACACCTCTGAGTGAACACAGAGAGGTCTTGTGCCCATGTTGGCAGTGACAGATTGCTGACTTTTTTTGTTAGAAAATGGTAGGCACGATTTGATAAGAAAGTGGAAAGGGGAGTTCCAAAGCCACTTCTGTGTTCAGTGATGCTTCATCATCACCTTCATTTATGCATTAATGTCTGGATGCAGGTATCATAGGACAGGCTAAGTATTACATGACCAGCCATGTCCCTGTTGTGGAAGACCTCAGAAGCAGGATATATACCTAGTCAGATGTAATGGATTTAGGTGTCTAGACCACATCTCTTCAGTCTTCTTCTTTCCTAAAGGATATTGCCCTTACTGAGCTTATAATCTTTTCACAAAATAGGCATTCATTCTGAGATTTTGCTGGATTGTAAACCCCATGGATTTGCAGAGGCCAATGAGGTGTCCTACAGCAAAAGTAACAGCTTCTGAGAAATGGGTGAAAGAAATCACCACAAGTTTTTCCAGCTCATAAATTCAGAACTTTTTCAAAGAAAACCCACAATTTCTGCTTTCTTAACCATTTACATTTCTTTTAAAACAAGCAACTATGCATAAAATTTAGGGTCTGTGGACTTACTTCCCCGGGGTAAAGTTACTGATTCTTGGTAAAAGGGAATTAGATGTTTAGACACACACAGCTTCCTCTACTGTTTTGTTGTTGGGGTTGTTTTTCTCAGAGAGTGAGTACTTGGGCTCACGAAATGAAGGAAGCAATACCTTCAAGATATGTGAAAAAACATCAAAGATGGCATGATTCCTGCCCAGACTCAGCACTGGGAATTTATCAGAACCATCAAAATGAAGTGCCTTATGCCTTACTAATTAATTACTCTCTGATGACTAGAAATGGAATAGACTGGCAACTCTTACTTAAAAACCAACTGAGAGAAAACTATATGAGCCTTCTGGTATTTTTGTTTGTTTGTTTGTTTTTTTACTCGGATTTGATAAGTACAGAAATTTCACCATGTTTTATGTTTTCAATTTCCCCTTACTTAATCCTTACTCTTACAAGCACAGTGTGTTTTAGATGACAATGGAAAAAATGTATAGTAAACTTCAGTTGGGCGGGGATATTGAACAGCCCCTGCTTTAAAATGCTTTATAGGAAGTGGGATGGGCACACAAAAAAAGTGTTCTGCTTCCTGACAGTTAATTTTCCATAGTTTTATTTCATCTAGGTCTGGATGTGCTTGCCACTTTGACTGGAAATCCGTATTTGTCTGTGAGTTATAAGAAAAGATTCAAGGAGTAAAAATCAGATGGAAAAATCCCCCATAATGAAACGGGCTATTAGAGCCTTTTGCTACAAGATTCCTTTTATGTGTGAAATATTTATTAGTCCTTGCCTGTTCATTATTTGAAGGGATATCTGAAGTAGTGCATCCTTAGGGAATTATAAGGGGAGCAGAGAGAATGTTTACAATGAAAATGGTGCTTAATCTCCATGAATGACAGGAAAAGATTAAGCAAACAACAGATAAACCATCTTATCATTCAGAAGTATACATGCTGAATGCGTTGTAAAATAAATACACTGCTGGTCTTTAAATCCTTTGTGCATCAAAGGACCAGGAGCACAAAAAGGACTTTTTCACCTCAAACAGGTTTTACATGGACTCTCCATCCAAAGATTTAAAAGTACTTCTATTGATCACTCCAGGCTAGCCTCTGAGCTGGCCTGGATGTCCCTTGGGCCCAGAAATTGTATCTGCTTGCTGTGCTGCCTCAGTAGCCAGAGTGATGCTGGCTGCAGCAGCCCCCTCTCCTGCACTGTGATTCAGAAACTAGGCAGAGTGGCCTCTGTCCCTATGCTGGCGTCACTGGGCTATAATATGACTATAGGGCCTTTATTTTAGGAAAGCCCACCATGGTATCCCATTTGTTATACAACACAGTAGTCAACTTGCACAGCCAAGAAAGGGTGGCTTGGGTTTTATGCCCTTTCTTGTTAATGGTAACTCAAAACTGTAGTTGCTAACACTGGATTAAAACTATCAGGCTCTAACAAAACTTAAGAAAAAACTCTTTACGCACTGTGACCTCTGGATTGACAATGGTCATTTTGAGAAGTATTTCATAGAAGGAAAAAACAAAACTTAAGAAAAAACTATTTACACACTGTGACCTCTGGATTGACAATGGTCATTTTGAGAAGTATTTCATAGGAGGAAAAAGTTCTGTGCCTATAAGACCTTTATCAACTGCCTGAGAGCTCCTGAGATACTTTTCTCACGTACATGTTCAGAAGATTGTCTCTTCAGACACTGTTATTTTCCTCCCATAACATCCTCTCTCTCAACTAGAGCATTTTCCTACCAAACCCAGACACTTCTAGCCTTCATAAAAATTCATTTTGCAGAGCCTTTCCTGGCATTTGACATCAAACGGAAATTCTTCTTTATCCAGTCCATTACAAGTCCTCCAGGGTATAAAGGCTGCAATTCCAAAGTGCTATACAGCTGTTACTAAAGTCAATCCAAAGATAAGGGGCAGTTTCATTCACCTCTGGAAGAAGACAATGTACAAACACTTCAGTGTGATGGATAAAGTGTGGAGATTTGTTGTTGTGTCATCCTCCAAAGTAAATATCATCCAGATTAAGGCTGTCTCCAAATATTACTCCAAAATTTGACACAAGTTTTTCCCTGTATTGGAATTCATTGTCTATCACTGTGTGTTGATGTTCACTTTGAAGAAAATGATGCCTCTGTTCCTACTGCATAAAAAGCCCCACCACACTCACAGTAGAAGATTATATCTTTCTCTATTACAGTTTTGAAAGTAATGACTTCAGGTAGATAACTGGTTAAATTCAACCATTAAGAATTAAATCTAAGCTGTTCATACTGAAGAAATCTAGATTAACTTTACTGGTGGAAATAACCTTACCATTTATTCAAACCAATTGTAGCTGAATTCCAAAGATGTGTTCCTGTCCCGAGTACATAACTTTTGCAGTTGCAGGTTTTTTTAATAAAACCAATAGATGTCTATAGGCTGTGCAAACACTTCCTGATGAGTGAAAGTTGGTGTTCCTCTTTGTGTAGGTTCTTTCTCACATGGAACACTGACCATTGTCTTTAAGAAAATAAATTTGATATCAACTCATTGGTAAAATTATTTTTTACTCATTGGTGGAAGTTATGGTCCTGTGTGAGGACTCTTTGCACCGCAATCAGAAGATCATATTTCATATGAAGAACTACTTATCATTTATTCTTTCATCACACTGAGCTTAAGTCATTATCAACTTCACAGAAATAAAGAGTTATTGAATTTGGGTTACTGTCAAAAGGATTATGAAGTTGAATAATCCTATCAGAAATGTTGGGGATTTTTTCTCTGTCTTTTGGCACTCTCAGGGTGAATTAGTTTTAAGTGGCATTTTAGGTACCTTACATTAACCAGTGAAGGATGTTCATGCAGAGTTTTCTGGTCTACATCAGTGCACAGGAGGTCAGAACTGGACTTGCTTTGGAAACATTGTGGTTTCTTTTTGGGAAGCACTGGCCTCTCATTTTTCTATGATTTGCAATTAATAAATCCAAGGCACTTTGGCGTTTGGCGCCTGAAGTACCTTTGAACATTGCAAGCATTAACACACTGGATTTTGTTGTAGCCCTCCTTAGCATGTTCCAGGGTTCCAAGGCTTTCCAAAGCCACCACACAGCCAGGGAGTGTTGTGCTACTCACTGGCCTGCCTTGTCCTCTTGGAGAACACAGCACTGGGGACTCATGTGGGAGGACCAGTTTTCACTGCTCAGTCACTATCCTTCAATGATACAGCCTGATAATTGCAAGTGGGCAGTAATTTCATTTGCTGTAGCACCAGAATAGCAGCCATCTGGGAAGGTGGATCAATAAAGATAAGAAAAAGTCCATGCTGAACTCTAACTGGAATGAGGAGAATTTTTGTCTTCCATTCCTGAACATGTGGAGACTGATATGTTTTTCCTTCTGGCTCTGCCTTTTCAGGCTTGTTTTTTTCTCAATTAAGTTACCTCCTTGATGATGTCTCCTGCTCACCCTCCAGATGTGGCCATTCTCTTGTTTCCTCAGAAACAGCATCTCATATGGAGAGATTCTTATCCTGGGAAAATTACCAGAGAAAAAAATGGGGAGCTATGGGTTAGAAATGGGATTGGGAACGTAGGAGAAATGACTGTTTCTCCCTGTCATTCATAGCAGCATCTCCCTTGGGAGAAGAGAGCAGACATATTTGGAGGAACAGAGCTCAGCTTTTTCACGCACACTATAACCTCTGTATGCCATTTTGCAAAGGCGCAGGTCCCCATCCCCACGAGGCCTTCATCATCCTACCCAAGGAGGCAACCAGCCTGATGCTACACAGTTTTTGGTTCCCTTTTCGCTACTCAGCTCTGGCTGCCGCACCCTGCAATGGAAGCGCTGGTTTGTTTTCATTCACGAGGGTGGTTTGAACCCAGCCCCATTCCCATCACAGAGCTATCCTATGGGCCAGTTATGGAAAATAATGGACCCTGGCCACGGGAAGGTACAGGATGTGGTTGTGCTAGCAGAGCCGGCGTGCAGGTGGCAAGCCCTCACAGCAGAGGAGCCAAGGGTCAGGAAACATGTGGAGCTAAAGGGGCGGAAGAGAAAGTAGGGAGCCTGGGCTCAGTTTTCCTGGTGACACGCATGTCCAAGAGGAAGGCTGGAGGCTGCGGAAAGTGACTTTCGCTGACTGCACCCGGCCAGTGTGGTAAAGCTGCCCGCTATCTGTGTTCTCCTGGCCAGCTGGGGCCATGCTTTGTGGGCCAAATGGATTAAGGAAGGGAAGCAGTCTTCAAAGTCATTTAACAACTTTTAATCAGGATCTGTCTTTTTCTTTCTTTTTTTTTTTTCCTACTAGCTGGAAACCATATACCTATATTTTCCCACTCGCTTCCTTTAATAACTGGATAATGTTATTATATACCAGTAGGTGTGTTAGTCTCCTAGCATGTTTTGACATCCATACCTTGGATTTGCCTGAAATTTTTTTTTTCACTGGTTCAATCAAAATATTTTCACAGGTTCACACACCTACAAAAATCTAGTGACTGAAATGATAACGAAAGGATAGAAAATTCACAGTTAAACTGTGTGAACACAGTAAATAACATTATAAGTGAAGCAGAGGGAAAGGAATGAAGGGACAGAGGCTTATTCTGCACAGTGACTGTTCATGCATCTGTGGACATTAGACGGATTTGTCCTTTACTGACACCTGTTGCTATATTTTTTGGGTTAAAATAATTGTGATTTTTAAGAATTTAGAAATTATAATTTTATGCTTAGATTCTCACCCTTTATAAATCAAATATTCCTGTATTTCTAAGTCCGAAATAAAATAAGTCTTCTTAGCAGTATCAGTGACCCTAATCTCAATGTCTTCCTTCCTTGAACTGCTCAGTTACCTTTTTCTTGGCACATGACAATCTGCAGATGTCAAAGAATAGGGAGGTGTGTCGTGTGTGGTGCCAATGCTTCAGTGTTGGCATAGTATTTCCCGCAATAAAGGTCAAATTTCAGGCTTATGGAGAATTCCTGCTGACTCACATCCCGTGGCATTTTATGGACATAAGTCCAAAACCAGATAAACTGAGGTCCATGTCACTTTCATAAGGTTTTCACCCTTTTCACCCAAATGGTTGCTTTCACCACTCTTTTCTAATGCTGATAGAAAGTCCTTCCTACCAATTTAAGCCTGGAGATTTGGCATCCCTATCTACATCTGCACCTGTGTAGTTTTCACCATGTCGTTCTTGGACTCACAATTCCCACCTCACCTCTTCTCCATTGCCCGGCATTTCACTGCTGGTCTCAGCTGAAAATGCCACCACTGAATTATAACCTCTGCAGAGAAAGCAATGTCCCAGAGGACAGTCTGGAAGCCTCCACCACGCAGTCTCACTGGATCAGTTCTCCCCTTCTGTGGTGTTCTGTATCCAGGGCTTGCCTGGAAAATGTGATGCTGACTGTGGAAAGGAACACAGCTGTGCTCCTTCCCTGACTGCTCCCTCAGCTGCAGGATGGTTCTCTAGGAAACCCTCCAGCCCCTCCCAAGGTTCTGTGCTTTCCTTATTGTTTCTTTGGCATTGTTAGCCTTAA
This sequence comes from Phylloscopus collybita, assembly GCA_027886175.1. Classification (NCBI taxonomy): domain Eukaryota; kingdom Metazoa; phylum Chordata; class Aves; order Passeriformes; family Phylloscopidae; genus Phylloscopus; species Phylloscopus collybita. Next base: position 25,797,365 of record JAJNNQ010000009.1, on the reverse strand, counting down.
TCAGCTCCTTCTGAGGCTGGGCAGGAGGAAAAAAGTGTCCTCATTGCTTGCTATGAGTGTTACAAGGAAGGGTCACCTTGGTGACTCCGACAACTGAAAGGGTGGGAATGGTAATGTACTACAAGCACTGAATCAGCAATTCAGTGAAATGAAATAATTTCAAAATGCTTATCAGCTATGTTTACTGTGTAGTTAATAAATGTTATACTGTAGAATTTCAGAAATATTCCTGACCTCTCAAAAAGTACAGATATATACATGTATAAATATAAATGTATATATTATAGCCCCATATATATGTTTATACAATTTGTCTTTTAGAATAATCCCATCACAGTGCTGAAGTTGCTGTTATATATGATCGTAAAATCCTCCTGAGTAACGTGCAGGTTCTGAGCCCTTCATCTGCTATTAATTGTCTGGGTCCATCTTCAGCCAGGCTCAAGATTCTAGTAAATGTTCTTCTTCTCTTCTAGTAGAATTTGTACTTCAATAATGAAGCATTGCATCCCAGTGGCTCCCTTTGCTGCCTGTGGTTTTCAAAGGTCAGACTACATGTCCTAATATTTCCTTCTGTCTTTAATGATTATTCTATGAATTTGTGCATGGCTTGTTTGGGCGTCCCCCTCCAGAAAACAATGTGGAATATATTTTTTAACCTTTGGTTGGTGACAACCTTTGGTGAGACAAACCCAGTGAAGAAAACAGTCAGTGCCTGGTCACTTCCTTTCCTTTCCTGTTGATGATTTTCTTCTGGTCCTACATTGCCACACATCAGCTACTAAATGTTCAGAGGGTTCATTTAGCTACAGCCACAGTAGAAAACAACGAGGATGTAGTACAATATTTGCTATGATTTTTCTTCTTGAATGAGAGATGTGAGAAAATAGTCAGATGAATAAAAATAGTGCAATCAATCAGTCAGCTTGTTCACAAAGGTAAAATGCATAGAAAACAGAGCTTTGGGTTAGGGTTTCTGGATTTGGGGTTAAGAATTTGATTGTGAGAATTGAGAAAGTCTGCTTCCCCAGACTGTTGAAACATGATTTGTACCCCTGTACAGAGAGTACTTTGGACAGCAAAGAAGCTGTGATAGTCTCCCTGTTCCTTTTCAAACCTGACTGATTTGAGTCCTGGAAGGAAAACCTGAACAAAAGCTGAACTTGCCCTTAATGGAACAGTTTTCTTTAGAACAGATGATGGCCATTACCTTATGAAAATGGGTATGAAGTAAAACAAAGAAAAATATTAACATGAAAAGACACGATTAGTTGCGATGGACTTTTACACCTTGCAAGAAAAGGCTTTTGAGACACAGGTGTTAAAAATTGACTGCTGTACTACAGTTTCAAAGGGTTTAATCACATTTTAAATATGTGCTGTGCAAGTTAATTCTGACCATAAAAACATGGGTTCCTCACTGTTGAGATAAAAATAGTTCTTCAGAGGGACTGTGAGAGGCAGGTGTGCTAGTACCCGAAAAAGTCTTCAGAAGAATGGTAGTGATCCCTCCTATATCTGTAGGAGCCCTTGCTGTGCCTTCTGTGGATCTCCAAGTTCTTTGTGTTCCAAAGTCCCTACATTATGTCCCATAATACAGTTACTGCTTGCTTATCCTGGCTGTGAAAATATTTGGGAAGAAAAATAATTACCTGGAAGGAACCAATTTGGACGTTTTTCCAAATGCAGTTTAAGTGTACTAGCAAGCATTAGTTGGGAAAGAGGTGTGACTCTCTGTGCCATTGGCTCTGATCTGGGAAAGTTGTTTGATATAATTCTGAACCATCACTATAAAACTCTGCTTGAACTTTGGCAACTGTTAACACATTTCAGGAGTCCTGTCCAATTTTTGCCCTCAGGCACCTCCCAGGATTTCCTAGCTCAAAGTAGGGTGATGTGAATAATGGTTTGGAGGTTGGGGGGTTTCGTATTTTTTTCAGTTGTGTGTTGCCAAACACATAAAAAATTACAGGTAATCCAGTCTCATGAAGATACCTTCCAAGAAAAAGGTGTAGAAGGGGTATCAACTCAAACTGACCACACTAGTTCTTCTAGCTGAAAAGGAATGCTGAAATGTAGGGTGGATGAAATATTACACTTGACCCAATAAAGGAGTACTTAATTTTGGGATGTTTTATTAAAGAATGGGAAACCACAAATTGTATTCCTATTAGTTATGAATACATGTGACTCGAATAAACCTGAAAAAACTCTCTGACTTCTATTGTAAATTAGAATTAAATTTCATCCCTTACAAAGATCTGACAGACCTGATCTGAAATGCCTCAATTGATGTCAGTTCCAGACTTTCCAGACAACTTTATTCAGTGCTTAACTGCCCTGAAAATCAGAAAAGGTACCCCATTATCTGAGATAAATCTCCTGTCCAGAAAATTAGACTGATTATTTCCTCTTTTACCTTTGGTAACTATAAGGATAATTGATCAGGGATTTCCAGCCTGTCCCCACTGGAAGGTTGTTATCATGCCTGTCTGGTCTCCTCTTCTTCAAGACTGAACAGCCTCAGACCTGTCAGCCTTTCCTTGTAGGCTGAGTTTTCACAATTCCTGACAGCCTTTTGCTCTCCTTTGAGTTTCCTCCAGTTTCAACTCTTGATGCTGTCCTATGAAGTGCTGGCAGTTTTTTCCCGTTATTGTGACCAGTAAATTTTAGGCTGGTTCCCTAGAGAAATAGGGTTTACTAATAATATTTTATGTCTGTCTGTTTACTTTTCTATCTACTTGGCTCATATTTTTTTTAACTCTTCTGCCAATTTCAAGCACACGTGACAGTGATTAAATGCCTCTAAGATATTAGGTCCATATTTATTTCATTTAAGAAGTGGTTAGGTGTAGGAGAGACGTCTGATCAGAGTGCTCACCAGTGAAAGGCTGCAACATTTTAAAATCCTTAGCAGACACTGAAGCACCTCCTTAGCAGAAAAGTGCTACAAACAGCACAAAACCCTTCAGGTTCTTCCTTATGCAGTATGGGACACACAACCATCCCGGGAGCTGGGGTGCATTCTTGTGCCCCTAACGCAATGATGACTTGTAAGAATATGTTGGATTGGCTGGCTCCCTGTCAGATACATTCGTAATTTTTCTTTATTTCATAAAAAAATAGTAATATATATCTGTGGCAGACTGTTTCCCAGTTAGACTTCTACTACCATGGAAATTCAGCTGTGGGAGGCCTGGTTGGTGTCACTAGGAAGCTTCAGACACCATACCATAACAGGTGGCCATTTCAGGTTTCCTGATGGTGCTGTTTCACATCAAACAAACTCCTTCCATATTTGCAGGTACATGGTCCAGAATCCAGGTCTTTGCTGCAGGACCCTCTCTGTGAGTGGTATGATACTTGGTCTCTTGTTTTCCTTCAGTGGGTCTTAAGGGAATTCACGTAGAAACACAGCCATTTGGACAAAGTGTCTAAGGATGCTGCTTTCTATTCCTATAGCATGGAGGCAAGGATATTCTTGTGAATGCAAATCTCTTCACAGGAGGGGATGCAATGAAAACATGCTGCACCAGGTAACTAATAGAAGAAAAGGGTTTTGTCCTTCTCCAGCAGTTTTTTTAACCTAGGCTTTGAAACTTTTTTCAGAGACTTTCAACTTTGAGCCCCAAGAAGGAAAAAGTAAATTAAAGGGGAAAAAAAGAATGGGAAAACAAAACAAAACAAAACAACATCAACAACAACAAGGAAAAAGATATTGCATGCCACTTCTGTGTAAGAATCTGTAGCTTGTCCCTGTCACCAGTTGCCCATCCATTAGCCAGACTGATCAGGGGCCCCAGACACCTTCTGCTTCCTGCTCAGAAAGTGATGCTTCAGATCTGCTTCCTGCTGCAAGCAATAGAGAATCCATAGACTTCAGCCACATAAACAACAAAGGCATCTGTCCCTTCTCTACACAGCCCTTGCCTCACAAAGAGTTTGGTGGAAAAAAACAACTAGATAGGGTAAAAAAAGGAACAACTCCTTGAATGAAGGGTGTGTAGGACTCTGTTGTCTTGGCAGGAGTAATTATGCAGAGTTTTAGGACACAACAGGGACAAATAAATAAACAATGAAATAAAATTAGTTTTTCAAAGGTGTTTCCCTAAAATTCCACTAGCCTCAAACCATAATTGCATGCCTAGGAGTGGAAAGACATATCCAAGTCAGTTAGGCTAGTCTAGGGCTTGACAGCAATGAACCTGCTCCTCCAGTTTTGTTACCATCAGCATCCAACCAAGCCAGAATAAAACTGCTTTGGGGATGTCCATGCACACCAAACTCACAGGTCCTCTTTGTAGATCGACAAAGCCAAATACAAAGCACATATCCCTAGATTCCAGCAAAGGTATCAATGTTTTTGGCTCTGAAAACAGAAGCATTCAAACCTCTACCTTTCAGCAACTATGTCTCAAAATTAGTAGGTTTATGCCATCTCATTCCTACTTGCACATCTGCTCTCACCTGAGACAATTATTATTTCATTTCTAGCTGGAAGGTTAGGTTTTGTCCTTTGCAATGCCCTTTGCAAACCAACATGTTTTGTGGGGTCTACACACAAGTATATGTTGTGGTAAATGTGCTTCTGGCCTTGCATGCCGTTTACACGAATGCCATCTCATTTTCCTGAAGTGGCATCGTGCATGTACTCCCAGAGCTGAAGGGAGCATCCACTCCTGCATTAGGTGCTGAGGTGCTTGCAGCCCTGGCTGCGGCAGAGGTGTGGCCGGGAGGCCGCACAGCCGCTGCCTGCCGCACTCCAGGTGTATTCTGCGTGGGATGCTGACCCCTTGCAAACTTGTTGAGCTACAGGAGGAGGAAAGCACATAATCAGTGTTGCCAGGGCCAGCCCTTATCTCTCCCCACCCCAGGTTGTTATTTGAATAATTAAGCAAACAAAGGGCCGCTTGGCTGTTGCTGCTCTGGCCTCTAGTCGGACTCCCCGGCGGGGCTGCCCGGGAAGCCCTGACAGAGCCAGAGAGCCTGGGGGAGTCGTGACAGCTTGGGGAGCAGACGGGAGGGGGTTTGTCCGGTTCCTCTGCTGCTTCTTTGTGCCTTGTTGTTAATGAGCTTTTGGCGATCAGAGGAGCAGATGCACAAACAAAGGCTCGCCGGCCCTGTTTGGCCTAGGCAAGGCCCGGTGCCCCCTCCCGTTGCACGGACCATTCCCAGGCACCGCTCCTGGACACGGAGCTTCCCCTGCCTGCGGCCTGCAGCGCAAAGGGGCTGCAGGGAAGGAGGAAGGTGAGCCCAGGGGCTGGAAACACGCTGATTTCAGAATGGAAGCTGCTCTCCCCGGGGCTCTGGGAGATGCTGTGTGAACAGGGAGTTAATCTGATGAAGCATGGAGTGATGCACGGGGTTTGATGGAATTCTGTCAGCCACCAGTTCTTCCACAACTTCCCAGGCCTGGTCTCATGCTGAGATGCGATCTGCTTAGTGTGCCAGGATGGCTGAGGTTTCATGGAGCTCCTTCTAGCCCCATGTTTCTTACTGTTATTGTCTGGCCAAGGCAGAGGCACTTTCTAGAAGACAGATTTAAAGTCTCGATGGGTTTTCTTGTTATTCAATGTAGAGTATCTTTAGAAGCCATTGCAGGCTGGATTTAGATCCCAGGAAGTTTTCCACATTCACACTGTCCCTGGAGAGGGAGGAAATCCCATTCTGTACTCACTGAACTACATTAATATGTTTGGCTTCTCTCACTAGATCCCTGTGGCTCAGCACTTATAGTCTCTGGGGCAACCTGGACTACACTAGATACTGTACAAGTCTGAAGGATGACACAAAGGCTGTGCAGAGATCACAGTCTAAAAGGCTGGATGAGAAAACTGCCATCCCTTAAACCACTGGAGTTTTGATTTTGTAGCCAGACATCTGTGTCCCATAGCTATCACAGCAGCAATTTATGTACATGAATCTTTCACTTGGATTTTAGGTGACAGTCTGTCTTCTGTGCTCTGGTTGATTTTTCTCTCAGAGATTCCCCATGGCATCTTCCAATGAAAACCCACTTGCAAAAGCCCCACAGAAGCTCAAAATAGAAATTTCAGTTTAGGAAAGCACATATGACATCATACATCATATATTGGTAAAGTCACCTTACATCTTTTCCAATTCTCACTTTCCCCAAGCATCTACCATTTTCAATGATACTTGTTTCTATTTGACCTTCCTAGGGGATTAGTCTCACTAACACCATATAAGTAATTTGAATCAGATGAAAGGTCCTGCATCTCTTGAATGACTCTTCAGAATAAAGTTACTTTTGTGCTTAGAAGTTTACAGGGTTAAGACCCCATTCAAAGAAGTGATCTACTTGTTCTCATTGGTACCACAAATGCCCTTGTACTACTTTAGAGATGGCAGTTCATGCACTGAAGCAGCAGAATTATTCTAGTTACCAAGATGATACTGACAGCCAGGCGAAGTGCTGAAGGATTGTGTCCCATTTAGGAAGCAAAGTGTAAAAAGTGAGATCTCACTGGGATCACTCAGGGAGATAAAAAAACAATTTGTGCTTTTGAAATGTAGAGTTCCCTGTGGTTGAACTACAGTCACAACGTGCAAGCTCCTTGCTGCCAGCTGCTCAGTTCCATGTGTGCACTCACCAGGTTTGTGTGTTTAAAGGGTCAGCCCCTCTCTTTACTTCCCTTCCTCAGGACGCTGCAGGGGAGAAGGAGGCAGGGGACATGGCAAATGCCAAAGGGTCTGTAGAGGGCCAGCATTCATCTATCTTGGCTTAGATGTGCTTAGGGCAAACAGTAGGTATTTGTTTCCATAAAGCTCAGGCACCACAATAATTTTCAACAATGAAAGCAGCCTTCCAAACCACTCACTTAGTAGCAGTTACTGTTCATGAAAACAGAGCCCAAGTGGTACTGCAGTAAGCTGTAGCTGCACATCATCTGACTAAATTTTAGAAAAGTTACTTGTTAAAATCAATATAGAGGCATATTTTCTACAGCTGCATTTTGGAAGCTCACATAGGAATGCAGAAAGCATTAAAGTGAGCTGCCAGTGATTTTACTGTTTTCTATGGATCCTGTAACAATTTCATGTAAATAGTTCTTACCCCTATAATTTAATTTTCTTTGTTGACTACATAAACTGCTTTTGAGACAGGTTTTGAGGATTCTTGCAGGTCATCCAATCCTTATCAATTTTTTTTTCTTTGTAGTCAAACCCAACAAAACCAGCATCATCACAAATAGAGTTACCAAAACTGGCTTTTGTAGCATTAGGTACCTTTGGTTTTCACTAAGTATGTGTCACTAGCACAGAAACTTTACATGCAGCCTAGTTTCAGCAAGGTCAGTAGCTGAACTCACTGCCAGGGTTCCCCAAATCACTCGGCAATACCGATGACCTGACCCACAGTATGAAGGAGGTGGGGGTATTAATGAGGGCTGCTAATATTCTGTTTTAAGAGCTCATAAGGATAGCCAGTGCGGTTTTTATTTGCGTGGTCCTGACTTGCTGCCACTTGAATCGCATGAGTCTTATTTGACTTTTCATGGATTTTATTTGATCTCTAGGAAAACTTTTGCATCTCCTATTCCCTGTATCTTTCTGTGAGCAACTTCAAAGGAAATTACACTCTTTCCCCAGTACAGTAAAACAGCTAGAATTGCATTGCATGAGAAATAAAATCATTGCTTCATTAACTTAGTCATTTGTGGACAAGCTTCCATGCAGATTTGCAGGGAAAGAGGAAAAAGTAGCATGTAGAGGCACACATATGTATGCATAATTATACACACAGCTGTGTGTTTCTGTCTACCTGATTATCTACCTATTTATCTTCATACCTCTCTTTACTGGTCTATCTCCCCCAGGGACTTTATATTGTGTGTATGGATAACACATTAATGACCACCGTCTGTTGATTTTTCCCAAAGGGCTACCTCACAACTTCTCTTTAACAGTCAGTAGTTAATAATTTTGATTAAAAGGTATAGTTCCGATTAGGGGGTTCATTTTTGTTAAAAAAAAATCCATCACTTGGTGTGAGAGGGCTATGGCTACTGTCACGGGGAGCATCCCGCAGAGAGCAGGATGTGAATGCTGACGGGTGGGAAGGGCAGCTGTGGCCGGCACTTGTTGGATCCCGTTAGCTGGGATGCGGCCCGTTAGGGTGGCTGGGTACCTGCTGCACGGTACCGAGACTCCACCTTGTGAAATCAGCACTGATGCTGCCAGACACTTCCAACCCAGGGGTACAGCCGCTGCCAGCAGGAGCATGGCTGTGTCTCACTCACAGTACTTCATATGGATGGCCTTTGGGATCTTCTCTTTTGGGGAAATTTTAAAAAACTCCCAAAAAAGAACGATGAAGCGCCAAACGACGCTGAATTTTACTGCTGAGACTCTCCTGCCGCCGAGCAGGGAAATGGGAGAGCTCCCGCTGCCCCTCCGAAGGGGAGAATCCCATCGGGGCGAGCAGGGGGGCCCTGGGGCCGGGACGGGGGGCGGGATCGTGCTGGGGAGGGCGGGGGCTCGGCCCCGGGCCCGCCCCGGGCACAAGAGGGGCGGTGCCGCTCGCCGGGGTCCCGCATCCCCGCCGGGCGGTGCGGGGCGTGCGAAGCGGCTCAGCTCGGCTCGGCTCGGCTCGGCTCGGCTCGGCTCGGCTCGGCTCGGCTCGGCTCGGCTCGGCCCCGCTCCGCTCCACTTCACTCCGCTCGGCTGGACGAGGCGCGGCTGCCGTCGGGCAGAGGGTTCTCTCCGCAGCCCCGGCAGCCGCGGGATGGAGCTCGGCGCGGCTCGACTGCTGGCGGTGCTGCTGTGCCTGGCTCCCGGTAAGCCCTCGGGGAGCCCCGGGTACCCCGGGTCCGGTCTGTCCCGGAGCCGCCGGGGTCCGGCCGCCCCGCGGGACCCCGGGGAGAGGGGGCGCGGGGATGCGCGGGTGCCGCCAAGGGCGTGCGTGCGGCTTTGCTGTGGGATGCTCGGGGATGCTTGAGCGGATGAGAGACAGTTCGAGTCCCCGGGAGGGACGGGACGCCCGTGGCTGCGTGCTTGCTGACCCCTCCTCTCCTGTCCTCTTGGCCTCTCCTGTCCGGCCGGCCGGTGCTGGGCCGTCGGAGAGGGCTGCCTGCCATGGCATAGTGTCCTGTTCGCTTGGCTCCAGCATCAGCTGTGGTTTCCGAGAGCAAAATGTCCCTGGAGCCAAACGCGGGAAACCTGTCATCGGCGAAGAACCTGCTCGGAATGCAAGTGATGAAAGCACTGGGAAATGCTGGCGAAATAGGGAATGTCCCGGTCTGGCCACGCTCTCTTGTTGCCCGGTGAAGCCGGCCGAGCTGTCACGGTTGGGGTTGCGGCTCGGGCCGGTGAGGATTCAGGGATTCCTGAAGGTGATGGCAGCAGCTAGAGCGGCTGAAAAATCTCTCCCTGTGGTACTCCCAAATGTTGCACAAGCTGGGCTGGTGCCTCAGAGCACTGGCACCGGCACCCAGACCACAGCCCTCACAAACGCCAGTGGTGGGTGCGATAGAAGCCTATGCTCTGAGAGTAACACAGTTTTGCTGAGGAGGAAAGAGATAAACTTAGAAAATCATGGCACAAAATAGGTTCATGGGATCTCAAATTTGTGACAAACCGTAAAACAGTTTCTTTGCGTAATTCATTGATCAGTAGTCTCAAAGAAGTATATTCAATTTATTATAAGAAAAGTTTGTAATCCCCAAGGGAGTGAGATCATCAGATGAAGGTTCACTTCGTTTCAATGTCCCACATCCTCTTGTTAGACCTTGAAGTTGGCAATGCAAGAAAACAGGAACTCCACCCTGGCTGGCTGAATTGTAGTGCTGTGCAGCTAGCTCCTGACCATCTGCCTTTGCTTCCTGTTATGACAGAATTTTTGAACTTTTTGGGATGTGTGAAAAATCATGATTTACCCTTCACTGCTAGATAGGTGATGTGAATGTGTTCACTTAAAACCTGCTACATATTCCTGTATATAATACTTTCCTGATTGCGTAGCATTTGCTTTGTTTATTGGGTTTATTTGAGGGGTTTCATACATGTTTTTGCAGGTTTATTTCTTTCTCTGGATCAGCCAACCCTTAGCATCCAAAAAGATGTCCTCACAATAATGGCAAACAACACACTAAATATTACTTGCAGGTAAGGGCAAGCCTGTTCAGCATGATTTTGATGATTGGTAATTTATGTAGTGAGCTTTTGTACAGAATCACACATGATGTGATCTCTCTCCTGTCATACCTTCTGTTTTCTCTCCACTCCCTTTGTGCCTTCTGCTTCACTTTTCCCTGACAAGTTTTAGAAATTATGTGGGAGGGTTGGAGCAGGAGAGAGCTGGGGAGTGTAAGGTGGCTGGGAGGAGGAAGTATTGGCCGTGTCCTTGTGGATCCTGCTGGTGAGCCATACTCTAAATGCTCTCTTTTGGGTGCTTTGTCACTTAATAGTCAGCAGAATGTGAATCTCAAGTAGCTTCCTTGTAGCTGTTACTGGTCAGCTGTGTGTGTGTGTGTGAATTTGTCCTGCATGGTTTGACGCTCACTCTCTGTGATGGGGAGAAGCCCATCCCTGTCCATAGCCACAGAGACTGGTGGGGCTGGGGTTCATATCACAAGTGTCTGCTCCTCTAACATTTGCCTTCCCAGTGGTCAGAGACCACTGGAGTGGTCGTGGCCAAGCAAGCAGGGCAATGCTGAGAGGCGTATCTCCGTGACGGACTGCAGTGATGGCCCCTACTGCAAGACACTTACGCTGAGCAAAGTCATTGGCAATGACACAGGGGACTACAAGTGCCTTTACAGGGACAACCAGGCAGCTACAACCATTTATGTTTATGTTCAAGGTAAGTGTTTACACAGCTCTCAGGTGCCTCTTTCCCTAGCGTCAAGAGAAAAAAGGAAAAGCAAGTGTCTCAAATAGTTTGGATGCTAAAATTTATTAATCCTAGAATTTTTGATCCTATGAAACATTTTTCTTGTTTTTGTGTTGAGTAATTGAATTCAGGTATGCTAGTTGCCATCAACACAAAAGCCTTTGTACCTGTAATTCTGAACTGACCTGCCATAGTCTATGTAGTTCTCCACCCAGAGTTTAGCATACATATCTCTGCTGAGCTCTGAGCCTGTCCTCATAAATGCAAAGCTATTACTGACCTCAGCAGGAGTTTCATATGAGAGAGGATTACAGAAATTTTATATTTGTTAAAAATTACAGATCCAATCCCATATACAATTTGTACTGATACCATTAAAAAAACAACACAAAACCACCCAAACCCCAAAACATAAACTTCCATACATTTGCTGACTCTGGTGTTAAAATTTATGTAGGCTGTAAGAGCTCGGTTTTCAAACTAGGGCTGTCAGTTGTGTTGGCAGCAGTGCAGCTGAGTGTCGCAGACACTGCAAAGCCTCCAGTTATGCACTCAGCTTCAATAAGTGCATTCATTGAGGCATCTGCCTTTTTGCACTGATGGCTTCACCCTTGTTTCCATATGCATCCTGTTTCCTCTTTATTGTTAACTTGTAGTTACCATTTTGAGAAATTAGATGTAGCTAAGTACATAACACAGCTTGTTTTATTATATCATGGACCTATTTTTTTATATTTTCATCTGACTTTGAAAAGGATGCTGCCATCAGGGAAGTCAGTGTAACATGTCACAACTTTTTAACTGATATTTCCTGTAATACTTATGCAAGGAAAGTCACACTAGGGTAAATCAGTTTTTGTCAGCAAAGGGACTGCTGTAGCAGGAAGCCATTCTCCAAAGTGCACTCTGCTGCTGATAACTGTTTTGACAATAATGGTATTCTGAATCTGGGGGGTTCGAGTGTCTATAAAAACATGTACTTCCCCTATTTAGTCTCATTATTTCAGGGCTTTATGACATGGAAAACAATAAAACTGACTTGTGAAAAAACAGACAGGGAAAGAGGAAAACTGGAAAAGTTTTCTCCATAATCATGTGATGAATAATACCCACTTATCAATTGAATATTATTCTAGATTACAGATCGCCGTTTGTGACTTCAGTTAGTGATCAGCTTGGCATTGTATACATCACTAAGAATAAAACTGTGGTGGTGCCGTGCCTTGGAACCGTATCAAACCTCAATGTGTCTCTACATGCGGTAAGGAAAAAGCCCGTTACTTTTTCAAGAGTTAGTTGAAATCACTGTGGCATAAATATGTTGTTTGAAGTATAAATACATTTCTTAAAAACTTCTTTCCATTGTTGTGAATTTTATAGCCTGTGATTACAAGATGAGTGCTGTACCTGTACTCATCTATGGCATTGCACTTTCAAAGTATGTACTAATTCCCTAAGCTAGGCTGTTAAAATGGAGGCCCGGCAGCTATGGAAAATACTGGAGGTGACAATTCAGGGTTGTTTGATTTTTGAAATCTGACTATATGTTTTATCAATATTCCAAACAGAAATACCCAGAAAAGATATTTGTTCCTGATGGTAAATCCATTTCGTGGAATAATAAAAAAGGCTTCACTATACCCAGTCACTTAATCAACTATGCAGGCATGGTCTTCTGCGAAGCTAAAATAGATGATGAAAGCTACCAGTCTGTGATATACATAGTTGCAGTTGTAGGTAAGCCAAAGGTTTTTATTTCTCTATAACCAATGTTCTTTTGCTTTCTACAGCATACTGAACCAATTACACGTGGTTGGACACTAGGTTATTCAATACTGACAATACAGCTAATGCAAAATGGATGTTGCGATTTATATCACTTTTCTTTTAAATGCAATGTATTGTGTTCTGGTCGATCTCTGGGATAAGTGCTTCTATTTTTAGTGTTTTACATGGATGCCAGGGATTTTAATTTTTTTTCTGACAATGCAAACCTTTTTCCTAAAATCATTTATCCACAATGTCAGTTACAGTTGAAGGAAATGAGAGGCAAGCATCCATCGGCAGCAGATGAAAAGAAATTGCACTGAGGGGGTACCAAGGGAAGGGTGGATCTGAAGGTCTCACTACGAGCTGGGTTGTCTTGTCTCCCTAAAGACCTTTGTCATGACTCTCACAGGGTTTTATGCTTTCCTGGTATATTTTGTCAGATGCTCATCAAACCCCAGAAATAATGTGGTAATTCTATGGAGGCTTAAGCCTGAGCTGAAATTCAGCAGCTGTCTCTCTTTCAGCTGAGGACACAGTGACCACTTCAAGTATCCAAATGGCACCAAGGCAGTCTCTCCTGGCTTGTCAGGAAGGCATAGCAGGTCTTCCCTCTTTACTCTGTGCAGGAGGCTTTTACTTCTCTCCCAAATTCACAAGTCCTCACTCTAATTTGGAGGAATTTCAACATTTCTGTAGAATTTCTGCATTCAGAATATTCTGTTTTGAAATATTTTACTGCACAAAGTAAACTTTGGATAATTTTGCTAATGCCCCACTGTTATTCTCTATAAAGTTCCTGCTTACTGCTGGGAATGGGTATGTATCAACCTTAGTTTTGGGTCTCACAAGGATAAGAAGAAGGTGTCTAAGGGAGAGGAACTGTGTTGAGTCACTGTCTCTTGCTTGCTCCCACTGCTGGAGGGGCTCTGATCAAGTGCACACATCCTGCTTTGTCACTGTCTGACACAGGTCTCAGCTGGGAAGTACTCAGGGCAGGCACATCACTTCTCTCCAGGCTCCTTTTTACACCCATTATCATGCTGCACTGGGGCATCAAGGGGCTTTTTTGTAGCTGGGGTTTTGGTGGACGTTTTGGTGAATTCACCTGGGAAATTTGGTGCCGAGTACTGTAAACAAACCTCTTCTTACCCTCATGTTTCATGTGTGCCTTTGTCTTTCTCTAGGGTACCGAATTTATGACCTGACAATGAACCCACATGACGAAGTAGAGCTGGCAGTGGGAGAAAAACTTGTTCTCAATTGCACTGTAAGGACAGAGCTGAATGTGGGCATTGATTTTAAATGGGACTACCCTTCCATCAAGGTAAAGCCATATGAACTTACAGATGCCTTCATCACAAAGCACCTTGATTTATTTATGTATAATGTCACTTTCCCCTTTAAAACATTGAAAAAGAAGATGATAATACACAACAAAATTTCTGGTATATACAAGTATGCAAAGGGTGACAGAAGGAATAACAATGTCATTTCCAAACACCTCTGTCCTTTGTCTATTACAGGAAAAACGTGCCACTATTAGGGACGTAAAAACCACTGCAGGAGAAATAAAGAAGTTTGTGAGCACCCTTACCATTGACAGTGTGTCCTTAAGCGACAAAGGCCGATACACTTGTGCAGCATCCAGTGGTCGTATGAACATGAAGAACAGCAGTTACTTCATTATCCATGGTATGACATTTTCCACTTCAGTGTTGCTGGTTGTTTTGGATTTGGAATTAATTACTGGGATGCAGAAGGCATCTTGATGAATCAAATGACAGAAATGAACCAAACTGCAGCTACAGTATTTCTCTTACAACTACTATAGGACTATTTTTATACTACAGCCTCAGTTAATAATAAGATTTTAAAGGATGCTGCATTTTACTGGAAGCTGTAGAATCCCCCTGGACAGTGGGCAGTAAAATAAACTGGTGTAAGCCTCTGACCCTCTTCGGCACTGACCTTCTTAAGGTCTTGTAAAACTCAATTTATGTAGGTGGCTTTGTACAAGGCCTGCCTATTTTCAGTCTTGGTGAACTTAAGCTAGATCTTGGTGGCTCTGTGACACAAGAGTCTGGGGTCAGCATGAATGAAGCTAAGAAAATGAAGCTTTGAGCTTTGGCATTATGAATAGATGAATCAAATGGAGTTTTGGTCGTACGGAAATGATGCAAGGGAAACAGCCTTGGCTAAGTGAATAGACAAGTACAAGGCCACATCCTATAGCCTTTCCTCAACCCCCTCTTGGGCACAGCCCCAGCTCCACTAACTTACTTATAGAAAAAAATTACCAGCATGAGAATGGCTCATTTTAGATCACCAAGTCGGACAAAGAGATTTATATTTTGAAGGAGACTGGTTTTCCTGAGGTCTGATTTCAGGGCCCAGAATATTAATGGCACTTTTAAAATGAATCAAAAATCTTTCAAACTTATTGTGGCCATAGTGATTCAAGATATACTGAATTTTCTCCTGTGTTCTTTCTGTTCTGCTTTTCAGGAGCCAAAATTAAATCGTGTGCTATACTGAGCATACCAGATACTAAGTCTAAGCCATCCTCAATCTTAGTCAAAAGGCTAATCACTGTCTTATGTCTGAGTGCAAGTTTATAACTTATAACAAGTAATGTAAATAATTCCAAAGTACTCTGTGACTGCAGTGATTCAAATACATACTTGACAATAGTCTGAGAGTATTTCACTTTATCACACTGTAGTTTTGAATTGTCTAATTTCCTGGACTGAGTATATTGAGAGAGTTTTATGATATCTATCTATCTATCTATCTATCTATCTATCTATCTATCTATATATGTATATATACAGGTCTGACAGTTGGCACACTATCCTGAGAGCTGAGTCTTGTCTCTGCTTTCCAGAGCTCCTCCATGAGGGCACTGATCTGTTCTTCTGTGTGAAAGAAAGGACTAGGTTTTCATGGTGGCATCTCTCCAGAGCCCAGTTTAGAGCCAGCTGTGCTTTACCAATGACCCATAGCCCTGTTACTAACTTCTGTTCGTCATCTTGTCAGGTGCCAACCCAAATGGAAAGCACTTTTGCTATGGTCCATGAAAAAAGACTGTTTACTTCCTTTTTTTTTTTCCCTCCCCAGAAAGTCCTTTTATTCACCTGGAGAAAATGGAGAATGTAGTTGAGACAAAGCTAGGTGACACAGTCAAAATTCCTGTCAAGTTTAAAGGATATCCTCCACCAGAGGCTAAATGGTAAGAACTAGGATATAATGTGTTTGAAAAAATGAGCTATTCTTAGTTAAAGCAAATAATTAAATATTCAAAGTGCTCTGTATTTTCATCAGGTGTAAAAATGGAAAAGCCATCAGTGCAAATCATACAGTTAAACTTGGCTACACATTAGTGATCACTGAAGCAACTGAAAAGGACGCAGGGAATTACACAGTTGTCCTTACAAACCCCATTAACAAGATGCAGAAAAGTCATACAGTTACCCTGCTGGTAAATGGTAAGTGGGGTAACAGAGGTGTCTTTCTTTCATGTGTGGATGTGGTATATTACCTTCCTTAGGCTTCATCTATCCCATACCTATGAAGATTTCAGTACTGAAGAAGAGCAGACCTTGAACCTCAGCCCTGGGAGGGCAGAGGTGACCGGTCTCTCCTGGCTCTAGGATGTGTCAGTCAAGAGGCTGCAGACTCTAGGTGTTGGTGTTGTGATGCTACTTTGTGTGGGGTGGGTTTTTTTTGTTTTGTTTTGTTCTGTTTTGGGTTTTTTTTTCTGTATATTATTCTTTGTGTCTGTGTCCTGCTCTTTTCCTGCCCTTCTTGCTGGCTGTGCTGCTGGAGTCCTCCTCCACCCCGCTCCATCCTGGCCCTGTCCCGCCTCACCCATCCTTCCTGCCCCACACAGGCTATCCCTCCTCTTCTGCCCTGCCCTCTACAACCCTCCTCCTCCTCCCCTACCTCCTCCTTTCTGCTCCCCAGGAAACAGCCTATGCTTTGAAGACAGCAGGTCTTAGAAAGGGCAGCAGGGCTACGTGCAGTGGGATCAGGCCTGGCGAATAATGTGTATTTAATGGCTGGGAATGGTGGTGAGAGTCCAGGAACTGCATTTTAAACCATGGAGTATTGAAGGGGGATTTTGATCCTAAGTACCCTGATCCTCAAAGTGTTGGGCAGGTTCACTGCTTCCCTGCATGTCGTTGGAGATGCTCTGTGTTGCACTTGTGTTGGGGGATGGCGTGAATTTGTCACCATGGGTTGAATGCACGCTGGGGAGCCTTTAGCAGGAGCTGTGACCTGCTGCTGCTGCTCTGTCCTGCAGTGCCCCCCCAGATTGGTGAGAATGCACTGATGGCCCCTGTGGACTCCTACAAGTACGGCTCAACACAAGCGCTCACCTGCACCATCTACGCCATCCCACCACCCACCACCGTGCTCTGGCAGTGGCAGCTGGAGGAGGAGTGCACTTTCAGCCCCCAGTGAGTGCCAAGTCCTTGTTATCTTCTGCAGCGTGTGTGGGTCTTGAGGGATATTTGTGTTGGGTTGGGGCTTGTTTGGTGCCTCCCTGATCCAGGCTCGTTACTGAGTGCAAACCCAATGGCCAATGAAGAAAAGGTTGTTGTACTCAGTTTGCAGATTGCTGCAGGCAGGCTCTGCCAAGGTCGTTGTTGTTGGCAGAGGCGAGGGCCACCCGCAGAGAGGATCCAGCAGTGCTGGCATGTTGCTGTCATGCTCTCTTGAAGGGCATCTCGACTTGCATGGGGTCTCAAATGCAGCTGTTTGCATGCCCTTCCCTCACAGCCCCCTGTGGGCTGCAGGCCCAAAACTCCATCCCAAACAGAGGAAATTTGCTGTTTATGTTAATTATGCGTCCTTGTGGTGTTTTTTCTCTTGTGCTCAAGTGCTGAGTGTGATGGTGCTCTTTATCTGTGTGAAAGTGTATCTCAGAGGAAGTGCACTGATTGATGTTGGGGAATGATAGAGAGAGTGCCTGACTGAGATTCACTCAGCTTCCCTTATCTGGGCCTGCCATAAGCCCAGATTTCCTTTTTAAAAAAAAAAGGCCAGGATAAAAAAAAAAGCATTCTTCTTTCCTGTTGTTGTTTTTAAAATGATCCCACTAGTTTCTTCCTTTGGTGCCTGGTTTCTTCCTACACAATGGCTACTGTCCTCAAGAAGTTCTTGTAGGGAGTTCAGTGATTTTTATGTCTCTCTGTCTTCCTTTGAACTAAATCAACTTGAATCATCTATTTATGAATGGAGGTTTGTTCCCAGAATAGCTGCTTTCCTCCAACCATCCCAACTGAGCTGACACAGGCAGATTAATTAGGAAATTCACCTTTAGGCTTGGGGGTCCTTTACTTTGTAGAGCATGAAGGTCTCAGGAGGTTATAAGGTGAAACTTAATAGAAATATTTCCAGAAGCATATGCTTCCCTCACAGATGCAAGCTGTGGCCAGTGATGCGTCTGACTTATAAATATCTGCATATTAAAAGGAGAACCCAAAATAGCTCTCTTGAAGGGCAAATATTCCTCTTATCTAATGCACATGTCCCTACTTTCATTTCAGAAAAGTTCGCTCAGGAGCCAATCCATATGCGTGCAATAAATGGAAAGGGATCTCAGAGAGAAAGGGTGGGAATCAGGTTGAAATTAAGCACCGAGTCGTTACTATTGCTGGGAAAACAAAGGTGAGCACATTTTCTTTTCTCTTGGTTGGAGATGATTAACCCTGTTCAGCAGTCTGCATGTCTTGAAGTACATCACTAGAGAAGAGACTCTTCACCTATTGTTAGAGTTGGGGTTCTACTCTCAGCTAGGCAGGCAAGCTCCTGCTGAAGCCATGAGGTGGGGATACGCACCTTCAGGTCCTTTGAACACTGATCCAAAGTGAATCTCCACTAGAGTTAGACTTCAATAACTGCCTTTTACTGGTCTAAAGTTAGATGAGTTTATCTTGCCAATTAACTATAATAGAAGTTGGAGAGACTGAAAAAAAAGAAAAAATTGGGTGCAGCATTTTTTAGCACATATACCAAAGTCCACCTTCTGCTTCTTCCCATTTCCTTTTACCTGATTTTTACACACTTAGGGACAAAAATGTAAACTTTGGAAGGGGACTGTGTTTCTGCCATGCCATGTGTTTGTGCTTTGGAGGGATTTTTGGTTGTACAGATATCTGCAGAGCCCTTGGCTGAGCTGTTGAGGTGGTTGGGCATTTCTGATGTGGTATGAAATTGCTTGATTGTTTTTTTTCTAGACTGTGAGCACCCTCATGATTCAAGCAGCAAATGTATCTGCTTTGTACAGATGTACGGCTATGAACAGGGCTGGGTCAAGTGACCGAGTGATCTCCTTCCATGTGACCAGTAAGTGCACCCTGCCAAGGACAGCCATGTTAAATTACTGTTATTTTGTCTGTTTGCTAATGAAAGGCACTTCAATGATGTTACCTGATGCCTGTCCTTTATGAAATCCTTTAATTCTTTCAGATTTTAGGTTTACTTAAGGTTTTCTTTAGGCAGCCTTTAAAGTTGCTACTAATTTCAGCTAAGTGATTAGTTCTACTAGCATCAGTAGAGTGGGGCCAGTGATGGAAAAGTGGTGGAAGATGGGCACTGTTGTCCCAAGAGTGACTACTGTTGAGCTTTTGCAGTCACTTAAAAGAGCAACAGAGAAATTATGGTAGTGTCACAAAATGAGTGAAGATCTACTGTAAGAGATAAGGCTAAAATTTTCCGAACAAGTGGTAAAGAGCTTCTGTCTCCTTAACAATCAGTCCTCACATTCACATGCCAAAATTTTATTTTAATCCCAATCTAAAAATGAACCATAAGATAGTGCTGAGAATCATCTTAGCTTGCTGTAAGTTTCTACAGGAAGAGTAATTTATTCGTTAAACAGTCCTTCATTTGATCCATTTGAAACGTATTGCTTTTAGTGAGATTGTTCTCCTTAGGTAATTGATTAGTTGACTGACTGATTGATCGATTTGATTGATCTTTTTCAGTGTTTCTTTTCCTTATTTTCATCCAGATAGGATGACAAAATCTGTATTTCCAAAATTACTTTTTCAAGTTAATATTAGCCACAAAACGCGCAATCAATTAGGAATCTATTTTACTTTTTTAACTTGCAGGGGGTCTTGAAATTAATGTCCAGCCACAGAATCAAGTGACAGAGAAGGATAACATGTCCTTGCGATGCACAGCAGACAAGTTCACCTTTGAGAAGCTCTCGTGGTACAAACTCAGTGCTCACGTTGCACAGACTTCCTTTGGAGGGCTGCCCATGCCTGTTTGCAAAAACCTCAATGCTCTCCAGAAGCTGAACGAGACAGTTTCAAATACCAATGGTGAAAATGTCACCTTAGAGCTCAACCTTCGTAACATCTCCCTCCAAGATGGAGGGGACTATGTTTGCATTGCTCAGGACAAAAAGGCTAAAACACAGCACTGTCTGGTGAAGCACCTCACTGTTCAAGGTACAGATCTCTTAGTCTGAAGCAAAATGAGTGGTTGTGTATGAAAACAATTGCAGTAGTGGCAGTTTTTGGTCAGCTAGGCTTTGCATATGTTTGGCTAATGGTGCCCTCAGTTCATTAAATAGATATAAACCAGTTGTTGTAACACACACTTCTGGGGCTTGTCCAGGCAGCAGGGATGGCTTCATTAATACCAGTGAGGAAACACTGACTGAGCCACTGTACTGTGCAAGGAGATGTGTTTGATTTCTACTGAAGTAATGTGTTTAGCTCAGTAACTTCTCAACTTTACTTTTCAGAACACATTTTTCTCTGTAGCTGTATATGAACGTGTGTATTCATAGCATTATTGCTGTTGCTTTGTGTGACTGACTCTCGAGTTTGGAGTAGTGCCTGTAATTTAAAACTGCCATGGATGATACTGGTATTCAGGCACAAGCAATGCAAGCTGATTATCAGTCGGCTCTTCACACATCACAAATAGTGATGGCTTTGCTTTGGGATCTAGATGTCTAGGTTGATTAGGCAGATTCAGGAAAATATTTACGCATGTTCACGGCCTGTCCTGAATGGACATTTAATGGACCAAGAGTGTCAAGCCTCTCGTAAGGACCCTGGACACAGAAGTGTGAGGGAAGCAACTACTCCCTCTTCCCTCAGCAGCCTGAGCAGTTACAAATTAAATCAGCTAAAGCAGGCTGTGTCAATACTCTTGGCTGTTATAATTTTTTTGTCACGTGGAAGCTGAACTATGATCTTAGCATGAATACTGTGGCTCTTGGTGTAATAAAAGGACTTGAGACTTTTTTACTGGGATGTACATTGCTACTACTGAAAAAAATTGATCTTTTTCTTAATAATCAATAATTTTACTGTATTTTCAAACTAACAGAGCCCATGGCACCCACACTTGTTGGAAATCTGGAAAATCAAACAACAAACATTGGTGAAACTATAGAAGTGTCATGTGCAGTGAATGGCATTCCTCCTCCAAGAATAATGTGGTTTAAAAATAACGAGACCCTTGTGGAAGATTCAGGTGAGGATTGCTCCCTTGCTATTATCATTAAAAGGCTTTCTTTCACGGGACTGACTGCTAATTTTCACCATGAAAAGTTTCATTTTGAATTCTTAACAAAAAGAGACATAAAACCAGCAAAATTAAGAATCATAATTTTTTTCCAGGTATTGTTTTGAAAGATAGGAACAAAACACTAACCATCCGTCGAGTGAGGAAAGAAGATGGAGGGCTGTACACCTGCCTTGCATGCAATGTCCTCGGATGCAGTAAAGCAGTGGCTTTTTTTTCAGTGGAAGGTTGGTGTTAGCTTCTTTCCAGATTGTGCATAAAACCTTTAGAATAACTGGAGGAAAACCTACTGGCTATCCTGATGGGAGATCTGAAAATATACTATGAAATTTGTGAAAAGTCCTGACCATTCCTATCAAGCTCAAATTGGGTGCTGTCATAGCTGTCATACCCCAGCTGTTGAGCTGATGCTTTCTTCTCCACTATGCTGCTTAGAGCTTTTCAACAAAAACTGGATCTATCTTACTTGTGGTTGCAAAGAAAACTCTGCCAATCTATATTACATGCATACCCATACAACAGAGCTACGTAAACATGCAGATATCCTGGGGTATCTCTGTTGTGTAGGTAACATAATTGTCATGCTGTTTTTTAGCATAGTATGTTGTACCTTTTAAATTATGTCATTGCTTTCACAGCACCTAAGGAAAACATCGTAAAGACTTTTTGCAGTCTGTTGTGATTGCTGTCCCATTTCAATGAAACAGGTAGTGATTTTGAGTTAGGGGACTCCAGCCTTAGTCCACTACACTCTGAAAGCAGCATTTGTGAGACTCATCTCTCACTTGTTCCAGTCCTTCTGTGGCACACCCAAATACAAGTTGCGATGATAATCAATAAATGGTAGCAAGAGGTTAGTCTGCAGTGTGGGTAGCTGGGACCATGATGGATTTTCCACTAAGAGTTGCAACAAGAAGCTTCAACCTAAAAGCTCCTTGCTCTTGATATCAATACATTTACATACTTTAGTCACTGAGCCCTTTAAAAACCTCTGTCTTTAAAGTCAGGGTGGTTGTCTGATCCATACCGTTAAGGTCATTAAAGCAATATCATGTTATTCTCATAAGTCCCTTTAGGATATTTCGATGTTGTAGGATAAAAATGTTTACATGCGGTGGAAATTATCTGCAAATGACATTGATGTAGATTTCAGCTGATGTGGTCAATATGGCTGGGGCACATCTGTAGAAGTTTGAAATCTGTGTAGAACACACTGTTTCACTCCAAGAAATTTATAGCGCAGCTCGTGGGGGTCCTGCAATGGAGTGTGCTGTTGTGTAGGAAAATCTCTGTGGTGCAAGGGATGAAATACAGGAGCATGATGTGCCAACAGGCTGAAGAAGAGAGCTGCATCTGTGCACTAAAAGGTGTACAAATGGTATCTGCTGGCCACTATTTTACGGGAAAAGGGACATTGTAAATAAGACCCTATTATCATGTGTTCTTGTAGACCCACATTTTTCATGCCCCAGCTGAATGATGTCAGGAGACAAGAGAGAGATTGTTCTCTAGGTCATTCTCACAGCTCTTTATTTTCTATATGATGGTGGTGGTGTTTTGGTAATTAGTTTTTGGTATTCTAAAACAATTATTTCTTTCCAAACTTTGAATTTTACTTTTTTATATTTGCCAAAGGTCCAAACAAGGTCCTTGGAACAAAGCTGATGCTGAGAAATGGGATGGTGTGTAAAACAGCACAAAACTGTAATATTCCAACATAAACCCCCAAGCTTTTTGTTTTGTTTTGCTTTCGTTTCCTTGCTCTATGTTGCAGTTTTAAAACGAACCTTCAGAACAAGGACGTCCATTCTTTACTTTAATGAATGAACAAAACAAATATGCTTCCAACTATCACTCAAATATTCATTTATTTCTTCCCAGGCGCTGAAGAGAAAACAAATCTGGAGCTCATTATCCTCGTTGGCACTGCAGTGATTGCCATGTTCTTCTGGCTGCTTCTTGTAATCATCCTCCGGACCGTTAAGCGGGTAATGAAAAAATTCTCATACTGTCCTATCAGCACTGGTCTTGCATGACAAATGAGAGCTGACTTGAGGCCTTTTGTGTTGCTTCTTTCCATTGTTCTTAAATCAACAGACACATTTTTTCTCTCCATGCCGTAACATTCTTGCCTGGAACCGGGGGTGCAGAAATTTGCTTTTAATTGAACAGGCCCTTGCAAGAGAAAAATGTTTCATCTGGTTCTGTTTATTAAAAAAAAAAAAAAAAAAAAGAGAGACAGAAAAGTGCAAGTAATTAACGATGGTCACACTCATGATGACATGGTGTAGCAAGATGGTAGCCTGGCATTTCTGGGAAGTAATGAAACACTCTAAAGTGAGAAAATGGCATTTTGCCTGCACATTGCCAGCAAAAAACTGTGCAACTGCAACTAATACCATTTTCCAGGCCAACGGAGGGGACATGAAGACTGGATACTTGTCAATCATCATGGACCCTGATGAAGTCCCAATAGACGAGCACTGTGAGCGGCTCCCATATGATGCCAGCAAGTGGGAGTTTCCCAGAGACCGGCTGAAGCTAGGTGAGTTTTCATTGCATGAGCCCGTTAGTGACACTGCAGCCAGCAGTGTGCTGGAGGGTGTTTTGGGTCCTGGCTTGCCATAGGACTGCTCTGCTGCATGATCCCTGGGTGGGCTCTGTGTTCCCATAGGATACGATGCATCCTATCTACATTTTAAGTCCTCTGCTAATTTCTGTCTCATGAACTCATTTTGGAGTAGATTTTTTATTCTACAACTTTTTCCTGCTGTGACAAGTGAATATGTTTGTGTTCTCACTTCAAGGTAAACCTCTTGGACGTGGAGCTTTTGGCCAGGTCATAGAAGCAGATGCGTTTGGGATTGACAAAACTGCTACCTGCAAAACAGTGGCAGTCAAAATGCTTAAAGGTAAAAATAATGACCAGAACTTCAACTTGAATATACAATATAGGGATGTTTGTCAACACTATAACCATTGTACCCATCGTTGTAAAAGTTTAGCTTAATGGCTGTTGTCATGAAGCAATGATTAAAGAAAGTACATGTCTTTTCTTGAGCATTGACAATTGGAGCAATGCAACTGTGGTTTCCTAGCCACTGCTTTATAATTCTACTTAGGTTCAGCAATGTAAAGTTTCTCCTGCAATCAATTTTCACATGTCCATTTTTTGCCTTATGCATCCTTGTTGGAAGCTTTCTGCAAGTCTCAAGACAATGGCTTAGGCACACTCCAAACTGAGCTGTAGTTTGGAATAGCTTTCTCCTCACTTTAAATCATATTATACGGCCTCACATTTGCCACAGGGAAGTTGAAATGTGTGGTTCCCAGACACATAGTTCATAAAGAAGACATAATGGGGCAGCAAAACGAGGCTGCCAGCAGCTGAGGGCTGCATTCCACAGCATGCTGTACTGGCATAGCTGACACAGCCTACCAGCCAACAAGGCTCCTCACTTGATGGGCTGGATAAATAACAGAATAGAATGGGGAGGAACAAAACCTTTCTTTCTGTGATGCTCCTGACCTGTGTTGCTTTACTTCTGCAGAAGGGGCAACCCATAGTGAGCACAGAGCACTCATGTCAGAGCTGAAGATACTCATTCATATTGGCCATCATCTCAATGTTGTCAATTTACTTGGAGCCTGCACAAAGCCAGGAGGTGAGTGACCTCTTAGTGGGTGAGAAGGTGCTAATGACAGCCCCATTTCTTCAGTTTCTGCTGCACGGACAGTTGAAATTCAAAATTAAGGATTGGAAAGAGTAGTTCCTGCTAATAACAACAACAAAAAATCTGGTAAGAGTGAGCAGTCTAGAGGTGGAATAAAGGCAGAATAAGAGTGGAGTAAGGGCCATGCAACTCCACCCCTTAGTTGTTCTATCACTCTGCTTTTCAGTACTTGAGATCCACCTTTGTAATGGACAGCTCATGTGTAACAGACTTCAGAGCTGAGTCTAATACCAGATTTAACAAGTAACTCCTACTCTTGTCACCAGCTACAGGGTGACAGCATGTTGGAACTTCCCCTCTCTGTCTTTGGATGGGCTGTTGGTGCCTACATGTGTTTGTGTAGGAGGGGAGATTGCAATTTGGAGTCCAGCTCTGGGTGGATGAACCTATTTCACTTTATAATCAGAGACAGATGTTTTGTTTAGCAAATCCAGTACTACAAACTAATTTGGAAGAAATTCAATGTAAAGTAACTCAGTGATAATTTTTCAAGGAAGCTGACTTGTTGGCTTACTGTGGGATGAAAATTTAATTTGTGAAATTCCATGACAGAAGTCAGTAGTTGAAGGAAACATAATCCATAAATATTTATTTCCTTTTTTATTCCATAATAAAATAGATATGGCCAGCATGTGGAACCTAAGATGGAAATTTATCACCATAGCATATGCCTATATGAAGTAAATTTGAACATGAAATAACCTATTTAGGTTGTACATTAAGGCATCTATGTCCTAGTTCTGATTCTTGTTTTGAAAACAAGATTCCTGTTTTAAATTTTTAGTACTTTAACCACCTGTAGAAAAATGCATGGATAATTGCATGTGTATTTTATTGCAGAGATTAATTGCACTGAAGTTCATTCAAATATTTATGTTGCATCCTTACAATGTCAATTAACTTGGGCTGTTAGTGGCACTTCAAATATAACCACACCACTATACTTTTTGACATATTAAATTAGGCCCATGATTTTCAAATATATCTGCTTTGTTTTTTCCCTTTAAACAGCAGAAAAAATTGAATAGTTTTGGTGCTTTGATTAGATTATTTTTAATACTGATATTTTTTAAAACCTCTGGCTATTGAACTATTTGCATTTCTAGCCAGAATTTATGCTGTGAGATAAGGTGGGATATAAATGGTCTAATGAATTGCTTTATGTGTTGTACAGGTCCACTCATGGTGATTGTGGAATATTGCAAATTTGGAAATCTGTCAGCTTACCTACGGAGCAAGAGGAGTGAATTTGTCCCGTACAAGGTGAGGAGTCAAGGTTAACAGTGAAATGTTTGGTCTGGTGGGTTTTTTCCATGCACAATGTTTCTTTCTCTAGTGCAGATTGAAGCAGCAGTCCCTGGGGACTCTGAATGTCTTAGTACTTCTCATGGGAATGAGAGATGGCAAAGACATCAGAGGTCATTTAGTCTTTCCCCTGGCCCCTGCAATGTAGCTGTTTTGTTATTGTTAGCTTAAAATGTGCAAAGGAACTGGGCTTCCACTATTTCCTTTGGCAGACTATTCTACACTTGGCTGTATCTTTCAGGAAGTTTTTTCTGATAATCAGCCTGAATTTTTTCCTTTCTTAGTTAAGCTCCAGACCACCTTAAATAACTGCACTCCTTGCTTAGTGTATATGTCCATCAGATATCCATAGGTATCTGTCACATCATTATCTGTTCTACGGTCCCCTTGGCTCATTGCTGAATGAGGCTATACATTTCTTCTGCTGTTAATAGTTATGTATAATTGATGTAGCTCATGGGAATGAGCTTACATTCAGCTTTTCACCTCCTGGGTCCTTTGCAAAAAGGAGCTCCATCACAGCACCCCTTCTGCACCCTGATTTGAAAGAAGTGGGAAGGTGGAGACTAGCATTTTCAAACTCATTTCTGGGCACCTCTGAGAGGAGTCTTATTTCTGGAGAGCATCCATCTGGAGGATCCATGCCCTGTGAGGGTCAGATTGCTGTATGAAGAACTTGGCTGTGCGTAGCCAGCACTCAGGGTCACTGTGGGGACCCTGCACATTTCCATCCACAGCCAAGAGGGAGGCCTCTGGGTTGTACTCTCCCATATTGGTAGACTTGAGTTTTTCTGCAGCTGCTGTGTTTAGATCAGAGCTTCTTCCCACTGCTTGTTGGTTCTCCAGGGGGTTATTTTTCTTTATCCTTGGAGACATTGTTGACTATTTTATATTGGCAAAGGCAACTCGCTGCATCTTGTGAGGTAAAAAGATAAACAAATATCTGAGAGGCCTTGAAGGAAGAGACAGGGTTTCATGAGAGTGCTGACTCTTGCTTACACAAGCAGTGGGAATGGGATTTGGCAGTGTCAAAAAAACAGCCCTGCCAGGGAAAAAATCACCAAACCAAAGCAGGAGAAAATGGAAATGTTTTGGATGACACCTGTGGGGCTGGATTCCTTCCTCGAGGCATGCACTGCCTTAGGGGAAGAAGGAAATACGTCAAATTTTGATGGTTGTTAGGGTTTTGGCCAAGGTAGAGGTTTAGCAGAAGGACCTTTGCAGCAGCAGGAGGTAAAGCCATAGCATTACAGAGAGGCTGGAATGTATGAGAGGGTTTGGCAGCATCCATCCTCGTGTGTTTCACAAGTGGGGGGCACCAGGGGCTGAGGACGCCAACTCCTCAGTGTGCATTTAGTCCCTGGCATGTGGAGATGTTGCTAGGGTTTGGCTGGGAGGTATGAAAGCAGGAGAAAGCTGTGGTGTGGAGTGGCAGAGGGTGCTCCAGCTGGTGAACCTGCATGGCCGTGGCTTGGATTTTGCTGGTACTGTCAGTGCACCAGCCCGGTGCCCCTGCCAGAGCTGGCTTGGAGCAGAGCAGCTGATCATGCCTTCACTGGGTTGTTCTCCCTGCCTTCCCTGGTGACCTTGGCACAGACCATAGGGAACATCACTGCCTCTCCAGCAGAAGCTTCTGGCATGCCTTCAGCTTCTGCTTTTTCTCACCCTCCCCTCATATTTCTAGACCAAATGTGCCAGATTTCGGCAGGGGAAAGAGAACTACGTTGGTGATGTTTCTTCTGACCTGAAGCAACGGCTGGACAGCATCACGAGCAGCCAGAGCTCAGCAAGCTCTGGCTTTGTGGAGGAGCGGTCCCTGAGTGATGTGGAAGAGGAGGATGGTAGGGTACATCTTCTTCTGGTGTTGGAGCATGTGTCATTGGTGGGGCTGATGACATTGGGGACTGTGTGATTTCTGAAGCTCCCTCAAAACTGCGTATGAGGTATTCTCTGGAAGACCAAAGTTCCTGAGCTATGGATTAGATAGATCAGCATCTAGATCAGCATCCCAAACCCCTCAGCACAATCTCAGATAATTTCCTGTATGAAAAAGGTCTGTTTTTAGTGTGAAGCCTTTTGAAGATATGTCTGCTTAATGCCCCAATATTTTCAGGGGAAACTGCAGAGTACAAACTCCAAAGCCAGTGCAGAAAGGGATGCACCAGCATGCTAACTGAATTTCTGTAATGTTTACCCAGAAGTTAAATACTGTGAAATGCTATTTGATTCACTGCTTATTAGCAGAGAGCTTGCTTTGCCTTCCCTCTGCCCAGGTGGTCTGTCAGGAACAGGAAGCCTGAATTACCCACTCATTCAAAGCCTCCCCAGGATGCGCATATCCTCCACAGTGATTTCACTGATGCATTTGCCATGTTCTCCTTTGGCAGATGCAGCATAAAATGCTCAGTGCTGCCATTTCAGAGACTGCAAATTTCACCTAGGGGTGGGATCAGACTGGTTGGGAGGAAAGCCATAGCTCTACTACCTGTACCTCTACTGCTACTAAAAATCATTTAATGCAAAGAAAACGTCAGTATGTGAACTGGGGGAATGGTCTTGCAGTTTCAATCTAATAGGTAATATCACACATGCACTCCATGCATTTCCACACCATCTTGGTCCTTTTCCAGTACTCCCTGATGTAAAAATTGACCCTCTGAGCTGGGATGTTACAAGAAGTATGTAGACCTGAAGCAGCCCTTACAGTGAATGTTTTAGCCACCGGTGTTGTAGTTCTTGGTAGATGTCTGCTTAAAATCAAAAGCTGAACAAAATCACAGAGTTGTTTATTTCAGCAGGAGATAAATGCCTAGTATCTTTGGGTATTTGAATACATTATTCCTCCAGGTCACTAGATGATGAGGTTAGGGCTCTTCCACATTAAATTAGCAGGGCTTTTTGCCAAATTGAAATCTTTCTCCCTGTCGTATATTCTTTCTTTATAAAAGACTAGGTGGGGGCTCCCTCTCCTTGGTTTCTAAATTCATCTGCTGAAACCACAGAAGGCTTTACTGTCCTAGGAACTTGTGAGCTGGGTTTCAGTTGTTTTTCTTTTGGGATTGTTTCACAAATCTTTCCTCTGGAAATAAGCAAGGAGGCATAGGGTATAACCCATCATCTCAAAGTTTATTTTGCACAAGACTAGTTTGATGTAAAATGGGTTGTTGGTGATAATTATATAACTAAAAAAAGTGCTTGATTTGCTCTTCCAGTCCAGTGTGGCATAAGGTTTGAATGGACTTTTACCTAACGAGCAGTTATTGGTGAAATCAGTGTCAAAGGGCATGTTTGACTGTCACCTGATTCTTTGCAGCTGGTCCTGAAGACCTTTGCAAGAACCCTTTGACCATGGAGGACCTCATCTGTTATAGCTTCCAGGTGGCGAGAGGAATGGAGTTCTTGGCTTCACGCAAAGTAAGGAACTTCTCAGGAAGAGTGGCATGTTATTTATTTGACTGCAGGAAGTAATGCTGTAGGTCTATAGAAGGAAACAGCATGTTCATCTTTGGACTGGCAGCCATCCGCAACATTTTCTTTTTGCTCTAAGACATACCCAAATCATTAATACTACAGAGTGAAACAGCCCATGCATTTATTGACACAAGTGTTAGTGATCTGTATAAGGTTTATGGGCCACTGGTTCATAGAAGAATGGTTAAGTGGTTGGAGGAAGGGAACTAAGGACAATTAAAGGAATTAGGGACAAATCCCTGGTAACAGGAAGTTGAACGAGAGTAAAGGATTTTGCTCTGGGGTGTGTTGCTTGTATTTTGTGTACTGGGATTGGAAGGGCAATGTGAGAAGAGACAATACTCAGCTATGAAATTTCATGGATTACTCCTTGGAGAATCTCTTGCCAAGGACAGCTTGACAGTCAATGGCACCTCACCTGCATTTTGACCTTCTAGAAGTATTTTTCTGTGGTTTGAGCCTAAATTTGTAGAGCACATGTTTCAAAGGGTGACAATTCAGTAAGAGTGAAGAATTGCCTGCAGCTGTATAGAAACAACGTTGAAATGGGAAAAGAAAATAGAAGCAGGAAATACAACTGCTCTAGAGTGCAGGCTAGATGTTCAAGAACAGACTTCACTCTTTTTCTAAAAAACATGCTTTTGTCTGCCTTTCATATGCATCCCAATTGATGTGCAAATGTAAAAATACCTGTTTACAGAATCTGCAGTTTCAATCCACAGTAGAAACAAATCTGTGGCCACTTTCAGAGCCTGATTTTTTTTACTTTAGGCTATTGAGGCTTGAATTTTGAAGTGTTTGGGTTGTTAACTAAGCAGTTGTTCTGCATAGGTAGAGATGTGGACTTCTTTCTCTGTAGTAAAGATTAGTTTGTGTTGGAATCAAGTCAGCATTTTAGTGTGGTGTTTTCCAGAGAAATAGTGGAGTACACAGTTTTGAGTGAACCTAAGTAAATCTAAAGGTAATCAGATCTGAACCTGTTTTGTGTCAGCTTCTTAGGATAATTAATTAGCTAACTTCAAAGGCCCACTCTGCACAGTGGATAAACAGATGTATGTTTGGACTTGGGAACACAAGTCTCCTTGAGCCAAATCAGTTGTGACCATCAAAAAAGCACTTAAAATCAGCAACTGTTGATGCTGAGGTTTCTTTTTCTTAAAAGGTTTTAAGAATTATCTGGCCTTTGAGGGTAGGAGAGCACATATGTGAAAAAGATCAGCCCTGTGGACAGAGCTGTGACGACAGGCAGCATATGAAGTTGTTTACTTCTCTTTGCAGTGCATCCACAGGGACCTGGCTGCTCGTAATATCCTCTTGTCAGACAATAATGTGGTAAAAATCTGTGATTTTGGTTTGGCTCGAGACATCTACAAAGACCCAGATTACGTCAGGAAAGGAGATGTAAGTTTCAGATTACCTGTTTGATAGAGAATTAATATGAAATCAAGAATTCTTTTTTCCCTTAAAGAGATTTTTGGAAACTCAGTGTTTTGCTAAACTGTGATACCATTTTGTTTATGAAAATGCTTTTAGGCCAGACTGCCCCTAAAATGGATGGCACCGGAAACCATTTTTGATAGAGTATATACCATTCAGAGTGATGTATGGTCCTTTGGAGTTCTGCTGTGGGAAATATTTTCATTAGGTGAGTCATTTTAATTTTACTGAGCCATCTCTAAACAAGAGTCTGAAGAAAACAGTCAAAGTGCTCTTGGATGTTCTGCAGCATTTTCTTTTTACTTCTTGAAAAATTCCTATATATTTTCCATAAAAATAAATTAGTCAAATTTTCTTTAAAATGCAAATGTAGGAACATAGGCTTTGAAATGCTTCTTCATGCAATTTCAGTATGAGATGATGAACCTCATTTACTCAGTCAGTTGCTGTTTCCATTATATAAATAAATTGTTTACACATCCAAATATACCAAATTGTCTTATTAACAGAAACAAGTTATTTGCTTGAAAATGAATCCCAAAATTTAAGAGTCTAATGCATTAAAATAACTGTTGCTTTCATTTTAGGCGCATCACCGTACCCTGGAGTGAAAATTGATGAGGAATTTTGCAGAAGACTGAAAGAAGGAACGAGAATGAGAGCACCAGACTATACAACACCAGAAATGTGAGAAACTGTTCTTCCATCTACCCACATTTACCCCACATATACTACTAGTAGGTGCAGGAGCAAGCAATAGGTGCTGTTTTCTTTACGCTGGTATTTTAATTGGTTTTGTCATTCCAGGTACCAAACAATGTTAGATTGCTGGCATGGAGATCCTAAGCAGAGACCAACTTTTTCAGAGCTGGTGGAGCACCTGGGGAATCTGCTGCAAGCCAATGTCCGTCAGGTAGGTGAACTGTATTCTCTGGTTGCTAAAACCACTGCCTGAATCTGTCCTGTCCTGCCAGCCATCACAGCATTCCATAGTGGGTGCTGTCTGCTGGAGCTGTCAGGGAGCCTTCTACTGCTCCCATTACTGACCAGCAGTTGAGTCCCTGACTAGCAGAGAATGACTTGTGGTGTAAAGATCCCAGAGGTTGTGTTGTGGTAACCAAAAGCCACTCTGCCCTTCCAGCAAAGCTTCCCATGACACTACTGCTGTCTTTCCTGGGGAGTTGTTGGCTTGGGCTCAGTTCCCTGCTCTGCTGCTGATTTCTCTGCAGGCTGCAGACACATTCCAGCAGGTAGCTCCTGTTGATCTTACTGTGCCAAAGATGGTTATCTTAGTGTGTGTGAGGGTGTGGGCTGCAATGCTTTTACTGGCTGTCCTGGAAAACAAGGATACAAGAATTTCATTGCCTGTGAGCAGCTCCATGCAAATTAATGTATTAAGGCATGACCTGTGTGCAGGCATTGCAGTAAGAGAGCCCACTGAGACCAGGTGGGGACATGGGCCTCCCTTCCAAGCTCTCCATCTTGTGGCTTCCTCTGCAGTTACTACAGAAGTGGGCAAGGCCAGGGCCATAGATGTAAGCCCACTAAATGAAGGAGGATGGATTTGGCTGTGTGGTCCCTATTATACAGACTCTCCCTTTCTAATCTCTCTGTGAGGATGGGAATTACACTGCCCTTCTAGACTTCATCAGATTCATTTTCTTTGTGGAATTGGGATTTAAATATTACTAAAATGTACTTTTCTTTTTTCAAAGACATCAATAAAAGTCCAGTTTATACATTATGTTACAGTATATCATACAAAGATCTATTTTAAAAAAAAATTAAAACTACTTAGAAGTGGTTCTTATTAATCTTCCTTCTTTTGATGTAGCTGCTCCTGCAAAGGTGGTATACTGTTCATAGTTTAATAAAACACCACGCATTCTCCAAGTACGTGCATGTATCTGTTTATGTCTGTGTGTCTCTGTAGCCTATTTTATTTTTGTGTTTCTTTCACTGCATTCTACAGGATGGTAAAGACTACGTTGTCCTTCCTTTGTCAGTATCATTGAATATGGAAGAGGATTCAGGTCTCTCTCTCCCAACTTCACCTGCTTCCTGCAGGGAGGAAGAGGAAGTCTGTGATCCTAAATTCCATTATGACAACACAGCAGGAATTAGGTATATTATATGGTGGACATCCTACTGGGGCCTATGGGAAGGTGTTGTTCTTGTTGGGGGAAGGGAAAATTAAAGGAAGAGACTTCAGCTGCCTGGTCCATATTTAACCTTCTCCACAGGGATAAGAAGGAATTTGTAAAGCTTATGTAGGCAAAAGCTAGTTTCTTACCTTCCCAGTTAGTGATGTTTAAATTTATTTTTAATGTTGCTACCCTTTCAAGACTTAGTATTCTCATTCAAAAGCAAACAAAAAAGCAAAACCCATGAAAATAGCTTATTCGTTTTTTAAGAACCAGAACATATAGAAGGTTTTACTGGTCCAATTCAGTTGTGTTTGCAGTGTTCTTGTGTTGCAGCTGCCAAGAATATTAATGGTGAGAGATCTATCATTAATAACCTTTCTGGCATTTCTCCTTCTAAAATGAAACATTGAAAAGTAGCTCATGAATTGATAGCCAAGAGGAAAATGACATAAATAGTGCTGTCACTGTTTTTTGTCCAGTGCTTGCTTCTGGGGGGCTCCCAGGGCATCCACAATGGTAGATGCTGTTGGGTATCTATATATCTATATATCTATATATATATATCTATATATCTATATCTATATATATGGCAGAGGTGACTTTCCAGTAAGGAGGTTGTACTAATGCACTTCAGGGGCTTATGTTGGACCCTTTGAGGACCTCTGGCATGAGATGTAAGGGAGAAAGGCATTTTCTCATGCAGTGCAGCCACTGAGGTGGCGGGAGCCCTGGGTTGTTCAATGCAGTAGTCTCAGAAGAAGGAGGGTAGAAAGAGATGGATGTGACCCATCAGGGTTAAGAGGGACTCTGTGGGCTGGTTTCATGTGGTTTCCATGAAGGAGAGCTCCCTGCCTCACTGCTTGTATCATACTCCCCACAGACAGAGCTCCCAATGCTTTGGGGTGCAGCAGGATAACATTTTTATGTGGTCCTAGAAAAGACTACATAGGCACAATGCATTTCACACTCCAGTTTAACTTATGATCCTGCACTTCAGTTCTCAACCCCATGTTTTAGTTGTGGAGCAGTTCAAACTATAAATGTTTAAAAGACAAAAAAAGCATGATTTAACATTTATTTTTCTGCTTTTAATACTTCCTATATGGCTTTTCCTGGTCCCCATTTCCTGTTATGACAAAAATACTCAGTTGACTTTTTAAGGAGACTTTGAACCTCTTTGTCTTGCCTTACATTGTGACAGGATTGTGAAAGCATTTGTGGCAGCCATGCTAGGAGAGGCAAAGTGTGGAGGTTAAGTCATGCTTAGGGGCTTTATTCTTATGTTCTGGTAGCTGAAAATGATTTTGTAGGCATGGATCTTGCTATACAGGTAGTAGAAAAGATTGATCTGTTCAAAGGTGTCTTTTTCAATCTTCACAAATGTAGTAACTATGAAAAAATATAATCTCTAAATCAAAGCTGGAGGAGGATAGCAAGCACAGGGGAAACATGGAGAATATTAAAGAATATTTAGATTGCTGATATAAATTAAAATCAGCGGGACCTCCTAACATCTGCCATATTTGGCTTAGGAAATAGATGTGCAATTTCTGAACCTTGAAAGATTGTCATTAAAAACAGTCAGGTGAGGTACAGAGGAGTTAGTGTAAAGCATAAAGATAATACCTACTCTTAGAAAGAACAGAAAAAGTGTAATTCTGCAATCAGTTTAATTTGAATTCTAGGAGCAGTCCTGGAATAAACATCCAGATGAATAATGGTAAATGCCTACAGGAAAACAAATTAACTACAAATGGCCAGCATGGATTTGCAAGAACAAATCAAGTCAAAATAACCTAAATTTTATTTTTAGGGGGAATAATTGACCTGGATGATAGCAGAGAAGATGCATTTTGATGCATCTACAACAACTCTTGTAGGCTGGCTCTTGTCTGGGCTGAACAGAGGCGGGTCTCCCATACTCTGTGCCTATGCAGACGTTAAATGCAGACACATAGGGAGCCTCCAAACTTAGAAGGCAAGTTGTGGAATGAACTTCTAGTTGTACAGGATCAGGTTGTCCAGGAGGGTGCACGGACTAGATTGTCCGTTTGATGGTTTTGGTCCTGGAAGTGTTGGATGGGAAAAAAATTGTATACCCCTGCAGAGGAGCAGAAGACATGGCCAGTGCAGAGAGCTTGAAAGAGCTGGTTTTGTTAAGTTTAGGAAGAGAAAATGGAGAGGGAACTTAGTAACAGTTTTCAGTATATGAAAATTTGCTCCTAAGAGCAAATAACTCCTAAGAGTTAAATAACTGTTCTGTATCCCCAGCATTAGGACAAGTTTTATTTGAGCAAATACTTAGGTTTAATATTTGAAAAACATTTTAAAGTGTGACTGAACTCCTGAGCGGGCTACTCAAGGAACTTGTAAATCACCACCAATTTAAATAAATGTCTATTGGAGATAAGCAGGATTCAGCATAGCTAGACTCAAAGCTGGGAAAAGGCATGAATGATGCTCTTAATAGTCGCCAGCTTTGCACTTCAAGTGGATGCAGGTTACTCTTCTAGCTCCATGGCTTTTCCTTTATTAGCTGTTAAGAACATAAATTTGCCCTGTTTAACTGGGATACCGTCCATTTCATTCCATATTCACTTAGGCAGAAAGCTGAGGGTGCCGTTTTGTTTGCTGTATTAGTACCTCCATGAAAGTCAATTTTATTTTTTTGCCCAATATTTTTTATGGATGTCATCCTGAACCAGAGGGCTTCTTTTGGAGAAGAGTCTTCAAGAGAGATTTAGCACTCCCTGTCCTGATCCCCACAGCTTAAGGGCAGCAGTGTGCTGACGCTGCTGTTGTTGTCCTAGGTCCAGCCAGGGGTCTCAGAAGTGCAGTCCAAAGGAAGAGACACATGTCTGTGCTCCAGGCTTCTCTGTTTATTATAATTCTAAGCAAAGCTCGCAGGAAGTGTAACTGAGGAAAGAAGCTGTTTTCTCAAAGCCATTTCTTAGAATTTGCTCAGAGATCAATATTGTCAGGAGCAAAAGGTCAGAAATATGCCACTTTCTAGGCTGTTCATCCCTTTCAATAAATAGATATTTTGGAGTTTGCATAATATGTTTTGACAAAAGGATTAAGTTCTCTGAAGAGAGATAAAAGGATTCTGATATCATTGTGCTGTTTGCAGCCAAGTTGTGGATAGTGGAAACAAATTTTTTTTATTTTGTTTTCTTTGCAGTCAGTACCGACAAGGTAGCAAGAGAAAAAGCCGTCCTGTGAGCGTGAAAACATTTGAAGATGTCCCACTGGTAACCACCGTAAAGGTTGTTCAGGAGGTGGGTTTGTCCGTTTATACATACTTTCCTTCTGTTGATACTTTTTTTTTTGTGTTTGTGATCTTTTTCCATTTAATGCATTTTTAACACCTTTGCAGGAAAACCAGACAGATAGTGGGATGATTCTTGCATCTGAAGAGCTGAAGGCATTGGAAGAGAGTGAAAAACAAGTGAAAATACCCTTTAGGTAAGGCTCGGGCTGCACATGGGATTGAATATGACCTTTTACTGCAGTATGTCAGAAGACTGATTGGTTTGTAAAATTGTTTGGAAGACAAAATCTTTTCTTAAAGTATTTTCAAAAATAGAAAGCAAAATTGTGCCTGGTGTGCCTGGTCATCTGCATTTGTTATTAGGAGAGAGGAAGTAATGCAGCTTTTGGAAGCCTCAGTCAGCACCCAAAAAGGACTTGTATTTATCAGCTGCAATAGCATCAACCACCCCTCGAAGGTGCTGAGCTGGTGCACATGAGGACCTGTCTGAACTGGTGAACAGCTCTTGGTTTTTTGCTGGCCTTTTTTTTTTTTTTTTTTTTTTTTAATAGCTGACACTTAAGTTCTCAGGATGTACCTGGGTGTATTTTCAGAGCATTGTACAGGGGTTTAATTGTGCAGTTCACAGGAAGCACAGTGGCATTCATAGAGCTGAAACCTTGCGTATGCTCTCTGAGATCTTCTCAGGAATTTTTTTTCCAGGACATCTTCAGCGCAGTTGAAGGTATACTGCAGTTACAATTGCACCACAGCTGAAGTTAAGCCTCTAAAAGCTTTCTCTCCATTTCGTCTGCAGTCGCAATCTAGCTTGCAACTTGTATCATCATAAAACTAAAAATCTTTTTCATGCGTTAGTGAAGTTAGGGCATGAAAAGGTCTCTCCTTATAATCAAATGCATGTTTAAAAGGGCTTGTAGCCAGGTTTGAGTACAGCCTTTTGCTTTGGTTGTTGCTGTGATGGAAAGCAGCTGCCACCCAGAGTCTCCCACCTGCCCTCCGGAAGACAGCCCCCACAGCTTGCTCAGCCCTGTTTCTGATTGTTTTTTGCAGCACGCTGGTGCCCAGCAAGAGTAACGAATCTGTCATGTCGGAAGCCTCCAACCAGACAAGTGGGTACCAGTCAGGATACCACTCGGATGACATGGACACCACCGTCTACTCCAGTGAGGAAACTGAACTCTTGTGTGCCCAGGAGGTTTCGCCCCCGCTCTGCCGCGCTCATGGGCTCCCCTACGAGAGCCCCGCGCCACTCTAGGGTGAAGCTGGCAGCTCCAGCTCCCCCTGGGGTGTGCCTTCATTGCCTGGGCTGGTGGTATTCAGGTTTGATGTATTGAAAGACAGCATCCATGGGGCTAAGGGAAGACATTTATATTTCCTGAAGATGATGCAGAAGCATCTGGCAGCAGAACTGCGCCATGCCAGGCTGGGGTTCTTTCCTCAAGAGACGCTGGTGGCTGAGGGTGCAAAGCCCTGGCCGTGGTATGTGGGCTGTGCCAACCCCGTGGCAGAGGCTGAGCCTGGTGATGTCGAGCATCTGCCTGATGCAGGCAGCATCATGGCATTCAACTTAACTGTTTCTGCTTGTACGAAAAAATGACACATCCCTGCCTTTGTGGGTTTTTTTTGCTTGTTTGTTTTTCCCCTTGTGGCTGGACTCCAGGAAGGAAACAGCACAGCACTGGCTTCTTGTTTCTCAGAGTTATTCCTTGCTTGTACCTTCACAAACAAAAAAAGGAACCTCCAGCTCAAGGCTCTGGCACTCTGATGGCCTGAGACTAAACATAGGCTGGGCTAAATATAGGCGGGGGTGATGGTCTCTGTCCTTGGCAGAGGAAAAAGGCTGCTGTACAAGTCCTTGTGAGCTGCATTTTCTCAGTGAAGTTGGTTAGTAGGGAGAAGGCAGAGCATTGAGCCAAGTGAGGGGACTCAAATAGCAGGGCCATGCCTGACCTCTGTGGATGGCTCTACTCCATTTTCATCCCCAGCACCCTCACTCATGCCAGGTGCCTACCTGCCTGAGCTGCCTGAAACTGCTGCAGAAAATACTCCCCTCCGCTCAGATCACCACTTGGGCAGCCTCTGCAACAGGTAGAAAAGGCAATGGCATTTACCCTAGGACCACAGGAAGCACAGTGGTTCTGATAGGGCATCCTAAGTGCACCCTTCTCATCTCATTCCCCCTCCCTCAGATTTAGGTCTGACTCTTTCACTTTGAAAACTCAAAGTCTGTTTGCAGTGGCAGATATCTCAGTTTATGTAGCCTTGGGAATCCGTGACTGGTTTCATGGCAGCTCCGACCTTCTCCGAGTGATGAAACTGTGCCTAATTGTTGGACAACTTCTTACCTGTGCTCTTGTAGTCCCAGAACTCTATTGATAGACACAATGAGGACCACAAGATTTTAAAATGTAAAGCTATTTCTACTGAGTTCTTTTTGTATTTTTATAAGTATTTTTTTGTTTGTACTTACTATAATGTCAAATGCTGGGAACCACGAATATAAGGCATATACAGTATTTATAGCCTCTTTATGTAGAAATAAATGTAATATATTAAAATATAAATATATATTATATAACATGTTGTACTATTCACATTTTGTATCAGTGTTCTGTAGCATTGCAAAGGTCAGAATTTTTTAATAGCTAAAACTTTTCACTTTATTAAAAGGGACTGGAAATTCAGAGCTGGGGGTTATAAGTAGGTTTGTTTTCTTTTGTTATACCCTTTCTATTGACAGGAAAGATTCTAAAGTACTACTTTTTTCAAGTCTACAAACATGTAGTAGGCTCCTGTAGTAAGAAACTTCAGAGATTTTTAGCAGTTGGCAATAAATACCTTTAGAGAAATGGCCAGAGGAAGAGACTGCTTGTACAAGCTGAATCTGCTCTGAAAGAGTTTATGTTCATTTGGGGATGATCTAATTGTATTGTGGCTTTTGCCTGGGGAGTGGCATTTTCCCTTAAAGCTTTGTTAATATTTTCCCACTTTTGTTTCTCCTAGCTCACTTCTCACAGACTTAATGTTGTCCCTGCACTTGTACAGTGAAGTCATCCTTTATTTTAAATCTGTACTTAAAGCTCTACCTTTTCCCTTTGTCCAGTTTTTGACTTTCTCTTCTGCACTGCGTAGGCCCTCATTCTCAGGGCAAGGCTGTCCACTGCTGGACATAACAGCTTATGCTAAAAAACAGAGCAAGGGACGTTAAGCCACAAACTGCAGACTTTAATTCAGCTTCTCTTTATTGCATTTTGAAATGAGACAGGCTACTGCGTAGTGAGAACATTTGTCTAGGAAGTGAGAGATCTCACTGCTAAACTCTTCTCAGGAGGAATATGGTACTAATGCCTTCTACACATTACATGCATTACCCATATGCAAGGCTATGGGATGTCAAGCTGGAAATGTTTCTCCATTGGTCCCCCTAAATCTAAAGCATTTTACAGCCAGGAAATCAGGAGCAGGGAGGTCAGACAGAAAAAAAGGGAGGGTCTTCCTAGATCATGTGCAAGGGCTTCTAGGATGGACTTGTATTTTCACATATATATTTGACATTTGTCTTGCTTCCCAGGCAAGAGTCTAGCCGGCAGAGTACGCTCAACAGACAATGCTACATCCTTAAACATCCCTCCTCTGCAACATTTTTCTATATCTTTAATGAAAGTGCTCTTCTGTATATTATTACACACTGGACATAAAATACTAATGCTGGCAGGACCTTGATGAGCCATGTGTTGGAGAGTCCTGAGAGACACTGAGGTGGAGATGGAGATGTGTCATTGATATCCATCTGCCCTAGACCTGCATTCCTCAAGGTTTGGGATGTTCAATTTAGACATCTCATTTTGAAGTTTTTTTCTCTCTCCAGCTTGGTGTAACACATGGTATGTGCCACATACACACCGTCAGATGCTTCCCTGTGTGTTCACAGTACCTCTAAAACAACCTCCCAGCACAATGCAGGCTAATGAAGTTTCAAGACGTAGCCACGTCAGTGACAAAGTTCACACTTACAATCCTTGTCAGCCAACTAAACTCTCTTCTGAGTCCAAATAGTTTTAAATATGCCTGGAAAATGTGGCAACTAGCACACACCTGCTTTAGGAAAGGAAATTAGTTTCTAAAAAAATAATCAACCCAAACCATATATTCACTGTCAGAAGCATTCTATAAATGTGTTTATACATTTGGCATCCAGTAACACAATTCTTTTCTTAAACCATGGCCATTACATCCTTTAAAACACCTGGACTTTTTGTTGTATTCTGTATACAGCACATTCAGCTAAACGTTAGCTATGCCACATCTGTCTTTGAGATGCTTTAAATTCCAAAAAGGATATTTTCAATGAAACAACAGACATAATGCACAGATTTGCAAACGCCTCGCAAAGCAGTCCCAGCTTTATCTCTATCCTGCAGCCATACAGCAAAGTGTCAACATTTGGATCAGCATCCTTATCCATGAAATTCAGCCTGGACCTGAGCCAAATGAGCTACAATAAATAGAAGGGACACGTATGAAATTATGTATCCAAACATATCACTGCGAGCAGTGATGGGATTGACTCATCTTGCTCAGAGGAACTGCCAGAGCTGGTGGGTTAGGATGTGAGGAATTAAGCACAGACATGCCAGAAACAGGCAGTTTCAGGGCTTGGAGATGGCTCATGTCAGCTCTTATCAACATAAACACAGCTCACCTGAAGAATGCGGGGGTGTTCAAGCATGGTAGGTAGGTCCTTCTCCCTGCAAAAGATACTGTAAAATGTATCTCATCATTTGCATGGAAATATCTTGGCAAATCCAGTCCTTGCCTAAGTTCTTATTAATGCATCTCCAATTGCAAACAAGTGCTTTTCACATGAGAATAAAAGTGTTAGGATGATGCTCCATGTTTTCAGATGTGGTCGGCCTGAAAGACCATGCCTGGAAACTTTTGGGACAGAGTGCTAATTAATTCTAAAAGCAGTGTGTGACTATAATCACTACAATCACTACAATCGCAGAGCTGTTGACATTGGGGACAAAAATTTCCTCTTCATGGCATCTCTTTTTACGGTTCCAAGGCTGGAAAACATAACTGGG
The DNA here is from genome assembly GCA_027886175.1 of Phylloscopus collybita. Taxonomy (NCBI): domain Eukaryota; kingdom Metazoa; phylum Chordata; class Aves; order Passeriformes; family Phylloscopidae; genus Phylloscopus; species Phylloscopus collybita. The sequence goes on along the minus strand of JAJNNQ010000009.1, from coordinate 25,755,732 downwards.
CAGCGTGGATAGCCTCCAGATATAAAGCTGGAATTTGCTATTTTTATGCAAAACATTCCCAAACCATGAATCATCTGAGGTTTCCCCTCATTACTGATACTTGAGCACACACCCTGTGTTACCTTGCAGTATGGGACCTCTCAAAGCAACAGCAAGGGCAAGGAAAAACAAAGTTAACTTTTGTTCTTTCTAATTGACAAATTTATTAGGGACAGAAATTAACCAACAAAGACCTTTTCTTTGGACTTCAGCCCTGCCTTTTTATTCTGCCTGGCTGAGTGTTGCATTCTGTGTTGTAATAAATGTCCTCAGCTCCTCAACCCCTGACATTCAGGCTGATTAAGTCCCAGAAGGTCATTGGGAAACATAGCAGGAGCTTGTAACATATGGTGCTGATAAACATCTCGGCATCAGAGATAAGGAGCTGCTCAATGTAATCTTAGGAAGCTCAGGTTTTGTTGCCATAAAACTGTACAATGTAAAGCCTAATCCCTACACAGGTTTAATTAGCTGTTAAACATATCAGATTCATGATGAAGGGTGCTCTGGTTACCTAGACATTGTTCACTGGCTGCCACCGGTTGGTTCAAATGTGAAGTATCTCTGCCCTGCAGCTTGTTAGGATGACTTGTTATGGTGAATGATTACTGCTCTGTAAGTTTTGGGGCAGACTAGGGGGGAAATGAATTCAATTTCCAGACCCGTCTGTAACATCAGACACAGCCTCTGGTGCCAGGTAAAATGGCAGTGCTATGGAGTTTCCTAAGTCCTGATCAAAAAAAGACTTTCTCAAAAGGTGGAACATATGAAATTAAATTAAATTATCTTTTCCAAGGAGAGCTAAATCTGTTCACCGTCCTGCAAAGCTGTTTCCCTGGGCTCCATACTCTTTCAGTATAGTCATGCTAAGTGGTGTGAAGAGCAATGGTTTCACAAAGAGAGTTTAGTTTATTTCTCTTGGTCTGTTTTCACACTAGAGTCAGAAGCATGATTGTCTCACTCATTGTAAAGAGACATAAGGTAGTTTTCATCCTGCCCAGCTAAGCAGCAGTACCAGTGAGGGTTTGGCAGCCTGGACTTCTGCTTGGCCCAGCATCGCCCATTACAGCGATGGCCCCATGACAGTGGGGCACACAGCAAAGTCTGTGCTGCTGGCACCAAGCTCAGTAGCAGGAATTCAGCCACAGGGTAACCTCTGTATGTGCTGAAGTCACACCTTCAACTGCAGCATCTCCCCATTTGGGAATAACCAGAGGAATGCAAGTCTTGTCTGGTTGCTGGAATTTCTTGCAATTCTTGGTGTATTCCACTGCCCCGTCGTGTCACGTACTGCAGCAGCAAAGGTCATCTCTCATGTTTCACCTCTATCAGACACATTTGAGGCTGAAGATGGCACGTTGTTTTCCACCACTTATTCCCTGTGTACCAGTCCCTGGTTAACTCTGCAGCTGATGGGGCCCAGCAGGCAGCAGTGGCCTTGGTTTTGGGACTGACACTCTGCCTAGGTTTGGCAGTGCTGCATTGCATGGAACAGGGGAGAGGAGCCAAAACCTGAAAGTTTTAATAATTGTGTATATCCTTTTCAAATATGCATAGGTCCTGGAGAGTTGTGCTTTGGCTACAGGAATTGAGGAAGAACAAAGGGGTTTTGCTTGTTAGAGACCTTCAGGTTGCACTGTCTCATTGGAAGACGAGCACTGCTTGCTGCTAGTTGTGTAGAGGCTGCTTTATAGTGCATATTTCATGCAGAAACAAGGCCCTTTTATTCCTGGGAAGGATAATTCCTGAAGTTTTCTAGGGTTTTACTTGTGGAATTGATCAATTTATTTTTCTGTTCACCATGTTCAGGCTATGGTTTAGGAGCTGATCAGTTGGGCAGGGCATCTGAAACAGCAATGGACCCTTATGTTTAATATCCTTTGATAGATTTTCCAGTTTTTGAACTCGTGTGCAACCCTTAACATTTGCAACACCCCACAGCAACAGCTGCTTGCATGCAGATTTTCACTTGATGGCCCAAACTATTTTCCAGTACATTGATCAAGTTTTCCCTACTCACTTTCATTGCATTATTCAGGATTTTATGGACAGCTATCTCCCAGTTTTTCCCTTTCAAGCCAGAGTATTCCTGTAAAATCTGTTTGCATCTCCCCAAACCTGTAAATAGGGCCCCTTGGTGAGAAGGTGACATCTGTCTGGCGTGATTCCCAAGCAGGTCTCCCCAAGATACCCGGCTTCCGTCGGGAGGAAGGAGGGTGTGGGACAGCCAGCAGCAGGGCCGTGTTTTGTCAAGCGGCTGGCGTGACGGATGCACCGCGGCATTGCCCAACATCACTCAATGTCAAGACCTGACTCTGCCGGCATCTTCTCAGCGCTGCTATTTCTGGCTGGGGAAAGGTTTCCAGGGGCTGGGCTGGACTTGTCTCCCGTGTGCAGCGTCTCCCTGTTCCCAGGCTGTTTGTGCTGGCTCCTGGCTGGCTGCGAGGAGGGATAAGAGGCAGAAGGCAGGGGCTGCATGACTGAAATGCAACACAAACAGGAGCACCATTTACCACCACGAACCGGCCGAACAGAGGGAAAGCCAGGCCTATCTTATCAGTTACTTACTGAGTTAAGACTCAGGGGTATAAAAGCTCTCTTTAAACTCTGGGTAATACCCATAAACGGGGCTCTTAGGAGATAACTTCACCAGCAGAACTTTTTTGGTGCACTTATGTGTAGTTTTGTATTACAATCACAGAGACGTCTTTATATCGTCTGATAAACTTCTTAAACTGGCAACAGCTATTTAGCATTTCAGTATAGTTAAGTACTAAAACAGCGGGGAGTGTGCAGCTAAAGCAATACAATTATTAATGTGTGTTTGGTAATGCTATCAGAGCAATGGCTTTAGTCATTTCAAGCCTGCTCCCAGGCTAATGTTTCTAATTTTTCAGGAGGATTATTGAGTTTTATTGGCAATTTACTTCTCAGCATAATTATATAGCTATTAGAGAAATCAATATTGTATCATGTAGAGTCCCTTAATAGCTGTAGTTTGTTGCATCTGTTATGGGGCCAGCTTTGAAATCAAATAAGGAGCAAACTTTATAATTCTGCTGAAACTGGGCTTTGCATGATGAGATAGATGTCTTAGACATTGAAGAAAAGTTTGTAAAATCTGTCTGCAGTCTTAAATATTTGCATTCAATTAACAGTTTTACAAGTAGACTGTAGAAAATCATTGCTGTATGTTTAAAGCTTTCCCCCCACTTCTGACTCCTAAACATCATTAAAATTCCTGACCACTACATAGCTTTCAAGCAAATCAACATATTCATGCATTTTGTATATTCAAATCACCATGCCATAAACATGTTTGTCAGTTACTCCAAAAAGTCACTAGCTTAAGGTGAAGAAGCCTTTGCCACAGAAGTGTGGCAAAGTCTCATCTGAATTGATGAAGTGCTTTTTATTTTCCATTATATGATGCTTATTCTTTTTTAAGAACATGTTCCTAGGTTTGGGCATATTACAATCCATCAGAGATTAAATATTGTGGTAAAAAAAATGCAAGACACATCTCAGGCAGCTCTTGCTTCACAAGCTGTACTTGCAGTGTATATACTTTCAGTATAGCTCAGCCCTGCATTTCTCTGACACTCTGACATTAAGTGTCAGAGTTGGGCAGTTTCCTCATCAGAAAGATGAAGTTTTCTTCATCAGAAGGAAATCCCTAACTTTGGCTTAGGACTCTTGGGCTTAACCCTTACCCTGTGTTCTGTGGGGTTTTTAGCGCCAGCAAAGGACAGAGCTGACTGATAACAAATTGGGGAGGGGTTATTTGGTTGGTTGATTTGTTTTCTCAGGTTATTTTGAACTCAGCTCCCAGGACATGGTTTACTGAGCATCACAGCTATAAAAGGGGACATGGCAGCTACAGGAGGGAAAGCTGTGGATGCTGGCAGTAGTGGAGAGGCACAGCTTCAGTCCTTCCTCCAGCTAACACTGCTTGTGAAACTAAAACCTTTTTGAGATACAGCACAGTATGTCTATGTGGCTGTGAGCTGCAAATGGGGGAGAGTCACCCACTGCTCCCATCTGGGGCATTTTCTGAAATGGTAAGAAAGACATTTTCCTCTGTCCACTATGTTCTTGTTTTGTCTTCAGTAGCTGAAGGAACTTCAAGTAAACTTGGAGATATTCCTTCAGATGTGTAAAAGTCTTCATCAAAAGTGTTCTCTGCATTCCTTTCACTTGGGTTACAGAGAATAAGATAATACAGAGAAGAGATAATACTTGTGTCTTACAGAAACAGAGCTGTAGGGAAAAACTGTTTTTCTGTTGCTTCTAGCGTAAGAACTAGTGAGCATCAACTGCAAATACATTAATATAGCTTTCATCTGTGCTCAGTAAACTTGTGAAATTCTTTTCCACAGAAGATGTAAAAATTTACATCAGTTGAGCAAACTGTTGAGCAAATTAACAGAAGAAAAAAGCATTCAGAGGTACTAAAGATATAAAACACATCACAAGTTCAGGAAATCTCTGAGCTGCAAATCATGGGAAACAGAGACAGGGTTTTTGAGAGAAGTTTTGTATGTGCTTACCCTGCTGATTCACTGTTACTCTGGCTTCCACTAGTGACTTCTAAAGCTCCTAGAAAGGTGCTTTGGTGTACTGCGACCCCCTGAAGCTTTTATAAGTGAACTTGTAAGCTCTTATTGTTAACTAAAATGTTATCTTGACACTAATTCTCTGCAAGAGTTACAGTTTTTGGGCTGCACGTAAAAGATGATAAATGTGTGTTTTCCAACACACAAAGTGCTCTGCAAGGAGCACTGTATACATTGGTAAAACAAATTCTGCTAAAATTGGCTCCAAGACCTTGGAAAATGAGCATGTCTCCAAAGAGAGGATGAAGGGCAGTGGACCAGACACGGTCACAGACACCTTACATGGGTGGCTGCAGCCTGCAGTTTGATTTCAGTGATGCTTCACTGCCGCCAAGGACCAGCTGAGCAGCTTGTATCTCTCTCAGCAGCTTGTTGAAGAGTCATGCAGCCTCTGGGTGAGAGACTTTAGGCCCTGATTTTCAGCCTTTTTGCTGCAAATAAACACTGCATTCCTGACATTTCAAGTGCACAGGCAGAATATCCTCAGCTCCATCAGGCTGCTGACATGTTGTGCAGAGGAAATCTATTACAGCCTCAGGAACTGATGGGTTTCCTACTCATTCTCAACAGATTGACTGGTGCTAAATATATATATCCTGTATTTCCACACAATCTTGGTGAAGAAGTCAACCTGTTTACAAGTATTTTAAGATGGAAAAAAACAAAAGGTGAATGTAAATTGGTAATTCATAAAGGAAAAACTAAATCACATTTTTCTTATCACTCCATGCTTCTAGCTCAAAGTTCACTGAATACAACATGAGACCATGCTCAGCAATGCACAGAGAGGGAAAGCTCACTGACATCATTGGGATGCCTGTCTAGTTAGTAATTTTACAAGGAAAAAATTTTCTCGAGGCTAAAGCATGGAAATTCTAAACAACTGCTGAAAGCCCATGACATGTAAAGGTTGTTTGCTTTGATGTCTTTGGATATTGCCCTGTGGCATCAACCTTTAAGAGACAGTCAATATTATGGCCTTGGGAAAATCCCCAGTGACAAAACATACCTAGATACATTGAGCTCAGTCCTACAGCTGGTGGGACTCGTGCATCCACAGCCTCTCTGCAAACAAATGAAAAAGTGCCCTGAATATGACCCTGAGCAGAAACACCCTGTCAGATTTGCAGTTTGGTATTTGGTGCTTGTCTGCACCAAATACCTGGCAGTGCTGCTGCAGCTTTGTCAGCCCATGCACAGCAGGTATGGGAGAGATCTGGAGCCAGGGGTCACACACAAACCATGTGTGATGCAGTACAGGTAAGGACTCCACAAGGCTGTAACACAGCAGTTAACTTGCCTGACTTCTCCCAAGCCTTTCCCATAAGTCTGAAGAAACAGACCAGACAGCCTGATAAAGCTGCCCTCTGGGAAACCCAGCTCCCTGTTTCAGCTGACACCTCACTACTATCTGTGTCCTTTTCCAGCAAGTCACTGGCTCACTTAACTCATCTCCCATGTGAGAGATATGATATGAGCTTGTAAACAAGTTTCTTCTGCAAATATCACTGTAAATCTGGGGTGGGGCCACAGGGAATTTCAGACACAACTTACTTTACTCTCCCTTAAAAATACTCTACCTTAAAATTTTAAGATTAGACCCTAAGTGTTAACTATTCAAATAGGCTTTTTCTTCCTTATTGCCTTGTTTCACATACACTCTGACACCTTAACATTTCAGTTATCCTCCCAGTTATCTTTAGAGCAAGACTCTAGAAACCTGGTTTAGCTTTCCTTAGTTATTTCTGGGAATAGATGGAGATGCAAGCAAGGTTGTGATTGGCATTGTCCAAGCGGGAACCAATCAGCCCCTGGGAGCAAATATTTGCTGTTCTGCCAGGATAGCAGTAGGGAAAACTCAAGTTACATCTGATTTTCTCCCAACTCAGCTCTTTGAAGACAAGAGCATGTTAAAATAAAACTCATTAGGGGAAGAATATGCTAATATTACCTGAGACTGAAATAAAAGGGGAAAGCAGACAGGTCTGCCCTCTAAGCTTAAAATCAGTGAAGATGAAGTAGCTGTGGCTCCTGCTATTGCAGTCAGATTTCATAGTGCCTATTAAGTCACAAACTCCATCTGAATTCTTTCTCCAGTACTAGACTATATATAAAATAATAAAATGGAAAATGAATAGGTTCAAGTAGTTAATTGACTGAAAAGTTACTGCAGGGGGCAGGAAGGGAAGACAGGCAGACAATGTGATCATAATGGAGTGATTTCCTGCCCAGAGTCTGCAAGAACCTTCAGAGTGATGTTATGAAAAAAAGTTAAATGCTATACATATTATACCACGATGACCAAATACATTTTTCAGAGCATCCAGGGAACCAGTTTTCTCTGAAGTTTTTTAGAGAATCCAAGGAACCAGTTTTCACAGGATTTTTGCCCTCATGTAAACCTCCTCCCAGTGAGGAACATCATCCTGCAAAAAGAAATGTGTGAAACTTTGTCCTCATTGAAACCCAAGAGAGTTTCACCTTGGATTTTAAACCAGACAATATTTTAAGTGTTGCTTTCTCGGCAAGAACTGTGCATAGAAAAAATCACCTTTCACTGGACTTACAGTTTCTGAAGCCCATGGGACAGTATGTGTGGAAAAAAACAACAAGGGCAATTAGACAACAATAACCCAGGCTTCTCCCTACAAAACAGCAGTCCCCTCCCAATGCAGCTAAAGGAAGCAACAAGCCAGATGAGGAAGGCAAACTTGGGATCTGAAAGGAAAGAGTCTCTGGTACTTATAAAAGTCAGAGGTTCACACGGAAACCTGGTTACAGCACCAATCCTCTCCAATCTATTTTAGGACACACAGCCCTTTTTCAGCTATAGTTTTGACTCATTGGTGCTGGAATATTGCTTCTCTTTTTAACTCTTTAAGTGGAAAACCTTGTACTGATTTGAAATCATAGTGATAGCTAGAATATATCAAGTGAGAGCCAAGAGTTGAAATTCATTGCATGAGTAAAAACAGAAGGAAAACCAAATCACAGCTTCAGCATGTGAACTGCTTGTAAGCAACAAAGCAATTTGATCCATCATGGTCTTCTGTGATGGACCAAATTGGACATGAAAACCAGGACATGAAAAACAGAAAGGGAAATTGCCTGCAGCAGGCACTGTGATGAAGTGCAAAGAACGCTGATGCACTCTACATTTCAAATGTTAATATTCTCTGAAAGAACAATATGGATTGCATTTAACATCTTCTCACAGAGTATTGGGATAACTGAGGTTGGAAGGGACTACACAAAGTCCCTCCTCTAGCCTCCTGCTGAAGCATGGCCAGCTCTGAGATTAGTTGGAAGTGGACTTCACCACCCTCTTTGAGACATTGGTAAAGATGTTAAACACAAGAGTTTACAAGAAGGACACCTGTGGTACCCACTTGTTATCAGTTTCTAAGTGGAGGATGACCCATTAACCCTCAAAGCCTGATTATGCAACCAAATTTTCAGCCCTCTAGTTATTCACTCATCCAGACTGTAGAGCTCTAACGTGGGATACAAGATCATTGTGAGTGGCAGCCTCAAAAGCCTCACTAAAGGCAGCTGCAAAGCTAGTTATTTTATCACAGGAGACAATCAGGTTGATCAGGCATGACTTACCACTCTTAAGTCCAAGCTAACTGATACCAATCACCTTAATTCCTTTATATGCCAAAAAATACGTTCCAAGAGTGCTTATTTCAAAATTTTCCCAGGGATCAAAGTGAGACTGGATTGCCCTTTTTGGTCTTTTTTGACCACATGTGTATAGCATTTGCTTTTTTCCAGTCACTAGAGAGAGGCCTCTCCCAGTTTCACTGATTTTCCAAAGATCATACAGAGGGGCCCTTGCATCTCAGTGGACTGTAGCTACAACTTCTGGAGGGACCAGAATTTCCCTGGTCCAGATTCTGGCCATGTGCAGGACCATCCCGAAGAGTCACACCGTGTGCCTGGGGGTAAACTGTTCTTTCCATCCATAGATGACTGTAACATTTTAGCAATTAGTGCTGGATTATTCATCACTCACTCATACTAACAATGGTTCATTCTTCGATTTTCTGCCTGGAAAGTTTGGACTCTGCACGGATCTTTGTGAGCTTTCTGCTGCAGTCCATGTAGAAAGCAGCAGCCAGCCCAGCCAGAGCCACAGTTACATCCTTGCATACATTATCCCATTACACAGACCCTATTGCCTTTCAGATACTGAGAGGAGATCACTACATGTAATTTCATATGTAGCTCCTTGGAAAGCTCAGAAAAAGTGCCTGGATCCTCAGAAGTGCTAGGGCTTCCATATGCAGTTATGATCCATAGAAAAGTAAAGTCATGCCCAGTTTTATTTGGCTCAAGATTTTTCTGAGAGCCTTTTTCCAGTCATGTGAGATATTATTCTAGGAAGGATGAGCATGTTAGCAAAAATTCTGCTCTGTGGGGAATATTCTCCCTTGCAAATGCTGGTGAATCATAAAAAAAAAAGGTGCAGGCTCAAATTTAATCTATTGGAAGGTGGGTAGATCTTTTGTCATCCTGGAGAATATCTCTTGGTTTTTTGCTGTTGTAGCTGGTAATTTCTCGTAAATAAGTACTCTTGGATTTGTCAAACAACACGAATTGTCTATAAAACTATGTCAGCATTAGCATCAATGTAACTCTGTAGCATGGTTCATGAGCTGGTGCCAAGGACTCGGTGACCAAACTGTATGTGGGGATAGGAGTTTGCTTTGAAATGTTTCTAGGCTGACTCAGAGCCTGAGTGCCCTTAAGTGGCTGGGGCATGTCAGTTGTGTTTCTCAGTCTCACCCTTTGGTATCATCTGAGGGCATCCTGGTTCACACATGCTATAATGGTATCAAAGAACTCAGCCATGAGCAGGACGGGAAGATTTGCTTCCAAAATGCTCCTTCAAAAAGGAACAAAATGCTAAGGCCAGTACACCCTGAATACTGGTCTTGGTTGTAGGAGTTTCCATATCACTGTTAGTCCAGGATCCTCTCCTTGTCCAGACCTTTCCTATGACTTGTTAATATAAGCCTTTAGCTTTTCTCAACAAATTGGTTTGAACTTTCTAACCTCAAAGGTTAAGCCTGCTGCTCAGAGAGTATCTCATATTATCTGCCTTTATAAACTGGAAGAATGCCTGTGTCATCCCAGCTGTAGATGTTTGCTCCACTCCTGGCAGGATTTTAAAATTGCAGGTTACACCTGTTTATCATCTGGAATGAAAAAAGCAATGTGACTCTCTCTGTTGCAGTACTGTGTTTATCTGACAGCTCAAGCTCAGGATCATGAGATCCTCAGGAGACCATGCTTCAACTTGGTATCCTGATTTGTGGCCTCTAATTGTTTATTTTGAAAACAGAACTGTCACCAGCATCCCTTGAAAACAGAGCTCTGGGCTTTAACTATGTTGTAGCAGTCACTTGATATTACTGCTAAAATGAGACAGCATGTTGGTGTTAATTGAGGTCAGCATCAGATGTGTTTTATTGGCTTCTGATTGCTACCATTACAACCATTATTCCTACTGCTTACTTTTCTATAACCTCCTGCTTGTCATTAGGTAGTGTACCAGTTAAGCAGGTTTCTTCCCATCATAATGAATAGCAAACGAGGATAATAAGAAACTCAGCTTCTGCTCCTTGAAATTAATGGAAGTGTTGTCATTTCACCAGCTTCATCTCAAGTTAATTGTGCTGAAGGATATATTATAGCATTTCCCTTCCTAAAAAAAAAAAAAAAAAGAGAGAGAGAGAGGGATAGAAAAAGGATTATGCTTTTTAATCAGTCTAAAAATTTAAAAGCTACTATTCCAAGCAGGAATAAGAGAGAGGGGGGCACCTATCAGCATTATCACCTTGAATAATGATGGCCTTTGTTCTAATGATAAGCATTTTTCTCTGCTTTGACTTTGGGAAGACATCCTAGTTTCTACATGCCTGAAAATAATCACAGGGCACATCATTCACAAGTACATACAAATGTAGGTGTGTCATATGGAATTTGATATATAATAGAGGGATGTGTTGGACAGAAGTGCTGGGGAAGGTCATAACCATTCCAGAACATCTCAAGCAAGATCCTGAGATGGTGGAGGAAAGAGCTGGCAGGAACCTTCCACAAAGATGTACAAAGAACTGAGGTGTCCTGAGTCTTTTTCTGCTTCATGGTTTAGAGGCTATGCTACATCCCCTTTTCAAAGCATTTGGTGAGTGTCTCCAAAGAAATAGGATCTTTTTTTTTTCACATCAGTGTTGATGTTCCATGAATTCATCCTTAAAGGGAATAAATAATGTGCTTTGCTAGCAGTTTAGGGTATTTCCAAACACTGCATTCCTCACTAGGTAAAACACAGTTTCTTCTCCTCTGCTCCTATTAGCTTGCATTTATCTGATCATATGGTTTTGTTTCCATTTTTCTAAGTCAAGTTCCTGTAGTGTTTTTATTCTTAGGGGTAATTTTGATTTATTTTGATTACGGTTTCAAGATTTTACAAGGGAGCATAAGAGGGGAGAAATTTTGCAACAACTCAACTCACATTTGCAGGGTGATAATGGAGTTTGCATTCATGCTTGAATATTCCCTTTTCTCTCCCTTGTGAGTAAGGTGAAAAGTCATCAATTGTGGGCTCAGGGATGAAGACTGGCCTGGGAAAATGATGCCCTTCACCTCCTGAATGAAGTGAGAACAGGCAAAGACGACTAGGCAGGGTAGCAGATAAGTTTCTGCCCAGCTGGTCCTGCTGCCCAGAGGCACTGGAGGAGTGCAGTAAAAAGGAGTGAAAAATAAGTGGTGTGAAGGACGACGTGTTGGATAAGCTCCATGTTATAGTCAGATCTTGGGAAGAGATCAGGCTTGGGAAAAGATAGAGTATAAGAGACTGTCTTCTCACTCTCTGTGATCTAGTGAGTTTGGGTAGTTGGAAGCCTCTATTTCTTTTGCCTTTATTATCTATTTCCACACAGCACTTACAGCGAATTACCTGAGAAGTGTGACCAGGATGGAGCTCACTCTGGCTGGTCAGGGCTTTACATCCTCACTAGCAGGGACAGGCCCCAGGGGCCAACAGAGGTGAAGTGGGATGTGCATGGAGGGACAAGGTTTTAACACCAAGCCATGTCCAAGCACTTACAGGATAAGGGTCACACATGGATAAACTAATTTTACTGTCATCGTTTGGATGTCACCAACACTCATCTGCCCTGGAATTAAGCTGCATGCTTTGAAAATAAGGCATTGTGTTTATCTAGTTAACAAGATGACCAGCAACGACCTAATCTTGAGGTGTAATATTTACACAGTAAAAGTAAGGATCCTTGATGAATAAAAATTACAATTAATGGTAAGAAACCAGGGATTCATTCACGGTAAACCTGAGCCTGAATGAAGAAAGGCACCTTAAACAAAGGCTGAAAGAGCCTTGGAAAAAAGAAAATCATCATTCATCTTTGAATGTCTTTTGATTGAAGTTGTTTTAGGAATCACCTTTCAGAAAGAAAACAACCATAGCGTATAAACCACTTTGGCCATTGTTTATCCAAGGCAAAACATGGGGACACAACTTAAGTGTGTATAAACAGTTAATTTCATGGAGAATTAGTCTGTGTTTCAGGAATCAGCGGGGCAGCAAGGTACAATGAGCTTCAAGTTGCCACTGAAACTCAGAATGCCTATGACAAGAGGTTTAGTAGAATTTTTAATGTTATTCAGAATATTTATCTTTGTAACAATTTTTCTACTCTGGTGTTTAGTTTTCACCCAGAACAACACCTACCAAAACTGAGGTAACAGTCCAGAATATTTATCCTACTTACTTATGACATTTAAATGTTAAGATGCTTCTTTGGGGGCTCTGAAGTAAGTCTTTCACATCACAGCCTATAATCACATAATTTAAAGAAAAAAGAGTTGCATAAAAATAAATATGAAGAAATGAAAGCAAAGTTTAAAATTTACCATACAAATTTTGTATTTCAGGCAAATTTGAAATAAAAGAAGGAGCTGACTGGCTCTGCTTCTGTATGTGGCATTTAACATGAAAAAAAGTCAACAAGAACATCATGGTTGTTACTTCCAGGAAGCAATCTATTTTTAATATTACAAATGATTTCCTGTTTTCTTTTATCCAAGATTTCTTCAGGCCGTATGAAATTCAAGGGTTTAACCTTTTTTTTTTCCCTTTTGCCATGGTATGCAATCACAGAGAGATATCAACATTTGTTATTTATTTTAAGAAAGTCTCTGCACTATATCAACGGGGCAGGGTAACATTGATAGGTTTTATGGTTCACAAATGTCACCCTTGTCCTAGGTGAAAAGCTACTGCTGTTAGAAAGCTTGTGCACTGTGTGTGCATCCAGTGTACGTGGGATACATGTTCTGAGACTGAGAGCAGCCAGGATATCTACTGATCTGCAATTAGATTATCCATGTTATTATTTTTAGTTCTTATTGAATTGGAAGCAAAGTGAGCTCAAAAAGAAACCATCAAATGGCTCCAACTGAGATCAGTGATAAACAATGTTTTTTTCACACAGCAAAAAGCAGAGTAAACACAACCCAGATTGGCTCTGGTGGTGAAACTTGTAATACAGCAAGAACATCCTTTTCAAATTCTTCTCCAGACTGCGGCAACAGGCAGAGAGTGAAGTGTGTTAGAGAGACTTCTGCACACTTTACACACACACACACAATCTCTGTGGCACCTGCAGCACAGTCTGGAGGTGCCAGGGGAGAAAAGAGAAGTATTTATATACACAACTGCATGTACAGCAGGTATTCATGTAGATGGTCAGACAACATGTGAGGTCCTCCAAGTTAGGAGGAAAATCCAGTGATGGAGCTGGTTGCCTTTGCTGGATAGTGAATATCTATGAGAAAATCACATTTCTTGTTTTAACTTGACAAGAACTTCACTCAGTAAAGCCAGTCAAGACGCTGGTGCCAGGATGCAGCTTGATGGTTCTCTGATTTTGCTTTGCAAAGTACTTTTCTCAGTGAAAGGATCCTATAACTTTCTGAAAGCTATTAACTGCTTTTGCTGAAAAATGCCCAAACTTTGTGCAAATCACTTCTAAAAATAGTCAAGACTCCAGCTCTTTACTGCAAATTCAGAAGTTGTAATGATGTCCAAACGGATGTTTGAGTTTACCTCTTCACTGAGGAATGAGATGTCTGGTTTCCAGCTCCAGTCAGAATCCCTCTGCCTCCAGAAAATGATTGAAGTTTTGTCTTGTGACTACACTGCTCACTAATCTTATGCAACCTGTACTCAATATTGAAAAGCCTACAATTGTTCTTTATGCACCCTGACATAACCATAAAGCTGATTTTCATATACTCAGACGCTTCCTCTGTGTCCACTTCAGAGAGTGATCTGTATTTGTGTTGCTCCTTCCTCTGTCTGACCATCTCATTCGTTTTGAAACAGAATTTTTGCCATTGCAAACTGAGTTAAATTGTTTTCTGGTCCTTCATTCTTTGTCATGAGTTGCACCAGAACTGCTGACTTTCAGCAAGACACAGAGCTGGAGTCATTAGGCTCATAATGATCTGCAGCCATCTTCCTTGCTAGCACCTGCTTCCTTTTCTGATGCACTACAACAACAAAAAATGTAAGTAATATGGCAAATTCCAGAGCCATTCACAGTCATCTGGCATCCCTCCACTGACCTTGGTCCACAAACTGAAGACCAGCTGAAGGACCTGAATCTGAGTGAGTTGGTTCATTGCCAGTTTATCCTGGAAATCCTTGGTAGCTTTCTTATCCGCTCTGAATACGTGACTTTGGTGGTCCTCCAGTGGATCCTCCGGTGGAGTCATCCATTTCCCTCCCAGCCCTAAGCCCCCATGCCTTTGTCTTCACTCTCAGCTGTTTCCCTGGGTTCTTCATACTGCTGGCTGTCTCCAAGCCACCCACTGATGGTCTGTCCACAATCCAGGTGGCTCGGACTGTTCTGCAACACTGTGAGGGAAGCACCATTCATTCAAGGATATTGACAGGCACTCCTGCTTCTGTTAATTTCTCAAAAACAACAATGAATAGAGAATAGCAGGTTCAACAGCTTCAGTAATGACTTAGATCATGGGACGGAGTGCACACTCAGCAAGTTTGAAAGCAGTACTAATCAGGAGGAGTGGTTGATATACGAGACCATTGTGCTGCCGTGCAGTGGGACCTGGACAGGCCAGAAGAATGGACTGGCAGGATCTTCATAAAGTTCAACAAGGGGAAATGCAGAGTTCTTCACTTTGTGAAGAGTAACCCCGGACACCAGTACAGGCTGGGGACTTAACGTCTGGAAATCAGGAAGAGGTGGCCTCCAGGGTCCTGGTGAACACCAAGTTGAACATGAGATAGGCATGAGCTCTTGTAGTCTAGAAGTTCAACAACCTACTGGACTGTACTAGGAAGACTATATCCAGCAGGTTGAAGAGGGAATCTAACCCCTCTACTCATCATTGGTGAGACAGATCTGGAGTGCTGGGTCCAGTTCTGTGCTCACCAGCTCAAAAAGCACATGGACATACTGGATTGAATCTGCCAAAGGGCTACAAAGACAGTTAAGGAACTGGAATCTCAAATGAGGAAAGGCTGAGAGAGCTGAGACTCTTCATTCAGCCTGGAGAAGTCTTGGGGGGATCTTAGCTCTGTGTGTACATACCTGAGGGGAAGGAGTAAAGAAGAGCAAGTCAGGCATTTCTCAGTGGTACCAAGGGGGGAGAGAACACAAACTGAAACACTGGAAACACTTTTTTATTGTGAAGGTGACAGTGCACTTGCATAGGTTGCCCACAGAAGCTGTGGACTCTCCATCTTTGGAGATATTCAAAACCTGACTGGGCATGGCTGTGGACAAAATAGCCTGAGCAGAAGAGTTAGACTGGATGATCTCCAGAGGTTCCTGCCAGCCTTGCCCATCCTGTGATTCTCTGATCTTTCCAGTATCCAAAGCTGGATGATTCAGTCTCTCCCCTTTCTATAATTAGAAACAGATTAAAAACCAGTCATAACGATAAAAAACTGATTTGGCCCTTTGTTGTTGTGGATGATTTCTACAATATACTGCAAAGTGTCTGGTTTCTTTTGGGAAATATTTGTGTTTGTTTTTTAAGTCCTTGTAGGAGCTCCTTTCTGCTAGCAAGAGCCAAGTTGGGCAGAGTCTTCCTAGTACCTTCATACTTCTAGTCCATGCCAGGCAGGCTGCTGTCCTGGTTTTTCCAAGATTTGGGTGTTGCAAGTTGGACTTCCCATTTCTCTAGGTGTTGGTTCTTTTTATTCATGCTTTAAAAAAATGCATCCCAGGCAAAATACATTTCATATGCTATTCCTGTGAAGCCTTAAAATTCTGTTTGAATGTGTGCTAAACAGATTCTTTAAATTCATGCATCATGGACTAACTTAAGGGATGTGAGAACTCCTACTCTCTGTTAGTTCATGTTTCAGGATGACCACAAACTTCTCTTTCCACATTAAACCAGTCACAGTTCTTGACACAAGCTCATGCTATTTGAAGATCAGATCTTCCCAAGAAGATAAAATCAGGGGATAGAATCAGGGATTGGATATAATCTTTGTATCTCTGGATTCTCTCAGAGATGCATTGCCTCTTTTTCCTAGATTTTCCTGAATTCAAATAGAAAAGGGATCAGACTTTGTACCCAAAAGTCCTTCTGCAAGCAAGTGACTCCTCCAGTCAACTCCTTCTGAGGGCAGTGACACTTCACTGACTACTGCTTGTGTATCTTTATATCTTGCCTTTCTGATCCTTTTCTCCCAATGGCCCTTGGCATTGCCAGGTCACTTCCTAGGACAAACATAGGATGTGAGCCATAGAAATACACAAATGCTTTGGTTAAAGCCTTCTCTGGACTCCTGTTTTGCCAGAGCTGCTTTGACCTGACTAACTAGAGGAGTTGACTAGCTTCTTTATGTTTTTCTTCAGTAAAAATAGACCAAATTTAGGGAGGTAATCCAACACATAATAAGGTTTATTTCAATATCAAGAACCTGGTTTGGGCAAACTCTGGACTTGGTGAGCCAAGAAAGATGTTACAAGTGAAGCTCTATTCCTCAGACCTCACCTACTTAAATAATACCTGACAATCTCTAGAGAGACTGCACCTTCAAAGAAAAATTCCTGATGAATAGAGATGCAAAGTATTAATCATAGAATCACAGAATATTCTGAGTTGGAAGGGACCCACAGGGATCATCAAGACCAGCTCCTAAGTGAATGGCCTGTACTGAAATCAAACCTATGACCTCAGTGTTATTAGCACCATGCTCTGACCAACTGAGCTACTTTCAGGGTCGTGATTAGCACAGATTCACTCCAAACAAAAATACACTGAAATGTCAATTATTAAGCAACAAAATAGACTTGTTTTTTTTTTTTTTCTTGTCACCACTCAGGAACTTACACTGTAGACGTAACCCGAGGCTCTAGCAGATTTCAAACTACTGACACTAACTGCAAACATGTAGGCACTTACCACAGCTATTTAATACAAAATATTGGTCTGCACTGGCATTTGCAAATGAGTTTCTGTGGCTGATGTTCTCTGCTGTATGTCTTAATTTTTAATCCCTTCACTTTCATTATCTGCAAGTAGTGATTTTTTCATTATATTTGTAAAGATACAGCCAAAAAAAAAAAAAAAAAAAAGCGTGAAACAACAAGTGGCCACTGGGCAGGAAATGAATCACTCTGACTTGAGTGTGCTAACTACAGATATTGCAAATATACAGAACCACTTTGAAAACTTTCCAAGGACAATGTTCTGTTAAAACTATAACGTGTATTCTGAGGATATGAATGTATTATTACGCAACTCTTTGAAAACAATGAACCAAATGAAGCACTCAGTAAAAAATCACGGGGATGTGTTTGGATGGGAACATTTGTTTCAAATGGACTGACATTGACTACTCTCAAACTGTTCTCTATAGCCAGGTCTCTGCTCTCCTTTCTAGGAAAGACTCAGCAGACTATTGACTGAGAGTTACATTAATTCCTGCCAGATAATTAGTCTTCTTTTTCCTGCACATCAGTATCAACCCCAAAGGATATTGCCATAACCTGTTGACTTATTTTGTTAGAGAATATACGATCCTTTTTTCAAAAGGAGAAGTAAGGTTTTTTCCCATACCCTGCTGTGACATTTGGCATTTTTCAGAAGATGTTCTTGGCCATTTGCCAACATATTAGTGTTTTACATAATATTTCTGGTTTGATTTGCTTTACTGGATCCCATTTGCTCAAGAGGGCCGAAGATAAACAGTTAAGATTTAAGGTTTCTCAGAAACTTTTCAATGTCCTCTACTCCTATGTTGTGATCAGAGCAGAATATTTAAAAAAAAGCCACAAGCTGTAGACAAAATTTAATCCTAGCTCATCCTTGTTGATTCAATTTAAGTGATGGGAAACACCAGCAGTTTGAATAAGATCCATTGCTTCTCAACATTTTATACCATGTCATTAGTAGAAATTATGTTTATTTCATTATGGTTTTAGGTATGTGCAGAGGATTATCTAAAAATCAAATAAAATATTGACTTTCTTTCTGAGACTTCTTCGCTGAGACTCCTGTTTGAGCTGCCCAGATGTGGCCTGGATAATAGGTGACTCAACCAGGGATAAAAAAACCAACAAAGTAAAACATCTGTGGTTCATTTTGAAAAACATCATAACAAATAGTATAAAGTGTGAAAGTTCATGCAGCTTTATTTGAACAGCCTGACTCAGAACAAACTTGCTGCATTTCTTTTCCCTCAACTCTCAGCACAGAATGAGGTTTGTCCCGCCCGTTTGGCCTTCAGCTGGACCTGCAGCTGGCTCAGCTCTCAAATGCAGAATTGCTAGAGAGTTTTTACTCAAAAAAAAGCCCAAGAGGAGAAAAAAACCCAGTTAGTAACAGCTGGTACATACTCAAAAGAAAATTTAAACTGGCTAGTCCAGACTATGGGAGAGGCTCCTTTCCCATTAGGCTGCAGGCTCCCTCACCGCCTGGAGCGAGGAGCGCTGTGCACTGTGCCAGCAGAGTGGAAATGGCCAACCCACCACCACACACACCAGCTCAGGTTCTTGGTCAGACATGTCACCTCTGTCCAGCTGGCTCTCCTGCCTGCTGTGTGGGAGGCAATGGCTGTGATGCCTCAAGGACCTTCCACAACTCTTTTGTAAACAGCCTGGCTTTACTACCCAGCCAAAGAGGGTCATTATTTCTCTATAATGATTTGATATATGTATGAGAACCTCAGGTTTCCCTGAGTGATGGGTGGTGTTTGGATGGAGTCAGGAGATGACCAGTGTGAGGATTTATGCACCCATGCAGGTGGGACATGATGTGCCATCTGCCTCTGGGGGCTGCTGGGGTTTTCCCTCTCACCCACAGCATCCCCTGGCACAGCCCAGACAAACAAGGATCTGTCATGAAGCATGTTCCCCCCCATTCTTCTCCATATTTCTTCTCCTCAGAGTGCTCCTGCCTCAGCAGTTTCTGGAAGAGGTCCAGCACTCATATGAAGTTAACAAGAGGTGGAGACTTCACCTGAGAATTGCTCTTGATCAGGCACTGAGATCACACATGTATGACTTTGGCTTCCAGCTGCCAGATCTTGCTCTGTCTCTGGATCTTAATTTTTTTTCCTTGTCAAGGTAAATTCAGCATAATCAAACCACCTTTCATTTTTCTAATCTCCCTCTTTTACTGCTTCCCTCTTCTGCAATATTTCTCATAAAATGTGATCACAGACCTGTACATTACCCTTATCTCTGCCTTGCTCAGGAAAAAATTGTGCCTGCTGCTTCTCCCTCACTTATGCCTTCAGACTTTGCACTAAACCTCTGGGGTTGCTATAGATCAGGATTATTTTTCATGCACAATAATTACTGTGGTATTCCAGAATAACTGAACCATCTGAACTCAAGGCAGTATAGCAGGGCCTTTCCTTCATCTTGTCTGTTAGGTTGTGTCCAGCCCATGGAAAAGAGGCACTGGCTTCAGTCTTTGAGTTTGTGTACTCAAATGTACATATTTAGGTGTGTGAAGGAGACTCTGGAGAAGTCATAACAGTCTCATACCATTGCAAACACTCATCGCCTCACCTACAGTGCCTCTGCCCTCTCAGAAACACCTTCTTCACAGAGATTCCTCCTGGACTTTTATTTCACATTTCTTCATTCTGATGCACAGCATCAAAAGTCTTTTTTAATTAAGTCATCACTAACAGATATTGCAGAATGTGACAGGTAATGGCAATAAAACTAAAATAAACTCCACTTGGATATGGTTATCATGGAAATTTCAAACCTCACAGTCTGAAGAAATATTTCTCTCTCAACCAGATGTCTAAGGAGTGCAATGAAGCAACTTTGATTTGTAAATTACAATGTAAAAAACAAATTCAGGTGACATTCATGCATGCAATTCATGTTGTTATCAAGTATTTGCATTATGAGCTTTAATAAGCTTTTAAAAAATAAGCCATTTATGCAAGGTTGTGTAATTTCTCTTCATAACTTGGATGCATAGCAAAAACAAAGCTCCTAAAAATTAGAAAATGAAGAATTTTTATATTGTACTAATTGCCAAGAAGCTGGTGGCAGCTTTCAGAGTGAAGCGATAAAGGAAGAGTAGAAGAAAAGGAAGGTAACCTTCCCTAGCAACAGTGGTTTGGATGGGTTGATAAAGGTGTCATTCCCTACTAGGAGACCAACAAAAATACAGAAAGATAAGTGCAAAGTGACAAAAACCTAAGGAATTTTTTAGTAGCTGAATATAGCATGCTAAAATAAGATCAGACTCTGTGCCAAGTGAAACCAAATCCTCATAAACTAAATTACCTTCCTGCTAATGCTTTTTATGGGTACTTATGCTTTACAACATATTAAAGAAAACTCTGACTTTGGTGGATCTTCTTCTACAGCTCTAATGCAAGTAAAAAGCTTACTAAGAAAAAGCATATTTTTTTGTAATTAACATGTTTATTTTGTAATTGACCTGTTAATTTTCCATTGTTAGTTGTTTAAAAATTTTGTATCAAAGACAGATTATTAAGTTTCCTAAATCCAAACTGCATTCAGATCTCCTCGTGTTCTTGCAATACTCACTGCTTGCTCACTGTCCTTCTGGGAAGTTAGCCATACCTGATATTAAATTACTGATTCTAACTAAAATGTTTCAATGTGCCAGTACTATAATGAACCATTAGATGAACCATGCTATAAGATCCACATGGTCATAAAATCATAGAATCACAAAATGGTTTGGATTAGAAGGGACCTTAAAAATCATCTGGTTCCAACCCCTTTGCCATGAGAAGTGACATTTTCCCCTACATCAGGCTGCTCTGCCCTTGAACACTTCCACGGATGGGGCATCCACATCTTCTCTGGGCAACCTATGCCAGTGAATCACCACCCTCACAGTGAATTTTTTTCTAATATCAAATCTAAGCTTACTCTCTTTCTATTTGAAGCCATTACCCTTTATCTTATTCCTACATGTTCTTGTCAAATATCCCTCTCTATTTTTCTTGTAGGCTCCCTTTCAGTACTGGAAGGCTGCTACAGGGTCTTTTTGGAGTCTTCTCCTCTCCAGGATGAATAACCCCAACTCTCTCAGCCTTAATAGAGAGGTGCTCCAGTTCTCTGTTTGTCTTTGCGACCTTCTCTGGGCTTGCTCCAGCAGGTCCATATCCTTATGTTAGGAGCCCAAGTAGTTAAACCCTGTTTTCTCACATATTTTAAGTAATCCAAGTTTATATTGCCTATGTAGCAATGTATACTTTTACACACTGCATCCAATAACCTAAATAAAGTGTTTTAATGCCTGTTATGAAGCACAAAGCACACGAAATCAAAGAAGATTGGCATAATTGAACTCCTTAATCTAGAAAATCTGCATTTGCCATGTTGCTCCTCTTTATTAAAGACAGACTGGGAGCATTCTCACCACCATTGCTTCTCTTTGCTGCCTTTATTTTCCGAAGTAAAAGGAAGGCAATCCCGCAAGGTAAGCTTTCCTCGGGGTTGCAGAGCCATCTAGTGTCGGAAGAACAAGGTTCTCACGTAATTTCTTTCAATTTACTCTTAATTCCTTCAATGTGTTGTCATTCCATATCTTAAACATTTTATCACTGCTTCTCGGGCCTCTTTTTTTCCTCTGCATTACCTTCTTTTCTTCTCCTTTTATTTTCAGTCTTCAGAAATTCGGCATGAAAGGACTGTGCTATACCTGTACAGAAATTATGGCACATCCAACTTTCTGTATTTGTTTCTTCCCTAGAATAGAAAAGATGAAGGAACATAAACTGAGGGAATATAGGGATGGATCTCAGCAAAAATTCTTTTATTGAATACTCTACAATACCTAAGGGTTAATTGTGCCTCAGGTAGCCCTAGTAGATGTTTGTCTGTCCCATCCCTAAAAACATCCAGAGCATCCCGATTCTAAAGGTAGAAATTTCATATTCTTTTTGGCCAGTCTTTCCTCTGTGGCTGCTCATTTTAACTAGGGAAGTTCTCAGGTCTAGGTTCAGTCTGTTTCTTGCAAGTTTAGGTGGCCTCTTTTTGTCCTTTGTTGGAAAAAAAGTAGGCACTTGACCAGTGCTGTCTTTTACCTGTTGGTGGATTTTCTTCCTCCTCTGCTTTTTCTCTGTGCAAAGCAAGTGTCTTTCCCACAGTCTTTTCTGTTTGGGGGTGTTTGTGGGACCTCTCTGCCATGCTTTCTTACTTCCTCCTGACCTGTCTTCATCTCTTTCCTCTTACTCCCAGAGATGTGGCAGCACTGGATACTGCTTCAGCCAAGGCTTTGTTAGTGCAGCATCAGGGCAGCACAAGGGATGCCTGTGCCTTACAAATGATAAACCTGGTGATGAGCTTAAGTGAACACCTCAGGTAGGGCAGAAACAGTCTGGAGGCAGACAAGCCAGAGCACAGCAAGCAAAGGAACCTCTGAGTGCAGGTGGCTCAGGAAGAGGACCAGAGGATCTAATGGGAAATATTATCTTCAGTTCCAGCTGGCTTATGAACACTGGTGACCCTCTGTGTCAGGAGGAGTAGTATATGTAAATTGTGTATGAACATGCACGTTTTCTACTAAAAGTTTCAGGTCACGGGATACAAGATAACAACTATTTTAGAGGTGGAATAAAAATGTGTAATTTGCCAGATTAGCTGAAGAACAGGTCAGCTAAATATAGATGCAATTTTACTCTGTGACCAAAATACTTCTCTAAGTCAACAGAAAGTGTTTATGTAGATGTGTATTCTGTGTCCATTAATCAATCATTTAAAAAAGAAATAAAACTTTGGGGCCAGAAAATTTCTTTATTTCAAAACTAGATTTGACCGTATAGGATTTGGCTAGTGATTCCGTGTTTCATTTGTATTTGTGATGGTATATGTTATCCAATATGACCCACAGAAGATAGGCTGCTCTATCCCACACAAGACAAGACCTCAGAGGGATGCCCTTTATATTCAACTCCAGCTAGAGCAGACTTGAGTGATCCGCTTTGGAAGTGATGAAGAAATAAATAAACAGACAAATAAATGAAGTGATAAATAAACAGACAAGCTGCTATCCAAGAACAGAGGCAAATGTAAATGACAACCTAAAGGGACTGATGATAGGAGAGATATTGCTACCTAAACATGTGAATATCCATGTTAGATAAAGAGAGGCATTTATCACTCACACTTCTGTTTAGGATCTGAAAATAACAAGGCGAACAGAATTTCAGAAGCACACAACAGAAGATGGACAACTGTGGATTTCCATTGAGATGGTTTATTTTTAGACTGGCTTGCTAAGAAAGATAGTGTGTGTGATCATACTGTCTGTCTCCCATTAGTAATTTCCGAACCAGCTAGGCAGGTTGGATGGAAGACTAGCAGTCTCAAGGATATGGAATTTCTGTATGTTCCATGAAAATCAGTCCATGGGAGATGGAAAAAGATGCAAATGAGTACCTCTATAGAGAGACAAGGCATCTAATGAAGTCAGCTGTTCTTGGTACAGTTTGGTCCACCAGTAAGTAGATATTGAGCAGACTGTAAATAAATACATGCACACACACTGCAGACCCAGGCACAGCAGAGCACTGCCTGCCGTCTTTTGGGGCTCTATTGTGTCCAGCTGCTAAGACAAAATGGGCTGTCCCAGGGGAAAAGTGGAAACATGAAATAGATGATGACACTGGAAAGGGGAGCTCTTACTCATAGGGTATGCATTACACTTACTATTGCTGGTGAGCAGAAGATGCTAGATCCTCTGCAGTATATAAAACATCTGTTTCTTTCTCTGCTATTCCACAAAAAGACATAATTTGTTTAAATAAAGCATTTGTCTAGCTTTTGTTTGTGTTAGCTATCCAGCAATCAACAATTATATTAACTGGAGATTACTTCAAGAAGAAAAAAAAACAACAGTCATTTGCCTCACAACAAATGTGTTTTTTTAACTTCTTACTCTTTCCTATCCTTAGTGCTGTGACATACATGAGGGGAAACACAATTTGTCAACAAATCTCCATTTCTGCACATCGTAAGTAGCATACACACATGTGAGCCCCTTGGGCCTTCTTTGGTTCTCGGCATTTATAACGTGATCACGTAATGCCATACGTGATCACCTGAGCATTCCCAGCTTTCAAAGAAGAGGACACTAGGTCCTTCTCCATGTTCCAAGATACACCTGCTGGGCAAGCCAGGGGCTGGGAGACCTCTTCAGCCAGCAGCACTGTCAGCTCTTGGTTCATTGGTATCCTCCCATGCTGATGAAGGTGGAAGCATTTGTGGTATCCAAAGTGGAAAAGGTATTTGGATCAACATACCGAGTGTCTGCAGTGGTCTGACAGTGCAGGTTATGTTCCCTGGATGCTCTGCCCAGCACGGGGGGTGCAGGAACTGGTGGCACAGCAGATGACTTTGCACACGCATTGTTGGTTGGTTCCAAATCCTTTTCTATCTCCCATCTTAACAAAGCTCAGTCTGCAGATCTTGATGGCACTGGCAGTGGCCTTCCCACACTGCTGGGATGTGCAACCACTAATTAAAGACCAATCCTTGATGAGACTTTCTAGTGACTGCCCTGTGGTCTTGTGCTTCCCCCCTCTCGGTAGCCGGTGTTTCATTCGCCTTTAGCTTTGGCAGGTCACAGCTCTGATATAGCTCCCCTCTTAATTGATGCTTCTTGTATGGCACCATGGTAGATGCTTTATTGAAACCATAACAGAGCAAATCTGATGGGAATATCATCTGTCTTGTCAAAGGAAGAGGCTGGATTAGTGTGGCACTGTCTGCCTTTCACTGAACCTACGCTTCCTTTCCCCTGTTCATAGCTTACCTTCATGTCTTGAATTACAGATTCCTCTTACCAAGTGGCAGAGCTCAGGAGGGCAAAATGCCTATACTCAGACCAGGCCAGTACCAGTCATCACCCTCTTGTAAAAAATAGGATTTTTTATCTGAGATATTCCTCAGTAATTACTAGCACCTTTGGTCGTAAAGAGGAACTGATTCATCACAAAAAATCTACACCAGTATCATAACCTGGCATGAGGACAGGGTTTGTCTATAAAACAGAGGCAGGTAGCACTAAGGAGTCTTACTGCCATTGCTGGCTAGACTAAGCCATCAATTCATATGCAGCAAAGGGGTGTGTATAATATTTTTCTTTTCAGCAACAGTGGTTAGATGAAGAATTTTGTACAGGAAATTATGAATGAAATTTATACAGGAATTAATGGTGAAGATACTTATCAAAGCATAAGCAGAATCTGGAAGAAGACACTGAGATCATAGTGGTAATATAACCATCATTCACTCTATCTGGGGCCAAGTTCCTACCTCTGCAAAAGGTCAGGCTGTGTTTGATCTGTCTGCTTTTACTTCCAGGCACTAACAGCCCAGTCTCACCACAGTGGGTGCCAGAGTTTCCTGGGAATCACATCTGGTTTGCAAGCGAAAACTGTTTAGTCTATTTGATGTCCTTAGAGAGCCATGAGTGGCACTGACTGATCTCTCTTCATCTCTTCTCACTGAGGCACATTTTCATTCCAGAGTCTCTGGAACTCTGCAAAGAGACCTGAGCTGGTGTAACCAGAATGGCAATTTGCTCCTCTGGACATGTGCCCAAGGTATGGATTACTCTCTTTTCTCTGCACCTGAAGGTTGGGTCACAGCCACATGATGGAAGGTAGTCTGATTAGGTCATGTGAGATGTTCAAATGCTGTTTGGCTGATGGAAAAGTTCTGTTTCCCATGAAAAGGAAACAATGACAGGACTATAGTCTTGTGCCCTTGTTCTCTGTGGGGTTCAGGGTTGATAGCAAGAGAGAGGACATGGTGGCAGATCATGGCTCACTTTTAGTAAAAAGCCCAGCACATGGGAAACCCCGTCTTTTGTCTTTCAAGCAATGTCAACAGCCCCACACAGTGGGAGCTGCCTTCCACCAAGACACTGAATTGATTGTTTCTGAATAAGCAGGTAAGCAGAGCCCCAAATCTCTCTGAACTAATAAAGTATTATTGGAAGTGTGTTTTGCTGCCATTCTTCTAGAGCTTTTCAACTGCCACTCTGCAGCAAAGTGATAAACACAAGCCCTAGGAGTCTCTCACAACCTTCCTCCAGGCTGTAGCATATCTTGAGATCTGAACAGAACTGTTGAAACTGGCAGTGAGGCACTCTGCCTCCACTCTGCACACCACTGCCTCTCCTGCATTGCAAGATTGAGCTGTTTGGTGAATTTTGTACTGTCCTTCAGCGTTTTTTAAGCAAACAATCCTCAAGCATTTAAATGAACTTCAGTAAATACAGCAGTCTAGAGGCTCAGATTTTAAAATGCTTGGGTCAGCAATCAGGTGGTTGTTGTATACGACGGCATAGTAAGAGAGAGATTACTCTTACCCTGACTTTAGGTGCCTCTGAGGCACATCTAAACTCCAGCTTGGCAGCTAAGCACCCTTTAGAGTCATCAGAGTTAATGAAATGCAGAAAGCAATTATTCTTGCCTAAAGTAGTTGGCTAGGTTTGCCCAGATGGATTACAGCATCTCAGCTGACAAAATCTCTGGCAGGATTTTGGGCACCTTGACATTAAGTGGAGATGCAGGCAGCTACTGCAGTGGTGGATGGCTAATATTGGGCAAGATGAATGCAGTCCAGATATCTAATGCTTCCTCAAGATGACCAGGAGTCATCTGCCACAAGAGTAATTAAGAAGATGGTATTAGAAATAACCAAAACAGTGCCAAAGCGAAAGATTTTCAGAAATAGATTATTTCTCCACTGCTTACTGACAGAATTAGGAATCTTAGTTCCTTACTAATTGAAGCTCACCCTTCCTTGCACCTTCCTTTCACAGGGCTTTCAGATGTAAGCAGAAATCCTTGCTGTCCTTTCTGAAGAGTCTGCTTTTTCTTTCTACTGCTGTTGATTGCAGGACCTGTACAAGACCTGAAGTAGACATACTCCATGGAAACAGGCTAATAACAAAACTTCTTTTTTGCATTTTTTTTTTAGATATAGCAAATTTGTGTCCTGCTTTAAAACAAACAAACAAACAAACAAACACACACACATACACACACACACAAACACAATGAGAATTATACCTAAACCAATATTCAGTTCTGGATGAATCCTATTTTTAAAAAAACAAGTGGAATCAGACAGACAACATTAGCATATTTAGGCTGTTGTTCTAAAGAGTAGCAAGAAATTTAACTAAGGAAAATCACCCCATATTGTGAGCAACACTGCGTGAGTGTAACATGGACAAACCTAAGCAATTCTTTGATAAATACTGCCTCATGGGTTACTAATGTCAGATGTATAAATAATGCTATCCTGTGCTCCTGAACCCTTGTTTCTCAGCAAGGAGCCTCCCTAAGGGAAATGCTAAAGAGAGCAGTTCAAAGATTTACATAGGTCAGGATGTAAATCTTGAGGGAAGTAACAGATTTCCCCAAGCAAAGAAACAGGAAAAGGAAAAACAGCAGCTTTCCTTCTTCTGAAAGGGGAAAACAGATAAAGAGGCCTGGTGGCTACTGCCAAGTTTTTGTGCCTGCTATGCTGCAGATGACCCTGCCTTTTATGGGCCACAGAGCAGTGACCACTCATTATTAGAAGATAATCAACTTATTTTCCCACTTATTTTTTCCTTTTGAAATTATAAAACTGGCTTGTGGGAGAAGCTAACACTTCAGGTTGCTGTATCATGCCAATAATGGTCAACCAGCAGCACTCAAAAGCAGCAGCAGGAATATCATTTTCTTGTCTGAGCCTTCTCTCTCACACCCCCAATAATTATCAGTGTCTGTAGTTTGATAATTAGTGTTCCAGAGACAGAGTGCACGGCCTGGTCTGGAACCATGGGTCATGGTACCCTGCTCTCCCCAGAAACCCCTGAGGCCAGTGGTCAAGAAGTGGTGTGGCACTGACAGAGTAAGATGTCAGAACAAATGCCTTTCCTTAGAAGCCCTTTCATCTTGATGTCTGGGCACTTTCCCATGGAAGACATTTAAAATGGAAAGTCGATTCCTATCTGTTTAGAGCCAAATTCAATCCTTTAAAGCCCACATATGTTAAAAGCCAAAAATGCTTTGGTTGGAGGAGAGGATTTCTATTGCAATAACAAAATGTTGACCCTTTGATGGTCTTCTGAAATTTTCTTCTAGTGAAATGAGCAGGGTGAAGAAACGAGGCCTCGTCCCTCCCCAGAGCACAAATGTGTTTTTTGATCTCAGACTGCCAAAAAAACGTTTTTACCAGTTTTAACCCCACACACGGTAGGGGGGTTGGAACTAAGTGATCTTTAAGGTCCCTTAAAGCCAATATTTTCTCTGCTTTCTCCGACTTCTCTGATTTCTATGACACTGCAGGGCAATCCAGTTAATAACCAGGAAACGTGCAAGCCCGCAGCTCCTCAAAGCACAATGAGGAGTTTCCTAGGTGCTTTTCAGTGTTTTGTTTAGGCGCTCATGAAAACTGTGCCAAGAATAGTGCACCGATGCCCCTGCACGTTTCACAAGCTACAGCCAGGGGGATTTTGCAGAACCACTTTCCATGCAAGCTCTTGCCACAGAGAGGCAGCCTGCACCAGTAAGACAGGGGAAAAAAAAAAAAAAAAAAAAAAAAAAAAAAAAAAAAAAAAAAAAAAAAAAAAAAAGCAAGAAACCTCCCTAAAAAACAAAGTAGTGAATGTGAAAGAGGAGCTTTGCAGGAAGCATCGGTAAATGGAAAATAGGGACCCTATAGGCAGGACGTGGGGCTGCGCCTGACCTCCCGAGGCAGCCCTGCGCTTTGTACTGCGGGAGGAGGCAGCACTCGAGAGGGGTGTTCTGCATACAGGGTTAAGCGTTCCTGACCTGTGAAGGCAGAAAGTCTTATCCGGCGTGAAATGACAGCGTTGTCTTCGCAGCTGCTGGTTCTCAAGACCGGGGCAGCGCTGGTACCTATCCTGAGGGTTTCTGTGCCCTCCCTGAGCGGCTCGGGAGATTTCTGAGCCCACCTTCTGCAACCTTGCTGTCCGTTCTGTTATAGCACGAGGGACTGTCAAATCAAAGCAGGAGTAATTCATAGCAAATAGGGATTTACTAAAACCATGAAAACCCTAATTTTGTCAATTATGTTAAAACACCAAGACGAGGACTTGCCGGGTTTTTTTCCTAACTGAATACATGGAGCTTTGATTTTTTTTGATTTTTTTTTTTTTAAACTGGGAACTCTGTGTTATCAACACTTCTGGAGACAAAGTCCTTAGCTTTCCACCTGCATGTCAAGGATGTTTTTCTATTAAAATCCTAATTGTATCAATGAGGTCTACTCATTGTTTCAAAGTTACTCGTAACAATTAGCGTGCTGATGATCACTGATTAAGAAAAGAAGGGAGAAAAAAGGCTAAGGTAAATAAATCAACTTAAAAATTATCCCTTTCTGCAAACAACAGCTGCACAGGAAAAGGAAGACTGTTAGCCATCTTTCACTGATGCACTAGGCTGATCCAGTAGATGCGTTTCAAGTACTCTGCGGCTGCAAGTTAATATATCCTACACTCCACAGGAAACAACCATGCAGGAAAACAAAAAAACAAAAAACAAAAAAAAAAAAAGGAGAACAATTGTGTGAACCAAGTGCCACATCTTATTCTGAAAACATCTGTGCCTCTGAACCTTTCATTCATTCATTTGGTTTATTTGGTGCAAAAGCTGGGCGAACATTAGCAGCCTATCTCAGATAATAATAGAAAAAGCAAATGTTGATGTAGAGATCCTTTGCCTTTTACTTGGTAGGAAATGGACCTGGAAAACAGAAACCACTCAGTGGCTGAGGCTATATGGTGTATGAAGATATTTGGTATGGGGGAGGATGGCTGGGTGTGTAATGGTAGGACTATGGAATGGATGAGGAATGCCAGGAGTTTTGCAAATACTGGACTATGGAGAGCCTTACTTCAGTAAAAAGTACAGGAATGTTGGAGGAAAAGACTGCAGGGGTGAAAGAAATTAATAAAATGCAGACTCTCAAAGTTTGGGATGATTGTGGTAGAAAGCTTCCAAGAAATCAGGATTTTACCAGTCTACATACCACAGTTTCCAAATTCCGGTATGCTCAGCACAGGACTCTGCTTGGGTGCTGAGAAGTATTCTGTAAAGAGTTAATGGTGAAAGAGCAACTGCTTCATTTTACGTAGATAACGCAACAAAGCCTGGAAATGCAAATGCATTCAGAAAAAGTCTTTGAACAGCTTTTTTTTTTCCTCTGAAAGTTGTTATGCTATGGAGATTTAGGAAAAGTCCTCACTGTTTATTGTCGAGTGTTTATTACAGAAGACGTCAGGAATGGCCGACAAGTTTATATAAAAAATTCCGGATCTTAACATTTTCCCAGTTGTTACTTTTCCTTTCCTACTGCTTCATCTTTGAAGAAAAAAGGAATTAAAGGGATGTATTTTGTCATACTCTTTCCTGCAGTGAATTAACCCTTGGTCAACAATGACAATGAAGACAGCACAGCTCTATGGAAATTAACTTGACAGCCCATAAACACGAGAGGCTGTTGTTCACTGGATTTCGTTTTAATAGGCATTAACAAGGTTTTTGGGATAAGTAAGCAAATGGGACTAGCCCTGAAACTATCATTTCATTTCATAGCCCTTTTCACAGGGATTAGCTATCAGTCTGAAAGGCCTGTGAGGCCTCATCAAGCTTTTTAATTCAAATTGTACTGAATCCATCACAATTCCCTGTTGCTCCTAAAATGCTACAAACAAGTAAACAATATCCATTGTGGATGCTTAAATTTCTTGGCATGTGTCAGATTTTTAATGAGGAATCTGATGTTGGAATGGTGCAGATTTGCACTGCTCTGCCAAGGGTAGATGCCTTTTCACAGATCTTAAGTTACAGAGAGTCTATTCTGCGATGGTAATTTTACTTTAGAAACTGTCAAAGGTACATACACGAGTTTAAGGAACAGCTAAGCTTGTTTCCTCCTCTCTCAAAGTTTAAGCAGAGTTTGTGTCTGGGCTGATCTTGAATTAGCTACAAGCTCTCTGGGTCGGGGCACCAAGCTTGGGTCACTCTGCAAGGTAATCAAAACCAAAGTGACCCCTCACTACTGACCTTGATGCTATCGTTCAGCTCATCCTCCTTCTCAACAATCTTAGCATCCCAGAAGTAATACAACAATTAACAGCTGAGAATGAACACAAGCATACTGTGCACGCTTCATTCAAGGGTCAAAAAGTGCAAAGTAACCACCGTGGCAAAGAACCAAGCTGAGTGGTTTTAATAACCATTTCTGACTGAAGCCAGTGTATGGGAAATTAAAATAATGGGGTTTATATGTGCTCAGACTGAACAAGTCTTCCAGTCTAGAGAAAACACAGAGCTTCCTAACAGGACAGTCAGGACCTCCCTGTAGGAGTTCCCATTGTGCCCACAGCTGGTAATGCTGGCATCATGCTGAATGGATGGCTCCAGTTCTGCACAGAGGCATCAAACCTTGAAAACTTTGGTGACCCTGAGCAGCTAAATGGAGTTGTACCACGGGGAGTCTGGCATACCAGGTAGCAGCCCATATTTCAAACCAGCCCTGTAAAGCTGAGGACCATGCTGTAAGTGGCACAGTGAGTGCATCCTCCTGTGACCATGAAAAAAAGAGCCTGGATGGTCCTGGACTGAGGTTAGTTGGTGCTAATACCTTGTGTATGATTGTACCAGAGCTTGCTCATAGCCTGCTGCACGGATACTGCTAAATCAGGATCCCAAATGGTGGTCAGAGGGTGCTGGCACTGCAGCAGGTGGCAGGAGGGCAAGTTGTGTGGCACTGCCATGTCCATTGATCCATGATTCTCAAAGTATTGAGTGGATAGAATTGGGTGATTGATGGAAAACTGTTTTCCCAGGGATTCACAATTCACATGCATCTTACCTTAATGCAATTTTTTATATAGATACTTGTGAAAAATCTTTTATTTATGAGTAGGTATTGTTAACAGAGAAGTGAATATATTGACACCTGAACAAATGGGTTCTTAGAAACACAAGCATGTTCTCTCTGGAAGTGACTGCCCAGCCACCTTTTACATACACATCTACTTGATGATAATGTGACTAGAGAAACAAAATGTAAAGCACACAGGATTGCCAATAAATGTCATTTATGTGTCCTGGTCAGGAAGGAAACCAGCTATTTTTAAAACAGAGGTTTATAAAAATAGCCAAATCCAAGGCATGAACTGAAGAGGAAAAGCACGAATCAAAAGTGCTCAGTAGCTTTCCTGTGGTACACAGCTTATTTACCATCTCTGCTACAGGCCCAGACCCAAGTAGAACAGAGCCCTTCTAACTCCTATTAATGTGCCTTCTTCTTTCTTCTCTTTTAGCTAATAGTGTCAGAAAAAAAAAAAAAAAAGTGGAAATATGCAGGGCAGGACTTAGGACTCCTGTGTGGCTTTGATTCAGATTTCTTACTCATGATCAGAAAGGCTGACTGCAGATTTTTCTGTGTTTCTTCCTCATGGTGTCATTAATAGATATTCACCCTGCTTTGTGACATACATTAACCTGAAGGTGGTTTTTCAGACAATGGGCCAAGACAGCAACTCTTCACTTTTTCCTCTTTCCTTTCTTTGGAACTCAAAAAAGACCCAAAGGAGTTACATTGTCCTGGCAAAATCCCAATGCAGGCACCTGTGCCTGAAGGCTCATTCAGCATTCTCAAGTCTCCAGCAAAAACTCACTTGGAATATCCTGCAGCCCCTGGTAAGAAGAATGTTCTCTGGGAAGGTACATGAACAGGATCCTGGGATGGGCATGTTGTCTGAGACTCAGGAAGCTAAGAAATTCAGTGCCTGGAAAAGTCTGTGTCTCTGTGCTAAAGAACAGGAATGTAAATAGTGTACTAAGATCTTGTATTTGACATTTGTGATCTCAGCAGAGGGGAGGAGAAGGAGGAGGAGGTTGTCATGAAGAAAACATCAATGCATTCTACCTGAAGGTTTCTATTTCAAAGATTTTTCAAAATGTTTTATGTGTTATTTGCAAAGTTGTATGCTATGTAAACATGAACTGAAATATTTATTAAGGCACTGCATATCCCTCTTAGCTCCCTCACTCAAGCTTGGAACTGTTATACCAGCTTTGGGAGGCTTGTGTACAACAAACAGCCCAGAGGCTTAATTTTGTGCAGCAGTTCCCAAACAGCTACAGCTGCAAGCTCTGCTTCAGCAGAGTGTGAGGCTGGAATATAACAAGATACTGCTGTTTTAATGCTCCTGTCACACGGGTATATAAGGAATGGGGGGTAAGCAGGAGATGGTTATTAAAAATCAATTTACTCCAGTGTGTAGTGGAGTCTAAAGTGCAGATATCATAAGTAATGTAAAAAACCCACCAACTTTATTGTGAATCTCCTAGTGCGCGAGTTACTTTTTTTTTTTCTTGGAGTTGTAGTTCCTGGGAAAAAAGGAACTCATCAGTGAATTTACTTACTTGTGCATTTTTAAGTTTTCCAGTTCCACATGCATTGACTTCATGCCATGATTATCAATTAACATGATACTTATGTTTCAAGGTGATTTTTCTCCACTCTTCAAGTCTTGATTTTAGTCTCTAAATGCATTCTAGCCCATAGCATAAGCCTTTACCTGGGCTATTCTAGAACTGTATTTTTAATATCTGTTTTCAGTAGCTTTAAAGACTGTTGAATTCCAGTGAGTTTGGGAAGGCTATTTTCCAGTGTGGGTGTCACTTTCCCTGAACAGCCTGGAGGAAGAGAGGAAGAGTTTGCTTTCCTTACTGCAAAAAGATGATGTCCTTCAATAAAACCTATTGCCCTCATGCTTTGAAATGACAGCTGACTTTCACACACATAACTCTGCTGTGTTTAAATGGCATTATAAAGATGACCATCTCATGCCTCATGCCACTCACGTGAAAGGTCAGAAATACCAGAATTATATCAACATATATTCTGGGGGGTATTTGCATGTTATGATGTTGACCCCATGTATAAAATCATGTGCTATTTCTCTGTAGATGCTACATCTTGCCCATCAAGTTGCTTTCACATGACTCAAATACATCTGATTTAGTGATAAATACTGGAGTAGAGGAAGAGAAGCTTCTATCTTTTCTTCTGAAATGCACTGGACATCCCATTTCATTATTCTTATGAATATCCAGTATTATTAGACCTTCATGTGTCTCCATTTATTGTGAAATCACAGATGTCCATTTAACAACAATAAGGACCTTCAGTATTATAAGACCTGGATCATAAAAAAGTAAGTAAAATTTCTTTCAAAGTTATTCTAGATTCATATTGGTGATAGTTTCAAGAGAGACAAGCCTTGGCTACAAGCTCCTTCAAGGCATCCTGAAAGCCTACAGCTTCAGAGGTCCTTTGGCTCATGTACTCTCCATAATTTTCTTCTTTAGACAAAGGAGCAGGCACTGCAACCAGTGGCCAGATATTCTCCTTCTTCCTCTGCACTCCCAACACACCACCAGCCTGTCAGCTGAGCAAGAATTGCTGCTGCACAGGAGGGGTTCAGTGGTCACATGCCTGTTTTTTCCTCCAAAAGCAGTCTCAGACTGATCACCAGTCTGAATAGCAAACCCAAGGCAGACAAGTTAGGCAGGAATGGCAGGAACTTCACTCAGAGCCAGAGCTCAGATTTTGAAAAGCAGCAAGCCCCCTGCCTCCTGGTTGTGAGGGCTGTACAGCTTGCATGTGCACCCTGGTTTTAACTGTGCTCCTTCACAGAGGGCTTTTTGCTGAGCTTAGTGAAATGGCAAGCAAAAGCCAAATAAAGGATCATTGCAAAAGGTACCAAACCCCTACTATTTTCCAGATGCCTTGTGATTGGAACAAGAAACAACAAGAAACAGTACCAAAGGAGACAGGAAACTTCACTTTCTACCCTTGCAGTGAAGTACTGTGGTATTAATGTAGGAGGCTGTGGAAATGCCATCCTCTGGAGCATTTAAGGACAGGTTAGAAAATATCTCCCAGAAACAGGTTAGGAATTGCATACATGAGGGTAGAAGAGCCTTCCTGGCCACCTGGGCAGTGCTGGCTCATGTTGAGCCACTGTGGACCAGCAGCCACAGGTACTTTTCTGACAGGCAGCTTTCCAGCCACTCTGCCCCAAGACTGACCCAACACTTGGCTTTGGTGAACCTCATACCATTAGCCTCAGTCCATCAATCCAGCTTGCACAGATCCCTCTGCAAATTATTCCTGCCCTCCAGCAGATCAACACTCTCACCCAACAGTTCCACCTCTCCCTGATTAACTTTCTGCTTCATCACCTGTGCAACACCCAAACAGTTTGGAGACAATCACACCACACTCAATTGTGTTCAAGTGCATTGGGCATCCACTGCTCGGTATGACACAACTGACTCATCACTTTGGAAAGACACTTCAGAAGACTGAGGTAAGTCCATCTCACTTTGCCTGCAAACTGGACTGATTGTCTTCCCATAAGAACAACCAAAACTCTCTTCAGGAACTGAATTTCAACACCTCTTCCATCACACTCCATCATCCCCACAACCACTGAGATAGCTGGTAGCGTAAGGAGGCAGAGAAGCCTTAGTGTAACTGCTGTGCCATGCTAGCAGTAGACTCAAGTGAAAAAGAATAGCTAACAGATTTTTTAACTCTATTAAGATCTCATTTTAAGATTTCACATCTCAACAGAAAAAAAACAGTGAGAGTGTGGCTCACACAGTCTTGAGGGGACAAATGAGCTTAGACAACTCGGCAGCCAACAAGCAGAAGATGGGGAGCTACCGAGCAGGACAGCTCGATGCCAAGAGCAAGCAGGGAGCTGATGTGCCACCAGCTTCATCTGAATATTCAGGAAAGTAAGTTAAATGGTGACACCTTGTCCTGGCACATATCCTATCCTCTCCTGTAAAACAAACCCTGGCACACAGCACATGTCGTGTCACTTTCTTTTTTTCTTTTGGAGGAAGAGCGAAAAAATTCTGCACATTTGTGAGACATCTGCACTTAAAGCCACAATAGCAGGGTATGTAGATGACTCTACCCTTCAAAATATAAATCCTAGGGCATGTTTTCCTGTAGTGCTTTGTGCCCTGCCCTTGCTAGACCATGAAGTCTTAAGACTATGGTCACAAGGCTTAAGGCAGAAGCACTGCACAGACTGAAGATATCAATCACATTAGGCAAAGATTTCTAAGTTGAGTAACAGCCAGTGGTACCTGAGATGACAGAATACTCCTAAAATTGGCTATGTGAGTTTCCCGGCTGTTCATGGCATGGAGGAAATGCTTTTGAGGATCAGGGTGGTGTGTGTGAATCAGCAGTCCTTCCTGCCAGAGAACTTGAGGGGGGAACTCTGTAAAAGTGGGATGCATTTGGCAGTCTGTGGGGTGAGGTGGGAGGCAGCAAGAGCTGATGGAGGAGTGGTTGGGCAGCAGACAGGGAGGCTGGCAGAGGAGACAGGCTCTTTTTCAGAAATAGCTCTGAGGTGCAGGTCTTGGTGGGGCAGAGCAATCACTTTGTTCATGCAAAGTGAGGGCTATAGGGAACGTGGCAGCTTTGAGGGAGCTCACCCAGACTTCAGTCCCTTTTTGCCTCATCCACCATTTTCTCTTGCAAATCGAGAAAGGGCTTGGCAGTGCTGTATTGCCCCTTCTCCAACTCGCCTGGGAGGAGCCCAGTCAGCAGCCACTGAAATGCCTCCCATAAACCCTCCCCCTCACTCTGCGTGCCCATGTGTGTCCCCAGTGCAGCTCAGCCTGCCCAGTTGGCTTCTGTGGTGGCTGGACCCTGCTCAGGATGCTCAGTCACTGGAGCCTGTCAGTTCCACAGCAGCAGCTGCCCAGCCTGTGTGGTCACAATTAGCAAAGTAGACTGAACTTAGGAGTAAAAAGCCTAAGTAAAAGTAAAAAGTAAGGTTGTCATTTGGCACTTAGAGGTTTGCCTCTCGGGTGACAATGTTGGTTATGGCATCAGGGACTGTGAATTAACTCGTTTCAAACACAACTCTTCATCTTGCAAGATAGAAATGAAACCAGCAAAGATAATCAGAAAGAAAGGCTCCTCAAAACTTAAAGGTCTTGTCTCTGTCTTGATGGAGAAGTGGGTGTTTCTCTGATTGTAGGAAATGATTCTTCTGTGGAGTATATATTTTGTGAAACATCATGAAACACTGGGTTCAAGCTTCCCCTAGAAATTGAGCCCTCTGGCTCTTTATCCAGGCCAAATCCAGGCTGAAGAAGTGCCCATGTCAATCCATTTAAGAGGAAGGATCCCAGCAAACATCTTATGACAGCAGCTCACCTTACAAGAATGCCCCTTCACTGTGGCAGAGACTTGACATACATCCTTGAACTTGCAGAACATTCATTATTTTGAATGACCACGCTGGGACACGGCATCCCCAAGCCTTGTTCTCTATTTGCTCTTCAACCTGAAATTCAGTCTGTTCAGAAGAATTCAAATGAATGTTTTGCACTATTTATTTTCAAGTATTTGAGCTGGCTTGAGGAAAGCAGAATCTTTTCATCTCCACAGTAGCCATTTCTCAATGGAAATACAAGAGAGTTACTTTTAAGGTGAAGGAATAAATTGTTTTCAGCTGGTTAATAATGAAAAGAAATTACATTCAAAAGTTTGCATTATCAAATCCTTCTATTAAGAGAGGGAACAGTAACAGAGCATAGCTCCAGGCAATGGTGATATAGCATTATTCCTATTTCCCCTCTATTACAGCTCTTAAAATGATCTGCAGACTGCACCTCAAGACATCTTAAGACAAAGGGTCTCACAGAGGCAGAGATAAGCATCATGTTTTATCACTGAAAACTCCTTTGGTCCTCTTGACTTAAATAGATGCAATCTAGACTGGGAGCTTAATGTTCATCTACCTTTTGATATCTTTCTGACTGTATAAAGGGACCACAAATCCACCATAAGTATAATTTATATATACTACAGCCTCACTTTTCATTGCCCCAGTGGAGACTTGCTAAATATAAGACTCAGGCCCCAAAAGCTCACATTAATTCATGCATTTGTTGTTTCTTCGAAGTGTAAAATAGCAGTAGTGTAGCTGAAAATACTAGTGCACCAGAAATGTTCTCAATTCTTAGGGCATGCAGGCTAACTCTGCTGTTTAACAATAGTTAGTAGCAGCACAACTTCTCTTTATCTTCTTAATCTCACATTAATCCAGGAATGTGTGTTTACATTTAGTAATGTAAGTATCGTGCTTCCCATGTGTGCCTGATTCTTAATGACCTTCTGCATAATTCATTCTAAAAGCCTCTTTATTTTCTTCTCTCCAGTTTAATTAACCTCTTGGTGCAGTTAGTGGGATTTTACCATAAAAGCATAATGCATTTTGCATTAGTGTGTAACTCATACTGGAAGAATCTAAGTCCAGCCACTAAAGAGTTAATAGCAGATTCTGACTTAATACCATTTTATTATGGATGATGAATAATAATAGATGATTTTCTTTTCTATGCCTGAACACTGCTTTAGGATACCAAGGAAGGAATACTCATCCTGCCCAGTGCCTTGGCACACATCTGCCACCTCGCTCTGAGGCAAGGGCAGTATCCTGCATTAGTTTTTGATAGAGTTCTCCCTACCCTTGCCAAAAGGCTGAAGAAGACTCCCAAAGCTGTGCTTATCCTCTGCCAGAGCTTCAGGTGCTAAATGTTATGTGCAACATAATTGCAAGGTCAGGAGGCTCTTGACTGATACATGAGTTCCCAGGCAGAGCCATTTCAGGCTCCTACCAATAGACCTCATTGACCATTCCATCCAAAGAGTTGGAACTCATCAGCAGAAAAGAGTGCTTTTACTTTGTGCTGTAAGTTGGCAGTGCTTATCAAGAGTTGTGAACTAAAGCTCCTTGTCCAAGCACTTAGACTGCTTTCTTCAGTGAGAAACCTTACTTTAGTTCACAAATAAAAGTTGCGTGGAACTGGACAAGTCCTTATGAATGCCCATGTATGAGGTGTCTTATTTCCAGCTTGTTATCTGTTCTAGAGTTTCTGTGACTGCCTGCAAACTCACCTGCCTAATTTCATGAAGTTTGGGGATTTTATTCTCTCTCTTACAGAAGTTAGGATATGGTGATACAACAGTGAAAAAAAAATTGTCTCCAGTTCTGTCACCTGGGTGTGGACTAACAGAGAATCTTTGCTTGCTCATCCCCCCATGGTACTTTACTTGCAAAGTCACGTTTTCCGCAAAATCTCACCTGTGTTCATACATGCTCTTGGCAGCTGCAGGGGAGTCAGTGGGAGAAGACCCTCCTGATGCCATTTATCCCATCTCTGGGCAAGTTTCTGTATCTCTTTCTTAGTAGAAAGTTGTACTTGACCAAGTCATGGTTGGGTACATTTAGTGCAATAATTAAGAGTGGACCAACTAAACATCACTTTGGTCCTGTGGTGAGGGATGACACGGGGACACATCGTCCTGTGCTGGGCTAGAACCCAGAAGATGTGCAAGCAGTCACAGGAGCAAGGATCTGTGTTTTTCCGCGGGCTTGTGGAAGATGACCAACGTTAGATAAATAGCCAATGATTAAGCCCCAGCTGGTTTGGTCTAGACTAATTAAGGCTGAGTCTTTAGCTGGAAAAAAACTGACATAGGATTTAAATCAGCCGTGCACCGTTTCAGGAAACAGATTCTCTCGTGCTTCTTTATTTTGCCCCAAACTATTGTCCGGGTTCAGATCGTCAAAACACGCAGTGGCAGTTATTCACTGTTAATTATTTGATCCTTTCTTAAGATCCTCTTATGCAACTGCTTTGTTATGCAATAAACAGCAGCAGGTTGCCACACAGCCGGCGGGGTGCGAGGAAGCCGCCGTACCTTAGATAAGCCCCGGGGGTTGGCGGGCGGCGGGAGCGGGCCCGGTGGGCAGGGGCGCCCGCCCAGGGCAGCGCTTCCTATGCAGAAGCTGCACCAGTGCTTCGGCTTCCTGAGCATCTGCGGCTCACGGGACAGGCAGCCCCCACCGCCTTCCCAGCAAGGGCCGTTTGCTTCCTTTCCATCCAGACAAAAATATAATAAACCACCTCCATTTTGCAATGGGGCTGAACTGAAACCGCCTGGTTCGGGGGGTTTCTCTTCTTCCTCTCCCCTTGTGTGTACATGTGTGTATGCACACAAATGCACTCAAAGGAGTGCAGGGTAGCGGTGGTTTTCTCAGTGGTGGGATACAATTTTGAGAAGAGACAGTCCAATTTCTACACTGTTTTTCCCAGTTTGAAATCTTTAGTATTTCTCTTTAAGAGACATTTTAGGCCTTTATTCTTTCCTCTCTGCACAGCTCAAACTATAACCAGAGTGGCACTGCTTCCATGAGAGAAGCAGCAACTCTACATTATTTTGCTCCCAAGGGTTTCTGAAGACATTTGAGTGATTTGCATCCTGGCTTTTTCTGCGTATGGATGGAAAGCCAACATTTTTGGAGTCTTTGATATTGCAGGCTGCAAAATGGCCCACATACGGACCACAAGACTCAGAAAGGGACAGAAATGGCACTCTGGTGGCTCCGTTCCCTGTGATTTAAGGGAGCTCAGAGAGGGGATCACAGAAGCTAAAGCTGGGTTACCTTTTGGTGCTCAGGCTCTCAACTCAGGGCTCTTTAACGTTGCCCTGGAAAGCAGCTGGCAGTGACATCCCAGCTGGAGATGGGGAGAGCCTGACTGCTTTCTGTCAAGTGCTCATTCCTGGCACATAAAGTCTTGTTTCCAGCTTATTTAAGGAGAAGTTTAAGGGATAGCTTTATCTGTGAAGCCTGATGTGGTCTCTGGGCACCAGTTCCTGCCTTGCTCCTGACAGGAGACTGTGGCCAGCCCAGACACTCCTGCTGGCAACCAAGTATTTCACGGGGCCAGCAGGTGGCATCTTCAATAGTCCCCCGGCACTTGCTCATCACGCTAATCTGCTCCAGCCTGAATTTGTGTCTCTCAGCCCCCCCTGCCCTTCTGAGAAGAGAGGAGAGCCTCGGAGGCAGGAGACGTTTTTAGACATGGGCATTTGTCCAAATGTTTAATGCCAGGGTTGTTAGGATACCTATATGTTTAAAATTGCATTTTATTATAATATATTTTAATATTTACATGCTTACAGCTCCTAAGATTTCTCCAAAGACTAACTTGAAACTTTTTTGCATTGTACATGAAGGTGATCATATACTTCAGAGAAGGGAATGTACTCACGAGAATGTTATGATCAGCTGTCTCATGGGGTGTCTCAAATAAATTTTTGGTAAGACATTTTCTACTAATGCACGTTAGTTCAAAAAGCTGGTGTCCTGTACCTGGAGTTTCAAAATTAAGAAAGTACTCAAATACTCTTTTCCTCTGAGAGTGTCAGAATGTTCCCAAGCAGCAGTTCTCTGAGAAAAGAAACCAGAAATTTGTATTTTTAACATTTTATTTATTTTAAAAATTTAAAGAAGTGCAAAATTTAAGGGATAAACTCATTGACTCAGAACCATTAAAAGCTGAACTAGGCAGAAGAAACATAGTTGTTTTCATTTTTTTTTCCTGTATAATGAAGTAAACATCGTGCAGCCATAATTCAGTCTGATTGTGCTTTTGTCTCATAATAAGATGCTTTTCTTTTTCCCAACATCCTAGCATTAGAAACGTATACCAAAAGTATTGCTTAAATTCCAGCCAATCTAGATTGCTTGTTGTTTGGTCCAAAGCTTCTTTCTCAGTCAAGAAAGCTAGATTTGTGGGTCCTAGTAGATTTTGATTTTTTATTATCAAAATTATTTGGACTGAATGAAAACATACAGGAAATGCAAATAGCTTGTGGGCTTTACAGATCAGTATGGGGAAAATTCAACATGCAATCTGTCTGTCCAGCTGTAACTTGCTACGTGTTGAAACCTTTATATGCTAAACATATGGTATATGGTTTAAGTCTCCTCATGCTATGGATAGCACATCCTTGAAGGCGTGACTTTAAAATATTCCTTCGCCTGGGAGACTTACCAGTGTGCAGCAGAACTCTTTGAGCTGATGGTCATCGAGTCGTCACCAGCAAATAAACTGGGAGGGGAACAGGCTCAAGCACTGCATTAGGATG
Source organism: Phylloscopus collybita (assembly GCA_027886175.1). Lineage (NCBI taxonomy): Eukaryota > Metazoa > Chordata > Aves > Passeriformes > Phylloscopidae > Phylloscopus > Phylloscopus collybita. The sequence goes on along the minus strand of JAJNNQ010000009.1, from coordinate 25,713,464 downwards.
ATTTACATGCTGCAGGGAAAAGCCTGAGGTTTTACAGAAAACCTCAAAAGCTGAGCAGCGCTGTTGTTGATGTACCAAAAGTGTGAATTTCCAAAGGAAAAGAGACACTCAGAAAGCTTCCATTGCTGAAAAGCACGTGTTCCTTACAGACGCATGTGTGCCAGCATAAACACTACTGTGTTGTGTATTTAGAGGTTTTACAGATCACCCCAACATGAACCTGCTTGCTGAATTTTCTGGCTGTAAATCAGCTTCCAAAATCTCTGACTACTCCATGCATTTCTTTATGAGATAGTGTTGCAATGTTATAAGATGTCAACTTAAGAGCATAACGTAATCCTCCACCATAAATTATCTTAGTCAGTCTTCTGAAAAGCTGAATTGCCAAGGGCAAAACATCACCTCTCTACATCTGTCAAACTGGGGTAATAATAATACTTACCTATATCACAAGGGTGCATTTAGGATTAATTACTCCTCTTCGTGCCAAGGATAAATTTATCCCATGGCGTTCGGTGCTGCCACCCATTAGTGGTAATTTGTATAACTAATTATTGTGATGCCTGCCTGCCTGCCAATGTTTTCACACACATACACCCCTCTATACCAACTTCCTTCTAGAAGACCTCTTAGCACTAACACAAGTTCTGAGCAGACCTTTCCCATCTAGGTCTCACTTATGTTTTCTTTATCTTTAAAGCAGTCTTGACAGATGAGTTCCCAAGCAACCTGGGCTATTTGTCCATAAGGCAAAAGTATTTCCTGGTGACATTTTAGGATTCACTTTCAGCCATCTTTTAGAAAAGGAATTAGAGCAGGATCCAGAGAGAACCTGTCCAAAACCAGGTTGTGAATCTTTCTGTTCTACCTGGTGACATTAGGTTATAGCATGCAGTTCAATAAGAGGAAGGTGCTGCTCCGTCATGTCAGGGCTGAGCTAACACTCGCTTCCCCAAGTCGATTGAAAAACTAATTTCCACTTCCAGAAGTCATTTACAAACTGACTGAAACTGTTAATGTTTAACGGATTCACCTCCTACAGCCTCAGCAGTATAAATGCTTTCTTTGTAAGCTTGAGTGATTCATCCTGTCACAGGGTAAGCATCCAAGACAGGTGAAAGAGTCTCTGCTGGCTGCAGAAATAAACTGGGGCGGGAGCTTGGCCAGGATGCCTAACGTTCAGACAGCCAAAATTAACTGAAATTAATCCTGCTTTAAGGTGCTTTTGAAGATGGGAATTAGTTTGTGAAGTCATGGCAGCCTAGAACATCAAAGGTCAGGGAGCACTTCTCTTGGGCTCTCCTCCCTGCTCTGAAAATGTTCTTTCTGTACCACATGAAACTCTGGTGCTCAGTGAAAAATGCCTTCCTGGTTGTATATCTGAACATGTAAATACAAAGTCCTGTATATAGCACAGCACACTATACTGTTTGCATTCATTAAATCCTTTTCCACTGGAAAATTGGCTCTCTGGCTTTGGATATGCATGACACATAGGAAGGATGTCTGTAATCACTTACACAAATGTCCATATCCTTCTGTTCTTCCTGCTCCCTCCTTACTGTCTCTCATGTCCAACCAAATTGCACCTTAAACTGGGAAATGAAAAAGCCATGAAGTATTTTCAATCAGCTAGAATTACGTCTGGGTCTTGAGTATCATAAAAGCCAGAAAAACTGCATTTACTGAAACCTTTTTCTCTGAAAATGTATTAATAATGTATGATCATACTTTGTAGATAATGCAGTAATTGCTTGCTTGATTATGTAGCCAAAATAATAATTTTCAGAGATGCTTGATTTTTGCCTGGTGACTGCATTTTGTAACATTTTCAGGGTAACAGATGCTCAGCTATTTGTTCTGGTTCAAAAAACAGCCCTAAATTGAAAGTGAATTACTGTAAACCTTCCACAGATATCTAATTTTACTTTAAAAATACATGCAGCCTAAATAGTCTTATACTCAGGAGGGGGAAATCCACAACAAAGCTCATGTTCAAAGAATTCAGCACACTGCAATTAGCATCCCACCCTTCCAAACCAGACAAAATATGCACCCAGAGAGCACCCATTCACACACACACACACATGCAAAAACATGTGCTGTCTTTCAAACCTGGTTTTTAAACGTCAATTCTGCTTCTATGCCCCAACATAACAGTCACTATTTTACGTGTGTTTTCTTAAGTATGTGCCTATTTCATTTGTCTTGGTTTGGAAAGACAGGTATCTGCCAGGGAAACTGGAGTTTCCCTTAGAATAGACAATGTAAACCCCTCACCCCCCTGCCAAATTATAAATTTGCAATCAAGAGCATTCAGGCAAAGATTTTGGGAATAGGAATAACAGTTCTTTACTAGGAATATTAATAATACTAATGTAGTAGAAAGACAAAACCACCCAACCAAGCCAGCAAACGAACAAACAAACAACAATTTTGGAAAACGCTGACAGAGTCAGAGCTACAACCTGACACTCTGTTAGTCAGGGCATTGGAAGCAGTCCGAAAGTGAGTCCTCCTGAAGTGGAAGATGTGGTTCTGTTGAAGTAGAGATGACCCTGTAGCAAAAGGGTCCAGGGATGGTGGGAAGGGGTCTGGTGGTGGTGAGATCAGGTGTGGTGATGTTGAGACTGGGTCTGTGTTGGTGAGATAAGGTCCGGTCTTCCTCCCAGAAATCGGGTGAAAGCTGGATCTTTTCGTGTTCCTGTGTCTCAGTTTTATTCCAGGTAGAAACTGCCTGCCCCCCTGCCACTGCCAGGGGGGATGTGATGCATCTCACAATAGGATGATGGAAGGGGAGGGTATAGCCTGGGGGGGTGTTAATGGCCCATTATCTGAAGGCATCTGGCCTCTCCCCCCTTGAGTTACAAGAGATAAAGAAAAACATCTCCTCAACTGCTTTTAACAAATGAAAATAGAATACACACCTTTTGGTTCCACAACCCAAGACATCATTAAATAAATAAATGTAAATAAATACATATAAGTAAATAAATAGCTAAATGAAAGTTAATAAATAAAAGCTGTCATCTTGGCTAGGCTCAAGTGCATTTGAAAACCTGTTTGGGTGGGTAATGCTTTGGAAAGTGACAGACTATGCAAAACCTGGCTTCCAAAACTGAACCAATCCAACATACATCTAGGGATAAAAAAATAGTAAAAAAAAAAATAAAATAAAAGAGCAAAACTGATGACGAAAATGAAACTTTGGTCTGACTGTTTCCACCAACTTCACAGACTCATAGAGTCATTTAGAAATGACTCAGAGTCATTTAGTAATTTGAAAAAGACCTTCAAGACTATCTAGTCCAACCATTAAGCCAGCACTGCCAAGATCACCACTAAACCACATCTCCACATCGATTTTTCTTTGCCCATGATGGTAATTAGTAAGTGATTCATTCTTTATCTCATCCTATTAACTTTTCCATCTTGATTTTTTGCCCTCTGCCAGTACCAATAAGACCAAGGTTTTGTGAAGATCCCAGTTCACAGGTCTGTGCAGACCAGCTTTCTTACTAAGTGCTTAAGTATCCTTTTACTCTTCAAATTCAAGAGCAAAGCTTTCTGCAGAAGGAGCTTTCCCACCTCTAGGGTGGTGCCATGCAGCAAGAGCACGAAGGAGAGCATGCTGGCAGTGGGCAAAGCCTGAACAGAGGGGGCATCCACTCTCATACCAAGGGTCAGCATGGCAAGTGTGTGACCTGGTGAAGCTGAGCCTCTCACTTACAGGCCTTGCTGCCCCAAGAAGGAGGCTATTTGGAAATCAGATCTCACTATAGATTGCTGATTTTTTAATTGAATTCTGAAAACTCCTGTTCTTGGTTTTGCCAGATACTTTTTTATTAAACAACAAACTGCTTTATTTCACTTTCTACAAGTTCCTGAAAGGTGGTGGTAGCCAGGTGGGGGTTGGTCTCTTTCTTCAGGCAGCAACTGACAAAACGAGAGGGCACAGCCTTAAGCTGCGCCAAGGGAAATATAGGCTGGAAATTAGGAGAAAGTTTTTTTATGGAAAGAGTGATAAAGTACTGGAATGGTCTGCCCAAGGAGGTACCATTTTAAACCATCCCTGGATGTGTTTAAAAAAAGACTGGATGTGGCAGTCGGTGCCATGGTTTACCTGAAGTGTTAGGGCATGGGTTGGACTTGATGATCTTGAAGGTCTCCTCCAACCTAGTGGTTCTGTGATTTTTCACAGATGTGAGTACATTGTCTTCTCTCTTGTTCACATCTTCACTATGGCCAGGCCTGAGGTGGGGGCCATTGGGAAGCGAGCTGTGACCAGATGTAGCCAGCGGTGTAAATGGGCTCCCTGCCATTCAATCCCACATATCAGGTCCTCATTCAGGGTGCTGCAATTAGATGAAGTAATGTCTGAGACTAAAAGAGGGAGAATGATCTTTTTTATGGTTAGTTTTGTACATAAGGCACTGAAATAAATGCAAGGCAATGTCTCACTGAAGAGGAAAATAGAAGTGGCCAATCTGGTTAGTGATAGACTAAAGATCGGTTTCTAAACAGGAACTGGGGCTGGAAAAGCAGAAGAAAATGTCCCATAAGGTATGGCTGGTCATGGATGCAGACTGAAGATAAGAGCATCAAAAAGAGAATCTGTGCCCAGTGTGAAAGAGGTCACTGCTCAGAAATGACTCTGTACATTTTGCCTGGGAAGCAATGGGGAGACACCCTCACCCCTTCTCCTGTGGGCATCTGTCCCAGGCTGGTGGCATTGTCTCCTCCTTGTGCTGCCTCTGCCCAGTCCACTGAGGACATGGGAAAGATTGCAATAAAAATGCTAAATCTTGGGAGATAAGCTTAGATAAAAGAAAAGGTAGAGGTAATCTATGTGATTATTAACCATCTCATTTTAAGGAGTAATTTTGCAGTCATTATCTATCTGATTTTGAGTCTTAGAACACAATTAATATGGTTAAAAAATATTCCTTGAAGGATCTGCCTCCAATCACAGCCACAGGTGGCTGTTCCCTGAACAATTGCCAAATGCAGATTAGGGAGCAAACTAGGAGGCAAGAGCTGCGACGCTTCTTCTTTTCAGCTGGTTCTTCTTACCATGCAGCACAAAATCCTACCTCTCAAGCACCAGATGCTGGTTTATGTGGTGCCTAAGCATGAACTGAAACCTTCTTTAAACAAAACACAGTGGGAACTACCTCTGTTTCAATAAAACCCTTAATGGAATGGCACAGGCATCAGTATTAGACATGGGCTTATTTAATACATTTCATAATTCATGATGTAGAATTTTACAAAGGAGTAAATTAATTACAGCTGAAGAACAAACAAAACTGGAAGGTACATACCATGTTGCTGCCAGTAGTTAAACTATTTCTCTGGCAGGAAGATTTTTTTCCTTCCAGCCAAAATTAGTCGTGCAATTACCCCAAATTGCTCTCTCTCCCTGTCCTGGGAGCAACTCCTCCAGGCAGCAGAGCTGGGTGCCATCAACCCTGTGGAGTGTCTCCCAAGGGAGCCGTGTGTCTGCCAGTGGTGCCTGCGCCAGACTGTTTCAGGAGCTTGTTCAGATTGTGTGGACAAAATAGCACAGAATCCATGCCTTCCACACATTTAGCCTATCTACTTTTATCCTTTCTATATACTTCTTCCCACATATTTCTGTGGTAGCCAGGGAGGAGAGGAGCAGCTGCACAAGAACTACAGGTGGGTGCTGGAAAGCACTGATAAGGACGTAATGAAGAAGATGCTTTGGCAGGAGTTATCCTGGTAATAATGAGTATCCTCAGAAGCAGTTAGTTTAGCAAGTTGCATCTACAGGCACTTGGTAAAATAGTTTTCTTGACAGACTTGTCAAAAATAACCAGAGTTTTTTTCATGACAAAAGGCTTCTTGACAGCAAGAGTAAAAATGCTGCACAAAGGATAGGTGAAAGAGTAATGCAAATTCCAAAGTATTTCTTCTTCTTCTTGTAAAGTCTCCATGGTTAGTCTGTCATGCATAGTCATGTCATAATATGCATAATATGCATAAGTCATGATGCATAGACGTAGAACAGGCTGTCACAACAGCCCTGTAGAGCCCACTTTCTACACTTGGGGTAAAATGCTAACATCTATTTCGAAAGAATTATATTGAGTCTGTCTGCTTGGAAGTGATAGACTTTCTGAAGCTTTACGGATGTTCAGGAATGCTCTTTTCAAGTTCAGCATATACTTAGGAGAGAGGTTTTGGACATTATTAGACAAAATGAACCGTATTCATATGGTGTTTATAAAATACACTTGGTAGTTATTTCCCATTGCAGCAGATGGTACCCAAAATAAGAAATGACCTGGAACCTCATTACCAACTGCATCAAGTCTGCACAACACTGCTTAGGGAAGTAGGAAAATATTTGACTCATTTTCTTTTGAAGAAGGCTTCTCTTACTTTTACTCTAAAAAAAGAAATGTAGTGGAAGAGATGAATCATAAATATTCACCATGACACTGGGCGGGAGGGAAAACTAGAAGAAATATCCAGCCTTGGGTGCAGAGTACCAAATATCGGTCACTGCTTGGGGTTAAGAGGATACATCCCTGCCATGAGGCAGCTATTCCCAAGGTGCAGGTGAGGGATCACTTGTTTCCAATCTCTCCTGAAGCAGCTGACACCAAATTCTCAGTATGGCTCTTACAACTCAGCCTTAGTGCATGGCTCCTTCACTTCTGCAAACTGCTGCTGTCTTGCCTTCCCCTTTCATGCGAGTTTGCAAAAAGTCTGTCCTGGCCTCCCGACTGAAGGAATGACCTCCAGCTACACCAGATTTCACAGCAGATACAACTGTCCCCTGAGAGGCTCAGGCCAGCCCAGCCAGTCAGCTCTGACATCACAAATCTTGGCTTTACTGCCTCCTCTCCTTCCCACTTTTTGATGCATTGAGCAATTTCATATTTTGATAGGAATTTGAACCTAGAAAAATGTGTGCTAGTGTGCAATTCATGTTTAATATGCTATCAGAAAAACTACTCTTTTTAATTTAAAATAACCATTTACTTGATGGTTGAACTCTTTTGTTTTTACTGGAGGAAAACATCCCAGAGGATAATAATGCTTCAGTGTAGGAAGCTGGTTTTAGCCTGTTTTCTAAAACTTGCTCTGAGCCCCAGTGGCTGTTTTTTCATCATGGAGGAGAAACAAAACAGTTTTTGTTCAAGTTCCTTGTGCAAAGGAGCAGATACATTTCCTTCTCCAGCTAATACACTGTAGATCAGCTTCAACCATATTTGCAGGTATTGCTGTGGTTAGGCTCTTATGTAACCACAGAGTACAATTTGGGTGCCAAACAATCTAGATAGCTCATCATATGACTGTAATGATCTCAGCACAGCACAAGCGGGGTCCGTGGTTCTCTGTGCCATCTTTGCTCTAGAACTGGCTGCGCACAAGTATAAAACTACAGCTTCTTCCTATCTGTTCGTGATTGGAAGGAGAAAGCTTGGGTAGGCAGGCAAGGGGTGCAGATACTTGTCCACAGTTTTAATTTGACCATATCCATGGGCTTGGGCATAAATCAGACTCTGCTTCCGAGAGGCTTTTGATATCAGAAGAAAAAATCTTGAAAAGATGATGAATCTGCATGCGCTTTCTGGGCTGGCGACACCAGCCACGTGTGTTGCTCTACCAGACGTGTGGGCATCAGGCCAGAAAACATCCTCGGTGATTTTATTTCTGAAAATATTTCTCTTGTGCTATAAGTGGTTCCTTGGACTGTCCAGTTACTTGATGGTAAATGAAAACATTAAAATTCTACTCTCCAGCTGGTTAACAGATACTTTCTTCATCATTTGTAACTACATTACTAATGATCTTGTAATGTATAATGCAAAATACTTTAACCTTCTATCAAGACCCTCATTTTTCTCTCTTGAACTCTGAACTAACAGCAAAGTGTAATGAAGCAGGTGTTTTCAGTCTGAATTATTTTACTGACATGAAAAACATTGTTCCTCTTCAGCCCTCTCTTTCCTCCCCTCCTTCCATTCAGGGGGGAATGCTCTTTGCTTTGAACAAATGACAAGAGTGGGTCCAAACCACTGTCACATGGTTGTCCATGCAGGCATTGCTCGGGGCAGAGCTGACAGCACCGCTGTGATCCCAAGGAGGTGGATCATTCTATTACTTGTGATTGGAAAAGTGCTGGGGGGGTGATCAGCACACATGACTATCACATGGCCTCAGGATCCTGTGTAATTGCAACAACAGCTTACAAAGATGATTTGTTCCTAAAGCCGTTCAGAGAAGAGGCCAGAGGGGCTTGGGTCAAACAGTGCTGTCTGCCCTGGCAGGGCATTTGCCTGGGGGACAGGCTTGCTGCAGTGCTACAGCCCTACACAACACATATCCCAAACAGAGAGCTGAGCCTCCTCCTGCTAGAGAGAGGCCTTGAGCAGTTTGCCTAAAACCAGGGTCTTCTCCAGTATTGTACTGCTTCACAGAAAAATCAAAAATATTGAACTCAGCAAGAACTGAGGGTGGCAAGGCAACTTTATAAAGCAACAAGAAAAAAACTAAACCAAACCAACCAAACAAACAAAAAACCAACAAAACCACAAACAAAACAAACAAAAACAAAGAAAACCACCAAAATCAAAGAAGGATAAAAGATCCTAAAATATTTTTTTTCATTCCAGCTCTTCGGGGCAGAGGCTGCAAAGAAGCACATAATCTGCTTCCTGCTGGGACTAACTGACAGAGTAACAGAGACTACCTGGGAAGCAAATCCTCTGGGTTAACTCCTTTCAGTGCTAGAGAAATTTCTGCCCCGTCAAGTGTTGGTGGCTTCCTTGCAAGGGGCCAATGAGATACAGCAGAGATGTTCTTCTTGACCCTAGAAGTGCCATATGTGGCTCCACAGAGAAGCTGTCTGGTGAGCACTGGCAGGGATGCTTGTCTCCATGGTGGAATCCCACTGCTCTTGCTGCCTTGATCCTGCTGGTGCCTCCCAGAAGGAACCACACAGCAGAGTGAAGCAGTGCAACACTACTTGCAGTCAATGGAGGAGTCTTGAAAGAATGTTTTTTGGATTAAAAAAAATTTTTTTGTTTTTTTTCTTCCACTCAAGTGACCAAAATCAAATCAGCCTGGTTCTTTTTCCTGCAGCCTTTCATGTGAAACTCAAAACAACTGCTGCCATTCAAAGAGGTCTGAGAAATGCTAGGAAATCTCTCAGGAGCTGACAGTCAATGGCCAGCCAGGATGCAGCAAAGACTGGTCAGCCACGTCCTGTGGCTCCTGTGGGAGCTACCTCCCTGTAACCCAGTGCCCTACTTCTGAATGGCGACTCCCCATTACCAGGCTCAGGTATTCCCTGGTATTGCCCCAGGCCTCTGAGGTCTCCAGTAGTTTAACAATAAATTTCTGAAACGTCATGTTCTATTAACTTCCTGGGGAGGAAGGGGTTATCAGTACCCCATACTTTATATTTTCTCCGTGCTCCAAAATGCTAGAAGCTCTAAAAGGAAAAAATAAAACTTCAAAATTTAGATAACTACTTGTGGTGAACCTATCTGATTTTATCCTACTTTATTTCATCAATATAGTTCAAAGGATGCTGACAAACATCCTTTACAAATATTTCATTATTAAAAGAGAAGGTACTGTAAAATACACTTAATTCCCTAGCACTACCCTTTTTAGCGTCAGTGTTTTCAGATTGAACAGCTAAAATGTATTACACTAGTCATTTCTTCCTCTTCCCTCAAAAGAAAATCTTTGCAAACACCGGGATTAGAGAAGAAACCTTTACAGGCCTGACTTCTGAAGGGACAAAGCCAATATTTCTTCCTCTGCTGCATCCAGGCTTGCCCATGTGCTGGTATCCAGCCCAAGAAGCTTAACAGGCTTCCACTTCTCTTCAGCAATGCAGCAGCTCCAGGCTGTCCTCAGAGAGCAGGGGTTGTGCAACTACTTACTGCTTTTGGTGCAGCATTTGCCACTTTCTAGTACAAGTCCTTCCCTGGGTCCTTTGGCTCAGAGCCATCCTATCAACCAGAGTGAATTCAAACCCGAAATATGTTACACAAGAATGTCGGAAATTTTAAATAGTGCTAATTTCTGGAAGTAACTAGGTAGTGTTTAGTCCCTGCAAAAGAAGAATAATGCAAACAGCTTTTGAATGAAAAATGGCTGAAGGGGAAAATACAAATATGCTTTCATCTCATAAAGAAGTTTGAATTGGCTTTGCTATTTTAACTCAAAAGAGAAAATGCCAAAACCAGCATCTGTGAAGTTGCCACTGCCCTTTTTTATTGCACTGCTGTGAAGAACTGATTTAATTTTAAAATATTAATGCTTCAACATTGTTTAATTTCTTGAACTGTGGGTTATGAATCTGCTGTTTGATTATTGAATGGAAAAGTACCAGAAGGACACATGCCTTGGCAGTAACAGCACAAGTAGCACATGCACAGAAAGGCTCTGTTGCCGGGTAACCCCCCGGGAGGGGCGGAGAGGAGCTCACTCTCTAAGCAAGCACCCTTTAGGTCATAGAGAAGGGTTCTGGTGGCCACACCAGCTTCACCCACACATTAAGAGCAAGCCCCCCTGCCCAGTAATGGTACTGGAACCCATCAAAAATACGTGCAGTGTAATTCACAGAAGAGCAGCCAGCCACTGGCACTCCTATGTCTCAAAACATATGTGTCTCAAAACGTACACATTTTGCACTTTCTGCAGCTAGAGAAGGTCCTGGGGGTAAGTTGTGCTACACACTGGTGTTTACTGGTCTATAAGGGAAGCTGCATGCTGTGCCTTCCCATGTGGGGACCTGATGGTTGGATAAGGCTAAATGTTCCATGCAAAGTCTTTATCTGATGCTGCTGACAGCTCTTAGTGGGGAGCGCACAGCCAAAGCCCAGCAGGCCCTTTGGGCTATACTGGTTTCTGCTGCCTGTCACAACCTAGCTAAAATGATTTCTAGGGCACAGACAGAAAAATCAAGTGACGAGCTACTGCTGCTAGTAAATAATCTCTGTTGCCTGGCTGGCAACTGACAGATAATGATCCTCACCAAGAAGAGTGAATGATAATCAATTTAAGAAATATGGACAATCTTTCAGGAAACATAGCTTCAGAGCAACTTCTGGACAGAAATTTACTAGCTACAGCATAATCTTCTAAGAAATCAGTGTGCAGGAAACATGGTAATTGAAGGTCCATTACTCAGTTACAGAAGTTTCTGGAAGCCACAACTGAACTGCAGAGTAGATTATCACATTTTTATTACAACTTAGGTTCTAAACCAGAAGCTAGAAAGTCTGTGCAACTGTTTCTTCTCCTCTGTTGAGACTCAGACCTCCCTACAGGACAAGAGGGAAGTTCCCTAATCAATATACAAGAAGAGGGAAACATTTCACTCTCTGGGTTTCAGCCTACAACACACTAGAATTAACGATCCTGTTGTCCAACTTCTCCAGTGATCAATGTAAAATTTTTGGTCCAGGGTATGAATGGTCACTCCCTGGTGGCTTGGCCCAGGAACATTATGTCTCTATTTGCCTTCCCAAAGACCTGTGAAGAGATGTAAAGAAGAACCAGAAACAAAGAAAATGTGGTGGTGATGCATATGATACTGATCACTAACTCCATGTTCGAAGTAATCCCAGCCCTCCGCCCTCCTGGCCCCGACTGCTAGCTCAGATTCTGGAGGGCTTTGGGCCAAGATCACTTCAGGAAAGGGGAAGAGACCCAAAAGAGGCTCCTTACCTAGGATTGCTCCAAGGCTTTATTCTTGAAGGGTTTCCAGGGACAAAGAGGACGAACAAGGAAGAACAGGGGTTTATGTAGACCCTCTGTCCGAGGATAGATAGCTGGCACTGAGCCAGTTGGTCAGAGATAGCAGGGGAAGGTAGAGTCACACCACACAGTTACAGCTTTGGGGCTCCTTTTGGGGTAAACCATCCCCAGAGGGATACAACACATGTTTACCCTAGTGTTTACATGATCTTTCCTCTTCTCTCCCACAGAGCCTACAAATATTTTGTTTTGTAGCTACTAAAGCAAACAGAGGACAAGTCACTCTCTAATGTTCAGCACGGGGGCAGATTTTCTTTTCTGCTTCTGGCCAAGCGCATGCTACAGGCTGAGATTCTCCAAATTGCCCTTGGCTGATTGCAAAATCACAGAAGGGTTGAGGCTGGAAGGCAGGTCATCTGGCCCAACTCCCCTCCTTAAGGAGGGACACCTAAAGCCCATTGCCCAGGACCATGTCCACATGGGTTTTGATTATCTCCAAGCACAGAGACCTCACAATCTCTGGGGCAATCCGTGCTAGTGTTTAGTCACCATTACAGTAAAAAAAGGTGTTTCCTGATGTTGAGGGACACTTACACAGTTCCATTTGTGCCCAGTGCCTCTGGTTCTGCCCCTGGGCACCACTGTGAAGAGTCTGAACCAGTCATCTACACTCTCCCTTCAGACACTTGGTCCATGATGGGCCACGGTCCCAATGGTCCATGCTGATAACATGGTGCTGGTTGCTCTTTATAGCTGGGTAAAATAATGCTTTGAAGGGCAGATAAAATAAATATTAAATGTCAATATGTGCTTTTCCATGAAAGCTGTTGCTTAGAACTGGCACACTAAAATAATTCAGAAGGAAATGGGTGTTTGACCATGAGCAGGAATGGAGGTGGTAATCATTGCAAACCTTGTGATAAGAAAATAGGAGCAAGATCTTTTTCAGAAAACAGAGATGCAATATCCTAGAGTGTTTCAGAATGGGAAACACTTCAGGAAAATAAAATTAATGATGTGCTAACCAAATAAATACATAAAATAGCCCCTTTGGCTATGCTAAATGAGAATTCACAAATTATTTGTACAATTCAGCTGCAGGAATCCCTCGGTATGAACTCTATTCTGCTTGAATGTGGGGGTGGACAAAAAAAAGGTTCCATATCAGACACCATCTTGCTATCTTCTGGAGCATTATTAAAAACAATGACAATGCCAATTGTAACAAAGCTTGTACCACATGGCTCCTGACAAATCTAGGTTATAATTTCCTTAATTAGTTTTAACAAGCAAAGCGAAGACCAGTGTGGAAGAAAAAAGAAAAAAAAAAGGAAGCTGTTTTGCAAAGGAAGCTGAAGGAGGGGAGTATTTCAAGGTGTCTGCAGACAGAACAGGAATATTTAAGGACCAAACCAGTTGAGGTGTATCTCCATATAAGTTGGTAGGGGTTTTAGTAGGGTAATTCTAGACACTTATAGGCTATATAATTACTGTTAAATCCCGTACCAACCAAGCAAACCCTTAGGCAGCACAGGAACAAGTGTGAGCAGCAGAGTCACAGATTTCAAACATGGAGTAACTACATCAGAGGGTCTCCCACTAAGGCAAGGAGTAGCTGCTCAAGCAAGGGATGTTTTCCCTTTATGACCACCCCCCCCCAACCACAGCAGCCCCAGGTATCTCCTGCAGCCTCCCAGCAGTGCTGCGCTTGGCCAGTCCAGCATGAGCTCTCGTGCCAGCCTGAAAGAGGGGCCAAGAGCATGCACATTTGTTTCAGGAAAGGGGAATATTCAGCATTGCTGCAGCCTCTGAGTGGCTCTGTCTGCCTCTGTAACCATACCCTTAGTAACATCGAGACATCTTCATTTTAAGTACTATTCATGACATATAAACTGCACAACAGTCTACAAGATCCATCTTCTAACTGCAATTTTCTTCTAGAATAAGGCTGCATTGAAATCTTCAAGCATTTGTCCCACATATTCACAGGTAAAGAACTTACAAAGCAAATAAAAGTTTTTGGCATGTATTTGCAAAAGTGTTTCAGAATGCCAGACCTGACCTGTGTGTGGCCAGCCACTGATATTTCGCTTCAACCCAGGAATTTATTACGATGTACATGAAAATATTCCGTCTTAACATAATACACATCGGTAGCATTTTAATACATATTTACAGATTTATTTGAACTTTTCTTAACTGCAATTCTACAACTGAGCAACATATCCATAAGTGTTTCATAAACTTTCAAACACTTACATATTTATACATATATTTTTTTGCATATATATATATAAAAAAATACTTTTGAGACTCAAGGACTGAGAATAGTCAAAAGGACATTATTGCTACATTTCCATATTTACAAAAACAATGCATAAACCCATTCAAAACACCAAGCCATTGCAAAATAAGTTTCAAACCCCCCCAAATTATAAAAATATAAATTTCAAGAACGAAAAACCCAAACCTCTTTCAGCTAAGTATCTGTAAAGTACCGAGACATCTATAACAACTAGTTTGTCTACAGCTGCTCCAAAAGCCAACACGTTACAAAAGAGCTTTTATAGCATTAAACTGAAAATGCTCAACAACTAGTATGCATAAGAGTGCATCCAAACAAATGGCTAACTTTGGAAAGGTGCAATAGCCTAAGTAAGTTCAGTGCAAATGGCTAATTTTTATTTACCTCTGAAAGACAGATTCCTGTAACATTAAACCAAATGCACAGTCATAGCAGGAGCGCGGTATTCAATGTAACCCAAAATATACTACCAGCGTGTGTATTTACAATTACCTTGTATTTGGGCAGTTAGTTACACATTTGAATTGCATGTAAACTCAACCAAAATCCTGGTAAAGTAAAAGTTACAGAGTGCGTAAGTGCATTGTAAATAAATAGGTACTCAAATAGGACTCTGCTTCTGAGAAATGCTTCTCTCAATGCCTTTACTTATTTTCAGGGGTCAAAAACAAAGGAAGAAAAGAACCAGCAGTGTTCTTGGTAAGAAGAAAAGGGATTAGAAAACACTTTTAAGCATAACCCTGGGCTCAACAGATGCTGACTCCAAAGCTTCATGTCTGTCAAAGAAGAATGAAAGGATTCTTTCCTTTATGCCATTGATAAATTTGGCACTTCTCAGTTAAGACTCTTCTTCATTATCATCTCCAGACTACCACAGAAACAACTTGGGGTGGAGAAAAATAGCCCAAGACTGCCTGTGGGAAAGATTCACCTGGGTAGGACAAGATAAAGAAAGGGCCCCTAGGGGAGCAATTTTTTTCCTCTGCTCTCCCTTAGATAAGATGACTCGTTAAACCGCCTCTTCTCCAGCCACAGAGTTTACTGGAAGCAGCTTTCCTCCTCATTTCTGACCAATTTGGCAGGGCCCACCTATCTTCGGTGAACACCTTTAGATGCAACTATTAGCAAAACAAATGTCAAAGCCTTTAGGCACCCCAGGCAGAGGGCCACCGGAGCAGTTCAGGCTCCATGGTAGAGTGAGACCCAGCAACAGGCAGCTTCATCCTGGCAGGGAATGCACCAGTGGGAAGCAGTGCATATATCCATGGAAACCATGCAACTGGTCTGCAGGGGGGACATCACAGGTGGGAAATAAAAATGAGAATCCATGCTCTTCCTCCCCTCTTCTCTGGTTTAAACCCCAGAGCTCCCAGGAGGGTTTCCAGCTGTGCAGATCTACTTTGGAAGGGGTTTGGTTCCTTCACCTCTTTTTCCCAGTTAAATACAGCACCCTTACTGGCCTCCAGCCTGTGATACCTGCCTGGGAAAGCCTCTCAAGCTTGGCTGGATGTGGAAAGGGGTTTACAAAACCATTAACTTAATACTTGTTTATTTTGTAAATTCAGAAAAACAAGATTAACTAGAAAATGACTGAATGACTGTATGCATTCCAGGCACAGATCCAGAGAAGAATCACTGCAGATTTGGTTTGATCTACAGACATCTAATTCCACACCCTGGCTTAGGATTTCTTTTGTCGGTTGTTTTTATTCCTTCACATCTGGCTCTCTACTGCAAATACACACAATATAGCAAAATATATACAGCTTCAATTAACACTGCAACGATGTCTGTAACCGTGCTCAGCAGATTAAGTTTATGTGTAACAGTGCATGGTAAAGGACAGTATTACAACAATGTTTCAGCTACACAATGGTAGTAGTGAGTAAAAGAAAGAGAAATTATTGAAGTCGTCCCTCTCTCAGCCCCTGCACAAGACAAACAGCTAACACATCTGATCTCCTCTTCTTCACATGCCACTCAAACATCTTCGCGTACCAGGAGAGGCTGAGTAGATGAAGCACTGCTGCCCACCGAGTTAATCCTCACTGAGTGATCTGGAGCATTTCCTTGACTGGAAGGTGGGGTTGAGAAGTTGGCATAAACCTGCAGAAGCCAAAGACTTGGTGTCAATACTCTGCAGACTGCTCCCTTCACACATTCTTGGAGAGCATTCCTTTCTTAGCCTTTTCCCACTGTGTACTACACACTGCTGTGGAAGGGTTCCAGCTCAGGAGCTTCTTTGCAAATCAAAACAGTTTCAAAAGGTCTTGGGCTTAACTGCTATTTTAAAGAATCATGAAGCTCAGTTACTAAATCTGTTACTAAAAACACTGTAGCTTCCAACTGCATACCAAATTTCAACCGAGCTCAAAAAAAAAAAAAAAAAAAAGCTCAGGTTATTACTAAGCTCCCCAAGAAACCTCACTAATAATTTCTTCAGATTCTTGCTTTTGTTTTAGTAATGCCTGCACCTGCCAAAAATACACTACAGGATGCAATCGAACACCAGCCGCTTTCAGTTTCCTCTTTTCTCAAATTGTCAGGAAGCCATGTACTCTCTCTGCCCAAACGAGGCATCCAGAAGGTAAAAGGAAGTTTTATTTTTAAATCGGATTTAAATGGACTTTTGTAAACCCTAGTAGCACACAAAGTTATAGTGAGGGAAAAATCCAGGTTTAGGATGTGTCTCCAGTTTTTTCTTTGGACTGTTTTGTCTAGTTGCCTCCTCAGAATAAGCTTTCACTATGGAATGGTTGAAAGAGCAGCATGTACCATTTGTCACAAAGTACCTTCAATGTTATGTAAATAGTATTAGGGGAGGCAAGTGAGAAGATACAGAAGAGAACCAAAGGCTCCACCCCTTCATCCAGTAGCCTTCCTAATAAAAACGAATTATACTTTATTTCTGAGATGCTTCCCAGAGTAACAGAATTTTTCACAGTTTAGGATGAGATGAATTTATGCATCTTGTAACATCAAAATTGTTGTGACAGGTCTATTGTGAGTGAGAAACATCAGTAATGCAAAAAATGTTCTGCAGCTAGTAAATTTTGGGTATGGGCTTAGATAGCTACTGTCTAATGGAATAGTCCAAACATCATTCCTGCTACCCAGACTGATGCTGCAAAGCTACATAAGTAATACTAGAAATGCAGTGCCTGGGCTCTTTGCTTCTCACAGCTCTAGTATAAGATTTTGCTTGAAACCGCTTAATCCGCAACTTACCCGGGGGGCATTATCTGAAAGCTGCTGCTCTATCATTTGTACAATTTGTTTAAATGTGGGTCTCTGTAAAGGATCAGCATCCCAGCAACTCTTCATTATGTCATACCTATAAAGATACCAAAATTAAGTATTGCTCATGAAGAAATCCTTAGAGTTCTTATCTCTCCTGCATTATTATTTGAAACGAAAGTGTTGCATCCTCTTCAAATGACTTTAAGAACGGGAATGGTGCTGCTAACATCTGTGTTTGTGACAACTAACTACTAATGGGAGGCTCTGGACACTGTTCTTTGACAGCTTGTTGCATGTCAATCCAACAAAACAGTGAACTAGGAATGTCTCATAAAGAAGATCAGTACCCAGTCCTCTTGCTGTCACCAAGTACAGCACACATGCAGATGCTGTACAGTCTGGTGATACATCTCACTGACTTCTTTATCTTAAGTAAAAATGTTCAATTATGTTCTGTGATCTGTCAATAATTTATTGACAGAGAGCAGGTGCCATGACAAAGTGATCAGATGGCACAAGGCATGAGAGTATTTCATTACTTGTAACAACACAGGCGTGTATTCTGCTAGTTAGATGAATTATTTAAAAAATGAAAAGAACTTTAAAAAATGGCAATGGAGCAGTACAATGAGCCTTAGTGCAAGAAGGCTTCTGCTTCCTTTCCCTCACATCTTTACTGATGTTTGGATGATTGGAGGTTGCTCACTTACATTTCAGGCGGTGCACACTCAGGGCTGAACATCCTGTATCCCTCTTTGATCATTTTATAGAACTTGGAGTCCACGGGTATCCCTGGATAGGGGCTGCTTCCTGTTGAGAGAGCAGGAGAGCAAAATGATTTCTGCATCTACAGTAACCCCCAAAATGAAGCACATACGAAGTATAGATCTTGAAGGAGCTTACCTAAAGAAAAGAGCTCCCAAAGCAATATCCCGTAAGACCAGACGTCACTCTCAAAGGTGTAGACGCAGTTGAAAATACTTTCAGGTGCCATCCACTTCACAGGAAGACGAGCCTTTCCGGGGAAGGGGGAATAGATTAAGACAATGGACATAAGGCATACAGAATTGACAAGGTAAAATCAACTTGTCCTGTTTTTTATGTGCATTAAATACTTCTAAAATCAAGAAGGATCCAACCAAAAATGAAACTTTTAGCATTTTAGCATCTCTGGGTGCTGCACTGCTACTGATCCATCTTTCTGTGGGTCTACCAAGCTAATACAGTTCCTTGCACTCTTTCTGTCTAGTTAATTAAGGATATCAGGAAGTCAGACGAAAATAATATAAGTGATCATGGCATAGTTCCTTAAGCACATAAGCAAGTCTACTTTGGTGGACTGGCTGGCACAGGCAGACAAATAAGATTCACATAGTCAAGATGCTTCAAGGCTCTAGTCAATACATCTGCATCAGCTCCTCAGTCAATCAGCAGAAAACTTTAAATTCAAATAAAAGTAATATATATTAATATTTATATATTGGGCAGAAGTGTTGATCTGCTGGAGGGAAGGAAGACTCTACAGAGGTATCTGGATAAACTGGATCGATAAGCCAAGCCAGTTGTACGAGGTTCAATAAGGCCAAGTGGTGGATCCTACCCTTGGATCCCAACAATGCCCTGCAGTGCTACAGGCTGGGGGGCAGAGTGTCTGGAAAGCTGCCCAGCAGAAAAGGACCTGGGGATGCTGGTCAGCAGCAGCTGAACATGAGCCAGCTGTGCCCAGGTGGCCAAAAAGGCCAGTGACATCCTGGCCTGTATCAGCAATAGTGTGGCCAGCAAGACCAGGGCAGTGATTGTCCCCTGTGCTTGGCTCTGGTGAGGCTGCCCCTCAGATCCTGTGTCCAGTTCTGAACGCCTCACTACATTCAGGCACTGGAGTATTTCCAAAGAAAGGCAATGAAGGTAATGAAGTGCCTGGAACATAAAGTCCTACAGGGAGCAACTGAGGGAGCTGGGATTGTTTATCCCAAAGAAAAGGAGGCTGGGGGGGACCTTAGTGCTCTCTGCAACTACCCAAAAGGAGGCTGTAGCAAGGTGGGGATCTGTCTCTCGTACACAACAAGTGACAGGACCACATAAAATGGCCTTGAATTGTGCCAGGGGAGGTTTGGATTGGGTATTAGGAAAAATTCTTCACCAAAAGGGTTGTCAAGCATTGGAACAGGCTGCCTGGGGAAGTGATGGGGTCACCATCCCTGTACATATTTAAAAGACATGTATATGTGGGGCTTAGAGAAATGGTTTAGGGGGCTTGGTAGTGCTGGGTTAGCAACTGGAGTGAATGATCTCAGAGGTCTTTTACCACCTGAATAATTCTATGAATCTGTGATTTTTCGTAAGTTTGTGTGGGAATAGAAACATCCCTTATGAATGTTAACTGGAGCAGAATAAAGGGCACAGGTAGCCTTTGCACTTGCTTCTACCTTCCTCTCCCTGGTTTGTCTTTTCCTTGTCTGATTGTAGGAGCTGGTCAGGCCTCTGTCCTAAACATTTGTCCTGCTTTGGAAGAAACCAGACCTCTTTATTCCAATGATCAGAGAGCTTGAACACATCTCATGTGAAGAAAGTTTGAGAAAGCTGGGGTTATTCAGTCTGGAGAAGAAAAGGGAGACCTCACTGCGGCCTTTCAATATATAAAGAGGACTTACAACAAAGATTGAGAGAGACTTTTTACTGGGGCCTGTGATGTCTGAACAAGGAGCAGTGGTTTTAAATTGAAAGGGCATGGATTGGAAACAGGAAAAAAAATTTGATGAGGATGGTGAGACACTGGAACAGGTAGTCCAGAGAGGTTGTGGATACTTCATCTGAGCAACATTTCCAACACTGAGGATGTTCAAGATCAGCTTGGATGGTGCTCTAAGCAACCTGATCTAGTGAAAGATGCCCTTGTCCATGGCAGGGATGTTGGACTAGATGATCTTAGAAGGTCCCTTCCAACCCAAACCATTCTATGATCCTGTGATTCTGTGAACTCAGGAAACTTAAAAGGTAACCTAGACAGATACAACTCAATTGCACACTTCCCTCCTAAGACCACCACCCTGCTGGTCTTAACTTCCTACTCCCAGGACCATTTATCATCATGCAGCTCTTGACCTGACCCTGAGCCTGAAAGTAGCTTGGTTACACTAAACACTACTCAGTATTTTGTCACAACAGTTATTCATTAATTATTTCAGCTCCTATAACCTCAGCTTCTAACCTCAATTTCAGCTCCCTAACCTCAACTTCTACGCAAGCAGTGGCTGGTACTGATATTGTTTTGAAGAAAACCAATTAACACATCTGTTCCACAGCCTAAAACAAAGGTGCTGTAGGTACCTGAGACATCAAGGCCTGCTGGGTTACAGCACAGCAGTAGAGTTATGTCAGATACCTGAGATACCATGGATTGACTGAAGTTAACTGACTGGCAAACCCCGTTGGTGAGAGATGCTCAGCTGTGGGATTTTCTCTCTTTATCAGCTTGCCAAAGCCAGGACTGGCAAGCTTCAATTCATGTGTTGCCAAGCCCCTAAGTAATGACTGGCCCCACATCATTAAGATCACGGAGCCCTCAGCTGAACTGGGGCCAAGGGCTGCCTTGCTGAACAGGTATCTTCTCTGAAAATCAGTGCAAGTGAAAGCACACCTACTCTGAAGGCAGCAGCTGGCTGCACCTATCTGACACAGACTTAAAACACTAAGCTAGGCAGCATAAATCAGTTTGAGATGCAAAATACCTATACTTCATAAACACTTCTCCAGCTTAACCACAGAGAAGCTCGATTTTCTTTTGTAGTAGGGCTCTTTTTACTGCACAAGCACTTTAAAGGGGACTGCAAGTGCTGCCAAGATAATCTGCATCACTTCAAAGCACCTTTGTACCCCTCCGGAGGTTTAGTAGGTAATTGTGAAATTGGTACTCTTCTACATGGGAGGTTTTAAACTTTTCTCCTCAAAATATATTGTCGTGTTCCAACCCTGTTACTGGGTTTGAACTACAGCTGCAAGCTAAAGCTGTGTTTGTTACACGTATGAGGTTAGGATGTCTATATGGAATCAGAGAAAAGCAAGATGGTTTTGCCTCCCATTATTACTCTAATCAGTAAATTCACACTTGAGTTTTCATTGTCTGAGTGATCCCTTACAGAAAAGGATAAGCTACAAATCCCAGATTATTTAGATGTTTTTTAAATAAACTATTTCAATAATGAGCAAACAGTGCAATACCCTTTGGGAAAAGTTTCCAAATAATTCCAAAATTTAGGGCAGGGATACCAGTGTGTTTCCATGAGAAAAACTAGCAATTACTTACATAGCAGTAACATTGAGTACATTCATGTATAATAAAAAAACTGGCCATTATATTGGTGCAGCAAAAACATCTCTTCCACTACAACATACATTCAGGTATGAGCATATGTTTTCCAGTATAACAAGTATAAACCAAGGTTTTTGTCAGCACACACATCTATGTCAGAAATTTCCCCTCCTAGCCAACACAGATATATATATATATACACACCAGAACTGGAAAATCCAGACTTCCATCAAACTAAGAAAGACTTTTCTTTGCATGCCAAGACAATAGGAACTCGCCTTAATTTAAAACAAGTGTATAAAATGTCATGTATACTTACATTTCCTTTGACCACGTAATTTGAGTCATTCCTTATATCTCTTGCCAGGCCAAAGTCACAGATTTTTGTAATTCGACCATGAGTTAGAAGAATATTTCTTGCGGCCAGATCCCTGTGAATGCACTAAATAGTAGACAAACAAACAAAACTAGTTAATAATATTCCTAACAGGCTATTGCTTGGTTACATGTTTACTTAGCTGTGTAACTTACTGTATTATGCATTTTAAGGCAAGCTGTAAATCACAATGAAGCCATGTGCTAATAAGCTTACTCAGATGAGTAAACATTCTGATGTTGTATCTTTACAATAATTACATCAATTCACATAAATAAGGTTGTCAATGCATTTATTTTAAAAATTCCAGTTGCAGTCATTGAATTTTGCAGTTTCACATTCTCAGCTAAAATTTAATGTACTTTTTTCTGATTTATCAAAATCATCTCTAGCTTGTTTCCTAATACAGGACAAAGAGAGGGAAAATGTGGGTTTTTTTCCAAAATATTCCCAATATTCTATTAAGTAACTATTGTCGTTGATAGAAAAGTGCTGAAAATCTGAAAATAGGGGAAATTATCATAACAACTTCAAAGCACACAAACACAAAAAATGAATCCTGTAACAGAAATATTCCTCTGGAAAAGTTGAATTATAAAGTACCTACAAGAGCTTAAGCAGACTTAAGTATTTTAAAATAGTGGAAATTCTCACATGCCAGTATCTTTCAACAGGCGGTCAGCATTCAGTGACCTAACCACCCTATATTCCAGTTTTTACTTTAGAAGTGGGCATGTGTTGGTAAGTGCAGTTCCAGAAGGGTGCTTGAGTTTCCCAGCAGCCGTGTTTCTTTGTATAAAGCTGTGGAGCCCATGTGTGTTTGTTAGAGAATGGAGGTGGTTCTCTAACAAAATGATTTCCTTTTTCATCTGGAGAGTATTAAGCTCAGCTTTACTGATAGTATTTAGCACACAGACCACAGCTGTATAAAAGTAACTGAAGACAGTTCATTTTTTCTTTTTTTCTTTGAAATACAGAATTTATGAAATTTCTACTCAAAAAATGACCTAAAATATCAAAAGTTAGGAAAATCAAGCTGAGAAAGTAACTGCAGATTGCAAAAGTAACTTACTCTCTGTCCCTTTAGCATGCTTACACAAGGAACAATTTTTAATCGTTCCACTGTTTTGGCAGACTCTCATTCACCTCTGTATACAATGCATTCTGCATTTTGCATATGTAAAGCTGTCATACAGCACTGAAGCAGTAAGGTGAAGGAACAGCCAAGAGTCAGTACGACTCTGCCTTGTTCCTTCAGAATCAGTGCAGTTTGCATTGAATAGAGACTTTGTCCAAGGGAGGAAGCTCTGTCTTGTGATTAAGGCACCGAGTGCTTAAGGCAATTCCCTCCCAGAACAAGCTCCTATCCCGACTCCTGCAGAGCCGTGATGTACAAGCAAGTTGTGGAAGAGCAGCTGGGCACTCTGCATGCTGGTCTTCACAGACCCTCTGCCTCAAGGATGTGAGGCAATCTGAGGCACTTTATCCACCAGCCTACAGCACTCTGCATTAACTAATTAAACTGCTGGAGCCAAAAGAGTTTAAGTATACAACTGTATCACAGAATTAAGTTGCACTGCAATTTCATTCTGTGGTACAGGTGTTGGCACTGCCAAAGCAATACTGTGATTACTTCCCATCCTCAAGGTGAGGTGATGTTACATTCTTTACTGCCTTTGCTATTTAACATCCCTGTGTCTGTAAAAATGAAAAGACTATAAAGAAAAAGTCACCAGGAATAATACATAGTGGATCTGGGGGTTACTCTTCAGGAAAACAGAAGAAATACAGAACGTGTGTGCTAAGCACTGGATGTCCTCAACAGTGAAGGATGCAGGAATGTGGTGAATCTGTGTGTCATCTGTAATATGATATGTCTGCATGTCAGGCCTGTTTTGAATGTGTTGATAGATGAAAAATAAACTAAAGGGAAGCTTATGGTTTGGTTTGGAACAAGGAACAATGTGAGAAAAAAAACAAGTGCAAAAGGAAGTTTTAATGTGAACTTTCCTCAGAGCAGAGTTCGAGACACATTTCCCAATAGTTACACAGGACTTCAGAATTGTCTTCCTTTCCTTAAATTGTCTAAGTCTGGTTTTGCACTTTATTTTAATGTAGTAGCTACATTAGTTATAATGTTTACATGTTAAATGGCAATTCATTTTTGCAATAAAATGTAAGAATAACCAGAGGAAGATACTGATAGTATTAATAGGAAGATGCTGTGCTTAAGACTTCTTTATAAATCTCCTTTTGTTATGTAATACCTCTCCTATGAAACTGAGAGGAATGCCTATTATGTTCAGTGTGGCCAATGAAGAATTTTTGTGGGTCTCTCGGCGGATTTTCTTTCCAAAAAATTAAAAATCAAGACATCTCCTGTGAATTAAGCCATGCTTACAAAAAAGAGCACACAATGTGATATCTCCCTGTTTAAGGCAATATTCTGCATGAGAGAAGTAGCAAGTGCAGCGTTGTTTAAAACTCTTGCAAATAGATACCTTCACACTGGTTCTACTATCCTCAACAGTGGACATACAATAGCACTGACTTCTGTTTTAGGGGATATAAAACAACACTTTTGGCCAATAAGCACAGTACACAACTCCAACATCAGGTAAAGGTTCAGGTATGAGATGCAGCCTTGATCAGTTTGCAATGCTTGTTGAAAAGAACATAGAAAGGTTCAGCATCTAAACACACAGATCACATTAAAACACTGCAAGTGATGAAAAGTCTACTGATTCTGTCCACCTCTGAAAAATTCTTAACTTACATTTTTGGAGGCAAGGAAGCTCATGCCCTTTGCCACCTGGTAGGAAAAGCTTAGCAGATCTTCTACATCTAAAGCAAGTTCATCATCTTCCGGCATAGAAAGGGTAACATCCTGATCAGTGTAGGATCCTACACAACGTAAACAACAACAACAGCTTTTGAGTTAAGCAAATGTAATCATGTAGAAATCATGTAGAGTTGTTTTGACATTAAACAAAACAGTAATTTTAGTAAGTACCAGTCTAGAATCACATAAATAGCCCATCACCAGAAAGTAAAAAATAATCCTGATACTCCATTTAAGTGTGAAGAAATACAAGACACTGTAATTTAGCATATTGTTCTTTTTCAAGCTTTCTCACATCAGTTACTGAGTTTTAAGTGTCCCCATTCACAAAAGACAAATCTTCTAAAACTGAACAAATTCACAAAGCCCGTTCTCCTGCACTCCCATCAGCACACAGAATTCCTAGTCACTGAACTCACCAGACTTCACAGGGCGTTTTTTGTCAGCCTTTGGTGGGACTGCATATGACACTCCTGGTTTCATGTCCATGTACTCATTGGCAGCATCACTGTAGAGGCAGCAGAACAAAAGAAACATACTTTAGTGAAAAAGGTTTCAAAAGCTATCCAAACAAAAAGCCAACATCAGGCCAACCTTCTGAATAATTGCTTTACAAATGATCAGTTGACTGGAAATTCATGGTGGTGTGCAAAAAAATGAGGAAATGCCTCAGGAAATGTACAGAAAGAGAGGATTGTTGGTACAGTTAATGGTACACCTCAAAGTCTAGAGTTTAGCTCAGGTGAGCAAACAAAAACATTTACATGAATACTATTTATACAGACTTCTTTCTCTATAAATTAACAATCAGATGTTTCACAGGATTTGCTAGTGCTTCCTTTTTCTGCTTAGACCAACTTCTACCAGAACATTTCAGCAGCTCAACTGGCAATTGAAATGCAGAAGACAAATGGTAAAAAACGTTAAATTCAGAAATTCCCAAGCTCCATAGGGGATTCATATATATTTCAAAAAATCACCCAAGGCTTGGGACAGCCATCTGCTACATTCTTTTAAGTTTAAATTTTCTTATTGCTATATATAATTCAAATGTACAGATTTTCATACTGTATGGTTTATAAATATACAGTTAGGCACCTTTAGAAATGTTGCATGTATTTTGGCATTTTTTCACTTCATTGCCATTAGAATTCATATACTTTCTTAGTCTGAAACATCTGCTTAGTTTAAGAACAATGAATGCAGCCACTGAGCTAACATGGGAAGGAGCAATGAGATCACCAGTAGCTTTAGTTACCACCAGAAATATAACTGACACGTTCAGCAGCACTAAATACTAACACGAGAATTTTGTAAATACTCTGTTGTTAATAACTCAATTTACAATCTGCAGTTTGTAAACTCAATTGACAATAACTCAGTAAGCTTAAACAGCAAGATCCCTTCACTGAACAGAGGGCACACCTCCAATGGCAAATCACAGCCTTATGTTCATCACTCCAGTGGTCCCAACCTCTCTGGGGCATCGCCAGCTACCCATTTATTGCCAGGCACAAACAGCTTCACCAGTACTATGCCTTGCTGGGATAAAGAACTTTTCCAACTCCTTGAGACTTTGCCTGCTTCTTTCATGATGCCAACACAATGTGATGCACCCACTGGGGCAATAAAGACTAAAATTTAGAATGGGCAGGTATTGTAATAGCCCCTAGGTTTTGGTAAGCTGCCTCTCACTTTGCAAAGGGAAGGAAACCTGCTTGGAAATGCCCTTGGAAAGAACTTTGGGATGGTATATAAAACACAGCAGTTAAAAATATATAGATGAATTAAGTACAAGAGCAATCTCAGAGTCATGACACAGGTTGTTTCACCACAAAATGCAGTGAGCTGTCAGAGGCAGCCTGCTGCTGACATTTTAAAACGCTGGTTTGATTTTGTAAAAAGTCATCTCTGAAGGCAGGAATTTCGGAGAACTCAGGGTACTAACGGCCTGATACTGGGGAAATTGTCATTCAAGTTGCTAAATAAGCCCTACCAAGTTTAATAACAATAAACCCAAATATGTACAAAAACTGAAGCCAAGGAGGTGCATGAAATAACTGCAGAAAATTGATAAAGAAGTAAAACAAAGAGTGTATACAACCCACTCTGAACAAATAGCCTCTGTTAGGGGCAGTTTACTCTGTTAGAGTAACCAGAGGTGGTTTAAAGAGAGGTGGTTTACTCAGGGGATGGTTTACTCTGTTAGAATAAACCACCCCATGAACAAATAGCCTCTTAATTAATTTTTTTTTCTTGTGCACCAGAGAATCTTCAAAGCCTGCTGCATTAAATGTTTCTCCACACCTCTTACCCCTAATAAACTTTGATTTCTCCCCCTTCCCAATCTTCTAAAAACACAAGTATACATTTCAGCAGGTCATACTTACGCTGCAGGCTCTGACTGATGCAAAAGATTCTCATAAACAGCTGCATCTGCATGTTCTTCATGTTTTGGACAGATAAATGAATCTCGTTTCCGTCTCAGAAAATTTAAAAGATCACCATAACAGCAATATTCTGTAATAACCAGAGTGGGACCTGTACGTGCATGTAAGATTTAGAAAGCTGGTGAATATTGTTTTTAGAGCAGAAAACCTTACATAAAGCCAGCATTCAATGAAGCACACAGGCTGAACTATTAAAAAATCACACTGCCTAGCACTGTCTAGACTTGAAAAGTTATAGAAAAGTAACCCAGCATCTTCCCTTTCACAGATGAACAACTATGGTCCAGCTAAAGCTGTGTCCCAATTAATGTTCTGCCCCTCAATAGCATTGCATTGTACAAAAATTAAACAAATAAGTCTTCTTCTCTTTCTTCATGTGATAATGTTTCTGGCCAGACACATCTGTTTGATTTTGCTCACTTCCTGAAGGAAGTTATTTGTTCCAAACGTTAAGAGTAATTCAAGCTTCAAACATTAATCCTTTTGATTCACTTCTGTTTACAGTAGAGCTTCACACTCCTTCAGTAATGTTTTGGAAATGATGTAGAGTGTTATATTCTGCAGTATAATAGGAAAAATCATTCAAACAGAACAGCCTGCTGCGACAGAAAACTACATTGCACAAGGTCTTAGAAATGAAATAACACACAGTGTAATTACATATTCAAGGTCCATAGCTGGAGTCATTCGCTCAAAAGACGTATATTTGATCTATAAACACCCATGCTGAAGATTACTTGATTCCCCTTTCTGATTTCATTTTAATATTCTAAGTTTACTTGGTACTGTCATTTCCTAACCTCACTGGTTTATTTCCATTTCTCTGCAGCTAAAAATTATAGCTTTCACAATAGCAAAAGTGTTTGTGGTGTGATTTTCTTACAGACACCACATTTTTTCCACTGAGAGAGACATGCACTCAGGCCAGTGAGTCTACTTAGTTGGCTGCTTGAACAAAATTGTTTCATCCTATTTTTAAATCACTAGCTGTGAGAAATGTTTTGCCTTTGTCTCAAACTATGAATTTTTACAAGCTTCTTTTCTTTGAAAAATGTGTAAGAAGCAATACCCTCTTTCATACTAAAATACATACAAATTAAAAGTACAGGTTTCTATCACTCTCTATTGACACTTCAGGAGGTTTTGTAGCTTTTATTATGTAAGAGAACAAACTTATAAAGTTAATACTAAATATGAAACATTAGGGTTGAGCAATACTTTATTTGGAAAACTACTCTCCTCAACTTTCTGCTGCTTAGAATTTGTACCTTTAGTGGTGTCTTAACAGATACACTTGTAGTTTAAACAGAAGGCTGGAAGACTAGACAAGCCAAGCCTGTTGACTTCACCTTGGATACCAACAAGGAACCAGTTCTCATTAATGAGGAACAGTGTGGTGGAGGTAAAAATTTATACCGCACATTTTGTCATCTCTAGAGAAGAAAGCACCCAATGGTTCACATGAAAGAGAATAAAAGCAACCTTCCTGTTTAGCTGCAGCTACAGTGGTCTTACTACTATTTTTACAATGAGCCTAAAATCTAGATTCAGTAAATCACAGGTGATAATCATGATGATCTGCAACCTAAGCATGAAATGTAAGATTTTAAGATGAAATTATGATTTCGACATTTATGAGCTCTACACTAGAGCTGCACCTTGGATTCTTCTTCACAAAGTTCATCCTCCTGGCAGTTAAAAAAGAATAGAAATAAACAATAATCTGCAGATAACCCCACCTCCAATAGTGCAAGCTCCAAGCAGATTCACAATATTAATGTGGTTTCCAAGGTAACTCAGCACTTTAAGCTCTGACATCAAGGCTTCTCTCTCCGTTAAATGGGCACTGGCTGCAAGGCAAAGCACAGCGTTCACTACGTAACACACCAACCAGACAGAAGAGAGAAAACACAGTAGAGCACACTACAGCAACTTACTTTTCAACATCTTTACTGCTACTGTCATAGCAGCATCAGACTTGAATAAACCATAAGCAGTGGCTTCAACAACTTTCCCAAAAGCTCCAGCACCAAGGGTTTTACCTAATAAAGCAAACAAAATACTCTGTAAGACTTTGAGTACTTCGTCCTGTAGGGCTCAACATTTTATTAAATTGTATCAAGGAAGCTGTTGCAGACATGCCTGCTTGCCTTTTGTCCCAAGGCAAGAATGAGCAATTATCACTATCTGCATTATTGCACAACACCTTCGTGACAAAACCCTGCTGTGTTTGACCAAAGTCTCATATGAGACCTGAATGTTCCACCTTGCAGATGAAGTTAAATAAATCTAAACTAACCAAAACTCAAACGGTTCCTAGGAAATTCCCATTTGTGATCATAAGGAAGTTGTGTTGGATCTATGTAAACATAGTTGTTTCCATTTATTTCTTCAACAACTTTCCACTGAACTTCGTACTTGGGTTTCTGGAAAAAAAAGAGAATGGTAGTTACTACTCCACAAATAGCTCACACACTTCTTTAGTTCAGGCAAAGGGGCTTCTGATTTTACCTGCAAATATATGTACACCAGGATCATGACTACGATGCACATCAGTCCTGCAGCAACTCCAAATGCAGTTAGTAAAGGGGTGAAAAGGGTATGTGTACGGATTTGCTCTGGAAAGAAACAGAAAATTCTCCTAAAAATACCGAACAAGAAGAACTAAATTAAAAAGAGGCAGGTGGAAACCTTTCCTTGGCTATTCTTTGTGAAATACAGTTTGGGGTTTTGACTTTCCCAGATGTGATCAAGTAGTATCAGAATGTCTTTCCTGGATGAGCTGTGGGAGATGGAGCTGGCACAAAAACCATGCAGTTTGACGCCTTTGGAGTCTCAGCTTCATTAATTCAGGAGGTTTGGCACTAAGATCAGTTAATGCAAGGGGTTTGCATGATCTTAGTCAAGTTAGGTTAAAGAAAGAAGCTTTTATCTGAAGTCCCAATTTCTTCTCTTCCCCTTTGCCCCCCACCTAAGTCTGATCACAACAGCACAGTCTTTACAAGAAGTGGTTGTGCCAAGTAGTGAAGAAATACCATTCTACTACAACCCATCTGCCCCAAATCTGGCGTATTTGTTTGTATGTTATATCTGGATGTAACAGAAAAAAGAAGCAGAACATTTGGTTTTGCAAAGAAGAGCACAGCTTTACAAACACATTTCAAATCATCTATGTTCTAGTGGGTTTTTTTTCTCCCCCACAAACCTACAAATACCACTACAAAACTCATAAGCCCTTTTGCAGTATGTTGTTGTTGTTACTTCTTTTATAGCAGCAGGACACTTAGGCTCCAGGCAAGTTGGGGACCGCATTTTTCCTGAAACATTGTAAGAACCTAAAATACAATGCAATCTTTCTTTGAAAAAAGAAGTGATGGCCTAAATAGTCAAAACAGACAATGACAGGAAAACAAAAGGGAGAGACAGGGAAAGCCAGGGTAATGCTGTAGATAGTTTTCCTCTGTGCTGCACAGACAGAGGAAACCTACCTACTGCACTGCAGAAGAGGTGCCATAAAAAGATAGTACCACAATAGTCATCGGAAAATTAAAGCAAGACTTTGACAGGCAGCACATGCAATGTAGTGTGTTGTATCATGTGCTCAGCCACAGTACTGTAAACTTTTTTATGGCAAAACCACTTAAAATCCTTTTCCAGAAAGAGCCAAACACCAGCCATGTTTTGTGGACGTTACCTTTAATTGCAAAGTTGAAGAAAGCAGAGCTCCTGTCCCCATTGCTGGAGGCCTCACAGCACACGGTGCCGGTGCTCCCGAACATGCTGGCGTTAATGGTGCTTTCAACCAGGACCCGTTCAAATGATGGGGCTGATGAATTGGTGTAACCAATTTTGACATCCATGGGGGATATTGTTGGTGAATCAAAACACCTGGAGAAACAATATTGACATTCACCTGCAATGGATTGCTACCTGAAGTGCCGGAGCAACAGAGAACTGAACAACTCTGGTCTACAAAGGGATTCAGCTGAAGGTCTTAATCCTGAAACAGCCCACTTGTGGCATCTCATGGTCTTGTATGTAGTGGGAGAAATGGATACATACACCTAGCCTGGCCCAGCTGGAGACCATGATGTCTTTGCATTTGCTTTTGGTTAGACCTACCTACAGGTCTATAACTTCTCTATGGCTTTTATACCATTCAACATGCATTTTCAATTCCACTGTCAAGCAGTTGTGGTCTATTACCCATTTCTGAAAATGCTCCCCAAGCATCATCTTACTGTATTACAAAAGAAGTCCATGATATATATAAACACCATTAAGCTTACATGCAGTCAGAAAATAGCCAGTTCTTTTCTCTCAAGATGTTGCTTCTCCTTCGTATGTCACACATTTACTACATGAGCACACATTTAAGATTTTAAAAAAGGTACTATTAGAAACCATTAAGGAAATAACAATAATTTTAGACATAAAACAGATTACACTGGTGGGAAGGAGATTGCTTGCTAGTATGATACCTCTATAACCACTGCTTGCTAGTATGGTATCTATAACCATGGGAGAAGTCCAACAAAACCTTAAAACTTGCTTCACAAATGCTCACTCACTTCACAGTGAAACTCTACAATCTTCTAATAAACACCTGGTTTTAAAAACATCCGACTTTATTCATAACATCCCTGGACTTGTTTACTTGTCATATGTTTAATGTGAACAGAAATCTAATTACATTATGTCTGGAAAAATTACTTCACTACACAATAAAACAAATTATAACAGCCATATTCGCAAGTGATTCTGTGATTGCCATTCTGTGAAATTGCATATAGAACATGTGTCATTTGGGGCCAAGCTGATACAATCCATAGCTAGCTTGCAGCAGAAACTTTGGCTTTTACTTTTACATAACACAAAGTGTTGGTTATTCCCCTTTCAAGGACAGAATACAGAGGAGAAAAATGAAATGTATCACTGCCTTCTCACAAACTACTACAAATAATGCAATACCAAAAAGGATGGAAATCCATGATGCAATATTTGAATGTAACTATTACCAAGTCATTTCATGTTCTTAATTTGTAATTTGCTATTGGATGTGTTGCACCTAAAAAAACCTTTGGATACTCCTGCTTACTTAACTTACCTCTGCTCAGTTCCTGGGCAAAAATACCAGTATATGGTAGGGGCTGGGAATCCAGCTGCTACGCACTGGAGAACACCATTGCTAAGTATATCCAGAGTGAGAATCTCAGGTTTTGCTGCAATAAAGAAAAGCAATAGTCATCCATTAGAACAGAATTTACACTGCTATTTGCTCTTCACACCAGCAACCTATGTGGTTCATAATCCATAGAATCATTCAGGTGAATAAGACCTTCTTATGCTCAAGGATGTCTGGGTCTGAACTGGTGTCCTTCAAAAATCAAACATCTGTGAAAATATTAGTTCTTACACTGAATGCTTGGGCTAGACCTTAGAAGAATACCTCATCTCACCTGAGTACTTGATTTGATGAGAGATCCTAAACCAGCAAAGAGCTTAAACAACCCAAAGAAGTGTGTGCTTGGAACAACAGTAATGTTCCCACTCTTGCACAGCATGACTTTACCCATCTGTAAAAAGGACGGTTTCTTTCCAGTTAAAAGTGTACTAAATCTGTCAAACCACATCCCTCTTACATCTGCCCTGTATTCAATATTACCACTGCAGCCAGGAGAGGAACTACAATGCAAGGCAACCAGCACATACCTCCCAAGAGGACACACATCCCTCTAAGATACTGAACTGCCTAATGGCCTGATTCTCTGAAACGCTGCAGGTAGAGGAAGCCAACACTTGGCTGAATGTATTAGCTTTCAAATGAGAATTTGGGATTGCTCTGGTAGTTTAGAAAGCAATTCATCCAGCCAATGCCTTCTGTCACATCCTGCATAGGAGTTGGTCCTGCTTTAGGAGCCCCTGTTTCAAGAATGGCAGGAAACCAGTGCAGTCAGGTGGACTTCAGAGTTATTAGTTCAATGTCATAGGCTTCAGCAAAGAGTAACACCAACACAGCAAGGTTTTCTTCCTGATGAAATTGGAATTAGCGACCTTACTTCCTTTAACAACCTTAGCTTCCTTGCAAAATCACCTAAACAGAAGTTAATGAAAGAAATTATGAAAGACTACATTGCAATGATGCTGCTCACCTGATAGATACAAGTTAAGAGCCAATTACCAGTTAATACAGCTTTACAGGAACGTAAGATGAACTTGTAGTTCTAGAAAGTAGTGAAGCTATACAGACTGCAGTGGGAAAACTTACATTTATTTCAAATAAAACCCATGTACAAAGACTGCACAGCATTAGTTTTTAATGAATATTCTACTCACTGATTAAATTAGAGTCAACAAAGCACACGTATATTCTCAATCACATACCACCTCCTCGTGACTCATGTTACAGGAACTGAATGTTCTTTCATTTCTAAATCTGCATGTTGTGTTTTATGCAAAACACCGAAAACCAAACATTGCTGCAAAATGTTGAGACTGATTTTCAGCATTACTCACTTGGTGAGGAACTTTCTGAGAGCACACAGCATCTCACCCAGCCTCAATGCTCACAGAATACATGTAATTCACGTTTCTGAAATTCCAATCAAAATGGCTGGATTGTGAAATTGTAATTAGCTAAACTACAATCCATGTGCTATTTGTTTAGGTATATGCTCTGTTTTAGGCAACATTACAGCACAATGTAACTCAGGAAATGAGAGAAATGAGAAGTCAAATATAAGAGGCACCTGTGCATTAAGCCCTGGGAAAAAAACTGTGCCAGAGTTGGTCTCCATGTAACATCTGAAGCCGACTGAGGGAAACGAAAATGCCCATATTAGTTAGGCTCTTTCCACTGTAAAAACCTAGTGCAATAAAAGCCTGTCTACGTGGCCACAGTCCACGTGGACTCATCCTGCAAGAGTGGAAGGAGATGACAGGCTCTGCAGCCCAGGCAGAGTGGTCCAGCCTTGGTGCCACAGGACGCTGAGCTGCAGCAGCCTCTGAGAAGTGCTGACCTAAGAGCAGCTCCGCCTGTCATGTGCCTGGTGAAGCAGTTTGATGTGGCAATTAGCACCAGCACTGAGGGCTCCCAAGCCTCCCTGGCTCTGAGACACTAAAGGATGTGTTTCACTTGAGGCAGCAAAGAGCCTCCCATGCCAGTACCCAAGGGGACTGAGACAGCTGCTACTGCAGTCCCCACTGGCTGCTCCTTTGCCAGCTCAGGCCATGCACATGTCTCAGCATCTGCACCCCTTTCTGGCACCTTCCTCAACCACCAGTGTGGGTACTTCAGGGGATGCTGAAGCGAAGATGGACTAGCTTTTGCAAACAGATGCCAAGCTGTCACCACGCATCTTCTTTTTAAAAGGGATTTTACTGTGCTAGATTTTATGACTTGCACTGCCTAATTACCCCTCCTGCTATCAGACAGACTCCTAATGACTAGATGTTGCTAACTGTTCTGACTTTAACCCCTTATATATTTCACATTTCATTACATTGTTCAGCATATATACATACCGCCTTCTGTAATCAGGCATTCTATATCTTAAACTTCTAATTTCACTAAGTCTATTGATTCTTTTCAGCTTTTATTAATGTTGATTCTGAATATATCAAAGACTACTTATAAGAGGTCATTTTCCTATTTTAAGTCAATGTTCTGTATAATGAAATTCTGCGTTTAATTGCATTCTATTGCCAGTTTCCCTTTCTTCATTGTTAATGAAGTAAATGTCTAAAAAGTAACACTTAATAGATATTGTCAGTCATCCCAGACAAAGAGAGCTTTTTTTCTGCTGGAGCTACATCTTCTGGATTGGAACAAATCTTTTTACAATATCATGGTGATTCCTCATTGTTCACTGCGTAGTCCAGTGACAGGAAAACAGCTGAGCTTGGCGTCATGGGATCTATAATACCATGACCAGTTTTCTCTTTGCAGCAGGAGCCCCAACTGCAAAGATAATGTTTTGTTGACAGTAATTGAACTGAGATATTAGTTTGCACTAAATTCAGCTACTAGTTGGAAGATTCTTCTGCTAATTGCTAGACACACCATACCTTGCCACTCTGGAGATTTCCACAGTTTCTTAATTGTAACTGAGTACAGTATGCTGCTTGTCAAGCTCTAATTTTGTTTTTGGCTCCTAATTTTAGAGCTGCTTACCTCTATACATTTATTATGAATTAGGACATTATTTTAAAAGCAATTTAGTATTGTTTCAGATTAACATATGCAGTTGTTAAATATGTTTAAATCCAAGGCAAATACTTGAAAAACATGGGTTTTTCATGTCTTTCAGCAAATGCTTCAGCATTGGTATTTGTTTACGTGAAGACATTCTCCTGATTACGAATCCTGTTTTACCTGTTTGGTTATTTTCTGCTGATTACATACCGAAGCCAGACACGTAAACATCACAAGCTGTATCTAAACAATTTATGCAAAAACCCTGACAACAATGTCAAGTGAGGACACACCATTAGATCAGGATCTGACCCACCCATACATGACTCACCCATGGCAGTTACTCTGCTATGTCGAATAATATGGTATGTTGTCATGCAGTTTGTGTTTCACAGCTAAATGATAAGCATTTGACAAGCCAGTGAAAAACCCTTTTTTAGAAAGACCCACCTATTAGTCTCTTTTTTTCAAAATGAAAAGATGTTTACAGGAGCTTAGTCAAAATACCCAAAGAAACTTTTTGAGTCGAGTGCATCAAATCCAATTGCTTCATCAATGGCTGCAACCCCCCCAGAGCCACAGTGCATGATAACACGGGCTCTATGAGACTGCTTAGGTGTCCTCACAGCATCCCAAGACTGATCTTGCTACTTACAAGACCAGCAGTTGAAGAAAGAAGGAAACAGACTTGAATGCTGCTGGTTGTACAGACAAGCCATTCAGAAGAACGGAAGTGTCTATGCTCCCTCTTGCCTTGTCCACTCTGCTTCTCTATTCTCTTCCTGGTCTGGTTTCCTAACCATGATCCACAGGGATTTTCAGCTTTTATTAAGTAGCACATGCCTCAAAAGCAGCAACATGGAGATCTGCATTGAGAACTAACACCTGATGATGCCAAAACTGTGAATATTTTTTTAGCTCTTGTGCCCAGACTATGCAATTTTTCTCATTCCTTCAGAGAAACTAAACTTCTGGCTCAACATTTTGCTCCATTAATCTTTAAAACACTAGAATTAGCCCTCAGTGACCCACACGCACTCACTGAGACAAGGACATCTTGAGATCACAGGTACCCTTATCTCAGAAATCAGAGCTGGGAAGCATAGAAGGCTCAATGAAAGTGTCAGCATTCATAGATGAAGGAAGAAATACCATGTTCTGACAGGAGCCCAAGCGACTTTTCTAGATCCAAACTATGTCATCACTAACAGAGATGCTACAAATGCTGATCTTCAATGATAAATGAGAAGAACTCAGAAATTAAGAGCAAGAACTTGATGCATTTGTGGAAGTCTTGACAGTCCTCTGCACAAAACTATGCCTAAAAAAGGGATACATACGCTAAAGCATAGCAGCAACGCTAAACTGCATTTGCAGCATATTCACTTACTTTCAGTACAATTCCTCCTGCTGGGCTCAAAATCCGTCTTGGTTTAATTTTCCTTAAGCTTGGCCTTTAGCAGAAGCCAGTATTTGTCTGCTGAGTGCATGAAATGCTCTAAGAGGACGGCTCCACTACGGACAGGGTTTTCTGAAGGTTTCACTGAATTAATTTTGACGTTTAGCTTTTGTATTGAAGAATGCTATTTGGAACTGAGGCCAGTGCTCTTTCTTAACAAGCATGCCCCAAAGATGACAACTCACACATTTGTAAAGCTATGCAGATTTCTCTAAAACAATGGTGATTTATACTATTATACAGAAGTATTTAGATGCCAAAAGGCATCTAAATGTGAGTAATTCTCCTGACAAGCTTTCAAACTCTGCATCCAACTCAAACAAATCAAGAACAATTATGAGCTTAACTTGGTTGCCAAAAATGCAAATTATAATCCCTGTGTATCCTGCTCCACCTCAAATTATAAAAGGTTTATGATACATACTTATTTTTGAGATCATGTTTCCAGGTGCTACAGGGTTTTTTTCTGCATAAACACCCTAGCTGCTCTCTGGTAATCTCTGGAATACATTCGCTAGAATATAAGGTCATGCTGGATAGTAGGTGGATTTGTGTGAGTACTCTGCACTTTTATATCTTGACATTTAGTTTTCCAGCATGTGCTTCACTTCAGAAAGCCTCTCATATGCTGAACCACACTGTGACATCTTGTGCATACATTATGTTGTATAAAATACAATGACTGTGATAATGAAATATTTCAGACTGTTCACTTTACTTACTTTTCACATAGACATTAAATGTTACAGAGGAGCTGGCATCAGAGTTGGACACAAAAAATGTGTAAATGCCTCCTTCTGTTCCTTTTAATCGTGTAAGGTGAAGTTCACTTGTGTAACTGTAAAGAAAAAATTTAAGCATTACTAAGACACACAACTTGCTCTGAACAGGCAATTGCTGCATGGAAAATAAGGAGGGAATTTTCTGCAGACATCATCCATGCAAACACTCTTATCTTACATTATGATTGCCACTGCACTTCCAGCATCCGTAAGTTTTGCCACTTCTAACATCCAGACGTGTGCCTGGATGGCAGCTGAGCATCAGGCTCAGACTATGCATGCATCACCACCTGCTCCTCTTTTCACTGAGGAGGGAACCCACATTCACAACCTAGGCCACATGTTCTAGGGGCTTCACTGGATTTTTGGAAGACAAGGGATAAAGAGAGAACAGTGCCCAGCAGAAATAAAAGCATAAGCTTTTAAGCAGAGCACTGGGGTCTGCCATGACAGTGAAGGAGTTTCTGCACACAAGCAATCTTAATTCTCTTTTTTGCTTATTGGACAGGAAAGTAGGTGAGTCCTGAGTAAACAGCATGCTGGTCCTCAGATGGTGTGGTTAGCTCGACGCTGTTCCAAATGTAGGTCGGCAGACTTTACACCAGTTACTGTGGCAAGCCACACGTACTAGATCTTTTATAGTCACAATTTTCTCACCCTCCCCACTTTCCTCTTTCCAGAGCCAACTCTAGTCTGCTGTTCCAAGGTGAAATCGACACCTACAGCCATCCATATTACCTGTTATTGCCCACAGTCTTGAACTTGACATCATGGTCTGAGGAATTCTGTAATGTTTCGTTCATGTACATCCAGACTTCTTCCTTTGGTTTTGGATATGCCTCATATTCAACTGTTAAGTTTCCATTTTGTCCTGCATTTATATCTATTGTGGTATTCGTTGTTGCAAACAAACGGACAAATCCTTTAGCTGATGGTCGTAAGAGGAGAAGAAAAACAATTTCAGGGCCATTTAGAAGATTGTCAGTACTCTAACCACACTTAGACGACTTCAAGATCAGTGATCAAACATTCAACTGTGAAACAAGAAACCTTATCTGCAAAGCAGAACTTAAACCCTTACCTACCAAAACCACAGCTACTAGCTACATATAGCATGAGACACAGGACTTAAAGCAGCCTTGAGAGCCTTAGCATAAATAATTCCATCTTCTGGTGACAAATATCTTCTATATGCTTTTGGAAAAATGCAAGCATGTGTTTGATTCTACTCAAGTATTTCTATTTTTCTAAAAATTTTACCTGCTCACTGGCTGGTGTGAAGGAAACATTACGAAAAAAGCAAACTAAAATAATTTATTACAGTATATTAGAGCATTAAAGGTTTCTTTGTCAAGTGTAATTAAGAACAACACTACAAATGAAGCTTTTAATAAAAAGCTGTAATTAGAGAAAAATGTGCTAAGTCCACAGGCCTGGATACCAATCATCTTAAACTAAGGCATTTCTGTACATCTGCTGCTGGGACTTAATCTTTCATTTGGCAGATACCATTTATCACTGCACAGTTCCGTTCCAAAATATCATGTCTAACAACATCCTTGCTGTAGTGGTTTTAATTTCATTAATAAACTCATCAGATTGAGGATTCACTTTAAAAAGACAAGTTTTTCAGTCCAATTACAGAAATTCATAAGGGAATTATCAGTTTGACAGGCAGATTGCAATTACAAGGAAACACATTTACTGAGAGCTTGAATTTAGACCTAAAGTCAATCTCAGATCCCTGCTTCTTCCCACTTTCTAGTAATCAAACCACTGTGGCCAGCTGGGCACCCGAGCTTGGGAAAACCAGAGCCAGTGGGGCTTGGTGTAAGCATATGGATCTGCCAGAGCACTTGACAGATGCTTTGAAGAAGGAAGGAAGAAGTAAATTCACAGCAGGCAGGTATGCTCTAAAACCATCTCCATCATTAGAAAAGAGAAAAAGATTTCAAAACTGGAAACTGAAGATTTGCAGTTTCTTTGCAGAGCTTTTTTCAATTTTCTGTATA
Organism: Phylloscopus collybita; assembly: GCA_027886175.1. Classification (NCBI taxonomy): domain Eukaryota; kingdom Metazoa; phylum Chordata; class Aves; order Passeriformes; family Phylloscopidae; genus Phylloscopus; species Phylloscopus collybita. Next base: position 25,673,741 of record JAJNNQ010000009.1, on the reverse strand, counting down.
AACACAGGATTCCCTATGCAAGCTATATTAAAAATCAGACCAAACTCCCTTCAAATAAAATTTTATTATAATGCTATTGGTCCCCGTAATGAAGTTCTAGTACCTTCTACAGTTAGATAAATTAATTGATAAAAAAAGTAATTAGGAATTTTACAAAAAATACACATTATTTATTGTAAAACTTTTGGTTAATGTTAAAGCCACGGTGATTTAATACCTACTGCAATCCCAGATCTCTCTCTATGTACACACTATACACCACTTCCCAGGACCCTGGGAGCTGGCATAGTTTGGGTAAATATAGTCAGTTTGACAATAAATGGTGAAAGGTATCCAAAAGTTGGAGCTTATTTAAGTCAAATTTGAGAGGGTGGAGAGAGAAAACTATCTCAGAAAGGAGAGATTCCACCTTTTCTCTGGCATTTTTTATTAAATACAAACTTAGTATTTTACTAAACAAAAATTTTATTTCCTACTTTTTATAATGCCATGCCTTATTTTAGACCCCAGACGTTCCAAAGTCAATCCTACCTAAAGCTACATTTGCATATGCAATAGTACTAAGAATTTCTGTAGTGAAGAACTTCCCTCCTCTTATAATAAAAGCTTTCACATTGATCCCCTTAGGGAGAAGATTTTCTTTCATACTTCACACTGTTTCACTCTTTTACATATGAATGTAGTCTCTCCTGTAAAAAAAGGAGGAAAACATCCCTGTCATTGGAGCCCTACCCCCTCAACCAGCACAGCAAGGTTAAGGGCACTCAAACCTCTGCCTGTTGGCTGAAGATCTGACCCACACAGGTCAAACACCTCTGTTTTCTTTACGTTACCAGGGAAAGCAAAACAAGCAGTGTGGCCAGAGTGCGTGTCTGTGCAACAGAAAAACGGATTTGAAAAGGAAAAAAAGAATCCAGGGCTACACTTCCCTCAGTTACTACACCCTTGAATGGAACTGAAATGGTTGTAGCAACTACACAGACCAGAATGATCTTATTAACTATACCAACATGTCCTTAATTGTACTCAATTTATCAAATGAGCAGGTTTCAGCAGCTTTAAAATTCAAAAGGCACTGTGTGTCACCCAAGTTAATATATGGCAGACTCTAAACACATCTGTTATTAAATAAGAGGAGGAAGGGAGTTTGCTCACTGTTTAGGCACATGATCCAAAACATGTAGAAGTGACGGATAGTGGGTTTAACAAGGGGGTGACCTCCAGAACAATTTCATGCTGTCTGTGTGCACCACAAAGTTGCTCACAGTGTTATTTTAAATAGAGGTACAAATACAGCTTCTATGTAAGAAACATTGACACACTGTCAGTGGAATTCCTCATGCTTGCAAGGCAGGTATTGAAAATGTGCTCTGCCCTTGTGCTGCCAAATTACTTAAGCATAGGGACAGTACCAGGAGAAGGTAAATTAGTTGCTTTATTAAAACTGATTTAAATTTTAGATTAAACCAGGAAGGGTGAGGCAAACCAGAGGGATAGAAACACTGTTGGGTGGCTGTTCCAGTATCACTTCCCAGCAACAAGCAAAGGGTTATAGAAATTAAAGCAGTCATACACACCACAACTTCCTGAGGCATCCCATATGGTACCAGCCCGCAATAACCTTTACAGAAAACCAACTTTACTCACAGAGGTTTGAGGAAAAGGAGAAAGAAGGAAGGGAAGACTCCCCAGTGTTCTCACTTTTCATCTCCTACTCTTAGAATTGTTAGATTTCTATAAGAAGTACTTACCCAGAGCTTTCAAGGTTACTGTGGCATTGGTTTTTCCGAAAGGGTTTTCTGCTTGGCATGTGAATTCTCCAGAATCATTAACTCCCACTGAACGGATGTTCAATGTTAATTTCCTTTCATATCCATAATCACCCAAATTTCTGCTTTTGCTTGAAACAGTCTGTCGGTAAAAAACAATTAACATCTAAAACACTGTGTATGCATCATCTTTCCTAGATAAATTAAAAATAGAAGTAATTATAACTTTGCTATATTAATATTCATAACTTTAAACCGGAATTGTAAGCCAGCACGACAAACCTGTCACTAGAATCTCTCCGTGCAAAACAAGTGTGTGATCAGCTGCCTTCGGGAGATAATGTCCTCTCCTAAGTCCTATCCCCTCCCCTTCTTTTTTTTCCTCCTCAAGCTCCCTTCTAAGGCAAGAATTTTGGGGCTGTGCTCACCTGCCCCCAAATGGAGAAGACCAGCCTAAGCCAAAGAACTGCACCTCTATCTTCTTCAAATGATCCCATTACCTGCTGACAAGGCTGTTGTGTCCAAGGTCAGACCCAGGTCATTCTGGCTAGATTGCCAATAGTAAGGTGAGTATTGGTGAGAGGGCAAGTAACCAACTTGGTTGGTTTCATTTGAATGAAGGTTTCATTTGCACAAACAGCACTTCTAACTGTAGGACTTGATGCAAAATGACCACTGGCTCCTCACTTTCCTAATGCTCAGAAGCTGAAGCTCTTGTATGAAGTCACTGCATCTCAGGATGCGGCCTGAAGTTCAGCAACTCTCTAATGGTTGCAACGCCTCCCAGCAAATGATAAGAGAGATTTTGAGGTCCTGGGGCTTCATTTTAACCATGCTGCTCTATGTTCCAAGGCCACAGCATCTCCTGATTGCAGGCATGCTGCAGAGAGCCCTGCTGGCAGCAGGCTATACACAACATCCTCCTTCTGGTACCCCCTCTGATTCTTGGTCCATAGCAATCTAAAATTATTAATCTTAAAGGAAACTGGAAACTTCATTTTCTTAAATATGTCATGATTCTATACATATGCACAGAAAAATAAATGCTTTGAGATGCTGACTTTAGTCTCTGTGAGAATGTTTGGTATGGTTGGAAAGACTGATAAAATTTACAGTGATTAAACCAAATGCAGATCTGGACTTACTATGATTTTCTAACTGAATTATTGCACTTCTTGGACATTCCAAGAGCTTCTAGACAAATTAAAGCTTCTCAATGAAATTCTGATTCCTCCTGACTTTTAATAATCACAAGAGAAGTATATTTAGTATGGATGTGGTTGCTAATAGCCAGTCTACTAATTTTCCAAAGTGGTGATAACTTCAGTCATACATGGAAAAAGCATTTTGGTTTTTTTTCTCTCATCTCTTCAAGACAAAATGTAATTTTGAATCTACTTATATATGAAATTTACGTGTTCTCTTTCAATACAAAATTTAATTTGACAGTATTTCAACAACAGCAGCTTCTACTATTTACTAGAAAGGACAGAAAAGTCAAACTTATTGTGAAAATACTTCCCTTGTGGCTTTTACACATTAAATAAAAAGTCATGAAGCAAAAAAAAATGAAGGGAAGGCCTCAGTTTCATCAATCTCAGTTTCAACACAGGAAAGGGACAGGAATGAGAGAAGAAATTAAGTTCTCAGATGAAGGCCCTGCACAGGAACAAAAGCAGATCTGCATGTCCCAAGCTACCTTCCTGTCACTCAGACCTTCTCAACGTTCAGATCTGTGGGGTGGGATTTCTGGAACAGCGAGCACTTAGCAAGAACAGCTTTGCCAGAGCTGGTGGATTAGCTAGGCACAGCATGCCCAGCCCCAGGGAACAGGACTTCTCTTTGTTATGTGCCTGAGGAGATGTGATTTATCCAAATATCACAGGAGTCTTTTCTTCCATATACATCGGCTGAGAATTATGCATTCTGGTCACTACCACTAGCAGTAAAAGATCAGTCAATTAGCATGGGAGAGTATATGGTAAGAGTTACTAAAAGGTCTTCACAAGGGCTTTTGATTAATTTAAATTTCAGGGTACAATCAGAAGATCAAGAAGCATTCTCAAAAACAACCCTATGTCTGCTGCTCATTTCAAAGACACAGCTGGCAGCACACTGGCTTACCAAGGAAGGGTATCTCTCTGCCCCTTTTCTGCAGAATAGTTGTGCTGCCAGTATCAAACTCCTGGAGCACTGAGCCTCTCAATAATTTAATTTGGTGATGCCAGTCAATAACTATCACCTATCACTGGCAGACAGAAGCCAGTTCACTGGTTCATTTTTCAGAGCTTTTCCAGTTAGTGAGGCACACCATGTAATTTAAATGAATTAATCATTCCTGCAAATGCATACTACTATTCCTGTCACACACAACCCCATGCTAATTAGCAGGTATTTTACTGTTAATGATAACAACTAGAATATGTAATTTGCAGTCCATGTGTTGATATTTGCAGCTCCCATTGATTGCAATGTGATGTGTAGGCACTCCATGCTTCCATATTTAGGAAGCTCAACAGAGGTCACCTAAACTTCACATTGAAGAGTCTAACTTTAATTTCCTTTTGGGAAAAGAAGCCCATGCAGATGCTTTTCCTCCTGGCCATCCTCATGGGCACAGGACAGTTGTCCTCTTACCAGTCTGTGGGATACTGAATCTTTGTAAATGAAACAAATCCAAACCAACAACATGTCAAGAAGCCAAGACAAGCATGTGAATGTCTACAGAGTCTGTGTGCTGTGCTGAGGCACACATGATACAATTAAAGGAACTTACCTCACTTTTTTGAGAAATCCAACTAGCTTCTACACTGCTATCCACATCCGTGATTATGCATGTAACTTCAAATTCTTCCCCTTCTTTGAGAAGCTCATAGCTTTTTGATAAGGTGACGACAGGAAGAGTTTTGTGAACTGGAAAACAATTTAGAAGTTTATTACTTTTCATTAGTTTCAGCTCTTCTGGGGGGGATAAAAATCAACAGTCATTAATTAACTTTGCAATAAAATCAAGGTTCTGAGATGTATTCAAATTTTTTAACGTATTACACAGTTGTTCCTTTACAAGCACATTTCTGCTTCAACCTCGCTTCAAATTGCACTTAAAAGTTAGATAATACTTGTTAGAGCATAGCAACTTGCATGAAGAAAACTCAATGACGTTGAACCACCAATGAGACCATTCATTTTGATACAGTTATTAAAAAGTAACACACTGGAACTGAAAACACCGTAAGGATCAGTCACTGAAGAACGGCAGATTTTAATTACAAAACATTATAGCCAACAAAAAGCACTGTCTGACAGGTCCCTGAAAAACTCCTGATGGACAGCCTAGGAAGGACAGGTTGATTCAAGGACTCTGCACACCTGTGCCTGAAAGCACACCCTCTGCTTACAGTGATGGCTCGCAGTTTGTCACCTAAGAAGCAGGTGGTGACATGCAGATGTGAGGCAGCTGTGCCCTGGTCTGCTTCAGGATGGCTTTTGTCAACACTCAGGTGTATCTGAGGACTATGTGACTCCTGCCTCTGCAAAGCTCTTCATCTCTTCCTCTGTTCCCTTTAAGGTTTGTTTTTTTATTTTCTTCATCCTTTCTTCAAATTTTCCTCTTTTATTATACTCCAGTTATCTTCCCACTAGGGCTTTTACACAGGAAGACAAACTGTGAATGCAGCATGTATCAGATAAGGTCTTCCAGACTCTCTTTCTGCCTCTGACAGAATTTTTGTAGTTATCTTGGTAAATTGTACAAAACTTAGGAAAACCCCATGCTTCTCAGCCATTTGTACTTTAACAATAATGTTTTCCTCATGTTGCTGTAAGAAGCTACAGAAGAGAACAAAGAAACATGTTTGCTCTCTTCCAGGTATAAAGGCTCACACAAAACCCCCCCTCAGCATTCAGCAGTACCCAAGCAACAGGAGGATGCCAGTGCAGAAGGCATTCTGTGTTCTCATCTGCCAGGAACATCTCTGGACATCAAAAAAAGCCCTAATTCCATAAAGCCCCTCACTGTTTTGAGAAGGGCTGTACATAAACACTCCCTGTGCTATCATAGCTGTTGTGTGTCTCAGTATTCTTGCACAGCTCCCTGTTTCACAGATGCCTCTTCTGCACCAGAAGCTCACATCACTACCATGGTTTTAACTGCAAAAGCATTACCCACCAAAGTGTCTCTAATGCAGTTAAATGTTGAGCCAAGGAGAAAGTGGGACTTTTACGTGCTGAACTCAGTAAGGACCAAACACTATAGCACAGTAATTACAATACTGAGAGTGACAATGCCGAATTTCCAAATCATCAGGAAAAGAAGACTTAAACTTGCCACAGCGAACTCCACACTTGAGACGGTCCTTACTCCTCAACCTCTTGCCACACCTCCAAGGAGAATGGGCAGGTCACACAGATGCTGCCATGGAGCAAACACCAGGTGTGCCCTCATCAGGCCACAGGGCAGCCCTCCTTCACCGGCACAAGGCGACGTGCTGCCGTGGCTCAGCTCCCAGCCCCTGGCACGGTGCAGGCAGCGGGGACGAGCACATCCCCTGCTGGCCCGAGCTGTGCTCCCCCTCTTTCGGCAGCAGCCTCAGCTGCACCAACACAGAGCCACACGGAGAACAAACTCCTTTACCTGCCCCTGAGGAAATGCCAAGCCAGCCTGGCTTGCTGAACTGCTCCCTCCACTTCCCTCCTGGGTATTTACCCAGCCCAACAATGACACACGGGGTAAGTGCAGGCTCTAAACTGCCCAGACAAAACTGGCCTGGAAAGTCCTGCAGACACACATCAGGCTTCTCCTCCTTCCCAAACCCAAGCACGCAACCCTAGGGCACAGGGGTGTGCGAAGGTCAAGGGCAGGGTATCACCAACAGGTCTGCCAAGTGTAGTGCTGCAGGTAGCAGCTCAGCCACAATGTACTCCCCATCATCATCTGTGCACACGGCTGCTGTTGTGACCATCTTCACTCAAAAATATGAAGACAAAGACCTTCTCCTTCCACAAGCTCTGCCTCTTCACCAAATCCCTCTTCTTCCATGCCATCAGTCAGTTCCTTCTACTGTCACTTTTGGGCAACAGACACAGGAGTCAGGCACTGAAATAATTTTGCCTGCACAAACCTGTACAAATCTCAGGGTGCTGGTTTGCCCTCAGAATTTAACAGCACAACCCACATATCTTATAATGATGAAAAAAATGCTTGGAAATCACAGGAACTGAAAATAAAGCTCACCATGGCCAAACCTGCTGAGTACAGCCACAAGCTAGGCGTCACAAGATCAATCTGTGCCCTGACACAACTTGCCCAAAACAAGCTTTCTAAGCTCACCAGTTTCCTTTGGACAGCAGTGAGGCTTCACAGCCCTTCTCTACACCTCCTGGGAATCAGGCTCTCTACAAGAAGGCAAAAAAATCCTGTGTTACCTGGTCTTACATTCAGGAAAATCTTCTCTGATATCTTCTGAACTCCATTGTGCTTGGCTAAGCACTGGTAGCAGCCCCTGAACGACCTCTGTACGTTCTTTATAACAATGCCTTTCTGGGGATTGGGAATGAACGTCATATTTCTGGGGAGACGTTTGCCATCACATCTTTTCAGTGTGAAATTCATAACATTTGGATCTGTTAGTGGGCACACTAGCAGGATGTCACTGTCTTCTTTTCCATAGATCAGAGAATCAACAAGGAAGAGCACATTTGGATCTGTGAGGAAACACAAAGATCTGTCAGACAAGCTGGCATGGGAACTTCTGATTACCCTAACTCTACAATTGGGCACTGTCAAAGAAAGTTTTACTTTCAGCCAGTAAAACTGAGTACTGCCTAATTCATGTTTACCAAGAGACATTAAATTTTCTCCTCAAAGAGCAGCACAACAGGAGATGTGCACTAACATTCAATACCAGATACACTAAAGAATCATGTGCACTAAAAATAATCTTACTGTTTATTTGAAGATGGAGGGCATTTTTCTGCCTTGTTTAGGTCCAAAATATCCCCACAACAGTAAACAGATTTTCACATACCACTAGAAGTAATTTGCTTTTAGCTGGTGGCAGGGCTGTAAGGTCTCATGCCCACGGGAGGATTTGAAAGAAATTTATGAGCAAATGGAAGTTGAAAAGCACCTAAATTATGGTTTTCACTTCTGTAAAATACATAATCTAAATGAAAACACATTGCTACCAGAGGAAGCAGCAAACAACTTCTCTCTTTCTCTCTGCTCCCTGAAAGCATAGATTATTTTTAGCCTCCTTAGAAGAAAAACTGGGCATGTGAACAGCATATCTGATTGAAAAATCATCATGCAATCTTTCACAAGGTAACTTTCCTATAGCATTTCATCTCAGCAAACCACAGCACATAAACATATACTACTTTAAACACTTCTGCAATGAAAGTTGAAGTCCATGATATGTCATGACCTTGAAATGCTAAGAAGCTGGCAAACACAAAAACAAAGGAATGTGTGATGACACTCTGTAAAAGTTTATTTCAGATTCCATCTGCCCTCTCTTCAGAGTAGAATGAATTAGAAAAACAAAAACAGAGAGAAAAGTTTTCTTTCGTTTTTGCAAACATGCTTACATCTTGAATGATTAGAGATCAACAAACCATGGTTTATCGAGGAAGACTGAGAGAATTTGATTAAGCTGATGGACAATGCGTATTTGGTTTAAGACAAGAAATACCAGGCTGAAAAGGAAGCCTGGGATGTGTATGTAATCAATTTGCTACATCAGGGGTTCCTCATCACTGAACAGAGAAGTTGCTGGCTGGTTTCTAGCCTAGACTGAGGGTGTAGCTTCAGTTGAATTTGATATTACCACCCAAGAAGCCCACACAAACTACAGGTTTTGAAGCATCAGTCTAGAATTAGAGGATGAAGGCTACTAGGAAATGAAAAAAAAGTAAATAATTTCTGAACAGAACCAAAATGCAACATTTTGCACACAGAGATCTAAGAAGAAATGCTATGACTAGCTGTCACTTCTGAGCCAGAAGAGGATGGATTAGAAGTGCTCATCTAAATGCCCCTGCTAACAGACATAACTGATTGCTTTCTACTCAGTAGTCCCCCTTTTCTTGAACAGAACCAAGGTATCATCATTACCAGAAAGTAATGGCTACCCACAAATACAAAAAAAAAAAAAAAAAAAAATTTGAATATAGTGGGAACAAAGACCTGTTTCACTAACAGCTGAACTTGCAGGGAAGGCCTTGACTGGAGGAAGCAGAATTACAGAGATGCTGCCTTGCATTTTCAATCCCCGTCTGGAAGGGAATAGCACCGTGAGAAGACATGAAAGGAATTCCTATAGAGAATCCAGACACAAAGAGGGCTGCTCACGGACATGTTCTTCCTTTCACGGCCTTCTACCCCATGGACATCTTAGGTTGCACTTGCCTTCTGGCCATACCGCAGGTTTCCAACACAAGATATGGCAGTGCTTATCAGTGCTTCCATCTGAAAAGACTTGAGATCAAAATCAAGAGATTTTTTGCCCTTATGCAGGAGAACTAGGCTTGCTTGGATCAGGAAAAAAATGCTTTTCTAGATACAACGCAGGTACTTTCTGCCAAAACAGAAGGGTGAAGCAGGTACATATCAACAGTCTGTCAACACTGCATCATTCTTGGTTTCAGAAACAGAAGAAATTTGGATTTAGTAGGTTCAGAAGAGCATAGGATATCAACAGATGCCACCATTTTAGGTGGCACTGTGCAGGATTGAGGTTCTTGGTCCTGTTCTCTCTTCACTCCCACCTTTAGAAGCAGAAAAGTGTAGTGAGGTGTTTGTGGCAGCCCCACAAGCAGCAGAACATATGGCAGCATCTTACAGGTGATGTAAGATGTCATTAAACCACACCTGATGCAAAATGATGGTCAACCTCACAAACATACTTACTTCACAGCCAAGAACTTGTCGAAGTTAAGGTTGCACTTTTTTTCACACAACTGAGACAAAAAAGATAATAACATATTGTGTGAGGGCCACACAACTTCTCTGATGCTCTGATAAGCATGCTCAGGAGAGCTGCCTGCTATCCTGAGGTGAAGGAGTCACTCGTAATGAAAGGCAAAAACATCTCTATGATCATAGCTGTTTTGGATAATTACCATGACCTTCAGGAAAAAAATCATGGTAGGCGAAGTCAAGATTGTTTACTACACATAGGTAAAATACATGTCAGATTCATAGTAGTTATAGTCTACTACTATGAGTCTCAGAGAAAAACAGAAAGTCAAGAAAACTTATCCATGGTAGCTGAATGGCTATTCGCAGAACTCAGGAGCAGTTAAAGGAGCACTTTTTAAATTGTGTGGTCGCTATGCCAGGTATCTTCCCTTGAGAAAATAACCTTCACTGTGTTGTGCTGAGCTCTCCCCGTCTTGGAGAACAGCCTTGCAGTAATTCTCAAAGGATTAGCAGCGGTCAGAGGGGGCTCTTTGAGACAACCTCTGTTGGTCAACGAGTGCTGTTTTCAAGACAGTGGATGCCATAGGACTTTTTTCCATCAACAGGTTAGGAAGACCACCAAAGTTATGTGAAGGAGAAGCAAAATAACCATTCTCCTCAGAAAGTAAATGGAATGTCAGGCATGGTAAACTGTGAGCTCAGGGGCAGCTGATGTAGACATACATCAGCAGAGAAGAAATCTGAAGAAAACACTGCACAAAGAAGAGCAATAAAGGATTGAGAAATATGTCAGAACAGAAGCATTTCTTTTCCTGTCTGAGACATTTCTGGTCAGTCACAAGGTAGATCAGAAGCTGAAGGCAGAGGAATCATCACTGTTTGCTGGCTTAGGCCTGGGAGCACAGTCTCAAAAGACCAAATCCTTCAGGCTGACTGCCTCAGTAAATTAAAAGTTTGGAACCAAATTTCATGTGACTCCATACTGGTGGATAGCATAGAATTAAAAACACATTTCTACACATTTCTTGCTTCTTCAGTGTATAACTGACTCATACAACAGAATCAGGTCACTTAGGTAGCATCTAGAAAGTGAACTTGGATAAACTGCACCACAAAATTAAAGGGGATGTAAAGAGGAACTCATCAAGAACTTTGCACTGCTGACAAAGGCCATTTCAAGTGAAGCAAAGAATCAGGTTTCTTCCTACAGGACTGGGAAGATTTCTTCTACCAAACTGTGTTCTCCTGCTATACTTCAGATTCATTCTGTCCTCCAACATTTATTATCCTATTATTTTGGGAGTGGAGATTGAGGGAGGGGGGAAGGGAAGGGGTGGGAAGTAAAAATCATGCCTTCATGGATAATTACCTTTAACAAAAACATAGTAAGAGGAGACAACACTCCCTTTGCTTCTGCATGTGTATCTGCCTATGTCTCTGACTGTTGCATTTTTGGTGTACCACACTTTATCATTGGAACTCCTTGCTTTTGCTGATGGGTCCGAGTTCTGGAAATTCCAAGTCACAGGTCCCTCCTCATTGCATGTCAGCCTTAATTCCTCCCCTTTATTCAAAATCCGTAAAGATTCTACGTGGGACAGTGCACCACCTGGAAAAAAAAAAAAGCACAAAACAGAATGTCTGTCAATACAACACTCTTTTTTTCTGCAGTAAAATTATTATTTATAGCTGTATATGTGCAACCAATATTTTGGGAATTATTTCTTAAAAATGCTAAGCTGCAAAGGCACTGTGCAATTCTACAGACATCTTTTGGCTTGTAAGACCTTTGGCACACAGACAAAATAACCAGTGCAGGTGGAAACTGGCCTCTAAAAAACCTTTTGAAGTTTCAGATGCACTGCTTTCTGCAATGTTTTGGCTTTTGAATGGGAACAGACCCAAGCTATTTAAAAATTAAATTCAAGAACATATGAGTCTGATCCTACATGGCAGCACTTTTAATCATTCTTTGTCATTTACTCAGTATGTTGCCAAGAACTAAAGTTTCCTTGCTCAACAGTTATCTTTTTATAACTGCTCCCTCATGTATTCATATGCTTCACTCATACTCTTGAATTAGAAGTGTCCAGTTTAATGAAGGCATCAGTACATGCTTTCCATACTTGCTTGTTTCTTTACCTAAAGTGCCAATTCAACATTTCTTACATTAAAAAAAACCAAAATCATGCTAAATATTCTTCAAGTTTCCATCCCAATGCTACCAAATTAGTTTCACCAATTTGCACCAATCTCCCAGTCACTAAAGCTGCTCTAATTGACCATTTAGCTTCTTTTTCACTGAACATGCCCTAACACGTTTTAAACATTCTCACAAAATAAACCTCTGTAAAATTAGCAGCTCCAGTTCACAATTCCCAACCACCTCCGGACTGCCTACACAGAGAAAGGGGCACGTTCAGGCCTCCTTGGCTCTGCTGTTAGGGCAAGACACTCAGGAGGTTGCTCAGATAGCATACCCATGATTTGAAAGTCTTAGTGAGCCTACAGAAATGGAGTTCATAGTCAAAAATCCAGAGAAACTCTCAGTTTCCGACCTACTTGAACATCAGAAGAGCATATTCAAACACTGAGGTGAACTTGCAGTAACAAACCCTTCCCCTTCCAGAGTAGCTCTTCAGTGCTACAAGTAATCCTTAGCTTACAGTAACTGTGCTGTTTGCTCATGTCGCACAGCTGTACGAGACTGTACAACATCCGTGTGTAGTAGCAGAGTCATGCCAGTGAAAATTCTACTTGCATGCAAAAACACACTCTGCAGCTCCATTCAGAGGCTGAATTTCTCTGCCCACACAGATAACAACAGACGTTCAGGAAAAACAATTGGATAATTACTCAGGATGAGGTTACACACTCCAGACTTAATTCACTCATCTCACAGCTTTAGTCATTCTTAAGTTATATACTGGATTAAGACCAGGTCAGGTAACTGCTTCTCTTCCTGACAAATCCACCACAGAGTAGGAAGCAAAGGATGGTCAGACCACCTGCAGACACTAATTACTTTGTTTGTTTGTAGTCTGAAAGAAGCTCTCCTTGGAATTAGAATTTATCAGTGTTAAAGTCAACTGGCACTCATTCTTCCAGTGTCACCAAGCAATTTTTCACATGAGGTCCACTAATCCTGCATATATGCTTCCATGACTGATCAAATAAACAACCATCCTAGAGATAAAAATTGCCAGAAAGGCAGAAAAAACCCAACTTTTAATTTCAAATCTGCTACCTCAAAGTGCAGATGTGTGCCAGAGCTGTGGTACAGTAGTTCAAACAAGAAGAGTGAAAGTCTGAGGTCTCAGAAGAACAAGCCCCAGCCAGCAGTGGCATGGTAAACAGGAAAGCTGGAAAAATTCTTTGCCCTGGGTAAAGAGGTGCCTGATAGCAGAGCTGAGGCAAGAAGACCTCTGATTTTCAAACCCCTCAGATCAGAGCCAGAAACTGTTGGTATATGAGAAGACAAAAGGCAAAGACCTCTGAGAAGGGCTCCTGAACAACCTTGCAGGTCCTTCATGGGGACCTCCTCTTTGGAAGACTACTCTGCTTGCTTCCCACAGACCACAGGGCAGTTCAAGTGACAAATTACATGAGCTACATAGAACAGGAAAAGTGTGGTGTGGTATAGGTATCCTGGCAGTAGCTTAACAGACGAGTGAGGGAGAATTGAGAAAACAGAAGATGCAGACAACCTTCACTGGCATCACTCCATCTGCAGCCAGCAATGTCTCAGCTTGCACCCTGCCAGGGAGGTGCACATGAAGCTGGACTGGGATGGCCCCCACTGCCCAGTGTCTCAAGGAGCACAGTCCTGGGCAGGTCACACAGATGCTGCCATGGAGCAAACACCAGGTGTGCCCTCATCAGGCCACAGGGCAGCCCTCCTTCACCGGCACAAGGCGACGTGCTGCCGTGGCTCAGCTCCCAGCCCCTGGCACGGTGCAGGCAGCGGGGACGAGCACATCCCCTGCTGGCCCGAGCTGTGCTCCCCCTCTTTCGGCAGCAGCCTCAGCTGCACCAACACAGAGCCACACGGAGAACAAACTCCTTTACCTGCCCCTGAGGAAATGCCAAGCCAGCCTGGCTTGCTGAACTGCTCCCTCCACTTCCCTCCTGGGTATTTACCCAGCCCAACAATGACACACGGGGTAAGTGCAGGCTCTAAACTGCCCAGACAAAACTGGCCTGGAAAGTCCTGCAGACACACATCAGGCTTCTCCTCCTTCCCAAACCCAAGCACGCAACCCTAGGGCACAGGGGTGTACGAAGGTCAAGGGCAGGGTATCACCAACAGGTTTGTGAAAGAAAATGGATCCATCAGAGATGCATTATTGAAGTTTATTGTCATAACTGACCTTCTGCTTGGGGATGGATCTGTCAAACAATACATTTCACTGTGTTGAGTGTAAATGCTGACAGGTTCTGCAGTAACAAACCCTTCCCCTTACGAAGGCCAGCTCAATAGTCCTACAAATGCCCACCACCATGTGCCCCCGATGCACAGCACAGCTTTGCACAGCTGGACTGGACGTGTAACCAGCCATGCCTGAGCTGGGGGGGAACATTTCTCAAAATCCAACATCACTCGCATGCAAAACACACTCTGCAGCTCCATTCAGAGGCTGAATTTCTCTGCCCACACAGATAACAACAGACGTTCAGGAAAAACAATCGGATAATTACTCGGGATGAGGTTACACACTCCAGACTTAATTCACTCATCTCACAGCTTTAGTCGTTCTTAAGGTATACACTGGATTAAGACCAGGTCAGGTAACTGCTTCTCTTCCTGACAAATCCACCACAGAGTAGGAAGCAAAGGATGGTCATACCACCTGCAGACACTAATTACTTTGTCTGTGGTCTGGGTTTTGGAGGAAGCCCTTGTTTCCCCCCATCTCCCTCAGATGAAGATTTACAAAGTAAAGTGCTAAACCCAATAGACAAGTCCACCAGTGCCTGTTTTTCCAGCACCACCAGAAATTTTCCATGAGTTCCACTAATTCCCTACATAAACTCACATGACTGAACAGACAAAAAAGTATCCCACAAAAAATAATTGCCAGAAAGATTAGAAAAACATAATTTCATATTTTTATGGAACATTTATGACTCTTATTTACTCTTTCCCCTAGGTCTCATCCTATCCATTCTGGTTAGCAGTTCAAGTCTTTGCAACACTTACTGGTTGGACCATCTAGAAAGTTTTTGGATAGTTTTTAGAGGTAGTAAACAACACAGCAGAGCCTGACCTGTCCAGAGGCACAAGAAATACATTATGTAGCATAGCTGGAAAAAATAATGAGGAAACTAGCACAATGTGGTGAAGTATCACTCATATTTCAAGATTATTTTGCTATGGTTCCTTTTTACGCAGTCTATGAATTCTCAGCAAAACTATTTACAAATTGAATAATGCCTTGTGCAAAGGATTCCCAGAGCATAAAGCATTTTTTTCTCTTGCCTTCTGAAAATAATGCCTCTTCAAAAAAACTATGACAGAGTAGGGACAACCAGTTGTAATGACTATTAGATTTGCTTCATATTATGCACCCAAATATCATCTGTCTTTAAAAACAGAATTAAAATGGTGCTTAGAAAGATGAGAATGATTTTGTATCTTCTTTTTGGAGGAATAATTAAGTGACAGAAATCTGAGAGTTTAACTAACAACTTGTAATCCGGTGCACTAATCCCCACAGCATGTGCCCATCTGCTCCCTCGTCATCTTTTCTCAGACTCATGTCTGAGACTGCTCCATTTGTACAGCACCCGAGGGATGTGGCTCTTTCCAGGCCCCCTGTTACTCTTGGGGACTCCAGTAACATCAACCATGTAATCACAGCCATGACACCAAGACTCATAATTCAGGAATCAGTTGTGTGAGCAGTATATATGCTAGAGATAGTAAGGGATCTCCAAGTGTCAAACCCCACGATAAAGTGTCTGCCATCTCCTCCCAGAGCTCTCTGTTCAGCTCAGGCAGGATCATGGCTTTACCAGTCACTAGCAGGACTGTAAACTTTCTGAGCAATGGGATGGAGGAACCCATTATATGATTCCACTGAAGTTTTCCAGGTGTGGGTATGCATCCTTACTTTGTTATCTATCCCACACCTGGGCATGCCTCCACCTTCTTTCCACCTCCTTACACCTTTGAAAAGGAGGTGGAGTCCTACTTCAATATTCAGCTGAGTGTCCCCACCTCGCTGAGGTCCACCTGATCACAGGACCAACTCAGGACAAGAAGAGAGGAAACCTGTCTTCTGCCCCCACGGGTCCCGTGGTCTCAAGTGGGGCAGGTGATCCCACTGTCGATCACAGATTGTGGATCCCACTGTGACATTCAGTGTTCCCCATCACCACAGAGCCAGAGTACCACACTGGGATTCCGGATGATCCTCTAGAGTTGTCCTCAAAGGCAACTAGAGGGTGTAGTTACTATATGCTAACAAAAATGCACTGATAATGGCAAATAAGTCACAAATTTAAAAAAAGAAAAACTAAAATAAACTAATAAGCTCAGAGTTGGACAACCCAAGTTCCATTTTGGATATACTAAATTTGAGTCCTGCAGCTGAAGAGCTTCACTTCCCCAACCCTAACTTCTCCTTATAATATAACAAACGAGTTAAAAACTACAATGCTGGAATCACTTGAGAACAAGGCTGTGTAACTGAAAAAAAAAGAATATATGAATAAATTAAAATGAAGGGAGAGGGAGGAAAGAGGAGGAGTAGAGCAGTTGTGAATTCTGCATGCAGAAGGAACATCTGGGAAAATCAGGCTGGAGGAATTAGAAAATCAAACAGCTCTAGATAATACTGATAGGAAATGCAGGTCAAATTGCAGGGATATGATTAAGGACAGCAGAATGTTCCTATAACAATTAAGGGATGTGCAAACAACAAAAGCTCTGGCTAAGGAGTGAACCATCCTGGGAAAAAAAAAAAAAACAACAACAGTTTATGCTGGAGCTTTTCAGTCTCAGCACAACACTCCCGCAGCATGGAAGAGCACATCAGGTGCAAGTCCACATCAAACTCGCAAGCAACTGGAAACCATCTCCAGCTGCCAAGCAAACAAAGGATGTGGGACTGCCATGGAATAAGATGAAGAGTCAAACACTGTGGATTTTATTCCCAGCTCTGCCACAGATTTCCTGCACAACCTTAGGCCGACAGGTTAGTCTCTCTGTGTCCGCTTCCTCCTTTCAACTCTTATCTAAACATTAAAAGGAACAAGAAGTTTGTGGCAGCTCTATAACACAACAGATTGCTTCCAAAGAAAAAATAAAACAAAAAGCCCTGTGCTTTATCCCACGCCCTTCCACTTTCAAGTTGTGTCAAACATCTCCCAAGGCAGAAGCACAGTGTGGCCTCACAGCACAGTCACAACCTGCTCACATCCAGCACCAGCCTCTCTGCCAAGCCCACGGGACCAGCAGTGCCCTGCCAACAGGTTCACTGCTGCTTAGCAAGGGCAAATCCCTTACCCTGCCTCCCCAAGGGCTGGGACACACTGTAAGGGCACGGCAGACTCCTCTCAGTTTCTGCCTTTTCCCCTTGCAGTTGTTCATAACCTTCATACTCATCATTATTTAAGCTGTACAAACACAGCACAACGAAAACAGTGACCTGACCATGACCTGATCCTGACCATGATTTCTAAAGCAGTTAACGTTTTTCTATCATAAATGCACAGAGGAGCTAAACTTCAAATGACAAAATGTCCACAACTTTCGTGTAAGATTGTGGGGATTGGACACAATTGGAGAGACTATTTTTTTTTCAGTGCCTATGCATTCTGGGCATTGGCTTCATTTCAAGGGCTATCACACAGACTTCACTCACCGTGGTTTCTCATCTACAATAACATAAGAGAGCAGAAACAAGAGATACGCTTTATCAGTTAAAGTAGTGGCACTGTTGTAGATGCAATGGTCCAGGGATATCAGCAAGACATGGCTTGCAGGGAAGTAATATCCTCTTTCACCATATCCAGTACTGCTGGAAAAAATGAACATGTTTTCAGACACACAAGTCCCCTGCAGGTCTGAAAGAAGAACAGAAGCAAAACTATCTCTTTTACACAAGTGCAGAGGTCCTAGCCAGAAGCCTGCTCAATCTTCTCTAGAGTATTTACACAGAGGTCTAATTGAGGAATATCACCTTTCCAACTCTGTCTCTTAATTGTTAAAGCCACTATGACAGTTGACATATGCTATGATGGACATGAATGTAAGATCCTTCCAATTACATTTTCTTTGTCCTGCCATTTCATGCCCCAAGGAAAAATATCATGCTCCAAGTGTCAAACTTGCATGTTAATTGCACTGGAACAACTTGAATTTACGCTGATGTATAAAATCTCCCAGATTTTTCAAATGAGAGATGCTATCATATGCTTACTTGTTTTGTTCCACTTTACTAAACAGACACTCTCCCTTATGCTAGATGAAAGTTTAGCAATGGCAAATGTCAGTTTTAAATTATTTGATCTGAAGGCTACATGAGATTCCATTTCAGCCAGGCTGTGAGGGAAAAGGTGGCTAGCAAAAGAAACCATCCACACCAACACCCACACTATAGTGTCTTTCTCAAAGACACAGATCAAAAAAATACCCAACACATGATTGTCTCTGCAAGTGTAATGGACTCTCAGCATATCTGAAAGACAAATCCTTGCTGACTGTCTCATCTGCCCCAACTTCTTTTCAGAGACTGAAAAATTATCTGTCACTGGACACAAACTTAAGTCCAGGCTGATTACGCCTCCCTGCAGAACTAAGCGGTTTGTTTCTAACCCATCTCCCAGGGTCGGTGCTATCTGCTGGCCAACAGACTCTCTTCAATGCCGTGTTTTCCAAGCAGAAGAGCTCACAAGCTTGTGCTCACTCTGAAGTTTTTGATTCTTGGAAGCTATATATTACTAAGCAGAAGACCAGTGTAGAGGATTAATGAGGGCTTTGACTTTTACCCAGCTGCATGACGGCAATCCTTGTCCTCCCCCCCAGCCCTGCTTGCCCCCTCACCCCAAAAGGGAAGGGGGCAGAGGAAGGGCACTGTGGAGAGCAGGAGGCGGGAGCTCACCAGCACAGCACTCAAAGGCACAGCCAAGCTGACTCCATCTGCAAGCAGCATCAAGGAGAAATGAAGATCTCCCACACAAAGAGCAAGTGTGGAACCAGCCAGCTGATTCCCACCCATGGCAAACCCAAGAGAGGAAGTGGCAGGAGGTTAGAACAAAGGCTGTCTTTATCATCTGTGAAGGCATGAGCATGGGGAACTACAGAAGCTGTGGCTGTGAGGCACCCCCCTTTGCAGTGAAGGTTCATGGTAACCTTTCAGCTCCACAGTCTGGGGTTGCACCTACATGGACCTGCCTCATGACACACCTCATGCCCCAGCAGGACACTTCACAGAACAAGTAAGAGGCACTTGGTGCTTACCACTTGCAGAGAGAAGAGCTCAGGAGACTGAGGGGACACACAGCTACATCTGGAGAGAGGTTATGCACCCCTCAGAACAAGATGTGGTGAATCAGGAAAAGCCAGTATCAGAGACAGGTAGCAAGAAGACAAATCCAGCCAGCTCTATAGACCCTATACATCCCACTCTCCAAGATATACATTCACAGAATCTTCAGGCAGGATAACCATGAGCACCTGGGACAATCCCTGGCTTGTGGGTGGAAGCCAGCAGATGCTCCTGCAGGGGGTCTTGTCACACCAATTAGTGATGTAGCTAACTCTGCTTCAGTACTTCAGAAGCAGGCTTAGCATAGCAGATTCCTCACATGACCTCCAAAACCATGTGAGAGCTACCCTATGCAGGCATCCCCTCAAGGCCAGAGGCTGGGGGAAGCAGCTGCACCTTCCAAAGACAAACACACCTTCCTCCTCCCCACTGGCTTTATTTCCCTTGTTGGGGTGAGGAAAATCCAGCCACGCCAACAGGCTATTGTTCCTGCCTGCTGAGCAGCTTGTCCTTTCTGACAGGCATCCTTCACTCTGCAAATAGAGCCATTTGTCAAAGGCAGACAGGTAGCTGAATGTAATTCTAGTTTAGCACACAGACTAAATGGCTACAACAGGATCAAACACCATGTTTCTTCCCAAGGCTGAGTATGGTACCTCCCTGAATCCTCCTTTTTTGAGAAGTCACGGCTTTGGGGCTTTTTCTGTTCTTTTGGGGTTTGTTTTTTTGAAGGAGCACCATGTGCACTACAGTAACCCAGTCACTTATCTTGAAGCACTATGTGTGCTTCCTAACCTACCCTAGGTGATTAATTCATTTCATTATATTACATTGACGCACAGTGGTCTCCTGTACCTAAACTTCCCACCATGGAAGGAATCTACTGGCAATGTATTAATGAATAAAACCAAACCCAATGCATGACTGATCTGCCAGGTTATTTGGGCTTCCTTTTTAAACTAGAATGGTCTGTGCTTACAACAGCTACCTGGTAATTCTTATTCAAAGAGAAATACAGAGTACAGCTAAATATGTGTGTATGTACACACACAAGTAGATCTGAAAAAAAAATAGCAACTGTATGCCACAGCATTTGTCAGTATTGAGATTTATACATTTAGACTGATCCTTACTCTTTCTGAATTATTGCCTTCTTCCCTCTAATTTCCAAAATTACTTATTAACCAGCTGTTCCCACGGTTAGTTTTGTCAGCTGTTAGACACATAAATAAACAAATTATGAAGTAAGTATGGAGAATGATTAGAAGGAATGAAGAAGCACACTAATGCATAGTGTATTCATATTCAGCTGTCATGCACCCCATCTATTCCTTTAATGGCTTTCTTCTCACTTCTCTTTGCTGACATTTACATTAAAAGGTGCAGTGTCTTTCAACTTCCATTTTGAATGAATGTTCCTTGTAATGAGCAACATAGGCTTGAAAGCATGTTTTCTGAAATGCAGTGAAAAGGTAATTTTAATGAAGAGAAATGAGAAAACTGGAGAACAGTAAATCGTTTTGCAATCTGAATTAATGCCTATTTGGAAAAGGCTCAACTGAGGAAGGAGATGTAAGACTTTTGGCAATGTGAATTCTAATTATTTCAAGACTTGGCAGTAATTTTATCAAATAGTAGCAATTTCATTAAAAGGTGCACTGCTAATCATCTACATAAGGCCTCCACAGGGAAAATATACCAATAATTGCATAATTATGTTATCACTGCTCGTATGATGGACCACATTAAATACCACAAAGAGGAACACTGCTTTTTACTTTCTCTAGATATTTAGTTCAGTACATTTTCCTAGAAGATTACAGCAATAAACAAGACTTTCAAGATTAACATGTTCACCAAATTTTTCAGAAAAGACACAGCTATCTTTTATGTCCATAATACTTTGTATTCTCTTTTCCTTCACTGAAAGAACTGACAGATTAATAAGAAAAATTCTGGGTTTAGTAATAAGAGAGTATTTATGTAGTTGTGTTACCAAAATACAAGTAATTGCACCATGTCATGCAGGCACATGACACAGGATCCATTTAAGAGGCAGGTTTTAGCATATTTCCACATTTGTCCATATAAATTAAGTGTATCTATTCAGAGATTTTTGATAAGCCTGCAAGAAGTTAGATTCCCCTTGTCTAAATAACACTTAAACTTTTCTATTAAGATGTTGGTAAAAAATTCTTGCAAAAGCGTTGTTTTACAGACAAAACTCAATCTAGTAAGTTGTTTTCTAGTGAGGTACCCAGTATATTAGATAAGTATCTTTGCATATGCCTTCTCAAACTATGACTAGGACAGTTTCTGGGAGAGTCACTGGCATATTTTTCAGAACACCCTGCGTGAAAAATTCCACCTCAGACAATCACACCAAGAGCCAGTAGTATCTGTCACTAATGTTGTCTTAGATAGAAGTGCTTTGAATACAGAGACTTGGATATATTTCTGACAATTCAGGTTCATTTCCTCCATCTTCTGGCAATGAGATAAATAACCCGGCTATTCAACTTCATCTCCAATATCACAGAAGTTCGACTTGTAGTTTTTGCTTATAAACTGTACTTTATTTTCTAGTTTACTTATAAACCTTATCAGAAATTGCATATACATTGCATATATATATAGGTAACTGCTTACTGAAAAGCAGTCCTCCTTCCTGCTCAGGAGATGCACAGGAGACTACTTAATGTGAGTGGAGCCTGAGTGCCTGCTTAAACAGGGAATTCCATTTCAGTATCTCT
This sequence comes from Phylloscopus collybita, assembly GCA_027886175.1. Classification (NCBI taxonomy): domain Eukaryota; kingdom Metazoa; phylum Chordata; class Aves; order Passeriformes; family Phylloscopidae; genus Phylloscopus; species Phylloscopus collybita. The sequence goes on along the minus strand of JAJNNQ010000009.1, from coordinate 25,651,804 downwards.
TCTGAATATATCTAGCTTATAGGAGACCAGAAACACAGGACTTAGTTCTGCTCCTTCCATTTGACCTCTTTTATTGTGCTGCATACCTCAAATCCTAGGTATGATAATATTAATACTACTGCAAAGTCAGCAATTTTATGTATAATACCTGGAAGTCAGACATGCTATAGCATAGGAAATTTTAACAGCTTGTGTTAAAATGAATACTACTGGGAGGAAGCTTTTATTTTGTGGAAGATAACATAATTTCTGTTCAAAGTACAAAAGTTACGCTTACCCAGGCATAGAAAGCACTTCCATGACATAGACAATAGCAAACAAGCATCAAAAGTGAAGAAGAGAATCAGCCAGCCACTAAGCAGCAGAAAATGAATGCCTCAAGATCAGGTCCTGGCACAGAATTGTATACAAGGCATACAAAAAGAACCATTTCAGGTGAAAATACCCCATTTTGTTGCATATTTAATTTAATATTACGTGAAAAGTAGAATCACAGCATTTTTATAATGCACGTTTTCCTTTGAAAAGGTAAAAATACTCAGCAGTGATTTTGAAAATGCAACATAAATTTAAACTTACAGCTCCTCTAATCATTAAAAAAAAATACAGCAAAAATTTATTCAAGCTGTACATTTGCTGCCAACATTTTAAACATAATACAACTACTGTATTCATCAAAGTCAATCCCTGAGCACCTTAGGCAGGTTGTGATACAGCAATAAACCATTGGCATCTGGAGTTTCCTAGCAGGTGCAGAGAAAATATTTTCTTTATTTCAATTCATTCAGTACAACTCAATTAAGCAACTAGTCCATTCAAAGAGGAGTTACTGATCTGGAGCAGAAAAAAAAACTATGAATGTTTCTTTCCATCGCTATTCCAAGAATAAGGAGAGAATGACATGGACTTGTTCTAAAATTTTTGTAGCATAGCGATTAGAAGCCACCAGTTTTGACTACAGATAGGCCTTTCAGGCATTAATTCTTTATTTCAAAACATTTCTCAATGAGTTTTTTCTTCTGAATTGGCTGGCTTCTGTGTGGTGCTATTTTTTATCTAACGGAAGAACATTTCAGAATTCTTGTTTCCTTCATTGTAATCGATGCACATCATCAGTAAAAATCAATTAGCTAATACAAGAAATGTCAACATTTTCTATTTTCATACTAAAACATACACATGAAGAATCAGGATCAGTATATATAACAAGCTACATAATTGCTTAAATACAGGCACAGTGATTAATCAAAGTAAGTATAACATTAACTGCAAAGGCTATATTTAATTAAAACTCTATCTCAATGGTAATAAAGGAGGTTAAACCTTTCTTTGCAAAATGATTAAGTACAAATGCAAAACAGTTAAAATGAGGCTTACTGTTGGCCGATTTAAATCATGATTAAAATCAGATTTACAATGCTTTGAATCAAATTGAAGCATATACTACAGGGTGAGGTAACTATTTTATTGAACTGGGAAACACTTCATTTCTCATCTGCAGTCAGATGTCAATTTTACACATCATATCTGGATGAAATGCAAACAAGTCTGAGAGGGCTGAGAGGAGCAAGAGGAGAAGGAGTTAGAGAAGACACTCCAAAAGAAAACGTTGGAAAAGCTTCATCATAGAAAAGAGAAGCTGAAGAGTTTATATTGTCAATGTGTAAAATATTATAAAAAGGATGGTGATGAGTAGTTCACTATATCCAAAAGACAAAGAGAATAAAAGGATGGAATTAAGCAACCAGCAAGGGAGATTAGGTATCAGAAGAAGCTTTTGACCTTTAATAACTATTTACAAGAAAAAACAGGTGGTAAGAGTCTGCAGCACAAATCTGCCTTAGAGCAGGTTAGAACCAAAGTCTGTGTGGGGAGATCTGCTCCATCTGACTACAAGGAAGAGCTGGAACAGACCAGATCTCTGCAGATCTCCTCCAGCCTTCCCCATAGAGTTCCTAAGGGAGCTTCCTAAGACTTGCCATGTCTCTTAGAAACCCAGCTGATGGAAGAAGATGAATACATGAGAAAGTCAGATCTCATTCAGCCAAGAATGTAGTTGCTAGTCCTGAGGCCTGCAGAGAAAACATTCAACATCTGACATCCAGTGCTGCCATTAACTCCTAACAAAAAACAGATTAAGTAAGAGAGCCAGTGCAAGTTTTAAATCTCACAACACCCATCAGCAGGAATCTAGTTAGTTCTGAATAGCCTAAGTATGTGAACACCCAAAACATTTCTGTTACACAGCTCACTGGGATTTTCCACCCTTCAAAGCGTGCAGGTTGTGAATGACAGGTTATAACCAACAAGCTTGATTTCTTTTTCCTGTGTGCCTTTTGCACAATGCCTTTCTGTAAAAAAAATCCACTCCAGCCTTCTCTTCTTCGGACTGAACAACCCCAGCTCTCAGCCTGTCTTCACAGGAGACTAACTTGCTCCAGCCCTCTGGTCCCCCATGAGGAGCATGGACATCCAGGATGAGCAGATGAGCACAGCCTAGCTTAACACAATGACTGACAGGAAAAGATAGGAGATGTAGGACTAACCCGCCATTTGCCATGCTTCCAAAGAACCTGTAAGAGATGCATCTCTCTGATTTTCACATTTGCCTGCCGTGGTTTTCATCTCTCCCTAACTTAAATCAGCCCATGCATCCTCTTTATCACTTAGATTTACAACTGCCAGTGCCTAGTTGACCAGAGAATTCTTCTCCATATCAGATATTTGATTGTGTTATGTGATTACAGATTCAACTGCCAAGATGATATTTCAAATTATAGACATTTAATGCAGTCAGCCTCCCCAGTGACAAAAGAGCCCTGTAGCTCCTAATGTTACCCAGTGATGCTTCATTTCAATTCAATTTCCAGAAATGATCCCTATGAAGCAGCCCAGAAGTTGCATAGCATGGTAGCAACATTGGAAACTTTCTGTTATTTACGTGCCTCTTTGCAGTCAAGAGCCTTACATGCTGTAAAAAAAAAAAATCTTTTGCAACATGAAAAATATCATTAAAAATCCATTAAATCTGAAAACCTGTGTTTTCAGAATAAATCAATATAATCCCCAAGAGGAAATCCACTGAGAGAATAACATTTACTGAGCTTCCTAATTGGTATCCCCTAGAAAACAGGAGTCACATTCTCCCCTCAAACACAGATGTTTACACTCTCCTTATGCTTTTATCACAACAGCAGCAATCTTGGCGAGTGGACAAACAATACACTTCAGTTGTCATTATGTTTGGCAGCCAGCCAAGGAGACTGCTCACATGCGTAAAATTACGTTCATTTATGACTGTTTGCAGGATCCACTGTCAAACTGGGTCCTATAGGAAAATAAACCTTCTAGTTTCCTAAAAGTCACTGAAAAAGCCAAGCACAATGCTATCGAATACAGTAATATAGAAGAATATTAGTGATTTAAAAATTCCTTTCATGTCAAGGTCTCATAATTTCTGTGTGCATTCTCTTCAGACTTTTTTTAATAAATGACCAAAAGGTGTAACACGTTTTCCTTCAACATACAGCATTAGCTCTTCTCTCCCACCTAAAGTTACTATGAACACCTTAAACTCTGTTACAGCTGAGAAGCCCCAACCAGGGAAGCTGAGTTTCTAACGGACAGAAACATCTGCAAGGTGTTTCTTGTGCACAGGAACAGTCAGAAAGACATTCAGAAATTTTAAAAAGGTAAAGCTTTGTACTTAAAGTGAGAGGGTACTTACAGTAAATGCAATGCATTAGGATATCAGACCTCATTTCCTCTAGCCATTCTCTGAACAGCTGAAAGAGACTTAAGGAAATGAGTCAAAATCCTGGAAGATGTTTGTACTAGATGAAAAAGAAAACAACATCTGTAAAATCATGTGTCACATCCATAGAGCAAGACAATGTGTAACACTTGATCTCTGCAATGGCATTCATCTTCGTGGACAGAGAAAAAAAAGCTGAAAAGTGATAACCTTGAGCAATTACTGCCTCTCCTCTACAAGACTGATACGAGATTATATCAGTCATTGTGTATTGTAGATAAACATATATGTTGTTGAAACTCTTTGATGCTGTGTGGTTCTTGTTTTATCCAGAATTGGTTGTTCCTTACCTTCAGGCTCCATCAGACTGTTTACTGTTCAGACTAGAAAGCAGCTTTCCTTCAAACTACAAATGCCCAATACTCAGTATTTAGTTTGGCAGCTCCAGATATGCCTTTAAAATCTTTCTAATAGCTTGCAGTAACAATAAATTATAGTTCAGACAGAAATCCAAATACTATAGAGATACCACTGGTCTCTCAGAACAGACCAGAGAGCAAAAAGGGCAAGCTTCACTAGAAGAACCTCCTACTGACTGGAATGTGACTCAGATGTTTCTCCCAAGACCTGTCCTAGCTCATGTTTACACATGCTAAAGACATATCCCTTCCAATTCCACCTGTATCCTGGTGCAGCATGTCCCTTCTGGAGGTGACTCAGGATCCTTTGCTTAATTCAAGCACCTGCAAAGAAGTGTTACTGTTTGGACAATCGCTGGGAGAACTGAAATGAGATGGAAAACCCACAGAGAGCCAATGCAACCCAACAGTACTACCAGCTGCAGTCATCTGTTGACAAGAGGCTCTCTCTGGCAAAATAAGCACATGGAAATGCCTTCAGTCTCTATGAATGGTACTTAAACAGGATGTAAATGGGAGTCTCACTTCTTGCCAAATTTGTCACATTCTTTATTACAAAGCCCAAACAAAAATCACTTACGCACTTGCAGGGAAAGGGTTCCCAGTGGCAGTGCAAGGAGGAAAAGTTGAATACTGAGCAATCTTTGACATTTCCATTCTGCTCCCGGCAGTGGCCTTAGGCCACATTTCTGCACAGGAGACACTGCCACAGGGGAGGAAGGAAAAGGAGAAGGAGAGAGCAGAGATGGAAACTGGAGTAGGAAAGGCAGGATACTCAGATGGCTTGAGGGGGGTCAAGGCAGTGACTGAATGACAGCTATCAGAATCCTCATCAAATTCAATCTTCCTCCTTCAAGCTTCCTCCCTCACGGCTGACAGGTAGCAGGGAGCATCATGAAAACAGACATTCATCCCTCTGGGCACAGGGAGAGTCTCCTATTACTCTGCAGCTGATTGGAAAAAAAAAAAAAAAAAAAGGTTGCATTGATGGATGGATGCTGAAAGGAACTATGTCCACTCTTCCATGACCACAGGATGGAAATGCAAGAGACCCTGGCAGAGTACTGGATGGTGGGGGACAAAGCAAGCCTTGAGGGAGGACAGGAGAAGCAGAGAGAAAAGATTGTTCCAGAATATTGCATCAAAATGAGGATGAGGCAAGTCCCAAATGGAAGGAAGTATGGAAGCATGTTAGTTTGCAAGAAAAATAAAAAGTAGGAAGGGACTATGAACAGAAAAGACGAATGGTTTACCCTTTGAGAAGCTACATTAAGCTGTTTTTTACATCCTCCTTCCCGGTTTGCATCCAAAGGAAGAAGCTCTTGACCAACAGCCAAGAAAAGGTACTTATTATAAATCTGTATACTGATAAACAGGATAGGTCTCAACAGAGACTGTGGGAGATCATCCCAGACAAGTGTCTACAGAGAGGCAAAACCAAAAGTAGCACAGGGTCAAACTAGCTCTAGAGCAATCCAGAACAGCACGTCAGCTTTGTCCTGCCTGTCACTTCTGATGTTCCTATGCTGCTGCCAGGACTCGAACTGTCACGTTGATACCTCCCCCAGCACCACAAAACTAGCCCAGAATACTCCTACATCTGTGTGATACACAGATGATGCACATACATACCCAAGGACAGCTTGTCTTTTGCAGCAGCAAGTTATTCCTTACATGGTGTGGTTTTGTTCACACAAGTTTTTGTCTGATGTGTCCCTGAAGTCCCCTGAAGTCTCCCACAAGTAAGTGTATAAACCCAGAATGAGAAAAGGATCATGAGAAAGGTTCCTTTCTTGCTTCTTCAGTACTCTGGAAACTGTGCCTCTGTCTTCCAGGACATGCTGCCAGTGTGACCTGTTTCCCAAGCTTTCCTTAAGGACAGCCTAACTATATGATGAAGGATAACCTTAAAGTGCAGGCAAGAAATACATGAAGTAAAGAAAGTTGGCAGGTATTAATAATTTAAACATTTTTAAAATTTCTTTCTAGGAATAACTCATTGGTAGGAGACTTTCCCACTCCTGTGGCCACAGCATTTTTGCAGTCTTATGTGGGTACTTCTAAGTAGGAAAGCCTAAATTGCCAGATACCACACTTACTCAGATTACCAATAAACAAAAGGCAGCAAACAAAAAGTTACCTAAACAAAACTATTAGCGCATCCTAAAGTTAAGTGTTTTACAGCGAAGAAGCGTAAATTGTCACTACTGTTGGTTTCTGGTGTTTTAGTGGTATTTGCTCCCATGGGCAGAGGCTGGCGGAACCCTCCCCGTCTATTTCACACAGGGTGCTCTGCAAGGTTCCTCTCTGGTGGTGGCAGCAGACGTTAAACACCTATCCCTGTGCATCGCTTCCCTGGATCTTCGTTCTTAGATAAGCAGCAAAAGAACCTTTCCCGTTATCTCCTTTCAGGCTTCAGTGCCCATGGCCAAATTCCTTCCCAAGTCTAGCAGCGACCTCCTTGCAGCACCTTCCCCTGGACATCGCCAAACGCCTCCTAAGCCTTACAAACCACGCAAGGAGATGCACGGCAGCTCTAAAAGCCATGTGCGAAGTTGCCCAGCTCTGCAGCCAGAATGCAGTATTTAAAACCATTAGACCTGTGCCCCAGGGCTGTGAGGTCAAGCAAGTAAAGCCCTTTTTTTAAAAGGAGTGGAAGGGAACCTACAACACACTAAAGTTTTAGCACCAGCTGACCCCTGCCCCCTCCCCGAAGGCCTGAAAGGCACCCATCGCCCTCCTCTTCACCGCGAAGGTCCGTCAGTGCCCGAACAGACCAGCCCCGGTGCCCTGTCCCGGGGCACCGAGCCCACCTGCCGCCCCGGGGAGGCTGCACCCCGCTGCACAGCGCCGGACACCTGACGCCGGCCGCTCGTTCCTGCCCATTGTTCAACGAGCACTTAACCGCGGGGACATTTTGTGCTGATCCCCGGATAGTTTATTGTCAAAACAGCCCGGCCGGGGAGGTGGAGGGGGGTGAAGGGGTTCCCTGCCGGCCCCTCTCCCAGCCCCGGGTAGCCGCGCACGGGAAACAAAGGACTTTATTTCCCCCGGCGGGGCGTCCCACAAGGACAGCGCGGGGCGATGCCGGGCACACCGCGGGCTGCCGCCCGAGCCCCGGCGCGGCGCTGCCCCGGGAAGGGGCCGCCAGCGCCGAAGTTTTCCCCGCCGCCGCCCGTGCCGACCCCGGCCCCGCGGGGCTCCGAGCCCACCCGCGCCCGCGGCTCCCACCTGCGGGGAAGAGGCACAGCAGCAGTAGCAGCACGGTGTGCGCCAGCTCCCGGGCGAGGATCGCGCCCTCCATCCCGGCGCCGCCGCCGCTCGCACCGCCCGGCGCGGAGATGCCCGAGCCCCGCGGGAGGGAGCGGAGTAGAGGCGGCCCCGCCCCGCGCCCGCGCCGCGCCCCCGCCCCGCCGCCGCGGGGATGGGCGCAGGTGAGGAGCTCCCCCGCCCCCCGGGGAAGGGCAGCGCTCCGCCGTGCCTGCTTTGGGATCACCGTAGAGCCCCTAAACAGAGCGGTGAAAGAAAAAGGGATGGAGCTCAGGGTGTGTGAATGTGCGCGCAGTGCTGTCGTGCTGGCTCTTCTCTCGGGCAGCATTCTGCCCTGCCCAGCACCCGAGGGATCGGGGCCGCGGGGCTGCGTAAGCCCAAGTGGAACGTGGACCGGGGAAAGGGGGGGGCGTGGAGGAAGCACGGGAGCTGGAAACGGAGAGAGCATCCCTTAAAGGGCAGGTACAAAGCCATTTGCGTAGCTTTGAAATCCTCACTGATCGCTCCTGGAGGTGTTACAGTAGACTCTGGAGGCACCAAAGGTATCGCCTCCGCCCTGGCTCGCAGTGCTGACATCGACGGAGCCCGCTGTGAGCCACCACCTATTAGGGGCCAGAACACCTCGAGTGAGACTTTGAAAGTGTATGCTGTGGCGCAAAGCGAAGACTTGAAAGAAGTGGCTGGTTTGGTATGGAAAAGAGAAAACTGACAGGGAGCTTAAACATGGAAAAGGTCCTTAAGAAAAGGATTGTGAGCGATTGTTTTTCATGTCCTTCAAGGGCAAGATAAAAAGTTACCCATTTACTGCTCAGGAAAAAAAATTATTGCTTAAATGTAAGGAAGGCAATTGCAAAGAGCAAGGAGGATTTAGACTACAAATGCAGTGCAAGAAGGGGTTGTGGAATCCCACAGAGGGAGTTTTTTAAGCAGTGATGAGACCACTGACGAGGATCTGGGAGCACTTTCTTCTGTAGCTGCAGAAGTGGAGTGGAACTGCTCTGCAGGCAGAAATAAGACAAACTACACAAATGACTAGTTTTAACACTGCTTTTGCAGTCAGTGTCACACACTGCTGAGGTGAAAGAAAGGTATGCAGGTGACCCAGGCAAAGGAGTCATGCATGCCTTCACCAGCCATGCTCTACCCAAGGTATCCACAGGCAGCACCTGAACAGGCAGGTGAGTGAAGGACACACAGACTGTCAGAAAACCGATAACAACACTTCTGGATGTACAGAAAGATGTAGAGGATACATGGCAAAACTTTCACCCCTGGAAAAGCATAAATGTAGACATCTTGAAATGTGTCGGTACAGATCAGAAAAATTATTGAAGGTAAAATATTCCTTTTTTTTTTCTTTCTTTCTTTATCTTCCTTTCTTTTTCACTCCTGTCAGATTTTTTCCCAAGGTTAATAGCGCCTGTCCCACATGGTCCAGCATGAGATGAAAGTCTTGTCTTACATGTTTAAAGTGGCTCTCTCCATTTCTTTACTCTCTTTCATCTCTGACAGCCAGTCTCTTTTGATAGGTGAATCCTTCCTCTGCTGCAAAATGGAATACTTTTTTGTTAACACACCAACAATTTCAAAATCAAATAATATTTTAAAATCATATTTCTTACTAGGTGCTAGCCTCATCAAATTAATCCTAGGGAGGAGAAAAATAACTGAAACACTTAAGTAATTCGTGTCCCCCTGATTTTCCAGGTGTCTGGCTTTTGTTTCTGTAGGAGAAAAAAAAGTGAGCTGGAATTTTTTTATATAAACACTTGGAGAGTTTAATTTCTTAAAGATGCAAAGGCAGGGGAGAGTATACTATAAGAGGTTCTCACTAAAGCATTATCAAGGAGCATGGGATGTTGTTATTGTGGCAGGTTTTTCCCTGTTCTCCTTGATTAGTGCTCCTTCAGTTAGTGGCCTGCCTTTAGGTCCTGCACATCCCTGATCACATGAAGCCAAACTCCGCGTGGCTCTGCATCATATGCCTCATTTTCACGAGCATTAGCTCAATGTTAGATCTCAAAATCAAAGTGGCAACAGTATTCTCCACGTGCTTTGACTGACTATAAATAGCAACAGTAAGTGGGAAACAAAGGTGAATTGCTTTTAACCTTGCTCCTGGATTTACTTTTAATAGTTATAATGATAAATGAAGTTGCCCTTTCCAGTGTATTGCACCGAATACTGTAAGTTCTCTTGTCTATATCCTGTTTGCATTATAGAAGTAAAAGAAAGTTTCTTAAGCAGTGGAGGTTTCTCTTACATCTTTTTCCTACCTTTGTTTGAAATATGTGAGCGTAAACCAGAAAGGTTCTTCTTTGGCTTTGCAGCCAGCCTCACGTGTTCCTCTCTTCAGTTGTCACTGTGGTACTGTGGCAGTATGTTAGGACAGGTAATGCCATCTCTCCTCAATGTCTGCTGGAAACAACTTGCAGTAGGTTGACATTTGGGGGAGTGCAGAATGAAGAGAGAGACAAGAGATATATTCAGGCTTTGGACATGATACAGATTTGGAGATAAGAACGATCAGCTTGGAGAAATACGTGAAATTATATTTGAAAAATTCACTTCGGCTAGAAAGCCTGGAAGTGGTTTAAAATTTGTGGACGAGCTCCTTTGAAAAGTCGATTCGAAAGATTGCTTTTAGACATCCATGAGACTGCTTGCTGAAGTAAACATTCAATAGATCAATGATATTGGTAAGATTAAGCTAATGTCATCAAAAAACTGGTGCCTAATGAAAGACATTTCCGTATCTGAATGGAAGTGCATCTGGAAATTAGCAAGTTTGATGGTTTCAAACAATTTATTTGTCAGAGCAATGAAAACATTTTTAAAGCATAAATAATCTTAGAATCTATTTTATCTATGACAAAATATATCTATTGAGAAGAGAGGAAAACACTCTTCTGATACAGGCAATCAGTGCTGGCTAGAATCCTTCCTGATAACCCATGATAACAACTTTTTCTAGAGGGTTGTACTTTACTTTTTCTAAATTGCAGATTGATAGACTATAGGCTGGAGCATGGCTCTTTCATATAAACTTGCAGCCCCAGCAACCAGACAGCTCCAGAGTTAACTCCTCTGTGATTCCTGAAGGCTTTGAGAAATTATGAGGGTTTGAAACAATATTGATTTACCAATGTTGCTGTAAAAGCTATCTGATCACAGGCATTAAAGTTTGTTAAGCTTTTTAAAAGTAAAAATGGTTACATTTCTGCCTTGTGCATTCATCTAAAACAGCACTTCTGAAGAGTGGCTGTTAGGAATGTCATATGACCACTGTGCAAAAGTATATACTCAGCACTCTGTAATTGACAAAGCTGTAGCTGCAAATTTTCTCAGCCTCTTGTTTTATTAATTAATTTTAAAAGTGTGAAGAGTGAATTTTAAAAGAGTGAAGTCTGCCGGTCTAAACTCTTGGTACAGGAAGGTATAATCCAGCTGGACCTGTTTTCTAGAAACCTCGAGATTTTGGGACATGCCATTGCATTTTTTTATTAATCTCTAGTCTTCTGCTCTTCATGCTGGCATGTTAGGGTGGGTAAGTGGAGAAAGCTGGTAGCATTTGATAGGCGTATGTCTTAAGACTTCATCTGTAGATGGCAGGATTATAATGTCCTCATGCAGTTTAACTGATGGAACGCCCGCTATTTTTAGAGAGATAACACTAAAATAAATTTCAGATAAAGTGGACACCTTTATCTCATTCCCCCTGGAATATGAATCTTCAAACTGAATCCATTCAGTATTACTAAAGTGAGAGGTGTGTCTTATTCCCTTTTAATTCAATTGTGTAGATTACTTGCTAAATCCCATTGTGCCTCTGATCTTTAACCAGCATTGCTATCCTAGTTAATTAAAGATTTTTCCAGCATTGAATGTCAAGAGCCTAGATTCATTCGTCATTGAAGCTTGAAATACATGCTGGTTTTGAAGACATCTTGTATTATCACATGCATAGCACGCTATTGTAAAAACTGTTTTATCAGCCTAAGCTGAAGTGGAAAATAAAGGCTCTAATCTTCTTGATAGCATTTTTTTGTTAGTTTATAGCCTGCAATCTTACTAAGAAAAGAGATTTGTCTTTATGAACTGCCAAGTGAAGTTCTTGCCTTTATCGCTTGCAGCTTTATTTGCACAGGCCACTGTTGAGAATTGACTCCATGCAGCAACCTAGGTCTTTTCAAATGTTCTTTTGTCTTACTTAATTTTGTTGCTGGGTTGTTGTTGGGTTGGTTTTTTTCATGAGTTGAGCATATCAAAATAATTGTGGAGAAACAGCTGATACGGCTTCCTCAAATGCGTTCTCCTTTCCCAGCTTGCTGCCCTACCTATTCTCCCCTGGCCTTCACATATACAGCAGCTTTGGGCTGCAGACCCAGAGAGCCTTGTCCTTACCCTCTCTGCCTGCTCCCCACAGGATATTAATGCCTCTGTTGCTGAAACCATATCCAGGCTCTGAATCTCGTGACAAGAACGAACTTTGTTTTGCAGTTTATAAAGAGTCCTTCTTTGTTTTCTTACAGTGCTTTGCCATATCTGCAATCTAAATTAATGGCTAGAGAGGAGCTTGTCAGGCATTTTTCTCTGAGGTGATTAAAGCCACGTGAAATCCAGTTGACTTCTTTGACATAATTGCTAAATTGCACTATTTCGCTTATAAATATGGGGATCAAATAAAAAGAAAACTAAAACAAAAGCAAAGAAACTGCCTTGATTGAGATAACATATGTCAAAAGCGTGATGTGGAGAAGAGGGTGGTTCTCTTGCTTGTGTTCCCTGAGTAGATGAACTAAAAAGCTTGAATTTTTTATCATGTCGTGTTGGTCATCTTACCTCTCAAAGTATCTTCCTTTAACCAATTTTAATTTAGCATTCTTTAGGTGTATTATAAATTGTCTCCTTTTTAGCTTTGCAAGCTATCTTCAAAGCTCTTTTGGTACCATTTTGTTTAGAGCACCGTGTAGTTTGAAGAAATGCATCAGTTCCCCCATATTCAGCTTTAAAATGTGTTACTAACTTGGGTTGTACTTCATGGGCAAGCTGCCTGTTTTGACTCCCCCTGTTAGTGCTGCTGTGTCTGTTGTGCTCACATGTCTGTTGTGGAGCCTTCTTCTATGAGAAGATCATCATGTGAGCCTCCTGCTGTATCCTCATCCCATCTGCAGTGCCTGCTCTGCCTGTCTCCTTGTACAAAGCAAGGTAGATTTGTCACAATGCTACCACCTTGTCTGGAACAAGGATATCAGTGTTTGGCCTTAAAAGCAGCTGGTATTTATCTGAGAGAAGACAGTTCTTAGAATAGTAAACAAACTGCCCATGTGACCCATTTACTATTTCTAATAGAAAGATCAAGAAGCCTAGTCTTCTTGGCTGCCTCTCCAGAAAGCTTGTCTCAGTTTCTGCTCAGTGTTGTTCAATTCCCAGGATGACCATGGGCAGCTGAACTAATTAGAGAGCAAGACACTTATTAGTTAGCATCTCCATCTCTGAGAGGGTAACTCCCATCATTGGGAAAGCTAGCTTTGCAGCCTGCTACAGATGGATGAAGTACCCACAGAGCTAACTTTGCCTCTCACTTCTGCCCCTGCAAGCTTTTTGAGTAATCCCTATTAAATTAAAATGCTGTGGATGCTGTTGCCCCTCTGTCTGGAGTAGGTGACTCTTACCAAGGGGTGTGGGTCATACATACACACAGCAGGTACATATGTATTTTGGCTTTCATTACTATCTGGCTTCACAGTTCTTGGTAACCAAAATTCTCTAAGAGATTATTTTCCTATCAGTCTTATTCCATTTTCCTACAGCTATCTTGTACTGCCAGAGGCTTTGAGGTTTTTAATTTTTTTCAGCTCTGTGTATTTGTGAATGCAGTATATATCATAAACTCCATGCTCACAGTGTTGGCAGACATACAGAACACTGGAAGAGTTAAGGGTTGTCAAAAATGCCTCCTCATTAAGAAGATCATGCCCATCACATTTACCATCTAGTCTTCTCTTTTTTCACCTGTAGAAGGTTTTTCAGTCCTTTTGGTAAGTTTTCAAAATGGAATGGTGCAATGAGATGGAAATTTCAGTCAGCAGCCCATTATGTAGCATAAGTGAGCTTTTGCAGACACTTTGCTTCACAATAAATGCTTGCTGCCCAGCACCTGGAAAGGCCTGCACCAAGAGATTGCACCTTGAAAATTTTTCATTTTGATAACCTGTTTTGTCTGGATAACCAGAAGGAAAAAAACAGTTAGTGAAGGTACTCAGCATTAAAAATGGTATTTGTCCCTGTGAGACAGGTATTGTAAAGCCTGCTGATACCAATAAAATAATCTAGATTTAGAAGACTTGTGAATTCGGATATTCTATTAAATAGGATGGCTACTCATCATTTTTTCTCCTTTTCTTCTGAGTTTAAGGATACTTACTAGGGTTATATCAATTCAGTAACTCAAATTCAGAAAAAATGAGTTTCAGGATATGTTTTCTGTGATCCTTTTCCTATTTTATCTTGGTTCTTTTAGGGAGTTGATATTAAAATGATAATTACTTAGGTGTGCAATTTATCTAGATGTTTCTAAACATTTTTTCCTACAAATCTGTCTGATGTGCAATATCAGCAATTGCATTAGTGTAAAAAAAATTAAAGACCATATCTGTTTTTGTCATGGTACATTAAGTTGGTTCCCTCTTGTGTGTTGCTTCTGTTTCTAAATTTGAGAGCACTGCTGGAAAACCCCTGATCCTGGTTGTGGACACCATGCCAGGCTACATATTGTGTACAGGTTCCCACGCTCACCTCTTAGGAGGTGACCTTCAGCATCTGTACCAAGTTGCATTTTCAGAGCTCACCAGCTTTTTGTACCTGCAGTGGAAAAGCCGTGATTTCACTTTTGCCTGTTATAAATCTTACAGATATTTCTATGTGAAAGTCAGGGTCCCTAATTAACTGCCTGTACAGCCATCCCCTGCTGAAAGGCAGCTGCCTTTGAGGAGGGAGCTCTTGTCACCTGGCAGCACACAGCACTGATTTAGGACCCGAAAGTGCCCAGCTAAAATGGAGATTATGGATTCTTTAGGGTTCAGATAGAAATTACAGAGCATCCCTTTGCCATCTGCTCTCTGTTGGAAATAATGCAGATGTAAATGTCAGCTTTGCATTCCATGAGCCATTAGCCCTCTAGGTCTTTTTTGCTGAGGGGAGCTGCCTCCGCTGGGACTGGGTTTTCACAGCTGATAGCATGGTTTTTCTCTGTGTGTCCATCCCAAACTACTCCTGTGTCATCCAGGCCTGTGTTTGTTACATTGGTTTGTGAGACACTGGCCATGAAATGGGCTTAGGAAGTTCCTGACCCTTCTTCCCTTCTTGCCCTATTTCTGTCCCCTTTGGAGGCACTTTAACTTGCTAGCAGTTTGTTGGGTGTTTTTTTTTGTTTTGTTTTGGTTTTGGTTTTTTGGGCTTTTTTTGCTGTCACAGATATTTTGAGGAACCACAGAAAAAGGCTACTTTTCACCCTAATCTGCTTTGTGATCTGGTTTACTGTGTGGCTTTGTGAACAGGTCTACTGCCAAACTGAGGGAGGAAAAGCAATGAGAACAAGCAGTGAGAAGGAAATTACACTGGCTTGCTGCTAAAGGTAGCATCTCATTCAAGCAAACACTTTTTTTTTTTTTCTACAGGAGCCAAAATACCAAAGTAAATGCCATAATACCTCTGTCTGAAGCCAGGTGTGAAGGTACTTACCCCACTGTAAGGTGATTTCCCCATTGCAGGAGCACACATAGATAGCCAGGGTGGTTGATACAATGGAAGGCAGCAGTCAGCTCCTCCTAGGAGTGGTTATTTTGGCTATCTTGGAGCTGTCTCCCTTGTTTCAGGTTGGCTGGCTGATTGTTTTGTGCCCAGTCCAAGTAGCTGCTGCTTCTATTTATCCTTATATTAAATGTTACACAAGATGTCAGTAATAGGTACAATCTGTGAAATGCATGATCTCGGGTGTGTTACCAGCTCTCTCTGTACAGCCTGCATATGGCCCATTGTTAACACAGATGTCAGCCCAGGAACAGCTTGCTTTTCTTGCTACACCTCAGAGAGCAGGCAGCAATTCCCTCCCAGATTTTGCTCAATTTCCTGTGTCAGAAGTGGATCATTTGGTTTGGGGCTTTGGAGATGAAATTAGTAGAGTAATTAGGGTGTGGCTGTGGCAAATGCCCACTCAATAGTCTATGACAACATGCACTGGATTTATGATAGTGACAAGAAGTCAAAATAACATGGTAGGGTAGCTCCTTTCAAAGGCAATTTCAAGAGGTGCTGTTAGCTGAATCTGAGTCAGAGTCTCAACCTGCGGTTAAGTCTTTGGGCATTTTTATCTGTAGAACTTTGCTGCTATGTTAATAATCCTCACTGCACATCTGATAAGCAGAAACACGCACAAAATGTAAACAATTTAGAAGTTATCTTTTATCTTCTTTAACAGATGATTTCTCAGTTTCTCTAAAATAATCATATGATCAAGGATGTGTCATTTTGACCCTTAAAAGCATGGAAGAACATGAACATGTCAAGTTCCTTTCCAATCACTTCAGAAATCCTGCAAAAAACCCCACTGGATATATCCAGAACTAGCAACACATAACAGTCCTTGGGTTAGTTTGGCTAACTAACCAAAGTTATACTATCAGTTGCTGATGCAAGCGAACACTGCAGCCTATGTTCAAAGCAGTAACACGGTCCTGGATCAGCAAATAACTGTCCATTTGATGCCTTTTCCCTGGTCCTAAAATCATGAACCGGACACAGATAGCTGATAAAAAGGGGTTACCTTTATAAGGATCCTTGGGTGCACAATTCACTGGATGGAAAACACCAAAGATGTACCCATGGCATAACATGTATACAATTTTTATATGTTTAGCACATTAGTACATCTGACAAAAATCCCCAATTAAAGACATAAATGATAAAGTAATTCCCCCCAGTCCATCCCTCTTTGAATTCCCCCTCTTTTAGATAGAAACTAATTTTTGTTAATGAAAATATGTCTTGGAGAGCTAGTTTCAACCTTGGCTTCCCTGAGAATCTAACCTTGGACCCCCAGCTTGGAGCCACTGGGGAATTTATTTTGTCATTCTGTCTAAAAGAGTAGGTAAAATGCTAGCTACAAATACTCTGATAGCAACAGAGCTACAAATACATGTGTAAAGAATATAGAAAATGTATAAAAGAAAAAAGGCAAAAATCAATTCGGCATCATATTTGTTTTGTATTCATGTCATATTGCTCTGTGTTCAGCTACAGTGGATAAAATGTCATTGATTGAACGCTCATTGAGTTTTGCTTCTCTTAGTTACTTAATGAAGACAGGATCTCTATTGAAATGAGCCAGCTGAGGGTAAGATTCACCTGTGTCTAAGCTAGACAACTAGTTGCTGTCTATATCTAGTGTAGAAATGCAGGCACCCCTGGAGTGACAGTCACCCAGCCTGTTGCAGGTGGGATGAACTGTCCTCTAGAGATGTCTTTCTCCTCCTCAAAGGAAATGTAGGCAACTGGTTTAGACAGTTATCTCACTTTTAGGTGGCTGAAATTATGTGAAAAATGCATATGTTGTTTAGTCTCAAAGGTTAAAAGGTATTTCCTTTAAATGTTTAAAAAACAATAAGCTGGACAAATACAATCAATGAATTTTCCCTGTAATTAAATCCAAAGCAAAACTAACCAAATATTTGGACATGGAGACTCAGTTACAAGCACAGATCTGCTAGATCTTTATCACTATCACCTATTTTTCATATTTCTTTGCTGTTTTCAGCTGTGACCAGCACAGCCTTAAGCACGTCTGCAAGTCTCCTTGCTCAGTGGGAAAAAAAAGGAACCTGCAACTGCTATATGGTAGTGGGATTTTGGACCCCACTTGCCCTGCCCCACTGGAGAAATTTGGTGAGGTTTCTCTGATCCACACTGTGTCCATCTATAAAGTGTACTGACCTTCTTTATGTTCTGTGGCTAGTGAGGGCAATGTAGAGCTAGGTATTAGCCTCCCAGAACAGTTTTTGCACATCTCTGGTGTGCTACATTAATTTCCAGTATGCCTCATGGCATTTCCAGAGGGCCTCCTCAGCTGAGTGATACATACTCCTCTCTGAAACTGCTTTGCTTTCTATGCATCAAAACCAACATAGCACAAAGACTGCAGGTTGCAGATGCCCTCTCCCACTGTACTTCCCAAAGTACATTGCTGGAACAATCATCCTTCCATCCTTCCATCCAATCATCAATCCAACGGTGGTGTGGATTGAATACAATGTCCTGATAGAGGCAGCAAGCCTAGCAACTCTATTCATAGGTAAATTCCTCCACTGGTGCACACTTTCACAATTCTCTAGGAGTGAGACCAGGTGTAGCTGGGTGTCTGTAAGCTGCTGTGACTTACTTGGCTATCTCCCCTCCATTGTGCTAGACAGAGCTCTGTGGGGCCACACTGTGGATTTAGGCAGGGAACTAGCTGAGCTGAAGTATTAAAGTAATACAAAAAGGGAGGTAGAGAAACAGGTTGATTAAATTTACATCA
The DNA here is from genome assembly GCA_027886175.1 of Phylloscopus collybita. Lineage (NCBI taxonomy): Eukaryota > Metazoa > Chordata > Aves > Passeriformes > Phylloscopidae > Phylloscopus > Phylloscopus collybita. Next base: position 25,633,788 of record JAJNNQ010000009.1, on the reverse strand, counting down.
CTGTCAGTGAGGAGAATTGTGGACTGCAGCCCCAGCAGTTGTATTCTAGGTCTTTGTTGTTTCCTAGCACTTGCAAATTCTGGCCACTGCCTCTGTTTTCAGTTCCTTTAGCTAGGCTGTGGTTTCATATAGATTTAATTTCCTTCTACAGAAGATGTTTGAGATAAATTGCATCTTCTTTTTCACAGACAAACTAAAGGACAGACAGAGAATGCTCTTCTGAGTTCTCTGCACTGAATCTACTGTACAGTTGTGGAGCATCATCAAGCAGTATGCACTTTGGGGCAGGAGAAGGTGAGAGGGTGGAGGTGGCTTCCCAAGCAGTCGGAGATAGTGTGGGATTACCATTCCTGCAGTGGCAGCAAGGGTCTGAACTCAGGAAGCTCTGCACTATTACGTTTCAAAAAGGGATTTTCTCCTAGCACTTACTCTTGAGTGCACTCCAATTTATACCCAAGGCTCTCTCACTGGCAGGCTGGGAGCAGAGGATTAGGGCTACTTGTGCCTTGTCCACCTGATCCCCTTTGGAAGGGGCACTACCAGAAAGCTGATGCCCCCAGTTTGTGACATCTAATGTCACTACATTAAATGGCATTGGCAGAAGTATACCTGTGTTGAAAGGACCATGGAAACAAGCTATTTGTGCACAAGTTGCTGGTAGACCTGGGTACATTCTCAGGTATAATGCTTCTGAAAATGCTCAACTTACATGTTACATTTCCCACAAACAACTTTAATTCACATTCCTTCATAGCTTGCTTGCACTATTTGATTGACTGCAGCTGGATAAAAAGGAAAATGTTTGCTAACTCCTTTTTAGACAAATATGCAACAGTATCTCAGTTTTAACAGCAAGCGTATCTTTAGAGGGCATCTTTTTGTTACGCAAATTATAGATTTTGCCCAAGCTATAAAGGAGCACTTTCAGTTTTCTTCTGATTCTCTTTTACTTTTATGATAATCTGAACATTTATAAGACCAGACATCATTTAGATGTTCAAAATAGAATAGTATTTTTGGACCGTGACATCAGTTTTTATGCCATTTCACTCTATTTTGAGCTATAATTAAAAGTTCTTTTTTAAACAAACTGTATCTAATTTCTGCGCTAAATCAAACCAGGCAACAAGAAATGTTTTTACTTTTAACTAGAATGTCATTAGAGTCAAGACATGCAAATACAATGTGGAATTGTAAGACATCTCTGCCAAAAAAAAAGAAAAAAAAAACCAACTGCAAAGTCTTTTTTATGCTAGAAGAGGGCTTTTATTTCTAAAGAAATCCTGGCAAACCCTCATGGAGAATCACTGCTTGCACCAAAATAAAGTGATTTCCCACTAGAGCTTGTTCCAGTCTTCTGAACAGAAGCAGCAATACCAAAAACAATTTTGCTGTCCCAGCAGCATTTGCAAGCATGACTGTGTTTCTGAGAGCTGTGTGTTATCGACTCCTCCTTGACATCATTATTTCAGCAAAAATTTTGGACCCAGCTAATGCTGTGATTAGGAGCAAAAACCAAGAGAACGAGCACAGAAGTGACATTCAGTTTTACACATGGAACCACTATGCAGAAAATATGCAACAAGTGTTTTTTCCTTATAGGATATTAAGTTTGTAAATAGACCAATGCTCCAACTACATGCTGAGCCTAAATTCCATTGCAGTGGAGACACACCTTTAAAGAGACACACACTGCATATATATATATACACATATACTATATGTACCTTTGCCATCTCTTTAAACATCTTTGTTCTCTGAGAATAAAGCCCATGGCAAAATATGAAGTCTTTAAAAGCAAATTTTTTTCTTAATTTTCTAGACATAGAAATAGTGTGTGACTGGTGGCTCTTGCTGCAACCCCAGCACTGCAGTTTTTACATCCAGCTGGCACAGAAAGGTTAAACTGCATTAACTGAAGTCCTCGAGACATTGTGCAGATTTCTTAGCCACTGATGGCTCAGGACAGAGTTGCAGCCCCTGGAGATGTATTCAGAATGATGTTTGGTCCTTAGCATCCAAGAACACTAAGTGTAAAACTCCTCTCCCAGATGATAATAAAGAACTGGAGCATTACCTGTGACCCAGGGGAAGGATATAGTATCTGGAACTTTGATGTCAGTGTTGATTAAAGTCTGGCTTTGAGCTAAATGAGAGGCATATGAGTGTGCTTGGTTAGCTATAGAAAACGTCAAATATTCAAAGTCTAACACTACAGTCTTAGATCTCTACCTTTAATAGTCTCCATGACTCATGGGGAAACTCACAAGGTCATTCAGCTCTCCCTTGCATTGCACTGGGTCTCCACAGCTCCTGCTGCAGGAAGATGTCTTTTCCCACATCTGTCATGGAGAGCCATGCTTTGTGGTGGGGCATGACCTGAGCTCAGACTTTCATGTCACTGATGATTAGGAGCTATGAATTCCTCTCCTCCACCCACTGCCTCATGTTATTGTGATTTTTTTTCCCAGCCTATCCTTTCTCATTCCTACCCTCCCATCCACCTCTCCAGCCCCTTCTCCCGTCGCACTACCTCACTGACAGTAATGACTTTTGAAAGCTAAAAGTGCTGAGCAGTTATTTCAACTTTTGATAATTAGGAAGATCTCTGCAGGTGTTCAGGATGGGATGCTACACTGAGCTGGATGCAAGATGCTGCTCCCCATCCAGACTGTGAACATGCAATAGGAGAAAGTAAATCCCACTTTTTCTAATATGCCAAGGAAATCTGCATCTCTCCTAACCCTAGGAAATCTCTCCCAGACACACACAAATTGCCTTCTTTGTTTGACCTGTTTCCTATCTATTAAGCAGACTTACTGGGACTTCCCTCAGTTTCCTTTTCATCTCTTTCATCTTTTCTTTTCTTTTTTTTTTTTTTTTCTTTGGCTTCTATACTCCATTATAAATAAAAATTTCCTAATTATATCTGATCTAACCCTTTAAGACTTTCACATGATGATGACACAGTAAGGAAATGAAAGAAGAAAGATGTATTTGTGAATTGATCTGGTCACCCTCAGGCTTTGAAGTGGGAAAAATTTAGGTCTAGGCAATCCATTTCTGATGTAAATGTTTCAGTCATATATCTGGAGCCCCCATTAGTGAAGGGGCAATCTGTCATAGGCTCTCCCTATATGAGATGCTTTGTGCCCTTGTTCTGTGAAGAAAGAAAGAGTTGTCAACACAGGAGGTGACTATTAAATTGGGAAACTGAAAACATCACTAATAATGTTCATTAACGGGAAGGGAATTGCTTTTTTTTTATTGACCTAGAAGAGAAACAGAGAGATTTGGTTTTATTGATATCTGCAAGATAAAAAGAAACAAAACCCCAGTCTCCAAATAAGCATATTTTTGTGCTACATGAAATGTGTAATTCCATGGAAACAAATACACAGATATAAACTAAAAATGCTTGAGGGCATCTTTAACTTAGCAGCATAGGAAAGAGGGAAAGTAAATATAAATGTCACAGAAGATATAACCAAACTTAAGAGACAATGCATTGTGTTTAAATCTTACAGATAATATGCTAAAGATTAAGTTGCATACTAATAATACACATTTTAAAGTGGTAACACACAATTTGGATGAAAGGAACCAAAACCAGTTTATTAACACAATGTAAATTACAGTCATACTAACACAGACCTGTATCTGGTGCAATTTCTGCTCACGTGTTTAGGAGTCTGTTAATTAGAAAAATATTACGTTAGTCACACTTTTTTTAGTTGCAAGCAAAACCCAAGGCTGCATTTTTGTGTGAGAAGGGTTTAACCCCTGTAAAATCCCACTGGTCGCATTAGACAGACAAAGTTTACTAAAACTGATGTCAGATTATAGAAATCACTATTCTAGCAGCTGCTATTCTTGCTGATGCACTACAGCAGCTTTTGTTTCATTGTTACTATCGTATGACAAAGCTGAGGGAGCTTCCCCATGGGAATCCTGCTACAACCCCAAATATTAGCGTGAACAGCTGAGCTTCTGCCAGGTTTGGTGACCCTGCAAAGAGCTGCTGCAAGCTCACTCAAGCTTGGAAAACGATGCTGTCCTGTAAATGACTTGCTGATCATTTGTTCTGGCCTTTGATACCCCTGGTGAAAGGTTGGAATAAAGGAAGCCAATAATTGCATCTTTTTCTCCAGATGTGATAGTGGAGCCTGTGGGCAGGCACATTACTTGTATCTCTGTTGCTCAAATTGATTTAAATTTTAGTGTCTCTTTAACGAGATGGGCCAGTGGCTGCTGCCAGTGACAGAGGTGCACACAGGGGAAGGTGGCAATACTTTGTACAAGTGAACCATGCGGGGTCTTGCCTCATTTTTCTAATGAGGGCAGAGCTTCTGCACCAAAAAAAGGCCACATTTTGTTGGCCATTTCATAACTCCTAGATAGAAAAAAAGTGAGGAGGGACTATTTCCAAAAGCCATTTGTGGAGCTTCAGCTCTGGTAGATACATGTGATGCTATGCAAGGCTGACCTCTGGCCCTCTGGGTCTTGTCAGCATGGTTGCAAGCCCCAAGTCCAGCATAACGCAGAACCTGAGAAAACCTTGGTTAGCTTCTGAATTCCTGTATTTTCCTGCCAGTTAAGAGGTCATACATCTGGGGCAGCTTGATTCTTCTGCAGCATCTAATTCCTCCAGAAATATTCCTAAAGAAAGTTATCTTTCTCCTCCACTTGTCTGGAAAAAGCACTGAACTTCTGATTCAAACATGTCCAGCACCATGATGTGCTGGGGGAGATGGTGCTGGCATTCACAGCTTTTTCAGGCACTATCTGTTGTATTTGGATTCAGATTGTAATTCAGCATTCCCTCTGCATATGTTGTATGTCTCCAGCAAACCTAGTTTGGTAGGAAAACTTTATAATACAGTTTTTCAGAATGCTTTTGGCAAGCATCTCTAAAATATTAAGAGTTTCAATCAAAGAGAAGGGATCATCAAGGAAAAGGTGGGGGGAAAGTGAAATTACCAAAAAGTTCATAAAGTTTCCTGCAATTATCAGCAGTTTTCAATGTACCTAAGTGTTACAGTATGAACTATGTCTTCAAGCTGTTCTTGAACCTTCACAATGCAGATTTTCAGATATATTTGTTTATGACTGAGGCTTACTGCGTAATGCAAATAATGTAGCAATGCAGCAGGCGTGAAGCATGACATGAAAAATACGATTAATGTCAAGCTCACAGCTCCAGTCTCTCTGTGCTACATCCTCAAAGCGCCTTTTGCCTCTGAGTTACACATTTGAAATCAGGAAGACATAGCCTAATTTTCATTATCTTTGGATGCTCACAAGTGTTTAATAAGAATGAAACTTATGCATGCATTTTCTCATAAAGATCAAATCTTTCTTGAGAAACCTGATAGCTTTTCTTTGTTGGCACTTAATTCTGTTGATAAATTAGCAACTGAAAAAAACATGGTAGGGGTAATTTAAATTAAAAACAGCAACAACATTTGATACAGTGCCTTGAAAAGTCTTGTTCTTAAAATTAATTTATAATAGCTTGGCCATAAAAATTGCTATGCAATTTGAAAAATGTGAGCCTTAAGCATAACCAAATCAGACATCTATAAAGTTTTCACAACTAAAAAGCCTTTCGTCCTCCATGGGAAAAACTTTCCAAAACACAGTAAATCTTTGTGCATGGAGCTGTGGCTCAGACATGAGAACTCAAGTCTCCTTAGAAAATGTTATAGGCTCTGTAACTGTTCAAGACATACAGCACAGTCAGGTTTCCTATATGATGAAATTTGGCCAGATCAATATTGCCTGACCCCTTGGGAGTTCTGGGCTTGCCAGGATTCTGTTATTTGGAGTGTCTTCAGCTCTCTGACAGACACACAGCTTTTTTTTCATTAATTTTCCTTGCTGCTTCAAAATCCACTACATCGGATTCCTTTGCTTGATCCTGTTCTAATTGCATAGAATTATTTTTGGTACCATTTATGATTACTATAAACAAATATGTTTTATGCGTAGGGTGCCAAGTGTTTAGACATGCTCCATATTCCATACTCTATTCCAGTCTGCATGATGGAAGATGAGCACTAATTTTCAAAGGAAGAGCCTTTGCAGAACCCCCTTTGAACTATGTTAAAGGTATAGTAGTATAGTGGTAAAGTATACTGATTAATAATAGCTGCATTTAGAAATGCAGGTATTATTAATCAATATTTTGTGTTGAGCATTTTCTGCATTTCTAGAGCCTGTGGCAACAAGGTTCAGATGTTCTTCCAGTAGCAAATATACCTTTAGACACATATATCTTTGTAGTTAAATACACCTTATTATGAACATACATCAAATTAGATATGTATTTTCAGGTGTCATTGTTTTGGACAGTGATACATTGCAGCACAGTAGTCACAGCTTAAGTAAATAAAAGGGATGTTCCTCATCTTTGAATTGTTTTCAGAATTTTTCAGTCCCTTCTGTAATGTAAGTAAGTAAGGTAAGGGTTTATATGGATTGTGAGCACTCCAGTCTGTTACAGGCTGCAATGGGACAGACATTCCCAATGCCAGGTAAAGGCCGGGTGGCTTCTAACAGCATTACAATGATTGATTAACTGCTTCCAATTAAAGAGGCTTTACCTTGGGAAGGATAATTGCCTTGTCTTGGGAGGTGAGAAAACAAATTGTGTTCTTAAACAAGCATCCTAGAAAAACAAAAAAAAAAGAGGAAAGGAAGCTGTCAGGAGGACAATACCTTTACCCTTGTATTGTAAGGCCCAGAGACCAAAAGGATCAGCTCTTCCTGAGTCTGGGGGCTGACTTTTTGACCTCCAGAAGCAGCTCAGTTTTTTAAGCTTGTCTGAGAACCCACCAAGATATAAGACAAGTTTGGTGGGGCTGGACATGAAGCTGCATTTACCCCCTCTGCCCACCTGGAAACCTCACTGTGAGCCAACTCAGGCTGCTTAGATTAGAGATGTTGCTCAGGAACATCTCAGGGAGTAGACATGTCTCAGGAAATGAGAGTTTGCCGTGACCAATGGATTTTCAAATGTGGACAGACATTTATTAGCACCCCTGTTTGAAGTCTGTTCAGCAGTGAGATCTCGTGTGAATAAAAGCCAACCATGGGAAAAGTTACCAATATGCTTTATGCCTGTTTTATGAAGTCTAAGACTTGTTCTAATTGAGATTCCACAAATCTGCAGCCTTGGGTGCTTCCTATTTTGATTATCATTGATACAAGGCTTGGAGGAGAGCTTTGCAGATGGGCTTTTCCATGGCTCTAGTATTTATCAGTAGGATCTCATTACACAGATGCCTGTGGGCTTGCCAGCTTGCTGAGGGCAGTCACACACTAGCTGTGTCTGCACCCAGGGCTGGCAGGACAGAACCAAACTCAGCTACAGAAGTCATTCAGTCATTTGCTAGACTTTCATTTGCTCTGGTGCAGTCCTGGGACTTCTGGGGCTCCTGGGGCTCAGCCACCTTTATGGCTACAAGTAAGCAGTTCATGGGCTGAACCAGCAGGTATGACAGCAGCCTGCCTGGAGAAGAAGCTTGTTTCAATGAGCAAGACAAAATCCAAAGACACTTCTTACCACCTCGCTATTCACAACATCTTTGGTGCTGTTAATTTGTAGGTCTTTATGAACACTTGGATCATACTCCACTGATTCTGGTAGATGGTCTTCAGCTCCATAATATGCAGCCTTTTTGGTATGATGTGTGATTGAATGACCAGCAAACATGGACAAGGAATGCACTGCTGCTTTGTTGCAGGTGACAAACGTTTCTTGAGATGGCAAATTTCTCTAGACAGCATGGGAAAGGCTCAGTAATACAATCACTAGACTTCAGCTGTGAGACCCACAAATTTACCCACTGCTGGTCAGCAACACCTAAAGCCAATTCTGTGCTGAAAAACTTTCCATCTGATACTTTAATCGCCATTTTCAAGCGCTGAATGGGCACTTGACTGCACTGACTCTGTCTGAGCATATTTACTGCCTAAGATACGCTTGAGAGTCCTACCTGGAAGACACTCATCCCTCTCATCCCAGCCAACACTTCAACCATTGTGGGAGTCTCCCTGTACCCCAGAATGTATCCTCACTCTAAGCTATCTTCTTGCCTCATGTGTTTCCATGAAAATTTTCCATGTTTACAAATCCACATTTTCTCATGAGAAACTGTTTCATCAAAGCATTCCCTGTCAGCTGCAGTTTTCTTTCACTTCAAAGGCAAACACTGTGCCAAAGACCTGCATGCTGGGAAATTTCTAAGTCAGATGTCTTGTCTCAAATGTTAAAAGGAGTCATTCAAGGGGGGGGAGGGGGAGGTTGTACACAGCTCATAATACCCAGCATTAAGTATTTGAGGTAAACCACATTAAACTAGAAAAGCATCAACAGTATGTAAGATTTAGCACTGCCTGAACTGTGACCCAGAGCCATCTTTTTTTCCTTATCGTAAACTGCGGTGTCATAAAAGTGTTGACTGTCTAGAGTAGTGTTTAAATCCATATAGTTACTAAACTCCCTGTATTTGCTTGCATATAAAACTCTGTGTATGTGTGTGTGTATGGTGGAGGTGGGGTGTCAGCTTTGACGTGCTGGATTGTTAGTGTGTTTATCTCGGCCTAGAAACCTGGACATGTCTCTTTCTGGACACGTGCCGACTCCAGTGTTATGTTGGAGATAGAGGTCTGCTCCCTGGAGAGGCAAAGACAGCTATGTGCAATTTTCTACATTCTCTTGTTGGAAAATACACCTGCATCCCAATTTAGGAACAGCACTCCCCAGTTCAGTGTTTCCACTGACACACTCCAAACCATGCACTGCTCACTTGCTCCCTTCTCCCCACCTCCTCTGGTGGGATGAAAAGGGGAATCGGAGGCACAGAAGGTAAAGATCTTGGGTTGAGATAAGAAAAATTTACTGGAAACAGCAATGAGATAAGAAAATAAAGAGTTACAGCAACAATACTAATGAAAGCATGTACAAGAAATGAACGGTTCTCACGCGAGTTCTCACCCCCAACAGTAACTGACTGCTCCTTCCACCAGGCTACCCCATCCCCTGTACCCAGAAGATGAGTGAGGTAATACAGAAAAACCTCCAGATCCTACTTATGCCCCCTCCTGCCTACTGCAAAAATTAGCCCTGTCCTGGCTAGAACTACTTGGACAACTACTTGGACAACTTGCCAAGGCAAGCAGGAAGAGAAGGTGAAAACACACCACCATCAAAAATAGTTTATGACAGTGAGGTACCCTCTCCAAATCAAGACATTTGAAATTATTCAGCTATGTCTGCTCAAAGTCACTGCTTTGCTGGTAGGCAGCTGGAGAATGTGCCAGGGGAGACAAGGCCTTTTTTCAAGTACGTTGGGGACATAACTCTTACATGGCTTATCTTCATGGAAAGCACTGCCAAGAAAGTTCTTAATAATAATCTAGCAGAAGTCAAGTAGGCTTTCCTCTTCCAGAGCAAGTTCATGATACACGCTGAGATAAGGATTAGTGTCCCTCACCATCATACCTCACATTTTATGACAAAAAAATACCTCTAGCTTCTCCAAGTAATTGTCCAAGGCTTCCTTTAGCTTCAAGCACACAACCATTTTGTGTTCACAAGATTTTTTTTCAGCTCTTACAGCAAAAGCCTTACTTATTTATAAAAATGAAAGACCAGCTAGATTTTGAGATGTGGATATATATATATATATATAATTTTTTTTTTTTTTTGTAGGTCAGTGTACCAGTCCAGTCTAAGCTCTCCGAAATACCACTAAGCCTTTTATCTTGAAACCAAGCTGCCTCTGGTAAAGCTTTTTGGACCAGTGTGTGTGCAAATTTGTGCTACTTAAAATCTGATTATATCACAACTCCCTGTGTAGACTGTCATTCCAAGCATGGATCTAGATGATGTTAAACAGCAGCTACAAAGATTAAACATTTTAAATCAGCAGGTCTGGATAACCTGCACCTGTGATTTTTAAGAGAGCTAACCAAGGTGCAAAAATGGTCATTTTCAGCATACCGGAAAACTTCCAGCAGTGTCCAGAAGACTGAAAGAAAGCCAATGGCATGTCAGTATTTTAAAAACCCATAGCAGGAAGCTTGGATATTACAAGCATATCAGAACCATTTGGAAGCAAAACAAAATGTTGAATTGTGAGTTTAGGGCTTGATTTTAAGGATAGGAAAAAAGCTGTTTCAAATCAAAATCGGTTTATAGAAAGCAAACCTTGTCAGACTGAAATATATTTTTGTAATGAGACTGACCATTGCTGGACACAAGTTATTAAAGTAAAGGGAGACAAGATGGTACTACTACTTTTGCAGAAACTCTGCATTATCAGAAATTTTATGTTTATATTGAGACTGTAAAATTTAAAGAAATATTCAAATTGCTTAGCCAAAACCTATTTAAAGTGTTCCAAAAAGACTAAACACTTCTGATGAAATCTTCTCTCCTCTGCTAATAATTTTGAAACACAGGAAAAGGTAAGACCCGTGTTGCTCACCCATGCAAATGGTTTTTTTGCATAAATGATGCAAAAACTAATGATAGCAGGATAGTGATGGCTTTGATTGCTGCTGAGCAGCCCAAGCTATGCAAATATACAAATACTGTTCCAACAAATGAGTAAAGGGCAGTGGCAGGTAAGTTCATCAATAAACCTTTCTTTGGGGTGTTCTTTCTCATATATTCTCTCTTAAATAGTCCATGGCATTATCCTCCAAAATAAATACAAGTTAGTCATCTGCTGCACACCAGCAGTATGCACCAGATGTTTGAAAGCTGTGAATACATTTAAAATGCCATTTTACAGTGTCTGATTATTAAACAGGATGAAAATTTTGGGTTCTATGCAGGAAGCTGCAATGACTATCTTATCTGTGAAGGATTCATTTAATTTGTGGCAGAATGGCTGCATTTCCCCACTGCCAGAGAAAGCAGAGGAAATTAGCATGAACACACTCTCACTGAAGAGGATGGGAGAAAGCTTGTGTGCATGCATTCATAGAGATGTTGGGTTTACATCAACCCAAACCTACCAGACCTGTAAACTGAGAAAAGTAGATGAATTCTAGTTCATCCTGTGTAGACTTTCCCATGTGGAATGAAATTTGTCTTACTGCATTTTTATTTAATTCACTGGTGAGCATAGCAATCACCCCTCAGTCTCAGCTGAGAGTTTTCCCTAGCTGATACCTTTGTTTCCTGCTGCAGAAGACTCCATGAAGTACAACCACAGCCAAATGGCCACAAAGGATAAAAAGGTGCTGCTCCTTGACTGAGAGTTGCCACCATGAGGGGGGGAAATGTGGAGTTTATTTTCCTTTTCATGCATCTGAAAATCCCAGGGTGGTTACATCTCTAGTTCTCTAATCACTGCCTGCCACCACCTAACACCAGCCAAAGGGTGTGTGTCTGAGATCTACAAAGGTACTCGGGCAGGGTACCAACCTCACATCAGCTTCCCATGGGTGCCCCTGGAGATTGGAGATGAAGAAAAGCCACTGCTGAGGATCTTTCCTTACATAAGAAGGTGGCCACTAACAGACCTATGCATTCAGGCCATGTATCAATGAACTCTAGAAGAGAGGGACAGCTTAATTTGGAAGAGAGAGTGCTTTTTTCCAGGATCACTCAAATTAATAAAATTATCTATCCAAGCCACCAAACTCCTCTGGTGGTGCCAGTAGTTCTGCATTGAGGTATAACCCAGGTTAGCTTAGGATGCATCTTCACTAGTGTTTCTATTTGGATCAGGAGCGTTCGTTTCAACTGCACGTCGCAGTTTAGCATGCTTTGTGAAGCACTGTTGGAAAACACAAGTTAGGTTCTTCTGGGATTAACCTAAACCAGACACTGCAGATCAGGAGCGCTGTTCCATCCACAAAAGGGATGGTTTTGAAGTAAAACCTTCAAAAACTTGCATATCATAAACATTGGATCCTCTGCACCAGGACTGATTTTCTTTGCAGTTCACTCTTGTTGTGCTGCACGGCTGCTGCTGCAGATATACTCTCTGGCCAAATACCAGCTTAGGGTATTTATCATGTCTGAATATTTCTGTGTTAAACAAAATGGCATTTTCTGTCTTCCAGCTGGAACTGAAAGAGATGCATGCCCACACTACTAAAAAAAAAAAAAAAATCTATTTGGGACAAAACATTCTCATCAAATAAATCTTGAAATAAAATGAGGGAGATACAGAGTAGAGATGGAGAAGACAGCAACATAACACCACAAATGGTTCCTCAGAGAAAAGTCTTGAGCCCCAGCACATTGTGCTCTGCAACGGGATTGCTTATTCCTCTCCCAAGCCCTCAGTGTTTCTCTCTAAAGGGAATAATTTTCTAATGTGCCTGAGGAGCTGGATAAGCATGTGAAAGCATAACTTCCAAGCCTTTTTCATCAGGAAAATGGAGTTTTATGTAGTTTTTTTGATTTTTTTTAAGTGGCTGCTTAAAAAAAAAAAAAAAAAAAAAAAGCCAACATTTTTTTGGAAGGCTGTAAATTGGATAAAACTCATGAGATTTTCATTTTTCATAAGTTTTCAGGCTATGAACACTTTAGTGCTTAAAATCTGAGGGAAATTTTAACCAAAAAACTAGCATGATTTTCTTTTTAGCCTCTGCATAAATCTTACTGGGAACAAGATCCATGTTAAAAGAAAACACAGAAGGTCTTCTCTAAAGTGCTACAGTTTACTACAACTGCCACAAAATAGTTTTATGGATTTTTTTTTTTAAGAGCAAAAGAGGAATGTGTGAATTTAGATCCAGGGGTGAAACATAAATGGAGGAGAATTTTTATTTCTCTTGTAAAGTAAAAAAGGAATGATTTTTAATGTACCGAGTTGTAAAAAATATATCTGTTGCAAAACAGAGAAAAGCTATGATGTACTTCCAATTCGATAGAGGTAACTAAAACCTAGATGCATAAATAGAAGTAGAAATATTATAATGTTTAGAAAAACAAACTGGTGGAAACTATAAAAATATTCACATGACATTTGCATTCAACTACATGTTATTAGTTAATGGGTATGCAATAAAAATTTAGGTAAGAAGATGACACTAAAAATTCAACGCTATCATTTACTGACACTGCTGTCTACCTTTTTTAGCAGCCAGGATTTCGTGCATGGACTGTTCCCTTGGCAGACAGAGAAACTCTTTCTGTTGTATTTTCTTTCTCGCCTGCTTGCTGCTTCCTGTCTGCATGTGATGACGAGATGTCATTTCAGCGTAGAGCATGGAGACATCTGACAACAGCCACTACACCAGCCCAGTCTGAGCTACTTTCACTGCCAGAACCAGGACACCTTGAAGATGAAAACATTCAACCTGCAGTCTAACACAGAAAAATGTTAGCATTTTTCCATGCTGCAGGTGTGGGAAAGCACTGCGCTCAGGAAAGGAGAGGGTGCCTGGCTGGCAGCTGATGTCCGTGAGGCTGTGCCAATGCCATCAGCTGCAGAAGTGCTGAGATCTCCCCAGCTGTAAAGTGGAGTGAAAAATTCAGAGTGAGTTCTGGTGCCATACATGCTGCCTCAGAAGGCTGGGATGGTCCACTGCAGAAAGAACATTTCTCTGTCTTTCAGACCACAGAGGTACTGACTTCCACTGGATTCCTTGGCCGGTGTCTGTGGAAGTCAGTGACGAAATACCAGAGTGCCCACCTAAATGGGAAGCAGCGTGGCTGCCTTGAAGGTCTAGAGTGGTCATGATCCTGCACTTGGGTATGTGGGAAGTGGGACATAGAGTACAGAGGTGCTGTGGAAGGAGCAGGTTGTCCACAGGAAAGCAGAAGTTGGGGAGCCTGTAAAAATTCTTGCAGCCAGGTCCTTGCCCACATGTCATGCTCTCTGACTGCCACCAGTGCTGCTGCCTGCTGTAGGTATCAGTAGTGGCACCTCAGCAAAATTAATTTGATCCCAGGTCATGAAAGTGAGTCATGTCCATTTTGACATTAACTTTTAGTGGAACCTTGAGAGGGTCTAAGAATGAAGTCTGTCTTCCACTGGACACCAGTGCTTGGAGAAAAGCCGAAAGGTTACTTATACCATTCTTCTGTGCTAAGACACTTATAGCTTTCCCTAAACAATTTACCAGTGGAGTTTGTCCAAATGCATTTTTTGGGATCCCTTGCCTCCTTCAGCAATGTATTCTAATGCTTCATCACTGAGAACAGATTTCCTGTTGCCTAACATAAATCACTCTTGTTTCTACTCAACCCCCAAACTCTTGCTTTGGCCACCTGGGAGGAGAGGAAGAGTTTGCTCTGTCCTCTTCCCACCTACTTCTCTTCTGAAGACTGTTATTACATCTCCCTTACATCTTTGCTTGTTGAGGCAGCTATGACAATAGCAATGTTCTTTAAGGTTTGTTATCAGTAGACACTGAAAGGAAAATCAATCAGATTGACAACTTGAGGGAAGTGAGTTCTTTGGCTTACTTGTAGCAATGAGATTTCCTGGCTGACCAGAGTATTGCTTTGTGTACAGGGCACAGGGAGGAGGGAATAGCTATGGGCTGGACAAGTTGGGGGGGCGAGTGAACACTGGTATGAACTTTACCTTTTAATGGTACTTTTCTGTGGCAACTGAGGAGACAATTTCCAGAAGTACTTACCCAGTAAATGTAAAAAGAAAGACAAAGCCAGTAAGCCAGTCCTTCAGTAAGGATTTAAAAGTGCTCCATCATTTTTGAAAGTCTTTCTCTATGTGCTTTTATCAGAGACTCTAGAGTGGAGCCACGAGTCCTGCTCGTGCAGGATAGTGCTTGAAGGAAGGATACAGCAATGAACTGTTTCAAAATATCAAATACTCCTGAATGAAGCCATCAAAGCAGACTTAGTGTCACCCAGGCCAAACTGCTGGTGCATTGGAGATTCCCTGCATTTTATACACCAGAGCACAGGCTCTGACATCATCACCCCGTATGCTAAGAGGAAATTTTTCAATGTGAACAAGGTAAGCAACACAAAGTAATTATTATGTAGTTTTAGTTCACACACTCATCATTTGGTGCTTAAAATAAAAGCTTAAGTGGAAGAGGGTCAGAATGCAACAAAAGCCAGAATGACAAGTGTCATGAAGGGCTACAGTATAATTAGTGTTAGGTTGTATTTGATTCAATAGTTTTATTTTAAGATCATTATTCAATAAAATGCTCAGACATTTTTATTGAATTAAAACTTCAAAGTCTCACTTCAGTATTGGTTTTACTTTTTAAGTCAATAATTTATGAATAAGGCACATGCTGCCATGTTAATCAATTCATTATTTCATGCAAACACCAGCAAATAGATTTAAATATGATTAATTGAATTATGTTAATACTAGTGCAGATGCATACACTTCCATTACTGGAAACAAGGTATGATCTAGTGTCTATGAAATAGCCTCTGGATACTGGGAAATTTTTGAAGAACACAGAGATGGTAAAATTCTGGGAACTGAGTAAGAACTGTACACTGCACAAGTACAGTAGATCCATTAACAAAACAACTGGCTTTTCAACTTAATTTTGGCTACAACCAGTGTGTTTCTCAACTGTGATGCAAGATAAAAAGATGGCAGTTATTAATTTCAATGACTCATTAAATAATAGAGAACAAGTGCATATAGCTTTAGCTCATCTCATAACCACCATAATCAATGTGCCCACAACTTGAAGGAACACTCTGTTGGCAGTGACTGTCAAAATAAGCTGCAGCTGAGAACTGGCTAAGCTTCTGATTAAAATAATCTGTCAAACAGAAGCAAATTAACCCAGCGGTAAAACTGATGCCGTCACTTTGATGGGTAAAATTTGTTTACTATATGAAATTCTGTGGTCAGTGCTGCAATAATATTCTGCAGAGCAATGCAAGGAGAGGTGTCACAGTCTGTCGCTTTCCTGATGCTTTGAGGAATTGCAGGGGATGAAAGTTTGTTTGCTTTTGCACACATACATACACTTGCACAAATAACACAAGAAATCCTCACTGAATATATTTCAAAATTGCTTTCTCTGGGTGCCATAACATTGTTTTCATTCTTTTCACTGAAAAATACAAATATGCCATAACACAGCAAATTCTATTTGCAAAGCTTATGGCCTGCTGAAGAAGTATGTTAGTATGATTTGTCACAACAATAGCCTAATTTGCCTGTTTTAGGAAGGAAAACGTAATCCTCTGGCAATACGCAAAATATTTTATTTTCCCCATGAAAATTAAGGCTGTATATTGAAGAAGAAATGTATCCCTATAACTAGGGCTCTAAAAACAGCCATGTCAGATTTTTCCTCAGTTTCCCCTTTGACAAATTTTTCCTTAATCTTGCTGTATCTGTAAAATTGTGGTAGTGCTACTTTCTACTACTTTCTCTTGTGTTTATATTGTAGCTCTGTAAGACAAGAGCTGCTTCTTTTTATGTGCGGTGCTGCCAACTTAAGATGTTTTTCACATGTCTCATGATATTTGATGCTTTCCACAGCTCTTGTCATTATGTGAGAATCTCAGCATTCATTAAAAAAAGAAAAGTTCCAGTCCTAATGGCTGTAGATAAAAGCTCAGATATGGGCTGTGCATATACAGTAATCCTCAAAGAGTGGAAAAGAAGAGGATAACAAACAGGAGCCCTAATTTTATAGCTCCTGGAAGATCAGTGTTTGCTTGTCACTTTTTAGCTGATTATTTGCGATCCCTCAGTTTGGGGGTTGCTTTCTCAGCACATACAGCACAGAAAATGAGGCCATTGTCACCTTCTGGGCTTGATGGAACAACTGGAGAGGTACCCCTGGTGGGGCCTCAGTCCTGCCTATGGAGATGTGAGTGAACCCCTCCTTCTGGGGCAAAGGCTGCCGGAGTCAGTTTGGTCCTCATGTCTCCGTAGCACTTGGGAATAGGTAATGTTTGTCCTGTGTAACCTGGCACACCATTGACAAAAACATGTCACTGCTTTGCTGGTACTGAGGACTCAAAGACAGCATCCCCTTAACATCACTTCTTTTTTCTTTTTTTTCTTTTTCTTTTTCTTTTTCTTTTTCTTTTTCTTTTTCTTTTTCTTTTTCTTTTTCTTTTTCTTTTTCTTTTTCTTTTTCTTTTTCTTTTTCTTTTTCTCTTTCTCCTTTTCACAACTGTTTTTTTTCTCATTATATGGATTTATTTTTTGGTGGTGGTAAGATTTGACACCATACTCACTGTTTGCAAGCACCTACTTCTGCTGCTGGTCCATTCCAGACAAGTAAGTGGTGTTCAGCTGATAGGAGACCTGTTTGTTCACCATCTGAAGTGAGTTTTGCCAAGACTCTCTCACAATGTTGTTCTTGCAAGGGCAGCATCTCTTTTCTAACTGGTGATCTGGACTTTCAGGTGGTGCCATCCCACCTGTACAAAAAAATCCCACTTCTCTTTCTGCGCTTAAAGTTTCAAGGGGCACTTCTCCAATATCGCTGTGTTTTGAAGGAATATAACCTGAAATGTGGCAGAAATCCAGGGAAAAAGGAAAATGAGGGAAGGAAAGGAAAGGACATGCTCAAAGACAAGTATCTTTCATTACCTACTGCATCTGTAACAAATGAGAAACAAAAAAATTGTTTTGTTTTCTCTTAGGTTTATTCACAGTATAGTATTTACCCTGTGCCCAAATCATGTATGTGTAGGCACCATCTGGACTCTTGTTCAGCTGTAGTCAGTATTTTTTGGTATGGATTTCTCTTGTGGTGAGCTGCTTTTCCCATTAGGATTTAATGACATTGTTTTTGGTAGGACATGTGTGTTCTTTTTCCTCTGCTACTTTATGGGGAGAGGCACTAGGAATCCCAAGCAGTTGCAATACCTGTGATACCTGTGTTTTTGGACTTCAGTGTAACAATGCTGAACAATGTAACTATTTCTGTGATTTCTGCTGCAGGAAGAGTAACTTGATCTTTCCCTGCAAGTTTTATGGTAGGTTTGCATTGACACCACAACCCAGGAACACGTTCCTGTGATCCCAGTGCAGCACTTCCTCTCCATGCAGTACTCAACCTGACATACTGTAGAATCACACCCTTAACCTCAGTTTCCTTAAATTAAATTACACCTAATATGCTGTTTTTAAAAAACATGAAATCCTTTGAAAAAATGCACATCTTAAATGCAAAATAGTGTTGATTTGGTTTGATTTCAAGCAGCATAAACTCATTTTTGCTTTTCCCATATTGTCATTTTCATTTGCTCCAATGCAAAAATTACATTACTTTCTTAATGAGTGATGGAAAATGTGTTGGATACAATGCACTAATAAATTAGGTCATGGTATCTGATGACTTGTAGCTCATCAATCCTTTTGCAGGAGAAGCAGAAACAATGGAAGGAGTTTGCACATGTCCTTTGGTCATACTATTCACTAAGCAGACAGTGCAGATTACCTGTAGAACAGCAATAGCTATTTTAGGTTATTGAGCTGCAGGTGCCAGGGTGAGCTGATCTCATCGATCTTTATATCTACAGTACAGATGATTTTGTTCCCTCTGGCCACCAGTCCAGGAACCCCTAAGAGTTGACTGGGAAAACCAGGGATTTTTAGGAGAATTAATCAGAAACACTGTATACATCTGCTTAAATATTAAAAAAAATTGTATACCCAAAGTGATTCTTTTCTTCCAACAACCAGCTCAGCTAAAGGAGTTGTCATTGTAGCCATCTACATCTGATCATATAAAATCCTCACTGATTTCTGATCTGGAAGGTACTCTAGACCCCATAGATGGGCCTTTCCATGCATAAGTTCCTTTCAAAACGGCCTTCCCATCAAATTCATTATCATTAATTCACACTTGGCATTGCTTCAGGTGGAAGGCATTGTGATTTCTGTTTTGTCATTAGTGTCCATATAATGGCTGGATAAATAAAAGATATTATAAAAAACAGCAGCTATTCCTTTGAGATTTGTGCTTTGGATTGTGGCTGCTTAGGTTGTCATTTACTGAGATTTAGTCTGAAGAAACTCCAGCTTATCTTTTTCATCAGTGTTTTGCAACCATCACCATGTGTGCCGTTAACTGCAAGTTACTGTCCTGTTTTTGCCTTGGTACATCAGCTAGATCTGACTTTCCCTTGACTTGTACTAAGATTGGACTGGAATCCTGAGGCTTGCTCTAAATAACATTCATAGAAGTGATGCTGGACATTTTCCAAAGTTTAATAACCGTTTCCTTAATTTTTTAAGAACTGAAACCTCTTGTGTCTTAAGAACATGGTAGCAAAACATCAGGAGCAAGGAAGGATGATAACAGGAAATCTTCTCAAACATATTTGAGCACCCAAGTATCTATCACTTGCAGCCCCAGGGGCACTGCCATGGGATTTTAACAGGCACAGCATGCAGGCACTACATTCATTGGGGTTTTTTGAACAATGTGAACACTCCCAAAGTAAATGAGGCATTTGGTCAACCTCTGTGAACAGGCAGCAGGACTTAGAGATATCCATACAAACAGCATCCTCATTCCTAGTGTCTTACAATCAAGAATCTCCTATTTCTTAGTAGTCTAAGGACAGAATTCATCTCCAAAGTCCCCCACAGGCTTCCACAATGGCAGGTCGAATGTCAGCACAACTTCTAAAATAACCAACAGATCCTGATACTGTATCCTGTTCAGTTCTTCATGGTCTTGTGTTGAAACCTGTCTAGGTACATGTGGCTTGATAGAGCATTCTGAGTAAAGGGATTCTGGTTCTTCCCATGAGTTTGCAAGTCCCCCTGAGAAAGTTAAGTGGAACCTGGGTGACCTCTACAGTTTCCCATAATAGGTATTTTTCAGTCATAAAAACAAACTCAGTTAAATTAGGACCCAAAGCCACAAATGCAGGTGACAAAACTACTCAAAGCTAGATGGATAGGAGGTTTTCACTGGGGAGGGATACTTGCAAGTGCAGGAGATGGATGTTCTTCTGGTGGAGCTACATGTTTAGCACAGTAGAAGCCAAAATAATCAAAGAACACCTGCAAAGAAGCCCCCCAGAGAGCACTTGCTGTGCAATCCAAAAAAGCATCAGGAGACACCACTGCACTGGCTGGAAGGAGAACTGGATTAGCCATCACAGAAACTTTCTTCTGTTGTGTGAGTCCTCCATGTGCAGCTCCAGGAAATGGGAACTGTGTTTGACCTTTGTGAGAGATGAAGCCACAATACAGAAACACCATATTCCATAGTGAGCTTCTCTGGAGGCTGGGTTCAATTCTTAAGACTCAGATTACTGGCAAGGGATGTGTGTGAAAGGATCTAACTCACTGATTGCACACTGTGTGCTTACACCTCATGCCATTCCTGATTAAATGACTGGGCATGGAAAAACAAAACTTTCAGGACAGAGACTGAGAAAAAAGGTCCTGGGTATTTAGGCAATCACAGGATGAAATTATTCAATCAATCAATGTAATGCAGTCAAAAAATAAAGATATAATTGTGAGGTACGTCAGCTCAGTGTTTCTTGAAGTTGGGAGGTGTGTGCTTGCCATTGTAAAGGGACTGTTAGAATCCCATCTACCCTGTACAAGCTCAATACTCAAAAATGTGAATTCCAGGTGGAAGAAGGACAAAAAAGTGTCATCAGAAAGAAAGAAGTAGAGCTCTCATTTCACAAGAACAGAAAAAAAAGAGTGTGGGTGGTTTAGACTAGAATGCAGAGTTAGGATCTCTCTCTGTATATATCTGTTAAATGCTAATCACCAGGTAGTCATTAAAGAATTAAAAGTTATTTAAGTAAGATGACAACACTGGCGTGAGAACAAATGAGAGGAAAGTGACAATGAATAATTTGGAATGGGAATTAAAAGTAAGTTCTCATCCTCCAATGCCCTATCTGGTTAGAGTAAGGAAGCAAATTGGCTAAGGTTTTTTAAATGAGCTTGTTGTGACCAAGTCACTGTAGTCAGCTCCCCAGTGTATCCTGCATTTGCTTATTAAAATAATACAGGCAAAAAGGAAAGCTCAACATTTTGTTTATGAGGTCTTTGTCAATGATGGAATAACTAACCCAAAAGAGCAGCCTTGCTTATTTAGAGCATCAAGACAGGGACAAATTTCTTTATCTAAACCCCAGATTCTTGGGGGTTTTTTGGCTCAAAGACCATTGAAGAAAAACTTGAAGCTAGACAGTTCTTTTCTGGCTTCTCATGGCTCATATTTGTCATTTGTAAAATTTGCAGAAACTAATACAAAGCAATTAGTTGATGTCAGAAACACCCAGGGTACATGAGAGATTGTGCTGTGTTCAACAATCTTACTCTCTGGATGAAATCTTGGCTTCAGTGAAGTTAAGGTGAGTACTGTCCTTGATTTCAAGGTGTTTTTTTTTTTTTCCCAGTGTTCTGACTTTTATGCATTCATGCTTGTTGTTAATCAACACATCTCAGAGAAAGAGGCAGAACCTGGAAGGATGGTCAAGGCATATTTATGCTCTAAAAAATGTAAAACATTCCAAAGCAAAAGTGATGGCATTTGAATGGAGCTCAAGGATTGTATTTTTAGGCTCTAAAAAAAATTCTCCATCTATCCGTGACACTGTAAAGGTAATTTCCCTGTGACAGACTAAAACACTCACTGAGCAATGCTTTTTCTCATAGGTATTTTTTTTACTTTGTAGTTCTTCAATCTTCATTTATGCCACTTCTCCCTCAAATGTTCTGGGTTTTGTTTATGTCTTTTACCTTCCCCTCTCCTCCATTTCTTTCATGCAGCTGGATTTAGATGCCCCTGGAAAGATAAAATACAAAGAAAATCACCTAGAAATTCAGATGAGTTTGAATAGTTTAACGTCCTCTCTCGTTTTAAATTCTTTAGGGTTGAGCCTCCTTTTTAAAAGAAATTTTTGATTCAGTTACCTGAGATTATGCAAATCTCTGATGAACTCAGAGCAGCAAGGGTTATTTTCCTGAATAAAATTAGCAGACACTTAATAAGACACATCTACATTTGTACAGCACATTTCATCTCACTGGATCCCAAAGCACTGCTGAAATGCTGTAGGATGTTGAAACTGAAAAACGTTTTTGAGGTGTTAATTCTCCCTTTCTCACTAATGTATCACGCTGACATTTGTGCAGTAATTCTTACTTCATAAGAGTGGAAATCAGAGATGATCCAATCCATAACTTCTTCCAATCATTTACCAGAATTAATTCATCCTGGACCATTTTTTACCTGATCATGAAAGCTTCATACATGTTTTCTCCAAATGCCTTCTTCAATATACTCATAAAAATTTAGGATTAAAGAAATACCTGAAACAAGCTTTTTTCAAAGCTACATTCATTTTGTGTAGAGCTGGCAGGACAAAACTGCCCACTCTGGACTTCATTTGCCGCTCTCCTAAAGTGTGTCCTTCAAAAGTCTTTTTTTTCCTACTGTCTCTTAAGATTTTGAATGTGTCTGCCTGGTAGTTTTTATCTTTCCTTTTTATCTATCTTTTAACAATAGATGGGACCCTTATTACCTAGCCACTTGGTGGCTATACTTTTAGTGGTCTTCATGTGTTTAAAATTATTAACAAGTACTACTATTCTGCTTTCTGAGTTCAGCCTGTCTTGTACCTCTCCATTTATTCTCCACTTTCATGACTACAGGCTCATCTAAAACTGTCTTCATCCTACCCTGATAGTTGATATCCCTGTGGTGTGTTTTTTCATACTTCAAAATGACCTGTAGAGAGACTTCTGTCCAACACAAAACAGCACACCCACCCTTACACACACACACACTACATCTGCTAGTTTCAAGTTTGATCCCATCCTGTGGGTACTTTATGTATATATGTGCATGATTATGATATAGTAAACTTGTAATATGATTCAAAAATAAAGGCAACGGAAATGTCAGAAGCTGTTGGGCGCTTCCCAACGGAGATAAATACTTCAGCCAAACTGAGAAGAAAACACTGCATCCTGAATAGCTTTTACCATTTCTTGGCAAGATCTTGCTTTTGTTTTCTAACACCTCACTTCAGACCCAGTGACAACACACAATTTTTTAAAGATTTTTCTTAAGTGCAACAACATTAGTCTCTAGCCTGAAGATAAATGATGATTTTTTCATGATATCTAGAAAATTGGCCAGATTTTAAATCTCTTTTTCAGATATTTCAAACAAAAGGCTAAAATCTGTTGTGTCAGATATTCAGGTAAAAAACTGAAGCTGGGTTATGGATGTACCTGTCTGGTTTCACTAGCAGGGTTCTCACAGCTGTCCCTGCTTTTGGCTGGATTTGTGCATTAGGCTCAAAAATGCTGGCAGACAACAAAGCCTTCTGATAAAGATGTAGGTCTTGAGCCCCAGCCAAATGTCAGCAGGGGCCTTTTTATGGACACCAGTGGGAATTGGCTCATGCATGAAAACCTGAAATATATTATGCAGTAAACATGGAGCTTGGCTATTAGAAGCCCTGACAAAAAAAATTACCAAATGGACTTTGTTCTGTGCTTCAAATAATAGTTCTGGATTTGTGGCCTTTGTTGTTAGTATGTTCACAAGAGACACCTAATTAGATTAGAAGGGCTTTGAATAAGACAGTGGTAACCAGCTGGGAGGGCCCGGTGCAGACCAGTCGGCAGTGAGGAAAGGCAATGTCCCCTGCAGTTACCAAGACTACAAGGAGCTCTAGCAGCTGGAACACAAGGCACGAAACTGTTGAGTGCAAAGTTTAGCACTGAGTTGGGAGTCAGTGCCTTGGACAAAGGAGGCTGTATTCAGGCATTTGGAGATGCTCTCCTTTGGTACACTCAGTGAGGCCATCCAGTGGCACTGGGGCCACAGGAGCAGACAGTGGGCATGGAGCAGAAGAAGCCCCTGCACCTGGTGCCACTGGATGGAAAATAAGAAGAAGGGAGAGCATGTCAGAAAAGTTTAAAGCACTATTCATCATAAACAGCCTTCATGTTCAGTCATGAAATTAGGCAGCAGCTCTGAGATGAGAAACTAGAAATGCTGATGCCATTTATACACCATGAGAAAAATAAATACGCTGCTATTTGACTGCACCTAACATCAGCTCACACATGTCCAATTAATTAACATGGCAGCTAATTAACAGGACAGTTTTGATCTGCCATAGCAAAGCTTTGATATATATAGTAGCTCGCTAAGTCATTTATTTCAGTAAAAATTAAAACCAAATACATTATATTGGCCCATTTGCAGATCTTCATATTACCCTAATGGCATCAGCATGACATCTGAATCTGGACAGACCTAATCTGAGATGACAAAAGGTAAATAAAGGTTGGATAACCAAGGAACAAAAAAATGGCCATGAAACACCACCGGATAATCTGGTCCCTGGTAGAGTGCAGCTGGTCTCTCACAGACTCTTGTTTGCTGGTTTTGGTTATTTCCCTCTTGGAAATCAGAGCAGGACTGAACAAATGAGCAACTAGGCCAAGAAGACATTTGGAGCTGTTCCTCCCTTAGCATACAACTTGGGATCATATATTTTGAAGGAAACACTGCTAGTGTAACCCTTTGCTAGCCCAAGCTCCTACAACCCTGCATGCTCAAGTGCCTACACAGGTATGGGGAGGACTGCTCCTGCTGATTGCACCTCCAGGACAAATGTTTACTGCAGCTGTTAAAGTACCCATTCAGCAGTGAAGACCTGGTCTCCTACAGATCTGACACCCATTGGCACCCAGAAGAGAGAAGGAAATGCACATCACCATTGGATCTAAGAGCCATCAGGATTTAGAGACAGTTCCAGGGCAGGCCAAGAAAAAAAAAAGAAAGAAAAAAAAAGAGGGTTTAAGAATACTTCTGCCCTTTCAAGGGTCTCATGTTGCACCCACCAGAAGCAGAAAACGGAAGCTCACCTTACACTTTAATCAGTCTTTCTCTCACTTAATTTTAATCTGACCCTGAGTAATACCCCCTAAGAAGATTCATTTAGAAGCAGATTACAGCATCTAATTTGCTAATGATGAGACATCATCCTCAGAATCACAATCTTCCGTCGGGACTTAGTAAATGCATCAGGAAATAAGGTAAAAATGTCCTGAGCCCTCAGCATTGTCTTACAGCCAGAGTGCTTGTCCTCAATTCTTCCCAGCCCTGCCTCCAGTCCTGCCTCAGAGTGGTACCTGGCTGTACTGGACTGGACCACAGTAAACAAGCAGAAAAAGCCAGGCTAGGGGTATGTTTGAGCTGGAGACCTGCAGGGAGGAACAAGGGAGTTCCCCTGGCTCAGTGCTCCAAGACCAAGGGGCTCAGGTCTGCAGGAAAGTATGGATTGCAGCTGGTGCTTGCAGCTGGGAAATGTGTTATGAATAGACATCAGCCAGATGAGAGATCTCACAGTTTACAGCCAGGGGAAGGACAGCTGGTTTTCTATCAGGATCTGTGGTCAGGTGTATGGGCAGGATTTTCTGTGAAAAGCAAAATATCACAGGGGAGCCTGGACCACTTGCAATGGAACAAGGAAAGGAGGAAAGGAGCTCTGGAGTATTTTACTCAGGAAAGGTGCTTATATAATACAGAAGCTCTCAGAAAAAAAATAGAGTATCCTCTATATTCTCTGGTTATGAAGTTGTGTGTTATTACAACCTGATTCTGCTTAAATTCATGGGAAGACTTCAAAGTTTTTCAATTTCTAAAGGGTAATTTTGTGTAATGAAATGAATTCTAACAGCTGAAGAAATAGAAGACATGAATAGAAAAAAATGCATTAAAGCCAAAAGTGCCATAGTGTCTTCAACTTATAGCCCAAGCAGAAACAGAAAACCTGTCAGAAAGGTCTCCAGACTAAGCAAACTGAGTCAGCATCTCAGAAGTCACATTAAGAGTAGCAGAGAGCTCAGAAGTATTGCAAAAGCATTTGATCAGCAAAGAAATCTGTGTTCAATAAGAGGAATATTGCCAAAAGTCAAGCTGAGTCAGACTTGCAAAGGATATTAAAAGACACACCAAAAGATTTCCCAGCTGCATGAAAGAAAGAGGAACATGTATGGAAGAAAACTGTAACAGATCAAGAACTAGCTTCCCAAAATTGGCTAGGACACAATCTGTGCACCCATCCCACACGCAAGAACAGAAGACGGTTGAGAAGTGAGAGTGGCCTTCTCGTCCAATTTTCATTACATTCATGAATGTTTAAATATAAAAACTCAGTATCCTGGGCACCACTGTAGTCCATAGCTCCTAAGGTCAGGGAGACAATTTGAGAGGGCAACATAGGCTGTAAACTGAGAAACAGGGGAAGAGCTTTTCCTCACACTTCCTCTCCAGGCTTTTGCTGGTCTGTCACCAGGCAGGCAGGCAGGAGTTGCTGTCAGCCCTACAGAAACAGTATCCTTTTCTACCTCAGTTGCCCTAGTGTCTCTCCTCCAGCTTCTTCTCCTCTAAAACACCTCTCATCCCAGCAGTGCTCCCTCCAGGATGGACTTACTAGATGTACCTGTGTCATGCCTGCTGGAGCATGGTGGGTAGAAGGGAAGAAGAGTTTTTGCAGACTGCTCAGAGGGATGGAAGAGTTTTTGCAGCCTGCTCTTCATCATCAGAGGACAGAGAGACAAACTCAACAGTCCTGCCCCTGTATGATGCCATTGCCAGTGGCCACCCCCAGTGTATCTCTAGGTGGTTAAGGACAGAGTTTTCTGTAGGATTACTGGAAAACATATTTTTTGTCGAGTCGGGGGAAAGTCCAACGTGAAGAGGGCAATTCTCTAGGAACTGGTATGTTCTTTCTGTACCATGATGATGAAATTGTCTTCTGCAACCTCTTCTGCTTGGCAGGGAATTCAGGGTGGGATGTGGAAGGAAGGGTTGTTCAGGGTTGTCCAAGGAAGGCAGGAAAGGGGAGATCTGAGGCTACATAGGGAGGATAGAAATGCCTCCATGGTAATATTCATCCTTTTCTTTTGCACTTACAGAGAAGACAAGAATCTCCTGTTGCTTCTCATGCTGCAGTGCAGTGGATGGAGTCTCCAAGCACAGCAGGGACATCTCACTAGTATCTGCTGTGCATCTCACCCATGCTGTGTTGCTGGCCTGAGGGTAGGGAATGGTAACATCTCACTGTACACAACAGCCTGCCCCAGTACTGGAGAGCCAGCTGGAATCTGTTGATTTAAAGTATGCCTACGTGCCATTTTAGCCCACATAGCAATATGGCATGGTGCAGTGTAGGTACTCTCTTAGGTGCAATGTTTGTTTGGAATGTGACAGAGAGAGCCCAACTTACTAGAGAGTTGATGTCCAACAGTCATGCCAGACATGTAAACTGCCTGTGGCTCTTGGTCCTTGTGGTGTCAGCTCTCACGTGAACTTGCAAAGACTTACCTCCTAGAGGATGTCATGATGCTGTATATTCATATTTGCACCTTGGACCAATGATGAATAAATGTTACAATACATTTGTAACAGAGTTTGTAGTTCAAGTTCCTTCTCACGCATCACTTCCTCCTCATGCTTTTGGTTCCTTTGAGGAACCAAAGTGACACAAAGTAAATGGGAACAATCAGAGTATTCACATTGAATTGTACTACTGCTTCAGACCAACCCACTAGGTAAACATGCCCAGTGGTGATGCTAAAAGAAGTAAAAAAA
Source organism: Phylloscopus collybita (assembly GCA_027886175.1). Lineage (NCBI taxonomy): Eukaryota > Metazoa > Chordata > Aves > Passeriformes > Phylloscopidae > Phylloscopus > Phylloscopus collybita. The sequence goes on along the minus strand of JAJNNQ010000009.1, from coordinate 25,606,236 downwards.
GCTGATCATTGGCATAGACAGGTTTTCCAACAGCTTCTACCAGCAACTGAGTTGATGTGAAAGAGGAAAGTGGTTTTAAGATGGACCTTTGTACAGTTCTGAATGCAATTTCATGATTGAAAGAAAACTAATGAAATGATTCAGACATTCCTTCCTATTGTGTGTCCTGCATTGGGATGTACACCAACACCAAACAGAACTGGTATGATCAGCTGATTGTGCTAGTACTGCCTGCTGGGAATGTGCACTTTCTTTCAATAAGCCATGATGGCTACTAATTAGCCAGGGGGTCAGTGGATATCATCTATTTCCTGAACTGTGCTTTGAGGTCTGCTACTGTTTGTTTTTTAATCATTTGGTTCAAGTAAATAGCAGTCCTACAAAAAACAAAACAAAACAAAAACAAAAACAAAAACAAAAACAAAAACAAAAACAAAAACAAAACAAAACAAAACAAAAGATTTGCATAGACTCAATGGAAACTATCACTTGGCCTGGTACTGTACTGGATGCAGATAAGAAAACCTGGCAGACTGAAAATAAGTAGGACAGTTTCTAATGTGAGAGAAGGTGTGGTCTGGGGAATTTGACAGATTAACAGATATGGTGCCATTCATAAGTGCCATGAAAAATGTCTCACAAAGTTATGGGGTTTTGCTTTAATTTTATAGATGGAACTACAAATATTATACAATTTTGCTAAGTAACAGATTGTGCATGTGTAGTAACCCATTACTTGAACTGAAGGAGAAAGGGAAAAATAAAATAAAAAATTATCTGTTCACTTGCAAACAAAAGTGACATTTCATATAATAAACTTCAGGACTACATTACTGGAAAAAAAAAAAAGGTATCTAAATAGATCACACTTATATTTCACCAAAATAATAAATGTGGGTTGATATAGTATCTTTCATACTCAGGAAATTCCTCATGGGTTCACATGATGACACATGGATGTCTGATCAGTTGATCTGTAGCAAATTTAGCTATTACACATTCATCTTTGCTCACAGAGATATTTCAGTTTTGCAATCTAAGGAAGAATTACGACGTTGGGGAACATATCAGATTTAGAAATCTGTCTGCTCATTTTTACCTAAACTCATGAGCTCCCCAGTATTAGTTTTTGTGACTTTCTTTTAGAGGAAGAAATTCTCATCTATTGTCATTAATTGAGATGGACTTTGACTATCAAGAACTGAGTGGAATTTACGTGCAATAGGTGGCAGCTGATAGCCCTTTGCCTTAAGGGAAGGGCATTCAAAAGGAAGTGCTAAAGAATTTCCAGGAAAATACAAGAACAATTTTGCGTACTTATATTCAAATCACTCTCTGAGTTCACACAGCAACATTTAAGGTGCAAAAAACAGCTAGTCTGTAACCCAGCAGAGATATTAAAGTATGCAGTGTGCATTCCTGAATTAATCATAGGGTAACAAGGATTAGATTTGATCACCTGACTTGGTGTCTTGTGGAACCTACCAGAGCAAACTACCAGATGTTTTCAAGTAATTTTTAGTTTGAACTAGAGAATCCCTTTCAGAAAACAATAGTCTTGTCAAAAAATGAAATTAATAATTTTATGCTTGGTTTCATCAATCCTCTGACAAGGTTTTCTAGTGATTAATCACTTTCACCTTTAAAATTTTCCACATTTCAAGATTTACCAAGTAGACCACCGATTTCCTTCCACTGGATTTTATTACCTATTTATATACTAGTTTGAATGTCAAAAGTTCAGCCTTTGCCAGTGACAATTTTCCCAGTGGTCGTGTATAAATTACCAGAAGTTGCCTATAACCCTACTTCACAGGAAAGGCTCAAAAAGAATATCTACAGAGCCTCTCCTACCTTGTCTTTTAGATGTAATTGATCCAGAATTGACAGCAAGGAATGGAATGTTATTTGCACCACTGGGTCAGTGAATCTCTGTCTTCAACCCCTCACCCTGTTTTGGGTGAGAAATGTACATCCACCTCTCCACACTAACCATGATCGTAGGTGACTGGAGCAGGCTTTGCTCAGCCTCCTCCACCAAAAGGACTGTAACTTGATACAGAGGGATGTGCAGCCTCATGGTGAGGCTGCAGCCTCTGGTGAGGAAGCTGGCTCAGGTCCTAACATCAAGGATTCCCACAACTGCTCAGGGATGTGTGTGCCAAGCCTTGCAGCTGCAGCTGTCATTTCATATATATTGTGATGCTGAGGCAAGCACTGGGAGGTGGTTTAGCTCCTAGGTCCTCTTGGCAGTAGCCCTGGAGGTCCTCAGCAATCACTGAAGTACATGGCCAAGCAAAAAACTGCTAAGGTGTGGGAATACACAGGACAGAGAGTAAAACAGACTTAATTAGCATAGCTGGTTTGATAACCAAGATGCCATGGCAGGAACAAACAGAACTTTGAAGATTACAGAAGATGGGATTAAACCTGTTTACAGGAAGAGAAGAGATTCAATCAAACACTGCAAGTAAAAGATGTAAAACGTATGAGTTGTCTGTATGATCTTTAACCTGATTATTGTAGTGGAAAATTATTAACCTTCCTGAAATGGTATATAAGCTTTTGGAAAATCTGAATAAAATCGAATTCTGATCACCGAATCAGTGGTCAATCGTCAATACTAAGGCAGGTATCAAACACCACGCACAGTAGCTTTAAAGAACTTGTTTGCTCTTTAAGCTTCTAAAGAGGAATCTGATAAAAGCCAACAGGAAATACATCTCCAGCACTGTCCTTTTTTAAAAGTAGGAAGCAGCATGAACATTTCCAGGACGAACCTGTGATGTCTGTCTGTCTGCACAGTCACAGGTGGTGTAAATGGCCCTGACACCTGGCAAAGCCTCCAGCCCTCCTGCCTCTCAGGTGTGCAGATGGCAGACAGTACCCTTCACCTTAATGTAAAAACAGAAGAGAACTTGCTATGGACCTAAAAAGGTCCCAACCACACTGGTAAGAGTAAAGCCTGAGTCATGTCATGGATTTTTTTTTTCCTGTGGTTTGTCTGGATTTGTTTTTGAGTGACAATAGGAGATGGATTTTTTTTTCTTTCAAATACCGCATTATGAAAAAAGTGAAGAAATTAGGAAATGGGAAGATGAAGAGTTCCTGTGCAGCCTTCATTTGACTCCCTTTACACACATACTTTATTGCTTGGTCTCTTCAACACTTTCTTTTAATCCCTTGGGGCCCATTTCATTCCCTAAAGATACTGTTAAGACATGTTGTGAAGGAGACAGTGGTTTACAGGCAAACAGGACAGGCTTATCATTGAGGCACTTGAATGTGGCCCTAGACAACTGAGACTGAGTCTACAAAAGATTTAAGACTTGTTTGTCATCCTTGGACCCTATGTTTGGGGCATCTCAGGGTTCACTCAGGGCCTTGCAGAATACCTCCAGGCCTCATGCTGGTGGCAGCAAGGCAACACAGGAGCCATCCATCCTAAGCAGGATTTCCTGTTCTGCCAGGAGTGGGCACTTCAGGTTCCCTCTCTGCTGATTCATTGCTGCTGCTGTGAGATCTCACCTCAACATCTCCGGTTTGCCTGAGGCTCATCCTGCCTATTAAGTATAGGACACATTTTGGACCTAAGGCTAGGCTTTTAGGACTAATCATTTTAATACTGGAAACAGAGATTCCAATCAGAGGTTAAACAGAGCACTGTTCTACACTCAAAAACATTCTCTCTGTACCATTTCAGTGTGTGTCACCACAAAGTCCTCCAGTGTGGCCAGGCTGCGGAGATGGGCAGTAAGCATTCCCACAGAAATTCATCTGCTGTCCTCCCTTTCCCTACCCACCTCCCCTCATGTGAATCATTCATCTTCCTCCTTACACTTATATCACACTATTTTGTCTTCTCACTCCCAATTCACTTACACTGCAAGTGTGAATGTAATGATTTGGACTTTATCATCTCCTTTCACTGGTACGCCTCTCTAGGATAAGGTGATGTAACACATCTTTTGAAACCACTATTAGGTTGTAATAGCATGTGGCATACAACTGTGAATCATATTAATTGGACAAGCTGTGTATTAATCTATGAACCCCAGTGTGTTCTGAGTGAGACCCACATGGACACAACACAGGTGGAGTGTCAAGGCGTTTTGCCCACACTGCCTGTCCCCCTTCTCACTTTAAAGGTTTTGACATCATATCTACCACAGTAAACTAGGAATTGAGGTAATTTTTTCTTCAGGGAAAGGCACTGTAAAGTTGTATTCATTAGTATTCATTAATAGTTTGCCATGAGGAAATTAATAATTTCATATTCACTTCAGAGTCTGAAAGGTACACAGTAATTAAAAGGTGGAAAGTTTTGTGTAAGTACAGACCTTCCAAGAACTGAGTGCAATGTGAGTTTTACAGAAAAAAAATTATCCAATATCCTACGGACTGTGTCAAGATACGTACTTGCAAGAAGACATGTTGAGACTGCCTGAGGCCCCTTCTTTCAGTAATTTTCTGTTCTGTATTTGATTACACAACTGTACCATTCCTGTAATTTAGGGTAGCATTGAATGGATGCTAAAACACTTACTTCCAAGAAAGGAACATTTAAAGAGATTCAGGTGCCTAAATATAAGAAGAGCTGTCTAATGTCATTTTAGATGCTCCAAGAAGCCCGTCTGGCTTGCAGCTGCTGCTCCAGCAGGGCACAAATCCTGCCATAAATCCTGTGTCAAAGCTGCCAACACATTATATGACTGCAGCAACTGACGCCCATCTCCAAAAGCATTATGTTTAGGTACCTGCATTTCCCCATTTAAATTACATTTGAACACTGAAAACAGAGAGTCATCAGACAAACTCAGATCTAACTTCAGCCAGGATTTCCTAGCCACAGTGCGTGATTACTCTAATTTCTCTGTTTCAGTCCTTCCTGCTTAGTTTAGAGTTTATTGTCTCTTGAGGTGTCCAGGCAATTTTGGTGAAATGGCTGACAGTGCGAGGAAATGCTTGTCTGCATTCAGAAATCAGCAGACAAGGCATTTCCTCTCAGTGCACTAGTCCTCGTGTAGCTGGATTTAAAGTTACACACATGCAAGCATTACCTCTTCTTACTTTGTTTGCTGGTTTATGCTGGTTTGGGGGTGCGTGTTTTGCCTGAAATCACCCCTGAAGGAGGCATGACTTGCAGTTACAGAGAAGGGTAAATGCTTCTGCAGTCTTAGGGCAGGAACAGGAACAGGCAGAGGAAACAACAGGACTATGGTAAGGTTACACAGATACCCACAACATTATTCCCTTTGGGCAGGTTCAGTCTGTGATGCTTGAACAGGGTGCAAAGAAACATACATGGATCCTGCAAGAATATTGCAAGTTCAAAGAACAGATGTTATTAGAAGATTTAACGTCTCCTAAGGAATGTCCTTAAAACTTGTATGTGTGCTGCAATCTTTATTTTACCAGTATTTCCTGGTTGGAGAAATAACCTTGGGCATGCCTTCTTCCGCTTCTTTGCAGACAGAAACTTGGCTAAACAATTTTCCCGCCTAATTTCAGTGGAGTTGAGTACCTACACATCTTTATGCATTTGACCTCCAAACCTTGTTTATGTTAGAAAATGTTTAGTTTTGTTTTGTTTTATAAGAGCAGTACATCTTCCTTGCTGTAGGTCAGCTTATGTTCCGAAAGAAGTCTTTCTATCAGTCCAGGTCATACTATTTTGCCAATTAAAATAAGCTGCACTAGCAAAAGAACTGTTTTAATGTGGGCTGATATGTACCATAGAGTTTTCAGCTCTATTCCTAAGTTAGATAGGATTTTTTTTCACATTACTGACATCAGTTTGCCAGGGCAGTTTAGACCAAACAAGGTGAATTTTGCCCAGCCCAGTAATATATTAATACTGTAAGTATCAACAGGCATGGGTGAAATACCTTCAGAGCTGGTAGACATCAAAATGCTGGTGGGACAAGCTGAGCTATTCCAGATGATCACCTGGAGATTTATTTAATCTACTCTGAGCATTGCTACCTTGTGAAAACCAGTTTTACTTAATGTGTCACTCCATTGATACTCCACAGGATCAACAGAGCCTGAGGAGAAACACCCCACATTTCCAATCACTTTGCAAAATATGGGTCAAATATATCTTAGAACAAGAAAATGTTCTGACATTTCACTGATTTCAAAATGTATTCTTCAGATATATTCATATATGCTGTGAGTAACAGGGATGCTTTCTTCCTCCCAAGTCTGCTTGTCTTGTGCATTTAGACCACAGGATTCTCAGGTAGGGTTGATTTTTTTTGTTTGTTTTGGTTATTTGGGGGGGGGGGGGGGGGGTTGGTGGTTGTTTGTTTGTTTGTTTGTTTGGGTTTTTTGTGTGATTTTTTGTTTGGTTTTTTTTGTTTGTTTTGTTTTGGTTTTTTTTGGTTTTTTTTTTGTTTTGGGGCTGTTTTGGGGGTGTTTGTTTGTTTGTTTGTTTTGGTTTTGGTTTTGGTTTTGGTTTTCTGTTGGTGTTTTTTTGGTTGGTTGGTTGGTTTTTGGTTGGTTTTTTTTGGGGGGGGGTGGTTGGTTTGGTTGTTTTGGGGTTTTTTTGGGGCAGAGTGACCTTTAACTGTTGTTATTGCACCCCAGCGTAAAGCAAACTGCAGACAGGAATATTAGCATGAACATGACAGACAATCCTGCCATGCAGGAACTGTGATCTCCCCTTCCCTGTCTCAAAAGCTCTATGCATACCCCAGTACACATAGGCACCAAAGCTGAAAAAGAAAATGGTGCTCAGTTCCGCATTACATGCACTAAAAACTTCTATTTGTGGTCACTGTAGTAATTATACACTTAAGAGGGTACATTATAGTCTGGAAAGTTATGCTGGAAATGAAAAAAGCAGCAGCCCAAGGTCACAGAATACAGTGTTCAGAGACAGGTGTGAAGCTTTAATTTCTTTTTATTCCTTTGCTCTGTGATACGTTTTCTCACCAGGTGTAAAATCTGTCCATTAAGACCATCAAACCACATTACAGCCCCTTCCTTTGCCTGTCGTTGTACTGTTGCTGCTGGAGCTGAGAAATCAGGGGAAGGACTAAGCAGTTCCAACATCCTCTTTCCTACTCTGATGGCAAGAGGACAAGAGGAGAAGTAGCTCTGGTCCTCTGGCTGCCTTCAAAGCACATCCTGGGACCTCTAAGAAACCTCATTCTGCTGCATGAAGCTTAGGTTATTCTGAGAAATGATACAAGAGATAATTTTTTATGTATGTGCATCAGATAGGGTTATTTGTATATCCCTTATCTGGCATGTTTTCCCCCAGTTGCTCTGTGTGGATCTTTCACAGAACAGAAAAGGCAGCTGAAAAGAGACTTTAGAGAAAGGAAAAGAGCATCATAACATAACAGAGGGGTTCAAAAGGAGGTGAGAAGCTAACGAGCTTAAAATCTGTTTGTTTTAATCTCCCTACTGCTTTCATGACACAAATCTTTAAATAGCAGTGGACCTACTTGACTTTTTTTTCCAAGATAAGAGCCATGATTTGGTGATTCACTGTAAACAGGGCAGAAACCATTGCACCAAGTTCAGGTGGAATTATATTTCTTCTTGTGTGATCTTGAACGTTTTATGTCCTGATCCAAACATTTGCAGTATTTCACCGGAATTTCCTTATTGCACCCATATCTCCTTTCTTTCAGGTCCTAAATTTCAAAAATCAGAGTTAGGTTTCATAAGAAAAAGCTTTAAGCCTGTAGCCTCCAGGACATGCCCAACCACATGACAAAACAGAACCCTGTTAGCAGTGAGTGACCTCTCTTCTGAGAAGAGACAGCAAAAAAGGGACAGATGTATTTCAGGGGCCAAATCTGTCCACATAGTGTTCTTTTTACTTCAGTCATACCTCACTGAAGGAGGATTTGAATCTTTTCTTTTTTATAGCTGTTCTCGAAGTGTATTTCTTGTATCATAATTCCAGGTTACGTACACTGTAAGCTCTTGGGAACAAGAATCCTGTTAGATCATATCCTTGTACTGCATCCAGCTGAGGGCTAGCACAGTATTGCTATGGAAAAAAAAATGTTGTGAAGTTAGAGGAAAAGATCACTGAAACAGATATGGCAGGGGAGAAGTTCAGAAGAGCCTCTTTTTACGCTAAGGACAAAGGGAAGCAAAGCTTACAGAATCTGTGTTTGACCTTTATGAATAAGAAAAAAAATCCACGCTTGTTTGCATGAAGAATCAGTGCTGATCAAGAGTAAACCGTCTGTTAGAAAGAGAGGATTTGACCTCGATCTGACACACCATGCAGAAATTTGCAACACTTACAGTCATTTGACTCTTGTAACACACCATGCTGCGTTCACACAATCAGCTCAGATAAGAGCAGTCTCCCCCATCTTGTTTCTTCCTTTAAATTCATTCCTTTCATCTTGTTCTTTGCAAACCTTTCTAGCACTCTTGCATATTCCACCCTAAACGAGCTTCGAGCTTTAATGAAATAGGAAAAAAAGTTGCAAGAAACTGGGACTGGCCTGAAGATGCTGTTTCAATTACACTCTTTTAGTCTTTCTGGGACTGAATGGAATATTCCTATGGCAATGTAGTTTTTAATCTGCATTAATTTTTTCAGTTACATGGTAACGGCTGATGCATTGTAGTAATCACTGACAAATAGACTTGGTTGGAGTAGGTAAATTGGATCTGTGGCAGGAGGAGAATAGAATCTCAAATCCCAGGAATATAAAAGCCTAATTTCTGTCTATGCATTGACAGGATAAACCTGAGCTCAGATCAAAGGTATTTCTCTGAATAAGCCACTTTTGCAAGCACACAGAGCTTGAGAAGGAATAGAGGGAAACAGCTAAGAAAGGCTTCCAGAATCAAAAAATTCCAGAATACCGAAGGCATTTTAAATGAAAAATAAAACTTCTCTCCCCAACAGGTCTTACAGCACCTGCTCAAGTACAGAATTGTACTTCTTGAGCTGCTGCTCTCTGAAAACCTCCGAAAATCCTTTTCTTCTGATAGTTGCCATATTAAAGAGGAGGAAAATTGAGAGCTAACTGAAATGGGCTGTATGAAAATGTGAAACAAACAACGTCTCCATTGTACTTGTCATTGCAAATGTTTCTCTTCATTTGGCTATTGCAAGTGATTTTGAAAAAATATAATTGTATCATTGCTGAATTATTTTTCATAGACGTAAAGCATAGAATTTCCTTAAACCCTTGGGAATCAGGCCTCCCCGGTTCCACAAGATTAACCTAACATCATGAAGCATGCTTAAAGTAACACATTTTGGATTCTTTCTATTTGCCTTTTAGATCTGATCTCCTAGGTAAAATCTCTTCAAGTTTTACATTTTAAAAAGGCTGGGAATGTTAGAGAATCTTTATTCCAAGAATGTTAAATTTTAAGAAATGCATCAAAAATCATGAAACTTGAAATTAACATGAGTCTTGGCAGCAGCGGTGAGCAGTAATTCACTCTTCCAAGCACTTCCTCACCCTTTCAAATAGAAATTGCTAATCATGAGAAAAAATTCATAAACGCACATTTGTCAAGCACAGATCAAGCCAGCAACATATAATTACATTTAACCCAAATATAACCTTAATTTCACTCATCTACTTCCAGTTTCCCAGCACTGATCTGAAAACACATGCAGAGAACCAGCCCAGCCTAGCACTACGACTCCCTCGTCTTGACCAGTTCTGTGTAAGTTCAGCAGCAGCAGATCGCCGAGATGTTTGCATGCAAAGTGATCCAAGTCTATTGACTTCCTTTCCTATAGTTCTCTCCCATGTATTATGCAAAATTCAGCAGGCAGATATTATAATCAGCACATTAGTCATGGAGCAGACACCTCCAATTTCCTTGTAGCTTCTCAAAGTCATATTCTGCTGCTGCTCTGAATGTTCTTGAGTATTTCATTCGGCATCTTAGTGTGGGTATGAAGAACCAGGACAAAATGAACATGATACAATACTGCAATGGATAACTTCTGTTGATCCTCAAGTGCACACGGGTTTATTTTGACCCTTTGCTGTCTGCATAAGAGGAGAAATTACAGGAGCCCTGCAAAGTTTGAAATTATTGTTTATAGAAGCACATCCTCTCATGGCCAGTGCAATTCAGCCAGTCTAATGGAAATCAGTCTTGCATTGGAAAGTCTGGACTGTGCCAAGTATCTCCTAGACTTGCTGGCAATGTGAAAACTCAGAGACCACCCACAATTTCCACTGAAGGGTTTTGTTCTGACAGAGCTTAGGAGTGGTGGTAACTAAAACTGCAGTGCTTTTACTACTGCATGATGCCAGCACAGTAGAATGTGGAAGCCACATTCATTGGTGGCTTCCATACCACATGCTGCTTCAATAATTTCCTGGAGTAGCCAGGAGAACAGCATACTGGGTGAAGGAGGGTACAGCACCACAAGGTCTGGGCTGAGCCCTCCAGGAATGTGGTAACCTCTCTTCCTGCCTTTTGGCATCAGCTGCTGATCCTTCTCACTGGCATGGCAGAAAGCTTCACCCCATCAGGTGCTTCTAGTACCCACCCAGGGGATATCAGTAATCAGACCTGCAGCCAGAGTTTTTAGGTGTTAGAAGTGAAATGTCATTCAGTGGTTGCCACTACTTCTTGCATGATTTCAATTGCCCTTTCCTTTATAGGCATACTCTCCAGACATTACTGCAATGCTATTTCCCATGGTTTGGAGATGGTTTTTCTCATCTCCAGCTATGACCAATCCTGCCAAGGAGAAAAGAAAAGCAGAACACTCCCCTCCTCTCTGCTTAAAAAAATATCCTGGAAATGGTGCCATATGCCAGAATTGGAAGGATTTCCCTGGAGAATTCTGGGAGTGTGACTAAGCCCCTCAGGGTGTCTAGAAACACCTCGGTTTTCTTTTAAATGTTGCAAAAGCTGCTGTACTTTGGGATCTGTACTTGGGGTGCTGGGTAGTCTAGGGTTGGGGTGGTTGCTCCTGCTTCAACAGTGATGGTGTGCCTCTGCCTTGGGGGCTTATGGGGACAGGTGAGGGGGCCAGCAGCCCCCCAGGAGACCAGCTGACACCTGAGCAGCCAAATTATGAGCTTACTTTTCTCATTAACAGGAGACTATTATGGTCTGCGTCTAAAACTAATTGAATTGTTTCGACATTCTTCTATGCAAAAGCAGAGATCTTAGGAAATACTTGTATAATAGCAACAAATGTCCCCTTCATGATAATTTATACAACAAAGAGATTTTTCCAGTTGTTATTCTCCAGTCTAGAGTCCAATCCAAAATACTAAAACATTTTATTAAATTTTAAAGGGTATAGGTAGGGAATTTTTAAGACAAGCTGAAATACTTACCTTAAGTTTAGCCACACTGATCTGAAACTTTGAGTTGAAAAATCTGTCTGGAAATATTTTATATTCAGACTTCTTTCTTTTATCTAGAATTCTGATACTTCCTGGTCTGTTCTGAGCAAAATACCAAAAAACCCCCACTTCTCTTCCCAAGAAGAGTAGAAATGAGAAAATTGCAGTGTGGGGACAGTGAAAGGTGAACTTCTTTTGGGTGCATTCTCATCAGAGGTTCAGATTTTTTCCTTCATTTAGTTTTTTGCTATGATTTACAAATTTGCAGAAACTTGTCCTCAAGAAAACTTGTCCTCAAAGATTATCAGATGCCATGTTAAAATGATGCGCTGACATCTTCTGTGTAAGCAAGTTACATCCCCAAAACCTAAGGATGTGTGAGCTGTTTTCCAATGTGGATTTCACTGAGCTGTAATTACTCCAAAACATTTTAAATCCTGATAAAGACTTACATATTTTCTTTTGACTTCTGCTCTATTTTGATAGCATAGATGGCAAAATGCTTTACTGTAGATAAATGTAACTGTGGCTTTATGACTTTACTAATAATCATGAGTCAACAGGTCTCATGATACCTACAGTAGCTTGCTAGATAAAGCAATATACAGATGCTAATGTCTGCAGAAAGATATAATAGTAGAAAGGCTTAGTAATGCTGACTGTCCTCCAGTTCTGCATTGCTTAAGCTCATTGCAGGTCAGTTTAAAGTTAAATCCAAGTCCAGTTACCAATATCTGCAATTTGTTCTGCGTTCTCTACCCCCCCAAAAAAAAATCCTTTCTAAAATACCCATGCTACTTTCTAATGAGACCAAACATTGTCTGCTACTTTAGTTCTAGAAAGAAGCAGAAAAGGAATGCAAAATTACACATTTTAAAGCATATTTCCTTTTGATTGTCACTCTTCAGAGCAAAGTGTTCACACTGGAAATCTGCAAAATGGACTGCTAAAGAACTACAAATGTGCTTTGTTTTATGGATTACTGTGAAGAGAATTATATTTTAGCTCAGAGAGTTTGAAGGAAGTTGGGAGGAGGAGGTATGGGCCATTAAGTAAATCTAAGCAGCTTATACTACCTTTCATTTATTTAGGCATGGATGGGATTAGCTTCAGGCTGATTAAAGGAGACTATAGAGAAGGAGGCAACAGGGGTTAGCATGAGGTAGGGGAGGAGGTGCTGCAGATCCAGTCATGCTGCAGGAGAGCTGAGCAACACGTTGCTGTGGCAAAAGGGTAGTGCATTAATAATCCTGCAATATTGTGTGGAAACCTGGAGTGGGGCTGAGGCACTTGGCACTGCTTGGGTTTGGGAATTGCAGCTGAGATGCTCTTCCGTGGGGCAAGAGGACGCCCAGGCTCACCTAGTGCAGGAGCCAACTGTGCCTGGGGGAGCAGCCTGAGATTCCTTGGTATTCCCTAAACAGTGTGATGGCTAGGGCCAGCAAGGCAGCCTGTGAAGGCAGCAGAAGGCTGGAGAATTGGTGGCTTGCACCACCTTAAAATAACTCACAGGCAACATACCCCTACAAAAACAGATGTGAAGGAGTTACTCAAATCTCTTCTCTGTAACTGGTTCCCAAGGCTGCCTTCCTCCCACAGTATAAGATTTTGCATATGGCCCATGTTTTTCCACAATAACCAACTCTCTAGTTATTATGCAAATCAGATACCCTGAAGCAAAGACTACACGACTGCTGTTGTGGAGTTACAACTTTTGTTACAACTCAGGAAAAGAGCCTTCTCTACATTCACTGGAGCAACTCCATTGCAGTATGAGGGCAAGGTTTGATTGAAGTATATAATTCAACCTGTTCAGAAGAAGCAGCTTGATAGCTTTCTGATCTGCAGAACCTGAGCAAGAATAGTCCCCATTCTGCTGGACCAAACTGTGAATCACGCAGGAAATTTGGCTGGAGTGCATTGCCAATCAAATCACATAAAATTATTAAGGAGAGAGAAAAGCAAGAAACTTTGTTTCTGAACTGACCAGAAAGAAAATCAGTTGGCTTTAAATGGAATTTTTTAATGAAGTTTTAAAAGTATTTCCTGAGAAGTCCTTACAGTGGGTTATTCTTGAAAACACTTTCGTGTTGTTTATTTAAACTGCTCTATTTCATCACTATTTAAAATGCTGAATTTAAATGACTGAAGTACTAGAAGCAAAGTGCCATGGTTTCCTATTTCCAGAGTTGTAAATTTATTTCCTTCTTAAGGAAATAAAGTTGAAACATGTCAGACTTGAGAAACGTGACTGGCAGCTGAGCTGTTGCACATTTTCTAGGAGCTCTGCTAGTGGCTGCCAAAGAGAAGTCACCTGTGAGCCAGAGAAAGTCAGCAGAGGGCAACTGTCAGCAGTTTCAGAAAGGAGATCTTTGGAAGGCCCCAAAGACAACCTTTTCTCTTGCAATTTCTTTGGATTCTGCTTTCTACAAGCTTGCCTTTGTTAGGGCAGTTAAAGGGAGATAAGACTGGCTTGAATGCTTTTGCTTCCATCTAGAAATCCAGAGGCACTTTCATTTTGAACGCCACACCTTGGTGCATTTCTGAGGCACCGTCTCCTGGCCACCACTTTTGAATGTGGTAAATCTCCAAGGGGAAATTCAGATCCCTTAAAAAGCCAAGCATGCACAGTAGAGTTTGTTCCTTTGCCTGCTGATCTTGGAAGTATTTACCAATATCCTGCAGGTGACATATCTGAGCAAGACCCAGTGCTATAGGATAAGCTCCTTGGCACAGAAACACAGTGGTTCTGGCCCTGCCCATCTGTACGTGAGCACCCATCTCCACCACAGCACTGCCGATCGCTGCCCGCTCTGCTACACGCTTTCTTCTGGAGGAAATACAAACCCAGTGACATTCACAGGGCCGGGTGGGGCTCAGGGAGTAGTAACCTGCTTCCCAAACACTAGATGGAGCTGGGTCATTGAGGTTCGTTTCCAGCCTCCCGACAGGCTGTGCTCTGTGGGGGAGCTGAGGGAGGCGATGGGCTTGGCAGTCATTCACCCTGCCACCTTCTAGAAGCTGGTTCCAGGGCTCGGTTTGCTTTTTTTTTTTTTTTTTTTTTTTTTTTTTTTTTTTTTTTTTTTTTTTTTTTTTTTTTTTTCCTTGTGCTACAATACCCTTATAGAGCAAGGCCAGCCTCATCCTGACATTACATGAAATAGGTCAGTATTTGGATAGACAAATTGATTGTGTGGTTTGCATTTAGGCTTAACAGTTAAAATAAATAGTTCTTTTCTTCCCTTAGGAGCTGATGAGCCAGACTCACTTCCAAACAACTGAAGACTTCTGTACTTTTTGACAAACACAGTTCTCCAATTAAGAACAGTAAATAGGATTATACAGTCTGAAAAGGCTCTTTATTGACAGAAAGTTTGTATGTGGGAAGTGGGGGTCTCTCTTTAGCATTCATGGTAATTCTTTTAAAGTACTAATGATTTTGTCACATCCAGAGTTCAGGGCTTTCAAAGGGAAAAGCTGCTTAAAGGAAGCCAGCCTTCTGACGGAAGAGATCTGCATCCATATGATTAATTCTGTATAATAGATGCAGAATTAATATTTTTTTAATCAAAGTGTCTAAGATGCAATCTTTGCTTTAAGTCACATGAAGAAATAAGCCATATTTATTTTTCTTTCAGGAGAGATTTTTATTATGTGAGGTTGATATATATATACACACATATTTGTCTTTAACTGATAAATTAATAAAGTAATAAATTACACAGGTCAGAAAAGGCCAAATAGTGTAACACATCAGGAACTCAGTGTTACAGCTCTCTTGCCAGTTGCTTTAAATATAATGGAAGCCCAGTGCAGCAGAGAGAGAAAATAGCCTGTTAGCAAGAGTGATCCAAAACTCCATCAGTAAGTACCTGGGTGATACTGTACAACATGAGGGCTTCCATCCTATATCACATGGCTGCAGATGTTCATGTTATGTATACAATCATCTAATCTCTCTTGACTCTAGAACATCTGTGACATAGATTAATTATGCATTGTGTAAAGACAAAGCATAGTGATTTAATTAGTTTTCTGATTACTGATTTTCAGTTCCATTGGCTCCATCTCTTGTCCTTGTAATATGAGACAGGATTTACCAGTTTATTTTCCTTTTTTTTTTTTTTCCTTCCTCTACAATCCAGCTCTCTCACCAGGGCAGTTTTCCTTGTACTCTTCTCATTTTTTTTCACTTTCCTATGTCCCTTCTATTTCTGGTGTTTCTTTGAGATTAAGTGTCTGGAAACGTAAATATTAATCTAGGTGGAGGGAATGCCATCTGTTTCCAGTTTGGTATCCTTAGGTTTTTTGCGTTCCAGATGCAGAATGATGAAATGAACTGAAATATGCAGAGAATACAGTTATGATGATATTGTAAGACAGACAAATGATGCCCTGGACTCGCTACAGTATAATTTATACTGATGTTAATTACATTTATATCCTTTTTATTGATATCAAGTATATCCTTTTTTTCTCTTCTTTTTTCTAGACACTCCTAAAAGCTCAAGTAATATCTGCAATTTCGTCACTTAGCCAAAATTTTGCAAGATTTCTTTTGTCCATGAGTTCTGTTTTTCTCCAAGGACAGGCACACCTCTTAGAGCCTGTTACTAGCTGATTTTACAGCCTCCCCCACTTCTGATTTACAGGCAAATTTGAACTGCTTTCTTCTGCTTGTGATCTGCCTCAGGTCTGCTGGGCACTGAGATGGCATGGTAATTCCTATCTTTTCCTTACAGCTTGATGCTGAGCTGGCTTATCTTCCCTCCTGCTCCCAATTTCTCCTCTCAAATCATTTTGGGGACCATCACTCTCATCAAATGATGAGAAATGAAAAGTGAAAAAATAGGGCTTAAAATAAAAATTTTAGATCACATCACTGTTTAATTTTTGGTGGTTTTGTACTGCTCTTTGCATTCTCTGCACTTTCACACAAACAGGGAGAGATCTGATGAAGGATGCTCAGGTCTAAGCACTTTCATAGCTCATCTCATGTGTGGGAATGTGTAGACTTAGAGCACCAAAGAAAGAATTTGCACATGCTTTAAAGGAGATTATCTTTTCATTTTTACTGTAATTCCCCAACTTGTTTGCACTTGAAACATGCCCTCTTTCTTACATGAAGAGGAAACCAACCAGCCAGGGTAGGAGAGTGGAGCTCAGTGTGGAGTAAGGCACACTGCAGCTGCAGTTGTTGGAAATAGTCTTTTAACGTCCTGGCTTGATGCCCCTGCTTTCTTGGTGCCCAAGGCAGTTTCACACATTCCCTAGCAATCCATCTGTGAACGATAGAAATGCAGCAACAATGCTCAATGCACAAGCATCAGCGAAGACAGAGGAAGAGCCTTTGCTCTCAATGGCTGAGCCCAGTAAAACACTGAGAAATTCATTCAGTTCAGTTGACACATGCTGCAGAGCAAAAGGATGTTCAGGAAAAAAAATCTTTACAACACACTATAAAACACACATCTGCAAGTGACTGTAATTGCTAAGGTACCTCTTCCCCAACACAAATGTACAGAGTATTAAGATTTTGGTGGTGACTGTCTGCAGGACAGGTTTTTGTTAATAGATAACTGTTGGGACTATAAAATTACAAAATTGCATCCTGACACCATAAAAAGCCACTGATACTCTCTTGGAAGGTGAATTTTCAATAAAAATATCCTCAGAGACTTTCAATTAGAGTATTTCAATTTTACCTGAAGTGCATGTGATAAAATATTATCATTCTCAGGAGAATAGGATCTTCCTATTTTAAGTAAATAAAAAATAAAACTTGTTTGCTTAGCATTCAATACTATATAAATCCTTTTCATCTCTAATTAATTCCTTTAATACCTTTCATTTTTGAGAAGAGTCGTCTGTAGACCTGGATGCTTAGTTAAGCTGGGTGGTTTTCATGGAAGCAGAAGTTGGATTTACCAGTGCAGGAATGATTTGAAACTACTTGTGTAGGCCATCTATACATGAAGGCCAGCCTTTGTGTTTTTTTCTATGTAAGTCTGGCCTTTTCAAGCTCTGCCTCAAAAGCTACTCAAGGTGCACCTCTCTTTTCAGTGGTATTGACTATTCATCCAGTATGTGGTGTATTCTCGTGGATAGCCTACTGAGGCTAAGATCCTGTGCAAGAGCTTCAAGGCTTACATTGAGTGTTTTTGCCATGCAACATGACACAACATCCAAAATCCTTTGGCTTCTTCTCACAAAGCAAAAGTTCTGCCAGGAGGTGAATGTTGCATGAACCACCAGAGCTGTTACTGTGCACAATTTTATGGAGATCATGCCCTGTGGTGTAATCCTGCAAAGAGGTGCTTTTTGATGTAGCTCATGAAGGAGAGGACACACAGCTACCAGTAACCAGCCTCCCCAGCCCTGCCAAGCAGGGCAAGGCCCTGGCCTCCCACCCTGTGAAGGGTCTGGCTCCCCACGCTCTGCAAGGACCTGGTGTGTTCCCTACCCAGGGACAGAGGAGGGAGGTTTTCATTGAGCAAAGGGACACCCTGCTGCAGGGATGTGGGCACCACCAGCTCTTCTTATGACTACACTGATGACTACAGCAGGTTAAGCAGAACCTGCTTCTGGAAAGAGTAGGCAGAGTTGGACCAAAAGCAGAGAAGCAGCCCAGCAACACAAAAGCAGGAGTGTTTGCTATAAATCCCAATGCTAGTTTCTGGAACTAAAAAAATAAAAGGAAAAAAAAAGGGAAAAAGAAATCTTTTTGTCTGAAATAAGCCTGCTGCAATACACTTCTAGGCTGAATGGAAGTGAACACAAAGTGTCTCCTATAATCCAAGAGTGTACACTCACCCTTGCTCCTTTTTCAAATCTGAGCAATGTTAACAAAGAGGTGTATCAGAAGACTGACATTGTCAGGACAAGCACTCAAAATTCACAAGTGTTTCATTTGTTTTAATTAACACAAAAGCTGTAAAGATCATTTTCTTAGAAGCCAGAAGCTTTGTGCTGAAAGAGTGCGACAGTTCAGCCAGTGTGGACAAAGGCTCTTATTGCAGTGTCCAGTGTGAAAACGTGACTGAGACTTCCCGGCCCTAAGTGAGAGGTGGTATAATTATTGATGCATAGAATGCATTTTAATATTGCTTCACATCAAAGGGCCTTGGCTAGATATTTGCTACTTGACCATGAAGATTCAGGAATGAGCAGAACATTCAAGATTATTAACTCCAGTGAACCCTGAAATGAGAAGATATTACCTAGTTTACAATCTCTTTCTGAGATGGTGGCATGGCTTTACCTTATAACACTTCCCCTTTCCTTTTAAATTTCTTTTTCATTTTCCTCTTTGTCCCCTAAGGTTTTTTTTCAATTTAGGAATATCATTGTGCCAGTAATTAACACTGTACTTGACAAAGATATTTCCTTATCGATGTGGATTTATTGATTTTAAATGTCTGCATTCATATTTTATACTTGCCACAATAGGATGCTTTGAAGCAGAAATGATAAAGTCTTTCACATTAACACCTGGACTTCCTGAAAGATCTGTTTGTCTCCCAGTTCAAAACCACTGCCTTCTGGGCAGGGGAAAAAGGGAGGAACTTTTTTTCTCATTTGTGTTTTTAATGGACTAGAAAACCCAACGGATTTATTGTAATTACAGTGCATTTAGTTTCACAGAATTAATGCTAATGCTACAAAGGATGAAGTTAATTTAAATTAGAGCTGTATGACTGGGCTTTTTATGCACTTCAGACCAGGAGTGTATGCAGGTACAGAGCCCCATCAGAGCTGCTAAAACACTTTAAATTCTAAGTTAATTTGACTGCGAGGAGAAATATTTGACTATAATGCATTGTACAGATTCCCTGAGCCGGTCTGTGTGTACCTGAGTGTGTTGCTGGCTATCTTCACCAAAAGATTTGACAACAAAGTCAGAGAGGGATGCCAAACTAGCAGCTAACACTGTCATTAACTTGTGCATTTGCTGGGATTTCTTCGTTGACAAACATGTTTGTTAGAACACATATCAGGTAGTGTCATCCTAGGAGGGAAGCAAGAGGAAATTAAGACAGTTTGCTTGACATGCAAATTATCATCTCAACTCCAACCAGCTTGTGAAAAAGATACACTTTACAAGAATGACACACACAAGAGAATACACATCAGCCTCATTTTATTTCCAGGAAGCTGCTTCTCCATTTTTTTCACAGTATTTAAGGTAAACCCCCTCCTTTCCTAAGTAAATTTCTCTGGATTCTCTTTAGAGAGAGAAGCTTTTCACTCCAGCTGCAAGTTTCCATCTTATTCACCTTTCTTCTCTCAGGCTGTAATTGAATCTGTAAGGCATGCTTCTTATGGTTCTGTAATCCGGTGTCATGGAAACTTTGGAGTCAGCCAGAAGGAAAGTGATTCAGAAGCTGGCAATCATTAAATAGCGCAAAGGATAATTTCTGAAAACAAAGGCTTCAAAATTTTAGACTTCCACAAAGACAGAGAAACAAGTCTCTTTTGAGCAGCACCCAGCACATACACGAGCTCAAATACTGACATCTTTCCTTAGAGTATTGCAATAATGGAGACCTGGACCAAAGCTACCAGCACTGGTAAAAGGGTTCTCATGAACTGAACTTTGCTAATACCTAACACTTAAGCAACTTGAAAACTATTCAGGCCTAACAAGAATGGTCTGAAAAAAATATTTGTTTGGGGGTAAACTCTTTACTACTAAAAAATTAAATTAAAATTAAAAACAAAAATAAATTGAAGAAACCTAGAAGTTGAATTTTTAAGGTAAATCTATACCTTTTATGAACTGGAGCTGTAACAAAAATGCTGTACACGTGTAGAAAAGCTATTGTTTCACAAAGAAAATGACTTGATTAGCATTAATGCAATAGATGAGACTACAGCAGAAGAAAAGAGTCACAAATCAATGGCTATGCTTCTCAACAAATTGAATCTTCCATAGCAGCACTTTTCGTACATACATATTAGGTATAGAGATTTCAAGAAGTGAAACTGAAAATAGAGAAGGAAAAATCCTATACCTTTGCACTATAATCTTAGTATCACATTGTTACAACTGAACTGCACAAATAAAGCAGCAAACCTGTCCCTTCAAGAGTAAGAATAAATAACACCAATTGCAAGTGTGATATTACGAAAGAAATACATTTTGTCATGAAAAAAGTACATTGAAAGTTAGGATAGCAAAGCTAGACTGATCTACGCTGAATAAAATGTCTATTAAAGGCCTTTTCTAGCTAACAAAAAGCATTCCCAGTTCTCTGTTCTGGAGACAGCTGGGCCCAGCAGAACAACTCAGAAATAAATCTTAATGCAGCATCTCAACTGCTGACCTACAGCAACTTCATAAAAAAACTTTCACCAATCTCACAATGGGATAACAGGGTGTGAGGAAGCCAGGTTTACTCTAAAAATGGCCTTATCTTTACCTATTTCCACACACTGGACCACTGAAAAGGCACCATGGCCTAATAGCTGAGGAACAAAAGGGTAAAAGCAAATTTTTGTTTTTCTCACTTTGCCTTAAACAAGATTTCACATTTAATAATTAGAAAGACATTGCAAAACAATGGGAATCAAAACTGAATAGTTTGGTAGTGCCAGTAAAGTCTACTGGAAAGCCTATATCTACTCCTGTGGTGCTGTTTTTTAAAAAAGCCTCATTTTGTTTGTGAGTAAAATGAAAAGGCCAGTTATTCAAACTAGTACTGCACAGGCAGTCTCATGAAAATAGGGCTGGCCCAGCAGAGGAGTAAAAGCTTCCCTGGCAATCAGAGCCAGCCCTCCCAAACAAGGGCAATGCTCCCAGCTGGGAGTGAGGGGCACCTTGAGGATTTGGAGAGCATCCCTAGATCTAAGAGGTCACTCTTTACAGCATTCAAATTGGCATCACTACCTGTGGCCACATTTTTTGGATCTGATCCTTCCCTCAGTGATCTTGGTGTGAGTTTTAACCACATCACAGGGCAAATGTCAGGCTTTATGTGATGTTTTTGGCAGCAGATACCACTTTAAAACTCCAGCTCACATTTGGATGCTTCCATTTACATCATTTACTCTTCTGGGTGAGGATTTGACCCAAGTCACTACAAGCAAGAAACACTGGTACTGATGGGATTTTTCTCACTTGTAAATCTTTGAAAGAAATGAGGCATGCTATTTGGGCTGCCTGATGTTAGCATCTGATTTGCTTTTGGGATTTTAAGCACTGAGGTATAATTTGCACAGCCAGTGTTTATGACCAGGTGTGATTGATGTAAGTAACCATCAGTTATCTGGTGGTACCCACATATCAAGCACTGAAGGACCTAAATGGAATTAACTCCCTAACACTCGATTGTGGACATAACATTTTTGCCTGCTCCTTTATTACTTGCAAATACTATGCAGGAGGTGTATTCTAGGACTTGAAGATCTGGCCTTCAGGTTTTTGTCTTTTGTTGTTGTTGTTGTTTCTTTTCCTTCTCCCAGCTTTTATTTCTGCCTTTTTCTGTTCATGTTCAGGAGTGTTTTCCTAAGAGCAAAACTGACTTTTCAATCTTTGCTCAAGTTAGTAATTTCTATGCTGTGTTCTATTTATTTAAGTATTACTCACGGGTGGAAGACCTTGCTGATTTGGACTCCTTTTCAACAGAAGAGAAGGTACCAGACAGCAGGAATCTATTTTCCAGCACATGGCAAACACCAAACACTGTGAGGAAGAATGTGTTTACTTTGGAATATGAAAAACAACTAAATGAAATGAATAGGCATGAGGCATCCATGAGGCAACAGCAGGTGAATGTTGTTTTCTTTTCCCCTCTTTCAAAACAAAAGGATGATGTCCAGGAGAAATGAAATAATGATGTCAGATGGTGTCTCAGGAAGCTGTATGTGCCTGCTGCTGTGGCCAGCACAAAGGATGACCTGCTATACCAATGGCTTACTTTTTCCCACTGATGTTTTATTAGAAGCAGTCAGATAAAAGAAGAAAAATATCTGGAGCAAAATTTTTGATAAAATAAGGGGTTCTCTCTCTTACTTACACTATTAAACTTACTTCTTCTAAGAAAGACACAGTAGCATGCTTTGTATTTTTGATATGTATAAAATGTAAATATTTTAACCAAATTGACACAGCTGCATGGCAGAGATATGCTTGGTATGGTTACCTTGCTTGTCAGTGGATTCACAGCTTCTTTTTAATTTGTTTTCTGCAGTGCCACCATGACATCCTTTTTCATTTCCCTGGAAAGCAAAAAAGAGCCTTAGGGCTCTTAGGGATGGTCCCAGTTCCATAGAACCTGGGTTTACTTTCCTCTCCATGTGTGCCCGCTGAAAGTTGTTCTGATGGCATTTCTGTGGAGAGTTTCAGAACAATGTTACCCTATCACTACATTTGAAAGTAATTGGATCTGCCAAGGCAAGCCTCTCCAACATGCAAGCTAAAGCATACTTTATTTAATATATTTTCTTTAATTACTCTGCATGGTCAAAACTGAGTTAAAGATGCTGAAAAGTCTGTGTTCATTCCTTCAGTCCATCCACAAACAAAACTAACCATTCACTGGTGAGGATGGAATTATTCAGTGCAAATAAATTTAGTGTGTACAACAAATTCCAGCTTAAATAAATTAACAGCTTGGAAACTGATTTCCTGCTTTTCTTAAAGGCATTCTGGCACGTAAGGATTTGCTGGGCACAGCATCGTGGCTGGCGGGCAGCTAAGCCACAGACCCCTTCCAACACCTACCAGCTCTGCCAAGCTACCAGCACCTCAGCTCCTGGTGCTGGAGAATGAAAGCTGCAAATGGCAAACTGCAATCATAATTACGAACTTTCAGCACCTGCAAGTGCAAAGGGTTCAGGGGCTATACCTGTGCCCCACACCCAAGGTCAAACTGAAGGCACTGTCCCAATTTTCACCTCTGCCCATGGAAAATATCCACAAATTGGCTCATTTTCTACTTGATTAGCTGATCTGCTTCACCTGTGCATGTGTGGGGAGACAGAGAGGAAAGGAATGGCAGCCAGATCTCTGTGGAGGTAAAACTACTGAAAGCAACTTTGTCCCTAGGAGGCTCTGCACTTGCAGGCCATGCACTGCAGGCCACTGACCACCCCAGCACTAACCTGTCATCTCAGTAATTAGAAACACTCACTATCACCTTTTTGATTATGTTCTCAGTCCTCAGTATAACACTGAAAGTATTTTATTATTTTAAGAAGAAAGCTTTTTCACCAGGGAATAAGGAATCTCTGATACATTCCTATTTGCTTTTTAACCAGTAAATTGTCCCAAAGGATAACTAGCTGCCCACTTTCCTTGGAGACTTCATGTTGTCAGTGACAATTCTGTTTTGTATAGGAAGGATAATGGCTTCAGACTGACTGTGTTAGAGGCAGAAATGTTGCTGGGGACACTAGTGCAGAATGAATATGTTTGTATTTTGTGTATGCTTGGAGAAATGGCTGAAAAATAAGTGATGAATAACAAACCACCTACTCAAGTCAGCCTCTCTAGATGTATCCAACTAACTTTGAAAAGTGCAGTGTGGAAAAAAAGTTAAACACCAAATACACTTTCCAAGTGAGTCTCTCTGGTATATCTGGCTTTTTTGCATACACTAAATCATTTGGGGTTTGTTAGGCAGTATTATTTTTACTAAAATGATACTTTGCATTCCACGGCTTCCCATTTCCTGTAAAGGAAAACAGTCTTAAAATACATGGCTAAGCCACAGGAAGACAAGAACAAGCTAATGCATAGATTGGCTCCACCTGTATAAGCCAGAATTAAAAAAAAAAAAAAAAAAAAATAAAGGCAAACAAAGTAGAAGTTATGAAAGTGAAGTTAAATTAGGCAGCCTATCTTCTTAAACTTTGCAATTGTATTCAATTCCAAGTATTGAGAAGCACAATACAATTGACAATACACTGTATAGGCTTTTGAGTTCACACCTTTTATTCCTTCCACAGGCTTCCTGACTCTGAAATAACTTCTCCCAGAGAAGTGGTGTCTCTCACAAGGGTGCAGGACTGAGGGAAGCTGCTAATTGCAGGTTACCAGGCAGCTGCTCTAGGGAAGCAACATGCAGGGATATAGAACTGACCTGGTCTGGGCAGCTTTGAATAAACACTACAAGTGACCTTGCTTCACCCCAGTTTTCACGACAAGGAGGCTTTACCTCTTCTCCTGCTGACATGCATTTGTTAGTTCCTCCATGCATCACAGACTTTGTGTGGGCACAAGCAGATAGGAAGGCAGAGAAAAACTTTTTGCCAGAGTTTGTAGTCACAGGACAAGGAGCAACAGTTTTAAACTAAAAGAGAGTAAGTTTTGATTGGATATAAGGAAGAAAATTTGACAATGAGGGTGGTGAAACACTGGAGTAAATTGCCCAGAGAAACTGTGGATGCCCTATCCCTGTAAGTGTTCAAGGCCAGGCTGAATGGGGCTTTGAGCAACCTGGTCTTGTGGAAGGTGTTCCTGTCCACAGCAAGGAGTTGGACTAGATGATTTAAGGTCCCTTACAAACCAAACTATTCCATTATTCTATTTAGGATGACGGACGAAGGCCACCCTGACAATGAAACCAGTGCAGATGGCTCTCAATATTTTGGCTGTGCTTGGAGGCTCCTACTTCCCAGATGGGTAGATCAGTAACAATCCTGCCTAAAGTCAAAAATAGTGCCCTTGCAGTGCAATCTCTAATTCCCTGAAAAAACTATGGACAAAGCCACACCAACACATGAAGGAGCTAGACTAGTGAAGTGGCAAAGCCTTGAAGCCCCTCCTCACTGGGAGCCAAACTGTGGCTCCCAACACACTTGGCAGAATCTGGAGGATGTGCATCACATGATGGAGGCATGTCCAAGCCTTTCCCTGCTGTGCTCGGTGAGTCACACTTGTCACCAGCTGCTGCAGGCATCAGTTACACATGAGCAACATCTGAGAGACTGCTTCTGACTTCTGCTGCTGCTTGGGTTTATTAGTGTTGAATTGAAAGTCCTTCCAAAGCTGGAACTGGAGTATGTCAGACATCTCCTCCCCTCTGTGATAACTGAGCTCATCAATGCTGGGTTCCACACTGATAACCAGGAGAATGGTGTTTTCAGTGTTAGACTATAGGCAAGGAGAAGTCCTAGTAGAGAAACTGAGAAGCTAGAAGAATAAAAAACAAAAACAACCCAACTTGAGAACAGGCAAATCCCAGAGTACAGGAGTCTGGTTTTGTCTTGTGCCTTTGACTTTGCTGTGTCTTTTGCCTTCATTGATCAACCTTCATGGAATCAGCCTCTTGATTTTTCTGACATTTAGTGGTTATTTTCCTTGTTTGTGGCTTCTTACACATAGTTTCCAGTTCTGAACTTCTCAAGCACAGCATCTCAGAAATCTTTTTTAATGTCAGTTGCAATTTCTTCTTTCTTGACCATTCTCTTCCAGGTTTCCTTACTCACTGCTTTTGCCCATGCCCCAGGATGACAAGAATCTGCAGTGTTCTCATTTCCCTTCTCTCAGATACTCATTTATGAGGGATCTATCTAGGTGGTAAAATTTTTTCACATAACAGCAAGATAAAAATGTAGCACTATGTTTTCAGAAAGCTGTGAGTGTAACAAAAAGGATTCCATATCAATTGAACCTGCAGAGCGGTAGATTCCATGAGGTCTCCAAGCCTTGCATTGTGAGGACAGTTACCTTGGTAACTGCTGTGCTGGGACTGCAGCTTGCACCAGGGGTGAGGAGAACAGCTGGAATCCCTGGAAACACGTGAAACCCAGAAAGCAAAGCAGCACGACAACTCTGTTTAATCCAGTGTCCTCAAAGTCAGTGAGGAATATGAAAAACCAGCTGGCTTTGGATCAGGCCCCTGGTACCTTCCTGTTGGTTTATAAGAAACAATGAGGGCCAAGTGGTTACATGAAACCCATCATTCTTGGTGGGGATCTATACACAAGAAACAGAGCTGCACACAGATATGCGTGTGTGTGTGTGTGTGTGTGTGAAAGTACCATTCTACCATGGGAAATTAGCTTAAACTGTTGCTTTTTCTAACAGAATTATAACCAGAAGGTTTTTTAAACTTCAAATATTTATACGAACAGGAGTACTGTACTATATCAATCAAACACTTGTGGACTGAAGACACATTGAAACCTATGTACCTGCTCTCTCAGAGAGCTCTGTGAGCTGCTTAGAGCTAGTTTATGTTTAAAAAAAAAATCCCTAGCCCAAATGACAGTACCAGAGCTTGCTAGTTCTCTGTTTACACTATGTGAACTTAAGTTACCAACACGACAGGAGAGGATGTATATTTTAGATAACACAATCTGGTTTCTATCTTTTGTATTTTTAGGTTTTAATCCTATCAGTCCCTTAGCCAAGCAACTGAGTATCAGATTTAACTATTGTTGTATAGAGGGAAAAATCCAAGGTTATCTTTAAAAAACAATAGGTTTTATTTTTTTAAATATAGCATATATTTTTTTAAAAAGTTAAACTTAATAATTCCCCTTGGAAACTGAGTCAAATTGCTCAGACTCCTCTTTTAGTTCATGAACTTAGCAGTGATAAAACAAAAGGAAATGGATTTGCAGAATTTTTGATTCTGGTGCACGCCTTTCATGACAGAAATAGACTCTGAGAACTGCCTTCTGCAGGCATTATTTCTGAACGATTTCCATAACATTTCAAGTAAAACATCCATTTTTCCTCTGCCTGCCTTGTAAACACCAATCTGAGAGTCAAGCCAGATACTCTGCTCTTTCCATGCAGTCACAGAGCCCAGCCCCACACCCAGAGCAGTTCCAGCAGCTAGTGGACCTCCTGGGAACATCTGTGCTGCATGAACTGACCACCTTCATTTTCTACTCAGTTACTACTGCCTCACCTCACTCTCCTGCTCCCTGAAATAACATTTCAAGCTAAGAAGTCTACTTCTGCTCTAGTGAGAAAAAAATGGGGCCTTGGAAGTTTTATTAGCATCAAACAAGGTAGCTGGACAATGATGCTGGAGTTGAGGGGGAATATTTTACAATCACCTGACTGCTGTCCCAGGAGAATAGACTGGTCTTCACAATGACCTTACCCAGCTATGCCTGAGGTTCAGGAAATGGCTGTGTCCCAGTAGTTTGTCCAAACCCTCCCTCACTGTTACGTCCATATCTGTTGTGATAACCATATCTGCCTGCACAGGATGAGCAGGGATGCCTTGGTCAAAGAAGTTTAGTGTCAAAATAAATGTGTAGGTCAGGGTATCGTGCAAGTTGATTTCTACTAAAGCAAGCAAAGCCAGGACACAACAGGAGCCAAAACTCTGGTTAAAATAAAGTTTTGCCTGAGTAAGGTTTGTAGCTCAGGTCTTTAATACAAACCGAATCAAGAAAAATATGTTTGACTCAGCACCAGGCTAGCTATTTTAAAAGCTTTGAACAACACCTCTGATGTGAGTGACCTTGAAGAAATTTTGAATTCCTACCGTGGCTTTGCAGGGTGGTTTCCTAGGAAATTTATAGCAGTGGTAGCAAAAGCAGCAAAAGCAATTCAGATAAGCAAATAAGTAGATACAGACCTGCCTTTTTCAGAGGGAGGAAAATGTAGAGCCAGAGAAAAAATGGAAGAATTCTGTGTTACCTAAATTATAGTACTTATTAACAGATAAAGTATCATTAACACATTATTAATTCCTGAGGGACAATAAAGTGTAACTATTGTTATATATCATAACTATAATGTATAATAATAAACATAGCAGCTTTTACCGATGGGCTTCAACTTGCCACAAAGACAGACAAAGTAACCAGCTGCTTTTTATTCTCTCCCTCTGCAAGCACATGCTTGTAAGCTTTCTCCATTTCCCACAGTGATGCAGGCTGCTGCCCTCCCTCCTGGCCACTACAGCCACTCACTCTCCTCCCCAGCTGCACCACTCCTGCCACCACAAGTTTGGGTTTCTCTGATCCTGCTGCTCACCCCTCACCTCAGAGCTCTGTTAATAAAGTCCCCAGTATACCACCTTAATAACCTTTTGGTGTCTTAAATGGTGTCTTAAACATACCTTTCTAAAAAGAAGAGCAAAGAAATATTCAGTGTTGATTCCACCTCCAAAGCAATTTTGGGAAAAGTATCTGCAAACACTGGCAATGTCCACTTAATGGGTTTCTTTTTGGACTCATTACCACAGAAGCATTTCCTCCAGCTACTCCTGCATGAGCATGTCAAATTCTGGTAATGCCTTAGAAACTGCAGGAATGTTTCTGAAGGTTTGCTTCACCCCTGTCTCCATCCTCTTCCTCCTGCAGCCACCCCCGGTGCCCTGTGAGCCGCGGCACCCGTGGCCCCAGTGCCAGGGATCCCCGATGGTCTGATAGGCAGTGCAGGAAGCCCTGAGGGAGGCTGAGTTCACACTGATTCTGGAGCTTCTGGACATTTCAGATAATCTCACCACAAGCTCGAGCTGATTCTTCTTTGGTGGTGGTGGTGCTCAGCAGTCCCCATTGCTCAGCTGCTGTCAGCTCTGTTACTTGATTTGCAGGGTGATTTACGAGCTTTGTTCTGTTCAGCATGAGGAGCATGATTGATAAAAGGGTGGGGTCAAGGGTCTTTTAAAGAGACAGATGATTATAGCCCTGTGACAAAAGTCTGAAGACTTTTGAAGACTGAGGTTTCATATGTCATCCTAGGAACACATTGACCTACTCATCAAGAGATGCTGTCAAAAAAAATTAACTACCTGATGCTTTTCCTTGTTCAGTGCTGTAAACATTTCATATTCATGTTTCATATTTTCCTGTGACCACATGTTATACCTCCTTAGCACAAATGAACAGCACTTGTTGCATCCACAGCTACAGGGCCTCAAAGCTTTTTCAAAGGATGATATTTTGGCTGATCTTCAAAATCCTCTGAGTACAGGATCTGTCTGTGGCATCCTTTAGTTTAATACATCAAATGTGATGTAAGAGGCAAAGGCACTGACTGGAAATTGGAAACACAAATATCTGAGTGCCCCATTTCCCTTTTTAAGGAGGTTTAAACACCTCTTCATTTCTGCAAAGGTTTAGGGACCTCATCACCTCTCTGCAAAACCTGAATGTGGCAGCATGCCTGCCGTGGGATGGTGTACTGGCCTTAGAGAGGGCCATCTTCTGGGCAGGCTCAGCTCAAGCCCTACAACAGGGGAGCAAAGGGGCTCCTCTTCAGTGTACTTTACATTTTAAAACTGACTTTTGTGTGCACTGGGTGCCATGGCCTCTCCCCTGGCTGCAGCAGGGCCTGAGGGCCAGCACATCCCTGACACCATGCTCAGGGCAGTGACCAAAGCCAAGCCGGACATCTTTGAGTGCAGGTGTGCCCAAGACATGGGAAGGAGGAAGTCAGAAGAAATGCCTAAGACACAGGTATATTGAAATTCAGATACAGAGGGGGTTTAAAAAAGGAGGAAAGCAAGAGAGATGAATCATTAAATGAATAGCAGCACAAGCAGTCTCTCTTTTCATACCCCGCTTACAAAACAGTGTGATTTTCTAATGAGAGATCATGGGACAGACCAGAGGCAAGCCAACAAGAGACTTACATAATAAGTTTACATTAAAGGACGAGATGCCAAAACACCCCGTAACAAGGATACTAGAGAACAGTTTTAATAACATATTCCAAACTTCCTGAGGTTGTTTATACCTTACTTCAGACTGATGAAATACTTTTTCTTACATGTGGACTGATGTGAAATACTTTTCAACTACTGCTAAAAGATCTGGGTGTAGAACACATACATTCTCAGCTAAGAAGATTGCTTAAGCACCTCAAGAAAAAAGCCAGTCACCTAATTACAAGATTCAGGGTATATTCCAAAGCATTTCCTTCTATAAATTAACATCTCAAACAAGAGATTAACTGTTACTTTTTGAGTCATTTTATGGTATATTTGTTCTTCTGCAACTTTTTCTTCCTCAGACATTAGAAGTGCTCTGGAGATCAATGAAGACCTGTGAAACGTCACATAAAAATAATTAGTCTGACCAGAAAGAGGGACAGATTCAATTCTGCACCTAGATGTATCCTCATGCAAACCCCACTGGCAGTGGCACGAAGTTCAGGAGTTACAACCAATAAACAGACCCAAAGTCATTAAAATCGAAACTAGTTACAAATGAATGACTTGTTTGGTAAGCCATATGAAAAAAGATGGTGTTTTCAGTACAGATCCTAGAAGACAGATGTCCACATTTCAGAAATTACTTCCAAACTGGTGCTACTTGGCACTCTCAGAAGAGAGAAAAAAAGATTTGAAAGAACACTTTTCATCTAAAAACGTATTTGTGTCTGAATTATATTTACCTACTATGGCCTGTGAAATTTTGAAGGAAAGAATCAGTTCTGCAGGTGTGTTGTTGATTGAGGCAGCCTTTAGACCTCAGAAATACTTGAATGCATCTCACGTGAACTGATAAAAGCCAAAAGAGAATGCAACTAGCCTTGGTTCTAATTTTTCTACAGAATGCTACAACCCTTTACCCCAGCATCTCTCCACTTCTTTACTGCTCTTCTGATTAACTGAATTTCCCCAAAGTTGCCAGGTGAGGATGCTAGTACAAAGGATTTAAAATGTCCCCTGCAGGCTCAGGCTTCTTTAGCACTTCTCATGGTTCTTTGCACAGCTCAGAGACTGGAGAAGTTTCCACACCCAAAGGGCAACTCCACAGAGGCTGAGGCTTGGCACATATTCAGAGTGAAGGAAAACCCAGTTCTGCTCTCCTTTCCTCTGTACAAGGAGATTCATAACTGCATCCCCTCCCCAGGAGACTGTCTTATCCTTGCAAACTGTTACACAGCACTGAAAGGCTTTAGCTGCCTCTCCCCTTGGTGTGGTCTCACTTTGCACATTACACTGAATGTGAATTGCTCCAGAGGGAGCATTACAGTGCAGTGATTGGGGCACCCAGGTGGGAGCTGGGACACAGAGGACCATCAGCACTAATAAATATTTCATCTTTGTATGCAAAGTGTAACAGCTTCATGGAGGGAGATTGCACCTGCCAGCTCTGCTCAGCCCAGAGCCTGCTCAGCAAGGGCTGCAGGAAGAGGAGGCTTGAAGCAGATGGCAAAGTTGAACTTGGATCACCCAAACCATAAGCATGTGCTTTAGTCAATCTGTACATTCAGCCCAATTAGTGAATAGCGCCAGATCTGCCAAAGCCACATTTTTCTCATGCTAAATGATTGATCAAAACAAAAGAAAACATCTCACCCAGGCTCACCAGTCAGTCTTGCTGCTGATCACGGCCCCACAGGCAGTGCCAGTGTTTCACAACAGTCGCTTTCTTCAGCTGTCAGTGTGCATCCTTTAGACATCAGCAGGAAATAAAGCACAAAACTGGAGACAGGAAATTGTTTAATGATAGAAATTGGCAAAGACAGGTGTAATCCTCAAGCTACATTTAGCTCATTTTAGGAAATACGCAGGTATCATTTTGACAGCACGCTTTAGAAAAAAAAAGTAGAGATTTACATGGTAAGATGTGCACTTCTCAGAGGACCTAGCCCTCATTCTGTTGGTAAATTGACCACCAGTCATAGCTGGGATGTGAGTTTTTGTGAAAGCAGCTAGAAAAGGACATTTTTAATTCAGCTTTTAGTGCCTGTTAATGCTGTTGTTGAATGATAGCTATGGTGCGATACAGATTGAAGGAAGTCTGTTAGTACCTGCCCTTGGTTTCACAGGCTCTCTATAAACACCACATTTGTCTCTGATATTGGCCTTTCCTCATCTATAGCTGCTCCTTTGCAGCAAACTTTGAGCCAGGTTTAACTTCGGTTCATTTAATCTCTAGCACTCTCCCTGGCTGTGGAATTGTCTCTGCTCTTTTCCTGCCTCTTCTCATTAGCCCAAGACACTCAGCTTTTCTTCTCAGTTCTCCATTTCTCAGTAATTTATTTTCCAAGAAGCAAAAAGTGAAAATAGTTATACATCGAAAACCCCAGGAAATACCAAATTAAAACCAGGGTGCTGATTTGTGGCCTGAGAAGACTCCAGGGTCACAGTCCTCTACTGCTCCTCATTGTGACCAAGAAGCCTCCTTGACAGCTTCGATGCACACAGAGAGCACAGCTGTAGGAAAAAAAAGGACAAACATCACCCCTCTCCAGCTGTGCCTTCACATACACAGACAAATCCTGCTAGGAAATGACAAGGAGCAGCTAAAGGAAATGGACTTCAGAGATACAAAATGCTCATCACTGCCTCACTTGGAATGGATGAGATGAAGGAGGAAGTGTCAAATCCAAACCAGACCCTGCACGTACACCTGTGATTGTGTACACACGGCCATCTGAACCTGCAGAAGATGAAAAGCAGATGAACAACTCAATTTGATAAGGGAACATAGCTATTTATGTTATTACATGCTAAGGACTGCACATAGGACAGAGCATAAACCTGACTTTTTGGAAATGGGAGAGATAGAAATTCATCATGGCTTTCTTACAGTTTTGCTTTATGGGTGTGAAAATCTGAGACTGGAGGCAGTTCCTGAATATCCTATTCAGTATAGATCCTGAACTTACTTTCAGCTTTATTCAGATTGCTGCTAGTTATTGAAGCTTAACAGGCAAATTCTAGAACTATTTAGCATCAGATTCTGGGATTCTCATTTTTTAAAGTTACTTGCAACTTGAAAAAGACAAGAGAAAAGATTTATTTTTTTTTCCCTGAAAAAGCATGTAACCGGGTACATAACTCTACTTAATCAGCTCAATAGTAGTGGTTTTCTCACAGAGTGAATTTCTGGAGAAGTCCTGTAATCTGTGAGTTCCCGTGGACTTCTCACAGGAGAGTGGGACTGGTGATGGGCTGTGGAGTCCCTGGAACCCTTCAGGGCAACCCCCTGGAAAGAAACACCACAGAGTTTCCCTGCCTGGACTGAAAGAAAGGGCCTTCCCCATGGCGCTTTGCATGGGTGTGCCCCAGTCTCTCCCCTCCCAGTGCCCCTGGTTCTCCTGGTTTCTCCTTTCCTTGTTTCCCTATTGCTGGTGGCATCTCGGGTGGCCAGCCCCGTTCTTCCTACAGGTCACTGACCTCTGCCCTGCCCCTTGTACTGCCCCTGTGCCTGCAGGTCATTGGCCACTGACCCCATACTTAGGTCTGTGCACAGCACATGGCCAGGTCCTTGTTCTTGATCTCTCCTTCAGTGTCTGAAATAAACCTTGCTGGAACCGAATCATACAAAGGCCCTTCTTGCCTCTCTTTGCTGAGCCTACCAGTGGCGTGTGTGGATGTGTGAGCTTCTGTCTGAATCCCTCCCAAGTGGCTTTTCCACTGGATATGCTTATTGGTATATAGATAGCAGTACACATAAAAAGCACACTGTTACAATGGGCTGTATCAGATTCCTTTGCCATTCCTTTGCCTTTGTCTTTGTGATGGATGGTGAAGTCCCAGCTACTGCAATTACAGATGTTCACTTTCATTTGTGCATTGCTAACTCACATCATTAAAGATAAACTACATCATGTGAAACAAGCACAAACTTGAAAGTCACCAAGTGGAACTGAAAGAACCCAATATGTTTTGTCTTGATTTTAAACCCTGCCTTGGAGGACCAGCTTATGACTCCTGTTTTTTGGTGAAGTAGTGCTTCAGGGTTTTTTTCTTGAGCACCATAATTTTGCCTCCTGGGCATCAATCAGGGTTAGTAAGGTCAGCCAGCAAGGAGCAGATTGCCCACTATGTAATCAAGACAGACTTTGAGTCAAAATCTTTCTATGCCAGTAGGAATATTTCTAGACTTGTACTAGAAGATGAATAGGGATAAAACAGCATATGAGGACTTTTTTAATAAGTCTTTGATAATATTTTGGAAGCAGAGATGAAAATGTGCCTTCGTTTACAAACGATTGAAGAGTCATGGATTGAAGAACTGGAGAGGATATTGGGACACTGGTGCATATTGTCGATTTATCAGTTTGATAATATGGTTTCTCTGCTTTGTTTGTCTCTTCTCCAATTGGCACATCTTGCATCAAAATACATATTTTTAAAGGTACAATCCTACTGAGTTCCTGCACAGTTACTGACATGTACGGCCCTTCAAAATCTGTAGGTTTTAAACCCAAGGCCAACATGTGATTCAAAGTATTGCAGTGAGCGTGGAGCAAAGTACCACAGTGAGCACGGAGCAAAGCATTTGTGTCCTCCAGAGCAATGCTCAGACAAATGACTCACAGCACCTGCAGGGAGGGAAGAAGGAGTCAGACTGATTTTCCAAAGTACTGACCACAGATATATCATGGGGGTGATGTGGCCTTAAGGGAGAGGAAGGACAGGAAAGGGCAATAGCGTTGTTAGTTTGTGACTTCCATAATTATAATGTTTGCAGAATTAGGAGGGAGGAGGAGGGAGGGAGGAAAGCAGGAAAGACAAGTATTTATCAGTTGCCACTTCCTGCTTGTTGTGTGCTGAAGAATATTTCTGCTAATTTCTTTGCTAAAAGAGCTGAGCTTGCTGAAACCTGAAGTGGGGGGATTATATTGGGACAGGACATGGGCAAGCCTACACACTGCCCAGGTAGCCCCTGCTCCTCCAGCTCTCCTAGGACCTTCTCATTACCTAACATCCTTTGCCTTCATTACTCCATCCAAAACAATAACTGTGTTTTCATGTGAAATGTTCTCTGCTGAGAAACCCTTTTGAGCAGATATATAACTTTACATTCACATATTTAGCAAAATTTATTATACAGAATTACTGACAAATAAGATGACATCCAAAGGTTGGTAAGTTGAAACTGCATTTCAACAAACCATTTTTGATGTAGTCATGACAATGTAATGAAAAGTTTGAAAGATGTACAATTTCTGTAATAAATGAATATTCACTTTTGTTCTGAAGTATTAGTACTTGTGTCTAGACTTTGAGTGCCCCCAATCACAGAGCTACTAAAGCCAGAAGAATTCAGATGGTTAGCAAAAGTGGTATGTCTTCAAGATGTGCCTGCTGTACTAAAAAGATTTGATCTCAGCCTAGGCTGTGGGTCATATGAGATAGATAATAATTGATCTCATTATTTATTTTATTTATTGCTATTTTTAAATGGTTTATACATTTTTAAATTATTTTGCTATCTTCTTTTTTCCAGATACATTAAAAAATGAGGAACTCGCAAACATTCCCAATATTTGGAGTGCTTGTCTATTCAAAGAGAGAAGGTAGAGTTAAATATATATAAATATAGACAATCCAATCTCATGACATTGCATCAGGTTCAACAATATAATGGTATAAAAATAATAGCCTGAAAGTATTTTAGCTGCTGCATGGCTACTTGATTTAAACTCTAGGTAAAATGAAGAATGGGTGATTCGGGGAGTTGGCAGGAGGATCAGTTGTCAGCTGTTCACATCTAGCCCAGGCTGCCAACAGCAGTAGCAGTAGGAATGGAACTATCACTTCCATTACCTTCTGGCTGCTGTTTGACTGGAGTAAAATCAGACAGTGGCCCTTTGTTTTAGGTTGTCCATCCCCCTGTTCTCTAGACAGTGCCAAAAGAGGTCTCAAACCTCCCTAGAAGACTCCCTAGAAGAGAGGTGTTAATGCACAAAACTCTGCAAGGAGGGCTCAAGTGATGGTAAGCACATCTAGAATTAAGAAACTTCAAGCCAGAATCACAACATCCTCTGAGCCCTAAAGGAGCCTCCTTCAATGCAGTAGCTTCTTTTAAGGTTTTGTGAAGGTGTCCTGGTGATAACTTCAAGGCTAAATCGTTCATTGTCCCTCTTGGTGATCCAGGAGTGTCACACTTTTGACTTACTGGTCTTGATAAGTCTTGCCCAATGCTCCTGTGGGAAGGAGAACAGAGGTGCTTTGTCCTGGGCAAGGTGACAGGGTTTAATCCCTGCTAGCACTCTAGGGTGTGCCATATTATGATGTTTATCCTGTCTAATGCTTACATGGTATGGCTCCCTCTCCTACCGCCTACAACTGTACAGGGGTTCTTTTATCTCCCTCACCTGCAGAAGATCCTGTCATAGGAGAGCTCCTGGAACAGAGCTACTGTTCCCCACACACCATGAGTCCAACAGGTCTCAGCAGTAGGGACAGCAGTATGTGTGTGGCTGAGGGACCTCATCAGAAGCCTGGGCACAGCATGATAGACAGGCTGCTGGAATCAGATATATAGTATTGGAGAGAGAAGACAGGGAGGCAGGTTTGCCATGAGCTCCATCACCACTGCTCAGCAGACATGTGAGAAAATTCTTCTTTTCTACTGACTCAGTACTCTCATGAGCCTCCTGCTCCCTCCCTGGTGAGGGAGAAGATAACCTGTTCAGTATCGTGACAAAATTCAGTGCTGACACGGCAGAGCTCCCCTGGCTGAGATGGTCTCAGGGTTAATATGTGGCAGGCTGGCAATGTCTTTTACGAGCCCCGTCCACATGGCTGGCAAAACCCAGGCAGCAGTGGTGGCATCTCTGAGCGGTGTGAAGTTGTAAGGTTGTGGCGGGGCTCAGAGCCCTCTTTCACATTACTCCTGAGCCCTAAAGGTGAGGTGCCTGTGGGCAGGGAGCAGCTGGCAGGCAGACGTGTGCCCACATACAAGCGCCACTGCGCTCTGCTCGCATGTTTGAGCCCTTGTGTCAGGGACCCTCTCAGAAAAGGAAGCTCTCACTGGCTCCCAGAGCTGACTGCCACAGGGCAGAGCAGGGGAACAAAATGCATCTTTCGTGCCTGGATATCCCTTATTCACAGTCTGCGCAGCGACTCAGCAGACACAACTCTCCTCTATCCTCTCCCAGCATTTATTCGGAACTTCAGGAGGGAGAAGGTAAAAGTGAATTTCAAGCAGGTCAAAAAAACCCAATAGCTTGATTTTTAGTCCATAGCAAAAATGGAATTTTCAGGAAAAAAATCTGAATACCAAAATATTCAAGCCAAAAAATAAAGTTTTTAATTTTTGGCAGTTCAGGACAGGTTTGGGCTGCTCAGTTTCTGACAGTAAAGCAACATATATTCGCACCATTTTTTTCATCTTCTCTTACAGTATGCTGACATTTTCAAATGCATTTTCTCTTGAAATGCAGTTTGTCTTGAACATTTTCAACAACGCTTTTTCACGGTGTTTAGTTCTCAGGGTTTCTCACAGCCAGAGGAACAGCCGAGGATCCAGGGAGGAGCCATGGAAATGCATTAGCTATGCCAGCTCTCAAGAGCAGCTTGAAGTGGCACTGGACCCCTTCAATTCTGCCCCTCGGCAGCATCTGGTGTTGTCCAAGTTTGAAGTGAGGCAGAGATGCAGCAGAGCTCCCAGCCCACCTCTGGAGGGAAGCTGAAAAGAGAGAAAAGAGCCAAGTCAAAGGAGAAAAGAGCCAAGTCAAATGCACCTTTGACCAAATGGTGCAGTCTTAGCAAGACAGCAGAAAAAACAGTCTGTGTCATGCCCCAGCATTGTTTCACTACTTGTGCCAAGCCTTATAGCCAAGAGAGAGCATCTCCTGACCAGCCCACAGTAAGAGAAGCACGGACAGTCCGCTGTTCTTGCAACCAAAGGCAGTGTCAAAGCCTTCATGTTGCTACATTGCACTATAGCTGGAAATGCTGTGGAGGGTCCTCTATACATTTCTGCATTTGCATACATAAAAACCAAGTGCAAGCAGCTCTGACCCAGGAGGGTTGGCAGTGGTGTCCCTCCTGCTCTTCACAGAGCAATCTCTCTGAGCCAACCAACAGGGAGACACAGCTCAAAGAAGAATGGGAAGGTCTTCTGACAGAGTGGGAAAACACATTTAACTAAATTCACCTGCATGTTTTTACTGAATAGAAGTGTTATGCCATTGTTCTTTCCTACAGGCATCTTTTCCCCTTCAGGCCAGTCCACTTCCACTTTCCTCTTCATATGCAGTGCATCAGAGTGTTGCACACACATAACCAGAACTGCCACAGGCAGACAGCAGGAACTACACTAAAAACAATTAAAATATGCTGATGAAATCCCACCTCCCTGCTCATCCAGCCCATCAGACTAGAAATGATGGGGTTTCTGAGCTCCTCTGAGCAAACAGTGTGAAAATATAAGTCTTGGTTTGGTGCATGCCCAGAGTGTTGAACTAATAACACTTGTCTCATATGTAAGCAGCTGCAAAACCTGATATTTGCACAAGGATTCACAGAGATGAGAAAAGCCTTTTTTTTTTTTTTTTTACTTTTTTTTTTTTTTACTTTTTTTTTTCTTTTTTTTTTCTTTTTTTTCTCCAGATGGCAGGTTCTGGTTCAAATGGGAATTAATTTGGGAAAACCCTCTGGTTTGTATCTTACAGCATGCCAGGTTAAATAACTGAAGTAGACTCTATTTTTTTGTATAATTGAAGATCAGCTTTAGAGCATTGGCATCATTCCCACATCAGTATAGCAGCATTTTTACCTACCAAAGCACCCATCATTTTGAATATCAAATAGATTGTGAAAAAAGTAGAACTCTACCTTAAAAGCACTCAATCAATGAGATCACAAATGCACTTGGTATAAATGCAATCACACCTATATATGCTTGCTGGCGGGAGCCACTTTTTTGCAGAGCTGTCTCTGGGAACCCACACATGCTTGGCTTACCTTGTCTAAGGTGGCTGCAATTCCAAGCTTAGAGCTGCCTATAAATAGACTTTCCTTAGACTTGGGTATCAGCTGGCACATGCTTCTACTGGCAACACAAGGGCTGTTGTCTCAGCCACCCAGAAGTAATATGTGAAAGATGGCTTTAATGAGGCCAATTAGTAAAGCTGGAAAACACAACTGAGGTTTTAGCTACCCAAGCCCTACCTCAAGGGCTTGAGGACCTGGTGTGTTTCTTCTCATTTTTATCAGATTTATCAGGTTCTAATGAATTACATCCCCCTCCTTACAAAGCTGGCATCACTTTTATGGAGCAATGATGAAGCAGGCAATACCCCTGCTGGCAGAACGCAGCAGAGCTAATGGCAGGGTGGATACAGCAAAGTCTGATACATCAGATTGCTGCAGGGAATAGCTTGCAAACTCGAGCTAACCTCCAACTCCTGTGCCTTCTGGGGGTTACATTTTGAGGGTTTTGGTACAAACATTAGGCTGGTCCCAACTATTTTTTTGAGTCTTATGA
This sequence comes from Phylloscopus collybita, assembly GCA_027886175.1. Classification (NCBI taxonomy): domain Eukaryota; kingdom Metazoa; phylum Chordata; class Aves; order Passeriformes; family Phylloscopidae; genus Phylloscopus; species Phylloscopus collybita. Next base: position 25,566,817 of record JAJNNQ010000009.1, on the reverse strand, counting down.
AGGCACATGAACCTGGCCTGCAGCTCAGCATTGCTTTTAGCTCCCCATCTAGCACCAGCACAACACTAAAGCAACAAAAGAATGGATGCAGAGAAGCAGACACTGTCTCAGGTGATATTAGGCTATCTAAGGTCTCACTTCTTGCCTCATTTCAAATCATATTTTATTTTAAATCCCTCTCTCTCCACAAGAGGTAAGTTTTTTGAGGCAAAAGGCAGAGTGCCCTCCAGCACTATCAGGGATAGCAAGGCAGTTGCCAGTCTCACCCTGTAAAAAACTACAGTTATCACAATAGGTTCAAAGTTCTTCCAAACAAAACAGCTGGAGCTGATAGACACTGTGTGTTCTTCGTATTGCTTTAAGAGCTCCAGCTGTTCTTCCTCTGCAATGGCAATACATCTGTGTTGCTGTGCAAGCAAAAACAGAAAGGCTGAGAAAAAAACAATTTCACATATTTTTGTCTGTTGCTTCCATCTTGTGGCCAACTTGGAAAAGAGAAATTTGGGTCTTTATTTCAGTGAGGTTTTTATTAACAAATGAAATGAAATGCTGGAATTTTTAGAGGTGGTTCTAATCCTTACCTCCAGTTGTTTGGATGAGAATAAATTGGGGTTGGAAGTTAGGTTTTCCCTTTGAAAGGCATTGAACATCAATGCCAGCAGAGAAAGGGGCTGGTGCCTCCTCTGCCACCCACTCTGTTTTGGTCTCATTCAAGCTGCTGTGCCAAGGGGTGCAGGACAGAGATGGGGTCAGGAGCACAAGCCCATGAGCGCTGAACCCAACCGCTCACCTTGCTGTAGGCAGCAGTGATGGGACTGTGGCAGAGTATGGACTCTGCTTCAGCTGCTGGTTTCATGAGCGAGTTCACATCCATGAGGTGACCTTCTCTCTTCTTTGTTTTGGAGCCTACAAAGTCTTTTCTTTGTTTCCTTTTCATTTTTCCTGAGGATCATGCCAACACACAGATGCCATACCACACAACTTCTAACAATGGGGATAAGTTGATGGGACACAGCGATCTTGCTGAGACAGTTGCAAAGGCACCATGCCTCAGATTTCCAGAGCCATGGGGAGCATCTCAAGGTGGCTGGATAACTTCTTTCTGGCTCATGAACCTGCTGCTTTTCGCACCACTTATAGCACTACAGAAGCTTAGCCAAAAATCTTTCAACCTGCATAACCTAAAGCCATTCTCTTCCTATCCTCCTGGCCAGAAGCCTGCCCTGCCCTGCTCCTGGCACTGTGCTGCTCTCTCACAGCTCCTCTTTCCTGGGCAGACTGCCTCTGCCACGTGCCATTGCATGCCCTCAGCACATTTCCAGCCAAATACTTGCTGAGGCCCTGAGACAGGGACCACAATGATGTGTGGATCTCATGTTGGACCCCCAGCCTGGTGGAGCAAGAATTTTGCCCAAAATGGGTTTACATCAGCAAGAGGTGAGAAACTCACTATCCATGTTCCCCAGCACGGACAGATATGCTCACAGGCACACACAGCCATGCCTTGTGCTTGGGAGAATGCTCTGTACCCAGGCTCTTGCACAGAGAGAGATTTCAGAGCCCCCACCCTTTACCCCACACAGCAGAAATAACGAGTCCATTCGTCCTTATGTCTCACACAGCTGCTGAGCCTCCAGAAGAGCAGGTGCACAGCTGAGCAGGATGTAAGGGCACAAGCACTTCCAGGACTCCTTCCTGTCCCCGTGTTGACAGGAAGTGGTGTGTGTCTGTGCAGTGTTACGGGATAAAGACTCCTTTCAGCAAGGGCACACAAAGGAGAGACAACCTACTGTAACTCTTATCTAAGACAAGGGCCCAGGATGCTGCACCCCATTTGAATGAGGAGGGGGAGATGTTAGATGGAGAGTTCATCTCCCAGCAATTTCTCAGCAAGAACAGTGACCACCCCAAGGACAGAAGGTTGCTAACTTACCCATCCACATGGCATTCCCACAGCCAGCCTTGCCTGGCTCCCACTGGAAAACCAAGACAGGCTTTTGTGCAGGAAGTGCAGCTGTCAAGTTTAACTCTGATTTCAGGTGGAAATCCTGCAAATCTTCTCAAATTCACATTCAGTTACCTACACTGTAAATTTGATTACTGTGGGAACACAGAACTATACTAAAAATCTGGTTTGATTCACAAAGGAGGGGAGTTCAGCACAAGTTCAAAAACCCCTTTTGCCAGGGGCCTTTCCCGAGTGTGTGCAGACCAGCAGGCATCAACCCCCCAGCACACAAGGTGCCAAGGCCAAGGGTTTTATCTTGTGCAGGGAGCCCAGCGCCCACCCACTCACCCACCCAGTGCTGCAGTGCCATACCTGCTGTGTTTTGGGAGATAATATGACTCCCCACAGATGTCACTTGGTATCCTGGTCACTTGCTGCCAGCACTTCTCACTATGCCCACTGGAAGGGCTCGGAGACATGCTTGTCATTACTGCCTGATGGCTTTGTAGAGAACTCAGAGACTTCTTGAGAGGAAAAATCCCTGAGCAAGACTAATTCTTTATAACCATCTTTCAATAAGTGAGTATAGACCCCTCACATATCCTTAAATTATATATCATTTATTGAAATATAGAGATCTTAATTTACAAGATTTTTTCAAAGACAAAATATCAACAGGGGCATTTTTGAAATACATTTTGTGCCTACCATCACTTTGCTCTTCTTCAAACATTTCACAACAGCCATCATTTTGGAAACACTTCCTTTTTTATTATTCTAAAATATAGCTTTTGGACATTCAAAGTGCAACAGTTAACGTGCCTGTGGAATATATCACAGTAAAAAACATATAAACAAAGGCAGTGATATAGCTGTCATAAATGTTTTGGCAGTATTCTAGAAGTCTATATAAAAATACTTATATACATATTGATGTATAACATCATCATATCTCACGTCCTTCATCATGTAATAGGACCATTTTGTACAAGTTGCAGACCACGCTGTAAGGAATTGGTTGGCCATTCCAAATCAAAAGCTGCATTTCATAGGATAACACTGATTGTCGTTATACAATTACTGTAGCAAAAGGTTTGGGAATATCTTTTCCAGTGGCTTCTCAAAAAGTAAGCCATTAAAAAAAAAAAAGTCTGTAATACTGATAATATTGTGAAACTAAACAATTCATCTTCTCACACTTCTCCCTCTCAAGTAAATCTTCTCTCTTCTTCTCCTTTTCATTCCAGTTTCCAGGCCAGCTTGTATGATTCCAAGCCTGTGGTGAGCTGGGTTTGGCTAGACCCCTGCCACAGATGCAATTGATCTGCACAATACTCATGACAAGATGTAGAATTAACATTACTGTGTACCAGAAAGTGAGCCAGCTCTGGTTCACTGTTTGAGTCTAGCCTGAGATGCACTGTGAGATACAGAATGAGGCTGGTGAGGAGAAGGCAAATCTGCATGAAAATATCCTTAGATTCCAGTAACTGATATAATAAAACATTCTGGGGCTGATTTTCAAACCCTGAAGAACACTAGGCCATGTGCAAAAATGCAGGTGAAATTGCTTGCCTAATTTGGAAATGTAGTTGTAAAGACTACACATGCAAATTAAGGCACATGTCATCTCAAGTGGCCATTCAGATATCTGGGATATCCATAGGCAATTTGTGTTTCCTCAATTCATAGTTCATAACTGGAGGGAGATTTCACACCATCTCATCTGTCCTGGCTATACCAAGAGTCTTTGTTTCACAGTTGTCCCCATACAGAGCTCAATGACATGTTTGACAAAAGCATGGTCCCAGGAAGACACTTCTTGATCTGTCGAATGCAAAAAGTAGAGAATGCACCATCATTCACCATTCCTTATGATTGTCAGCTTCCATCGGGGTTGAAAATGTGGGGGGTTGTTTTCACATTTGCTGTGATCTTGTGCATGCTCTCAGCAAGGTGACAGCTTGAAATCCAGACCCAGAATTCCTTGCCTGTGCAGTGTCCCACCCTATAACACTGCCCATATTGCATTTGCTTTTATTTGATCTGTAACTGTCCACAAGTGAAGTCAAGGGGACTTATGAAGCGTTTTCTAGGGCCGTTTGAAGGCAAACTGCAGTTTGACGTGGCAGCATGCTCTGTCAGTCACTCTTTCACACTTCCTAGGAAAATACTGCAACACAGGAATGAGTTTGCACTGCATTTGCATTGGTTATGTCGTAACAGAGGCTGGGCATATCCTAGGGGGTGCTCATTGCACTGAATTAAGGTAAAGTTTGAAAGTTGAGTACCAGAAAGGATGGGGCCCTTGGCAGTGATGTACTTTTTTTCACATGTAAGTCTTCCAAAGCATCATATCTCAAAAACACATTGTACAGTGATAGCAGTAATCGTAATATTTTGTTCATGTAAGTGGTGTCAAAAACCAGCAATTGCAGGCTGAGAGCAGGTTCATTTTCATGCACCTGCTTCCCAAAAACACTCCTAGATGCATTTCCCTTTTGTAGTTACCATCTGCAAAGATAGCGGAATTTTCTGCTCCTGTTTAAATTTGAAAACTAGGACAATGTTTTCTGCATATTTATTTCTGCTTATTTGAACCCACATTTCAGACTAGGAGAAATGTCTTTATTCCTTGAACAATTCAAATATCAAATCAATTCTTCACAGCTAACCTGAGGATAAGATTTCTTTTGAGTACCCATGAAACACAATGTGGTATTGCTGGTGGTTTATCATGATCTTCCATTCTCCAGCATCTTGGAAATCTGGCATAATTTTATTTTTTTTTTATTTGAATTTTTAGAACCTCACTTAATCAGAGGAAAACAAATTGCTTCTAGTATATCTGATTAGAAAAGCCACTCAGCTCGTGAAAGAAAAAAAATCCTAATTTTTTTTCTCCATGGTAAAGTAGTTTTAGCTAACCAGGACAATTACCATTCTGTGTAGATTAAAAAAAAAAAAAAAAAAAAAAAAAAAAAAAAAAAAAAAAAGAAGGAATTGTTTCATAAAAATTTTTGGGCTAGAAATTTCTTCCCTGCACTTAAAAAGTGTTTTGATACTGTGCTTTTACTGAAGGACAATGGATTGTAAAATATACATTTAGTGTTACTGAAAACAGTAGTAGTATTATCTTGAGAACAGCTACCTTCTATAGTTAATAAAGACTTACTAGGTTCTAACACCTATTATAGACTGACTTTTAAGTATCATTATCATTATTATTATCATTATTATTCCCCTTTACTTGCATTAATGGTAGAAAGTAACGTTTTATAGTACCGGTCAGTCCCTGGTGGTTTTAGACCTTTTTGGTCCAAAAGTGGTTTTTGCATGTTCTTCAATTCACATGATAGTTCAACAGCAGCTGACATTAAGATTGAGGGAGGAATACACAAAATTCATGAATGACCTCTTCTAAAATCCATGGCGTATGTTCAATGTGCTCCTCAAAAGATCCTTGAGTAGACAGTTATTTACATAATTACAATGGTGAAGTATTGCTGCAGTGGAAAATTCATCCATCAAAGTCATATGAATGCCCTTGAAACACAATCCTGGTCTGTTTGTGGCCTTTCCTTTCATCCTCCTACCAGTTGGAATGGCAAACAACACTGAGATGCTACTGAAGTACTGCAAGAGGCAACAGTAAAAAAATCCATCTTCAACATGTCTCTCTCATTTATACTCCGGCTGATTCCTCTGCCCATTTCTGGGTGTTCCTTTCTACAAATCCACCTCCTCTTCACATCCTTGTCGTTGCAATAAAGTGGTTTTCTCGGTTGAGCAGAAGTCTGTAGACAACAGGGGAAGCTTCCCTGTGTGCAGAGCTGTCAGATATCTGTAGGGTTACAGGAAGCTGTCCTCCACCAGGTCTGAGGAGTCGATCCCAATGTCGTCCATCATGTCAATGTCCTCAATGGTCTCGTCCTCTCTCTTGATGAAGGTAGAGCTACTGGAGCCAGTTTCAATGGCACTTTCTTCAGATGTCTGTGAACTGAAAGAGACAAGTATCTCAGAGATAAGGTACATGGTGGCTGTGGCTGGGTAAATACTCCAGTCTCGAGCAGAACTGAACACTTTCTGACCCACGGTGCAATCTTGGGGGACTATGAACACCAGTTTCTTACGACATGACATATCTTGTGTATCAAAAGTAGTGAACAACCTTGGAATTCAAAGGAGCATGCTGTTCTTATGTTCCTCCAAGCACTCTCAGCCAGACACTTGTTGGAGAGATAGTTTTATGACACTACTATGGCAAGAGGTCACTTAGGTAAATCTAGGGAGGTCAGGTGAAAACAAGATAGCAATAACTGACAGTGAGATAAGAATAACAGAGAGAGATAATATGTCTTAATTTTGATAGTACTTTTAGGGACTTCTTTCTTTCTTCACTTGAATAAAGCACAAAAATATAAAATTAAAAGAAAAAAAAAAAGACATTTCTAGGTTGCTGAATCTATATACTATGAATTAAGTGCTGAATTAAACCTGCACCATTCACAAATAGGGCCATGCAGTGTTGTATTGTAGGGGCATTGGTCATGCCAATTGACAAGAGAGGAGTAAAATGTTCTGGACACCCTGCTTTCAAAGAATACCATAGAAGATATTACCAACAACTTCTCCAAAATTTTGGAATTTGTCTCATACAAACAAATCAGTCCTTTGAGATCTCATATGAAGCTCCAAGGAGACAAGATGTGTTACAAAATGTGCCCACAGATCCACCAGACAACCACTGTGACTTCACCAAGCTATTAAAGGAGTCCCAAAAACACACAGAAGCACCCTACCAGCAGTTGCCTTACTCTGGCAACCACAAAACAGGCAAAATATTTTTTTCCCATTGAAAACACTGTGGCCAGTCATACTATCACATTTATATGTGACTCCCCCAATAAACGGTTTCAATAGAGCTAAAGAAGCCATTTGCAGAGTATGATGCTGGAAAGTGTAAATGAACATTGCCAAGCATGACCCCAAATGGTGACTATGGGCTGAGGGATTTGTAAACTGCACCTACCTGTGTCTGTTTCTTTTGCCAAGCTCATCTTCAGAAACAGGGTCAATGTCAGGCAGGGGAATGATGTATCCACTGTCAGCACTCAGCCTCTGCTCATCAAATCCACTCTCTCTGTCCTTTAGCTTGTCTTCATTCTTGTAGGTTACACCAATGTAAGCATTGTCACAGTCCCCTCTCATGCGTGTGACAGCTGGGTGATCACTTTTCAGGAAGTCCAGATGAATCTTCTCATAGCTCTGAAAATATTCATTTCAAGCCCCTCATTAGATGCTATTCACTAAGGCTGCCTTTCTTCAGATGGGCCTAGCAAATAATCTGCCCTATGAGCCAGCAACACTGAATAGAGAAGTCCAGAATCTTCAATTGCTTTGACAGGAGAAGTTTTAGATGATGCAGGAGCAAAGCTTTGTGGCAGCACAAAGCAGACAAACAGATGTGAAAGAAGGATAGGGAGAAGGGAGTTAAGGTAGGTGGGGAAAATTAAGCACTGAATGATGGGGCAGGCACAACTTGTCCAGAGCTACAAAAAGTATGAGGAAAAAATTTGCTGGTGTCAGGGTCCAGAGAAGGAGACAGGGAGATTATACACATGGGCTAAGAAGACCCTTTTATAGAATTTCACAGCCTACAAAATCCCGTGAAAATATATAGAACTAGTTCTCCAGTAGGAAAATTGAGTTATTAGGATTTAATTAGACACGAAGAGTTCTGCTTCCCAGTTAACACTGCAGAACAGTTTCTCTCAGCAAGCTCGAATGAAGAAACCGAACGTGCAATGTCCCCGTGCTATATCACATATTTCACATAGGTTAGAATATCCTTGCTCACTGCTCATGGCTGCCATGGCTGGAACAATGCTTATAATTCTCTCTGAGGCAGTACACAGAAAACACAGAGAAAATTACAAAGAGCAAACCTTTTTGTACTCTCCAGGCAACAAGCTCTCCACAATTTCACTCAGATGGTAGAAAGAAGGTCTTTTCTCTGGTTCACTGTTCCAGCACTTCACCATAATCTCATACCTGCAGATAAGAAGGAAACCAGTTTAACCAGCTGGTAGAGGAACATAACTGATCAAACAGAAACTAAAGCCAAACTTCTCTGGAGACTGGTCAGATGTAGAAAAGCCAAATGCACACATACACTTCATTGGTAGCGTGATCGGGTTTGGCCATTCGGTATCCACTCTTGATCTTATTGTAGAAAGTAGAATCAACCATCATGCCAGGATATGGTGTACCACCTGCAGATAAAAGAGAAGCAAAGTACTACTCTGTACTTGACTATGCATGCAGAGTTCCCAAATACTGTCTTCCTGTTCATGTCATGAAGTGTTAACACTATAATTTAACATGACATTAGAATGATTCTCTTGTAGCCAGCATTTCACGTCAGGGCTATTGTTTTGATGACATTAAGCCCTAACATGAAATGCTGGCTAGGAAAGATGGAAGTAGGTACTAGTTAGAAAAAAACCTCTTTACAGTGTTTATAGAATGTATTGGGGACAGAGATTGAATGATATCTGGATCAGGTTATCAGCCTGTATTTGGCATGGCTGAGGTCATGACTCTGCCCTGCCACTGCCTTTCTGTGAGAACTTAGCCCAGATACTTGTTCTGTCTGGCACTATTGCCTTTGGAACCTGTAGGACAGCTGAGAGTGGCATGGCTTGAGTAACACATCTCATCCTGCAATGCCAAAGCCTTGGTGTAAGTCCCCTCTACAGCCCACTCGTCCTGGCTGGGCACCTGGCTTTAGACAATAGCTAACATGTCACATGCGTGGGTTATCAAAAGGTTTGGACTTGGCCCAAGCTGACACAGTTAACTGATAATTTGGGGCTGCAGCACAGAAACGTCATTGCACTCATGCTCAGTTGTTGCTGATGTGTAAAAGGGTAATTCAAGCTGAAGTTAGCATGGTAGCAGGATGTTAAAATGGACCCTCTTCACAAACACTGCTGAGAATATGTTTTGCTTTCCAAAAAGGAACAACTTTCTCAGATGGAGGAGGCATACTATAATATTTCAGAATTTCAGGTTTCAGAAACCTCTGCCCTTTCAAAAGCAGGATGTTCACCTAAAACTGAGCTTCAGGGCCTTCTTTACAGGAAGAGCAGTGAAGTGTAGTGCTTCAGTTCCTGAGCTGTCCAGTGCCTCCCAGGGATATTGGGGAATGGCTATTTGCAGGACCCTATGATGCCCAGAGATTACAGGAATCAGTACCATAAATAGTGGTGCGACTTGTTTTCTGAGAAGCAGTTATGTGACAACTTATTCTAGCAAATAGCATTAGGCCTGGGGTTGCCGTGGGGCAGCTGTAGATACCACACAGGCATGAGTAATTCTGCTGGCAGTAAATCTGGGCAATGCACGCTTGCTGAAGCGGGCCATCCACCCGTCCAGCAGGCTAATTAATGAGGCTGAGGAGAGAGCCAGGCTGTTCCCAGCTGGGAGCTGTACATTGTCTCTAACTGCTATATATTGTCATAACCACTTTACGCTGCCATAAACCAACTGTGTGAACAGTGTTGACCTGGAAATGAGAAATCGGTGTCCCAGAAGATTGATATTTATTTTCATTCTGTAATGGGACTAAGACAAGCTCTTTTGAAATGTATGAAGAGACTGTTCCAAAGCAGCTGCTGAGCTGGGCTACAGCCCCAGGCACCCCATTGCAGGGGAGAAGCATGTTCCTTCTCATATTAGACAGAAAATCAATCCTCTTGTGGCACAGCAATATTTTACCACAAAAGATTTTCACACGGTTCATTTAGTTTTACGGAAAAAAAAAAAAGTATATTGCAAAAACAAACCAAAAACAAAACCCCAAAACAAACGATCAAAAAAAAATGCATACCAAAACTAAAGAGAACTTTGGGACTGTATTTCACTTCACACCTAGCACTGGAATCTAAAATCCCACACAGGAGAGCAACTAACAGTGGATTTCACACATACTTTTATATGCAGAATTTTAAATACTTCATGTGAAAGGTTTGAATTGAAAAAACTTAATTCACTACACATAGGAAAATATTCACAGTACATACCAAGAGAAAATATTTCCCACAGCAGAATGCCGTAAGACCAGACATCACTTAATGTTGTGTACAGGTTGTCAAAAATACTTTCAGGTGCCATCCATTTTACTGGGAGGAAAGTCTGTAATAAAAAGAAAGAAAGCCCAGACACACAGATTAGTCATTAAATAAATGCTTACCGTTGCAACTGTTATTTGATAGCCAGGAATAACATCTCTCTATAAGAAAAGTTGTGTTAACCTTGCTAGTGTTTATTTTTAATTCAATTTCATACAGAGGTACCAGGTTATAAGCAATGCTACTTGTTGCTCCCCACAATAACTAGTTAAACCATAATTGTACTAATTTCATTACTAGCAAATGACCAGGTAGCAAATGATTGAGGGTATGATGCAAAATCTGGCACTGCTGAACTAGGTCTGATATGTCATTGTTTGACAATTCCTTAATAATTTATCCAGACACAAAACCTGCCATTTAAAACTATCAGACTGTGAAGTACTAAATGTGTACCTTTTGGCTTTAAAAGAGAGCTAGAAAAGTTACAGGAATTAATGATCTGAAGATAAATTGTTGTGAGGAGCATTCATCCCAGTGGTCAATTACTGTAACCAACACTGAATGGCAAGAACATGAAATAGCATTTAAAACTGACAATTTTCATTTCAGTTAAAGCAGAGTTCCAGAGATTAAGTACATACGCTGCCCTTGGAGACATAGTTGGAATCATGCATGATGTCTCTAGCCAGCCCAAAGTCACAGATCTTCACAATTTTTCCTTGAGCCAGGAGGACATTACGGGCGGCCAAGTCACGGTGCACACACTGTATGGAGAAAAATGAAGCTGTTCAAGGACATGCTTGTTCCATGACTGCCAGTCCTCTTACAAAAGGGCTAACTTTCTGGGTGCAGTCCTAACTAGACCTTCTACTGAACAAGCACCTGCTAACAGGGGCAGGAAGGCACCAGGCCTCAGGACCAGCAAGGTCTCACATGAATGCATTTTAGAGGGGAGGAGGCAAAAGTGAGGTCATCCTTTCCCATTCTACCCATCATGTGCTAAAGATATGCCTGTGCTTCTGACCATGCTGGTTTGTGATTGCAGAGTCTTCACCCAGACCCTGCTTTGATCTTCCACCATCTCTGGCACCCTGACTCCAGCAATGTCACAGGATGCAGCAGGGGAAGACAAATGACTGCTGCACTGATTTTTTTCCTACCATGGTGACTTTTATTTCCAGGTAAGTAAGAAAGCTGTCTGTATCTCCAAAAAGAATACTATAATGTGTCATATGCTCAAAATCTAAATTTAAAACCATAGCTGCAGAAGACATTTTTACACCTTATTCCATTTTGCTTACTTTTTTATTTACTTACATTTTTAGAAGCCAAGAATTCCATTCCCCGTGCAACCTGGTAGGTGAAGCTCAGCAAATCCAGTAGGCTGAGGCCCTCTGAACTGTCATCTGAAAGAAGGTTTTTGACTTCTGATTCTATTGAAAATAGAAGAAAAATGTGGTTTTGCTGTGGAGTGCGAAAGTAGCATCCATCTTCCCCTACCTATCATTATTCTGAGCTGATCATTTTAGCAGAGTAGTATGACCAAAACAGTCTTTTCATAGTAACTATTTCCACTTTTAATGTCTGCATCAGTCACTGACACATAACTGCATTTTTAAAAACAGCCGGTATTAAATAACGGGTTTGGGTTTTCTCCTGTCTGTAATTTTTTCCCCTGGGAACAGTAGGAAAAAGTAAAGTGAAAAAGAAGTGTTACTGGACATTACTGGGCTGTCACACAGGTTGTTTACTCAGTGTGTGGTATACAAATATTTCTTTAGAGGTGATGTCTTCATTAGGGTTTTGTGCATACATGTACATTCTTATCCATTTACTTTTGCTGAACACTGTTGTTTCCCGGGAACTGTTCACTGGGACTAATCCAATACCAGCAGAAAGGGTCAATAATTCTGTGGCAACAGTTCTTATTTATTTTATGAAAAATGCCAGAAAAAAAAAAAAAAAGCAGTCAAAATTGAGTGATTAATTTTCTCTGACTGTCCTAGAGCATGAGTACATAAGTCTGCCATGTAAATCTGGGACTGGATATGGTTCATTTTCTGAGGCCTGGAGGCAGAAGTGATGGTGTCTGTTTTTAAACAAAAGCATATTTGGTTTCTGAGAACAGGGACAGGGAGTAGGATGCATTCATTATCTTCATTACATAATCCAGGAAAGTATTTGGGAGTGTTCTGCATTTGGTAAGTGTCAGTTAATGCGAAATATAAGTGGAAACAGTACAATATAAACTACTATTATTACTGACCATTGCTATTGCTGAAAATCGTTCAAACTACAAGACTGATAAAGTCACTGTCTCCAAAGAGCGCCTACAGCCCCATTGCAGAGCACACCCATGCAGTGCTTCAGCACAAAAACAAATACACAACTGGACCCCTTCTGCTCCAGCAACATGCACTCCTACCCCCAGAGCAGAATGGAAGAGCACAACCACAAGCTTTTAGTTTATAGTTATGCTCACACTCTTGCTGAACAGAGCTGAACAGTTTGTGTGCATTTGGAGGACAAAAATAAGAAACGTGTTTACACAAGAGTAATTTGTATTAGTGATATATGCAAAAGGGACAGTTCTACACTACCTGACATGGATTTCTTCTTATATGAAGCAGGCCGATCATACACAGATCTCTGAATATCAGAGTATTTAGAGCCCTCCTTCCTTTCCAGCATTGGCACATACTGAGTGGTATCAGCTTGTTTCATGTCCATGTATTCTCCAGTGTTCTCAAATGATAGTATCACATAACTGAAATTGGAAAAAAATACAAGTGTATCAGCTGGTGACTCCCCTGTCACAGCATGTGCATATCTAAGCATTCACTCAAGATGTACCATTGCACTGATGTGAAATTCAACAGCTGACTTCTTGTTAGGGAATATATATCAATAAAGATCATTATCATATATCATATGTATAGCATAACCATCACTTATTAAGACGTGTTACTGGGCATTACTGTAGTCAAACACAATTTAGGCTTTTGCCCACAGTCAGGTATGTAACCATGCTTTATTTTCCAAAATTCCACTAAACTCGAGTATCACTACCTAAGGCTTTTAGCTCAAAGTATTCCAAATTATATGTGTAATTTATTCACCCAGACAGTTTGCATCAAATCCAGTCCTGCTGAATAAATCCATGCCCAGATGAATAGTACTGGCTTTACTCAGCTACCAAGTCAGTTGATCTATTTGTCTGAGAGATTTTTTTTAATAATTCTCAGTTCACCTTTTAAATCCTGGCTCATTTTGTGGCATTACATTATTGCTGAATGCATGATGACAGACTTCCTCAACTATCATCTCAAAAAAGTTCTGGGGTGAACATTAACCATTAGGACACTAGTGAGACTGGCTAAGCCATTGGTAGAGAAAGGAGAGGACTAGAGCTTGGAGAACAAGCTCTGACAGGTTGTTGAAGGGAAGGAGTTTTAGACAGTGGAAATTCCCCAAGCATGGAAACAAGGAGACAGGTAGATGCACTTTACTTTTGAAAGTTTTTGGTGTGCAGAGCCAAAAGGTTGGGGGGGGGGGGAGGGGGGGGGGTGTTGTTGTTTGATTTTGGGGTTTTGTTTTTTGGTTTGGTTTTGGTTTTGGGGTTTGTTTGTTTGTTTGTTGTTTTGTTATTTTTTAATTAGAAGAAGAAGAAACACTGGGCTGTGATTTATTATTAAAAATCTTAAGGACATCAGGCTATCTATGGAGAAACCACAGGGACCCCCAGACTGCAGGCATGTCTACATGCAGGAAACACAAATCTAGGACACATGTCAGGGAGATTGAATAATGTTGAAACCTTCCGAGACCTATGAAACCTGACAAATAAAAATCTAACGAGAAAAATTAGAGAGGAGTTTAAATCAATGAATCAGAGTAATGCAATAAGGGTAAAATAATAACTTAAGTCCTTAAGTTGCAGGTCATATTTTCCTTTTTTTCCTTTTTTTTTCCCCACCTTCTTGTGCTTTCATCAGCAGAGTTCATCCCAAAGATATCCAAATCTTTTTTAGGCTTTTCTGGGTGTCGGTTCAGGAAATTGTCCCTGTTCTTATGCAGGTAGTTCACCAAATCACCATAAAAGCAGTATTCAGTAATGATGTAAATTGGACCTGTTAAAATATAGCAAAATTATGCATTGATGAGTGGGGTTTTTGAAAAACAGAAACAAATACAAAAATACTCCAAAAGTAGTAGAAAATAGAATTGTGAGTTAATACATTTCTATCTGCTAAGTTATGACTGCAATTATTACCAAATATCAAGAAGTTTCCTGAAAACCTATATTTGTTTATATTTATTGGTAAATCCTTCACTTGAAACCTGCGTTGGTGCCTGGAAACAGAACACAAACTTTTGGTTTATATAAAAGTCTTCATGGCAAAAAACCCCGTGCTCCGAATTAAATTTGTACAGTTTTATAAAATAGGGCAATTAGAATATCTAGCCAATATTGTCCAATCAGAGGAGCAGTTGGTTAGCTAACCTCCACCCTGGGTTCTGCCCCATTGGAGCTCTACCCCCAACCTCCTACCCTATCTTTACTATGTCCATGATTACATGGTGCAAAATAAAAGGTCCTTAGTAAACTAACAGGCAAGACTAGATAAAATTTAAGGAACGCATCAGTAAACATTTGTTCACTGTGGGTAAGAAAGCTGGAAAAGTACTAGGAGTTATACCTAGGCATTTAACAGTCTACAAAGCTACAAATACATCAAGATTACATAAAAAGCTAAAACTCATTAGGCATCAATGTGCTTGTTAAATACTGAATCATGACTCCACAGCAAACCTTTATTCTGTCAACCAAACCCACCTGATTTTGTACAAGCTCCAAGCAGATTCACAATATTCAGGTGGGGGCCAAGATGTGTCATTATCTTCAGTTCAGACATGAGTGCCTGCTTTTCACTAGATCTAGCTGTAGCTGTAGAAAAAACACATTAGCCACTCAGTGGGAGCAGTCACCTTTTTCATATTAACAAAGAATTTCTCCTTGCTTGCCTCATTGGAGCATTGCTGCCACCATATCCTTTATTTGATAGGTGTCTTTCTTAAGACTTGGAGAGGAGCCACGAATTATTAATAAGGGATTCACCTGATGCAGCTTAGTAGCTAACCCAGTATATTTGTCCCTCTCCAAGGGTGTAGTGGATTGCACACATGGCATGGAGGCACTCTACAAGCTGCTCATTCAATACAAGCAAGCTCACCATGGTTCCTACAGAATCACTGAATCAGATTCTCAGTTCTCATGAGCCAGGAAATCTTCATTGAACTTAAGATTCTTATAAAAGACCTGCCTTTTTCCCCTTGTTGTATAGCTCTCATTTGTTCACAAGTATTCATGGTTACTTTATATTTCTCAATATTTGTTGAGTTATTGTAGCTGTTCAGATTAAACTTTGGATGTTTTCAAAAGCCTGGGTACCTTCAGGCTTGAAATGCCATAAAGCAATCTAACATATCATTTTAAAATCCCATCATTTCACCATTCATTTTCAAGTATAGATATGAAGAATTCATTTATAGCAAGCAATGTTTGAATAACCCTGTGGGAACCTGCCCTACTTCGCTTGGGAAATGGAACCACGGCAACTTACGTTTCAGCATTTTCACAGCCACTTTCATCACCGGTTGAGAGCGACTCAATCCATATGCAGTGCCTTCAACTACTTTTCCAAATGCACCCGAACCAAGGATCCGACCTGAACACAAGGGAGAGCATTATTCATTTCAGAAAGTAACAGCAATTCAGCTCCTTTCCTGTCTCCATTCCTCTACAAGTTGATTGCTGTGTGGAAAGGGCACATTCCCTTAGCCAGACTACTGGTATTATTGCTATTATTGTTGTTTTTAAGTAGGAAAAGCAGATATGTAACACTATCAGTAAGTACAATTCTTAAAAGTATGCAAGCAAAGATCAAGAGCACACCTGCACCTGGAAGCTCAGCTCGTTCAAATTCATCCCTTCCTGTGCTCTGCCATCTTCACTTTATCCTCTCACATCATGGATTGTTCTAGGCTTAAACTGACCTCTTTGCCTCAGTCAGCACCTGATTAAAATACAGGCGTGTCCCTAATTTACAAATCTGAATTGTGTCCCTCAGCTGTAGTTTCAGTCTATTATATAATGCTGGATACATCCAGCAGCTAAATGGACTAAAGCACACAGCAGTTAAATGGACTGAAGCACATTGACAGCACATTCAGGAACAGACAGGCAGCACCATTTCAGATCTGCAAGAAGCTGAAATACATGTTGATCACATATGAGGGGAAACTTCTCTGAAGTTTAATGTACAAGTGCGTTTCATCTGCTGGAATAAATTGTATTGCAAATTTCCCAGTGCTATAATGAAACAGCTAATGTTTATAGACCCTTTACTCTTCCCACAAATCAATTTAGACAAAAATTTGGGAATAATATATCCTGTCTTCTACGATGGATCCAGTCTCCAGAAGAATTTTGTACAGATTGAGTAAGATTTTAGAGAACTATGACCTGCACAAACGTTCTCCAAAATACTGTGTTTCATAGCTTCTGCATTGTAAACCAAGTTCATCAAGGGAACACTTAGTGAGCGAACCTGTATATGAGGTCCAGATGCCAGAATATAATCACATCCCTGACAAGCTGTCACTTTGATTTTATGTTACTTTCTAACTTTGAACACAGAAAGAACAAGTAGTGAGTTTTACTATGGAGATATATAGCATTTTGTCTTTGACGTTCATTTGCAGTTTGAACTTGTCACCTTTTACACTTCAGAAGGTGTTATCTGGCATGCAATGCCATATGTTTCTGTTATCCTCTAGCTACTGCCCCCACTTTTATTGTACACATGCCTTTGAAAATTTCCAGCCAAACAATATCTACATCATTAACAAGCACAAGAAATGGTTAAAGAATGCTTATCTGGGTTAACACTGGCGAACCTCTCCAAGATTATGACAGCATAGTTTGTCATGCCCACAGAAGCTATGTGATTTCTTTTCAAGATTCCTGCGCTCCAAAGGTTATCCTTCCCAATCAGGATGTGAGAAAGCTTCACACTAAATTTTAGACTAATTCAAACAACCTGAGTTTGAAATTTGACCCCTGAAACTTTTCAGACTGAAGGTCTGGGAGCCATATGGCAGGATGCAACCCTTCAGAATGTGATGGCATTTGCTGATGCTCCTTGATCTTCTTGTCTTCACAGGCCAATTCCTCCCCAAAACCATATTGTCAGCTGAGCACGAGGCACACATCTCCCTCTCCATCACCTCTGCTGGGCTGGGGTGCACGTGGAGACAGGGAGAGCACTTCCGGAATGGCAGGGAGCCATCACTGCTATTTTCCCTTTTCAACCCTCTCTGCAGATGTAGCCCATCCCCATGTCTTTTGCATTTGAAATTTGGAGCCAGGTGGGAGCTAACTGCCCAAGAACTGGAAGCATCTGTAATGCCATCGTATTCTTGATGACTGCTTCACTGAAGCTCAAAATTATAGTGTGAGTTTACTTTTCACTATAAAGGCACTGCTGTGATCTGCTTGCTGAAGGAGAAGTGCTGCTTCACTGCCACAGAGGGACTGTGCAGACACTGCAGCAGCTCAAGACCCCTCAAACTAGTGGAGGAACAGCAGCTAATTCAGCCTCTCTACCCATCCACAGACCTTATCTGCTGTGCCTGCCAGAGAGATTCTGCTTTTCTGCTCAGAGGACACACGGTGAAGTGTGTGAATTTGTTCCAGATGCAACCACCTCAGCTGGATGCTTCTTTTGCTAAAATTGGCCTGGGATAATCAACCCACCCCAAATGAAACCATAAGTCTCTTGGTCTATGTTAAAAGCCAAACAAGTGTCAAGCTTTATAATCTGCACCCTGTTTCTAGACTCAAGAAGTTAGGTACCACATCTCTGACTGTTGTGTGACTTGGATCTTAACTTTCTTTTTTCAAATGGGTCAGATTCTGTGTCAGACCAACATTTCATTTATTAAGGTCACAGGACAAATAAGTGGCTTGCTGGGAAGTGCCGAGAGCAATTCTGCTGTCTCTGTACAGCCACCCTGGTATCCTGAGCAGCAGCACTCGGACCCCATGCCTCAAAAGGTGCTGCTCTCAGCTCTGTCAGCTGGATGGGGATGTCCAGGTCCTGCTGGGACCTCACTAATTCTCAGCAGAGCCAGGAGAAGGCAGTGGTGTTCAAACAGCTCATGGCATTACTGCATTGTTCCTTCTGGTATGCATCTCCTGGACTTGCACTGGTTTATGAGCCCTTTAAACAGCAGTGCACTGCGTGTACTGTGGATCAGTGATTGCAAAGGGAAACATTTGCAGTGTAACCCAAATTTATCAATTGAAGCTCCATCCAGCTAATGTTCAGAGTTGGCGTGTAACACAGCACTGCAGTCCAGACACTACTGGCCAGAAAAAACAAATAAATGCCAGCTGGCTTACACAGCTAGGATGGGAAATACTCATCTGGTGGAGCCAAAATGAGTTTGTAACCTGCTTCAGAGCCTCCCTGAACTAAAGGTGTAATTTCTTTGCTGTCATCTCCCACTTAGATAAGAGAAAATCCACACAAACCAAAATTGTCAGCCCCAGAAACAAAAGAGGGTCCCCCCCTCCCCCCGCCACCAGCAAGCATTTAATATGACAAAAGTGCTGATGGGTAAGTGTGTCAAGTAGAGCAATTGTGCAATCCAGATTGCCCAAAGGATGTGGAGCACTGGGTTTTAAAGTTACTGACTATTCTGAATACACTTGTAAACAAGAAGGCGTTGAAGCAGACTGGTGCTCATGAGTCAGAGGGAGACAAAGTCACAGTGGTGGTCTTTAACAACTCAGATCTGACAAATCCTATTTAGGCATATAATTAAAGTCTGGGTTGTAATAAAAAAAATCCATAAAACATTCACCCTCCTCTAGTCTTCAATTAGCAACATGAATTTAATTAAAGGATATTGTTCCTGAACCAGAAATTTTTCTCTTGCTTCTTTCAAAAATTAACTCTTTCTCTGTGATGGTGAGTACTACTCGCCCTACACCAGGGGAGTAGGTTTCTTGAAATATATCAAACAAAAGACACATTTTATCTTCTTCTCCTGTGTTTTGCAGTACAATTTGGTCCACAGATATCACAGAGAGAGAAGCCTTGTATGTTTAAAGCAGTATCTGGATAGAACATTAGAATTTTCTATAGTCATTACACTTTCAATTGATATGAATGAGACATTGGGCCAGCCTTGAGGAAATAATTATGACTGAATTCTGTATGAATTCTAATGAGGAATAGCAAAGCAAGAAAGCAGAAGGGGAAGGAAGAAGAAAGAAGGACAGTAGTCACAATAATATGCAGCTACTCAGCACTGATATGTGCACGGCATGGATTAGTAATTTAAAAAATATTTTTAATAAAACTACTTAACTAGTTGCAGATTTTCTTGGCCTCTGCACATTAGTACATAAATTTCTTGCAGATAGGAAATACTGATATCCTTCTTGTGGATGCCTTAGCAGAAGTGAGGGTTGAAAAGGGCATTTAACACTGAGAGAGTCCCCTAAGCCACGAAGGGGTGGACACTGCACACAGGGCATGTGGAGGAGAACAGGAAAGGAAGCACAGCAGACACTAACACAAGGAGCTCAGGGCTGATGCCAATGTAGGAGAGGATCAGGAAGGAGAACTGAGGAAAACAGACAGAGAGATTCTGGACTCTGTGGCCATAACTTCCATTGCAAATCCTGCAGAGACCTCAGAATGGTCATTGAATGTCTTTCTCCCCAAAGAAGGATGAAGCTAGTCCCTTACAGAAAACTTACCAAGCACTAACCCATCTCGAGGAAACTCCCATCTGGAGTCATAAGGCAGTTGCATTGGGTCGACATAAATGTACTCGTGGCCATCAGGGCTGATAGACTCAATGACTCTCCATCTAATCTCATACCTTGGCTTCTGCAGAGCACATTGAATGCAAAACCAAGCATTAGTCATGGACCTGACTTTAAAGCAGATCAAAACCCAGCAGGGCTCAGCACCCAAACTGAAATACTTTTCTGCATACCTGTTTCCATATGATGACCAGGACAATCAGTGAGATTATCACAATCACTAACAGCACTAAGACAGCAGCAGCCACCGTTAGCTCTGATCTCAAGGCTGTGGAGTAAAAAGATAGACCATGTTTTTCTCATGAGCCATGACAAACATCACACACATAATAAGACACCCACTTCCCCTATCATTGCAGTTCCTGTATCCTGCAAAAGTGGCAGGAGCAGTTCCTGAGGTTGGTGACTATGAAGTCTTTCCAAAACCAGAGCTGCTCTGCCATCTTGTTTCAAAACCAAATGCAGATTGTCTAGAAGAATGTCCTATAGCCAGTACTGATAAAAGAGTAAAGTGAATTATGGAACCATGTAATGAGCAAAAAGCAGATGCAGCTTAAAGACCTGTAAAATGCCTCATCCTCAGAAATACCAGAGTGGAAAAAAATTCACTTTAATTTATTATCTACAACAATCATATTTTTATCCATTAGGACTGCACTGGGGTGAGTTGGAGCAGGGTCAAAATGGCTGTTGTAATGCATAGAAGGACAAAGCAAACTCACTGGGAGCCACAAGCTTCAGTTCTCGAGTAACGGCACCAAGGTCGTTTCTTGCCACACATCGCACAGCCAGGGTTTCCTCTACCTTCTGGAAGGTCACCTGGCTTTCCACCATATTTTTCTCATCCAGGTGGGTTTCCATGTGTATATCAGAGATATTGTTAGTCAAAAGGGTCCATGAGGTGTCATTGCTGCACCTGCAGAGAATAATGGGGGAAATGGGAGTTGGGTGTAGGTAAGTATGAGTGAATAGAACAAGAATTACCTTTCCCTGCAAATTTCTTCTGACAACAACACATTTAAGGGCCAGAAGGGTCTTTACATTGCATCTCTGAAAAACCTGCACCTGTCTTCCTTTAAAAGAAAAATACTCCTGAATGGGTGGACAGCTACTTCTCAAAATCCTTACTCAAGCCTGGACTGTGAAATCTCTGGAGTAGGCTTACTGAACAGAAAGCTGTTATGAGAGAAACCTGAATTGATGCATTGTTTTGTGTCCTCTAGGATGCAGAATGAAGGGCAGAGACAATCTCTCTTGAAATATAAGCAACATGCCTCTAAAAAGAAATTAAGTATTATCTGAAACTTACTGGCTCTTGATGAGGAAAACATGATACAGTAATTATGTTAATATAATTGAGGATACAAGTAATATTTCAGGTAAGAAACCACCCACTCCTCTTACTTTTTAATGTCCTTGCAAACCAGCCATTCCACATCAGGAAGTGGGGTCCCCTCTGCCAAGCATCTCACTGTCTGCCCACCTGCAGAGCCATGGTGATCATCCACGAGGGCTGAGATCAGAGCTGGAACTGGGAGGGAGTCAGGAGTTTGTTAAAATATTTGTCAGTGCCTACAAAAAAAGCCAGCTTCAAATATCAAAGCAGACAGGCGTTGTTTGGCAAACACCTTAGCAGGAGTTACAGATAAAGACTCAACCACGAGGTGCTTATCTCCTGTAGCAGAGTGGATTCTAGGTTAGAGCAATGAGAAGGAAGTGCTGCAGTTGTGCCACGTCTTCATGTCATGTTAAATGAGCTATCATCCTACTGTCAGCTGGAATAACTTAGCTGGGTGGATAAAATTTCTTTTTGGCTCAAGGCCAGCACAGAAGTGAAAGCCAAGATCAGGCTAGAAAAGCTCCAGAGACTAACACGCACGCACTCCTCTGCTCACCCTTGGTTTGTGCCTTTCATATATCCATGCTCCAGGCTATGCAGTGTGTCAGTGGATCAAGTCTTTGCTGTGTGCCATGAGTTCTGGTGGGCAAGGCTTTGGGACTGCTTACCTTGTATTAACAAAGAGAAGGTGTATCTTTTAATCTCATCTTCATTTTCAGCAACCAAAGTGTAGTATCCACTGTCTTCCTCCTTGGCCCGTATCAATTTTAAAATACTCTGAAACCTGCAGAAATGCAAGTTTTTGTTTATATTTTTAAAGCAGGCATAAAAAAAAATAATTTTAGTGCAACATGTAATCTGGGTGTGTTGCAATCATAACATAGTGACATTTAGCATTTCTAGCATGCCTTTAATTAAGTCGTTATTCAAGTGGTAAATAACTATCAGCATACAACTGAGAAAGAAGTGGTCTTAGTTACTTTCTGCAAGGACCTGACAATGCCCTGATTTTACTGGAAATAGAAGTTATTGGTGTGGAGACATGTTAAAGGATTCTTGCTCAGGAACCTTGAAGAGGTTGATGTTGTGAAGGTAGTAAGAAGAAGTAAATTAGGCATTGCACTTTAGAATAGAAAACAAATAAACTATTTTTAAATGCCAGTAAGGAAGAAGCAACAAACTGAGGTGTAAAGGGTGAGCAGGAGCAGTGTCCAGGTTTCTGGGGGAGGAACTCAAGTCAGCATGGCAAAGTAAGGCTCAGAAGGTTTTTTACCTCGTTTCCTGGACTCTGTTGGAACTAGTAACAATCTCCGTAAGATTTTCAATCAGAGTCACATTATCCTTCAACCAGTACATTTTTGGTGCTGGGTAAGCCTGCACATCAACAACAAAGTTTTTGACTTCATGCAGGTTGACAGCTTCCAGAGGGCTAAACTGAGGCTCCAGGTGAACAAAGCCTTTGTCTGTAAATGAAAAAGCCTTGTGTAAACAACTCTATGCAATATTTTTCAAGAATGGTGTTTTCCAATGTGGTAATAATTTTGGACACTAAAATCAGACTATACCATGAACTGTAATGACTACTTTCTTATTTTCCTTAACCTCCTTGGTTGCATGCCGAGCAGTACATTCATAATCCCCTGTGTCTTTCACTGATGCCTCAGGAATGGTCAAGGTGTAAACCAGCTTCTGCGATGGGACTTTGATATCATCAAGTTTTATCAGACCTTTTTCTTTCTGTAGTTTGGAGAAGGAAAAAACAACCTTGCTTAAGTAACTGAGCTGAAAGCACATCATTGAGGATCTTTGACGCTTGAAGTAAGAGCAAACATCTAAATCCTGTATGGCAGAAGAGTTGCTTATCACAACAGAAAAGCTGTGCCTATAAAAATACACCCTTTTGGAGGCAGGCACAGAAGGCTGAGAGCTCATATTTTGTTTACAAGAAACAACTACTTATGAAAATGTGGGTAAGCAGCTTGACAGAGCAATTCACTCTTTATGCACTACCTTTTCCTCAGATGCAAAAGCCATTTGAGTCCCCTTTGTTCAATGCCCATGAAGTAAGATGAACTTTTATCCCCTTCACCAGGCAAAAAGTAACCAGTTAATAGATGCTATGTTCTGCCTCCTCTCAAAACAAGAATAATTTACTGACAAGGAGAAAACTCCTGAGAGTAAAGAGATGGTGAAAATGACAGACCATGTTATCATGAGGGGCTGGTACAAAAATATGCTGAGGCTAGTTTTGAAAGGTGGCATATAGCAGAGACTATACTGATGTGTAAGATGGAGAACAAAACAAAACTTGCTCAAATAATTTTTATTCTTGGGGTCTTAACTTACCTAAACAAAAGGTGGGATTTGGAGTAACAACTAATAACATCATTCCTTCAGCAACCAGACTTTTTACATGGGATACCCTGAAATTGCCTGGGACTGGCCTTAGCCAAGTTTCACTGAATAAAAGTTTTCACTTCAAAAGGATGTTAAAACAGTTTGAAAAATTTCAGGTTGCTACAAAAGTTCCAAGATTTTCTTACTAGATGTTTCTCATTAGTAAATTCAATGAGAATTGTTTCAGTTTACATCTGCATAATGAAGAGCACTTAAGATGCTTCTTCACTGTCCTTTATTATCACCAAGAACCAGGATTTAAGAGAGCTATTTTAGAAGTTCAGACCTTCAGCAGCAGAGCTCTACTCAGATGTCCAACATACCTAGATCTTTCTATTTTCACAACATTTCTTTTTTGCAGCAGCAGCACAAGACCTGAGAGACAGCATTCCTTCCTCAGCCATACCTCACCTTCTTCTCATGCTTTTCTTAATTACTAACAGCAAATTTACCTTTTGGGACTGATTCTCTTTTATGGTAACCTAAAATTAAAAGAACGAACTTAGTTTTCTTTCCTCAGCTGTCCTCATTCAGATAAGAGAAGAATATTTTACAAGCCCACTTGCTTACCTAATAAGTAACCACAAACATTAAGAAAAAAAAAAAAAATATATATTTACCACTTTGCCAGGATAATTCCACTGTAAATTAACCACCTCATTGTCAAAGACCACACAAGTTACTACAATGGTCTCGCCTGTTTTGTAGACGGTTTTAAGAGCTTCAATTTCAACAGGCAGCTGTGAAGTAGCTAAGAGAAGAGAGAGAGAGAGATCTCATTTAGTTTTTAAAAGACTGCAATTTTCACATGGTGCCGTTTCAGAGGAGGATTTCACTTCCTCTACTGAGGAATCACCTTGAAAATTCAGTAAAAGAACTGCTGATTTATACTAATATAAACAATTTGTATTTAAAGCATGAACTGCACAGGCATGGAGTTCAATCCCACAAAGAAATGATCCACAAATAAAATTTCCATCAGAGGTTCCTGTCTCAAATCGCCCTGTAAAAAGGCATTGGGTATAAAAGCAATTTCCCATTTTGCCAGTCAGTGACTGCCTTTGAGAATTCCTTGATGGTCAGGAAAAATGTTTTCAAAATAATTAAGTCATTATGTTTTTCAGGCTACCCAGAGTTCTACAGTTCAAAGCCACTGGGAAACACAGGCCTTTTAAGTTTTGTTTCCATAAATGCAATGAAAATACATGGACTACAAAACATTTTTCTTGCAATAATTTTGGAGAGAAAATAGTTAAGGACATGTTATTCTCATCAAAATTATAAGTAGACTTGGAACTAACTAACTGGCAGTACTGCCAGAGGAGCAAGGAGCTCATCACTGGAGGAATATCTGATATAACCCCATGACGCTGGTGCTCTTACAACGTGAAGAAAGAACACAATCTCTTTTTCTTTTTTTTTTTTTTTTTTTATGAACAGAAATAAATACCTCTTATAATGTAGATGAGGAACTCATCAGACTTGAACTCCACGCCTTTAACCATTGTTTTGCATGTGTATGAGCCTGCAGGAAAATTCCCTATGAAGCCTTGTTTGGTGTCATATAAAGCATACACAGACTTGTCTAAACTGTTAACTAAAGTCACTTGAGCGTCTGGGTCACTTGTCCGACAAGGGATAACTGCAGGATCACCTTCTTCTACTAGGATGAACTGGTCTTCTGGTATAGAAGGAACAAAAGGCATGTCTGGGTCTGTGAAAAACAAGAGGTAATCTTACACCGTTGT
The DNA here is from genome assembly GCA_027886175.1 of Phylloscopus collybita. Classification (NCBI taxonomy): domain Eukaryota; kingdom Metazoa; phylum Chordata; class Aves; order Passeriformes; family Phylloscopidae; genus Phylloscopus; species Phylloscopus collybita. The sequence continues at coordinate 25,541,343 of JAJNNQ010000009.1, read as the reverse complement.
TTGTAGCAAATCCATGTACAAGAATTGCATATCAATGACAACTTAGAGATCATAAGTGAAACTTGCATTGCTCAGTCTCCCAGCATTTCAGATATTGCAGGTAAGGTTTGCTAATTTCATGTGGCATCTCATTTTAGCTATTTGATGTGACATGTAATGAAACATTTCTCTTAAGCACAGAACAGGAAAGGGCTTAGGTTTATTTGTGACAATTCAGGAATCAAAATGAAAAAGACAAAAGATCCTCTCTCCAAATGTTAAGTGTTATTAATCACAACTCACATGATTTTAAGTTAGATGTTTTTCCCCCTTTTTATTAGTAGCTGTCTCCTAACCAATATATAAGCAGAGGAGAAAATAAAAATAAAATAAAAAATCCAAACACTTTCCAAGTAAAAAAAATAAAAGAAGTCAGTTTCATGTTGTTTATGTTGAACACCACTAAAGCCACATTTCATCAAAAATAGTTCAAGGTACTTATCTTCATGTATTTCTAACATGTCCAACATTACAGTTATGAGACATAGTTAATTATGGTCACAGCATGTGGTTTTCAAAATATGGTATTCAACTAGGAAAAAAAGCAAACAAGGACCTGGTAGTTTTATTTCTTTTAAAGTCAACAAAATACATGCCAACTTTCCTACCCAGCCAATCCAAAGTCTGAGTTTAAAACATAATTGCATAACATTATGCATAAAAAGCATAGCCCTGAAATCATCTCCATTTGACCATTCAGAATAAACAAATAATCCCTGCTAGCCTGAAGCTTCTGTGCAAAGCTTTATAATAAAATTTAATAAATAGCAATCCAAATCCCTCCAACAATAGACTTTCTGCTGCACTGGCAGGCTCTTTGTAGCAATATTCCAAACACAGCGCTCCGTTCCAAAAATGCTGCCAACTCCATGTATTCATTTTCCCACTGTAATTTAAAACAGAAACAAGATTCACCTAGTTTGGTTTTCTATGTGCTGTTAGTGAAAATAGGATATTGTGTGAAGTCCCAACGTAATCCTCCCTGGCTAAAGTGGGTTGCTGCCACCCATTGCCCTCCTACTTCATTGCAGGAAAAACAATTGTAAAGACAAAGTTTATAGTGGAAACAGAGACATTCTCTATAATTTGGAGAAAAGGATATGTTTCTGCATTTATGACATCCTGATGCTTAGCAAGTGGAAAAAATTACAGGGTGTCTCTGCCCTGCAAATCTGGTAGGCTGATGTCTAGAGGCTTTCAAAAACCAAACCAAAAAGTCCTCTCGAAGAAATCTTACATCTCCTGTCTTTATATTCCTCCACTGGGCACATTGCAAGACTGCTTAACATAAACAACATCTTCTGGTAATTTGGTTAGAGCTGCTCAGATATTGAGGTCTATGTGCCAAAGCTGGTGGCCTCTGCTGAAACACCTTCCTTCAAGAATGAACACAAACACTTCACATTTGTTGTGGCAGATGGAGAGAAAGTCTTGGAAGAATCATCGTCCTTGAATCACACACTGTCAACAGCAAAAACTTAATGCCACTGGAAAACAGCCTTTAAAACAAGTCCTGTTGTTGCTTCCTGGCTTTTTGCCCTTCCAGAGTCTTCCTTGCCATTGCAGACATCATCTCCTTCAGAACATGCTGCAGTGTTGCAGGATGGTTTGCAATCTCTTCTTCTCTCTTTTGTTCCCTGCAAATCCAGTGGCTTGATCTCTTTTGGCCCTGCAGTGGTGACTCTCACCCCCTGAAGCCCAGCCAATGTCAAGGAAATATCCAGACAGGGCTTTACAAAAGCAGTCAGTAGTGGCTCAGCCTGTGGTGCCTATCTCAGCTATGACAATAAAGATTTTCATCCCATAAAGATTGTGTAAAGCCTTTAAGCAGCTTTCCAGTCAGAGCAAGGGGGTGGGAGAACAAAGTTGGAAATAGACACGTCCAAAAAGAGGGGATGCCATTTCTTCTGAGTCTAACAGTTTTTCACCGCTAAAAAGAAATGCAACACAGGGCCTGGGAAAGGCTGTGTTTGCCTTGAAAATTACAGGGCGCTCCACAGTAGCCCCCATGTGTTTAATCTTGCATCAGACTGGCCAGCAAGAACACTTTTTTCCCCTCCTTCTGACAGCTACCTCAAAGACATCTCCATTGCTTTATGCTTCCCAGTGCACACACGAACTTTTTCCAGTTCTTAGTTCAAGCCTAATTCAGGTTAAGAGCAAGATATGGCCTTCCTCATCTGGCAGCAGCTTTAGTATCATACATGGCACTGGTTTGGTCAGTACACACCCCAAAGTATCCACCCAAGTGTCCCCTGAAAAGACTGACAATTCTGTTAATCACCACCTGGGAGCCAGGCAAGCCTGAATGCTGTACATACTCCCACAGATGAGCTGACCTGGCCACCAAGGTCTCCTCTCCAGCCCCTGGTGGTCAGAAGACCTCAGCTCTAAAGTTCTGAGTTCATCTCTTCATCTGAGTTCAAATCTTCTTGGGAACTAAAACTCTTACCAAAAAGTGAAAACCAATAGAAAGAAAGAAGAATATATCCATGGATTCACAGGGGCTGGTCTAGGTTTACACATGAGGAAATGGCCCTGGAGTTATTTCTCTTCCTCTGACAGAAAATTGCCACCAGCAATTCACCTCTTCTGAACATCCATGGTTCACCTCTTCCACCCAAACCTCCAGGTATGGCTGTGGCATCCCCCAACTTACCAGGCACATAGATGTAGATGTCCTTCCCTTCCACTTCCCCATCCTCCACTTGTGTGTGGTTATAATAGCAAACATACAAGCCCGTGTGAGCGGCCGAGGCATTTCCTACTTCCAGCACTGTCACGAAGAGGCCACTGTTGTTCTCTTCATGTCTAATGTCTATCCTGTGGTTTCCCTCGGTCACTGGGTACTGCCAGCTCACTTCGCTGTCTCCAGAGCATTTGAGTGTGAAATTGGAATTCAGCTGTACCACCATTTCATTCCTATTGGGAACAATAGTTGGCAGAGGAAGCTGGCAAAATGTTAGGAACGGTCCTGCAAAAAGACACAAATAAATAGCATGTGAATACACAAAACAGCATCAGCACAGGCATGTAAAAGGAAGCAGAGAGAATCCAGAGCAGCTTTTTTTTCAGATTATTTCAGACCTGCCGATGTCCCAGGAAATTTGCCCTTGTTATAAGCCGAAGCTTTGCCCAAGGATTAGCAAATGGCTTTCTTTTGAAATGTTAAGTATTTGCTTGCTGACTTCTGTTTGTGAAATCAAGAGGTGAAAGACAGAGGTGAAGTTAGAGATAGCTCCCAATCCACACCACAGTTTTCCAGCCCTAAAGGTGTATGTACACAGCTCTACTGCAGACTAGCGAATTCCACACCCTGGCTGCTAGGTCACAGGCATTTCACACCTTCTTACAGCCACGGTCAGGAAACCAGAAGTCCTGTCAGCCTTCGAGTAAGCTCACAGCTGAAATTTGGAAACAACTTTCAAGACTAAAACCTGCATTTTACATCTGACTTCAGTTTCTGCAAAGGGCTGAAGCAGGAGCTTGTACATCAGGTCTACGTCTAGCCAAAATGTACAGAAGGCTTGTAGCCAAATAAAACTGCAATTCACTGAACTAGATGTTGTAGATGGCACTGGTTTCCAGATGCAATCTCCAGTTACAGGCTCAGATTTGCAAGTCTAGGTAATTTGCAGGTGGGTTGGTGCAGGTCCAACTCTCAGAAGGAAAATTAGAGGATCCAAACCCTACAAAATAAGGAACTCACCAAGGAAATATGTTTGTGGTTTCAGTCTACCAAATGACCTGTACAATAAACAAGCACCTAGGCCCACCGAGTGAAATTGGCACTCTGCAATAAACCGGCACCAGGAATACAGATTGTCTTTGGAATAATTTTTCACTCCCACCCAGAGCTACCTGGCTCTACAGGCCTTTTCTATATTTGGCACCCTGTGGCAGAGGCTGCCCTGCCGTCCCATCGCCATTCCTCTGGCAGGTGCTGGGAGGCTGGGCTGGCCATGCGGCCTGGGGGATGCGGGGAGCCCACACAGGCAGCCCGGCCGGCCGGCAGCGCTGAGTCCCCAGCTGGAGCTGGGCAGGCTCACTTTCCCTGCACACTCAAACATGTTGGGTGGGAGCTTACAGCAGCACAGGAGAGCCAAAGTGCCCGATATGGGCCAGCAAAAGTACTGCCTTCTCAGTAGGTCTTGTCATAGCCTACCGGAGGGACAAGCAGAAAAACCAGGTCTGGTTGCCAGCTGGCAACCATGTGGCGTTTGTTATTGTGGGCAGAATGAAAGTGAGTTTAAGTATGGGTCTATGAAGAATTAGGGGTGGAGAAGCTTAGAGGACTGAGGAACATTACCTGTGAGAAAACATCCCAGGATCAGGAACGTCTGTGGGGAAGTACCCATAGCTACCAACGACTGAAACAGAAAGGAGAAGGAAAGAGAGAGAGAGTTAATGGACTGACAACTGTATAAGGCTTAGGAGGAGCCCTCTTGTGCAGCACCCAAGGGCAGCTTCCCATCGCTCCACGCAGTGCCACAAAGGGGAATGGCCCGGGGACCCCAATTCACAGCCACAGCCAAGTGACACTCATGCCACTTACTGCCACAAGGTGCGTGTGGCCACAGACTGATCACAGGCGGATCACACACCATGACCCCTTCTCTCCACCAGCAGTGTAAGGAGCCAAGTCCTTTCCAACAGCCTGCAAGCAGCTCTGCTCCCCACTGTAGGCTCTGGGACAGAGCTCACAGAAACACCCCTGCACAGAGGCAGCACCCTCACCAGCATCAATGAGGATCTAACATCTTCCTGCAGTAAGTTCTGACCTTTCAGCTGCAAGCTTTTATGGGAGAAAAAGTACATTCTAAAGCTACTCTTATTATGAATAGTACAACCCTGAGTGATATTTTTGTTTTGCCATCGTACATATGTGTATATATAGCTTACAGAATACAATGTAATACAATAGTGCTTATTGCTTATTTAGCAAGAATTCCCTTGATTGAGAGACAAGCTATTTAAAACACATGCTGAAATTTTCGAATGAAATAAATCCATGACAGACTGCAGGCCAGCACTGCCATTCATAGAGCATCTATTCTCCCCAACAGTGCAGAGAGTCGTAGATCACATGCAATTATTTCAGCTTGCAAACATATAATCCTAAAGTATCTGTCTTACAGAGGCAACAATAGCAATCACCATCTATGTAATTTTTGTGCCATGTAATGACATTTCTACACAAAACCCCCAAGCAGCATGCTAGGTCATTTCTAAAGGAGAAGATCCTACAATCCCTGCTCCCATTGAAATCAACAGATGTTTTGTTGGTGACTTCTAATAGCAACTGGATTTGGCCTAAATCCAATATATATTTAAAAAACACTGCACAGAAGAGCCCCTAATTTGAAACACTGACCAAGGAGTAAAATAAAGGATGATGTGCCAAGACAGGGACTACTTTTCAAAGGTCCTGGAGAGTTTCTATTCAGCCTCTGGTATTCAGTTCCTGATGCTGAGATATGAAAGCACGTAGGTGCGTCTAGTTATTGCAACTGTAATGGTGCCATATGGGAGCTAAATGCTTACAGCATGCCAAGGAGTGTTTCTGATCTAGTCCTGCTTTCCTCCTGCAATGGGTGAAGCAGACAGCACCCCTTTGCAGAGCAAAAGAATTTTATACTCAAACATTAAGGTCTCCAAAGCAGGATTAGAAGACTACCTGCCTCAAAAACATGTACAAACACCTTCAAAAATTCAGCTAACAGTGTTCCAGCAGAGACAAGGCATCTTGTCTGATTCTTCAATTAGCAATAATTGCCATGTGTTTATGTATCTGTCTCCCATCAATAACAGACTCTTGGATATCAAACAGTTCCCTCAGTTTCAACCTCCTTATTCATTTTTATCACATTTATATCCTGCATTTTTTATCTGATAAAGTAACCCTCTGGAACTCTTTTAAGACTTACCATGGTCTGCTTTATTGATCTGACTCCTAATCTCCCAAGATCCACAAGACAATGTTACCCCACTTCTGCCAAGTTCGCTCCTTTTTCTGACTGAAAAGGCAGCTCTCTCTCCCTCTTGTGTTGTTTTGCCAGACTATTCAGTGCAAGTGATGCAGCACAGGAGGAGAAAAAACAAAGCTAGCTCATGTCTTGCATGCCAGAAGCTCTGCTGAAGTGGACTTACTGCAGAGCAGTGTGTTTAAGTGAGGTCTGAAGCCCAATGATGTAAATAGAGCTGATGGCATTTCCAAAGCTCTACTTTGAACTTGCTGTCTTGGTTGGGCTGACACTGAAATCAGTAAGTGTCTCAATGTAGCACTGCAGTTTCAAAACACAAGGACTTAACTAAATTTGCTTTCTCCATCTGGCTCTTCTTTCACAACTGGGAGCTTTGATCTTTCCTCAACGACCCGTTAATCTCATCAAGACCCAGAGCAACACTTCTTCACTGTGAAAGATAGAATAATGTACTAAGGATTCACCATCATTCGTATTCAAAACCTATTTGAACTGAATTTAGTCACACCAGGCATCTGACTTAAGAAAGCTAGTGCCATCACCAGCATATCCTCACACATCCATGCCGGACTCAAGGTTTAACACAGGCACCATTACACACTTATGGGCAAGAGAATTTACTCATTCCCACAACACCCATCCTGGTTTTCTTTATTTACAATCATATAAACCTCTGTATGCACTTTTTAACTCCTTTACCCTCCTTATGGCAGACCGGTTAACTTTGTCCCCAACTATCCAAATCTCAGCCCTGGATAAATGCATCAGGTTCAGTTCCTAACACTGGTTTATCAATCCATAACTTGGTGTAGCCTTGCTGAGGCCAGTAGGTTTATGTAAGCTGAAACCCTGTTTTTACATGACACATACAATGTGAGTTTGAGCAAACCTTAATTTCTGGCATACTTAGGACATTGCTAGCGGAAATAGAAACGTGGGTGTGTATAGTAAAAGCTAGGTAATGCTCTGGGGGATTTGCCAAACTCTTTGCAGGTGTTTCCCAGGCATGATCAGTCATTGAATTTACATAGATTTTGAAAGGTTCTGACTGAAATGCTGGTATCTCTCTTGTGCGCTTTAGTGGTTAAAAACAAAAACAAACAACAAACAAGCAAACAAAACCAGAAAAATAATTCTGAAGAACGTCAGGAATCAATTTTTTAAACACTAACTGCCAAGCACTGGCTTCCTATAAAGAAAAGTTTCATTGACTGTGCCACAAAAGACAAGGTAAAATCAGTGTTCAGAAACTCAATGGAAATATATGTTTAGAAAGTTATGATATTCCTAGGTGAGTGGTCTACGTGACCTAAAGAGCGGAAGGGGACCGAGAAGAGCCAAGGGTGTAGGTTATTTTCACACTGCTGGGAATCAACCTAGGACCTCTTTCAAGGCAGAAAACCAGCCCATCTCCGGGGCACCGGAGGCTGCTGGGCGGATTCCCGTGCAGCGGCCCGGCGCCTGCAGTTGGCGCGGACGGCCACAGGATGGCAGTGTTGATCCACATGACCGAGCGCCGGCCGGGGCCGCGCTGCGCTCCCGCCGGGCAGCCTCGGCTGCCTCTCCGGACAACTCCAAATTCAAAATTCCTGCATTTTTAATTTCACCTGATTGACAAAATAAAACAAACAAACAAAAAAACAACGAAACCAAAACAAAAAAAAAACCAAACCACAAACCAAAACCCCCCCAAACAAACAAAACAAAACAAAATAAAAAACCAACAAAAAAGCAACAACAACAAAAAAACCACCCAACAACAACACACCAAGCCTGGTCCCATTTTCTCTGTATTTACATAAGTGATAGGACAGTATTTGGATTGTAAATCTTGGCACGTAATGATATGATTATCCTGTTATGTGAGGACTGGGTAATTTCAGTCGTGATTTTGTCAGAGTGGCAGTCTGTCCTTCTGGGAAAGCTGATCTTTTCCAGGAAGAGCTAAGGCCAGTCCAAGAAAAGGCATTTCTTTCTTGTGGTATATGTCCCCAGCTGAATGTAAATGTTCGGACAGGACCTCCTGAAACCTTTCTGGGTCCTCAGTTCCCTAACTGCAAACTCAACTCTCCCCAAGAGCAGCGCTGCCCTGCAACGCTAACATGGGGGTCTGATGGTTTTGCTGGGGAAAGGTTCAAAGCTCTTTAATGAAAAAGACTGGCATAAATATGAGGCTTGTTCCCTGTCCCTTTATAAATATTTGAATCCAGCATAGCCTGCACATAGAACAGCCATGCATCAAGAAGAGCCCAGTGCTGGGCTCCTGCTGAGCAGGACACACAGTGAGGCTCCCTCCCAACGAGCCTTCTAGTCAGTCCCAGTTCATCAGCCTAACCCTCCAGGACAGAGTCCATCTAGGACTCTAGTCTAGGAGCTAAAGGTGGTGGGGGAATTGCAAAGCCTACATTTTCCCACTTGATCCAAGGAGGGTCATCCAGACTGTCCCAGAAAACAGGGGAGAAAAGAAAAAAAAACAGACAAACAGCTAGCACTTCCAAGTAATACATCTTCCTTAGGTTCTCAGAATCAAATCAAAGAGCACCTCAGGTCCCAACTCAAGTGCTGAGAAGCATTGTGTGGAAAAACCTATCCATCTCTGTTGACCACAAGAACTAGGAAGCCTAGTTATTGCAAACTTTTCCCTTGGGTGCCTATGCAAAGCCTTATAGGCTTGAAAGAGATGAGTCAAGCAGGAGAGCAAGGCAAGAGGGAGAGAAAGGATCGCTTGCTTTCTTGGTTTGGGGGTTGTTTTTGTTTGTTTGTTTGTTTTTCTTTTTTAAATTATCAGCAATTCTCACCACCATCGGGAAAAATCACCTCTCACAAGTCATTCCTTTGTCTTTAAGTCTTCAAAAGAAAAAAGGAAACATCTTCTATTAAAAATTTCAGAGTTCACGTGCAAAAGTAGGTACCATTGTAGTCATAATGAAATAAAGAAGCAAGCAAGGCAAGGATTGTATAAAGTTATACATTTCAGTCTCCTTTTTAGTCCAACTGGTATGGCTGGAAGTAATCTCTGAGGTCTTGGCTATGCAAGACTTTCTGTCTATATGTACTTTACTTCAATCTTAACCCAATGCTGTAGTACAGAAGAGAGATATTTTATTAAAATATTTATTGCTTCCTGCCTTCTTGAAACCTAATACCTATATATTACCCTTAGAACGACGTGAAGATTTCCCATACATCAACAAACTAGTAACAGCAAAGATGGCCCCAGTACCCGATGGCAGCTGGACTGGCATATCCTCCTGCCCCTCAGTGCCTGGAGAGGAGTACCAGAACAAGGGATCTCATTTAAAAGCAGCAGGAGAGTGCCTGCAGGCTGAGGGAGCTGGTTTGCTTGTGAACTCCTAAATCCCAGTGTTTTCTGAGGTCTCATTTTTCTGCAAAGTTTTTTTTTTTTTCCCCAAGCTTTGAGGTTGTCTAAACTGCTGTTTGGCTGAGGGCCCTTCTAAAATACTCATTGTTAACTAGAAGCTAAACCCGAAGTCCCTTGCTGGGAGATCTTTCCCTGGAGTTTCTACACACGGAGTTAAAAGTCTGATCTCCACAGCTCGGATTTTGATGAGACGATGACAGAGGAATCTTTGATGCCTGTCTCCTTGCTTTGATCCTGTGTCTTGTCCCATCTAAGGACACAGAGCTTAGTCAGCCGAGCTGGGACTCCAGCTGGGCTCTACCTCGGCCCTGGGAGATGCTGAGAGCATAACAAGCCATCCCGCTTCCCGCGGTGCGTCCCGTCGGGGAGGCAGCGGCCGCCTGCAGCCCGTCGGGACTGGGGTGTGGATGGTGGTGGGAAGTTCCGTTCACGCTCTCCAGCCCCCATCAGGCTGCAGGCGCTCGACAGACCCTGCTGGCCGGCGGGGAGCCCGGAGCAGCCCCCAGGGAGCGGGACAGCGGCGCTGCCGCGGCTCCCCCTCGGGCCGCCCACCCTCGGCGCAGCCCGACGGCTGGAGCCGCTGCAGATCAAAGGCTGCCCGGGACACCGAGCAAACCTAGCAGAGATGGCAGCTCCCAGCCACTTCACTGCTTCTCTGGGAAACAATAGGAAAGCCTTTGCCAAGCTGGAGAGACGACCTTTTTTTTTTTTTTTTCTTAATGCGAGGTAGCCGGGAAAAAGAAAAAGCGGGGTAGGGGAGACGGAGGGGAGCAGAGCACAGACGTGTTTCCCTGCGGAGCTGGTGCTACGACGCTTCTTCTCCAGGCCTCTCCGTCAGGGGTCGGGAGAGGGGCCGGGGTCCCTGCGGGGGACAGAGGCTGCGCCCCGCCTGGGAGCTGTGGGACCAAGAGGGAGCGGCTTCGTAGCTTCCCATAAGGGCCGAGACGATGCGCTGCCCTCTCCGGGCGTGCAGACTTAGGCCCCGAAGGAGCGCTAGGGAGCTCGAACATTGGCAAGAGACGAGCCGAAAATACCGTCGAGGGGCGCTGGAAACGTGCCCCCGGCACTGGTGAGGGCCAGGGCATCGCTCCCGCCGCTGGTCCGCAGCCGCCTGCCCGACGGGATGCGTACGGGCCCCGGGGGCTGGCGGCTGTGCCCTGGGACTGCTGCTGCCTTGCTAGGTCTGTCGCTGCTGGCTCCAGAAAAAGCTGTCCAAGTCCTGTTCTCTGGAACAGTTCCTGAGCTATGGGATCCCCGTCCAAAAATGTTGAGCAATGCCGCGGACAGCCAAAAAGCCATTTCCTACTTGCTCCTAGGACTTTTCCAGGGGACTCCAGCCTGGCAGAGGCTGGCAAGTTTGCAAATCCGTATTTGACAAAATCCAAAAGGTGGCCGCGAAGACTTTGCTTTTCCCGGGGTAGGAAGCAGTGGGGTCCAGCAGTCCGGCAGGGCTGGCATTCCCGTTGAGAGAGGGGCTGCAGGCTGGAAAGACTCCAGGTACCAGCCCTGTCTAAATTCAGCATCTTCCCTTTCACCGAGACACGTTAAAAAAAAAAAAAAAAAAAAAAAAAAAAAAAAAAAAAAAAAAAAAAAAAAAGACGGGGCGCGCAGGGATGGAGATCGGGTCGCCTTTCGGGGTTGTGTGCGTGCCTCCGCTCGGGATCTCGGGACATTTTAGGCTACCAGGTCAGGGGGAGCGAGGTGAGAAAGGGGATCTAAAGGAGGGAAGGTGGTGAAAAACAAAGGGTGGGGGAAGGGACAGGAGAGCAGCGGGTTGAAGGAAGCGAGGGATGCGAGCAGAGAAGGAGCCTCTTACTTGGTCGGTGCGCGTCCCCGCTTTCCCCCCTGGGGCGGGCACCGCCGCTGCCCGCGGATCCCCGGCGGGTCGCTCCCGCCCCCGCGGCAGGAATGCAGCGCGGTGGCCCCCGCCGTCCCAATGTGTTTGTCATTAGCGCTGCCCGCGCTGCTCGCCGCCGCACCCCGACGGCCGGCGCGGCGCAGCGCTGCACCCCCGCGCCCCTCCGCGGGGCCGCCAGCGCCCGCCGCCTGCGCCCCGCGGGAAGAAACCCTCCGCTCGGCTCAGAGCATCGGGGGGGAAAGAAAAAAAAAAAAAAAAGAAAAAAAGAAAAGAAAAAAAAAGGAAAAAGAAAAAAAAAGAAAAGAAAGAAAGGGAAAAAAACACAAACAAACAAACAGAAGAAAGCCCCTATCAAATAAATGAAGAAAAACTAATAAAATAAATGAGGAAAAAAACCGCGGGAGAAAAGATGTAAAAAAAGAAAAAGGTGCGGAAAATGCCCCGCACCTCTTACCTTCTCGCTTACAATCCGCAGCCCCAATCCTGCAGATTGTAAAACATCCAAAATATGTCCACGTCTTTTGTGACTTTCCCTGCTCAGCCGCGCTCTTTCCCTCCCGCTCGCCCTCCCTCCCGATCCAACTGTAATGGTCTCACAAACCGCGTCCCGTAATTGATTCAATGTTATAGACCATCCTTCCAAAACTAATCATTTGCTTTAAGTAAATAGCTGTCAGGAAATGAAGCCCCCCTCAGGTCCCTTCAGAATAAGAGCACGCTGGCTCTCCCGGCGCCCCCAGCCCCGCGGCCGGAGGCGGGCGCGCCGGCGGGAGGCTCTTACGCAGGCGGGGGGGCCGGTCTCTGCCTCCAGATTTCAGCAGCCTCGCAGGGGAGGGGGAGGTTGGCCATATGGCAGGGGCGAGGGGGAGGAAAGGGGGGAGCGGGGAGTTTTGCACTGCAGGGGGAGAAAATAATAATAATTAAAAAAAAAAATAAAGAGACCCAAAAAAACTTTCATGAAAACTCAGAGTGCTCCCAAATTTCATGAATGAGCCTTCCCTCCTCAGACCCTCCAGGACGGTGGGTCGGGCGCCGGGCTCGATGTCCACGCTTTACAGAGTGAGTTTATGGATGGGGAGTTTGATTTGGAAACGAATTCGCGGCTTCCTCGTGTCCTTTGTACACCGCTGAGCTCGGGTTTGGGCTAGAGAGCTGGATGGACGGCCGTGAGCCAGCCAGGACCAGGAGGCACAGAGAGACAGAGGGAGAGACGAATCACTAACTTTTATGAATGAGAGACACAACGAAAGGCAACCTTCGCCAGGAGTCAACCCCCCCAAAGCCCGCATCTCCGACGGGACCAAGAACACTCTTCTCTTCATCTCTGCCTTGGCTTTGGGCAGCGCAAATAGACCCCAGTAACACCCAAAGCAGGGACACGGCAGGGGCCGGAGGTGGCGGCGGAGGCGCGGGCAGCGCACGTCCGAGCCCGTCCTGTTTGAACACGCTCCAGACGGAGCTTTGATCCCCGCCGGGGAACCAGCACTGGGTATCTCTGCTTTGTTGGCCGTCGCTATCACTGGCGATAAGGGGTGGCCGAGGGAGCCGCCGGGGAGCCGCCCTCGCCGCCCTTTTGCTGCAGGCTTCGTGCGGAGCGGGGCCGGCGGGGCGCGGCGATGCTGCGGCCGCGGGAGAGGGGGCAGTGCAGCCCCAGGAACGGAGCGGAGCGGGTCCCTGCCCGCCGCCTGCCTGCTGCGGAGGGCACCGGCCCCACAGCTGCGTGACGGGACCTCTCCCGTTTCCTTCCCTCCCCAGTCCGGCAGCAGCACCACCACCCGCACCTCTTTCTCCCATTTAGTATAAAACAAAAGTCTGTTCTCGAAGTCAAGAGCCGGACCCAGTGGTTTTTCTCTTTCCTAAGCGAGGGAAAGTTAAGCCTCTGAATCGAAGATGCCCAGAGGCAGAAACGAGAACCAAGTCCCAAGGATGCGCGCTCAGGCTGAGGTACCCGTGCCTGGGCTCTCAGGGCTCCCGGCGGCGCTCCCGGCCCCTTGCGCGCCCTCCACTAGCGCACCCTCGGCTCGGGTGAGTGCACAACCCCGCTATTGCTTCCACATGTTCCTCCAGGAAATCATCGGAGTCAGATCTATGAGCAGCCCCTGGTCGGAATGCTAACAGGATACCGTAATGCTTGTGAATAAACAACAGGCTCCCAGCGAGTCAAAAAAGCACGGAGAGAAAGAAAAAGAAAGAAAGGAAAAAAAAAAAAAAAAAAAAAAAAAAAAAAAAAAAAGCCAAACCAAACAAACAAACAACACATGCGAAAAAAACCCACACCGCACCCTGGAAGTCTCCATTTGAGAGGGCGAGCACACCCAGCATCCTGAACCCCTCAATTTGTGGAGGGAAATGCTTTATCATGACTTGGATTAGAGCTTCGGGCTCTCGCAAATTTAAGCCCTCGAAGATGAGCGTCAACTGCCTATGCGCCGGGGCAATCCTGCGGGGCTCGGGCCACGATGTACCGGCGTGAGCGTATCTGGTTTAACGTGCGGGGTGATTCCTGGCGAAATACCATCAGGATGGGATGTAAAGTTACTCTTTCGAAAAGAAAGGAGCAAAAGGAAAGGGGAGGAGGCGCCTTCTGGTTGCAATTACCTGCCTCATTTGAATAATGCCTTTGTCATGATCATTATCGAGAGGTCGTTAACGGCTTCCACGTGGGATCTCACGAGACCCAGCGAAAAATAAAAATTGCAATCTGGGAGACGGGCAAGGCCTCCTGCTAGGCCAGTCTGGCCCTTCGCGGGGGGGCCCGACGGCTCTGTGGGGACAGGACGGAGGTGTCCCTTCGCCCAGGGACCCTTCTGGGGAACGGTGCCCCTTTTCCCGACGTAGCTTTCCCTTGCCCGCACGAAGGGCCGGGCCGGGCCGGGCCGGGCAGCGCCGTGCCCCCGCCCGCGGAGCAGCGAGCCGGCGGGAGCTGGGCTCTGCCCGCTCTGCTGGCTGGGCCGATCCCTCTCGGCAGTGCCGGCCGTGCCTGTGGATTGGTCCCGAGCAGAGGAGGTGGTAGTTAAAATAAACCCTGCGGGACGGCTGCTGAGCTCTGCCTCCCGCCCCGTGCGGTGCAGGGGGGTCCCGTCCAGGGAGGCCAGGGGGACGTGGGGTTAGCGAGAGGACAGGCTGGGGGTGGGGGGATTTTTTTACCTCTCCTCTCCCCTGTCCTCCCGCCTTCCCCTCCCCTGAAGGGCTGGAGCATAAAGCATCCCGTTAGCGTGTGTTTATGTGGTAACAGATGGAAGCTGCACGTCTCAAACAAAGTTCGGCGCCCAGGCTAGAGCCGCTCTCGCCTGTTTATGCTCCCAAGCTGCCCCCCGGGGCGGGCGGGGCTGTGTGTCCCCCTCCCCGGGCCCGCGGCGCCCTCAGAGTCCGGGCAGCGGGAGCACCGACGGCTCGGGTTATTGCGGCGCGGCTCTCTCCGCTCTCAGACGCTTCCAGGGGGGCTGGGAGCCTTCGAGGTCCCTTTCCCTCCTCCCCCGCTCAGCATCCCTCTCCCTGGGGAAATCACAATTTGTTTTCAAGTAATAAATCCTTTCCTGCGGCTCTCCCCCAAGGGTGAGCCGGGGAGCGGTTAACTGGGTAAGGCTATTGAACAACCTCATAGGTGCCTTGTGCGGCCACCGACGGGACCGGGCAGGCGAGAGGGGGTCCCCCGGCCCGGGCTCCGCGGGAACCCCCGCTGAGGGGCCGCAGCCTTTTGACTGGATGGGAAGGCACGTCTGGGTTTAATTATCGTTACACACGTTCAGCGATGCACGGAGCAGTAGTCACCCTGCCTACCTTTTAGAGCAGGGACCGCTTCGTGAAGAGCAGCCACAGCCCGGAGCAGAGATCCCTCAAACATCTGGGAGAGGGAGAAAGCAGAGCGGCCTCACGTCTGTGTTCACATCTATCGCCTAGGGAGGAGAATACAGCGGTGAGAGCTGCCTCATCTAGGAAAGAGAGCTAAGCAGGGCACCACCAAGGGCCGAGCCTCTCCGGGAAAAGTGTTCTGGCGGCAGGAGGGTCTTGTGTACACTTACATTTACAGTCCCACCAGATTTTTAGATTTTTATTTCTTTCAATCTTTCCACAAGTACAGATTCTCTCATTTGGTTTGTTCAACAGAATTTGGCTCTGAGTAGCAGCGATCCTGTGTCACTGGGAGGACGGGCAGCCAGACAAAAGAATTTAACTTTGCCCAGCCTGCCCTCCCTAGCCTTTTTTTTTTCTTTCTTTCTTTTTTTCTTTTTTTTTCCACATGGCTGAGGTAGTTCCCCGTGCCCGTCGTTTTCCTTCCCCATGCCCGTCGTTTTCCCACCGAGGCCGCTGCTGCCACGACGTCGAGCTGTTTTGCTTTCATTGTTGCGTTTGGCTCTTGACATTAAAAGATGCCAAAACATCCGTGAAAGCCTCATTCTTTGAAAAACAGACTTTGTTTTTCCTTTTGCTGCCGCCCTGACTTTTTTGACTGCGACAGAATAAACAGCCCGCTCTGGTCCAGAAGCAGGCTGAAGGCGGTTTAGGGGCCAGGCAAAGCAAGGGGAAAAGGGGTTGTTACCCTCCCGGCCCTTCGCCGCCGCCTGGCTCCGCGCTCCGCTCCGACCCCCGGGCGGGGAGCCCCGGCCCCGCCGCCGCACCGACGGGCGGGGAGGCAGCGCCGCCGGGCTGCGGGCGCCCCCGGGGTGCCCTGACCGCCGGCCGAGGGCCCCCGGGCAGTGCCAGCGCCGCCCGCGACACTAGAGGGCAGCGGAGCCCGCGGGAGCAGCCGGCGCAGCCCGGCAGGGGCACCGCGCCCCGCCAGCCGCTGCTGCTGCCTCTGGGCTTCATCAGCCTCCGAGCGGCTCTGGAGAATATGGCGAGGAGGGGCCGCCCCGGCAATCTAATGGCTCCAGCCCTGTAGGTCCAGCCCCGCAAGTCCAGCCCGGGCCGGGCTCAGCAACTCGGGGGATGTGGCATGTCGCAAGTAAAGCGGAGAGATAAATTCCTCCCGTGCCACAAATGAAAAGTTTTCCCTCTGAAATCAAAGGATCCTCTGCTGATTCAGCCCAGGTTTGACTTCGGTTCGTAACTCCCGAGACCATTATCTCTGCCTTTGTTCTTCCGAGCTGCAGCAATTAATGGATTACAGCAGGACAAAACCACAGCCAGACCAAGCTGCTCTCGTTCTGCAGCTATTTACTATTAGTACCAGCTTTGCTCCCCTCGGGCTACTGTGCTTGGGATCCCAGCCCTGAGTTCTGCACGGGGGGGGGGGGGAGCTGGGTGGTGTGAAGGCCACCCTGGACGTCGTGGTCATGGTCACAGTGACACGGTGGGCATGAGCCAACATCTGTGTCAGTGTCGGTCCCCACATACGCCTGGGCTGATCACATCCACATACATTCCTACCATGGGCACAGAAGAGCCAAGATAGGCTGAGCATCATAAAATGTCAGATTCAGGAGAGAAACGTATCTGGGCACTGAGTACTCGGAACTGCCCGTGCTCCAGGCAAGGGATGTCATTTTTCTGCTTCATCGTACAGAAGGTTTTCTTCTGACGCTTAGTGATTAACAGACACGTTTGGGGTGATTTACTGTGGAAATACTGGAGCTACAGCCAAGGTTTATGAATTGTAATTAGGTTTCTAAAAGGATCCCTCTCCTCGCCGGATCTTTCATGCTCCAAAATACCCCCGCAAACAAAACATTGTCCCTCTATTTCTGTGGCATGGAGTGTTTCTGAACAGGGATCTTGCCCGTCCTAAGGATTAAGAAGATGGAAAGCCATTAATGCTTCCTAAGAGTTTGCAGATTTGGGGTTTGTGTGGAGCCACCACTAGGAGTTGCAATCAGCATCCATGTTGTCGCAGTCAGCAAAAAGCTCAAGACCTGGAAATGAATGTAGCCATTCCTCTTAGACATTGAATTTGTTCACTCATTTACTCATATTTGCCAAGATTGTGCTGGAGGTGTGTCAGCAGGAGGCATGGATCACGTTGTGATTCTTCTTGCATTGCCGTGTGTTTCCTGTACTCAAGGTTCTATGGCCCTAATCAGTGATGTGAGAAATCCAGCAGGCGCCAATCACACCTCAAGCCATTCCAAGGAGTGCCCAATGCCCATGTCCTCATTTTTCTTTCTTTAGTTCAGAGACAGGAGAGACTGAAACACTGAAATGTCAGGAAAAGCTGTTTGTTTGTTTGTTTGTTTGTTTGTTGTTACTTCTCCAGAAGACTATTTGGCCTTTTTCTCTGAGATCACCTTGTTTTAGTCTGTACCTCATCTAACTCTGCAGAGAGCACTTTCTGACTCAGTTGCATGATCATTTGCCTGTTTATTGTTGGCAATCCTTTAGAGAACTCGGTTTATGCACTCCTATTGAGCAAGGTGGTTGTGGAGAGAGAAAGGAGAGAGTGAGATGAGAGGAAAATGCAGGTAAAAGTTCCTGTAGTCATGCTTGTGAAGCTACAGTTCAGGCTTTGACAGGAAAGTTCTGATGTGGCTCAAAACAGAGGATACAGCAGCATTTAGTTACATTATGATCCTTGGACTGCTGGCTTCTTTTAGTCAGATATTTTGCTTTTTAATCTAAATTATCTTTTGAGAAAGAGTCTAGTGTGGAAACTGGGCCAGATTCTGCTTTGTGTAAACCTGGTGTAACTCTAACTTCAAGGGAATTATTCCAGATTGAATCTGGTATAATTAAGATTAAAAATTGGCTCTGGAACTCTTTTCTTTGGCAATAAAGTTAGAGGAGTTCTGCAAAGAAAAATAATTAAAACCAGGACTTTATTTCAGTGCTCTTTT
Organism: Phylloscopus collybita; assembly: GCA_027886175.1. Taxonomy (NCBI): domain Eukaryota; kingdom Metazoa; phylum Chordata; class Aves; order Passeriformes; family Phylloscopidae; genus Phylloscopus; species Phylloscopus collybita. The sequence continues at coordinate 25,523,310 of JAJNNQ010000009.1, read as the reverse complement.
AAATAACATATGCTATAGACGCTTTGAAGGCATTTGTTCTCTATGACAGTATTTTAAAACTTTCACTTAGGTTCCGCTAACCAAGTTAACCCTTGACAACCAAATATGCTTACAATGTTATGTACAGCAACTTCTAATTTTACAGGATATTGTCCAAACAAAAACCAAATTCCATTAAAAGGATATGATTGCTGCTGTGGCAGTTGCAAGCTTCCACTTGCTGGTGAAGTCATAAATTTCACTGCTCTGAACAGCCACAACAGAAGCACTGAAATAATTCTGAATTTATACTTTAATCAGCATGTTTTCTTTCATGGTGCAAACCTTTTTATCTGACTGCTAAACTCCACACATTGAGAATGAGCAATTGTTGAGTTCCTTAGTATCCCTGGAAAGCAAACTCTGCAAGGGATTCCTGGAGGAACACTGAAATACTATAAATTGCTACACAATTTTCTATGAGAAAACAAGATGTCATTTAACAGTTTCTGTGTCCACTATCACTGTATTTGTTAGGACCATGCCCATCATAGAAAATATGTCACTATCATTTGATTGCAATTGGTGAGAAGATGTTGATCAGTTTTTGTTAGGTCTGGCTTTCAGCCCAAATGAAATCACAAGGACATTTGTCATTCTCTTGACTGGCCCCAGATTTTCATCATGAATTAACCAAATCTCTCTTTAGGGTATATAGGAAAAGAAGGGGTGAAAGGGAAAGAGTAATTTAGCTTTGATTCCTTGTGGTGTATGAAGAATATGTATTTGGAAAAAGTATTTTGCTCTTTTTAAGTGGGGTTGGCATGTAGGAGGAATCATATCAATTTTGTTATTTCAAAAGCCATGAGTGTCAAGCCTTGTCAGCCCTCTTTTTCTGGTAGAAGACTCCTTGCTGAATCAGTGAACAAAGACACCATGGTGAAGCTGACTCTTTCACTGAGCAATCTTTTAACCTCTCTGTTGAGCAGGTTTGTAGAAAAGCATCAAGACACACATCACACCCCAACCTTCTCTTGCAATGAGCTTATCCACCATCCTTTCCCTGCCCTGCATGAGTGCCTTGGGAGCTTGCAGGAAGCAAACATGAGAGGAGAACCCGGACTGCAGCTTTGGAAGAACATGTACTCCAAGAGCCAGGAAGATGGAGTCCATTCTGATTTTACACATTTGAGATTTCTTTCAGAGAAAGGGACTTGTGGAGTAATCCCTTACCAACCTGGTCCCTATTCTCATCCATTTTTTTGCTTCCTTTGTCCCTGATTAACAGGCTAAATGCTGAAGAAATAAGCAGTAAGGATACAAAAAAATGCCCAATTCAGAACAGTTCTCTTTGTCCATCAGTCATGGACACCACAAAGAAGGAATAGGCACAGGTCACTTCATCTCTGTTTTTTATTTCATAGTCAAAGAAAATATAAGTGTGCTGTCTTTATTGTTAAGAGAGTACAGAATATTCTTTCCCTCTCCTTGCAATGGGAGAAAATATTTGCAAAACCAACATAAATTCAAATAAATTCTTGCAGTTCCTATCCATCATTTCCACCACCAAACTTAATTTTTCTTTTCTTAGTTATTTTTCTCCCAATGCATTACATACTACTGTAGGAAAAAGGTATTATTGAAATCCATTCCTCTATGAAACTTTTTTGGGAATCTCTTGCTAAGCGAACTGCAAGCAGAGTCTCTGGTAGTCTGAATGAATCTATGGAGCCTGCTCTGGTTACCCTTTTCCAAAACATTGTAGGATTTAGTCAGCTTGACAAGATGAAGGGTTGAGGAAGTGCTTCACTCCAGAAACATTAGCAGCTGTACAGCTGGGAGCTGATCAAAACAGCCCTCAGAAGTATAACCATAGCCTCTGCCAGTAACAGGGATGTTGGAGGCACGCAGCTCTGTTTAGGGGAGGTTAAAATATGTAGGTAGGTAGACAATTTGAGTGGATAGAAGCCATTGTAAATATCTGAAGAGTCTGGTGCTTTTTTTGGTGGGAGACAAATGGTCCCCCAGCCCACTTAGCACCTGCCAGTGTCTCTCTGCTGCCCTTTGCCCTGTGAGGCTGCTTTTTCTGACAGCTTCTGCAGCTCTCCTGGCTTCACATTCCTTCTCCGTATGTTGGCCTTTTTCGTTGCTGCTTATCCTAATATTGACTTAGGAAAGGAAGAGAGTTAAAAATAGCTGGCTAGCCTACTGTCTACAGACCTTCTGCCTAGCTTTGGTTTAGGCCTGTGAATCACAAACATTGGTTTAAACCATCATTAGCATCTGAATGAAGATAAAGGGACAAGAGGGGCTAGGGTAGGCAGTCACCTTGTGTAAGTATCACTCCTCAATTATTTTGAAGAGCGGGAGAGAAGCAGGATCACAGTGGAGGATGTTTGCATCCCATTTCAGCAGTGAGGATTATTTGGAATTAAGGACGTAACAAACCGTCTTTCAAAAAACCACGTTGGATCCCTCAAAGCATCCACTGGAGCCAGAGTAAAGCCTGCTGTCATTCTTGGGTAGCTTTGTTTCCTCCTTTCTCTCTGCCATCATTGTTTCTAAGCTGCTCTGCCTGCCCAGACGCAGGAGAAGCAAGGGTGAAGCCCCAGGTCACAGGGGTAGGCAGTGTGAAGGGCAGTGTGTGTGACAGGGGGGGTGGTGGTCATACTGCAGTGGGTGGCACTGTTTTATGAAGGTCAGTAAACCTCGGCTCCATCAGACCACCAGAGAGAGTGGGTTTCCCAGCTGGAATCACTCAAACATGTGGCCTTGCACTGAAAAACATCCTCGCTCCAGTCTTCAGGAATGCATCTCTGCCATGGTTAGTAAAAGTGTCCCAGAATATCTCAGCGTCACAGAGTTACACAAGAAGAGAGCCAGACTCTGAGAAAGACACATTCAAATTGGGATTGAAACCAACTGCTGGCTTCCCACCCAAAGGCAAAAATAAAATGAGCATAGTCTGTAAGCACAGGCACCATGGGCTCCCTCCACCCAGCTCCATGGCTTTGCCAGCTCTGCAACTCCTGCAGCATCTCCAGAAACCACAACAGAAGGGAGACAACACAAAAGTCAAATCCAAAGTAGTCTGTGGTGAGGTATCCTTCAGGGAGAAAAGCTTTCAGATCTCTACAGAAGTTAAAAAGTGCCGGGGGTAATGGTTTTTAACCTGTTCGGGTAAAAAATAATCCTTTCATTATGAGAGCAGGTAATGAACCCAAAATACAGCTTTGGTAAGGAGTCAGTGCTGAGAAATATGATGTCATCCTGATGTCAGTTTAAATGTGTCACATGGGTATGGCAGCATAATGACCAGCTCCTGTGGACTTGTGTCTTTACCATTTGCTGGGGAGGCCCAAGGGTCAATCCCACCACATTTGAGCCCTTAGATGTGGCCAGAGGGACAGGAGAGACATTGGAAGACAGGCTTTCTGTTGGAAAAGACCTGGATGCAGTCTGTGGTCTCCTGAGGTCAGGGATTATGCTGAGACCTAGAATCAGAACAGGACCACAGTGCAAGAAACGCCACATGCAAAGGGCACAGACAGGGTACTTCCTAGTCTTTAAGATGGTGGTGACAGGTCTCCAGGCATACTGAAATGCATTGGTGCCAGTCCTCAAATCCTCCATTTGGATGGAGTGTGGTTTTGCCGATGATTAGATGATTAGGTCCACATTAGGGGCATGAGTTTGTCTGAGTCAGGGAAAACCCAGGGTAGACAGAGCAGCTAAGCCTCTGGAGAAAGCACAGGCAGAGGCAGGCTCTCATGATGGCATTTGATTATGCACTTAGCATTCATTAAAGCAGCTACAAGGCTACAAAGGTGTAAGTTCAGACCACCTACTATTTCTGTTGATATTAGCTTGGAAAACTTTGAACCCTGTATACCAACACATGAAATACCCTTGGGAGTTATGGTCCAGAAGACTGGGTTCAACCTAGTAAATGAAATGGATTGGTCCATGTTCAGTGCCAGTTGTACAGGGAGAAAGACCAGTCACTTCACAATGATTACAGTAACTTCACTAATGTAAATGAGGGATAATGGTTGAAATCCACAAAGTTACAGTGAGCAAAGAATGGGACCAAGAGGATGTCTTTTTTTCTTTGAACTCACAATGATCATCCATGATGTTTTTCACTTTTAGAAAACTGAAATGGTAAATCAGAAAATTTGTAAGGACAACATTATATATAACAAGCTGGACCTACAGGAATCTGTTAGATGTCTCCCAGAAAAATCAGTATACTGAAAGTGGGGTTCTAAGAAAAGTTTTCAGTGTTTCTGTTAGGAATATCGCCAAAAAGACTTTGTTTTGGAAACAATAAAAACCAGAGCCAACTTTCCACTTCCAACATCTCCCATTCAGAAGGAATGTGCAGAAGACCTTGATATGATATGAATTAAAAGGATTCTGTCTTTGCCAGCCCTAAATTCCAGGAAGTGAGACACAGCATCCTCATCTGCTCTTGCAGGCAACATTTGTTTTTACTCTAGCCTAAATACCAGACTGTTTCCTAAATCTCAAGAAGTTGACCGTTCACTTAGATTCCTCAGCCTCTCACAACAGAGGAGCAGGCTCTACACAGGCATTTCAAGCTCTCTTGCCTGCCATCCAAAATTGACTCCTGCCCCTGGAGATTTAGAGGCACCTCTGCAAGAAACACAAGGGGATTCCAGTGTGCGCAGGGCTGGTGGGACAGAACTGCCCCAAGGCCCTTGGTGGCAGTGCACAGAGTGATGGGGTCAGGAGATCCTTTCCTGTCTGAAGCCAGACTAACACAACAGCTCACAACCCTGCAGGGGAGTAGATTTCATAAAGTGGATTCAGAGCTTTATGAAATCCTTCCACAGCCCTGTAAGGGCTGCGTTCAGATTTTGCTTCTTTCCTTCCTCTTTATAGAGTCATTCATTATTCTACTTTCTGTCCACAGGCAGCAGGCATCTTGCTTTGCACACATACTCTCAAAAATGTGCAGAAATTCTCTGGCTCTGGATTCTGAACTGGCAGATATTACCAAGCCAGTCTTTTACTCCCTGCAAATCAGCTGGGCTGATGCTCTCTGAGTTTGAAATGTGTTGTGCTAGCAACATCTGACACTCTTCAAAGAGGTTGTGCACTGCATCTGGTGGAGTCACTGGATTTGCTGCTATCATGTAGAGGAAGGAGGCAGATAAAGAGGGTTCTGTAGCCACCAGACAGCTATTAGAATTTAGAGGTCCTGATCCTAAGGACAACAGGGTCAATGAAAGTCTTAAAATTTTGGGATGCCTATGCCTGCTATAGACTGGTAAACCACCACCCTCCTGCTTCCCTCTCCTCTCACCAAGAGGTGCTCACTCAGGTGTAAGGTAACTTAAAAAATCATTAAAAATGTGCTATAGCATACTAAACATTTTACTAAATATTTTCTGAAGTTGCTGAGGGGTTTAAGTAGTGTGCAACATTACTCAGAGGTAGTATAGTAGTTTTTCATTTCGAAATATAATTAATTAGATACAACAGAATATTTTTGCAAGCATTGCTCTTTCCCAAACATTAAAAAAATATTGTAGTATTTTTATATTACAACATATATGTACAACTACATATATAATAACTACTTAAGAAATAATCAGGGACTCTGTAAGCCTTTGGTCAAAACCAATACCTCTGCATATCATATATAAAAAGTCTTTCTGTTTGGCCATACTACTTGAAACCTGAGTTAAGATCAGGGTTCCTAAAACTCACTATAAGGTGGTTAAAAAACTTCAACAAGCTATGCCAATACGTACATCTCCTTATATCGGGGTTCTTTTCCAGCATCATTATGGAAGAAACTCAGAACATTGAATGTAGCTTGTCAGGACAGGATAGATATCCTATCATCAAGTAGGATATCTCCCATCCCAAATCCCTCTATGGCAAGCAGTGAAAAATCACTGCTCCAAATGGGCTTCTGGCAGATGTTAACATAAATTAAAAAGCTTCAATAAGCCAGAACAGATCACTGCTTTTTGCTGGAAATTTTTAACAGACTCTTGTGAAATTTCTTTTCTTTTTCTTCAAGAAATTTCTTTCTTTTGGACAAAACTAAGAGATCCAAATTGTAGCCTAGGGGAAAAAAATCCCAAACCTATTTAAAACACTACCAGATTCCCATCTTCCACATCTCTTTAATTTTTCCTTTTTTTCCCCTCAAAGAATTTAGGAAAAAAAAAAAAAAAAAGAGAGAGAGACAAGAATGGGAAACATCCCTGCAGCATGGTGACTCTCCCCAGCTTGAGAGCTGATGCTGAACTTTGGGGTTATCTCAACTCCATACTCCAGTTGTGCTTGTTTACTCCTTTGTGCAATGATGAAGTTGTGCTGGCTCACTGTCAAGCTATTGCAACAGTCACATCCCGAGACTCTTCCTCCATCTGTCTGTCTTCAGACTGTAGCACATTCCCATTTACTGCAACAAGGAACAGAGGAAAAAATGGGTCAAGAGAAAGACAGGTCAGTGCTTGCTCCTTTGTGGCAAAAACCAGCACCAAAGCTTTAAGCTGTGCCCGTGGCCCAGGCAGAGTAGATGCTTGCTGCAGTTCTGGACTGAGTTAGCAGATAGATACCTGAGAAGGAAGGAGATTCTGATGGATTTGGTCAGCCTGGGGATGCAAGGGTTCTCCAGACAATTCTGAGAACAGAGATTGGTGAAAAACAGGAAAAGGATCCAAAAAATGCACACGGTTCCTTTCCAGCCTCTTCTTCCTCTGGTATCATCTGGTTGATGTGACTCGCTGTGGCTTGAACAGGCTGGGTGATTGCAATCCTAAATGTTCCTGTGGCACACAAAAAGACAGGAAATTTTGAAAAAGTACGTTGTTTTATGAAACTGTTGGTAAGTGGTATGCTGCCTGCTATAAACGAGATATGCAGCACTTTCAGCAATGCAGATAATATTAATACAAGAAAAAATTAGGAGAATATGACTGCATATAACATTTAGGCTAATTTTTACTTTATTTGACAACTGCTTTGAACAGAAAATAGCATTTTAGAAAGACTTTTCACTTCCTATACTCAAAAGGATTCTGAGGTGCAAAGGTCACTGATTTTTTTCTGAAGGGTGTAGTGACACAGATCAAAAAGTTGTATCATGGTATTAAATTTGCTTCATCACAAACTTTGATCACTATTGGGTTGTTATGACTCTTATTGGAGAAACCCTTTGAAAAAATCAAGTCCCACTAGCACAGTTTTGAAATGCTATCTCAAGCATCCCTTTTGAAATTCCTTTGAAATATTTTTGTCACGTTATTTGTTCATACTAGTTTGTTTTCCTATCTTTGAATTTTATATTTTCACAAGGAACTTTTTATCAAAAAAAATTGAATAGCTCCTTCATAAGGGAAAACGATATGCCAAGTTTGCTGAGTATATTGTATATTACTTGCCATTTTGATAGTTACCTACTATGCAGACATGGGCATAATTTCAAGTTGGTAGTGTTACCTCACATTTTGATTTCAAGAATGCTGTTTTATTTACATGACCTGACATATTCCCATAAACTGGAAAAGTTGTGCAATTCTTCTCCTGTGCTTTCATCTCTTAGCACAGCGCTGTAGTTTTCAGAAGAGAAGGATATTGCACCATTTCTGGATCAATGTAGATAACTTCATAAGTCATCTCTTCCAGAGAAAGATTACAGTAATCTATTATTTGGTATTCTAACTAATATAGAAACTGCCAAAACCAGCTTTATTGCTGTCCAGAGTAAAGAACTGAAAAAATAAAACATAGGGACCATATGAATAAAAAATATACAGAAGCAATTTATTATTATAGCCTTCTATGTACTTATATATGCAAGCATAATTTATCCATCAGCTTTCCAAATTTATCTACATTTTCCCTTCACACCTGTGTTTGTTTCCAGCAGTGGCTTGTTTGGGAGTGTTTTTGCAGAATGTAATCGGTCAAGATTAGGATACTGCCATACAAGATGCTCTTTATACACATGAATATCTATAAATGGATATATACAAATATAGATAAGCTTGTCCCAGAGTCTGCAGCCACATGGTTGACAGGCCAAGTGTGACAGTCGTGGTCCTTAGCTCCTGTGTCACACTGGTGCCAGTGGCAGTCTGCAGAGCTCAGGTGCAGTGCAACACTGCTCCCAGGGGAGATGGAGATGCTGTGCAGCAGTGGGTGCATCAAGGGCTCTGTGCAGGAAGTGATGCTGGTTCTGCACCCACCAGACAGGCTGGGGTTCACAATGGGACAAATATAAATGTCTTGGAAAATTTATCAGCAGAATAAATAAAATACCAGAAGGGAGAAAACTCTTTAAAAAAAAAAAAAAGTGCTAAAATATATTAGTAAATAAAACATCAGTAATTAAGTAAATATTGATGATGAACATGTTTAGGATGATAAATGAAATGCTTCCATTCTGTCCTCTGAAGTGGTGGGCTGGTGACCAGGAGCACTGCAGCAGTCTGAGAGGCGAAAGATCTCTTATGGCCCTAGTCTCAGGCTCTGTATAATCCTGAAGAGCATTTGTTTTGCCAGAAGGAAGAGACAGCAAAGGTAAATGGGCATCAAAAGTCTTGTATCCCATTCCCAGCTTGGAGAACCAAGCTATGAAGCAATGGCTCCTCTTAGGGGGAGAAGGCATCTCCCCCACCAGTAACCTCTGCTATGTGTGCACCAATTCATCCCTTGCTGGTGGCTGCAGTAAATGCAGTCTGATTTTCCAGACCTTTAAGAAGAGGCAGAGCATCATCAGCAGCAAATCAGCATTTTCTCATGCTGAGTTAGTGCTGAATTATGACCTGCATAAACCACTGCAACACAGAGAGTATATTTCTCTTTATCAGGCTTTTTAAGGTCCTAAGTAAGAGGAAACCATTAATTGCTTTGATGGATCATGGCTTGTTAGAAGTTCAGTACTTTCTCAGGATTTCCTAGATTACCAAGCAGGTCATCAGAAAGATGACACCTTTCTGAAGCTTGCAGTAATTAGCTGCTAGCTAGGATTAGTCCTCAGTACTGAATTAAAATGCTGGGACAGCAGGCAAGAAGAAGACCAGTAACAGAAGCAAAGCTGCAACCTGCTAACTTCACTGATACCTGGCACTCTCCTCTGAGAGCAGCTCAATACTGTTAGTGCATCAGCTTGTCAAGGCTCCTTCTCAGCACACAGCCCTTCAAAAGTGGAGTGGAGGTGACAGCATTTCACTAAATACCTTGGCTACATGCTGAATCATCTTGTTACACCACCACAAGCAAAGGAAGGCTATTAAAACAGGCAAAGCTCGAAGTCATATTTGCAGAATGGTCTGGACCTCACCTTATTTTTATCTGTAAAACAATTAGCCCTTGCACTCTTCTTTCAACACTCAATTCTATCTTCTTGAAATGATAAAGGGAATTAAGTTTGTGGGTATTTCTTAAGTAACACTGAACACAGCTGCTATCAGTGTGGTCTCAGGGCTTTCTCTCTCCTTTTCAGCACTCAACATTTAAGTTTCTTCAAATAATTTTTTATATGGGCTGGTGCTGTGCCAACCTCTTCTCATTTGCGTACACTTGTTGCCTCTTTGCCGTTGACAGACAGAAAACAAAGATTTTCCCAAGGTGGAGAGAAATATTTCATTCTGTTTGCTCAGGCTCACATGGCAAATGTCACCCTTGCTTTGTGAATTTCCTTGTCCTTTCTCCATCTCCACTTCTTCTCTTCTTCTTCCAGAAGCAAAAATATTTTGTCTTGAAATAAACTTTCTGCATTTCACTTGCTCTGTTTGTGAATGGTGTGAGGCAAATGCCTGCTTTTCATTACTCTAGCAACCAGCCAGATTTTTTTTCCTCGAAGTTTTGGGAATACTTACCTGAACAGGGATGCTGATTCACCTCTGTGGATGTGACTCACCCTTCACCTCTGGGGACATCAACTACAACTCAGGGAGCAGAGCTCTGTAATTTGAAGCTGGAGGGCAACGCTTCTATGCTCACAACACGTTGAGTTTTAGAAATAATTTGTGTCTGTACCACAACTCCATTGACATACCCACAAAATCTATTGCAAAAATACACTCTTTGACTGCATAGAATGAAAATGTTGCATATTTCCGACAAAAAGTGACAAGTTCCATCATTAACCAGTGGAAAATGAGGTCTGTGTATCAGCACACATGGAGGCAGAAGGGGATTAGAGTCCTTTCAATAATTAAAAAAGTATAAAGTTGAGGCTGACTCAAAGCCTGAATCACAACCCTTTGAGCTTTCTGGAGTAATTCCAGAGGCTGCAGCAGGCTTTGGATCAGTTCCAGACTCCAAAAAAGAAGGAGGTGAAGTTTAATAACCTGAGATATACGCGAGCCCACATTATACAAACTAATAACTTCATTTCAGGCTTCAACTCCACGCATCTTGTCAAGTCTGAGGCCTTTTTAGACACTTACAAACAGCTGTAGCACGAATGGTCTGAAGAAAACACAAAGTAGATGTCTACACTACACAGCAGGGCATTCTGCAGAGACCCCAGAGCCACTGCTGGCTGTGCATTGTCCCCTCAGCTGCATGGCACTATGCCCAGGCTAATAAGACCTGGTGAGCAACATAGTTTGTTAATGTCATAGCAGCTTGGCTCTTAGAGCTTCCCAGCTCCTCTGCTCCTTGTACCCATCCCCACATGGAAACACCACCAGGTTCTGCTCTATCCACACAGCTGCTCATAAGATTGCTCCCTCATTTGTTTCTCCTAAAATGGCTCAGGTCAGCCAAAATCACCTTGTTAAGCCGATTAAGTTAGCCTGGTCCATCTCTGTTGACTATAAAAAAAAAAGGAATGGCTTTATGGGAGGTGCTCCATGGGCAGATGCAAGTGGTGTGGAGCTGCTGGAAGTGTAATGATAAACAGCTGTGTCAGGACATCTGTCACCCAGCTGCCACCAAGGAGTTTACCCCAGAAATGTTGCCTTGGTCTGTCATCTAACAGTGCACCAAGTCCTAAACATTTTATCCCAGGCAATGCTTGCAGCCTTCTACACTGGTATAACTGTTTTGTTCTTAAGCAAAGCTGTAGCTCAGCTTGCAGTCAGGAATTTGGGATTCAACTTCATATTGATAAGAAGGCATCAAATGCAAGTAGAGAAATTACAAATAAACCCAGAAAAATAATTTACTGACTTCTTTTGTCACATTTCAGTTCTTACAGAAGAGAAGGCAAGTGTAAAAGGAGAATGGTATTGCTCCATCTGCTATGGGTTTCTAAGCAGAAAAAAATCCCTGCCATCCTAAACACACCAACACCGATACAGTAGGGTAATATTTTCCCCAGCTTTGGTTTTGTCAAGTCTTATTCCTTCTTGAGACTGTTGATTGCATTTCATGTGAGAAGAAAGTCTATGATTGCAGGTTTCTCACTAGTGCTGCACTTTCTAAATATTAAAAAGGCAGCAGTGGCAATTTTGCTCAAAGGAGCTGTGGTATGCAATATTTTCTCACTATGCTTTAATGTTGCTTTTAAAGTGGAGTGAATCAGCATTGTTTTTCAAATTCCAGGAAGAGGCTATAACTCTTATGAACTCTAGAGGAATGGAAGTAACAGTTGGTCATTTTACTGCAAAAAAGCTATATTGCTCTAATGCATCATTAGAAACCTTCACACAGTTCATTACAACTATATTTTAAATCAAAATGTAAGGGAGTTAACCCTGTAAATCTGAAAATGGTCTTCTGGAAATGACAATACTTTCCTGATAGGCCAGTTTTTGGACCACTGAAATGAAGAAAGATTTTTATTTTCCTGGGAAAAGATGACAAACATCCACATTGTCAAAGCTCAGCCCACTGTTTTAAATGACAGCAATGCCAACTGAACATATTGAGTGCTGTATTACAGGCATTTTCTCTTATCAGTCAAAATATTTTCCTGAGCAGTTTAATGAAATGTTCATCAGCTCAGCATAAAAGATCCCACTCTTGCCTGTGTGGTCCAAATCAGGAGGAATCCCATTGAACTAACACCATTGCTGCACCCAATATATGAAAGGAGAATTAGGTAAGAAAATAAAGCAGGTGTATGTCACCTGCCATTTTATATAAACTACTCCAGGAAATCACCTGAGAGACTTCTTAAACTAAGCACCCATTAAAATTATTATTCATCTGTATTATGTCTAGTTGAAAAAGAAATCTTTATACATATGTGTTTGCATTTTACAATATAGATGCTTTTCCATTAAAAAGGTGTCATTCTTTCTTGCCCATCACATGAAAGTTTCTTTCAACATGCCAAATCAAATTACTGGTGTACAGCATGGGTTTCCCAAATGCGTGGTACTGCAGGAGTGATTCATGAATTAGCACTGTTTAAGAAAAGGAAGCAAAGAATTCCAAGAAATCCTCCCAATTTGGACAATACACCTGCAGTGTAAATCTGGGGCCCAATACAGAAACTTATAAAGATGATCTGAAACTGAGGTCAGCATCAAAATGAAGAAGCAATGTCAGTAATAAAAGTGTATGTAATATTTTATCCTGTATGTGCTCTCTCCATCTGTAACTAATCTACATCATGTCCAAAGCTGCTTCTAACTAAAACTTCACAGAAGTTAATGTATTAGATAAATATGGTACTATCCTTTCTCTTTTTTTCCTTATAAAGTTGTCAAAACAGCACAGTAGATACTAATTAGGCCTCTTAGGTTTTTCCCCATCTTTGCCTCTTTGCCAAGACTGTATGAGCAGCGTTCACTCAACAGGTTTTGACTTCATAATGGTGAGACCAGAATATCCCAGTCCCTGTTCTTTCCTGAGATACATGCCATAGAGCAACCTGATGAGTTCACTCTGAAGCACACCCCAACAGTCATGTTGGGTGGGGATAGAATTGGGAGGACCTCAAGGGGCTTGACCTCACTTATTTCACATTTTCTGGCCAGTAGGTTTAATTTCTTGCCTACCAAATAACTAATGTCTAATCACTACACCAGACTCACTGTGCATCTGCCCATGACTGCTGCTCCTAACTCAAATTATTCCAGATTTCCTGTTAGATCACCTGATCCAAAATAAAACCCTTTTGAGATGCTACTGCTTGCTCTAAGGAGCAACCTTCCCCAGGAAGATCCACAAAAAGTTCACAGAGACGAAAATGAATATATGGAATGTGGACAGGGCAGGACAGGAAAACAAACCTCCCACCCCCATAAAAATCCCCACATCTGAAAAATCATCCCAGCTCTTTCTACATCACTAGCCTGTGCCCCCAAAAAAATGGAAAAAAAAAATGTAGGAAAACCTCGTAATAATTTCTGATTTGGCAGAAAATACATCCACAACTACTTTTCTCCCAAACATTAAAGGTTAACATTTAGTAGTAAGAAAGCAAGTGGGAGGGTCAGACAAACTTGTGAGCAGATGACACCCACTGCTGCCTTCAGGGCTATAGCATAATGAGCAGCAGAACTTGCCCAAGACAGTGTAAAGCCAATTTGAATTAGGTTTTTATGACACCAGGCAGATCTGGAGAGGAAAACACTGGCTGGTGGAGCTTGATATACGTGATCTGAAAATGAAAAACTGTCTAGCCTCCTTTTACAGTCATATCCACCAAGAAGGAACTTAGAGTAGCCAGCTCTAGCCTTCTGTACGCAGGTACACAGGCTGAGCTGGTTACCGCTGCACTAATGGAAGGAGAGAGGTGACTCCAGAGAGTGATTCAGGAAAGCACTTAATCACATACTTAACCTCTGAAGTGTGCTCAAACAATATTGAATTCTCTAATTAAAAGGGCACGTTTCCAGTGTATAGTCATAGTGATGAGAAATGCAATGGACATGAAATACTAAGAGCATCAATCCCCTGTTGCTTCTAGTTAGAAACTGCTCTCAAGATTTCTCTTTAGAGCATATGCCTTTAGCTGGCCAATTGCAGAGGTAGAAACAGGACCAGGTCAGTAAAGAAATCATCAAATAAGAAAGTCTTCTGATTCAAAGGCCTGTTGGAATTGGTTCCCAAGGGGAAATCCCTCTACACTTACACTGATGAGTGGGATTAACAATAGCACTGTCAACCCATCTTGAGAATCCACTACAGTACCTCTAAAATGGTTCATTTGAAACACTGTAAACAAGACAGCTTTTGTGTTCACAGCAACAGAAATATTTGCTTACAGTGAAGTGTGTCTCTCTGACACTGTTTGAGTATTTCAAGCTGAAATCCTCTATGCAGTATAATGACTGTTTTACAAAGAATTTGAACACACTGCTGAATATTTTAGGCACATTAAAAGTAAAAATATTCCCTTGACAATGTTGTATACTCTATTTCATTAAAAAAAAAAAAGGATGTGTGTAAATGCCAAGGCATACTTACATTTTATAATCATTACTTAGAGCAGAGGGTGGGTGGCTGTCTTGTTTTTGACAGTTCTCACATTTTTGCAGTCTGGGAAATGTGGAATAACAGGCAGCTCTGACACCCCGTAAAATATATAGCATCACCAATTCTTGTTCTTTGGTTTTTTTCTTCCTGCTAGTGAGAGTTCATTTTGTCTCACTTCAGGCATCCAGTCTAAGAGTTTATTCAAGCAAGTTGGAATACAGTCTATGAAGGAAAAGAAGTATGCTGAAATGGGTCAAACCTGTGCTTTTTACATGTTTGTTTTTTTTTTCTTGGGTGGTTGTGCTTAAATAAAATTATTTTCAGGTATGTGCTTAAATTTTTACCATTCAGTATTAACAGAAAATTATCTGTATACACATTTCCACTTGAAAAAAAAACAAAACCAGAAAAAAAATGTATTTCCACCAAAGGTGTCTTACCGTATGTAAATTTTTTTTGTATTTGTATTTTCTGGATTTTTTTTTTTTTGAATGAATGAATGGGCACTAGTTACAGTGCCTCACCATCATCAGAGCAAAGGCTGCAAGTTTTCACACTAAATGCCAGAAATACACGTATCTCCCAAAATTTGCGGTAAAACTTTGGTAGGATACCTGGATCTCAAAGTCAGCACAAAATGATAGTAAAATCTGGTGTGCACAATAATTCAATGTAAAAATTGTCTCCCTCTGCATTTAGTAAAGCATGTTCTTTGTTGTTGTTGTTTGAAAATGTAGGTGTTTGAGGAGTAATGTATGACAATGCATAGAAGAATATCATAGGAATAGCTGTCCTGTGTGACATTGCAATCTAGGGTTTATATGCTCAAAGTTCTTTCATCAGTCAATACTATCTTAGAAACTGACCCTGCAGACAATGAAATCAAAGAGTATTTTGTCACTGATTTCAGAGGAACATGCTCTGAAAGAGTAGGCATTCCTAAAAGTGAAGCATTTCCTTATTCCAAAACTTTCAGGTAACTTATAGGAAGACATAGAATACCGGAATGACAATCTGTTGAATGCAAGAGGGCATGTGGCTCAAGGATATAAACAAATGCATCAGCATTCATCAGCACTCCTTCATACTGGGCTGATCTTGAGTAGTAAGTAACACGGACAGCAGCATCTGCAAAACTTGGTCTCAGGTCTTGTCTCTCATCATCTGTACTCAATGACGCATTATCTTCATCCTCCTCATTGAGTGAGTAAGAACAAGAAATGTCAGTAAGCGTTCTCTAAGACACAGAGAGGGGAGGCTCCAACAAACAATACTTTCTGCAAGAAACTGAGAAACTAAAATAAATAAAATCAGCTTTGGCAGTGTAAAAGCAGTGACAGACAATTTTAGCAGAGATCTATTTTGAATCAAGGGGCAGTTTGTTCTGTGTAGCAGCAAAGTAGTTTAGTTCCTTGAGGCTTAATATTGGACTAACGAAACCTTAGAAGAATAGAAAAAGAAAGCTGATAAAAATTCTCCTGCACTGCTGTTATTTCTGGGTTGCCCACAGCATTGCTGACAATGCCATTGCTTCATGAAAGCATTAGCTCCTTTTCCTGTGGATACCTACAATGCAAACATCAGTCTCTTCAGGTTTGCATTTGAATATAAACCTTCAGAGAGAATTCGTTTCATTTAGACAACACATTGGCACCTCCTGCTATTTCAAAACCTGGATATCTGGAAAATTATTTTGCCCTCATGTTGCTGAGATGCACAAATGCATTGTGATGTATTCAAATAAACATTTGCACTTATTTCAGTGCATAGCACTTCTGGTCTTCTCTTGTGCTTCAAAACCTATTCCTTTGACTCAGAATACTGATAATAAATTTGACATGAGATCAGTGGCTATACACACATCCAAATACCACAATAGCAGAAGGCCAAAAAGGAGCATTTTTAGATTATTAAGTACTAGAAGGTATTGTAAAATGCAAATTAAGAAAAATAGCTAATTCCTCTGGCATGGATAATTAAAACAGAATTATACAAATATTTTTTGTGTTAGATGAAAGACCTAATTGAGGCCTAAAATTGAACTCATCACCCATCCCATCTCTTTATCTGTAGTACATATATTTTTAAAAAAGATATAATTTACATTATAAACTTAGCCTAGGTATATTTCCCCCCATAAGTAGCCCTTAAAATTGTCATTTATTTGCTAAAAGATGTATAATGCTGGGATTTTCTGAGTGTTCTGATAGTCTGCCAAATGTATATAGAGAGATATATAGAGAGATACATAGATATCTATAGTAGTCACAAAATCTTTCAATCAGTTTTTAATAAATCGTGTTAACAAATTCAAATGGTCAACACAAATTTTACCGTAAGACTTGGAGAATCACCTAACTGAAGAGACTTGGCTTTCATCTTGGCCTGCACTTACTCTCAGTGCTGCTGCAGCCCTACACCAAGTCTGGCTACAAGATTTAGCAGCTCTCTAACAGTCCCCAGGAGGTTTTCTGTAAGGATCTGTTTGACCCTCGCTGTAATTCACTCCTGAATTCCTGCCCCCCTTTTCTTCTAGCAGTGTACAAACCCACCAAACTGTGCCTACAAACCGGCAAAGCTTCTCAATGCTTTCCCAAATGGCCAACAGTGTGAAGTAGCACAGGCAAATATCACTATCCTGCTTCACTTTCCAAAATAATTAAAGCAGAACTTTCCTACTTTCCTGCTGCTTTCTGCTCCAGCTAGTTAATGTATGTGAGCAAAGTCTCATTTATGTATACATCCTGCTTTGCTTGTGCAAATTTATGTTTGCATGGACACTTCAAGGTTTGTTTGTAGCTCCAATTGTGTTTGCACATATCTAAGCCAGGCACAGGGTTTGAAATGTTTGCTCCTTGACCTTTTTTGCTGAGAATACAATTCATCTTAGCAAAAAAAAATCCTATTTTTGGAGTGCTCTGAGTGGATTGAATAGGCTGATACAGAAAGTATTGCTTTAGTCACTGTAACATCTCTTTCACGATGCTATAGAACAGTTAAAATATATTTATTGGTTTTCATTAATGTAATTACAATGGAAAGTTCTGTTTTGCAAAGATGAAAATGTATTTGCTAATTCACTGCTCCAGGGCTACAAGCATGAAGTCATTCTAGCAAAGAAACCAGCAAATTACACAAAATAGAGATCCAAAGGGTGTTAGGACCACACAAGTGTACCATGTTAGGACTGGAAAGGGTTACCTTTGTGCCATTCCCTTTCTCATTTACAATCATTGCCCCTAGAATGGATTCATGTTGTGCCATTTTCTCTTCTAGCTACAATAACAATGAAGTTTTCAAATCCCCATCCCCTCTTTGATTTGATGGTCATTCCTGTTCCCTCTTTGATACAGTCTGGCAGCCTGAACAGTAAAATCACCAGTGAATCAAAATACTCCTTTTCTTAGGGAAAACTTTTGTTCTCCACTTTTTTTTTTTTTCAACTTTCACCTTTTGCTTTCACCATACCTTCCAAAGAGAGCCCGGGGGGAACCACCCTGCTCCCCTGAACTGACCCCAAACTTCGGACTTTTCTTCTGCTGCAGTGATTCCCACTCTCCATCAGGTGGCATTAGTTCAAATTCTATCTTGGAGCAACCTGGTCCAGCGACAGTTCCCCATTAAAGTCCCTCCCCGAGTTGGCTGGTCCATGTCTTCTTTCACTCCTTATTTCAGACCTGGACGTTGCCCACCTGTAGAGCTGTTAATTCTGTAGGTTTGCCAGCGTCCCCTGCCAAAAAAACGCCTTTGCAAATGTATACCATTTTGATTAGTAGATAATCTTTTCAAATACAAAATTTCCTGTGAATTTTTATAGTTCCTTTCAGTGTGTAGAAGGAGCTGTGCATGCACATGTGTAATAGAATACATGTGTATAAAACCAAAAAAAAGAACAATAAACCATTGTTCAACATTATTCCCCTTGTTTCCATAGGGTAAAGATCTTAAAAGGTGAAAGATAAAAAAAATCCCTATCTCATTCCTAAATAACCTCAAAAAAAAAAAAAAAAAAAAAAAAAAAAAAAAAAGAATAACACAAATCCAGCAAAACCAGTTGTTTCTGTGTTGTTAGTTGTGTGCAAGATAGCATTATATAATAGGTAGGCTGAGGTATAATATACCCACCCTGCTTTCCTATGAAAGAATTAAAAAAAAAAAACATTATTACTGCAAAATGTGACCTAGAAGATTCATGAGTCCCCTCAAGATAAGCTGAAACCTGAATAAGAGGAAATGGGAAAGCCAAGGTGAAGATACATGGAGGGTCATGCTGGCTGAGGACTGCAGCTTGCTGCAGAGCCTGGGAAGTTGAAGCTAGCCCTTCTAAATTAGGGTAAGGCAGAAATAGTTTTCAAACATCTGTATCTCCTGTTTACCTTATACACAAAAAAAAAAATAGTCTTTAATTTCAAATGTCAAATTTCTTCAAATGCCATGGAGTTTGCCTTGGTGGGAAGTGCATCATGGTGAGCACTAACATAAGGAAAAAAATAGTCAATCTCTTCCATTTCTCTTTAGAGTATGGGAAGAATTAAACACAAGACTAACAAGGGGAAAAAAACAGTTATGAAAACAACAACAGATCAGTGCTGTCCTTTGCTCTAAATATGCACTATGTTTACTCTCTCCTCTTCCTGTAATTTTATGCAAGTCTTTTCTTTTTAAGTCAAAACCCCCTAGCTCCTATAAGCAAAGGACCACCAAAGTATATCATCTTTATGGCTTCAGGCAGACTGTGGTTCCTGCTGATATTCCTGTATCTCAAGCACAGCAGAGGTCTTCCTCTGGAAGAAAAAAAAAAAAAAAAGAAAAAAAAAATCCAAAAAACCAAAAACAACTCTTTCAAAGCCTGCATTTACACTGAAGGGTTTTTTAAAACCATCTCAACTTTGACCTATCAGCTATGGGAGTGCAGGTTCTGCAAGCAGATGATACTGTAAATCTCATACTAAATCTATGACAGTGATCTGTCTGAACCTTCATCTGTCTGATGAAGGTTCTCAAGCTCTCAAGCTTGTCCCACCCACACAGCTCCCCTGTAATTTTGGGAACTATTAGCCAATGTCAATTAGAAAAGTGTAGAAGTCATACAGATGTACTGGTGCTCTCTGGTCCCATGTAGGTGCAGAGCTGTAAACAGGATGACCTGATCACATCCTCTGATTTTGTATATTTCTCAAGAAATGGAATGAAGGCAAGGGCAGAAGTTTCCACAGAAAAGAAAACAGAGCAAAACATGGGACAGTCCAGAGAACTGTGAATGACCAGAGGCTAAGGCCATCTTTTTCAGCAACAACACTGTCCTCTGTCAAGAGATTCCAGCATAAACAAGGCTGACACACATCATTCTGGCAGCTTGCACTTCTCAGGATTCACTTTTGTTGACTTGTACAGGATTTTCCTTAATGTAAAAAGTAGCATCATCCCCTTTGCTTGTCTGATGGGCACAATGCCTCTACCCTCAGGATGGTGACCTCCAGCACTGCTGCTCCAGTCTCAGCATCACCAAGAGGCTCAGGTCAGCACTGTGGCAGGGGACACATCCTCCCACCCCATGGAGACACCGCCAATAACTGCTGGCCCTATTACCTATGCTGATAGTACATAGACAGTAGAGAAACCCTCCAAGTATGAAGATGATGATAGAAACCCTCCAAGTATGAAGATGATGATCTCAGTCTTCTTCCTGAATATTTCCAAAAGCATCAAGTTCCAAATCAAGGTGTCTGAAGGCCTCAGTGCCTGTTTTGGGAAAATATCTTTAGCCAGGGGTGTCTTTCTTCTCAAGCTCCTCTATAATGGCAACTCACCTGCAAGATCTGAATTCCATCCCTAAATCAAATTTCTAGCTTAAACTCATTCTGGTAATTAGTTCTGAAGATAAAAAGGTCCACTCATTTTATCACAAATGGGGAGACTATCTCAAGAAGCAATCCATTGCTGAGGTGGGCTAGTGGGGAATAATATGCATTTAGAACTCAATTAATTCTACCTTTGCCTAAGAAAGAAAAAATAAAATAGCTTGAGATCTACTTTCTGTGCACACAATCATTTACTCATATTTAATAGCAGTTGGAAAAGAGAAAAAAGTTGACAACTTTACTTGAATTTGACAACTTTTGCTAAAAATTCAGTGCATTGAACTGCCACAATCTATTAAATTGTACGTTGCCTAAACCCACTCTGTCTTGCGTTAATTACAAAAAACAAATCAGATCTTGAAAAATGTTTTAGCAAGAGAAAAAAGACAATACTAAAACACTCAAAAATTCTTGTGATATTTTCTTAATGGCAGCAGCATTTCAGTAATGATTTTAAACTGGTAATATGGAATTGGCAGGTTGTGCTGAAAAACAAGAGCACAAACAAACAGAAAACCACCTCTCCTTATGGATTTTCATTTGACCATCAAAAAGCACAATTTGAAAACAAAACTATGGGAGTGTATGAAAATAATGACAGCAAAATTAAAACTGTGCATCAAGTAACACAGTTTTAATTGCATCAAGTAGCAATTTTTTTCTGTTACTCTTCTAGCTCCCCTCAGGGTTATTACAGATTTTAGGCAAGCAAGATTGATTCATCTACAATGTTTTCCTGTATTTGGTTGAGGCAATCACATGTCTAACTGTGAAAAATGTATACAACACATTGTGCTGTCTTTATGATTACGAGTTCAAACCAAGTCAGTGTAAGATGCCTGTCTATCCACTCCAGAAGATGTATCCAAAGCCAGGACTGGTCTTTCAAGGGAATGGAAATTAAAAAAAAAAAAAAAGAAATTTCTCTCTTTTTCACAGTACTTAAACTGGAGGTGTCTGCTTGCTTTTCTGTAGCAGCACTGAGGATATGAGATCATGACTACTCTGAAAACTGTTCTAGAAGAGTACAATAAGGGTGGTAGGTTAGTTAAAATCTAAACATACTGGAGAAAAAATGGGATGCCAAGTTTTGTTCAAATGCACTTTACATGTCTTACGCTCCTTGGCTTAATGCTATTTCCATCTTCTGCATGTGTGGTTGACCACACTCTGGCTTAATCCTCGTGGCATTTTGAGAAGACTGGGAGCATGCAGAGATGGAATTTTCTCTGTCATGTCATACTTCTTCAGAAGAAAAGGGAATGATCTGTGCTCACATGTATGCATTGGCGGACAGGGCTGAAGACTGTCTGGTCCCAAACACAGTTCTCTGTGCAGTAGCACATAGGTCTGAGCTAAGATTCCTCTGCTGTTATAGGAGTCAGATTATTTAGGGTAAGATGACTACAGCATGTAAGCTATTTCTCAGACACTTTGGGAAATTGTGTTATACATACCAACTGCAGTTACACATATATTATGGCCTGTTGGCTCAGGAAGCTAGAGCTGGAAAGCAAATGAATAAATGAATTGTCTGGGTCAATCTTAGTGTTAGATCTCAAGTATTTTGTCTGGATGCCTTCAGTCCACCCTGGGGTTTCATGCCCCTCAGCCTGTGAAAGCCCCTTGGCAGTTCACAGCTGACCCCTGTTGAGTGACAATTAAGAAAGAGAGAGAGAATTCTTACAGAAAACCGACAGCTTTACTGGTATATTAATCGACGGTTTCACAGCGCTGTTCTGCAGCCTGGCAGGCAGCTTTTCTTTGCTCCTCTTTGCAAGAGGATGCTCCTGCCGCTGTGAGCCAGACCCGGCCCGCTGGGGGCTCCGTGGGCCGGGACATGGGCGCCCCTGGCAGCGCCCACCCCGCCCCTCCTCCTCCCGCCCCTGACACCAAATTACATATAGAGATAACGGGAATGACACATAAAACACCAAACAAACATACCCAACACCCAACCCAGACCCACGGTTGTTGGTACTTTTCACCGCCCCTCCGCATAATGAATATATTCGCGTTTCCTCCCACTCTCCCAAGGGGCTACCAGCTGCAGAAGTCCTGAATAGCGAGCTTAATTGGGCTTTGTCATGCAGAATACCTCCATTTTCTATAGCAGGTTACAAAGGGGCCCTTGGCAGACGTGGCGGGCTCCTCTGGCCACGGCGGGTCCTGCCTGGCTGCGCCCAACACCTCGGCACACGGCGCAGGTAGCGCCTCCGCCACCGCTCCCCCAGCACAGGGTCACCTCCAGCCCAGCGCTGTCCCAAGCTACCCCGTGCAGGATCACAGCTGCTTTTCCGCTGCTCCCCGGGCTGCTCCCAAACGCCCCCGGGACACTTCGATCCGGCCGGATCCCTTTGCCTTTGCCAACACGGCAAGAATGTCAGACAGAGTTTATTTCCGACACGACCTTTTATTAAAACTCGGAGCTTACGACCAAGTGTTCTGGTTCCATAGTAAATTTATGTGCTGAGGATTAATTGGCAAACCTCAGATTCCAAAGAGGTTTGCCATTATGGGCTAATCATATATTCTCTATTTAATATAAATGGTGTAGGGTACGGAGTGTCAATATTCACCGTGAATTATAGTCAATTACCATTTGGAATCCAAGCTACTACTCCTGCCCATTGATTGGTATTGTTTTCTTCAGACTTATCTTCCCTCCCCTCCCGTTTCTTGTTTTGACAGTTTAAATCCAGGTCTATATGACATAGAAAGCTAATAAAATTCTCATTTCATTGTTAATCTGATTTCATCGCAGTGTAGGTTTTACCCTCACACCTGCGTAGCAGGGTGTAATTCCATTAATAATAATGATAAAAAACCCTAAATCAACATATTCATTGCATGTCTTTTCCCTGATGATATATTGTGAGCAGTGAGAGTTGAAAAAGAGCCATTTATTCTCACCGTGAATGAGTCTGCCTGGAACTGAAGACTTCACCTGCCTCCTCAGTCAATTAGGAATGTATCGAAAATTCTACCAGAAAACGAGTTAAATTAACCGTTAGCTAATTTCCTTGTGTCCCTCCTACATAATCCCCCCTTTTCAGCTTGCCCCAGAAATTACCACATGTTGCAAGGTTCAAATAGTGCCTAATGAAACAGTGACTAAATGGTTCTCTCAAATCCAGTGAAGCCCTTTCGCTGTGCCTTCAAAGCCTGGGGGGCTGCAGCGGTCGGGGGTCCTCATCCCAAAAAAGATTTTACATCTATATCTATATATAAAATAATTATCGAGTTTGGCAGCAAAATCTCCCTCGGCAGGGCTGCCACGTCCCTCCCTTCCCCCGGCGCACGCTCCGGGGCTGCGGCGCCCCGGCTGCCGCCCGGGCAGAGGGAAGGGACCGTCCCGCCAGAACCGGCGGGAGGGGCCGGGCACCGGAGGGGACACGGCCAGGGGACACTGCGCCCACACGCGGGACCGTGCCCGGCGTGCGTGGGAGCACGCCTGGGCTGCCTGGGGGACACTCCATACAACTTGATTTCCAGCACCCTGTGGGTGCTCCCTCCGAGGGTGTGGAATCCGGTTTGGAAAGACCGCCCCTGCGCTGCGGGGCTCTGCCGGGAGGCAGCGTTTCTTGCCGTCCTGTCGAGGTCTCCCTTTCGCTTTCTCGACATTCACACGGAGGCGGAGCGGTTTTTCCCCTATTTCACACAGCGGTTCCACGTAAATTGCAAACCTCAGTTTTACCGAGGTTCTTGAATTTAAGGACAGGAAGAAAAAAGCCCCGGGTCTGCAATCCTCTATGTAAAACCCTCCCGAAGAGAAGCTTAGACCCGCAGTTACGAGCTCTCATTTCTGTCTAAAGCGGCTTCACTGAAGTGTCATCTACTAAAACTCGGTGAATTCCGCAAAGAGAGTAGAGTCACTTATTTGAAACGGTAAGGCTAATACAAAGTCATCAAAGCACTATGGTTCTTGTCTTTAAGTGACAACCCTCTTTATTGAACTGTTTGAAATACGCCTCCTGCTTTTCAATGTCTCTCTATCCATCTTTGTCTGCTCTTCAGAAAAGCAGACAATATAAAGCAAAGCCTGGCGAGCTCCCCACGCTCTGGCTTGGGCAGTGCCAACGTTAGCCTTGAAATTGTCACTCCTTCATTAATCTGAAACTAGTTATTTTTCCAGAGCACACAGCGCACGCTTCCGATCTCTTTGGGTTCGCTTCCAACAGCTTAAATCCCCCCGGACACGCCGGCTGGGGTCGGGGCAGGGGGGAGGCACGGAGGGGCCGGGGCCGGCTCATCGCCCTGAGCGGGGCCGGCTGGGAAGCGCGCAGGGGGGCGGAGAGGGGCGCGGAGCAGATCCTGCGTGAAATCGGCCCTTTCAGGGCGAGGCTGAGCGCGCTGCAGCGCGGACACACGCCCCGAGGTTTTCCGAGTGGCACAGGGGGTTCGGGCTGTTTGTTATTCCGCCGTCATGCGGGACTCCCCGGCAGCTGCCCGGCGCACGGCTTTCCGCCACCGGCGGGGGCCCGGCGGAGCGAGGGCGCCTTCCCAGGGCCGAGGTCCCAGCCAGGACCTCCGGGCCCAGGCTGCCGACCGTGCCCGGGCTTTCTCGCCCGAACGGAGACCCAGCTCAGCCGAGGTGCGCGGAGGCCGCGGGGTGCGGTACTTAAAATGCTTTTCCAGCAGCGAAAACTTACGCAACAGCAAAAGTGTGGGGGGGGGGGGACCAAACAAAAAAAGAGTTGGTGGGGTTTGTTTGTTTGGTTGGTTGGTTGGTTTGGTTTTTGTTTGGTTGGTTTTTTGGTTTGTTTGTTTTTTGCCGGGTTTCTCTGCCGAAGGACTGCACGCGGTCATCTTTAGGCTCCGGATCCAGAATGGGAGCGGTCTCCGCCCTGTCCGCGTCCTCCCAGCTGGTGTCAGGACGCTCATCGGGGTCCCGGAGCGGTGGTACTAGAACTCGCCTCTTCCTGGCCATCCTGTTCCCGTGGGCACCACAGAAACTCCGGAGTGATCCTTTCTGGCCGTGGCCTCGTCCCGCGGCTGTGCCGTCGACTGAACCGTGCAAGAGGTTCAGAGAGCCCCGGGCAGCAGCTGAGCCGCCGAGCAGCGCTGCCGCGGATTCGGCTGCCCCTGCCCGCAGCGGCAGCGGGAGGCACTGGGGAGCCGCACCCAAGGCCGTGTCCCATGGGGGTTAGGTCACCGGGAGGGGCGGGAGCAGGAAATTAGGACAAACTAGAGGTGAATGCAGCGGGATTAGATAGACTGTCCCCTCTCTGCCCCAGCTCCAGCCGGAGGTACTGAGGAAGGAAGGTTTCCCGCAGTCCCTTGGCCTGGATCCCTGCACTGTGAGCCCTCCGCCCCGTGAGTGTTAGGGCTTGATGGATGAGGCCTAGCCTGCCCCATACCCCCCAGGGAGGATGTGCAGGCGGCCAGAACACTGAGCTCTTTGGTCTGGGAATCTCTGGAGCATACCTGCCATTGTGTCCCAGTTACACCATGGGTGGATGCAAGGAGCTGACCCAAGGGCCTCCACTTCCCCAGGTCTGGGCTAGAGGTGAGAGATGCTGGCAATGGACATTGTGGCAAGAGCTCAGACAGTGGGGAAAAGTTTCAGCAGTGCCTATGGGGACTTAAGGGCAGGGCTTGAAAGAGCAGCCAAGGGAGCATGGTGTCTTCAGCTCTGCAAAGTTCCAGCAGGCCATGGCCAATGCAGCCTGTAGGCTAACACATCTGATCAGGACATGGGAGCAGATTCAGCCAGGGAATACACAACCAAAGAAGTGAGTGCCATGAGTCTGACCTAAGCCATGCAGACCAAGGTCAGGGAAACTCCTCAAGATGGATGTTTTCTTCTTCTGATTTTTTTTTTTTTTTTAATTCGAAAGAGTTAAGTAGAATTACAGTTAGTAAATAAATATCTCAAGGGGAAAGCTTTTCTGGAGGGATGCTAAGCCAACAGGTTACTGAGGGCCAGTAGCAGGGTCACTTGCACAAACATGACTCGCATCTCTTGCACAAACGCTCAGGCTTTAGTTGTGCAACCTTCCCCTTGTGGATCCTTGCTTGTGGGGGGCCCAGTGCAGCAGATGCTGTGGGGGGCTAAGTGACCCAGAGGGTCATTAGGGGCTGTTGTATACCTGAAATCCACCCAGGACACAGGAAACTCCTCTGCCACCAAGTGTTGCCAGGAGTGACTCCATCGGGAGCTGAACGCTGCCTGTCTTAGGCACTGGATAAGCGAGGGGAAAAAAATTGCACTTCACACTTTGTAGGAGAAAAAAAAAGGATAGAAAGAAGAAGGGGGGTGGGGGGGTAGTTGTGCAGAAGGAAAAAACCAACACATTTTAAGGTAAATTTGCCCAAATTTCAATATTGAATGCTGGATATGGAAACCCTACAAAACATTCCCTGCAAATTACAGCACATTCAACTTCCAGTGGTGCTTTTGTTACACCAGCTTGGACTGCCAGGTTCAGGTCAAGCTGGTTGTATCAGTCTTCTGAGATGTGTTGGCGCAAACCATTGCATCATTCCTCTTTTCCAAAGTTTTTTACATGAAACATTTACTGTGAAATAAAATGAAATATTGCCTCAACTGTCCCAATGAGAGTTCGTATGTGATGATGACGACGATGATGACAATGACAACATGATGCAATTACCTCCCAGCCCCTGAAAGACACATTCAAGCATTGGTTACTACAAGAAAGATCAACTAACTTCATTTTCTTATTATTTTTAAGAAATTGCTAAATACTGCAATGAAGAGAAATCTCACTGTTTATCTTCTAGAAACAGAGGAAAATTTGTTTGTTGAGGTGCCTATTTCCACAGAGTTACACTGAGAAAATATACACTCAAGTACATCTTTGCAGTTTTAAAATATCTTTGAGTTTTGCAGTCTTAGATTTCAGAGACTGTGATGCTTTTTTTCACCCAGCAAAGTTTTCCTTTCCCAGGCTGTTACAGGCCTGTTGGCTCCCTCCTGTTACAGTATAGGATGACATTGCTGAGAGGGTGGGTAGTACTTTCTGTGGAACTAACGCCTCTTCCCAGAGCTTCAAGGCTGGAAAAGACCCACTGTGATTATAAAAACAAGTTAGACACAGGTGAACTGAAGCAGAGAATCAACAGTTTCCAGATTCCACTTCAGCAGATTTAAGGGGAAGAGGAGACAACCCCCTCAGCCACACCCTCCATGAAGTCCCCCTGGGAAGAAGTCACAAGCACCTCAAGCCTTTGGCTCTTTGGTCTCCCCAGACTGGCAAGTGAGAGGGCTGCCACTGGGCTAACCAACATCCTCAGCCACTCAGCTGGCACATGGGCTGTAGTCAGTTCAGGCAGTGAAAGGGTAGTGGTATGGATCAGTGAGATTTTGTATTTTTTTCCAAGTCCAGGCTAGAAACTTCAGTCCTGCCTTTCCTTTCTCTTCCTGTTAGATGCCGGTGCACTGACTCTGCCTCTTCCCCAAGCCCTGAAGCTGGTCCAGGCTGTGGGGCAGTGCCCATACCCATGGAGGCTCTCTCCATCCTACCCCAGCCCTGCCCCTGCACCTGGCCTCTCCTCCAGGATAGGCAAGCAGTACAAGTGTCACTAGGCTGGGGCTGCCTCTCTCCTCAGCATCCAGAGTGCTTGCAGGCAAGTCAAATTGGAAATGTACCTCTGAGCTGAAGCTCCAAAGTTAGGTATCAAACACGATAAACATAGGGATTGTTGAGGGAATTATTTATGAAAAATGTTTTGACACAATTTCAGAGGTTGAAGTAAAAAGCGTATATTGGATTAGTGGAAAATCCACCCAAGGAAGTAAGAGAGAAACAACATAATGTGCAAAAGGCACTTCTGATTTGCTTATATTGCTCACTGTATATACACTTTCTGTCTGCCAGTACTGCAGGAACTAGGAAAAAAGTTATAAAGGTGCTCATTTGGGACTGACTAGCTCCAGGTCCATCCCACTCCCACCAGCCGCCTGTTAAGTCTCCTGCAAGGAGCTGAGGATAGATAGGCTGCCCAAGGCAGAGGCAGGATGGGACCCGTGGCTGGGCGCTGCCTGACGCAGATTGCAGAGAACTTCAACCATGTTTCAGCCTAACGGGTTTGCACCCCGATCTTCTCCCTAAGCCTGGTCAAGGCGCCTAATGAAATCAACACCAAAAAGAGATAATTCTGTTCAGGCGCCTCAGAGGAAAAAAAAAAAAAAAAAAAAAAAAAAAAAAAAAAAAAAAAAAAAAAAAAAAAAAAAGGAGAGATCCCTGATCTCTGCTTGACATCAACCCACATAATAACTTAAGCGGAGTTTCAGCCTGGTGAAGGGTCGAAGTGTGCAGCCAGTCCCCTGGGTAAGGGAAGAGCCGGGGCTACCAGGCCGGCGGGGCAGGAGGCTGTGTGCGGGCTCCCGGCGCCCCTGGGCCAGCGGCAGCCGCGTGTCCCCAAGGCGGTGCCGCTGGACCAGCAGACGGGAGAAAGCTGTCAGTCGCCAGGAGGGCGTGCGCTGGCTCCGGCTAGGAAGGAGCACAAGGCTGCTGCACTCAGAGGACCGGCTTTATTTGCATTCCGGCCGGAGAGGAGGCCCCCCCTTCTCCGCCCCCCAGCCGTCCCAAGTCACAGGGAAACAGAAAACATGTTCTTGTTAGTAGCCGATGACTTTTATTTTCACTCTTTACGCAGATCTGACACATATATACAGCGATGCTTTCACCGTACGAAGGACAAGGACTGCAAAGAAAAGTACCTTGCCCAGCCGGTGCACCTTCGCTGCTGCGACTGGGCTGGGGCACTTGACCGGGAGGAAGGGGGAGTCGGGGGGTAAGAAGAAAAAAATTAAATTCTCGTCTGATCTCATTTATTTAAATAAATATAAATATAATTTTTATATAAAACTATTCACAAACAGCCGTCCCAAACCCAAAAGGGCGATCTTTATGTATTTTCTTATTTTTGTTAAGAAGTCCGTCCAGAAGGTTCTCTACAGGTTTTAGTTTGCTTTTCAGGGTGGATTTTTTTTAATGTCTCGCCTTTCGGTTTAAAATCCGTTTCTTTTTTTTTCCTTTAAATTGGCTATGGGGATACAGAGGAAGACACCCTGGGCCATGCGAGCCTTGTCCCATGTTACATTTTAGAAAGAGCAGGTGCCCTCTCTTGGGATTACATAAATAGCGTTTTGGTTGAACTCCCACGACTAAAACATTTACATTCCGAAAATATATTTTTATATATATATCTTTCTATTACTGGGAATGGATGACGATTAAACCTCCGCGGCGGCGAGGGCCAGCCCGCTGCAGGTTGGCGGGCTGCCGTCCGTGGGCAGCGGTGCCAGGTAAAGCCGCCGTGCCGCCACCTCGCTCCGGGCTGGGAGCCGGCGGCAGCAGCGGCGCTCCGAGCCGGGCTCATAACGGGGAGATCTCTTTATCCTCGGTAGCCGATGAGGGGGATAGAGACTCTTCATCCTCCGACCGGGGGTAATGCCCCTGGCTGGTGCTGCACTTGCAGCCCCCGTGCGAGTTTCGCTGGGTGCCTTTGCCTTCTTTCTTGTGCTTCACTCTCCTGTTTTGGAACCAGATTTTCACTTGTTTCTCGGACAGGTTCAGGTACGTGGCTATCTCGATCCTCCGCAGCCGGGACAGGTACATGTTGGAGGAGAATTCCCTCTCCAGCTCCAGGAGCTGGGTGCTGGTAAAAGCAGTCCTCATCCGTTTCCCGTTTTGAATTTGGCTGGATTCGGACCCTCCTGGACGGGACAGAAATGCGAAAATTCAGCGGGACAGGGGAGAGGGGGGGGAGGGGGACTAGAGAGAGAGACAGACAGACAGAAAGAGAAGACATTCCCCAGCAGCTTTCCGAACCGCGGCAGCCGCTCTCCCTTGGGCCAGCCCTTCTCCCGCCGCCCCTTTCCCCCGGCGGCCGCAGGGCTCCTACCCATGCCGAGGCAGTGAAACCTCCGGGGGTCGCTGACGCTGTAGGTGGTGGCGGCGCAGGCAGGTGGGTGATGCGCAGGGTGTCCCAGGGCGGCGGCGGCGGCGGCGGGCACCGGGGCGGCGGGAGGCGGGTGCTGCGGCGGGTGGTGAGCGTGGCCGCTCCGCGGGCAGCACTGGGCCTCGCCTGCGGCCGTGGGGAACTGGCTCTTGAGCAGAGGGATGGCCCCGCCGGCGCCGCCGCCGCGGGAGGAATGCAGGTGCGAGGTGACACAGAGCGGGCAGACGCAGAAGGCGCCGCTCTTTCGGGACGGGCAGCCCGGGCCCGACACCGACATGACGAGGGGGGAAGGCATGCTGAGAGGGATGAAGAAGTCCTGGCCGTGATGATGCTCAGGAAGGGAAGGAGCCGGCCTCGAGGAGTCTTTGATGATTAAGGAGTCGACATAGAAGGAGCGTGACATTGCGGAGGGCTGCGAGGCCGGGGGCGGCTCTCCCAAAGTCGGGTTTTTCCTGCTTGGCCAAGTTGTCACTGAAGTCCTGGCGAGTCGAGAAGGTGCTTATGTTTGAGAGCTGAACAAAAGGGTCCCTGGAGAGGGCTGGTCTTAAAGTCCCCCCGCCTGGATCCCCTGCGCCGGGGTTTTATATCAAGTATTTAAACACGTGATGGCTGAAAGCCTCGCAGATCTAAATCTCCCCGGCTTCCCAGGCCGGCAGGAGAGGCTGCCGGGGGGGACCAAAGCGGGGTAGGGGAGGGGGGCAAAGTGTGCGTGCTTGCTCGGTGCCCGATGACTTCACTCCTTTGCCTCCGCCTCAAATAAATTATAGAAGCAGAGAAAGCGGGGAGGGGGCGGCTGCTCCGCGGCCCCGTCACACGTCGCGCTCGCAGGCATGCCCCTCTGTCAACACACCCGGGATGCTGGGGGTAAAATTAATCGGAAGGAGCTTCTGCTGGGGGGTTTCCCCCGAGGAGAACGATACTTTTCCTCTCCGAGAGAGAAAGAGAGGTGAGATCAGGTAATGCTCTGAAACAAGCGGTTCAACTCCGCCCCCCTCACCCCCAGTAAATGAACATCCAAAGGGCCGTGGATCCCGCGGAGGCCTGGGGGCAACACCTTCCCCCAGTCCGGCCCACTCCCTGTACTCAGAACTCCTTCAGGAGACCCTTTCTGCATCGGAAGAGCCAGGTAGACAGATGCAGCCATGGATATAAGGTTAGGGATGGAGCGCGTTTGTGTGTCTGCGCATACATGTGCACGTAGGGCGTGTTGGGTGGCTTTTTTTTCCTTTTCTCCTCGCCCTTTTCACCTCAAGTGAATCTTGCCAAATTGGTAATTACTGCAACGGACAAAGCCTTCAAATATCTGGACACTTCTCAGCCAAACGGTATCAAAACGGAAAACTTCCAAGTGAACTTCCCCGGCCGCTCCAGGACCGCAGTGCGTAGCGCTAATGAAAAGCGAACATGTCAGGGAGGGATTCTTTGATCTCCACCAAGTTTGCTGAAGCAATCATTCAAAGTAAAATTGGATAAACAGCTAAATACGGTCGGTGGCTCCGAAGCATTTCAGGGCGCATTACAAAGCCAAGGTATTCGCAGCATATTACGCGATTTTCCAATGACCTGTTTCATGGGAATTTAAGAAGAGACTTATCGTTAATAGAAGGACTATTGCGTTCTTGTTTAGCAGATGCGAAGCGGCGTTTAAAACAGACTGCGCATCCCATCCCACTTGACACGGGAAAGGGAAGTGATAATTGTGCTCTAAAGCAGAAAACACAGACTACGCCTGATTACCAGAGGCAGAACAGAAACTCGGGAGTGCAGCAGTAGTCGAAACGTGTTCAGAAGAGGTTATCTTGCTCAAGGGCCGGGCCGCGGACATCCTACCATCCCTCCCGCACAGCCAGTCTCCCGCTGTTAAACCCAGCAAAATAAATCCGCCTTCTGATGGAGCCGGCATTTCCTCGCCCGGGCGACCAGCAAGGCTCACCGGTGCAACTCGAGCTTCGCTAAGAGAGTGACCAGGTCTCGACCGGCTATGCTGTCCCGTCCTCGTCCCCATCTCCAGCCTGCTGCGGGCAGTGCCACTGTGCAGGTTCCCCTGTGCAGGGGCCGGCTCTCCCTCGCCCCGCTCCCCTTTTCCCCCCGCACCTTCCCGGGCAGGCACGATGCAACAGCTTTTTTAGGGACACTCCGTGCTCGGTGATCTGAGGATTTATGGATAGCAATTAAAGTTTTATGAATTGCAGCTGAGGCCTGTTAGGTGGCTATTTGAATGTGATTAGAATTCAATTAGAAAGTGTTTACCGGCCGGCGGGGGCTCCTGAGTGTAAACAGACAGCTATTCCAGCAATGCGCTAATCCCGCGTCTTGTGACAACAATTAGGGGCTCGCGGGGTTTAGGCGGGTCGGCTCCAACCTCACCTACTTTTCCCCAAAGTGCTGCCCAGGGCTCAGCCGAGGCCCCGCAGCCGTCAGGCCCTGGAGCTCCAGCGTCCGCTGCCCGCGCCGCCGCCGCCGCCGCCGAGGCCCTGGGCTCCGCAGCCCCGGGGATGCCCGCGGGGCTCTGCCTCCTGGGCTGCGGTGGGGCCCGTCACATTCTAGTCACGGTCACTGTGCACAAGCACGGCATTTTTTGGCTCTTCCCGTTTAAAGAAAAGTACATCTGGAGAAGATTGAAACTAATATCTGCATTTTATTTTAATTTTTAATTTTTTTTCCTTTCCTTTAGGAGAGGCAATTCTGGAAAATGAAAATAATACAACCCCAAACCTCAGCGGAAAAAGCTGCCTGCAGTGATAGAGTGGATCTGGGGAGGGTGGTGTCGTAAGGGAAGGCAGACAGAGCAAGAGTCGGATCAAAATTTCAATTTGTAATTGTTATAATAAACCAAATGCAGTGATAAAAGAGAGGGAGGGGGAGAGAGAGAGAGAAATCACTAAGAAACACCCACCCCTGAAAGCCAGAGCAAGAAAAGAAGTCATTTGAAAGCAAAGACATCCCAAACCAGGCGGAATGATGCAAGGCGTGCGCCCACATCACATCGGCCTCGTTACAATTTTATTTTTCAATAATTCTGTCCGATAAAATTTCATTGTCCATTAAGTAATCCCCGAAATGAGAGCTCTTATGAGCCTATAATGAGCTCTAATTGCTACGACTGGGAGAGCCACGTGGAAGGATTTAGAAGGTATTAAGCAGTTGGGTACAGAGCACAGGCTGTTACCTAGCCATTACTTTCATAATTCAAGGAGAAAATTAGTCCTTTTAAGGGAAAATCCTTTGATTCCCTTCATTCTGCTCGGGGTGACAGAGTATAGCTTTGTCTGCCTTTAGTTCAAGACAGTGTAACAAATGAGAATGTAACGAAATTGCCCCCTTTTGAAAGTGGAGCAGTTCAAAAAGAACATCAGAGCCGCTCCCCTGGTCCGCCGAGCGCAGGACTGGGTGCTGGTCCCTCTTTTCTTCCAGATGTCTCTAACACCTTTATGTAGAAGAGATTCACGGCTTAAATGACAAAAGCAACTCTTTCCCTTCCCTCCCCCAACCCCGGCAGAAGAAAAAGCCATGCCCGCCCGGAGAAAGAGCCGGCTTTCAGGCGCGCATCTCCGCCGAGTTCACGGGAGGAGCTGCCTCAGCGGCCCGTTTCGAGGAGGGAAAAAAACCCCAAACAAACAACAAACAAACAAAAAAAACCAACCAAAAACAACCAACCAAACAAAAAGACCCAAGTAAACACTCCAAACCAAAACAACAAACCCAAAACAACACCTGCAGAGCAGCCGTGATCGCAAACATCACACCGGGGTGACATGCGGTGGCGCTGGGCAGGCTGCGCCCCGGGCTGGGGCAGTTCCCTTACGGATAGTCCCTCTTAAAATAAAGCCGTGCGTGGGTAAGCGAGGGGCCGCGGGCTCCTGCGCTATAATCGCATTTATTCGCTACTCTAACATTGATTTCCTATTAGTTTCCAAAGTGATCGGCAATCCCGACGCTGGCCTTTCTGAAGTGAACGCAATCTAAAGACAGGACTTGCCCCCAGCTCCCATTAAGGAGGTCATTATAAAAGCGTGAACAAGTCTATTAATGTTTTATTGAAAGCGCATCGTTAACTTGTATCCATCCTTTTCTGAAAGTGGCATTGTGATATTGCTGTCTGTGGCACATCTTACCCAATATAGCCCGAGATTTCTCCATTATCTGTAACCAAGCAACACTTTCTGAATACCAAAAATTGAAAAGAACCGCTTAGTCTTCAAGAAAGTCCTCAATAATAGTGGAAAAGAACAAAGATCCAGGAGACAACAAAATGCCACAGGGGTGACTTTTCATGAGCAATTATCTCTCATTAATCAGAAGAACAGCTGCAATATTAATTTTCTCTCTTTCTTCCTCTCTTTTCACAGTCCCCAACATTTGAATAATCATAAATTTTGATTTCATGGAGCAGCAACATTGCCAGCGACTTCCAGACACAAGCTACCTAGGCAGGGCGCACGCTTTGCACACAGCTCTTATTTTAAGGCTGCCAAAGAATAAACCGAAGAAAAGAAAAGAGAGGAAAAGTCTGATTGTTTCCCCCCTCCCTTTGCCTCGGAGCACGGATTAAACCAGCAGCCCCTTCCCTCCACCCCTGCCGCTTTCACTCATGGAAAGTAACAGGCGAAAGTACGAGTGTCTGCGCCAGCTTCAAGCGTGGGAGTTTCTACAACCTCGCTGTCCATTTAACTTCCAAACATGAAGCCAAGCGTTGTAGATCTGTCCAAAGAGACAATCTTTGGGCGTAACACGCATTGTGAGACATCAAAAGGCCCTGGCGTTATGCGCACTGAGAAGCGTATTCAGCACGAAGGGTGCAATGCCTCTCTTTTCAGGGGCTCAGCCGCGGATTGTTTAACAAGTGACGTCGCCGCGGCAAGAAAACCGCGCTCCTCCAAAGATAAGGATGTAACATTAAATCTCGCTTTTTCGGATTTCAAAGAATCTCATTAAGGGCAGGGGCCGGAGGCGGTCGAGCCGGGAACGGGAACCGTGCCCCGGGGATGTGAGCGCTCAATGCCGCCTGCACAGCTCCTCGCGGCCCGGGGAAACAGGTCCAGGCCGAGACCCCGCCACTCCTCGACCTCTGCCCATCTTCGGCTGTCCGCCTTTCCCTCCTCGGCCCCAAGGGCCGGGGCGCCACGCCTCTCTCCGGAGAGCGACTGGCAGCCAGGCAGCGGCCAGAGGGCTCACCCAAGGGTTAGCGGGCTGACCACGGACTGAGGAGAGGGAAGGCAGCGCTCCCCGCAGCTGCAGATCCCCGGTGCTCTTCCCTTCCGCCAGAGATTTCCTTGGCCTCCATCCCCCGTCATGAATTACCCCACCTAGACTTGGCACGACAACCCCCTTCCCCTTCCAGGAAATGGGGCTGTTTCCGAGGGAATGAAGGGACACACTCCTGCAGTCAGGAAGGACAGGCCCCCGGCTGCCCTGCCCAGGACTGCCGAGCCCCTCTCGCCCCAGTGCTGTCTCGCACCTCGTGGAGTGGGGGTGGTGGCGGATGGCGGGACACGGAGCTCCAGATGGAGCGGAGCGGCCACCTCTCTCTAGGAAGAAACCCGCTATATGTCGTCCAACCCCTTCCAGCCTTTGGAGAGATGAGGCTACTCCACGCTGTTGGTGCGTTCACGGAGTTACTCATTCCACGATTAGCAGCAAATTTCTACATGGGTCCTGTCAGGGCAACTGTGATACCTTGTGTTTGAATGAGTGTTTCCAAAGAGCTCCAGCAGCAGCCTTCAGCCACACTCTCCCTGTCACAACCCAATTCAGTGCCTTTTGCTTTCACTTGTAGGCCTACAGTGACAACTGTCTTCCATGTAAAGAGCAGCCAGAGGTCTTAATTATACTATATATTTTATTTGGAGTGGGAAATTCGTGAGGTTCTTCTTAAGTCAATCAGGACTGCTCATATATATGCAGATGTAGGCCTTAATTCTCTCCCTCTCCAACCATCTTAAAAAGAGTGTTAGCACTTTGATGGGTTCCCTTCAGTGTCTGGAGGCAAAAATCTTTTGTCTGCATCTCCTCACCCTAGCACCCTTCTACCAGAAGGGCGCTAGGGTGAGGAGAAAGAGACAGAAAAAGAAAATAACTAGAGAGACCACAGTCTTGTCTGATATTTCTCTGAGTCTGCCATGTTTCTAGCACTCCTCAGGTATGGGGCAGCATCAGGTCAGACACTAGAGGTGATCTGGGCCCTGGTTTCATTACTGGCTGTTGTTTACAGCTCTAGCAGCTCTACAGCTAAAATTGTTACACATGATATGTGTGAGAGAGAGCTGTGAGGGTCTCTCTTTAAAGGGGATAAATTTAAACCCCTGCAGCAGTCTCAGTGAAGTTTTATATTGAGAGATGGAGATGAAACCCCAAGGTCATGTGAATTCGAACAAGGATTCAAAACGCTGCTGTGGAATCTAGAACACACCAATCATGATCTGTTTTAGTTTTACAGTGATCTACTACAAATCAACACAAGAGTGATATTTTGTAGTGATACAGGACCCAACCCAACAAGGAACATGACTAAACAGCCCACTCCATTTCTCACCTTGAAATTTAGACCTCATGAATTTTGATCCTTAGGTGTCATGGTTAGGTTGGAGCACTCTGCCTAACAGTGACCAAGAAGCAGTCTTTTGAATTTTCTAACAGAAGAAGTGCCACATTTTCAAAAGCCAGGCTAACAGGAATGGACATTCAATGCTGCTTGTGATAAAAATGAAGAGGTCATCAAACATATCATCATACTGTAGGAGCTAACTATTTCACAGTCAGAAAACTGTAAATTTTGAGCTCAATTCACACAACCTAAACAAATAAAATGGTTATAATTTCTTTCTTTTTCCTATAATGAAAGTATGGATGTGGGATAGTTCAAGAACTGTAGGCTGACAAAAGAATTACCTAAGGAGAGATGATACCACTCCTCCAAATTCAGAAAGCAGAGAGGAATACAGTTATGATGGAGTTCTTCAAGAATAGGTCTCAGAAGCAGTTGAATTACTTTGTTTAATCCGTTCTCTTGTCACCCCCAATAGGACTTCACTATTCATAGGAAAGAGGTGAAGTCGGTACTTGTGGAGGCCAGAGTGCTGTACTGGAAGCAGTGCAGTGACAAAGCCAACATAAGCTAGGAGCTTCATGGCTCAACATGACATTGTGACTGGGGCACCTGCACACATTAATCCATGTTTACAAAGCATCACTGCAGTGCAGTCTGGTGACAGGTATGGCAGAGCAGAACAGGCAAGGCCATTGCACTAAGGAGACAGAAATGCTGTGCATGTGGACTTGGGAGCACGCCAACCATACACAGAGAAACCCATGTAGATGGTCAAAGCCCATGGCACCGTGTGTGGAGAAACCTAACCAGTGATGACAGACAGTTTTCCATGTCCATCTCAGAAAAAAACGAAATCAGAGAACATCCAGTGAACAGCTTCAGAAGTATAGTATTAGAGGAACAAGGAATCCCATGAGAAGACTCATACAGGAGACATGATTTTTGTTTATACCAATGAGAGAGAAGAGCTACTTCATATAAAAAGGAGTATCATCATAAAAACAGGTGGATATATTCTGGCCTTGTAGAAATTTAGCATGGAAAAAAAACATAAAACCCTTTCTAACGATGAGAGAAATAAGTTTCTGGAACTCCTTGTGGGATTTACCAATGGGAATATGAAATAGAAATAGTTTTAAGAGAAAACTTGACACATTCCTGACTGTTACATCACAGTCCCTGATGTTGGGGTTTTTTTTTCTGGAGACACATACAAACTCTGCTTAACATCTCTTTTGAAACAGGACTGACTTGATTTTTAGTTGTTGATTATTTCAGGGAATGTGTTGTCTAAAAAATATGCTGGATTTGTACTCTTAAAAACTAAGATCCACAGAGCACCCAGAGCAAGTGTGGAAGTAGTGCTCTGCTGCATCCTTCCTGTCCTCTACGCTATACCATTGCCAGTTTAGTGTTCTGCCTCTGCTCCAACAGGAAGTGTTGCTTTTGTTTGGCTTTCCCCCATTTTTACATTTGTTGTTACGACCTAATAAAAACCGTATGTACCAAAATGGTCAGGTTTTTTCATATTAGTCAGAATATGTCAGAATAAACCTTGGTCTGATTTTGATACAATCTGTAAACCTCTACAAGGAATAAACCAATCCTCTCATTTCCCCAGTTCCATTGTCACAATATAGTCTTAGCTTTACCTGAGCAGCTGTTACTTGAAAACAAATATCTAATGCCTGTAGCTGGAAGCAGCCCTTTATCACAATCATCTTTTTACATGTATTTGTATCCTCAATTTAAAATACACAAAAAAACACAAAAAAGATTCAGGAAGCAGAGTCTGAAAGAAATACAGGGTAGAGGTACCCTACTCCTGCTTTCCTATGAAGAAAGTAACATATTGAAGAAGGACACAATATGAGCACATCAAAATGAAATAAAAATGAAGGTTTTTATTTAAAAAATATAAAGAACACTTTACATGTCTGCTTCTTTTTGCTTCTCATTAATACATTGTCCAAGCTCATATTTGAAGCTTTCAGTTTGAAAAATCATGGAAACAAAATAATTTCACGTGTTTTATGACCTTGTGTAGGTATATTAGCTCAAAGTTTATTTAATATGCTGTAATGCTGAGACTATGTCAAAATATAATGGGAAGAGAATGATAGAAGTCTTGAAAATCATCTTACAAAGTTCAGAGCACCCTGCTAGGGAAAAAAAAATACATTAAAATTAAAGAAACTCCCCAAAACCAACCAAATAATCTAAACCAGTGTGAAGCCACTGAACAAGGATGAAGTATTGGAACCTAAACTGGTAGGAGATGTAGGTATAAGTTACAAATTTATTGTGCAAAAAAATTACTATGATACATTGGCCAGATGAAAAAACATCAGCCAAAAAGGAGACCAAAGTTTTAAGAGTATTTCAGACACAACTGTGTTCACATTAGCAGTCTGTGCTCTCTCTCTTACACTTCAGCTGAGCCAAGAAACAAATATTCCTATTAAAACATGTATGTGTCTAGAATACAAGTAACACTACAGTGTATAAGAGGTGTGGCTGTCTGCACTCTCAGACATACTAAGACAGACTACAAGTCACAAGATGGAGAGCTTTGGGCAAAATACTACTCTCAGTTCAGAGCTGTAAGACAGAATAACTCTGCAGCTATTCTGAATGGTTCAGTGGGAGTAGAATTTGGCCTGGTGTTTTCAAAGGTTAGTTAAACAAAATATGACCTTTTTCAGGCTGGGGGAACAAAAGAGGTCAGCTCATTCTCCAGAGCTACAAAAGGTCTTTCAAGGATACCAAAGAAATAAAAATAAAAGCCATGATCACACTTCCTAGATGCACACATAGAAACAACACTTGTGTGCTAAGATATTATCCAGTGGAAAAACCCCTGAGAGCATCCCAATTAATAAAGAGTCCCACCAGTAATTCACCCACTGTGGGAAAGGTGTACACATGCAAACAATCCCCTTTGTCCAAAGTGTCAGAGCAAGACAGTTGCAGAACTGAGATTTGACCCAAACTCTCCTATTTTTCAGCATCTTACAGTATTTACCAGTGCTTCATATGGCACCTTGAAGAATTGCAGAGTCTGCCTGTACCTTAATAACTCATTGGGCAGAGGAAGCCTAATGCAGCTTTTCCTTTTCTTTGTGGGTAAGAACACAAGTTATTCTCCTGCCTGCAAGGACATTCTGGTACAAGCTGGCCATTGTGTACAAACAGATCAGTTAGCCAAACTTCACTGATCTGATTTCCTGCTGCAGGCTGGAATTGATACTCTAGTCTCTTTGAGGGGAGCAAAACTCTGCTCCAATGGCTTAAAGGAGCTGCAGTCAATCTGATCACAAAGTGCCTTTGAATCATCTTTTTCCTCTGCTGCTTCTTCACATGCACATCAAGAAACTGTAGCACTCACATAGTGATGGGATAAAGCACAGATTTTCACTGAACTGCATCTGGTGATGCTTAGGATGAGACTGCTAGCAGTCAAAAATGAACTCAAAGGAACTGGATCCTGCAGAAAGGCAATTCTTTTCCAATGTCTCTCTTGCTATTTTGAGGTTGCAGATTATTCCCCTCTCTCATGCTTTACCACAGAGATTGGAATTGTTATTTGTTCTCTACCTTCCTTGAGGAAATCATGCTCTAGGAATGTACTATATTCCACTATTCCACAATTTTCCATACTTTAAACAACTCATAAGAAGAATATCTATTTTTTTTCATTATTTAAGGATCATGCTCAGTACTATCAGATGGGAAAAATATCTACCTGGAAGCAGAAAGGATGCTATTTTAAAGATATTCAAAAGGAAATAAGAATTGACATTTTTGAAGGAGACTGGTGCCAGAAATCTCTCTTTGCTTATATGCAATAGGAATGAACATGTTAGCATTCCCAAATATTAATGAACTTGAAAGTATTCAGAGGAAATCTCAATTGTTCATGTTTTGATGATTTCAAATGAAAGACATCCTTCCCTGTTCTCTTTAGATCAACATTTGTCACAGTAACTAATGAGGAAGTAATTATAATGTAATTTGTCAGAATAATCTGACAGGCAAAGAATTATGTTCTCAATCCTAAAGGGCTACATAGTTCTAGTTTTCCAACAGATTGGGTACATGTGGGTGGCATAGCAGAGGGTATTTGTCTTTAAGCAGGATAAAAACTTTTGCACTTTCTATTCTCAAGCAAAAATGGATAAAGGCGTTGTCTAATTCTCTAAAATATGTTACATGAAGGCATTTCATCTTAATACAGATTAGTAAATCTTATTTTAACAATTTCATCATATAAAAGCTACTTCTTTTTACAGTGACTTTGAGATTTATAGTTCAGTTGCAGTAGTTAAGTAGTCACCCACTGTTTCTTTAGGACAGTGAGTAAAGAATTTGGTCATTCAGTCATATTTATCAAGAGGAAAATAGCTGTCTTCAGAATAAATATAACCTACAAGGAGGGATTGAAGGATGGAAAAAACAAAGAAACAAGAAAAAATAAAGACATTCATATAAAATCTGTGCTGGTATTCAGGGAGGTGTGATTGCTCACACCAGTAGCAGTTGGGGGAGGCCTGCATTTGTCATTGACCACTTTGTTGTGGGGTATGTTTTGGTTCATTTTTTTTTAGAATGCATGCCCAAGCTACAGTATCTGTATCTCTAATATATACAGCAGAGGACTCAGCCCGCATTACTCCTTTATACTTGTTTTCAGCACTCCCAGCAGATACTGTTCTTAAAGGTGACCTTCTGAAGAAAGGATTGATATTGCACATCTGCTATTTTAAGAATGTCTTTAAAACATGGATTTTTCTGTTCCATTTGTATGTTTATATGATTTTTTTTTTTTTACATTTTGCTTTAGTGGAGTTTATGCTTTTGGTGTCCTAGGACTGAATAAAATCCTATTAGTTTCAATGCTAGATTAATCTTAAATAAAATAAAAAACCTTTTTTTTTTTTTTGAGTGCTTCTGTTTAATTAATGTGATTATAGGGGAAAAAAACGCCCCAAAAGCCAAGCAGCATCTTGGATTAGATTCTAATGTTTATTCTATATTGTATTAGATTTTAATATTCTCTTCTAATAGGTAGAGAAGAAACAAGTTGCTGTGTATATTTCATGTCAGTGAGTCCTACAAGCAGGAAACAAAATCCAGTGTAACGTCTAAAAACAGCTAAGAGTTTATTCTGCCTACAGGTTATGTGAAACACAAGTAGGTCTTTAAGTCAAGCACATCACAAATTCTTTATGGATTAGGAGATTCTGCCTTTGGTAATGTGTCATCATTTGGTCCTTGAAAGATCAGGAGTATCCAACTCCACCTAACCACAGTTTTAACAGATTTGAAACTACAAGGACTCTATTCTTCATTTTGTTATATGTTAAGGGAATTCTGAAAAGGAAGTATCTGCTTTTCTCTTTACATGCAATCTATGCTTTCTGTACTTTATTTATGACTTATAAAAGAGTATCTTTCAGAAATACTATATTCTATATAGAGGTATCTTTTGAAAGCGTCTCATTAACCTCATGCAATATAGGAAGCTGGACCAAAAGGAAAATAAAATAAATTGCTTGACAGAAGGAAAAAAGACTAATAAAAAAGGACATGAACTGGAGCTATTCAACATGCCTTTTTACCCTAGGAGCTCACTCAACCCTGCATCATAAAGTCAGAAACAGAAATATGACTTACCATAATAGTTTGGTGTCAAGACTTCCCTTTGATTTTTGCATGGAAAATCTTGTTTCATTTATTTGGGGTTTACAGGGATTTTGCAAAATAATCAGTTAATCAGCAAGAAATGACATAACGAAATTGGTCAGACAAACAAATACAATACCATGACTAACAGTAAATTCTGTCGTGTTATTTTTAGCTATGTACCTGTTCCTGACTTTGCATTTCCATGTTTCTGCAATACTGTAAATATATTTTTTTTAAGTTTGATTTCATTAAAACTCAAGGCATGATGGTCACTGATGCCACCCACTAGCCGAAACACGTACATTATCAGATACACTTTATCCAGATTTATCAAGAACAATGGGAGATTTAAGCAGGACAGAGGAGCCAACCCAGAGGTGAGGGGCTCTGTGTCAAGGGAAGGGACTGATGACCAGGTCTCAGAGCAGACCAAGAAAAGCACAGCCTGATGTGAATGCCCTTGGAGGTTTGCTACAGTTCTGTATCTTTGTTAAACTCCCTCTGCGGTGTATACTATTTCTACTCTTCTCTGGCTTCTGTACCATCCCTGGTTGCTCCCTTCCCTTGTTATCACCACTCACTCTTGTTTTCCTTCTGGCTACCTCTCTTCTCTTAATTAATCAGGGAAAGAGAAGCTGTTCCTGTCAGCTTTGCTTTGCTATTGAGTAGTGGTAGGAGTTCAAAGAACAAGGTTACACCCGCACCTGCTGCTTGTTCTTTGATGCCATGTTGCATGAAACAATTTCCTTCAGAAGTTCCAACAATGTACTAATTAACAAAGGAAAAGACAAGGAAAACAAGACAAAGACTGTGGGAGGAATGAGGTGAGTAACAACTGAGAAGGTGTCAGAGAAAAGCAGGGGAAAAAAGCAATTACAAAGGGGGAACTCGGATAGAAACAGAGAAGAAA
Organism: Phylloscopus collybita; assembly: GCA_027886175.1. Lineage (NCBI taxonomy): Eukaryota > Metazoa > Chordata > Aves > Passeriformes > Phylloscopidae > Phylloscopus > Phylloscopus collybita. Next base: position 25,480,022 of record JAJNNQ010000009.1, on the reverse strand, counting down.
GGAGAGAGACAAACAATAAAGGAGAGGAAAGTAAAAAAAAAAGGCAGAAATCAAAAGATGGGGGAACTAGTATAAAGATTTGCATAAAAAGAAACTATTTAAAGCCTCCTTTAGATTACAGTATGCAATTCTTTTGGAGCAGCTCTGAAGACGGGGAGTTTCTCTGTCAGAGAGATTTGTACATGGCATCACTTCTCTCCTAGTGGAGGAATTCAATGGGGAGGGAGGGCATTCCTACCTGGAACAACAGCACGATGCTCCTCAATTTGGATTTTAAGCCTACTATCTTTATTTAGATATAATGAGAGTTAAGTTGCTCAAAAATGTAATCACTATGAGCCTGTCATTTCTCTCACTGTTCCCAGAGAAAGGATAATGAACTGTAAATGGGAGTTCCACGATGTTGGGTCAGAGTAGACACCAAAACAGTCACAAGCAAACTCAGTGATCTAAAGGCATGGACTTGGAAATATGTGGCTGGTGGCAGGGCTGGCACATAGCAGGGACACATCAGCAGTGGAGAAGAAGTGACAGCTCACTGATACTTCTTGAAACAAAGGAGAGGCCCGCCTTCCTCAGCGTGTGTGGTAGGACAAGCTGCACAAAATGAGGAGTCTCCTTGCAGCCTTTGAGGACGGTCTAGTACTGCTGAACCCAGTGTTGAAGGTTTTGAGCACACCAGGTGCTGTGAACACATGCTGGAGCATCATGGGCATCTCAGCCTAGAAACTTAAAATGTACTCCCACATTATACCTGCCACAGCTGCTCATCTGTTAAAGGCTGCCACATACTGAACATCTGGAAACCACAGACTGTGGAACTGGCATTTGTTAGGCAAGTAATGTACACCTGAAGTGATGAACTGATTGAAAGGCTTGGGGCTTTCCTTCTCTTTCTCTTATCTCAAATCCATCAAGTGAGCTAACCAAGCCTGTCATGCCACACAGCATAGGGATCTTGGACCTCAAACCTTTGCTGATCCCTGCAACACTGCTCCTAGGGTTTAAGTGTGATGTGGGTAAGCCCATCCATTCCATGTCATTTCCAAGACTTCCAGCATGGTGCTACTGTGCTGCACAGCATTAACCCTGATTATTCATCTGCTACTGTGAAACAGGCACCTGAAAACAAACTGGTTACCAAATTCATCTGTAGAGTGAGGTAGAACAAGGAGGCACAGCTTCACTGAAACCACCAGGTTTTCTTCTGCTTTTGCCCGTATTAAATTTAGTCCTTTTTCTTAATTTCAGGACTGTTAGACAGAAGTAATGAGCCATCAATCCTGCTAAATCCAATTTCTGTGTGAGACATGTAAGAAGAGTAACTAGGTAAAAACCCCATGAGTTAAGCATACTAGTATGAAAGTATACTATTAGTCAAGCGAATTCTGTGTTATTCTGTAGAATTCTGTTATTTAGGAAATGAAACCTGTTACAAGTAGCTCATGATAGAAATTTGTCACACTTTTCTAGTGTGAAAGCACAAAATGCTGCTTTCTCCTTTGCAGCAGAGACAGTGTCATGGATTCTCTCACACTGTTTCTACCCTGGTTTTACACAGAGCAGTAGTCATCATCACATCTTTGTATACACTCTACACCTGAGAAATACACCATGAGGATCTTTATAAGTAATGGAGAGTAAGAGGCAATGTAGTCTTTCAGAGAATAAACTGATTGGTACAACAAATCCAGAGGAGGGCCACAAAGATGACTGGAGGGATGGAGCACTTCTCCATCCAAAATAGGCTAGGAGAGTTGGGGTTGTTCAGCCTGGAGAAGGCTCTGTGGAGACCTCATAGCAGCATTTCAGTACCTAAAAGGAGCCTACAAAAGGCTGGAGAGGAAGATTTTACAGGGGCCTGTAGTGATAGGAGAAGGGGAAATGGCCTTTAGTTGAAACATGATAGGTTTGGATTAGAAGTTAGGAATAAATTCTTTCCTGTGAGGGTGGTGAAGCACTGGAATGTGTTGCCCTGAGAAGTTATGGATACTCTGTCTTTGGAAGCATCCAAGGGCATTTGGATAGGTCTTTCAGTGATCTGGTCTAGTGGAATGTTCCCTGCACATGGCAGGAGAACTGGATGATCTTTAAAGTCCCTTTTGACTCAACCATTCTATGATATACCAAAACAAGTCAGGAAAAAAGAACTGTAGGTTTCAAATGGAAAATTATCTAATGTGAAAAGGAGGTTAATGTAAATAAAACACATGAAGTACTAGGAAAGTAAAGCAGAATGCAGAATTCCCTTCACACTCATGAAAGTGGACAAGGGGAGTGCTACAGGTGTCATTTATCTGGACTTCTGTAAAGCCTGTAAAAGCCCACAACATGCTTTTCTCTTAACTGGAGAGAGATGGATGTAAGGGGTGGGCTGTGAGATGGGTAAGTGGTTGGATGGTTGCATCCAGAGGGTAGAGGTCAATAGCTCCCAATGGACATCAGTGGTAAATGATATCAAGGGTCCTTATTGGGACCAGCACTGTTTAATGTCTTAATCAATGACATAGACAAAGGGATCTAGTGCACCTTCAGTGAATTTGCAGATGACACTAAGCTGAGAAGTGTGGTTGACACACCTGGAGGATGGGGGATCTGGACAAGTATGAGAAGTGGGTATATGGGAATCTCCTGAGGTTTAACAAGACCAAGTCAAGGTGCTGCACCTGGGTTGGGGCAACTGCCACTGTCAACACAGGCTGGGGATGAACAGAGGCAGAGCAGCCCAGCTGAGAGGGACTTGGGAGTGCCAGTGGGTGAGAGGCTGGACATGACCCAGCCATGGGCACTCCCAGCCCAGAGAGCCAAACGTGTCCTGGGCTGCCTCCAAAGCACTGTGGGAGTGGCAGCAGGGTGAGGGAGGGGATTCTGCCCCTCTGCTCTGGTGAGACCCCACCTGGAACACTGCATACAACTTTGGGGTCCCCAACACAGGAAGGACATGGACCTACTGAAATGAGTCCAGAGAAAGGCCACCAAGTTGATTAGAGGGGTGGGGTTGTTCAGCCTGAAGAAGAGAAAGCTTTCAGGTGACCTGAATGTGGTCTTGCAGTACCTGAAGGAGGCCTACAAGAAAGATTAAGAGGGATTTTCTACAAGGACATGTATTAGACATGAGCAAGAAAATATTTACTGCAAGAGTAAAGACACATTTTTTATATTTACTGTGAGGATGAGAGGTTGGAACAGGTTGCCTGGAAAAGCTCACTGTATGCTTCATCCTCTGAAGTGTCCAAGGCCAAGCTGGATAAGGCCTTGAGCAACCTTATCTACTGGAAGGTGTCTCTGCCCACAGCAAGGCACGGTGGAACTTAATGATCTTTAACATCCTGTCTAACCCAAGCCATTCTATGATAAGCAGATTTGCTTTTTTGCTTTTTTGCTTTTTTTTTTTTTTTTTTCTGTTTCAGCCTGAACCCTCTGACATTATGTATTAGATATTGCTACAAGTACATAATCCACCAGTCCACTCTGTCAAATAACAAAGGTCTGCTCCCCCTTTTTAAAATGTCATACTGCTGTATCGCATGTCACACTGCCTTCCACCATTGTCCCAACAGCTGACAGCCTACCTGTTGCTAAGGCCATTATGCTCACACTGGCATTTTCCAGTTTTTGTTTTAAGTTTTGGTTATGACAAACACCAAAACTGCCAAGAGAGAAGAATCCCTGCCATTTTTAGGGTTTTCTGCTTATCATTCATCAATGTAGTCCTAAAGGGGCTGTTCCTCTGCAAATTCCTTGTTCATCTGCCCTGCAAACAGTGGCCTTAGCATGATGGTTTCCATGGAGGATTCAAGGCTGTCACAGGAATGGCAGATCCAGGAACGGACAGCACCAAGGGACATGCAGACTGGTCTCAGCCTTCATGTGAGCAGGTCAGCCTTGGCCAAGGGACACTTTCCCCACATCTCCCTGCATTAAGCCAGAAGGACCAGTAGGCAACCCCTCTCAGCTCACAGCAGGTGTCCATGGGGGGGGTGGGGGGTTTGGACATGCCCAAAAAAGGGTTAAAACTTCGTGGTCAACAAGGACAATGGTATCCTAGGCTGCATTGGGAAGGGCGTTGCCAGCAGGTGATCCTGCCCCTCTGCTCAGCCCTGGTGAGGCCACATCAGGAGTGTTGTGTCCAGTTCTGGGCTCCTCAGGACAAGAGAGACATGGAGCTCCTGGAGGAGGTCCAGTGGAGGGCAACAAAGATGAGTAAGGGATTAGAGCATCTCTCTTGTGAGGAAAGGCTGAGGGACTTGGGTCTGTTCAGCATTGAGAAGGGATATCTGAGATGGGACCTAATCAGTATCTATCAGAATCTGCAGGGAGGATGTCAGAGGATGGAGCCAGGTTCTTCTCAGGGGTGCCAAGCAATAGGGAAAGGGACAACGGGCAGAAAGTGACACGGGCACAGGAAGTTCCACCGCAGTGTGAGGAAGAACTCCTTTACCGTGCAGGTGACCATACTCTCCAGAACAGATTGTCCAGAGAGGCTGTGGAGTCTCCCTCACAGGAGCTATTCAGGAACCGTCTGGACACAATGCTATACCCTGTGGTCTGGGAAGACCCTGTTTGAGCGGGGGGTTGGACCAGATGACCGCTCCGGCGCCTCCCAGCCTCACCCGTTCCGTGCCTCTGGGAAGGCCGAGCCCGGGGAGCGCCGCGCCCGCGGACCCCCAGCCCGCCCCCAGTCCGCCCCCAGCCCGCCCCGGCCGGCGCGGCCCCGGGCGGGGCGGGGCCGGGGCCGGATGTTGTTGTTGTTGTTCCTGCCCCGCCCCTCGCCCCCTCCCCCCGCGGAGGGTGACGGGCGCTTCCCCGCCTGGAGCCGCCGCTTCAGCCGCCGCCGCGGCCCCGCTGCCGCCCGGCCCGGCACGGCCCGGCCCCGGGGCGCCCCCGCCGGCCCCCTCCCCTCTGCCTCCCTGGCCGGCTCCCGTCGCGTCGCCCCGGCTCCTCTGGCTCATCGGACGCCCCGGCCCGGCCATGGCGGACTTCGATGAGATCTACGAGGAAGAGGAGGACGAGGAACGGGCGCTGGAGGAGCAGCTCCTGAAGTACTCCCCCGACCCGGTGGTGGTGCGCGGCTCCGGCCATGTCACCGTGTAAGGGCCGCGCCGGGGCCTGCGCGGCCGGGGCGGGCGGTGGAGGAGGCCCGAGCGGCGGGACAGGGGCGGCCGGGAGCGCCGAGCCCGGGGGTACAACTTGGGGCAAGTCGGGGTGTGGGCGTGGGGAGCACCGGGCCGGGACTGCTGCCCTTCCCCTGCGACCGTGAAGCTGCGAGAGGGCTCTTCTCGGCTCCACCGGGCAGCTGGGAGCCGCCTGGAAACTCGCAGGCGGGGGCAAACCTCTTGCTAGGTGCTGAGGAAACAAGACTGGCTTGGGCTGTGACTGGCAGAGGAATGTGAAGTATTTGTCCAAAATGATGAGCTGTCAGGAAGTAAGGTGCCTGTGTTCGTGTGTATAACAGGTATGTGCCAGCACATGACCGGCTGGACTATTGAACAAGGTTGTTTATGTACCTGTTACCCACTCCCATTTAACTTGTGGCTGCTAATATAGCTCTGAGGACTTTAACAAAGAAAAGGCATCAGTCAGATAGCTACATGTAAAATTATCTTGTGGGTGGTGCGTTGTTTCACTGTGTTTGACATGGAAGCAACTTTGTTTTGTGCGTGTTTGGTATCTGAGTCTAGCAGCAAGTGATCATGAGCTTGTGTTGTACTTCTCAATAATGTAAGAGATGAGGGTATCATTCCTTCCATCAGTTCTGTCAGGCTCACTCTGTTGAAGTGTAGTAGTTGTCAGTTACAATGTATAGTGTCAGAAGCTGAAATACAAACCTGAAGACAAGACACAGTAGTACAAACTTTTCGGTTTTTTGCAGTGTTCAGTAGAACTAGGTTTGTAGTACAGACATAAAAGCTGAAGATACTGTGGTCTGTTGCTCTGAGTCTCATAAACTCTATTGATTTTCAGATACTGACCTGACAGGGTTTTTTGGCACTTGGGCACATTGCTGCTTTATTATCTGGTTGACACAAATACTAATAGCTGGGGAGTGCAGTTAGCTGTCTAGTTAAAAACAGGAAGTAAGGCATGGATAGACTGAGAGGGATTTGGAAAATTAGAAGGGGACAGATGGGGCTGGAGGCCAAGGAGGCCCTGTGAAAGAGTAGAAGCATATAGTCAGTGTGTTCAACTTACGAGTGTTTATTGTGAACAGAAACTGTACCAGTGATTCACTGAAAGTCAGCCAGTAGCCTTAGTCTGTTTCTGAAAAACAGAGCAAAACCACAATTAGATAGTTTTCATACTAGCAAATGAAAAGTACAAATAACTGAAACAGAGGCAAACACTGGTTTCATCTCCAATACCTGAAAGTAAGTTGTGCAAGACAAGACGAAGGCCCATTAGTGGAATGTTGGGGAAGCTTGTGAAGCATTGGCTGTGACTATAAGGGCCTTGTGGTTGAAGGATGGCTACCTTGTTAATTGTTCGTTAATAGTTATTAGCTCATTATTACTTTAAGGTCTTCCTTAAAGTACTTGTTCTTTAGGTTTTGAATGAGTAATGAAATACCAATGTGTGCCTCCAAAACTAGGCAATTGATCTTCATCTACTTTCTTTACTGTGCCAGGTGTTAACAGTTACCTCTGTAGCATTAGCCACTTTTACCTTTGTGCAGCCCTTTTTGTCACTGATCCAGAAGCTTATTAAAAGTTAGAGCCCTCTTAGAATCTTCATTTGCTGGATACAAGGAATAGGTCAAGTCCTGTGTACGTGATGAGTTAGTCTTGCCAGTATAAGCATGTGTGCATTTTGAAGGTCTGACAAAAATGATCAGCAGTTAAGCAAATACTGAATTGATCTGTCCCTGGCTCTGCAGTTTGAAGAGTTGCTGACTGCTTCTGCTGTGTGTATGTTTAAACAGAAGCTCTCTTTTCACAGTCTGTTGTCGTAGCCTTTCTGATCTTACATAGGAGTCATAATGTTGAGTTTGAAATATGTCAATCCCATGACTCCATATTAGCATCAGGAAGATGTTTACCATTACTTGATTTCATCCAATAGAGAATGGAAGTGTGTGAGTCTTTTCTCAGCTGAATAATTAAAATCAGTTAAAGGAAAGCACTAAATATTATCCAAATAAAACATATGAAGTCTTTGCCTTTTGAGGATGTGGAGGTTTTGGTTAGCACTAAGTTTTCTCCTTAAACTCACTGTTTGAAACATGCTGCAGGCAATGCTAATTTTTTTAACATTGTTTCTTAAATATTCAGTTAAACTGTTTTCACACCAGCAGAGTTTTGGTAGCTTGATAGACAGGAATACAACTGAGCTGAAAGTCCAAGGTGTCTCATACTTGTTTCTAAAAATCATATTATGGTAGGAATGGAGGTACATGATGTGTTTGAAATAGTGAAGAGAATATTTATGATAAGCATCACAGTGTTTTCCAGTGATTGATTTCCTGTTCCTCAACTAGTTGAGACATGTACCATATATATAGCAGGCTGTATTAACTAGTAATACTGGATTTATTCTTGCAGTACTGGAATGATGGAGAGCCATTGGGATGTGCTGATGAATGCCTTTTTGTGCTGTTGTTACAGCACCTTATATCTTAATGCAGATAACTTTTTGTAGGGGAAAAAAAAAACTTACAAAAGATGTATCTACCCAAGTAAGTTTCTTTATTATTAAACTGAAGTCTGCTAATGTATTTTTCAACTTTACTCTGTATCAAGGACATATGAGTGAAAATGGCTATGTGAGAATCATGGAGCATTTTAAGATTTGTGAACTATGTATTTATTTTTTAAGGGTTGGGAGCATGACCTAAAGACTAGAGTTAAGGGCAGTGAAGAAATGGTTTAGTGTCCCCATAAGAAAGGACAAAGAGGAAGAGGATAGCATCTGTGAATTTTTTGTGTTTGGATGATCTGAGCTGCATACTAGAAAAGATTCCAGATTGTCTATGTCCTATACTGTAAACTTCTGTACTTTAAAGTTTCCACCTCTCACCATTTCTTTCTCGACTGTACACGAGGGCAGGAATTTATTTGTACCTTTCAAGTGGAATCAGGTTCCAGAAATGCTTGTTCAGGTCCAGGAAGGGCAAAGAAAGTACTCATGTATAAGGTGAGCAGAGATTTGTTGAAGACATGATGTAAAGTGGGAAAGGCATAAAGCAAGCAGAGAAGGGTGCATGTCACTGGAGATGCAGTATTGTACTAAAGAAATCTAGTGCTATAGTAGGACAGCTGTCTGAGAAAATGCATCTCGAAGGTATTGATTTCCAATGTTTTATTTTAAGCCTCTTTTTTTTTTTGCCTTTTTTATTTTCAGAGCAGTTATGTTTTTACACTGAACATGTAGTAGCGTTCTGTGGAGTTTCTAATATTTTATTTCCAAATTTCAGCTTGCAGTCAAGAGTGGCAATTCTGAGATCACATAACTACTTACAATGTATAGCATGCTTTTAATGTATGGAGTGCTTTTTTGCTGCTTGTGTATGGTGACAACACGGATGTCCCAAGTTCAAAATTATGCTGGTAGCTGTTTGAGTTAGCTTCAGCTTTGCCACCCCACCATGTATTAAACATTACCACAAGCCTTGAGTACTGTTTCTCAGTCTCTTTGCTTATACACTTCAACCAAGTGTAACTGCATTGATTGGAAGTTTCTCTGCCTCACTCTGCCTCAGTGTTTGTAATTTCAGATAGCTGTAGAGCTTTTCCAGTGGGGGTTGCTTTTGTCAGGCATGACTTCTGTGAGCTTTAGGAATATTTGTTTGTGTTTGATGGAGCTGTCAACATTTGAATACTTCACAAATACTGATTTAATAAGCTAATTATGTAGTAAAGTGGTGTTACCTTCTAGTTTTGAGACTTGTGATGGCAGCTGTGTATCTCGAGCTTGGAGTCATTCTCCAAGCTTGTCTGCTTCTAAAATGTATGTGGATCCAAGGGATTTTTTCAGACTTTTGTTTCCACTTCAGCTTAGTGACAATTTAAAGTAGGGCATGACACTTAAATGATAGGGCATGACTCTGATGTTTACATAACTTTTTTTTTGCCTCAGCACTTAGTTTCATTTAGCAGTTTGAAGAAAGGGTGGATGGTCCCTCCTGTCATGGGAAAATCAGCAGGATTTTCAATGGTAGCAATGTTTCCAGTAAGTTGTTTCCTTTGTTCTGTGTTGAATTAGTAAACTTGCCATATGTGTTTCTGTGTAACAATTCTCATTTTTTATTTCACCAGTTTTGAGAGACTTACAGACTTGCAGAGCTACTATTCTAGTTACAAATACTGAAATAAGGTCTCCTGTGAGATCTTATTGCAGCCTTTCATTATACAAAGGAGGTTTATAAGAAAGATGGAGAAAGACTTTTTGCCTGGGTCTATAGTGACAGGACTATGGGAATACTTTTAAACATAAAGAGAATAGGTTTAGTTTGGATATAAGGATGAAGGTGATGAGACACTGGAAGAGGTTGCCCAGAGAAGGTGTGGATGAGCCATCATTGGAAGTTCAGTGGAACACTTGGTTCATTGGAAGTGTTGATTGGATGCAGCTTTGAGCAACCTGATCTAGTGACAAGGAGATCAGACTAAATAATTTTTGGTTCCTTCCAACACAAATCGTTTTATGTTTCTATGATTCTACTGCCTGTAATCAATGATATGAAAATTACCTGCTTACTTTGCCTTAAGAGCCCATGAAAGTCACCTACAACCTCAAACTGTAGCCCAGTGTGCTGCTGCAAACTTTTGCAACAGGCATTGCTGCATATGGGTTGCATGTAAGTCTCGCTGTTCCTGGCATCCATTCTTCTACTCTCTGGCATCTGCAGCTATGTGAGTGATGTATACTCCATTACTTTCTTTGCTTTAGTGTGTTTGTCAGGGAACTTGAGTAATCTTGCTTCAAATCTGTTGGCACTGTTTGCATCAGTAATGTCAGGTGGAAACGAACCCGGAAGTTAGCTACTTGCACCTTTTTTTTAGCTACACTTTCTTTTAACTGTTTTAAACCAATTTCTGTCTAATTTCAGTCAGTGCTCTCTGTTGTGGGACTTGGTGATGAACACTCTCCTTACCCATTGCCTTCCTGAAACTTTGCACTTTAATCATATGTCTCCATCAGCCTTCTCTTTTCCACTTTAATGTCAGCCTTAGTCTATTGAGGCAGCTGCTTTATTCCCTTTATTATACTAGCCTTCCTTCTCTCTGCCTTTTTCTAACTCCAAGTCCTTCATGAAATGTGGATGCCAGAGCTGCACCCAGTGGTATATGTGGGCATATGAAGGTTTTATAGAGAGTAAAAATGATGTTAATCACTGTCCCAGAGATGCCCAGTATTTTATTGCTATTTTGGGTGGCTGCTGCTTGCATTGAGCTGATGTTTAAGAGAATAATTAGGGGTGATAAAAGATCTATCCTGTGAGCTGTACCTGTCAAACTTCAGTTGAGTGTCACATAAGCATAGTTTAGGAATCCCAAATTTCACCACCTTTTATGTACAAAGAAACTCATCTGCCACTTTTTGTCCACTGTGTTTTATGAGATTTCCACAGTAGCTTACCACGTAACTGCCTATTTGATTACTTGGACAAAGTTCTCCACTGGCATGCAGATCATTCAGTAAAGAAAAAAAAAAAACAACACAACAAAAAACCCCAAACTCTGGGAAGTACCTAGGTGCTCAATGGCATATTGTGAAAGCAAATTATGTCTTTAAAATCTTCAGCTATCAAGGCTCAGGAAAGCTTTTCTTCATACAACTCAGCAATGTATGATAGGTGCTGCTGCCAATATTTCAGGTCTTGAGCAGTTTAATTTCTGATTTTTGTTTGCAGTATCTGATAGACTGCTCTGATTTATATTCAGAATATTTTTAATCACAACTTGTATTTTATACTGACTGCTGTATACCAAATTAGTAGCCAGTGACATAGTGTTATTAATGATTTTATCGTGTGTATGGTCTCTACTAGAAGTTACTGCCCAGCCCAGATGCCAGAAAATACTCAGATTTTCTTTGAGGCTTATCTATTTGTGAACCCAACCAAACAACTGTAAGGTAGAAAACATTTTTAATAGGTAAGCTGACACTCTTCTGATCTTTAGATCTTGTGAAACCCAGTAGATTCAATAACTCCAGCTCATTTCAAACTGCTTCACAACTTCACATTTATAGTTAGCTATTGTTTAAGCCATGGTTTGTTACTTAGCATTTTGTGTTTTGAAACTTATTATGTATTTCTTTTCTGAAAATCAAGCAGGTGTTTATTCAATTTTTATGCTTAGAACAGTTATTTAGCACTGAATGAGCTTTTCTTCAAGGTACATCTGTACTGGTGCAGGAGAGGTTGTTCAAACTGTAACCTTAAGTTGTATCCGCTTTCCCCTTAAGTACTTCATTTACCTCACTTGACACTATTGTTTATAGGTTTTGCTGACTTTGGGGAAGAGCCAACAGTATCAAGAGAGCTATGAGAAGTATCTATGGGCAAGATGCTTTTCAATCTGTGTACAATGGTGTATTTTTGTTTGTTAGTATAATTCTAAGAATTGTTCTTAACAACAAGTAGTGTTTTCCAGAAATTAGTGCTGTAACTGATGCAGATCTTGAGAGTATTATGAGGTGCTTGTAATTTGTGGCATGGATTAGGGTTATCATAATTTTGGTACAATCTAAATTTTGTTTTTGCAGGTTTGGACTAAGCAACAAATTTGAAGCAGAATTTCCTTCATCTTTAACTGGAAAGGTGAGTATCCTTGAATAGAAGTTTGGAAGGGAAATTCAGGTTTTATTACAAAAACAATTATTCCAAGAATAGAGTACTGTAAAAGTAATAAATTACACTGCTGTAGCACTAGTTTGTTTCTTCTTTTTTTCATTTCCCTTGTAGGTTGCACCTGAAGAATTCAAAGCCAGCATCAGTAGAGTTAACAGTTGTCTTAAGAAGAATCTTCCAGTTAATGTGCGATGGCTACTATGTGGATGCCTTTGCTGCTGCTGCACTTTAGGTTGTAGTATGTGGCCAGTTATCTGCCTCAGTAAAAGAGTAAGTTGAATTATTAATATAGTTTTTGATAGTCAAAATTGTGCTGGTTTTGTTCTCATTTTGGTGTTTTGTTTTTTTTTTTTCCTCCTTCACCGTTAAAAACTGTTGCTAAAACTTACTTAAATCACTCTTATTTTGTAAATTTTGGTATTAGTTGTCTGCTGTACTGGTTAAAGTTACAGGGGGACACCAGTCAGGACTTCGAGCTTATAACTCAATGAGAAGTAGTATAGCTGAATGCCTCCTAGAACCATCTATTGTAAAGCAATTATTGTTATTGAACCAACTTTCAACATACTCTTTTATAGCTGTGTTTTCTCTGTGATGCACTGTTTGAGATTATCAGAATTTGGCAGTGAATGAGTGGCAACTTGTTTTTGAGGCGCTTCTGATTATACTGTGGCCCCAAGGAACCACATGTTTTTTGTCAGAAAGGCAGTTTTAAAAAAGAATAATCAATTTTTCTTTTTGAATTTTTCTTCCAAGCTGTAGATGAGTAGATGCTTTTCTTAACGTGAAGAACCTGAAAGTAGCCTTTTGTCTATGTACACTTGGCACTTAGTGCATTGTTCACAACAGAGGCTCATTACACATGCCTGGTTTTCACTTCCTTTTTCTCAGTGCAGTTAGTTAGACTACCCTCCCGCCTCTTCTGTGTGTGTAAAAATTGTCTTTGGCTAATTTTATTTCACTACTTTGCAAGAAGTTTCTGTGCCCCCCCACCATCTCCTCACTATTTAGTACTGTTTATTTTTCCATTTCATGTCATGCCTTGTATATGTTCTCTCTTGTGTTATATCTCTTAATGCTACAACTTGTCTTGTATACTGAACATTGTCATGATTTTCTTTATCAAAATCGTAATTTTTTAGAGTTAATAAGTAAAGGCATTCTATAAAAATATTTGTGGGATGAACATTGATTATAACAAAACCTGTGTGCATTTTGTATCATCTAGCTATCTGTGTTAAGATCTTAATGCTATTCCCCTTAAGAGATTACTTAAGGCTAGTTTTCATTGTATACAAAATAAAGTAGAAAAACTTCCTGGTTATGTTGGAGTCTGTGGAGAAACCAACCAAAACAAAAATACTGGTGTCAGTGTGAATTATATCAAACCCTAAGCTTTTTATCTTCCAGCTGTTGCAAACTTAATAAGTATCCTGTAGCATGATTGTATATCCATAGCCCAAAAATCTGCTAGAAGAAATTAGAATCTAGTGATTGCTTCAACAGATAACCAGGTGACTTAACTAGTTTGCAGAGAAGTCTTTTACCATTCAAGGCCTAGCACTGTAGGTGACAAACGTAAGGGAAGCTTCCATTGCTGCTGTCCACATTGAGCTTCTAAATGAGCATGCTTCTGGTGTTACGAAGTTTGAACCATTTTTCTCACATGTCGTAGCAGGAAAAAAGTAACATTATGTAACTTGGCTGGGGCTGATGTCACAAGCTCTCATCTTCTCAACAGGGTCCTCTGATCAACTTTTTATACATTGTGAAACAGTGTCAGAAAAAATACAAGGGCTTCTAGCATCTGGAGTCAGAAAACAGTTTGAAGTGGAGGAAAGAGTTTCTGTTTGGGAATGTGGTGAAGCAACAGTTAGAAAAGTTGTGTGGGATAAGGTAAAAAGGTAAGCTCCTTCCAAAAGGATAAATCTGGGGAAAAAAAAAACCCAGCCATGGATACTTCATTCAGAGGAGGCAGGAAAGAGGATAGCGGTGTCATTGTTGCATAGAATGCATAAGGAGAGAAGAATCCTGGAAAGAGTATGAACAGCAGGAGCATGGACACAGATTTGTGACTGAACTTGTGTAACTCATCCTAGAGTGTGGTCCAGACTATTGATAAATGTTGCATTTTTCCTGTTAAAGTTGGTACCAGAAAACATTTATAGACCTTTGCATCTTTTTCTGCATCTTGGATGTCCAGCATTCATGCAACTTAATACTCAGCTGCCTAAACAGATTATCGTGGTGCCACTGTAGATGGCACAATGGCACTAGACAGTGACAACAGTTTGATTATTCTTACAGAGTAAAAGTAATTTAAATCAATCTGGAGATTTCGTATCACTTGTGACTTGGCGAATCAGCAGCTCACCAAATGAACGTGTGCTTACAGGGTTGTTTCTCTGACAGGAAACTCAGAACCTGGTGTCTGTTGGGCCTCTGGAGAGTACACAGAGAGAATCAACTTGTGTTCATGAAGACAAAGTGAAAGGGGAGAGACTGCTTTCCCAAACTCCTAACTCCTTATCTTGGAAATAGCTGGGAAAGAATATTTTTCTTTGGTAGAGGAGTTAAGGGGGAAAGCTGTGGAATATTTTTCAAGGACATGTTTGGAAATTCTAGTGTAGGCAAGCAGAAGAATTTTTAATGATTCTAGTCAGGACTCTTACTTACAGAAAAATGGTGAAAAGTTACTGCCTCTTGGGTTGTTTGTATAGATAGGGGTGGATTTAACTTTGTCTTGGTAAACTCAGAGCAGGAAAATATAAAGTGGTATAATCCCTCAAATCCCTGTTACCTGAAATTACAGGGCTTGCACCCTGTAAGATCTCAGTAGTGAATTGTATCCACAAGCTTCTGCATAAAAGAAAAATCTTAGGACTTTCCATCAGTTTATGTTAAAGTGCTGTGACAAGTGTAGGAAACTAACAATACATACTTTCCTAGAAGTGTGGAAAGTAAGAGACAGTGCTTTGGGAATTAGCCTGCAGCTGCTCAGCAAAAACAACAGCTATAAATAATACCTGGTTCATCTAGGTTCCAGTTTATTATTTGCTCAGTAGATGCTAGTAGAGCTGTGACAAGAAGCAACTTCATATTCTGCCCCTGCTCCCCCCCAAAAAAAGTCATTGATTTGCTGATACATAAGACTAATGTACTCAGTGTGTGCTACTCATAGTTGAATTCTTAAACTGCTTGTGTCTGACTTTGCCTGTGTCTTGCAAGAGGGTTGTGTTGATCAAATTATCTTCCATGCTTTGACTTCTTTAGCTTTCTTTCCCTGTCTCGACTCAGGCATAGGTATAGTCACAATAGCCAGGATTCTTGAGGAAACGGAGGTTCATGATGATGTATGCTTGTTTCTTCCCTTTTATTTTTAGATACAATGAATTATTTCCCACTTATACTCATACTGTAAAACAAATGATCAATAAATAAAAGGTTACATTACTTGCACTTGTCTAAGAAGTGTTACCCAAAGAGCTTTGCTAGCTCAGCCCTGTTCTAAGTGATTCCCAGTGAAAAGACAGTTATCTGGAACTGAATTGGCTCATATCCTTTGCTGCAGTGATCACAAAAGGCTCCCAAGACTTTACAACTAGAGGGTTTGATTTCTGAAAGCATGATGGGAGTGTTCCCATAATGAAATTTGTACAGATCATGTTTTAATTGCACAACAGAAATATACAAGTCTTCATATTTGCACTTTTCTACTGAAATGGAAGATTAATAAATTTGTTTTTTTTGAATTACAGATATAGTGACTTAACAGGTGGGAGGATTTCTCAAGGATTTTATTAAGTGAAACAACAGTTTCAACTATAGAATTGCTTACTTTTTATATAGGAGAGGATTTTTTTCTCAGAATGACCAATTAAGAAATGTCTGTTTTAATGAGTCTGAATCAATCTATCCTGGTCTTGAACTGCTGGTATAGTTTCCAGCTCTTTTTCAGAGAAAGATTTTTTTTTTTATGGTTCCTGTAGACAAAATGTCAATTGCAGCTTCAGAGTTAGAGTAATTTTCTTAGTGGTTCTCTGAATTCTGTATTTTTACATTAATTTCTGCCTTTCATTGACTTTTTAAATTCTAATGTGGAAAAGTTGTCACAAACGTAAGTGAAATTTCTGAAATTACAATTATCGAAAATTTATGTATAATGGGAACACATGCTTCTTTTTGTGCAGTGAAAAATAAGGTAATGGTTTGTCTCCTTAAATCAGCAGGTGCTTCAAACTAGTCATTTATTAAGCCACAGATGTTTGTAAGTTTAGTTTTCAGTTATATAATTTTAATGCATTTCCATGCAGTGAAAGCTTTCCCTTCACTGAATTTTTCTTTTCAGTGCTGGTTTTAGAGTATTTGTGTAGTGCTGTTTCCTTTCTTCATTTGCACTGAGGTATTTGGAAAAAGCCTGCTGCTCTTCAGCAGTAAAATAAGTGTTTTATTTGATTCAGTGTCTTATTGCTGCTCTATTTTTATGTGGTTTTGATTCAATTTTAATGAATTAAAGCTGCAAGAAAGTTGCAGGAAGTACAGTCCTTCATTTGCAGATCTAGATTGTAAATTATCTTAAGCAGTTTTACTTGTAGAATGCACCATTTTTTCTGGGACAAATTCCAGGTTTTACAAATGAACATTAAGTCTTTAAATTGTTCTTTAAATAAAAGAATGGTGTAGTGAATTATAATTCAAAAGGCACTGCAGGCTGAGGTGCCCATTTGAAGCCACTTTTTCAAATGAATTAGCACTCATTTTCAGTATTAACTAAATGCTGTAGTTCCTGATGGGTAAATAGAATATATAATTTCAACAGAAACAGTAACAATGAAAGCTATGATAGAATTGCAGTACTGCTAGATTTCTTAAAAGCTGGTATTGTACAAGTAAATTGCATGTTTCAAATGCTTCAGGGGCAATCTCTTAAAATGAATAGAATTAGGTATTTAACAGTGTGATCTGTACTAATACTTTCAAGAGCGATTTGTTTGTTTGTGAATTCACACAAAGCTGATGAATGCTGCTTAAGCTTCATCATTAGTTGTCACTTTCATAGCAGTTCACGTCTTCAGAGTGCTGTATAAACATAGCTAATTACAACATCCAAAGTATAAATTAAATATATGGTGGAGGTGCTGGAAAGAATTTTCTTAAATTTGATAGTCTCGTCTGTCAGTGGATGATACTGATGTTAAAATACATTAGATCAGTTTACTGAATTTATGAATACATTACATTTATTTTCATGACTGAAGAAAATGTATGTTTTTCTCCTCTGCCTATCTGCCAGGGACATTGCACTGGAGGTACTCTTCATAGCATAATGCTTTTCTGAGGAGCTCCCCAAGGCAGTTACTTAAGACAAAAGGTGCCTTATTTTTGAAGTATCTGTTATGACAGTTTATATTGTAGTTCAGTTTGAAACAATCTTTAAAATTGTAATGTATTTATTATGATTATCCTAACCAGAGCACATATCTCTCTGTTGGGTCTAGTCAACTTAGTACAACTTTTTTTAAAGTAGAACCTGTATGTATCAAATATGTATTCTTGACCATTGTTTTCGAATTATTTCAGAGTTGGATTTTTTGGGTTGTTTTTTTTTAAGTATTAACTACGAAGTTAAACTTTAAAAAAATCAGAAGATTCAGGCCTGGTATATTTTGCTTTGGGTGTTGTTCGCTTTATTTTGGTCAGAAGAGTCACTATGTCATCCATATACTCAAGTAACTAAGCTTGTAGAACAAATAAATATGAAATCACAATGTGGTAATTTTTTTTTCTCTATCTGAAATCCTTCACAGCAACCTACAGAAGCTTACCAGGTTTTCATGTGTTTTCCTAAAGGCTATAGTAGTGAGCTGGTGCACAATGGGGTGTGGGAGCAGCTAGTTTTACCCTGTCTTTTAATTTGCATACTTGCGTGGTGGAGGACAGGGCAATAAGATCGGCATGAAGAATACTTGCAGATAAAAGTAGATCAGAGAATACTAGTTTTTTTTTCTTTATTGATCAAATGCAAACCCTTTAGTACTTCAAAATTATGTATTCTGAAGTTAAATTTGTGATTTTGTTTTTTCTTGTTTTAATATAAATCCTAAAAACAGCGTATAGTACTCTAGGATGTATAGTAAATATTCTAAATGCTATTTAAAATTTAATTGCATTTGTAATTAGAATTACATCTCTGAATATTTTAATAATAATCAAAACAATCTGGGTAAAATTAACATTTCCATGTTATAGCCTCTTGTACATTGTGATGGCTAAGCTATATAAAGGGATCATACAGTGGTTTGGGTTTAGTGTTGCTTTGTGTATTGCTCTTCCTGTCCAGGTTGGCATATTCCTGAAACTACAAGTGTGAGTTGAGTGAAATTTGCATAGAGCTGTTTTGAAAGAGCATGCTAAAAATGGTCTGGTTAGCTGTCAGATTTGGAAGTCAGTTTAGAAAGGAACATTTTTAGGATTCTGTCTTTAGCAATGTAAAGATAATCCCAAATAAGGAACATATGCAAACACTGTTGAGGAAAGCATTAGTAGGCAAAATTACCTGAAATTTATATGATAAAATTAAACTAAGTAGAAAGCACTTGACAGAACAATAGCTTGTTAGACTGTTACTGTAAAACAGAAAACCAGAATAAAGTTCTGGCAAGTGTAAAGTAGTGACACTTCTGTTTCTCTTCTTTTGATTTTTCTCAAAGTGCCCTAGGTCTGGAAAGTATTCCTTTTTCCACTTTATTAAAAAAAAATCACAGTAAAATATTATTTTCTGCTGAAGTGTGGCATTCTCGGTAACTCAAGCACTATATATAAAGAAAGTTATTTAAGGAAGAAAACAGTAGTTCAAAACCATTACTGCTGACAAAACAGTTATGAGGATGAAGGGGGCAGTTCTACAAGAGAGAAGAGTGAAGAAGTTAATATATCTTGTACCATACCAAACACATGTAGAGTGTGAAGTGATCAGGTGCTTCTAATTCTGTAGCTCATAAAAATATTTTTTGCTGAATTTTGGAATAAATTACTGAATCTAGAACAGTAATAACAATGGGAAGTAAGTTGCCAGATTTATTTTTTCTGAATTGGTAAAGTAGCTACAGGATCAACCAGTATTTTTCTGATTCAGCCCTCAGATGTACAAGGGACTGTAGAGGCTGTCCCTTTGAGAGGGACCGTTCTCTTCAGCATGCTGACTAGTGAAGTGGTGGATTTTACAGTTTTCTGTGGAGTTTTGTCAAGTTATGCTGCTTTTCAGTCTTTCTGGCCATGTAGCTTCTCTCCCATTTTTGGCCGCTGCCCATAGACACTCCTAACAGCAGGAATCAAAGGATTCCTGTATAGTCATAAACTAAACCTGGGAGTGTTCCTAGGAATTGATGCTTTATAATCTGTACTTTCAGAAAGGTCCCTGGCAGCCTCTGGGTCTGTATTGTGTAACAAATCGTAGGCATTATCAGAATGCTTCAGGCACTACGAGTGGTTCGGAGGTTATGAAAATTTACTGATAGAGATGTAAGCTATTCCCTGCCAGCTGGCTTGAAATGAATGGGAATGTTTCTGGGCACAGTTTCATTTCTTAGTAGAGATGTAACCAAAGATCCTTTAGCTTCTCAACCTATACTGGCCTTGAACTATTTTCCATAGCATACTCTGGGTATTTTGGAAATAAATGGCAGGGAGCAAAATTAACATCTCTCTAACCTTAAAAGAGGAGATGGAGGTAGAATTTTCATTCATGTTCATGTAAAATTTCCCTCAGAGAATGACACCAGATGAGTTATTTGGTGGAGATTTGATCCTGTTTTCATCCCTGTTATGGTCAATTCCATTCTACGTGTTCATTTTCTGTAGTCTTTTCTGTGAGAATGTCCTTCAGCAAGAGGTGGATGCTTTAGATTGTAATAATTTGCTTGAAGTGGTCAGAGCTTCATGGGTTTTGTTTCCATATGATGACAGAATTAAAGCTAGAATTGAATCCTAGAATGAATGAGTTACAAATCTTTATTTGAAGGTTCCAGTAGCAAAATTCAGTGTACTTATGATGCTTCATGTCTCAGTTCAACACCTGTCTGCCTATGAAATGTATTTTCTACCACAATTCAAGGCCTTCTTAAGGGAAGTGTGTCATTTTTGCCAAGGTCAAGACTATTTCTGCTACAAGGTATCTCCATAGTATGACATTTTCACAAATGTTTGCCTCTAGTCATTGTTACCTCTTTAGAGAAAGTAGCTAGCAACACTTAGTTGGTGACTTAGCTCTTGTAGGGCGGCTAAAGTATCCAGTGGCTAAATCATCAGTTAGTATCTTGAATCTTTTGTGTATTCGAGAGGAAACTTATTTTAATCAGCTTCAAGGAACTTTCTTTGATAGTTTCTCTTTGCTAAGAGTTTCTACTGCAGACCAAAGTGCCTTTGGAAAATACACGTTCAGTATCTGTCAGTTAGTAGATTGGTGCTAATACAACATCCTCTCCATTTCACTCCTGGATAATATACATGGAGTGTATGTTTAATGGCTTTACTGTTTTCTTAAACACTCCAGGAATTTGACAATCCAGGCAACCAGAGTAACTGAGGAATCATCTTGACTTTAGATATTAAAAAGTGTTACATGCAGTAGTGTCAAATAACACTGAGCTTCTCCTTATATCAGCAAATAGTTTGGTGGAAGAGACCTGTCCAGAAAGTAATTGGTGTGATTTGATTCACTAAGCTTTAAATTCATCTCTCTGTGATGTACCAACCCAGGCTTGAGACCTGTACAAATGAGGTTAGTTTATGGATCATGTGAGACCTTATCCTCAGGGCTGTCTTCCAGAATGCAAAGTTTCATGAAGTCAACTTAATGTCATCAGTTCTCCTGCTCCAGAATTCTGTTGATTGTATTTCTCTGTGTGATCTGGAGCTTTGATCTGTGCATTTGACTGGGCTCACTTTCTGTACAAAGTAATCGATATAGTAAGCAGCAATAGCAATCTTGTTGGACAAGGCAGTTATTTCAAGATCATATAAAAAGCACTGGACCGCTGCATTTATTTTCAGATACTCTTCATTCTGTTTAGTATAGATTTCACTTGCTTTCTTGCATGGATGCTGAAGTGACTTCTGGGATGAGCACCCTTACAATGGTCTAAAATAAAAAAATATCCTAGCTGCCAATAGGAGAAATTATACAAGATCCCCCTGTTCACCTATGCAGTAGAACAGACACCTTTTCAAACTACTGTGCACTAAAGCAGATAGTCCAGGATGTCAGGATCTGAAATCAACTCAGGTTTCACCTTTGTGATCTTTTTCCCTTCACAAATGGAGAATTCTGTAGCAATATGGGGATCTTAACAATTTGCAGTTTATGTTGGTTTATTTGAGTATAGTGCTAAAGATGAGGACATTCTCAGCACAGATGTACATCATTCAGTTATGTGTGCTCGGAGTACAGCTTTAGCATTTTTGTGGTACCAGTATGGGCCTCAGAGTTGCCTTGGGGGATGTTCTGGCCTGTTGAAAGTGAGCATATCTGACTCAGTGATCTTCTAACTTTCTATTTCATTTTTTGTGCTGATAGCTAAATTACTTGGGTATGAATTTTGAATAGAAATTCCTGCTTCTGTCATTTTTCTCTTGGAGTGAGCAAAGATACTGTAGTTCTGACCACCTTTGACTTTTTTCCGTGGTGTAAAATACAAATTCTGGTTATGTGAGAAGCTAACCAAAGTCTGCCTAGTGTTGTCTGTTTGTATTTTGAAATTTAAGCATAAAGTATATTTGTTCGGGTTGATACTCAAAACCAATACTACTTGATTGTGGTAAAGTTTTGTATGAAGGAATTTGAAAATCTCATGCTATTTATTGGACTAATAGTGCATTACGTATACATATGTTTTCAGGTGAGAAGTCAAAGATCAAATGCAGTAGCAGGAGATTCTTTGGTTTTTCCCAAACAACTAGGAATGCAATTGTTAGTGGAGGATGGTGTTGTTGCTATCCATGTTGTTTCCCCGCATAATAAAGACAAAGGGAGGTACTCAAATTAGCACCATTTTGGGAGTCATGTTAAATCCTTTTGTTTAATACTGTACCAGTCGTTCACTGATTTACAGCAGAACTTGAGGGGGCGTTGGCCCCTTTTCTAGTGTGGTTTAGTGCAGTGTGCGTGTTCCTGGTCATGCACTGCCAGAGGGGCCCTGTTGCTGCTGCACAGCCTTCCTGTCCAGATCATAATTCCATCTGGAGCTAACTGGATAGACACTGGAAAGATGTAACAGAAATGTCTTGCAGTGGGTAATACATTCAGTACTATGCTTGTTTCTGCATGGAAAGTTCATGTTTAGGCTTTTTTTTTTTTTTTTAAAGGCATTTTTTTTCCTTCCGTGTTAAAGGGAAAAACTTTGTTTTACTAAATCAGGAGTGATAAGCATTAGTGAAAGTGTATTCTGTGCTGGGGTTTTTTGGGAGTCTGAATTTTCAAAAGACACTGCTGGACATTAATATCTTTAAAGAATTAGTTATTTTACAGAAATATTTCAATAAACATTGCATCTAGACAGTTGAAGAGGTCTATTTCACTAAATTCTGTAGATAGCATTGAAGACTATCTGCTTTTTTAATGAAATATGTTACAAGGCATACTTTGTTAACATTGCTATGCTGAAAACTCCTTGAACTGCGTTTTTTTTCTTTGATCAAATATTGGACTGAGTTTTTTAAGAAAAAAAAAAATTAAAAGCTGGATAGTATTAAATCTTCCTAATAAGCAAGCCTCTCTTCCACTTAATTTGTGCTTTTGTTGTGGCTAACAAATAATTTGCTGTATGGGTTTTTCTGTACCCCATTGATAGAATATACAAGCTTGTCATCCTAGTGTGCTGGAAATGCTACACTCAAATCAAGTGTTCCTTTCTGGTTTTGTATATCCTCACCTGCTCCTCACTGTAAATCATTGAGATGTCAAGAGCAGTGATTAATTAAGCTGCACGTGCAAGTGCTTTTTTTCACCTGTCAAGTAGGAAGAAAACTTACTATAGTGAATTGTGTGATGCTGTTTAATTAATTTCTTTTTATTCCGAGCTCTGAGGTTTGCAGAAATATTTTACAGTCTAATTTTCATTAACATTTCTGTATTAATAAGATGGTGTGTTTGGGAGCTGTGACTATCCTGGATTGTACTATAGGAATGGTGTGTAGTATTTAGGGCTCTGGGAAGATAAAGAATCCTGGTGTCGAGTGTGTATGTATTTTTATCTCATGCTAGTCAAATGACTTCAAACTGTCCTCTTGTTTGAATAAACCAATTAATAGTACCTATCAATTTCTTATTTATATTTATGTATTGTAATACAGATGTAATTTTATTGGAATTTGAAAAGCTTGGATGTTTTTCACAGTCTTTGGGGCAAACAATGAAATTAAATTGTATAGTGATCTTAATCTATTATTAAAAGGTCCTGGAAAGGAAGATTACAAGGTAGATTCAGGTTTTGAATCCGTTTTGCCATTGGTTTAGCAGCGGGTGGGCAGGCAGATGCCTGCTCAGAGTAGAACCTATTGCCATTTTTCACCATTGATAGAGTAGCCTTTCAGAGTCAATGAGCTCTGTCAATGTGAGCTTGTCAAGGCTACAACTTCATAGACCTGAGAGGCGGTTTGAGAGGTCAGCCCTTTTCAGGTTTGCTGTGATGCAAATGAACTTTAATGCTTAAACAACTATTGGAATTTTTATGTCTGCTCCTTGTTCTTTTTTCTTCACAAAGTCATTGACGAGACATTCAGTGCTTTTTAAATTGGAAGTTGCATTGTGCTAAAGACCTAGTACAGATTTACGGAGGGCTGAAAGCAGTTAGATCATGTTCTTTTCATGGTGCGATTAGAATCAAATCGATTTCCCTACAGCCTTCAGCATTCAGATGGCAATTTTAACAAAGCTTGGGGGCTAGACAAGGGACAAAACGACTGAACTGAATGTTAATTACACTCTGCAGCCTTATTTTCTTTTGATTTGGAGCTGACTGGCAACTAAATTAACAAAAGTGTGACCATAACTGCTGCCCTATTTTCATTTAAAAGGAGAGCAGACTCTAAAAGGCTATCTTTACAAAGAAACAAGTGAGGTCTACTGATTATTGTTAAAGGGCACTGTCTTTAAAAGCATAATAATAAGAATAACCCCAAAAATACTCAATTTCCAGTTGATGTGATAAATTAGTCACTGGTATGTCCACCTTTTGATAAGTCCTTGGCTTGTAATTTTAAAATAAAACATAATAAAAATTTGCTGTAATGAATACTGATAGATAGCAATGATCTAATTTTTAATCATGTGACCACAGTACATGTTTAGCTGTGTTTCCCCACAACTTCTTAAGTATTAAATTAGAGGATGTTTGAAAACCAAGATGTTAATATATGGGGGGAAATGAATTATTTGTTGTCTAATTTTTATTTTACTCAGACATTTTTGTTCCTCATGACCGCATATAGTTTGGTGTGTTAGGGTTCATTTACAGTATTAGTATTTTGTAGTAATAACAGCAAGATGCTTTCTCATCCTTTCCCCTCACCCCTCTCTGCCTTGTAAGGAAGCTGCAGCTGCACTAAGTTGTATTTGATCCTTGTCATTGCTCCGTCCTTTTGCACCTGCAGCTCTGTTGGTCTCATCTTAACACCTGGCACCATGAATTATCCTCTTTTTATTCACTGTCTGTAGCAAATCCCATTTAGAGCTAAGCAATATATATTCTGGCAGTCAAATGACCATAAATGTCAGTATGTATTTCTCAAATGTAAATATAACTGAATAATTATATTCAAAATGCTGTGAAACTTTGCAGCACAGAATGTCCTTTAATTCTAGCTTGCATAATCTTAAAAAGCTGTGCAGGGCAGCTTTCAGGATTCTCTATCTAAAGTGTCAAGTGTAGATGACATAGGCAGTAAACCTTTCCTTTAGAATTGTAAATACTGGGTTTGCTCTCTATACAGATCACAAACTTAGTAATGCTTATTTGTGGAATTTACTGTAACTTTCTGTATTTGCTTTTTCAAATTTTTCAAATTTTGTCTAAAATCTGGATATAAATGTAACAAAAATTCCTCATTTATTGAGACTACTGTGTATTTGCACTTGACCTACAGCATTGCAAAATAGCTTGCAACATTTGTGAGTTTATGTGCTGACCCTAGAAGTGGTACATTTAGACCAATGGTCCTGGGGGATCCTGCTTTTTATACTTAAGATTACTTTGAAATTTCTGTGATTTTAAAGTTAAAACTGCCATAAGAACCGGAGAGCGCACATATCAACAGTTTTTGTTCCAAAGTGGTTGAAGGTACTTACTTGGATGTCATAAAAAGTTGTTTCTGTTCTAGATACTATTTAATACCAGACAAGTTTCGATAGTACTACAGACCACCTTGTACTCAGTCACTGTCCTGCACCTCTCTCCTTTTCACACAAAAGCAGCTGCAAAACAAAGTTTTTCTAAAACCAGTCAAGAGTAAAATTCTTTCTCATTTGTCTTCCAGACACGAAGATCGATTGAGAAGTTATTAGAATGGGAAAACAATAGATTATACCACAAGGTGAGTGCCGCAGGGAGCAGCTTCGTACTGTTGGAGTTTGAATTGCACAGTATGGAAACAGATGCTTTTGTTGAACGAAAAATATGAAAGGTGAACAAATGGGCTAGTCTGTGTGCTGCAATAAAATACAGCTCATTTTTCTTCTTTTTCTTTCCTCCTTGTCTAGCTGTGCTTGCATTGGAGACTAAGCAAAAGGAAATGTGAAACGAATAACATGATGGAATATGTAAGTTAAAGGGCTGTTTTGTGAGTTTCTCTATTAAATGATCATTTATTTTGCTTCTGATCTTATTCTTTTCATGATTATTAATCAGTAAAGGTGTCAGGAGCTTAATCGCCTGAGTGCAAGGATTTTCTACGGTTCACAGATGCATGGTTTCATGTGCAGGACTGATTTATAAAGTTATGAATGACTTGAAAACAAGGCTTCACTGTGTTCTGAAAAATAATAAATTAATTGCCAAGATAAAATAGCTTGAACATGTGCTGATGGAGTGTGAAATTTTAGATGCTGTATAAAGAATAACCACAACTTTGGTTACGCAGCAAGTCAGATATGGCTATTTTATATAATGCTAATCAAGTCCAAAAGTATGGAAGAAGACCTTTCAACTAAGCTGTTGGAGCTTAAGAAACCTTTAGCCTTTTTAGACTTTAACTGCCCCTTACCTCAACTATCTTGAAAGTATCTTTATCTCCAATTGGTGTCACTAAAATATTTTTAGGTCAGTCTCTGGAGTTTTAATCTACTTCAGTCTTTGGCTGAGACTCCGTAAATCCTTCTTGGAAATATACAGTAAGAAGTTATGTGTGGTTTAAAATGAATGATGTCCTGTGTAGGATTTCAGTTTGTTTAGCTTGCAACTTATTCTTTTTGGTGCTGTTCTTATTTCCATTTTAAATATATCTTGGAAGTACATAGGATAGGATGAAATTAAGCTGCTAAAATGTAAGAAACATTAGAATTTCCATAATTTCTTTTAATGCTTTACTAAGTAGGCTGTAGGAAGGTTAGCTTTTTAAAAATAAAGATTAGCTTTGGAGAAATATCTACTGCATTAGAACTAACTTAGCTGTGATCTTAACAAAGCTGTAATGCATATAAAAATTTTAAATGTGATCCAACAGTTCAAAATATTAAAATTATTTTTATCTTTTAGTCTTCTCCTTTTCCCCGTCCTTCCACTAGATCTTATCTCTTGCCTGAAATACAAGGTCGTCAAAAAGCTTTTTTTTTTTTTTACAGAATGGCTCTATTCAGTTCACTGTATAAGTACTTTTTGTAAAATTTATTCTGCTGAATTTTTTAGATTAGCTATATGGGTGTGACTAAAAATGGAATAAGTCAAATTTCAGAAAGTAGACTTAAGCTTTGCCTTAATGAAGCATTTGTATTTGCTGAAAACTTTATTTTTCTGCAGGAAACATTGTCAAACCCAATGTTCTGCAGATTCAATTGGAAAAAAACATAATGTGAATTTGTAAATACTATGGCCCAGCAACATTTATAGATGAATATTCATTCTATTAAATATAATTTCAAATCAGTTGACCTGCTTATTGTAATAATATATGCATCGGCATAAAGTTTTACAGGATAAAGGTCAAAGATTTTATTTTCAATTTGTGACACGTCTGGTATTATTTTTGGGTATAGTTGATGAGAAAATTTTTACAAAACCTCAATGTGACATTTTCTCACTTTCTGTGAACTGATTTGCTAGTGTCTTTAAAAACTGCCCCTGATATGGTTGTGATTTAGTTTTAAATAATAAATGCCTGTCCTCAACTTTTCACAAAACAGATGATTTAAATTAGGCTTTTATATCAAAAACTTGGTGCTTCACCAAATTGAGGTTTGAAATCCACTGCAGTAGATGTTCAATTAAATAATTATTTAAATTAAGAAACACAAGATATTCTTGTACCTTTGGCATAAACACAGTGCTCCAGCTTTCCTTCTTGCTCCCTTTTTGAAAACTTACCTAAGTATCAGAAGCCCTGGAATCTCTACAGAATCCAGTGGTTGACTCAGATCAGTGACCTGTGGATTTTGAGCAGTTTCCATCACTTCTGAAAATCTCAAAAAATAAACTTGTATACCTGTATTTATTACTCCAAATTTGTTATTTGTCTTAGAAATAAAATTGGAGACTTACTTTTATTTTCTGAGACTTGGTATGCTTGCAGAGATAGAAATCTTTATTCTCTAAGCAGCTAAGTTGTATTCTCCTTTACAATCAAAAGCATTGAGAAATAATTTTTAACTTCTTAAAAATGTGGGTTTCCCTTACAAGTAAATAAAATCCTTATTAATGTTACCAGATGCATTTATTTGTTTATAAATCAGATCACACTGTTGTGTTATGACTGTCTTCAAAGAAAGAGCATGCAGAAGTCAACATTTTCTTTAAGTTTCTTATCTAAAGAGGATAAATACTTGGATTGTGTTCTGCAGTGGATCCTATAGTGTACTTAGCTCAGAAAAATGGAGATTAAATTTGAAGTGAGTCCATAAGAATAATCACACAAAACCATTAGTCAAGTTCTTGTTAACTACTTGAACATTTGTAGATATAGGAGCTTTGCAAAAGTTTTTTATACAGGTGTTGAACTATAAACATGATTTAGAATCCTGTATTAAGTGGCAACAATTCTGAAGTAAGTGAAATTGCAATTGAAAATTAACTTCTCATGCATTACGCATTCAGGAGGTTTGTTTATTTATTTATTTTAATTAATGCATTTATCTCTTTCATAATTTCTCCCAATAAATGAATTACTACATAATAATTCTTTAATATAATTAGCTTACTTAAGTTTGTTTATGTGTTTCATATCAGTAGGCAAAATTCTCTAATTGAATTTGGTTTTTTGAATATTGATCTTCAACCCCGATCCCCCAATACATGATGTTTCTATTGATTTCCTACCTGAGACAAATGCCATGATTTTGCTTTTCGTCACAACTTGATAGACTTAAAAAAAAACCTAATAAACCCCAAACCATGTGAATTATCATTGTGATAGATAATAGGATTGCTGCCATCTTTAATACGTATTTGTTTTCTTTTTATACAGGTCATCCTTATAGAATTTTTACCAAAGACACCGATTTTTCGACCAGATTAGCGTTTGATTTATTTATAGAGACTTACTCAAGTATGTTGTCTTTCCAATGGTGCCTTGCTTGGTGCTCTCCTGCTAGTGAAATAACATTGGTTCTACAGAATCTTGTGGTTGTTTCATTTGTTTTTGTTTGCTTGTTTTGGTTTTTTTGTGTTTGTTCGTTTTGGTTTATTTTTAGTTGATGAGTTGTTTTTTGTGGTTTTTTTTTTTTAATAAGAGTATGTTCTAAGTGCATTTGGTCAAAGTCTGCAAAGTAATTTCACACAAATGTTAATTAGTACTTAAGTTATTTTTACTTTTGCTACTTCTGTTTATTATTGTATCTTGATTTTCAAAAGAGTCTTTTATATGTGTGCGAGCGCGTGTGTACATATATATATTACTATAAATACACAGCTGAAAATGATATACAAGTGAACAGGTATTTTTTTATCCCAATATGATACAATTGATTGACTGTACATTGTGTAAATCCCTTTAGCCATTCATTTATTTGTTGAACTTCCTTCTAAGATATGTGGAAACTTCTGTCAGTGACTGGGCAATTGTAAATACTTTTATTTCTTTTTGGGATGTTGACTTCCAGTCCCTTTCAGTAAAAGGAGGAGACAAAGTTCTTTTTGAAACTGATTTTTGGAACCCAGATGTTGTTAGTAGAAATCTCTATGCTTTTCATGAATAAGTTCTGTCAACTGGTTCTGAAAAAGTTTGTCTTTAAAAAATTACAAAAATAAAAAGGCAGCCAAGTGGAATTATTTTACTCAGACTAGAAGAGTCACTGAGAGCATTGCATGCATCTGGTTAGTGGAACTCAAGATCACAAAACTATATTATTATTGCATTTTATAATGTAGCTGTTTTAGTTAAGTCAATTGCCATGTGCCAGCTTTATTCATACTGTTTACCAGATCCTGTACGCAGGGGTGCAGAAGGACTTGTTTTACTAAAACTTAATTGCCCAAGAAGACCTTTCATGTGTTTTTTTGTGTTTATTTTAAAGCCACATAAGCAGAAAAAAGTTATTGAAGAATTCTTGAACAGTGCAGTTCCAGATGCAAATGCCATGTATTAAAAGTAATCAAAGCAGGGTACACTGGGCAACAGTGTAAGTTTAAATGTGTTAGGCAGTTACTTAATGCATCTTTTCTTTTGCTCATTTTGGTTTACAAAGGTTATTTTCTGCACAAGTATAAGACTTTTTTAACTGGATATGTGATGTATGCTTGGGTCAGGCCAGTTGTATTTAATTTCTTCTAGTTATACTTCTGTTGTATTTATCTTCACACACACCTTTTGAGTTCTTTTTAATTGTAACTCTCATACTGTAAAATTCGCTGTAGGTATCTAAAATTACTATACACAAAATTGATGTAAGTTAAGAACATGTTCCTTGTACAGTTGTGTTAGCAAGCAATAATGTGAATATATGAAAAAAACAGATATACTCTGCTTAATATTTGTATGAATGAAAAGTTGATACCACTACAAGAATAGTCTTCTCTTTCTAATCTTTTAAATACAAGTTTTATTTCAAGGTAATCTATTACAGGTACCTTGATGCTATGAACTATTTTTCTATGTCTTCAAAATATTTATTCTCTGTAAAATATTCCTTAGTGAGTATTATATTCCTAAATTGTTCATAGTGGGAGTGGTCTAGAAAGTTTTAAATTTTCTTAAATCTAAGCCTTCTGTATCTGTTCCCAAAATTCATCCTTTGCTCAGCCTTCATCTGTCGATTCCTACTATTCACTTGGAAAATAGCTCAGCTATGCTTTTCATACAAGCCTATAAGGGTGTTTCTTTGACTTGACAGAATATGATTTTTAATTAACAAATCCCAATTTTGTGATGGCCTCAGTCTTCTGAGTACCACCCATGGTTTCTCTACAAAGTAACTGTTTATAATTTTCTAAAAATCAATTTCAATCTCTTCTTCATTACAAATCTGGGTCTGCTGCACCCCTCTCACCCAGACATATTAATTGTAACCTCAGACTGGTTTCAGCCCATGGGAGGACAGAAACCTAACATTGATGGCAGTGGAGACTTGGGGAGCTTAGAGATGCAGAGGAGAGGTTGGAATTGAACAGAGGTGATAACTGGTGATAAATACTTATGACCAGAAATATATATTTCTTTAAGTGTCAGTTTTCAATAAAATGAATACTGGATCATATGAGACCTGGATTTTATAAAAAAATTCATTTGACTATAGAGATAATTTGTGTCATGGATGCAGTTTTCCACTGATGTAGAAACCTATCCCTCCACTCTCGTGGGGGATATGGCTTGTGATATGTTCATAGCAGCTATTTGCCTTAGTTTACTGCTCAAACTTCCCATAGTGTGTTCTGTCCACATCCACAGGTACCTTGCCAGCAGCACCCAAACCCCAGCAGTAAAGCTGTTTTGGGTGTGATGTGTGCTGAGACCAGAGCAATGAATAGAGTGTGGCTTACAGCTTTACAGAGTATCCCATTAGTAAAGCTTCCACATTAATGGTAGTGATGCTTAAGATCTTGTCTACTTCTAGGTGCATCAGCAGTCACAGGCTTGGTTAGCAGGTGTTTCTGTGTTTTAGCTGTGACTTTCTCTTTAAGAAATAAGAGGTCCAAAGTAGAGCTCTGAGCAATTAAAAAGTTAAATCCCTTTGTAAGGAGGCCAGACTTACTCCCTCCAAAAGTATTACAGATATTTCATTAAAACAATGTCTCTGACTTAAAATAAAATCAGGAAACTTGAGGAACTGCCTGTGTAGGGAGATGAGTTTTATCTCAGAAGTGGTACTCGCCTGAAAAGGTAGTACACTCACCTAGTAAGAATGTTACGAAACATTTTCATACAATCCCTTTCAATTCATTAATTACAATGATGGAAATTGAAGATGGCAGGAGCTTTAATCAACTGTTTAATGCCTGCGGCAGTTGTCAGGATTTTCTTTTGATGTTGCTTCTGAAATACTAAATCTATTTATTTTGATTGCTAGTGAGAAGACATATATTACCTTTTTTGTCACTAGGCAAAGAACAAAATTGCGCAGTTTGAGCAGACCAGAAGCTATGGTGGGACTTCCAGGACACAGCCTACTCTTTGCTAAAATAACTATTACATTATACTAACTTGTTTAGCTTCCTGCAACTCAGCAATTCCTACAAATAATCTCATCTATTTCAGATTTCCTTGAACAGTTAAGTTAGGTCTTGAGTTGATATTAATCATTTAGCAAATGATGCTAATTATGCCCATTTCATCTTTAGCCTGCTAAACTAATGGTGAAGGCATCAATGAATCCCTGTGAGAGCTAATTATTATTTTTAGATATAGTTCTCTTTAACTGGTGAATAAAGATTTCTTTCTTACTGTAATATAATAGAAACAAATTCTTTTAAATTTTTAGTCATACATAGAAATAAGTTCTGAGGGAGAAGGACTTTCTCTCTGACCCTGCATGAAGACTTCTGAAGAGCTCCTCTGTTGTTAAGTAGCTATGACTTGAAAATTGTATTGGGATTGACAAACTTCACCAGAAATGAAAATGTTTATGGAGATAGTTTACAGGAAGTTAGTAGTTTTTTTGTAATAGGTCAGTAAGAGTAATTTTATTGAACTATTTATGCAATTCCAAAATTTTTCATGATACTTAATCCAAGTAGAATAGTTTGTATCAACTTTCTACAGTACTTAGATGTAAATTATAATCTCTAAACCAATATGTTGAATGATACGGGGTTTTTTTGTAATTTTCAAGACCATGATGTTCAAATGTAATGCACTGTCTCTCAGATACAGGCTTACTTAAAAGTCAGTTTTAATTTATTTCTTTTTCTAAAAATCATTATTTAGCCCCAAAGGTTGTAGGAAGAGCTTTAAAATGCAATCTGTAACGGCTTAGAAGCCAGGAGCCAAGGTAAAAGAACTTGTCTTTAGTCCCTTCCCTCCACCTCCCACCCCAAAGTCTTAATTTTAAATTGGTCCCCTTGTTTTGGAGCCCTAGTTTATGGGGTTTGAGCAGCTGGCAATAATGCAAATTGTCCACCAAAACCCCCATTTGTATTCTGAACAGTTTAAAGAGATCACTTTAATTGAAGAGGTGAAAGACTTGTTAAGCAAAGAAAATCCGTGGTTCTTTTAAGTTCTCCCAGCACTGCCGTTTGAGTAATTAAAAGAAGGATCATGATGACCCTACATTAGGTCAAAATCCAGATGATTTTGTGTAAAGGAAACACTCAATTAGAGGGGTCTCAGAGCCTCAAATGTCTTGGATTCATAGTAGTGACTTATTAAGGGTAAATGGTGCTGGCTAGTTTTGTATCAGTGACTAAAATAATTTATGTTGCTCTTCAGCAACCTTGCTTATGAAAAGAAAGCATTTCAGAGATTTGTATTCATCACTGCTAATTTGCTGTAATTTCTGTGCTTCTCCCTATAGCCACATTTCATTTCCATGACAAACAGCTAATTGTATGATCATTATAATGCCTTTAATAGCCATATTGTAGGTAGAAATATTAACTTCTCAGGGACTAATAGGAAATATGAACATGGAATTAATGAGCTGAATGCTTATCTGCATGAAGGCTTACTTTGCAAATGTCACCCTAGAAACTGAATTGTAATATGCATGACCATTATGAATGTTATCAATATAAAGTTACGAGAGCTTCTTTTACCCTGTATTACTAGGCTGCTGAATGTCAAAGTATGCTGGATAAGGATAAATGAAGGGGGTTTTTTCTGATTTGGATGGAATGATTATTTCTAATGGTGCTACCTTCTTAATTCCTGTGTTTATTCTTTGTAAAGTTCTCTCTGTAGCTTGGTGAATCAGGGGATACTGGTGTACTAAGAAAATAGTATCATTCTTCTGAAAGAAGTAGAATAATTTCAAGGGGAGAAGTACTCTAGAAGTGAAAAAAATTCACTACTGAAAACATGCATTTATTCTTCATTAGATATCCATTCGTATTGTTTTGTTCGTAACAGAACTTTGCAGTTCATTAATTTTTGAACTTCCGTCTTTCTGCACATTGATAATTCAGTCAGTGTAGGCTGAATTATTGAATAATTGAAAAATTAAACCCCCCTGATTCCTTGCATGAAACTTCATTTGTGGACACTTGTGCTGGTGTATGTATGTATCCCTACCACATAACACCTGGGTAATATACATCTTTTATAAAACTATATTTTACTGGTTTCATGGAAATTGTCTTTTAA
Organism: Phylloscopus collybita; assembly: GCA_027886175.1. Classification (NCBI taxonomy): domain Eukaryota; kingdom Metazoa; phylum Chordata; class Aves; order Passeriformes; family Phylloscopidae; genus Phylloscopus; species Phylloscopus collybita. Next base: position 25,446,295 of record JAJNNQ010000009.1, on the reverse strand, counting down.
AAAAAAAGTCTTCTGGTTTGTTTAGCTAATTAATATTTCATTAAGATTTATTTTCTTGAAAAAGGATTCATAAATGCTTGGCTCCTGAAAATACAACAGACCAGTAGGAACAATTTAGTGAGGCAAAAGATGAAACATAGGAATTAGGAGAAGCAACACTCAAAAGATTGGATTTGGGGATTAGGTTTAGAGTTTTGTGAGTATGACAGAAAATAGTTTTGAACTGAATTAAATGGTATTGAATGATGCAAGTTAAGGAAAAGCTAGCGGTCCATTTCAGTAATTATGTGGGCTGTGTGTTAACTTCCGTTCACTTTTTTTATTTTGGTGTGTTATTAATTTATTTGGGTTATGCTCTAGTTGAGAGAATTCTGCTATCATGCAGAATAATAATGCAGAAGGTAAGCTTCATTGTAAACTCAGTATCTCTTTGTTTAAAATAGCCAGACCAAAATGGAATTGCTGACAAGAGCTGCGCTGAGTGCAGAACAGTCTTTTCCTAAGCTGGAGCCTGTAATGTATGGCTAATTGTTTCCAAAGAAAATTCTTGACCTGTCCAGACAGCTCCTGTCATGTGACAGTATATCTAAGGCCCACAAGTAGGATCCATTTAGTACAATTTAGGTTCAGGTAAGTAAGACTTTTGTAGTTAATTGTAGTTTTTACGGAGAAGGGAACCATTGACAAATGCTCACTTTTAGAGAATAAATAGATTTTTATAATGTTTGTTGAAACGTGCTTTTTGTTGTTGTTTGCTCCCCATTTATAGCTTAATAACTGAAAGTTACTTTGCCTCCTGTTGAAAACTAGACTTAGTAGTCAGCTGAAGACTTTTTTTTTTGTTACAGTATTTTAGGTTTATGAATACATTTTTTAAGTCATGTTTAGAAATGTTTCAAAAAGTCATATCCTGATGCAGTGTAACTGATATTTTTAGTGGCTGTATGTTTAAACTGGTTTCGTTATGCTGATATAAATATCTAACTCATCCACTCCAAGTGTTTATCTCGGATCCTTTTATGCTAGCAATAGGCTTTCTAACTTGTTAGGATATGCAGTGTACCTACTGGTTAATATTGTCAATGGACAGTTTTATTCAGTGAGATAACAGGGAATGCAAAGTATTCCTTAATTGAAAAGTGTAACCCAGATTCTTGTTTCATAAAGGATGGAGTATGGCAATCAGAATATGAACTCATTCCAAACATAAATTTGAAAGAGAATAGTAAACTGCAAAACAGTGCCTAAATGTTGTGTGCTAAATTAGACCTGCGTAACTCACGTTGCTTTAAAAGAATTTGCAGAGAATTGCAAGGGACTTGTGTACTTAGGAAAGACCAGTTAAATGTATGAAGGAGTAATGGTAAATAAGTCAGTGAAAAGACGTTGCCATCAAGAGGGAAAAGTTAAAACCCAGTATTTTGGAGTATGTTAAAAACTCATTTCAAGCAGAAAACGTGTAAGCAATAATTTAACCTAAAACTGGAAATTAAAATATAAGCTGCTACTTATAGAGAGACTTGATGTTAATTTTGCCTGTTGGGCATCTCTCCTCTCACAAAGAGTTTAGAAAGTTAGGGTTGCTGTGATTTCCACTATTGTAACATTCCTCTTCAAGTATCCGAAATCCGGGTGAGACTCAAAGCTTAGAAGCCAGTACTGTGTTTACAGGGTGCACAGCTTTGGGAGGAGAAGATAGGAATAAAAGGACTTTTTTAAGGCTGCACAATTGTATATATATGCATATTTAAGAATATTTAACCATGTCTGCTAAATTACTGAGGCTAATCTATTGTTGAATTATAGAATATTATTTAATACATTGACATTGGTTTTTCCTGACCTGACCCAGAATTGGAATGAACTCCAATACAACTTTTTTAAAGCATTTCTTAAGTTGTATGTATTACAAACTAATAAAATAATTGTTAACCTATCTTCTAAGTCTTACTGGTTTTCATCTGTGTTGGGGGGGAAGGGGTGATAGGGAGAGGAAGAAAAACTTGAGAAACTGCTGTATTGTGCAGTGGTCTCATCTTAATTCCAGCTAATACTTTTAGTCTAAAGCTGGGGAGGGGGGGGAATGATTTTGAAAATGATTTTGGGTAATTTAGGTGACTCGAGGACTGGAGTTACCAAATTACAGGCATTGCCTGCCGTAAGTGTTTCAGACTGTTTTTTCATTAAGTCCACATTTGGAGTTCTTTAAGCTTTTCAAGCCCTAATGATAGTAGGGTTTATTAAATCTACTATCATTATGGTTGAATGGTGATTTTGAAGCTGTGTCTACACTTCTATGTTTTACTCACGTGTGCTCTCAAAGATAGGGTTTCCATTTAGTTGAGGCAGACGCCCACCTATTCAGAAAGGAATCATTCCCATCCATGCAATTCACGTGTTTTTAAGACCATCCCAATATGAAATGCTGGTTAACCTGAACCTTATGAGCAAAAGCTAAGTGTGCTCTCTGCCATGCTGAGGATGGCCTTGGTTCTCATCAGCCAGCAGCTTTTCCTTGCATATGAAACATTTTAAGTTCTTTTGTTACTCTGCTATGGAAGTCTTGACAGCCTCTTTATTAACGTGCGTGTGTATAATGTCTCTAACATATATGAGGGGGGGTGTTAGACATGCTCATGTCCCAACATGCGGGTGGGGAGGGGTGCTCTTGCCCGGCGCTCTGAAGCATTCCGGGTGTTGTAATGTGGGCTTGCAAAGCGGTAGATACAATGTTGCTGAGCAGAAAAGCGCACGATAGATTTAATGTAGCCAATTGTGTACTTTTGAAAAAAAGAGTAACTGTTCAGTGTGAGTTAATTTTGGATTTTTTCAGCATCTCTCTTTTAGGCTTTGTGCTGCATTCTTCTAGACAAATGCGTATTCCATGTGGGCCACTGTTCTGCTAAATGCTCTCAGTTCTCCTTTTGCAATCAAGATTATGTTGCTAAGGAGATTTTGCTTTTATTGGTGCCATTGATTTGTGTTAATACGTTTTGAATACCTCTCGGTATTCTTCCGTAGACAAGGCCAAAAGAAAAACTTCCCCGAGTTTCCCGATTTACATCACAAATGGAGCGGTGGTGTAATGAAGCCGATATAAAGTGGGCAGTTGAAAGGGAACTAAAGAAGGGCACTCAAGTGAGAAATGAAGAAATGTGCCGAGAGCGGTCTGCGGGCCGCCTCCGGCCCAGCTGCGGGAGCTGGAGCGGGCCGGGCCCGGCGCCGGGGCAGGGGGACGGCCCGCGCCTCCGGCCGCCCGGACCACCCACTCGCCGCGCCCCGGCCCCGCGGATTACCCGCCGCTGCCGCTGCCGCTGCCGCTGCCGCTTCCGACCGCCCGCCGCCCCAGCCGGCCCCTCCCGGCTGCCCCAGGCGCGGGGCACCGGCGGGACAGCGAGATCCGGGGAGCTGCAGGAGCGCGGCCTCGGCCTCCGCAGCGATGTCCTCACCGCCCGTCTTCCCCGTGCCCTCCGCGCCGGACCCCGGGCGCGGCACACCGGCTCCCCGCGGCTCTCGGGTGAGGCGCAGAGAAGCAACGGGACCCGCTTTATCGATGCACAGCCACGGCCAGGCTGAGCTGAGAGTCTGCACTCAGGCACCCTGGCTTTGTGCTACCCTTGGCGAGGGGCTGGCGGGGCTCTCTGGGCAGGGCCTCATCCCTGCGAGCCTGCCTGTCCTTTAAAAGGAAACAAACAGAAAAGCACCGCCACTCTGAAAAAGCTGTTCCACCAGAAAAACAACAACAACAAAATCCCAAACTAAGCCCAAGAATTTAAAATAAAAATATTAATTTTAAACCACCTTAAAGGTGGTTTAAATATTTTTATTTTAAACTCTTGGTTTAAACTTTTATTTTAAACTCTCGGTGGTTAAAGCCTTTTGGCCTCGTGTCCATAGATGACTCCACTGAAGACAAGCCTCAGGAGGACATTAGGTCTCCTGCCCTCATGTACAAGGACAAGGACCTCCATTGCCTGCTCTGGCTCTTCTACTTACATAGATAAGCTCCTGAATGACTCAAAGTCCAGGTAGTTCATCTACATTAGAAGATTATGCAGAGAACATTTACACCCAAAAGCCAAAGAGCATTCCCGTATTCCAGGGTTTGTCATCAGAGAAATCTGCTTGTGGTGGTCTAAAACCCCTGTCCCCTGTTTGAAGCCAGGACAGCAGAGGAGGTCTGTGTCTCTCCACAAACAAGGTAAAGGAGCAGTGTTCGTATGTGCAAAGCACAGTGGTGGTTGCACATGTTCAGAGATGAGGATTCCTCCTATGCAGCCCCCTGGTGTGATGGGAAGCACTGTGCTATGTGCAAGTGAATGAGCTGGGATGGTAACTGGTCTCAGGCACCTCGTTTAGATTTTGGTCTTCTCCAAGATAAAGGTGACCCTAAGTTGCAGATTCACATGACTTATGATCCACAGGAGCAAAAGTGATTTATATATAGGAAGGGTTGTTCTATCTTTTGCGTCAGGACCAGCAGTCTCCTTTATGATATATATTGCTTACTATGAAAATGTTTCATTGCGTTTATGTAGGCTCAGCTTCCTTCTTTGCATTGATCAAGCCAAAAGTCTTTATTATCGATCATGTTACATGTAGAATAAACTTTGTCTTGCGTTTTTACTCTCTGCAGTATTAAGCCCCTGCCAGGAGGATGAAAACAGAGGCTTGCTGAATGTATGGGAGTAGAAGAACTCAGCTTCTTCACTCATTTTTGAGGGGACCTTTTGAGGACTCCAGGTGTTATGTGACTCTTCCTGTTTGTGTGTCTTTGAAGATCTGGATCTTGAGTAATAGTTTAATAAAATGAGAGAAATTAATAAGTGTAACTATTCTATCTGAATGATGCAAAAGTAATTTTAGCAGTGAGTCTTACTCAGCATTTTATGCCATTCTGGTTTAATTTCACAGTTCTAAGTGAAATACTTCATTATGTTTCCAGACTGTGTGCCAAAATACATCTCTAGTTTGTTTTTTTCATGGCTTTTGCAACAAACTCTATGGAAAGGGCCTGTTTTTATATGAGATAATGAGTTTTGAGGTTAATGAGGATAAGGCCCAGAATTCGTACTGTATTGTGTGCCATTGAGTATACAGTAGAAATAAATTGAGAAGCAGACACTGTTTTAAAATCCTCTTTCATTTAGGCATTTTGTTTAGCATTCAGAACACAGCCACATTACATGATTAGCTGATTTTAATGACTCTCCTCTAATCAGTTAAATGGAAGTATGTGAAAAACTTTAAAAGATTATATTTATGGAGACAGCCTGTTTACATTGTTACACCTCAGCTAAAAGGATACTTGGCATGTATGATACAGCTAAGAGAAAAATGTGGAAGGCTGAAGAAACCTTGAAGACAATTGGATCCAGCCCATTCTTTCTCTCCCCACAATGCAAGCTCTGATGACTTAGTATTTTAATTAATGTCAACCCTTACCATCAGTGCTCATGGGAACAATCATTAAACCAACACAAAAACATTTTAAATGGCTGGCAATCTACCAGATACTGAGCTAAGCATTCCCATGGTAGAGTGGATGGTTTCTTAGCCAATTCTGCACTGGATTAAATAAGTACTCTGACAGTACTGGCTCGAAAGGCTATTATTTTCATACTAAACAGTGCAGTATGGTTTCTAAATTCCGTTATAAAATGTTTTATATTTACTTCCCAACACTAATATCGATGTTATTTATATGGATGTGGTTGAACTTTACTCTTTGTTGTTACTCAAACTGGTTTTTTTTCTTTTTCCTTTTGTTCCCCCTTTTTTGGTTCCCTTGCTGCTAAACTAAAATCATATATGTTTTATTTTTTCTCTCTTAAAATGCACATGATCATATACAGCCTGAACCAATAACTAGTTTCCAATGTAGCTTAAAAAAGTTGTGGCCAAGTGAATTTTAAAATTGGACAAATTGTATATTTTTGGTATTGTATTATATTACTTATGCATGGTAGGAACTGGGTCATGTCTCTAACTGCCTAATAGATACTCCGTTGTCCTCACCGCTGCAATATTTGCTTGTCAAGTATACTAAGTAGCCTGATCTTTTTTATTCCTCGAAGGTCTTTTTCCCTCCTCCCATCCTCTGTGTTTGCTGTTTGCTCAAATTGTTTAAACGTGGAGCTCAATGACAGGCTATTAGCGCTGACTGGAGCCACACATAATGTGGCCACATGTTGTGTAAGCTTCACAACTTGTCTGCTAATTCGCCTCAGGCCTGACCTGAAATACCCTTGCTATTCTAGCTCTTAGCCCTTCCCCAGCACAGACAGACAGACACTCATGCTAACTCGTATGACACATTGGTGACGTCTTTGGTTTGGGGCCAAACCCTGCCTCGCTTTGTGCCAAAGGTTGTGCCGCGGCAGTCAGTGAATCTGCCTGAGGAAGAGAAGAGGACAGAGCCAGCTGTGCCGAAGGATGGAGATGATGATAACTCTTCCTCTTCTGGTGCAACCCATCAGGAGTGAAAGCCTGCAGTTGAAGCACCGTGGGCAGGCAGTGCAAGAGGCATTGCCCTCCTCTGCCCATGGCTCTGTGAATCCCACTGATAGATCACTAGGGAAAATACCATTTCCATAGAAAGGCCACAAGATACGAGAAAGTGACATGGCAGGGGAAGCCCAGGCTGGCAAGCAGAGTGTGTTCTCTCTTTCATTCTTGTCGTTAGGTTCTCTGATGCCACTGTGATGGGTACCAAAAGGGGGGGTATTTTAGTTAAGTTGGGGCAGGGGGGAAGGACAGTCCATTTATGAAGAAGATAAGGATAGTGAAATACATACTGAGGAGCTCAGAGAATGTGTTCATTAGAAAAGGAGCTTATTGGTCAGTAAAGGAATGAACCTAGAAGGATCCAAGCCATGGAAAGGGAAAAGATTAATGCAGGTGTGTAGCACTGGTATGCAAAAGGTTAATTAGTTGGAGAAATGGATTTCAGGTTATGATACTGATTAGGAAGAGCAGTGCATGGTAGATGAGCCAATAGGATTGATGGGTTGATATGGCTGTTTGGAGAATGCAAATATATAGAGGAAGCCTTAAAAAGGCAATGGAAGCTCCAGCAACAGTGTCTAAGCAGTGTTAAAAAAGACTAGAAAGCCAAGAACAGACTGGAAGAAGGGAATATGAAAGTTTTCGGAATGTGAAATTTAGGAGAACATGGACAAGTAAAGTTTAGTGAAAATTAGAAAATTACGAGCAAGGAGCACAGAAAGAAAAAGAATAAATTCTTTTTAAAGAAAAAGAAGACCAGGAGAGAAAGATTTTAGAAGATAAAAGGGGAGAGTTATGTGAGTTAAAATCATGGCGGGGGGTGGGGGGAAGTGATGTTGTCATAGAGAAAAGTGGTGTGGGGGGAAAGGAGCAGAAGTGTACACACAATGAACAGTCTGTGTTCATTGCTTTAGAAATACCTTTAAACCTTCCAAAATGTGGACAGCTTTTAAAACTGCTAACCCCAAGATCACCAGCTCTGTTTTAGTGTATCCATCTTCATCCTACAGGATGAAAAATTGGGAAGATCTTTACTATTCCCATTTTGTGAATCCACTTTCCCACTCATGATTTTTAAGTTATAGGAAGAACTCTCACCCCATTTATTCTTTCTGCATTCTGTCACCCTGAAACACTTCCAGTATTCAGTCCCACATGTATCTCAGAGACTGAGACCCACAACATGCTGTTTCCAGATCTTTGTTGAGCTTTTCTTCATTCACAACCTGAATTCCCTGACTCCAGGAAATACAAGTAGCAGGGGAGGCTACATTTTACCCTTAATAAGCTGCTGCAAACATCTTTCCCCATTAAACTGTGATTTTTTGTTTTGTTCTTGAAGATGAAGGGTTGTTTTCAGAAGCACTGTAATGATCTAAGGGGTTTTTTTTCCACTTCAATTCAGTTTATGACCCATCTTACAAATGTAGGCTGTAAAACGTTCAGTTGTTACCATGTCCAGAAAGTTTCTGGCAAAGTCATCATCTGTTTCATAAAGGTGAAATTTGCTGTGGGCAGATGAATAGTTTTTCTAGCTGAGGCATATAATTAGACCAACAGAATTTTCATGTAAATTCCTCCCCTGGGAATAATGAACAAATATACAGAATTTAGCATGCCATGCCAGACCACGGGCTAAGGACAGATGTTCAAAAGATCTGAAAAAAATGAAGCCAGGCATATAAAAACAATTTAAAGTTGATGTAAGCAAGTCTGTGACAAAGATTGTCTTTCCTTGAAGTGTGTGTACAGAGTGTGCAGTGCTTTAATTTATATAGCAAATAGATGTTCTCTATAATAAAGCTTAAAAGTTTGAATTAGAAAAGTAAGCTTGTTTCCCTTTGTGCTGTACAAATATGTGTGCTAGAGATAGACCTTATTTCAAAGACTGTGCAAGTAGTTATTAAACAAGAGAGGCAAACAGAGAAGCTGGATACAAGCAAAATATCTTGTTAGTTAGCTTAGAAATAGTGGTGCTTCTTCATCATTTCCCCCTACTCATTTCAGCCGTGCCAAAACTAGCCCTGGCTGTCACAACTGCATACCAAGCATCCTCTGTCACCCCCACAGCAAGGATTTAGCTGGGGGGGAGGTGTGTGTTAATCAACAGGATTCTTCTGTGGTTTTTTTTCCCTTTCTGAGGAGCAATTGTCTTACTCAGGTCTTGTATGAATAAAGAGTAAAATCAGCATAGCTGACACAAAAAAAAAACCCCTAGAGACAGTTTGGGTTTCTTTCCAAAATACAAGGCATCTCACCCCTGAAAAGTTTTACTTCTTTCTAGTAGCATATAGATGTCTTGCTTTTTCCCATTCAGGTTAGTTGAATGTTAAAACTGATTTTCAAAGATTCTCTTTCTTTCACCCTAGTCAGCAGAGAACTGACTCAGCATCCCAACAACAATGCATTTAGAGCAGGCATTAGTTTTGAAAATGTTGTTTCAACTCTGTGAGAGACCATGGCAACAAAGATAGGATGAAGACCTTTGAACAAACCTTTGAATACTGTTTAGAAGGAGGAGAATGGATAGGAAAAGAGAGGGAAAGAGAGTAGGATTCATTTGCTTCTTAGTGATGCTACCATTTTAAGGGGCAGTACTAATTCCTATAATAGATTTCACTCCTGGGCAAAGAATGCTGTGGAATAGCCCCGAATGAGTGCCACTTCCCATTGAGATAAAGTCCAGGGTTGTACTGAGGGTTTTTTACCCCGTGTTTGTTTTGACAAGTAGATTCTTTTGCTTTATCTCTCTTAAACAAGAGAAGTTTTAAGGCTGAAAGATTTGAGCCCTCTGAGAAATCAAAACTTCAGTCTTTGAGATTGTGTTAAGTATATTTACTCAAGATTTATGACAAATCCCACAGAAGTAAGGAGAATGCTTAATACAATTCAAATAAGCTGGAACTTACCATCTAAATAAGGACTAATCTACTGCCTGCCTGTGCTTCTCTAGGAAGGGACACCACCACTCCCAGTGTAAAACAAAAGAGGACTTTAGGGAAATAGAAAGTCTGAAAATCCTCATAGTCTATTCATGGGTTGTCTCCTTTTAACTGACATTTCAAAAGTTATACCCGCTCATGACAAATGCAGTTTTCAGGTTTTGCATTCTTTTTATGATTTTCAGTCTGTGCTAAGGAAATCCTATAATACTTTCTCTTGCTCTAGCTATAAACATGGAAGAATTTTGATCAAAGGAGACTGTTTTAACAGCTGTGTTTCAAAGCAACATGTGCAACTCCTTTGGTAGCTTCAGCTTGTAAGGTTTGAGGAACACAGAAGTATTTGCAAAGTCTTTGCACATTTGAATTGTCAAAAAAATGGAATATTTTGTCTTTGCTTGGTGCTTTCTGGGATCTCAAAGCCATAGTCAGGCAATAAAAAAAGCCCTGCAGCAAGAACCCTTAATTAGTTCAAAGAAATCAGAATGATTGCTTTTGTGATTTGGGTTTTCTGTTGTTTTGGTTTGTGTTTGTTTGTTTTTTTAAAGTGATCATAATCTGCCTTATCCAGCTATTTGTCATCAGAAATAAAATTTTATTTTCTTGGATGAATGTGGTCTGTGATTAGCTACAGAAGAGAAGGAGGGACTGTTGCTCTTTTTTCCTAAACAGGGAAGAGGGACTCCCCTCCCATTACTTTTTCACAGCCAGGGAAATGAACACTTCCATTATGCTGGACAATGTGGAGCAGAAGTAGCAGGTGGTGATTGCTACTAATCAGGAAGTTAAGTAATAGCCATACTTGAGCACTTTCTAAAGGATTACTGTTTATGGGAACATTTGTCCCCTATCTGGGCACCACTGGAAAGAAAACAGAAAGATGAAAAGATGCCTATTAGTTACAGATTTTCCATCCACTCCCCAGCTCCCCACACACTACACACACTGCCTGCTGCCCTCCCTTTACTGCCCCAACCTGTTCAAATGATTCCAGCAGACAACGAATAAACCCATAAGAATAGATCCTTCAGTTAATCCTGTCCCTGCTCCTCCATTCCTGCTGAAGAAAAGCCAGCCTTTGGCTCAGCATACTGGCTGGTGCCCCTCTGAGCTGTTACTTAGCTGATCAAAAGGGACATTGATTCACCTGGCTTATAAATGGAAGTCCTCTTTTTTTTTTTTTTTTTTTTTTTTTAACAGCATGTATTGCCAGGAAAGGGAAAGGAAGCTATTATTGCCATTTTTACTCTAGGAATTACTCCTTTATTGTCTGGCAATGCCAATAAGATTTTTGCCAATAAGTGGCCTGGATTTGCTAAAGAGGTGTAATCCTGTATCACAAACCCTTCACCATAAGATACCACAGAGTTCATCCTCCAACACAGAAAAATCACAGAATGGTTTGGGTTATAAGGGACCTTCAAAAATCCATCCCTTCTACAGGATGTTTCACTAGACCAGATTGCTCAAAGCCCTGTGAAATGACATTGAGTTCCAGTGATGGGGCACCCAGAGTTGCTTTGGGCAATGTGTTCCAGGGTCTCACCACTCTCACAAAACAAATTCTTCCTTATATTTACCTTCTTTCACATTGGTCCCACTTATGACCAAATCTTGTTGGCCTTGTTATTGAGGACAGGTCAAATCTTCTGAATCCTCAGGTAGCTGAGAGTTTGAGTGGCATTATTACACACCTCTAGTTTTTCTGTCTCTGACACTTTGCTCTAACATCAACAGCTACCTGTCATCCAGATGCAAAAGTAGATCAAATTTCATATACAGATTCAAACCCCACTGCTGTAGAAGCCATGAGGTTCTTCAATCTCCTAGCATCTCACAGGTTGCCCTCAGGACCGATGGGAAATTAGGAAGCCGAGCAGAGCTGAGCCAGAACCCAGGAGCACTCCCATTAAATTCTCTGCTTTTCATTCAGGGAGGACAGTGACAGACACAGTGTGATTCAGCACTGTCCCACATTTTGCCAAGGGGAGGCTAATTTACATGTATTTTATATGCCTTCTTGGATTTGCCCACAAGTCAAAGCCACCTCGACAGTGGTTTGGAAGGTTTTGGTGTTTTGGTGTTGGGTTTTTTCCCCTTAGTTTGGGGCTTGCGATCTGTAAGACGGTGCTAATTAGGTCTGACATTTTAAAAGTTTTAGATCAATACAGGGCATATCATTCTTCTGTGCTATGAGCTGCAGATTTTCAGGTCTCCCCTCTGAACTAATGCAATTTATACAAATTAGGTATGACCTCTGGACTTAGTTATACTGCCAACATGTCCTGGAAGCATAAAAGAATATCCTAAAGATCACCAAGTACAGAGTCCTCTGAATTTGCTCTAATTCCTCCAGGACAAAACCTTCTTTTAAATACTGTTTGTTCCAGTCATTTCAGTACCACTGTTTGCTTTCTTATCTGTTGACATGGAGGCTTAGCTTCCTCAGGACATTTTTGTCTGAAAGATCATTATTTTCTTTTCCAAGCATCCCATGAACAGACCAATTGTACTTCATCAATTTTAAATTTTGACTGTCTGCCAACTGCTTTCAAATCTAAAGCCAATCAAAATTTAAGAAGATTCAGGAAACACAGAAAGAGGAGTATATCCACTTCAAAAAGGTTACCCAACTGTTTGTTGTTGTTATTACATTTTGTCTCAGGCTTTATAATGATGGCTTTCAGCATTTTGGCTCTGTTTATGTGTCCTTGTTTAAAAGTCAGGGCTGTGCCTGCCCTTGCTGAGGCTACAGACACACAGTGGGCTGCTGTGCAGTTCATCATTCGCATTCAAGCCTCTGCTGACTCCAGAGTCCAGTCTGACAAATTGCCAAGAAAGATGCCTTCTGCATTTACTTGGAGGGACTTCACTTTCACAGCTGCCCTTTATCATAAATCATGTATCTTGGGAACATCATATAATGCCAGTGGTTTTTTTATGGGCATCAAATTTTGCTTAACAGACTACAAATAAGCTTTGTATAATTATATCAGTTGGTTACAGATATAATTATGAGTAAGACTCTAACCTAGCTGTATGGGTTAGATAATAAATACTGTCAGTGCCTAGAATAACTAAGATCAATGCTACTTAGCTTCTCAAATATGAAACAATTTATGCTGTAACACCTCTCACATCAACATGACTGCGGAAGGATGAGTTTGCTGAAAGTTTTCTCCTAAAAATTGGAAAGTTCTACCAATACAGTATGAAACTATGTAAAAAGCTACCTGTATCTCAGGTTTTTTACTGATCACCGGGTCTATATCTTCTGGGGCCATCACCTTCAGGAGCAGGCCTGTCACCCTGTTCTTCTAAAGTTCTTTTAAGCCTTCTGATGTTTAAATTTTTGTTGTGGAGTTTCTCACACACTTTTCATGTAAATAATGGTTGTTTTGCATTCCTTTCTGGAGCAGGAGAGAATTGATGGACTGTTGGTTTGACCAGTGCGGTTGGAGAGGACAATTTCATCCTCCAATCCGTGGTCACTGTTGGAATTCTATAAATGTTGAGGTCTGCAAATAACCTGCCCCTTTCTTGCCTTGGCCAACTCAGCGTGTGAGTGTCGTTCATTTGTGTCAAACTGCGACACAGGCCTGCCACCCTTCGTGGTCATTGGAAAACTTTCCAGCAGGAAGCAGGGGCAGATGGCTTCCTGTTTTATGGTGACACCTTGATTTCATAGTGGCATCCTACAGAGAATTTGAAAAATCAGTGCTTCCCTGCAATGACTTGTGGTCATTTTTCATTGTCCAAACTAAGACAAAAACATATCCTATGGACAGTTTTTATGTTTTCAAAACTGCTGGTCTTTGTAGTTTTGATTGCTTTGATATATACCAAGCATTTCAATGCTATTTACCTGAAACTGAAAAGTTTAGAAAAATACTGGGTTTTGACTGTTTGAAGAGTTCCTTTCCTCCTCCTGTCAACATCAGGAATGGTTGGGAACATATTTTGTCTGTGACAGAAAAACAGAGGGTAAAAAGTTATTGCAACTCATAAATATGACAGGCTTTGGCCACAATCTTCATGTTTGTGAAGACACACAAGAGTGTGAGAACAGACAGAAGACTAACATTACTGGAGGTTTACTTATGAGCAGGATAGAAAATGAATGCTGCCATTGCTCCAGTAGTCAAAGGTGACAACACATGCTTATGGGGCTTCTTTTTGGGGCCCTAGAAAATAAAAAGTAACCAAGGCAAATTGTTCATTCTGTGCCCCATGTATTTGGGTAGTGGCAAGGCCAAAGGAGGACTAGGAGACAGTCTCAGATGTGGTAAATCAGGTTTTGTATGCAGGAGGCAGACATGTATGTTGAAAGAGTGGAACCAAAGTAGAGAATTGCTTCTCAGAAATTGGCTTAAGCTGTAAGACTGTATCTGTGTCCTTGGGGAGGAAAGAAGAACCACAATCCACTGCTTTTCTTCTGCCAAACTTGAAATGAGAAATGTTGCCCAGGGCCAGTATCTTGGGGAGAATTTCTAGGCTGTGAAACTCAGCCTCAGATAGAGGAGATTAACTCAAGCTGTAAGGAACAGTCTATGTCTCAGAGATGACTGAATTACAGCCATACTTCTCTCTGGTGTTCCCAGGGTGTTGTGTACAACTTCTCTCCAGTCAGTCTGCTCAAAGTTGCAAGTCTCATTCAGGTACTCCTAATTCTCCCTTTAAAATGTATTACATTGTTTTCTGCTGGGACTGTGGCGTCTAGCTCAGGAATTTAACTCTGGAAAACATATGCTGAAAGTTACGAGAGACAATGAAGAATGTAAGCTTTGTGGTCCAGGCTATAGGCTGATGTAGATCTGCTGTGACAGATGATGTAGACAGTTCATGTTCCTGAGAAATCAGTCTAACTCTTTTCATGTTTTCTAAGTGTTGAAAAGAGAAATTGTGGAAAAGTATAAAATATCTAGTAAAGTGAAGGCTATATGTTTTTAGTTATAGGTTAATTTTTGTATAATAAATGAAATTTGAATGACTGTGAAGTACCTCCCAAGTAAGTATTCCTGTATTTATGCTGATAGTTTATAGGATGCCATTTTTAAGTGCTAAGTTGTAAAGTGCTTAAAATAATGATTTATAGAAGTCTAAACAACACCCAGAAGGAGAGGTTTTTTTCCCCTAGAATTAATGGATTTGGTTTGGTGGTAAAGAAAGCTTTCTTTCTCTTCAATAAGCTTTGTGTAATGTGAACAGATTCTGTACAGATGAGGCAGAATGCTGGAGGAACAGAAAGGTTTGGTTTGTTTTCTTCGGCAGTCAGTTTTAGCCTTCTTCCAACAGAAAGCCACCAGATTGTTTGGGCTCTTGTTTGTTTACTTCAGTGCTGGGTTTCTATGCTCTTGTCCTCCTGGGAGATTTCTTGTTCCCTTCCCTATTGCTGTCTGTCAGAATTTTGGTAGCATCCTTAAATGCCATAAGATGGTTTAGAAAAAACAGCAGTGAAGTACCAATTGCAGAAAAAATCATGTATGATTTCATAGTGTGCAGTGCTGGGTTCTTGTCTAAGCTGCATTGCCAAGCTGACCAATAAGATATAAAGCTTTTAATTCTTAAATGCAGGGCTGTTTTAATCAATATTCAGTATATCCTTGTTAAATGACATTTTGCATATGTACCTTCTAAAGGGTATATTATAAGCATATTAACTGTATGAGAAGCCTTTGCACCATTTTATGTTTGTGGGAAGTACAAAAGCTAAATTTACATTTTTAGATTTTATAATTTTAGTGGAGAGTACAGCATATCTGATGGTGATGTGAAACGAGGCAAACTCTCTGTACTCACACATCACAAAAAGAGCGTGAAACCTACACCCTAGAGACTTAATTGAAGCAAACCTTAGTTTGCTAGCCTGCATGGACCACCAGTATCATCTAAAGAAGAAAAAAGAAACAAATGTTTAAGTCATTGAGCATCCCACCCACGCTCCTGCCCATTAGTTCCACTCAGCCTGTACTAACACTGCAGTTGTGCACCAGCAGCGTGCTCCGACCATCTGGCTAACCCCAGAGACACATGTGGGCAGCTTATCTTCAAAGATGAATGCCAGCTTTTAGCCATTGCACTAACAGCTGTATCAAGCCAGAGAATGGATAATAGATCCCTGAGTTCCTCTTCTTCTGTAAAAGACCAAATGACCTGGAGTTGACAGTGCTATTTTAAATGAAGACTCTTGGTCACATTTGCCTATATGTTCCCTGTTTCTTTGTAAAATGTGCTATTCAGCTGATTGTAGTTAAAGGGCGTCAACTATGGTGTGAATCTGCAATATATATTAGCAGATAAATATTTTTAACTTGCCTAGTGAAAATGAGGAATACTCTATAGAAATAAAAAATGGGAAAATTCCCCATAAAAATTCACATAATCTTTAGCATTCTCTTCTTAGGAAGTACTACTGCAAGCTCTTTGAAACTCATGATGGAGTTGTCTCCTGAATCTCTTGCAAATGTACATTTACAACATTTTATAAAGAATTACAAGAGAGGGAGAGAATATTTTTATTTCAATGTAGTCCATCCAGCAATGAGGAGTGTTACATTGCTTCTTGCTTACCTGTTGTGAAACTAATGTATACCAGAAAGGATAGAGTTACCTGAGCATCTGAATTCCTACAAGGAACTGACCTGCTGGCAACGTTCTTCCTGGTGTACCCCAGCATGCCACAATTTTCCTCATGGAAGTGTAGGAGATATAGATGCTGAATGCATAATTGCCAGTCACAGAGAATAAGGATCACGCAGAATAGTCAGATTTGAACAAAGGTAAAAATGCTCCTCACTTTTTAAAGGGGCATCCCATTTACCTGCATGTGTATGACTGCAGAGTCATACAGTCCTGAATAGCTCGTAGTGCTGTGAGCTTACAACTGCCTGGTCAGCCACCCTACAGAACCCTACACGTGTAAATAAGTGTTCTCTGTACAAATGGCATTTCCAGTGACAAACTTATAAACATATCATTATACAGGCAAGCTCAGTCCCTGCAAATAACCAAGAAAAACAAGGAAGAATGTAGATAACATTTTGCTAAGTGATTCTTTTCATCTTAACCCCTTCCCTTTTTTCAAAGCTCCATTTTTAGCCATACACATGGCAACTACAGATATATGACCGTGCGCTAGGAAGATAAAGGGCAGGTAGAAAAAATTCCTCTGATCTTTTCTTCCCCTCCATCTGCAGAGTGCCCTGGAAGAAGCAGATGAAATAAACAAAATACACAGATCCACCTCCAGACTGTCTTTCCTCAGTCATGACTACCACCAGGCTCTTATTGCCGTGTCCCAAAGAAACCACGATTAACCCACACATCCACACTCAGTATCTCTACTTGGATAACACACTTTTTTTAAAAAAAATGAGGCTATACTCTCCCCACACCATTAGTAACTAACCACAAGACCCTTTAGACAGCTTGTCCAACTGTACATTAACAGGCTGTTAACCCTACACTTTCCCCAAATATCATTTATTCTTCCACCACTCCCAACCCACTTCATTATATGAGACCCTCCCTCTCCTTGTTTGCTTTGTAAAGATCAGGAACTGAACCCAGCTGCTTCTTGTTTCTGAGGTAATTGCCAGCATTTCCACAGCTGCTTCAGGGATGGGTTGAGGTTTTAAGTGGCTGGGATGGTTTTTCTTTTTCCCTTGTGCTTAGTTTCTGACTTTGTACACTGATATCTACTGGCAAAGCAATGAGCACCTCACTAATTACGTGAAAGTGTCTTGGTCCTAAGCAAGATTTTTCACAAAGTAAGAAAGGATTCATCACATTTGCTGCAGAAAAGGTACAGGTTAAGGTTTTATTGTGAGGTGTATATGCCAGCTTGTAATCAGACACACATGTTGTGTTTCTTCAGCAGGTTAACTTGCAAGTGTTTTAGCAGGCTTGTGGTCACCATCTGGAAACAGAAGAAGCAATCAAACTTTACCTGAATAACATTGGGGAAATCTCTCCCTGATTATCAATGTATACTGTGTGGTTTAAGTTGCATAAAATATACTGAAAGAATTACATCAAAACTGCAAAGCCAAGCAATCCAAAGACTGACTTAAAATTGCATAATTGACCTTCTAAGTGCATACTTGTTCCGCTACTCTCTAGTGATTTATTGTCACATACTGTTTATTTTTTTTTCTTCATCCTTGCTCACAACCCTCTTAAAAATACTTTAGTCTGTTTAGCATAAAATCTTCTTGTTTCATGTCAGAACTTCAGAGACAAAATCTGGTGTTCCCAGAAATATTCAGTAACTTTAACTGTATGACTGTCTTTGCTCTTGCATTTATCTTGTTTCTAAAAGCTGCTTCACTATGGGACTCTGTGGCACTGCTAGAAAGTGTATCCCATGCACTAGAAGAAGGGCAGGGTCCTGAGGATTAAAAAAAAAAAAAAAATCCCTGCAAATATAGATTGACTGCAACAGGAAGATTAAAGCTTCTAAATGATTCTGTATTAGAAATGGCTGGCTTGTACTCTGCTGAGTTAGAGTATGGGAAGGTCTGTTCTATGCCTCTGTTTCCTTGCTCAGCAGAAATCTTGCCTAGGACAAGGGATAGGCCAGGCTATGTGAAGAAGCTTTGCTTACTCAGAACTGCATGTACATCTGCAGCTGCTGTTTTTGTCTGTTTAGCTTTGTAAAAATAAAGACAAGTTAACCTTCATCTGCAGAGATGTGAACGACCTTCCCTGAGTCTCTCACTCTTGAAGTCTAAATGCCAGGGATGTCACAGTGTCAGAGCCACAGTCAGAGCTTTTGGGGGGATCCCACAGTCCAGTCACAGCATGCCAGTGGAACTGACAAAACTACAAGTGTGACCAGTCACAGGTACGGGCTGGGGGCTGGGAAGTGGGAGAATCATGAAGAGCAGTGTTCCTGTGGTTCACTCATCTGACACGGGGAGAATTAACTGTGTACCTTTGTTATTTCAGTTCTGACTTCCTTCTGCCCTTGCCATTTAGGGAAAAAAAAAAAAGAAAAAAAAAAAGAAAAAAAAAAAAAAAAGGGCGTGTTTGATTGTTAACTGCAAGGGAAGCATGCCCTGAGAAATGCTTTGAGGTTGAATACTAAAATAAAGAGTTACCATGGATAGCTTTGGGGAAAACTGATATGTCATTCCCAGTCACAAATGCAAAGGCTCAGAGGTAGTCAGAAAGGTGCATTGAAGACCTGCTTGCCCCCTTTTGTGTGTTAACTGAAAGGTGTTTGATATACTCAGTTTTTATGGCACTGGCAGGATGAAGGTGGGCATGAGTTTAAATATCACAACACGATCATGACTGCTGATTCTACTCTAGTTTGAGAAATAAAGCCTGATAGAGTGTAGTGAGTTTAGTGAGAAATTCTGATAGGAGAAGGTGGGGTTTTTTTCCCTCTTTTAAAATACCTAAGTCTTCTGTCTTGTGATCTCCTTTTTCCCTCTTAATAGCTCTGTGTATTGGTTTGTTTGCTTTGAAAAAGAGAATGGTGAAATGCATGTTTATACATGTAATTTATCTTAAATACTTCTATTGACTTTAAATTATTATTACCAATTTTCTATGTATGGACTTCTATGGCCTTAAAAAGGAATATTTTCTGCAGATCCTTTACTTCTCAGTGGCTTGTGACAGTGCAATTTTGTTGTCTTTTCACTTTAGAATACAAAATTGATATTGAACTCCTGATGTTTGTTGCACTGATTCATTTGTGTACTGGAAGATTTTCCAGGAACCATGCTTGTGTAAGTTTAAGCATTTCTGGAAATTATAGCAACGACCTAATTTTTTAAATTCATCCAGAAGAGATCTGACTAGCATTGTGGGCAGTTGCCTTACCCTCTATTATTTGAGGGAAAAAGGGATTATGTACTGTCTGCTTATAGGATGGCATCTTTTTAACCTCCACATCCCTCATGGTTTGTTTTCTTTTTTTTCCCTGCAGTAGCTGGGAACAAAATCTGGTAGTGTCTTAGTCACTGTCTGTGATCTAGCTGCTTTGGGATACTTTAACAGATAAAGGAAAAGGAATTATACAGTAGGTGAATGGGTGTGTTCTATGAAGTAAATCCATGAAAAATTACTTTAAATTCTAGGTAATTTAAACATAATTTGGTCATTTATGTGTATAATCTGGTGGGGAAAAAAAAGGAAATTTCATTTTATTGCTATGTAAAAAATCTAGGTCACAACATAATGTAGTGCTCAAGTTTCCCTTCTATTTGATTATTTTTAAAGACTCCAGCTACTTTAAGATCTTAAAAGTTCCTTTTCAAACTATGCTTCAATAGTTCAGTTTTATACTGTTTGAAACTTTACCTAATTAGTGTCAATATTACAAAAAAGTAGTGATTAGATATTAGTCTTACCTATAAGCACAGGGTAAAGTAAGTTCATAGGGGTATATAGCACAACTTGTCACCTATGCATCTGTGTGAATCACTCTGCTTTGAAGTAAAAAGCTTTCATTCTCCCAACGTATGCAAATTCTCCACTGGGGAGAAAAGGGAATTAAACTACAATACCAAAACATCAATAGATGTACTCTCAAGTACAGTGTGCATCTGTCTACCAAGAAATTTTTAGGTAAATGCCTACTTGGGAATAGTGCAGAAAAAGGCCTTTCAAAAAAACCCCTATGAACTGTGTAAATTTACTCAGCCTCTCCTATTTTTGAAATAAATTGCTTCCATGTGTGTTCTACCATTTCTAGGTGGACCTCCTGAAACTATTCCAGTATAATTCACTTCCAACTTATATAATAGAGTAAAAATATCTCATCTGCTAGTATATGTCCAAACTAACCCAGAATTGCACATTCAGGACCACTTTATAAGGAAAACTTGTTGAGCAAAGAGAAACAGATGTTTCCTGCCTAGTAGCATGAAGTGAGTTAATGTGTTGGATGGACATCCAGGATGGCAGATATTGGATGCTATTCTCTCCAAGCAGCTTCAGGACTAAAGATTTTGTTTTTCAGCAGTTTTAGGAGGGGGCCAGCATCCACTGTAGATGCAATTGCAGAAGCAGAATGTGAGAGGGGAGACAATGATTGTTACTAGGTCAGGAATCAGCAATAAGTGACTGAGTACATGGAAGTTTTGGTCTCAGTCCCTCGGGGTGCCCACCTCACCACGCAGTGGCACAGGCTCTCAGGTGGCACTGTAGCTTCAAGCACAGTGGCTCAGGTGCTGCTGCTGTTGGGATGCTGAGTTGTGATTTATCAGCTGCCAGTACACAACTGAAGTTACTTTAGGCTGCCTTGCATGTCTCTCCCTGATCAGAGGCATGCTGAGAATCCTTGAAAATCCAGACCAAGGCATTTTATGGCCACAGAAACAATAAATGAAGATAAGGGGGTTGGTGGGGTGTGTGTATGTAAATAATGCAAAGGCCTCCTGTTTCTCCAAAATGCAAGGCAGCTGTGGCCTCTTCTGTGGCTACATATTTTTCTTGTGGATAATGGCTCTCCTTTGTAGATTACTTTTTTCCCCCCAGGGCCACTTTTGCTTCTTCCTGGACTGCTGTTAATATCCCAGTTTTCCAATTTCATTTTACAATCTAGTCTAAGTGTTTGGAAACCAAGGTTCAAACCCTGTATGTATAGTACAAGTTGAAATCAGGGTATCCCACTTGCACAGAGAGTGTTACAGATGCCTGTCTATGCACCACCCCCTATGTATTCACTTGACAACATTTTAGAATATTCAGGGTTCCTCAGGCAATACAGATAAAGTTCATGAGGCAACAAGACATGGAGCCATACATTTGTCCTGGAATGTCAAAAGGCTTGTGCTTCATGCCTACTTTTATGGCTATTTCTGTATTTTGTTACATGAATAATTTGAGGAAGGTGATCTTTTATTTAACATCAGATTTACTGCTTAACAAAGAAGCCTATGTAGCTTTTTTTTTTTTTCTGTCGCAGAGGGAGTTTTTACTCCAGATTATTTCTATATCAGAATAGTGCAGAGGAGTGATGGGTTCAGAAGAGGTAAATCTTTGCTTCATCAGCACTCTGTATGCAAACAGAGTGACTGATGCAGTCTGGAGCTCTTTCCTGAAGGCATCATGCAGGAGGCTGGTTGCTGGAAACGGAAAAATGAGTAGAAAGATAGTGGGCAGATCACCCTGTAATCACTGTTTGAGCTGATTTCTGATGAGCTTCTGTCAATCTTCTGCTTCCACAAGGTTTCCAGAGAGAGACTTCACAAAGTGAAACCAAGGGAGGGGGGCAGGGCAGAGATCACCATCAAAAGCCTAGATGTGTAAGGGCTTTTATCTCCTGATTAATGGTATGGCTTGTGGTTGCACTTTGAAAATGGTGACAAGAAAAACTTATACAGTGATTGTGTTACATGGTCTACATCCAGAATAATCATCTACTTCGACTTTTTAATATTATTTTGCTAGGAAAAAAATTGCTTCTACAGAACGTTCAGGAAAGTATTATTTCCACTGATTTGTGGTAGTTTCTGGTTTTAAAGAGCAGAGCAATTGGTACATTGAGAAAGTTGTTTATTACAACTATGTTACATTGAAACTAAGTTTGATTTAGAAATAAACCTAGGGGGTTTTTTTGTTTGTTTTATCTGTGAAGATTAGAGTGCATTTGCACTAGTCATGCTACTGCATAAGGAAGAGGAAGTTGCAGTTGGGAGACTTCTTAGTGGAATTAAGGAACTGGGAAAGTTATTTTTAGACTGAAGTTTTCTGTTTTTTCAATATTTTGTCTGGGCAAGAAAGCTGGAAACAAATTGAACACTAGGGATTCATGAAGAGAAGAGGCTGCTTGTAACATCCTCATGGGACTGATGAAGTTTGTGAATTGCTACCACTCATTTTAATTGTTTGAGTTTCAGGGAAGGTCAATAGATGTGAATGCACTTTTAATAGGCTGCAGCTCTCCACTGCTGTTACCCCCTCTGTATGTATGACCCCAGGGTCTCCCACCCTGTAGCAGGGAGTTAGTTCCCTCTGAGCTAGCTGATCCATGCAACTCCAAAGCAGTGTTCTCTGGCAGATTTCTCTTTTCAACTATCATATAAAATAGATAGGACCAGATGGGGCATCTTTCAGGTTATGGATTAAGAAGAGGTTGAGAGAGCAGATGGCAGAATATAGGAAAGTAGAGACTTTTATTTCTAACTCAGCTTTTCAGTAGTGCAGTGGATACTGCAGATACTGTAGATAAAGTTCTTGGTTTTTATCAACAGTAAGCTTAAAATTATACAAATACAAGAAAACTTTTACAGCTAACTTACAGTCACAGGAAAATAGAGGAAAGAATTGTTTGTTAACTTCCATTTCCAAACCTTGAGGTATTACTCTGCACAGACGCTGTTCTCAAAACAATCCAGTAAACCATTTTGGTAGATCCATTAGAGTCTGTTTTCTGCTTCTGATGTTCAAGTCAGTGACTGAAGACATTGGAAGAAATGCTGGAAGAAGCTTTGTTAGAAAAAGCTGGTATTTTGTTGAAATGCACTGTGCTTACTCCTACAGGTTTCTTCCAGGAGTTTTTGTAATGCATCATCTCAATACTGATGACTTAGCTACTACCTCGTTGGGTTGGTGGTGGCTCATTTTTGAAAGCCACTGTCCAGCCACAATTGGGGTAATTCTGGTGCTCTCCAGCAGTACTCTCTGCTACTGTTTCCTAGGGTGTGACAGCTCTTCTGAATTTTGATTCCTGAAACTTCTTAAAGTGTTTCTCACTTCTGCCCATAAGCCTGCTGAGAAGATATTTCTAAAAGAAGGGCTGAATTAATTTATTGACTTCTTAGATATTTCAGTGACTCTTCTACTGACTTGTTTCTGTTGGCATGATAAGAATGTGCATAACTATAAGGAAAAGTCCTCATCTGAACTGTTCTGGGCTGTCTGACCCCCAGTGCACACTGAGGCTTGTACAATACTTCGCAGCTTTGTTAGAAGTTCATGGATACTGGTCTGGATCTGTGTCATCCTTCTTGATGTCAGAAAAGACACTTTAGGCTGTCAGTATTGCTGCTGCTGTTTTTTGTGGAGGTAATGATACAAGCTGACTCCACTTAAAACTGGTGGCAGCGAGCATGAGGCTCCATGGGAATGCAGTGAAGGAGTTGCTTAGAACACAGCTCAGCTTCATGTAGCAGCTGCTGTCCAGTCCTTCCCACACAGCCTGGGCACATGGGGGCACCAGGCATTACCTGAACCCAGCACACATAGATCCAGCAGCTTGTGAGAGCATACCTGGCAAGGACAAATGCAGTGGTGAGAGGAGGAATGGGCTGTGTAGCAGAACTTTTGCTGTTTAAAAGATATTGGTGAAGGAAACAAAAGTTTTGTATTACATAGGTTACATGAAATCATAAAGTCCTATGTACCATCTGCATTATTCATCTCTAGAGCCGTCAGGGTTCTGGTCACTTAACATGGTATTAATGCTTCATTAATAAGGAACAGCTTAAACATAAAATAGAGAGCATTATATTTATGACAGTTACGTAAGTCTTTCAACAGATTACTGCAGTTAAATGAAAACTACTGCCACTTAATCTAGTCACAAAACTGTATAGTAATTCTTAGATTTATCATAATTATGATGACATTAATTCATTTCTGTTTGTTCTTGTTTCTTTGCAAATGTGATTGAAGTATACCTTACAAAGATGGTGTATCTAGCTGCATGACTTCCAGGTGCATGAATTCTGTTTGCCTGCTAATCCCTTGCTGGCTCTGGACTTTTTTGGCAGCTAAACATTTCCTGGGGTGCGCTGTAATAACAGGCAGCTGTCCTGTCAGCTCCACTGAAAAAGGAGATAATATGGCAGACAGCATTTGCTTTTCCCCAGACCCATTTCTTACAGTTCCCTAAACTGATTCGAGTAACTGCTCTTAATTGATGATGTGGTTTGCGTAGAACCAGGATGAATTTTTTGGGAACAAACGTAAAAATTATCTGCTACAGAGAAGGCATTGTGCAGTAGTTTGCAATCAAAACATTTTTAAGAAGTTGATGTGTTTGTATGGAGGAATGGCTATTTCAATACAGCTGAATATCCCCATGGACTCTAATCTGTAAGAAGGCTGTGATGTCCAGGCCCTTCTGGATTCTGGATTTTCATCTCTGTCCCAGCCGTCTTGTCAGCCTGGAGGTATAAACTAAAGAGCCTATCTAATGAGGTGTTGAGGTGTTTTCTGGGTAACATTTGACTTAGTGTCTTTGGTCTCTCCTCTGAGAGGCTGAACATCCTCAGCCACCCCTGAGAGAATTCAGCTTTTTTAGTCTGCAATGGAAGTTAGTGCCCACAGCAGCATTGAGCACTTCGTGCTGGAACGTATTTCATGTGCCAGCATTCTGGCTTGAACTTCCCTGCTTGAAGCACCCATGGGAAGTAGGAGGTGCATAAGGATCATTAGGCTAACTAGAGCAGTTTAATGCTTTGATATGTCTAGACAATGTGTTATAAGGAGATATTTTTTAGAAAGGCTCAATACTCTGAAGTTAGCCATTCTGGGACTGATGTTCTGTGGAATCAGTCTTTCCATTTATGGGTGTTAAGTGGCTAATCCTGAATAAAAAAATTCTTCCCAAGTAAATATTTTCATTATAAAAGCAGTCTTCCTGTTTTTATTTCCACTCTCAGACGTGAACAAGTCTTCCAAGTGAAGAAGTGATGAATTATTTCCAAACATATTTCCACATCCCAGTCCATCTACCTTTTATGTTTCTCTCGAAATCTAACTAAATTCTTCTGCACTGAAGTTGCATTATCCCTTGGGCTGGTAACCTTTGGAAAGTTGTATGTGAATCCAGTTTATCTCCAGAGCTGCAGCATAACAGCTGCATTCTTAGGTCTGTACATGGGTAAACTATTGCTCTAAGTAATCTTGGATCACTGGGATGGAAACCATGTGATGAACTGCTGCTCAGTGTTTATTCTTTTATCAGCTCTTTGATGCTTGCACTTTTATCCATTTACTGCTCTTCTCTATGTGTGAAGTGTAGGGTGGTGCTCAGTGCTGTTGTAACATTTAGTTGTGTGGTACCTGAAACGAGTAAAGAAGTGGTGTTAGCCCTGTGGCTCTTCCTTAGGAATGCAGTTCTGTCCTTTGGAAATGAAGAACTGTCTTGATTTAAAACTAACTGGTGCTCAAGGTTTAACAAATAGACACCTTTAAAGCATACTTGGGAGCAGGATATGATTCCTAGGGAGAAGAGGGAGGGATTTCAGCCAGATCTGAAAAACTGTGGAGAAGGGAAGCATAGCTAAATTGCCAGCTACTGAAGTCCTTGAAGTTGATTTAATCCTGATGTCAGGCACTCTCTTCAACATGGGCAAACAGCCCATAATGTAAACTCTGGGGATGAAACTGAGTTTGGTGGTCACTTGCATGTCTTGAGGCATGAAAGCAAACTTGTGGTTAAAGCATCTGTCAGGGGATTAGGAAGGTCTAAAGTTGAAAGCAATGATCTTCTAGGAAAACATAACAAGCGTCCTGTTAGTAGGAAGCCCACATGGCTGCTCTGCTGAGCGCTGGCCATGCACATCATCACCTTCTGCTGAATGAGTCACCCTTGGGGGTGTAGTGACTTTCTGGGCTTCCATGCTGCACTACCAATTTATGCCACCTAAAGGCACAGTCCATGGCCTACTAATAAATGTGGGTCTGGTATGGGCTGGGGGCTGGTTTCATCTTTCTAATAGCACTGTACCAGGCCACCCTTGCTAGCAGTATCCTTATTTGATGAGAGACAACATAACCCATCCTTGGATAGGGAAGGGGATAGTGACTTCTTGTTGCTCCTGAAGCAAGGGATATTTTGCCTCCTCCCCCATCATGCAGACAACTTTTGAACTCTGCTTGTAATTCTGCCCAAATTGGCTCAAATGTGAAGTTGAAATTCACCTTTTTTGAGTGCTTCTTTCAGTTTTGTTTTGTCAAGCTCTTGGAGGAACTGACAAAACAACTTAGGGAAAATTTTACCTGAAAGTTTCAGAAATTTGGTCTCTGTATGAAATGAGGCCAAGAAGATTCTAAATACCTCAAACTTGCATGTGAAAACTTCCTTAATGACACGGGGTGAAATGTCTCAGTGCTTCAGTCTTGCTCCTGCATGAATCTGAGTTCTCTGGTCTTCAAACTTACTGTTCAAGATTCTTGAAAACCTCACAGTGAAATATGTGATGCTTCTGTTACCAGCTCCAATAGTTTGTGAGACAAGTAGGGGAGTAGGTCAGGTGGAATTCTTGGGCTTTTCTCCTCAGGAGAGTAACTGACAGCAGTGGGTTTGAGACAGAAATACAGAATAAGGATTTCCTTGCTTCTTAATGTCTTATGGCTATTCATGTGGACATGCTGGTCAAAATCTACCTTGGAATTTTTTTATTTTCTTCAATTCACCATCAAGACTGGATATGGTTGTTAATTTGTTGATACCATGTTGTATGGCTCTTTGTAAAAAATTTTTTTTTGCACAACTACTGGTGGAATTGTTAAATCCATAAAAATCCAAATGCTCTGAAGTTCATGGATCTTGTTTCAAATATCCCAGTCAAGCTTCGTTGGAAGAAATTTTCTTTTATCCGTTATGTTTGCCAGATTATCCCCTTAAAACATGTGTGATGCTGTGATTCCTCAGTGTGCTTTCCCTAGATGAAATTCAAATATTTTGATACCAGTTGGGTGTGACAGCCATAGGAGAAAACTAAGATAAAAATAAATGGCTGCACCTACTGTGGAAGCTTGTTACAGAATAGAGCTTTCTGTAGTGTATCAGAATATTGCATGAGCATCACAAATAGTTGTCATACTGCTAACATAAAATCTTCCCTTTAAATTATACTATTGAAATTGAAATTCAGCCAGAACAGAACCTAGCTCAGTGCCCTAAAGACCAGTGGGTCACAGCCTCCAGCAACCAAAGGGTTATTGTCAGTCCTAAGGCAGCACCTTCCACAGCAGTGCCATATAAGCCATTGCACTGGGTGACTTGGTGCTAGTACTTGGGGAAGGATGCTTTTCCAGGGAAATGTGGTGTTTGGCAGCGCCCACAAGCTGGCAGCAGCCTGTTCAGTTTGTGGGGCCTGAGATCATTGTGTCAACAGCCCTGAAATTCTGGTGGGCAGCACTTGAACTGGCTCCTCTGCATGTTTCCAGATGTTGGTTGTATTAGAAGCAATTGAAAATTTACGGATGCCTTCCAAATATTGCTTATCTGGGTAAGACATGGTTCTGGTTGCCAAAATGATGTACTGGGATCATGAATAAATAGAAATGTGCAAATGAGATGCGAGAATTCCATAAAACAGGGGTTTTTTTTAATGAAGATGTTGTTTAAACAATATGTAATGTTGGGGAACAGCCATATTATAACAGAAACTGGGCTTAATGGAGTGTAGTGCAGGAATGGTGTTGAATAATATCTATATTCAGTTGGTTGGCCATCAGTGTTTGCTGTTACTGGTTCTTACTAATTTTTTTGCTGCACTCTGTGGATTACCCAGTTACAGAATTGCTCAAATGCCCTCTCGATTAAAAACGCTACTTCTGCCAACATTTCCCTTAATGCACAATGCATGTTGCTTTCTTGCAATAAGCAATACATTTGTATTTTTCTGTCTTCTGGGCTTTTGTGAATCATGAAGACTTCAACATATGCTGGAAGTTGCAAAATTGTCCTGTGTTTTGATTCAAGCCCACTTTAAAGAAGAAAAAAACCCACAGACCTGCCCCTTTCTAACATATTCAGAGATCCCTTATACCTGGATTTTGGTTTCTGCATTTTGGAAGAAGAGGTATAGCCTTTGAAGGTTTTTTAATGTGTTAGTACTAGTGTGAGCACTTGACAGTTTTTAGAATGGTTTAAATTGCCACTATCTAAATTGCCATTTGCCAGTTGATGGAAGCCAGAAATAACACTTTGCTGAGTGAAGTTGCTGGAAAGATGCTTCACAGAAGTAACTGACTGATTTCAGTTCTCCTGCTATTCCTCTGCAATTCACTGGTTTCAGCATCAAAAGAAGTATGAAGATGCCAAGCCAAATTTATCTGCCTGTGTGACTCCAAATACATACAGCTGTCTGGTATCTGACACTGGGACCTTGAAGCCAGCAGTTTAAAAATGGCAGTGACAAAATGAGTATATTGCAAGAGAATAATGGGCCTTCTAATTGATTTTATGTCCTTTAACTCTGCACTTTTCAATAAGGACAAAGGAATGCGTAATAAGAAAGGTTGTCGAGTTAAGCTTTGTGCAGGATGGGTTTATTCTCTGTATTGCTCCATAATTAACTCTCCAAATGCGTGGGTTATACTGATTGAAACTGGTCAGAGGTGTTTTCCTCCATCACAGAATAGAGGACAAGCTAGATCTATGCAGTACCACCTCTGATACTTCCAAATGTTCAAAATGGTTAAAAAGAAGATTTTGTGCACATCCAAGGTGCTCTATAGCAAGATGACTGCACTATTTATCTGTTTCCCTGCTCAGATAAGGCTTGTGATCTCTGATTGCAGCTTCTAAAAGCCAACTGTGTTCAAACAAACGCACCGCAAATCGGTTTGAGCTCATCTGGCTGAAGCTGATGGAGCTCTCTGTGGAGAGTTGATAAGATATGTCAGTCTCTTGTCTCCCTGCTTTACGTCTGAAAGAAACATGTGGTGAATGGTGCTTGCATGGCTATGGGAGAGCATTTGATTTTCCCTGATGCTTCACAGCAAGAGTCAAAGGGTGTAGAGGTGTTTCACACCTTCTCAGCTCTGCTGCCAAAGGTCCCCAAGAAGCCATAAATAGGTGAACTTGTCTGAGACAGTCCTGGACCCAACACTGAGCTAGAAACCTTGTGGATTTGTGTAGGTTTTTACAGGTTGGGACTCAGGTTTCAGATGAGTGTTCTGCACAGCAGTAATATTGCTGTGCCCCACAATTACCTGAGGTTACTGACAAGTCAATTAAGGAGTATAAGAATCACATGTGTGACTGGATTGTATCACTCCGCCAACAGTTCAGAAGCTGAGAGCTGGATCTGAATGTAGGAACTGTCATGTCAGTGTTATTTACACCACTGACTTGGCTGAATTACCACTTTATTAAGTGTATGTGATATACAGCTTGTGCGCATGTATATGTTACTGAGGAGAAAGTGGAAAGAATGAACTGCATCTCCATTGCAGTTAATGTTGCTAGTTGGACTGATATTATCCCCTGAAATTCAGGATCTAAAAAACAGTGAAGATTGTATCAACATTTAGAGTAACAGGTAATTTTGCTGCTAAAATGAAATCTAGCTATTGGAATCAAGTCTCAAAATTATACTGGACTATGTACTAAAAAATATCTATTCCCTAATGAAGAATTCATTTTCAGTTAATAACAAGTCTTTGTGAAGTATAACGAAAAATACAGTGCCATGCATAGTAAACTGGCCTCTTTTCTTTGACAGCATGCCAGTTTCTCAGCTGGACCCAGCAGCACTACTATACTATTCATCTCCATAAAGGGTTTTTTTTAAAACATTATTAAACAGCAGGAAGGAGTGGTGTATGACAGCTTCATTAGTCACTATGAGCCAAACCTGGCCACTTTCTGCTGGGAAATATTAGCACAATCCAAAACATCCTTGGGTTGATGGCATCCAAACATTTTTTTCCCCCCAGATTTTTGGAGTGTGGCCAGATCTTGAAGATCCTGGAATGGCAGCTGTACCATTAAGTCCTGTGAGGAAAACATGGACTTCTCTGTCTTAAAGTCCAGAAATATTTGCAGGAGACTCTTTAATCTGAAACACACAGACAAAGGAAGTTCTCTCCAAGTGCACAATGTGATCTTGCTGAAACTGCAAATGCCCCAGTACCATAACTGGGGCAAGCAAGCCCCTTTGTACCAGACACAGAGCTTGATCATTTTGGATGTTTCTGTGCGGTGGTCACTAAAGGTGCATCCAACTGGCAGAGTGCTTTGACATGTTAAAGATACTCACAGTTCCACTGAGATCACTAAATGTGAGCTTCTGAGTGAACAGTATTTCAGGTTCTATTTGTCAGCCTGAGACTAACTACTTAAAGTGAGACCCTTCTACATCTTGTTCAACAAAAGTCCAAGCTACAGGATAAAAATCAAGCTCCTTCATGCGTCTGTTGCATGATTTATTGCTCCTTTGAAAATATAACATGAGATTTGTAAAGTCAATTACCTGTCTAAGAAAAATAAAATTACCAAAGCCTGCAAAAATCCTGTTGAATGCTTTAGCTAGCTTTGATAAGAAAACACCACCTAAAAGTCAGTTCTTTGTTCAGCAAAGCCTCAGTACCAGAGAATTATAGGGAATTGATGGAACTCATATTAAAAACACTATATACAAAGAAGTATTTTGTGGTCCAGCTGTTCTTAATTTCCTGTATATTTGTAAATTAGCCCTTAATACATGGTTATTTATGCTTTTCGACCCACCTGGAACTTTCTGTGAATGTTTTAGAGGTAACACCATTCATAATTAACAGTAATCTAACAAAAGCCTGGTGCTTGAGTGATGACTTAATGTACACTTGCAAGCTTAGCCAAGACCTGGTGTGACTAAGACAAATGCAGGAGGGGAGGTTGTGCAAGAGTGCCTTTGCATGCTATTGGAAATCCTGATTTTTTCTATGTCAGCCGGTGTGACCACCCTATTTGGATTGCTCTGTGGGCTCGAGCCCAAGCAACAGACTTGGCTCAGAGTCCCTGGAGGCTCCAGCTCTTGCTGAGCTGCTCTTGCAGTGTATACCAGGTCCTTGTACTTGCACAAGCCTGCAATCCTCAGCTCTGGTGTCTCCTATTGCCAGTAACAGCTGAGACTCTTCATCGCAGAGATCACAGGAGGCAATCCTCTTCCAAAGTTGTTTTTTTTTGGTTTTTTTTGTTTTTTTTTTTAAACATGGAGTATTTGGTGTGAGAGTCAGTTCTCATGATTCTTGGGGACTCTTCCTTGTTCAAGCTATCTCAGTGACAGCCTTGAAGTTAATGTGCATTGGCCCACAAGCCTTGTCAGGGGTTTACTGGTAACAATAGCCACAAAGCCGCAACTGAAAAGCTGTGTGCTTCATCTACGGGATTAACACAAACAAGATGTCCTTGAGCAGGATAGGTTTACAGCAGTCTAGCAGGAGTCATTTTCTCGGAGAACAGAAAACAAAACCTTTGTCGGCAGTGCCTGGGGAGCCGGGAGCAGAGCAGAGCCCCAGGGTGACTGTCAGCAATGGGCTCCCGGCTCTCCCCGCTGCTAATCCAAACGAGCCGCTCTCCAGCTCGGTAGCGTGTGTCTCTGCCTGTGTGTGATCCTCTGATGGGCAAGTTGTTTCCAGTTCTCTGCAAGCTGGAGCCATTGCTGCAAGCAGCTTTTAGTGCGGTTTGTCCTGGTGCTCTGAGATCTTGGGCATGAACTTCAAGACACCTGAACTCACGTGTCCTTTCTGACCTCTCTTGGTGCGTGAAAGCCAACCCTTGTTCAAAGGCAGGATTTGCTGATGGTGGAAATAATCCTCTGCTACCAGGGTGATGCCCACTTGTGAATGGCAGCTGGTTAACTCCATCTCCCACCTCAGCTTCCAGCTCCACTCCAGCAAGAACAATATATTTGTTCCCACACCTTCATATTCTTTTCCCACTTAATGACTCTGCAGTTCATTTTTGTTCAGTGGACTTTTGTTTGTGAATCTGTTGTCTTTGCTTTGGCTCACTTGTTCTTGCTGTTGGGCTTCACTGAAAGCCCTCTCTAAACATAACAGGGAGAGAAGAAGAAAAATGTTGCATATTTTTTTCTGTTCTCAAAACTACCAGTTACAGTGAATTTATCTAAAAACTGGTTTCAAAATATTAGACCTTTTTCTAGTCCTCAATGCAAAGGATACCATCTCTTGTTGATGATATTCATTGAATCTCATCTGTCCTGATTTATACTTTTAAGGTGATCTCTGCATCCAAGAAGATTAGAAGATTCCTATGAAAATTGGAATATTTTTTTAGGTTAAAGAGAATACCTAATGGGCATGAACTAGAAAAAAAAACAAACAACAAAACATGCTCTCAAAAAAACACCCAAACAAACAAGCAAAAACAAACAAACAAACAAAACCATACCAAAAAAATCCAAATCCCCAAGCATATAAAGCTTTAATTTTATAATCATTCTTAACCAGCTGGAGGAAATATGCTTTCTACAAAACACAGTATTTACTAAGATAGTATGAGTTTGCAGCAGCTTCCCTGGTAGCTGATTTCTACAAGAATACAAAATGCAATCCTAGCCCAGAAGTTTTAGTGGACCCTGTGTCTGTGTGCTGCAGCTTTGCAGGTGTGATGGATAAATTAAGTTTCACAGCACTCCCTTGAGATGGTGCCCAGAGTAAGAATCTGGGCCTGGAGATCTGAAGCTAAAATCCCTCTGAATAATATTAAAAACAGATTGGTGGCACTCTAGAGAATAGTAAATGAAGCAGGGGAGGAAGGAGATGTAGGGGTGCTGCTATCCAAGCAGGGCTGAATCAGGGGGTTAAGGAAGCCATACCAATAAGGAATGGAAAGACATAGCAGTCTGAGTTAACAGGTGATCTCTCTGATGGTAGGGAAAGGATTCTTTGCTTTTGTAATGCTAGGAACAGATTTATTGCTTCCTAATGCTGTGTGTAAAGGCCGATGGAGCAGTGGTGGGTGAAGAAGGCAATTGAAAAAGCAGTGGGTTACATCTTTCTCTT
Source organism: Phylloscopus collybita (assembly GCA_027886175.1). Classification (NCBI taxonomy): domain Eukaryota; kingdom Metazoa; phylum Chordata; class Aves; order Passeriformes; family Phylloscopidae; genus Phylloscopus; species Phylloscopus collybita. The sequence goes on along the minus strand of JAJNNQ010000009.1, from coordinate 25,413,134 downwards.
TCAGAAACTCTTTGTCAAGTAAATCAGTAGATTTTGTACACTCTTTTGAAAATACTTCTAGCCTTAAATACAATAAAGATAGCTGCTTTGTACAGTGGAATAGTACATTACAAAATAATTTCAGTGTCCCTCATGCCTTTTATTGCCCTTTCATTTACATCTACAAAATAGCAGGTACTACCTACCTGTGTCAGCTGAGTCTCAAGCAACAGTAGTATAACTGCTTGTGAAGAAGGTGCTGACCCTGGACAGTATCAGAATATCTCACCAGCAAGACCTCAACAGGCACTCTTAAGCTCTCCTTAACCAGTGTAGAAAGACCATGTTTTAGATGAGTTTTAAAATAGCATTGATTAGTTCTAGAAAAAATGGTCAAGAAGGATCCTGCTTCATTACAGATATCTGGCAATAAGACTTCTGACTTGGTCTTATAGAAGAGAGAAGCACTTATTCTGTGAAAGAATTTTACCATAGTCTCAGAGAGTATCTAGGTTTGAATTCTGAATCATTTCTGATTAGCAATTTGCCTGATTTTGGAAGTCTTGACTTACTAACATGTAGCACATTACCCGACACACTGACCTATTAACTAATCTTCTATCTGAGATGCCATAAACAACTCTGCACTTTCATTTTGCAACAGCTGGGAATGATTTTGGAGCACACTAATTACCAAAAGAAGCATTTTGACTCTGGAAAAAAAGCAAACCACTCTGAAGGTCTGTTATCCCCTCACTTTATTTAAGAACCCCTCAGCATAGACAAGACTGTCAGCATTTTATCCAGGCTGGGAGTTCACTCTCTTGTGTCTGGTTTGGACACAGTTGCCTTGAAAATGAATAGTGAGACCAATGAAAATGATAGTGAGACACTGAAGTAGTTGTGCAAGAAATCAAAACATGCCCAACATGACCAACCTTGCTTTTGGGCCTCTAAGTCTGGATGGACCAGAGTGTGTCCTGTGTATTCAGCTGGCAGTTATGAGTCCCTTTCCAATACCCATATTACACAGATATTTTCCAGTATGTGGAGCAGAAAAGTTGATAATTTCTGAGTGATTTCTTCTCTATCATTTGTGAAGTTAACCAAGTCTGCAATGACATCTATTTATTTTGAGAAGGCTTAGGAGGAGACTGAGGCCAGTACAGTAGCATTCAGTTAATAGAGTAGAAAATGAAGACTCAAGTGCAACACATCAAAGACTTTGCTTCCATTTAGCTGCGCCAGTGCTTCTCATGATCTTTGTGAGTGCAGAATGATGAATGCACGATCTGAAGTGTGGGCCCATTATCAACATACAGAATAAGTTCTCCAAGGCAGAAATGGCTTCATAAGCCAACATGACCTCTCAAATGAGAGACTACAGGGCTACTGTGGAAATGGGTGCCATCCATCTGCTACTCAGCTGGCAAATGTTGACTGTGTTTCAGAAGCTGGATGTTCTTCCCATGCAGTTATTTTCTTCCCTGGCAGAAAATGCTGATGCAGAGATTGATTTAAGACATTGAGAAGAAATAATGGGAACTACAAAACTGTCCAAGGAACTCAGTTTTTTTCACTTGGCTCAGTTCCTATCCTCAGGCATTACACTGCAAGAAAAAAAGCCATCCTGATAGAGCTCAGAAGATACTCCACCTGATGGTTTTTCTAAGGTTGTCTGAGAGGCAGCTTGTGATTGCTGCAAAGAAGGAAATTTTTCCCTGAAATGCTAATAATATGCGGCTCTGCTTGTGAGAGGTTTCTTCCCTTCTGGCCTTAGAATCACTGGTCAGTGACTGAAGGGATGAGGTGGTGGGGTCTGTATGATCAGCTAAGGACTCGGGGCAGCCTTGTGCAGCTCCAGGATGGCTGAAGACTCAGTGGTTCCCCCTGCAGTCTCGCTGACCAAAGGGCCTACCTGACCTCCATGTGTCCAATGTATTGAGTCACTAAAATGCACATGACCTATGCAAGCATCTTTTTTTTTTTTTTTTTTTCAAAGATACCTACACCTTTGTGTCTATCTCCCTATTCTTATGCTTTACATTTTGGATATTTATTGTACAGTTTAAGTATTTGCTTTAAAGAAAATGTAATTCAATGTCTCCCCAAAGATTTGCTGTTCCCCATAAACATTGCCTGGAAACATCTGTTTCCCTCATATGGATCTCATAATTTGTGCTTTGGATTTCATCCAGTGCTCTGTGGAAAAGTGATGCCTTCCAGAGACAGAAACCTGATTATGAGAAACCTCATGGGCAATAGTGAGTGCCTTTGTTGCAACTGATTTTGAAGACAGAGAAACAGAGATGGGAGAAGCGGTTTTTATGAAATATTTTTCTTTACAGCGATGTGTCGCATGCTTTTGTCGTCCTTTCAGGAAAATGCAGAGTAGCCTCTACCTGAGTCTGCCTCTGTGTTTTTGACCCTTTACCAACTCCTCCTGTACCCTGTGACAGACACAGGGGTCTTGAAGATAGAATGTTCTTGAAGTTTCACCAAGGTAGGTTAGTGGATGAGGAAAAGGACCATTTTCTCTGAGTGCTCTGACTGCAGCACAGATGAGTTGTTACGCATCAGAAAATCTATGCAGTGAGAATTTGCAAAGAATACAAGAACTAAATAAGCTTTAACTACTCACAAAACACAAGCAAATACACCAGACTTTCACTTTCAACATTGATGAAATAATTGAAAATAAAGCACCTACAGACTCCAAATATATTGAAGAACAACCTTTGCTGTGTCCTGTGTTGATCAGGAGCTGTGCAGACAGCAACATATTAGGACTGTGTCTCTTCTTCATCCTCCTCCCTCCCTCCATGGCCATGGAAGATGACCCCTTCTGCAGGGCAGTAGTCCAAGAAGGAGGTGGAAAAAGTCCTTTGACCTGCTTTGCCTTGCACCATCAAGTGGTACCACCACTTTGCTTTCTACCATCCCCAACTGATGGTACAAAGGAAGGATAATGAGTTAATTGCCAGCCTATGCACTTCTTGGGGTTCAAATGCTCTTGGGCATTTCTTAGGGCTTGTCCTTGTAGAGAATAAGAACAACCTAGCTTAAAATAAAACAGCTGGAGAATAAAAAGTGGCAAGAACTTGCCAGAAGGGGCAAGAATTCAAAATTCCTTTTTGTGTTCAGTGTAAGAATCCTGTCCACCTAGCCATTTGTCTTTGAGAAAAAGCCCGAGGGGGAGGTAGCAGTTGTTATATACAGATCTAATGATCGGAGAGTTTGCCCAGGGGTGCAGAGTTCAGCTGCGGTCCTCAGCCTGAAGTGCCCGCATCCCTCACCTCCTACTTCCCCCCATCCCCAGGACAGTGCCATTAAGCATTTGCGTCTGAATGGAACCATTTTGCACTACTGTGATTAAAATCTGCATAACAAAGTCGGTTGGGCCAAGTTTGCAGTCAGTCAAGAATTTTATTGGATTCAGCTCTGCATTTAGCTTTGCTCCGAGCTAGTCATGGAATTCTGGATAAATAACCAATCTGTGCTGTATTGTATTGACCTCCTAAATATGTCACAAGACTTAGGAGTTCAGCCTGTGGGAGCAGGAACTTCACTGTGTTTCATGCAATGCCAAATGCTTTGACTAACGTTAAGAAATGGTCCAAGATTACCATTGTCTCTGCGTAGGAAAGGTTTTACCTCTGCTTGGAAGAGCACTGTGGGTCCACCAGGCTGTACATTTGATTGTGACATACGACACTTCTTGGCTTTTAGTAGCTGCCCACACCCTTCCCTTGTGTTTGTTGTAATCGGTTTCATCTGTCAGTTTGTTTTTGTGCGCACACTGACCTCAAATAGGAACAGGAAAATCTCTCTTTGGGAATAGCCCTGATGAGGTACATATCCTTTGTATCGATGCTCATCATCCCTGGTTGTTTGGTTTGGATTCACCTCTCCATACACATATTTGGTTTTGCCAGGCCTCTGGAATTTTCTTCTATTTTGCCCAAAGCAGCTCTTAAGGAGAGGCTTTCCTTAAGCAGTGAATTTCAGGTGCTCCCATGTGCTGGCTATGTCCAAGTAATATTACACACGTCTTACTAAGTGAATTGTTCACTTAAAATGGCTGGGACTGGGGCTTTGGTACTGGGCAGATCAGGACCATGGTGAATGTATCCATTGCATCTTGATAAAGCGAAAACAACAGCTTCATTACTCCAACACCTTAAAAATTTGCCTTTATTGTAGTGCCTTCTTTCTAATTCTTTGTCCTATGGCCTCCTTACAGCTGAGGAAACCTCTACCTTCTTGCCCCTTGCCACCCTGCAAGAATCCTGATGCAAAAGGGTGGCTAAATGCTAAACTAGGTGCTGCTCTCTTGCTCTCTCTCAGTGCCACAGAGATGCCCCAGATGAGTGAGCCTGGGCCTGGGCCACTGAGCAGTCCCCAGATGAACAACGTAACCCTGCAAGCATGAGTTGCTCAGGGTTCTCCTGGCTCTGACTTTGCTCTGCAGGAATGGAGCTGCCAAGTTCTAGTCAGAGAGTGGAGAGAGGTCAGTATTTATGGGATCTGAGCATTATTTATGTCACGGGAAGAAAAACTGGGTAGCTTATGTCACCAGTCTCCTTGTGTTGTGCAGATGCACAAGAAGCATCATTAGAGTTCGAGTCCGACAAAGACCTAATTTGTTTACAGCGTAGCTCAATGTTTTTTGTTCCTGGGGAATAGGTGTCTCTTGTTTTTGAGTCAAATAGTACACTTAGGAAAGAAAGAAAGAAACTGAAAAACAGAAAATATGAATGCAGCTTGCAATCTGCCTCTTCAAAATACAAGCTGTTCTGAGGTAAAACACTTCCTGGGATAGCAGCCATCTCTGGGTGGGGTTGTTTTGGAGGAGGGAGTTCAAGTAGGCACAGACAAGAGTGAGGAAACGGCTGCACTTTTCCTGAAAGTGGAATGATGTTTTTAAAATTCCTATCCACCCTCAAAACTTGGGGTTTGCTGTTCGTCTCTGTTAGGCAAGCACGTCTCAACTTGAAAACCTAGCATGAAGTTCATGTTCAAGTGGCCTGCTGGCTGCAGTGAACATCAGCAAAATGCTGGGTTTGGACCTTGCATGTGTCTCTTCAGGAGCCTGACCCTTTCCTCACTGCAATCCACCCTGAAGTCTGCTGCTGGGGGCCCTGTGTTTGCAATTGGATGATGTAGCTGAGTTTAGGAAAGCCCAGTGTGTGATCCCTCTGACCCTTCCCAACCATCTGCTTGCTCACCAGCCCTGCCTGTCCTTTATCTGTTTGTTGTATTCTTTATTTCCATCTTTCCCAGAACTGAAGAGGTGCCGTGGAGAGATGTGGGGTATCCCTGCTCCTGCTCTGCCCTCTCTTGGGTAGCAGCAGTGGTGTTGTGCTTTCCCAAAGGCAGGCAGGAGCAGACACGTACCAGAAGTGTTTTAACCAAGGTCTGGCACTCCAGCGATGCTGAGAGCGCCTGATCTCACCCCATCCCCATGGGATGCTGCGGGCGCCTGAGCCGTGGTCCTGGCTGGCTGTCCGGCTAGGGGACATGCTGACGTGGCTCGCTTAGGGAGCACACGGAGCATCTCAGTCCCCGGCGACAGAACTGCTACAGCACATCGGCTCTGGCAGGTCGAGCTGCTCCGCTTGCAATTTGATCTTCATTGGTGCAGCGGAGCTGCTGCTCTGAGACCAGGGAAGGCAAAGCTCGGGAACTGCGGTCAAGCAACGATGCAATGCAGCAGGAACGCGTTAACCTTTCGGCTGGGCAATCCACGGATGTTTAGGGAAAAGAAGAGCCTTCAGGTTTCTTCATTTTTTTGTAATGAAGCCTTAAAAAAGATGTGGTTTGTTGTTGTTGTTGTTGGGTGGTTTTTTTTTTTTTTTTTTTTTTTTTGTTTGTTTGTTTTTTTTTTTTTTTTTCTCCCCAGTCTCCACACTTTAGTTTAGAAAGGGGGAGGGAAGGACCTCCACTTTTTCTATATGAAAAAGTGACTTTCAAAAAGAGTAACAGTTTGGAAGTGAAGGCAAATGGAACTTGTTTGTTTGCTTTTGTTTGGGTTGTTGTGAGGATTTTTTAATTGACTTTTTTTTTTTTTTTTTTTTTTACAACATTGCTCAATATTTAATCTTCTGCAGAACAAATAACTTCTGTTTCCTGTGTTATGAAATCCTGGAAACAGTTTTGAATTTTAAGGAAAGCAAGCACACTTCTGCAGAGAAGACGCAGCAAAAGAGCTCCCTCTCTTGTCCATTGTAGGCTTTGGCCAGTTTGCTGCAACGTAAAAGTATCAGGCTAAAACCGGAGAGGAACTGGTGTTAAATTACATTGAACTGAGGGTTTCTCTGCAGTTTTCTTCTTTATATCAATTTAATTCAAATGTCTGGAAAAAGCTGAGTAGCAAGTGTTGGCATTCAACACCCAGTTGAAAAAAATGAAACCAAATCCAATGAAACATCCAACTGTTTTTGATAAAGCACTGAAATGCTACTTCTGAAATAAGTCCTTAAAAACACAGTAGGAGATATGTCCTTCATGATACCTATAAAATATTCCACAAAACTTGGTTTTGATTATATTTTTCTCATCAGTTTTAGTTACCAGTAAAACTTCATGATACTGGATAAAAATAAAAATCTCTTTAACCTTCACTTTCAGAGTCAGGTCAGCTGGGCTTAATCCAGTTGTAGCGTAAGTCCAAGGAAAAGATGTTTTAACAGCAGCTATTGAGCTGTTAATTTTTAATTACTGTGGAAAGCTAGAAGCAAATAACTTGTGAAGTATCACTTTTCCAAGATAGTTCTAACAATCCTGTATTTATGAAATGTGACTTTCTGGGCACCACTGTAATAAAAATTGCATGTTCAGTGTTAAACGTTCTATTTAATTTGTGCCATACTTTTCATTTGTGTTCCTGGTTTTCCAATCAAAATCTTTCATTTAATGAGAAAATGGCTATAGTAAGAGGGCTTCTTAATGATACAGTGCTTCTTCTAAACTGTAAATTTTGCTGTATTTGGAATATGTTTTCATTTATGAAACACATTCTCACTTGAGACTTAATATCATGATTAACTGCATTACCAGTTTTATGACTTCAGTTTTTTTTTCCTACTGAAATCAATAGATAACTTTCTCATAAGCTTGCATCTGAACACTTTGCAGAAAATCACTCTTATGCCTTAGGAGTAGCCAAGTGCTTTTGATAGTTCGTCTGAGATGATAAAGCAATTGCAGCATTGCAACAGCCTTGCAAATTCTACCCTGCAAGAAGATAAAAACCAAGCAGCATATAAATTTGCCTCCAATATTTTCTTAAGCTCCATGCTGTCCTACCCAAAAGTTCCTACAGATTTCCCTTCACTCCAGGCCAGACTGATGTTTGTGAAGACATTTAACAGTGATAGTTTGGACTGAAATCTGCCAGTCTTATCAAGGGTGGAGGGATACTGACTTTGCAGAAAGAGTTGAATGACTGTGGACACCACTAAATGGATCCCTAGTACTCAAGATAAATTATGTTGCTTTAAAACAGTGGGCAGAAAGGTCTTCCAAGTTTGAGACAGGGATTCATTAAAGAGGGAAAACAGATCTTCCAACCAGCTTGTTTTCTTGCTCTTCTTAAAGAAACATTTCACTTAAGCAAAAGCTCATGATTCAATGGAAAGCTAATTTCATTGCCTTATTTGTAAAAGTTACTTCAGCAATTTCATATTTCTTGTTACTTCAATGGGATTTTTCCTGCATATTCTGTATTTCATTCAGTCATCATATAATCACACATTTTTGATGGCACTTTCACTGTATTCTTGAATAACTTGTTTGTATTGTTACCTCGATTTTAAGTGTTCTGCATATTATTCTACTGATAGGAGACAGAGAAATACAACTTGGGAAACTGTATGTATGCTAAGAGAAAAATTCTTACTTTAGCAAACACAGAGTGTGCAGTCGTAGCAAAAGCAAGACTTTCCTAGAAAGGAAAACACTTCAGCCTTGTAAAGAAATCAGTGGGAACCTCTTGATATGCTTGTTTTCAAAAGTTCTTAAAGGCAAGTTGATTTGATTTTTTCTAATTAGGCCTCAAAATTTTGTTGTATATCCTAAGTGGGCTTAGATGGCATGATGGAGATGTGTTCTGTAGCAAACTAGAAATAAAAGACAGAAAACAGCCCAGTTAATTTAATGAGCTAGTACTCCAAAGAGGAAGCAAATCTTCAGCTGAAATGGGATGCATTTCCCTTCCCTTAGTGGTGGCATGTGCTAATGTGAGCCATCCCTGCCAGAGGTGATTAGGGGAGATGGATCCTGCCTGGACCCCTTCTGCCTGTCCTCTCTACCCCACCTTCCCCTCTGTGACTGTTTGGCTGCATCTCATCTCTTTGCCAGCAAGATGAGTGCTCCAAACCTCAATTACTACCTCTTGGGAAGAGCAAGAGATGGCTGGGAAATGTGGGTTACTACCAGGAAATTCAGTTTTGCTTCAAAAGTACGGTATTTATTTTGAAAGTGACACCAAGCATGTTGAAGGTGGCCTTGTCAGACTGCTGGCTACTCTTTCATATAGGCTTTGACACTTGAGTAGCTTGCTGGTAAATCAAGTGAAAGATAATAACAAAACTAGAACGGATGCCTACTTTAAAAACTGGAAAAAAGAAATTTTTTTAGCTGACCTGCACATAGAAATCCAGAATCTGACAGGCTTAACTAGTCAGTCCTTTTTGGTACCAGAACACTTTTGGTGGCATTGTGCTCTGGGCTCCTGAAGCTTTCTTTTTTCATTGAAATCTCCATGAGCTCCTGTGTAAATAAATAAGGAGTACACTGGCTGCACTGTCCCTTTCCAGAGCATTCCATGATGCTGTGCATGGGGCCAACACACCAGTTATTAACCACATCTCCCTGCAGACACACACCCCATCTGACAAAACAGGGCTCCCAGAGGCCTGCCTTTGAACTGAATGTCAACAGGCAGAAAAGTGGGGGAAAGGGCTCTGTGAGGTGCAGACCCCCAGCCCCTGCCAGGCTTTGCTGTGCATTTTCCAGCAAGCCACGGCTAATGGCAAAGGAATTTTCTGAAAATCTTGCACAGGTGTCAAACTATCGTGACGTTGATTCCCAGTGTGGTGCTTTTTCAGTTTTTCCACACTTGTTTGGTCTTAAACAACTTGGGGAGAAGTTCAGAAATAAACAAATGGCAGGATGCTTTGGCTGAAGATCTCAGGGTCATGCTAGTTGTAAGTCAACTTGAAAACAGCTCAGAAAATTGCCTCTTTTCCCCTTTTTTTTAAATCTAAAGAAAGCCAGCTCACAACTTTGAAAGCTGTAATCCATATAATAAAACACAGAGCAGGAGAGGCAGATTCAGCAGCATCTGCTGAAAAGTCCCACAGCATACAGAATGTACAATAATGGATGCTATCAGGCAGTGAACTCTCATTTACAGGGCCATATGCTTTACAAGGAATGTTGATAGGTTACCCTTATCTCTGTTTGTCATCACTCCTTCATTTCACTGCTTCCAAAGGAAAACACTCCAAATTGTTAGCATCCTCCACTGAACCTCTGCCATTTCTTATTTCTTATGTTGGCCCTTCCACCCTGGAGCTTTCTGCTCCCATATCTCATCTTCCTTGTCATTTCAGTTTAAAGATGAGCAAGAGGTTAGTTTCACCCTGCATGGTGGTACTCACCCAGTTGTCTCTCTATAACTGGCTAGAGAGCTTGTCACCTGCTGTCAACATCTGAAGACAGGAGCTTAGGGAAAAATAGCACAATAAAGCACACCAGCCCATAAAACCACATTTAGTGATTTGTCATGCTTCTCTGCATCCTGTTAAAAACAAGCCCTGTTTTCCTCTGCAGTCCAAGGGCTGTTCTGTTTCCTGCATGCATTCTCTGTGTAAACCTGGTTCTAGCCCTCACACATGCCAGCAAATCCCACAGTAGAGACAACTGTTATTTTGGGGTGTTCTCACCTGCAGGATGATGTACCAAGGTGATGTGTTTGATGTCTTGGAACAAAGAAATAGGACCAATAAGACTCTGCCATAGTTGGTTTTGGCAAATACCAAATTCTGCACCACCTTGTGAGACTTAACATTGACTATGACATCCCTTTCCCAAAGAAAGAGCCAAGTGTGGTGTGGCAGTCCCATGGGACATAGAAAGTGCAGTGGAGAATAGTGTACCCCAATCCCCTTCTCTGCTGCCTGTGCAGGGCCCTCACTGCACTGGGCTCTCAAGGAGCCTTCATCCATGGCTACAAGGCCTGGTCAGGGGTAAACTGGTCAACCAGACCCCAAAGCACCCAGCAGGAGGGAGATCAGACAGTGCTTGGGCTGGGATTCACTAGTTGTTGGCCAGTCCCATGTGGCATAAATGGATATTTTTTACCTCTGAGTTTTCCACTGAGCAAACGCCAACCAGAACACCTGACGGGGAATGAAGAACATTCTTCTTCCCATTCCTTCAGACTTTGTCAATTCTTAGGCTCACAGAGTTTTCCAGGTGATTTTGCACTAGGAGGGAGGCGGAGCTGCAGACAAGGACCTGTGCTGCCATTTGCAGTTCTCATGTGTCAACAGGAAACAGAATCATGGTGCTCTCTTCATTCAAGGGGGACAGGTTTTTGCTATTATTTTCCCTCCTCTGGCCAAATCTGTCCATGTGACTGGTTAGACAAGCTCTGTGCTGTGCTTTTTGACATTTAAAGCTCAGTATATCAAAGGGAAGGAGCTATTAGTGCACAGAGGTTTACTGAAATGCCAATGGTGTGTACTGGGAGAAGAGACTTGCCAAGGAGCCAGCCCAGCTCAGAGGCAGTAAGACAGTATTACACAAGGAGTTTCTAGGCTCAGGCAAAAAGGCTGAACAGACTAACAGCCTCCTGGAAGGCCTCAGCTAAGAGCAACACCAGGAGCTCTGCAGGAACAGGCTGGGGGGTGTGACCTTCTCTCCCCACAGAGCTGGCTTTGTGGATGTGGGCTGTACAAAGGACTTGGTGAAGCCACTCACAGAACTGGCTTTGTGCTCACCTCCTCAGTCATATAGACAACAGAGTGAATGATTCAGGATGTGTCTTAAATACTGGTTTTGCCTCAGGTTTCATTTAATTCCAAATTCAAAGTATTTTCTTATGCAACCGCTGTTTTGTCCTTCATAGGGTGTTATTAGCTTGCTTTTGCTGGGAAAGCTCTCCAGAAGCTCCAAGTGCCTAGTGCAGACAGTGAGCTGCAGCTTCCCTTGTACCACTGTAAAATGCCATGTCCATAAAACATGCTTGTTTTGCAAAAATAAGGAATGTTATTGTCTGTAACATTTTGTCTGACTTTCCTATATTTTAGCTCAGATGGTTTTACAATGTCAGGAGAATCACACTTTAGGGATGTATGGCAAATGGGCTGTTGTACAAGCCTTGTAGGAAAAAGATTGATGGCTAGGTTGGTTGTTTTGACACATCTGAAAGTCTCATCTCCCCTGTGCTTTTAGGAGTGCAGAATGTGTAATTTCCCTTGTGACGTAAGGACTCAGAGGATCTGCTCTTCTGAGCCTCCTCTTTCTGGAGCAGCTTTCAGTAACACAGCTCAGATATCAACTGAGCTTATGGTCATGCCTGAGCTACCTCCTGGGGTTGAGTCATTATGAAACTCAAAGAAGGAGAGGTGTGGGCTGGGGGCAGCAGCTGTAGACACAAAAGGAAAATTGTTAATATGGGAGAGATTGCCTGAAAGAAAATAATTGCAAAATAATTGGAGAAACTGGGATTTTTTTACTGGAAAATTATTTTGTCAGCCTCTCTAATCACATAAGAAGAAAGTAGTAAAGAAATCTGACTCACTTCTTTATAGCAAACAAAAGTGCCTTTTTCCCTTAATAACACACCAAAGGTAGGTTGTTTGTTTATGCAGGGCAAATCTTTCTGTAGGAGCACTAAACTGCAGGGCTCACAGCTGTGCAAACGGAGGGCACTCTTGCAACTGCCTAGCACATGCAGAACTGCTTATAGGGCAGTTCTTACAGGGCCAGAAGTGGAAAACAAAGAAAAAACAGGCGTCAAAGCTGCTTTTTGAGAATTCTTTCTTTCTCACTGTTAGCTCAGAGCTAAGCAGGGAGCGGTGCTCAGCCCAGTTCTTCTCATGCTTTGCAGCCAATAGGGGATTATACTGCATTTCAAGAAGAACCGCTATATTTCCTAGCAGCAAATGCACTTCCCAGAAAGGTGTCTAAGGTGCAGTTCTCCTCTCTTGGTCCCCTCAGGCAATCAAGGTGCAGGTGGCCACCATGCTGTGCCCTGAGAGACAACTGGATGCAGTTGTGCCCTCCATGCCATAGCACCCAACTCTGGCCAAGGGTGGGCAGCTACCTCAGCTTACTAGGTACAGGTGCTAGGGGTGATGCCTTGCCCAGTGTATGCTGCTGAGTCTTGTGCTCACATGTCCCTTTCCTTGCCTCCTGTCTTTCAGTCTTTCTTTCTTCTCTTGGTCAGGTCCCTGGGCCTCTCTCAGCAACAGACAGGTCCCACTTAGGGATGCCACTTGTATCTCAAGTTTTATCTTGCAGTGAGCCTCCCCTTCCTGGTTTTTGATCAGATCATCTCCCTTAGCTCCCAACCTCTTTCCCTGTATCCACGCTTTTTCTTCTTCCCCTGCCCACGTCCTGACTGCCATTCTCACCATTGGCCTTTGCTTAGCAAACACTGCTGTAGGTAGATGTCCAGGCAGAGCAATTGAGGAGCACAGAGGCTACTGGAAGGTGGTGAAACAAAGGGCTGACACATGGCAAAATGCCACTGCAAAAAGATTCCCTGTGGAGAGTGCGGTGGCCTGGAATGGCCTCGGCCCCAGGGCTTGGGGACTGCTTTTTTCTGTGCCATGTTGACTTAACTTTGTAAGAAGCCCATCTTGACTGCATCTGAGCATCCCTGTGGAGCTGTCTCTTTGTTAACTGTGTTATCAATTAAAGTCTTGCAGTAATCCAAAGAACCTTTCTGTTTACACTTCCTGGTACATTTTTTATTGGAAATAGCTCTTACCCATGCTAGCCTGATACTTTTCCTGCCACAGAAGATACCTGAAGTTTTCTCCCCAGTTCAGAACCTTCTTTGGCCAGCTTTACCATCCTGAGGTAGGAAAGGAACAACTTACTCTCATTCCCTCAAAGCTGGCTAATGGGAAATGTGGACACTGGGTGTAGCCACAGATTAGTCTAGTGTTAAACATCAGAAACTACAAAAACCTAGTTGATGCCTTTTTTTTTTTTTTTCCCCCCATAGTACAACATTTTAGAAACCAAACAGGAAGTTTTTCTCATGTGATGGCCTGTGGCAAAGATAAACTGACTTCTGGTGATTTTAGGACAGCTGCTGGTGAATTAATTTCCATTGTATTCCCTAATTCAATTGCTTGCACTCAGTAAATGTATTTTCACTCTACTTCTATCTTATGTTTGTATAGCTTGACAGAGAAATAGGGTCTGGCTTCTGCAGAAGAAAGAAAACTCCCCTGTTCTTTGAGAGACCATGTTCATTCATCTCCTTGCCCTCAGTGCATTTTTCTGTCAAGATCCCCATTCTCTGAGCTCATTACATTCCCCATCTCCTCTCCCCTCCAGGCCCCAGCAAATGTCTCCCACTAACCCTGTAGTCTGACCTTGGACCTCGGTTGCTCTCCCTATCTGACCCCAGCTGTGCATCCTGGCAAACCGCCAGGAGCTCTGGGAGAGAGAGGAAGAGGGACAGAAATTTGCCTTATTTGACTGCCCTTCTCCCTAAGACACACAGCAGCTGCAGTGAGAGGTCATCACCGGGCACATGGATTCACACTTCCTGAGAGAATAATCTCTCTGTGAAAGTTTGACCAAAATCAAGGGCCGAAGTGCTTCTGCTTTCTGTACCAGTTTGTAAGAACACAGCAATGTAACATCCAGCTTTGGCACTAGATCCCAGATCACAGGAGTACTGAGAGGGACTGGGGAGATCAAGGCTTTGGGAAATAAGGGACAAGTCTAATGGAGCTTAGACATTCAGTTATGCTTTAACCCAAACAATAGCTTTTACCAGTCACCCTACTGCTTTCAAGAATGCGTTTTCATGCCTAGCTATAAATTAGTCCTGCTCAATAACTAGGAATTTCACCCAAAAAAAGCAACATGTGCCAGTGTGTGGTAGAATGCATATAGCAATTGGAGAAGGGTTGATATTAAGATACAATAATGAAAGTTGACATGTTTAGGATATCTGGGAACAGTGACCTACTGGTTGTCTCTCACTCCCAGTAATTGCAATTGACAGGCTGCTGCATTTGCAATAATATAGGAATAGGAATTAGGAAAAATAATCCATAAAATATTTTGCGTGAAGTTCTTGGAAAAAATTGTCTCCATACTCACACTTCATTCTTTGAGAAGTTAAGTGAGCAACTCTACTCCTACTTTTTGTGAAAGCAGTGTATCCCAAAGGTCAAAAGATCTTAGAGATTTATGATGAAAGGGCAGTGACTTGCTGCAAAAAATGTTATTTTATGCTTCTGGAGTATTTTACCCACTTTGCTGGCCTTTGGCAGGGCTTGATCTGAGAGACTCACTGCTATAACTAATACAGTTTGTCAGCCCTCTGTTTCTGAAAGATTGCAGCTTTCTTTCTCCAAAGCAGGAGAAGTATAAATCTAATTGCAAAATGGATCTTGGGTCAATGGATGGATGTCACCCACGAAGGGTTCTCCGAACTCTAGAAGCTGGTTTACGAGTGTTAGACCTGAACTCTAATGATGTTCTTACAGGTCATTATTGATAGCTATTTCTTCACTAGTTGCACAAACAGTTGTTCAGTACCCTAAAGATATGGTCAGTTTTATCCCTGGGAAAAAGCAACTGTTTGGACTTTTTTTTTTTTTTTTTTTTTTTTTTTTACCTTGGACTTTTCACCTTCCTCTTCTGCTCTGATATTTAGTTCTAGGAAACAACCTCAAAGTAAATATCGTCATTGAATACCTTTTCCTCTGAGCACTGGCCGTAATTAATGAACATTAGCATCCTTGTCAGACATCAAAATGAAGTGGATGGATACTGTGGATGGACTTCATTTTGAGACCTGTCTCAATGTGCTTATGTCCTGTTCAAATTGGTGATCAGTGTTTTTAAATCAGGCAGCAGCATTAACATAAGCCCAGTGATTGCCTGGCTGGTGGCATCTGTGGATGAATCAATAAACTAAGCATGTTTAGACATATGTCTGTGCTTACACAATATACATTCTGAAATCCTACCTGCTATTTTGATAGAACAAGGATAGAGAGTCTCCTGGGCAAAGCTGGGCTTTGCCCAAATGCCAGTTTGTGTGTTGAAAACATCTTTCAGAAGAGCAATTCGGGTTAGATTTTCTGGGAAACATCACTGGAAACTTTCTATATCAAAAAGTCATTTTCAGCATAGCCAGACATCACTTTTCTTCACTGCCCCAACAGGTCCCAGTGTAAATACAATTTCCTTAGATTCTCCTATGAAGCTGGGGACAGATAAATGAAACAGGGATTTAGTCATTGATCCTTTATTCTATGTCCCTTTTCCCCTTTGCTGGAAAAGTGAATATTGAATGGAAGCTTGCAAAGAAATTTGAATCTGGGAATATATATCCTAGTTAAATGAAGAGCTGTCTTGCCCTGGAACTTGTGGTTCAATGCAAATAATGTTAAATGTAAGACATTCTTCATATTTACACACAATCATGTAAACAGTCTCTTTTAAATACAAAACTTAGTTCAAGCAAAACTTTGAAAAGGATTCTGAAAAAAAAATTTAAAATACAGCCATCAAGAACACAGCCAAAATTGTGCTTCAAATAATCACCTCAATGTAAGACTTGATTTATTCAGTTTAGAATTTGATTTATATCTGGATAGAGATCATTCTCAAAGGGTAATACTTAAAAAATCTTCTAGACTGCCCAGTAGTGCAGTGATAGGTACTTCATCTCAGACAAAACTACTTATAACAAACTTCTATAAATCAGCTGTAATTTGGGAGGGAGTAGTATCTCTCAGTGGACCTGGTATTAGTTCATTCTCTCACCAAATTTCTAAATCTTTTCAAACTTTACTGATCATTCTGCACAGCTAAGCTCAGTTTTTTAAAATAATACTTGAGGATTTCAGTAGTGCTATTTTCTCCCTGCTGTCTATAAAAGAGACACACTCAACACTAGGGCCAATGTTCAGTCTTTGCATTGGAAGTTCTGCCTGTAAAGAATGTATCAACACTTGATTTGAAGGTCCATGTGATAATTCCTCCATGAAGCATGTCTAATCTAGATATTCTTTCCCTTCAGGGAACCTGAGGGCAATAATTTCTGGTGAATGTTTCCTCGTGTTTCTGAATGGCAGTGAACCATTTAGACTTTTGCTACCAGTTTTCTTCTGTGCTTTTTCTGGCCTTTCATGGCCTTCTCGTGTAAACCTCTCTCTGCTTAAAAATTTATTTATTTATTAATCTTCCATTTGGTTGCTCTGGTTTGTTCCAACATTACTGCCCCTTAAAGGCCAGTTTGGGATTATCACCATGATTTGCTTGTCCCTTTGTAGTACCACTTTGACAGCACTTTCCCAGCAGCAGTCTTGTTTCCTTATCTGGTGCAGCTTCCTAAAGCACCTTAAATCTACCATTTCACAATATTCAGCAATATTGAGTACTGCTGTTGAATTCCCCTTTCTTTCATTTTCTGAGGCTTTTACATGGTGAGGCTACTGCAAAATCATTTGAAATATGGGCTCTGCTCTGTGGAAGTAAACTGGAGCAGGGGTAAAGGGGCAGGAGGAGTGGAAATATCCATTAATTTCACTGAAGATTGATTAACAGCAATGACTTTACCCTTTTCAGTTCTTGTTTGTTTGTCCAGACTTCGTTATTTCAAATGGGCCAATGCACTCTCTCCAGAAGGAAAAGGTTAGAGACATAATTAATTCAAGGCATTTGGCATTTCCTGTCAAAATGGCAGATATTCATCAAGCTGTGAAGGTTGCTGGGTTTCACGTCCACTCAGGGCTGATGCTCAGAGCGTTTTTCCACCATGTCTCTGTACAACTCGCACATCTCTGCGTTTTGAATTCTTCCTCCTCAGCCAAACACAGTTCCTCATGCTGACCCTCAGTCTACCCAAAACCTCCTGTCAAACCCATTGCTACCACCTCTCCCTGTGCTCTCCTAGGGTACTCTGAGAAGTGGCTGGAACTCGCCTGGCTCCCTGTGCCCTTAGGAGCAGCAGTGGATTACCAGCACTGGTACAGGGATGCTGCTCTACCTCTCTTTATTGTGGTTGCAGGGACCCTGAAGCCATACCATCACCTTTCTGCTGTTCACTGCTGTGCTGGCCAGGAAACTGCAGCAAAGGGGGTATAGGAGCAAGGGACAAATAATGGAAAACAGGGAGAACAGAGCTTTGGAAAGTTTAAATGAACAAAACTCTATGGCTACATGGCTGGATACAAGCCAGCTTCCAACTTTCAGGCACATTAGCAGAAAACTGTTAAACAACACTTAAACAGTAAAATAAAGAAACTGTTCTTGGCAGCAGAGCTCTTCTGTGGGGTGCTATGCCCCCTAAGAAAACTTCCTGGCAGCTCTCTGCCTCAGGCTATGGAGATGCACCCAGTGACAAGGAAAGGACTTGGTTATGAGTAAAACCAGCATGTTTAAATACTTTAGTGATTTGGTAGCATTTGGATTCCTCCTTCAGCTTTTTGGCTCTTTGCATGTGGTCAGAGCTCTCACACTGCTGTCTGGAAGATACAGGCTCATAGATTTTTTCCCTCTCTGTTACAGCAGTAATGGAGGAGATCACTCAGAGAACCTTGTCTGTTCACAAACCCTTGTGTGAGATGAGATGTTAAAGAAAGAGTGAAATGGTTTTCTGATTTGTCAAAAGTCTGGCAGGTTAGACTTTAACTTAGCAGAAAATGATTAAATTCGATGTGACAGTAGCACAAGAAGTCCATAGTATGGCCTTGTCTTGTAACTACACTGAAATTAGGTGAACAAATCTGGTTGATAATGGCTTTAGAAAAGTAAATGCAGCATCTAAATTTGACAGCTATGCGGCTGAACTGATAGATATGGTGATTGTTGTTGGCACACAGCGGAAAAATAGAATTACATTGTGTTTAATCAAAGGGACCTAGTCTGGGATAAGCCTTGGATCCCTTCTCTACGTGAAAAACAGGCTTTAGAACAAAGGAAGTTCTGCATAATGTTATTTAGTCTGCATGAACCACTAACTGTGTGTCAGAGCCCTGATGAAGTCACTGCTTAGAAACCCTTAGGAGATAGTGTACGATGGATGTGATATGCTTTGCTTTAGTTGGGTGACAGGTTTCTGGCAAGTAATCCAGCCATCAGGTCTGGTGTGCACACACAAAAATTGCCAACAAGCTAGGCAACATCAGATAGAAAACCCCAAAGCCTTCTGTCACCCTAAAAAAAGAGTTTCCTTTCAAAATGTGCTGTCAGACCATTCTTTGTGTTGTCTCATCTCTAACGTGAATCAGAAGAGTAGATCTGTCTGAAAGAGAAGATCTCTAGGGATGAGTTTGATATAGAAAAAGTATAATTTCTGGGCTCGTATAAAACTTTAATATGCAACTAATACTGACACTAGTGGCCAAGGGGAAAAGTGTGTTCTTTACTTTGATTAAAAAAAATTATTTCCTGCAGGAAAGAAGCCCGTGAAGAACGAAAACCAGTACAAAAGGATACCTGAGCATACACACATTATTTGTTGGGTGAAACATTTTAATTAAGTTGTGCAGTTCATCCCCGCCAAAATCCATTAAATCATGAAGGTAAGGCAAATCATGTTGTACCAAGGGCTGCAGCTATGGGAGCACACAGGAGGAGTGAGGAGTGGAAGGGGGGTGAATGCCCTCTGTCGCCTATCACAGAATAAATCAGAGCTGAAATCTTTCTTTTGTGTGGTTTGGAACAGACGTGGGCCTCAAAGACAGAAGATTTGGACCAAAAGACAAGTCATCCCTTTATCTAGTTGTAATTAACTCCAGGTGGTTTCTGCTAACATAATGCAGATTTGAGTCTCATTTATCTTTTTTATTTGGAGACAGCACAGCTTTCACATTTTTGGGAAAAGTCAGAGGAAAAAAATTAATTGTTTTCTTATTATGGCAGATCACATCTTTCAGTTTGAATTCTTGGCATGATTTTTCTTTCTTTTGATAAAGACAACACTGCCTGCCACTCTGACAGATGAGCTGAACATGACATGGGACAAACCAGAACTGTTGAAGGTCTGGGCCAATCATTAAAACTGAATTTTGTCTATCAGAATAGCAGTGAAAATAGATGTTTCTTCTGGTGCATACTTGTGTCTTTCCCAGACAGTAAATCAGTGCCATCAAATCCCTTACTCAGTCTTACACTGCATTTTGAAGATTTTTGAAGGATTTCTTCCTTCTTGCTTCTTGGCTGTGTCAACCACAAAACCCTGTAGCTCTTACACATCTCTCTTTCTCTGCTCTCTTTCCTTCACGTCAGCATCAATCAGGAAAGCTCACTGGAGAAGCCAAGACGGTAAAAAGCTGCTGAGACAAAGCTGGGGCTGTTGTTTCTGTTCCACGCTGGCCTGAGAGCAGACACCTAAAACACATTGTTGCCTGAATGTTGCTTGTAAGAAATATTCCTCTCTGGAAACTGGATCCCTCTTAGGGGAGCCCTGAGATCTGAATATTTGGCTTCTTTCTGGTCCTGTAAGTCTCCAAACAGAGAAAAAGTCTCAAAGACTGACTGAGAGACTGAGCAGTACTATTAATTGGAACAGGATAAGATCTGCATGCATTTTTTTATGACTTGGGATGTGAGAGTTGCATGGTGTGGCTCCACACTGATGGCTGAGAGGAGGAGGGAGTAAGCTCCAGGAAGTAGTTTGTGTTTCTTCTGGAGGGAGAAAAAACATAGGTTTTGTTACTCTCTCTTTATGCTGCATTTGAAGCTGATTCAAGGGGTCTGAGGCAATAGTGCTTCTTAGCACAAACCAAACAGCAGCAAGAGATGCTGGGAGTTTTCTGGATCCTTTTTGTGTTGCAAACAGACATCATTTGCATGAGTCCATTACAACAGCAGAAAAGGTGAAATACGAAACTGCTTCCCCACCCTGGCTTGTAAGGAAGTATCAGGTTCTGGCAAGTTTGGACACCTGCAGCAATTGACTTCTTTCCAGCACAAGTCCAAAGACATTCAGCTTTCCAGCAAGTAACTTTCTCCTAGAGAAGAGGCACAAGAGAAAGGGAAAATGGAGGAGAAAATGAGCAAAGATAATACAAGTACAAAGTGTTTCAACAGCAAAATGAGGCTATGTTTTGGGAGGAGGAAAGAAATGGAACTTTTCTTTCAACAAAGCAGGGTGCATTTTTGAGGTAGCTACAGCTGTCATGTATGGTTTCAGCATTGCTTGTTATCTTGGGAGAAAAGGGTGAGTGGAAGATGTGCAAATATGTTAAGAGGGGATAGAAAGTCTCAGTGATGCAGGGTGGTTACATGGATGAGGCAGATCGTATTGCTTTTTCCTTCACCTCCCCCAAAACCAGCAATAAGACTGAGAGAACTGAATAAACCAGAATAAACTCCTGTCTTGGCTACTTCGGAGAAACTCCAGAACAGCCCTTCTAGTCAGGGTCAGATTTTGGCCAGAGCTGTGGAGTGCATTAGGAGACTGCTGCAACAGTCCCGGCAGGCAGTGGGTCAGTTCATTTAATGGCACACCAAGGCACTCCCCCTTCCTTAGCATGAGTATAAACCCTGCTGTGACTTGGTTCTATAAACAAGGGTATCAAGTATTTACTTTCTCTTTAAGTGCTTGTGTTATTTTTGAAAATTATGATGTGTTTTCATGATAAAATTACAATTTCTATGAATTTAAAATTGGCTTCCAAAACATTTTAGTCCAAACCTTCCTCACTAATTAAATTTGTTGATTTAGCCCAATTCAAGAATCTACATTCCTAAATCCTTTAAGTTCTCAAAAAAATGCATTTGAAGAAACTAACTGAAAACTTTGAGGTTGTTTCAAGCGAGTTTCATTTTGAACAGCTGAACTTGTAGTGCTGGCTGTGAGGTGATGTTAGTTTTCCTTTGGCTGGCTAAAGCCAAGAAATTGTTCTTGTCTGGCACATCAACATGGAATTCAATAAGGGGCATAAGCAAGCAGACGATCTAGTCCCTGAGGAATGTTTTATTATGTGGAATGGATGGGAATAATACATATGCAAATATACACAAAAAAAGCATTATAATTGCTTATATAGTGTGTAAAGATGCATTTGTAGCTGAGGGTTAGTGACAACAAAATCGATGCATAAAGGCCATAAAATGTGTTAGCAAATGAAAACTAAAAAGAAAAAAGGAGAGACTCAAAAGTGGATAAATATTTCAAAATATGGATTTAATTCTGGATATTTGTAGAAAATCTTTAACATTTTTGGAAACCGTAGTTACACATTTGCAATGGACTTGATTTCTTATGAGTAGAAGTTATTCAGTCTTCTCAACTGCACTAATTCACCAAATATGATTTGTGCTTGTAATTTGTAGTATATTAATGGATTTTAAGTGGTTCCAGCAATTCCATTAAATGTGGATGGAACAACTAAGTGAACAGTTTGCCAAAGGTGGAGACACCACAGTTGTGAAACCAGCCAGTGGTTTATGTCAAACACAGTCATTTAAAAAATACGGCGGTGAATTAAAGTAAAAGTGACTTAAAGATTAGGTATTCTACAAAGTGTTGCTCTAAATGAAGACAGGACTATGAGCAGTAACATCTGGATGGAATAAAAGCCAATCTGAGAACTAAAGTAAAATAGAATTGCTTATTTGAACAATTCCAGTGTTAGAATATAGAAGTTAATATGAAGAACAAGAGTCTCTGGGAGTTTTTGGAAGAGGCACAAAAAGTTGACAAATGATGCAAAGTTTTCAGCAGCTTTACTGTCTATCTTAAGCTGGATAGTTTTTAGCATTTGCTTATGATGTGCCCAGTGGCAGACCACACTCTCTGCTTTGGCCATCTTGGAAGTGTAAAGTCCACAGAAGGAGTCATAAAGCCAGCTGACAAGGGAGCAGAGGTGGCACAACACTTAATTGCAAATGGATTGCAAAATAATCCCTTCTGTGTAACTCCTCTGGCTTCACCTGGGAACTGAATGTATGTGTGTGCATTTACTTGTGAGAAAACACACATAACAGCCAAGTTTAGGTTTTCCTTTTGTTTAGACTTTTACTTATAGAGTGGTTTTAGTCGGTATGGAGGTCTCATATGCAAAGACATTTTTACTTTCATAAGAACTGCGGTCTTGCATATAACAATTTTCTATTTTTGGCCAACTTCTTCCTCATTAACCTATCAGAGAATTATACACACCAGGGTTTATTTAGATGATCTTTCAAGTGTCCTTCCTGTTTATAGAGTGATTAGCCACATGCACCAGACAAAATATGAGGCCAGGGAATGGAAGATACCATGCTAACAGGAAGCACCTTCATGTAAATAAGGGTGATGCTCCACAGAATCCAGTAACTACATCTTCCTACAGGATGCAATCAGCTTTGAAATACTTGTTTGGAAACAGAAGTATTTCTTGCTATTAACGGGGTTAAGCAACATATGAGATGGCCGTGTTTGCACACACACACACACACACACACACACACACACACACACACACAAAGGTGAGTTCTGAAGTCAAGTGTAAGGAATTTCTTTGGGTTACTGACACTGCCATACCTTTGGGAGAGTTGATCATTGCTTTGCCTGATAGACTGAGATAATTTCACCTTGATATTATTTACCTTGACCATATGAATGAACCTTCAACTATGCACAGCGGAGGACAATGTAGGTGATAGAACAGGCTCCTGGGAGCACACTGTTGTGCTTGCTCAGAAATGTTTTATTCCTAGGGTACTTACGAAAGGTGTAATCATATCTGTTGTTAATACTGTGTTTGTGCCATTATTTGAGGACACATATGGACACCAGAGCTGCTATATCATCAGCATGAAGTCTTCCCAGATTTCTCTCTGAAAACCAAAGTCTCTGCATGCTCAAAAATACTTGTCAAATAAAATAGTGAAGACAAATTTGTTAGTTTTTATTAGGAATATTGTTTTCATTTTGGCATCTTTTGAATTTTGTGGTGGTTCCCAGTGCTCATGGATAAAAGGGTTGTTTCTGCATCTAAAATGGACCTTGGTGGTCCCTCAGCAGGTGACAGTTGCCAGTGACCTCCTGTGGACCTAGGCCTACATATGGTGCACTGACCTCACTCAATCACAAACAAACAACAAAAATGATCCAGAAATTCATTGATGAACAAAATTAAACACTGCAGGTCAAATGGAAATCAATTACAAGCTGTGCATAAGACTTTGGAAGTCAAGAAAGCTCTCACCCACTAATTGGGATGGAGACAATCAAACATTAGGTCAGCTCAGGTCACCCTGTGGCTTTGGTGTCCATTTTTCACTCAATATAGGATAGGGAACTATAAACATCTTAGAAAGTGGATGAAATTAACAGATGACTTGGACACAGTGATAGATACTGTGTTGAACACATTGTGCCAGTGCAAACAAAATTATTTAAGGAGAAACCCCTCTTTTTGTAGTAAGCAGAAGCATGGTCACAGCCATCTAAACAAAATCTGTTAATTTTTAAATTTAACTCTACCTCTGATTTATGTATAAATTCTAATTGGTATCATCTGTCTAATGCAATTGAACAGTTTTCAGCACTGAGCCTCTCTTAACATTTAAATGAACACAGGTAATTTTTCCTCAGCAATAGGCTTGAGAGAACTGACACCAACAGACTAGCAAGAAAAGCACTTAAATGAAATGGACATCCAAAGCCCACTCTTCTCTATTTCTTTACAGCACAGCACTTTGAAATGACCTATGAACTAATTTAAGATGTTAACTCACCTTTGATTGGGGTGGTGATGAATTCCTGCAGCTTGAGAGCTCTGGATGTGGCTGTTTGTAACCCAGGGAGGCTCTCAGTCAAACTGGTTCACAGGAGTGACCATACCAAGATTATTTTTTTTAAGTGTGTGTGTTGCACAGTTATTGATGCGTGTGAACCCAGTTAAGATTTGCATTTTGGGCCAATTACTTTGTTTATTGTTCCTGACACAGAGTTGGGTAGTTAAATCATTTACCCAGCAATGTTAACTTTGCACAGTGTCTGTGGTTTGGATATACTGAGGTGGCTGCAACCTTTCCAGAAATATTGCAGCAGGTTTCTCTCTTCCATGGATCATGGGATTAATGCAGTAAAAAACCCCATAATTTCAGTCTATGCAAGATGGAAATCAACAATGTTAGTAAATCTGTGTATTCATATCTGTGCTGCATCTATTTGAAGAAAGACTTAGCACAATTATTTTATGTGTAGAAGTCTATGGTATCTCATGGAAGTCTTCTCCAGCCAGGAGTTCTGTAGAGAAAATTTAATTTGCATAAAAATCAGATGGATAACAATCCATGCTTTTAAGATAAGCATGACCACCAAGGAGGCCCTGAGTCAGAGCATTAAATATTTGCCCTTGATCCCAGGAGCTTGGCTACAATGCATGCTGGGACCTGAATTCTCCAAAGATAGGTGACTACAGCTGCCTGCAAGGAGCCTCAGCTGAGGAGTTTTATAGCTTGCATCTGGCTCACAGCTCGTACCTTAAACGTCCTCCAGGGAGCTTAGAGTCTCATTTTTGTTCTTTAAAGACTAAAGCAAAATTAAAATGAAAATCTAAAATGCAAACCTTTTCTCCAAACCATGTGAAGGTCAAGGAAATAACCTCTTCTGCAAAAACAGCAGGAAAACACATGCAGCAAAGCAGATATCACGAATAAAAGTAAGCAGCTATTATAACACCACTAGCAATCTCCTTTTTAAACTGGCTAGCAGTTTGGAAAAGTTGAAAATGTTATTTTAAATGACTTACAACAGCAAAGGATAGGATATTGCACTGAGCACTATATTCTAAGAGGTTGGTCCCACTACCTTCTACTCATATGCATTTTCCATAATAAATCAAGGCAAAGAACTACTTTCCATGCTGCTGGTTTTAAAAGTGAGCTTTCAAGAGAAAATTCCACCATGACTCTTCCATCACAAGTGGTCTAACAGCAGTGGTGGGGACAAACGCACTGCCCAGATCAGAAATGCTGATGGTGCCCTTGGGAGCAGGGCTCCTTACTTACCAGCAGAACCTCCATGAAGTGCGTGAAGGGCTGGAGCCTGGGGGCTTCAGCCACCAGTTCCTCTTTGGAAGGAGCTGCTTGGCAGCAGGATTCCCACACTGCCCTAAGGCCTCTGAGCAACACTAGGACAGATGATTTTCCCTGCCTCAGGATGAGCCCTGGCACCTACCTCCTTGCACAGGAGATGCTGCAGGAGGAAGGACAAGGAAAACTGGGTGTGGGCAGAGGGAGATGTTTGTGCACCCCATGCATCTGCCTTTCCCTCGGCAGCTGTTGGTTGACCACAGGTCTCGTACAAGTGACAGGGTTAGAACTGCTTTGTTCTTACCCTGAGCTAGAACCAGTTGTGGGGCCAAAAGTGTAAATGTGTTTGAGTAGAGACCAGCAGCCTCTCCCCCTAACCAGGGTTGAGGAGAAGTTTGATCCAACTGCTTTATCGATGTGGAAGAGCAATGATCATTTCACTACACAAAATGTACTACAGCCTGCTGACTCAAAAACCCCAGGTCCTTGTTGCAGCATTTTGTGCTGTGTTTCTGTGTTTTTATGATGCATACATAGACTGCAGATCAAAGGCTATTTCTAGGTCATTTTACCTATAAGATTTTTGAGATTTCCTGCTAAATCACTGAGAACAGCGCAAATTTGCAGTGTTTTTATTAAACTTCCATAGTCAGCACACAACAAAATTAGAAGCTTGTGTTTGAGTAACTCAAAGAAACCAAAATGCTTAAAAACCAAGCAGTTAAACAAAACTAAACTTATAAATCTCTTGAAAAGTCCCAGAGATCTTCCAGTCTGTCTGCTGACACCTTCTGCCTGTCTCTGACCCTCCTAAATCAAAGTGTTTATCTAAAGTACAAAAGTTGACAGTTTGCATTTAATAAAAGTTGCTTGTCTTGTCAATCTGCAGGACTCTTGTTCCCACTGGCCATTTCCTTGATGATGTGTTACAGCAATGCAATGGCCAGCAGCACTTACAGAAATAGATGTAAAAAGTGGCCTGATTAATTTTAAATACATCCATTCTTTAATACAAATTGTAGGTTGGAAAGAGAGGCTGTGTATTTCAACTAGCAGAAATTCTGTTTTGGGGGAACAAGTACTGTTCCTGATAACAAATATTGTATGACAAAAGAAATATAAATAAAAGGACCCAGTGTGCTCACAGGCATTTTCAAGGGCTTTGTAATTAACAATAATTCTAAAACAGTTTCAAGTTTCTGGGTACAGTTTTGCTCATCAGTAAAGCTAAAGATCCATTACAATGGCAAGTATTAGAAAAAAAATTATGTCAGTATGTGCTGCCTTTGTGTCTCTGAAATTTTGCAGGCTTAGGCTTCAGTCCTGTGTACTTCCACATGAGGTTTTCCCTTACCTAAATGCAGCATTTTCCTACGTTATGTAGAACGTAGATTGGAAGTAAATTATAATTTTGTGAAATATGTATTTCCTTGTATATCATGTAAGAAGTCCTGTTCATGAGGTAATGTTAATATTTAATGCTGCGTACACCACTAGCCTTCACAAAACAGTGTTATATTTCAAAGGCATGGGAATTTATTGGTTATACATAGTTTCACTTTTGTTTAGAAGAAAGATCTTTTCTGATACACTGTAGAATACACATCAGACTCAGGCATTCTTAGTTAATGCTAAACGCTTTTCATTTGTTTACAAGCAATTGCTCTTCCCTGGACTGGAACTGTGGAACCTTCCTGGTGACCATGGATGGCTACATCATCTGAAACAGCCTCTTCAATTTCAAGCTACTTCAGGGTTGCAAATCTATTTGATAGCTTGGAGAGGAAATCCAAGTGTGTTGGGACCGGTTTAGGCACCATGCAAGATCAGCCAGGGTATAGAGGGCATCAGGCTGCTGGTAGCAGCTTAGGATCACCAGTCTGTGCTGCTGCCTATTTCTCCCATGCATTTTCTTCAGGAAAGGGAAGAAGCAATGGGGAAGTGGCTGCTTTTGTCTGGGCCCAGCAACAAGGAAGGATGTGCATGACAGCTGAAGAGCAGCAAACCCAGCCTCCCCCGTAGCTGCAGAGCCCACTGATGCCTCTCTGGAAGGCTGTGACAGGGTGTAAGGGAGTGGGCATGGTAGGAGGGGTGGTGGCCAGGCTGCACTGATAGATATGGTGAGACATAGAGGGTCTCACTCCAGGCAGGGATTGAGAACTCTTGTGTAAGGACCATTTGTGTATTTTCTAGGTTCATTTTTACCAAAGTGCTCATTGGCAACTCCAGAAATGCACACAGAAATGTTGGTCTCTGTCAGAAGAAGCACTAATAAGTGCTTATCTCTGCTTCTCAAGGCTTCATGGGTATCATCTGTGCAGCTCACAGGTAAATTCTGAAACTTTATTTCAGTCAAATGTAGGTGGTAATAAAGCTAATACTCTTTTATTGTCCCGGGCTGTCAGAATAGCTTTAAATCTATGTATTGGGCAGATCAGCCAGGTGTTTTTATTTATAACAAATTGACTTCTGAAGTCTCCTTAATTAGATGAAACATGGTTTCAATACATAATTTAATTCCTTATTTTACAAACTATATCCTTCAAAACAAATATTCCTTAAGGAAGTACAAAAAGGCAAAATTCAAAATTTTATACCTTTATCTTACTGTTGCTACTTAAAATATGTTCCTGAAGAGGGGTTCAGGTCTGTAACTTGAGTTTAAGTACAGAAGTTTATGCTGGAGGTGCACAGAGAAGACTTGAAGTAGGTATATAAACAAACTTACAAATTAAAATTTAAATGAATGTTGTATTGAAAAACTAAGTACGCAGACTGTGGCACGAGGCTTAGGAGAATGCAGCTGAGCTTCTGTTGACAGAAGTGGAAGGCGGCTTACCTTGTGCTCGTCTCCCCAAGGATGCTTGTGGGAGGCCCAGCTCATGAATCTCTCTGTTGGACAGTGCTGAATCCTGACCTATGTAGGGTTATAATGAGAGGGAGTCTTTTGGCAGCTTGGAAACTCACGACCCTTGGTTTGCAAAAGGCATTTTTAAATAGCAGTGTTTTGGACTCCAAGGACAATCTGTGCTTCAGCAGAGTAAAACGTTCCTTCAGTTCATTTTTCTCGTAAGAAACTCCACTCCAAGTCAGCAAGCTCATCTTCTGGTCCTGGTTAAGGCGTCAAGTAAGGGAGTCAAGCTTTTAGTCAGGCTTATGCTAGCACAGACACCCCTACGCACCCTGGTAGCAGGGGAATTTTACAGTTTTAGTCCTGGCACTGACTGTATTTTAAATAGATGGAGCACAGCAGAGTTGTGATTTAGTTCCCTGAGGTTTTAGTAGTTTATTAGCTGTCTTCATGGTGCTAATGAGAGCTTGGGCTTTTGTAAACCTCATCTGCTATGCAGAGCTGACCAGTGGGGTGATTTCCATGTAAGGAATCTACCTTTAGAGAGTAGCCTGAGTTGTGATGATCCAGCTTTATGTCCACCTGAGTTAGCAAGTGTCAGTCTTTACAGTAATTAGAGAAGTCAAATTGTAAGATATTGCATTTCATCTGGGAGTCCTAAAAGTAGCACAGCTGGTGAAGATGGGGGTGGCCTGGGGGATGGTGTGAATCCCCTCTTGGCTGTACCACAGAGCCCCTTCCAAGAGGAGGGATGTGATGTGCCTGAGCTTCCTACAGCCACTCACTGCCTTCACTGCTCTGAAGAGGTTTTTTTGAGTGTGGCTTCAAAACCATGCTGTCTGGACTGAACACATAAACCACAGTGTACAGCCCTAAAGCTTAGACTCAGCCTCCAGAGGAAAAGTGTAGGGGTTTCTTCTGGCTACAGAAAGCTGTGTTAGCAGACTCTGTGCCAGGCTGTGGTGTGGAGGGAGTGTGTGAAAGTGGCCAGTGCTATCTGGCTCACATGCCCTTGGGAACACTTTTTAGAAATATAATTTATTGTATGAAGAAATGTATTAGTGTAGTTTAGAGTAGCCCTGAGCTCTCTGATTTAGGGCTACTTTGAATAACTTCTGGGAATCAGACTGCCCTCAGAAGTCTCTAAAGCAGGGAGGCAGCAATCAACTCTGTTGTATCATTATTTTTATGATTTTTCACTGGGACACGTAGACAGCCATGCTTAATGAGGCAGTTCCCACTGCAAAAGCTACTCTGTCAGAAGGCCAAATTTCTGTTTGCAATTCACCCATGATGGCTGAACAATTCAGCTGCAGAGTGCAGGTTTAACTGACTTTGGTTTTAGTTGAATTTCTAAACTTCATTAAGATGCTATTTTAATGTATATGTATGTGTGTGTGTAAATGTATAAGACCTATAATGTATTATGTATAATAACATGCATTTTATATACATGTAATGCTTGTTTATATGTATAAAATATGTTATTTCCACTGACAATCTTACTGAAGAGTAGTGCTGGCAAGACAGTGATCTAGCATGGATTTTAAAATTAGATCAATTTTTAATAAGAGACACTAATTTTTGTTATTCATGGTTAGGCTCTGCAGCATGTACTAGAACCACACTGCCTGCTGGGTCACTGACCCTATTGTTTCTCTTGAACCTCTATATTAAGTTTCTGTGCAGTATTCACCTCCAAAGCAGAAGTTTTAACAGTACACTGAGCTTTCTATTCTTTCCACTTCTTACTGTAACTCCTTCTGCAATGCATTTTACTAAATTCATTACCACTTTTTCTCCATTAATTGACCATTTACAATTCACTGGAACCATAACAATGACCTATGCAATAGGAGAGTAATGGAGTGTCCCCCTGACACAGAGCCAGCCCACCTTGAAAGCCCTGACATTTCCTCCACCCCAGCGGATTAGTGGAGATGTGGTTTATATTAGTGACCTGAAGGAGGTTCATGCCCTCTGGGAGAAGGCTGTTCCCTGGAATGGCAGTGTGATTAATGGTTTATTTACAGCAGTGACATCAAGGCTGTCAGGACTCTTCATCAGTCTTTGATGTAAAACACACTAAGAGGCCCTAGGTCATTCTTATCTGCTCAGAGAAGAGAAATCAGAAATGAGGAGTGGTTCAGTGTGGCCACAAGTCTGGTATGACTATTTTCCGCTAGGGCAAGAGCAGAAGAAACTTACAAGCTCACATCTACTTCACTGGCTTTACTGGTGAGACAGTGTGACCACAGAGAGACCATGGCTTCTCTGTTTTGGTTGGAGGATGACAGCAAGACAGCACTAGTGACAGACAGCATGTTGAGAAAATGCAAATCTACCTACATCAAATCCACAGGGCATTGTGAAAGGAGAGTGTTCCAGTTCAGCACAAATCACCACACAGGACAGGTTTTTCGTGTCGTGGGTGAAGTTGAGCTTAGACACAAAATTTTGGGGGTAACTGTGTAGTTCCCAGCACCATCATGTATAGTAATTTCCAGTTTTTAATATTTCATACTTCAATACTATTTTAGAAAAAGCTTCCACTCTTGAAAACTTCCTGTGTTCTTGCTGAGTTGGCTAAGCATGGTCTGATTTTCCCCAGCTCTGTGTACTGGTAAATCCCACGCAGCTCGTGGGCTGGCTGATGGGTGAGATAATGTTGAGGCAGTGTCAGCCCTTTCCCTCAGCCCCCTGATGGGAAGGGGTTTGCTGACACTCAGCACGTTTGCAGGGGCAGCCAGCTCCTCCCCTGCCTGATCCAGCTCCTGTGGTGCAGGACTCTTCCAGGAGAGCTCCTGAGTCAGGGGTGTTGCACAGTACTGTGCCCGTGGTGCTTTGGTTCTGCATTGCCTTCCCAGGGCACGCACTTAAAAATGACTAAGATGCCTGAGAAGTTCTCTTGGGCCTACTTGAAATAAGAAGTGAATGAAAACCAGTTCCTGAATCTGAGCCAGATAAGACTGAAAGTAATGCCGGGGAGGGAAGAAGGCTATGTTGGAGAGGCTCAGCTTCCCCAGAGTTTCTCTCTGTTAAGAGGTTTGGCACTTGTGCTATCGGCATGTTCCAACCCACTTGGCTTGGTGTGGGCTCCTCACTGCTGCCTGGTGCCAGAGCAGCACAGCCCCACGACGGCTTTTCTGCATCCAATAGCCTGGCAGGCTGCACTCTGCTTTACTGGGTTGAGATCAGCACACAGTAATACGTGACTGGCCGGAATCTGCATAGGATATCCCTGTGAACCAAACCATTGATCCTAACAGAGCACTGGCTTGTTCAAAACCCTGTTAACAGGCTTGCTTGGCAGAGCACATTTGTGGGGCCTGCTCAGTTCTTGGCTTCTGGTAGAGTACTGTATGGAAATTAGTGTATGCAGTGAGGACCACCCAAAGCAAATGATTTGCATTAGACTTAATGAGTATTTAAACATAGGAGTGCAGCATGTATATTACAGAGATTTCTCAACAGCAGGTGTTACTTAGGGGAAGTAAAAACCCCAGGATGTAGTAAGAACAAACCACCCAAATAAAGCAATCAAAACAAAACAAAACAAAACAACAACAAAACACAACAACAACAAAAAAACCACACAAAAAACCAAACAAAAAAAAACAAACAAAAAAACCAAACCAAACCAAACCAAACCAAAACCAAACAAAAAAACAACAAAAAAAACAACATAACCCCCCCCCAAAACCCCCCAAAACAAAACAAAACAAAACAAACAAAAAAACCAAACAACCAAAAATCCCCCAAAAATCCCAGAAGCAAATTATAATTTGCACACAATGAAAACAGAGCTAAACAAAGCTGTGTTTCCCTGCCTTACCTTTAATCCTCTAAGAGGTCTTTAGACATTGCAGGAGATAGCTTCTAGCCCATTGTAGTATTTTCATGACAGGTATTTCCATTTAATTATACAGTTTTGTATATACCTAGAGCAGGAAGACTGGAAAAGATAGAAGAAACAAAATATACAGAAAATAAATCTTTGTTGATGACTTCCCCTGTATCTCTTTCCCCTCATTTTATGGAAGATTCGAGGTAACAGAAGTTTATGTGGCTGATGAGTCACAACCAACAGTCATTATAGTCAATATACATTATATGTATATCCTAGTATTTTCCAGCTCTAAAAGAAAGTTGCATAATTTTCTCATTTTCTAAAGCTTTCCCAGACCTCTCCCTTTGTAAGATCTGTGAAGGGGCCTTTAGCTATTTTATGGCCAAGGCTCTGTCCTCTGTTCAGCTTGCTTGTCCCAAAATGCACTTCAGTAAACTCAAAACAAAGTTGATCTACCCTCAGAAGACCCCACTCCCTTTCTTCTCTCCATCCTAAATTTCTTATGGGAACTCAAAAGCCCAGTTTGTTGAATGCTGCAGGATTTGTTGGTGATGAGCAGCTCCAGCATAGAAATGAGCAAGAGAAGCCTGGATTTTCTGGGAACCCACCCTGGGAAACACCCAGACCTCCATCCTGTTTATCTCCCACCACTCTCTATTGCAACCTAAGGCTCACCCCTTGCCATGCACATCTCTTTGTTCCTTCTGTGCCATCCAGAGAGAGTGCTCTGCTCCTCTGCTGCCTGCCAGCTGGAGGGGACATGGACAGCCCGAGATGCTCAGGGCTCTCACCTACAGTGTCTCAAAGTGTGTGCACTGGGTGAGAAGCCAGCAAGAGTTAGGGTCTGCTCAGATATCAGCTGGCCAGATATTAGATGGGAAGCTCTGTCCCTGGGGTGCAGAGGCAGGGCATCTGGAGCTGCTGTGGGCTGTGCCTGTCAGATCAGGCTAAAAAACTCCCTGCTTTTGTCCTTCCTATCTCCAGTGTCCCAGTGGGCAGCAGAGACTGTTCTCCCCTTACAGGGAGAAGCAGCTGATGTACATGTACAACGTTTTAGGAGATCAGCCACCCAAGGGTTAAAATGCGGCTCTGCTACAAACTCCGTTTTAGGTACAGCTCAGTCATTAGCAGCTGAATCGTATCTGCTTCCCGGATCCCCTCCTCTTGGGGAAGGCAGCCCTGCCAGCTCCCTGCAGGACTGGAAGAGGACCTGCAGGCTTGCTGATCCTGCTTCCCACCCAGGAGCCAGCTCCCCACCCACACTGCCTACAGAAGGAGGTGCAGAGGCTTTATCCAGCAGTCAGTGCAAAGCAGGAACAGGGGACAGTAGGCTGTTTTTCCCATTGGCATAAGTTAATGGATGGGCCACAGATGGTTTCTAAACCTTAATTCCTGCATAAGAAGTCACAGCTTGAGCAAGCTGCTTTGCCTGCGCTCCCCCTAAACAACAAGTCAAATTTCTACGGTGTGCTGCATCCAGAGTCTAACACTGCCCCCTGAGTCTGACATAACCTGCTTTACATTGCACAGAATTCTTGGTGTGGGGATATATTGCAGGGTCTGACAGTCCTTATATTGTATGTAACAGTTCTTCAGGTGCCAGATTTTTCCAGTTTAACATGCAGCAGATGTGCTCACAGTCTTTTTGGAACTTTTGAAAAACAGCTACAGTCAATCTATTTTCAAAGCTGGCTGGCTATCTAATGTGTCCTTGTTAAAGGATGAACGTTTTTGTAACTACTGCCGGAATGTCTCATCATTTTTTTTGTGCTTCG
This sequence comes from Phylloscopus collybita, assembly GCA_027886175.1. Lineage (NCBI taxonomy): Eukaryota > Metazoa > Chordata > Aves > Passeriformes > Phylloscopidae > Phylloscopus > Phylloscopus collybita. The sequence continues at coordinate 25,379,428 of JAJNNQ010000009.1, read as the reverse complement.
TCTATGGAACATTGAATTAATGACTATTAAAAACAACTGTCAGATTAATTTGTTGATATGATATGTTCTTTAAAGTTTTTGGCATCCAGCTGGAAAGTTAATGGCTAATAGTCAAGCTCTGACAAAAGTCAGTGATGCATTTTTTCAAGAAGGTATTACAACTTTTGAATTCTGTAGGTGTTTCAATTATCAGCTGCCTGTGGCTTTTGTATGAGGTGTCTAAAACATAGCTAAACTAAAAGGATATATAACACTGACAACCAAAAATTACAGCAGCCGCAATTCTCCAGGCACATCATCCCCTAAGAGTTATAAGAAATCTCTCTTGAAGAATGCAAGTGTGAAATGGGTATAATGCTGCTGCGTCAGAGTTAAAGACAGAAATTCTTTTGACTTAACTGGGAACAGTATCAAAGCCAAGAAATAACATCGGATAATGAAGCAAATAGGAACCTTCTTGCACTGGGAAAAACAAGAAATGGTGTTGCATTTCTGTACATGGAGTTTTGTTTGACAAGGGTTGAGTGCAAGGCATGAGGTCCTCTTCCCAGCTCACAGAAAGAAGCAGTGTTGATCCTGGAATTTTTACCATACTTTGGAGGTATTTGTTCTTCAAAGTAGAAGCACAACAGTGTTAGTGTCTTTTTCTCACACGCTGGAATGCAGAGGTGGTTTTCTGCAAGGATGGACTGTACTGTAGTCAGCATACAGGAATGGGGCTCAGGATGAGGTGATAATGCTCCTCTCCATTGGTTTGCTGGGACATTGTTGCCTGTTCTTCAGCTGGACTGAGAAGTGTAAGTGAGCTTTTTCTGTCCCTGAGTGTGATGTGGGGGTTGTTGTGGGACACCTCTATGAGTGAGTTATGTGCCTCTTGCAGTACCCAGCCACAGCAACTTGTCCCATCCAGCCCAGAGAGAAAGAACCATCAGCTGTGCTGGGCATCATAGTAACAGATGAGGTAAGAGTTGCTTGTTCTGTCTTCTGATCAGATCATCTCTTATGATCAGATTGATGGAGGAGCTCTTGATCAGCATCTGGGACATTTATGGGAAGGCCAAGTCCCATATGACAAAAATCCTGCTCAGCTAGTCTCCCAACCTAGAAGCACCCAAATGACATAGGCATTTCCTTTAGGTTCTCCCGGCACTTAGGGCTGCTGTTCTTTCCCAGTACTGCCCAGGGCTTTGGCTGAACTTAGACCCAGGACTAGAAGTTCCTCTGCTGAAGTCCCCTGGGATACCAGGTATGCTGAGACTCACGTGCATCTGACTGCAATGGGCATGACAACCCTTTGCAAAGTACTGGAAGCTGCTTCCCACTTTTAAAGGATGGCAAGAGGAAAAAAAAAAAAAAAAAAAAAGCGGAAGCCCTGCCACTCTCTGTTCCCCCTCTCCCTGGAGGCCTGGCTCTCTCCTAAGTTTGAAGGAACTCAAATCCTCTGGTCCTGTCAGCTGAGCAGAGTCCTTCCCTTGATCTGCTGTACTGAGAAACCTGACTCCTGTCTCACTTTTCAACACATACCCACCTTGTCACACTGATGCGCTAGCACCAAAGTGATCAAGGCTCTGAGGAGAGCCTGTGCATGGGGTGGAATTCGTGGTGGTGTAGTAGGCATCTCCTGGGCAGCATGGAGCACAGCCTGAAGTGGAAGCCAGCCTGTCCTAAATGCAGTCCCTGCTCTGGAGGCATGGGACTAGAAATCACAAGTGCCTGACAGTCACCTCCAAGATAATGAGTCTTGCCCTTTGTCTTCTCATGCTTTTGCTTTTGTCTGTTTGTGTCACAGAATTTAATTTAAAATCCATTTTACTAGCATAAATGCTGATATTACTCAAGGGAACTGGGCTTTACTGGCAGCAGGAGAAGTGTAAAGTACAGCTGAAGGAATGAGGTCTGAGCATAACACATTTACAAGCCCTGAGTCAGCATAGGCGCTACACTGTAATCAAGATCATCGCCTGTTTACTTCAGTGTGATTAGTATCAGTCATCTGCTCTTTGTTGAATGGTTAGATCCTTGATAATAGGAAATTTTCCAGAGTTATATTTGGAGGTCTCATCCATCTCTCAAGAATTTACCTGCTGGCCCTTCACCTTGTGTGGCAGTAGCAATGGCTTTGGCAGCAGGGTGGCCAGTGACAAGGCTAGTCCAGCTGGACATGCTGGCCACTCAGGAAATCCCAGAGGTGAATCAGAGCTGAAAATTAATTGCTTTTTAATTTAGCTCAGGTCTATGTGCCATATCTGAAATAAAGTAATGCCTGAGATATTAATAGTGTTCCTGGTTATGCTAAACTTTACAAGGAATCTCTTAGCTTTATGCAGATTAGCTTTATGCAGATTAGCTTCATGCTTGGTCTTTGACATGGAAACAATCACTACTTGAATGTGGTCTCCTTTTCACTGTCATCTTGAATTTGCCTTGCCTCTTAGCAAACTAATGCATGTCAAAAAGATTAATGGATTAAACATGGCCAGAGCTAAGCCTATTACACTAAAGCCCCTTAAAATCAATCCATAGCTTGTAAAGGAAGAGATCACCTGAAATACAAGCCTCTGGGAATATCTGCAGGATGCCATGACCATCCCTACCCCATGGCTGCTCTCGTAGGCACACCTAGACTGGACATGCAAGCTCTGAGTGTCACACAGGCCAAAGCTGTGCACTGGGGCTAAGGGTGAGCTCCTTGCCACCTCACCACCACCCAAGCCATACCCTACATAGCTAGTTTTAGCATTGGGAGAGATCTGCTCTCAGAAAAATTTACTGGGCTGTGTTCCCCTTCACTTCCCAGAGGTTGCTTTTGCAATTTGTGGTCTGGGCTCAGACCCCAAAGCGACTGCTCCAGAGCATTTTGCTGGTGTCATCTTCCTCTCTGCCTGTCCTGTGGAGCCTCATGCTTCCTTGCTGCTCCATGATGTCTCTCAGCATTTTCTCAAGAGGTTTTGAAGAATGTTTCATAAACCATTGGCCTAGCCTGCCAAAAAAATTACCCATCTTGTTTATCTATTTCCAAATTATTTACCACAACCGGTCACTATAAAATATTGTTTACACAGTGTTTGAACAGTTTATTTCTTATAATTTAAGTGTTATCTTTAGAGATTTTTAAACATTCTATAAACTTTTTAAAATAGGTAATTATTTCATGTATATAAACAGAAATGGAGAGAGGAACAAGAGAGCCTGACCAGGGTCTTTAGAAAAGAGGAGGGAGTTACCCTTTCAAGTCTAGAGCTGACATTGCCTTTCTGCTCCAAGATCCAAAGCAAACACAGTGCCTTAGGAAACCCACACCTGGAATTTACATCCACTGGAAGTGGCACAAATTGAAGACTATAGAGTTCTGATGCTTTTTAAGCCAACTTTGCATGTGCTAATGCTGAAGCCAAGGAGATTGCCTGCACAGTAGGGTACTGCTCCATTTTTTAGCTGTGGCCAGGTAGCAGAGCCTCCATATCTCCAGTTCTATGCTACCTGTTAAACTCACAGTGATAAGATAAGCCATATAAACTTCTCCGCAGTGTGGCAAGTTAGCAGCACTTAATCCAATACATCAAGAGTTTCACAAATCAAATTCTGAATTCGACCTCAAGCCTGCAGGACCTACCCATATCTAATTGCAAGGGTTTAGGAGAGTTTATCTTATATATGGGGAATATAATACTGGAGCCAATAGAGGCAGTGTGAGCAAACACCTCCCATCTCCTGGGTGTGGTGTTCAGCCCACTCCCAAACCACCTGGTTGTGTTGCTGATCTCTCACTCCATTTGACTGCAAATGTTAGCCATTGATCTCCTGTAACACGACAGCTCTATACCCATTTGCAGGTGTCTTGATACTGAAAAATCAGATGAACAAATCTGCTGCAAATGGGCTCAGACTAAGGCAGAATCTTTTCAGGAATATCACTTAGATGTCAAACACACACAAAAAAAAAAAAAAAAAACCACAAAAAAAAAAAAAAACAACAAGCAGGCCAAGCAAAAGGAAGTGAGAATCACCAATCCTGGTGTAAAATACAAGGTCTTTGTGAAAGTACAGAGGGCCTTGAGTCAACCAACAGTTAACTAAGGTGACAAGTTGTTTTAACTGTCTCTGCAATTATGCTTTCAGGTGTAGGGGAGCTTGATTTTTAGAGGTGTTTATCCACTTTTCAGGAAAACTATTCTTCTTGAAGTGATGTCAGATGGTAAAACTCTCACACTGAGAAATTTAGAATACTTGCAATGTAGAATTTGAAAGTAAATAGTGTTACAAATTACACTTATAAAATATAATGAAACAACCTTGCTCTTTAGGTCAGTGTTTACATTGCACAGATTTGACTGATGAACTAGAATCTGATTGATGGTCCAAAAATGCTCACCATATGTCCCTTGTCTGTATTCCAGGAGACCAGATAAACATACAATGCTTTCTTGAGAAGAAAGATTTTGTAAGAGCCATATACATAAAACTCAGTACTTTGTGAATAAGAGATGTACTGTCTCCACAGATTATTTTTAAAAACATGGTATATTTCCATTTAGCTAGTGTAACACAATTTGTTTGCTCTTTCTCTTAAGGAAAACAAGGCTGAGTTGTTGCCTGAGAATGTTTTCTTGTCTTCCTTTTTCCTTAATCTTTTTCAGGATGAGCCTCCTGATGTAAATAATACAATTTGAATTCACTCTGAAAAACAACAACAAAAGTGTTTTGTCTTACTGGAATAGCAGTGTAAAAGTTTAGACACTGGCAGGAGTACCCTGAGGGGTGTAAGGTCACTTGTTGGGTTTTTTAAATCCATTCTCTCTTCATTTCAAATGACCACTGGAATGTCATGAGCATTTGGAAATCACTGCTTTTGCCTTGAAGGTATGTTGAATCTTTGCTGTGGAGAATGACCATAATGCTTTAAAATCTAACTGACCGTCAACATTTCCAGATGTGTAAGGAGGACTGATTTCTTTCTCAAAGCTCCTTTTCAACACACAGCCAGCCAACAACACAGCTCAGAACATATGGAAAAGGCACCAAGCGTCTGACCTTCTGCTGGAAGAGACCTTTACTTGAGATTTGTCCAGTGTGTATCTTACATAGAAACTAGTGCTAAGTATACAAAGCAAAACCACGTTTTTGGCTTTAGAGGAACAAATTGCAGCTCCTAACACTCCAAAAGAATGCAGGCTACAGTAAAAGGAAGAAAAAAATGTATGCATCCAAAGTGAAAGAAATCCAACATGCTTAAATCCAAACCCTCCCAAATGTTGTGTTTAAATTAAAATATCAAGGGAGAAATTTACTTTGATTGACACAGTATTTATTTCTGTTAAAAAAGTCCTGTGCAACTCCCTTTCTGCATGCACATCGATAGTAATAGTGATTTTAATGATTTTAAATTCTTGTTGATTCTTTATTAGATCACTAAAGGGAATAATATTATTAATTTTTGAGAGTAGAGAATCCTCATACAAATTAAATTACACATGCAAGGTGGTACGTATTATATGTATTTTTTCTTTTACATTGTACATGTAATGCAACCTCTAAAACCATAATTCCTTCTTCAAAACAAGAGTCTTTTGTTCTTTGTCTCTTTCCTCCTCTTCATGTAGCAAAGCAATATACCTTTAAATGAGTGAAATTCCCAAAGCAACAAGCAAACAGAAACATAATGCTTGATTTAATGTTGTAATACCATGGCAGTTAATGAGGACTCAGGAAATGTCCTATTCCAAATGCATAGCTAAAAACAGAGACTTAAGGCACTGTTAAAAGATATAAGCTATTCACAAATTCTTCGCTGGGCTGTACTCCAGGGAAACTGTATTCTGCTTTGCAGAATGCTAGGGCTGACAGAAATGTAAATAGAGTAAATGTCTATATTGGAAAAAGGTTTTGCTTTTCTACATTGAAATTATCTCAGAGAATTTATAAAACTAAGAGTGAATAACACTTTATTTTGCCAAACCCCAGGTATGATAAATATATCCTCTCAGAAGTGCATTTTTTTTGTTGTTTTAAAGCAGCAACAGCAGACTCGTTAATTGTATGAATTACAACTTATGAACAATGCAGGACCCCAAGCTAGGGGAGTTGTTTTGAGGTTTTCCTGCAGAGTATGATGCCTATGTCAGTCCAAGTATTGTTTGATTCTCTAGTGTCTGTCATGCCATTTCACTTCATTTTGAGGCAGAATTTGGCCTCAAAGCTCAGGAAGTAAAAGGTGGTTACACAGCTTTTTGCAGTTATCACTCTTGCTGCCAGTAAATGCTGTGGATCCTGCCATACATTCAGCCTTCTAGAAACATTTGGAACAAATGTATTTCAAACTATAAGAAGTTATTTTTACATTGGAGAAAAGAGTGTAAAAAGAGCCTTTCATGTTAGTTTAATTGGGTCAACCTAAAGGACCAGCCATTTGGCAACAGCAAAACTTTTTTCTTGTTGATAAATTCCCCCCTTGGCATTAGACCACAATGAAATACATTCTGTTTTTCTACCACGGATGTTACACTTATATATTTTTCTTTTTTTGACAAAGTCATCACATGATGGATGAAAACATGAAATAATTCAATCCCAATGACTGAAAGATGGCTTATCCACAGTACTTACTGTATTTCCTTTATATTGTTTGAGCCATTCCAAATTCCTTCACAACTTGTAAAAGCCTCTCAGATATTTTTATTATTTGACTGATGTACAGAGGAACCTCTTTGCAGAAGCCTTCACTTTATCTTTAAGACACTGACTCGGGGAGGAGCTGATGTCCTCCTTTGTCTTGTCCAGGTTCAGTATGGGGTTTGTCCTCAAAGAGGGGTTCCTTGTACAAGGCGTGGCAAACAATTAATGATAGCTGTATCCTGGGGGTACGTGGTGAGGGGTGACACAGGCGAATGCAGCTGTAGCCACAGGGTATGTGACAGAAGCACTCATGCGCAAAGAGCAGACAAGAAAGTGAGAAAGGAGACAGGAAAAAAATCCAGGGATACTTAAGCTGCCAGGCCCAGCAGAACAGGGGTGTGTTGGTGTAGATTTAAAAGGTCCAAAAGTGAGACGTAGGAATTCTGGGTGGTTATATAGGCTGCTGAGTCCAGCCACAGTTATAGGGAAGGGACAGAATAAGATTTGTTCCAAGCAGTTTTTTAGCTGTACAATAAAACTCTACAAAATGTTTTAGGAAAAGGTGTTGCTCAGGAGCATTTACAGATGAGCCTCCAGGGAGATGTCAGGATATAATGCCAGGTCTTCATACAAATACATCTCATAGTGCAAAAATCTGTGTGAAATTGATCCTTTAGTCACACTTTGTTGGTCCCTTAGATAACTTCTCTTCACACTTGAAAAATGAAGCGGATGTAAAAATAGCAGTATGCCATGGAAATCATCAGGGATTGCTTATGTGTGTCCAAGAGTAGATATATGGCCTCTGGAACCATTTTGCATCTGCTGAAGTCATTAGATTGTTGGATGATTAGCTTGGGGATGAAGGGGTTCAGGTCCTTGGCCACAGTGCCCAGCACTGGATAGCAAATAGCTCATCTGTTCCAACAGGCTTTCCTGCAAGTATGTTCTGTTTAAATTGGTTGTGCCTCTGGAATGAGGTCTGCTTGGTATCAGTACACATGGGCATTGACATGATCCTTGTCAATATTTTTAGGAATTCAGCTCCTTGCTAGCTAGTGCAACAGCCTGGTGTTGGAAGGCAGCCCATAATGGAAAAAAGCCCATGGGTTAACACAGAAACAAGCTGATACGTGAATGAGAATTTATATCAGCCTTGGCAGGGCACACTGTTATTGAAATGTCCTGTCTTTCCCACCAGCACAGGGTGGTTTATGCCTAGCAATAAGAGGATAATTGAAGACTGGAAGGGTTAGAAGCGATTTCTTTTGGACCCAACAGACCCTGGAGATTTTTGCTACCATTACTACAATTATGTGTGTGCAGAAAATTTTCCAGGGGAATGAGCAAGGTCTGTGGTTGTATCATAGCATAACATGCTCACAGTGATGTCCTTCCTGGATTCATCCTGACAAACAATTTATGCCCTCCAACTTTCTGGCATGGGACTGATGTATGGATAGAGGTTCCAGGTCAATGGGATGTGGTTTGGTATCTCAAATCAGGGAGTTCTTTCTTTTTTCTCCTTTGCTCATGTGTCTGCATTAGAGGAGAAGCTGCTGTGCATCAGACCAGTGAAGGGAGGAGAAACCAGTCATTGCCATTTCCTCACACTCAACTTTGATCAGATGTTACAATATTTTTAGTACAAGAAAACCTTACCAGCTCCAACACCAATCATTTAGTTAGTTTAACACATATTTCGACTTTAAGATTTCAAAGTGCCACTTAAAAAAAACTCTGATCCCGTTTTCCTGAACATGCTGAACTGCTTCCCTTAGTCATATCCCAAATCTCTGGCAGCCTTTTTCTCCCTCAGCCCAGTGGTCAAGGGTCTCAGAGGGGCAGCTGATGTGCTCCTTCTCCTTCAGCTGTGCCCCTGGGCCACTAACCAACCATCACCTCTAGCACGGTGTTCATATTTGGAATTGGAAAGAACGGAAGTTGCCTCTTCTTGTCAAACATTTTGAGTTCTCTGACATCTCTTTGCAAAAGAAACAGCCTCCAAGCTCTGATTTGGACTCTACTAAAGCAGATATCTAACCTGCTATATCTAATCTATCAATGTTTGCAAAATTTTTCTCATTTTCACATCAAGCAGCAACATTTATTTTAATTGTGCTTGCTATGATATTGTGACAGGAGAGTCTCTGCCCTTTAATTCAGTGCTGAGACCATCACAAAGATTGCATGTTCCTTCTGATTACTCTTTTTGCTTCGTACTGCCTCAATTTTCTATATTTTATTTTTGGAAAAGATGAAATTAAATCATTGGTGCTGGTCTGAAAGAGGGTTTGGGGACTGTAGTTTACTGGATCAAAGCCTAAGCAAGCAGGGAGAGAGAAGGACCATCTTTTGATGACCCGAGAAAAAGCCAATTGATTCCCAGGGGAAAGAGCAGCAGGGCTTGCTGGAGTGGGTTTTGAGAATGGGTTCAGGATGCATATTTGAATAGCCAGTTACACCACACCTTTTCTAGCACAGCTCTGATCTCCACGTCACAGAACTGCTAGAGGGAGGCAATGGGTGTAATGAATTCTATCAGCTGAGTTGGATAGTACATCAATTTCTTCCTCTGCAAATGCAGAAAGGAGTTCCTTGGTATTCTGCTGGCCCTTCTCACTGTGAAGGGTGCTGTGGTTATTAACACTAGTGAAGAACTTTCCATTTTGTTATATAAAAAAGAATTGGATTTGGGATTTAATAGTGTACAAATAATTTTGTTGAGTGCAGAGTAGGTACCTAAAATTAGGATTATAAATTGATCTTTCTGTAATTCATATCTAGGAATATAAACATTAATTTAAAAGCTTAACATTCATGACCAGTGTTTGAAAATAATGCTCCTGTAATTTCATGTGTGGTGATCTCTGTAACACTTCAAGAGCACATGTTTTACATCACTAAAATGTCAATGTGCACTTTTTGTGCAATCAAAAGATATGTTATTCATAATGCAAAGAGGGGTTTGCACAGTTGCTTAGAAAATAGGTCATTATGTCTCTGCATCATGTGACTTTTAAAGAGATTTTAATGTCTAAATGTGGTACAAGTCCTCCCTCCACCTTACTATTCAAAAGGGCTGGAAATTCACAGGTAACATACAACATATACTTGGCAAAGTGCAGGTTTCTGCCGTTGTCTTAAACTTCCCGTAGCATGTTCTTCATTCCCTGGATCCTAGGCTTTCAGACTGTAGTAAGATCTTTCTAAATAAAAAGGTTAAAAAGATGGTTTTCAAAGCTGAGGTGTGCTTTGGTTCAGAGCTCTTTCAGGCAGGGCAGTCCGCCACATAGGGACAATATGGATATGTGCATGTTTGCCTTTCTGCAAAGTCAAAAATGTAATGGTTTTCTCCCTACCAAAAATACATGAAGCCACCTATTTTCCTTAAGGGGTGTCTTTGTGGAAGCCACATCTCTTTCAGAATAAATCTGGTGCTGCCACACCAAGGTCTGACAGTCACATGTCAGCACACATTTAATGTGAGAATGATATACATTTAATTTAGTATGGGAAAAGAGTCTTCAAGGTTATGTACCTAACCTTTTTTGCTGTTGCTGCTATTAGGGAAACTAAGGCAGAAAAGCATGCTAAAAAAAGTAGCAGTATCAGCAATATCCTGGTAATTTTGTCCCCAGTTATTTTCTGCTGTAATTGTGGCAGCACAGCAGGTTGGGCAGAAAGTTCACAATATTTTGAAAGCCTTGTTAAAATTTAAAAGACTATTTCTATTGCACAAGAAAGGAAATCTTCATTTATCTCCAGGGTTTCACATATTTATGCCGTCAGCAAATGTTTTTGTGTTCCTCACTCACCCAAAGCCCCATCATGACTCATTAAAAAGAATTCTGTTGCAGTAAACTGCTTGCCATTGTTCATATTTGGGGCCATTTTTTTTTTAAGATGCCTCACAGTAAATCCACAAAAAACAGGGGCTCTGCTGTGCTCCCCGTTAAGGCACCTCCCCAGATCTCCATGTGTGCTGGTGGGCTGCCCACAAAGGAAATGGGAAAGTTGCTGTTTATGTGGAGAGACAGGGGCAAGCACATGGAGTTGGGGGCTGAGCACCTGGCAGTGCTGAGGAGAGGGTCAGGGCTTAAACTCTTACCTCTGAGTGCTTTGCTTGTCTTCAAATTTATTAATCCGAAGCTCTCCCCAAAAGATAAGCCACTGAGGACAATCACCTAATGAGAACCTGGGCATAAAGTGATTTTGAATTGAAGAAATACCAAGACATTATTTTGTCCAGAATCACTCATGATGGTTAAGTGCTAATGATATGAAAAGGGATTCAATAAGTATTTGCCTTATTTTAAAAGTACTGGCAGGCTGTCTCTGGATCTCATGAGAATGAAGTGTTTTCTGTTTTCTCAGTGCCTGAGCAGACACAAAAAAAGACCATTTAGGCAGAAAAAAAGTTTTCAGTTTGGTTTCCTACAGAAATGAGGCAAAAATGATCCCAGTCTGTGAGATCCAAATAATTCCAAACCCACAGACTAATTCTTACCATTTAGCAGAGGAGATATTTCATAGATATCAGCTCCCGCAAAACTTTGTGAAAATCAACATCTGGGCAGAGGAGAAAGGCCTCATTAATGCCTCAGTCCATGAAGGAAAACTCAGCTGCTCTCCATACTGTTTGACTGCAGACAGCTGTTGCCAAGCCTGCAGGTATATCTTGGCCAGATGCCCATGGCCTGTGGCCTCAGGTTTCCACATGGCCAGCCAGATTCACACACTTATGCTCCAGAAAAAGGAGCCTGGGGTGGAAAGGTGAAGCAGGACACAAATTTGGTTTCATCCCTTCCAACTGCTATTGTCCTGTTCCACTTGCAGACTAGGTTTCATAAACAAATGTCTGCAAGGATTCAAATCCCACTGCCCACAATTTCTACTGTATTTTGGAAATCCCGTCACAGAAGTAGAGTTCTGTCATGCTTGGTAACTAATTGTAGATTGGTTAATTTGATATCAGTTGTGCCAGCTGCCTATTTAGGAGCTTAAGAGAGAGACAAAAATGACAAAAGGATTATACTTACAGCCAAGTCAACGTAGTTTCAGAAAAAAATGGGACTTGTTAAATGCTCCCGATGTCAGAGCTCTAGAAGCAAGAGTGAAGGGGGCAGGTAGCTGGCACAGTGGATTTCTGTGGTGCACTAACAACACGTAGCATCCTGATTATATATAAAGCAGGGCTTTTGTGTACCTAGCAAGACATTCAACAAGTGACTTAAGGTATGGCTAGCTGACATCTCCAAATGAGGTCATCAAAAGAGAGATGTAATTAAATAGACCAAGGATGGTTCTTTGGTGTCACAGGGACCAGTGTTAAATACACTGTTAAATACGCTGTTACCTACTGAGGTCTTTAATGACCTTCAGAAAAATATTAAATTTCTCCTGATAAAAGTTTTGCAAATACTAGTGTGTTCTCAGCACAATTGCAAGTTGAGAAGAAGCACCTTCTCTGGAGTATTTTTTAAAGAACAGGTTAGCCTAGGACTGTTGAGGATGGTTGGATCATCCTTTCTCTCTGTATAGCTTAGAGGGATAGACTAGAACTGAGGTCCATTCCGGGGTTACATGTCTGCTGGCTTGCAGCCTGGACCATAAGGAACTATGTTAGGCTAATCATGCCTGACTTAGATTTTCTCAAAACTTTTCATTGACACGATGCTTTAAAGAGTACTAGCATACAAAAGTAAAAAGTCCACGCAAGACTGATATACGTACAGTCATGGTTCAAGCTTAGCTTTGTTACCAAAAAGGAGGTTGTGAATCCTTCATAACTGCTGAGTATGTCTTCCAAATGATGGTTTCCCTCAAGCTATGAAATGGAAAAACATTGAAACAAAGAATAGAAATATTATTTCTGTTTGTATTTTCAAGGAACAGCCTTTAGTAAACTATTGCCAAGTCAAATTGTCTTTCTACAAGACGAAATGCATACAGCCTAGTGTAAGCATCTCTATCAAATCTGGAAGCTCCTAAATGGGTGAGTCTTCATTGACCAGTGTTTGGAAATTGGGTGGTCTAAGACAAGAAAGAATCTTTGCACTTCTAGTTTGACTCTAAAGTGTTGTGTTTACCCTACTGTAGTTTTGTAGTAGAGCAGTGCTGCTGAATAGGCACAGTTAATAAATCCTTAAGTGTTGGTGTTGTGCTAGCTCCATGCAGAAAGGGCAGGGTACTTCCATTGCTTGGATGACCATTGCCAAACTTGTATCTGATGGGATCCCAGCCTCTGTCAGAGTAGGGCTCTTTTCATGGCCACACACAAAAGGAAGAAGGCATTTCTGCACTTCAGATATTTGACAATCCAACACCACTGAGGAACCAGAAAGACTGTCAACTGCTCTCACAGCCTAGATAGGGACTCTCTCAGTAGGTGGTGGAGACTTAGGCAGCTTTTTTTGAAAAATCTTGCTGTTTCCTAGATTCTGCTAGATTTCCCAGAAGCAGAGGAGCAATTGCCTGCCAGAGGGGACTTTTTTTGCGCTGATACAAAATGGTTATACATACAGGCAAGAGGCTACTCTGTTCTTTAAGTCAACCAGTGCAGAGGAACCAGCCCTCAAAAAAGAAGGAGGGGAGATTCAGTCGGCTGCTTGGGCAGCCAGCATTACCTGCCCTCCTGCCTGCCCCATGGCAGCTGGGAGGGAGGAGGTAGCTCTGCCACTGGGGCTGGTCTCCTGGCTCAGGACAGGACGTGAGGGGAAGATGGGCTCCCACTGGAGTCAGAAGTAAATAAGAATCAGCCAACTCTCAGCAAAGTAGCACTCAAGGAAATTAAGTATGGGCATAGTCTGCCTCATCTAGTGGGGGGTGATGCAGAGTAAATCCCACACACATATCCATGTTTACATAGGCTGCTTCCAGAAAAGAGGAGAGAAAAATGCCAACTCTGCAGCAAATTGTGCTGGTGGGTGAGCTCAGGCTTTGGTGCCTTCCCTTATGAGGGTGCTGGGAAGAAATGAGTGGCTGTTGTCCTGGCTCCAGAGCATGCATTATGGAATCTCCTTACTCTGTCTGGTACAATAACCAGATGAAACTGCTAGATAGAAATCATGAATCATCACCCCTAGTAAAATGCATATGTTACACAGCTGTGCTCTGAGCCAGCCACTTTCCTATCAGCATGTCTCAGGACTGTGCTAAATCCTCTAGAAGCAAAAAGAAGTAGTCTGTTCTTCCTGCCCGAGCGGGTGCATTTCCCCAGACTTGCTGCATGATTGTATCTGATCAGGTCCAAGCAGGAGTTGTAGCCCAGCAGTTTGAGAAAGCATTGCAAGAGCAACATGCTAGTTCAGTGTTAAGGTAATTGGACTGGTTCATGGAGCTACTTCAAAACTCTACAAGGTATCTTTTCAAAGACAGAAGTTTATCAAGCAATGGGCTATTTTCCCTAACACCAAAGAGTTTGCCTGTTTGAGTTTTGCTTTGTTTTGGTTCTGTTTTGAAAGCCATTATATTTGTGTCAAAAGCTTACCCAGGAGAAATATTAGAAGAATGTAATAAAGCTTGTAAAATTGGACACTCAAGAAATACCAAAGTCAAAGAGCAGTGCACTCTTAACTCATCTCCATTGCTTTAATGGTAGTCTTTAACCACATGAATACGAAGTCTCTCCTCCTCCTCCTTGTTTAGAGTGAATGATTGCTTCTCAAGTAATGGTACAGCTTTTTCTTATTCAGTACCTAGCATTCTGTCTTATTTACTTGTGATATTTCAGATAAAACTGTTTGTTCCTGGCTTAGTTTGATGCTTGCCATTATGTTAACTTGGTGGTTCACAAACATTACCAGAGTTATTTTTCTGGTGCTTTGTTGAAAAAGTGTATATTTTGATGACTGTGTGCATGGGAAGTTAGCCAAAGAAAGGTAAAAGAGAAAAATCTGGGATTTGGGAACCTTCTGGTAGAGGGATCCACTCTGTGAATGCTCATGCAATTCAGCAATTAACTCAGAGCAGATTAGTTCAGGTTCCTAAAGAAAAGAAGAATATGCAGAAGGCCAGTGAAGAGTTTAGTTCATCTACTCCAGTATTATATAGAAAGAAGTGAATAGTAAATCTTATTTGCTGGCTCATATGCTGCTGCATTACATCTGAAACTAACTTTTTTCATCTGCGCTCCCCAGCCTCATCTCCTAAAATAAGTTATTTTCTACAGAATCTGGATTACACTGACAGCTTTATATTATATCTAAATCTATTGTATTTCTGAAGCTTCTCTTCCCTTTGCACTAACTCTGGTAAGGGATTGTATGGAAAAAATTCTAAGTACTTGTGGAATTGCAAGACAGTATCCCAACAAACAAGCGTGAAAGGAGCTGCTTTAAGCTTGTAGAGACAGCCTTGCTTCAGGTTTTAGCTGGTATTACCAAACTTAGTTTTATAAGTACTAGTCTTTGCTATTTCCCAGTATATAACTTCCCAGTTTGTTTTTAAAAGACTATTTCTGCCCCCAAATATTTTACAACACAACACTGTTAAGGCATTTATTTGTCACCTGAACTGCGCCTGAGGCTTTGAAAAGTATTACACAGACCTCTGGCACTTTAAATAACATAGTTGCTGTCCATCCATAATTGCTGCTTATCCACAGGGACCTAGGCAAGGGCAGAGAGAGAGGCCATGGGTCACCACCTCCTTGCACAGGGGGATGGTGAGCGTCAGGTGAGCCGGGCTCAGTCTTGGCCTTGGGACGGGGAGATGCTCTGGTAAGCAATGCCTTTGTAAGTGGGTGTTTCTCATCTCTGCCCACAATTCCTGCCACTTCTGCCCATTTGCTGCATTCTTTGCTGTCCCTCTGCTATCTCCCCTCTGAGGTTTCCCACTCTTGCAGTCATGACTTGGGTGTCACAGTCCCTGTGCTCCGGTGCTCCTGCAGCCAAATCCCAAGTCCCACCCTCAGAGCAAGAAGGCTTGAGTGTTTTTCTTGTAAGTGTATGGTGTTGGTTTTTTTTTAGTATGAGCTAAAAAGATTGTTTTTTTCCTCAGGCTTTGTTCTCAGAAATGACTGAAATATTTGGGTCCTAACTTTTAAAAATGTGTTTGAAGAAGAATTTAGGCTTGGTTTCCTCCAGTCCTGTTTCTTGGAGATGTTTGTTGTTACTGTCTTAAAGGGGAAAATGGGCAACTCTAGTAGAATTGGGAAAGGATTGAGAAGCACTACAGACAGGTCAGGATAATCATGCAGTCTGTGTTCTATATACGTAAAGAACTTAAGGTGTTTATATTTCCCCAAACAGTGCTTGACAGCAGAAAGCATTTATATGCTATCCAGTATCTGTGAAATCTACCATAAGTGCTTTTATAAGATGATTTATCAATAATAGTTCCATTTTGTGCCAAAAATATTTATACTTTATAATTGCTCCAGCCTTTGTATTAATCAGGGATAGCAGAAAAAGTACAGTGGGTGAGAGGACAGTGTTTCCCTTGCAAGCATTCCAGGGGCCATGGAGTGCTGTTAGAGCCCAGAATTTCAAGAGAAATGAACTTTTTGTCTGATCCAGTATGGCAGCTTGAACAAAAGAGAGATTTTGATGAAGAAAACAAGGATAGACAGAAAGCTTCAGCTTCTTGAAGGTGGGGTAATAGTCAAGGAGGGAGGTAATGGCACGACAATCCTTTTGATAAAGGCTCGATGAGTGAGGCTTGAATCAGTTAAGCAATGCAGTAGCTCTGCTGACTCACAGCTCAAGACCTAAAATCCTGGAGGCTAGAGGCCTAGACTGGGAACACAGTGTTAAATTGAAAGGAAGATGCCTTCTAATTTGATGTGGTGGCAAGCACCCTAATTTTTCCAGAAAGATGTTATGAAGTAACAAATGCTTTGTTGCAGCATACCTAACTTACTCCTTCTGTCCAGTGGTTTTTATATCTTTTTGTCAACAGGATGTATTTTGTGGCTGCTCGTCGTTTACACATCCAGAAGGGTAGTTTATATTCCCTCTGTAGGACTGTCCCTATTTTATAGGGCCAGCTGCTTGCAAGAAGTTTTGGAGAGTAAAACTAAATGAATAATTTCATACTAAGTCACAAAAAATTACATGTGAGACATATTTTTTTCCACTGTGGCTTTAATTTACTTGGTCACAATGTCACAGGGGACTAATTTTGCCATTTTCTGGAGGCATGATTACATTATTGTTGTGTATGTCTGTCTGGTTTTATCAGCCGTGTGTGGCATCACATCAAATAATATGAAGTGACATGACTAGTAGAGTCTGATGGGATGCTCTGGGAGAGCCTCTGAGCAGAGATGTCATCTTTAATGCATCTACAAGGAGTTTTGGAGTGCACTTTGTTCATCCTCACCATTCCCTGTAATTAGTGCACCAGAAAGATCCTGCTCCTACTGTGATGGTCCTGGGAAACAGTTCATACATTTGCTGCCCATAAATATGGGCCATGTCTCTTGAATTATGATGTCCAGAGGGGAAAAAAAAAAAAAAACCTCTGAAGATTTCAGTGTCTTCTTAAAGTAACCACAGAGACATCCAGAACCTCTTCCTTTACGGTGTCTCTTGCCTTTGCCATTTATGCAAGATTTCAAAAGTTAAAGTCCTTCAGACTTTTCTTCCCATGTTCCTTGGCCAGAGTCTGCCCAGCTTTCTGTCTGGGGCAAGGAGAGAGCTGCTGGCAGCTCTTTGGCTTGTGTGACTTTTTTGGGAAAGTTTGTGAGGAACATATGCCCGTGTACACCTCTCTCCTCGGGCCACAGGAAGCAGGCAGCCCCCAAAAAGCACAGCAAAGCTCTTCCCTTTGCTCTCATCTTTAAATACTATCAAGGAGAGGGAAGTGAGCAGCAAGGCAGCCCTTGCCCCCTTGGCTCTGGGGTCCTTGGCCTTGTGTTGCCTGGATCCTGTGTGTTGGTGAAAGAACTGCTCCTCTCTCTGCATAAACTGTCACACTCACAGTGACATTTCTACCCTACCCCTGAGCTTGAAGGCCAGTGCTCCCTCTGCCTCCATGCCAGACACCACATCTCCCCTAATGCTAATAGGGAAGTCTAAATCTAACCAGGAACCTAGAAGCAGCTTACAGATGAACCATGGCCAGAAGCCCACGATTGAAGGCATAGCAGGCTGCAGGTCAGCTAAGGCTGCCAACAAACCTCCTGAGCAGGAAGAAAACACTTAGAACTGTCAAAGCACTTAAAGGTATGAAACTGCTTTCTGAGCTAGACTCCTTTTTCATTTCTTACTTCTTGGTTTACCTATGTTTTTTTTCAGGGGATGTATGCTGCAAAGAGTAGGTTTCTGAAAAAGATGCTCCTAACCTGAGCAGCATATTGAGTTTTTGAAGGATCAAGTCTGGAGAGTGACTGAAAGGGTTTACAACAGGATCAGGCTGTGCTGCTTTCAGCTCTGGTGCTGACTCCCTTTTCTCTTAAGTTTCACCAAGTCACTTAAACCCTTCTGCAGCTTCACTGCTGCACGACTTAAAACTTTTTTCAGATTGAGAGTCTTCTAAGACTGAAATTTCTAAGAATGAGGGACTACAAGACTCCAGAGGTGTTGTGGTAAAGGCAGCCATACTTGAAGTTAATGACTGCATGAGATCAAACATGTTACCGTCTTCCTCTTTTTCTATATTTTATTTAATCTGTGCATTTGAATTGCTTGTGGGAGAAATCTTGGCTCTGCTGATTTCTGAGTATTGTCAACCACAATAATACCATAATGTTACCCTTTGGGGATAGAAGTTATGAAGTTTTGTCCATACAGTCATTGTGTTAGTAATTTTTCCTTTTTCTACATGTCTTAACACAGGAGCAGAGGAAACATTTACACTTCTTTTTTAATAGGAAAAAGTGATGGCTAAACCATATTTTGGCAGGGGAAGTAGGGATAGGTGTATGAGCTAAGATTTCTTTTAGCTCTCTTTATATTGGCTAATTGTCAAGTTGACTTGTTTCCATTCATGGCTATGCACAGTACTGGAATTTATATGTATGTATATATTTATATATGTATGTAAACAAGGTGCACATATTTTTTTACAAACTTACTTTGTTGTCACTGTAGAAAATAAAAAAAAAAAACAAAAACCCAACAACTACAGCAGACTGTGTGTTGTGGCAGGTGGTTGGTTTGATTTTGTCACAGACAGCATTAGATTGTACCAGTGAGTGGCAGAACAGACTTATCAGCAGAATACTGCCTCAGGTCCCTGTGTATTTATTCTTCCTGATTCATTGTGTGGTGAGGGAACCGTAACAGCGCATCAAGATAAGTACTCAGTACACAGGAAAAAAGTAGCAGCTAAAATCCATTTTCCTGAAATTGTTCAGCTGCATCTCTTGAGATATTTTAGACTAAGCTGTATGTCTAGGTCTCCAAAATCTGGGTGGTTTGGGTATCATGCTGAGTCACAATGAGTTCAAGAGACTATATCCTTCTCTGTAGGAGGTGATAGTCTTGCAGAGAATGGAACAGGCTGTATTTTGGCCCAGATCAAAGGCTCTGGGAGAACCTGCTGCTCAGTTGCTGTCATGGGATGGCTAGTGGTTGGTGCCTTCTGCAGTGAGGAGGTCCCTCGGCAAGCCAGGCTCCTTTAGTCACCCTCCAACAGCTTTGACACTGCCTGCTGCCCAGCTATGGATACCAAAGCAAAGAAAACCAGAAGAATTACATAGATTTTATGGTCTCTTCTCTGACACTATTTTCCTGTACCAGACCGACAGTCAGTCTTATTTCAGATCTTAATTGCATTGACTGTACTATAGAAGCAAAAGCTGCAACAGGTATAACAAATACATTTCTGGATCAGAAGTCCTCAGGGGAGGATTTTTTGCAAACATAGCTGCCCTGGCTGCACAGGGATTGTTGGCATCCATTCATACTTTCAATATTTTGCATGCACAGTTATGGATCCTAGTATTTTGCCAAGTCTGCTAAAATCTGGAAGTTTAAATTTGGAAGACTAAAATGCTTCCTGAAAGGGAAGTCTGTACTGTGTAGACTGTGAGATTTGAAATTCAAATTCAGCTGTTGTTCTGGCCAAGGAAGTCCTCCAGCCAAAGCACTCCTGTAATACCAGGGAATAGATTGGAAAATAATCAGCATCATAGAAATCTTTACTTGTGAAAAGTACAGCTTTTCTGAGCTATTCAGAAATGTATTTTGTTGAGAGAAAGGGAACTTCTTTTTTTTTCTTTTTTTGCCTGTAAGCTGTTAGCAGAATTTTGTGATTTATACAGGGTGTTTCTTTTACCATCTGTTTCAAAGACCCTAACTGCTTGTGATTGGGTGTGTGAGGTTTGTCCTTGGTTAGGATGGCAGGTGATCACAGCTCATCACTGTCTGATGAGTGAAAAGGTAGAGATTGAAAGAACAACACTGGGACAGCTTTACTTGGTGCCATGGAAGGATTGATGTTTATGATGTTCACAATGAACATAAAGCTCTTTCTACATCATGAATGACGGTCCCTTAGTCTGAGCGGGGGTTGTCTGTCTGTCTAATACAGATGTTCTAATGGGTTTTTCAGGTTCTGTAGTGATGGTGCTGGCAAGGAACCCCACGAGGTGTACAGGGCCCCTCCAGGCGCCTTGCTGCTTCTGGACGGTCAAGCAGCTCCTCAAGGCACCTCCTTTCACCCGCAGTGAGCTGCAAGCTTGTATTCCCCACTGTCAGTTGTTGGATAATAATGTTGCCATTGAGATCCACATCTGCAGTTTCTGGGCTGGATAACAGATGTTGTGTCTAACGAAGAATTTTTCTTCCAGACCTAAATTCGGCTATGACTGTCCCAGACTCTCTCATTTGGCCCCCAGCAATTTGGATTACTGAGGGAAGATCCCCGCAGCTCTCTGCTCATTGCATTGGTATCTACACAGCCACAGGTATACTTGATTTTTGCTTTGACATCTTGTAGTAGGACAGCCTAGACTGGAAGTCCATGTTCTTGGTGGCCATCCCCAGCAAGAGGGGTCCTTTGGCATCCTGCACTGTGGGGCTGGCAGGCACAAGCTGTGCCATCAAGGCTTGCTCTTTTGCTTGGACTGGCTGAGGTGGTAGAAAAAAAAATGAAGGGACCTTTCTTATCTGCAGAATAATCTGTAAAGGCACACAAATATACATGCTCAATCAGCATTCAGAAGGTTTCATCAGTTAGCCTTGAAAGTTTTATGATTCTTTGGCTTGATTTTTACCCTTTCTTCTTTGTACATTGAACTACCCGCCTAATGCATCCTCTGCTTTTCTCTTGTGACTAGGAATAAGCCAAAGAATACATCTATCTAAAAGATGAGAAAGCAGGGGGAGGACAGATAAAAGAAAACCCCTATTTTAAGTGCAGTTTATTTCTGTCCCAGTGGAGGTGTGTGAGACTCCTGAGTGTAACTGAGAGCTCACAAGGTCTGGTTGCTACCAGTCTCTGAATTCAGAGGGTGCTGTGGGAAAGATTGCATCCATCCAGAGTGGTGTATCTCTGCTGATATGGCAACGGACTAGCTCTGGATCTTCCATGTAATAAATTACAAGTCAGTGCATTATAAACCTCTTTAATGTCTTTGCATATTAATTGCCCTTAAATTGTGAGAAGGATGGAAGGGAGGGACGAAATGAGATAATCCCATCTCTGTAGAGTATAAGAAATAATCGTACTGTTAGCTGGATGAAAGCCATTGCCAGCTCAACTGTAGCACATTATTTGCTGGAAGGCAAGAATGCTTCAGGCATTTCTGAGTTTGGAATAAATGCATTTCCCCTTCAATCAATACCTTGCATGGTACTTCATCATATGGTATGGCACTTCGGTGGGATGCTTAACTCAGTTTTAATGTGACTTAAGTGAAAGTTAGGTTTATGAATACCCTGCTAAGTCACACTGCACTAAAAATTGGAGTGTGTTGAGGAACAGACACAGATGATCATAGCAAGGCTCTGAGTGTTCCTCTGATGTTCCTTAGATTACATTGAATTTGGCTTGGCTTGTTGGAAAATTTTTGGCATCCATTTAACTGGGTTTCCTGTAACTTTTCTAAAAATTGTTTCAGCCTCAAAATCCTTGTTTTAGACTCCCCCACACCCCCCAAACATGTACTTTCCCCCCCTCTCTTATGGTATAATATTACCATACAACATCAAGATGTTAAAAAAAGTTACTGGAATATGAGCTACATTTCAAGTGACTTTATTTTTCTATGCAGTTCTTTATATTCAAGAGCTATCTAACAGACCAGACTTCTGTAAGCTCTTTTATTTTAAATATTTATTAATAGAATAAACTAAAGTCTACTAATGAAAGATAAACATATAATGTGTCCCACCTACACAAGCAGCACTACAAAAAAGATGCTCCTCTGTAATCAAATCCATTTGGACTAGAAAATAACATGCATCTAGATGAGTTGTTCATCCAGAAAGCATCCTGTCCTTCCTGTTTTGAAGAGCATTTCATACTTCCTCTAAGCAACTGAGCTATTATTCTTATTTTTAGTTGAGATGGAAAATTGTTTTCTCACAACAATCTGCAAGTTAAATGTCTTTGTCAGTAAGTTAGAATAGATGGTAGCATGTTTGGTAGATTTGTACTAATGCATTGGTACAAAGTAGACATGTGTGCTGTGTCCATAGCACTTCTGACACCAGTGTAAGGACACAACCATATTTTCAACCTCTTTCGCAAACAGCTATATCTTTGATTAGTCATTTAAAATGTGGGAGACTTTCCTGTATTCTTGTGTGTGCAAGAATGTGAAATTTCCTCTGATGAGTGAGACCAGATTTTGCATGATTCAGTTTGTCTGACCAGTTAGATGACTCCAGCTGAATTGCCAGTCCAGTAACTCCTGAAAGGAGAAGAGGCATCATCATCATCCAAGACCAAAATCCTGGCCTGTGTTCTGGAAACAACCCAACATTCTGGAGGAATGTGCCTGGAAGACTAATTATGATTACAAACCTTTGAAAGGAAATATTTGTGGCACGAGAGACAGGGCTGTGACTACTAGCAGTCATCATCCTCTGAAGGAGTGATCCACTCATTTACAAATCTAACTCAGTGGAAGCATTGCTTTTGAGGAGAATCCTCTGAAAACCAGACATCTAAATCTAAGTGGAAGCATAATTTCCATTTCCTGATCTTCTACAATAAACTCTAATCTAGTCCCACGTGTCCTCAGCAATTTTTATTTGGCAATGACATTTCCAGGAAACATGTATAGCTGCTTAGAGCACCACCTCTGTACTTGAACAAAATAGCTGAAATTCAGCACTCAAGCCTCTGATGATGAAGTATTTAATCCAAACCCATTTATCTCTCAGATATGAGCGCAGGATTTATAGCCCCTGTCTGTAATCTTGCAAAAGTTAATATTTGACAGTTATGGGTTTTCTTACTGTGAACATTTCTTGCAAGCTGAGGCTCAGATGGGAGGACATTTTTGAGGATTAACAAAGTCTTTCTAAACTTCATGCGAACAGCAGCAGTCAGACCAGTGTCACTGCTGAGCAATAGTGGATTATGGTCATGTATTTTGGGTTGTATTGTGTTTTCTTTTTAACTTTTTGCCTTTCTGAGGCTGGGACAGGACAGAACAGTTCCTGTGCCAGGCTCCACTGCTCCTAGTCTCAGCCCCAGTGAGACAGGAAGGCCTCTGGGATTACAGCCGATGCAGATGGCCGTGCTCCAAGGTGCACATTTCCTGCAAGAAAGCTCAGCTGGGAATGCTGAAAACCAGCTGGAAAACCAGGTCCTACACACGGCTTCTTCACTGGAGCCCGTGCTGCAAAAAAGAACTCAGAGGGAGTTCAGCATGTGAGCTGCTGATCCTGCAGGTTTTACCAAACCAGAGAGGGCACAAGGCGCTTTGTCAGGGACCTCATGCAAGGTTTATGTGTGAGCTGACTCCCTTGTCCCTGCAAATGAAAACAGGGTGTGAAGCAAGGGAGTAAGATTTCTGGCCAGAATGTACCTGAGGCATCTCTGCAAAAGCCCCTGGCTCTTGGTAAGGATGTGCCACCATTTGGGGAGTGCTGTGCTGGCTGCCCTTGGGTCAGAGTTGGGACTCCTGCGTGTGGCAGCACTGAAGCTCACAGCCTTCTCCCCTGGGAGCACCTGATGCTCCTGCATCCACATCCGGGCTTGTCTCCTCCTTTCTCCTCATCCCTCTGTGGAATGCTGTGGAAGCATTACCATCTCCCTCCTCCCTCCTCCCAGGGCTGTCACCTGCAGCAAGTGAAGGTGCTCCTGCATCCTCGGTAAGGCAGTGTCTCTCCCAAAAGCCTTTCTCACCTGCTTGTACACCTCTCTATGAAGTTAAAAAAATGATGGGGGAAAAATCCTTGTTTGTTTATTTGTTTGTTTGAAGCTCTTGTACATAGAGGAGTTCGTTCCCTTTTCTTCCCTTTATTAACAGGTCTCTGCTGTCATGGTTTGGATCTCCAGCTTAACACAGAGACATTCAGACCACACATGGAGGCTGGAGAGGAGATGATGACCCAGTAGAGCTGTACACCAGGTGCATCACCTCCCACATAATGCTTAGGCCACACAAATGCCCCTTACTGTGCCAAGCAGAAAAAGTCACTAACCACTGACTTAACAACCTCCTTGCTTACTTTCACTGGAGCTGTCTCCCTCCGAGTGTACCCCTTACTTGCTGCTGATGCACCCAGCAGTGCTTCTTCCCCTTCTGCTCTCTCAAACCATGCTTGATGTTCCCAAAAAAGCAAATTTAGGGCTGTACTGCCATGAACTGTGGTGCAGAGATGGGCAAGTTCTGGAGGTGGTGGGTTTGCTAGACTTGTAGCCTCCCCAGAGCCCAAGAGGTGTTTAGAGACTGGACTTTAGAGGAAGGGGATTTCCCCTTTCATTGCCTGGTCCCACCAGGCTGTCTATGATGTGGATCCATTAACCATTGCTGTTTAGCTTGACACGCAGAAGGCGGCTGGTGCCCTGTTTAACAGCCCAGCGGTGAATGCATGTAACTGTGTCAGGCTTCCTTGCTCTGCTTGCTCTCAGGGAGAGCTTTCCCTCCAGCTCTTGAGGCACTACAGCTGTACCACTTAAATCTCCTGCAAGACCTTTATTTCTGTCTTCCCCAATACAAGAGAAAGCTGCAGATGTTGAAAACAATGCGAAATATGACCCGTCAGGTTTAAGCTATAAAATAGTTCAACCTCTGTGATGTGCTGCTCTAATTCCATAGCTGTTCATTGTTTGAAATTAATTCTTACTTCAATTCAAAAATTAAAAACAATAAGACAGAAATGAATAAGCCATGTTGATTCACATGCAAGGAGATGTCTAAGTTTTTCTTCAAACCCGTTGATCATGGATATGAGAGAGACACGAACATCACCTCAGCTTTTTCAGTTTTCCTAAATTCGACCTGGTTTAGTGACTGTCAGTTTTGTCTGACCCAGAACACCACCATAAAATCTGCGATTCTCCAATAGGTTTATGGACTATAGGAGATATAGGAGCTATATAGCAGTTATTCCAGACTCTCCTCTGTTACAGACTGACAGCAGGCTCAAAAGAGTGCAGCAATAACTTCATATGGGAGCAGCCCGTGGGTTTTGCTGTGCTGTGACACAGCATAGCAGTGTGGTCCCCATCTCCCCTCCACTGCTTTCCCTTCTGGGTGCAGATGTGACAATTTGAGCATTAGTTATTCATTCATAATTGTAGCATAAACCAGCAGTAAGATCAGAGAGAATCAGTGATGCCTTCTCAGTCTAGTGCATGGTCATTGAATCTTGTTTTTGAAGGCTCCTGTACTGTACCTCTCTGCTGTGATGGTTAGCAGGAACATAAGTCTCTGATAGCACTGAAAGGGAGAGAAAATCTTTCTTAGGTCACCGGAAGTAATGGATTAGGTTGTGAAACCTTTTAATTTTAAACAGAATGATTTGGTCAAGGTGGGCTGTTTGCATGCACTCAGGACATTTCTGTACCTTTTAGAATTTGTGGTTAAAATATTCCCCTTAGACTACCTTTTCCACTCATCTAGCTTACACAAATATTTGACTTGAACTGATACTGCTATTAATCTGTTTAGAATGTTGCTATACTGTTTACACAGAGAGGAAAGCTGTAATCCTGCTTGTCCAAATAGTTTTAAGCAAGGGCAATGCTGCTTTTTAGCACCTGGCATAAATATTTGGAAAAATTTATAAATCCCAGATAACCTCGCCTCTCTCAGATGTAATTACTGCTTCCTAAAACCTATTCCCTAAAGGTCCTCTCTTTTGTCGTTGTTGTTGTTGTTGCATTTAAGAAGAGCTTGATTTTTCTCTCTGTGAATTTTATTTGCGCATCTTTCATGAGCCTACCAATGCTGTGACTTTATGAATTAAAATATTTCTCTACCTGTATTTGTACAGATAACATAATCTGGCAGAATGCAGCAAAATCACTTAAAAGTGCCTGTGAGTTAAAACATGCCAACTTGAACAGATCATTTCAGAACAATGAAGTAAGCTGTCTCAAGTTCTGTATGTCCTGCTTTTCTTCTTACATACATTTGAATTGCATTATTATTCCCTTGAAGGTTTTTTATACTGTGAAATATTGCCTTTAAATAATAAAAATCTCAGTGCCACTGCAGTAAGGTGGACCTTGGTTTTGAGACTGTCTTTTCTTTAGCTGAGGTGTATCTGAAACAGGTTTGTTTTTCCCTAAGATTTTGTCCATTACCAATGCTTTTTGGAGTTTCTGTTAGGAAAATCATATATTTTTTTCATGGAAGGGAAAAAATCCCCTTCCGTATTCTTGAAGAAGTTTATGGTTGTTATTTTTGACTGCGAGCCAAAAAAAAAAAGATCAGCCAGAATATTTTTATGTGATTATCATCATTATACTGATATTCCAAGAGTGAATCACATGTGCTACAGTCTAAGCAATCTCCCCACAGAGAAAGGGGGAGCTCAGTGCCTTAAGGGCAGGAGTATGTTTTGTGCATTGAGTTTTCTATACAAACTATTGATAAGTGCTGTGAGACAAAAATATCTTTATGAAGTGTTTTCCTGGCTTCATTTAAAGTTTCTGTGATCTGTCCTTTTTTTTTTTTTTTTTTTTTTTTTTTTTTTAAAGCAAGCAAGCAAGCAAACATTGCTTTTGCATGAGAGCTTCTTTGAATTTGAGAGATCAGTTTCAGTGTGCTCGACCTCTTGTACTACTTGCTCAGCTTTTCAGAAAACATTAGCTTCCTGGTTCTAAAAATCTGTGTCTGTTGAATCACACTAATAAAAATGCAAATTGACAAAGACTAAAACTGATCATGGGAGTTAAAGTGCATTATAAATAATGATCCTTTCAACAAGTACAAACTCACTGCAGAAAAAAATTATCCAAATTTTGAAATGAAAAATCCAATTTAAAAATATGGGAAGAATTTGGAATTTCTTTGAATAATTTCTGACTGCTTCTTGCCTTGGGGACAGCAACATGGGGAAATGAAAGGAGCTGACCCAGAGGAGATCTGGGGATGATGGGATTTGCCTGTCAGGGCATTTGTGGGCACTGAAGGGGAAGAGAAGGCAGTTCAGTGATGGAGGAGAAGGAGTTCGGAAAAAGCTCTGGGTGAGGAAGCCATGGATGCTCCAAAGAGAGCACACTGTAGACAAGGCAAGCTAAGGACCAGGAAAGGTTCAAATATATTTAGGTATCGGTTATCAAGATTGGAAATACAAACCAGGTTATTTGTATGGCTGTGAAGTTAGATCAGATCTTTTTTTATAGCAATGTGCACAAATACCACCTGGAAATTCCAATCTGTTTTCCCCAGGCTCCATGGATCTGGTGAAATTCTGTGAATTGTCCCAACTGCCATGTGTGCAGGAAATGAGTAGTCATACAGATAAGGAAGTGATGAAGGGGTACATATTTCCTAAAGAAGTCAGAGGAGGAAGAGATGACAAAATTTGAGAGGCACTTTGAAAGGAACTGTGCCATGCTTACATTCTGCACAGTGTCACGTATTACTTCTTTTTAGCTCACAGCAATCTGATCTCTTTCCAGTCAGCTTTCTCATATGCAGAAAATCTACTAAGTTGCATTTAATTACAACCCAAAGATTAAAAAATGATTTGTTCCTCTTGAACTGGTGCTCTGTAAATGTTCAAAGTGCCTGTAACCCATACTGTGTATTGCAGAGCAGAGCAATTGCATCCCATGTCCAGGAAGCTTGCCAGAACCCTCTTCTCTGCATTGTCTCTGAGCCAGAAAATCTAAACATGTTTTGCAGTTTGTCAAACTTCCCAAAGCACTGCTATGTATTTTGGGCTATGGTGAGACTCTGTTTATACCTCCCTCAACCATGAGCGTGAGAGCATGGAAAGAAAAGAATAATGGGAAGGAAGAACAGAAGTAAGATGTTGGAAGCTGCAAGCACTGGTATACAGACTGTCTGATTTCAGAGTTGGGGGTCCATCCTCAGCCTTTGCACATAGGCAGCCAAATGCTTGAAAAAGCTGACAGTAGTTGAGCTGGGTGTAGTTCTTTGGTCATACCTCCTTGGAGGCAGGTAGACGGAAGGAGGAAGAGAGAGAGGAAGAAGAGGTGGTAGATGTAAACAATGAATCTGTATTCAATGGCATGGAGAAATATTGTGAATTTGTGTAGGTGTTAACAAACTGTGTTAGGAGAATGGAAATACAAATACAGATGTCTGACAGATAATGTACTTAATTTGACATAAAAATTATTACATATTTTCTTCCCATGTGTCCTCTAATTCTGTTAAAATAAAATATTGCAGTTTTGGTGCAAGTTTTATGAGTTGAACAAAGCAAGATGGACAATTTTTTTCTTTTTGATGAGTACTTGATTCATTAAAATACTTGAAAAATATTCATCAGGTTTATTTTGAAGATGTTAAAAATCTCATCCCAAACCTACCTGGGTATTTCATATTGTTACTATTTACATCCTTCTGCAAAATCCCCACAAAAACAAACACCAAGACCAGATGCTTTCAGCATTTTGAAATGCTAGACCCTTATGAAAGTGTCTGAAAGACACAGACATTCATCTGTAAAAGCTGAAGTTTGGAAGTGTTGTTGTGTGGCTCTCCATGCCTACCTGCAGCAGAGCAATCCTTCATAACAGAGCACAAGACAGGACTCCCCAGGGCTGATGCGCACCTCTGTACTGAACCTTGACGCCAAACACAGTCACAGAGGAAGGGGAAAAGGGAAGGAGCTGTTGAGTTAGATCTACTTTAATGTTATCAGGAGAGGAAAGCAAGAAAATCCTCAGAGGATCAGATCCTGGACAGTTCTGCCAGCCTCTCCCACAACACAGAACTTCCTACTGACCTAGGAAGGTCAGGAAGGAAGTCACCATCTGATCTGCTTTTTACTGTCATCCTAGTTTTCCCCATGCTTTTTGTCTTATCCTTCCTAGGAGCGCACTTTAGGTACCACTGGCCTGAGACCTGTGTGAGAGGACTAGGGAAACCAACAAGTCAAGGGAGGTAATTCTCCCCCTCTACTCTGTGTTTGTGAGACCCCATCTGGGGCAGAGCATCCAAATCTGGGGCCTCCAGCACAAGGAAGGCATTGACCTGCTGTTGGAAAGAGTCCAGAAGAGGGCCACTAAGTTGAGCACAGGGCTGGAGCATCACCTCCATGAAGACAGGCTGAGACAATCAGAGCTTTTCAACCAGGAGAGGAGAAGGCTCCAGTGAGACCATAAAGCACCTTCTAGTAGTTTGGAGGGATTGCAACTAGGCTGTAAAGGAGCTTTTCACAAAACCATGGTATAACAAAGGGAAATGCCCTTAAGCCGACAGAGGGTAGGTTAGAATAGATATTGGAAATAAATTCTTTACTGTGAGGGTGGTGAGACACTGGAACAGGTTGCCCAGAGAGGTTGTGGACTCCCTATCCATGGAGGTCTTCAAGACCATGCTGAATCTCTGAGTAACTTGGTCTAGTGAACCCACAGCAGGGGGTTTGGAACTAGATGATCTTTAAGGTTCCTTCCAACCCAAACTGTTTTATGATTCTATGATTAAATGGTAGTCAGAAGAAACTTTTCAGGGACACGTAGATCAGGGCATGAACAATGTAGTGCTTCCTCTGGCATAATCTCCAGGCCATCAGCAGTGTTATCAATGTTGACTCATGATAAATGTGATTCAGGGTTCACCATTCTACAAGAAGTACACATAGCATAGAGCCTTCCCCACAAATATTTCTGAGGTCACAGGACTACCTTTTTTTATGAAAACCATTTCTCCAAATGATTATATGCAGCCCGAAATATAGTATTGTGCCTGCCTAGTATTGTGGTGGCTGAGATGGGCTGTCCCCTGTGGCCCTGTCTGGCTGCATTGGCTGGTGAGGAGAGAAGGGGCAGGAATTTATCTCTGCTTCATCTCCTGCCCCTAAGCAGACTTCTGCAAACAGGATGCAGAAGAAAATTTGTGCTTGAAAGAGGTAAGTCCGTGGTGGAGTGTTTCATGGCAGGAAAGGTTTTGGAAAATGAACAGCCTAAACCTTATGTGCTGCAGAGTAATCCAGGCACTTCTACAATTGCTGAAGAGGTTTTCTTCTGCATCTAAAATGGCTGTACTTCCAGGACAGGCTCTGAGTTTCATGGCCCCAGATGGAACAGAAAATGGTTGGGTTTGGATTCAGCTCACCATAAAGAGAGACAGAAACACTGTGCTGTGTTGTCAACTGTTTTCATGAACAAGCAAGGGAATGCACTGGATGATATGCTCTGTGGTTATCTGTTAATTAAACATGTTGTCCCAAATTTATGTAACAAAATCCATGACAGGGACTACAGAAAAAACTCACTACAGCCTCTACAATATGATTCTCCTACTGGAAATCATAAAAGAATGTCTTGTTTCTTACTCCCTATTAACACATCCATTTCTGGACAGATTTTTAGTCTTGCATTAAACCAAAATGCAACAATTTCCCAAAAGAAGGGAGGATGACAGGAAGACTGAATGGCTGGGGACTGGGGGAATGGATGTATGCTGTGGAACTGGAGTCTTTCCAGATCTCCTGAGCTATTTCTGCTTTTGCAACACTGGTTAGTTTGCAGAGCATTTTCTCTGTAATTTAAACCTCTCTGTTTCCATGGATGGCTCATTTTAGGAAATAATGCTCTGGATAGGTGGAAATCTGTGCTATGTACCTAGGGTAGAATTTTTTTTTTTATTTTCAGAAAAAAAAGAAAAAATAAGGAAGAAAAAAAAGATGAGATTTTCTATACTGAGTAGTTAAATAGTCTGCCTGAGTTGAAAACAAATCTAGTATTGTTGTTAAAATCTAGTCTCACACGAAGTAAATCTGAAAAGATTTATGTCGAGCCACCAAAGGAAGAGTATAACAATCCCTACTGAAAACATTAAAGATTGTGACGTTCAGTGAAACTCCACAAAATGAAAATACGCAACAGATAAGGAAACAAACAATTCCAAGCACTGTAAGGACATTGTAAAGAAAATGTATTCTTGTACCACATTTTTCTGGGAATAGGTTTCCTACAGGACACATGCAACTTGCAGCTCAGATCTAAGAAGAGAAAACAGAGCATCTTCCAGCCTTGTTGTAGTGGTGGTGTAAGAATCAGCTGGGTAACCTCTTAGCATTGAAAACACTGATCAGCAGTGAGAAAGATTGATATTTAATCAAACTATTAGCACAAGAGAGAGATGATTTTATGATCTCTCTCTGGGATTAATATTTTTGCAAAGTTGTCAAGCTCCATAAATGGCCTAGAAAAGCTAGTGTATTGAAATTTTCATAGCTATATAAATTTACAATGTTTATATTGACAAAAATTTTCTAACACATTCCTGATTTCTGATGAAAAAGAGTAGATGAAGTTTTCCCTTCCACAGAAACAAAGCAATTGTCTGCATGATAAAACAATTCCAAATGCTCAGCCTCGTTGGCACAAACAAACTAGTCATCTGCAACTGATCTGAAGTCAGTTTGTAAGGAAATTGGTCCATAATGGCTGGTCAATGACCTTGCAGATGATATCATACATCATAGTACAAGTAGGAGAAGTGGTGAGAACACTGAAACAGAGGTAAGAAAAACTTATCTAATGAGACACTGTGTCTTGAAGCCACAGAGCCTCCTGCTTCCTGGGATGGCATAGAATTCTAACTTCCTTTCAGTGGAGTAAGTTTGATGAATTTCCATTTCTCAGTGTGGATTTTGTTGGTGGTGTTTTCATTTTCACATTGCAAGCAGGACTCCTTTCTAACCCCTTGCTGACCCTTTTTATACTTTCCTTTCCTGTTTAAGATCTCAGCTTCCTTTATTTTCCTGAGCACTTTCAAATATTTACCACTAGGTGCACAGCCAGATGTGCAGCACCTGTGCTCATCCTCTGAAGATAGATTTCCAACAGATTTGCTCATCTTGTGTTCTTATCCATCACAGCTAGAATATACTTAGCTCTTAAGGGATGGTAGAGGTATAAAAGGCACTGTAGGGTATTTTTGTGATTTGCTAGGACCAGCAAAAGCTACTGTTATTTTGAAAAAAAAAATGGTTTATCATTCATCTTTCAGACTATGGAAGTAGAAAGCAGTCTTCATCATCAGAGGAGCTACATGTTTTTTCTACATAGAAACTTAATAGACATTTCCTTGTTTAGTAACTAAACCTATAGTAAGAATATATGGCAACATTCCTGAAGAACATGACATGCATGAGAATGAGAAACCTCTCTTTTATAAAGACTTGGGCAATAGTAAATGCTAATGTTTTGAATTGTCCTAATGTTTTAATGTTCTAATGTTTTCAGTTGTTCTAAATTCATGGAGATTTGATGTAGACTTCTTTTTTGTTGTTGTTTGATTTCTGTGTATAGTTTTATGACTTCAAAGGTTGTCAGTTTGTACATGTATCAGTAGATGGTGTCAAAGGTAAAAATATTCCCCTTACCTCAACCCCACAGGGGGCTGTTTTTCTAAGCATAAATTTGTTAGGTGGCAGCTAGCCATTCTGAGGGAAGGGGAGGACTCTTTAGCTAGGAGCCCCACAACATCCTAGTAGTTGCTGCCAGTTAGGTACTATCCCCACAGTTCATCCCTGGGCTTGACATGCGTGAAAACAACGAGTGTGACACTCATGGCTGGAGAAAAATTGGCCTTGTCTTATGAAACTGTATTTGTCTTTGAAACCCTGATCCAGACACTGTGATTATGCCAGAAAATAAAATCTTCCATTTTCTTGCCAACATTCCTGGCTGTCAGATACTTTAGAGAGCAGGAGCCTGGAGCCTCATTATCTATGTGCTTTATAACTCCCCTATGGTTTGAGGTGCACTGAAGGGGTTCACAGCTTTTTACTTCACACCTCAGCTGTCTATTATTTTATTTGCTCCCCTGTATGTGTACTCTCCAGATGTGCACTCCCTCACTGAGAGTAGTATTACTTACAGTGCCTTCATTGCTTTGAATTGACAGTTCAATTGCACGGATTCTTTATGGAGGATGGTGGGAATCTTTGGTCCAGGTTCTTCATTCACAGGTGATGTGGAGAAGGAAGCAGGAAAGCATCTCTCTGCAGGTGTTTAGCTCTCCTGCTCATTTTAGACACCTCTCGTGGGGCCGGAGCTGGGTGCTGGGCAGGATCCTCACTCTGACCCCATGAGGATGTCAGAATGTCTTTGCTTATTACTTGGGTGTGAGTCACTTCATTTCCAGTCAAAACTGCCTAGCTCATGTAAGAGCTCACTTACTTCTTTCTGGTATGTCATCTTGGCATGCTGGAATGCTACCACCAACACGGCTGTGTCTCCACAGGACCTTCAGAAGGAGGTCAGGGACATCCAGCCTGAACAGGGTGTTGAGTTTCCCTGCTGAACACAACAAGGTTGTGGTTTGACTAGGTATTCAAACTTCTATTTTTGGTTCCATTTTTGTCAGCAGGAGCATTATTTTTGCTGATAACCTCTCATCTGGGCAGGATCTCAGTGTAACTCTCCCCAGGCTGATTGATGACTTCCTGGAGCTGGTGTTGCAAAGCCGTCTGCTGAACAGTGTTTCCTCCAGAGGCTCCGCCAGCACTGCTTGGGCTGTAAACGGATTGTGGACACAGGCAGCTCGGGAGCTGCAGTATGCTAACATTTTATGGCTGCTTTTTCCTTCTCATTATGTCTAATACTAGTCATCCAGGTGCTGTGGGCTTTCCCTCCCCCAGTTGTCTTGGTTGCATGAACTTGTTAGGAACTGTTTATCTGACACTTACATTACCAGGATAAAAAATTGCTACATTTAGGGGTTTTTTCGTATTTCAATGTAGCTGTACCCCTCCAGAGGCATTAACAACTGTACTGCTGCAAGAATATTTATTTCCATCTTTAATTTGGATGTTTTCCATCCAGCATCTGCTCTTTACTTTTAGAGTCATAGTAAAACTTGAAGTTCACATATGTGATAAAGATCTGTAGGAACGGATCTAATCAAGATTTCTTCTAGAACAAACTATGGAGATCATGCTGACCTTCCCAACCAGTCATCCAGAAAATATGTCTACGGATTCAAGTAATTTATTAGTCTTGGCTTTTATTTTATTATTTTGTATATTGCTCACCATGAAATTTTCTCTTGCTAAACATGAGATCCTGCTGGGGATTTTGGTAGCTCTGCTCTACTTCTGTTCTTGTATGATTGAAATATGCTGTTGTTTTTCTTCTGTAAATGTGAATCTCTTTCAGTTGACAGAGGATTTTTTAGCACACAGATTGCTGCATCCAACAGCTTGATCTTGGATTCCATGCTCTTATTCATTCCAGCTTGTTAATGTTATCTGCTGGTTTTTAGAGAAACAATTTTAGCTTTTATTTCCTGTCAGATCGACTTCCAGACCCATTTACCGCCTCCATCAAAAGTCTCTGAGATGCTACTGTCTAAGTGTCTTGAGCTATAGCATAAATAGATCTAGCAATTTGTTTATAAACATGCCTTTTTGCACAGATCACAGTGAAAGAAAAGCTATAGAGGCATTTTGAAAAAAACAGCCCCACTTAGACCAATACATGTTTATTCAAGAGCCTGGGCTCCTTCTGGAGTGTATGATAAACAAATACCTGATTGAATTAGATTTACTGCTCAAGAATCTCCCATGTACTGTGAAAGGATGTCACAAATAGGAACAGAAAGTCCCATCTTGTGTGGTGTTTGTTTGAGCAACACCACTTGGAGAAAGGAGGCTTATTGCTCCCCAAATCTCATCATCCCTGTAGGGCTGGAAAGAGGGTGCTGTGGAGGGGGTTGTGTTGTTGCCCTCTCTGCACCATGGTCTCGGGGTCAGCAGGGAGCCTGACCCCAGCCAGTGACTCCCACGGCAGAGGGGGATGGGTGTGTGTCTGTGTGTGTGTCTGTGTGTCTGTGTGTGTGCAAGGACCCCCAGGCAAAGTTCCCACCTCCCCGTGTAGAGGGCATGTATTTCATCATGGCCTTAGATTGATTCCAGATGAGCAGAGGCAACTACAGAGGAAAGACTGTTTGCAAAGGGGGTGATGCCAGAAAAGGACTTTTTGCTTGGGTAGCCTTGCTGCAGGCATGCTGAGCCCAGTTTCCCCCTGGAATCAGAGGAGAAGAGATGTTAGCTGGTGAGCCACTCTCTGCAAAGCTCTATCCCAGAGTTGTCCTCTGCTCTGCAGCAGCTCACCCAAAAAACCATCTCTGGATCAACATTCCTCCCTCCCTAAAAAGCAGACAGAGAAGATGGACACCTTGGTGGCATGGGCTCTGAACCATGCCCATGCCATCTGCTGGGCTGCCATCTGCTGACAGTTATGCCTTTAAAGAAAACTAATTTAAAGAAGTGCTGTTGAATAGATTTTCAGGGGTACCCCAATAGTCATTCATTTGGTGTGATAATGATGAGGAAAGAATTGCCCATGGCAGCAGTCAGTAGAGGCAGGACCATTCAGATGTGGGATGAGGCGTGGCTTCGTGAGAGGTGGTGCACCCAGAGAGTGGGCTCTGGAGGCTCAGGGGGTCACAAGCTGCCTGTGAGTCAGTAGAGTGGCATTGATACAGGAAAAGCAAATGTCCACTGCCTTTATAAACAGGCACATAGTCTGCAAGAAATGTGAAGTAATCCTACTGTCCTGCTCCACATGAATAGTGCCCCAGCTGCAGTGTGCATTTCCAGAGGGTCTGGAGAAAGTGGAGTTAGTCCAGAGGGCAGTAGTGGGAGAGGTCGTGTTTCTGAGGCCTCTGATCACTGAAGGGAGGATGCAAGAATTAAACTTACTGTTGTACTAAAAAGGGCAGTGGGTACAGGAGCAGGCTGCAGTCAAAGAATGCATAAATGTTACTGGGGCTACTCTGTTCTCCTTGGCATTTGTAGAAAGGATATAAATGAATTTCTTTAATTTCAGCCAATAAAATTCAGGTTAAGTTCTGGGAAAAACTTTCTCATTGGGGAGGAGGGAAATATCTCCTGGTTATAAATTCTGTGACAAGGCTGCAAAGTCACTGGCTGAGTGCCAGCCTTGGTGTCCAGCTTGGGGAGACAGGGAAGCAGCAGGGAGCCTGACCACTCTTCCCTGACCTCCCCTTCCCCAGGGCCGGGGATGCTTGCCAGGCACTTCCCTGGCCCACCTCTGACAGCCCTACTGACTGCACCAAGCCCCTGACAGAAAGCAGCCACTCAACTTCTATCAGTACTGATCTCAGCTTTTCAGCACAGATTGTGTTCTTCTGAAGGAGTGATGTATTACATTTTATCTAAAAAAGAAACTTCTAATAATTTCTTTGCAGATTTATTCTTGGGCAATGCTGGACATTACAAAGGTTCAAAATAAATTAATTTCAGTATTGCAGCTCCAGATTGTTTCTTTTTCCCCTTTGAGGTGTAATATGCCTGGCATTTCAATGATTTCCAGTTAATGACCCAATATTTGCTCAATGTGTTTTGGTTTTTGTTCAGAAACACAAAAATGTTAAAATGTGTCATTTAAAGGAATTTTGCAGAAGCATAAACTGTGTTCATCTACTTTAGAGCTTGGGAAGTTAAGAGCTTCCATATGTCAGGATGCAGCCCTGGGTCAGAATATAACTTGTGCATTCACAGCACGTAGAAATGGTAAAGCATTGGAGTCAGTGTCTGGGAGAATTCACCATCTTTTTCAGATGAAATAGTCAAAACCTGAAAATACTCCTGGCAAAGCTTTAATAAGCACGATGGTTTCAGGTTAGACCTGCTGCAAGTGCCAGAAGGCTATGAATTTCATTCATTTTTTCTTGAGGATCCTGGAAAGAGCATCAGCACAAAACATTTTCCTTTTATCTTTTTTTTTTTCAACTGCATTTGATAGTTACAGTTTCCGTTTAGACCAACTCTGGCGTTGGATAGCTCATAATGGGAATTCCATGGCTTTGGAGAAAAAACGTTTTACATGGAAATTTTAGATACCCCCGTGAAGTAAAGTTGAAGAACAGCTGCAGCAGCTTTTCATATCGAAATGAATAGGATTTTATTAAATAACAGTCCCCACAAGTTCAATATTGGGAAATGGGGCTCTAAGGTGTTCATCAGAATAAAGCACAGGCTGCTGCCTGCACCTCCCAGCAAACTGGGGACACAGGGCAATGGCAGAAATCTTGCATCAGTTTGCCAAAGCTCCCTCTGAGGAATTTCTCTTCCCAACAGTGGGAGCCACTTTATTTTCTGATATCCTCAATCAGAGCAGCACTTCCAAGCACAGATTCTGGGCTATATTTCAGAAGGAACTGGTTTGCCACTCAGAGATGTGTTTTTCTAGAAAGCATGTTTTCACACAAACATTTTTTGATAAATATATTTTCAAGGTTGCTGGTTTAAGGGTTTGCTTACTTTGTAAAAGTATGTTATTTGTGTGTATGTATTTTTTCTTTTGGAAAAAAGTGAATGTTTATCTCATATTTGGAAGTGCTGTTTGTTTATTCATCTGTCCAAAGGCTAAAGCATAAATATTTTGGCTGTAAAGGTGCCACCAACATTCATGGAAATTTATCTTTGGATACCTGAGATCTGTGTTTCCCTGGAAAAGATGATCTCCAGCATATCTTTGGTTCATGTGGTGAACTGCAAGTGCATGATTGCCCTGAGGAATTACCTCTTCTTCACAAAGAAAAGAAAACACTCTCTTGTGTGAGGAGTGTGACTTTCCTCCAAAACCTAAATTATGTGCAAGAATGACAGCATCCCTCTTCTAACTCAGTTTAGATTAAAAATGCTTCTTATTTCTTCAACTGCAAAAACTTTGGCCATTTTAGGTGAAAAATTTTCAGGAGCAGAAAGAATGAATAATCTTTTACTGTTGAGTTCTGAAATAAATTTTTGAACCACATTTAATAAATATTTTATTTAGCTGCTTCTGCTTCTTTGGTGTCAGTCCAGAGCAGATGCTCACAAGTTTGTTTCTTACTGTCTTTTTAAAGCACCATTCAGGAGTCTTTTTTGTATCACTTTTTGTCCCTCAGATTGAGTAGTCATATCACAGTGACATAGAAGATTCTCAGATAATTTATACCCAAATATGCCTTTGTTTGATTTATAAAATTTCAGTTTCTATTGAATTCCAATAGGATGATGAATTTTGGATGCAAATAGCTATTTCTTGTTAGGCAGCCAGGACCTTGTTTTGGGCTGCAGAGTAAAAATAATGCAATGAGATTAATTGGTCTAAATTATTAAGTGATTTTCCCTTTTTTTAAAACTTTACTTTGGATCTCTGGATCTGAGTTGTTCTGGATTATGGGTATTCCTTTTTTTTTAATAATCATTTCGGAGCTACTCTTTGGGAGAAAAGGTTGTTTTCGTTTGGTTCACAGATCTGTTATCTTTTGGATATCAGGACTTCTGGGAAAATCAAGCTCTCATTTAGTTCATTAACATCCTGTTACCATCCCTGGAGCTCCCCAGACCCTCTTCTGTGTTGCTGCCTCCAGCTTGGCAGCCAGTGATGGGCTCTACCAGGGTACACCAAGCCTGTTTTCTTTGGGAAACCAGGCACCTCTCAAGGTATCTTGTGCCAACAACCACGAAATAGCAATAAGTAATGAGCAGATGTGATGGGGTGACACAGGCATCACTTCCAAGGAACCCCATCAGGGAGCAATGGGGTGGTCCTAAATCATAACACCAGGATATTTCTGCAGTGTTGTACAAAAGTTTAAGCTTCACTCAAATACTTTCTTACCTAGAGTTTTTTTGCATTTTAAAAAAAAATCTTATTTTTTTCTTTTTTTAACCTCTTTGTAAAATGTTGTTTTCCTGAAAAATGCCTGAAGAGCTCCACTAAAAGACTATGGCTACAAGTCAGAAGACTTGCATTGCTCCTGACCTTGCCTGGCAGGCTCAGCTTGCTTAGGAACCTGTCACCAGAACACAGAAGGCTTTTTTCTGAGTTTCAGACCCATTCCTTTCTTTTCACTGTTGTTCATCTCCAGCACTGAGTGCATAGGAAGGGAGATAAATCACTGCAATTTCTTGCATTTCATACTTAAATAAATGTATCATTGATGCTGTATGTACTTCCATTCCATGAAAAGGCAATTGCTGCTCAAACTGAGAGCAGGTCAAAAGTGCACAGAAGCCATCTCAGCGTTAAAAACAAAATAAATAAATAAATAGCAGAATCTGTTGACTCTGGTGTGGAGAAATGCACATCTGAACTCCCTGTTGTATGCATGAGGTGTTTCCTCACTTACCAGACAGAAAATTTTGGAAGAACTTCCTGTGGTGACGCATCTCACATCAGCGCTCAGCAGATAATAACAGGGAACAAGGATGTGACTTGGGATTAGCACTGTGCATGCAGGGTCCTGTTTGGGACTTGCTGCACCAGTGATGCTGCAAAAATGTAAGAAGCCCAGAGCAAGCACCACCAAAATGTGTAAACATCAGTGAGAAGAAAAGTAAAAAAAATTGAAGGAAAGAAATCCTTTTTTATTTCTTACTCTTTTGCTTCAGGGTATCTGTCACACAGCAAGCAGAGCAGAAAGAAATCAGCAAGCAAGTGGAAGGTGCCTTAGATGGGTAGATACGAGTGGCACAGCAAGCACAAGGAGGGAAAGAATTTTAATGTCTGTGGTGCCAGGGTTAATCCTCCAAGTCATGGCCTTGTGGATAAGCAGCCCAAACCTGCTGTGGAGAGCAGGCACCACCTGTGGCTGTGGGGAGGTCAGGGTTCTCCGCAGCCACCTCCAGTCCCTGTTTTGAAGGATGGGTACAAGTCAGTGTGCTCAGTAAAGCACTAAGCAGGTGGGAGATGGAGTCTGTAAGGAGCCCCTAACTGCTGGAAATGGGCTGACTCAGAAAATAATGAAAGATAAGAACAAGAGACAGCAAGAATAGGAGCCTGGTAAATAATCTGGACTATTCCTGTGAAGGAAAGCAGTGAAAGGCTCACTGCCTACAACAGGAAGGGAGACATTCTTTACCGTGGTGGTGGTTAGGTTATGTAGCAGGTCTTTTCCATCTCTGATTTCTGAGATCATATATAACATGCCAGGCATGTTACCTATAATTAAGCATACCATCAGGCACCATTTACCCAGGGGTGTGCCTTGGCTCCTCTGCTCTTTCCAAAGTTATGCAATTACCTCCATTAGGCATAACTCCCTGAGCACAAGCATCCATGACTCATGGAGGGCTGTCTACCTGTCCAGCTGCTCACAGACTCAATTAAACATTGTCATGAGCAAAACACAGTGTCCATTTGTACTGCAGCGTGCCATGGCAGCCTGGTGCATGAAGTTACCTTGTAAAGGTGCCAGGTCAGGACCATGAGGGGAATGGGGTGGCACTCCCCTGCATGTGCACATGGGAAGCTAGATATTGCTCCAGCACTGTACTGACAACATCAGGCTTAATACAAATATTGCTCTACTAAAAAAAAAAAAAAAAAATTAAAAAAAAAAACCCAAAACCCAAAAAAAAAAAAAATAGAGTGGAAGTGATGATGTATGTTAAATACTGTCCTTTATAAAGGTCTGATCTCTCCTTGCTTTGATTTCAGTGCTGGTCTTTATCAGTGTCATTTTTAAGGCACTCTCGGACCGCTGAGTAGCAGCGATCCCCAGCGCGATGTAGCGGATGGTGTTAAGACTCCAGCCTAATACTTGAGACGCCTTGGTTTTATTCCCTTCTTTGATGGCCTAATCCCAGATTCATCCCAGCTAAATTTAGGAACTGCCTGAAGAAGGAGCTTTGCTTCCTTTCCAGAGGAGCCAGGGATGATTCTGGGCTGTGGTCTCTCTATGCCTTGTATTTCTCCGAAGCTGGGGAGGGGGTTGAGGACATTGGGGAAAGGCTGGGAAAATATAAAGAGACTGGAAAAGAAGAGGGACTACTACCAAGCACTGAAGTGAAGGACTAACTCTCAGGTAAAAGCGATCAATTTTCACAACTGAAGTAGGAGAAATGGTCTTTATTTCAAAAAAAACGGTGAGGAGGTGGAATATGTGGAGCATAGTGAGGCATGTTGGTGAGACAGTAATGGGGAGAAGGACAGGGAACTTTATTTTAGAGACCAGTCCCAGCCTGTTTCTTCATGCACCAGTGCTGCATACCAAGCAACTCATGAGGATTTGAAAAAAGCTAGCCTTTCCTTATGGACTTGTCAGGCCAAAGCTTGGATTCTCTGTTATAATTAGAAAACAAAGTGACAGGCAAGCTGCTGTCTTTTCATAGACCTCTGGAAGAGGCTCAGAGGATGGGGTGAACCATACTCAGGGGAAAGAAGTGTTCACAGAGTTGCCAGTAGCAGTACTGCTTGGTACATCAGCTTGCACTGAAAGTGCCCTCATGAAAGAGAAGAAATGGTAGATTGGCAGATGTGATGATGGGCATATGAAGAGGAGAGCAGATGTGGTATTTAAGACTCTGTAGTATGTTGCTGCGTATCATCACCAGAACATGTAGAGAAAAAAATCACTGGATTCCCGTAAGCAAATGTTGATGTACTGAACTGGCTTCTTTTTCTTGTTTTGTTTGTTTGTTTGTTTGTTTTGGTGAGTACAGCAAGTATGTTATTACATGACTGTGGTAAAGAGCAGTGGACTCTAACGACCACAGCAAATTAATCCTTACAAAAGCTATATGAGTAGTAGCATTATTACTAATGTTGGCAAAAATCTTTGGAGGCAAAGCATGAATAAATGCAAGGTTTTCACATTAGCATTCCAGGTGTTTGATAATGAACAGCCCCATGGACATGTATTTGCTCTCACCATCTCCTCTGGAGCCTGCCACAGATGAGGAGTGGACAAAGTGTTGCACTGATCCTGAGGATGACTGTTGATTTTTGGGAAATGTCGTCCTACATCCTGTTGTAGCTTTCTTGTGGTTGTTGATACTGCTGGCTTCCTTTATTTCTGTGGTTGGAAGCCTGGGGGATTTGAAGCGTGTCTAAAGTGCTTCTATGCATTTGTATCTTGGAGGACTTTGGCTGTAATATGCAAAATAGCTTTATACAAAACAAATTACAAAAATACATACAATTACAGAATATATAGATATATATATATAATTACAAATTACCAAGAAGCTGTCACTCCACATAGGAAAGACAAAAGGGAAGATATGTAAAAGAAAAAGGGAAAATTAAACATGCCTGGCAGCTTCCCTGTGCTAGATCCGTCATCCAGAAACCATGGAAAAATACTGTCTTCCTTTTCCTCTGTCACTATTCTGTTTCTCTGCATTTCTGAGTTTTTCATACTGTTTGATAGTTTCTTTCCCGTTCCTAACATGAGTTTCCTGAAAGTCTTGTTTCTGGGTTGAAGGCAAAATCAGATTCGGAAGAAAGTTTGTATTTAGTGACACAGCATGTGGAACTTCCCAGTAGCCTGTGAAAGTTGGTGAAGCTTCCTTCTTGGGCAGAGCTGTGCTTGGAGCAGCCACAGGAGGTAGTGCCCCACTCCTGAATTGCTAGATTTTTCCCCTGAAGGAAGAACCAGAAGCATCTCCTTGAAGCCTGACAGGTGGGGCAGCATCCTGCTAGTCAGTACCCAGTCACCCCTCCAGGCCATGGCATCCTGAACACTTCACACTGCCTTGACTTGGTCACTTAATTGGAGAGAGGGACAGGTTGAAATTTGCCCTCAGCTTCCTGATCTTGTCTACACGTCACTCCACTGTCCTTGTCCCTGCTGTGGATCCCCAAGTTTTATCTTTAAATCGAGATAAAATAAGTTGCCAAGGCTTAGGATGTCTTGTCCAGGGTACCTTGAGAGGTCACTTGGTCAAGCAAGGTGGGAGCAGATGTTGTTTTGTCAACACACATGCTGCCCTGGACAGGTTGGTGTGCTCCTCAGCTCCTTTTCTCTTGGGAAAAGCGGTCTGTGAATGTGCAGGAAACATGCTGGACCTTATGAACCATAACTGGAAAAGAAACAAGGGATACTTCTGTTTTATTTATTTACTCAAGCACTCTCAAAGTGGCAGTGTGGCCAGAAGCACTAATGGAACTTTTTGAATGTGGATTCAGGGAATGCTCTGGGGGTTTCAGTCCAGGGCAAGGATGCCATCAGTGTGAAAGAAATTTTAGTCTGGGACTGAAGGTGTGCGTGTGTGTCCTGAAAGATTCTGACCAAGCTGTTCAGCTTTTGAAAAGAGGGATAAAGGGAACCTGAAGATTATATGCACTTCCCTGGGAAATAAAACCCTCAAGCCTTGACACACACCCTGAGGCATATAGCAAGCTGTTAACCAGGCAACCTACCGAGTTTTATAGTACATTTCTCATCACTGAGAGTTTTTGAAACTATTAGTTGATTTTGAACTAAAATGGATGTGTGTAATTCAAAATGGCATTAACTAAGGGAAGCCTTCTTACCTGTGTAGAAGACATATCAAATTCAATACTTGTGCTAGTCCTTTTGATTTATTAATTTATTAACATTTTCTCCAAATAGTATGTTCACTGGATATATTTTACAGATAGGAAAAGATGTTCTGTGTGATTGTAAAAACTTGTGGTCAGCAGTTTGAAGTGATTTTTGAAAAAGAATGCATTTTCCTGTAAAGTACAACTAATTTCCACCCCCTCCTCTTCGCCTCCACCCTGGCTTGTGAATTAGTTCCAATTTCAAATACTTAATCATGGGAATTTTTGGTGTTTTATATTCTAGGTAGAATTCAGAGATTGCAAACTTTCTGTGATCCACTTTATTGCAGCAAGATTCTTTCCAGAAACATTATACTATGTGTTGCTGTTTTGTGATTGGGACGTGGTAAATCTACTTCAAGAATGAGTCAGTGCCAGATTCCACAACACATTTCTATGTTGTCATGCACATAGAGGAAAATAAGAAACATCTGTCCTTTTCTTTTTAAATTCATTGAAATATTCTAAGTACAAACTATTATAGGTAGTACAAGGTGATGCACAAGTGAAATAAAAAGAGCAATTTGGAGGCATATTCTAGAGTTCATAAAAAAAAAACCAAAACAACAAAACGCAAATTGTTAAACATTTACTAATAATGAACCTTGATGTTTAATATTCCACATCTCTTTAGGGGTCACCTCTGTTTGTCTTGTGACTGTGACCTGTGTCTATGTGGAATGTTATTGTCAGCTTTCAGAGTCTGAAATCAATTGCAATTTTTCACCTTTGTTGAAGCTTGCTGTTGTGTTTTTAAGTATTGCCTCAAATTCCATATTTTAGAAATTATTTTTTCTATCAAAATGTTTTATTGCTGCGTTGTACCTTGGACTCTTCTTTGGGACTGTATCTGTTCAGAGGGACACATCCTTCCCTTCTGTTCACATTTTTCATGCAGAGCAGCTTCAGTGTAACCAGAGGGAAAATTGTTCCTGGCCCTGAAAGCTAAAATTGGAAAGATACTATTTGTAGGTTAGTGTAAAGAAAAACCAATTCATTCTTTCGCTTTAAGAACTGCAGGCAGGATGAACAGCTTCATAGACCTTGCTTGCTACAGATTTTTCTATAAGCTCACAGGCAGTCCTCTCAATAAAGACAATAAAATTACTGTCATATTTGTCATTCTGGGGTGTTTTAGCTCCATGGGATAAACTTGGCAGTGTTCTTGCTCTGAGTACTTGGAAAGCATCCCTATACATCTCAGTTTGCAGCATTCCAGTAGATTAGGAATAAACTATCTCTCTTTTTTCACCCTTCATATTTCATATAGTGAGAGTGCTTTCCCTGAGTGCTTG
Organism: Phylloscopus collybita; assembly: GCA_027886175.1. Classification (NCBI taxonomy): domain Eukaryota; kingdom Metazoa; phylum Chordata; class Aves; order Passeriformes; family Phylloscopidae; genus Phylloscopus; species Phylloscopus collybita. The sequence continues at coordinate 25,334,681 of JAJNNQ010000009.1, read as the reverse complement.
TTACAGTTATTTTTTTGGAAAAAAACATGCATTTTTCTGTACAATGTTGGCTGACAACACAACAAGACTATACCAGTGCTCTTCCCTTAGATTAACAACTCTCAGTCTAAACAAGATTCAGAGAGTAGGGATCGAGTAAAATGTTTTAGTTCAGAATTCCTTAATAAACCTAGGCAGAAACTTAAAACGCTTTGGAAAAAAAAGGGTTTATCACAGCAAATTATTTCTATTGGGGGAAGACAGGTCATAGTTTTAGAAGCCTCTGTATCACCTTTAAAAGATAATAAAATATAACTAAACATTTATATCATCGTTATAACCGAAGATTACTTTGGTTCAAAATGCTTTACAAATTTGAGCACAAATACTTCATCTTCCTAACTGAAATGATCTCTTTTGGTTTACTGAAAACTTTGAAAAATAACTATAATTTTTAGCAGAACTGTAACCACCCAGATAATCAGTCACATGTGTCACCCCTTGGCCTCATATTTATAGCCCTCTCAAAACTACATCTCAGGGAGGTATATAATAGCAAATATTGTAAAAGTATTTTTTTCACTTTTGTTTTTAGCTTTGCCTGGGAAGGGTTTGTCCTGTCTATTTTTGCTCCCATGTGGCTTCTTGTGACACTGATGCCTTTGTGTGTGCATCAGTATCTTAAAAGCTGGACAGAGTGCCATGGACTTTTGCTAAGACCAAAAAAGTAATATGATTGAAAAAGTATTAGTCAGATACAATAGATAATTTTGTTGGAATTTCTACTTTATATTTGTCCTGTTGTTGTTCTAATACTTCATTAGGTACTTTTGCTTGTGCATGCAGACATGCACTTCCCAAGCATGCATTTCCTTTGCTCTTATGGCAATTTTAGTTGTTGGTGATCATGACAAATTGAAATCGAGCAGTTGTAGCAGTTTAGTGAAGATTCAACAAGACAAGAATGTCAAGAGTGCAGTAGCTTGTTTTCAGGAGCACTATCAATGCTCCCTTTATCCTGTGGGAACAGTTGTGCCTTTGTTTTGGTGGTGCTGTTTTTTGGAAGATGAGTGAATAAGAGACTATTGATACTTTTCCCGCCCCCAAAATCTCATGTGTGTCCTTTGCCTGGCGTGTCGCTCTCTGAAGTGTAAAACTAGTGTGTCACTTTGATTTTTACATATTTGAAGGCCTAAAAATGGGGGAGGAGCAGTGAGTACCAACTTTGCAGGTACTATTGGATTATTTTATCCTGAGACTCATAAAATGAGGCTATTCCCTGGCAACACCATGGAGCATCACCGCCGGGCTCCCAAGCCTTTAACAGCTAGACACGTGTTGATGAAGGGTGAGGTAATTTCCAGATGAAGGGTGGACAGTGCTGCAAGAGTAACGGTGGCAGGACAGCTGGTGGTGGGAATGGTCTCCTCACAAGTTGTTACCACAGTTGTGCTCCGTACATGTCTCAGGTAGGTCCCACAGAGGGAAGGAGAAGGGAAAGTGGAGGAAACAGTAAGTTACTGACAGTCCGCTCTGTGTGTACATATTTTTTTCATTCAGTTCTCCCTTTGATTGTAACAGCACAGACTTTGCATGACAGATGGCTTATTGTTTCTCTCCTGTAAGCTGATAAAAAATTTCTGAGCAGAAACTCACAGTGTTCCTTTTGGAAAGGCAATTTGCATGATCTGAGCTCTGTCTGTGAGGGACACAAGGTCTAAGTCCTGTACACCACAGATAGGAAAAAAGTGGTGGGACTTAATATGTAGCATTCAAAACCACATTTGCTGCTTGTACTAGATGCTCTTTAGTCTGGGATTCGGAAAACATAATTACTTCCAGATATTGCCAATATTAATATATAAAAATATAATTTCTTTGGTGTTAAAATGTTAGTTGAAAGGAGTGGAAAAAATACTGAAAATATATTCTTCCTGTAGAAAAGAATCCATTTAAGTTTATAGGCCAAATGACTACATACTAAGAAGAAGAAGCACAGCATCTTTAGAAACATCCCTAATGAACTTTATGCTTTTGTAGACAGTAAAGAATGTAAGCAAAACTAATTAATTTTTTTTTTCTAGCAGTTGTTACAAAAGTGAGTCTAAATGTAAGTCTATAATAGCTGTGGAAATAAAAATAAAATATACAAGTTATTTCAGCTTAGATACTGGTCAAGGTCTGGTCTATAGCCACAGCAGCAAGTGGGTGGCTAGATCATCAGAGGCCCTAAAATACAGGGTCAGAGAAGGTACACTACATAAGGAATAGTCATTTAAAATCAGGCAATTTGTCCTGTGGAAATTTCTTTTAGAATTCTCTATACCATAATGTAAGAAAAAAAAGTCTGGCTCTGGCTGTTTCAGTTTCAGCATAATATTTTTATGAATGTGGTATCACTTTAAATCTCATCCTGTGGCTTTAATTCATCGCATGAAAGCTGACTAATCTTTATGTATATTTGTGGATATTTTAGCAAGCAAAAAATAACATTATGCTTAATAACAACTTATTCCTTTATTTGTTTTGTTTAAAGATATCATGAATCATGAAAGCCAGGTTTGATTAACATTAAATTTGTTTGTGGTTCTCAGGCATATCCAGTATCTTACAGAATCATGGAAGATAGTACAACCAGGTGTAGGCTTGCAGAAATGAACAAACCTAAAATTTTTACCTTAAGACTAAAAGAAAAGGTGTTATATGTCTGGCCTATCATTCAAAAATTTGGTCACTTTCCTTTTTCCACAGAAAAAGCTTTCAAACCTGGCCCTGTAAGAAGACAAAAGGATACAATTTAAAAAACCCAAAAAGCATCACCAGAAAAAGACAACTTTTGACCAGGCTGATATGGGGTGCTGAACAAATGCAGAACTGGACCCTTAAGTGTTTAGAGCTGGATCATGTAAAGGGCTACAGACAAGAAGCTACTTGTTTCCTCTCAGGAATCATGGGACAGTTTTCAAGCCTTCCATAGTAGGTTGAGATCCTGCCTGCCTCAAAGTTAGTGGGGCTTTATACTGACTTGCCTGGGACCAGGCTTACATTCTCATGATCTGATAAAAGTAATGCTGAGATTAACTAAAAATCATGTTCTCAGCGAGGTTCTGGCTCAGTGTTAGACCTTTGAGTGCTGCAATACCTTTTCTGTTTTCCTGTGATGAGCTGTTACCTGATAAACCCTTTGGTTCATTTTGGGCTATTTTCGTTGTTGCTTCTTTTTCTTTAATGATTCCCGTGTCAACTTCCCCAGATTTGAATGAAATAAGGAGCTCTCTTGGTGACCAAATTCTAGTTAACGATTTAAATGTGTTCAAGGAAGGGAGGAGGATTTGCAATTAGCAAATGAGCTCAAGCTCACAAGCTCTTATTTTATTCCTTTCACTTGGAGCTTCATAACAAAGATGATTTATTTGCAAATGAATTATTTTAATAATAGGTTTTGAGTTACACAGAATATAGACAATCTTGACCCCCATCTCTGCAGCTGTAAAAGTAACAGCATGGGTGTGGTTGCCTGGTGGCTGGCCAGGATGATCCAGTTCAAGGGGGTGGATAAAATAACATTTACACTTACAGTAACTGTTTAAAAATGTAATTTGAGTTCTGCCAAATCCTTCCAGTTCATTTTGGGAATCCAGCTTGTTAAGGTTGCCAACACTCAAGTCTTCTCACCCTAGTTTTTTTTTTGCAAGTTATCTCCTTCTGCCAGATACATTTTGCTGCAATACTGTTGGTGCAGAACATGAGGTTCCACCAGCCTTGCTCTACATGGTTATGGTGGGACACTCCTTGCTGTCAGCCTGCCCAAGTGAGCAGTGACTGAGCCTGGCCTGTGAGACTGCATGGAGGGAGGACGCAATCCCAGAGGAAGTGTTCCACTTACAGACAGCTCTGTTTGTGTCTGCTGCAGTAAATGCTCCCAAGCCAAGTAAGGTCAAGCATTTGTTGGATGCCTGAGAAAGCATGTGGTGGAGAAGATGGAGGCTTGGAGGCTGGAACTTGTCCGTCTGAGTTGGAATTGCAGAAGTGTTCCCAGGCAGTGTGGGCAATGGGAATCAGGCACCTTGTCTAACAACAGCACAGAATGAGGTCTGGAACACTTTGCAGACTCAGAGCCGCATAAAAAGGGGCAAGTGTTGTCTGAAACAGCCAGGTCACTCCAATTGGACTAAGAGCTCACTCCAGTATTCCTGCTAAGGCAGCACTTGTTTGAGGACACAGGGTGACCCTGCACCGTGGCTGGCACCGGCTGCCACGCACAGAGCTTTGCTGTGTCCTTGCAGCTCTAATCTGCCTCACCACGCTGCTGAGCAGTTGTGAAGTGCTGCAGCACTCCTGAACAAAAAGTGGAAGGCTGCAGTTATGGATAGGAATAGCAATCAGTTCCAGTGGCATACTGTGAGCTGTGCTTACTTGTCTATATTGATGGATTATAGGGATTTTTAAAGACAGAGAGCCCAAGCAGGGTGGTGCTTGGGCTGCTGCTGCTGCAAAGAAAATTGTTTCAGAGAGTGTGCAGTCTCTGCTGTTTGAAGGCCCGTGATCACAGCAGGCCCATTCAACTCAGCTTTTGGGACTACTCACAGATTTCTTGCTAACACCAACATATTGCATCACAGCATCCATAACTAATGCAGAATGGTTCACAGATCTTAAGACCTTAGGGTCCACTATCTGCCCTGCCTTTATTATACCATCATATTTCATCCACTTTGGGTAAAATATGTTTTTTTTCAAATCAGCATCAAGTGTTGAATGTGAGAGAGATGTAGAATTAGCTCTTCAGTGAGCTGTTCATATGGCAAATTATTGCCTTCACTTGTTAAGTCAACCTTTTTCCTTGAATTTGGCAAAGTTTTTTTCTGGTTAAAAAGGTGTGTTTTTTTCAGATTAAAGAACAGTCTTAGTACCTTCTCTAAGTGAAGGTATGCACATGTCCACATGGTCATCAAGTCAGCCTTGTTTTGTGTTTGGATCCTGCAGTGATAAGATTTGTGATCTTTTGTCCACTGCCTTCCCTTATCCCACACATTTGGAACACTTTGCTGGCTGGCTTCAAACAAGTTTGAAAGAGCCTAGAAGTATCAAAGAAGAGACTTCTTGCAGACTTGATGTAAAATTGGCCTGGTTAGAGGAGAGAGATCCAGAGAAGGGAGACCTCAGCTGCCACACGCTATTTGGCAGCACGTGGCCAGCCAGTCAGTGGGAAGGTATCTACAGGCCACCTGCAGCATATGTTAGTGCAGTCAGAAGAGACACCAAACTGGGGAGAGTTTTGCTCAAGTTTTGCTTACATCAAACCCCTTTACACCAAAAATTCATATGAATTCATACATCAGGAATTTTGCTCTTCATAGAAAATTTTCTTTTTATTTTATGAAATTGTTTTTCCCTTACTTAGCTTTTCTGTAAATTACATTTTCTTCTGCTCTCAAGTCCTCTGCGTCTTCTTGTCTTTCCTGTTTACCTTCTCCTGATTTTTCAAAACTTAAATTATGCATACCAGACTGTATGTAGAAAACTGTTACTGATTTTAACAATGCCTTATTCACAACCCTACTTTCTCCTTTCTTCAAAACCTTCCAGCTTTTCTTGCTGTAGCCTTGAAAAGTGACTTAGCTTATCTGTCATGAACCCCAGCTAGACCATGTAGCTGATGATTTCTAATGTGGTGTCTACTCAGTTCTGCAGACAGAGGCTGTTTCTGAAAACATGGCCATGCTTGGCTCTGGACACAGTCTCTGGAAAAACATGTGGTGTTTTCCAGATCACTCTATTCAGCCATGGTGGTATTCTCAGCAGAGCAAGAAGCCTTTAGTCAAATTCATTTTTAACTGGTTTTTTTTGTTTGTTGTTTTGTTTTGTTTGTTTGTTTGTTTGTTGGGTTTTTTTGGTTTTTTTTGTTTTTGTTTTTGTTTTTGTTTTGTTTTTGTTTTTGTTTTTTACTTCTAGTGAAGTAAAATGCCATGGTACTTCTTTTCAACAGTGCTCATAAACACCCTGAAATAGAAAAGAAGTGAACAAATGACGTATTATACATGAGAGATAAAAATTACATTACTGATGAGCTGCTTATAAGACAGCACTGAGGACAATGTAATAATCTTTTAGAATAAGTATGTTCACTTTCCATAATATGCTGACCTTCAGTTAGTCTGCAACACTGCAAAAAAATTGGTGGTTTGCCTGAGGTCCTACATACATGGTGCCAGATGGTCATCAGTATCTTTAGAACCATTGTATATAGACTTTATGAACGTATAACTTTGCATTTAATTTTTTTTTTAATTATGTTTTCCTTAGCAGGAGAATATTCTTAACAAGTTTAAGTTCAGCTAAAGCCATTGGATACTCCTTTATGGATTTCCTTTATAAGTTTTGAAACTCTGCATTTTCAATAGGGAACTGGGATGCTGGTTTTTAAACAAAAGTCATTATAAAAATCTTCAACACCTTTAAATAAGGTGTGGATATTTCTTTTTCTTAAACTTCTATTAAACATTTCACCAAATTAAAGTGATTCAAACACTGAAATTTCCATTCAGTATCAGCACAGAATTTATAGAATCATGAGCCAAAAATCTGGAAGACATTGACATAAACTGTACGCCAATCTTCAGCATTTGTAAGTCAGTTTAATCAGGAGGGAACAAGAGACTGTAAAATTGTTTAGACATTCAAATAAATGAAAATTAATTGTGTGGAAATTTTTCTATCTCCATTCACTAAACAAATTCAATTAACAAGATGTGCTTGAGGTATCAATTGAAGCGAGCATCTAGGAGTATACTGTTTTAATTAGGAGATGGCAGTTTCAAATGCTACTTTTGAATCCAGTCCAACGTTTTCAGTGTACACAGACTGTTTCCAAAACACACTTTTAAATATTAGAGCTTCAGCTCTGGTTTTAAGTACTGCAGTTTGATGAGCTGTTCTGGTCTGGGGCTAGTAAACAAGTCTAGAACTTGCTGGATTTCTCCCAGCAGAAAAATCGTCATCCGCTTACTTCTAATGTTGTCTGGATTTGTCAAGTCTGTCCTGCAATCTGTGTCTCTGGGATAGCATGCAGTCATCTCATGGGAATATGGGAAGATTTTCAGTTGTAATACTAACATTCAAGTGAGCTTTTAGTGAGAAACCTTCCTTGCGGCTATAAAAGAGCTCAGCTTCCCCGAAGCTAAATTTTCACAACAATCTACAAAGTTTTTGATATATCACTCCTGTTGAATTTTAATAGGAATAGAGTACTTAGGTTTGTAAAGATGTTTGATTTACATCCAGACCGTGGGTCTGGTTTTTGAGCTTCCCAACATATAACAGATGTACGTAGGTAAGAGCAAACTAGTATATGTGTGGATACAGGACAGCATGAAATTGCCAGCATTTGTGATTATGTTACTCATTGATTTAACTGGTCAAAAAGATCTTTTCATCCATGCAGCATTCTTCTGGTTGTTAGGAAGATGTGCAGACATGTGAACAAAATATTATTCCATGCTGTGCTTAGGTGGAAAAAAAATTATGCAGTTCAGAGAGAGATACTTTTTAGGTTTTTTTGTTTGTTTGTTTTGGTAATTTTAAACCTCCTTTTTGTTCCTCTGCTCTTCATCAGCCCAACACATTCTAGCACGATCAACTTAATATTCACAAAAACCCCACCCTTATTAACACTATACTAGGCAGACACTACATTAGGCAAAATGTCTGTTGGTTTGAGAAGCAGCGTATTTCTCAAATACCCAGGCTTGTTTTATCCCTTGAAGATATGATGGTGAGTGTGTCACTCCATCAAAAAGTAGGTGGGTTTTGAAACATATGCACAAAAAAGTGTGACCAGAAGGGCCCAGTGTCAGAAGTCTGGAGGTGGATACCACAGGGAGGTGCAGAAGGAGGGAGGGGATTATCCAAGCTGTTAGGAAAGCTGAGAAATGAAGCTGAGTCACAAGTTTCTGACCAGGCTGACTCCAAATTTCATAGACATTCTTTCCATCAGGACAGCAGGGAGCAGGGCTCACCCTGTGAGCCATGCAAAGTCTCCCTGGCTGGATGGGGAGCCTTGCTGGCTGGAAAGGAGAAGACATTTCTGATTAGTCTTACTCTGTCTGACAAGACCACTACTGTGCAGACTTCTTGTAGCTCTAACAAACTCCTTTCATCCCACAGAGGGGATGTAAGAGCTGGTCTCTGCTGTGCTGGGTTTCTTCTCTTGGCGTGCTATGTAAAAAGTCAGAAAGACTTCCCCTTTGCACGGCACTGCTGCTGGCCTGGTTGTTACATGACACTTTTTAAGAGCTATTTAAAGTCTCAGCTGACTGAAATGTGGGGCGAAAAGCCTGTTTTGTATTTTCTCACACAAAATATTATGTTTCTTCTTCACTAGATAAAAGCATCTAAACTCTTGGTTTTAGTGTGGGCTGAGTCTAAAAGGGGAATTCTTTAGGTTTCCAAATTTACAAAGTGTTCTTCCTGAGTGGTTAACTGTTCCCACATTTATAAAAAAGAGGGAAGAGAAGACTGCGAAAGAGGCTTTGAAAATTGCCCTGGACATTAATGGCTGTTTTTTGACTTTTTTTTTCTAGGTCTAATTCTCGTAAATGTTTCTCAAGTCCCAATATTGTGCTGCTCTCTCCTTAATGTCTGCTATGAAAATAAGTTCAATATTGGGAACATTTATATGGAGTTGGTCTGTTTTGCAATATAAAGCGTTTTTGTATCATAAAGCTCTGGACTGGGTCCTTACCTCCATCATTAAATGTTAAGGGACAGAAACTCAGCTGGCCTACATTGGCTTAGTTCCATGGAATTTACTGCTCTGAACAAGTTAAAGATTTCACCCTTTGCAATAAGATTTCTCCTTATGAGATTTATTTTCTTTTGGTTATATAAATAATCCTTGAAATATATATAAAAAAACTGTATTGATTCAGCCTTGCCTAACTCATGGAAGAAGTCACGTGCATGGCAAATTGCAAAATTGGAGCTCCAGCAGCAGCAGTCTGCAAGTGGCAGAACAACACCATGCTGGAGAGTCTCTGCTTGGGATTTGCCCACATGGCTGGGATAGCTGTAAACTAACTTAAACACCTGCTTGGAGAACATACAGGTAATTGAATCTTAGCTTGAGCCAGTGTGTGTAATAAAATATAGCCCTCTCCTCTGTGCAACCTCCCAGGAACCCACAGGCAGGTTCCTGTGGCAAATCCACAGGCACTGACCACCCTGGCAGAGCTGCTGCCACCAGCCAGGCATGATGAGAACTGAGTCAGTGACAACTGCAGCAGTGGTGATACCCAGACCCTGGTGCAGCCACAGCATCACTGCTCACATGGTCCCAAAGCCAGGGCAGCCCACCCTAACCACCACTGCTAGGAAAACCCACTGATTGATTTATTTATTTATGGGTTTGTATCAACAAGCCATGAATTATTAACTAAAATAACAGAAGGACCTGCTTTTCAGGCTGATGGCAGCCACGTTTGTCATCTTGTTAGAGCTGGAGCTTGATTTTGACTCCTGCTTTCAGCTGATAGACAGCCACATTTTAGGATTAAGTGAAGGCACCAAAAGCTGAGGACAGAAACCACAAACTTCTAAATACCCAGCATGGCATTTACTTGTACCATCAGGTTCCTCCTTCCTTCAGAAATCTCCTTCTAACTTTCCCATGCAGTTACCCACACAGTAAACGAGTGCTCTTCCTTATAGGACAGTTTTTTTGAGGGCCTGATAATTTTACTAGCTTCTGGAGCATTTTTATTTTTTTTTTTTTTGGTCCTCCTTTATCTTTCTTTAGACACTGTCCCAGCTGACTTGCAGTAGCATGGAGAGTCCCAGCTTAGTGCTGTAGAGCTGCACTGCTGAGGCTCTCAGGTCTCTGCTGAGCAGTTGGAGGTTATGTAGGCATGGCACTCTGGAGTGGACAGATTATTAGTCTTCAAAAAAGAAAAAAAGTAGAAAACATGAAAAACCATTGTTTGAGATGTCTGGCAAGTGTACTGTGAGGCTCTGTGAAAGGGATGAGGTGGTGGTTGCAGAGGTTGTTACCCCATGAGCTAAACCAAGAAGGCAGGAAGCTCCCGTCAGTTGCTTTGTGGGAGAATAATCAAACTGAGTTTCCACTTCATCCTGTCCTTCCTGGTAATGAAGAAAAATGTGCACCATTTAAAGTGGTAAATCAGGCCAAAAAGAGAAGTAAAGTCTATGTAAGCAAGCACTGGAGAAGTGCTGCCTCTCTTTAGCTTGGTGCAACTGTTTTTCTATGGGCTTAATCACTGTCAGCAGGATCAGTACGTCCTGCTGGATGGGAAAAAACATGCTGGATGGACAAAAATGCAGCCTGGAGTCAGAAAAGGAAAACTAGTTTAGGAATAAACAGTACCTGTCAGTCTCAATGACACATTCATTCTGCTGCTTGCTATGGCAATTTTTTAGTGCTCATTGCAAGAAATTCATACTCAAAAGGAACTCTGCATAGGCTGGTAATCCTAGCCACCAGACAAGATCTCTTGCTTTCCCTGTAAATGTGGTAATTCCCAAAATATGGAAGCTTTACTTTTCAAAGCTGAAAGCAGAACTGGTCTTGTTTAAGGTTGGTGGGAACAATTGCATCAACCAAGAGGTCAGGAAATGAACTGCGCTGGCACGGAAGGAGCAGCAAAGCATCCTTGCTGCTCTTGGGCTCAGCACAGTGTAGCAGGCAGATGAAACCCATGGACCTCAGGGAAAAAGTCCTCAGTTAGGGCTAGGCCAGGCCAGGATTTCATACCGGGGAAGGGGATGTGTGAGTGACACCTGCAGGAGGCGCTGGCTTATATCCAATTCCACCTCACCATTTCTGTATTTACCATCTCTCTGGTGCACGTTGGTGGTGTCTTTTTCTGTTTTACTTGGAGTATGGGCTATCCCCTCCACTTACTCTAAATAAAGCATTACTGCATTTTTCTCATTGTCTTATGGAAATTGTATTGTCATTGTCATTTTTTACTTCCTCCTCTTTTTTTTTTTTTTTTTTTTTTTTTTTTTTTTTTTTTTTTTTTTTTTTTTTTTTTTTTTTTTTTAGAAATAAAACATTTGAAATAGAAAGGCCTACCTTAAAAAAAAAAGGGCCTATATTTTTCTTTCTTGGACTATAATTTATTTGAAAGCAGCTCAAGCTCCCTTTCTCTTTCAGAGCCCAAGTCCTGTTCTCCAGCATGCCAAGGCACCTCTGGTAGCACGCTTGCTACCAGATTTGCAATGGTATTTGCTTTCTGTTAGCCTACCAAATGCAAAAACTAGTAGAATTAAGAAAGCCAAAAGAATTAGGTCAGGGCACTAGTCATGAGAATGCCTGAGAATACAGCCTCTGGCTGCTGCCTCCTGTACTAGGCAGCACTCCGACAACTTTCCCTTGACATTGTACTCCTGAGATTAGAAGATGCCATGTAAATCACTGTAAACCACCACACTATATTTTATATGGCAGTGTTTAGCACTCAAGTGCAGCTTACCTTGTTTCTGAGGTATTTTTAAATTGGTTCATTGCTGTGCTTGTTTCTGAAAACCAGCCAAGTGTGGAATTTGTTCATAGTTGACAGAAGGAGATAAATGAAAAAATTATGTTTTCTTCCTTTGATTACCAAACTCTTTCAGATTAAGTAATATCATCTTAAAAGGTCTTTAAGTACGTAACCAAATAAGATATTTTAAATGGAGGACTTCATAAAAAGTCTTGAGAGAGGCTCTTTAGCTTTCCTTTTAAGTAATCCTGAGAGTTCACCACAAACGTCTTCTATTTTGATGTAAATTTCCTGGAGAACAAGGCACATGTGCAAGCTGGAGCTCAGTCAGTTCTCTCACACATGCATGTGCAAACACGCAGTTGCACAGGGAGCTTGCAATCAAAACAAGACTGTTGTGACAGTAGGTTATCACAACACAGGTTTTGGTGATGGAACTTTTCAGTTCTGATTCCTATGTGAAATCATCCCTGGTTTTGTAACTACCTAAATTGCTTACTTATTTAAGGGACTTCAACAAAGAACTCACAAAGACAACATTAATTAAGATAATTTACTGCCTTTTTCTGCAGAACAAATGGATTCACTGGATTTTTATTTTAGCCTAATCTCTTTTAAAAGTCTGATCAAATAGTTTGGGAATGTGGAGTTCCACATACAAAACGTTGCTTATGACCAATTAGAAATACATAATGCTGTCTCTGTTCTTATTTTGGGTGAACTCTGTATTAAGCCAAGGACAGACATGTAGGTCTCTGAATGTCCTGGTGCCAGCACAAAATAATTTGCAGCTTTCTCATATTCTCCATGATCACGGAAACATAGACAAAGCTTATGAAATAGCTTACAAAATACTTTCACCAGCACTGTGATGAGAAGCACTCTGCTGAAGATGCAGCTTCAGGGTCCTTACATTAACTTGGCTCCTTTTCCTTCTCCACACCAGGGTAAGTTCTACTGTTTTATGGCTGTGCCTCCACCAGTACTAATTACTGAACAAGAGCTCTCCATAGTGGTCCATATAGTCAGGTAACCTATATTCAGAAATGAGCAGTGACAAAAAATGTGAAAGAGAAAACAGAAATAGTGCAGAGTGCCTGAAGTCACCTTCAAGAACCTTTATGTGTTTGGAAATCCTGAGCCATAATTTGAATATAAGCTACTATGTTTAAAATATGTAGAAGAATAATGCTCTGTAGCTCTGATCAGTTTAGGTTTTGATCAAGATGTACTTTGGACCTTTAGCAGAGGTTGGAAATATGTTTCCTTTTGTTGGTTTTAAGCCTGCTGCTTGATAACCTGATTGATTGCTGCCTATTTCCTCTGTATCAAGGAAAAGGGAATAATCATGCCCTGTTTATTTTCCCAGTGTCTTTCATGATTTAATAGATCTTCATTGCATGTCCTGTGCTATCTTGATCTCTTGCAGTTCTACTATTGCCTTCAGGGAAAAAAAATAAAAAAAATCTCTGAATATATCTGCAGATGAATGCAGTGAGAAAACATTTTCTTCTGTAAATAATTTCTGATATTTCATACAGTGTCTCCAGAGCAGCATGTTTACATTTTCCCAGTGATACTGACATCTGTTTTTCACATGACAATGGCTATATTAGAGCCTACTACAGGTACAGTTGGAGCAATTTTTCCATAGTATATTACTTCTAATGTACCAATCCAGTTGTAACATGAAAATGTTACATATCAAAACTCTTATGCCTATGCTAGTCCTGAAAATATAAAAAGTATAAGTCCACAATAAGGCATGGCTTTGTTTTCTTAGTTTTAATTGTCAGTATGTCATAATTCTGATTATTCATTTTGAGTCAGCTTTTACAGTGTACTGTATGTGTATCCTAGCTTATCTGCTAGGACACATGTACAATATGCTGTTTAGAAACACTTAAATATGTCACATCCTTCATTTTGCTGTAGTATTATTAGAACTGTGTGAGCATTTATAGGACTTCCATGCCTATTCTTGGGTTTTTTCTGATCTTTTTTCCTGTTGTGTGGGTTTTTTTTAGTGTTTTGGGGGTTTTTTTGGTGTGGTTTTTTGTTTGCTTGTTTGTTTTGGGTGTTTGTTTGGTTTTTGTTTTTTTTTGTTGTTGTTGTTGTTGTTTTTTTTTTTTTTTTTTTTTTTTTTTTTTTTTGTGAATTTTCTGCCAACGGTTTAATAAGTAGATTTGAGAAGTTCGTGATCTATCTACAGTAGATAGCTATTGATTTGCAGGCTGTTGCAATTTCATGAGCAAAGATAGGATTTAAATATGTGTTGTGTTAATTATGCAAATTATGCAATCAAGCTACACATTGGCTCTTAATTTAAGACTGGCTCAAGCACAATAGATTCCTAATTGTAAAATATATGTTGCTAATTTAATTGTTCAATGCTGCTGTTAACCACAAAAGAAACATGGAGTTTAAATTCTCTCCTGACAAAGTGTGCACCTGAGAGAAATGCTGCCTTTAGAATGGGAATATTTGAGTGTTTTTAAAAAGGAATCTCTTAGGACATGGCTATGTTGCTGAACCATGCTTCCCTTTGAAGATAGATGTATGGTTTTGGGTGGAGGAGGGAAAAGATCAGTTTGTAGCTATCAGCAAAATTAAATTCCTTTCTCTCCAGCCTTCCCCCACCTTGCCCATTCTGTTACCAATTCTCTTAATGGTTTGAGCCCTAAATATAGAGGGATTACAATAACTATATACAGGCTCTACTTGTGTGTAGTTCTGCATAGACAAAAGGGTCATTAATCTGAGGACTGAAATAGCTCTGTCACTGAGGCTGTGTGTTGCACACTTCATTGCTGGTAGGTTGAGCTCTGTGTACCACTAACCCTGCATGTGTGAGAACTCACTAGGCTTTGTTTCAATAATTATTGAAATGACCTTGCAAGCCAATTAATTCTATTTAAATACTTGCTAATGGCCAGAGAACAAGTGCAGTGCAAACTAAAGCTCAATCTTCAAATGCTGTTTTGCCAATAATGAGACTCAGGGCCTGCAAGCAGTGACCTGCTATTACAGTTTGCCTGAAAGCCCTGACATTTTTCCCCTGACAAAAGTGGTATTGAATGTGGGGCTGTCATGAGGGAGCTGCAGTTGCATTCATTGACAGTATGCCCGAGGGTAAGAGACTTGCATATACAAGGTGTAGAAAATACTTAATTTACTTGTTAAATCAGTACCCTCTGCTGTTTCCCATTAGCAAAAGTCTTTGCCAGCTGTGACTGTTGATCCTGCTAAAGCTTCATAGAAACAGTTTCTTTCTGCTCCTGTTTTTGCAGTTAGATCTTACAGAATGCAGAAATTTTGAGTAGAGATTTCTAAATGAAAGAAGAAAGGAGCTGCTCTCTCCTGGGCTGCCTGGGTGAGCAGAGTTGATCTGTCACTCAGGTGACAGCAATGTGCACTTCTTTTAGGTGTCCAGACAACCCAGTGGTGTCTGTCAGTGTCTAAAACCTGTCTGGAAGTAACAAGTAATCTGCCTTTGAAAGGAAGTTTGTGCCAGTGGTTCTGGTTTGATACTGTTCTATATGTAGCACATACCTCTCTAAAAGGCTTTGTTTGTGGACAGGTAAAGTACTTTCCATGTAACAAGTTTCTTATTTGTAGCAGAAGCCTTTCTTTCTTTTTCTATTCTTTGTCTTACCATTTGTTTGCACTTTGCTTGCACATTGTAGTTGTTTATGGTCAATGCAGGCATACTACAGGTTTAATTACATGTATAATCTAAGTGCCTAGACTGTGAAGAGCTTTCATGAAAATATGACGCTATCCTAAAGATCTGGAAATTCTCAAATGGCTCATAATTTCAAGTCTTCTTTCTTTCTACATTTATGTCACTACTTGATTTGTAAAGTTACAATAATGTAACCAAAATTTTGGTTCTTATCCTTCATACTTACAAGCCAAAATTGTTTGAGCAAAGCCAAACCCTCTGAAATGGATTACATGGCAAATCTTCTCAGACATTGCTGCTATGTTTTCAAACCATTGGACAAGAGTCCTCATTTCTAAGACTTTTACATTGTTCCACTATGGACAGGCAAAGCTGGATGCAGGATGCCCTTTTCTATTCTCTAGAACCAGATGATCTGGATGGAAGTCTGAAAAGCAAAGAATTATGCAGAGGAGAACATTTTGCCTTTGTGTGTCTTAGACTGGTTCAACAGTTCAACAGTTGTTTCAAATATGCTCAAGAATAAAGATTCCCTCCTCTTCATATGGCTTAGCTCATTGTAGAGGTAAGAGTTGTCTTTCAAGCTTAAATTTAGTCATGGATCCAAGCTATCCCAAATGATGTTTGCAAGGTTGGAATCACCATTCTTTCATAGCTTCACCCATGGTTTGTGCTTCAGGAGAGTAATGCTTCACCACTGTGTCCTCATCTGCTTAGTATCAGCTAAATAATCATGAGGTCTATGAAAAAGCTTGTTATGATTTTTTCCCCCTCTAAGAGATCTGATTAGAAAAAAAAAAAAAAATACAGGGAGTAGCATCACCCCAAAAGCAATGTGCTATCCCTGTGATTGATTGTTTACTAACAACTACAATGTAGGTCGTTGGGGAATTAGGGCTGCTTCCTTCCCAAAAGGTGGTGGGATCAAAAGCCCAGCTGAGGTGGATCTACACCAGTGAACACAGCGAGGGCAACAAAGAGGAGGAGCAAGAAAACTGATTCAGTTACTATCACAGTGACATGAGGGGAAGACTCCCTCAAGTGGAATGCTGCAAAGGATGGCTATAAACACTTCAGAAGGGACAGGCAAAGAAGGAGAGGTGATGGGGTAGCCCTACATGTTAGGGAGAGTTTTGATTGTCTAGAACCTAATGATTGTGATGATAGAGTTGAATGTTTATGGGTAAAGAATTTGGGGGAAGACCAACAAGGCAGGTATCCTGGTGGGAGTATGTCACAGACTACCCAGCCAGGGCAAACAGGCAGCTGAAATATTTCATACGCAGCTGGGAGAGGTCTCACACTCTCTGGCCCTTGCGGGGGAACTTGAGCTTACCAGATGTCTGCTGGAAATACAACACAGCAGGGGACACAGCCTAGGAGGTTCCTGGAGTGTGTGGCTGACAGCTGGTGAAGGAGTCAGGTCCACCACTGAACCAGGTGTTTGTGAAGAGAGAAGAACTGGTGGTATTTGGAGACCTCTTGGGCATAGTGGTCACTAAATGATAGAGTTTTGATTCATGGAGAAGCAAGAAGGAACTCAGCAGGACTGCCATCTTGAGATGGCATCTAGAGGGCAGACTTTGGCCTGTTTAGGAGACTAGCTGAAAGATGAGGGGGATCAACTGCCCCCTCAGTCAGTTCACAGATGGTTGAGCAAGGTTGAGCAGGAGTGCTGATCTGCTGGAGGGCAAGAAGGCTATGCAGAGGGAACTGGACAGGCTGGATCAATGAAGACAATTTTATGAGGTTCAATAAGGTGAAGTGCCACGTCCTGCCCTTGGGTCACAACAACCCGAGGCAGTGCTACAGGCTGGGGGCAGAGTGGCTGGAAAAATGCCCAACTGAGAAGGACCTGGGGGTGCTGGTGACAGCAGCTGAAGATGAGCCAGCTGTGCCCAGTAGTTTGCTTGTGCTGCTCCATTCCCTCTGAGCAGAGTTGCTCCTCTCTGGGTGAGGTGATCGGGTGGCTATGAACAAGCAGGAGATAAAGGAGATGTGGGCTATGCAGGAGATGCAGTGACAATAAATAAATGCAAAGGGTGCTTCAGAAGAGGGAGGAGGGTATATTAAGGAAGAAAAGAAATGGGTAAGTCCTGTGGAGAGCCCCAGATGTCCAGTGTAGCTATCTCACATAGCACATCGGCTGGTTTTCCCCTCTGCAGCTGTGGGGTCATTCCAGGAATGGTCCTGGTAGGCTCCAGAGGAAGTTAGACAGCTGTGCTCTGCCCTTGAGATGAACATCATGACATGATGGAAAGACCACAAGGAGGAGAGCAGTAACCAGCAAACATGGCAGATTCCTCAGGGCTCCTGTTGTTGACAGGTCTAGCTAAGGCATGAGGGAATCCACTGTTATTCCATGAAGATTTAATGATTTTAGCAGTTGGCTTGCAAGGAACCTGGATTTTTTTTTTTTTTTCTTCACTGTAATAACAGGTTTCCTGGGATGCCATGAATATATTATATTCACTTTGCTATGATGCTTTAGATTTGATTTGATCTCTTTCTTCTAAGAGAGGTTTCTTGCTTGGTGAAACTAACTGCCTTGGTTTCCAGTGGGTTTGAGAGAGATGGGGGAAGATGTATGTCAATGTGTGTCTGTCTATACACGCATGATTCTATGTAAAACATGTTTTTCTGCACACATAATAATAGAACATGGGTATGATGATGCATATTTGGAGTATGGGTATAATTCCTGTTCTCGTTCATATGATTTGGTGACAGATAGTATATGTTTACAGTAGATACATTCAAGTATCTGCTATACCATACCCAGCCTGTACTTGGTGTTGCAGCCAGACTGGTGCTTTCTAGGCAACTCTTGCAAGTGTTCCAAGATTAACTCTGAAACCTACGGATATTCAAGGAAATTCACAATGGTAGGTTGCTCTCACTGCTACCATTTTTAGAACCCAAATAAACCTCAGTAGAATGTTCCTTGAACACCAAGAAACAAGTTTTTTAGGTTTTTTTCTTCACCAAGCACTGGCATATGTTGCCCAGAGATGTGGATTTCTGCCCCTGGAGATACTCAAAAGGCATCTGTGCATGGTCATGGACAGCTAGCTTCAGGTGGTTCTGCTTGAACAGGAGGGTTCCAGAGGCCCCTTTCAATCTCAAATATTCTATGGTTCTGTGATTGTGCTCCACATTGGAGTTGTTTTGTACCTGTTCATGTTTAGCAAGACTTTAAAAACACCCCCTTCATGTTAAGCCCATCTATCTTTCCCTTAAAAAGAAATAACTAAAGGAATTTTTTTTTTTTCTAGGAAGATATGGAGTCTCAAGATACTTCAGTCTGGTTTATCTTCTGTGCTTCTGCCTCCTAGATTTGATTTGCTCAGGACTAATGGCAGTCTTTCTAACAAGAGGATTATTCATGTGGAAGTTCCTGCTGCTTTCTGTCTAGCAGAGATGTGCCAGGCAATTCCTAGGGCTTGGTGTAATCTTTTTTTCTACTAACTTCTTACTTAACTTAGCAAAGCATGCCCTGTATTTGATCTAGCTCATCCACTTGGATGGCTCACACAGTTGAGTTGTTTGTATTGGAAAGGAATGAAAAGCACCCAGCTGACATTGGCACTGCACAGTGAGAAGGGAAGAGCTCCACTGTGTCCGGAAAACAATCCATCTAGTGCTTTTCATCTTGATCTGCAGTTTGCATGGTAAGATTGCCCAGGCCTTCTCTTCAGAGCCTGTGATCCTCGTACTCTTATCCCACCTGTTTCAGTGCCATTTCCGCCTTTGAGTTCTAGATATAAGTTTGAGTTACGAAGCAAGAAGTAATGTCCTAGTGCAAAGGAGTTTTCTTGATGTGCTAAGAGAACCAGTTTCCTTCTCATCCCAGCAGCTGGAGGCAACAAGGAATCTCTGTAGGAGAAAACAGGGCTCCAAGACTGTCCTGTGTACTGGAAGCCAGGTATCTTGTGGGAGCTCTGGCAGTGGTTTGTGCCTCTCAGGTCCAGATCCTTTGCTCCTGGGGCTGTCACTCTTGCTTCCTTATCTTCTCTCTGCTCTGCTATGCTCCCTCTGGCTTGAAAATACCTCAGCACTGGGGATTCTGCTGCTCAGTACGTGCACGAGAGGGCAGATCCCTCTTTCTGCACATGTACATTGCATCTTGAGGTGAAAATCAGGAAGAGCAGTGCAGTCCTGTTGCAGACTGAGCAAAATATCTGCCTTTCCCAGACAGAAGAAAAAGTAAACAATGAAAGGTAATATTTGCCATACAGGAGTCTTGTGCAGCCTGTGATTTGCAGCTCATGGTTGATTCATAACACATAGGAAGATGAAAGGAGACATGATGGCTACAAAACACCTTACCTTCTGGTCAGAGCAATGGGAACATAGCTTTTCTCACTGACAATACCCAAAAGAAAGTGTGCAACTTATTAAAAACAAACAAAAACAAAAACAACCCCCAAGGATAATGGCTTCTCTTCCCCCATAGTGATAGATTACTCTTTGATTTCAAAATGGCTGGAAAACACTGCTTTCAAGCATTCAGCCTGCTAGCAGGAATTGATCCTCTGGGAAATACTCATTGTCAAGCATAAAAAAGTTTTGAAAATATACTGGCTAAAAGCTGATTGTGCCCAGTAAATATAGGTAAGTGAGACTAGCTGATTTGTGTTTTTAAATACTGTTTAATTAAAACAGACTTACTACCATTCTTGAACATGGCAAAGCCCAAGACAGGTGTCTGTCTATTACACAGGAGCCATTTCTGGATACTATCTGAGGGGCTGCTTTTGGCAGTGCATGTAGAATTCACATTGCCTCTGTGTGGTATCTAGTCAGCTTATTTATGAATAAGAGCACAAATCTTCTGGCAGGTCTGTGCTTGCAGTTACAAGGCTGGGGATGTCAGTGGGAGTTGGGCCTAAAAAGGGCTCTTTCACCTGCATCAACACTGGGGCTGCTCAGCAGCTGAAAAAATGCAAGGCTAAATCCAAGTCAGATAATACTGAGAGGCATTCTGGTTTCCAGTCTTTTTTTCTGACCAAACCCCAAAATATTGCTGTTTGTTGGGAAACAAATGAAGAGGGTTTTGAGTGCCACCTTTACCGAACGGTGGAGCAGTTAAGGAATTGGTCCACTTCTCCTGTCACTACTTTGCCCAAGGCAGAGTCAGTCAGGACAACCTCAACTTCTCCTTTTGAAGTTGTTCCACTTTGGATAAACAATTAACATTTACTAGAAGAGGCACTGGTGCTCAGGAAGTCTAACTTCTCAAAAGAAGACCCACCAGGCCACTGATTCATGCACACACGTGTGTTCTCTCTCAATGAATAGTTAATGTTTTATTAAGGGTGGAACACTTCCAAGGAGATGATTCAAATCTTCTCCCTGGATCCAATACTTGGCTTTCAGCTAATATGCTTTTTGTTCCATTAGAAATGTCATTGCTTTTACACAACTCTTTCTTCTTCTCCTCATCTAAATGCCCTTCTTTGTTTCAATTGATTTTCAGTTACTTGCTCAGACTCTGCCCTCTACTTTGTTCCTTGACCCTGAGAGAAAGACACCTGTGCCTCCACTATATTTGAGATTAGCTGAGTCTGTGGAAGGGCCAAAGGTAGTTTTTCCTCTGAACCAGGCTGAGGAGGGCTAAAGTTTTCCCACCTCCATATTGTCTCCCAAGGCATTCAAAGCATATTGCATGTCACCTGCTCCACATGCCCTTGATGAGCCTGTAGGTGCTTGGTACTTCTCAGCAGCCTGTTTCAGAAATTAGCAGATGTGCAAGGATGCTTTCAGTCCTCTTCAGACTCACTTTCACCACCTTCTGCCTCTCTCAGGGTGGTTTTGAAGGAGGAAATACAAACTACAAGTGGTAACCAGCATGTGGGGTCATGCTGCATTGCTTTGCAAACAGAGAAACCCAGAGGGAAGTCCTGAAGTGAGTACATATACATCACCTTTATTCTGTGGAATATAGTCCAGCTTGAACCTGAACCCAGCTTGGGTTTACATGAAAAACATCTGCTTTTTAGGACTGTGATATGTTACCTGGTCTGTGATGTTTCAGCTCAGGATTTTGTGCTGAGGTTGTAGCTACATTTCTCTGCCCACATGGTGACATTAATATGCATGTTGTTGCACAACATGTCCTGTTCTCAAGGGGTGGAGGTGGATGGAGAAAGTGAAAAGTAGGGCTGAAACAGATGAAGGAGATGAGGTTGTTGTCTTGTTTCACTGGCTGTTGGCCTGACAGGTTGGATCAATCACAGCCCAGAGGAGAATTAATGTCCACTTCAGTGGCTAAGTGGCTCTTACAGGGCTGGTAACAAATTGAACTGCAGATGCAGCCCTGAACATTATGCTTTCCTTGGTTCCTTCTGCCTTTCGGCCAACAGGTCTTTTCTAGCCCCTCTCTCCATCCCTGAAGATGTCTCTTGTCTATTTTACCTCCAAGTGTGATAGGAGAGCTGCATAAATCAATTGGAGAAACTCCCATGGTAACTGGCTCCTTAGCTAACCAAGCCCCATCTGTTGCAAACCACAGCAATTGCATTGATATACCAGAGCCATTAAACCATTCCATGTGGGAAGTTTTGCCATGGACATAACCTTGTCCACAACAAAGCCCAGTAAAGGAGTTGTGAATAGTTGTTAGGAATAAACAACACAAATCAAGACAACAGTTAACATATTGAGAGAACATGTCTGCAGACTTCTAGTTATAAATTATAAATTCCAGTTGCCCACTGTGCAGCTGTGGGAAAGGAACGTGAGTGACACCAGCACTTACACTCAAATTTCAGATCGGTTGCACCACCTGCTTTGATTCAACTTGTTAAAAAGGGTTTTTGTGATACCTACTATTCTTCATGTAGAGCAAGTTGATTTTGTGATTCAAAAGGTGTATGGCTTTGCAAACTGACCTCAACTCTAGGTTTCTGGGGTTTTTTAGAGGACAATCGTTGTGTCCTTAAGATGTTTTCTCAGTTTCATCGTTGTGTCCACCCCCAGCATGAGCTTCACATCTTGGCTGTCTGAATAAACTCCCTCTTACAGGAAAATCTGTAACACCTTATCACGGTTTCCACTATTGTATATGGCTTTTTCTTATCCCAAATAGCGTGTGAGTTAACTTGGGCAATGCAGAATGTGTTTGAGTTATGCTATGCAAGCCAGTTTAGGCTAAGTTTTGCTGTGGTAGGGAGAGAAAATGAATGATGTAATTACACCGAGATTTAGTGTCAGGTTAAAGGGCAGGATCTCACAGGAAATGCAGTAAGAAGGAAAAGTCATTCCGCTTTTGAAAACCACAGCCAATGTTCCCTCTTAAACTTGCCAGCTGCTGTTTGCCTTCTGTTTTGCCAATGCTTTTATTAGTTACTTTGTAAAGGTGCCAAAGACACCAAAGAGCTTGGGAGCTTTTATTGCAGGTGTGGATTAAGACTGTCCTAGGTGTGGTGGTTGTTCAGAGATTATGCTGTAAGAAAAGCCGAGCAATGCCACTCTAGGATAGGGAAATTACAGCACAGTAGCCCCCAGCCAGGGAAAGAGATATCTGAGCTGCACCACCCTCCTTGGAGAGGTGAGGTTCACCCTGAGAGGTGCAGACAGTGACCAAACTGAAACAAGCTCTGATGATTTTCTCATGTAAACCCCTGCTCTATTGCCTTGCTGGCCTTCATTTGGTCTGTGCAAAACACAGCCCACCTGCAGGTTTTGCACATCTGGTCCCTACCGCTGCTTGGCCTATTTGGGAGTGTGTTGGGAGCACAGGCTGTGTCCCACTGCTAGCCTCAGAGCATGCCTCTGTGTGTGATGCAGCTGGAAGTTTGGCCATTGAGTTGAAATGTAGGTCCCTTTTGAGTGGTGGGGTTGGGCTGTTTAGCCTGCAGCTTCCAACTGATTTAACTCATTAAGTATCTCTGCCTCCACCAGAACTCTGCTGCCTTTTCTGTGTCTTTACAGAGGGCTTGTCCCCTCTTTCCCTAATAATACTGTTTCCTTGTGGATCCTAACAGATCCAAGCAAACTGAAATGATTATGCTACCAGCAGGGTATCAAATCTCCATTTTTCATTAGAGACTTAGAATATGGGTTTTCAAAAAAAACCCCAAACAACAACTTCTAATGGGGAAAACATCCTGGGAAGCTGGTGTTTTTCAAGCATTTCCCTTTCAATAACTGAAATGCAATTAGTAAGATACAACTGTGACTCATTTGGACTCTCTCTGAAGCTCTGTGTGCCAGGGGCTTGGAAAGGAGGCTCCTCTATTTGCAGGAGTACGGTGGATGAATAATTTATAGCTGCTTTCAGGATACTTCCTAACCTTTTATTAAATTACAGACTTTTCAAGTAGCAGATATTTTAGGATTTTTCTGCAGAAAGATGAAAGAAATATTCTTAATTTTCTTTCTACTCTTGCACGTTCTTTTCTCATTTTCCAGATCTGGACAGGTGTTTGCATTTTCTTTCCGGTTATAACTATCACACTTTATTTTAGCTTTGTTAAAGGCTGTATATTTATGAGTTTGTGGAACATGTTCCACAAGTACTTTCCTTTTCCTTCTGGACATGTAGTAGCTGGGTTTTAAAAGGTTATCTTCAGCATGTCAAGGTATTCTGAAGAGGATTTTAGCTATGTTTCATGAAAGCAGTGAACAGGTAAATCAAAACATTGGGTTTGAAGCACAACAAACACCTCTTAGAGGAGAAGACTGTAATTTTATAGACTTGCTTCTCTGAAGAATGGTGACAACACAGATGCTTCATCAGCTATATTCTCCCTGTTCCATGAGGGAAATTTTGGTCACCACTCTGTTTCTTACTCTGCATGGGTGTATTTCTGTAGATAGCCAGGGTAATTTGGAGGTCTGTCCATGCCCCACACTCACTGCAGCCCAGGCAACTCTCCTAGATACAAAGGATACTGGCAGACACCACAGACTGAGCACTTGTGCTCCAGCTCACCAAAGCTACAGAGCAGATGGGAGAGCACAATGGCAAATCCTGTCTTTCCTCTCTCTACATGGTTAATGTCAAGCAAATTCCTGCTCTTTTAAAAAAGCTTTTTTCATTGGGAGGTTTCAGTTTTGTATATTTTTTCTCTCTGATACCTCATCTAGAACAATTTGAAGTGTCATGGATTTCACTGTCAGCAATATTTCATCAATGGTTGCCCACATGCCTACACTTTCATGAAAGCAATTTGCTAAGGTGGAGATGTTCTCCATCTCAACATGCAGAGAGCAGCAGGGAGCAGAGCCTCTGGCCCTGGTTCAACCAAGACATAGCTGAAGTTCAACCAGCTGGAAGAGAAAAAGGATGTCAGGATTACTTTTGAGCCTCTCCCACGGGAAGGTTTCTTCTCTGTTGAAGAAGGCCAGCAGTCCTGTTTGAGTGGCTCCAGGACTAAGTCCAGAATGTGAAACCTCTTTTGTCAATTGCAGCCATGCTAACTGCAATATAGGCTGGAAAAGACCAAAGGAGAATCTTTTCTTATTTAAAACAGGTTGTTACATACATCAAACTAGATCGAGTCCTCCCATGATCTGAGAGAGAGAGGGGTAAAAAAACTAAAGTGGAAAGCTGGTTATAGAAATTGCTATCCAGATGAGAGTGTCTGCTAAGATATTATTATGACTGGCAAATGAGCCAAAAAGCAGCTACTTACTGCTAACGGTTCGAGTGTTGAGAGGGACTATTTTGAGCAAGATTTCGGCAATGCAAATTCAATATTGAATTGAATATCCCTTCAATTCATCTCAATGAGAGTGGTAGAAGGCAGATGAAACAGATGAAAAATTAATACTGCACAGCGTAAAGCAAAGACATTAAGTGTACCCTTTTAAAAAGGAAAAAAGCCTTTCCATTGAAAAAGAACAACAATAATTTTATGTGTGTGTTTTAATATGAGAGCCACAGTAATTTCCAAAATGATGTTTCAATTTGCTATGATTTATTTTCTGCTGTTACGCACTTTCCTTCTCCGCAATTGTTGTGCTGTGACTACAATTGCATTCTAATATTTTGGCACAGGTTTTGAGTCTGTAACAACAGATACTGTGAGGCCATGCAGCATATTCTGGTTGGTCTCTGAGATCCTTTCTGAATGAGTGATTTTGGCCTTCAGAATGTTACTTATGAGATGAAGTTAAGGAGTGCAATTCTCATTCGTAAGACCTCTCTTGCCTTTTAAGGAACGCCTTTATAGTCAGTTTTCCCTTTGTTTCCTGTCAATTTTTTTTTCCTGGAGAAGCTAAACTGGGGTGCTGCCCACAATCCTCTCCTCTGAACTCTCATAAATGAGCAGGAACAGGCAGTGCAGTTCCAGCTGGCTAGTAAATGAAGTGTGACAAAAAGCTTTACCTTTCTATTTTAAAACAGAACAAAGCTTTAAACTGCTGTACATAGAGAGATTACAGACATTGAGACAAATTAAAATAGCATATATCCTGTGTAGCAGATGACAAGAGAGGAATATTTCAGTCCTTCACAATTTTTACTCCATTTTCCTCAAATGTTTTATACAGCTCTGTGAGACACCTTAATTGCTATAGGATACCCTTTCTCAGCAAAGATTTCCAAGAATATTGCCAATTTGCAATACAGGGAAAGATAATACTTAAGCAAAAGCAACATCTTTAAAACAAAGCCCTCTTTCCACTTAAAATTCTCACTGTACCCCAGTAAAGGAATGAAGTTAGGGTACAGTGAGACAGTTTTGAAGTTATATAGATTTGGGCACGATTAATGCTGTAGGCTCCTGTCAGGTATCAGTTAGCATCAACTGAAAATACTTATTGGTTCAAATTGCCTGGAGAAGCTCTAGTTCAGTAAATGGGAAGACAGAGCACAGCAGGAGGAATGGGAAGCAGGATATATTCAAAATACCTGTAAGTTTAGTAACTCCGGACTGATACTACAACCCCTGTTGACAAACCACTGGTAGGCTTGTGATAATACCAGTGGCACAGGGAAACTCATAACTGTGTATGTCTAATAAGATGAAGGAAAGGTGTAAATAAATCCTATAGTGGTGACCTGAATATAGAGGGGCATGCTTCAGGGGCATTTTTTTTCTATTGTAAAAATGTATTGAACCGTTGTAGTATTCATCCTTAATTGTCTCAACAGATACACTTAAGATGCTCAAAAACACGTAGAGAAAACAGTTCCTTCTCACTGCAGACATAGGAAAGATTGTCAGATTTCTGCTGTTTTCATTTTAACAGTGATTTTGAAAAGGTAGCTGCTGCCCCAGGTGTTGCTAAATGAGCATAAGAGGATGTAAACCTGGTTTTTTGAAGTCCTCAACCTCCTGGAGTAGAAAAAGAGACTTCTTTGGAATGGATGGTGCAGGCAGCTTTCATGTAGAATAAAGCCCTGCAAGCATTTGACAAGCAGATCTCTCACTTGATTATAAAGAGAACATAGCTTTGGCAAAGAGCCAAGTCAAATCCTCTTGTGATCACTCTGAAGCTTTGAATAGACCCTGTATGAAAGTAGAACAAAATAGGGTTTATTCTTTCAAAAAAACAAACAGAAATACCCTTTAAAATCCAGCTATTTCATCATCTTTGCATTATATATGTTTGTTCTCAGTCCCTGAGGAAAACCTTTGTGATGCCAGCAGGAATTCAGCCTACCTCTAAGGTGAGTGACTGCTTAGTCATGGTGCACAGGAAGAACTTAAAGGACAGGGCGAGGGAGGGAGGTGCCAGGCATGTCTGTGCAAAAGTGAACTGTAATCTGCAGTCTGCTGCTGTCAGTAAAAACCTGTAATTCAAATTCCTCTGTGCTTTTAGAGTTTTGTTGGCTGTGAAGAGAAAGCTGCACATGTAGCTTTCCATCTCTAGTGAGGATGTTGCTGTAGCATCCTTGGAGGATGAACATCATGAGAAGTGACAGAAGCCTACAGCTTGAAATGATCAAACCCACAAACTGAACCCGCAAAATACAGTTTCACAAACTATATAACCATATGTAAAGCTAAAAGTAAAAGTTGTAAGTAAACAGCAATACCTCAGCAGCTACTAATTTCAGCATGAAGCCTGTTACAAGTCACACTACTTCCCTAAACACCCTAAAATCTGTTAACATCAGAAATCATGGATCAGCATTATTCATCATAGTGCAGGTTCCTCAGCTCTATTAGTCTGGGCCACAAACAAGTTTTCTTGCTAGTTTGTTCAGGTTTTTATTTAATTTTAGGGATACAAATATCTTATTTGCTTGCTGTTTCTTTACTACGTTCATCAATATAAGTGTTTCTTCTGTGTTGCTTACAATTCTGGTTTTACAGGAGATTCTGTTCTCCCTTCTCTTCCTTTCTTCCAGGTGTGTACTTGCTTGACCTGCTGTTGTGTGATCGCATAGCTTTTCTATCTACAGTGCTGAAGTTCATGCAGACACTGTCTCTGCTGCAAAAACAATCCTCCAGTACTTAGCACAAGTGTGCCATTTCCTCCTCTCAGGTTATGATATGAATGTGGTTTTCTATATTCTACAACTGGAAACATTTGGGAGTTTCAATAGGATAAGCTTTTATGAAGTTACATGTCCCTTGTTGTTGCACAGGGAATTACTCTTTCCATTTCCCTCATATCTCCTAATCCCTGCGTGAAGGCCAGGCAAGGCTGTTCCCTGGCACAATCTTGAATATTAAGAAAGATGTCTGATTAATGCATGTGCACATGCAGCACTCCACAGAGATGTGCCTGTTAACATTAATGCTGCTGTCAGTAATGTGCTTTTTGGAAGACAGGATGCTCAGCCATGCTAAGAATCAGAGCACAGGCCATGCCTGGGGACGTTCCTGTGGTGTTGAGCCCTAAGACAGATGTGCAAATGGAGTCTGCCTTGTTTTCTGTCCTGACAGCTTTTATGTGGGAACTGAACAAAGTATCCTTAGCCAATGAACTATTTTTAGTGAGTGGATTCTTTGCTTGCTAGTCCACTAATTTTGGCAACTGAGAAAGCATACACACTTGCTCCTATCATAGGCAGCACCCAGAAAAAGCAAGCAGATGTATCACAACATGGACTACATGAGGATGCTGTAAGGGAGGTAGCCTCTGCGAAGTAACTCTTGAAATCTCAGACAGATTCCTGAATTCAGGCATCTAGTATTAGATGGGAAATCCCAGAGTATCTGAGATATCCATGCAGAGCTGGTAGCATTGTCACAGCAACTACAGAAGGTCCATGTCATGATGGAGGCCAGGCATCTTCAGCATTTGAATGTCTGAAAGAGACATGAGAAGCCCAACAGTTGAGTTGCAACTATAAGTCAGGAGGTGTCAATAAAAACCTGGTTCAGTCCTTAGCAAGTTGTTTTCTGTGAATAATCAGTGTTTGTCAATGGGAACACAATTCAGCATGAAACAGGCATAATTTCAATATTTTTTTTGTATGTTTCTGCCTTCTGTATTGGAAAGAAACTCCTCTTTTAAAAAATTATGAAAACCGTCAGCTACAAGGTGATATTTGAGCTCAGTTAGCAGGCCATGCAGACTACCTTAATGCCCCAGTAACAATGCAAATGTTGCAAACTAAGGCTTCCTGCAACACATTTTAAAATAATAAGAATAAAAATAATGGGGTTTGTCTTGCTGTGTTGCAGAGATACTGTGTTCCCAGCTAGTTTAAAGCTGTGTGCTTTGCCTTGTCCTTTCGGGAACAGCTGCTTGGTTTCTGCTGGGGAAGATGGATGGTCCTTGTTCTCCCTTGGTCAGGTCAAGAGCTGAGCAAACACACAGAGCTGATAGCCTCAGGCAGTTCATCACCTGTGGATCAACACCACTGCTTGCAGCCTCTCCTGTTTTCTGTTTCTCACCCCCTTCCCCCTCCCTGCCTCCATAAATATGACAAGAGGTGCTGCATTATACAAACTCTTCTTCCACAGTGGAAACATCTGCAGCTTGAATGCTCCTGCAGAAATGTCACTTGGGGAAATTGCTCTTCATTTTATGAAAAACCTCTCTTTCAAGCCCTCAGAGGGGCCAGGGAGGGAGGGGACACTGGGTTTGACACTAGTTCTGTGTTGTTTTTCAGGGATTTTGCGGAAGAATGTTGTGTCTGATTTTGTGGATTGTCAAAATGAAGCCAGATGGCAGTGGATTAAGTGTAATGCTGTTTTGTTGTTCTTGGGTTGGCGACTGCGCTTCCCCTTGAGCGAGGGAGCCCTCCCCGCACAGCCGCCCCGGCCCTGTGTGCCCCTGGCCACCGAGGGCCCTTCCCATGGGCTCCTGAAAATGCTGCCCTGGAGGGGGGTAGAGTGGAAGCTTTCTTTTGGTGAGGACTGCTAATTGGAAACTGCTTCCTTGACATTTTTCATGTCTAGATTATTCACCAAGAGCCTGTTTGCTGCGCTTTCCATCCGACGAAATACAGGTATTTTCCAACTGTAGTGGTGGGATGGGTTTGCTTGCTGAAGTGAAGTTGCTGGGTGAGCAGCTGAGCCAATGAAGCCTAGTTTCTTACAGTTTTATATTTGGTAACTGTATTTCCTGATGTTTAGAAAAGTGTGAGTTTAATTGAAGTGTTTCCCATGAGGCATTCAGGAATTTCAAGTCTTTTGTTGATTCCTCAGTGTATTTATGCTGCAGTCTTTCTCTCCATATGAATGCTTAGTGGGGTCTCTTTCCTCTATTACTCTACCTTATTTTTTTACATGTATGGGCACATAATATCTTTGAAATCACTATCCTTTGTCAAAGTTAAGGTAGCAGAAAAGGCCACTGGACTCTGAAGATGTAGAGGGAAGACATGTACACAGACACAGACAGACAAAGGTGTGATTGCCTCAACTTTGTTTCCCTAAGAAATTGGGTTAAGGATAAATTCTTAATTAGGGAGAAGATGAATTTAAAGCTGTGATTCTGACCATTTTTTAGTTTCTTAATTAAAGGTAGACAAGCAGAAAATTTCCTCTTGTAGGAACTGTTATTCTCTATACCCTTTCCCCTCATCATGACACCTTTTTGTTTCCAAGATAACCTTTGACTGACTGGATTACACAGTTGTGTCACTCATTCAGAGCCTTGTGAGGGTCCCTCAAGCTCTGCTTCCTGTGCTCAGCACCTACAGATCAGTGCAATAGCCCCTAGCTTATGAAAACACCAGCAAAGGATGCTCTACATTTTTCCTTTCAGATTGCAGCATGGCTTCAGCCATAGGTTTAATGTTTTTCCTTTAATTTACTCCTCCATCATCATTCATTGTAACTTCAGTTCAAACCAGCAAATTTTATTTTGCAATGCATCTTCTCATGTAGACCATTAAGAGTCTGCTCAGGCTTCATCGTAAAGTCTTTAGGCCTGGAAAGCATTCTGACAAAAACCTGCTGCTTGATAACACAGGAGAAACCATAAACCAATTCAGTGCTGCTGCCTTGTTGTGCTCTGTCCTGTTCTTTCCTAAGACAGCTTCTCAGTTGCTCAGGAATTTGTTTGCAAGTCAGCTGTACTTTGCAACTGTTCAGATCTTTTTGGCTTTCTTTAGCTTTAGCAAACCACCACCCCCTATCTTTTTTGAAAGTCTGTCTTTTAAGAATGTCTTTCATGTCATGCATGAAGTCCTGTACAGATCCATGCAGTCTTGAGTTGTTCTGGAATTTCTTGTGCAGATCTACTCTCCTGATCTCAGTTGCTTAGCTTGCAAAGCCTTTGATGTGCAAACTGTCTGTGTGGTTTGCACAGCACAGTCCACTCTGAGAGTTTTTAGTAGGAGAAGCTGGCAGAGGAGAAGGGCTGCAATTAGGGTAATGCTATTATATTGCATGTTGTTGTAGTGTAGAGTATAGATAGCCTTAATCTAGTCATTGTCCTCAAAACACAATAAGTAATGGCAATTTTATAGTGACCATCTATTACAAAGATGCTCAGAAAGACTAGAGTTTCCTAATCTCCAGTTCAGTGACTTCAGAGATAGTTTTTTCCTGATTCTTGAGGAGATACCCTGGTGCTATAAAGGAAATTTTTCAGCAAATTTGCATCCTAGTACTCAGCTTGCAACCTCTAGATTTTATCTTCTGCCTTGGTGGTCCAGTGGTGGAAGCCTCAACATCAATTCTGAGCATACTTTCATCTTCCTTGTACTACACCGCACAGTCCGGAAGGTATAAATTAGACATATTCAAGTATTTGACTAATGTACAGAATCTATTTTAAGCAGAAAATTCAGTAATTTTCTGTTAAGCAGAGGTAAGTTTGGATGTGCTTTTGTTTGTGTTTATTCTCAGAAGTATTTTTCATTTATAGTGTGAGTATCTCCCCCTCAAATTCTTCTCCTGTTTTTCTTTACTGTATCCTGTTGTAATATTCCCTTTGGAAGGTCTTTTAAAGAGTATTTTTTTAAAGATTCTGAAAACTTCCTTCCTGGCATTTGCATTCTCTCTTCAGATGTCAAAATCAAAGATAATGGTCCATTGCTGGTGTTTTGGGAAGGGAGGGGTAGGCAAGGGAGTTTGCAGTCTCTACACACTCGTCAAGTCAACTTACTTTACGTGCAGTGTGAGGGACTTAGTGTGTACCAACAGTAGCTCACTGTTAGCCAGTACAAGAAGGAGACATTGAAATTCAAAGCAAGCATTTTGAAAATGGTCAGTATTTTCTGATCCATTTCCCCACATACAAAGCGAACAGATCTTCCAAGGAACTTTGTGATCGTGGTGCAAATCTAAATACGAATGGCAATTTTGTCTGCAGGGCATGAATATAGACTTGTTCTGTCAGCACCAGGGATGCTCTGACCAGCCGCTTCAGTCTGAGGCCTTTGAAAGATAGCAGTGATGCCGTTCATTTACCCTGAGTAGTGTCTCATACAATGTAAAGTGTCAGCAGCAGTTCCCTAGCAAACCAGCGAGACATCAGTAGCAGGAAGCATAGGTATGTCATCATTGTACCTGTGGAGATTTGGGTTCAATTCCTGCCATCATATCATACATTGAAATCATTTGATGCCTTTGATGTCCCACATCTGGAATATTTCAGCATATGTGGTCTTCAGAGGTCTAAAACTACAACAGCAAATTATCAACTGAGGTTCCAATAGATGAGCTGTGGTACAAGTGCTTTTTCAAAAACTTCTGTTTTGTGTGCCTGGGTTAGACCTTAATTTTCACATTTTCAGAATATAAACACTATCAGTAGATATTCTTCAGAAATAATTACATCAGAAAAAAACATGAAATATCCAAAACATCACCCGACAGTGAAAGCTGAGTTTATAGTTTTGTTATGAGTTAGAAAATAATTCTTATTTCCTCCATTTTTTGAAGAGCTTTCTGTGATTTTGCTGCAGCCCAGAACACACTGAAAGGGAAAGTGCACTATGACAACGACCAAATAACGAGAGATTTCTAGAATCACAGAATATTCTGAGTTGGAAGGGACAAGGATTATCAAATCCAGCCCTTAAGCCAATGTCCCACACAGGTATCAAGCCCACACCCTTGGTTTATCAGCACCATGCTCTGACCTGAGCTAATGAGTCAGCTAAATGGACTTTCTGAATTTCTTTTAAATAGCTTTGTTGGAGTTACCACCTCTAAAGTGTTTCCAGTGTATAAAAACAAATGTTTTCTCAAGGAGGTCGCATTTGAAATGATACTAAGCATTCACATTGTAGACCACAGACAAATTCAATACTACTACTATTTCCTTTATGAACTGCTGAAATGTCATTCAATCTTCAGCTGAATTTTATATATGTATGCATTATATATAATGTGTTATACAGTTACATATTCATTTGTTATGGTTTTTGAAAATACACAGCATCTGAATATACAGTTTAGAAAACAACAATGATTAAACAAGCAGATCCTTTACCACAGTGTAGAAAACAATTGTAGTTAAACAGATCCATGACCACTAAAGTCAAAGAATCTTGCTCTAGATTCATGACCGCTGTGAGCTTCAGGAGAAGATTTTCCTGCTTTTTGGATATTTAAGATCACTTTACCACGACAG
This sequence comes from Phylloscopus collybita, assembly GCA_027886175.1. Classification (NCBI taxonomy): domain Eukaryota; kingdom Metazoa; phylum Chordata; class Aves; order Passeriformes; family Phylloscopidae; genus Phylloscopus; species Phylloscopus collybita. The sequence goes on along the minus strand of JAJNNQ010000009.1, from coordinate 25,301,573 downwards.
GAACAGGGCTCTACATTTTAAGACATTCTCAGTGAGAGTTTTCTCCCAGTGTAATGCTATCAGTCTCTCATGTCCACGTGAAAGCTTACCTGCTTTCACCAAACTTGTTTAATTGCTGTTGAAAGCCCCTGTCATTAGTCAGAGGTGGTTGAAATTGTTCCTTGAATCCAAAAGTCTTTGTGGGTTCTTGAAGACTGACAGGTACACAAGCACAGTACCATGTGCTGCTTAAAATGCATTTTCTGTATCACGGGAGGGGAGAAGCCCATCAAAGAAGGGAGGGTGACACAGAGTGCCACAATCTCCAGGCAGCAATGTGTTCAGATTGAACACGCTGGACTGCTCAGAAAGCTTGAAAAATTCTCACTGCCTTCGAGGTGGCCACTTTCTGTGTGCTCTTTTCCAGCAGCTACCTTTCACGGTTTGCTGATGGATATACTAGAACTTGCAGTTCCTGTGTGGATGTACTAGAATGTGCAGTGTGTGGGGTCAGCAACCAGTTGCTCCTCTATCCACTATTTTCAGGCCTTTGGCTTTGTAAGTAGCATAGTTTAGGACAGAGTAACACTGGCTCATTTGAGTTTAAGGTTAAATTTCTGAGATAAATACCTTCACCAACTCAGTTTGCAACAGGCATTGCTAAGGAAGTTCTCTGTATAACAAGTTATACTCTTCATTGCCCTGGGTGTAATTATTTTTTGCGTCCTTACAACTTTTGTTTCTGGTGTAATCTATACTGTATGCTTTGCACTCTCCCTTCAGTAAATAAATTAGCAATTTACCAGTTAGCATGTGAAAGGGGTGTCCTTAGACTGATGCTTAACTCACTTAGTAGAAGAGAGATTATCTGCAAGATATGCACTATTCCCTGTTTGCTGAGCTTGCTGCATCAACACACAGTGCCACAATCTCCAGACAACAATGTGTTCACATTGAACACGCTGGGCTGCTCAGGAAGCAGTGGGTTGAGAAATTCTCACTGCCTTCGAGGTGCCCCCTTTCTGTGTGCTCTTTTCCAGCAGCTGCCTTTCATGGTTTGCTGCATGGATATACTAGAACTTGCTGTGCCTGTGTGGATGTACTAGAACTTGCAGTGTGTGTGATCAAAGGAATACTTGCATTCCTGAAGGTACACCATTCTTCCAGTTGTACCAATTAGTCCAGTAAAAGATACAACTTTTTCACATATGGAGAAATCCCTTAGCTCCTTGAGTTAAGAGCAGAGTGCCCATAGTGCTCATAGTGCCCATAGCATCCTGACTCAAATTTATGTCTTTGCAAGTTCTTACTGTATCGATGGAAGGGACACATTTTGTAAAGCATGCCCTGTTTTTCTTGGCTAGATTGCATAGGCTTTAAATACTTCAGGGGGCAATTCTGGGTTCAGTGCTGAGGTTTGTCCTGTTACGAGAAGGCAGGTATCAGCGCAGTAACCAGGCAGATCAGATCCAGGTGGGCCCCTGCCTGTTCCCAGAAGGATTTCGGCAGAACTTCCTAGTTTGTGCTGTGTGGAAAAAAAAAAAAAAAAGACAGTTATAAGTGGGTAACTGTGATACATGTGCAGCTATTAAGGCTTTTTCTTCTCCTGTGTGGAACACATCTGTGTCTCTTCAGAGAGTTTCCATGACAGGCTCAGGCCAGCACTGAGCCTTTTGGCTGCAAGGTGTTGCAAGTATTGCAAAAGACTGCAGTTCCTTGATAGGTTGTGCCTGTGTGGCCTACATGGAGTACTTACACTGATATTAAGAATTTTATTTGCTGAATTATTTTGCAAAGCCACCTGCAAAAACATGACACTGACGCAGAAAGGATGATGCTGAATGCCATTTTTTAAACAGTGCTGCAGAGATTGTATTCCAGCCAGCCCGTGTCAGCATTCCACAGGTCAGCACAAAATATCCATGTTGGTTTTGGACTAACTACATGCCATGGAGCTCAACCCTGTACTGGCTTGTAATATATACAGTACTAAAAGATGGAGAGATTGAATAGGTGTGGCTGGGACAAAATATCTTGGCTTTTGGGAATGGCCACAACTGTATTTAAAGCAACTGCATGCAGAAGGGGGTTAAGAAAGTAAATGTGGTTCAAATTCTCCTTGTCAGGAACAAATTAAATCAGCATGGTAGAGGATCCAAACAGAAATACATTTGGAAATGCTTGTATGCTGAAGCTGGGAATCTGGGTAATAAGTAAGAGCAACTAGAATTTATCAGTTATCAAGATAAATTCAACTTAACTGTCTCACTAGGTTACAGTGCTAGAGGGATCAGTGTGTTAGAATATTACGTAAGTTGTTTAAGGAGACCAAAGGTGACAAAAGAAATTATGTGAGGGGAATGACTTCATCTATGACCTGGTGATATGTCTCTCCAACTTAGAACTGGGAAGTGCAGGATCTTACGAAATGCAGCACAATAAATATGTTGATTATCAAGGCTCAGAGGTGAGCAAAGGTGGGCAGAGGTGACACTATAAGTCACTGAAATAAATCTGAAGACAGCTTGCACTACTATTGCATGGTGGGGAGGCAACTGTGTAATTATGGGGAATTTTATTTGGCATACTTACTGAAGATTTCATTCAGGTATTGGTGAAACATCAATAGAGTAGATTTAAATACTGGATGATAGTTCTGCAAAACGAAAGTTGTTAGAGTGGAAGAATTCTGCTTTTAGGTAGTCTGATAAATAAAAATGAATTTATCCACTAGACTGGAAATCAGGTGTTGTGTCAGGAAAAACTGATCATGACCTGGTTACATTTAATATACTTGAAGAGAATATAGTCCCAAACCATAATATTCACACATGCTAGTTTGAAAAAGCCAATTTCTCAAAGCTAAGGGCAGCCCTTAATAAAACTGAATAAGCAGGGGCATGGAGGCATAAACAAAACTGAAAGTTTTTCAAGAATTTACTAAATGGGCAAAACATTGCTAAGACAACATGTATGGCAAAAGAGGACAGAAAGTAGAAATGGACTTACTCATCTGTATACATGTGTTTAAACAGGTATAAATTTGTCCACACTTATCTATATATGGGCCCGCGTAGGTATACATATCTATAGACACTTGTGTGGGCATGCAAACACACAATACCTACATAATTAAATAAGCCATATGGCTGTGTATTGGAAAAATAGGCTATAAAAGGGAGATAAATACCTATGGATATTTATTAAGTTATTAAGTGTGGAAATTACTAGTAGCACCTAACTCAAAATCTACGCTTGGAAAGCAAATGGTGTTCAGAAGTTTTTAAATTTACATAAAGGAGAAAAAGTAGCAATGATGTGGGCACAGCAAGGGTTGTAGGTGCTGAAAATGTTAATAAGAAATGTATAGATAGTTGAAATGTTCAGAAAAGAGTTCTGGTTTATGTTTTGAAAGAAAGAATATGGTTTGTATATATCTCGTGAGGAGGATGATTTCTTTTCCAGCCCATCTGCAACTAAAAGAATGTTAGACAACTCCTACTTTGAACAATCAGCTTTAAGGCAGTAGCCCCTGTGTTGCCAGCAGCTATGCATCCTATTTTTTTTCTTAAATTGGCTGAGAAATTTTCTGGCCCGCTGATAAGAACTTTTGATAAATTTGGGAACATTGGAGCAATCTACCAAGACTGAAAGCATGCTCATTTTTTTTTTTTTTTGCCAGTGCTCCAACAGCACAAACAGGATAATTCTGATAACAGCCTGACAGTCAGCCTGACCTCACTTCCAGCAAAATAACAGAGAAGCTGATATAAGAATTCCAGTATAAAGAATAGGACTATTGTTAATGGCAGCCAATGATGTTTTCATTGAATTCAAACCTTCTCAGGTAAGCTTGGCTTGCTTCTTTAATGTAAGATTACCCAGTTGGTTAAAAAAGTCACTACAGGCCTAATAGAAAATGAAAGTCTTGAGTTTGATATCCCACCATAATTTGATCAAACCTGTAGCATTTTGTATTCTTGTTTAAGAACATGCCAAGTGGCTAAGGGCTAATGGATCAAAGGAGTTGTTGCAAAATCACTCCAAAAAGAAAATTTTAGTGAGATTCCAGAACCAGGTCAGGACTCAGACTTCCTCTGGCAATGTTTATTACTTAACCTTGCCGGAAAAATACTGACCTACTCACTGATTATGCATGGCACTAGAGAAAAGGGAATCTGAGTTGCCTAAAAAGTGGACTTCAGACTGGAAGAAGTGTGCTTTAACATGGTCAAGTGTAAAATTATAAACCTGGAAACTGGGAATGTGTACTATATGGGGGAGACAACTTCAGAAAAAAGAATAGAGATTTTGGAAAGACTTTGGAGACCTTAATGGACACCTTAGAATGTAGTCATAGCTCAGTGGGAGGGCAGAACCTCTGGTGTGATCCTTGAGTAAATGTGCAAAGGTCTGATTTTGTCTGTGTTTATTGTAGGTGTGCATGTGGAGAGACTCATGGAGTAACATCAATCACATCACAGGCAGCATTTTACAATAGTATTTTAAACTGGATGAGAGTGCAGGGAACAGCAAAAATCTTACCTGAGGGGTAGCTAATACACCTGCTATATTGGCAGGTCTCTACCGCAGCCTTTTTGTTCCACATGAAAAATAGATGAGGTTGTTAGTACAAATATAACGCACATAGAGGTACAAGATACAGATACTAGCTCTTTCATTTTCCCAGGAAATGCACAACATGAAGTGATGACAATAATCTGAGGCACTGTCATCAAATTAGAGATAAACTATCCATGTGTTTTTATATGTGTGTACAATTAAATCCCAGAATAAGATACCAAAGAGACCAGTGGACTTCCCACCTTTTGTTTCTTCAGACCAGAGTGGAATGCTTTGCTAGAAAGATTCCTTATAGGGTTAAACCCAGGCAGCAGGTTCCACAAAAGGACAGAGAAGGGGGTGTGCAGCTTGTGACATGCGAAGAGTCAGACAAGATGACCTTCATCTCTCAACAAATACTGAGCTCTTCAGGCATAAACCTGGATGTAAAAGAGGACCTGTTTCAAGAGTGGACTGTGCACACTAATATTTGTACATGCTTTAAGTACAGAAATTTCACTCCACCTTAAAACATTTCCTTTACCATGTCTAACAAAGTATGGGAGAATTAGTAAGATGCTCTCTATGCCAGAGACTTCTTTGGTAATTAGGAGCAAATCACTTAATTTCTGTGCCTTGGTTTGAACACTTCTAGAGAATGAATCCCAGTTTCCTCAGTTCCTGTCTTTATGCTGGAGAGACCTCTGGGAGGAACTAGCACAGACATATTCTTCCAGAGAGACACAAATAACCTGAAAACTCAGGGAGAGCACAGCACTGATCTTTCAAATAGATCAGAGAGCTTTCACCCTGCAAAAGGTACTCATGTTACCTTGGTCAGCAATCCGCCTGTACTGAGGACCTTGACAAGATAAATATAATTGTCCTAGGGTTGGTTATGTAAAGGGCTTGCTTTGCAATTTGACTAATGAATGTGTTGAGAGACCAGATTAATCTTTTAACTTCAAGAATTTCTCCCAATGGAAAACATATAGTGCCTGCCTATCTGTAATATTATCCTCTCCCTACAACCAGAGTGATTTGGGCACTGGGATGTTTGTTCTGCTGATGTATGCAAAGCTCCTGTGCTCACAGATTTTTTTTTTCTGGAGGAGGTGGAAGGACCCCAGAATTCACTTAAGATTTTACAGCTGGGTCTGTGGGCTTTCCAGGTCAAGGCCATTCCTGAGGGATGTCATACAGGCTCTTTGGTGGGATGATTTTAGTTGCTGGTATGTTACAAGCTGCTGTTTTGGGATTTTCCCAGCAGGGCCATATTTAATCCTGAGCTCTCTTAGTCTCTGAAAGCAGTCCATTTCAGAAAAATAGTAGTCTGGTACTATTGTGGGTTCATTAATTGAGGACAAGAGATTATTTTAATACTGGGATTTTGATTTCCTCATTATGCTCCTGTTCTCCTTCTCAGGAGTCATCCAGAAAATGTAAAGATACTTGATACAGAAGATCCAGTAAATGCTTATGACAAATGAAACATGACTTCCCACAGTAACATACACTTTTGAAGAGCTTTGCCAACTGTAAATGATACCAAGTGGGTCAATTTTGGAAGTCAACATCTTATTTAAACTGTCACACTGTACAGAATTGCTATTTAATATTGGTGATTAATGACTGCAGAGTCCAGACTAATTTCCAAGCAGACTGTCAGTGGCACTCAGTAGTCAGCAGAGTCCATAGTGCAAGTGCTTGGCAATCCTTTTATGTTTGGTGATCCAATTCAGACTGCTCATTTTCCACAAAGAGGAAACAACAGAGGGAGCTGATGTGAAACTGCTGGCCTGCATGCTGGAGCTGTTTCTACACCTGATTATTCTCTTCCTAGAGTTTGTTCCTATTCTTTAGCATACCTCTACAAGCTGAGGTGAAATCCCATGGGAGAACATGGAATGTTCATGCCAGATGTGCATGTGGCCTGCCATTTGGAGGTCAGGAAAAACAGTTTCATTTGTGGGACCCCAAACTCCTGTCTCATCTGTGCCACCACTGTGAGTGGTGACCCACAGCTCTTTTCTGGCATCATTCCTTCTCACTGCTCCTCCACTGAGTCAAAGGGCCAGCCAGGTCTACCTTTCCTCTTTGTCCTGATCCCCATCCCACTGGCCATTCATGGGGGTCAGGGACAAGGGTGTATTTTGCCATTGTGGTACATCACAAAAATCCACAAGGAATCTCTATTGCTCTTGAGTACTTGAAAGAGACAGTATGTCTCAGTCCCCTTCCAGAGCTGTCTGGACAGGAATGTAACGTGCACTGGAGAAAGCTCTTTTATTTCCCTTTTTTGTAAGCAGTGGGCTGCCTGGCCTGGACCAGGGACTGGAAGAGAGTGGTCAGAAGCAGCCAAAGAGCCGACCTGACCCCTGCCTCTTTTGCTCTGTTTTCAAGGGGCTTCACAGGAGAATGCACAGGCCTGTGTTTGCAGAACACAGCGATCTTTTCAACCCAACACAGACAGCATCCATTGCAATATTATCAGCTAACACTGATTACTACAATTTCCCCTAACATGACATGACTAATCTTTTAACTTAGCTTGTATATATAGTGTGTACTGCCAATACTTCCAATATACACTGAAATGTAGTCATGGTTCGTGCCTGTGATGTTTTGATTTCTCTGAAACTCTTTCCCAGGCACTGTTCAGTCAACAAGAGACATGTTTTCCTAACTGTACCCTATGTTTTGCATTCCTTTCACTAGGAGGGACCTTTGTTTGATGTCACTCTGACTTAACCAATGTAGTCGAATGAGTTTGTCTTTCTTCCACCCCTTGGGTGGGTTCTTTGTAAAATAGTATAAAGGGAAGAGATTCCCAGGTAATCAGACTGATTACCTGGGAATCAGCCTTCTGAAAAGTTCGTTGTCTGTGTCTGTGTTGTTGTTAATCTTGAGCAGCGTCACTGAAATAATTTAGTTGAAGCAAATAAATGAGTAAGCTCTAATACAGTAGAGCTTATGGCATGTTGTCCTCCCAGAAATAATTTGAGCAGTAGTGAAGTATGGAATATCTACAATTTGAAATGCCAGTCATTATACCTGTATTTGCATAGCTTGAGATATATGTACAAATTTATTTTAAAAACAGCTAAATATGTAATTTTTTTGCCTCCAATATATGAATCTATACCAGGAAATTAGAAGTTTATCAAACAGGTGTCAATGCACCAGTCAAATGTATGATACCCTGCTGTTGGTGCAAATTAATGAATTGTAGTAGGAAAATGCTGTCACTTTTTTTGTGATGTTGGTGAAGAAAGTCTGCTGCAGGCAAAGAGGGAACTGATAAATATTACAGTACACTGGCTGTAGATTAAAGGAGCTTCTTCTATGTTTCTTCCCAGCAGATGACAGATAGGTTCAGCTGGGACCAACAGGTACTGAAGAGCTCACCAGCAATTTGGTTCAGAGCCAATAAATAACTCACCTTCTAGGAAAATAATTTGCCTGGTGTGTATAAAGAGGTATAAATGCCTTTCCAAAGTGAAGAATTTGGACAGGAATGAGTGCCCAAGAGCACTGTTTGTGTGAGCAGGAGAGCAGAGAGCCTTTTGTCTGAGCAGAGAGCCTTTTTTCTGAGCAGAGACTTACAGACTTTGAGTGGAAAGGAAAACAGGAAAGCATATCATGAGATAGGAAAGGCAATTTAAGCAATTCAGTAACATTAGCGTGAGAAAAAATGAGTTTGAGCTGGCCCTTAGTCTGGAAACTTAGGAAAGCCTCCCAACAGTGGGAGGGAGGGCAAACTTGGCTAGTTGCTAGGATGGAAATTGAGTCTGTAACTGAGCGTCTGATGTGGTCACCTGTGACAACAGGGCTCCAGGCTTCCTAATCTAGGGCGAGCAGCCTCAGAGAGACCTCCCATGCGAGGAAGGATTTAAACACAGGCTTTACTCTGTGGGCATGTATTTTCTAATGTTTAAGCTTCTGTAGCTTAAGCATGTTTTTAAAAATACATTTCATATGCATAGTTCAATTTTGCAGACAACTGACGCATGAGGCTTGCATATCTGGCCTTGTGACTGTCATGGACATCTGGTCCCATACAGGCTGTGTCTCTCTGTACTGCACCCATCCTGGGGGAAGAGCAGCAGCTGCACAGTGCCCCAGATCCCTCACAGCACTGCCTGGGTTTTGGACAACTGTACACTGAGCACTGGCAGGCTGGCTTGGCAGGAACCCATCCCAGGCTTTCTTGAGCAACTTGGAGCTGAGGCACTATGCTGTCAGGGCAGAAAAGGCAAGTACTACTGCAAAGAAGCATCCGTCCAGCTAAGGGCATGACTGTCACACTTGCTGGTAGGACTTGACATACCCCTTGATGATTTCTTAAAATAAATATTTAACAAGGGATTTTATGGTCACAAGTAGCAAGCATGCTTTGAAAATACTTGAAGGGAAACAAACTCGCTTAAGAATGAATTGGAGGCCAAGACCTGGAAGTCATAGATGTTTATATCAAAGGCTGGGTATTTCTTCCTGCCTATTTTCAGTGTATACTGCAGTTCCTTGACTCAAGTCCATCTCCAAAATTGCCTTGCTTCCTGAATAACACTTCCTTCCTTAGGAGCAAATGCTTACGATGGCTGAAGTTATTACATTTATTAGTGATTCGTGTAGTTGGAAGACGAGGGTTTATTTTCCTCTACAGAAAATATTTTTTGAAAAAAAAAGATCTTTTTTGCTCCTGATATTTTTGCTATTAACATTCACTCTCAGTTGTTACATTTCAGTGCAGAAGCATGACACCTTAATCTACAAGACAACATTTTATCCCTTCTTGGGTGCTTTTTAAACTGAAAATTACTGGGTAAGATGGTTTAATGAAGTCTTAAATTTGCAATGTCCAGAACATTATCAGAGCTTGTATTTTCAGACAGCTGATTCTGGAGTTTACAAATTGCTCTTACATGCTTCAAGTGTTTACCACCAAGTATACAGGAGCAAAGTGAAGATTCAGATTCCAAACTATGGGTTCTGGGTTAGAAGCTGTGGATCCTGTCTTCCTTTTCAAAGGGGAAAGCCAACATGAACCTTCTGTCTTGAAGCAACCTTTAGGATGGTCCACTTGTATTTGTTAAATTTGAACCATGCTGATTGTCAGGTTAAAAGAGGAAAAGAAATGCAAGGAAGAACCTGACTGAAAATGAACTTTGGTATATGCCGGAAGGAAAAGTAAAAGCTTCAAATTACACTATTGTATGAGCAGCCTGCACATGCTTATCTGCCTGCAGGAGACATGACGGGGAGGGTGTGGTCTTTGAAACCTTAAATTGCTCAGGTTTATGCAATTCAGCTTTTCTGTAGCTCCTGTCATGCCATGGGCTTGGCGGGCCCCGGCGGCTGTCAGCCTGAGGGGTGAGTGGGGCCCTGCCCGCCCAGCCCGGCCGGCGGGTTTTACACCCGCACCGCTCTGCCGGCAGCGGATGAGAGAGAGACACAGCAAAGCCACACGCGTGAGTTGAAAGACTTGTATCTTTCTTTCTGCTGCTCCTGCTTTTCCCCTTGAGCTTGGCGTGGGTTGTTCCAGAGGAGCAAAGGTGGAAAAAATGCTCTGGTAATCAAAGCAGCCCTGTTTAGTGGCAGGGGAGTGGGCCCGAATCTCAGCCTGCACACTCTAGAGTGCCACTCAGCCAGGCACTGATAAGTATCTACTGTGCCTGTCATTAGTGATTCAGCTTCCCTATAACCTAACGTACAGCTTGTTTTCATAATCTAACAGAAAAGGCTATATAACGTACCTACAGGTTGCTGCACCTCTTGGTGGGCACTGTTAAAATACTACTTACACACATACTTGCTGGTAGGCAAAAACACTGCTTAGTTCATAACCTTTTTATCAACTAGATGTGCTTGGCTTTCTTTCTTCCCCATTGCTAAGAAGGTCCATTACTTCAGTAAAGTGTGTTGAAATCCAAACAATTATTTGTGGAGAGGCGCCATTTGTACTGCAGCTGTTTTAGCCCATTGCTTTATTAATCCTCTGGAAACCCATTTCTTCCCCTCCCCCAGGTTAAAATCCACAAAGTCTCGCTGCAGCTGTAGGAGGCAAATTGAGGCTACATTCACCACTGCTGTATCTTCCTGCTTGATTTTATGCATATAACTGCAGATGAGGTGAGGAAATCACCTCAAGAGAACTTGATTTAGTTTTTATCTTTAGCTCATGTTCTTCACACTTATGCTTACACACAGTTCTTTACTCAAAACATCTTGTAATTCAGTACAGCAGCAGCTTCAAACCTGTGAATATACATGAATAGGCATAACTTCTTGTAAGTTTTGTTTCTATCTGTAAGACTCTTCATGTGAGAATGTGTATATTTACAGTGCCAACACAGAATCTGGAACAGCAATGAGGATACATTGTCTCTCATCAAAATGTATTCTTAGATTACTCAGTAGTCAAGAGGTCCAAGTATATAAATCAGAAGGACCTGTTCACATGTTTAAACTTCTTAATGTTTTGGGTTGTTTTTAATGACCAGGGATGGACTGCTTGCGTCAAGCTCTCAGCCACTTTTACATCTGGCAAGGAAAAACACAAAAACCAGAAAAGGTGCATGTTAGACTTGTATGTCATGTTTTTCTATGATGCCTGATAACCAGGAAAGGGTTCCTTCAACAGCAGAAAAAGCAAGATAACATTAGGTGACTTTACTAGGCACTATGCAAGGCATTTGTTTTCCTATGGTCTTTTGTAGAAATGGAGCTCCCACTGCCCAAAATGCTTTTCATTTGCTTATTCAGGTTCATGCAGAACAACATCAACTTCATTGAAACAGCAGTGTCTCTTATCTGCTGTTGTTGGAAAAGCACAAATGCTGATCTACAAATAAAAGCCAGAAATCACTGTCAGGAATTTGGAAAGCTGCTGAAATGTGAGGAGTTGTATCCTCAATACTCCCATCTACTTTCCTAAGACTGAAAATTCCTCTTAAGGAAGTGATCTGTTAGTAATTTGCTATTTTATTCTTCCACCCCAAACCTCAGAGACTATGTGTATTTTCCGAAGATATAAATTGACTCAATCTGGGAAAGCTTGTCTCAATGTTGTCTTACCCTTGCCCCCTGAAAACATTCTCCCATTGCTAATTTCTTTTACTTGTTTGTGGTCCTGTAGAAGTGTCCTCCCCTTTGCTCACATGGGTTCTGCTTTCGTAAGGATATTCCAGTCCATGTGTTTGAACATTAACTGCATCAAGACTCTGTTGTAGCATAGAGTTGGAAAGAGGAATGTTCCTGGCTCTGAGTTGTGATCATCTCCTAGAAAAGAAAATTGAATTGTCTTTTGGAAGAAGTTTGAAGGTGCTGGCATCTTCCCCTAGCATAGCTCTTCTTTAGTAAAATGGAAATAAATTTTGCGCACAGGATGAGATGATAGATTAGCTTCATTTCACTGCAAACCAGGAAATCAAGCAGCATTGTTTCCAGAAGGAAAGTAAATTAATACAGGCTTTCAAATGTAGAGAATCTCCATAAGGCTGGCTGCTGGAGGGAAGCAGTTCAGTATTTCTGGAGATGTCAGCCCTGTCTGCAGGGCTGGCTGCTGCCACCTGGCTCCTCTCGCTGTTGGGGCAGATGGAGGCCTGTGGTTGATTTGGAGGGACTCTGTGGCCAGAGCATTTTGAGGAGGTAATGAGACCCCACTCTTGTGAAATGGCTGGACACTGGTGTCCTGCAATGCTGCCCGACTTAGCATTTGTTTGCAGTCCAGTTCTTCCGCAGAAATTAGAAGCCAGGATGGACAAATATGCAGTTGATCTTTCCAAGGCTTTCCCTAAAGGCTCCTTGAATCTGCAAAAGCAATCATTACCTGAATCATGGAATTCAAAAGGATTCAGCAGAGAAGACAAACTTTCACCTTCAATACATGTTCAGAGAATGGTTAGTTGGCAGTTCCTGTTGTGTACAGCTGCTCCCCACTATGTACTGTTACATTCCTCTGAGTAAAAATCAATTGCTCCTTTCTGAGGAGCTAAAAACTCAGACTTCCTACCTGTCTAGCTGCTCATGGTAATCCTCTCATTGGTCCTCCAGTTTTGCTTTAATACACCTGCAACACTCCTACTGAAACAAAGAATCTTAACAAAATAAATGGGTTTTATCTGCCAGTAATTTCTTATCAAGGAATGCTTCCTATTTCTCTGTCCAGATTAGTAAGTCTTTCAGAAAATGTCTTGTTTGGAAGCAGATAAATTTTGATTGATTTTGGATATAATTCCTGTCTACTTTTTGCTTGTCTTTTCCATGGCCTTTTGCTTTCCATGCTTACAGCTGCGTGGTATAGATTATGTTGAAATGCTGATTGTGAAAAAGTAGAGGTGATGCTACTATCATATTATATTTTCTACTACAAAGCTGATTTTTTATTATATATTTAACAGTATCAGTTCTCACAGGATTTTACAAGTAAAACCCAGTGCTGGAAAGTATAGCTTTGGGTTCTCATAGTTTCAGTCTGAGAACCCATCTAATCACACTACTGCTATTTAAAAGAATATCTCAGTTTAGATCCAGTCAAAAATGGTCTGAGGCACTGAAATAAGTATTACTTGTAGGAGGAATTTCAAAGAATTAAAAAAATCCTCTTGCCTGCCTGCACACAGCAGATGACATCTGATTGTGAGAAAGGATGCAGGAAGCAGGACAGTTTGAGCATGTAATTCCTAATTGGTTTCTCATCACAGGACTAAACACACAATTGGTCTTCACACCCACAGAACCGGTTCTGGAAGCAGATATTAATTCAGCCACAGACTTAACTATCTTTCCCAGGCCGGTGTCACTCGTGTGTCCTGGCTGACAAAACCTTAGTAAGCCTCTTGTTGTTAAGGAGAATATTACAAGGCCATCAGCAACACATAAATGCTAATTAGCAATGGGCTTTGGGGGAGTTCCCATGAAGCCACAATTAAACAAGTGATGAATCAAGTCCAGTGAGTAGTACCGTACTCAGGGATGTTATTTCCAGCACTAAACAGATGAAGGTACAACCAGGCTCTACAGGATGTGTTTTGGTGGCTGAGGGCTTGGTCACTATAATCAACAAAATGTACTTGCTGAGACTTTTGTTGAGCAGGGAGCTTAGTCATTATCCTGCTCCCCAAAAAAAGGTGCCCTGGAACAGAAACTATTGCACAGCCTCATCTAGAGAGATCTGCTTCTGCTCCTGCTTGAAATGGAAACCTGCTTAGGTTTACCCAGTCCTTTCCATTTTAAACTGTTATAAGCTCTATTGCACACTTAACTCCCTAATGAGCAATAGGGACTATGAGCAGATATAAATGGGCAGTGTCAGCACTACCTCATAAGAGAGATCTGTTCAAGATCCAAAATGTGTTAGCCCCAGAAAACTGATAGTCAGACCACAGTGACTGGTCTGCTGGGTTCAGCCTTTCAGTGTCCAGTATATCTCCATCTTTCCAAGAGTACATTTTTCTTAAATGTGAAATTCAGTATTCAGCATTGCAAAAAATTTGTAAGGTGATCAAAATTTCTGCCCTTCACCCACTGAAATTTCTATTTATGGCTGCATATTGTGTGCTTGCCCATTTTTTGTACCATCTCCCTAAGTTGTTGAAATTTACCTGCTGACTACCTTACCAGGGCTTGTGCCCTCCTTTTTCCTGGGCCCTAAATGGGACTGTGACCCTGGGACTGAGTGGCAAGGAATGCTTTCAGATTGTGCTATTCTAAATTGCAGTGTCACTGTGAAATTCTTCAATAGAGATTGTTTTTTCTGCTTAGGATTTGTTTATTCAGTAATTTTTGTGGACCCAAGTAGCAAGAGGAGGAAAGAGTGAGATACATGTATAATTTAAGCTACAGGCATTCATAGACCTATAATTTTAATTGTATATAATATGTAATATTTGATAATAATTTTCCTTATTTTATTATGTATAATATAATAATTATATCTAAATCATAGAACGGGAGTTAGGTGCAACATAAATAAACTTGAGATACAGATGATTAAATCCTTGCTCCACTGAATTTTCTTAATTTTTCCTTTGAGTGCAATGGGCCAGAGATTTTAACCCAAGCATTTTCTTCTGTTGTTTAGACAAGTTTCTCTCAGGAGCCAACTGCTGCAAGTTGCTGCTGTGCCTCCCACAGGTGCATGTCCATAAAGCAGAAGATGCAATCCTAGATGTCAGGAGTTTGTGAGGGCTGTCCCTCAGATCAGGTCAAAGAGCATCTCTGTGGTCACTTTACTGCACAAGGATTCCAGTGACAGAATCTGGGCACTGGCCCCACTGGCATGGGAGCAGCCAGCTGCCCCTTCCCCTGCTCACCTAATCAAGTAGGTGCTTCTAACCATGTGGGTTGCTTCTAAGAAAAGGTCCCCACAGGGTGTTGTGAGAACTCATTAAGTAGTTTGCCAAGTATTAAGAAACTCCTGGATCAGAGAAGCAGTTGTCAAGGCACAGTGTAATTAAAGCATGGTTTACTTTATCATGGGTTATTAGCAGGGTTACCATCACATGTTCTGCGCTTTGTATTATTAAATATTATCTCGTGGTCACATGTGAGAAGATGTGTGGTCTGAGGGTGGCAGGTACCATCGCTGTGGGAGCCAGGTTGAGGTGCAAGGTTTCAGTGTCCTGAGGGGAAGAAGTCCTCCACTTTTTTTTTGCTCCCTCTTCATCAGCTCTTCCATCCCCTGGCACTGGGAGGGCACAGAAGTAGCATCACCCACCTTCCCTGCTGACCCACTTGTAGCCCTGGGAGCGGATTGCAAAGACAGATTAAGATTTACTGTGAAGCTGTATTAAGTTAAGATTTTCACAATCCCATGCAATTTACTCTGTCTATTGTATTGTTATTTTTAAGTTAAGTAGGGCAGCATTCACAGAGAACACGTGGTCTGCAGTCCCCATTGCAGAGACACAGCAGACACAACCTGCAGCAATGAACAGGGATGCTCTCCCTCATGCAGTTCACACGTTGTACCTGTTCCCAGCTTTCTAGCATCTTAGAGGGCAGCTGGGACACGTGGTTGTCCAGCCACGAAAAATACAGTTCTGTCATCTGCTCAAATGGCTGAAAGCACGCCTGTGGTATTTGCGAGGCTGCCAATCTTGGCAAAGTCAGACAGAGCAATCGGCCAAATCGGAGTGGTAGCACACCTTTTGTTACATAACTAGCCATGTAATTTTATAATTTGGAATGTGAAATGCCGATGGCATTTATTATGTCAATTAGGATGAGCATATGTTTAGGAAGCCCTTGAGGAGTCAATCATAATTGCTTACATAGCCTTGCTTCGACCACATGATTGACTTCCTTTGAGCAGGTAGACCGTGTGCCTTTGGGAAGCAGTTACCCACAGCCTGCCCATTTTGCTACAACCCATCTTTGCACTTGGAGTCTGAGCTTGTAGTTCTGGCATAAGCTGTTGGTCCAAATCTGGGTTTACTGAGCTTTGAAAAAAGTAAGAAACTGAAGTTACTACCTTAACATCAGTATTTGACAACTAGAGGCATGACAGCAACAAGTCTTCTTGGAAGTACTACTTTCTACTAAGGTGAGTTCTTTCCTAGGACATTTTCCTAATAGTAAAGAAGACTTAACCTAGTGGATATGCAGTGTCTTACTCAGATCTTGTCTTCACTCAGATCTTGTCCAGCTGTTCCTAATATTGTCAGTACTTCGGGGCTGATTTGTTTGGGTTTTTTTTTTTTTTTTTCATTTTAACATGCTGAGTAAAGTTTTGTATTCATGAAATCATCAGAAAGAGCAATCCAGGTTTGTGTGGGCATATGAGAGACAGACAAAAAAGCAGAATATATTTCCATGCATTCCTAACAGGCATTTCAGTTAAATAATTCCACAACAAAAAACTTTTTCCAACATTGGTTTATTCCATAAATTCCAGCATCAGCCACAGAGAAAATAATTTTTTTCAAACAGTCTGGTTCTGGTTTTAGAAGTTATTTTGCGTGCAGGCACAGTATGACATTGCTGTTGGGTCTCACAGCTTGAGCTATAACTTAAAAAGTTGGGGTTATTCACCTACTGTACTGTACCATTGGATTTTTCTATTCAGTTGGAAATGCCTTTCATCACTAAAGGCTCTGTAAAGTACTTTGATTGTTATAAGCTCTGAGAAGGACTTTTTGCCTAATAATAACTTTGAAAAACCAGCCTTTTTTAAAACTGGGGCCAGGCAGAGGAGAGGTTTTGGAGCTCCTGTTTGCTGTCTCAGACATTCTGTACTGATGTTCTGAACTTTTAAGTACGATTGTTTTCCTCTGAGAGCCAGTTCTAACTGTCTTTCCTATTATCTTAAAAGTCAAGCTGAATTCTTACCTGCTAAATTGGTATCTCTGGGATCTGCAACTCTCTTCCAGCTACTGTTTTTTTACCTGGTATGGGAGGTATGGGTCTTGCCTCTGCCCATAACAAATTTCCATCTAATTACACATCAGGCAGAAAGAAAATGTTGTGATTCTTCTTTAGTCAGAATAGATTTAAAAATAAGTGGGAAAGAGGGGAAAAAAAGAGAGAGTAGGATGTACGTAGGAGGAATTCTGGTCAGAAGGCATGATGATAAGATTTTGGGCACCTTAGTGTTTTATAACCTTCCTTCAAACAAAGTTTCAAGTCTAGGTAAACTGACTCACCCCTTTGGCCTTTAGCACAGCTATGCCAAGATTGGTGCAGATTATTACATGATATTTTATTGCCAGGTCTTTGAAGTGTGGATCACTGTCTTTTTGAATCTAAAATACTGTATAATACATATTATTGAAATGTGGATCACTCTATAATGTTTTCCACAACTGTTGTGTAGTACCACCTTGAACAGTAAATTCAGTGTAATCTATAAAAAACTTCAGTTGGAGAGAAGCAGTTGGTATAAACCACAGTAATGGGAAACCTGGAAGGGTGTTACCGGGGAAGACAGTTTGAAGAAAGATAGGAAGTTAAAACAGTTAACATTTTACTAATGGCAAATAGTTTTCTAAAAGAATTCCACCTGATACTTCATTATAAAACCCTGAATATGAAATAAGTGATGTGATCTCTTGCAATCCAGATTCTGTGATACCCAGGAGCAGTAAGGTCACAGCTAACCCAGCAAAACTGGAGGGCTTGTGTGCTTATGCTTGAGAAGGTGAAGGAGGACCTCTGCTCCCTCCTAGCCATGAGCCACTCTTCTCCCCAGTGTGGGTGAGCCACTAGATGGGGACAATGCCCATATCTCCTAACCTGCCCACATCTAGCCAGCAGCAGCTGGGCTGAGGCTTCATTAAAGAGTTAATTCTGTAACTGTGAAAGCTGTGGATATTTTTTAACATGAACAGGCAAGATGGCAGTCTCCAAGCCCTCAGCAAAGAAGCTGATTATCAAGAGAGGCAGGTATTGGTTGCAGCATGCTCACAGCTAGTGTGCTGAAAGGAAGGCCAGGTAAAAGCATCTCTGGAAGAAAAAGGAGCTCCTACCCTTACCTGGCAGCTGTAAATGCTGCTGTGGCAGAGCGGGTTCCTTACACTCCTGCAGACTGGCCCCTTTGGCCATACGGTGCCTTACTGACCCACACAAATGGATGGCTGTGAGTCACTCAGAGATGCATGTTTGTAGGAGATAACGCATGCTGGGACTGGGGGAAGGATGCAGAATGACCTTGCTATCATAATTTACCTAAGAAGTCAGTAGAACCTCCATCTCCTATGGGTTGTACAGCAGAGAAACAGGGTGTGAAAAGGCATTCTGTTTTAATCCACACATACAGGATTTGTTATACGCATGCTCTGAGTGTGTATAAAACAGGAGCATTAATAAAAGGTGCCCCTTAAACACAGAGAGAAAACCAAGCTAAACCAAACTCCAAACCAAGTAATATTTGTCAGTCTTACTGTGGTATTTCAAATCCATTTTCTTTATACATGCTGGCCACCCTTACCACTGATTGAAGATTTCATTACCACCAAGCCGTACTGCTTCAGAACTACTGGAGCTAAATTCCTCTTACTGTTCTGCAGCTTGTCTGTTTTGCTCCTCTGTTTTCCAGTGATGCCTGCTCACTGGCTTATCTTTTTCCATTTGTGATTTAAGCTGGTAGCTGCTCCTCCAGGCTTCATGTCACTGTTTCTCTGGCCTCTAGGCATCTGTTTTATTCTTTCTGTGATAGCCACTTCCTCAATATTTTTCATCACTTAATTATTTTTCTTTTAGCTTTAGTTACTAATTTTTTGCTACTTGAATTTTCTTCCATTTTGTGCCATGCTACTTCCAAGTGCAGCCTCCTGAGCTGCTGGTTAATATTTGACGGTGGCTGGGCAGAGACAGAGGGTTCTGCCACTGTTTTGCTACACTGCTGCAAGTGTAACCAGGGTGGTAAGTCAGTATTTAAGCTTAAAATTGGTTAAATGCTTCACTGGGATGGGAGAACTATGGGGTCGTTATTGCAAGAAGATGAAAGCCATTCTCTTTATCTACTCTTCATGTTTACTGTCCAGGCTTTTTGTGTGGGTTTGTTCTGTTATTCTCTTAAGCGCTGCTGGTGGCTGCAAATTCCAAAACAGTGAAGACCAGTAAGATGCAAACTCCTTCAAATCAGTGCAACCTGTTAGGTTACTTTTTAAAAAATGTGTTATCATGGTAGTGATTTTCACTGTGGTCACAGCCCTGGGGTTATTTTATGCCCTGATGTGACCACTGTCATTACAGCTTGTGGCTGAAAACTTGGCAATATGTATATCCAGATAACCATGTTCTTCCTTCACCATTTGCACTCTATTCTTGTGCTTTAGGTCTCTGCCTTGGACTGAAGCTTTGTTCACCACAGTGGCACAGCACTGTGATATTCTTACAAATCAGTATTTCATTTTCTATATCCAAGCCCATCTGTGCTAGGTGCTGTAAAGCTGTGCTAAATCTGAGACCTGAGTTGTTGAAAACTTCCTGCACAGCAGACAAGTGGCAAATGCTGGTGATGTCTGCTTTGGCATGGCACCACCACCTCTTCTAAAAGTTTCTCCTATCAATCATCTTTGTGAGGACCACCCTCTGTCAACGTGGCTCTGACTGCAAGAAGCCTGAGGCTGCCAAGGTGACATCCATGTCCCGCTGAGGCTGCCAGTGGTGGCTGACACCAACTCAAATGAACATAGGATTCCTCCCCTCTGTTTTCCCATCTTTTCCTCCCTCAAGGATGGAGCTTGAAGAATAGAGCCAGGAAAGCCAGGAAATCATTATCTTTCCTATTTCACTGTGGTTTAACATCTACCTCTGCAGGTATTCTTGCTCAAAGTGTATTTTTGTGTTTTATTCATAGGTAATGGAAGGAGAAATATGTACTAGTAATCAATAAGTCAAATTTAAATCCCTTCTCCCATCTCTTCTACAATGTTCAAGAGGAATAAAGACTTTAAAGGACATGATAGTAATTATGTAGCTATTATATGACACCACATAAATGTTATAAGTACAAATGACTGCAAACAACATCCACAAAGATCTGCAGAGGTGAAGAACATCTGCCTGTGACTGAATCTGTGTAACAGTTCCATCACACGCCCTCCATGCTAACTCTTTTGGTGGTATCATCACTTCCCAAAGATGGCAGTTGTTCCATTGCTTGATATGCCCAGCAGTTCATGGGTGAATGTGAACCAGGTTAGCCAGAAGGGGCTGATTTTTCCCCCCAAAATTTATATTATTATGTAGTCAAATTTTTCTAAGTAATAGACATCATGGGACTTCAATTTCAAGTTCTAAAAAGTCAGTGCCTGTTACTAATAAATGTGGAAAATTTTGTTTCCCTGCGCTGTATCAGGTACTTGTAATTTATGTAAACAATGTAAAATTCAGGTACAGCTCCCCCCACCTGCCCTTTTCCACTAGCATTGCATTATTAGCATGTCAGATTGATAACGAGTATCTGTAAGATGGCCCGGACAGTCAGATTTTGCCTCTTCTGGGGCTTCTCTCATCATTTTTGCTGCAGCAGAAGATGGCCTTAGGGCAGTGATGCCTCTTTTTCTCTGTTGTCATTGTGAAAATAATTGCAGTAGCTTTGGAGCTGTAGTACTGTTCCCAGCTCTACCTAATTTGTATCAGGGGTCTTGCTGTGTTATACATGTGGAAGTGGAGGAGAGGTACTTTCAGGGTCAGGGCATGAGGCTGGGAAGGGGCAGCTCAGATGCCCATCTTCCTGTTCCTGCAGGCTGCCCTGTCCTCAGAGCAGGGCCTTGACTTTAGCTTTCAGGTTGGCTGATGGGAGCTGTGTGTTGGGTCTCGTGCCAGCAAGAAGCAAGAATTCTGTCCTTGAGAGCATCCATGAGGCAACGAAATGCTGGAGTTGGCTGTGTTCTGGTGTGTGGTGCATGGGGTGAGCACCCACATGGGTGTACCTGTGTGTGGGGGTACAGCAGGACATGGTGGGGGAGTGGAGAAACAGCAGGATGTTGCCCACACCCCTTGTTGCCCCAGGTGCAAGGCATTCTGAAAATGTAAGAGAAAATAAAGTTTAGAGCACAGTGCTATTTTTCTCATGCTTTATTGGTTTCTAATGCATTTTTTGTCTATTTTAAGGATCAGGCAAGTTCCCAAGCCATGTGTTGCCATTCTCTCAAGCAGTCCTGTTGACTTGAGATGGGTTCCCTCCATGAGCAAGGGATGTGGAGAGCAGCTGGACACCCACTCACAGCCCCCCCCCCCCCCCCCACTTCATCTAGAAGTTACCCAAGAGCTTCCTACAGGAGCCACTCACAGTGTCCAAATAGTCTCCACCACAGCCCCTGATAATTCTTTATCTCATTTTATTTTGCTGTGTGTCACCTTAGTAGAATTAAATAATAATTCCTATATTAAGATAACAGGTGGAGCTGCTGGAAAGATGTTTGTTTCTTCACAAATAGCTTTTAATAAAGCTCTGGTGAATATTTTTACAAAAGGAAACATTTGACCCAGTTTGGCATATTTTAAATATTTGCAAGGGTTTTAACAGGCAATGATTTTAATTCCAGTGAAGCTACTGCTAATCAAGAGACAGAGCTTATGCAGAACTCTCTCTTGCAAGCAAAAACAGGCACTTAACATAATTGCTTCATAAGAATAGGATATAGGAAAACATTGAAGAGAATGTTTGACATTTAAACATCTGGTTAGTGTTAGTGGGGCTATTATTTTACCTTCATGTCAGAAAAACCTGCCATGTTAAAGTTTAATTTCTCAGGTTTAGAGCCCATGAGCTTTGCATAAAAATAAGGGTTTATTTATATGAAAATATGCTCTGTCGTAGTCAGATTTTTCTTATTATTCTTTCCCTCATTTGCCCTCAGACAAGGGTGTCTGAGGCTGACACATTGTCTCAGCAAATTAAGTCAAGCTGAAAGCAAGGGTACAGTGTTAAGGCAGAGAAGCAAATAAGATTTACATTTTCAAGCAAGAGCAGTAATTAGGCCATTGCATATTTTATATCTTCATGTTTATTTTCAGAGTGGTATATCAAAATAAACATAGAAGTAATGAGAAATAAGTGCTCCAACGTCAGTTGGGGTGCATCAAGTAAAAACTACAAATTACTCTTCAGTTTTGCTGCCACCCACAGAGTTTACATCTTTAAAATACCAGCAGGCAGGTGTTGTGGCCAGAGCTAATTGGTTTGTAGTTAGGGACATAGTGGGTTTCTGTATTACAAGTTATAAAGGGAATAGGCCTTCTTTTGAGCAATACACTACTTAGCATTGTGCTGTGGACTTCAGTATGTGAAGTGTTTGGCTCTTTGCAGAGCAAATGAAGTTTTGAACGGATTATGTTGGTACAGATGATTATAACTGCTTGACTGCAGGCAGGCAAACTTTGAATGCAGGGGTCCAGGTCCATTGCTGCTGTAGTATGAAAATGGTCTAGAGGGCCCCAAGCTCTAAATTCTCATGACCCAAATTATCCTCCCTCTGGCTACACATACTGTGTTTGTATGCTTGTGTGTATTAGGTGAAGCTGCTGCTCTCCCTTGCTGTGCTGAACAGGCAACTTGGCCAGGAATCTTTATTCTTACCTGTGTTTCTGCACACAGTCTTGCAGTGTTTGCCCACACACAATGCTACTTTTCTGGCAGAAGTAATGTGGCCACAAAATCACCTGACTGGAACTGCAATTATATGCTAATTTAAGGTTTTCAGCCATTAAATGCCCATAGTATTTCTCCCTGTCTTGATATCTTTATTTACAATGAGATTGTCCGTAAATTAAGCTAGATTTATGAGAAAATAAGTCCATGGAGTTAATTCTCTCCTTTTTTTCTCCCCCCTTCTTTGTTTTGCTCTCCCATCCCGAAGACACAATCCTTTCCTGATACCTGATATGGTGCCTCATATCCAGATCCATACTGCAGGTATGGTAAGAAAACACAACCCAGAACATAATCCTTCGGCTTTCCTCCCCACAGATTTGACGGCACACGAGCCTTGCTACAGCTCTCACAGATAGAAAACGGGCTGGGTATTCCCACCTGCCCCCTTTTGAATTGCATCAATTCTGATTATGAGCCAGAAAGAAGAAGAAATGGAGGATAGCTCCCTGCCACTCTGTGTCACCTGCGGCCAAGCGCATTTACCAGAAGAAAACCACTTGTACAGCTACACCGAAGAAGTAGATGATGATCTGATATGCCACATTTGCCTGCAACCTTTGCTTCAGCCATTAGACACGCTCTGTGGTCACACCTTCTGCACAGCCTGCCTTACAAACTTCCTTGTGGAAAAAGACTTCTGCCCCATGGACCGCAAGCTTGTGATTCTCCAGACGTGCAGGAAGTCCAGCATACTAGTGAATAACCTCCTGGATAAGCTAATGGTTAGCTGCCCTTTCACAGAACACTGCTCAGAGGTTGTGCAACGTGGTCACCTTGAACAGCATTTCCAAACCCAGTAAGTTGTTGTTGATACCCAGTAAGTTGTTGTTGATACCCAGTAAGTTGTTGTTGATAGACCTTTTTACGCGTTTGGGTTTTTTGGGTTTTTTTGGGGGTTTTTTTTTGAGTAGAGGAAACAATATCTTCAATTAATACTGATCAAAACAGACAGTTAATGTAAAGAAAGAGTTGTTGAGTTCACTCCCAATCAGTATCATTTATATAGAGCTGAATTTAGTCCATTTATAGTCCAAGATACAGGCTATATCTTATTCTTTTTTAGAATCAAATGCATCAATGCATGTAAGGTACTTCATGCTAGCAGGTCTGGGTGAATACCTTGTGGTTAGCTGCACAACGACTGTGTGTATGTGGTCCAAAGAGATCCGTGTGTTTTGGGAAGCTGAGCAATTATAAATATTTTAATAGCACATTAAGGGTTTTATAATTGCCCTTTCTTCAAACCTTTTTTGAATCACAAATGATCTATATGAGAAGTAGAGCAGAAAATATTCCAGTTTGGTATTGGTCTTTGAACCTGAGTGCTCCTTTCTTCCAGGTGAGCACTTACACCCAGGGCACCATGGGGCTCACAGAGAGAGAGTCTGGAAGAGTCTGGCTGGACTCCCCATCCAGCCTTTTCCCTCCTGGTAGCCAGGGCACCCACCATCCTGCCTCTGGGAGAGACATCTCCAGGGAGCGGTTTGGTTCCTCTGCAATGAGAGAACCGAATGATTCTCTGGTTTGCAGAGTAAAAGCATGCGCTGCTGCTTTTGTCTTGCATGTTCTGCCTTTTGTAAGGAAGGCAGAAGGGTAAAGAGGTACCTTCAGGGCTGTAATTTCTGCAAGCAGACCAACATTTTGGCATAGTCTGCATAACAGCATCTCAGGTCTGAGGAGAGATGGGATCTAAGACGTGCCCTTTTCCATGAGCTGTATCTGTTGCTCAGTGAAGTCACCTCCTCTGAAGTTTGCAGGTGTAAATAGTGTTGCTAGGTGCATACTCCTGCATGTGCAATGTGAAGGAAGCCTTGAGCAGCCAGTGCAGGGCTCCAAACTGCTGCTGGGGGTGTATTCCAGCACAGACATGGCAGTACTGAGGAGCAGAGCATCGCTGGTGAGCAGGCTGGTGATCCAGAGGGTGGAGGTGTGTTCACATACTGCGCACTCCACAGTCTGTGAGCCCACAACTGGATATGGCTCTGCAGCCTGCCATTCAAATAGTTCTCATTTGCACTGGAGACCTCATTTCCTGAAGCACCTGGATTCTTACTAGGAATTTATTCACTTGAAGATATTCACAGATTTAGAGTGTCCTAACTAACCCAAAATGTGATGATTTTGCATTACTAAAACAAAAAATCCCACAAATTTTAGCAATGGGTTTACTGATTCCTTGCGAAGGTCCTGAGACCACTTTCCACATGCTGGAGGTTTGGTGGTTTTGGATTTGGGTGGCCTTGTCCCCACATTTCTGGACCTGACTTTCCCTGTGAGGATGCTTCTGGCTCATGGTGCAAGAGGCAGTGGCAGCAGGCCCCAGGCCAGGCCAGCAGTGCTCTCCATTGTGTGCAGCTAAGGGGAAAAAATAACAAACTTATTCATAATTTTCTGCCTTAGGTCAGTACTTCTCTAACAGGCCTCAATTTCAACAGAAATGCAGGTAAGGAGACTGTCAGTCTTCTGTGAGCTGCTGTCACTGAAATTATGTTTCTCTACAGATACCAACCACAAAATCTTGAACCCTGAGAGTAAAAGCCCTTTCCCTTTGCTATACATATAGCTGAATTTAATGTGAATTAGACCTTTCTGTTTGTCTTCTTTTTTTTTTTTTTTTGACATGATAATGCTGTGGCCATAAAATTAGTAGGACACCTATTCCCAATTTACCCCCAACCCCCAATAAATAAGCCAATTGGAATATTTTTTTTACATGGAAGCCACATAGCTAGGACAACTTCTGATTTCTAGTGTTGACTCTTCTACGTGGATATGTGGAAGCGTCTTAGTTTCTTTTCCTTAAGGTGATAGTAAAGAATACATATCTTACAGAAGTGCAGAGCTATAAACAATGATTTGGTCCTGTAAAGGCCTGGCAGGTTTTATTCTAGCACTTATCAGTGAATGTCCGTGTCTTGGCCTGGATCTTCCCCTCAGGATCTTCAAGCTTCTGTGCTTCTGGCTTGCTTGGCCCGAGCCCAAGCAGAGATAGACAGAATTGTCTCGGTAACGTACTCCCACCATCTTTTGCAGTTCCCTCTTCCCTGTACCAGGTCCCAGGTTTGCAAGCCCCAGGAGCAGAAGTCTGGAGAGATGGAGTAGAGTCTTCCTACTCTAAAGCCTCTAATGTAGTGAACTACAAAGCATTGCTACATAGGCTGAACATTTTGCTTCTTTTCTACTCATGACATAGATTTTCCTTCCTCAAAACTGTTGGGAGGGCTGAGTTACCATAAAGCCAAAAGGCAGAGACAGGGGAATTGGAAACCACAAGGAACTTCCGCAGTTGTGGGTTTCAGCTTTACAGGGGATAGGTACTACAACCTCACTAGAATTATCACTTGAGGGAAGAAATAGGAGGGAACATTCTGAGTGATCCCTAAAGGTGGACTTCAACATCCTTGTGCTTACAGACACTGCACAGTATTTTTTTTAAGCATGG
This sequence comes from Phylloscopus collybita, assembly GCA_027886175.1. Taxonomy (NCBI): domain Eukaryota; kingdom Metazoa; phylum Chordata; class Aves; order Passeriformes; family Phylloscopidae; genus Phylloscopus; species Phylloscopus collybita. The sequence goes on along the minus strand of JAJNNQ010000009.1, from coordinate 25,275,483 downwards.
CATTAATTAATTATCACCTAAGGTATCTTATGCTTCTGCCTAATTTAGTTGTTGGAAATGCAGAAACCTCTCTTGCCATCCCATCTCCAACTAATGGCAAAGAGAAGGATGTTGTGCTCTATCATGCCCAGGGACAGATTAAACAGACTGAGCTGATGCTGTTTTCTTTATCTCTAGTGAATCAATAGAGGTAAGGGGAAATGTGTGATTTTGCTAATAAAACAAAACCAATAATAATCATAGATATTTGGTGCTTGCAGTGACAACAGTTCAGACCCCACCTGATATTTCCACAGAACATTATTTTGTTCTCAGTGAATAAATTAAAGTAGACTCTGCTAGGGTCACCGGGGTGGTCAGAAGTCTTCACATTACTTTTATTATCCAGATTCAGACCAGTCCTGGTTCTCAGAGAGAAAACAAAAGTTTGTCCTGATCAGGGATGAAGTCACTGATGGGACAAGGTGAGCTTGCTGTTTCATGCTTTGTAATTGATGAGGGAACTTTACCATTTTTTTTTAAACACCGGTTACCATGGAGCAGTCCACTGAAAGCATCCTTATTTAAAATGTTTGCTTTCGCATCCTTCAAAAAAGCCCCGAGAAGAGACATGTCCTTGGATTATTGCATGATTTATGTTTGTACAAAAACATCTGACTGGATTTGGGGAATTCAGATGGAGATGCAGACAGCCAGCAGTTGGCTGTGATCTTTTGCAGTGTTTTACTTTAAAAAGGTGTGGTCTTCTGATATCGCCTGCTACAAAACTCCACGGGGGGCATCTTTTTCCCCCCCTTGTCAGACAGCTACACCCTTCCGTGATGCAGTTTAGCTCGTAACCCATCTGCTTGTGGGCAGTGATGTAAACATACCAGCTGCCTCTGAAGAACCACTCTGAATCCTGCAGGAGGCAGGTCTCTTCCCCGAGCATCGCTCTCCTCTGCAGCATAAGTCACTGTCTCGCCAACCACGCTGTGCTGTCCCTAAACCCTCACATCTACCCATCCGAGAGTCAGATCGAGTAATCCTCTTACAGGTCAATGATTTTTGCAGTGTAGCTTCGTTTAAGGGATTTAAGCTCGATTCATAATGTGCTACCATTGCGTTGAAATGGAAAGGCTTGCTTAGAAGGGGCTTGGCTGGCACGAAAGCTTCTCGTTGTGTGTCCCACCAGCACAGAGAGACGGTGGGAAGGAGGAAACCTAGCAGCAGTGCCAGCACTGCACTGAAAATGAAGGCTCTCCTGTTACTGGTCCTACCTTGGCTAAGTCCTGCAAACTACATAGACAATGTGGGCAACCTGCACTTCTTGTACTCCGAGCTGTGAGTACGCACAGTCGCGCCGGCATCGTGCTCTCTGTCTGTCTGTCTCACCCGAGTGGCCGGAAGGGGCTTGCCATGAGTGTTTTGGGGGGTCTGTCTGCCTGTGTGTCTGTGCCTGTGCATATGTGGAAAGAAAATCCTGCAACGTCTTGCCAACAGCTTCACACCGTGCTGCTTCCTATCCAGGGGCTAATAATAGCAGTACGTCCCCATTGTTTTCTGCTTTGGAAGCAGCTGAGACATGCAGAATGAAGCTGCTTTTTTCCTGATCAACTTCTTTTTCTGTGCTGATGTTTTTTGGTGTTTGTTGGTTTGGGGTTTATTTCCATTTCCTAATCTGTGTTTTTCCTTTCTTTTTTATAAATAGCCTTGTGGGGAGCTGGGTATAGGGGAGGGCATCAGGATAGACACCCCCAGTAGAGCACTGTCTGTGTACATGCATAATGTTCTGTGTGTAAAGCTGCATGCCTGTAGCAAAACGCTGAGAAGCCTTTCACCAGAAATAATTCACTTGAGACAGGAGAGAATTTTCCCGTATTTCTGTTTTTGCCCACAGCAGAATGTTATTTTTTCTGTAAAGCAAATTTAACTGTAGCAATCCATTCATATATCTTCATGTTTTTAAAAAAACCCACCTCGAACGACCCCATAACTGGTCTTTCCAACCCATAAAACAAATATTCTATGGTATCTTCTGTAATGTTACTACTTTAATTTGTGCTTGAATGGATTGCACTAGTTAATAGAGATTTTATGACTAGAAATAGATATTTGTTTCACTATGTTTTCTTAATTATGTGTTGTTTGTATTTTAACAAATGGTAAACTTTCAGGATCTTGATTGAGATAATGACTGAAATGTCTAATTCTCTCAAAAATGAAAAATGACTGTGTTATGCCTACAGTGGGAATGTTTTAGTAACAGTTGTGATTAGTACCAAAGAGACTAATTTTCAAATTATTTTTTCTCTACTGTCAGACAAAAATAGCAGTGTTTTGCAGAAACACAAAGTCCCCTTTTGAAATCCTTGTGTGATGTGCATGGCAACTATTAATAATTTAGTCACACTGCGTACAACAGTTTAGGATTTCTGTATGCTGTAGGTGTTTTTAAACATTTAACAAATTTAGTGTTGAGGGTTGCAGCTATGTCCTCATTTTAATTTACTAGCATTTTGTTTAGGTATGTTAATTTTAAAAAAAGCCACAAACAAACAAACAAACAAACAAACAAAAACAGTTAAGCCAAGCAGGCTACAGGAGCAATCAAGCTCAAAACAGGGCAGATGAACACTTATAATGGAAACAATGGCATCTAGGCCATCTAGTTTCCAGGAAAACAAACCAATGAGATTAATCAGAGCACAGGCACAGATGCAGCCTACTTGCTTTTCTTGGGGAATTCAGGTTCACCGATTCTCCCAGGATAAAGGGCTATGATGTACGGTAGCTATTCATCTCTTATTTATTTAGCCTTCTAACCCACAGAGATGTTACTTGTGCTGAATGTCGGCAGTTGTTCTAATGGAGTGGGTGTGGACTGGGGCTTGGACGTGCATCTTCAGTTGTCAGCAATGGGAGGTGCACATCCCATCTCCAGTGCCCAGCCCTGGATGCTATCTGGCATCCTGCTGCCAGGAGCCAGTGCTCAGGGCCTCCCACACCACTCCCTCTCTGCCAGGGCAACAGAAAATGGGATTTACTGGGCCTGACACAATCCAAAAGGGCACCAGGCAATTTGACCTCCTTTCGGGAATTTCTACTTCTCTTCCATGTGTATGTAGTGCCTCTGGCTGCTGCTGGATGCTGCACAAGGCATTGATATACTAACCAGTGGGATGGATTCAAAGTCCTTTCTAATAACAGCAATTGAAAGAAAAGGAGAAATATTGTTTTCAGTCCTGTTTAATCTTTTATACAAATGTTATGACATACAGGTTGCTGCTTCAGTTGCTTGGGCACTTGGACATTTTTAATGCAAAATTTTATAAGTGAAACAGATAAGCCACTGTTCTCCAGGACAGCCTGACAGCCAGGGGCACAGATTAACTGCCACAGAACTTTTGTACCCCAACAAGCAGCTTCATAAATCTTTTCCCAGAGCTGGCTGAAGAGTCCCTGCTGTGTCAAGTGTATCTGGTGGCTTGCACCATGGCTCAAAACTAGACCGTAGTAGGCAGAAAGCATTTTTTTCATGATCACACTATCTTTGGTTGCTAGTGAGTACAAATACTTGCCTCAGTCAGGACTCATTATTTTCTTGGCTGTCAGCCACTAAATATACCAGTTGAGAGGAGGAAGAGTGGAAAGATAGGTTTGCTAGCAACAAGAAAAGAGCTGGAGGACAGTGGGCGATGCAGTTACCATCCCTGGTGCTGGCACAAGAGGAAGAATAAAGGTGCTGGGATTCACACTGCCCTCTCTCTCTCACACAATCTATCTTTTCCCTTCCACTCTGTTCAAAGGTTATGTTATTTGTATTGCATTGCTGAGGTTTGCTTTAGTTCCAGGGCATTTTTGTTCCTAAATGTGGAATGGGCTCCTTTGAGAATAGGGATTACAGCATAGCACAAACCCCATCTGGAGAGGCAGGCCCTGGAATCCAGCTAAGAAATAGAGAGATTTTAGGAGATTTGAAGAGGAGAAATGAAGCTGGGGAAAGGCTGTGCCAGACCTTTGCTCTTCAGCTGAGTGCCACACAGGTAGGAAAGAGAGGTGTGTGGATGTGTTGTAGTGGCACTTTATGGGATCAATGTCAGGTGCCACTATTTTTAGTTTTTTATTAGCAGTCTCATAATTACAGGTATTCCCAGGAAGTAAATACATGTCCCCTGATGTTGTCACCTGCACTAAAACCACTTCTCTGACTATTCTCTGTTGTCCTTCTCTTAGCAAAAATCATGACACAGATATTGTTCCTATCCTTGCTCTTTGCCAAATTGTGAAGAGCGGCATGTGGAAAGGCAGGGAGGCTTCTTCTCAGAAGAAGCTCATGGAAATATCTGGCTGAAAAACAAGAGAAACTTGTGAGATCTATCTTGAGGAATCTCTGGGAGATGGTGGGATATAGCCACACCTGCCCAATGTCTCTCACCATTGTAAAGGTCTACAGGGACATTGAGGAAATCCTACCCCAGGGTCCATGCCTTCTTCTTTGTATACCCATAAAGATTTTGAAAGGCATCTGCTCTCTTTCTTCCTTATTTAACATATCTTGGAAATTAAATACTTGCCCCAGCATTCTTTTGGGTTGAGGTATGTTATTCCCTCCAGTTCAAAACAGAGTATGTGGATGGTCACTCTTAGGAAACTTTCCTGGGTCTGATGACCTGATGGCACTGCTCACACCATTGCTATCTCCCTCACTTCATAGGATGAGCTGTGCAGCGGGGTATTTCTCAACAGCAGGATTTTCTGCACCTTTAGCTCAAACAGTCACTTAGAAATAAAATTGAGGGCAAGGAGGTTGCAAGATTAGGCAGTAAATAACCTCACCTTTTCTGCCTAAGGACATCAATCCCATGAGAGCATGGGGTGGTTTTCAACCTTACTCCAGTTCAGCACGTGGCCGTGCTGAGTGAGCCAGTGCCAAGGATGGTGCTGGGCATTGCATGTGCTCAGCACAGGTCAAGCACTGGGGTGTCCTTGGCAGCCACTCTTGCTGGCACTCTTTCCCTCAAAGGACTAAACAACTCTTGGCCTTAGTCCCTCCTGGTAATACACCAGCTAGATCTATCCCACTAATCTGAATCAAACCACTGTTTTTTAAAATCTTTTGTTTATTAGGTGCAAACCTTTGTTTGTTAGAATGCACAACCTACTCCCACGTGTGAAAAGAAGTGCATTTTTTTTTTCTTACCCTTCTTTAGTTTTGCATGAAACAGTCAAAAGAACCTCACCAAATTAACTGGATTGAGTTGACTTTTATACAATAACTACTCTCCTAAATTTCAAATCAGCATTTTGGGCTGGAATAACCAGTAAAATTTAGTTTCTCTGTTTATTCAATTTAAAAAGAAGAGACTCAGGTGCCAGCTGTCTTCTAGTGCCATTGAGCACACCTTTTTTGTGGTAAAAACAATGAGGTGCACTCTCCCAGCCCCCTTACAGTGCTGCACTTAACTGTGCAGCCAATTTCTTTAATTTCTGTTCAACTCAGTAGGAAAACTTTTGTCTGGCTTCAAGCCTATCCTTGTGAAATTAGCCACACAGAGGCTGGGGAGAACAGGACATGCAATACTCATAAAAAAATTGAGAAGCCTGGAGCATCTTTTGGTCTCATGTCCACTGCAAAAGCCACGTGTTGGCCTCCTTACTCTGTGCAAAGCTGTGTTTATGGAAATCTGTGTCAAAGCTAAACTGTGAGATTAATTAAACTTGAAAGTGCTGGAAAGCAAGGCTTGAATGGAAATATTCTTGAATGAAAACATAAATAAAATTTTTAGGATATCTACATTGAATAGCCAGGACAAAGTGCACTGAGATAAAATTCAGAGGGTCTTTTCTAAGATGTTAGAATTGGATGTCTCTAAGAAGAGAGACGGAACTGAGTTGAATTCAGAGAGGCATCAGTGTGTCAAGGGCTACCATTAGCTTCACCCCTATGTTACAGCTTCCCAAAGGGGCCAAACATAGAGTTGGTTTTCCTTCAGAATTCTGAGCTCTTCCCCAAAATCTTGAGCAAAGGTCTGCTAGTGTCCCTTCCTCAGCCTAGCCCCTCACTGCAGTTAGTCTGACCCCTCTCCACCAGCTCTCTCCCTTGCTCTTCCCTTCTGTCCTCTGCTTCATACCTCTTTTGATCCTCACCTTTGTTTATTCCCCTCTTCTTTAATGCCTTGGTCCTGTCTCTATTATGCTCCTTTGTATTTCCAGGCTTTAGATTTGCTTTAGATTTTAAAACTTGAAATGTTAGTACAAATAAGACCAGAAAGCCCCCAAGTAGAATCTCAAGTAGGTAGACTGCAAATATGCTTTATTATTATTAAAAGTACAAAAAGAGTTGTAATCTAAACTCTCAGTATTGAAGTGCCCAAACTGAATTTTCTAGATATATTGTGTTGCATTCAAGAGTGTTTTATGTTAACATAGGAGTGCAGCAGAAAGTTGTCATTTAATTGACTGTAAGTGTCTGGGTCTGGTCACTCTTCAACCAAACATTAATTGCACTCTTTTAGCAGCACAGTGGGGTCTGGGTTTCTGCCCCACTTTCTGCCACCTTCTCACAGAGATGGTGCTTTCCCCACCAGCACACACCTTCTGGCTTCTCTGCATAGGTTAGAGTTTTTGTGGTATGATTAAGTGTTACTGGTTAGCATTTTATTCCCCAGTGCTGTGATTCTAGGTGCAGGAATAAATTTGTCCAGGACAGCTCCAGAAACCAAAAACCTCATGAGAGCATTAAGAATTTGTTGGTTCTGCCTGGGAATTTTGTATGTAAGGAAAATTGGCATTTTAGTTATAGACTGAGAAAGATCCTGCTTAATTTCCTTCTATGCATGCAAGAAAGTTACCTTTACTCCATTCACAGCTGGCTACACACACTTGAGATCAGAATTAGACCTTTCATTCTTCTAGATTGTTTTCTCAAGGCTCCTCACACCTTTAGAAAAGGCTGACGTTGGCCAGTGTCAATCTCAACAAACACATTTTGTTGCCAAAAGTAAAACCTGAGCCAGCCAAAAAACCATTAAAACCCTGCCAAGATGGAAAGGCAACACAATAATTATGGTTGGCAGAAAGGTTTATTTTCACAAATAACTTATGTCTCAATTATGTTTGATTTTTCTGTAAGTTGCTCAAAAGAACCAGGCTTACATGCCTGGCCCATATAACAGGAGCACGGAGGGGTCAAACCTTTACCCCACTTGGAGACCAAGGAAATGGGGACCAAGGAGGGCAAAGTACTGAAGGTCTGGTGGTGTAGGAGGAAGGAATGAGGTGGTGGGAGTTGCAGGTTGGCGATTACTCACCAGCAGCAGACTCTTGTTTCTTGTCTGACATTAAGCCACACAGGCCGTATGCTGCAAGTTTGGCCGACCTCCGCATCTCTCTGACAATTAACCTAGTTTAACACTGGCACTGGCAGCATGACAAGGATATTTTTCCTTGAGCTATTTCTCTGACAAATCTGCCAGAACTGGGCTGTCCTGCAACGTGAGGATAAGCACTGCTCTTGCAGAGCTCTTATGCCTGTCATAGCTTAAATCCTGCTTAGAACACTGGTACTGGAATCAGCCACAACGCAGCTTGTTACACTGTAGGGAAGCAGACTAGTAGGTCTGAGGGTCTTCTTGGGTATCTTTAACACTCTTGACCTTTTAGGGGAATCTGCCTTCAAGGTCCCCAGCCACAGAGTAACCAACTGCATTTCATGACCTTCTCTCTCCATGGTAAGAGCTATTGTTCAGGAACTAGAACTGATTTTCTGCATCTTGACATGTGACAGCATGTCAGCCTCCCTGAGCCATGCAGTAACTGGGTGCACAAGGTTGCCAACAAGCACAGGACACAAACCTAGAGATTTTGTAGTAACATCACTGGCAATGTTGTATCACAGAAGGCAGTGTGGTTCCCGGTCCCATCAGGCCGGGTGGAGCATGACAGAATAATGGGAACGGGAGTGATGGGGTGCCTGAAGGTAGAACTTTAATGGTGGTCTGATCACAAATGTGGTGGCCACATGGTTTGGGAGGCAGCATCCAAAGACCCGGGGGCATGGCTAACTTAACAATATATAAGGTTACCTGGGGGTAGGGGTGCAATCCCCAATGGGGGATAGGGGTTTGACTATATATGTCAAAGGCCTTGAACCAATAGAGAACTAGGATTAGAGACACAACCTATTTTGGAATTAGGCCATTAGCATCCTAATTTCCATATCCCACCTCCCATGGTCTCAGGTTTATAGTTTCTGCATGGGCTATCTAGGCTAAGATGTTACCCATCTCAGCTATCTCAGTAGCCACAATGGTGAACTAAAAGTAGCCTGTGTGGCAGCATGCAGGTGACTGCTTGGGGTTTCCCATTTCAAAAGGAGGGTCCAGGCTGGTCCCTCTATGTTGAGCTGGTACCTCAGTGGAGGTATCTGTTAGTCAATGACATGTCACATGTCATGACTATATCCCCACTACCACCAAAGAATTCTTGGTTTGGATCTGAACTCTGTTTTGGGATTAAGAAAGTGAACTGGTTTTGTAACATCTTAAAAAGCTGAATGAACCCCTTGGCCTCAGCCAAGTTGCAGCTGGTAAAGACTGCATTTCACCAGTGTATCATTGGGCTCTTCCAAGAACATGCTTTATCCATTTATTTAATTTATTGATTGACAACAGATTCTGAATACTGAGCAAGGCAATTTTAGCAGCAGCCCAGTGAAACGGCTGGAGATTTCAACAGATGTGCAACTTTTGCACAAAGAAAAAATACTGTAAATCATCCCTAACTTTTACATATTGTACAGTATTTCTTCCCCATATGAAAGAAAGTAAGGTGACTGTAACAGTGGGCAAGTCAAGTCATATACTCAGGAAGTTTCTTTCTCATTTTGGTTGGATTTCTGCTGGCAGTATTCTCAAATTTTATTGACAAAATTTTGTTCTCCTCAGCACTGCAGGCAGGCAACCAGATTTGTAGAAATGACACATTGCCATTGGCTGTATCTGTTCCCCCCTTCTCTCTCTTTATCAAGGCACCGGGCTGAGTATAGATGATAGCTGGGAGAGGAGTATGAAATCACCATTGACTCCTCTGTTTTAATGGATTTATCTTGCTCCATAACATTGCTCTGACACATGATATGAAGTAGGCTAAGACAAGATATTTGCTGTTGCTGGAATCATCTTAATTTTTATTTGCTCTTCTACTAACTCACTGCATATTATTTACCTGAATAATGTAAAATAAATGAATAAAATGCCTTTAGAGCTACAAATTCCAGCTACAAAATTCAATCATTAGTGTACTACTTTGTAACTTGTTTTCCTCTCCTCAGCTCTCTTGAAATCATGTTGGCAGGAAGCAAGTGTTTTAGATCAGCAAGTCATTTCATGTGCATGTATTGTGAAGCTTACACTCTCTATATATTACGCATTGCAGTCCCATCATTCACTAGACAGTGTGCAATATATTTTTTATGTAGAATTTCAATAATTTAGCAATAGAAGGCAAGGGAAATCTTTTCCAAGGGTTGTATTCCCCTTTCTCTTCTGCAGAACTTAGTGAATGGATAAGACTAGTTGACTCATGGCCTGGGTGTTTTGTGTTTTATTAAGAACAGACAGCACTAATTTTGAAAGCATAATTCAGGTATTTTCTTTTCTCCTCCCATATGTGATAAGTATTACTGTTATATGTTATTGTAACATCCAGTTAGCACTGGTTATATTCCATTGGTTTTAACTTTCGTTCTCGTGTAAAAGAAATAGTGGGATGGTTTCATGGAAACATCCACAGAGACCTCTTCACTTGTGGATTTTATAATTCAACAGTATGAAAGGTCAGAAAACACCCCTTGTGGAGCAGGCTTTTATGGAGAGGAGATTGGCATGATTAACCAGATCTGTCCTGTGATCTGTGGGAGACCACTGGAAGCAGAGAGTGTGCTGTTCTGCTGCTATTACATGAGGATGTGTAGGTTGATATGGATGAGCAAGGCTGTTTCGCTTGATATGTATGAACACCTCCTGCCAAGAGGCTAAATTACAGTCAGAAATAAGTGCTCTGTATGAAAAGCACATGTTGCAACTCAGCCCTTTGCCAGGCAGGTTTTGAAGTGGGAGCAGAAATCCCAGGAGTTTGTTGTGGCTTGCCCTTGTCAGCTCCCAAAGGAGCGTCACCTCTGGTTCTGATTTAAACAATTGGCACATCTCTCCTTCAAGCATTACTACCTTTGTTTTTACAGAAGGAAGATGGCACTGCAGGAGAAAGGATGAATAAGATTATTTTTCAAATGTAGTGTGTATATATACTGGTATTTCTTTTGTTGTTCTTGGTGCTGATCTTCCTGATGTTTTCATTGGAATCTCTTGAGGAGATGTAGAATTGCAAGTACCAGATACTTTGCTACTTTGCTCCAGCCCAGGCTGTGATGGAAATATTGATACTAATAATATTAGTAAATCAGTTTAGCTATGCTGAGAAGGCTCTGCTGTGGATGCCCAGTGGTGTCTACTGCAACCCATGCCATCCTTGTGCCCCCTGCTGCTGCGTGGACCCTGCCATTAGATGGGCAGAACTTGTACATCCCACACAGCCTCCAGTGTTGGGAGCATGCTGTGTTCTCAACATCTGCTTTCCACCTCTGTTGTGCTGTCATGGGTCAAGGATATGGCCAAACAAATGCATTTTCCTTGGTGCCATGTCTGTAAATTTTCTCAGTTTCCATTTTTAGATGGCATTTAAATTTTGCCTATCTTGATGAATTTTAGTGGATTGAATGTGTGCAGTTTCTAGAAAATGTTCTGCTTTCAGTTTCTTCCCTCAGAGGAGATTAAATTCCAGTACATTTTTGTTTTATTCTTCCAAGGCATGAGTGTAATGAAGTTGGACAGTAATGGTTGCTGCATTTCACTTTTTTCCTGCTCTTTCTCCAGTAACCTAAGTATTGTAAGTTTGAAGGCACTTACAGTTATGGCCTTTGAGTTCAAAATAATTCAGAAGAGAACATACCAAAACAGGACACAACATTTAATAAGATACATTGCATACATATATTTGCACTTAATATGTTGAGCTGAGAAAGCAAACAATTGCAGCCTTGCAGATCTGCCTTTTATATAATCTAGGCTCAAATAATAATGGAGTGACCCAAGTGAAAAAAAGAAATTCATGAGGGGAGGTCAAGACCAAGTAACCCTCTTCTGGAGCTGAAGAACTGTAATAGCAGATATTTAAAAAGATAGAATTACAGATATCTGTAAATACCAGATATTAAAAAAAAAAAATAAATTTGCTCCTCTTCCATTTACCTCACAACAAAATGTCCTGCCCTGTCCTCTCATCTCCTCACCTCTCCTAGCCAGCAGATGCTGAGTTACATCCTTCATATTTTTGTTAACGTATTTGCAGAGAGATTGAGTCTCTTTCTCAGAGACAAAATGCATTTCACAGATTTGCATTTTGTTAAGGGCTGCTAATTGTTGCTCAGATCTTCCTTTGCTACATGTCTCCTCTGTTTTTCAAATCTCCAGCAAACAGAGGTTGACAACCAACACAAAAAAATACCATAGTGATTTTGTGCCCTATGGTGCTTTACAACACCAAGAGAACTCACAGCTGACAATAAAAAGGGTTTAGCCTGTGATGGAATTGTTTGATTTGTTTGCATGTTGGGTAAAAATAACAGTTTGCTCTTAAATGGGTGCTTACCTTTTTGCAGTGTTACATAAGCTCTCTGGATGCTACCTGCCAATTATGAATTGGCTGCTTCTGCCCTATTTATCTTTTAAGAAAAGATGCAGTTTTGAGTCTTCAAATAGGTTCTTCGATGGGTTCTCTTGACGAGACTTGTAAAGCTCATTTAGTCTCTGTCATCACCAGTATCAGCCTGTGTTTTGGTTTCTTTAGCAATTTTCCATGTGACTGCTCCTGGCTACACTAAATCTTTGTCTTTCTCTTGCCTCCTCTCAATTCCTGTTTTCTTTACACCTCTTCTCTTGCCTCTTGCCTCTCCCACACTTCTGCCCCACGAGGTTCAACTATATTAAAGGATCAAGGTTATCAGGGAAGCATGGCTTTGAACACTGAACAGCATGACAGCAACAGGTTTCTTCTGTCTGGTAAAGGAGAACTGAACTAGTTTAAAAACATTAGGTGCTCTTGGGTTGAACTGTGAATAGAGATCACCCACTGTGATTTCAGAACCACTTGAAGTTGGTAGGTTCACTCAATCCATTGATAGACACTTCTGCTGGGGCTGCACAAGCAAAACATGTGGAGCTGAAGGCTAAAAGCAAGGAAATCCTTATGGGTTGAACAGATTTGCTAAGACCCTTTATACTACTTTCACTTCAGCAGTCTTGGTGAATCCTAAACATTTATCTGTTGGACTAAACATAGGTTAAGGCAGGCCAGGCAAATAGCTCAGCTGAAGACCTGACAACTAATCAGTTTTATCAACTGATCCTCTGCCTAGTTAAATTACCATCTGGACTGAAATTCTTAAAAGAGTTGCAAACTTTCCTATGAAACCCACTGCAAATAGTGAGAATAAAACAAGCCAAAAAAATAGGGTCATAAGTTCTCTTCCTGTGTAATTCAATTCCTCTTGGTTTGTTGATTTGTTTAGTTCCAGAACCTTGCTCTAGTTATTCTGTCTGCTATTCAAGTACCCAGACAGAGGATGCTATGGAAGAAGTAATGAAAATAGCCATATCAACATGCTAGATTTTTTACCTCACTTAACTTAGTTCTATACAGGTATTAATCCACTGACTTCAACAAATTACTCTCTTGAATTTAATTTGAATTAATTTGGAAGCAAACAAGGTTTTGCATACACAGGAAAACAACTGTTTTTCATACCTACAGAGCAGAGAGATAGAATAGTAGAAATCAAAAAAAATATTTTTGAGAAAGGAGCAACTAACCACACTAATTCACATCATGCAGTTTTTAGCAGAAATAGCAATTTTAGAAAACAGAACATCCCTTGAGGACATGTGGGTAAATGGATTCCAGCTTCTGCAATCTGTGTGACAACCTCTCCCTCCCTCAAAAAATACACACGCCTATGTGGGAGCTTTGTAAAACCTCAGACTGCACTTCTCCTGTCCCTTGTGACAATGGTAGTTGTATGACACCAGATCTTAAAAAACAGTGACTTTTCTCACACTTTTTTTTTTTTTTTTTTTTTTCTTTTTTTTTTTTTGTGGAATTTATCTTCTCTCCATTGGCAAACACAAATTCCATTACTTTAACACTGACCAGAAAGTCCTCTTGGAGAAGCATGTTTTCAGAAGAGTAGCAGGACTTGTGATAAAACAGTGACCCACTGCTGAATAGTCAGATCTGCTGCTGAAGGGCCAGGGTGCCGAAAAGTCCCTGTTTGTCTCCAGCTTTGAAGCTTGTTAGTCCCTGCAAGGTCCATGCATGCCACCACAGAAGGCTTCAAGGGGTTTAGGGTGAAGAGACTTGCTGCCTGTCTTACAAATTGCTGAAGAAGCTATAGCCTGAGGATTAATCTTGGTCCCCTCTCACTACCTCTCATTGACCACAGTGATGGGGATGAAGTAGGAATCAGTTTGATGTATCCATTTCACCTCAGTGTGCTAGGCACAAGGAAGCAGAGGGTTCAGGTTTGGTGGTTTTTTCTGTTGACCTTCTGTTCAAGACAAAGTCTGGGCTTATGGTTTCTTCATTCAAAATCTTCTGTGTGATTTTTTTTGCTCATCTCTTGGCAGTGCCTGAGAGTGGGGTAAGTGTGGCACCATGGAACACACCTTCCTCTGTGTGTCCCCCATCCTCCTTCCTGGGGAGGCTGTGAACACAAAGGAGAAAGGAGCCAGTACATGTCCATCTCTGCTTTGGCTTGCTGCATGGGCATGCACTGGCAGTACTTCAAAACAACCTTGAGATAGTGTTTTGTCTCTGAAGGTGTGTGACCTCCTGCAGTACCCACAAAGAAACAGAATTTTGCTGTTTTCTCTGGGACAATTGGCCCAAGGGGGTGGACACAAGAAGAGAGGTAGAGTAATGGATACTACCTGAAATCCTGGGACAGTCTGTAGACACGGCTGTGACTGGGCAGGAGAGGGCTCATATAGGGTTATCTCAGCTGCAGCATCTACACTGAGACACAACTATGCTCTCCTTTGTCAGAGAGAAAGAGAGAAACTGGATGCTAAGTAATTTTATATGTCTGTTTTTCAAGTAGTGTTTGCTATTTGCAAAATTAGTCAGGCCTGGGCTTCCTGAGCAATGTTTTCAAAAAAAGCTTATGAGCATGTGAAGCATTATTCTGGAACCACCTATTGTGCTTTCTGACGATGAAAACTCCCTCAGCACCTTTTCCCCTCCTCTCTGACATTTCCAAAAAGAACAGCTGTGCTGCTTATGGTCCCCTGTGCCAGGGAAGCAGTTGCTGATGTTATCCTCCCCTCCCTTCTGGCTGCTTTGCAAAGAGTGTTTCTTCCAGATCTTCTAAAAAAGTCACATTGCAGAGAAAGGGTCCTCACCCTTGCAAGCCATTGGTGAATTGTCAGGTCCAGGCTGAGCACAGAAGTTCAGGAGACTCGTGATTCTGCATCTTTAGCAACACATGGATGCAGCAACTTATTAAATAACACATGGATGTTTGAAGTCCTGAATTCTTTTGTGCTTTTAGAAGATATATGGGTGTTACTTTCATTCCCTTCTCTCCTTTTTGCTAGAGATGCTAAGGGAATAAAAGTTCCTACAGTTAGGTCTTTGTGGGAATGCTTTAGCTCTTACTGCTTTTTATGCTGTGGTAGTTTAAAGAGCCAAATCCTGTGGGAGGCGTTGAGAAAAAAAAATAGTAAGCAAAAAGGATTTTTATTACACATTAAACAAAGCAAACTTAGTAACTAGTTTTCAAGATGTGACATACTGAGGGGCAGACCCTATCTCTCAAAGAGACCTGGGGCTTGAACAATGAGGTATTTGGTATGCAAAAGAAAGGGCAGCAAAGAAAGGACAGGAATTATCCTAAAAAGGTGGTTTGAACACACAGGGAAGTTAATCCGTAATAAAGTTGGGTGTCAAGTGACAATACTGTTCTTATTCTAGAATAGCTTCTCTGGTGAATACTCTTACTCTGGAATGGGGATGTCTCCAGGGAAGCTATTCTCAGATGTGTGTGTCTACACATATAATATACGTAGAGTGCCTGAGGCATCATTCCACAAGCACCACAGTAATCTTGTACTTCCCTGTTGCAGACAACCCCTAGGATGCAGCACCACCTCTGTAAACTGAATGTGGTTAACCTTTACAGAATACTTGTGCTCCATTTTGGAAGGTCATCTTAATGCCAGTATCTAAGTACTCAGAAAACCCTGCAACATGCTGCTGTAGCATCTTCAATTAGCTTTTAAAGAAAAAGCAAATAATTTGCCATGAGGCTGCTCTGTTTACAATCACTAATTGTCAGGTATTTATTTACCTTTCTACTTCCTCCTTTTCTCTCTGTATTGCACTCTTTTAAACACACAGTGGTGAGTATCTGGCTTTGCCCTTCAGGAAGCAAACTTGCTTCAGGGCAGTTAACGAAGTTCTTCAGAAGCTGAAGATAGGTGAACTGCCAAACACTGGTCTAAGGCAGAAACCCACATCTCAATTTCTAATATAAATATTTAAACACACTATGAATTCTGTTTAGTCTGTTTACCCATGTTTTTTTAATCCTCAGTGTCCATGTCAGGCTGAAGTGGATATTCTGTAACCATTGGGAAATTTCTCATTGTATCTGTAAGACTATTCTCTATTATGTGGTTTGTCAAGCCACCTGCATTAACAGCATGCTGTTAGTGTTATATTTACATGAAGAAAGTAGGATTTGTTTTATGTATGTCTCAGGGCTGCAAATATGTCCAATGCCCCCAGCATGGTGCTGTCCACTGAACACTAGTATACATGTCCAGCTGGAGATCCTGTCTTTTGATGATGGTTTGGGTCACCTTGAGTGATGCCTTTGATGTGAAAATTAGCAGATGATGAGACATGGCATGAGCATGCTGCTGGAAATTAGATTGCCAGCTGCCTTCTGAAGGACCAGGGTCATCTCAGTTTGAAGAAGACAGATGTAATTATCCCCATCTCAGAGCCGATAATGAAATGACATCATTTCCAATGCCACCTTGGTTTTCCTTCAGGGAGTCCATCATTACTGCTAACAAGACCCAAGTCTACTTAAATTGTGACGTTAACAAAATCACAGCCTGGGCTGGAACAGCCTCAGGCACAGAGGCTGTCTGAGTCACCCAGATGCCACAAACTGTCACAGAGAATTCACGGTTTGGATTCATTTCAGGACAGGCTGTCGCACAGCAGCCCCTACCCATTTTGTGGGAACAGCAAGGTCAGGCAGAATGTTCCTTCTCTTAGGACAGCAAGAGCAAGGCCACTGTCCTGTATTACCCAGCGAAATGTAATTGCAGCTCATGCTCAAGGTTCAGTACTCCCAACCTGCTGCTCAGGTTTTCCCACCATGTTCTAGGTGCCCAGCTGCACACATGATGTTTACATTTCAAAATTGAAAGCAAGACCAGTCATTAGAGCTTGATTATTGAAATTTCCAAGGCTGCAGTTTTGTAAAAGGGAAACTGCAGCCTCCTAAAGAACATTCGGTATTTTTTTTATTTTGTTCCCAGTATTTTAGTTGCATGAATAGAAAAGTTAATGTGTTTTGTAACAGGACAGGATGAAATGACTGCTTCTTATCCTGAAGAGGCTTTTCTAAAAATTGAATAATTAAAGAAAAAAAAAAAG
Organism: Phylloscopus collybita; assembly: GCA_027886175.1. Taxonomy (NCBI): domain Eukaryota; kingdom Metazoa; phylum Chordata; class Aves; order Passeriformes; family Phylloscopidae; genus Phylloscopus; species Phylloscopus collybita. Next base: position 25,258,716 of record JAJNNQ010000009.1, on the reverse strand, counting down.
CAGAGAGAAAATATCCAGTATCTGAATGGGGCCTACAGGGCAGCCAGAGAGGTACTCTGCCAGGGACTCTAGTGATAGGACAAGGAGTAATGGGTACAAATTGAAAGAAGGAAAACTTAGGTTAGATATAAGGAAGAAATTCTTTACCATAATGATGGTGAGACACTGGATCAACTTGCCCAGGGAGGTTGTGGATGCCAGCAGTGTTCAAGGACAGGTTGGATGGATAAGGCCTTGAGCAACCTAGTCTAGTGAAAGGTGACCCTGTTCATGGAAGGTGGGGTTGGGACTAGATGGTCTTTTAGGTTCATTCCAACCGAAACCATTTTATGATCTCTTATTTATACAATGCAAAATTAGCATGAAATCTGAGAGAATATAAGTGACTAAAAAAACCTAAAGAAACATATAACATCTGTAAGATAAGGAATATGAAGGAGAGCCTGAGAAAAATTGGTTTAAAGGAACGTACAGAGCAAAACTCATTTTCTTCTCCTACTTCTTTTTCACAGTGAGTACAATTGTTCACTGGAACAACATGCCCAGAATATAATAGAGCTCTCATCACTTAAGGTTTTCAAGATGCTTAAGGTTAATCACTTCAGATAAAAGTTTTATCTCTTAAAGTTTTGGAGAGGATGTTAGATAATCTCATCTAGGCTTCCTCTCCCATGAAAGGTTGGGCAACATGATCTGTTGGGGTCCCTTCCAGCCTAGGCTCTTCTATGATTTTATGGTATTTTTCTTTGTCAGGAATATGCATCTTGTATTTTTGGTAATATGGTACCAAATTCTGAAGGCATCTCTTGTCCTTAAGGGCTTTCAAGGTTGAATTCTTGCTTGCACTCTAATATTTGTGTTTTATTCCTTGATTCACCAGTTATATCCTGGCGGTCAGAGAAAACAATACACAGTTTTTCAGAGAGGTTTTCAGCCTCTGTCTGAAGCCTCTAAGGCCAATATTTGTGTGCCTGGATGGTATTGCCAGACTTTCCCCAAGATACTGGCTGTACTAAGAGGAGAGTGCCTGTCCTGTGAACCTCTCTCAAATTCAACTGAACAGCCACAGCAGGCTCTGAAGCAGGACTCGGTTTCTCCCTCCCCATGTGCCAGTTTTTCATGTGGATGCGGCATTGGTCTCCCTCTTGCTTAATTCACCTCTCTGAATAAGCTTCAGCAAGAGGAGCAGAAATCAGCCTTATCCCAACCTGAGCCTTGGTGGTTAGAGCACTCCTGAAAACTGAGGTGTGAGCTTCTTCACCCTCCCCTGCCAAGCAAGAACTGCAGACAGTGGTCTGCATACAACAGGAGGAAAGCCACACCACTGCTGTCTTAGGTGTTTTCCATGATATTGAACACAGCACTGCCTGTAAGGGCCTATGTGGGGAGAAGGGCAAGTGGATTGTGCTTTTTTTTTTAGATTTGGGTGAAGGAATTCAGGTTAAAAGTATTTCTGATAGTTCTGTTGTAAAAGCATGTTTCAAAAAAATTTTTTTTTACAGCATGAGTATTTCCTACTATGTGAGCTTTCAGGAGACTATAAACAACATTCCAGCCATACTTGTGCTGTGGCTGGATCTGGACTTTCTGAAGCCCTTAAATGTTTTTACAATGTGTGTTTATTTTAATGGATGGGTGAAATATCTCACTGAAATATCTCATATTCAACTGGGTGGAACCCATAAAACACAAGCAGTGAAGATTTTTGCATGCCCAATGGGTCTGGGGGGATTTGTTCTGAAAACTGGCTTGTGATGTCCCTCTGATCCACCCTCTTCTAATCATTTGTGCAAAAGAGAAGACTGCAATACAGTTTACTAATAGGGCTGATTTGGGGTCCTTGTTGAATATTAGACATCAGATTTGATAAGAATATGGGAAACATTTGTGACATCTTAAGAAGGTACTTGGTTGTACTGAAAGAGACATTTGCTTAAGACTCAGACAGGCATCTGACAGGGATCTCTGTGGTTTTTCAACTGCTGAGGTGTGCTGAGACCTCCTTTTTTGTGACCTTCCCAATGAGGAAGCAAAGATGTGTTTAGATGTGTTAGCAATATAATTTAGATATCCATGCTGACCTGGAAGGGATCTTATGTGACTTATGGGTCACAGTGGTCAGAGACAAGTGCCACAAGAGCTAGACCAGTGGATGGCTGTCCACAGCATGTTCTGTGAATAAGATGGTATAAGGACAGCATTTTTTTTTTTTTTTGTTGGATGTAGTTCTATTATTTCCTATAATTTCAAATTCCAGTGGAGAACATAGTAGTAAACCCAAGCCTTGGGTTGAAAATATCTTGAAACTGAACACAGTGTTCCCTTTTTATTATATCTAGAGAGTTATGGGCATGTGTTACTTCTTTCTGCCAACAGAAGTCTCACACCTGCTCCCAGTAGTGCTGGCTTGCTGAGTCCTGTGACCTAGCAGATATTGTAATTAGTTTTATTTTAAAAATAAATGCATGCTAAGTATGTGTAAATACAAAGTTTCTGTCTGTCAGGCTTTTCTGTCTGTAGCTGCAAGAATTCAGGTTAAGCTGATCCTCTCAGTCTTGTTAAAAAACCAACTCCACTTGTCCCACTGCAAACATATTTTGCTCACTGCATCATACAGTTTTTATAGCATAGGTGGGGATAGTAGGAGGGGAAGACAGTGCTGAGATATTAAGTTCCAGGAGACTAGTTATACCTGTTGAATATAATTTGGTGATCAAAAGACCGAACAATAAACATGAAAAGCATATGAACAATAAATGTGAAAAGCATATGAATCAACAGATTGAATGCTTATTCTTAACATTAATTATATGTGTAGCTACATAATTTGAAAAATGTAGTGTATTGGATTGTGTGGTAGTATGAGAAAGAGCATTGCAATGCCTCAAGAATTTCTTTGTCCTCACAGTTGTTATTTTTGTCACAGATAACCTGATTTTAGCACAATTTTTGAGCCTTTGTGTATATGTGCTGTGACTTTCCTTAGGCTCATTTTTTAGATAAAGTTCTAAAGGAAGAATATTTTTATTCTTCCTGCTGCAGCTTTGTTATATACCATCTCAATTCCAAATGTAAAAAGATTGTATTATCATTATTTTATTAGTATGAGGCAAAATCAGTGGTCAAGATTACTGGCTGAGTCCTACTTCTTAGGGTGGTCTTGGACTTGAAAAGCAGATATGAAGCTCAGAGCGGTTAATGGCAGGTGTTATGTTGCTTTCTAAATGCCCAACTGATACACATTACTTGTGTAATGTGATTGCTGCCTCATGCACAACTTCTGTAGATAAAAGAATGTATGAATATCGCTAAGTACCTACATTTTCCATGAAGAAAACACTCTTTCTAATTTGTGTTTTCTCATTTTCTTTTGGAAAAATGTTAAAGTTCGACACTTCTTCAAGTGGTAAAAGCTGAATCTTTTAAGTATGTTTTATAGGTAATGACACACTTCTGAAAGGTGATGAAAGCACTTGGTAAAGTTTTCATCAAGCTCCACTTCTACTGAAGTAAAGAGGAGTTTTTAGTACTTCAGTACTTTAATACAGAACTTGGACAGGATTAGTGGGTTTAAATCATGTATTATTTGTTGAATGCTATAAGTATTACAAGCCATCAACAAGGTTTACAGGCTCTCACCAGCTCAAATCTGCTAGTCCCATGCGTCTTGTTTTTCTCCCTTATTTGGCTCTGAATCTCAAAACTAAGTACTCAAAGGCTCCTTGCTGTGTCAGTACCTGAGCACCTACCAGGAATTAGAGATAGTGTGCTACCTCTGTTTTCCTTGCTTGTGTCAGCTGGTGTGAGTAGATTGCATGAGATATGTAGACCCCTCTTTGGGAGCTTCAGTCTTTAATTAAGTTCAGTATAAATAAATACTGTTGTTGTTTTGTATCACACAAGATCACTCTGGTGCTGTACATCTGGCCAGTATCTTCTTTGTGATGACAAATGTTTGTTTAGGAGTAACTTAGGCAAATTAATTTGTTTGTAATCTAGGAGTAAATAATGAATAACAGACTGACTGCAGTCTTCAGCCTGCTTAACTCCTCAGTTTTGTAGCTCCAGGTCTACTTGTGCTCCACAAGCATTACATTTAAAGGCATTATTGGAAAAGGTAGAGGTTCTAGAAGCAACTCAAGACTGTGCCTTATGTGAGCAGTGGGAAGAGTCTGCTGATGCCTCTGTGCATTCTCAGAGCATTTGTGACTTGAATATGGGGAAAGGGGGCATAGAAGCTGAAGCAAAAGAAATATTCAAGAAGTAGATTGTGAATATTGGCTTCTCTAAAGAAGTAATTATGTTAAGCAAAAACAAGGTGTGCTGACCTGTAAAAAAAAAGTTGAGTTTCCAGCCTGGGTGTCAACTTGCCCATCTCAGCTCCCTCTAGCAATTTACAACTCTATTTTCCTATATGTAAAACAGCTGAAATTCGTTGGATTGCTTTAAGGCTAGAAATTGAAATTATAATCCCACCTTGAAGAAAAATCAGCACAGTTGTGGTTTCAAAATCATGAGTGACAAAATAATGGCCTGAAAGAAGTATCAGAAGAGAAAGAGAACATGATCTGGACCAACAATTTGTACTTAGTCCCAACAATAACTGGGATCATTGCACAATAATCCCAGCCATGATTTTTGTCTGCAATTGCAGGCCACTCATATTGTTTTCCAATTTCTTCCAATTCCCTGTTCCCATGATAGATGCTAATGGGCCTTTTAAAAGATTTCATAATAGAAGCTCAAGATGGTGGTTGAAATACAACTTTCTGAGTTTAAAAAAGAAGGGGGGAAAAAGTCTTAAACATGACCTCATGTAAGATGATACTTTGCCAGTATGCACATGAAATTTAGGCTCTACATTATATTTAAGATTAAAAATGTATTCCAGGTTCTTTCAACTCTCCTGAAAACTAGTAGGAAATTTGGAGAACCCCCTTTCTTTCAGTATGAGCAGTCAAATATGAAATAGGTATTTGGTTTTCATTGAATGCTTGTTCAGTCTGCGTCCGACTCCAAGTCTTTGTCCATTGGCAACTTTGGGAATTGTGGGGTCTGAACTCTGAACTGCAATTCTGTTCTTTGTCAATGCAAAATACTTTCAAGGGCCTGAAACATGATGACAAGCCACACTTGCTTCTCCTTCTCAGCAAACAAATTACAGCAATGGGAATATGTCACTATAGCTGGTGACCAAATTGTAATTATCAAGAATTCTCAGTATTTTTTTTCTTCATATACTTAGAAATCTTACATTTTTAACCTATGAGAACTATAACTCCTTTTTCTAGTGGTGGACCCAAATTCATACAGAGTAGCTGACATGGAAATATAAGTATACAGATACTCCAGCACACATTCCTTATATAATGCACAAATATATTTTGTATGACAGCACCTTAGTGCAAAAGCATTGTGAAAATGACAGCCCTTCCCTGGGGTCAGATCTTTAGAGACAGAACAAAGCACAATTTTAGGCTTTGCTAGAAAGGTAGTTTTCCAGAATGTATTGAATTGTGATGTCTTCATTAATACAAAAAGTGTGGAAAAAACCCTTAGGAAACCATAACGGGAATACACAGAGATTAAACTGAAAAAGATAAATATGTGAGAGGTTTTCCTATCTTGTGGGAAAGTATTTAAGTTAAATAACTTTAGCTTAAAACAATAAATGTCATGAGGACCTTTATAAATATTTAGATACTAGTAATGCAGAAATACAGAACCACTAAATCTATTACATGCTTTTACTATAGCAAAGGCCTCTGGCTGACAATAGAGAGCAAGTAACATGAGAAAATTTCTCTGACAGCTAGACAGAGAAGCCATTTGCCTCATCTTAGCTTCTATCATAGCTATCTCTGTGCTGACACAGAGAAGAGCAGTGTTTATGGAACCGTAGGAAGGAATTGCTGATCTCCAGCCCTCCAGAGGCAGCAGGGATCATGCCACTGGCCCATGCTGCCCTCCCAGCCAGCCCTGATGCCCCAGGTGCCAGGAAGCTGTCTCCAAAAGGCTTTTGTTTACAGGGTTATTGAAGTGAAAGAGAAGCAGTAACTGGGATAATTTCCCACTTAAGTGAAAAAATATGCATTTTTTCCCCCAAACAAGATGGCAAATCTCTGACACTGAGATATCATCAGGGAGAGAATACCCAAGTGCACCAATGCTAGGGTACAGAGTGCACAGAACAGCAGTGGCAAGCACCTGGAAATATTGCTGGCATTATGAAATTCATAGTGCAGGTGCAGATCAGCCTGTTTATAGTTGCCTGCTTAGATATGGGTTTTGCAGCCTGTCTTTCAGCAAATGTTCACTGGAAACTGTAATCCAGGAGTTTAAGCTTTGTTTTTTACATGGTTCATTCCCTTCTTTATCAGTATTGAGTAGGATTTAATGTAGGCAGAACCTTCCTAGTCATAGCTGATGATTGCAGTAGCTTGAGGATTGTTCTTGACATGAGACAGTTCTTTATAAAAAGCAGAAAAGGGACACGCATTGAAAAAACAAACAAACAAACAAAAAACCACAAAACAAACAAAAAAATCTATGAAGCTTCTTTCCATATGCAACATTCACACAATTGTTAATCCTTGCAGGAACTCAGAATTACTGAGGAAAAATCATTTCTGTGAAGTGCTCTGTTCCAGGATTGATTTCCCTATATAGCAGAAAAAGAAAAAAAAAAGAGAAATTTTCTATGTAGGACCTGGATTCACAGAAGCTAGTTTTCTGAGCAAGGATGTTACAATGTCATCAGGTTCAAAGAGCAGCAGGGTAGTGGTCACCTTCACTGCCAAAGATATTGGTATCTCTGACCTCTTAAGCACCAGTAAGGTTGGACTGGATGGGCAATCATGTATTTGCTGCATTTTAGCTTGTATCTGTAACATGGGATATAGTGGGAGTTCAGGTGCCTTTCTTCTTTTTCGTATTTGACTCCATTTCTTGGTGCACTGTTGGCAAAAGTGAGATCAGAAGAGATGGTCTTATCTCTGGAGTCTCAGAAAACTTTGGAGTTTCAGTTTTTGGCCTGAAATCCATGTGGTTGGTGTTTGGGTTATGTTTGGGCTACTGTCACTGCTAATGCACAAACGGTGTGAAAGGTTCCTGTGGGGCAGGAATTGTCAACATCTTTGTGTGAGTCAACCTCTCCAGTTAAACCCCATCTCTCCTTTCTTCCCAGGAGCAGCAGAACCTCTCACCAGGGTCTCACAAGAGAGGTTATCAGCACCAGGTTATCCAGGATGCTCTTTGTTGATCAGCTTTGGTTTCTCCATCGTCCCTTCCACTGGATTAGTTTATGGGTGCTAGAGCACTCAGGGAGTTTGTGTGACAGGGGTATGATACACACTCTTGATGCTTTGGACCCCAGCCTGTGTCAAGACCAAATTACACAGGGATCAGGCTGCTGCAGTGAGACCATAGCTGAAACAGACTTGTCTGCCCTGATCAGGGTAATGTGTCTGCTGCTTCTCCACTAAAGCAAAACAGCTCCAAAGTATGAGTGGTGCTGGAGGTGAAGTTGAGAAAACACTACTGTAACTGGGCAGGGGAGGGTTTCTGCTCTGTTTGTTTTTGTCAGGCCTGGGTCACAACCACTGTGACTCTTCAGATTCACTGTTTTCCCCTGTTTTATGCCCAGGCAGAGATTGTGAAGTGACACAGAAGGCAAGGCATTTTTAAGAACACATGCATTATAAATCATAGTATGGTTTGTGTTGGGAGGAACTGTAAAGATCATCTAGTTCCAGTCCCCCTGCCATGGGCAAACATATCCATATATTTTTTACCAGTGGAATTGTTTTATTTAGATCACTAAATCTGTGAAAAAATCCTTGCAGTTGTCCTTGCTTGTGTTTTGGCTTTACATTTTTTCCATATACCAGCCTGGATAATTGAGATCCTTGAGGTCAATCTTACTTTCAATTCCTCCTTTGCTGTGAAAGTCAGGGATGCTGCAAGGAGAACTCTCTTTTCAAACTACTGTTTGAATTTGAATTTCAAATGACATGGATATGTCTCTGTTGGCCTTGAGTTTAACTGAAGGTTGTTTTTACAAATGGAAGGACCAAGTTAAGGCACCCACAGGGTTTTGGATTGCCTTGCTCCAGCTCTGGGGGTGTGCTGCTCCTGAAGCCTGGAGTGCAGTCTCCCTTGAGTGTGGAACAGGTTGCAGAGCAAAGATTGCCCTGTGGCTGCCAGTGTTGATACCAGCCAGAATTGCAGCCCTGGGTGAAATTTCACCACTGCTCTCATACTGCCCAGTGGTTAGCTCATACAGCCAGAATTTCAGACAGTAGATATCTGCTTCATAAAAGAGGCTGTGCAAACAGAAGAAACTATTTCCTCAGTTTCCTGTATGCACCTAGTGACACTACTCTAACAGCATGAACTGTACAACACACATTATTCATGTCTGTTTATCTCTCTGGGGTCTGGCCTTCAAATTGTTTCAGTATCTTACGGCTGCACGGATGTACTCACTGTCCAGCACAACTGAGAAGGAACATAAATCTGTAGTTCACCTTGGCCTGCAGACAGAGTTGAGTTCACTTTCTGACTGGCTATGTTAATCAGGTATCCCACTCTTCCAGCTGCAAATCAGGCATTGTGATTAATACTCACAATGAGAGAGCTAATTACTACTGGCATGTAGCTGTTTTATGTTCCTTGGCTTTTCTGGAAGCCAAATCCAACCATATGGGAAAATGTAGCTTAGGCACTATAAATATGATTCCACTTAGACAGTCGTCTCTTCTGTTTTCTGTTATCACAGCAGTGTCAGCACAAGCAAAACAATGAAAGTGAAGAGATGCTGTTGCAAATTTTATTACAAGTTTGAGGTCCTGGGACTTCTTTTTCTTCTTCAAGGACAGTGTGTTAATCTGAAGAAAGAGGGCTTGATTTGTGTTCATTTATGCCTGCCACAATTATTTAAGAAATAGCTTCAGTGATCATACTTGAAGAGCTCTGGTTCTTCTTTAACTATTTCTGGCAGAGCTAGAAAGATATGCTTTGTGCTTTGTATCATGACAACTTGTCTTCTCCAATAAGCCACATCTTAAACAGTGTCAGTCCTCTCTATATTCAAAGTAGCTGTCTTCTGTTCATTGCTATTGGAATGAAGCTGTTGACTGTGTGTCTGCAGTGCAGCCAGCAGCAGCGAGGATTTCCACAGAAAGGAAAGGCTGTAGCAGTGAACTGCAGATGGACAACAGACAGTGATTAAATCTAAATAGCTAGGAATCTTTGGGCAGAGCCACTTCTGATCTTCATATTGATCTTCATAGAATCTACAAAAAAAAAAAAAAAAATCTGCATTTGAGAGCCCATTCACAAGGCTGGTGTTCTAGTATCAGCCACTGAAACTTTACTGACATGGGAAAAACACAGGCAAAGGAAATACAATTAGGAGGAGTAGGGATATCTCTTATCATATTCTGAATTTTTGCAAGATTGTTGTGAAGCAGAGAATGTCTTATGAGAGCAGAAAACAGTTCTTCCCAAAGCCACTTTTTTGTGTTGGGTTTTGAAACTATTTTTAAACTAATTTGTCAAGCATTCATAGGCTGAATTAGCAAATGTGACTTTACTATCAAAGATGGCTTTCCAAAACACTGAGTTGAAGAAGTTTAGGTGAGTAGCAAGCGGGAAAGGCCTTCGTGCTTCTGCTTCCTGTGAAATCTAAAGGAGAGCATCCTGCCATGGTTTAGGGCTTTGGGGGAATGAGAAAATCTGGAAAGAAATAGAAAAATACCCGCTGCAGTGGAGGAAGGAGAGCTCTTTCTTTCTTTACATGATTACTGTTGCAGTCTTGCCTTGCAATGGGTGTCTTGAATAGCTTTTCATTTGTCTTTTGAAGTATTTGACCAACCTTCTCTTCCGTAAGAGTGTTTTCTTCTGAGATGCCTCATTTTCCTCATGAAAAGTTTCAGAAATAGCTTCTGTTACAACCATTCCTATCCAAGCCTTAAAGCAAATACATAACTCTTGCACAGTTTCATCAATATGAGAGTATTTTTTCCCTCTTTAAGATAAAAGTTGTCAGAAGCAGCATGAAGTGACGGTAAACCATGATCTAGTGCCAAAAAACGGTTCTAATTCAATTGTGTCATCAAAAGTCAGTGATAGAAATAAACTGTTGCTCTGAAGCTGATACAGAGAGCTCTCTGACATCTCCTCATAGCATCTTTCTGTCTCAGGAGCTGCTTCCATAATAATTTCTCTTCCAAGTCCTCTTTCGTGACACTTAACCCACTAGCGTTGTGTAGTGTATGTATTATGCATTGCCTTTTGTGCACGCCATATATTACGAAGAGCTTTCTATCCCTAAGGGTTTCTGCAGCTATTTCTGTGAGTTTGTCCTACAGGGCACTTTCATGAAAGTCATCAGTTAGCCTACGCTATGAAGAAAGGGATAATAGGAACTGAAAGTAGGCCAAGCTCATTAGATTATGATTAAAAGGCAGATTTTCTTTTTTTTGTAATGCACTGAATATGGTTCTAGTGGGTGGGCACTGGGCAGAAGTGGGCACTGGTGCTGGTGAAGTCACAGGTGCTGTGTCCTTGGTCAGTCTGTCTTTTCAGTTATTTTATAGCTTTAATTGAATACTGACTTATGAGGACTACAGTGACCTTTAATTTCATTCAAGTGACTTTCTTTCTTTCTTTCATGAGTCCTAAAAAAGAAATGCCATACTTGGTCCTGCTTTTGCTGTCTAGGATGAATCTAGAGCATTAGTTGGATGCATAACTAAGTTTGTTTCAAATCAGGCTTGTAATTTTTCCCTTATAATGCTATATCTTCAGCTCTTTTGAGAACATGTGATCCTCCACTAGAAACAGAGGATTTTCCCCCAGAAGTAGTTTAGAACCTGCCTTGTGGTCCCCAAGCTGGTGAAATCCCAGGCTGGCCCAAGGACCTTGTCATGAGGACCTGGTCCCAGCCCCTTGGAGGGAGCTCTGCACTCCCTCCTTGACTGGTGAGGCTGCACCCTACCCCACTTGCACCACTTCCTCTGTCATGGCAATGACCTGCCTCTTTTAATGTCTCAACTGAGCTGGAATAGCAGAGTTGGCAACTTCATCTCTGCAGCTGAATTTGAAAACAATTCATCAGATGCAGTTCACGTAGTCAATGGTCTGTACAGACACCATGTGGGGCCTGGGTTCCTGCCCAGGTGTTCAGCTCCCACCTGCAGCCCTCCCTTTATTGTTTGTTCTGGTCTCTACAGACACAGTGCCGTGCTCCACATGAGACTGCCTTGCTGGCTAAGAGGGCTTTTCAGGAGGCAGGACAGGATAAGGTGCCTTTTACTTCACTAGCAGACCCAGAGAAGCTGTCAGGCCTCACCCTGCTCTCCTTTGTCAATCAGAGGCAAGTAGGAAATTAGAGATTGTAGCCTCTGGCTTAATTAGCCACCTGCTATTTTTGTCCTCTTGCATCCACAGTAACTATTTATACACATTATACACACAAGGCTGAGGGTATCTATTTTTCCTTGACCAGCAGTACTCTTCCCATGTAAGGTGGTAACTCACCTCCTTTGGAAAACATAGTGGCATTTCCCCCCCTTGTTAATCATCCGTATTTCACTGGCCACCATGATCATCACAGCTTGTATTCCAAGTGATTCTTTGCAACCAGATGATTTCCATAAGTACACAGCATTTAAATGCAACTTGCTATCATGTCTCTCTTTCCCTCCCCTCTTCTTAGATGTAAAGGAGCATCCCACTATGGCCTTACCAAGGAACGGAAGAGGCGTTCCCAGGACTGCTCTCCAGACCATGGCTCCAGCTTAGCAGTAGCTGCCCTGGGCCCTGAGCTCTCAGCAGCTGCAGCCATCGCCTTAATGACAGATGAGCCAGGGCTGGTGAACCCGGCCTTCAGCCCCACCTCAGAGGACAGCCAGCTGGGTAGCAGCCCCGGAGACCTGCACCGCAGCAACCGGAACAGAAGTAAGAGCCAAAAATGGTGGCTTCAGAGCCTGCTAACCCCTTGCAACATTCATTTTTTTCTGTTAAATGTATGTCACTGGAGGATTTAAAAAAAAAAAAAAAAAAAAAAAAAAAAAAAAAAAACCAAAAAGAAAAAGGAGTGGGGAAGCCAGAGCTTTCATTTTACATGGTTTATTAAATTGCACACACAGTGACCCAATAGATTTGAGGTGGAAAAAGATGGCTTGACCAACGGCAGCATCAAGCTGAAGATGGACTAGCTATACACCTGTAAACTGCAAATCTTTAGAAAGATTATTTCAAGTCAACTCAGTTGCAAGGTTAAGTGTCATGTGTGGTGAGCTGGGGAGATGGTATAGCTGGGTAATGTGTCTCCACTAAATCTTGGTGGCCCAAGTAACCCCCACAGACATGGGCACCTACCCAAAATCCTGTTGGGAATGTTGTTTCTCATTTGCCATGTATTTTCTGGTGAAAAGACCCTTAAGAATTGCCTTAGGAGCTTGGGGTCATCTGCCAGCTTCTTGGGAAGGTGCAGTTCAGAGGAGCTGGTCCTGATAAAATAACAACAGTCAAGGACAAGCTGCATCAGGAAACCTTGCCTTGATCCTTCACCTTGTGACACTGCACCTCTCTCTGATGAGTGCCATGTTTGAAAAACATGGCCTGGCCAAAGCCAGAGTCAGAAGTGTTAATGGTGAGTTCAAAGCACGTATTTGAGAATTCTGAAGCTAAAATGGAAATCCCAGCTTGTGTGCCACCAGTTATCTGTTGGGAAAATAGATTAAGGGATGAAGAAAAACTAGGAAATAAGAAGCATTATCCTTTTGTTCTGCCAGGGTTTGGAGAGGTGAGGAAAGCAAGGGTACAAGAAAAAAGCACCAGAACCTCAATAAATTCTGTCAGTTTTATTGAGTGTAGAGGCCCACAGTCTGGTTTGAGGGAATGTTGTGTTATTAGATTACAGTATTTGGCTAGCATGCAGAGCTGGAACAGACAGAACAGCAACAGCCATGAAGATATTTTTAGCAGGATGGAAAAGAGTGACATGTTTTGATATTATGACTTTTCTTTTGTATTGCCATACCCAAGTCAGGATATGTGATTTTTTGATCCCTCTCACCTAATAATATTTGAGGGTTTTGACATGAAGTAGTTGGCAATCATTGGTGGCTTTGGGAGCATTGCAAGGTTTTGGGGCAGTAGTGGTAGTGGTGGGGATTGTTTCAAGAAGAATTTTTAATGACTTCCAGCTTTTTTGATCAAACGTGTATAGCTTGGGAAGGGCAGTGCTTCTTCCTTTCAATTGTATTTTTCACAAGGTTGCTGTTGATTCTTTCTTGATGAAGGGCTATTCTTTCCAAGGCTACTGTACTCACAGGAGATTTCTGCATGGAATTGGCAAAACAGACAGGAAGGTGGCAATTGGAGGGTGTGGGACTGAGGTAGGGGTATTGTACCCAGACTCAGGTGGGTGCAGCCTTGAAGTGTCAGCAGAACCTGCGGGCAAAGGTGAAGTGCAGGCAGCCCTGACACTGATGGTATATCCCATCATATGCCAAGGGCTGCAGAAATGCTGTGGTTCTAGACCAGAACTGCTGAACTGTATTGATTTTGTTTCTTCCTGCTGTTGCAGCTCGACACTTTGAACGTTCCACTATAAGAAGCAGATCTTTTAAAAAAATAAACAAGGCATTCAGTGTTCTTCGAAGGACAAAAAGTGGAAGTGCCGTTTCCAACCAGACTGACCGGGAAAGGGAGACTGTTGGAAACTCTGCTGCAGGAGAGGAAGGTAATGTTTTGTTCATCTTGTGTTATCACTTAAAATGAGGTAGGGGGCCCTATCCACATGGGAACTGGATATCCATGACTGACGTGCCTTTCATGTGGTAGGCTATGCGTGAGTAAAACAAACAAACCAGAAAAGGCAATCTTTCTGTGTTTTCTTCTTTCAAAAGATGTTACTGACTGGCAGGCAAGAATATAGCTGGGGTGTGTGGGACCTCACGTAGGGCTGTTCTAGTAACAGCCAGCCCAGTATCTAGCCCACGGGATGTGGGATCTGGGCTTCTGGGATCTATTACTGGAGCTGTCATTGATTTGCTCTGTAATTTTGTTCAAGTCTCTTCATCGGCATGTGCCTGTCCCTCCAAAGCAAATGGATCACAATAATCATGCTTTAGAGGAACTTAATGAGTTTTGGCTAATGCTAATGAAGCACTGGAAATTCCCAGTGGGAGGATGGTATGAAAGTGCAAAGTACTGTAATTATTCCAGCATTTCTGTGGGCTCCTTATTACCTCAGCCAGCCAGGTGATGAGGTAAGAATGCTTTGCTCTTAAACAGCAGGGAGAGGCAAGTTTTTGTGATGTATGTCAGGGATGAGGGGTCTGACAGGTAGTAACACTTAACATTTGGAATTCTCAAAGCAACAAGCAAATGTTACTAATCAGTTTGGACCATAATTATGAAACCAATAATGGCATTCATGCATCAAGAGGAAGTGATGATAGAATGGGAGTCAATGTCTCAATCAAGATCTTCACTCATTATTCCCTTGCTTGATAGCTCTGCACCTCATGTCTCTTCCCAGATCAAATGTTCAGGATGCAGACTTTAAGAATACAAAATATCCAACTTCTTTTCGCTTTGTATTCAAGTTCTCATTGAAACACACACAAAATAAGGACAAAAGGCTGTCAAATGCTACTTTCAGGCATCATTGTGATGCCATTGTGAATGGTGGTCAGAGAACCATGTTCAGTATTCTTCTGCTTTATTTGCTTATTCCTTCAGAAGAGTTTCACTATGTTACTGTGTTCTTGGTACTTACTTTCCTACTTCACGTACTTGCTGATAGAGCCAAAATAAAACCTGGTAATTTAAAATCATGAATCTTTTCCATAAAAAGGATTTGAAAAAACTTCTTGAACTGGAAACATCATGAATAATTTTACTATATTTTTTAATAATTTAAAATAATTTTTATTATTTAAAAATAATTTCTTTTTCCCAAATAAAATTTTGCAAGTAAATTGTTTATATCTCTGTTTGAGCAGGCAGATACATTTCTTGTTCCATAGGAACTCTTCAAGCCACTATAAGCAAAAGCTTGCCTTTTTTTAGAATGAGAGAAATTCTCCATACCTTAAGTTCATATTTTTTAAAAGATATCTCTTCAGGATGAGATACAGACCACTTTCTAGACATTTAGCTGACATTAGTAATAGTTCCACTGAAAGCTTGGCTTCATGTCCAGAGTGTGCGGATGATCTGGATAGCCACAGCACCTATCCAGTAGCCAGGTGCAGTGCAGATGTTAGCAGAAGTCAGCAGAAAAGTGTGAAGATGGCACTGGTCTTCACATTTCCAGCAAATGAAAAGCGTGGTTGTCTCTGTAAGGGATGTATAATGGCAATCACTCCAGGGCCCCACCGACAGTGTCAGGATTGTCGTTCTCTCCTTGGCTCTGCTTGCGGTTTCATTCCTCTGCACTAAGCACGCCTCTAAACTTCCAAATGTATTCTGCTGCACTGGAAAAACCAGGTAGGCATATAATTACTTAATAAGCAGTTACTCTTAAGAATGAGATCACAGAAGCTGGGTACCTAAATTACTTTATTAATTACATTTGCAAAGAATGCATTTTGATTACACAGTTCTGGAATTTGATCTCTAAAAAATCTAAGCAAGTAACTTGAAGTGATACAAATACAACTTGAACAAAGATTTCTATTCAGTCCTTTGCAACAGGTGCTTTATGTATAGCAACTCAAAATCTTTCTCTATTCCTTCTTCTTGGAGGAAGAAATTAATGTTCTCTTTGTAGCAGTTATCATCATCCTGCCATCTGGGGGCTGGTTTTCTTCTCCAGTTCTGTATATTTTCTTCTTTTTTTTTTTTTTTTTTTTTTTTGGTAGCTCAGCTGCTCTGAGCAGTCTGCAGCTAGAATTCTGAACAGAGCTATTGGGCAGTCTTTAGGGATAGCTGCTGTATGCACTGCCCTGTGCTCACTAAAAGTCTTGCCTATTGAAGAAGAAGGAGCCCTGCATGTCTGTCTCACCATTGCATGCCACTGTCCTGGGAATGGAGGTGCTCCTGTGGGGGTGAATAAGGTGGTTCCTGACTTCAGAAGTCCTCACACCCAGTGAAAAAGCTGCTGCTGCTTTGCCCAAAGTTTCACAGGTTTGTGTCTGGGGCCATCTGAGAACACGACTCAGCCATGACTCATTGCCCAGGAGATCAGACAGCACCTCACCAACTCTGGTGACCACTTTCCTCACCAGGTTTAGTCATTGCATGAACAGAATAAAGCTGAGATTATACCAGCCTCACAGTGAGCACAGAGTGATATAAGCTCCTTCTTGCTGACAACCTCTTCTTGATAAAGGAGAGTAGGATTGTCTGGCTAAGTTCAACATATAATTCATCTGACTCCAATTTTCAGAATACCCCCATCTGAATTCGTATGTCTCTGTTTAATCTGTTTTGCCTGTATTTTGGTCAAAGAAGCTCTGAGAATGAACACCATAACAGGTAGCCATCAGCAACCCTTCATGCAGAGTGTGTGGGTGCCTTTAAACTGAAGCTGCTATGTTTGTTGAGCCAGTGCTCAGTTGCAATATGACTGTGAGGGTATAAGAAAAAATAATAGTTTCTGATGAGGGAGAAAAAATATTCAAATTCTTCTTAACTTGAAGCTGAATCTAGTATTGGTTTTGGAAAATTCTTTGACACCCAGGGACATTGTAAAATATGATGTATAATATCAAATGTGTTTCTGTTATAATTACAGCAGAGAAATAGTTACAGTCTAATGCTAACTTATACCTGGAGCTGGTAGCCATCCTGAACTGTGGAGATCACTTCACAATTTATGTTTATACCCTGTGGTTTGATTTGTTTAAACAATGTTATATGTACTCACTTCGGATGTAAATGATTCAGGTTTTCTTTGTTTCTCTGTTTTTGTAGCATTTTCTGCAGAGAATTGTTAAACGTCCAGACCAAAGAAAATGTTAGAGGTGAATGAAAAGTACCAACACTAATGAGAAAATAGTTTGGGAGAAGGAGCTGTTAAGATTTTTCTCATTTTCAGTGCTTTGTTATTTGTAAAATCGGATGCAAAATGCTTGTCTGTTGGCAGCACCCAAGCTTGTGATATTTATCTGAAAGCAATTTCATTAACAGCATTCACATCTGCAAACAGCTTTCGAGGTCTGAAGTAGAAGTTTAGAAAGTTTAAAAGAAAGAGTTTCATTCTGAGATGTGACAGAAGGTGACAGGGACATGCTTACGGCACTGATGCACTTAAGATATAATATCTTTTGACTAGATCTACTAGTATAAATGACCTTGACAATCTACTTAAATGATAAAATATCTCCAAGCAAAGACTGCTCCAGCTTTGCTATGCTTATTTGTATCACTGCTCTTAATTCAGCTTTGCACTTTAAATTCTGTTCCAAGAAAGACTATAGACACATATACTCTTTACTCAAACTGATCTACAAATATGAGTTGCAAACCACCTAATGTTTTAGGAGGAAAGGATTTTCAGGAGTTCACTGTGCAATGGAAAAAACCTCCATACAGCTTTAGAGTAAAAGAGCTGTGGTTTTGACTTTCAAAAACATTCATTGATTTCATTTTGCAGTCAAGCCATTGTAAAAGAAATTTAATTTAAGATTGCTTGAGGATGGCAAATGTTTTTCAAAGTCAAATTCAGTCTCACAGTGGATGCAGTTCTACCATCTGTTATTGCTTTGCAGCAGTCAAGACCAAGGCAGCCCCTGCAGGCACTGGCAGAGCCACAGAACAGGCTTCCCTCTTGTACTGTTCAGTGCGAGCCCTGTTGTATTTTTGAGAGATAGATAGATAGATAGATAGATAGATATTATAAATACTTCAGTGTTTGGAAAAGTACATGAAGAAGCAGAATGTAAGGGAAACACAGATGGTATCAACCATTTCATGGCATTAAGGTTCTCTATGTGCAGAAAAAAAAGTGGTTTATCCAGCCCCAGGAGAAGACACTGCAGCCCCACTTCTGTCTCAGGAAGGCTGCACCCCACAGTGTTCCTACTTTTCTCAGATTTAATTCAGTTGCCACTCTGATTTCCCAAAACAGCTGTTACAGAACTGGTTCAAAGTGCTCTGCTCTGGAACGATGAGCCAGACAATTTCCCGAAGAAAGAGATTGTCTCTGTAGTATTTCCTCTACTGCAGACTGATAAATTTGCCTGTTGTAAATAAGTCACAACTCTCTACAGACAGAGTCAACTCAGCAACAGTTTCATTTTAGATCTTTTGGGAATCCTTTGGTGAGATAAGTGTCCAGAAGCAAGAAGAGATATTAGAACTGGCAATACCTTCTACCTGCCCCTCCACTGGAGAAACATCACTGGAGAATTAATTGAAGGCATTAAATCAAAATTATGGCAAACCTCTGGGGAAAAGGCATGAAAAATGAAAATCTATTTGGGAGGAAAATTTGCATAATAAAGTTCCCCACCAGCACAAGGGCATGTGACACTCACAGGCACATGAATTTTCCAAGACTAGGTTACACAAGCTTAATTTAAATTCTGGTGTCCAGATGCTGGGAAGTATGAGTGTGTGTTCCTGCAGATGGTCCTATTTGTGGGGGTGAGCTGGCACATTAGTCAGGCTGACTGATGTAAATGAGGACTTGCAAGCACAGATACAACTTTTGTTTACAGTGACCTTTGATTAATCAAGAGTCACAGCAAACATTGCACATTGTCACACTGAATCCTGAGAATGAAGGCAGAAGCTACCTCATGGCAGCACTGTTGGAAGGAGCATGATAGACATAGAAGTCAGCAGAAACCTGAGCACTGAAGGAGTGCTACCAATAAATATAATAAACTGTGGGATAAAAATAGTAATCATACTTAAAATGTTGTAATGCTCTGTCATGACCACTGTACTAACAAATGCTCAGTGTCCCACATCGTGCCAGATAAGTGGAGTTCACTGTGCAAAGCTGGTCTCTCCTACGCTGTTACCATAATGTGATGTGTGAAAATATTGATAAAATTCCACACAAACAGTAAGAGAATACTGCTTGAGAAAAAAAGCCCACAAAGCCTTTCTGAATGCAGGTGCACCAATGCAGCAATTAATGTAGTGGCTGAGAAATCAAATTAGAGAACCAAAACCACTACACTTCATTGGTGTTTCTGCCCGGTTGGACCGAAACTGCTACAAGGTGACATTTTATTATATTGACAGATTCAGAATGCTCCATACAACCCCCTGTGACAAAAACACAACACTCTGTGGGAATACCTGGAAGAATCACCAAAAACAAGATGGAAAGTTTCCTTCTTTCTAGATTCAGCAGCTCTTCAATATTTAAGGACTGGAAATATAAAATGGTAAAGAAAGGTATGCAATACTCCTGGGTTTTCCTGCTCTGGAAAACCTGACCTAAGAAAATGGAGAATTTAAAATAAGAGTGTAAAGGCTGGAAAATGGAGTCTGTGAAAAAGGATACTCCAGCCTCACAATAGAACCTATGTATGTCTAAAAGGTACAAGCCCTTTACTCACTTGGAGTTCCTTCAGTTGGGCTCCTGAGGCCCCAGTCATTGTATGCAATCAGGTGCTGAAGCAAGGTCCACCTTTACTGGGTATGGTCTATACATTAGAAATTCGATTTGATGACATTGCTTTCTAGACATGACATCATCCTGAAATACCCATGGTAAGTTTTCATCAAACTGCACACAATGTATGCAGACTTTTTGGTGAAAAAGCAATTATGAATTTTCTTATTTTGAAAGAGTGTATTTGTGTACTTTATATTTAGATTGCCACACTTACTGGTGGTTTATCAAAATAGGCATTGGCCTTTTACTTACAGCAGTCTAGGTTGTTGACAATGCAAATGTCCATGTAGATGTCTGGGATGAAAAGAGGAGGCAAGTCTTCAATTAAGAGAGCAGACATTAATGGATCATAGAGGAATTATTTTGGTTGCTGAGAAGAAAATATTTCTGTTTATTATGTATATTTGATAAAGAACAAATCAAATGAAAATAGGATGTGAGGCAGTACATCCTGCTAACTATGAAAGGATGGCATTGGAGACTTGCAGACTGGCAACAAAAATGTGTTGGAAAGGTTTGGGTTGTTGTAGACTGCCCATTTCAGAAGGAAATTAGATATTAAAAATCCCTGTAAAAGAATCTGCATAAAGGCATATTGAAAGTCAGCCAAGTACCACTGCAAGACTTAACAAACCAGGTAAGATATTGTTCAAAATGCAAAGAAACCTATTTATGTTTATACATATGTAAAGATGTAGGTAAGTCTCGTACAAGTGTAGAGACTCTTTCACTGCTACATTGCCTTGGTTTTGCTCTGAGATAATTACAGGTTGAAATAACATGAGAGTGTCAATAGCTTGCTCAGTCCACAATTCTCCATGGACAAGAAATGGAACTGGATAATTCCTTTAGAAGAGTATTTAGAATGAGCTATGGTAAAATGAACATCAATGTGAAAAAGCATAGTTTGTTAGGGTGTAAAGTGAGTCATCATAATAGAAGTAGGTCTATTATAGTACTGTTTTGGTAGTCCTCAACATATACATGTATATTAATTTATTTGCATCCAGGGAAGGTCTATTTATCTGTATATCCACTTGTATTTTTACATGTAACTACCCTTGTAGCCATACTGAGAGTGTGAAATATGCATGCTTATTCTGATGCAGGGATCAGGCCATTGGTGATTTGGAGTATTTGTATTGTCTGACTTTAAGCACCCAACTGAGATACCAGAGTTAATTGCCTCTTTTCTTACCCCCAGTGGAGGGGGGGTAGTAGTGGAGAACATTTGGCACCTCCAGGGGTGATTTAGCACAGGAATCACTCTCTTTGGGTGCCTGTGCACTACAAAGGAAGACAGAACAAGTAGATCACCAAACCAAGTAGATCAAGTGAATACACCCTTCAGGCTAGAGAGAACTGAGCATATTACAAGCTGAGCAAACAGCATTTAGAAAATAGAGGAGCATGGGGGAAATGAACCACCTTCCATTCCTGAGACATTAAAGTTGCCTGCAAAACTGAAGTAAACATATATTAGCACAGAAACTGCTATTACAAGAATAAATGGTTGAGTATTAGGTTGGTAAATGAATAGTTGAGTATTAGTTTGGTGAAGGCTGCGTAGTTATTTAGACAGACTTTTATTGCCTGTCAAGTCTGTGTAAAACCACAAGGTCGAAGTCTGTGCTACTGGTAGGTGCTTTTTACAGATGTGGAGGAGGACAGCTTCCCACCCTGAAGAGCATATGATCAAAGAAGTGGTAAGGGATGCAACATGGTGTTTCTCAATATTTTTTCCTGTTCTTTCTTTCCCCTTTCTCTCTCTCAAAAGGTTTTGGTGCCTTGCTGGTTTGTTGCCTGCTAATTCTGTAGTAGCAAATATTTATTCTATCTCAGATTCTGGTCTACTAAGTTTCATTTTACACTTAAACGCTATTCAGTAACACTCACTGTACTTTCATTTCTAAAATAGGTTATTGAAAAAATATTAGCAGTTAATTTTTTTTGACTTACAGGTTTGTCAGATAACTACTGGGTTGGACTTGCATGCAAAAAGTTTTAATGCTTTCTCTCAGCTTTGGGGGATTCAAAAAAACCTGAAAGTTGCTATGCCTGTGCTGGAAAATTCACTGCTGCTTTTACTTCAACTTTGCTCACTGCTGAATATGGATTAAAATTTTGAATTGACCTAGAAGGAAAGAAAGTATTAGTGATGTGCTGTGAAACCACATATGCTGGTTGAAAAGTAGGGTTTGGAGGATGATACTCTTATCCAATGCATTATAAATACAAAAAGGACCCCTGCTCACCATTAGTTCCTCCTCCCCACAGCCAGATTCCCAGGACTAGCAGAGATCTTTCCCTCCAGATATTTTGAGCATACTGTGGTTTTAATAGACACATCACAGTAAGAGCCACTCATTCCTACTTCCTAGAGTTCAAGCAGTGATGAAAGGACAGGGAGCTGGTAGGGAAACTACTGTGTCTTTTGGTTTGTCTAAAAAATGTTGTCTTTCTGATAGCTAAAGATAAAGCAAGGGCTTCCTTGGATGTCACAAGACAAGGACCCTGTCCTCCACTGTGACACCAAAAAATGGAGAAAACAGGGCAGCCTGGGATGCTACCAGTGAGATAGGATTTACAACCCAGCACAGCAGGGACGGATGTTTGTTGAGGTGCCCATGCCCATCTGTTCTAGGGCCAACAAGAAACTGTGGCCTGGTTCTGAGGTGTCTCTGGTGACCAAAAATGTATTTTATTCCCTTAAAATATTGACATGTATAACTGTAAGTACATTTCATCTGTCTGGATTACATCAAAGGTTTAAGGCCATATTTTGTGGGGGGAGAAAGGAAGTTTGAATATATTAATTGTAAAAAGATCCCTTCAAGACCATTCAAGCAAGCTTATCTATCCTTTCCTTCCCACTTGGTATAAATTACATCCATGCATAAAACCTAGCTTGACTAACTCGCAGGTACTTGAGGTTGTGCAGTGCATGATTCAACAAAACAAAGCTGTGTTGTCAAATAAATACTTTACAATATGCATTTCCAGGTTTTCCCAGGCTGTACCACCTGATTCCAGATGGGGAAATTACCTGCATTAAGATCAGCCGTACCGATCCCCATGAAAGTCTGGCCATTAGGATCGTGGGAGGCAGTGAGACCCCTTTGGTTCACATTATTATACAGCATGTATATCGAGATGGGGTAATTGCCAGAGATGGAAGATTGCTGCCTGGAGACATGATTCTAAAGGTACAGTACTGTGGAGGTACGAGATAAAAACATCCTGATGAAGAATGAGATGGCTTAAGTTGAGCATGATGACATTTGCAATGTTGCATGCAGAAAGAAGTTCTAAAGTTCAGAGCACCAGCTGTAAGGAAGTATGATTTCCTAGCTTTTGCTGACCCCAGTGGTAGCTGAGGACACTTGAGGCATGCCAAGGTTGTGCCACGCCTTCTGCTTTATGTCAGACAGACTTGGCCAAAAGGATTTCCCAGGATCACAATGTGGGCATACTTTAGCAGTGAACAAAAATGCTTCTGGATGGTGGTTCCTGGCAGCAGCTGGATAAGCATCCAACACCCAGTTATGTGTTTCAGGGAGCCTTCTTGTCCTGGTGCCAGCACAGAGCAGCAGAGTAAATGGCACTACTAAGACAAAGCTGATCCTGCAGGGCACATCCAAACTGCACAATGAAGCTGTGAGTGTAGCACGGCCTAGCTCTTTCCAGCTGTGGCTGACTGCCTAGGATTTACCAAGGATTCCTGCAAATTTCAGCCCCATCCTGGTGCAGCTCATGCTTTTTGTGGTACCCAAGGTAGCAACTTAAAGCTAGTTGAGCAGTCTCTCTCTGAGTGCAGTCCTCCCCACCCGACTGCAGCAGAACAGCCCCATCACATTGCCTGTACCCACAGAGGCAATCTGCAAAAGCAACACCAGCCAAATGCTTTTGTCCATGCTGGGGAGTATTTCTCTTACATTTTGGAGATGTTTTTTAATACTTAAATGGTTCAACCTGTGCAATGTAAAGCTACATGGAAATAACTTGTCTGATTCAGGTTTTCTAGCCAGTGATGAAATACAATCTTGCAACTGGTTTTCATTTAACAATATAAAGTGCAATGCCTGGTCACTCTCACACATAGGAACATGATGGGATTGACTGCAAACTCCTTTTTCCTCTTTCTTTTCCTCAGCCAAATTTAAAAAGTGGTAGTTTTACAGTTTTACTGTCATCCAAATTAAATCTTGCCTGGAAAACACTGAGAAAAAAGGAAAGTGATTCTCTGGTGTGGTAAATCAGCATAATTGCTAGTAAATATCCAGAGCATTTAAACTTCTACTTGAGGCTTTTTCCTTCTTTGTAATTAGAGATTCATTAGTGAAGAGTTGTTTTTTTGTTTTTTTGTTTTTTTTTTTACTGCACCTACAACAGCTGGGAGATAAAGAAGAAAAGAAAGAGTGGGAAAACAGTGGGAGAGAAAGGAAAGGCTGGCAAGGCAATTTGAAATCAGAAGCCTGTGGAATAAAACTAAGACATGTGAAAGGATATTGAAGCTTGGGAAAGAGCAATAAGAAAGATGAGAACTAACATGTATGTCTGGAGACTATCAGGGAGAAAGAGGAAGAAAAAGGAGAGAAATTTTCTGTGCAGAGCATCCTTTCCTTAGGGGCAAGATTGTTCTGCACCACAAACTTGGCCTCCTGTGTGACAGTTTGAAATAGCACATGTCACTTCCTATGAAGACATCTGTGTATATAGATCTGCCCTCCTCAGTGCCAACTCAGAATAGACTGTCTTTCTGCTGCTGATTTACCCTTCTCTCTTCCAGGTAAATGGCATGGACATCAAAAATGTGCCTCACAACTACGCCCTGTCAATCCTGAAGCAACCCTGCCACGTGCTCCGACTGACGGTGCTCCGCGAGCAGAGGTACCGATGCCGGAACAGCGGACTTTCCCTTGATGCTCACTGCAATAGGGATGACAGCTTCCATGTTGTGCTAAACAAGAGCAGTCCAGACGAGCAGCTGGGAATAAAGCTGGTCCGTAAGGCCGATGAGCCAGGAGTATTTATTTTCAACTTGCTGGAAGGTGGCATGGCTGCCCGGGATGGACAGCTGCAGGAGAATGACCGGGTGCTGGCCATCAATGGGCACGACCATCGCTACGGCAGTCCCGAGAGCGCAGCCCAGCTGATACAGGTTTGTCACCCCCACTTTAACCACGGGGTCTGAGCTGCGCAAAAACCAAGCAGCGTTTTTTCACCACGCGTCGCAAAGCAGGGGCCAAACACTGAGTCTGTATTTGGAAGAGGGAAGGAGTCAAAGTTGGATGGCAATTTACTCCTCTGAATGCTCCTTGGTTTTATTGTGGGGACGAGTGTGAACGTGGGCATGAACTCACAGAGGTGCCTGCTACCATCAGGGTTTGAAACATATAGATCAATGCAAACCTCTATGCACTCTGGTCATCACCAGAGTGATGCTAGCTGCAAGAAGGCATGCCAGCCTGCACCCTGGCAGCACGGGTTCCAGCAGAATCTTGACTCCCCTGGCTCAGAAGGAGTCACAGTGCTCTCTGGTTCAGCCCTGGAGCAAACCAGAGTAGCCTAAGGCAGTGGATGGCATGTTTCAGGATGAACATCTCCCTCCCAGACTCAATGATTTCCCATGGATGTGGTTTACAACTGAAGGTAGTCCATGCCTTATAGATATTTCTTACCTAAATCCAGTATATGGAAATCCAGATGTTTTGGAAAAATGGATCTGTAGCTGTAGTTTTTATTAATTTCTAGATTAGTTTAGATTCATGTGGAGTGTAAAAGGCAGACGAAAAAAAGCCTGGCCTTTCTCAGCTACAAAATTAGTCAGCTTCTGCCTAATTTTCCCTCCAGAACCAATTTGGACTTTTTTGTTTACAGACTCAGTTTTTAGAAAACATCAACCTAAAAAGCAAACAATGTTGCTTTTATCTCATATTTGTATCTGTTATTACACTTGTGCAATTTTGAATTTCATGTGGAGACATGTAGACTGTTCACATATTGAAGAATTTCATGGGCTTCAATACAAGATGTCAAATCAGGCCAGCTGCTTCTTCTTTCTGACAGGTATTATCAGGGTAATATCAGTCAGATTGAAACAAACACTCAAATCCATCCATTTAGAAAGGATTCATCTGTTAGATCCACAGTTGGTTGTAGCCAACTTTTATTGTGAAGTTTATAGCATAGGTGAAGAAAATGTCGTTCCCTTACATAATGCCAGTTGACGAAATTCTGGTCCAGCATCTTTCTGGATTACCTTATGCAGCTCACTAACTGGGAACAGAAGACAGATGGGGAAAGGTTTAAATTCTCTGAGGGTAACAAGTCTGGAATGAAAAATTTTCTAAAAAGCTATTATTCTTGGAACAGTTCCTTATGGCTACAAAACAAGGCATCAGCGCTTCATACGCAAAAAAACACAGGAGATGAAACGGAAAAAATTACTAACAAGAGTATTCACATACAAGTGTTTAAAAGTGTAACTAAAGCCCTTATTGGTCTCCAAAGAGTGGATGTTATTTATAATAATGCTTGAAATGCACACCAGTCCCTGGGAATTTAAACAAGCTCATCAAAGGGGAAACTCAGGTTTCCAAACAGCCAGGATTACATTGCATTGATGTGAGCTCTATGCATCACATTTGTCTAATGCAAAATTCCTGGAACCTGTGTCTTTTTTGTTATGTTTTTCATCAATTATCATTTGCCTTTCCTGTTTCCATGTTATGCCAGAAGAAAACCTTTATACTGAAGCCACAAATGTTTTGCATTTGGTTCTTACACGAAGGGCTATTTCACTGTGTCCTCTGATTTCTCAACAGCATCCTTCCTGCCTGTTGAGAGCTCAGCATGTCACTTGCAATGCACTGAGGTCTTCTAATTTATGGTGGTGAAAGCTACAAATACACCATCAGTTTCTTTAAAAACAGAACATTCAACAAAAGGTACAGTGGCTTGTTGAACCAAGCACAGCTGGAAGACTGTCATATTTCTGTGTAATTTGATTATTTTTGACTTTTAAATAGTGAGCAATCGAGACAAATCTGATTCTTGAAGCCTATAGAAACTATACACTAGCATATGTGAAGCAGTTGCTAATCAGTCGATTAGCTGTCTGCCTGTTTATAAGCTCCAAGCTCTGTCACAAGAACTGAACTGAAGAAAACGTGTAAGTGCTAATTAGGAACGTGCACACACCATAACACTTGGGAATTTGCCGCCTCCTGTTTGTCACATCATCTTAAGCCATGGCCTTGCGTCAGAAGTGGCACTTTTAATCTAAATAATGAGACATTCCACATCTGTTTTCCATGAGACTGACAAGAAAAGGAGCAAGGTAACAGATACGGGGTGCTCATGTGAGCACATCAAGCCAAGCTACACAGGCTAAGTCAGACTTTACTGACCCCAGATGTTCACCCTCCTCCTCACCTCCTTCCCCCACCATAGTTCAGAGCAGCTGCTAGGAACAGATGAGCAGCTTTTCTTCCCAACAACCGCCTCTGACAAGCAGGTTGTGATGTGGAGCATATCCATGCTCCATGTGAGAGATGGGGCAGCTTCTGCCAAGAGCAGCCCTGTTGCCTCTTTCTAAGATGCAATTACCTACTAGATGCTAGAAGTTGCTGCTGTGTGTGCCTTCCTGTTTGATTTGCCTTGGCTGTAACAGATTTTAATTCTAGAAGATTGTTTCAGCTCTTTACTTGCACTCAGTATCAAAGCTAACCTCCTTTCTTTAATTTTCACGTCAGCGTAAAATACGGAGAAAGAACTGTGGGGAAAGCCACTGGCAAGAGGGAGGGAGAGATCAGAATGAATCAGCAATAAATAATCTGATCAGTAGAAACATTCATTTGTTTTCATGTGTATGTAAATACAAAAGCTGTTCTTGTTGTTTGGATAACTTTCTAAACCACTCTGACTTCTGAGAAACTGCTCAGCTTGATTGGCCTGTAGACAAATGTGCCATTGCAACAGAGATTCTTGTTGAACTTTTGCTATTTGTTCTATGAGAATTAATCATGTTTTACAACCATTCTCTAAATAACTAACTTTGAGGCTTACCATGTGGCAGTAGATGAATTTCAAAAAAGAAGTTGCATTAAGTTGAAACTGTTCATTTTAGAGAAAACTGTATTTTCATAGGGCCACATGTCCTTGAGAGGTTTAATCTTGTATTGTTCAGTTCCACCTCATTCATATTACAAAGCAGGGTGGTTTCCTTTCTCCCAACATATAGAACTCTTCTTTTGGGTATCAGCTGAGTCCAAAGTCCATGAATTAATACTCCATAAAACTGTATCTGTTAAAAATGCCTAGAAAGTTATTTGGAAATATGTGTGTTTGCACCAAATGATATATTATGAAGCTGTGAAGATCTGAGTATCTAGTCAAAAAAATAACATCCTCCAAGATACTGGGAAAGTAACAAAGATGTGTCCATTTTTTACTTCACTGAAAATGGCACGGCTTTTTCAAGCTTGAAGTTGGAGATTTGGGAGAGGTAGGTTGCTTTTTCTTAACTAAAATGATATTTTTCCAAAACTTTTTTTTTTTACTCTCAGTTACAGCTATTGAATTCAGTTCCAGAAAGGACAAACCAAGCTATAAAAACAAAATTCCCAGAAGCTTTCTCTGGCTTGTGTTAATTGTCTGTGGGAGATTTGATTTCAATAACAAAACTGGATCTGGGTTTGGTTTTCAGCTGCTTTTTCAATGCCAGCTTTCCTTGGAGCTTCTCCCCAGTGAGCGGGGCACGTCACTGTGCCAGCAAGCGAGCCAGAATGTCTGCTGCCCCTGGGGCTGCAGTACCAACAAGCATTGCAACTGCAGCCCCAGGGGCATCAGGCCTCCAGACGTGTTTGTGGGGGGCTTCGCACAAGATACTGAGCAGTTCCTCCAGTATAACCTGAGAGCAAGCAGGCAGGAGCCCTTCTGCAGACTGGTCATCAAGAGCCCCTCCTTCCTGGCACAACAACAAGCTTTTTGGCCTAGAGAGATTAGAGGATTAATTTGTACATGTTCTGAGTATGCTTCACTGAGGTTATTTCTACACTGTTCTTCATTTCAGTTCAGTATATTGGTTTATGGCAGGCATATATGATTTATCCAGGTAACCCCACTCCCTCTCAGCTTTATCTTTGTATCACTGTTGTCTTGAACAGATTCATATGAGCCTCACAAATGAAGCCATTTTCTTCTAGGGAAACAGTGCTGATTCAATAAGACAGAAAAAAACCCACCTGTACGCAGAGTTAGCACTATCAGGCACACACACAGAGCCCCTTAAAAATGAGGAGTGAACATTACCTCAGTAGAAGCATTGCAGCATCTCTCAGACACACAAGTATTCTGACTGCATTGTGAAAAAAAGGCCTAGAAGTTTTTGAGCTTGGGTTATTTGCTTTTGAAGCTGCTCTTCTTGGGGTAAGGGTTAGAGGTACTTTTCCATCCTAAACTCCACTGCCCTGTGGAATGGAGTGTTTGTTTATGCCCACCCTCTTTCTTTGTGCTCTGCTGCAGTAGGGTTTTATTTCACAAAATAAAATCCATTTTCTCCCTTTCTTTAAGCTTCCTTACATTTGTCATGTTCATTGCATGCAGTTGGACTTATTTGCATTGTTTATTTCCCTCTTTCATCGGGAGAGGCATAAGCACATATCTGGTTTCAGACTTAATTATCTTTTTCAGTTTTCCCATCTATTGGACAGCAACAGCTCTGGTCGTCTGTCTGTCTCGCTACTGTGGCAGGCAAATTGCTGCTTTGCAGTGATATACACAAGTACAGATGAGAGCTGATCAGCACTCACTGTGGTGGACCACTGCTGCCAGCCAAATTTGGGGCAGGTAGAAAAGATTTTTTAGAGTTAACACCAAATTTTCAAGAGAAATATTAAGTAGCTGGCGGAAAACTTTTATGAACTTCATTGACCTGAACTGATGCTACTGCTCTGTCATAGCAACCTCATTAATGGGAAATCCAACCAACGTTTAAGTGGCTCTGCATTTCACAGACTCTCTGGGGCTGAGGTGCAGGGGTTTGTTGCACTGGCGCCATGGGATTCACACTGTGCCTCCTCCCACAGGCCAGCGAGAAGCAGGTTCACTTCGTCGTGTCTCGGCAGACCAGGCAGCAGACGCCCGACCTCCTGCAGGAGACGGGCTGGAGTTACAGTGCTGGCAGCTCCCAGCCCTGTCCCGCCGAGAGAAACAACCCCGGCAAGGTGAGGGCTCTTGTGTGGTTGCTCTGCCATCCATGGGACAGGGGAATGGGAGGGCAGCTGGTTTCATGTCCAAGGGTGCTATCTCTGGCTTCTGTCACCAGAAAAAGCGTGCCTCACTTGGCAATGGGAACACAAAAGCTGTGCTGCTCAGTATTTACCCACTGCTTCTGCCCTGACTCTGCCTGGCGTGGGGAGGGAAAGAGAAGGCAATGGGCAGTGGTGGAGCAGGTGTTGATGTGCACAGAGTACCCTGGCCATAGCCACAGATGTGACCAGCAGGGTGAACCAGCAGAGGACAAGGTGCTCCAAGAAAAAGAAATTTTTTTCTGAAGTTTCTGCATCTGTAGCATAGTCTTCAGACAAAAAGTTTTCACATGCTGGCCTGAAAGATTCCCATAAGCTACTTGAAAATTATAGCCTTTATTAGGCTGTTGCTCATTTATTGAAATGATCATGCCCTGACCCAGCTGGCAGTTTGGTGGCAGACAGCAGCTCTGGTCTCCCTGGCTGCTGAGAGCACGAGGACTTTCTGTGGAGATTTAGACTCCAAGCTTGTTCTTGTGCTTGTTCTGCTCTGGCAGCAGAACTGGAACTGGCATGGTGTGGGGTCTGCAAGGGCTGCCAGTGTGCAGCATGGCTGGACCCAACCCAGCACAGAGCACAGAGCAGCCAGCTCGCCCAGATAAGGCTGTGGTTACCAAACTGCCCCCACATACCTGGTCAGAGCTTGTGTTTAGTGCATCTAGACTCGCAATATTCTCTTGGCATAAGGCAGAGAGATGCTGATGCTCAAATATATGAAATCTTAAGTAGCAACTCATGCAGCTAGAGTTTTGAAAATAGGTTTTCTGAGCTTACTCAGTGTTATTCTTTCCACTTTAGATAGAGCAAGGCATGTCCTTGCAGGAACTGAATTTGTTTCACTAAATTTGAAGTCACATGTCTGGCTGATTTACATTAATCACCCTGAGTGTCACCACTTATGCAAACCCATGCAAACTTGACCCTGGCCACCGGTGCCAGGGGTGTATCAGGGAGGTGTGCAGGCAGGGCTTAAGTTCATCCTGCTTGATGGATAGCCAGTTGTGTCCTTAAAGGGACCTCTGGACCAAATATCATGTGCACAGCTGTCAGCCAGGAGGTAAGCCTAGCTCTGGATTTTACAAATATTAAAATACACCCGTTTTCGCAAGTCTTCTAAAACTACATTATTCACTCTTTTTATGTGTTAAAAATACTAGTATATATTTACCTATTTTTAGTTTTCATTTTCCACAGTCACAATCACAGCTCTTGTTAGGTGGGATCAGATTAGCAGGAGTTAAAGCAGAGATCAGTCAGTGTTCAGCAGCTACTACCAAGTAGCAAGTAGTGTCCAACTAATCAAGCATCTGCAAGGCATTACTTTCTAATGAAGCAATCATTTCCTTAGGAAGATACATGTAGGACAGCAATTAGCTTGTGTTGCTACTGTATGCTTCCTAGGGAAGATCCAAGCACCTGCTAACTCTACCATGTTGGTCTGAGTAATTAATTGATACCACGTGGGATTATTTGGGAACAGGACTTGCCTCTCTATGCCATGAGATCCTCATTTTCTCTTCCTGTACTAAGAGGTGTTGGATGGGAGTTCTTGGTAAATCAAACAATATTTTGGGTAGTTGTGAGATTGGAGGTACAATGTTGGCTCTGTAGCTGTCCTTTGAGGACTAACAAGTAAGTGCTATAAAGACTAATGAATCATCTCTTGTTGGATAGGCCACAGCTTTTAGTGGGAGTTCCAGTTTTCCACAAGAGATGAGTACTGTATAAGCACATGAGTGGGTGTACTGCTGTGGGCTTCTGTCCAATGCCACTATTTGGGCAGTTTCCAGGGATGATCACAGCCAAAAAAAGAAAATTCGGAGCTGTTCCTACCTCCCTTTAGCTTTGTGTGTAAGTAGTAGAGGGCTTCTGTCAGAGAAAATGCTCTGGCAATAGATTAGCAGATCAGCACAGCTGGTAGACACAATGAGCTTCAGGCACTGTAGATTTTGGTCTGATACAAATATTACTAGAGTGTTAGTTGCCCTTTTATAGGGCACAACTCTGTCAGTTTAAATATTTCATGATATTTTGCTGAAGGTTTAACTAAACATAATTTGCAATTCAAGATCCTTAGACTGGCTTTGAAAGATTTAAAAAAAAAGTTTTTTATTACAAATAGGCGTTAGTGCAGGAGTCTAGGGCCTGTACAGTGTCCTAATGCAGCACATGCTCTTGCCCAAAACTAAGGTAATGCTTGTTGGCTGGACCTCTCTGTCAGGGGAATCTCCTATATGTGAATCTCCTGTATGTGTGTGGTTTGATGAGTCTGCTACCTACTGCCACCAGTGGGATTGTTTTATTATGTGTGATTAATAGAGGATTGCTAGCTGCCTTGAATTCTGGTTAATTTTAAGATGTTTTTTGTCCCCTGAGATTACTGTAGAAGGTGATGTTAGAGGGTCAGGAATGCTCTCTTTGAGGGAAACTCTTCTCACTGTAGTGCATGTATGTATACATGGGCTGAAATCTGCTCTCAAGCCTTGGCTATATTCAGCATCAAGAATAAACTCTAGCTTCCAGCAGCTGTCTGGCTCATGCAGTGGCTCAGGAACTGCTTTGGGCCAAGCTGTTGGCCTCAGGACAGCCAACCTCCATCTGTACAGCGTGAGGAGGTGTCTCTCTTTCAGGCCAATGGCAACCAGCCATGTTGCCCACAAGGGTCTGGATAAGAAGAGGGTGATCTCCTGTGGCCATGTCCTTCTCTGGTGGCAGTGATGCCAGGTGTATGGTGTACCAAGACATTGGTCCTGCCCAGGGTCTCATGGATCTGTTTTCCTCTGTACAGAGATAGGGGAAGCACAGCCCAAACTGTTCTGGCTGCTGCCTGGACTCAGAAAAAGAGATGTCACAAACACTTTCTTGTGCAGCTGAGGTTGCGAAGCCAGGCTGTAACATATAAACAGGCCTGGTTCAATTCTTTTGAAGTCAGTGGGAGCTTTGCCATTAATTAAATAGCACTTGTTTTTAATTGGAGCTGTTTTCTTACTTCTTTCAAATGAATTGTCTAATACTTAAAGCAAAGAAAATGTTGCAGGCAATGTTTCCTGACCATATGAGCAGGTTAACCTTCAGGTGAAGTACATTTTCCAAACAGACACAGCGATGTTTTTTGCCTGCAAGACACGTGTCATGGCTTTGATGTTGTGATAACCTGCTGTAAATATTTATTTTCCAGTAAATATACAGAAAAGGAGGAAAAAATAAAAAGAGGAGGAGATGAACTGTTATGTTTTTCTTCTCCTGACCTCCAAGGTCACTTCAAAATGACAGAGAAGTACAATTGTTTAGAAGATAATGCACTGAAATGCAGTCACTGATAAACACTGCCTTTTAACTGGTTTACTTGCTATTGATTATACCTCCAAGCAAGCTCTACGTGTGTTTACTAAAAAAGGCTTTACTTTCCTTTCATCACTGTCTTCATCTCAGTCAAGTCACTCTAAATCCTTTCTGTCTGCAGCCATATAAAAAATGACATGGGAAAGAGTAGCTTCAAAGGAAAATTGGTCCTTTGTGGTAGAACATACAAGTACTGGTACTTCTGTAATTCTTCATTGAAATGTAGAAGGACAATTTGTTCCCGAGCACTACTTTTAAATCTTTTTCTCTGTGCTGATTCCTTAAAAAATAGTGATAAACTGGATAATGCTCTAATGTTTTTGTTGTCTGAGACTGCATGTATGCTGCATAAGTAACAGGACTGCTCTCTCATTCAGAGCCACAAATAGAATCCCAGTTTTGTATTTTGCTACAAAATTTCAGATTGCAATTTTGTGAAAATTAGCAGTGCCCCTATTCCACATGTTTCAGGAAGTGGCCTTTTCCCAATGGAAAGCCATTCCTTTTAGAGGGAAAAAGGATATTTTTGCAAAATATGGATGAATCGTTAAGTTTAATTTCTATAAAGATAGAACCACTATGTTTAAAATATTTACACCTTGAAGCCAAAGGTGAAAGGTTAAAATTATCTGGATCAGATCTGGAACAGAACTTTTTCTGACTGTTTTTAAATCTTCAGAAATTCTTAGGTTTGTTTGTAAGCTCTAAGCCGAATTACTCTGACATAAATGCCTGTGTTCTGCATGGACCAGGTCTAATGTGTCCAAACAACTGTGTTGTTTGATTTTCTCCCAGAGACTGAGAGAATTCCTCTTTCCACTGAGCTCTTTGCCTTATTGTTTCTGGAGCTCTGTGGCAGCTACTGTTCATCTGCTCAAACACAGAGAAACCCTTTGCTGTGCTTCTAGAAGGCCCTGTTTTTTGTTGTTAACATTACATCACAGAAATTTTGATGTGGAGTTAGTTCCACCAAACATACCTTAAAAAAAAAATAAAAATCAAGGACATAGTCTGCCCTACTCCCATAAAAATATTCTTGCCGTAATCTTCCTTTGTCCATCATTGTCACTTAGGGAGACATCGTGGATTCATCTGCTCCACTTTCTGTGCTGCTGGCCCAGGAACCGATGTAAAATGTCTCTGTGAGATGTCAGATTTCTAAGAAGAGATTAATGTGGCTTTAAATGAGTTTTATAGATTATTTTTGCATAGTACGAATGTGAGGTCACATTTTGAATATGAAGAGTCTTTTAAGTATGCATTTGAAATGTATTTAGAAGTGTACCATTATATATGAGCCTGGAGTGGATGATGCTGTTCCTGCAAGAGTGGCTGGGGATTGTCAGGAGCACTGCTTATGAAATACTTTAAGGAAAGCAAAGCAATTAACATTTAAATCCAGACTTTGTCTTTCAAACTCTTCTGTAAGAACTGAATGCATGGTAAACATGACATTCAGTTCACAAGTTTTGTTGGAGTTTGCATTGCAGTGGTTCTCCATCCTGAGGGCACCTGCGGTTTTGTTACACCCTCACTCATACACTAGTTATTGCATGACCAGCTGTGTGTATTTAACTTTTCCTGTTCAGGGGCAGAAACATAAGGATGACTGTCCTCAAGTGACCCTTCAAGCATAAGCACTAAGAGCACCCTGGAAAATTCTGGCTCTTCACTGTAAATGTCCTCCTCTTTTCCTGAACAGAAACACATTTTCCTCAAGTGTATTTCCACCCATAATTTACACAGAAACACAGATATCTGGAAGATATGTCCCCAATGGTTTCAGTTCTCAAACCCAAGAGGACTACTTCTCACTAACTATACAGATGATGCTCAGACTGCCAGCAGCAAGACAAGAAGCACAACCTGATAGCCAAAGATATGATGGCCACTAGTGATATTATTATCAAGATTTTTTTTTCTTTTAAAATCAAATTCCTTATTTACATTTCAAGGACCTGATTCTATTAGCCTTAGCACTAAAACAACTCTGGTTTTAGTGGGAGCAGTGCCTGACCTTAACTATTAAAATGCAGTTACCTTGGTGGTAGCTCTGACTGCAGATGCTTGAGCCCCTGAGGGAGTCCTGCCTGCCATCAGGCCAGGTGGCTGGGAAGTATCTTGGTGCTACTTCCATGAATATTTGTTTTGATAGAAAGTGCCAAAGCTGTCAGGGAGGTCGCCATGCCCACAAACTGTGTTTGTTGTTGCCATTTTCTCCATCACAGAGCACCCTTCACACTGTCACCTGTCATGAGAAGGTGGTGGCTGTCCGGAAAGATCACACAGAATCACTGGGAATGACTGTGGCAGGTGGAGCATCTAACCGGGAATGGGATTTGCCTATCTATGTGATAAGTGTGGAACCTGGAGGAGTGATCAGCAGAGACAGCAGGATAAAAACAGGTAAAAAGGGGGGATTTTGAAAGCCTGCTTTAAATCAAGAGCTGCTTTTGAAAACTGAGGGATGGTGAAAGAGCTTCACACTCTGACATCTTCAGCAATCCTATAGGTTTTGGGATGTGTCGGATTAGCAGGTCTCATGTCAGCTACCAGAAAAGGCATAATATGCAGCCATAATCATCTCTGTGAAGTAGGCTGTAGGAATATTCTGGTAGGAAAAAAAAAAAAAAAAAGATAAATAGCTTTTCACAGGAAAATTAGGTTGCACCACC
Organism: Phylloscopus collybita; assembly: GCA_027886175.1. Lineage (NCBI taxonomy): Eukaryota > Metazoa > Chordata > Aves > Passeriformes > Phylloscopidae > Phylloscopus > Phylloscopus collybita. The sequence continues at coordinate 25,222,786 of JAJNNQ010000009.1, read as the reverse complement.
ATCTCCTAACTCCTGATACATTAATTGTGCAACCTTCTTGTGTTTTTAAGGTAATTTTTTGTGCTTATTTGTTGTTACATTTATGAATTTGAATGAAATATACAAGAGCAAAATTGTCATTATATACGAAGCCACATTAGTGCCTTGTGGCTCCACATCATGTCCGGAAACATTGGTTTCCTAACCTCATTTAGCTACTGATGTAACAGAGGGATAAAGCTCATTGTTTCTCCCCTTCTGCATGAATAAGCTTCTAGAGCAAGATCAGGAACATATTTTATCAGTTGGTTTTGTGGGAATAGGTGGACAGTAGAGGAAAGGTGAAACTCTCAGGTTTCAGGATGTTGCATCTTCAAGAGCCAAGTCCCTCAGTAGCCCACATCCAGCAGTGGCACAGCCCACTCATCCTTCATCCCCTATGTTCTCCTTAGTCCAGTCACTGCCTGGAAGCTGGAGGGAAATCCTTAGACTGAGGGAAGTGAAGGCACCCAAAAATGGGGCAGAATAGCTGCAACCCAGTCAGACCCCATGAGCCTGGGTCTTGGTGCCCAGCACTGGCACACATGGGAACTTCCTCTTTGTGTCTGCTCAACAAACCCACGTGAGAACATGACAACAGGAGCAAAACAGCAGGTTTCCCTTTCCCTCCTGCTGGGAAATAACTGCCTCTCAGTGGAATATACTTTCCAAAAAATATTCATCATGAGGCTGCATGGAAAACTCAGCCTAGTTAATTTGATAAAATTAGAAACAAATGAATATGTGATGTTATAATAGTGCCATAGGCCTCTGATTTAGAGCAGCTCTTAGGCTGTTGTCCTTCTCACTAGGGGCAGACCACAAGAAGAGGCCAATTGTCATGTTGCAGTGCCTGGACTGCCAGTGGTACATCCCTGCCTGGAGAAGCATCCAGGCTAAGCACAGAGGGCACTCAGGAAAGCCCTGGTATGGGAGCCTGCTATGAAGGGTAGCAGAGCACTTGGCACTGTGGCTGCTTACATGACATTAGTGATGTCCTTATTGTTCTTCCTGTAGCAATTGAGGTCATCTTCGCATTTTTCTCTGTAGGTGCTGTGCCTCTATATTATAAGTAATGCATACAGAAAGATGGTTTGGCTTGCAGCCATTTAAACAGGCATTAATATGAAAATAATAACATGTTATTATTAGTAGTAACAAAGGAAACTAGGAAGAGCCAGCTGGAGTGGCAGTCTTCAGCTAAGGGAGAGCCGGGAGAAAAAACATCGAGCTGTCGGGTTTCAAGCTTAGGTTGAGTACAAATGTTGTTAGCTGGAAGTGGACTCCAGAGACCCAGACTGGTACTAGGCACTGGTACCAAAGCTTGTTGGTACAGCAGGACCCCAGCTGTTTGTTCAGCTCCAGATGCAGGACATTACGTGGAAAGGAACCAGGATAAATCCTCTGTCCAACCATGCAAAGTTTCTGTGTACAGGAATCTAGACTCTTCCCTCGTGCCTGTGGGATGTTTACTAGCATATGCTTCACAGCCATGTTAAAAGACTGGATTGGCAAAAACCCTCGTCAGGCAGCCAGTTCTTGGCCACGGATTTGACTCACTTGTTTGTGGAAGTGGGGAGGGGATTCTGGAAACACTTGCGGGGTTTTTATCATCCGTTTTATTGGTCTCAGGTGACATCCTCCTGAACGTGAATGGCATTGATCTGACGGGAGTCAGCCGGAGTGAGGCTGTGGCCCTGCTGAAGAACACCAACTCCTCAGTGGTGCTCAAAGCCCTGGAGATGAGAGCATGTGAAGCCCAGGAGGAGCAGGGTCAGCTACCACCCCCTGAGGACACACAGGTGACCTCTGAGAGCAGCGAGTGGTCACCGTCCTGGGTTATGTGGCTGGGGCTGCCACGGTAAGTCCACAGATTGCAGCCTCTTCCTGAGGGGGAGTGGGAGGAAAGATTTGTATTTTCTGGCAATTCTTTCTTTTGGCTTGATTCATTGCACTGACATCTTAATTAAATCCAGGCTCTGTCACTGACTTGACTCTAAATACCCCTCCCTTTTGTAAATGGGTACATGTACATGGCAAAAGAGACATGCAGTTTCCCCTTGAGAGGGAGGAGAGGATACTGAATTGTTTCAATCTTGTAAACATATCTGGCGCTTAGGGAGTGAAAGGAAAACCTTGCAGGGATACAGGAGCTTGCTGAACTGGAGTTTAGGCTTAACCACTCTGTAGAAGGCAGAGATACCCCTCCTGCAACACTCAAGCTGCACAGCCATTCTCCTTAGCCAAATCCAACTGAATTGTTTGACTTTACCCAGATGTTGCAAAGCTCTCACAGTTGGCCAGTGTCTCCAAATCACCTCTTTTAACCCCACCCCCGCTTGAAAGAAGTCTATTTGTCATACACAGGAAGCAGCTGTGTTGTCATTTCAGCAAGGATAATAAGAGCCACATCGTCTGTCACTAAGCTCTCAGTGTGCACGGTGTAATACCTACAGCTTCCATGACATTCCAGAAAGCATGAAATGAAGATACACTGTGAATCTGTGAATATGCAAAGCTGGGATCACAGAGCTGAAACTGATAATCAGTTTTAAGGAATGAAGAATTTATCTTTTAAGTTCCTCTTGACTGTACTCCTAATTCTGGCAGCAGTTCACTGCCTCTCTTACAGGAGGGTAGGAAAAGATGGTCTGCAGAACAGGTGAGCTTTTCTCTAGGCACAGTTTCAGGGCTCCTCTTCATTTCCTACTCTTGCATAACAGGTTTCCCTCATTCTAGTTGGAGCCATTTTGAGCTCATTCACCTTGCAGCGAGGTCTGCTGTGAGGGCCAGATGTTTTTTGGGGCTTGGTCTGATGCTAATGACTGCATAACGTGCTGAAGCACTGTAAGAGCAGAAGGCAGGCTGTGTGTCTGTCACTCACAGGCAAAATGTTCCTCCTCCAGTGGAGAGGTCTATATCTTTATACCTATGAAATAAAAGCACTAAAAACAAAATGCAGTAAATGGATGCTGCTTAACTTGTTACCCCAGGCCATGGTAAATTTTCTTCACTTGGTCTCTCTGAAAATAGGCAGACCCAGGGAGATCCTCATTCCTGCTAACTTCTTCAGCACTCCTGAACTTGACCAGCACCATGGTGAAGGTACTAGAACATGGGTAATGCTTCCAGTGAAGAGGCAGGAACAGACTGGAGGCCTTATAGGTGCTGTAGTCTGCAATGCTGAGTCTTGTCTTCTATCACCGTCCATTGCTAGATGGGCTGAAACAATTGCACCCTTCATTGGACTGTGTAAAAAACCTGAGCTGCCTAGTCATCATCTTCTACTCACAGCTGCCTGAAGTTCCCACTACCTTTGCATGGTAGAGGACATGAAGGACAGAGCACAGTACTGCAGGCTTGCACCCAGAGTTCCCATCAGTCAGTTCCGCTTTGCAGTTTGGCAATAAAATGGGGTTTCCCATTTTGGGAATGGTTTCTGAGCTCACTTTAGCTTTTCTCCTCTGAAGGCTGCATGTGTGAAGGCATTCCAACTCTTTTTGTCTGGAGGAAAATCAGCCCCAGTGTCAGCAAGGCTGAAGACAAGAGTTCATTGTAACTGTATCCCCAGCTGTGAGGCTGTGCATAGAGCACAGCATGGCCCTTCTCCTTCAAAGAGACATGGGGACATTGGTATGCTGAGTGGGGACACTGCTCTGAACATCAGACTAGTGCCTGGGACAGGAACCAACGCACATTAGATGTGACAGTAACAAAGGTGCTCTGTTTTCTTATTAGCAGCTGATTGGCTGAGTAGGAGCACAAGAGGATCAGGTTTGGGATTGCTCACTAGGTATTAGCAGACCCTTCTGTCTTCCTCAGCATCAGTGTGCTCACCCACTTATTGCTCTGATCCTCCAGGGCCCACATCAGATGTCTGAAAGTCCTTCAGCACATTCGCTCATGAGGATGTGTATCATGTTAACTCATTGTGCTCCAGGTTGAGCATTTAACCTTTCTCTGACTTTCAGTTTGCTTTTGGCAAGGATCACATCTCACTAGATCCCAAGATACTGTCAGCAGTCTCGTGACATTTTCCAGGCTGTTAGAGAAAATTATACTCTGTCTAAATAGATGTCTGACAGGTCCATCTTGGAAAAAGTGCCTGAAGTGCAGTTATGGTGCAAAATGTTGAAGAATCACCTACTTTAATTAAACCGTTTACTAGAAGGACTTCTCCAAGATATGTGAGTCTAAGAATGTTTGGTACCAATGGAAAAGTAGAAATGTCAAAATCATGATTATGCAGGATCATGCAAAGTACTTGGGAAGATGGGCAGGAAAGGGCACATCTATGTAAGACAAACTGAACAACTAGAAAAGGCAGTAAAAGTGGGAGGCCAGGAACAGGCATGGTTTAAAAAAGAGGAGGCTGGATAGTAGATTATTTTAATTCTTTTGGGGAGGGAAAGATGTGGCTCAAGACAAACCCTGGCAGTGCAGTGTGTGCATTGTTTCATTGCAAGGAAGATGGGGTGTTTAGAGGCAGCTTGACCTCACAACTTAGAGTGGAATGTTCAGGCTCAGGAAACTTAGGGGACAACAGAGTCTTTCCTTCTTGTTCCAAATCCATGTAATTTTGAGGAAAATCCTGTGAATGGTATCATAAAATGTGCTGCATTGAACTAAATACTAGAGCATGTCTACAGACTTCTGTCCATGACCAACAAAGAAGAAAACAGGCTAACATTAATAACACCAACATGATTTGAAGTAGCTTACTGTAGGTGCCTGATTTTCCATACTAGAACAGATCTCTTCCCTTCCCAGGGACAGCATGCATATTACAGAGATGGACACAGATGAGAGACACAAATATTGAGAGTTAGGCTATTATATAATTTTTCTGGATCAAGTTGGTAGCAGCAGCATCAGACAAGTTATCTGATCCCTTGCACCAAAGCTCAAAGACTTGGAAAAACCATCTTGCTAATTTAACCTTTGTTAAGTTTTGTCCTTTTCTTGTGAGATCTTAAAAATGGGTTTTCTCGCTTTTGTATGGCTTGCTAATACATAAACAGCTCCTCTGTTCTCTCTGTAGTACGATCCAATATGTGGTGGTTATAAAATACGTGCACATGTGCATCTGACATCTGTCAAAACTTGGCCTGCACGCAAACAGAGGGGCTGCGGGCTGGGCGGCGGGAGGAAACAGTGATGCAGGACCTTAAGCATTCTCGCCTGAAGACTTATTTCAGGGTAGCTAATTTAATTGTTTGTTGTTTAGGAAGACAGAACTCCTTTATTGGTAGAGGGACATGTTGTTGTCAAGCATGCACAAAGGAAATAACGGGGAACAGCTGGCAAAAAGCATTTCCCCAGCTCTGTGATGCTGCTTCTACCCTTGCATGTTTTCCTGCTCTCCTTTCTTTGCTCTTCTCACATTTCCTTCCCTCAGATAGTACTTAGAATACTTTTTAGATCATCCTGTCATAACATTTACAAACATTAGTACTTCACACAAGCACTTTTCTTCATCTGTGAAGTGAGATGAGAAAGAGATAAGGTGGCCAAAGTCATTCTGCAAACCTGGGGTAGAACAAGATGTTCAACATGAAATTAGGACAGAAACACCTCCAAAGGAACTCAGTCCAGGCTGTAGGGCGCTGGTGGAAGCAATCCTCAAATATTTCTTACTCAGCTGCCATTGGTGTACTGTAATGGGGAGGGAGGACAGAGTTATCCTTTTCGTAGCTATCATTGCTGAAATCCTCCTGCAGCCGGGCTGGTATTCATGTCTAGAGCATAAGGCTACTTGTGCTTCATAAAAATCAATAGAGAATTGTACATTTAACTACTTGAAAACAGGCATTAAATTCCTCATGCATCAGTAACTGAAGCTTAGTTGTAGTATTGCTTAGGATAGGACTCTGTGGTAGACACTGTATATCCCCAAATCTCGTATCTGAGGCAGGTTCACACATAAATTATTCTTCATCCTCATCTTCTGGAGTATTTAGCAATAAAGGCAGAAGAGTGTGAGTTGCTCTCTTCCAAGGAGATGGTTCTCCTTAGACTGGTTGCAATTCAGTGGGTTATGGTAGTTTGACTGGGTCAAAACACTCAGACTAGGGCTTTCATTATCACAGAAATACAAGCTACTCAAACACACTAAGCATCTTCGTATGATCTTATTTTTTCTCTGTGGTACTTTGTAGCTTGTCTTTATGATTAACCAGCCCTAAAAGAATGAACTCCCTTTGGGCTGCTCTTTGCTTAGGCAGAGTAGGCATCTCTGCTTAGGCACTGAACTGTTTGGAGCAAGCAGTATCTGCATTACATACAGCTCAGCTTTGCCTGCCAGCATCCTTTTCACAGTTGTGACAGTGCTGACAAACAGCTGATGGATGATGCACTGCCATGCTCTATCCATACCTCTATCCCATAGGATGGAGGTAAGAAAACGTCGAGTTAAAGGCACAAACACATCCTAGACACTCCTATTCTTTTAAGTCAGCCTCTAGCTATGGCTGTCGTGAGAGCTTGGCCCTGCCTGCACCAACACCATCACAGCAGGGCAACTGAATAGGGGAAGAGCGAGTAAATTCATTGTCAAAAAATAGGGAAATCCCTCACTCATTATTGCTGTGGCCAAAACAGACTTGGCTTTCAGAACTGAAAACTTTAATTACCAATTTGGGTATTGGGAACCAAAGAAGACAAGCTTGTAAACACTTTGTGAAAAGGGGAGAAAAGGGATTTTCCCAAACTGACCATCATGCCAGCACCTCTTCTCCTGACTTCCATGCCTCCACTGCCTTCTTGTCACAACAGGTTACACCCAGTCCCTTTGGTGAGGCAAAAGGCAGGGGCTTGGAGTCACAACAAAGTGGTTGCTCTCTGCTGTTCCTTGGTTTCCATGTTTGCTTTGCTCTGGCAGAGAGAACAATCCTAATGCTATTATGCTGTGTCTATTTTATGTAAATTTATCATACACTTCGACAGCTTATATGTATTTATGCTTTCTAGACTGATGGAGATGATGCAACTAATAACCTTATAGACTGGATGTATAGAATGCAGATAAGGCATGTTTGACATCACTGCCTTTTATCCTCATGTCTTTACCTGCTTGCCTACTACTTTTCTATGGCATTAGGATTTAACTGATGACCTTTCAATGTCAGGAATGTCACTCCTTAAGGCAGTGAGTGTAGCACTGGGCAGCAGAAAACCTCTGCCCCAAAATCAACACTGAATTATAGCACTAATGGCTGAATCCTGGCACTGCTTGGTCATGACCTTGATAAATACCATTAAACATAGAGGGTTTAAGTGATTTTGCATGTTGAAGAAGTCCACAGATGGTAAAGTAATAATGCCTGGCTGCTGAGGAAGAAGCAAATGTCACCTGCTTCTTACATTAGCAACCAGTGAATCCTTGTGCAAATATTACATACCTACCATCCCGGCAGCAGGTGAATATTTGTAGGCCCTGGGGGACTAATCTAGTATTAGTGCTGTGAAAGACAGCAAATGCACTATTTAAAACACAATTTTAAAAACATTAGGCATATCAGTCTTTAAGATAGAGGCTATTTATCCTCCTATAGAAGTGTCAGGTGCTTTTTAGAAACCTAAAAAGGCTTTGAATAGAGTTTGTAACAGTTGCCTGCTCTAGGTCAGCCTATATTTTAAGATTTGGAGTAGCAAATATGTATTTTAGTTATTCAGTAATTTCAATCATTCCTGGGGACACCACTAATGGTAAGTTGGTTAAGTACTATGGACAGAAATTTCTATCACTCACTATCTAACAAATAGAATTAATTTGGTTTAGAAAAAAGCAAACAGATATTAATGTACTCAGAGCATTAGGCAACATTTAAAAGTCTAATAACACTATTGTTTTGCCCTATTCCTAGTTTCAAAACCTAAGCTTTTATAGGCATAACATACAATATCATAAAATACATTCAAAAGACAAATAGAGAAACAGATTTCAGTTCTCTTACTACAAAATCCTGTGTTAAACATTACAGTAAGGACAAGCTATCTTCTTGAGAGCAGACTCAGTACTCCAAGGCACTGACTCACATGGATAAGTTCCTCTCATCTTCCATGCTGTGACTTATCAGGTTGCTCAAGAAAAGCTCAGGATCCCTAATTCCACCAATACCTGTCTCTGTGTCCATCTGTCATTTTTGTAGTTCATTCCATTGGCCTTAAAATTATATCACTTTGACATGCACCACAGTAGTAAGTGCCTGAGCACTTTGCCATAATTAATCACGTACAGGCTCATATCTGGAAGATAAAGAAGTCATTGGGCTGTACAAGGTAAAAGAAATACATTTTTTTGAATTGCTGATTTACTAACATTAAATCCAGGCTTATGTGCTTTTCTCCATCACACCAACTAGATCATAGTTTTCTACCCTATTAAAAAAACCCCTTATTTAATACTTAAGCCCAAGACCATCTACTATTTTTACTTTTGGGATAACTGGTTATCTGGTTATACCAGGAAAGCAGTACTACAGAAATAGAGAAGTGTAGTAGATGCTTAATGCAGTGGAAATATGGCCCTATTTAACTCTTAAAAAAAACACTTAATGGGTACATGAAAAGCAGATTATTAATGGTTTATCAGAATCTAAAGTCAACTATAAGACATTTCATTAAACTGGTTTATTTCAGGTATTTGTACAGCTGCAAAGAAATTGTATTACGAAGAAATACATCTGGAAGTCTTGGCTTCAGCATCGTAGGAGGTTATGAAGAACATACTGGGAACAAACCATTCTTTATCAAATCCATTGTTGGGGGAACACCAGCATATAATGATGGCAGAATTAGGTAATGATTACTATCTAAAAAAAGTAGCATTTAAGTAAGTTTTCCTTCCAATTAATTTGTGGGGTTTTTTAAGAAACATGTTCTCATTAAGGCAGTGGCAAGGATGGGGGAAGGACTCCCTGATACAGAACTAATTCTGGGAGATCTGGAAACAGGACATAAGTACCCTGAAGTTTAACCAATCTGCCTTCACAGCAGAATGTTTTAGATGTCTAGCAATCCACTAGTATGTAAGTTAAAAGAGTCAATTTGATCTCTGGGGTGGTACAAAGCATGCCAGCACAGAGGTTTCCCACATACTCAGCTCTAAACACCCCAAAAAATGCCTTCCCTGCAAACACCAACACACTCGAAGAGAGTAAATGCACAGTCATGGCACAAACTTATATCAGTTAACAAGGCTTAAAAGGTACAGTTGTTCAGAACACAGATCTTTCTAGTATCTAAAGAGGGCCTACAAGGAAGCTGGAAAGGGACATTTTACAAGGGTATGTAGCGCTAGAACAAGAGACAATGGCTTTAAACTGAAAAGACAGTGTGTTTAGACCAGATATTAAAAAGAAATTATTTAATGTGAGGGTGGTGAGGCACTGGAACAGGTTGCCCAGGGAAGTTGTGGATGCCTCCTCCTTATTCAAGGACAGGCTGGCTGGGGCTTTGAGCAATCTCGTCTAGTAGAAGATGTCCCTGCCCAGAGCAAGGGGGTTGGAACTGGATTATCTTTGAAGTCCCTTCAATCAATGCCCTTCTAGGATTCTGTGATGATGATTCATCAGAATGAATATCAGAAGAACTATGTTATGTTTTTTTTTTTTTTCAAATGTGTCTAATTAGTTATAAATTTGTAAGAAACCCAAACAAGTGAAATATTTTCACCAGCTTTATTCCCATATTCATGAACAGTAGTTAGCCAGAGAAGGAACCATAGTTCTCATTTCTACCCCTTCCCCCATCTTAAGGATGTGCTTTGGCATTTGAAAACATTTAAGATAAAAAGTCACCTTGTTTAATAGTTGTCTTGTGTTTGTTTTTTCAGATGTGGTGACATCCTCCTTGCTGTCAACGGCAGGAACACATCAGGAATGATGCATGCCTGCTTGGCAAGGATGCTCAAAGAACTAAAAGGAAAAATTACTCTCACAATTGTGTCCTGGCCCGGCACATTTTTATAAAACAAGTCTTCACAGAGAGTATGACACATATCTTAACATGGGGAAAAAGTGTAAAAAAAGGAACATCAGTCTTTGCTTTTTTGGGGGGTTGAGTATGTATTTATAAAGAAAAGGTTTGTGAAATTTCAACCTGCATGTCAAGAAAAGTCAAGTTTAGGTAAAGCAGTGACACCTGTCAGAAAATCACTTCTGAGTGATCCAAGCTACAGACTTAAGTCCTTCCTTCCCTGTGTTCTTAAGGGTTTTTGTTGTTTTTTTTATACATATCTATATATCTATTTAATGCATTATAATAATAATGAAATCTAAGGAGCAATAGCTTCTGCTCACCCACTTTATTTTGATTTACAAAAAGAAAACCTTGAATAACTTATGGAAATATTTCTTGCAATTTTTCTAGTTGCAATTATCAGGTGAAGGTTTTTATCCAACACATTAATAGCACTTTGAGTATGTGTACCTTTTCATGGTCAGCATGAAGCTGGTATTTTCAAGACTTTCAAGTACTGTTTGTTAGTCTGTAAAACTGTGAATGAAATTTCTAAAATAATTAAAAATAATTGTAACTGTGTACTTGTACAGACATTATTTTCATCCAAAACCAAATTACCTCGTTTCCCTGGTTTGTTCTGATTAATACTATTAAATCTGGGATTTTTATATAGAATATTACTTTTAAGGAAGTACACTGCACCCTGCTAACATCATCAAGTAAGTCTTTTGATTAGCAGTAAAATTTTTGTGGAACTGCCTTATCAATCACACTTGATACTGGTTCTGCACAAAGTAAATCTGAAAGTGATGATGGTCTTATATGTCTCATAAAATAGTCCTTTGTCTTTCTCTGCAAATTACTCATGTTCCACAGTCTTGTTTTTATCTCACAAGCTTGCAGTGGGAAGAGGATATGTTTGTTAATCTTTATCATGTAAAGGGCAGCTGTTTCCCTAGAACAAAGACCAAAATGAACTCTCTTTTAAGCCACTGAAAAGCAGCAGGGATGATTATCCAGCTTAATTCATCCTTATGCACCCACACAAACCAGACATAATTACTAAGTGTATCATCACCATGTTCAGTATTCCATTCAACTAAGAACAATCGGCACCTTTCCCACTTTCTCTAGTTTTTGGGGTTTTTTTGCTTCACGTTATTACAAGGCTTTTGAAGAGCCTGCAGTTCCTGTGTGTCCCTGTAGTAAAGGATGACCTTTCCAAATATGACTCCTAAAGCTATGCTAAACCCACACTGTTCCAGATGTTGGGTATATAATAAAATGAATGCACACTGTTTCTGAAGTCAGTAAAAGAATGACCTTCCCATTGGCTTATGAAAAAAGGAGACAATTTAATACAAAGAATTTAAGCCCTACTTATATTGTAAGAGCATAAGCCTCTGGCTGTAAGATGTTTTCTACTGTTTCTTAAAAGACAAAGTCAGTCCGAGAATCTTAACATGAAAAATTCGTTCTTTTATTTTCAAAAAAAACCAAAGTAACCTTTGATTTCAAACTAACAGAACAAGATTAAGAGCAAATTATTATAATTCCCAGAAAAATAACAAGATTTATAGTAATCTATTTCTGGCACTAATATATATGCAAGTAGGCAAAAATCACACAAGCCTATTCCACAGGGGCAGCTTCAGTGTTTTCCTGTTCAGGAGCAGGTTCACCACTGGCTTCTTTTCCTTCTTTGCTTCTTTTGGACTTCTTGTGTTTGTGCCTTCTGTGGCTATCCCCTTCTTCACTGTCATGACGACGTCTGCTGTTACTAAATAGAGAGAAAATATGCCTCAACACTTGACACTTCAGGCCCTATTTAATTACAAAGTACCAAAAACCAGCTTCTGCATTCCTATTTGAAAACTGGCATCTGCTCAGAGTTTTTGGATGTCGGTGCACAGCTGAATTTTTCCTGGAATAGAACATACATCTATCCATCCTGTACTTTTTGTGGGGAAAATGGAATGATTTTTCACGTTTATAACCCATATTCTAATAGCAATACTTTTAACAACGTCAGGTACCTATTGGCATTCCTTAATAATCTGACATTTTTGTTGACCCCATTTTCTGGACTTTTACTTCTAACTTAAAATGGATCATGTAGAACAATTTCTATCAAGTGACACTGAGGACTATTTTACTTGCTGAGAATGACTGCTGAGTTGTTCTGTTCATGCTGCTGAATGTCAGCTTCATTCCACCTCTTTCTGACTCACCATTTTTACCTTTCTTTCCCCAATGTCCTGATTTCTGTTCCTATACTGACTGTCACATACATCACTCAATACAAGGTTACCCAGGGTCAGTATTGCTTTTTGTCTGTCCACGTTTTATATGGCAGACTTGTTCCAAGTAGCATATTCAAGTGTTTACAGTCTTTCCACAAAATTCCTGTTTGTTTGGGGTTCTTTAAAAAGTTTACTTCTTTTTTTTTTTTTTTTTTTTAAACTGGGCAAGTCTTTCATATCCTATTAAAAAAGAGAAATCAAACCTTCGAGATGACTTGTGTCGAGTCTCTTCTTTCTCTCTGTGTCTCCTGTCTCTGTGTCTGTCTTCTTTCTCTCTACTTGTCCTATGGCGATCGTAGCCCCGCTCTGCATAGTCTCTGTATCTGTAGCGTTCTTCATCACTGATTCAGAAAGAAGAGATTTTCAGCACAGTAAGACCAAGGAGTACAACAATAACAAGCTAAATGACAGGAAAATCTTAATATTGCTTCTGGGTGTCTACATGAGTTCCAGTGCCTAAAGGACAATAGAGTTCTTCATGTTATACACTAGACTTGTGCAGTTAATGCAATTTTGAAAGGAAAATGTTCATTAAAAGTGAAAGAAAAAAGAATACAACGGTGACTCATTAAGTTTATATAGGAGTTATCAAGCTGTTAGCTTGAACCTGAATCTAACTGTGAAGGAAATACAATCCCAAACTTTAGTAATGTTTTCAGATCAGTTTGAAACATTCAACACTTATCAGCACACCTTTTGACTATTATACAATTTGGGTAAATTAAAATTATGTTTTGGTACAGTTATCCATTTCCTTATACCTGCTTCAAGAAAAGGAAAAGCTAAGTACAAAGAGTAAAATAAACTAAATGTTTTGAGCTGGTTTTGAAATTAATTTTTCTCCAGTTCTGTCTCTATTTCCACTTCTTGCTTGGATTGCCATGAAATGCTGCCCTGTCACAATGTTGATAAACACCCCTAAATATCAAGAATTCAAAGGCTTTACTTAAAAATATATTTTTATATTTTGAGTTGATGAAAAGGGCAGTTCTAAGAGTTTACTGAAGTCTAAAAAAAAAAGAAAAAAAGAAAAAAAGAGATGAGAATACTGTCCATTGTTAGCCAATACGACTCAAATGCTACATGAGCAAAGCTTAATAAGGCACAATCATTTCATCATTTCTCCACCAAGAAAAACCTACCCAGCATCATTTAACAGTGCAACTTCAACACAAACGAACTTAGTGTAATTATTTATGTATCACATGAAGTGTTCTCTAGCCATAGTTGGGGAGATTCCGCACCAAGCCCTAAAGAAAGGCACAGTGTAACCAGTCTTTCTAAAGAAGTAAAATCAGTAACAACTTAGATACTGTTGACCTAACAAAAGGCAAGTGTTTCTGTCTCTGCCAACATTTACCATGAAAGAAAGTATCTTCCTGAGGTCCCTGCAGCAGCAGAACGTATCAGACAGATCACAGAGGAGAACAGCTCAAGTCCCAAGAGATTTCTCACGTCCTGGAGCAATGAGGACTGAGATCAAACCCATTTTATTTGCCACAACTTGGATCCTCTGGCCATTTCCCAAGTGAGGATATTATATTAATGATTATTACAGTTATGCATGAAAACTCAAGACTGAGAAGGGGGAACACCTGAAGCAACATCACTAGTCTTTTTACGAAACCCTGACTACATCATTAAGCAAATGTCAGAAATTAGTAATTTAAGACACTGTAGAGAAGCATTAACGACCCCACAGAAAATTCTGCTTTTCTAAGGGACACAAAAAATACTCACACATCAAAACCAGGAAAACTACAGCTACAACTGCAGAACTCAAAATTATGCCTTGCCACTGAGTAATACAACTTCATTAATTTTATAATGCATTTATAACCTCAGATCTGAGAGTAAGCTGATCGAATCCTGCAAAGCACACTTGACACAAAGATTGAGGTTGGAAGGCATGAGTGGAGTCATCAGGACCAAACCCCAGATAAAGCAGGGTCTTCAGGATCAGCTGACCAGTACCATGTCCAGACACCTCAGGATATCTCCATGGATGGAGACTCGCCAGCCTCTCTGTGCAACTGCAGTTTCCTTCCATATCTGATATTGCTTCTCAAAACCAATATTTTGATGACCAGTATCTAATTAAAAATATAAAATTTGTACGTCTACCACTGATAAGCTTGCCATGAGAAATTAGATGGCTACTTGTTGACTAACAGCTTAGTTTCAAGGATGAGATCCGAAGCCCTTAATGGTAACTCACACTCTGCATCTGGTCTGTTACCCAGTTATTTTAAAACATCTAGAAAAGGTTAAAAATATTACTGATACTCCCTTTTAAATCTTATTTTGGCAAACTACTAAAGAACATGACAGCTTGTAAGTGTGTCTGATGAAAATAAACAACTTCTCTAAGTAAAGCAAAAAATCAGTTTGCCAAGACCAGTGTGTTGGGATCTTTCAGGAACACTCTAATTCTGCTCAGTGTTTTGAGCTTCATCACACACTGATTGTGGAGCCTTGTTCAGTTTGTTGACCACCAGGACACCCAGCCCTGTAAAGCTGCAGTCCAGCCAGACCCTCATCTGCTCTTCTGCATGGGATCATTAAGTTCCAGGACCTTACAAACACAGTTGCGGGGGTTTGTGGGTCTTTTTTGTTTGCCTTTTTTGTTTGTTTGTTTGTTTTGGGGTTTTTGTTTTTGATTTTGATTTTTTTTTGGGGGGGGGGGTTTGTTTCTTTCTTTTTTTTGTAGTTTCTTTCTTTTTTTTTAATTTTTCAAACTGCTGGGGAAGAACCACGAAACACTAACATATCAATCAAATTCCAATGTCTACATTTTTAGTGGTAACTAATTGACTTGAAACTACCAAAATAAAACAAACAAAAAACCCTCAAATAAAAACTAAATAAATAAAAACTAAATAAATAAAAACTAAATAAAGTCCCAACCTTTGCAGAAGGGTAACAGTCCAAAAATAATGGCATTTTCTCAAGGGGGCAGAGTGAGACGCATTTTAAAAATGCACACTTTTCTTTGAGGATAGCAAGGTAAAAGCAGAACAGAATATAAACACAGCTGAAAGCTCATTTTCAAACCACATTTTGGTTATAATAGAATAAAAATCCTATTTTCCTATCATTTTAAGAAATGCTGTAGCATTTCTTAAAACCATTTCTGTAGCAAAAACACAGCTATTCATCTGGAAAACAACTGCTAAAAGCATTGAAGGCTGTAATTTCTGAGCAGTAAAACACTAAACCTGATGCTTACTACAAACCCCACCAAAGTACCACTTGATCAAAGTTTTAAAAAAGGGAATATAAATAAAAGCTATAAATCTGTGCAGTCTTTAAAATAGTTCACATTCTCTTCCTCACAGCTCCATTCATTTTATTTTCATAAGTGCACAGAACTGAAAATAAACCTTCTTAAGAAATGTTATATCTACATGTTCTTTTGTAAGCCTCTCCCACCTCTTCCATGATTCCCAAACCAACTTATCCTAGTTAAGGGCCTCCCATTTTCTTACACAGCCATGTGGCAACAGCTTTGCTACAGATGGTGGATAATTTAGTCACATAAAAAAGTTGAGGCCTGCTCTTCCCCCCCCTCCTTTACAGATAACTCTGGCAGCAGCACAGAGATTTCTTGGGGCCTGGAAGCTATTAAGGTTCATTTCAAGCACCCTTGAGTGACCAGGGTTCTTTCTGGCCTTCAATCAAGCTGTCTGAGAAACAGATGTTTAGATATGTCTTCAGCCCTCAGCAACTGACCCTGGAACGTGGTACACGCCGACAGGAGAGGACAACACCACACCAGCATATATGGAAAATCCCCAAGCTTGCATCCAGTTTGGGTCTTCAGCTAACAATCATCATGCAAAAATGTCATCTCTCAGCCGCAGTAATGTTGACTCTCAGTGCTCTCATTCCCCTCAGCTCAAAACCATTAGTAAAAACAATCTGCCTAATAGCTAACATCTATTTTGCAGAAATTTAAACTTAACAACAAACGCTGACAAAAGCATCAGATACTTACCCCAAAAAGCTTAGAAGATAACAGGCAGAGGAAATTTAGAAAAATCTGGTTAACCAATAGACCTCTGTTCTATGGAGCCATAGCGAGCTCAACACTAAATGCTTTCTACTTGAGCACATGAACCACAGAGCAGTTGCGGGGTTTTTTTAAAGCACTTAGAAAGCTGAATTAAGTTATCTGACATGATTTTCATCGTCCACATCAAAATTAAAGTTCTCAACCTTGAAATAATAGTTTTTAAAATGAGAGGAGATATTATTATCCAGCCATTTTTAACAATCATATTAACCATTTTAGCAGGTATTTAACACCATCAATGGAGGTCAAGTGTTGCAACACGTTGTGCTTAGTACCAAATTGGCAATTAAACTTCATTTGGTACTTCTGCAGATTTTTCTGTAATTTTTTCTAGACCTATTGATGTCAAAAAGAGATGGATATTTCAGACATTCTCAAGACTTAAATCACCTTTAACCTGTAAAGCACTATGACCAATCTGGACGTATACTGTCCTTTTTTTCTGTTTCTGTTCTACATGTAGAAAATTAGAATTATAGTTTCCAAGAGAAAAGGGCAAAGGTGAAGAAGCCACACCATCCAGCTTTTTCGAATATGCAGCAGAACACCAAATTTGAGTGTTGAAGTACACCATTTAACAGAGTCAAGGGTTTTGAGCAGAGTTACAGCACGTTTAGGACATTTCACTGACCTGTTGAACGCACTTGAAGATGGACTGTGATCTCGGTCCCTTTCCCTGTCTCTGGTACGGTCTCGATCTCTGTCTCGGTCCCGGTCGCGATCCCGATCTCGGGATCTCTCTCTCTCACGTTCCCTATCCTTCTCTCTTCGTGCATAGTAATCCCACTGTTTGCTGGTGTCCAGAAGACTAGACCATGAGGGTGCAGAACCTGCAGGGTGTGGAAAGGTAACTAAAGAAAGAGATGTAGTTATTAGAAAGAACAAAATCAAATATCATATGGAAACTTATGCATGAAAACACATTTGTCAGTTTCCTCCAATAACATTGTTTAATCTTCCCTTTTCACATTAGAGTTAATTCTAAGCAAACAGCATTTTTTCCATGATGATTACAAAAGCTTCTGGCACTTATTTAAATACTTCTTATGAGGATGTACAGAACCAGGGTATATACCTTAAAGACTGTCTAAACACTTTCGGGGAAAAAAAAAATTGTGCAAATACTTGCTCAAAGAATCTGATTCGGTGTGGTCAAATGGCTTTATTTTGGGGAAACAACAAAATTAAAACAATCCAAAAACAAAACCGCCTTTGAAACTCAGGTGCTCTGAAAATACATTTCAAAAAAATGACACTTCCAGACTTGTATTTAAATCCTATTATTTTTATCTCTTGTACTTCAAAATCATTGTATTTAAAATACAATGTCAGCTATGAAGTTCTCATTCACTAATTTATATTCTATACCATGCTTTGTCATACTTTTCTGGTTACAGATGTAAAAAGAGCTTTAGAAATAAATTCACTCTGGGGAGAAGAAATAATGCTCCCACTTGTGCTCTGTAAGACAACATTTATGAATACTCAGCACAAACAATAATACCACTAAAATGTAACGGTTTAAGAAAATTAAGCATAATCTTAATTTAGAAGTGACATGTTAAGATGTTAAGAAGGAAGTCTTAACACTGTCTCCCAACCTTTTTTAGATAGCTAACAATGGGGAGAGGGAACATGCTTCTCCACTGCTTTTTGCCAACTTCATTGTAATACAGAACTGCTACTTTTAATGCCCCAACTGTTCTGTCCTGCCCTCCCTCGCCAGAAGTCCCGTGAACGCATCCTGTAAAGGAAAAACAAGGGCTGAGTATTTAGCTGGAAATAGCACTCTCTAGCGGACTTACAGTACTGAGGACTTCTCCCTTTCTGCTTATCTGCCTTGCTAGCTTTCCTAACTTTCAATAAATCGTTTGCTTTGAGCTCCACTTCATCATCTATAATATGAGAACAATATTTACTTGACTTCATGATGTCACAAAGAGATTAACAGTACAATTAACATAAATATTCACTGAACAATGTAAAGTGTGTTACTGGTGCTGTATTTAATACTGTTGAGTTATAAAACCAGTGGCTTCTGCTGACAGCTATGTGCAGACTGCCTTGCCTGTAACGTCTGGGGTATGCCTGCCTCAGAAAGCTTTGGCAGAAGCTTAAGAGAGCAGTTTGCCAAGCGTCCAGAGGAGGAATACAAAAGACCTTTACAGCAGGCAGTGGAGCAGGGAAAAACACTTCATTGTTAAAATATATTTGCAATGAAAAGTATTACAATTCCTTAAAAAAGGATTTATACAAGTTTTGCCTCTAATAAAATGCTTGACACTATTTAACTTCAGGTCTACAAGCAAAATGAAGGGTTAACAGAAAAAAATGTCCTAATACAATATTATGCTGTTCATTATACTGCCAAGACCTGAAATTTGTCGAAGGAAAGCAGCCAAAAATAGCAAAAAAAAAAAATCAGCTGGACTTAGAAGACTGCTAATTTCCTTGACTTGCCACTATGTCAACAACACACATATGGTACATGACACACTGGCTGCCAGAGTATTCTGATCTAAAGTTTAAACTTAACTTTAAATGTATACTACGAACCAATTGTTAATGGTAGTATGAACTTTTACAATACGTTTTGGATACTCCATCTAGAGTAATTCTCATCAGAGAGAAGTATTTCTCACCAGTAACATGAGATAGAACAGTAATTTGACACATTGCATATTTTTATATCTAGATTTTCACCAGGAATTATTCACAACACACAAGAAGCTTACTTTCTAGTATGAATTGGTTATCTGCTTTTACTACATTGAATGAAATAATTTGTCACTTCTGTTATTTCTATATGGATTATTCCAATAATTTCTACAAGAAGAAAGACACTTCAAAAATTTAACTCTGATGTTACTTTTAAAACAGGAAGACAGCTTTGAATAGTTAGTACTTTTGGAGATGGTTTAAAAACTTAAAGCTTCATGGTATAAGGCAAACTATTTAAATGCTTCTTCCTTGTGCCTCAAAAAATACTGACTCTCAAACTGTTTCTGTAATGTTAAATGTCTTGCAAGTTCCTAAGATATAAAAAACAGTTAGAGCACAGACCAGAGAACTGCTTGAGGAAAAAGCAAACAAGCATACAATAGAAGGCACTTCAGCGGCTGATCAAATGCAGCTCAAGCAAAGCCAAAGATATGCTGGCAAAGGTAGCAGTGAATTGTGAAAGGATTTAAGTGCAAATTGATGAAACCACATTGATGTGGTGGAAGAGCACAAAAATAAAACAAACATTCTTGAAGCTATAACATATTTTTTTACTACATAACCTTCCTAAAGGGTTTGCAATGGGAAACCCGACTGACCGCAAGGGAAGAGACACCGAAGTTTGAGCTGAGGAATTTGAACAGGCAGAAGAAGGGCTAGTACCTTAATCAAGACTGGTACTTTTTGCAATGTGTTCCATTTACACGACTTCCCCTGCAATTTTGACAAAGCTAGGAAATGCACAGACTGTCAAAGAAGACAACAGGTTGGAGATTCAGTGCTGTCATCCAAAACAACTATTAAATAAATACACTTAGTGACTGTAAATCACAGTGATATCTGTACCCTGTGGTACACTGCACTGTGTAGCTCTCAGTGGAGCTCTCAATGTCCCCAAATTCTGATTCACAGAGAGCACTGCTAAACACTGACCAGTGACCACATTGCACAGCAGGGACTGTGAGACTATGATGCTGACTAGGCAAACATCTTTCACTAAGAGATGAGCATCAGTGATAAAATGCCACAGAGTCTCTACACATTCAAAAATCCCTATGACATGGACAGCTTTGAGACAGACAATTGCTTTAATTCTGCTGAAGATATTCAGATTCAATGTTGGCATGATCATGGTAACAGTCATCCTTTAAAACTGGCGCTGCAACAACATAAGTATGCCATCATCTCTAAAAGTCAACATAAAACTTGGAAATATTCTTATGTCCCTGAAAATACTTGAGAATAGAAAATTCTAACAAAAGAGAACCTAAGAGAAAAACATTCTACACTGGAGACTATGTAATAGATGCCACATACATATGTTAGTATGCGTTAGGAAGACTGCTTTCCTTATGACACTCTGCATGGCTTTAGTTGTACATCTCAGCTTTTACCTTTTTGTTAAAACACAATTAAATTACTGCCAAAAAGAAGTCTGTGTAAAGCCAATGTTCATAAATTCTTTTTCAAGAAATCTTGAAAATATAACAAGCTTCCAACTCACGAAAGCAAACATTTGATAACTGATGAGGATCCTTACAATGTCAACAAAGTTCTGCTTGTTACTCCATGAACTGCTACAACTTCAAGAAATTGCGAGCCATTACAAAATGTCATTTCGTATATCCGTGCTTAAGACTTCAGAACATTTGGGAAATAGATTTGCTGAATATTTGATCTGTGCTGAACATCACACACATCCTCAGAAATGGACAGAATTTTCCCTACAATTTCTCCTCTCATCAGCTAGGGTTCAAAGGAACAAGGAGCAAGGCAATAGAATTTAGCTGGAAGAAAAGGCACTAAGCATGGGGCTGAATGGCAGATGTTGTGAAGGCAGAGGTAGTGACTGGCAACATGCAAGGCCCTGCATCTGTGTGGGGGCAATCCCCAATGTCAGTATAAACTGGTGATGAACTTAATTCAAAGCAACCCTGCAGAGAAGGGCTTGGAGATACTGGTGGCACAAACTAAATACGAGGCAGCAGTGTGAGTTTGCAGCCCAAAAGCCACTTGTATCCTGGCTGCATCAAAGGGAAGAGTGGCCAGCAGGTTGAGGGAGGTGATTCTTTGCGTGCCCTCATGAAACTCCACCTGGAGTACTGCACCCAGCTCTTGTGACCCCAGGACAACAAAGATATGTTAGACCAGGTTCAGAGGAGGGCCACGAAAAATTATCAGAGTTGGAACATCTCTCCCTATGTTATTTAGGTTGTTCATCCTGGAAAAGAGAAGGTTCTAGGCATGCCTTATTGTGGCTTTTCAATACTGCAAAGAGACTTACAAGAAAGGAAGATGGAAAGAGACCCTTTGCCAGGGCCTGTAGTGACAGAACAAGGAGCTATTGTTTTACTCTGAGAAATGGATACAGATTGGACATAAGGGAGAAATTCTTGGTGATGATGGGGGTGGGGCACAGGTTGCCCAGAGAAATTGTGGACGCCCCACCATTAGAAGTGTTCAAGGCCAGGCTGGGCAGGACTTTGAGCAGACTCATTTAGTGAAAGGTGTTCTTGCCTAAGGCTTGAAACAGATAATCTTTGATGATTCCTTCCAGCTCAAGTAATTTTATAATTCTATCTACTTTATCTTCTTATTTTCTCCTTCAGATCAAGAAGCAGATCTATGCTAGGTAACAGTTCTAAACTCAGCCTAGAATCTGTGGATACCAATTTGTTGCCACATGATGAAGCTTTTATTTTAGTTCACTTTTGTTTTCTGGTGTCAGATTTTTTTCCCTAACAGTAATTAGAAAAAAAAAAAAAAAGGCAAAAAAAAAAGACTAACTTTGCTATAGGATAGCTGAAGGTTAGAGTGTCTTAAGACAAACGGTTTTTGAAAGGATCAGTACATCATCAGGATTTCTGAATGATTGGTCTTAGTAATTAAAATTATGATGATTTCCTGCTTTTAAATCCTTGAAAAATTCTCCCTGAGTTCCAGTCGATATTATGGTACATAATGCTTCAAAATCACAGTTCTGCAAAAGCAGCAGGAAAAGATATCCAGTATATAAATTAATAACCAAAACAATAGCATTTACCAATAGTTAGTCTATTTACAATGGTCAGCAATGAGCTTTCATAATGAAATACTGACAGAACTGGTTTAGTCTTCTAGCTAAAATCCTCATAAATACATCAAACAATTTGATATTACACTGGTCAGAATTTCCAAAGCCAGCAAGCTTGCTTACTTACCACTGCCATATGAAAATGCACGAACAGAGCGACCATCATAGCCAGAAGAATGTCCACTGTGGAAAATACATCCAAAACCAGTTTCAGCATGTCAAAGATACATGTTAAAACTCAGTTTTAGCACCAAATCTACCTCCTTCAATAAACAGATACATATATAAAATATATATGTATTATATACAATATATACAATCAGAAGCAGCACTCACAGCAACTGTGAGGACAAAGTAATAAATTTATTTTCATGCACATACAACGTATTAAGTTAGAATTTTTTCTCAATTAAATCATGTGAAGATTTTCTTGGAGATTTTCCATCATCCTCCTGTATCATGCATTTTAACAGAATTTTCAATTTCAAAGAAACAGATGTGTGCATCTTCCTTCAGTGAGATCTAGATGGCTGACAAGAGGCTGGAACCATCTTATGTGAGTTTTGTATATGACCTGGTTTTGGTCTCCAGCAAAATACAAATACTTTTCAAGGACCATGCTAGCCAACCTTTTTTCCTCCTTTTATATATTTCTATCTATATATACAAATATATGTACATGTATACATATAAATGCATATACAAACAGTATTAAAAAAGTACGGTTAGGCCTGTTACAGCTGAACACTTAGAATAGAATAGAAATACACATTTGGATTCTGTGCAACTCTGGCACTTCTTATAGTTTATGAGGGCTTGAATCTGTGCTCAAATTTTTGTGTACATTTATAAAAAAGGATATGATAGCTGAAAAGTATACAGTTCACATAAATAAGCCTTCAGACAACTAAAGAATACTTTAACAATCATTCCCTTAGGTCTTGGCATTGAGTTACCATCAAAACTGTAACTAATTTGATATTTTGATACTGTGTCATAACTAAACTCATAAGTGGCCAAGTAACCTACTCAAAGAACATGCTGAGAGGTGAGACCAGTAATATTTCTGTAAAATTACTGTAAAAATCTGAAGCTGTCTCCACTTTCTCAACTGCAAATCCATAAAACACTGGAAAATGCTTATTAATTTACTTATTAATTTATTTCAGTTACAGAATACTGATAGATTGCTTAGTAAGATTTCAAACAGATAATCACCTGTCTATTGTGGGTATGAGGGAAGGTGGAGGACCGCCAGGTGGTGGTGGAAAACCTGTAACAATAGATTAGGTAAGGAGGGGAGAAAGTAAAAATCTATCACCCATAAACACATAAAAGAATTAGGCTAAGCATACAATGGCAAACAAATCCCAGAGAGAACAATGAAAAATTGTTTCCATGCAAATGGATTTTTATCCATTTGTAAGACTAAGAATTACTTTCCAGCTTGACAAAGGAAAAACATTAAAATAGTTCTTAAAAATATGGTGATACAAAAGCATGGGCAGATTCTAAAAATACTTAATAAACAACAATCAAAACTATTTACTGCATAGCTGAGAAAAAAAGATTTTAGAGAAAAGAAGGAAATATATATCTAGAAAATTGGCTGATTAGGTCCACTAGTCAACGGCATTTTCATACAATTTCTCCTCTGCCCAGCATCAAAATAATTAAGCCTATATATACACATATAGTTTAGTATACATAACCCTTTATCTGTATAATTGAAAGGAAGTTGGCAAGTTGAACATTAGTTAAGTTTTCATCTCTTAAATGTGGAAAAAAAATCTAAGCAAATTTACCTGGTGGTGGCACTGTTATTGGTATACCTAAAAAGACAACAAATATCAGTTACAGGAATAGTTTATTATCTGTAGATCTAAAACCACTTTGAGCTTTCACTACATACATGATTAAGGAGAATGACAACATATTTTCTGTGTCCTCAGGTCAAGATGTCACATTAATACCGATTGTTAAAATTTTATACAATCCTTGTGAAATCTAGCTTTTGAGATTTAAACTCCTATCCTTTAAGATCTTATCACTTTAGAGGCAAGAATAGTGACGAATGACTCTGGGTCTCAAGGTTAGAATTAAATTCATAATCCTAAAATTCTTAGTATACAGAAGGAAAGCAACATCCCATAGACTATATATGCTTTATTTTACATTCCATGGCTGGATGAAAGGAAATGCAACTGGCCTCTGACCTTCAATAGCTTGGCTCAGGAAACAGTAGGTCTGCATGAACAAAGTATTCAGGCAGCAGTAAGCAATACAGATGTCTGAGTCAATGCTATGACACTGCAGTTCATCATTCAGTTGCTACGTGGAGGGAGAAAGATTGTTTTGTTCTCTATTTTCTTGTAACTATCTGAGAAAGGACCATCCTTTAACAGAAATATGTGCAAGAATTACTCTAACCCGATTTTCAGATTTAGCTAAGCTGTTATGAATCTAATTAAAAGCTGAGAAAATTGTTCACAACTAAATCAGCTGACCTAACAAAATGTACTGCCTCCACATATAAATCTTACTGATTATGAAAGGAATCATAATTTGTATACTTGAAAGGTTGTTATCTTCCCATGATTTGCAAAGAACTAGCTTTACCTGAACTGAACACATAACACTGCTACATAATAAACTGGGCTAAAACAATACTGGCAGAAAATAGACTACTTCACCAGACCTAAAGGACTTTCAGTTATCAACAATTCTACTTCCATTAAAAAGTATGTATGTTTAATCTGACAGCTCATGGCAAAACTTTGGGGAGGGAGAGAACAGCAAACTCTGGCAAGTGCTTTCATCAGACATAACTGCATAAACATTCACACAGAACAGTACTGGCCACCACATGACAAAATTTACATAGATATCTCATTAGTTCAACATTAAAATTAAAAGACTATTGTATGGCAGCAACATTTTACTGAATCTACATATTTATAATGTCTAGAAATGCCAACTGCTCCCAGGCTGCCTTGATAGAAGGACAGAATGAAGGAACATGCAAGCAGAGGAACAGTGATCAATATCAAAGTTCACTAGTCATTGGCAATTTCGCTGACATAAATTTCTAACAGCATTAATCCTATAGGATTAAACACACAGTGAAATACAATTGAGGTTTCTGTCCAATCTGGAATATTGAAAATCTGATCTCTTAGCCAAAATGTAAATCAGGAGACAGTGAACTCCAACAGCCAAATTTCTAAACTCCATGAACCATTTTTTCCTCACCAGCACACAAGGTTTCCAATGTGCATTACAGTTATTAAGAACACCGGGTATCACATCATAACATTTTTGACAGTGTAACATGTAAAAGATCAAACACTCCTCATGAAAATTCCTGAAAGAAAATCAAAATTAAGAACTTAAACTGTTGCACAGCCAAAGCATTTACCATTAATCATTTTTGGTTAATTGCTCTAATTAATAAATCCTTCATGAGCCTAAAACATAGAAAAATACATATAATATATGAACATTAAGCACGTATATATTCTATAACACAACAATGTTAAGAACATAAGCTGGAAAAATACCAGAAGTTCTCTCAAACTGATTTATTAGCTCCACCTTACACTAAAAAAGATTTCAATTGCTGCACTAAAACCAGTATATTGTTAGTAGTGCACATGGCACTCAGCACTATCCAGAGAACTGCCTGGAAATCCATCAGCTAACTCCTCTTTACAAAAAGGACAAATTTTGCACTAAACAATTAATACATTCCTCACTTAGAAGAATGTTATCTTGTGCAAAATTGAAAGTAAAAATATCACCACAAGACTAAAAGACATATGAAAATTGTCGCTTAACCATTCAAACGAAATTAAGACAGTCTGAATACAACTAATATCCAGAAACCAAATGTCCAAATAATTTTAACAAATTGGTTAATGTAGGGTATGACACAAAAAACCACATAAGCATTTTTTCCCACAAAAACCTTTACGAACTTTTAAAGAGTCATGATTAATGCTTATATAATTTTAAAACAGAAGCTAATTTACTTGAGGTTTTCACAAAAGAAGAAAGATTCTATGTGCCAAACTGACAAAAGATCTAAAAATATGTAAACAAATGATTTTCCTCACCCTCCTCACAAATACACAAATATGACACAAAACAAGACAAAAAAATCATAAGCTTCAGTTAATGGAAAATAAATAATTCCTTAACTCTTCACTCCTTTGCCCTTTAAGTATAGGAAAATACACTTGCAGTGTCACCAGCAAATTACTACTTCTGAGAAAAGATATTGAAATATTTTATTCCTTCTTGCAATGAAGAGACTACATTGTATCAGTGCAAGAATGTGGCTTAGTATAGACCTTGTCATGTCCCTACAACACTGTTGCACTGCCATAAAGATATATCCAGCCTAAACTTAAATACTTGTGAATGAAAAGGAACCCAAATGTCATTAGTGCACCATTTTACCTAACACACTCAAAATTGCCTTCAGAACATTGTATACCATCCTACTAGCTCAGGGCTGGTAAGTATTGACAGAAAATCAAGTATGTTTTACTAAAAGAAAGCAATGCCACACGTGCTCTGCTTGCAGAGTAAGGAATCAAACATGAACACAGCCAGAGTTTAACAACATACAGTGAATTAGCTGAACAGCCTTCAGAAATGTAATATAACTCAACTTCATTCTCTTGCAACAGGCTAAATTAGGACAAATTCTCTGTATCAAAAGATAAAAAGTATACAGTTAGGATGCTGAGGCTGAGCAGTCACTAACCAAACCCTGGTACACATTGCAAAGTTATGCAACAGAAGTTCAGTATTTCAAAAAAATTTCTTTTTTCTTAAATCACAAATACATGTCACATTTTTAACTACAGACCTAAACCAAAGCACATAAACCAACCTTTAGAACGTGGGTAACAAGCATACATGTTTTGCTTTAGATGAAAATAACACCAACATAGCAACAAACCTAGCAAACAGAAACTAGCACATGTTTTGCCACAGCCATCTCCTAGGACTATTTGAGAATTTTCTACATTTGGTACTTTGAATTGTTCCAGTACTTGTTCCTCAAAAAAGATTTGAATCACAAGAGTGAATGAATACAGAACAAGAGACCTAACTTCAAAGCAAGATCCTTTTTCAAAGGCGCTTTTGGAGGATGTTTTATATTTGAAATACTTAAATTTTCTGGCAAGTAGTCCCAGTTTAATATTGGGTAAGTGTAGTTTTTTTACTCCTCCTCCAGTGAACCTAGGAGGGATGGCAGAACTATTTTTGGAACAGCTTTGATGATAAAGAGCTGGCAACAGCACAATTAAAACACAGGCCCGAGGAAACTAAATCCACAGCTCTTAATCGTTATTTTCGAATCTACTCGAAGCACGGAAGGATGTTCCAGAAGACCTTCTGAACAAGCCTGTGTCATAAACCTGCCTGTAAACCATGAGACTAAAGCCAAACCTGCCAGCTTGATCTGCAACACATGTGGATTTCCTTCACCTTTAAAAACTCAACAGGTGAGGGGTTTCATAAGAACAGTCCAGTACCCATATGTGACATCCCTGCACCAAGTGTGTCTGGGATGTCTGTGGTTCTCATGTTTTTATTAATATACAACTTAGAACACCTTTTCTGAGCCCAACTAAAATTACAATATTTACTTTCTAAAATGTTGCAATACATTACATATATTGTTTTATCAGAAAGGATTAAATGAAGCTTAAAACCGCAGCAAGCATTATTGTCACATCCATCCCCTTTCTGTCCTATCCCCTCCCCAATAAGGAAACATCACAAAATCACTACTAAAATCTCACTTCAAAGAATCTATGTTTTATATTAATGTTAAAAACAAAGGAAAAGGGCAGAGAATAATTTCATTTTTAAATCTCTTTTCCTCAGTTTTCTAGGTGCCATGACTTTTGAGTATGACCATCACTGAGGAAAGCCAGAGCTTGCCAGGCAGAAAGCTAAGTTTTAAAATTAGGAGGGGCAATTGAAGAAGCAACTTCTTCTATGAGGATTTAAACCCTATAAAAGTTCATACTAGTTGCACTCAATGTTAATTCTTTGCTTCTACACAAGAATATTAACAGAGAAACTTTTAAAAGGTTCCCTCTGCAAGCAGAATAGCAAAGAAACTGCTCAGCATGATTTTCAGAACAAGTCAAGCAAAAGAATTCAAGGAACAGGAGAAAATAAGGAAAGAGGCTCCACCTTAAATCAGTCTCTTCTGTAGACAAACGCTACCAAATCAAATATACCACGAAGATTCTCCATCTATTGTAATTTCTCACTGACCATTCTTCTTAGTTTCTTTCCAAATCCTTTTGAACTTAATCTCTTAAAATGACAAGTACAGGTCACTGTACCACTTGTGCAAATGCTCATAACACTTTGCCCGTAAATTTCCACATATGTCAAATTTCAATAGATGTTCTGTAAATATCAGTAAATTTCAAAACAGTTTAATAATGGGATGAGTTGTCAAAGAGCTTTGATTCCTCTAAGATTCACAGACAGAACACTGGAAAAAACATCAGGGAGTAATAAGACTTCTAACTGAACGAAAGGATACAGAGCAAATGCAATACTTATCAGACTTCTGGGAATTCACACATGCTGTGAGAGAAAAGGGGTATTAGAACTTCTCTTGCTGCCTTGACCTTAGACATCAGAGAATCCAACTTGTGACACAAATTCATGGTATGCCATGCTTTTAGTTCAAAAGTTTGTAAAATGATGTGTTAACATGTACCTCTCAATTGCATTAACAGTTACTGAATTACAGAAATCAGCTTCTCATTTCAAACATTTTCAAGAACAGAAGAGCCAGCAGTTAGTCCTTAAGTAATTATTTACTACTTGGGATTATGCTTACTGAGTAAGTAAAAATAAAAGTTTCTGGGTTTGCTTTACAGATACATTTGAGAAAAGAGCAGAACATGAAACACTGAAATTCTGCACAATGCACCGCAAGAATTTGATATTCACAAATCTTTCATGCACATTCTGTGTAGTGCAGGATATTTACCTGGTGGGGGAATCAGAGGTGGAGCAGTACTGACAGTTGGAGGGGGTGGGAGGAAAGGAGGTGGTGGAAGGTGAGTAGGTGGAGCTCCTGGAGGGAAAAATGGAGGTGGCTTGGTAAAACTGTCTACTTCAGGATTAGAGCGTTCTGAAAGAACCTGTAAAATATCAAACTCTAGTTACAATTGCTATGTGAAAAGGGTAGAAGACAGGTTTCCTCTCTTTCAGTTACTATAATAGGAAAGTATCACTTCACACCTGAAGACCCATATTCAGATGGTGTAAATTCTACCCACACACCTATGTTCTTGTCCCATATTTGCCAAGTACCTTCAAAGGTCTAAGAGTACTTTAAATTTGTATAATGGAAAATATTTTAAAATCTTTATGAAAAACATGAAAACAACCCAAGACTATAAATTACTTAAATACTCTGAGATCAGACAAAAAAACACAGAGCAGTGTTTTCAATATCAGCACTACAATGAATTACAATTTTTACTGTTGAACCTCAACCTGAGTTGGCATGGAAATGCAACTAGAGTACCAAGCAACCCAGATCCTTCTCTCTGATTCTTCAGGAAAGAAGTGTATTTCATCTGTATAGATTCAGCTGTTTTCTCATGATAGTAAAAGTCTAGACTAAAACCATAAAGAAGAATCTTGCAATTTATGGTAAAGTACTACAATATAATTAAAAACAAGCTACTACCAACTCCTTCACACTTGTTTTTAAAAGACTGCATTTCTCAAACTGCAGACAGGGGGGCTTTCACTTCCAGCATTAGTGTCTGGCAGGAATAGGGGGACAAATGGGCAGTTTAAATATTTATCTTTTCACTCCATAAACAAAACACAATCCCATGAAGACATAGCAGAGCCAGTGCTGTCTCCCAGATTGTAAGTCTGCAACCTCACTCATTTATTTTCAGCAAGAGCTGTACCAAAACATTTCTCTCTTGAAATCTATCAAGTATTTCATCTTAATATATTTCAATAACTACCAAAACTTTATTCCTGGACTTAAAGCTACGTATGTATTACTTATTCATATAAACTGATGCTTTAGTCAGAAGCTATGGGGAAAGCAAAAATATCTTTCAGTCAAAAACAGAATGCAAAACTGCAGTGTAAAACCTGTATGTTGCTGTTTTCATTAGCACGCCGTCGTCCTTCCACCCTACTGATAGTGATGGTCTGTCCAATCACATCTATTGTGCCAGATATCCGCCTGCAACACAGCACAAACCAGGATCAATGAGCAAAACGGGAAAACCAGAAAAAAATGAAAAGGAAAGCCTTATGGACTTCTCTCATTCTCAAATGGCAAAAGTTCCTTCTGTAGAAAACATAAAAGACTGTTTCTGAAGAACATTAAAGATGATCCATTTGCTGAACTATGCAAGAGTATAAAACTAAACAATCTAGCAAAAAAGAATTCTTTGATAAGCAAAGACGAAAGCTGACTCTACAGCAGTCTCCTTCCCCCCGCAAAAGATAGTACTTCTGATCTTCTGTTACAAAAGAAACCCGAAACAAACAAAAGGATCACAAAACTTCAGTAAGAAAAGAATATATTAAGTAGAACTTCCACAGAAAGCTAATATAAAATAGCTATAAACCATTTATAACTAAACAAAATTAATTAGAAGTAATTTCTAAATTGCATGAAACCACAATGGAGTATTCCACAGAAGATCAAACAAAGGTAAGACAGAAGAAAAAACATTAGAATTTTTTTAGAAAATGTTAGAAAATGAGGTACAATTCTACAGTGCTAATGGTTAAGAGAAACAAAGGCACAAAATCTGTGTCTCATCTATAAGGGAAACCACAGTAGATAAAACTGATAATATTTACCAAGAGCATGATATATAACAGTAAAAGACTGGGAAAAAACCTTCCTAAAAGGTCCACAGAAACAAATCCATAGAAATAAAATATATTTCTAGTTTCAGAAGACAAGTTCTTGTCTTTTTTGCATCTGGTGTACTACTAATCACACAAACACAAATATTAGGGACAACAAGTGTAAATTGGAATTACAGGCTCAGAGTTCTGCCAGACTAATAACTTGGACTCCAATTGCTCAGATACCTAGATTCCAGTTCAACTGAAAAAGGCACAGCACACTAGAGCATGAAGGAACAGTTAGATCTCCCAGAGATAATCTGAAGTTCCTTAGCAGACTGCATACTGAGGATTATCCAAATGCCTGTCCTCTGAGCTTTGCAGCATCTGGGTTTAGAGCTTCTTCTGGATATTAAAGCAAGCTTATAAAGCACAACAGTTTAGACTTAAAAAATACCCAAACAAAATCAGTGCAACGGTACAAGAGTCTGACAACATACCTGCAATATAATATAGAGCAATATATACTATACAACAATAACAGACATTTAAGGAATTCTCTGGTCTTCTAATACCCCATCCTAGAAGTTAGATTGTTCCAATATTCAACACCTGCTTTTCTAAGCTTCCCCAGTGGTCTTGTGTGGCATTCCAGCACTGTTACACTGGATTATTACTTTGCTTTAAGTAACTAAATTGAGAACATAAGTATTATAAAACAGTTGCTAAATCAACTTTTCTCACCATCTCAGTCTTCACTGACAGTGCATTTGTTTTTAGAGTTCTAAGACACTTGTTCTCCTCCATCACTGGCATCGTTTCTTATTTACCTAAACCATATCTTAGAAAACTCATTTTACCTAGCTTTAATCCTTGTGTATAACAGATACCACTCTTCTACAGCAAAAAGTCCCTGCCTGGCTCACTCCACTAACTTATTGGGTTTCCACCTGGGAGTGATGTACACAGCAGAATTAAGACTCTTCCTCTCTTGTACTGTTTGCACACTGCCAGCAACTCCTAGAATCAGCACTGAAAGCACACACTGTGACACCAATGCAGGAGTACTGGGCATTAAAGAAATATATGCCTCCACCATATTACGATAATATTCATTCTGGCATGGGAAGCAGTCCAAACACACCACAGCAATATCAAATGCAGCAAACCCAGACTACCACTTAGTTGGTTCCTAGACATCAATTTTACTGAAATAAACAGTTTCCCTTAATTTTTTTTTTTTTGATTCTGAAGAGTATACCTGTGCTCACTCAATCTCACTGAGATTATACTTTATATTTATTATTTAAATAATGCTGTATAGTGTAATGTCCATTGTTCTTCCCAACAATTGCCAAGAGATTATTTTTCATAAGGATGGATGAGTTTGAGATTCGCCATCATACCTTGAAGTTGACAAATTTTCTATTTCCAAGATTGCAATAACAATTTCATTGAGAATTCCACTAAAAGAGCTTGAAACTGATCAAGAGAAAGCATAGACTCAGTTGCAAATGAAGCAGCAGATGACACCTTGAATCACATGTGAAGTCACACACACACACACACATTAAGTCACAGCAAGCTGGCACAAGGAGAAATTTTCAAGACTCCCTAGACATTATCTAGACTTGTAATAAGTAGCAGGCAATACTCAGTTTCTGTCTCAGTGCTGTAAGCAAAGAAAAGGAAGGGTTTGGTTTGTCCCTTATGCGATTGAAGCACCTGGGATACAGATGCATTGCCAATGGATCTCTGAAACATAAAAAGGCAATCCACATGTGTGGGATGCACATGAACCCATGGCAGAGTTCATACAAAGTGTAGCTTGAAAGGAACATTCCAGCAACTCTGAGTTATCTCACTCTAATTAGAGAATGGTTATTTATGAGCTATTTGCACTAAGAATACCACTTCCATGGTAATTTAGAAAGATAACTCAATCTCATTTGGCTAGCTGAGCTTAGATTCTACAGAGCAAAGAGGGGAAAAAAGAAGAAGGAAAAAAGAAGGCAAACCCAGTTATTTTCCAAGTTCATAGCTTCAAAAATCCTTACCCTTACCACAGATAAAATAAATAAGCTGCTTTTTGGAACACACCCATACAACTCTTCAGAATCAGACTAACTATGGGATGTCATATTTGTTTTGTTAGATTTATAATATACTCTAATATGTATGGAGTTATAATATGCTTCAGTATTTCTTCTCTTCTTTCTTGGTTTGCTTATGCATTTTATGTTTTATTTTCCTCATCTTGAGGACAGCCTCAACTTTGCTGAGCTCACCACTAACTGGTATGAATAAGAACCAGTTTTACTAAAGAAACCATTTGTATAAAAACTCTTTTTTTTTTTTCAAAATAACATCTGAGTTTCCAGCACTTAGTCTTGCAAGGCTGAAACTGGTATTTTTTCATAGAAATGAAAGATCAGAAATCCATTTTCTATAAAGAATCTGTTTACAGAAAGCCCATTGCACAGATGAAGCTGATAAATAGCCCACTGCACTAATGGGCTAATTTCTCTGAAAGCAAAACCCATGTAAATGTAATGTATACTTTAGTAACTGTAGAAGCATAAATGGAGGTTAAAAACCAAAAAACATCTGACAGAAAAACATCTGTGATGGAGAGCTGTAATAGGTATTACTTGAATGACAAAATACAAGCTTTTGCAGCCAGCTAAAAAATTAAACCTCTGCTTATATCTCTATTACTAAAGAAAAACTATCTCATAGTCCTTGAAAAATGACACAAGGAAAAGCACCGGTCTGAAAACAAGATACTTCTATGAAGTAGTTGGTTAGGACACATTTGAAATATGACAGTCCCCTTCATAGTCTAGAAAACATCATAGTCAAATGAGTTTCCTTCAGGTTTTTACCCTAATTATGACTATTCACACAATAGTAAAATAGTAAATAGTAAAAGTGTAAAAACCCTTTAACTCCCTCTGGAGAACAAAGATTTTATTCTATACCATACTGTTTCTACATGATGTCCATTTAGTGAACTATCTGACTCCTCCCTCAGGGTTATGCAACACTTTATGCTACTCAAGAGGCCTAAGTAGCACAGAATCAAGGCAAGAAAATCAGGTGCCATTTCTAAACAACTAATATCTCAGCTATGATTAAGACAGACACTGTTCAAGCAAAATTTCCCAGGGATACACTGCATGAACAAGCACTTGAATTACACATTTAGGATGCAATTCTAGTGAATTGGCAACATTTATTTGCTGGTGAGCAATAATACTCTTCCTATTCCAACAACTACAACTTCCATAGTGGTAACAAGCAATATCATTGCTAGACCTCAGAGGTTTTTTTTTTTGGTTTTTTTTGGTTTTTTTTCCAAGACAATTTGCAATATCATGCAAACATATACTGGACTCAAATCAAAAAGATAAAAACATAGGAACAAAATTACTTTAATGTTTGTTTACAAATAAATGAAAAAAAGTAAACACCACTATCTGTCCCCAGACTGGCAACTGAAAAGCTAAATGTAACGCAATGTCCATGTGTAAAATCATCCATGAAGCAATATTCAGCTCTCACTAGTAAGTGAAAAACTAAAATGTTAAATGAGCATCATGCCCTGAATGGTTTTTCCCCTTTACCTTAATTCCTATGATTGGTCCCTCCTATATTGTTCCTACCAATTTCTGATGCCTGAAGTAGCTTTTCTGGAGGCAGTATTTGTCTGTGACTGAGAAGAGCTGCTGCTTCCTCTGGTGACATAAATTGCCTAGGTCTTTCTGTTTTCTTACCAATCCTCACACAGGTGCTGCTATACCAAATTGTATCAGTCTTCTCTCCCTTCCACAAAATGTATCAACTACTGCTAGAAGTTCAAAGTTTTACTGCTACAGGGGAAACGCTTCCAGCAATTTCTCAACAAGGCTATTGCAAATGAATGCCATATGGCATAAAGGCAATTATTTTTAATTACTGAAGAGCTACATTGCTGAAAATTTTCTGCCTACCTAAAATAAACTCTCTAACTAAAGAAAGAAATTAGTTCAACGCCATAACTGCCTGTTTATACAGAAGTTAGTAATACAGGCACTTATAAACAGAAAATAGTAGATGCATCATGGAAAAGTCATTAAAGTAGAAGTATACATAATCCACACAGCTAATATATGTTCTCTCATGGAGCTGTTCTCAGACTTCTGAGCATACAGTTTTCTTTCAAAATCTTTTCTGACCACTTGGTAGAAATACCTTTTTTTACAGAAGAATCTATTTTAAACAAGTGTATCCATGGCAGGTATTAAATAAGGGAAGATGTCAGTTTTGTTGTTGTAACAACTTAAAATTACAGTATTTACACTAAATAGATACAAAACAATCTATTCTACCCACTGGAATGCACAAGTGATATAATTGTCAAAGTGATACGTCACAAAGTGATACGTCAGAATTTATGTCACAAAGTGACACAGTCATCACAACTGCAAATTTCACACAACCACAGAATTTACACAATGCATTTTTTCTACAACTTTAAACTTGACTACATTTTAATATCCTGGTTGTTAATTAGTTCCAAAAGCAGTTTAGAATTTTCTGTCTATCATTGAGATGAACAAAGAATTGAAATCCTGTAACAAAACCTATGCTAGATATAGATTTGGAATCCTTACCCTGTGAACAATACATTCGTTTGAGAACTCTGTTACAAGAACATCATACATTCAAAGCAATTCAGACAAGAAAATTTTAAAAATAGCTACAGGGTTGGCACAAAGTTTGGAAGACTCTTCTTGTTTCTTTGACAAAGAAAAACAGAACTAAAATCTACTAAACACGGAGCAGCACAACCTCACAGCTCAGAGAACATTTTAGACTAGCAAGAATATTGTAGAAGTGAAAGAAAAGAGTAGGCAAGGGTATGATTGCTTCCCCTCCCGGCAAAAGAAAAATACTGAAATATTACAGGGTGTTGAACTCACTCTTATATGATGGAATAATTGAACACAAGTGCCTCCAAACTATGGATGCAGCACTAAAGATGGGTCATAGCTCCTAATCGTTAATGGCTGACAGTCAAAGTGTACAATATACAACCTGGTCTACCTTTCTTACCATTGTTTGTAATATTGTAATATGATGGTAATATAAGGGCTTTTAATTTGCACAGGAAGGATTCATTTAATCTCTCTAAACAGGATTGCTAAATAACTAAAATAAAGCAGAAGCATGGATTCATCCTAAGCCAAGTGCCAGACATCAAACAGCAGTGGCTTAGATACAAAAGGCAGAACTTATTAAAGCCTAGGGCTGGGAGAAGGACCCCAGTAAGGAAAAAATTTCTCTCATTTCAAAGAAAGTATAATAAAATATTCAAATATGAAGAAACTAAAGCTGCCTTGCAGGAAAGAGACTAGGTTCTAGAAATTCTTCCACTTGTTAAAGTCATAGCTGGTGGATTCCATCTTGTTTAACTGAAAAAATGAGTTAGCTAATACTCATAAGGACCCTAACTAGAAATTTTATGATGGCAAATTTAATTATACACAGAAGTCAGTGTATCTTTGTAACTGTCTTATTACTTGGTCCTGCTGGTTTTTCTCCCCTTTTCTTCTACTTTTTCCCAAATAGCCAAGAAGGTAGCATGGCACTGATGCGTGATTATGCTAACTGTGATTATGATATCTCTACCTCTCTTTTCTACCTGTTACAGAAACATATTTTCCCTTTTTTCTACAAAAATCATAAACTTCAAAGTCATAGAGCTAAGAGTAGAAAGAGCTTTTTGGTCATGAATTACAGCTAACTGACCTGTTTGTTGGAATTCCTGATTTGAATAAGGCAGGAGGAGAGGTGAAATCAGGTTTGGTCGACTGCACAGCCAACTCTTTCTCCAAATTTCCAGTTCTGCCCTGCTGTACCTTCAAAATAATGTTTCACCATTAGTTTACCCTTGCAAGTGTATAGTACCTCCAAAATTCAACATAACACATAGACAACACAAAAAGAAAGTCCAACTTTATTAAGAATTTCAAAAACTGTCACCTCTGCAAAGCTAGCAAAATGATGTACTTTGTATTGATGTATTACTTAAGAACTGTGTTTATATAAGGATCAATATGCCAGAGAATTAATTGTTACAGAAGATCAGACAGTTTAAATACTTATTTTCCAAGCATTTCATTGGTATGTGAACAGATCAAACTGATTTTCTTGAAGAATTTCCTGTATGAACAGAACTACATCTTAATTTTTAAAAGAAGAAAACTTATTAAGAAAAAAATCTTCATAATCTTAACGGAGATATCTAACAAGAATGCTATCCACTACCAACAAACCATGAGACAAGAAACTTGAATGGACTGTCCATCTGCCTCACTGATCGTGAGATCCAGTAAGCACTTAATATCTGAGTCATATCAGGAAGTTATCTCATACTCTGGGTAATGCAAACTGTAAAAGACTTCTCATTAGTTCAGACTGAATACTCCAGAAACACCCTGATGTTGCTGAAGTACTGCAAAATTACAGACATTTCTTTTATTAAAGCTATGCAAAACCTTTGGGGCAGGTACATCAAGTATTGTTTTACTTCAGCAGCAGCTACATGTGAAAGAAAAACCTGCATGGGTTAGAATTAAATACAAATATGTAGTAATTCAGTTTTAAAATCACTCCCATTTTACCAGCTACACCACTATGTAGCTAGTTCACTCATGTTACTCACAGCTTGTAGGCAAGCGAGCTACTGTGTTTCTGCAGAACCTCACTGCTGAACATGGGCGTATCTTTCCCAAACCCACAAAAAGGCACATAAATAGTTAAAATTCATTAAAATTTGAATGAATGTTTCCTATCCAGAAATATGAGGGGAAAAAGGTCTAAGTATTTATCTGAAAAAGACTTCTACAAACTAATGAGCAATTAGAAAATGTAGGAGACATTCTTGCCAGTTATAGTGTAATGTAAATATAATGTAAAGTATACGAGACTGTTTCAGAAGAGAAGGAAAAAAGTTAATGAAATTAATAATTGCATGTCAACTTTTAAAATATGACAAACTCTTACAACACAATTATCACCTGTACTGTTTCATGACCACAGTCAGTACTGAGCAAGAAGTAGGGGAAGTTTTGGGTTGGACTACTTATCCTTTTTCCTTCAAAACATTTCAGAGAAGTTTGAACAGTCAGTTGCAAATTTTAACTCCTACTGTCCACTATTTCTACTGTCCCACAGCACCATTATAATGATGACAGAGCCCCAGAAACCGTCTGATCTATTCTTGCTAGAATAAGATCAAAATAACTGAATATCCTCAAGTAGCATATAAGAGAAAACAAAAACACCCATCTGCAATGGACAGTTCTGTATCTGCAATTGACAATACACAGAAGAAAGAAACTGTTCCAAGTCACTTCAAAGACAGTTGAAGAACAAAAATGACTACATATTAAGAATAGGTAAAATAAAAAACCTTTGTGTTATAATTTTAAGTTTAGTATCAAACGAGTAAATGAGAAACTGAGAAGATAAACAAAAAGGTCAGTCCTTAAGATAAATGCTGTCATGTAGATCTTTCTATTCTCTGAAAACCACCATTTCCGAATGGAAAAATCATTATACAGAACTTGATTTATTGTCAGCTAACCCCAGAAGGTTAACACAAAAATGTGGAAGAATGATTTTCATATCACAGAGTTGTCAAGGATAACTGTTAAAAAATATTGTATTAAGAGCTACAATGCCACAGGAAAAACAAACATGCCATAATCTACAAAAGCTCCCCCACCACATCTGCACAAATTCTTTAATCTGCACAAACGAATGCACTACAACTACAAATAAACCATCACATCAAGAAAAATTAATTTCACTGGGAAATTTGTTAGTTCACAAGGCCACTAACTCACATGCTTGCAGAGGAGTGATGAACAAAGCAACACTTTTTAATCCATGTTTTGTGACATATAAAGGAGGTCACTGATGTAAAATGAGAGTATGAAATAACAGCTGTGTCCATATCAGTTCTTCTATCAGTCTGTGCTGGCATGGGAAGCAAAACTCAAGAAAAATGAAAGCAACCAACAAAATTTTACTAAAATTCACCTTAAAAAGATGGTATCTGCCATCGAGAATCTCTGCACTTGGTCTTACTTCCATAGCTTTGTCTTCAGCCTAAGTTAAATAACACATTGCCCATTAAGATACCACACAATTCTTAAATGATGGGCCACAGTCTCAGTAAAGGTACAGATGCAATCTAGCTGTAGCTGTCTGTCACACTATCCACACAATTGCCAGTGAAGCAACACAGTAACACTCGAGGTTCAGGGAAGGGAGTCAGGTGCAAACTCTAACAAATGTACTGAACTGGGCAGAACAAGCTTACAACACACAAGCAGCTTTACAGGGTAAAAAAACATGTACAATACAAAAAAAGCACTATTTACCGTGATTTTATTTGTGGTTGAGGTAACTGGCAAAATTTCAAGACCCATTCGTATTCTCTTTTGTTTTTCACAGTAAGCTTTCCAGGTATCTTCATTGAAGCCATAGTTAAAATAATCGGAGAGATCAGCCCCTTTAAGTAGAGAAGCATAGGTTTTTTAGGACATTGCAAAGTTCATCTTTCCTCCACTGAATATTTATACACCTCTAGAGCATCCAAACTGATTAGGTATTGATCTAAAAAAGTACAACTGAAATGTACAATTCAGCAATAGACACAGAATATTCATAGCTAAGATTGTAAAACCATTAAAATCTAGTGAGAAACAGTAACCTGCCTATCATCATGAAGTGAGTACCAAGGTTGGAGAATATCATGGGATATTATAATCCCCCATATCTTTACAAGAAGATAAATACAAGATCCATAGATTTGCTTTATGTTCAGTGAAGAACCACTCCCTTTTGTTTTCCTTGTTCTGTATTTGACTTCTCACTTTGTTTTGGCTCCTAGTTTCTCAACTGCACAGAATATATTTAATATAGCTAACATTTCAAACACCAGATAATCATCAAAGGCTTCTTTTATTTCCATTTTGTAGACACTATTTGCATTACCAAAGCAACATGCAAACACTAGAAAAAACCTATATGCTGTACTGGTACTAAAACCTGAATCAAGACTGGTATAATTAGAAAAGTCTGGACAAATCACTTGAGCCAACGAGACAATAGAAAGGAGACTCATGGAAAGTCCATGTGGCAAGTCCAAGTTTCTTATTCAAAGCTCATGGATGCCTATGCATGAACACAACCTAGGACAGGCAGCCATATTTCACCATTCTTCATGCTAAAACCTGCCAGAACTATTTTCCATTTTGCTTTATCTTGTGATCCATAGCACAGAAACACAGATTTCCAAGGAGAGTTCGGGACACACGTGTATTTAAAAAATGGCCTCTTTCTCCTGACACGTGATGGGGTGTATAGTAAGAAACAGGGCACACCCAAGCACTCTCTGGGGCACAGCAGGAAGGCAACAAGTAACATAGTTGCTTTTTCCAAATGATGCTGTACAGTACCTTCCAGGGATGGGTAAAATGACATCTGCACGCAGTCAACAGGAATCACTTTTAAAATAACCTACTGAACATCTACGTATCAGTTAACATAAACCAGGCATTACCTGGCTTTCTCCAAGGCTTATCTTCAAAAGAATCTAAATCTACTTCCAGAAGTGGCACACCATTAATACTCCCTGGTGCATCTAGATCCAGTCCTTTAACTTTTGCACCTGTGAAGAAAAGTTAAAGGTTAGAGCCTTCTGTCTCTATCAAATGGAATTTTATCAGTAGCATTACACTTAGAATAGAAAATAAATTAAAAACCAGACAAATTAATAATTTTAAAAGTAACAACTATTTCCTTAATCCAAAACAATCCATTTTTTTTACTTTATACTAATATTACAGTGTAAATTTTCTTACCAGAGGATCCATAAGCTCGTCCTCCTGCCTTAATATTGAGATTCACAGGTGCTGCTCCATAACTTCAAGAAATTAACAAAAAATGAATTAGACAAAGAAAACTTTTAAACCAGAAGAAATCACAAAGTAAGACATAGCTAGATACAGAAACATATTGGACCCAGGCTCAATCGCCATCCTGAATCTCTAGCTTTCCAAGCTGGTAACTGTAAAAGTAAAGAGATCAGCCTAGGAGGAAGAGAGAGTACCTTTCTATGCTCAGTAGCAACTTCTCCAACTAATAAACAGTAGTGAAGCAAGTCCCAGTCACTCTTCCTGAGTTGAAAGGATAAAGACCTTGATAGAAACAAGAATGGACAGAACCAAAAGAACAGAGAGAAAGGAAAAATGCAGTTCATTTAGGGATACAGATGACAGTCTGGGGATTAGAATAAAAACAAAATAAATTTAAAAAAAAGAAAGGGTTTAGATGGATCATTTTCTCTTTTCATAATCATTCCATTTAATCTGTACAGAAGTGGAAAACACAAGAATTTCTCTAAAGTGACTGAAGTGCTGTTTCAACGTACTTCTAGCAATCATCCATTCTTGTGAGCAGCAGAAAAGTACGTAATTTTTCACTTTCTAAAATACTTGAGAGCTTTCTTCATAAAAATGCACTTGGAAACCTAAATACTGAATCGATTTAACTACCTTAGGAATTACAGTATTGTTCATTTGTGACATTAAGATCTAGCTCTCCCTACCATTTGCGTGTAATGTAACTTATCCTCACAGGTGACCCATACAGACCATGAGATTAGCATATAATTAGAAGAGGTATAGTTTACAGTATCCACTTCCATGCTGTTCTAGTTTTCTTTCAAGTGCTACAACAGCATAAAAGGACACAAAACATTTAACCTTCTGATCTGCCACGCTGTATTTGTGCATGATTTTGTCAAATAAATCTATAGGGTTTTTTACACCGCATTTGACTGCTATATGAAAATTTGTTTAATCCCATAAAACAGACTTGTTCTACTGCAGTTAAAATGTACAGCAATGCTCAGTTAGTTTTAGATTTCTGTGAACTTTCTGTCCAATTTGCCCAGAAAAGAAGATTTTTCAGAAGACAGGCATTTCTATATAAAACTTTCTACTCTAGATTTAGGATCATCTGCTCATTGTTTCCTGCATACATGGAAAGAGCATCAGCAAATCCACTGAGAATATAAATCTAGTTTTGCTTTAGTAGTACAAAATTTGAAGTGACTGCCTAGACCACAAGAATACTGCAAGTTATTGAAAGCAGAAAAATAAAGAACTGAAAGAACTGGCACTTTTTCTATTACATTGATTTGCACAGTATTTTAGAATATGAAATACTGAAAGTTTAAGAATACTAAGTTTCAAACAGGAGTAAACCACCTGCATTCTAAAGTTAAAAACACAGTGGTATACATGAGTCAGACCTACCTGCAGACCTGTCATAACACAATTAAGAAACAGCACTCTAGTAACTCTGGTTTTAATAAGCATAAAAATATTAGGATTGCCAAGAAAAACAAGCAAACCATGTACCTCAGAAAACTTCCATGCAATGAAAAATATTATCTCATGATTTTGGGTAAAATTAGCACTGTACAAAAGTGTTCAGGGAAAAACAAGTCCTCTTTCAAGACCAGAAGGGATATGGGGCAATAAAAGCAGCAAGACCAGTACAATTGCCTAAACCATGATCTTGAGAAATAATCTCCAGAGACTCACAGCTCCATCCTTAAGTACACTAAAATCTTATTTGAGAACATCAGTAGAGATTGAAACTACACAGGTCTAATTAGAACTGTATTCACTATAAACAGGATGAGGGACAAACACTTCTCATTTTTCTTGCCATTCTATCCTTGGCAACCAAAACGTCACTGTCACAGTAACAACCCCAAAAATGCTATATTACATAGTCATTCCCTAATAAAAAAACAACTCACTCCTTTACAAACTTAATACAATTACTTCTCAAAATCTGAAGGCATTATTTAAACTCATATGAAACTCTTCCTTGTACTCCACTGATTTCACTTCACTTCTTTTCATTTAAAACATTGTTAAAGAGCCGAAAAAACTCTTAACTGACAGTAATTGTGCACACAATCTGACATTTTTGGCATGTATTAAACAGCAAATATATGGCAAACAAAAAGATAAAAATAAAAAATATATAAATATAAAAAAGGCAAATAAATGGCAAGAATTAAAGAAACTGTATTAATAATGAATATAATCTCAAAAGTTTTCCCAGTTAATGTTTTCAAATAACTTACCTAAACTGTGGAGCTCCTGTCTTAATATCCCCTATGGTGACTTGAACATCATCTTCATCATCATCACTATCACTATCACTGTCATCCTCAGCCTCTGCCACCTTCTATAAAAGAAAAAGTCGCTGCTTAGACAAAAAGCAGTCACTTACCTTCACAATGGAAACAAAATCCAGACAAAACTACCCATTCTAGAAATCTTTGAAAGAAGAAAATTCTCTTCTTCCTAGACATTAGAATAGAGTAGCAGTAACAGTAAATTTAGGAGGTTATAAGTATCTGAAACATCTGGATCAAAACAGAGAAGCGTCTTTAATACTAGTTTCAGTTTCTCAAGCATAAGAGTTTCCACTGTCTAATCCTTCTTCCCTCTATCTAGCTCATACACACTGGTTCTATTCTTGTCATTCAGGAAAGAACTAAAAGACTAGCAAAACTAGCTTTTTGCCATCATCAATTATATATTCAGCATAACTCAAGTAAATGTTTTTGTAGCTGATGATGAACATTGGAGAAATCTATTTCCTAACATAAGTAAGTTCCTAACATAAGTAAGCTACATAAAATACTTGAGACATTTCAGCAAACAGACTGAAAAGTAAGATACAAGAACATGCTATATGATACACTGAGCTTTTTAGACTCCAGACTAGCACTAAACATGTCCCTTCTTAGTGGTAATGATGAATTCAGACCATTTTATTTCTAGATCTGGTTCTTTCCTCCCAACAAACATCACTCTCCTTTTTCTATGCAGAATTCAATAACCATCTATAAACCAGTCAGTTCTTCACAGTTAGTCCTTGATCTTACTATCCTGATTAACTTTGTATCATCAGAAAACTTGTGATTTCACAACTTAGCTCTTTTCCAAGTAAATACATTAAACAGCACAGGTTAAGCATAAAATTCCAGAGAATCTTCCTTGGAGGTGACTTTACTGTGAAAACAGAACCTCAACTTCTACCCTGTGTTTTCTATCCATTACAAATCAGCTAACATCAGTTATCCGTGTAGGACTCATTCTGTAAGTGCATAGTTTTTTAAAATCCTCTAGTGAGGAGCTTCCCCAAAAACTTTGTGGAATCCAAGTGAACTTTTCCAACTAAATCACCCTTATTCACATATTGGAATCCTTCAGCAAGAGGCTGAACACATTGAAGCCAAGCTGACTCTGCCCCGGCAGCCTGCAGTTATCCATGCACAGCTGAGTTCTAGCCTTTGTCTACTATGCCATCTATTAAGTTGCCTGGTACATAAAAAAATCAACTAAAATCAACAGCTCCTTAGAAGATAAGATATTGGAGTGCAGTTCATCCTCACTACACAATATTAATATAATCTCATCATGATGAAGAGTCCATTCTTGGGGTAGGGAAGATGGGGCAAGTCTAGATCAGTATGGATATTCTGTAAATGACAGCTGAAGACAATCTTTCAATTCCATATGGCTGGAAAGTGCAAATGCATCATTCACCAGCTAACCCACAGAGATGCCATTAAAAAGGCATCAAACAGGAAAGAAAATTTTGTCTGGACAATGTACTTTTTTAACCAAAACCCACTTCACTTATA
Source organism: Phylloscopus collybita (assembly GCA_027886175.1). Lineage (NCBI taxonomy): Eukaryota > Metazoa > Chordata > Aves > Passeriformes > Phylloscopidae > Phylloscopus > Phylloscopus collybita. The sequence continues at coordinate 25,177,955 of JAJNNQ010000009.1, read as the reverse complement.
ATCAATGATTTCTTAGTTCCCTCCTCACAGAAATATTCACCTGTTCCTATTCAACCAACATGAACAACACTCATTTTTCTAAGCTGCTGCTGAACGTTCACAGACACCATTCACCATGAAGTTCTCAATTTTATGGAGATATTCTAATGATAACATAACAATGCCAGGCTTATATAGATAAAAAAAAAATTAAAAATACGCGAGTACAAGAAAACTGAGCCTATAAGGATTTCCAGAAACATGAACACCTTTGATGCACTTTAAGTAGCTTTTCAGTTTAAACAACTGAAGTAGGTTTTAAAGTTTTAATAACTTTTCCCCAATTTTAAATGTTGTACTGCCTTTCATAAATAAAGTGTTAGAGTTACTGTAAAAAAAGTACTTCACTAAGAGACCAGTCCTTGAAACCTGCACAAATATCTCAATAATGGTTTCTGCATCACCTGAAGTTACCTCTTGGAAGATACAAGCTAAAAAGTCCCACTGAAGTAAAACTACAGTTTTTTCATAGAACTTCTCATACTTAAATTTTTTCTATTCACAGTAACCTGAATCCTCTAACCAACACAGTAACTGTAAATTTAATTTCTTGGTCCTTTCATTCATCAAACTAGCAAGAATGTTATCAGACATACTAAACATTGAAGACTACTACAAAACAAGTGTTATGTGGCCTCTGAAATGCCTGTGTAATTCATATCTTGATTCACACTTTCACATAGTTCTGCAAATGCTGCTTGCCTATCACATTCAAAAAAAAAAAAAAAAAGAAAAATTATCAGAGGCCTTTATTTTCTTATCACTGAGAAAAAAAAGAGACCATCATCCTGAAAAGGATGTCTCTGGAAAAAGAGAGGTGTCTTCAAGCACCATCTTTCTGTCCTCCCCAAAAAAACAGGGAGTACTATTCACTTATTTTCTGTTAGAGTTAAAAAGTGGAGTGTAGCTGGAAATTTGATTTCTTAATCCAGTAATTTCTACAGTTTCTGCATATCACAATCACATTTTAGAAAAAAAATGCACACACTTAGGCATTAATTCATTTAAATATAAGTCCTAGTCAAATTATGAATTCCCAGTAAATCATAGAATCAAAATATATTAAAACAGTATTTCAAAAACACGTTTAAAACTACCGTTTTCACAACGCCATTTTCTGCAGCTTCCTCTTCACTTCCAGGTGGGGGTGGAGCACTTAAACAAAAACAGGAAAAGATGAAACTAGGTATTTATGCACATTATTTCACAGGCATTAGCTAATGATGAACAAAAGCTTTGCTACATCATTCCAGATGAAAAGCCAAAGCTTCAGTTGTCCTCTGCACTAATTAAAAAACAAAGTGGACTCAATAAAAAAAACCTCTAGATGAATATAACTTTACATTAGCAATCATATTTAGCTATCATAAATCATACTAACTGGATGCTTGTAGAATGGTTGGAAGCAATGAGGCATTACACTTGGATCTTCTTTTGAAATCAAACTGAAATACTTCATAACATATGAAGGGAGAATAAGTTGTTTGGTTTGTTTTTTTTTTTTTCCCTGCAGACTGACACTTTTCAAAGACATAATGGAAAAAAACCCTTTAAACACCCATAGGTAATGTTTCACTGAAACAGAATTCCCACATCAGCATTGTGAAATTTTCTTCTACCATATGGAATAGTTACAGTTCAATGACTCATTCAATTATATTTTAAGTGTAGACTGAGAACTGTAAAAATTTTAAAACTACTGGTCCATCTAAAAGGATGAGTACTGTGACATTGCAAATGAGCTGTCTCACTGGGCCTACCTACACAGCAATATTTTATCTTCCACAGTCCCATTAGCTGTTAGGATGCTGCACGACAAATAACAGAGTAAGCAGGGAGCCATCTAGAAACAATATTCTTTCACTGAAAAGATATTTCTGAAATTGAGTGTGCAATTGCCAATTTTTATTGAATACGTAGTCATGTGGTGGCGGTTATTACTGCTTTATCATTCTGTGCTTGTCAAAAGTTGACATAAGTTCAAAAGAGCAACTGAGCAAGCTTATGAACAAGCAGTCCATCAAGACCAAATGCAAGACTTCCCACTGAAAAAATGGAAACATCTATAGAAAATAACAATGTATGTTTTCATATACTGGTTTTCCCTTTATTTAATGTATCTTGACAATCAATAATTTCTGTATTTTACCAATTATGAGAATTTCCTTCATCCAGCTTGAATGACTGATTCCCTTTTCCCATCAGTCCTCATTACTAATCTCCAATAACTTTGTTAGATTTTCAAGGAAGCATTTTTATGCTCTCATACAGCTCTTTGTAACACAAGAAGGCTACCCTCAAATACCTCCAAAGCTTTCCTAAGTTTCTCTAAGTTTCTTTCAAATACTGATTCACTGGTAAAAAAACCCAAAAAAACCACAAAATCAAAACCAAAACAAACCAACACTGAAAGCCTAAGCAGATGTGATCTGTACTTCAAACTACCTGGTAATCTTCCACTGCTTCACTGTATACCTGTTTTTGTAACTGCACTGCAAGTTCTTTGGGAGACAGGATGTTTTTTAGTTGCTAAATTATCTCAAACAAGTCCTGATCCATCATTAAGACCACAAAGCACAACGATTACAAAAATAAATGACCTGTTGGCATTTTGTGAGGAGTTATTGCTGTCCATAAAACTAACTTTCATACTTAAGTGACCCAATTTCACAGGTGCAGCCATTCCACAGAAAAGCAAAGTCCAAACATATTTCTTAAAGACATTTTCAAAGACACCAGAGCGTGTTCAGGTGCTACCAACTTTCAAGGAGCTGGGAAGAAGAATGTAGTGAAACAAAGGTCTTGTGCAGCCATGCTACAGGGCTTCCAGTGGTCAGGATACTCACCTAGATTTTTCTTCCTCTGGTCTCTCTGCTTCATTTTCATCTACCATAAGATAAAAGAAACACAAGATTTAAGAAAGAAATCCCTAGGGTATCAACTGTGATAGATTATCTTGGTATGCAGAATACTAGGCAAGTCTTCAGATTACTACTGAGACGAGTTCTTAATATTTCAATTGTGAAATCAGTCGAGTAGACCCCTGAGTGCTCACAGTACTCTCTGCACTGACAGGTCCACCACATGGGCAAGGCTTAGTTTACATGTTTCATTAATATCTGAACGTAAAGATAGTCCCTAAAGTTGTAGAAAAAGTTAATACATAAAAGGTTAAGCCTGTTTCAGTACTTAAACGCCGGGAACTCTGGCAGGAGGGCACCAGGGAGAGTCTGGTCCCTCCAGGGATGCCTGTGGGGCAGGGACACCACGCGGGGCTCTCGCCGGTGAGGCCCAGCACGCCTCGGCCTGCGCGGCCCGGGCTGAGGGCCGGTGGAACCGGCAGCAGAGACCGGGAAGGGGAAGGGACCGAGAGCCGTCGCCACCGGGGGCTGGGCGGGAGGAGAGAGGGAGCTGCGCAGCCACGGGGGCGGCGGGAACCGGGGGACCTTGCTCAGCGGCCCGGCGAGGCGGCGCACGCCGCGGCCTGCGCACCCCCGCACGGCCCCCCCGCCGCGGCGGCGCCGGGCCGGCCCGCCGGGGAGGCGGGCTGGGCACGGGGGTCGGGGAAGGTCCGTACCGCCATAGAGCCACTCCTCCTCCTCGTCCCCGGCGGCCCCATCGGCGTCCGCCGACAGCCGCTCCGCCTCGCCGGTAGACATGGCCGCCTCCCGCGGGACGCGCGGGCCCGGCCCCGGCAGCGCCTCCCGCCGCCGCGCCGCCCCGCCGCGCCGCCCCCGGGCTCCCCCGGCGCCTCGGGCCGCGGCCAGGCGGTGCACGGGCGGGCGGCTGCGAACGCCCAACCCGGCCTCTCGCGGAGGATCCGCCGCCGCCGCCGCCCGGCGCTTCCCCTCCCCCCCGCGTGAGTGACACGCACAGGAAGCGGGCCCGGCCCGGCCCCGCGGCGCCCCGGGCACGGGCTGCGGGGGGCGGCCCGGCCGGGCCCGGCCCCGGGACTGCCCTCCCCGCCGAGCCGGCCGGGCAGCGACCGTGCGCTGCCACTCACCGCGCCTGTGCTTTCGCCGCTCTCCCGAGGCGCGCTGCGAGAGCCGCCTTCCCGTCCTCTCGCTCGCTGCCTTTTGCTCTCGGTGGTCCTGATGCTCTCCTGCGTCCCTGGACGCCCGTCGGTCCCCTCAGCAGGGATCACCGGCAGCATGGCTATATCCTCGAGAACATCTTTGCCTGTCTCCAGAAGCAGGACTTAGCTAAACACACGTACTCCGGTGCCGTGCATCTACTGGCGGCTGATGGCAGCTGCCGGGGGAGCATAACCACGGGGTAAACACGCCGCTGCTTCTGCTAGTACTGTCCCTCGGCTCAGGGACTATCCCAGCTGGACGCAGTATTTTAAGTTTAACAACTCTTCACAGACTTTTTTTCCCCCTCCACAAATACCCTGATTTTGTTTTTAGGTACAGTAAGACTTTAACATTCATAGTGTGCTGTGAGTGTTCCGAAGTGTTTCTGTGTTCCAAGTGTTTCTATGAATTTCATTTATTCTGGTTTAAAAGTGGTAGGCAATGGTGAGCCGTTTTTCCTGGCGATTTGCTCACTTTACATCTGTGAATGCTAGACAACAACTGCAAGATGTGTTAGAAAATTTAAGTACCAACAACTGTCCAAACAAGTTTCGACCAGTTGTGTCTACAAATGGAGCTTTGTGGTGGTTCAGGATGTATGTGAAAACTAAAACAGTGACCAGGTTTTTCACAGCAGGTCAGTTTGGGAAAAATCAGACTAGAGGACTTGACTGTAACATAAGCACAACTCTCAGTGGGGGGGGGACCTCATTTGAATTGCCTGCAGAGAGAAGCTTATTTGAAAGTTTCATATATGGCATGACATTTCATTGGAGTTCACATGAACAACCAATTTTTTTTTCACGTAAAATAAAAAGTCTGAGTATTGTGTACAGATAATGACGTATGTGATGTAATTGGGTAGGTTTTCATCTTGCTATTTCATTTATTATACAAATAGTAGTGGAGTCAGCAAAGGCATTTTTCACCATTTTGAGTCACTTGTTTCTCATAAGACAAATGTGTATATGTAGTATCTCTTTGTAGATATCAGTGTCTGAATTTTCATTCCTGTTTTATTTACTTAGCCATTTAACAAAATTCTGGCTGACATTAAATGACACATCAGAATTTCAATAGTTTCCTGTGGCTGAAGGAAGGAAGGAAGGAAGGAAGGAAGGAAGGAAGGAAGGAAGGAAGGAAGGAAGGAACATGTTTGAGAAAAATGCAACAAATAGAAACCAAGAGTAGGCTAAGAACAAAAAATGTCATAAAATACTTTGATGCAGATCCTCCAAGCAGTTTTCCTTGTACAAATCTTTAAAGAGGAATCACACAGCACTGGTACTGATGGAAAAATCCACTATGAACAGTTATGGCCTGTAAAAACTGTCTCTTCTAAGGCTTTGAGTTGCTGAAAGGCTGAAGATAGAATGCATCTTTACAAGATGCATCGCTATCTTCACTCACGGGTTACACCCCAGAAACCCACAAAAAGATATCAAGTTTATAGGAACTCTTTGGTACAGTTCTTCTTATGACACCTTAGTTGTCACATTACACAAAGGATAAAATAAGCTGCAAAAACAAGTTAGATAATTTTGTGTCATAATTTAACCATTGTGCTTTAAACTGACTGACTTCATTTTGCCTTCTGGTGAGTAATTTTTCTTTTTTTCGACATGGGCTTATGCAGAACTAGTTTCAATCTATACAGTATTAATAAAGTAAAAAATTATTTGCTTTCTTAAAAAAGCATCTGATGTTTTGACAATAATATCTGAAAAAAAACCCTCAACCTTTTAAAAGAGGTCAGCTACCCCCACCTGTCCCCCCCTGCTTTTTAATGGTTTTAAAGTTAAAGGACCCCTTTTATACTGTTGGGCAAGCATAATTTATCTAGATTTTGACTGTGGTACCCAATCATAAAGCTAAAACTCAGATATACATAATTGTAGTCACTGCTTGTCATGTTTGGGTTTTCTGAAGTTCTTTCCCAGGGACCTAAACTGGTAAACAAGGTCACACTTTTTAAACCATCTTGTTTTCCACATTTCTCTCCTAAGGAGAGACTTTGCTTGTTGACCCTTGGTATGACCAATGGTTCAAAAGATCCCACCTCTTAGGTGGGCACATTGTAAAAAGGTATAAAAATAGGTTCTGAGAATAAACCAACCCCTTTTTAGAGCATCAGCCTTCTGAATCACAAGTCCGTGTCTTTCTTTCGTGTCCAGCAGCAACACATAATCTCTGAGGTAATTCAGTTTGAGAAGAGGATAATTCTACTTGTTGATAAACTCAGGGCCCCAGTGGTTAACTATCCCCCATCCTTTCTTATCATTCATTTTCAAATCAAAATAGTCAAGAAGGCTATTTACTTAGATATTTTTCTAGCATCATGAAGCTATATGCCCTAAAGTTAAAATACTAGATTGGTGCTAGAACAGCACATAGATAGGGAAGAATGCATCTGAGTAGGAATGTCGGTGGAGAACACTGAAAGGAAAGAATCTGATTTAATTACTGGAAATCTAGTGAAATTGGTGTTATTCATGTCTTTCAGTGTTCTGAAACCAGTTGAATCTGTAAGAGACCTAAGAACAGCAACTGAGATGGAGGGTGAACTAATTAAGTATTTTATCTCTTTGTTAATGCTGATAATCCTGCTTTTTTTTTCTCGTTAGCTTTGAAACTGATTTCGAGATCAAGGCCTTTTAAAGGGGGAAACGGAATTAAACTAATTTGCCATACGTTTCTAACCGTACACAGAAAAGTCGCATTTACTGAGCAGGAGTTCTCCGTGTTGCCAGCTCATTCACCAAAGCATTTGTTAACACAAACACAAGAAATACACCATAGTAGGGCAGGGAGCAGTGGAGAATGTTTCGCCTCTCGGGCGCTGTACATTTCAAACGCCGGGGAAGCAGCTACTGCCGCGGTGCCACCCAAGCAGCGCCGCGGCACAGGTGACCCGGGCGGGGCGGTGACACAGCCGGGGACCCTCGGCAGCCGCCCCGCCCCGCCCCGCCCGCCCGCAGCCAACCCGCGCCCGCTACGTCATCGCGCGGCGACGGCGGCGCGCCCCGCACGTGCGGCGTGTTGTGGCTGTCACCGCCATGGCGGTGCCGGAGGTGCTGCGGCAGCTGAGCCGCCGAGCTTGGGAGCCCGCGCTGGCCCGGGCGCACCGCGCCGCCGTCCTCATGGACGCACCCTCCGCCGAGGCCCTGCACTGGGCCGGCGGGGCGGGCGAGCTGCTGGCGGCCGGGGCGCTGGCTGTCAGCGCACTCTCCGCCGAGGTGGCGGTGCCGGCGGGAGCAGCCTGCGTCGTGTTCGTGGTGAGCGGGACGCTGCGGGGCGGCGCAGCGGCCGCGGTGCGCGGCGTGCTGGAGCAGGGCGCCGTGCGGCACTGCGTGCTGGTGTGCGGCGACGAGGCGGAGGGCGGCGGGACGACCGAGCTGGAGGAGACCTTGCGGCGGTGGATGGGCGAGAGCGGCTGCGCCGAGGTGGTGCTGCGGGACCCGCCGCTCCTGGCACCCGTCTCGGCGGAGCTCTGCCTGCTGCCCGCCCTGGCGGCGCTCCTCCCGCCGCTGCCCGGCCCCGGCCCCGCAGAGGTCGGGCTGGGTGCGCTGCCCACCGAGCTGCGGGCAGCGGTGCGGGCCCTGGTGGGTGACCTCGACTCTCTCTTCACTGCCCTGGGCCTGCGGGAGGAGAGCTTCGCTGTGGGGGCCCTTAGCAGGGTCGTCGCCGCTGAGCTGGCAAGCTACGCCCCAGCCAGAAATAGGAGGAGAACAGCCACCAACAAGGCCTCTGTCATCTTCGTGGACAGGACGTTAGACCTCGCTGGTAAGAAATCCTCAGCTGGTACGGGCTGGTCTTCTAGGGGTCGACCACCGCGAGGGTGTCGGATAGTGGAAACCTTGGTGACCTGGCGTTACCAAAAATCCATATTCCACTTTGTACTGTGCTCCTCCCATTGGTTTATAGCTCTGGTTCTGGGTCCAGGGTGGGTTTGCTCTTGAGAACTGGTCTGCTAGAATACACTTGTTCAGTGGTTACCCAGCAGTCATGGTGGAACTCTGGGCTTCTTCTGAAGCTTGGAGAAACATGGCTTCAAAGCAGTAGTTACTGTAAGTTCCACTTCATCCTGCTCCAGTAGGAAAACTTGGTGTTCCAGCATTCTGCTGGTGATACCAATGTCCTCCTTTCTGTTCCAAAATAGCTGTAACCATGTGGGGTAGGTATACTGTAGTCTTTTGTCCCAGGATCAGTTTCATGCTTCCTGGATTAAAAGCCACTGCTCTCAAGCATCCAGATCATCCATTATTTAAATTATCCAGTTGTTTGGAAAAGTACCTTACAAGCTGCTTCCATTACCCCACATGCTGTGCCAATACCCCTAGTGCCAGGTGCATCCTTTCATGCAGAAATAGCTCAAATAGTTTGGTTAAGTGGTGGTCCCTAGTGGTCAGTTCCCCTAAAGTCATATTTCACCACTCAGTGAAGTGGTGCTGCTTTCCAGATCAGGAGAAAAGTTGGCATAACTGAGCTGGCTACTCTCCTGTTCTTCTTGGTTTGTGTTTAGCATGATCTTACAGAATAAGCAGCGTGGTTCCATTCCACAGGCTAGTGGTTTGAAGAATAGTCATTGTATTAAGCCACGAGGTGTGCAAACAGTTCTTCACTGGGAGCAGCAGCACTGGGACCACGTTTAACCCCATGGCCATGATGGTTGCTTGCACACCCTTATATCCCAGTGGATCATAGAAATGGACAGTAAAGCAGAAGGCTCTGCTGGAAATCCAAAGGTTTGTTTTTAGCAATTCCATTTTGCTGCAAACTAGAAACCTTTACTGTGCCTGTGTGCCACTTTGAGGTGTGAAGGAAATGATCTGCGTGTTTCAGACTCAGCCTTATGGATTGATGTGAAGTATCCAGTGAAGCATCTACTTGTCACTCTTATCTTTAGATCTGTCTAAGCAGATACACCCCTCTGTGTAACCCATAGCCATATCTATGTGCCTGAAAGTGTTTCTGTACATATGTGTATTGATATAGGAATGACTGCATTTGCTATCCCCATCATACAAACCTCCTGCTGGCACGCACAGTGTGGGCCTAGTTCTGTTTGTAGTCAGTAATTCAGGTCATAATTTTTTGCCACCTCATGTCATGTAGCAAATATTTGGCACAATGTTGCACCATGAAGCTCATCTGTTTCTGAATTTTCCTCTGTATTGTGTTTCCTCCTATAATTTTGCCATTGTGTATCCTTGAACTGCTGGGTTCATAGCTGTCAGCAATGTGCTAAAGAGCAGCTATGGATCCAGGCAGTTAATGCTGTGCTGATGTTGGGAAGATTGATCAGAAGACTGCAGTAAAGTGGACTTGGGTAAGGAGCCTTAAAATGAAATTGTGAGAAGAGTGTTGATTTGGGGTGAGAATGGGGAAAGGATTTATTTATGCAGTCAGATAATGAGAAAAAAATAAAAACAAGAAAAATAATCAGATGTGGGATGACAGGGAGCCTGACAAGGAGACTCTTGAGGAGGTATGAAGAGAGATAATTAGTACCAGCTTAAACCTGGGAAGGGAAGTGTGTAATCTTGTACTTCAGTAGGAGAATGTTTTTTGGTGCCAACATCAGGGTTGTAGTGAGCAGCATTGGAAGGATACATCAAAGCTCACAGAATAAGGATGAGAAGTTACAGGATTTGTTTTTTTAAGATTTTATTCTCAGTATCCATGAATGAAATTAAGATCCCTGCGTACAGCCATTCTTTTGTTACCAAAAAATGCCTCCAGAATTCATTGGTAATTTAATTTAATTATTCCTATGCTTTGGACATGATACTTGTGCTACCAAATACAACACAAACTGAAGTAAAAAAATCTAGTGCCTTTCAGAGGTAAAGCTCTATATGAACGTGAATATAGTGCCACACAATGAGATTTGTTTCATTGGTTTGCTAAAAACTACAGTAAAAATACCCAGGGGAAGCAGGGGGTGTAGTTAGTGAGTTCCTGACTGCTGTTAAAGAATTGGTTGGTTGACTTGGCAAATTGTGTCAGCTTCAACTTGTATCAAATGTCACCTATTTCGGTTTGTAAGTTGTAATGTAAAGAAAAAGTGAAATTAGAACAGCATGATACATAAAAGTTCTTGTATCCTGAAAGCCAGATGTTAGCCTGGCATGAAAACTCCTATTTTGCAGTGGTCAGATATCTTGTTGTCACAGGAATGCTCAATCTGTCTGTACTTGGGCAGCATTCAAAACCATCACCTGTGCCTTGAACACTGTTACTCATGAGAAGCTGCTGAGCAGTCTGTTGACTGTCCTCAGAAGTGGTGAGTAGAGAGGATCAAAACTAGTCCCATGCTCCCTTCTGAGGTCAGTGCAGTTTGAAAGTGACTCCCTGTGATTTCCTGTCCTAGTCTTGTGAAGTTTGACAGTCTTTTTAGTCTTGGTTGATTTATGCAGTTGGTCAGGGTGACAGTGACTTTTAAAACCTCCAGTAGATGTTTTGTGATTGATTTGATGAGGCATGGCAAAAGCCAGTAGCACTGGTGGACCAGTGGAAACCTCCAAGAAATAACAGTTGTGGGAAAGAGACAGAGATGGCGCTGGCTGTTCACGGACGCAGCTTGAGTACTCTGAGTCTTCCTCCTACGCCAAGAAGAAAGGAGGGATGTTAATAATTAATGTGGGTTTATTTGCATTTGAGGTGTTTCTAGTTTAGCCAAATGTCTTGTCTAGCTAATTGTTGCTCACATGCAGCATGTGTGGAGATGTTGCTTCCAGTACATGGGGTGGAGATTCAGAAGATTACCATCGGTTTTCCCTGTGCAATTTTACAAGTGTTGCAGTGTGCCTTACATGACTGATCTAGTAAGAGGAATGTAGGGATTTTGGAGAACAAGAGAGCTTAGGGAGTCACAAAGAGAACGCAGCTCATTCCATCTGTGCTTCACTAGTCTAAGTGTGGCTGGGAATGGTAGGAAAGAAAGCTGCTGTCATTCTGTAATTGTTGCAGTCTTTGGTGAAACAAATGGGCAGTGAGCCAGCTGAGTGGTCAGATGTCCATACTGCAGTACCACCCCATGCTGGACTCATGCTTTCTGTGGATGAGAGCATTGCCAGCATAGACTTTGACTTCACTTGTTTCTTCCTTTTTCATCTTTGCTTCTCTTTTCAACTTCTTTTGCAATACAGAATAGTGAATAAACCATGGAAAACCATGGCTTACAGCCTGGATACCTGGCTGCTATAGAATTGCTGGAGACAGTCTTCTGCTTCTGCTATCCAAGAGCACTTAATAATCTGACCTCAGCAATGTACTTGGTGTAAGGGCTTGTTTGGATTTATGGAGCATATGAAGCTAATTCAGCTGCTGAAACAGGTCTTCTCTGTCTTTGGAAATGATGAAAACATACGAGCAGATAGCTGCCACACAGACATAGAATGGAGTGGGACCATAGCCTGAGAGAACTTTTTCCTGCTTCTCAGTGCTGCTTTAAAAGTTCCTGTTTTCCTGTGATTAAAGTTAGGACAGCAAAACTAAGCTCAGCACTGCTGTTCAGCCCTGTGTTGATGGGTGAACCATAGCTTAAGTGGCAGACTATAAATATCTTTAATTTGTTCCTGACCTAAAGGCAATAAGGTTTTCTCTTGACTTTAACTGTAGTGTGTGTCATGTTTTTCTGTTTTGACTTGGCTCACAGCCCTAATATTTTTAACGTTGGTTGTAGAGCCTGTGTTGAGAGTTCATGAATGGAAAGAAAAGCATGTGTGTTTGAAATCAGGAAAATTGAAGAAAACATGCCATCTGGAGTTCAGTGTTTCTCTTGGAATAAGGTCGAGTTGACATTTTATACTTTGTAACCTGGGTTGGTTTAGTTATTTCATGTTTGTTTCACCTGAGCTGCCCTGAGTTTGTATAAAAGTAATGATCTTGATTTTGGCATGCCATTGGTAATTGTTTATTTTAATGTTAGGCTGGCCTGTCTGGGTAGCTATTTATGCAATTTGTATATAGTCCTTTTAAGCACAGCTCTATTAATTTGTGTAGAAAAGTATAGTATGCATGTGAGTGTATATATAAATATTTGCTTGCTTTTTTCAATAACCATTGCAAATATTATTTAACAACTTCCTTAGGCAAAGAAAAATGTTTTTCATGTCTAAGTGTGAAATCAGTGAATATCTAGCAGCTATAAAACTTAAGTTTAATCTGTACTTTTTAAATGAATCTTTCTGAAATGTTGTGCTTTTAACTTTACATATTCTGGAAATTCATTTTAGTTTTATTTTTGAAAAGCTAAATGAGGTTTTGATGTCAGGAGTACCAACGTCCTCCCCAAAACACGTGGTTGTTTTCTTTTTAATTCTTTGTGTTTGTTTTTCTAGTTATGCACCTGATAGTTTTGGGTGTTTTGGTTTTTGTTTTTTTTTCCCCCTCAGGAGCTGTTGGTCATCATGGTGACAATCTTGCAGAGAAGATTCTTTCTGTGCTTCCTAAACTTCCCGGCCACAAGACTGATGTGATGGTTAACATGGTGGAACTTACAGCACTGAAGACTACAGATGAAACTTGCAGTATTATAGCACCTGGCTGCTTAGCACAACCAAAGTAAACATACTTTTCTTCTTTCTTTTTATTTTTAATTTTTTAAATGTTGAATATGTTTGTTATCTATCTGTGAAAAAAATGAACAGAGAACAAGTTTTCCAAAAAAACAAAACAAAAGAAAACAGACAAGCTTACAGCAAAACCCCATGTGGTCATAATTCTGCTGGAATGTAATAGTCTATATGTGTACTTTAAGTGAGTAGGCCAGATAAGACTTCCAAAAGTGGGAGGATCTCAAGACCTTTTAGATTTGAGTGGTTTAAATTGCTGTAGATTACTGTAGCAGAAATCAGTACATATTAACATCAAGAATTCTCCTTGTGATGTTTCTTTTTCTGCCTAAGTAATAGGTCGTACAAACAGGTAGGTCTCAATGGTGACTTCCTTTCCCCATAAGCCTCTTTATAAAGTTAGCTGGATGCTGAGTTTTTGTTAGAGTACCTGTTAATTTAAGGTTTTATCCCTGATTTCAAACACAGTACCTGTGGAGAAGGATAATAAGGCACAAATTCAGGTATACAGACAGCTTGATGGGGGCCTGGTTTTTGCTTAAACCGAAACAACCTAAAGAAGTAACTTCAAACAATTGTTCTTAGCTATGTATAATGTGTTGCTAAGACTTTACAAGCAAAGCACATCAGATTTGATATTCCTCTTTCTAAATTTAGTTGTCCAAACCAAAACTTTCTTTCAACTTCTGTTAATATGCAAGAACAAGGAAACATACCAGGTGCTGGTTTCACTCCACAAAAAACATTTTTCTCAGCAGTGCTCTAGAAATTAATACAGTGCAAAGGAGATTAAAAATTCTGTCTCTTCTACTATAATGCTCTACTCATATATTAGAAAATGGTTTTTCAAGATAGATATAGTTCCTCTTCTTCTCGAGTTGTTTTGTGATTTAACACCTGCAGTGTATCCTTTTTCTTCCCTCAAAAAAGATGTCACAGATTTCCACTGTTAGCAGCATATGGTCTTTATTTTCTGAGAGCCTCCAGATCCTTTGTCACCTTCCATCCCTCACACGTGCTGTAACTGGGTCCAGTTTCTAGGTTTTGCATTGCATACCTCTATTCTTCCATAGAAGTTGGAGAGGAAACGTTTCCTCATGGAGGTGGACTCAGTTGTAACTTGCTGCCAGGGTGACTAGCTTAAATAAAATTTGTTCTGGTTTGCTTCTCTCTGTCTGTTTTCCTGCTGATTCCTGGAGTAGAAGTGAAATGTCCGTAAAGATCTGTCTACAAAGCAAAATGAAGAGGTCATTGTCCATAGTAGAACTTTGTGGTAGCTTTTTGTGCCCATTTGAGTAGCTACCAGAAATAAAGAAAATTCTTTCAGTGTGGACTAGGGAAAAAAAAAAAGATATTTTCTGCCCTGAGATTGTTTACTTGTGCTGCCACTCTGTTGTTTTTCACATTATTGACATTGAGGAGAGTAAAGGTAGTGCTGGTATGCCTTCCCATGGATAAATCATGACTTCAGTCATGTATTCATATTTTTAATAACAGCTGACAGAGTTGTAGTATGTACTAAGGTGGCTAGTAGTGTATATATATACATCAAGGTCTGTTTGCTGGCTAATGGGAAGGTCCACTCTGTTAACAGTAGTTAGTCTTAACATATTTTGCAAGGTCTCGTATAGACACAGCTGGTTAAAGAGCAGCAGGATTTGGCTACAAGATGCAAGTGTAGCAAAGCTGGATGACAGCAGCTGATACCTGGTACCAGTGGTGCCATTAACACACTGGTCCATAACAGCTTCTCCAAAATACCCTCCCACTGCAAACTCATGGTACAGAATCTGTTACACTGGAAATTTTTAGGAACAGATCAGGCAAATATTTTAAACAGTCCTTATCTTGCCTTGTAGCACAGCAAAGGGACAAGATGACCTCTGAAAATCTCTCATTATCACTCTTCACAACTTAAGAAGAGTTGTGGGCCTTATGAGAGTCTCCAAACTTCAAGTGATGCTGTGATGTTCAACCTGTTTTTCACTTCTTCTCCAAATATATAATGATCATGAATAGTTCCTGGTTTAAAATAGGCACTTCCAAACTACCTTAAGACATCTGATGAAGAGTGCTTGAAACCGTAACAGTGGCTGAATGTGTGGCTCAAGGTGGTAGTTTCCATTCTGTTCCATAGGACTATTTTCAGTGTTGACTTATAAATGCTAACATTAATCATCTTTGCTAGTGTAAAATGGTTGTTTTTCTGAAGCACTGAAATGGATTAAAGGTTCTCACCAGTAGGTTTATGTCAATTCCATAAGAAATTCCTTAAGATGCTCTCAATTCCTCATCAGCTTGGTTGTTGCCCTTGGTAGCTGGCTCAGAAGTATTTCTTATAATTGAAAACTTAAGTCTTCATTTGTATTTGTAAATGATGCATGGCAAGGAGTGTTCCTCTGTTTCTAAATTTTCTGTTTACTCTGGTGAGTGAAAGTGCCAGTCCTTTCCCCAGAGACAGGACCAGCGACTTCAGTTACACTCAAATGAAATGTGTGTGGGGGCTCTTTCACATGAAGTTTTGTGATCAGACTGTGGCATTTCAGACTCACATATTCAGAATATTTTTTTAATGTTTTCATTGTTTTCTTGCAAGTAATATTTTGAGCATGCTGTAGTGAGGGGGAAGAGAGAGTCTGGTCTTTGCATACAGCTTGCTATATTTAACTTCTCTTATGGCATGCCACTCCAGCAGAAACATCTGGGCTCAGTTACAGAGTTAGCAAACAGAATTAATGAATAATTTATGGTTGCTGTGGTGAAATAAAGCAGGGTTCTTTTCTCAAATCTAAGGAAATAATGGGCTTCTTTAAAGATTTAGATGAAAATGTAAATGCCATATGCTGCTTGAGTTACTGTACTTTGAAGGTGCTTTCTTTGTGAGGAAGGGAATTTCTTTAAAAAAAACCCAAACTATTCTACAGATTTAGATTTTTTTTTAGTCTTATTAACCTTAAAAATCTCACAGAGTAATTGTTTTCCCTACTGTAGTCATGGACATGTTGCTGTTCTAGTGTGGATGATGATAGAGTTTTGCTCTTTCAGAATTGTGTCAAAATATTTTATTCATTTTTCTATACAGATGGATGTACATAACAGAATGGAAACAGTTCATAGGTATCTAGCTAAAGACATCCACTCTGGATCAGAACTGCTGGTGTCTGATTCAGAAAAGTAGTAGCCACCCTGTCCTTTCAAACAAATGATGCATAATAGAAGTGAAATTGTAGTGAAAGCATAGCGGTAGGGGTGATTTGAAAAAATTGATGACAGTTCTCTTGCTGGTCTTTGCATTTTGATAAGCCATACAGTGTTTTTGGAGGAAGTCTTCCAAATTTCAGCTTCTGATTTTAAGCATGTGTGTAGTGGCTTGCAGGTGTTGTCTGTTTGAATAAATGTCAAGCTCTGTGTGTTTGTGAGCAATCCATCCTGTACATTTGATAACATTTTGGCCAGTGTTTCTCAAAGCACTCATTTTGTGTTTTTAAGGTTTTTTTTTAGCATGTTGAAGCATCTTGCTGTCAATAATTAGTTTATTTTGATGGAGATTTATCTTCTCCACCTCTTGTGAGCTGAGGTGCATGAAGCCCCTTTGGCTCCCCAAAACCCCAAATGAGGATTCAGATGCCTGAATCCTGATCACAGGCCTGTTGTGTGTGAGAAGTAAAGATTTATATACTGGGCAACTGAAGGAATATCTATGTTTTCTCTTTTTCAATAAATTTTTTTATTAGCCAGGAACACTTTTGATATGCTCTTCTATTTTGCTGAACAGACTGAATATTTAGTTTGCTTGTGCACATTTCAAGCACAACTCACTGAATAGAGGTTTCTGGCCTGTTTTTCCTCTCGCTTCCTTTCTCCAATGTTTGAAGTTTGCTGGCTTCTTAGAATTCAGTACGGTGTTAAATCTTTTAAAAAGTCTAGATTTTTATTTAAAATATGTATGTATTTAATGCAATCTAAAAAGAGCCACTGGACTTTTACAAGAAGCATTTTTCCATTAAGATGGAATAATGTAACACAGTTTAATGTAACACAGTTCATGTTTGGGCTGCTGTGCCTAAAGCAATTCAGTAAGCAATATAGCTGAGCTGTCTTGGCACTTCTGACAGAGCAGGTGGAGCCACTAAATCATCTGTATTTTCATTGTGGGGAGAAATAACAAGTTGGGAATGAAGTGACCATGTTGATGGAGGTAATGCAGAAAGCATTTTTATGCAGGCCAGGTGTTTGAATCACAGCACCTACAAACATCTTTCTTTAGGTCTTGTATAAAGAGTGAAAAGGTAGGTGTGCTGGGGGAGTGGGTTAAAAATTAGAACATTCCTGGAGATGGAATGATATAATTTTAATGTCTCATTAGTGGCAGTTGAAAACACATACTTCTCCCAATCATTCTTAGTTCTGAAATTGTTATTCACATTTTGGACTGATCAGTACTTTTTACAAATGCTACAATTTGGATGGAGAATTGCCATGCTCCAGCTGCATCTTTGCATTTGGGTGTGATGTGATGATTCAATGCTTCTCTGGTACTGGTGGGACTTAGACAACCCCAAACATAAAGGAAGGCCATGAGATGAGGGGACTAGTATTCCTGTCCTGGTTCTGCTTTCAGCTTGCAGTGTGATCTCAGACAGGTCATTTAATTCCTTTCTGCCTCTGATTCCTCTTGTAGTCCTTGTCCAAGGAAGTTGTTTTCTAAACCAGTAAAACGGGGAGTTTCTTAGGATACAAGTTTGCATACTGAAGGCAGAAAAATCCTGGGGGTTCTGATCCTTGGGGGTACAAGTAACTGCAGGTGGGTACAAGGGGAGTTAAGGTGTCAAGACCATTGAACACAGGATCTCCATTTTTGCTTCCTTTCATATTGTGTCCTTCCCACTCCTACTCAGAGTGCTTTGTTGCACTCGGAAGGGGAGACAGTTCTGAGTTGTTTTCACCTGGCCCCCTTTCCTGGGAACTGATGGAACAGCGGTTCCAGTGATCTCTGTATAACACACTACAGTATTCTTTGAACAGTCACATATATGATGTCATTTTCAAATGAAAGATTTTTTGTGTGTGTATGGCAAAAAAAAGGGCAACAAGAATTAAAACTGAAGAGATTAAAATCTCCCTTTAATCTGGGAAATAGACTTTTTTTGAATCGTTGATTTTATTCTCTTGGAGCTTTTTTGTTTGATTGTTTTTTTTTAATCAGGGAACAAGCATCTGAAGGATGTATTTTGGTTTTTTTTTAACAGTATGGTTCTTGGATCTTTTTGGTATTTTCAATCTTTTAAAAAATATTTCCTTTACGTCAGCTATAGATATTAATTAGGAAAGAAAACACAACTCTTTTTGCATGCGTATGTTTTTAGAAGCTTATAATGAGAAGGTACTTCGGGACAGTGCTATTCTTGAATGAGCTGGAAATTTATGGCATAAATTAGAGTAATTTTCCTTTCTGGAATGTTCATATTAAAGAGGAAACATTACTATTGCAGTAAGAAAATCCAGATGTCATGACTATATTGCTTCATATCCACTGCGAGTCTTGCAGAGGAGAAAGGGTAACCCAAAACAAAGGATGGCGAGGCTCTTTTAGGTGGGGCAGAGAGACAGCGTCGTGCTAAAAATTGCTTTTGGATCTGTCCCGGTACGTTGCTGGTGGCTCAGCATCAGCGGAATGCTCCCTGCCTGTCCCTGTTGCTGGGTGTTCCTTCAGCTTTTCTGCTGCTGGACACTTCCCCCTGGTGGAAGCTACACACTCCTGCTCTCCCGGGACCTGGCCTCCTGTCTGCTGCGGTGCTCTGCTGAACTCTGCTCCTAAAGATTATTTGAAACCTAAACTCAACACCCCCAAGACAAAAAAAAAAAAAAGAAAAACCCAAACCAACCCAAAAGAAGCCACCGTTCATGGTACAGCTGTTTCTCATCTGCCTTTCTGAACAAGGTGAGCAGCACTTCGGGGAGAGAAGGAAATTTTAACTGCAGAATTTATGAAAAGCAGCCATCCCATTGCATTAAATAAAACTTTGACACTTTGTTTCACTAATGAGAGGTGAAATAACAGCCTGGCCCTGTGCTTCCAGGATTCCTGTTGTGCCACTAAGGTCCATTTTCAGGGAGATGAATTGTGCTTTAGAGGGTTTTTATGTTGGTACCTTTTGCTTTTTCAGCAGTCCAGCCAGAAAGTCCTTCCATGAGTGGTGGATTGGGCAGTAGGAATGCCCCAAACACAGCATTCCTTCCTCTCCACCCCCCATGCTTCTGGACTGGCATCCTTCCTGATCACTGCTTTATTGTACTCGTACAGGCTTAGAGCACAGTCCTGAATTGAGGCCTATTTAGAGTTTCCTCATTGTTTGAAATTTCTCAGGGCATCTTCTTGTTGGAAAGAAGAGCCCTGCTGGATCAGTCTGGGCTTTGTCAGTCAAGACAAGCTTTCCAGGAGATGCTTTCTGCTCAGTTTCAAACTAGCCTGAATCAAATGAACATAATTGACTGTTGTCACAGAATGAGATGAACAAGCTGATAAGATTTATTATATTTTTACAATAAATGTGTTTATTTGCCCGGATCCTTTCAACGTGGGACCTCCTTGAAATGGAAAAAAATGAAGGGGTGAGAGGGCTATGCTGATAGTGGAAAATTCTGGAAAGAGGTCAAGACCTCCAGCTTGCCTGTGCTATGTAACATAGAGCATTGCTAGAAGACCTTTCTGCTGCTCTGCAAAACCCCAGTTTGCTGCAGCAGTGAGTCTGTTGAGGTAAGCAGCAGGGGAATTTCACAAGGGCTCTTTGTCCGATGATCCTTCTGCCTAACAGGTGCCACATTTTGTCAGTTGTCTATTATGACAAGGTTCAAAAATCTTAGAAGCTGTCTTCTAGATAAGAGGAAGTTTGAAGCTTATTTTCTTTGAGATAAAGAATGAGTTGGGCTGACAGGCTCTTGGCATCAGCTGGGTGGCTCTTCCTTGTCTATGCCTCTCAGCCCACAAAAAGGACTTCTGGGGGTTGTGGGAAGCTGGACTGCTCAAGACTTCATTCTTGTACTTTGAGAACCTCTTACTGTCCACTTTGTCTAGGCTACCCAGGCTTAGTAATGAAAGTATTCAGACAGAATTCAGACGATTTTTCCTGGGCCCTCTGACACTATCATAGCAGTCCTCAGAGTACAAGGATCAAGAGGTTTGAGATGCTCTTGACTGTGGAATCAGTTTGGTGAAAATGGCAAAATCAGACCCCTTCAGGCTTAATTTTTTTGTAGACATATTTTTTGTTTTGAAGAAGTACTCCTTGTATTTATAATATTCACCATATTCTCTCTCTGTATTTGAGTTCTACCATTAAGCCCCAAGTTTTTGCCTTTCCTTTGTCCACAGAAACACACATTTGAATCTTATCTTGAAGTTGTCCAGCCATCAACATGTGTGAGTACTTGCATCTTCACCTGGTGATCAGAGCAAGGTAGCTTAATGCCTATAAGAAAATTCAGTCAGTACAACCCCTCAGATAGTTTATCTTCTAGCTGTTCCTTTGTTAGCATTGTGCTCTGTTCTGCAGGCTCATTCCTTACAAGATATAAAGAAGGACCAATCTGTTTCTGATGACCTATTAGAAAGAGTAACTACAGTCTGCAGTCAGGACAGAAAGGGAAGATCTTAATGTTGCTTAGAGACAATTTTTTTTGTCTCTCTGTAGCATTTATTTTAAAACTGACATAATTTTTTTGTCACCTTAATGTTTTTGTTTGTGAATTTTGTGAGTTTCCTTTTTCCCCTGTGTAAGTTTGCAAAGTACTTTTCTCTTGGTGTGGCCACAGAGCATTTTTCTGCAGATGTATTCAGAGTTTAATAGTAGCACAAAGACTGTGTCTCTTTAAGTA
The DNA here is from genome assembly GCA_027886175.1 of Phylloscopus collybita. Classification (NCBI taxonomy): domain Eukaryota; kingdom Metazoa; phylum Chordata; class Aves; order Passeriformes; family Phylloscopidae; genus Phylloscopus; species Phylloscopus collybita. Next base: position 25,157,386 of record JAJNNQ010000009.1, on the reverse strand, counting down.
GACTTTATGGTTCTCTAAAGTGAGCTCTGATCTTTCTTGTGTTATAGTACGATCTCCTGGAGACTATTGCTTTGGCTGATGTTTTGAGATTTCTAAGACTAGCTCTTACTTTGTTTGGCCATCTGCCTTCAAGTTTGCCTCCTGAATGACCTCAACAGCAAGGTTTTAAAATGCGGTGATGTGCACTGGCCTTATTACATACTGCGGAATTACTCATTTGCTGTTCAACCATAGTGTCTGAACAGAGAGTGACTGAGTGACCTGGAGGGGTGTTTTCATTTATCATTCTTGTGCTGTAAAGTAAGCCTGCTGTATCTTACAACAGAGAGAAATGTGCTGTAATAGACTGATGAGAAGAACAAATGACAGCTGCTCATTTGGATGACAAAGTAATGTTTAGGAAAGAAACAGTATTATCTGTTTGCAACAGGTCTGATTGCAAGTTTTGACTATATGATTTGGGTTATTTCATGATTCCAGACTTAATACGAACCAGGAATTAAATTTCACACAAGCTTAAATTTATGTGAAGTGGCCTATTTACCTGTCAGAACTTGAAGATGCTTTTTTTACTTTGAAAAAGTAGATGGAATCTTACGCAGAGAAATACTCTGTTTTTATACAGATAAATACATACACAACTATTGATTTTAACTTAATTGAGCCAAAATCCTGCTATTTAGCATGGCTAAATAATATTTAGCATGGCTTCTGTTATTTAGATGGCAGGTCTTTGGAATCCAGTTCATGATGCCTAGGTCTGGTGTTTACTTGTGTGTGTGTTCTTTTTCCTGAGGTGTAGTTAGGGGATGCTGAAATGGGTATTGCTACTTTGTAACTGTTCACACTTTCAAAAGAAGTTGTGAATATTGACCAAGCCAGTTCTTATGCCCTGATGAACTGCAACCCCCAAGCAGTCCTGCAGGTTCTGGATGACTGTGCTCTTAGTTTCCATAGGTTGTGAGTATATTTTTTTAAATGATCTTCGACTGGAAAAGATTTCCAACCTCTGTGGGAGAGAAAAAGTTTTATGACCTTACCTAATTCTCTGCACAACTCTACTACTTATTTAAATAAGTAACAAGAAAAATCCATATCAGGTCATTTTTACTAACTGGAAACAGCCACAGAGCACATGCTGAATGTGTACGCTGCATGTTGCTGCTTAATCTCCAGTTACCCCTTAAAAAATGAAATTAACCTCAACAGAAAAAGCTGCAGTTCTTATTGATGATGGGAATGGGCTTCAGACCTTTTGCAGGTCAGAAAATGCCATCAGTGGGACACTTGGTTTGGTGGTAAGGAGGTATGTGAAGGAGGAAGGAATGAGGTGGCCCCAAATGGACTGATTATAGAAGCTAATTTTAGGAGGTTGATGCAGAGTTAATTGAATGACGACAAAAAGTGACCAAAAATCCAGAGATTTGGGATTAGGACAAAATTCTGCTCCCGTCACTCCTTCTGTGGCAGGCAGAAGTGTATCAGGAAGGAGTTGTGAGAAGATACCCAGAACACAGGGTAAATATATGCAGTGTGGACAGAAATCCTTATCTGTTTCTCATGATAGATCAACCAGAGTATGGAAATGGTTATAAAAATGAAAGCCTGAGGCTAGAGCTTTATTCTTTCTGAATAGCTATCAGTTTGGTTTTGAAGGCTAGAATTGTCCATATTAGGTTTGCATGAGATCTGAGGAAGCTAGGGCTCTAGGTTTGCATTGAAACTATGACAAATATGCTACTTTGAAGTAAGAGAGGGGAATAATGAAGATATGCAGGACCCAGCCCTCGAGTTGATCTAAGTTTCACCAACATGCTAGCAAAGAATTTGGCCCTGCATGTTTAGACATTTCATCTTTAAGACGTAAAGGCTGCTTCAGATTTTCTTTTTTTTACAATTTATTTAAGATCTCCAAGCATCTACTTGAATACTTGTTCTCAACTCATAAAAAGAGTATCTTTGACTCTTTTAACTAGTTACACTGTAAGACTTACTAAGCAGTGATTTTTGTGGTAACTAAGTCATTTATGCAAAGAGTTGTCTTTCCATCTGTGATGAAGATGTATTTTTGTACATCAAGCCCTCAAAATGACTTAGTCAAGAAGTTGCATTGATGACTTCAGGATTTAGGCAAGCAAATGAGGGAAGGAGGTCAAAGGAGACTACCAAAAATTTGCCTTGTAAATCAAAAACATTGAGGAGAAGGAATTCCTGGCATTCCATGGTATCTGGGTTTATTTTCTTACATTTTTCTAATAAGAAAAACACACATCAGATGTGTTCTTGGTTAATGTTTTCGGTTGTCTCATCTATCTCTGCTGCCAAACATGACCCAAAATACATTGGTCTTACATGCCCTGAGGACGTCTACTGGATAGCTAAGCGCATCTGTAAAAGTGGACTTGGCACTCCAGTGCAATCCCTAAATGTAGATTCAATTGTCAGCACCTCATTACTGACTGCTCTTTCCCTGGAATAATTTTTATTAAAATAACCTTATGCAATAGCTTTAAAACGCAGAGCAGAATGCTCTAAAGTAACCTATTGTGTTACATGTAATATTCTCAAGCAATATGTTTGTTGTAAGGATCAGACTTCAAATTTAGTATAATTCATTGCTTTGTCCAAAACTGAAATGAAAATCCCTGACAAGTAACTCTTTAATATACACTTTTAAAAGAAATGCTTGCCAAGAATTTTGCTGTACCTTGCACTGCACAAAATCCTACTCAGAAGCTTTCAATTAACTTGATTCATGCAGTAACTCAGTCTGGCATTCTGCATAAGCTGTCCTGCAGCTTGTAGGAATGAAACATTTTGCTGAAATATTTTGTTGGACTAAAAGGCAGCCAGTTGAAACTCAGATGGGGTTAAGTGATAGTTACAAGTAGAAAGTTTTAAGAAATTATTTGTATGCACTTTTTTTCCTTCATCCATGTGGAGTTTGGCCACTGTTAGAGGAGCAAAAGTGAATTTTGGGGTAATGCTGGAATGATGTCCTGTTTCATTAGAGTGGGCAAGAGGACTAAGAGGCCTGTGATATATCTGGGAAGCCTTTCAGCATCAATCTTTCCCTTTACTTTGTGAAGTAGTATATATCCAGATCTGCTAATTGCAAAACAGGGTGGATCAGGTCACAATAAGCAATTCTACTTCTGACAAAAAGAATTTCATTCTTCAGTGATTTTTTCATTTGTTTGTCTTGAGGAAAGCAAACTGGTCTCAGTGTTCATCTGGATGTCAGTTGTTTTGTTTCTGGCAGTCCTCCAATTGCTGTGGTGTGCTTGGTTGTTTATTTGGACCACTCTGCATTTAATTGTTGCTCTGGGGTCTAAAGATCTGGTGTCACTTCTGCTTTTGAATGGTGATGGACAGCTGGAATAACCTTTTTAGTTTTACTTTTTTGTTGGGTTTTTGTTTGTTTGGCTTTTAACTCAACTTGGCAATGAATCCACGTGCTATTTCAGGCTACACATCTTACCTTTCTATTCTTTCTACAGGAGACTCTTTTGAGAAATCTCTGAAGACTTACAAGAAATATATTTTTACTGTAGGGAAGGGGGTGCAAAAGAAGAATAGGAAGGAGCATTCCTAGACCTGGTCCCACGCTGAGTCAATACAGAGAAGCTTAGTCCTGAATGCCTGTCAAAAAATGACACCACTCCCATATATTTGGTTGGAACTGAAACTTGTTTTTCCAAGTTCGAGTATGATGCATTGTTATCCACAGAATGCCTCAGTATCACGATAATTAAGATCCCCTTTAGCACTACTTAATAATGGAAAAGTTTTAGAGTAGTTAAATGTTGTGTTGCCTGTAATAAGGGCTCTTCTGCAGAAATGAGTGCTGTGAAGTTGTTGCAGAAGGGAGGGAACCTTACCAGCTGGTTAATAGCCAAAAAAATTCTAACAACATGTATTATGTACTTTTAAATAACATAATCTTTAAAAGGAATAGTTATGGGTTAGAGAAAGGATAGAGTTAAACTGTTTTGAGGTGTCCTGACCACATCTTAGAGCTAGGACACTTTGCCCAGTGGATAGTTAATCTGCTTTTTTCTTTGCACAGAACATGTTCAAAATCATGTCTGTATACAAGATGGAGCTTAGAGGGATTTAATACTTCAAGGATTGGTAAGACCTAAAGGTCAGTTGGCATCTGTCAAAACCAGCCCTACTTTCCTGAGATGTGTCTTGTTTCTTCTCTATTGCCCTCAAAGTAAACTGCTAGCTCTCTCTGCTTCAGCTGTCAGCAAATAGGGTTAAAATGATCCAACCTTGTGTTTGTTAAGTACACTTGCTGTAGATCAAAAAGAATACGCCTTGAAAAAGGATTAATAAAATCCCTCTTTTCTTGATATACTTTCAGTAAAGTTTTTGAAATAATCCAACTTTTGAAAGAGACACTGAAATTCATGTATTTTAGGACATTCAGAGGCATTTGTTGCAGGATAATAATCATGCAAGATTATAGACTTCAGAGGTTCTGAAGTCGGTAAGTAACTGTCATAAAAGGACTTCAGGCGAGGATGATGATCTGTTTCTTGTTGATACAATTGCCAGGCACAGCTTCTGTTTCAGGCTGTTGGTGACTAATGCTTCTCTTCCACTCATGCTTCAGCCTGGTGAGCAGCGACAGCTTTGCATGGATTCCTTTTCCTCCACTCCTTACCTTCTCAAATGTGCCTTTGTTTCCTCAAGACTCCCCTCAGGGTAACATCTTCCCGAATAAGCATGATGACAAAATCCATTGCAATTTGCACAGTAGTCATGTAATGGTGTGAAACATCAGTGGCAGTTGGTTTTGTAGAATGTGAGTAGAACTGGCTTCAGAAATTTATTTGGGTTGAACCTGCTCCTTCACCAACCATTTTATGCTGGTGCCATTGCTTCTTCCTGTAGTTCACTGAAGCAGCCTGACTTGTTTAGAGGAATTTTCTTTCTAACAAAACATTTGATAGCTGATGCAGAAATTATCTTGTAGCAGGATCAGCTGCCATATGAAGTTGGAAAGCTAAGTCAGCTTGCTTGCATGACTTCCAGTCTGTGTATGTGTGACAGTATTCTATTTAAATCAGAATTTTCCAGTTGGGGCTTTGATGTACCGGTCAGTAACCAGTAACTTTGTAATTTTCAGGTAACAGGGCTTTATGGAATTAAGCACTAGCTCTCCTTTTCACAGGGTAGTTTGGGAAGATGAAGAGTCTTGTGCAGTATCAGCCTCTTCTGTTTAGTCAGTTTATTTCACAGATTTGATGTACTGCATTTGGATGCCACAGCACCTGTAGGACACGACGGTTTATATCGGTGTTTTCTTCTGATGTCACAAATAGAGATGATCTGGTTTATCTGCATGTTAGTGTTGGCATGTGCCATTTGCAGAAGGATAGCTATGAGAGGAAAGGTAGGCCGGGAGTTGCAGAGATTTTCCTTGATGTTTAGTCCACAAACAGATCCCTCTTGATCTCGAGAGGTGCTGTATTTGTAAGGGTTTTGTGCGTTCTCATTGCTGCTGGTCACAAGCTTATACATGCAACATAACATCTCCCTGCTGTAGCTTAACAACAACAATCAATGCAGACTTAGGTTAGAAGGTTTGTGTTGCTTGTGACAGTGGTAAGATATTTATACATTATTACAGTTTTGGGCATGTATTTTTATTCCATCTCTGGACTGTTCGATAACTATTTTTCTACTCATTTCATTCTGATTGCATAGCATTTGCTAGAAAGGCAGAGTTAGTTAATTTTAAAACGACTAACGAAAAGAAATTGCTAGTCATTCTGTAAATCCTCCAAATTAAGCTCTGGCTTATTATGGAGTTTATCTTCCTATCTTTTCTACTACTAAGGAAAAAAAATTAAGAAGTGTAGTTTAAGGAAGCTGCCTTCATGTTTCACGATATATAATCTAGTTGAATATTCCATATTATATTGCTTCCTTATGTTTCACCTTTTTTTGACCTTCAAGTTTACAGGTTCAAGTGAATATTAATGATCTTGGGAATGGCTAGAATAAACAGGACTCAAAAGGGACGAGAACCCATGGCTCCCCAAGCTGTTTGTTGGGCTGTGTAGTTTTGTTTTTTAACACAGGAAAGGGCTGTATTTGCCATCCATAATCAGCTGAAACATTATAGAAATGCTGTCTGGCTAGAGGATTATTGTGACCAGATCATTTGACATACATATATATATATATATATATATATATATATATATATATATATAATTATATATATTATAAGAATAAATTTTTTTCACTACCTGTTCTAATATTAAGCTGAAACAGAAATTCTGTTCTACTGGTCTATCTAAATGGAATAAAATAAGAGGATTTCTTAATGACTTTTCAGGTGCTCTGTGTGTACCTGTGCATGCATGCATTTATGCTGACTTGTATTATGGTAAAATACAGTGCAGGGATTATTTTTCTGCCGTCTTGGTTTAATGCACACTGGTGTCATTGGTTTGCACTGTAATTCTTTGGTATTGGAAGTAGCAGTGAGTGGAGTTGCATTACTTTTTACTAATATCATTTGTGCACAGCTGCATTGTGTCATGTATGTAGTTATTAGCAAGTAAAGTTGTTTTGTGTCATAGATGCTTAAGTGTGTATGTTAAACTTTCTGGCTTTCTGAAGCCAGAAAGTTATTGTATGTAGATCACAGCATATATACATATATATATACATATATTATGTCTATATTTAGGTCCACATGAAACAAGACTGTGATTAAAATGCTTGTCATTACAAGTTTACGTGATGCTTGGATCGAGGAAATGTTTGATAAAACTGAAGATGGTGGGTTTGGCAGGAGACGAACATGCTTCGGATGGTGGTTGACCACACTCATCAGACTTGTGTACATATTTTAATTTATAAGTATGGCTGTCTGTAAAGTAGATATACGAATGAGCCAAATAGAGTTAAGTTTCTCTTTTATTCTTTTCTTTTAATGAAAAAAAGCAGAAATGTGGAAGGCTGTGTTATCATTTACTTTTGTTGGGAGGTTTTGTTTCCCTTATTTTTAATCAATTCCTGACGTGAACTGAATCCTTGCCAACCTTTCAATAATTATTTATTAAATTTTATTGTAATTCAGTTCACCTGTGGGACCAAAAATATGTCAAATGCTAAGAGTCTGATTTACTTTCCATTATCTATAAAGGAAGGAAAAGGAATTCATCCCAAAGCAAAGAGCTATAGTTAAACAGAGAAGTTTTGTGACATTTTGGGGTTGCTGTGTTGGTTTGTTTATAAGTACCTCCTGAAATGTTTATATTTAAGTTCTCCCATGCTCTGCTGATAACAGGGAGCATATTTCTTCCTGGTTTGGACTATAGTGGTCTTGGTTTTCTTGGAACATAGTAGTTTACAGTTTCCATAAAACAACCGTTTTGCAACTTAAAATGATGATGAGTTTACAATTTAAAAACTGGTTTGATATCACTCTTTCACAATTTTTGTCTGCCTGAAATAAACTTTTGATGTTTTGTGTTCTCAACAAATTTTAGACCTTGCTACTATGTTTGTGAAAATTCTGTCCTATACTTCCATATGTTTCTTTGTAAGATAAACGGAAACTTATTCTCTTATGATGTTCAATGACAAATTCAAAGAACTTTCCTATTACTGTTGGTCTTAGTCACTGGTGGTGTCTTGTGAATCTTATGGTGAGCAATAATCTGTAATATAATATAATATATTTATAATATAATATAATCTGTCCTGTGTCTGAAAATCATTGCAAAATTCAAGTTTACTTGATTGGCATTGCCCCAAAGTGTCAGTATCTTTAGGTATACCTTTATGAAGGTAAATAACATTGCTTGACTATAATAACTTGTGTACAGTAACTGTTCCTTGTCTTATTGGTGTTATTTTAACCAACTTTATCCTAGTGCATTCCACAACATACCCTTCTTTTGTGAGCCTAAGCTTTCAAAGAGTAACCCTTGTGCTCTGCCTGTTGGGGTTTTTTATGGCCATGTTGAGTCAGCTATAGACGAAACCACTAATGAAGGAAAACGTGGGCTGTATCCTGTGGAACTGCCTGGGAGCACCTCCCAGCTGTCAAGGAGTAGGCAAAGGAAGTTCTTTGCTTCTAGTTTGGTTTGCAAAGTGATTCTGTGTGCTGGGTCAGTATTACTGGCACAAGGAGAGACCTATGCCAAAGTAAAAACAAGGGAGGAGGCAAAATATTAAGAAATTTTTGACTTCTAGTGGTAAATCTTGCTTTTTATGAATGAATCTACTGTATTAGTCCAGTGAATACTGTACTTGGTACGTATACCTGGATATTGAAAAACATACAGTGAACTGTACTGTAGTGATTCCTGTCACTTCTCACCTTTTTATTACCACAGACATTTCAGGTAGTCCAGAGGAGAGTCCATTGTATAAAACTGGTGGCTGATAAGCAGCTCCCAGTTTTGCTCAAAGCACTTCAGCCTTGGTGGCTGAGAGCTGATTTGCAACACTTTAAATATTATTTTAGAACTGCTTTTAAAATGCCTGGCAATTTCTTTTTTATATGTCTGTTGTTTAAAATAAGTGTTTTAAAATAAATTAGTGACAAAAGGCTCTTAAATGTTTAGTTTTATTGTAATAACTTTTGTCTATATTTTTAAAATGAGATTATATTTTTTTAGTTGAAAATTTATGGTGTCTTGCAGAAAAGTAGTTACTGTATAATTTGATAATGAAGTTCTCTAACATCTAATAAATAATAACTTGGTCATACAGGGCTATGTTCTGAAGTATTTTAACAGTATAGAAATTTATATACTAGGAAATACTCTTAGTTTGGATATAGTAAATAGCAAAGCATATCACTTATGCAAGGCCTCTAGTTTTCTTTTGGGGGAAGCTCAATAGTTTGCAGTACTAACAATGTAGAAAATTCACTTATGTGACCCTTTCTATTGTAGGATGTGATTTATTTTTTGCTTAAATATCTTATGAAGCACTTACTATTTTCTGAACTTTGCAGTGCACTTTAATTGACAGATTAATTTCTCATAGCTTCTTTCATCTATTTTTCTAGGGAGATTATTTCTTTAAAACTCCTGTTTGCTGTGTGGAAAAATGCAAATCTCAAAACCTTGTGTTGTTGAGGTAGAAAAGTTGGTGTTTTAACAGCACTCTGTGTGACCTTTAGTGAATCAATTGTTTTATCAATCAAATTATGCTAGTATGAGTTAATTAATTAACTTGATGTGGCACAGCCTTCCTGGAGTATACACAGAAAGGAGGGAGGGGAAAGAAGGGTCTGTATAAACACCATATGCAAAGGCTGAAGCTATCAGCCTGCCATTAGCCCTTTATCTTAGAGGCCCTTGGCATATAAATCAAACAATAACCTCTCTGTTTTGACTCAGTGCCAAAGTATACAGCCACAGTTGAGTCTAGGACAGATTACACCCACCGAGTGGCTTGAGGGCTTGGAGTGAAACTGGGAAATAACCATTAAATTATTCGGGAACATATTTATGTTCTTTAATATTGGCTGTTGGTCACTTCTTTTTTGTACTATTTGCTTCATGGCCTAGTTATAAAAACCAATACGTGGAAGCATTTTAACATACATCTAAGCGAGGATGTGAGAATAATATTCTAAGTTGAAGGGCTACATAGAACTTGTTTTTTAAAAGGTTTTGTGTGTTATGCTAGGTTACAAAATTTTTACTAATCTATGGCAGAGGTGGTAATTTTCATGCTCCTGCAGTTTTCTGCAAGCACAATACCAAGGTGACATTAGCTTTTTGTATGGTTTTTACTAAGGTTAGGATGGATTGGGAAGTAGTTCCAGTTTCTACTATCTGAAGTGCATTTAATTAGGCTGAGCAGATCTGCCAATTGTACAAAATGTTCAGCAGCACAATGACAGCCCACTGCTAGGAGCCGCTTTAAAACTTAACGTTATTTTGCTTTCTTAGAAATAATGTTAGTCCCTTCTGGGAATGTGCAGACTACATTTATTTGAAAACAAAAATTTTGTGGATTTTTTATTTTTCTCTAAGTAAAGTAATGCTGAATGTTTAGTTGAAACACATGGACTCAGCCCATCAAGAGCACGTGCTTGAGATGTGCTCAAATTGCAGCTATGCTAGAGACTGAGCTCCTGGAAATACTGATAGCTGTTTCTATATGGAAGATTTTAGATAAATTATGTTGAATCTGTTTGGTCACTTTCAGAAGGGTGAAATGAAGAGCAGCTTCATTCTCCGAGCCCAGCTGTGTTCTGGGACCATGGCAGTGTGGAGCTCTTCTCATCCACCTGGCATTCCCCACAGCATGTCCGCACAATCCCTGTGACATGGAGGAGCTGCTGTTCAAGGAGGCTATTCCAGATGTTGTTGGTTGTTTCCAGTGGGGGGCTGCTGTATGTGTGGTGGGGTGCAGTCAGGGACTTGGCTGCCACCACCAGAGTTGTCAGGCTGGCTCTTGTCCCCAGGAATCCACGGTACATCCGGTGTAGCCTTGGCGCAGTCTCCGAAGGAGCAGGGCAGTTGGAGGAGGGAGGATGTCTCTTGATGCGTGGCCCTTTGCTCCAGGCTCAAAGCCAACTCGTTGCATCCTATTGCAGGCTTGTGCTTCTCTTTGGTTTATCGGTATTCAAATGAAATGTTGCAGCAGTGGATTTGTCCTTCAGAGTAATGGTCTTCTGACCACCTGGTGTTGTTTTTTGAAGTGCTGTGCGCTTAATGTGGGTGTTGCGTTGTCTTTAAAGAAATGTGTTATTGCAAAGGCAGTACTTGGCAGCACACCCTTTTTTTTTTTTTTAGCAGTCACTCAGTTTTGGGCAGCTTTGTGGTATTAATGACCCTCTAATTTAATCTTTACTGAATTTTTCTCTTCTCCCTTCCTCTTGTGAAAATATACAGGCACAGCTGAATTGTAAAGCTGTATAGGCAAAAGGTGAAAGTTTTGCTGATACAATAACCACAGAATCTGGCACATGTTGAGACAACCACAATTTTCCTTGATTTTTTTTTTTTTATCTGTGAAAGTATAAACACGACTACTTTGTTATGCTGAAATTCTGTCATTTCAGTTGATTAATTTTTGAAGCCCACTCTCAGTTATTTTCTGTCTCCTATTCAGAGCCTGTGTCAGCAAATTGCTGTTTGAAATACCATGTCCTTTGCCAGGTGTATAAATAAGAACATTTGTTGATTCTTTCTTCCTTATTATTATCTTATGATGTCCTCCACCTGGTTATTTGCTGTTTATGATGTTCTGATATAGGCTGTGCTTTCACCTGACGCCAAGAGGTTTAAAACCAAAATAAAACTATACAAAGACATTTTATTCTTCCTTCATTTAAGCTACAGGGGATCTGTGAAGGAAACGGTATGTAGATACTGGTTTCTCAATTTGGCCTTTGAAAAGGTTATAGAAGAGACTCTTGACCTGTTTTTCAGTAAGCCTGGGGGCATGGCAAGGCCTACATGTAACTGAAAAAAATGCCAGTGTTTTATAAGAAGAAAAGAGGATGACCTGAATTTGTCCTGTTAGGCAAAGAAGTCCAGACAAAAATCCAGTAATAGATAATGTACATGTCACTTTTATCTTCCTTGACTGGAAATTAGATCACATCGTTATAACTTGCAATAGCTTGCCAGAGAGTACATATGTGGCTGATAATGTTGGTGATTATGGTACACTACTTGGACAAGAATGTTAGACTTGTTTTTATTGGTTAATTACTCGTGCTGATTGAAGAAATATATTGCCAAACTAATACTTTAAATGCTAGGAGGGTTAGGAATGGTCTATTCATACATCTGAAAACATAATGGTAAATGAGGAGCGTATTCAAGTAATTGAATGAACGTATTTTCTAGTACAGACTTATTGCTTCCTGACCTTTTGCTCTTGCATTAGAGACCAGGAACACCATATTTTAATAATTCATAAATAATAGACAAGACCTGAAGCAGTAAGTGAAGTAAATCTCTTTCTGTACTGGTGGTATGAAGGAAGACACATGTCATTTCAGCCAAGGGTAAATTCTGGTGTTGTCCCTGGACCCCCTCAGGATAAGTGCCCCCAGATTTCCATCTTTGCCTCTAGTTTTGCATCTGCTCTGAGAGTTTGCTCTTCATTGACTGGTGCTTGATTTCCCCTGTTTCCAGACTTGGTAATAGCATGTCCCAGTGCCACCAATCTCCCCTGTTCTCCCCAAATTTGTTCAAAATAAGTAGCTTTGATACTAAACCTACAAATGATCAGGGATAGGGATACTTTCTGTCAGACAAACCTGGCAGTGTTGTCTTTGCAGGACTGGACCAGACCAGATCAAGAGAGTAACTTAAAATTATTTTAACAGATGCAAGATAAGGCATTTGATAATCAACTTGTAAAGGTCTAGATCAAACGAATTAGTTTAGTTATCAGAACATATTGCTGAAAGGAGTTCCATGGGAATGAGAGCAAGCTCTCCCACAGTGAGTATTGCTGAAGTTAGTGCACCGTCACCAAAAGAACTGCTTAGCCTACTGCACCTTTACTTCTGCTCAGGGTTTTGGCTTTTTCATCCTGACATCTTGCAGGCTTTTTCAGCCTGCATCTTGTAAATAACAGATTTCATTGTGTGGCCTTTGGATATTATAAATTTGAGAGGCCAGCTAGTTAGCCTTCGTGGTTAAATCATTTTATTAATGATTTTCGTTTTTCCATCTCTGCTGTCTTTAATTAGAGAAAGTGTGCATCTGGAGGCTGCAAATTTGAGCTGCTTTGAAGCACCTGCATCAAGTTTAGTCAGCATGGAACATGCCAGTCTTTCTGACTGGCTCTCATCAGCACCTTTTTCCTGGCACGATTGCCAGCTGGTGTCTCATTTTAGGATTTGTATGGACTATGGATCTGATTACTTGGTCCTTTTCCCCTCTATCTTCATGATTCAGCTTTGAAACCTGGCATGCAAACCCCAGAAGTAGGGAAGCTGTGTCTTTTAGTTGTCTAGATTTCTCCCTCTTTCTTAAAAGATTATAATCTTTTCCATTTTTGTTTTAAAATACAAATTATATGCAGTTAAATTTTAATTAGTTTTGGAACAGAGAATGTCTCATTAAAAAAAAAATTGTGTATGAGGGGAAGGGAGAAATTTGCAATTATGAGATGTCTGTCAGAGGCTGCTTTATGTAAATTGAATGGTATAACTGTGTCCAGTGGGGCTTTTCAAAGACTTATTCTTTCTCTCTGAGCTTAATGTGATGTTTTTGTTTATTAAATTTTTACCAGATTACTGCCACACTTGGTTTTATTAATTTCTGTTTTCTAGTATAACTGGTTGATTAGGTACAATCAATGACTATAGCGATAAAAGAAATGGACAGAGTATAAAGTCTGTGATCAAAACTCTACCCTTGTTGGTGAAAATGATTTATCAGAGAGGCCCCTGAATTTTAGTGTTCTTCTCATTGTAGGCTTCCTGTGCCCTGCGAAACATTTGGTAATAGAAATGCACAGAAGTGTGTATTGTAATATTTACCTAATTTTATGACATTTATTTTGAAGGATGTTTTTGAATTCTTGAGCTGTACTGTTGTGTAACTGTAAAGGATTTATTTTTTCTTAAGCAAACCATCATGATTCAGACATTATCTTTTAAGGTTTTTGTAATGCATTGAATATTTAAAAAAAAACCCCAACAACTGTTTCATTTCAGAAAACTACTTTCAGAGTGAAGAGATTCACTAGATAATATGTAAAATCATTACATGGTTCTTGGGAAGTCAAGGAATGCAAGACGAGGGAGAAATTTGGATTGGGGTGCAGGATTCTGTAGAAATCACTGATCACCAGTGTCACCGGATTGGGGCATTTGCACCAAAGCAGAGGAACTGCAGATGGGAAAAAGAGGAGGGGAAGGGCACCATGACAAGAGCTGGAAGGCAGCTGCAGACAAATGTTTCCCCAAAAGGTTAAGATAAGATAATATATTTTCCAAGTGTTAGAAATCTCTGAAAGGAATATGTTGCAATAACTTCTCAGATCAGGCAAGAGGCAGCACCAGAGCCCTGTACTGTGTCCTACTGACTCATTCCCAGCAGTCATTCCTGTCTTGTCACTGATGAAGGTTAAAAGTGGGTGTTTTTCAAAGCAAAAACCTTTCTTGGAAAGGGTAATAGAGGGGGAGCAGGAAAAGCGTTAGCAAAAGAAAAAATTGCTTTCGTGACTCTTTTCCCCTATTATATTAAAAAAAAAATGACTGAGCTTAAAAATTGTGTTCTGTGGATTGACCTAGTCAGTTGACTGTTAGCTATTGATATACGTTGACCTCATCCTGCTTATATATATTTATATATATTGTACCGAAACCACTAAGTATTCTGCAAAGCTGTGGGAAGAAAAATGTCTACAGAAACTCTGAATGACAAATATGTAGCATACAGGAGCGTGGCTGACTCTCATCTCCTTTAAGGCTGTACCATAGTTGTTTTGCTTTTTGCTCTTTTTGGTGTATTAAAGCAACCCTCAGGGATCCTGCAAACTTTGGTCCTTGTGATTAAAGGAAAACTTACTCTGGCTAAAGGAGGAAGAAAGAGTACACTAAGTAAAAAGCAAATCCACGCCCCTCCCTTTTTTTGTGTTCTTAAAGCATTAGTATGACTTTTTCTTAAGTTTTGTTTCTTTGTTTAGTTTAAAATAATGGGCCTGTTATTTTGCAGGGGTGTTATAATTTATTAACAAGTGTAAGTACCAGCTGAAGCAAAGACTTCTGGTAGTGATGATACAATATAGTATGATACATGTTGCTTTCAAAGACCTTGTCATCTAAAGTGACAGGACTGATCCAAACATGGCATGGAAAGGAAGAGCAGCAAGCAAGGATTATGGAAAAATAGTGTAATCCTATCACATGCACTCTTTTATTGACTTCTATAGATGCTTTTAGGATGAGTTTCCCACACTTTACTGTGTGCTAAGTATTTTATGAAGTATAAGAGTGAGAAAGATGAGACTACAAAAACCTGTGCAAAATCTGGTAGGCTTTTATTTTAGCTGCCTTACGTTTCTTGTTTTCCTTTGTTTGAAAGGCTTAGCTCCTGGTATCTTGTTTATGTGAGACTCAGTGCTTACATTTATGGTGATGAGGAGAATTGTGAGAATGAGGACAGGTTAAAGATCTTAAACAGAGGCTTAAGGTTTTTTTCTTCCAAGTAGGGAAAAAAATATTTTTAAACCTAGCTTCATGTGGTTTCAGGACCAATTCCTGATGTCTATAGATTTAGTATTGTAACTGTATGTTCAGGAAGGGATTAGTTATCAGGCAATACAGCAGCCTTATAAAATCCAAACCTAGGCACAGTTGTAAGTGACAGCAAGACATACCCTGTGAATGTGATGTGAACATGATCAATACAGTGCATTTACAAGTGATGTTGGGTGGGGAATAGATTGAGTACATAATCTGTAAAAATAGTATAGCTGGGGATCACAGAATCAGAGCTATTAAAAGATCTCCAAGATTATCAAGTCCAACCTTCAACTGAGTACTCCCATGCCTCCTGAACCATATGACAAAGTGCCAGATCTACTCATTTTTGGGCATTTCCAGGTATGGTGACTCCACTACTTCCCTGGGGAGCCTGTCTCAATGCTTGACAGCCCTTTCCATAAAGAAATTCTTTTACTGTATTAAAACATCTAGTTGCTTTGGAAATCTCTTCATTTCTTGCACTATTGTATGTTACATATCACTGTAGTTTTTCTTGTGAGGAATCTCCTTGGAGCTGCTGCCCATGAAAAGTCACAGCATCAGTGCTCAGATAGCACTTGGTGATGGGGTAGAGGGAGCTGCTGCAGGTGCCCCAGCTGCTTTTGGGAGATGCTGCCTCCTGCCTCTGTGTTTAGAAGGAGGTTAAGTTTCACTGTGTGAAAGAGAAATGGAAAGACTGTGTTAGGTCATCTAATTTTTTTTTTATTAAACCATCACAGTAGGGTGAAATTTGTACTTCCTACTAATTTGTGATTTGTTAGAAGAAGGGTAACTCAACTTTCTTCCCACAGTCCTTCCTTCCACTCAGGCTTTGACAAAGGATGTGGGTTGCTTGGATGTCAGAAATGGGGCTTGATGATCCTTTACCTGGTTTGGGAGAGAGCACAGATTTGCTAAATACAGCCCTGCTGTTGCAGCAGAGCATAAGAACAGCTGCTCTGGAATGGGTGTCAAATTAATTATTATGGATTTCTATTTCCATGAAACAAAGCTTGTTTTGGCATGTTTATAAGCATGTTGTAAATGACATCAAAATGTCTTTAGGAATTAAATGTCTCCTGAGGAAAAAACAGAGGGAAGTTTTCCTTTAAAACAAAAACTAAATAAAAAAAATCAACATAGTTATTCCTAATGTGTTCCTTTAGCCCCCAGCAAGGGATTTTCCTACTTTGACCTCCCCTGCCACTGAGAGAATACTGAATTCATTCACATTAACAAGAAATGCAGTGTCCTGGAGGAAAGAGAAGACTGACAGGGAACTGAGTGCAGATGAGCTACACAAATGCCTCATTTAAGTTTAGCAGCAACAACAAGAAGGAAATCTGTAATTCCAGAAATCTTAAGGACAGTTAATTTCTGCTATGGATTATTCATTTCACATATGGAGAATCTATGGAACCCAAAGTGACAGTAGTTCATCAAAATTATAACAGCCTTCAGCATTGGAAGTACCAGCTTTGGGATATAAACTCTCATGGCGAAGCTAGAACCCATCCTTTCCATAGCTTCTTAGTAACTGAAGAAGTTTGGACTGTTTCTGATTTTCTCATGGTTGAACAGAAACAGTTACTTTTAGAATGACATGCTTGTTTATTATATATGAATTCTAATGCTTTATAATTGGTAGCAAAACTATCTAGCTTTTCTGTAGAACTAGCAACTGTTCTGCTAAGAATAATCAAGCTTTTATGTCACTTTCTTTTTGCTTGTATCCTGCCTACCTGAGAGATTAGTAAGTAGAAACATTCATCTCAAAATATAAGTGTTGTCTTAAGTTTACTCCATTATTCAAGCAATGTTTAGTGTAACCATGTCATTTTCTTACAGTGATCCAGCTGCCAAAGCTCTCTGGGAGTCCTTCATGAACCTCAAACAGAAGGAAGCTGTGATGGAGGCCAGGAGACACCTTGTGGAGGCTGCAAGCAGAGAGAATTTACCTATTAAGATGAGCATGGGTGAGTAATGTAACAGTCTCCCTTACGTAGTGATAATGTGAAAGATGATGTCAGCTTCTCTTTTTCCACATAATCCTCTTGAGCAAAATCCACCCATTCTTGGTTCATCCCCATTCTTGTCAACAGGTTTCAGGTGACCTTCATGGTTACCGTAGGATCTTTCTGGTATATGAGTGACAATTTTTTTTTTAATGCACCAACCTTAAAAAGATTGAGAACCGTGGAGAAGCATTGGAGTTCAAGGAGGGTTTTAAAGGCAAGTAAATGGTTAGCCAAGCTACTTGTCTTTATTTTACAGAGCATGAGATTTTTTTTTCTAAAAAAGTTAGCAAAGTTTGTGTCCTGAAAGCAGACATTGTAAATAGCAAGTGGAAGTTGTGCAGCTCTTGCATATGATGACATTCTATAGGTAGTGTTTACATTACATAGGTAATGAGGTTTATGTCAAGTAAGGCTGCCTGGCTCAGGGGAGTTTAAGCTGAAAACCATGTCTGGACACACTTTAAACCTCAAATTTTCAAAACATTAGAGAAACAGATTAAGACGCAATGGCTTTCAATAGCTCTTTTAGAACCACATTCTCATTGTGTACCATACTCAGTAAAATGTAGAAATTGATACATTAGGTCTATAAAAACTGGCCTCTATACAGCAATATTTTTTGTGTTGTGTATACTCTTAGGTCTGCTTCTTGCTGAAATTTTCATCAAGGGAGAAAGGTCCTTGTGGAATAAGAGTAACAGACTTTTTATCTGTGACTCCAGGGTAAACTGCCAAGATATCGTAGAATTAGATGTACAACCAACTCATGAATTCTTTACAGCTATAACATGTAAGATATTGTGTGGTCTTTACAAATACCTAGAGCATGCATTTAATAGATTATTAATCAGAAATACTAGATTTCTGCAACTGATGTGCAACAGTAATCCTGTAAGATTAAAGAAATGGAAAAGGAGCAGCTCAGAAAAGGTTATTACAGATTTGTCGGAAGGAGGGAAGGTTCAGTAAACAATAAAATCTTGTTAAAGTTTTTAATATGTGTGTGAGTGTTCACCATAATAATGTTAAGAAACCCCCATTATTTTTCTGCGACATACACTGTAAAAACAATTATTATTAATGCTGAAATTCATCTTTGTTTTAAAAGTAATTGCTTCTTGTCTTTAAGAGGTAATGATCCATCTGTGACCTTTGCTCCTTTGTGTGAATGATTAGATTAGCCACCCTTTCCTCTCTGTCCTTTTCCTGCAGTATCCAGTGAAGGCTGCAGTAACCTAGTTTTTAATCAGTATCTGACACTTACTGAATGTCTTGCATACATGGGCCCAATACAGAGCTATGTGGAAACATTAGGAGTTGATGGTGAAACAAATTTTTGACTTTTTTGTTGTTGTTGAAACGTAGCATAAAGGAATATTCACAGAATTTTGTGCTTCTGTGAATTGTATATTTATCTGGCACTCAAATCATAATCAGTTGTGAACTTTGTAGTTGAAATTGAAAGGGTGAAGTAAAGTTTGAGGCAGTCTTGTAAATGATAAACAGGGATAAAATCAGAAACAAGGAGAGGGGAGCACTACAGTCACCAAAATAAAACATTTCTTATTGAGCAGAAATGCAGAAAACCCGGAACTCACACCCAGATGTCGTATTTTTTGATGACACATATTTGTTAATGACTTATTAAAATGGACAGCATTCACTGCTTCTCATGCTGCAGAACATCTTACTTCTCTGTAGGGAAGCTGGAAATTGTGCTGTTTATCAATTGCTGCATTTGCTGAGAAGCAAAAAATTGTAGTGGCCTGTTCTGGTCCTGATTGCTGTGTTTTTTTGAAAGGTTCCTTCCACTGCAGCTGTGATATGAGACAACTCTGGCTGGAGAGAAGGGAAATGCTTTCACTGGTCTCTGTGAAAAACTTAGACTTGAGGTTTTATGACTTTACCTCAGGTTCTGCCTTTATTGGAAGATCTCAGTGGATTGCACATTGTTTTTCTCAACACTTAGGGTATTTTCTGAGTTTTTTATGGCCCTGATATTAAATGTCAGAAATTTTCTAGCAAGAAAGTTTCCTCTTACTCTCTTTACTAAGACCAGCTGTGTCAGACGGTAAGAGTATTTTCCTTACTACTTCTTTTTTGCTTTTTTTTTTCCCCCCTGGAAATAAGGAGTCAATTACATTTGAAAGCAAAGCTTTGAATTCCATTTGGTGTAGCTGAGCCCTCCTGCAGTGGCCACCTGCCTGAAAAACTGCATCGCTTGTGACAGTGGCAGCATGGGAGCCCTGTGCAGTTATGAGAAACTCAATCCCATCCTGTGTCTGTGTTTTCAGTGAAAGGAAAATAAATTCAGTTTTTTTCTAGGCTGCTCATTGCTCTGAGGTGTTCATGTGCTTGCCCACGTTTCCCTTGCAAGCGATGTGCCTGTTGCCCTGCTTTCCTCTTTCTCTGCCTGGCTGCGTGAGGCAGGAGCCGTGACAGTTCTGGGAGGAGACACAGCTGAGGCTTTTACTTTCTGGTACCTTCTGAACCTGTCCTCCTCCTCCTCCTGAGAAGGAAGGAGAGTAGGAAAACTGTAGAAGGGGACACATGTCTTCTCTCCAGTACCTCCAAATGTCTGCAGGCTACTGGGAACTCCATCTTTTTCCATTGAGATCAGCAGGAAGAGAGGAGATCTGATGAAGGAGAAAAAAGAGAAATAAAGGATACAACTATTACAGTTACATTTTCTGAGCTGGGTAGATTGGAGCTCTGCTTCCAGGTGTTCTTGATCTGCATATTTATTATTTTAATTGTATCAAGGGAAGCGGAAGTGGGGATGTCTGAAGTATTTGTTTGCATGTAAATAGGTGAAGCTGTCCTTTTCTAGATGTCATTTAAATAAAGAGGCATTAAAATATTGCATGTCAATTTATATATACACACATATTTCAAAAAACCCAAAAGCCAACAAACAACAGTTTTTAAGAAATACATCAGCTCCATTTTTCCTCTGAGATATTTTCATTTGTGTCTTATATACCCAGAGGAGTGCTGCTAAATACTTGCCAAATTCTGGTCAGATGTGTAGGTGTAAATAGGTGTAAATTATTTCAGCATAATAAAAATCCTGGTATTTGAAATGTATTTTATTTAAAGAGTTAAATATCCTTTTGAAAAGCTCTTTAGAAGACAAGATTGTCTTCATAGCTTTTGGGTTAAGATTTATAGCATTGTGCTAAATTTAAGTGAAATTGTTAATACTGGAAAGGGGTTACTTCTGCCTACACCTTAGTAAGTGACTGTAACGAAGCTGCTCTGGAGCAGCAGAGGGATTGCTGCTTTTTCCATTCCTGAATTTCCTGCTCCATTCTTCATAGGTCTGATGCATATCTTAATCATCCTCTGAGCATGGCCGCCCCTGACTCTCTCCTTGAAAGCTTTACTATTAGCATGGTATTTGGCAGTGGTAAAAACTTTGCTACAAATGTTCTTTTGTGGCTTTAGCAACACCCTTAGTCTTCTGTTTGAAAAGAGCACAGTAAACCTTGACTGAGTCTGAATTCCTTTATTGTGTCTTTTTACTGGCATGGAGACTGATGAAAGTTGAAGCACTGGTATAGTAAAAGAAACAAAGTGCAGTGTGTTGTTAACAAGCCCTTGTTAGTGGGAGAAAAGCCATTTGATTTCTTTCCATTTGAGTTGTACAAATACAGTTTTAAAAATCAAGCTCACTATAAAATTAGCGAAGCCTTAGTCTTTGTGAAGTAAAAAAAGAGTGCTGTAACTTTTCAGATGGGGTGGTTTGTATGGGTTGAATTGAACTCTTATTTTTTGGGGTTGAAATAGGAAGATGCTGACATTCTAGTGTGACAATACAAAATAATATTTTGAGTTTAGAGCAGTAGCTTAAAATGGACAGGATCAATACAGTAGATCAATACTTTATCTACAAATGTAAAGCATGTAAAATGTGTATTATTTTCTTTTTAATGAAGAGTTGCATTGGACTGCAACAGTGTTTAACATGCTATTTGTTTGTTATGAGACCAATATAAAAATATTCAATACCATAAATTACTGGAATAAATTTTAAGGATAAAGGCTACCAGCCAAGATAATGAGCTAATACGGTAGGTAGTACATATATATATGTCTTGGTTTAGAAAGACAGGTATCTGCCAGGGAAACTGGGGTTCCCCTAGAATGGAGAATGCCAACCCCTCACACCCCGACGAATTATAATTTTGCAATCAAGGGCTCTCAGGCAAAGATGTTGGGGATAGGAATAACAGTTCTTTACTAGGAAATATTAACAATACAAATGTGATAGGAAACAAAACCACCCAACCAAACAAACAAATAAACAACAATTTTGGAAAAAAACCCTGACAGAGTCAGAGTCACAACCTGACCCTGTGATTCAGGATGTTGAAAGCAGTCCAAAAGTACAGTCCTTCTGAAGTGGCAGACGTGATTCTGTTGGAGGAGAGATGATTCTGTGGAAAAGCAGGTCCAGGGATGGTGAGGAGGGGGGTCCGGGACTGGTGAGATGGAATCTGGTGAGACGAAATCCAGTCTTCCTCCCAACAGAAATCGGGTGAAAGACTGGCTCCTCTCCTGTCTGTGCGTCTCCGTTTTAATCCAGCCAAACTGCCTGCTCCCCTCCCCCCACCCCCCACCGCCAGGGCATGAGATGTATAGAAATGCAGATGCACCGCACAGGCTGGGGAAGGTGGCAATGGCCTATCAAGATGGGACATCAGGCCCCAAACAGATGGAAATAGAATACACAAAACCCGGCTCCACAACCCAGGACAATATATATATATATATATATATATCTTTCTAGATAAAACTAGTCTGATCTCAGGTATCTGAAGTCCACCCTGGCCAACCATTAAGATAATTTTGTGATGGTGACAAGCAGTGAGACAACACCAATCTGAGTCCGAGGTCCTTACAAGGGAGTAGAAGGAAGGTCATCATTGCAGAGCTCAGTGTGGTCTGTGGGGTGTTTGAATCCATTCTGCAGCATGTCTCTGAGTAAGCGATAACAGCTAGCTTTGGAGACACTATGACCCCTCATTTTACGGAGAAGACATCATATTGTAAACTGGTTCTTGGGATGCTTATTATGTTTCTCTGGTGTCTATTTACCTGGTCTCCAAATCCTTTGGGAGAGCAAGCAGCGAGGTCAGTAAGGCAGCAGCCAAAGTTCTGCTCCAGGCAGCCTCATTAAGTGAGTGGCTTCCTGTACCAACTCAACTAGCACAGGCCTGGCTTAGCCTGGGGTATCCCAAATGTCTGATAGTCAGTCTCACAATGCTCCTTCAAGGGCTCCCTGATCATCTCATGGCGTTTTTCCAAGGAGAGGGAATGCTGCTTTTCTCAGACCTGAATTCCTTCCATTGTGCAGCCTGGATCCTGAACAGGCAGTTCTTAAGTCAAATTAGTCTGCTCTTTGTCTTTTTAAAAGTAACAGGAGTCCTGCAGTGTGGGACTTTTTAGCCAAGTGGATTTTTTTTCCAGCCTATTGCAATAGTGAGTTCCTGAGTTCTCCCTGTAGTGCAGCTAAAAACATAGTCTTGACCTGAAGCAAATGTTCCCAACCTCATTGATGGTCAATATAGCAGATGTTTCATTGCATCATCACCCCTGGAGGCAGGAAGGCTTTTTGCTTCTCAGTGTGCTAACTGTTTATGAAGACTTAGAAGTGTTTCTGTAAAATCTGGAAACGCTGCTATTTGGGTGGCTTCTATATAGGCCTTTGCATTCCCAGGGGAATGCACTTTGAGTATCATGGGGATAGGCTTTCCCTGGTAACTGTTGGTGGAGGTGGTATCTGAGTAGTGTTTACCACACTGAGAACTGTACAAAGACATTGATATTATAGCTAGTTCACTTTGCAGTGTTACAACAGGCTGAAGTTCAGGGCTTCAACCCTGCTGAGGGTTCACCTAACTAACTTAATCAAGCCCATCTTCTGATAGTTATCTGGGTTTGCCAGTTTAGGACAGAAATGTTCCTAGTTCCACATGTGCATAGAGTATGTAGCCTTCTGCTGTTTTTCTTAAACAACTAAACTTTTCACTTCATCTCTGTAACTCACTAGATGTAACAGAAAAGATGAAAGATACTCATATTCCTACCAACAAAGTTCTCTGTTTTTCAGGAGATGTGATAAAGTAGCTGAGATGGAGAGATATTCGTGAGCAGAAGTTTGGTTTTCATCATTAAGTGTCACTGCATTAGCATGTAGTGTTGTTTAGAAGCATCACCAGCTGAGGAACCATCTTTGTACTAATTATTATACTTCTTTCAAGCTGGTTGTTGTGCCTGTTCATTTTCTTTGCACTCTCACCTGCTGATACTCAGAGTAGCATCCTTGAGAGGCTAAAAATAGTTACTCAAAAGAAAAAACAAGCACACCTCAAAGTAACTGCAGCTATGTGAAGTGAGATGACCGTATGCATATTTTGCAATTTATCCATCTTTTTTTTTTTTTCTGTCCAGCACATATAAGTTCCTGTAGTTGAAAAAATCATGGGATTTATGAGGAGCAAGTATTTATGCTCTTGTTGTGAATCCTGTGCAGGTTGAAGGTAGAATTGAGTTCTTACTGGGTTTGGAAACCAGCTGTTGGTGTGGAGGCAACTGTGTGGCAGAAGCTTGGTGGTAAAGAAGAAGATAAGGTAGTAGCAGAAGGCTCATTTTGAGAGCACAGCTACTCATCCTTTCTTATCAAGTGCATCCCAGAGGAAGCATTACATGATATAAGGTTGATTGAAAACGTCTGGCAGGAATTTTGCCTGTTTTGATGACTGCTTCTATCATAGCACAGAATGAGGGATAACAACAAATAGGGATGAACTGTAGAATAATCTTGGGTTGGAGGGGATCTCTGGAGTTCATGTAGTCCAACCTCCTACTCAAATCAAGGACAACGTAAGAGATGGGATATGTTGTACCTTGTTCAGCTGGATTTGGAGTGTTAATGTTGAGCACTGGCCACTAAATTCTACAGGCTGTCTGGCTACTTGGCACTGGTCTTAACCACTCTTGCAGAGAGTATGCTATTCTTTCTGTACTAATTGATTTTTCACATGCTGCAGCATGTGACAATTGATGCTTGTCCTCTCACTCTGCACCTCCAAGATGTCTGATTCAGTCTTCCCTATCACATCCATGAAGACAGTAACACCCCTTGCTGCTTTCATATATTGAGATTAAGCAAACACATCTCCCTTAGCCTTTACTTGTGCATAATTTTCTCTAGCCTAAATCATTAGGCTTCTCTGAACCTACTCTAGTGTGTCTTGGACTGTGGAGCCCAAAACTTCATATTCCAAATGCTGTCTCTCAGGAACTAAATAGAGATGTACAACCACTTCCCTCTGCCTGCCAGTTGCATTTGTGCTGATGCCAACATCATAGTACATGATTCACTTTAATTGATGTAAAGGCATATGGCTGATTCACATTCAATTGGACAGCTACATTTAATCCCGAACTTCAAAGGACATAGGTCACAGATCCACTGTTAGACTGTTTTATGAGTTTACCAGTGAAGGAGCTCTCAACCAGTGGACCAATACAGTGTATTTCATGAGGAAGTAAAGTCTAAAATGAAGGCAGCTTGTTCTTATCCAGCTCTGTCAATCTTGTAGCTGCTCAGCTGATTCAGTCAATTATTCTTTCTAGCTTTGTTTTTTGTTTGTTTTTTTTTCTTCTTGTAACAACTTACCAATTTCTTTTGTTTGTCTCCTACCTTTCCTTGCTCCCCTCCCTCCTTTGCCTACTGAGTTGTCTTTTAGTAGATTATGTTCCTTTATGAATTAGGGAAAACACCACCTCATGTCTACCTGTTATTTGTTCACTGGTTTGTATTATCTTTAATGGCAGAGTATCAATTTGACCCTCAAAGTACAGGATTTTTTTTTTTCTGGGAAATGGACGCACTCAAATCCACCTGAGGTGAGAAGAGAGGGAAAAATGGATTCCTGAACATCTGTGTTATTTATACATCCTGTCTGAAGAAAAAGTACCAAATCCCCATCTGAATTGTAGAGATGAAAAGAATGGTTTGGAATGTGCAATCTCACTGGCTTTTGCTACTGCAAAAACAGCCACAACTTTTGAGAATCAGTTTGGAAGGGATCCTGGGAGTTAAGTCCTGCCCTATTCTTCACGGAAGCATACTTCGTTTATAGAAGGAGGTTGAGATTGATAATGTGAAGTGTACTCACAACAAAAATAAATTTTAAGCAGAATAGGTAAGCAGAGATGTTTTAATCCAAAACTGCAACTACCCAGAATCGTACTGAAATTAAAAATAAAATAAAAAAATTCTTGGGGAGCATTCTGTAGCCTCTCTATTGCAAGAAGTTTATTTGGAGGCAAAATTTCTC
Organism: Phylloscopus collybita; assembly: GCA_027886175.1. NCBI lineage: Eukaryota > Metazoa > Chordata > Aves > Passeriformes > Phylloscopidae > Phylloscopus > Phylloscopus collybita. The sequence continues at coordinate 25,131,806 of JAJNNQ010000009.1, read as the reverse complement.
CCTCAGTATTTTAGGAAGGTATTCCCTGCAGGTCACTTCCAGCTTTTAACTGTTCTTGTTTAGCAGATGAAGTGTCCTTAAAATTAGTTTCAAGTATTGTGGGTTTGTTTCAGTTAGGGTTTTTTTGTTTGATTGTTTAATGACTTCTTAATATGGGTTGTGTGACTTTACCTTAAAAAAAGAAGTGTAATATTGGGAGGACTCATTCTTGTTTTAAGTTTAAAGAAAAATTTCAGGTCATTCTGAAGTACCAGATACCATTTTTTACCCTAAGGTCTTGTTAAATTTTTTTTACTTTATTTCTAATTCTGTGACTTCATATTCTTGCAAAAAGAACAATTCTTAGGTTAAGTTAGTTTTTGAAGTATCGGTAAAGTTACTTTTGTCACAATTGTCTCTCATTGTTCTGTGAATAATGTACTGCATGCTAAGTAGTTTCTTGTGGTGTAAGATGAGTAATGGTTCAAGTCCTAATAAAATTGTATAGCCTGCCATATTTGTGTCTCATATCTCATCTACTTTGCACTTTACTGCTATGAAACAGTTAGTAGATGGAAGTGAAACACAGAACCCTGTGCAGTGATGGGAAACAAAAATATGTTGGTAGTATGTTTGAGTAAATTATAATTGGCACATGGGTGCAGGACTATTTGGCACCCAAGAAGTACACCCAAACCTTACTGTTACTTTTAAGAAGGGAGCGGGGTGACATTAGTTTTTTTATATGCCTGGATTTTTTTGGACAAAGTTATAATTTTTTCATTATTTTTATAGCAACGTTTTTTCATAGAAAATAAACCAAAACACTGAAATATAAACATGGGGCCAGGTCTCCTTCTGTGTCTCGTTGTGAATAGAATTGAAGATAATTCTTAAAAATTTAGATGTAAACAGAAGTGTTGCTCTTGCAGAAGTTCTGTAAATATGTCATTTCATTATTTGTATTATTTCCTAATGTCGTACTGCAAAGCTTATATAAACTTCAATATGAAGTCTTTTTGTCTTAATAAAAGTATAAGGAGATGCCTATGTTAATGTGGTCTTTCTCTAGACAATTTCAATGATATTCACAATAGTTAGGAGTAGACATTGATGAGCAGATAAACATTTGTGAAGTTTTGAAACAGGTTCAATGAAAATCCATGTTGTTACTAATTTTTTATGCTGTTAAATCAACAGAAAATGATTTTGAGTTAAAGGCTTAGAAATTTAAATAGCATTTACTTGCATGTATACTGGCAACTGGTATTGCTTTGAGGAATTTCACAACTAACTTTACTTGTTCATTTTCTGGAATCTGTAGTGGTAGTAAGTCAGTTTCTAATGTTTCTAGACAAACAACTTTTATACCAAACTGTTTGACATGTATGTAGACATACAAATTGTCTAGAAAAGGTTGAAATGCTTCTGGTTTTTGAGTGAGTTAGTTTTAATAAAGCTAGATCAAAAGTCCTTCTCTTTTTGATCAGTTTATTTCTAAACTGATCAAAAAGAAAAGAAAAATCTTTACACACACACATATAAATTTGTTAAGTATCAGTTATGAATGCTGATGCAACTTCCTGAAAAGAAATAATTGCATTACCATCTTCTGTTCTTAGCTAAAATTTATTTGGTGGGGTTTTTTCAGGTAAATACCAACCTTTTGTTTACTCACTAAGCTTTCTTTATTTTTTTGCTGATATTGAGTTGTATTGTATCATCTCAGTCTTGAAAGTAAATATTTTGATTTTGGGGTGTTTTTTTTAAAGCCACTCTTATAATAGACTGTCCATTTGTGATAATCAAGATGTGGTTAAAAATACAGGAGCATGTCCTTAAAACCTCTTCGGGTGAAAAATAAAATACTTCCATTTCAGAAAATGAAATTCAGTGCAATTCCTGTTTTTTATATGTGTGGGGAAGCAGCCTGGTTGAAAATAAGATAGAACTTGATGTAATGTGTGCTGTGATATCTTCATTTTGTAGGGTGTATCAGCCAGAACTGTTTCACATCAAGGAAGAGTTGATGAGAGTGGGTTGGGAAATGCTGATTCTGGCATGCAGTGGAAACACATGGCACCTGCACTTTGGTGGAACACTGTTGTGGGTATCAATATGTGCTTTGTATGTCTGATGATCACAGAAAGGACTTTAGAATTTGTTTATGTTAAAAAAGGAGGGGGAACAAACTTAAAGTGGCTGAAAGGGATGTAGAAGTAAAGGAACGAAGTGTCACTGAGAAGAGCCTGTGCCAAAGGGTTTACACCAAAGGTAAAATACATGCTGGTGTGCTTGCAATGTCTGTGGGTGTAAAACTTGAGGTGGAACATGGCAGTTCAGTACAACTGTGTGAGTTGCCCAATGCTTTTTTTCCAGAGTATAATTCTGTAAGCCTCTTCATTCAGTCTCATGAAGGATGAGTCGTTACACAATTGATGTGGTGAAATTACATATGTACATACTCATATATCATCATGTTTTCCATCCCTATTTAATTGCTTACCACCCCAAATGATTGTTAGGATATACTCAGCTGCAGAAGTCTTCCAGAAATTGTAAGAGAAATAATAAGTCCTATGAATAGCGTACCAAAGAAGAACAATGACCTCCTTCTCTCTGGGGCAGTATGCCAAGAACACAATGAAGTGCTTCAGTGTCTGAGAACATATGTCCTAGGGCTAAACGAGGACATGCGCAAGACACCTGACATTCCTTTGGGAGTGTTATTTTTAAGACAAACAAGTTGATTCATTTCTGTGAGAAGTTAAAAGTGTTCTGGAGATAATTCAACCAAATTTGTAGATTTCAAGTCTTTTTGCAGTCACAGTGAATTACTGTCTCCATGGTTTACTGGATTTTAAGGGCTGGAGGCTCTCTGTTTTGGAGTTGGCCTAGTACTATGTATTTATTAACTTGGTGGAAGTGGTAAAAAATAAGTCATAAAATCCTACCCCTATGCATATTTACTCAGGATTTTGAGGAGTATTTGGTAAACTCTGGTATGCCAGTATTAAATTACAAGTTTAATATTGATGATAACCCCTGGGAAGTTTAATTCTGGAAGATGAGATTTTTCCTGTTATTCAAACAGTTCTCTTTTTTTTTTTTTTTTTTTTTTAATTTACTTTAATATTTGGGAGGGCAGAGAGTATTGGCGCTCTGGCTAGAGATGGTTGTTACTTTTTTGCACGTACTGACTTAACAATCAGAAAAGGGAAAACTGAATGGTAGAGTACACAAAGAAGAAAACAATCATTTAAAGGGCCAGAACATTTAAAAACAAAGTTCGGAAGGACAGAAAAGAGAAAAATTATCAATTCATGTTGAAACACCTAAACTATAGATTTATCAAAACCTTCAGGATGTATTTGAACGCATGAAACTGTAGATGATCTAGGAATAATAAATAATAACTAGGGTCATATTTAGACATCTGGATTTAGGTGCTTAGAACTGAAAATCCTGATGATTGTAGAGTACTTTAGTTATATATGTCCCACCTAATTGATTTAAGTTTTATTTGTTTTAAGGTTCATAAAAGAATTTCAAAAGAATAGTCAACAGAACTGATATTTAAGCATGGTTTCCGTTTTGTAGTAAAGGATCAAGGCTTATTAGGAGAGAAAGCTAAAACAGCATATAGCACTTATGTGAACATAATCAGTCTCTATAGGAACACTGTTAAAACAAGGATTTAATGATACCATACACATCTAGTGGTAGAGAATATACTGTTTTTGGGATAACTAAATGCTACAGCTGATGGGACTGAAGCCAAGTCAGGTTAGATGTTCAAGCTTACATGGCAAGTGCTCGTTGAGAAGTAAATAAAGTCCAGCTTTATTTCTTCTAGGAATATGCATCTATTCCAGAATTTGCTAAACATTAGCATAATTGTCACCACTGTCTATGGCTCCATGAAAGCAATTGCATATACACCTTCAGATGTGAGATGTGGCAGGCTCTGCCTCCCTTAAGGTCTTGAGATGTACTACAAAGCCTATGACAGACAGGGAAGAGTGGCTGACCTCCAATGCCTGTGTTCTGCAGATGTTGTTAAGGGGGCAGGAGGAATAGGAGTCAGTGAGGGCCGGTCACAGCTTTTCCTTGATGGCACAGTGCCATGGGAGCAGGCAGCAGGAGGCTGCTACTGCCTTGTGGCAATTGGCAGTGTACTTCAGGGACTGCTCAGACTCCCAAAAGGGGCATATCCTGGCATTGCTCTTGTGGGGACTTGCTGTTTGTACTCATATCTGTGACCATGGGGGTTATTTGGGTACTGGTGTTTCTGCCGCAAAAAAGGGAGAGTCCTACAAGTGACCATAAGCCGCAGAACAGATGGGCTCATGTTTGTGGGAGATGAGCATGCGCTGTTAGCAATAACCCCGAGACATCTGTTTTCAGTCTGCTGCATGGTTTAGAGCTCTTCAAGTCCAGAGCCTTATTCTGGAGAAGCCAGCCAAACAGCATCTCACACTGGCCTACTTTCTTTCTCTCCAAAGAACTAGGGATTAGCTGATGTTCTTATTTTCTTTATTAACAGTTTAAGGGATGGGTGGCTTTTGAAGTCAGCTAAACAAAAGTTGAGATTAAATTATTTTCCTGGCGCTTGTTGTTAAAGATTGTTATTGAAGCTTCCCAAGAAGTACAAAAGAATTTTGAATTAATAACAACAGCTGGAAATTAGTCTAACAAGGAGATGTAAGGGGCATCATCTGTCCTGCTAAATTGCTCTCACTCAGTTTGTCAAATATCCAGCTCCCTTAGCAGTGCAGTTGCCCAGTTGGCTTTGTGGAATACAAGAGCTTTCTGCATTCCTCACAACTATCCGGTTTTGCTACTGGGAGAGATAGGTATATGTTGCTTAGACTGTGAACAAGGAAAACAATTTATCTGGATTTCTTCAGCCCTCTACTGACTTGAAGAGTCTTGTCTGTGAACATAAGCGTGCCAAGATTGTTTCTTATTCTTGGTTCTTTCAAGTGGAAAATGGACCTCAGCAAAAGCATTCCAGCCAATTCTGTGTTCTTGCATAAAACTGAACAAAGTTAAAAGCTGTGTGTATTTGGCGGTTCCTGCAGTCTGGGAAGAGCATCCACTGATTGACTCAATTGGTCGCAAAATGTACTTAACTTGTTTCCTTGTCCCTATGGAGATAATTAACTAAGTGTTATATGGAAAAAATAAGGCCTGGATGTTTGGAACAGTGCATTGATAATTCTGACCTTTGCTCTTTAGACACCTTGTTCATCCATAAATTTTTATTAGATGCATAAGTGCTTTTGGGTTCTGAATTTAAAAAAAATTTCTACCAGTAAATCTACCTTGAAAAATAATTATATTCTTGAAGCAATGCCTGCATTGCACTACATAGACTGCAGCATTAATTCCAAATGGAAAAAAAAGTCATTCTGGTAAATTGCATCTTAATGTCTATGAATGTGGTTTGTCCAGTTGACTTTTTGTTTAACTGTTAAGGTGAAAATATTTCTATTCCACTCATTCTACTCCTACTACTCAAACCCAGATTTTTGATAGACCTTTAATATCTATAGTTGCTGGTAATTTCTGCTACAGTATGTCTATCTTGTGATAGAAAAGAATGATCTGCCTTGTCAGTAACAGAAATACTTACTCCCTACAGACTAATTGTGCATGTCATAATTTGTACTTGTATTATGAACTGTGTATATTTGGTTCAAATGCATCAAAAATGTTGATATTCTGTGCTGCTATTTCCATATTTAGCAACAAATTATTTATTCAGTTAATTATTAAAAAAAAAAAACAAAACCAAGCAACACCTTGTGTAATTGAAAAGTAGGTAAAATTGATCTGGAGTTCTTTTGGGATCTGCTCTAAATTCTTGAAAGTTGGAGGTGGGATTCAACCAATATGTTTACAAATTAATTATCATAGGAATAGAGAATTTAAGGGGGGCATTTGTATTGAACTAACTCTTGTGAACATTTATGCAACTGCTCATTAGACACTCATCAAACCTCACTTCAGAACAAGTTACATTTGTTTGGCTCCACTCTTGCCTCCAGTACTGGAAGACTGATTGATACAGGGGTGTTTCTTAATATCTTGTGTAAATATATTCATGTATTATTTATCCCCACTGGTTGTAGTACCAGTAATGAACTTTCATGTAAATATTTTTTTTGCTTTCAAGGAGACCTCATTTTTTTTTTCTAGCTGGTACAGGGAGCCCATATAAGCCAGACATTTCAGTTTTGCTTTCCTAACTAGTTCTCCATCGTCCTAATTGTTATAGTAACCTCTCTGTGCATGCATCACAGTTTTGAGTTAAACTTCCAGGAATGGGAGTGATTTGAGCTGCACAGAGTGCTTCTGGAGGGAGGGGCTTTGTATTGAGGCATTTCTATGGCCCTGTTTTTACTACAACTGTATCACTGGAAAGGAGTTGTACCTGCTCTTTTACAATGAAGAAGCCTAGGCATTATTTCCTTCTTCTGTCATTTTCAGGTTTTAACTCCACATTTACAGCTCTTACTTACCTGAACATCAAAATGCATCATTTTTATACTGTTAAATTTCATCCTGCTTATATTTGTCAAAGCTTTGACAATCTAGCTTTGATTACTCAAAGCAATCCAGCTCTGCTGGCTGCTGTTTCTCCGTATTAATGATGTTCCACAAGCTACTGACAGCACCCGTTTTGGCACCATTTTTTGCCAAAATTTGTTCTATAAATATGTGCAAGCACACATTTAGAAGAACACTCTTATTTTACCTTTTCTTTTTATATCCTAGTACGTCTCTGTTGCATATTACCTACCATCTGTTTTGGGGTGTTTCTTAGGTATCTCACAATTCTTGTAATCCTAGTCTTTTCGCACTCAAATATGGTTATGGCACAATTAATGCTATGTTAAATCCATGTGCATTGTAATTAATTCATTAATTGGTTACATATCGGTTTGATATGATGTTCTTTGATAAATGTACTTTGCATTTTATCCCATTATTAGGTGTGATGTAAGATACTTTTTCATGGACGTTTGTCCTGAAACTTCACACTCTTGACGGCAGCTAAATAAGGTAGCTAAATTCACCATTTCTTTGACACAAACATTAGTTTTCTCTTTTCCTAGGCTAGTCTACTCTCTGTTAGGTCTTACTTTTTATCTTCCATTTATCAGGGTACTAAAACACAAGGTTGCTTCATCACACTGAATGGGACAGGTCCCTCAGTAGTGAGATTGGTCACTAGTCTGTCATGTTTCTGTTACTTCTGTAATCTCCAGTCTCACTCCCTACACTATTACTTCATTCTGTTTCCCAAAATTATTTCTTTAGTGCACAAGTATGTTAATTGTGCCAAACTAGCCATTCATTGTTTTTTAGCTGAATTAGTTCCCACAAATCATCAGTCTGTTTTTCTTTCCTGCTCCCCATCCTCCTGTATTCTGTTAACTTTTGGGTTTCACTGTGATACTTCCCAGTGACTACCTACTGATTTTATCCTCTCTGTTATACTTGTAAAGAGGCATGAGACTTCGAAGTGTTGGGGTGATTTGTGTTGTTGTTGTTGAGGTTTGTAGTTATTTTTATTTGTGTGTGTGTGGTTGGTTTTTGTTTTGTTTTAGTATTGATTTCAGTAGATGTCACTTTTTCAAGTCCTCTGTTCAGATTTAATGTAGTTTACAGAGTTAGGGACAAATGTACCTGTTTCACATGTTCTGCTTGATAACTGTTGTCTTCGGTTATGGAACCAAAAACGTGTGTTTTATTTCATCTGCTGAAAGCAATTGGAGAATTGTTCTCCTTTACTCTGGGAGGAGGGGGACGGGTGCCTTTTCATACTGGGCCAACTGTTAAAACCAGGTGGGGCAGTGTTTCTTATCTCTTTCACCGCCTGGGGAATATTTTCTGCTAATGGACCATTAGCAGACACCCCTAAAAGCACACAAAATAGACTATCCACATTACATCATCCTATTGTGAGATGCTCCAACCAGTGGGGGGAGCCAGCCTTTCCTATCTGGATAAAACTGAGAAACAGGAACAAGAAAGGATCCAGCTTCACCCAGTTCCTGGAGGAAGACTGGACCCCTTCTCACCACCACTGGACCCTTGTTCTACAGGATCATCTCTACTCCACCAGAACCACATCTGCCACTCCAGAAGGACTCACTTTTGGACTGCTTCCAACACCCTGACCAGCAGGGTGGCAGGTTGTAGCTCTGACTCTGTCAGGGTTTTCCAAAATTGTTGTTTGTTTGCTGGTTTGGTTGTGTGGTTTTGTTTTTCTACTACATTTGTATTGTAAATATTCCTAGTAAAGAACTGTTATTCCTATTCCCAAATCTTTGCCTGAAAACCCTTAATTGCAAAATTATAATTTGGCGGGGGTGAGGGGTTTACATTCCCCATTCTAAGGGAAACTCCAGCTTTCCCTGGCAGATACCTGTCTTTCCAAACCAAGACAACTCTTAATGACAATGGTTATTTCTTAGATAATATGGAATTCCTGGCATTTGTGCAAAAAGGTTATCAGTATTTTAAAATCCCTTAACAGTAGTTGAGATCAAGCTTTTCCTTTCCACATCCAGGACTTTAAAAATTATCAAGTGCTTTGTCAGCATAACGTATTTCTCACAAGTCAGGCTTTGATGCCCACACAGACTTCTGACTCTGCATGGATCTGGAGTTTGGAGCAGCGTATGATTTGATGGAACAGGAAGAAGAGAGCAGGACAAGACACTTATACTAAAGTCTTTTTGCCAGTAGTTGCCATGTTCTGCCTGTGAACCTCGAAATATGCTTTAAGGGAAGAAAATGACAGTTGAGACATGATGTGGTTGAAATAGTTCTCCTCTTGATTTCTTAGGACCTATCTGCCACATTGCAATGAAATTACTTGAAACGACAGAGGGACTTTAAAAATTCGAAGGGCTGGTAGGGTTGAAATTAGATTAATGTTAGTTTGTTGTGCTGAAATCTCCCTCTGTGAGCAAGCAGCAGGGAAGATGATGAGGATTTAGGCCTCGGGAAAAGTAATTTAATTGCTGATTACCACCGATTACTTTCCCAAATTCTTTTCCTCAACTACTGGAATAGTAGAATACTGGAACTATATTTATCAGCCAACTGTCCAGGGAAATTGCTGTGTAGAAGTTGGCTAGAACTCTCAAACCCTGGATCTGAGTGGTTCTGTGGGTATTGTAAATATCACAGATGAGATGCTGCACTCCTTAATGCCAGTATAAGGTTTTTTTAATGACTTGCTAAGGTCAGGATTTTCCTTATACTTACATATGTGTTGGACTTTATTTTGGTGGTATACTGAGGGTGGGAAGGAATTCGATTGTTTATCTAAAATGGTGCTGAATGGATCTCAAACTGATCCAGTGCTGCATCTGGATTCACTTTCACAAGGAACAATGTGGAACAAAACTCTTGATTTTTTTTTTTTTTTAATTGAAATCAGAAGTCTTGAAAGCCCTTCTATTTTTCTGATTCGTATGAGGGAAGGGCTGGCAATTGCGTGTTTTCTCAATTGAAGTAAGTTATCAGATTTTGAATATGCTACAATATATCAGGACTGCTCTATAATAATGCAATCATTATCAAGGGTATGCTGCAAAGCATCATGGACTGACATTTTCAAATCACCATGTAAATCTGCCTGACACAGCTTTAAAAGAAATAAAACGAGGCTGAAAGCTCCAGTGTTTAGTCTAAAAACACACATGGCCGTGGTTGCTGTTTTAGCCTATGTGGGCTATCTGTGGAAGCCTTTTGTCAGCCCTCTGGCCTACTGAGTGGTGTCAGCTTGATTTGTGTGGTAATTTGCTGACTTTTCGGTTTGATGCTTTCCATTAAAATTCACATAAAGAGCCTGGGTGTTTTCTCTTTATTTAGCAGCTTTCCCAAATCTAAATGCTCTTCTGAAGACCGCCCTTGGTATCACTGAAGCTAAGAGGAAGAGTTTTCAACATTTATTCACTGTTGGAATCATTTATTTGCCATTTATATGATACTGAAAGGATGAAGGCAGAAGGGGAGCCTTGTTAAGTGATGATATAACCAAACACAGAGAAGAAACACAGTGGCAGTTTTTACAAGATTTTTCCTTTATGGAAAAATTCTGACTGAAATGGTCAGTGTTGTAAGCTATGAACCACTTAGCATCAGGACGCCCTCATGTCTTCCTGGCACCAAGGATTGCTCTATTTAAGTTAAAGGATCCTCCTCACTCTATTTCATATATCCCCCTTTTAGATCTGGTTTGCGTGAAGAAGATGACTTGTTACTGGCAGAGGCTTCCAGGAACCAGCCCTGGACTGGGTTGCAATCCAGACTTGCAACTAGGATGGTGTTTTGACACCATTTCTGCCTGTCTGTTGATGTCATGTGTAATTGCCTGTGACGATTTTCTTGGGAGAGATGAGCTGCCTTCCTTCCTGAAAGAAATATAAATTGGTTGAGTAGTTCAGCTGGCATTTTAATGTTGGATGGAACAACAGCTAATCCTGTAGTGTTCATCTGGCCCAAATGGTGCCCCTTATGCTCGTCTAATAAGGAGAGATCTATGGGACTATGTGTGGGTGCTGGGGTGTTTATTTTCAAACAGCTGGTGAAATCATGCTGTGGTTACTGCATGCCAGAAATTGAAGAGTCACACCTTGGAACTGTCTCTTCCAAAAACAACTCCAGAAATCAGTTCCTTGCATCACTATTACCTGTTTCTTGAGTCAAGACTAATCAAAAAATGTGCCCTCAGGAAGTGGTGAGAAAATTTGAGTTTGCTGTAAGGTAAAAGGCTCACAAATTCCCATTGGACTTCCGGTAAAAACAGAAAGATTGTTTAGAAGTATTCATCAAATACTATTTCCCTAGCTGAAATGAATATACCTCTTTGTCTGAAAACAAAAGTGTTACCCTTTATGTCACCATCTGTTGTGCATTGTTAAAAACCTGCCGTGTTACGTACCTCAAGGCACAATTCATGGATGATGCAAGTCTTTGTCCTGATTTGTTGCTGCAGCTAAAGCTCCCAATGATTGCAGCAAAGCAAAGATCAGGCCCATATTGGAGCGGCCTCTAAAGTTCTCTATAACCTTTTCACTACAATTTCAAAAAATTCCATTTTCCATTTGTCACCACTGAATGCTGTGTCCTGTTTTCCTTTCTACAGGCAGAGTCACCCCAGAACAGCTCAGCTCATACATTCAGCTTTTCAGAAACAATCTCAAAGCTTTGGAGAACCACTGTGGTCTTCTACAGCTTGTGCTGGCCACAGTCCAGACTTTGAAACATCCCCAGACTTCCAAATGGGACAATTTCCTTGCCTTTGAGAGATTACTTCTGCAGGTAGATATTATATTTAATGTTTTGATTTTCCATTGCAGTCTATAGCTTGTATTTGTTCATGAAGAGATGTGTTGGGATGTCTTGCTAAAGAGCTGTTCCTTATTACCAAATGGGTAAGAGGAATGGGAACCTACATATTTATTCTTTTGTAGCTATGTCCAAGAAATTTTATAAACAGAAGAATGGGCATAAAAGGTGAAGCATATAAGTAATCTGAATTGGGTGACAGTTTTGCATTTATATGAAGTTTCAAGAAGATATAACTTTTAGCATTACCTAGGATTATTGCTGTTATAATTGTTATAATTATCATTATTATATGCTTTTTGAGGTAAGCATGCTGAATCAAATGCAGAGAGGAGTTTGTTACTATGTAAGTGTAAAACTTGTGTAATTGACTGAGTAGATGAAAGAATAGTTGGAAATTCCATGCACCAAGAGAGTGAGGTTTCTCTTTTTCACAACTGTCATCTGCCCTCAGTTTTTCCCACCACCACATTTTTTATGGCATCCTGTTTGTGACCACAGTATTATTTATATTCAATTTTCTATCACATTTGGATTTCTCTCAGGAAATTAAGAGTTAGTGGCATATTGAACTCTATCCTACTAACCTTTGGAGATGTACCAAACAAAGGAGGAGCTTTTTGTAGGAACCTAGTAAAGCTAATTTCTGCTGAAATTCACAGAAAGCTCAAAACTTTTCTTCCTGTACTGTCTCTTCTGGTATTTTATCATTTTAACCATCTTCTGAAACCCTAGCAAGAGGCATATTTTGATGAGCAAACTTCTAATGAAGTTAGAGTCAGCTTTAAGTGAGTGAAAACCAGACACTTCTGTAAAAATCAGGTGTCTGGAACTACCAACCAATTTGATTCTCCCCATGATCTCTGTCAGCAGATTACAGTCCCTGGTCCTTCAAGAAGAATATGCCCATACTTTGTAGCTTCGTAGTCAATGACTTTCTGCAAGGTTTGGAGAGCACAGAACTGCAAAAGTTAGATAGTAGCAAGCTCTTGTCTAAATTGATTTTCAAAACTATTGTCTCCTGGTAAGACTGAAATATTTTTGAGTACCATAGGCAACTGTCTTTTTCAATTAAAAAAAAAACCAACTTTTACCTCAGGTAAAAGTTCTCATTCCAGCTATTCTGTAATTTTTTTTTTTTGTAGAGGATGGGACTGAGCCCATAGTCCCCTTCTCTCTCCCAGAGTGAGTCATGTCACATAGCTCTTCTCAGATGCTGGCTAAGTTCTATTTTAAAACCAGTTCAGCTTTAGAATTAAAATAAAGCTGCATGCTCAGCATCGTTTTCACAACAACAGACAGCTGCCTATATAAAAGCCATGCAGTAAATCAGCAGGGAGTGGGAAAACAGAGGTAAGGAATAACCAAACTATATATTTCATAAAAAAAGAAATGTTTAACAAGCACTCCCATAATTGTAGGTGGCTTTGGATTATACCCTCTGCCTTCTACCCATCATATTAAGGTAAACTGTGTTAGCCAAAGCAAACTTTCTAGGCTAACATTTGTAACTGTTCCTTAAACACATACTTATTTTCAGTAGTTCAAACAGCAGTTATTTTGAATTATTACATAGACTCTATTTTGAAGGCAAAATCTGACATGCATTGTCTGCTTCTGAGCACATGGCCTGTCTTTGAGGTGTTGACAGGGGTTTGTAGGGAGAGCAAAGTGTTGAGACCCAGAAAACATTAGAGATTTTTATTTAAAAAAAAGTCAATCAGGACATTACTTTGTGAATGGTTGGTACATAGCACACTGCACTAAATTTGATGCTGTGATAGTTTTTTCAGCAGTACTACTGAGAAATTATTTAGCATATTTGTTATGTTTCATGTAGTTTAAAATAATAAATCTTAAAGAATCCTCAATAAAAAGTACTTGTTTCAACATGAAAGCAGTATTGTTTCTGTTGTATATTGGAACAACATGGAAGACAGCTGTTTGTAAAAGATCTGCTGGGACTAATATTTCTAGACTCTGACAATGTAGGAATTCTAGATTTTCTGCTGATGGATACATGTCAGACTCCAGCTGATGCTAAAGGAGATTACCCAGTAAAAACAGTTGATGTTAGACTCTCAGCTTTCCCCCCAAAAAAATAAACCTGCACAGTGCTGGAATTTCTGTCATTACTGGATCTCTCTGATGGCTGTCATGATTCCCTGCTTAGTCTATTTCATACTTTTCAGAAAAATCACATTGTTGATAAGAAGCCTTTAATCTAACTGTTACACTGAATAACCTTTTCTGTTTTTATTTTTCTCTGTACTCCTTGATTTACCCTTTTCAATTGCAAGTACTCAGTTCAAAAAATGGCCTGCTAGAGGTCAAAACAGCCTCTTTCTGCTATTTTGTCATAACTAAAATCTCTACATTTTTCAGACCTATGTTGGCTCATTAATTTTTTTACATCTGCATCAAGGAAGTTTGGTTTTGACTGAAGGTCTGCTAAAGTGCAACTGCATACTTAGCATAGTGTTGTTCTCTCCTTTACTGGGATGGATGAATAGTTTGAGAGTGAAATTAGATTTCAATGGAATCATGGTGTTGACCTCACAGGAAAGGGGATCATGATCTAAGAGTAATGCATCAAAATGATTCATTTTGTCAATCACAAGTTTTCTCTGTGTTCTGGTGCTCTACCTCTGCATATGATAGAGCTTTCACTACTGAGGAGTTTTAAATGCTGTGTGAATTGAAACAGTTTGTTCTGTTTACCAAGAAGATATCCTAGCCCATTGTATTTTTCTTCTCTTGAGATCCTCTCTATTTTTTCTCATTCTGACCATCCGTAATACTGATAGATGGGAAAGGGAACACAGGGCTAAATGCTCCACCACACAGGCTGTAACTTCCCACTACTCCTCATGTGACTGCCTTGTTTTCCTTCAGGTGAAGATTTAATATTTAGGGAGGTAACAAAGTAAGAAAGAGTGTTGCCACTTTCTACTTTTTAGCTATATTCCCCGTTCCTCTAAAATTTATGTCTTTATTGCAGGTTTATTAAGCAGTGTGGGCCCATGAAATATAAAAGCACAGGAGGAGCTCTCTCCAGAGTAAACAAAATGTGACACTGTGAGAGAAAAAAATCCTTTTGCTGATTTTAACATATGCTGCTCATACTGAGCGAGGATTTCTGTCTCTAAATTCAGTTTAAAAGTACCCAGCAGACAGTGTGAATGGGACCATAATGTGCCCCAAGGGAAGGTGCTGTTCCTCTTTGAATGGCACTACTCTAAAATTGCCGAGGTTGGGTGCTACCTCTTAGAATTGGCTGAATCCTTCTGGCATAACTTATTCTCAAGATTTAAGAGTAAAGTACTTGTCATACTGTGTAGAAGTCTATTTTATTAATACCTCCACCATTTCAATTCCAAGACTAGGGTTTTTTTTTAATGACCCTCCCCAAAAGAGGAAGCTGTCTTTCTTCTTTAGGATGAGGACATTCTCTTTTTTTTTAAGATGTCTGAGGTAAACTTCCTTCTAAAACTGAAAATGTACCAGCATTGTTATCTTAGAGTAGCTGGACTGACAAAAATAAGGGTATCTGGAAGATTATTAAAGTAATCATTATTACAGTGTTGGAGAGAGAAATCTTGCTTCTTGAGATTTTTTGTGCTAGAAAGTTTTTGCACCTGCTGTCCAACATTTCACAATTTCCCCAGAGATTAGACAGCTTCAGCATTCACCTAAAAGCCATGATGCATCATTGCATCTCAGAACTGTCAAAGTTTTGTTTTGTGATGCTGATTAATGTCACATAATCTCAAGAGTAATTTGAATTAAATTCATAATAAATAATACTACAAAAACCCACAAACCAAACAAATTTACAAAATCAATCCATAACCAAAAATTGTTAACACATTCACAGTTTTGTCCTTTGTAGATCAGTGCATATAATTACCTTTATGATACCTATCTGACTAAAAATCCTTTCAGCTACCATGAAAAAGAGAGCATTCTAATATTTTAAAAAGCAACTGGAATTTTTAGTCACCCCTGGTAGTAATATGAGTAGGTCAAATACTCTGGTGGTGGAAGCTGTATGCATACACTTAGGTGGAGAACTCTTGTCAATATAGTATTTTCATGTTTAAAATTCCAAGTACTAATTAGTACTAATTTGGTGCTGGAAAATTTGTCAGAATACAGATTTTATTGTTGTCCTTGGTGTCTTGAGAAACAGAAAGTATAAACATATTTTTAAGGAAATGGAGACTTAATGCCAGATGTCATTCCAATGTTTTCATTTTCCTTTTGGCAGAAAGTGGTTATGAGTTTAATCAATGACATCATTCTTTCTCTTATGAATATTAGTGTTCAAACTCACCAGAAAAAAAAAAAAAAAGTGGAAAAATCACAATGCTGCTGATTGTTTTATATTGTAGTTAATGTTTCAGTAGCAAGATCTAATAGCTAGGGTGTTAGTAACCATGCCATCCTGTGCTGTGATTCTTTACCATTTTTACAAATGTAAGGTTCATGACTCATTACTTAATCAAGGGTGACGTTATTATTTATTTGCACATAATAGGTTAGGCATTCCTCATATATGCATGCCTGCACAGAATCCTTTGCCAATAAATTTGGAAACTCTTAAGACAGCTTACAAATTTTCCCTGCACTGAACTCATTTTAGTTTTCAGATCACTCAACTTTTCTACACAATGCAGTAGTTACTAGTTAACATTTATTGACTCTAAACTGATGTAAACCAAGAGCTTAAGCATGGGCTTCGGTCTGCTGAAGCACGCAGTTTAATAGAAAGAAGTGAACAAATAGAAAAGCTTTTGGAGTACTTCCTCTTGCTCTGAAAGAATAATTCATAGGTCAGCTGTTGAGAGACCTTCACTTCTATATAGAGTAGATTAAGATCAGTGACATTACTTGTTATTATTTATATTGCTTATTTTGTGTGTGATTTATAATTACATAGCTCAGTTCAGTGCAGTAAATTATCTTTTTGGTGGCCTACAATGTTGATCAGCTAATCTCTTCAGAAGAGATATCGCAACAGAATTTGGAAAGAAGACCTATAATGTTAGCTGCCCACAATTACAGATTTTACATTAAAAAAATAAATCTTGAAATTAGCTCAGTTACTTTTCAACATAAAGCTACATATGGAATGAATTGTCTTGGTGGGAGTCTTGTATGATAGCATGGTGATTGCAAAAATCATCCTCTGGAATTTGGTATCTTTTGGATGAGATTGCAGTTTGGACACTGATACACATTCTGTCCTGAACAACTAAACAATCAAATGTAATTTGTTGATGAAGTGAAAATAGCCATGTATCAATTACTTAAGCTTCCAAATTATTTTCTGTTAGTTCTCATTTAGCCGTCTGTTTGTTAGACTTGCTGCATTTACACTGGAGTTTTCTCCATTACATGTAAAGGCATTTGGATTCTTCTCTTACCCATGCAATGTTTTTAATTTCTTAAGTATTCTACATAAAATTTATGGTAAATTTCATGGTCTTTCAGAAAAACTGGTATATACAAGCCCTGAAGTATCTTGACACCTGTCTCACACAGTCTCAGTTCATTCATTTCTTTTACTTGCTCAGTGCCTCTTATGCTCATGCTACCTTGTTTTTAGCAGGAATTCAGATGTGTTTATGTGTTTTTTAAACATTTCTTTAAAGCAGAGCCCTAAATTGCTGGAGGCATCTTAGTACTACAGCAATACAGGTAAAACAGTGAACTGATTTTCAGGAAGTGATAAGCTCTATTAAGTGTGTTTGGTTTTGTGCCACCATCTGTGACACTCCATGGAGAAGGAGCGTGTTGGTTACAATTCATATTCCATGGGCTTAGGGAGATTAGTTATGGGCCATTTCCCAGGTTTGACATGCCAGGTAGGCATTCCAAGGCATTCCAAGTAGTTTTGCTCAGAAAGGAAGGTGTGTATGTGTGTATATATACATGTATAAATTATTTTATTCTGCATGTATATATAGAATTCTTCTAGTTAAAATAATTTCCTGTAAATACTCTTGCTCAGACTACTTTGAAAGTACAAAATAAAATACAGGTAAGGATTGTTTTAACATTAAATAAATGCTTTGAGAGTGATCAGAAGCTGTCTTTATTGACAGCTTATTAATATGTTGAAAGAAAACTATTTGAAGTTTTTCTAACTCTGGCTGACACAGGATTAAAATATTTTAAGTGTGGTTACCATATCACATGGGAATTAAGAATATCTTTCAGTGTTCCTGTCAAAGAAATGTGTTTGCATTTGGTCTGAAAATTGCCAAGTATTGCCATTATGGCTCTCATTTAAAACACAAAGATCTTCCTCCCTCACCCTGTGAAAGGGCTAATATTTTGTATCCAGACACAGGTCACCTAGAGCCTCTAAAACGAGCACAAAATGAAGAAATGGCTTTCTTAAGTGAACAAATGTCAACATCTGTAAAACTTTTAAAGTGTTGTGGGAATAGGCTAAACATATTAAGTCAATTGGAAGTGTTAAATTAATGTTCTATGTACAAAACAAAAAACTTCTTGTAAAATGAAAGAATCTCAATGTATAAATGATTGTGTTAGGAGCCAGCTTTTCAGGGGGGAAAGCAGAAAACCACTATCACCCCTCTACACAAATGCACTTTTTCTTGTTAGAAGTTTAAACAATTAACACCTTTTACTTGCCAGATTTGTTTAGATACATGTTGTGATTATATGGCAGTTGCTATCTGGTTAACCCATGCTCCAGAAGGGCAGAATTATTCTCAGCATCATATGAACACTCGCTACCAGTGAAACCCAGAGCCCTTCACCAATCCTGGGTATCCCTGTGCAGAGCTATGGCTCTGCCTGCCACTTGCCATTATTTCTGCTCTGTGACTTTGCTCCTTAAAATGTAGCATTTATTCCCTACTTTCTGTAAGAGTTAATACTAACTGTGCCAGGAGGCGGGTGCCCACAATCCCTGCCAGGATATGTAGAGTAGTGAGGAGACACAGTATTAACAATATTGAATAAGTCGTCATTTATTCTTACAATGATAATTGTGCTCCAAGAGGCAAAGCTTCTGTTGCATGTACTCCCAGTAAGTCCTTGCTGTGCTGTACATGGTGCTCCAGTGATAAGAGGTACCTGCTACCTGATTTCCTTTAGATGTAGGATCTGGTTTCCAGTGTGTGCTTCTTAAGGAGATTGGTACCACCCTCACCAAAAAAAAAAAAATTGTCTTGCTTCTTTCTGGTTTTACTTGCACAGGGCAGGCTCGGTCATACATGAAATGTGTTTTAAAAAGCACTTTTCCTACATAGCAATTGTCTCCAATAGACTGGACAAATGTCATGTCTTATTAACCCTCAGAAAAATGGCATGCATTATTTTGGATCCATCAAACTGGAGGAGTCAAGAACTCTTGGCAGCAGTATCTTTTATATTGGAAGGCAGGGACTTGTAAGTAGTGCCTTTTGAGGTGTGGTTTCTGTGTTCACAGGTAAGCAGCGTGAGACTGCAAATTCCTTTAGTTCATCTTTTTGTCTCTTAACTATAGAAATCCCAGTAGCAATGTCCATTCATCAGCCTGCTGATAGACAAGTTAATTGTCAAGGTTTTGCAGAGTACTGAATCAAATGTCTTTTTGTAGTGTTGAGTCTCTGCTAATAAGCTTATTATTTTGATGTCAATTGAGTGTTACTGGCAGGCAAAGTTATATATGAATGGAGATTGGGAAGTAGACAGCTCCATTTGTACTCTAGCATTTTGTATCAATTCCATTCATTATGCTATTCATAGTTATTTGATAAAAATACTTGTTTGGTGTAATTTTTTTAATGCTTTCAGTCAAAATGGTTCACTCAGCTTGTCATAGGCTAGGTTAGAAAGGCAAGGGGTTTATTTTGAGATGATGTGTAGAATTTCTTAGCTAATAATTGTAATTTGATATTGCCCCCTTTTTAGAGCCAGACTCTGTTTACCTTTGGATTTTTTCTGCTTTCACTAACTATACTGTAGTCTTTAAGGAAATGAGCATTGCCTTATTTTTACAGCCCATGTGTCCTCCCTCCCAACAGATACTGTTTTAATAATAATTAAGTCAACACCACAAAGCACAGTGTAAAGTGAGAGCTTTATTCATAGGAACTGCTTATCATTGTATTTCTTAGCTCAAAGGCAGTAATCACCTATCAAATCTCTTATCTGGAAACTAGTTTGCTAGTGCCAGCACCGTATATGTGGGTTTGAGTGTGATTATGTTAGTCTGTCAGCTTGGTTTTCCTTCCTTTGGGGGATTTGATTATTTTCCTACAGACTGGCAAGGAGAAAGCAGAGAAACAACACAGCTAAAACTAGTGGAAACTTTACTGTGGGCAATATCCAAAATTAACAGTGGGGCTGCCACATTGCATTTCCTTTGTCTACCCACCCTAACGAGTTATATTAACTTTCAAAAGACCCCCAATGCTTCCTTGGATCAGAAATTTCTAAGCACATGGAGTGTGCATAGACATAGAGGTATACCTACTTTTAGTAGGAAAACAAGTATATTTTTAAATTTGATTTTGCTTATTTGTGGAAAACAAGATGGTGTTAATTTTCTGAGCTTTCAGGCCAGCTGAGATCAGGGTGGTCTAGGACTTAACTTCTTTTTCTGACTTAAGATTTTGTCTTTTATGTGGTGAAGTAGAACTGGCAGTGTGTTGGAGAACTTGCAAAACTCTGTTGTTTTCAATGAAAACCCCACCCCCAAAGGAAGCTACAAAAAAAGACTTTAGTACACAACAAGCTGATTGTGGTTCGGTCCAGCTTTGGAGCCATGGTAGATTTTTGTTCATTACAAATTATTACATAATTGTTTGTAGATGTATAGACTTGCTTGCTATTGTTTGCTCATTTCCAGCAAAGAAGGCAGGCTCAGCTCTCCTCCTCTAGGCTAGAAAAGCAAGTCATGTTTGAAAGCAACATGCCGATTTGGCCAGCAAAATACTAGTAGAATTTTACCTCTGTAGTAGGTAATGAAGAATAATTTTTAAAATCAAATCTGGCTTGCCGGAGTTCTGCCTGTATAGTACTTATTGCCAGGCATCGTTTTGGAGTTGACCAGTTAGCTCTACTTAAAACAGTTGTTGCTCTAACTCTTCCCTCTTAGAGTGGTGTAGAATATTAGAATTTAATCAAAGAGATTACTACTACATCTGCTGTCCCACAGGTATGTGTAAGAGACAAATGACTCAACCTACTAGGTGTTTCCCACATGTTCCTGAGTTTTCTTGGGAAATGAAGAGAGATTTTCCTCTAGGGCTTGTCCTTCTTTAGTGTTCTCCAGTTCACATCTCTTCAGCTAAATTACCTTACATTGCCGTGAAGTTTCTCTAGGGACTCTCTCAGTCTAAAATGATGCCTCTTCAGAGCCTCCCTATTTCACCCCATGGCTCCATATTTGAGCAGAAGAACGTTGAAGTCAGCAGACCTGACAAAAGTGGATTTATGCTCAAAGCTGCCTGCTGACTGTGGTGTTCCCAGCTTGGTGCAGAGCAGCGTGAGGGATGATACAAACACAGTAGTGTAACAAGTCTGCTTGATTCTCATTTTTATCCCACCTTCCCGCAAAAAGCAAAAGGGAGTATTTGCTCCATACCTAGAAATTACCTGCATTTCTGTATTCTGAAGCTTCCATAGCACTGTAGTCTCTGTGTTTACTCTTTGGTGTATTCAATAAGAATGTTTCGTTAAATAAAAATGTGGTAGGCATAGGAGAAAAAATTAAATTTCCCTCGGGATGTCCCCCCTGCATCACCTCATCCCAGGTTGTTTGTCTTTGTGTGCCTTTAAAACAAACAGCATATAGCTCTGTGAGTGTTCCTATAATTTAAAGTAGTCATGGTGCCTGAAGAAATGTGTACTGTGCACACATGAAACCTGAGGTATTTTCTAATGAATACAACAGCTCATTTGTGCAGCTTTGTCGAATAAGGCATGAATACATTTAACTGCTGTTTGCGTCCTCACATTGTTTGAAGTACAGAAATGCTGTACATTCGCGTTAGGCAATTCAGTATAGAAATCTAACTTGGACTGACTATTGATGGGAAGTATTTCATAATTTTGTAGCAGGTTAAAACATATGGTTGTAGTTACAATAAATAAATTTCTTGGTCCATAAACCATTGACATTCAGCACAACTGATTGTTGAACATCAGGTTGATGTAAGTTTATTCTTCAGGAAAATAAAATGTAGATAACAGATAAGTAATAAATGATAATCTGAGTCTCTGTGGAAGGGAAAAGTTTCAAATTCTTTTTACGAGGGCATGTGGAAGAGAAGAGGGAAAGGTAATGTGCCAGAGATGAGAAACTCTCCAAACTTGACTTAATTCTATCCATCAGTTCTTCTTCTAGTGTTTCTTCCCTACCCATCCTCAAGTGTAGGGAAAATGAAGTAGCTGCTAAGCTGTAGGCAGCAAAGGATTCAGGCATGTTTCATAGTTCCATCTGACTTACCCTTGCATAGTACTGTTGCCTTTTCTGAACGGAGCAGAAGTGTTCTTCTGATAAAAAATAAGGAGCATTTTCTTTCAGTTTTTAAAAATTGTCTCTGGCTTTATCTGAATTTCTTAACCCAGTGTTCTTCTGCAACACAGAAACAGAGATAGGATAGTTGAATTTGGGAAGATGTAGGTTCTGTATTAAGATACCTGTAACTATTAATAGCTGTAGATATTAAATGTATCTGCTCAGAATATTGTTGTCTAGTAACAGTATCAGATAGTATCCTTTATCAGTAACTTAAAGGATCCCCGAGGAAGACTGGTACAGATTCTCAACTGACTTTCTTATTAACATATATTTTAATTATGGCTTTGGTGTCCCTGGTGACCAGGCTCTCACTGGCATGATTTTTTTTAAGTTCTGTTTGGTTTTGAAAGTATATTTTTAAAAGTCATTCATTCTTTGTAGTCACTGCTTGTCATGTTTGGGTTTTCTGAAGTTCTTTCCCAGGGACCTAAACTGGTAAACAAGGTCACACTTTTTAAACCATCTTGTTTTTCACATTTCTCTCCTAAGGAGGGACTTTGCTTGTTGACCCTTGGTATGACCAATGGTTCAAAGGATCCCACCTCTTGGGTGGGCACATTGTAAAAAGGCATAAAAATAGGTTCTGAGAATAAACCAGCCCCTTTTTAGAGCATCAGCCTTCTGAATCACAAGTCCGTGTCTTTCTTTCATGTCCAACAGCGACAATTCTTATATCCATTTTAACAAACATAGTCAAGAAAAATCTCTGCAAGTCTCTGCTTACATCACAAAGAAAGAATATTTAAAAAGCTAAAGTTCTTGGTATCATTTGTAACTATATGATACATAGGAATAAATTTCAAAATATTTGTTCTTATACCAGGAAAACCCAACCAACCAAAACACGCCCCCCCCGCCAAAAAAAAAAAAAAAAAAAAAAAAAAAAGAAGCCCAACCAAACAAAAACAAAACAACACCCCCCCCACCCCCCCCTCAGTTTTCTCACTTAATTTGATTAAACTGCCTCCCTCTGTGTAGGTTTTTCTCCCGACTGTAGGTGTATATTCTGGCCAGGTTATTTAATTTCTGGAATTCCACCAAAAAATACTCAATGCTCAAAGAGTCAGCACATTCAAGTACAATACTACATTCAAGTGCTCTGAATTCCACAGTAGTTCTGGAGTGCTTTAGAACAACTCAGTTAGCACCTTCTGTGTCCCCTTATCTACTGTTTTTCCAAGCTTGTCTTGCTGAGACTTTGGCTTTTGCCACAGTTGTTAGAAACTTGTGCTTTTTCTCCATCCTGTGGAAGAAAAGACTATTTGAGAAGCTACCTACTGTAGGAGAAGAATGGTTCACAACATCTTATTGCATCTACAGAAGTGACAGCAGATGCACAAGGACCTATGGTGCTGCTGCTTCAAGGGAGTGTCACTCACTGGCATAGGCCAAGTCTACATACTGGTTTAGTTTCATCTGCTTGTTTACTGCAGAGAAGAGGCTGAATATACTGAAGACATATGTGCTCACATTTAATTTGTAGGGGCCTGACTGCAAGCATTGGCAACAAATGTATAGATTGGGAAGCCACCATGTGTTTTAGGGGAAGCCTGTTAACAGCTTGCAAAAATTCAGTGTTTTGCTTTGGGTTCTGATTTCATCCAGTTTTTGAGCTACATGGAATGAAATTTTTTCTCAGTATGAATTCACCCATGTAAGACTATCGGTTTGAACTTCAAACATCAGCATCTGCAAATGGTTTTGTTGCCTCTGTGAAATTAATTGTTTCCTAGCCTATCGCTGTGTGCATATGTGTTTTATCCATAGCTTGAGCAAGATCTCCTTCAGTAGGGATCACTAGCAGAAAATGAATTGTTTCTTTAGTATCTGATGGGTAGACTTAAAGTAGTAAAGATAAGCATGGAGTAGTGTGCCTCTTCTCATCATGTTTCTCTTCTGTAGGTCAAAAGAGGAGATGCAGTTTTAAGACATCAGTGAAGCTGTCTTGCCTGGCACTAGTTTTCTTACCCTTTTCCTACATGGTGTTGTTCATAGGAGTTTTATTTTCATAAAATACATAGAGGCAGAGGAAAGCCTTAAATCTCTTAACTCTTAATTGTTTTCAGTAAGTAATGGCACAGGAATGGAATTTCTTTATGTAAAATTACGAAAGTTGATGCTGTCTCACACAGGGAGAGACATATTTCAAGCAGATGGGCTTTCAAAATGAGGATGGAAACAGCAACTCATGGATGACCAGGTGCCTGGTTTTTCTGTCCTGAAGAACTAAAAATAATTTACATATTTTTGTTTTTAAAACATTTGCATGTCATCTTGGTGTGATTACTGGCACATGTTGTATTGATTCAACTTTATTGTCACATTATTCTCTCACATTCAAGGGTCACATGTGCTCCACATCTGGTGAACATTGAAAAGCCTTTTGTAAAACATCACCATGTTTTTGTTCTTAGAAATGCTTATGACAAATGTCACGGTCTTGCATCTGCTTCTGCTATTGGTTGCAAACAGGATGCACTAGGCTGTGCCTACTGTCCAGTTACAAAACCACCAAGGATAACATAATACATTTCCTGTTAACTGAAGTGATTAACTGCTTGACTGTTGGTCCTGGTTCCTTGCACTAGAATGATGGATAGGAATGAACTTTTTATAGTTATTCATGCTAAACTATAATCTTGCTTTTGAGGAGAGCATGCCTTAAAAACCACTAGCATAGTATTCAGTGTCAAAAGTCTCCAAGAAACTACTACTTAAAACATCCTGGAAAACACTGAATGTTTTCCGACAGATCTGCCAGTGCTGTTCTGGTTTGGTACATTGCTCAGTGCATTTTATAGTGTGACTGCATGACTATTTACCACGCTTCATGACGATGATGTTGCATTTATCATGAACATCTGATGGTGTGAAGTACACTCATTGTGAACACCATCTGTTTGGAATATACATTTCCCCATATCTAACCGGTTGCACGCAAAGAAGATTGCAGTGTGCTTTTCGCACATTATTTATTACGTAGGGCAAAGCTAGACATCATGATTAGCATCTTCTTACATTTCACCCTTAGGTGCATATTATATAAAATCTCATTTGGAGATACCTAAACCCAAACTCAAACCTGAAACATGTTTAGTTGGGCTTAGAATGAAGGAGAAAATATTCTCCTGACTCAATAATGAACTTCATTTCTCTTTTGGGACTTGACTTCTGACACAGAGAGAAGGCCAAAATAAAACCCAGACTGAGTGAGGGCCCCGATTTAAACCTGCTTTTAATTAAGCCTTGTAAAGAAGCTTTTCTGCTAAAACTCTCAGGTTGAAGAGTTCATGCAAAAAAATATCCCTGTGGCTTATGAATAGCCAAAGTGGGGACATTCAAACATACATTTTTGAATAGTTTAATCCAGAAAAAATGCAAGTAAGAAAGACCATATTATTTATTTAATGCAGTTTTTATCAGATCTTCTCCAGTTATTTTCTTTTTTCATTGTTATGTGTGTTTCAGTTAAAACTTAATGCTGGTATGAGATGTTTTGATATTAACAAACATGAAAATGAAATTGTTTTGGTTTCCTTTTTTCCTAATTGCACATAAATCTGACCCAGTTCAGCTGGACCCAGTTACAGAGCGTTAGACATGTAATACACATTTCAAATCAGAATCCTTGTGCCAAGGTAAAGGTCAAAGTAATTTTCTTGTTTGTTTGTTTTTAAAGGGATTAAATAAATGTAGTTTTACCACAAGGAAAATGACAGCATCCATTGCTCACTTATGGCTTTGAAGTCTTCATTTAAATGGGAGAAGACAATCTTGTCTGGGTCAGTGGCAGGGATAATTTCAGAAGTAAAGGCTATTTGTTTTCTGTGCAAAATGATGCTCTTTGTGCAAGACGTCTGCTAAATCACTTGCACTATCAACCCCAGACAAGAGCTTATACCACATTAAAATAAAGCTGTGGCTTCAGTGACGGGCTGTAAACAAAAGGGGTGGGATACAGTTAATGACAGCAGTGTAGTGCTAAAGAAAAATAAATAATTCCCTTTTACTTGCAACTGGCAAATGCCCAAATGCTGAAACATCATCAATCATCCTTGATGACTAGATGAGATCATAAACTGAATGAGGAAAAATAAACTTGAATTTAGCTTAAATTCTGATTGGCACAGTAAAAATTAACTTTCACCCTAAAAATGTTTTCTTCTTCCAAAACATTTCTAATTGCCGCCTTTCCCAACTTTTCCCCACCCATTGCAGAAGTTCCAAGTGCTCCTCAGCATTGGTAATGTCAGCCTTCCATGTCTGTTTCAGCATGTGCTTTTAGGTTTTTTCTTGAGAAGCAAGCTGCTTTTGCATTTCTTCAAAAAAAAAAATCTTAAGTGTAGTCTTCATATAAATACTGAACATCATGTTATTCATAACCTCATAATTCACCAGTCTAGCAGCTGAATAATGTAGCAGGCATAGAAGACTGAGAAGCAAAGGGTGTTAGACCAGGAGAGCCATTCTGACAAAAATCTGTTGGAGAAAAACTTCCTGAGAAAAATACATTAAGTTTCCTATTCAGTTCTTCACACATCTACAGTTTATTATGAACAAAATACACACTCTAGGGAACAGTTATGTAGTGTCAGGAAAACTGAGTTGATATTTTAATTTTTTACAGCTGTTTGTGTTTTGAACCATGATTTTTAAAAAAGGGTCTATATCATATCCCTGGAGACAGTTGTTTGTTCTTCATGAGTGGACAGCTTTAAATAAAAAGGTGAATTTTTGGAAAGTTTGAGGCCTGGTAAAAATAATACTAAAATTCCACCAATAGTATGAAGTCCTGACTTTGTGAAGTCAGCTTTGAAGCTGAGAGACTACAGCATTATTTAAAAGATAAAGCCGCATATCATAAATATTGCAGTCAGGCAATGATCATTACTAATTATTTGAAAAACATCATATGTGACTGGAAAAGTCACTTTGACACTGATTTTGGTAAGCAATAAGGAAGGAAATGTAGTTTTAGACCATTGGTTTAAAGGCAGTTTTTAGCATCCTGGCTATTCATGGCACATACCAAGTAAGCTGAGAACATCAGCGTCGTTCTTAGGGGTCTAATTGATGCCAAATCGGCAGAGACTGAATAGTATGAGAGCTCAGGCTACCCCCTAACCTCCTGAGCTTTTGCATACTTACTTTATCAGTTGTGTAGATAAGGGCTTTTGCTTCACCGTGCTGTCAATCTGGTCTTTGCTCTAAGATGAAAACATTGAATTTAATTATGCAGAGTGGTCTTGGGTTCTGTGATATCAGATGTATAAAGGGAGCCTCTGTTGGTTATTTGAGTGTATTACTGGTGAGTGTTGGGAGCAAACTCTGTGAGCGATCTTTTCGATAGACACACTGAGAGGTTGGTTTTTTCCCCCTTAATTAAAAAAAAAAAGGCATAAATGCTGACTTAGAAACACTCTGATTATGATGTGTTAAAATGGTGGATCAGTCATACTGTTTGTTTATTTGCTTAATAAGATTTGGGGGGAAATCTGTTCTAGACTGAGTTAAATTTCTGCCAGCATATGATGATGCCATGTTATTTTATGTGGAGAGAACTGTTAGTTGAGAACTTGTGATTTTGGAGGAATGTCTTTCGAAGGCTCATTGCAGCTTGGAGGGATGCAGCCAAAATAGTATTTGAACTTTTTTTCCCCTGTTATACATGTCAGTTTTTTGTCTGTGTTGGCTGGAGGCTCAGTTTGTGGATAGATGTTTATCCTTTTGTGCATGATCACATTAATATAATCATTCTTGCGAGAAAGTGGAAACATAAGTACAGAAGGTTTGAGACACCCAGAGTAGCTTTTGTGGACGTGGAAGATTTAACAGTAGTTGGTAGGGCTGTCTCAGTGCCCATTGTAGGAGGATTTGGATGTGAGAACTGTGGGCTTTGTGGCAGTGCTGTGCTGTTTTCAGGAGAGGGAAACATGACTGCCATGCACGAGGGCCACATAGCCCTTCCAGAGCCACAGTGTCTTTTGAAAGGACCAATAGTAAAGGTTAATTGTAATACATTGTTCTCGAGTATTTTGTTTCAGTTTTGCTTTACTGAAGTTAATCACATATGTTCCTTGAGTGGTTTGATATAGAGATTTAATAACCTTCTAAATTCATGGTATATTTAGATGAGATAGGTGGCTAGTGAAACCTGTGACCTAATTCAAGACTGAGAAGTGATGGAGTGCTTCTTTATGTCCAATTCTCAGTTATTTTGCAGTTGGCTCGGTGTTTGCTAGCCTGTGCTGAAAAGAAGAGCTGAGAAAAGATGGTTGTGCTGGTTCCAAGGAGAACTTCTTACTCTTGCAAAAAGTAAGCTCTTGCAAAAAGTAAGCTCTTGCAAAGCCCATTGACATCTCAATCTCAGGATAAAGAGTGAGTTTGGAACACCCCAGGAGTCCCAACATTTTTTCAAATCAAAATATTTTACCCATTGTTTTGCCATTGCCATTAGCAAAGTTGCCTTTGCTTTGTGGTTTCTATATTGCTACCTGCAGCATCAGAGCCTGTTTTGAATTTCATGACCATGGCACTAAATATTCTACATTTAATATCAGTCTTTGCAGAGAAGAGCATGAAATACTGGCTTTTGTAGCTCACCCTTGTTCTTTTACTGATGTTTGGGATATTACTGGTCACTTGATTGTTGATCAGTTATAACTACTAGTTATTCTCAGGCTGAATGTTTTGCTTTATTTCTATTGCTCTGTGCCTGAGGATTTCCCCTTACCGGGATTTTAATAGCTTCACACCAAAATTTGGTATATCCATGTATTGGAAGGATAAGGGTATATTCTGGAAGTTTAGGTGAGTAACAAGTATAACCTTCAGGCATCTTCCATGAATTCAGCCTTTCAGTTTAAATGCAAAACACTGTTGTTCCTGTAGTAATCTAGAATCTGGTTTTTTTTGTAAAAGCAGTAAGAATTAGGGTTAGCGGAGAGATTTCAGAGTTTTTACCTGATAATAATTTTTTCTTTCAGTAACAGCAAATATATATTTTTCATGTCCTTCACTTTACCCATATGTACTAAAAGGTTGCAAGTTTTAAATTATCGGTGAACTAGTAAAACAATCATTCTTATTCTTCAGTGATCCTCTGGGAATCTGGTACCAGAAAGAAAGATTCCACAAGCCAACTCTCCTGCAGGAATGAGGAATTCTGATTACTTGCTTCAGAGTATTTGTCCACTCCGTGGACTGGTTTGAGGGTCAAGATCTGGCAAAGACATTTCACTCCCAAGGGAAGTGGAAGCTATTGAGGCCACTGGGTAAATTTAAGTAGCTTCATTTTTCTTTTCTAATGCTTCTGTCGAGGATCATCTAAGTCCTCACAAAAGTTGTGCTAAATAAAAGGAAACCATTGCATTTAACATATACATTTGCCTTTAGTGGCTAATGGAACAGTCACATCATCTTTCATTTTGGACATGAAATATAGCAACTTCTGGTTTTTCTTCGAGGAATTTGGTTTGTTCAGGAGACATCTGGTTTATGTAAATGAGCAGAGAATTTGATACACGAGAAGGTGATTGCAAAACACCATCTACGTGGTCTCTGCATCAGTCATTCAGTTACCTCTTGCAAAAATAAACAACTATTACACCTATAATTGCTGTCCCTTTTTCAGTGTGCCGTGTTAATGAACATGTTTTGCTCCTGCGAATTTAAAACAAATTAAAAAAAAAAAAAAAAAAGAAGAAGAAGAAAGAAATATTAAGAAGAGAGCAAAGCAGCATGTCCGCAGCAGAAAGAACGTAACAGGATTTTGATTTTCCTGATATTGTGTAATTGCTGCAGCGGGCCGAGTTCAGCCTGGATCAGCTTTCCAGGCGGCAGCTTCGTGCCCGCAGCGCTCCAACAGCGCCACCTGCGGGGCGCGGCCGTGCCGGGGCGCTGGGGAGCGCCAGGGGGCTGTGCCGCCGTGGGGGCTGTGCTGCCGTGGGGTCTGTCCCCCCCTGGGGGCTGTCCCGCCGTGGGGTCTGTCCTGCCGTGGGGTCTGTCCTGCCGTGGGGGCTGTCCCGCCGTGGGGGCTGTGCTGCCGTGGGGGCTGTCCCGCCCTGGGGTCTGTCCCGCCGTGCGGGCTGTCCCGCCCTGGGGTCTGTCCTGCCGTGCGGGCTGTGCCGCCGTGGGGGCTGTCCCGCCCTGGGGTCTGTCCCGCCGTGGGGACTGTGCCTGTGGGGACTGTCCCGCCCTGGGGTCTGTCCCGCCGTGGGGGCTGTCCCGTCCTGGGGTCTGTCCCGCCCTGGGGTCTGTCCCGCCGTGGGGACTGTGCCTGTGGGGACTGTCCCGCCCTGGGGTCTGTCCCGCCGTGGGGGCTGTCCCGCCGTGGGGTCTGTCCCGCCGTGGGGACTGTGCCTGTGGGGACTGTCCCGCCCTGGGGTCTGTCCCGCCGTGGGGGCTGTCCCGCCCTGGGGTCTGTCCCGCCGTGCGGGCTGTCTCGCTGCTTCGCCTTCCTTTTCACAGATCCCGGCCCGGGCTCCAGCGTGTTGGGCTGCGGCGCTGCGCCGGCCTCCTTCCACACCGGCGGAGAGGTCCGCGTCCTTGTCTTCGCATTTCTACATAAAGCGAGCTGGAAATTCACCTTTTTAAAATCAAACACAGACAAACAGTTCTTATGTAAAACTCTCTTTATTCTTATTTCTTTTAACTTAGCTCTGTCTCGGCTATGTTTTATTAAAATGATTTTGGTGGCATTTCTCTTGCATGTTTTCTGATGAGGAAAAACAAATCAAAACCCACTTATCACATGAATCATTGTTCAAGTCAGCAGTAGTCCTCTGTGTAAAATCTGCCAGTAAAAGCTGGGAGGATGGGGATTAAACCTGGAGCACATTAAATTAGTTCCAGTCTATCCCAAGCAGGCTCTGCATTGGTTGCTTAGGCAGGCAAAGCGGAAACAGGCAGTTTATAACGAGGCTGGTTTAAAAACCGTGGGGTTCATTTGAAAAAGATTTATATCCCTCACTTATATAAACATTACAAATGTGGGCTGCAAGCAGGAGGCAAATCTTTATCAAAATCTCTTTAAGAGCTTTTTCTTTGTGAATAAAGTGGACAGCATGTACTTTTGTTTGAAGATTCGCCAGTATCTGTACACTGATCTTTTCTCAATGCTCTTACTAATTAAAATATGACTCAGGGTAGAATGGCGAGACCACCAAGCAGCAGTTTGCTGCATTTGACAGAAGTGGCGATGACTGAGGTGGCAGAGGGACACTGTTTGGAGGCAGGAAAAAAGATTGTCCTGAGACTAGTTTAAGTTTTTTTTGTAGTGGTTATAAAAAAAAATTTAAAAAGGTGAAATTTGAAAGAGAAACAACTGTGTCTAGATTTATTTCCACCCACCCCCTTCCCATGTTGCTGTTTTTAAACAGTAGCAGAGACATTTTGTGGGGTATGTGATTTTTGCTAGGGCCTGCAGCACTGTCTGCTGGGAAGATCAAAATGTTTGCTCCAGGAAAACTAGAAGTAGTGTGGATGTCAGGGTCCCAGGTGACAACTGGAGTGCTACTCACATTGTAGCATTTCTGGGTAACTTAATTGTGATGATGTTGTTTTGAAAGGTTATTTTTAGGAGTAAGCATACATTAGTGCAGTAAAAAAAAAATAGTAACAACACAGTTATTTCTATCTGCTGCAATACCATTTTACTGTAGTTAGGGTACATTGTAAGAGTTGTTCAGATCCTGGATTTAACAGAAAGTGCTTTTCATATTTCATTTTGATGTTAATAAACAGTGTCTAAAAGAGCTTTGTAATACTAGTCTGCCTTCCAAACTATGATCCAAGAGTCAGATAAATGATTTAAAGTATTTTGTGCATTATAATATATAAAAAAAGTACTCTGGATTCTCTCATCAAACTAGGGTGTCTCACCCCTCCTTTTTCTTGTGATGGGGTCTCCATACGGAATATCACTTATGACCCAGAAGTCTGATTGTCATGTCCTGAGAACATACTGACAGATGACTTGTTAGAAAAGTGGAAGCCTTCTGTGCTGTGAAATGAGTTAAGAATTTTCTAGTAGTTCTTAAGGAAGAAATTTGGATTTTTCTGCTTTACAGTGGTATGAGTATGAGTATGCTACAGTGGTAATGATTGGAAGCACTCCCTTCCTGAAATGTGGGGAGCCAGGTAAGAAGAAAGAAATTACATCAAAATGCTATATTTTCTCTCTTGTGAGAGCTGTGCAGGAGGGACTGTGAGATCCATAGACATACTGATACTTGCTTTTGAAAAAAGAAGCCTGTTGATGGTGAGCTCCATCTTCTGACAGCTTGGTGTCTATTGAGGCTCACACTAAATAGGTTACAGCAGGCTCAAGTGTGCCTCTCTTGAATTGGCATCAGCGTACACTGACTCACAATGTAGGTGGGGGCTGTAAAGGGAATTGTTAGCTACACTGAATGTTATTTCTCATATCCAGGCCTCAGCATCAGGCTATCAGAGCGCTCAAATCAATGTTTGGTAGCATGGGAAGCTGCCACTGCTTACAGGTATAGAAAAGCAAGAAGCTCACAGTTGGGCTTGGAGCTGAGCATTGGTCTCCAGAGGATCAGTCTAGGGCTGACCACTGGGCCAGGACTCCTTTCTCTGCTACTGAAAATCATAATGAGTAATTAACTGGGAAACATCTTGGAACCTCACCTTCTAGCATATACAGCTGAATTTGTGGGGTTTTTTGTTTGTTGGAAGGGTTTGGGGCTTTTTTTACGTTGCATATAATAACCACCTTTTCTTGCCTGCTAATGGAATCTGAATTGTATTTCATTACATGCTGATACTCTCCTAAAATATTTTTTTTAAAAGTACTTAACATATAAGTAGCTTAAGCTAGATCTGGTCTTACCTTTAAAGTGGGGTTTTTCTGTTTGTTTGTTTTTGTTTGTTTGGTTTTTTTTTTTTTTTTTTTTTTTTTTTTTTTTTTTTTGTTTGTTTTGTTTTGTTTTGTTTTTTCTTTTTCCCATAGTTAAAATGAGCTGGAATATACATTTGTCCACATCTTTATAGAGTAAAACTTGAAACATAAGAAATGCTTTCTGCGTGAAGCAACTAGGAAATATATATGAAAATAACTGAAAACTTCTGAAGTCCTTAAATGTTTGGAATGACATGCATGATTTAAGTGTTTTCAGATATTGGGACCAGATGTCCTGTGCTCCAGTCCTCTCCCTTTGCGCAAATGGGATATCATGAGGATAGCCATGCTGACTCAGGCGTTTGGCTGAGTGGGAGGGAAATCCCAGGGGGACAAAAAGTGGGATTGTTTTTCGAGTTGTAGCTCATGCTGGACAAATGGATGGGGAGGAGGTTTGGCAGGAGCAATCCCTGGCAGCCAGAATGCCCTCACATGGCCCTTGCAGCTGGCGGTGGGAAAGCAGTCTGACGCCTTTTGCACCCAGAGCAAGGAGCCAACAGCAAAACCACTGCTAGTGCCACCCAGCTGGCCTGGCTTCACGTGGGGATGGTGGGAATGCTGAAAGGAACCAAAAGAGGAGAGGACTTGCCACATGCCAACCAAAGGAGCAAAGGGCAAGAGGCAAAGAACATCATGACTGACAAGCAGATGTTGCGTGTACTGTCTAATAATGAGCATCCTAAAAATTCTCATGCCCACACACAGGCATGCCCAGCCCTGGCTATGCAGTCTGGTCACCACTGCAGGTGAATACCAGCACAGAAGATTTCTGTCCAGTAAGGGAGCTGAAGAAACAGCTTGTAGGCAGTTGAGTTAAACTGTGCTTAAAAAGAGAACTGTTAGCTTCTAGAGCAGGAAAGCATTTCCAAGATGGGATAAGAAGATTAAAAAGAGTAAGATTTCAATAGTGTTTCACCATAATTGTCATTTTGCCTGTGCCTGTATTTCACTTGATGTTTAATATTAGATACATGCTTAGTAGTCATTGCTGCAATATAGGGAAATAAATATAGGGAAATAAATGTCCTTTTCTTTGAAGTATCACTGTTCTGCCATCTCCTGCACACTGAAAGATGGTAACCTGATTAGTTTTTCATGGTAGTAGAAAACTGGACAGGAAAATTAAGGTTTTAACCTGATACATTTCATAGGATGGAATGAGATGTGGTTGTATAATTAACTTTCTTTTATTCTCCCTGATTTGAAGAGGAGAAAAAGATGTTCTTCCTTGTGCAAATCATGCCACAGCGAGCATCCTCCAATGAAGATGTCCTGTGAATGAAAGATTCCTTCCACACACAAAAATGGGCCAGGCATTCCTAAGTTATAAACTTACTTATACATATGACATCTGCCTTTAATCACCATGAAAGCCTGAATCCTGCTGGAAGCATAGTGGGCCTTGTACAAGGGCTAGAAATGTCAGTACTCTATTGTGATAACATTTACTGTACTGATTAACAGCCATGGTGCATTGCAACGGGCTGATAATCTGCCTTCATATGTCTTTGTGTTGCCATTGTGTCTCCTTCCTGTGGTTCCAGCTGGGGCTGTGGACAGAGCAGTGCGATCTCCTCTGCAAACCTCCCATGTCCATGTATGCCCATATATGTTTATGTATTATGTCTTTGTCTATCTGCAAACCAAGGTGAAAAATACAGTGCAAAACATTTTCAAATTAACTACTGTTTAAATTCCTATAACAACATGATCTAGAATCTAGTCTCATACAACCATCTCATGCATGTTGATGTTTTAAATGTCTTTCAAGTTTCTTGACATGCAGGAGTTTCAGTTACTAGTACTTCAGTAAATTCCAACAGTTTTTGGTTAGTGGTAGACTTTGACCAAGTTTCTTGTTTGTTTGTTTGTTTGTTTGTTTTAAATAAAGGAGCGAAATACAAGAGATAGGGAGAGTAAATGCTGCTTTGCTCAGATCTGTATCCACTTCCATTGTAATAGCCAACAGAAAGTTGAATCTCAGGGGTACTGCAAAATGGAGTATGTTTTTAGTCAAGATAGTACCCTTACTCAGCATATTTTATGTAATAGTATGAGCTCTAAGCATCACTAAAAGATATCAGGTGTTTGTTTGGCCCAACTTTAGTTGAAATCATGATTTGAATGATGCTTTGGTGTAAATGAGCATTGTGGCTTGTGGCAATGTGTGATTGATATCCTGGTTGTCTGTTAATATCAAACTTGTAGTGGCAGAAGTTGACTGGATTTATTTTAAAAAGTCCGATGGTAAGATAACACACTTAAAAACAAAAAGTCAATAGCAATTAGAAAATGAATGTCTTTCAAATGGACCCAAACGGTCATGCAGGCTCCAAACTCTTTTTGTTTTTCACTTGATATGACTGCTTTTACCATTTTACCCTTGACCCCAGCCCTCATTTTTCATTTCTGGTACCAGTGTCCACCATGGTCTGACCCATCACCAAA
Source organism: Phylloscopus collybita (assembly GCA_027886175.1). Classification (NCBI taxonomy): domain Eukaryota; kingdom Metazoa; phylum Chordata; class Aves; order Passeriformes; family Phylloscopidae; genus Phylloscopus; species Phylloscopus collybita. The sequence continues at coordinate 25,096,530 of JAJNNQ010000009.1, read as the reverse complement.
AATCTGGAGGTTTTCCTGCAACCCTGAGGAGTTTCTGGAATATCTGATGTTAGATTAACATAGGAGTGGAGGATGATGCCTAAAATGAAGGTTTGAGAGAAAAGAGATGATCGAAAAGGCAAGAATGTGAAGGAAAAGCACAAGATGAGCTTGTTTTGTCTGTCAGTCTCCTTTTATGACTCACTGCTTACAGCCTTCCCAGTACGTATTGCCTTTATCCTTTCTGCTGTTTCTGAAGTATTTTTCCCTCACAGTTCACAATTCCTTTCACTGAAATCAAGAACCACGCTAAACAGTTTATAGTTTTATTTATATTTACAGTATTCTATTCCATGAGAGCACTGAGTCTGCTTTCTGCTTGTTTTCTGCCCTTTCACCCTCAAAAGTCGTTGTGAAAAGTGCACACCACTGAGAACATCCTCACCAACTTGAGAACTTGAAAAATCATCATTTCTACTTCCCTTGTTCCTCATGTGCCTGTCTTGACTAGGTTCAAGAGCTGTCTCATATTCTGAAATATTCTTTTGTCCAAAGAGACATATATAAACTGTTATTCTTCCTTTTGATAGGGAACTGTCTCCTACTATGAAGAAGTTCACCCTTTCAATTGTTTTGTAACTCCTTTCAGTGTTATTTCTTGTTTTTCACATCCTCTTAGAAATACGGACTCTAGGACTCAGCACAATATATAAGAATTAATCCTGACAGTGCCGCATACTGCAGTAAACCTGCTTTCCTACTTCTGTCCCATGGACACTGTATTTTATAGTTACATTGGTCCTTTTGCCATGGCCTTGATGTAAGTATGTTTATGGACTGGATCAAAAATGCAGCTGAGCTAGTTTGTTTAACAAAAAAAGCTCACTTCTGCTCAAATGCAGCTGCCTACAGAAGATTAAGAGAAGAGGACAAGGTTATATGATATTCTCGCTGTTCCAACCATTATGAATTCTGTAACAGTTGTGGTTTCTGTGTATTTACTAATATTTGATGGAATTTTTTTCCCTGTGAGATTTCCCATCATCTTTGTGAGCCCAAGTAAGAATTTAGCAGCATGACAACATTTGGCAAGAAGTTCCATATCTGAACAAATTGCATGAGGAAATACCTCCATTTAATTTGCTCTTTAAACTGGCTCCTTACCAGCTTTGTGTAGTGCTTCTTTGTTGTTGTGGTGAGACAGAGTGAACAATCATTCCCTACCTGCCTTCTCTCGATTTAGGTTAAATTCTCCTTATCCTTGCAGACCTTCATCTAATAAAATCCAGACTTATTAAATATGCTTTTTTCAGTACACTGTTGCTCCTGAGCCCCCACAAACCCATTAAAATATCTTAACACAACTGTACTGTAGATGATCTCCAAAGACAGAGGGAAAAAGTGGACCGTACGATGTAATGATACATGATTTCGTAGACCTTTTCTCTCTACTGGGTCATCTGTTTTTCTAACCTGACTGATTATAGCTAGTCATCTAAGCAGGAATTCTTTTCTTTGTCCTAAGCATATCCCAAATCTTTTTCAGTAATCATCTCCTGGGACAGAATCCCCTCCTTCTGCAGACATGATCTGCACTATTGAATGACCAAATTGGTGGGGGGTTTTTTTTTGTTTGTTTGGTTTTTTGTTTTTTTTTAATACCCCTTTTATTTGTTTTCTAACCCTCTGGATTCTTACCCCTTGCTTTGTAGTGATTGCTTTCCCATTGTTTCCCTCAAAGTTGATAGGAGTTTTAACCTAGTGGGATACTATGTTATCCTGTGCCCTTTTCTCAGTTTTGAGCTCCTACCATCTTCTGGCAATTTTCTCAATATTCCAAGACTTACAGAAACAAACAGCCTCAAAAGCCTCAATACACAAAAAACCCTGACATGCATAGCACCAAGATCTTTTTCTGATACAGGTTTTGTCTTAACTGTGCGTGTATTCTGTTTTCATTCTTCTGACCCTGTTTTTGCTGTGCTGATTCATGTTTTTACCAAGTATGTCTGTAGAAGCCATCACAGCTAAAAGCTTTGACTGAGTAGGTTAGAAGTATTCCCTTTTTAACCTGCTGATATGTCTCTTACGTCAGACGTGACACGATTTAGGTTAAATTCTCCTTATCCTTGCAGACCTTCATCTAATAAAATCCAGACTTATTAAATATGCTTTTTTCAGTACACTGTTGCTCCTGAGCCCCCACAAACCCATTAAAATACCTTAACACAACTGTACTGTAGATGATCTCCAAAGACAGAGGGAAAAAGTGGACCGTACGATGTAATGATACATTGCCCAACAGCGTAACTCAGTGCGATGAGGTGATTTTGGTGCTGCGGAAGAAGAGATATCAGTGGGCATTTGAATTTTCTCAAAATGTATAAGTCTTGCAGTACTGACATAGTGACAGAATCTGCTTGTTGTAGCAGAAGCAACAAAAATAACTGAAGAAGTTGTAAGATGATTAAAACCAGAAAATTGTTGTCAAGCAACTGTGGTGCCCAGTGAAGACAGGAGAATTGTGTTAAGAGGAAATCTTAATTATGCTGTTCAAAATATGATTTCTTTTATGTCCTAAGGATATTAGCTAAGAAAAATAGTGGAATATACTACTTTGGCTCTGGGATTCAGATGGAATCCAATTGCTTAGGTCATGATCATAGGCTAGGGAGTTATTGGCAGAAAGAACTGTCCTGGGCTTTGCTTTTGTTTTGGTTTTAGAAATGATAGGGCTTGAAGAGCTTGTTTTAAATACTTGTGTTGTTATCACATATTAGCTATTAAGTGTCAGTGCTGTGTTTTTGGAATTATGCAAGACACGTCAAAAAATTATCTCTGACCAGAAGAGCTTACAAATGTTGTGCTTTTAAGAAGTTTTATGTTGTCAGTAATTTTTTCTTGCCTTTGTCACTGCATTCTGTAGCAATTTCTAACATTCTGGATAGATATTCATCACGTATATGAAAGGTCTGTTGATGTCTGTTGTGTTGACTGATAGACACCAATTAAGCATCTGGCCATATGACAGTGTATTGAGGAAGTCATCCAATGAGCAGATGATTATTTTTATAATTTTCTTGTATCTCTTGGCTACCTTAAACCCTAGTTCATCTAAGCTTCAAGCCAGCACTGTTGCATAAGGCAGCAGTCCAGTCTTTGCCCTTTACAACTACTATGTTTCTGTGGCCAAGCAGTAAACCCAAGCAGAGAACCAGTATGGTTAAAATTTTTTGTTTTAATGCACAGTCACAGAAACACTAGCAGGTGCAGAAGGAAGAGGCTGCTGTGGTGAGTGGAAGGCAAGAATGAAGTCTAATTGGGAGAGCATGGACATAGGATGAATGTGAATCTGTATCTTTGACAGCATGAGCCAGGTTAAAAATAGCTTCTGGAAAGCTTACTCCTTTTCTTTTATTTGTAAAATTTTAAGCTTACTCTTTTTCTTTTACAGTAAAATTTTAAGATGCTGCCTCTACAATGAGAACCTGAAAATTGTCTCTACAGTTTTGAGAACATAGTTTCTTGGGCAGTGTTCAGAGTGATAAATGCAGGAAAGAGGGGAAAAGATCAATTTGGCTCTGTAGGGATATTTCATTAAAACAGAAGAATCATTAAAAATAATGACAGAGGAGACAGGTCCTAGATTCTTTTACTGTTTCCTGTGTCTCTCACTAGCAGTTTAGTTCTCCACTGTTTTCTTTACATGTGTATACTTGGTGGGTTTCTGTATCGTTTATCAAGTGAACAGACAGATGCTGCCATTAAAGAGAGGAAGATGCAGTCTCTTGTTATTGGCAGGGGCAAGTCATTAAGCTGTTTTGGTCTCCAACAAAAGGCAATTGATGTCTCTGCTGATCTTTAATGGCTTACTTTTTTTTTTTTTTTTTTTTTTTTTTTTTTTTTTTTTAACTGGAGGCAGCCATCTACTGCCAGCATCTTACACCTCCACTTTCCGTCTGCTGTGATTTCACTCAATGCGTCGTCTGCTTTCCCCTACAGCCAAAGTTTGCTCATTCTTCCTGCAAGGAGAGGCTTTGTCAGCCCCTCCCCGGCTGGAAACATAAGTTTGAGACTAAAATTTTACACCCTGCAAAAGAAAATATATAGACAGCGGACTTTGGTTATCTAAAATCACCTGTCTGAAAAACTGTATACTCTATATTTTGACATACACAGATTGAAGTGTTTCCTAATGGTGAGAGTGTGGTACTTCAAAGAACTTACTTTTTAATGTGTGTTCTGTGTGCTTATTCTTGAATCATACCCTAGATATATGTAAAGAGAAGACAAAGCAGAGGTACGTTTTTATCAAAACCTGCCTAAGCCAGTAATTGTAATGATTTCTAGAGCTTCATATGGTGAATCATAATTTGAATGGTAAGATCATACTTAACTGATTTATTATGTCATATCACTAGTCACTTTAGGCCATTTAATAAAATCTAAATACATGAAATAATTGTTTTGCAGGGAGTACAGACATCTTCCCACCCATATGGAAATTATGTGCAATCATCCCCAAATCTCAGATGGCCAAACAGTGTAAAACAGAGAGTAGTGGAGTTGCAGCATTTGATTTATGGGCAGCTGAGCACTGCAGGCAGCAAGGACTCCTCCTTAGCTTGGCAGAGCCTGTTGTTTTCACTAAAATGACTATTGCTGCAGAGATCTATTACCATCAAAGGATCTGAGCCAGTTTCACATACCCATGAGGTCCTCCTTTGGTGCCATTGTCGCTTTTAGCAGTTAGAATATTCTTGCCTCCATCTGGACAGTGGGAAAGTTAATATGCAGTATGGCAAAATCACAAACCATGAAAAGCCAAGCCCAGGTGAAACATGAAAAATCAAATAGGGCAACATTGGAAAGCTACTTATTCCACATCTCTTTTCCCACCTAAGTTATCAATAAAATGAGCTGTTATTAAATAGGCCAGTCAGGAGCATGGAGCAGCAAACTACCCAATGGCTTGTGAGTTTCCACTGATTCTTCTACCTGCAGCTGGGCTTTGGGGTTGTTTTTTAGTTTTGGTTTTCACCAATAAAATTCTTGACTTGTATAAAGCTGTGTGGTTCCCATTCCAGTAAGTTCTGTTTAACTCATGCGACCTCTGAAGGAATTAAACATGTTTTGCTTCCTGAATGGAAAGCCACTAGAATATTTACATAGGGAAGTAGTCTCTCAAGATTTATCTCCTTCTTCCTCCTGCATTGTAAAGAAAATAAATTCCACTTGGTTGAAGTTGATTTTTGCTTTAATATTTTTAATGACATGTTGAGGACACTGGGCTGGAAGCACAGGGGTTATAGTGCTCAGTTCTCTTCTAAGTTGTGTCAGGGACATAAAATGTTAATTCAGGTAAACTCTGACCCTCCTCTTCTCTTCCTCCCAAACTCACTCTGTTTTCTATTGTGTAAAATAAGTCTAATGATACATATGGCTTTAGATTCTTAGAGGTTTTTTTTAATACTGAAAATAATGCCTCTCACAGAATTACAAAACATTTTTATTGGGGTACTACACTTCTTCCTAATTCCTGTAGATCCTATAAATAAGATTTTTAAATAACATTTTAAAGCAAAATGTCATTTTCAGTGTTTAAACCCCCCCCCAAAAAATATGTTTGTACTTTCTTAACTATTCTCCCATCTGCCAAAATTCAGGTCTTTTGCAAAAATCAGCAAGTTGACATCAGTTTATTTATCCTTAGGGACATCAGATTATTACACTGCTTAAGTTCTAAAAATAAATAGCTAAAGAGGGTGGAGGAAAGAGACAGAAAACAACAAAAATCTATCACAAACTCTCCGTGAATTCTGGAGAATATATGATTAGAGCATTAAAATGTCCAAACAATGCAACCAAACAGAAAGTGTTTGAGCTTGGGCCTTTTAGCTTGCTCTGCATTTAGCAGCATTAATGTTTTTATCCAGTCTTTGGAAAGCTCAGAATTGACCTGTTTTTATTATTTTTATTGGCTCCCTTGATGATAGACAAATGGGGCTAACTTGAGGCCAACATAACCAGCAGGAAATTTGGGTCATGGGTAGTTACGTTTTTAAAACTTGTGTTCTAGGGCTGTTCAATAAGGGCAATTGATTGATTGTTAGCTGGTGCAGGGAGCCCCTAAATCACTGGGGGTGGCCAGATAATGACAATCTGCCAGTGGATTTTGTTTGAGGCAAATTTCCCAGCTCCCTATGGAGCCATGCTCTGCAGTGAGCTTGTGAGGGGTTTTTTGTTTTGTTTTGGGGTTTTTTTTCTGGTTGGTTTTGGTTTTTGGTTTTTGTTGGTTTTTTTTTTTTTTCACAGTCCAGTCCAACTGGCCTGTTTGGAAAAATAGCCTCTGAAACTTGAAGTTCCATTTGAAGTCCTCTGCAGTGCCATTTCCCAAGAGATAAGGGGAGGAACATTCCAGAGAAGTTCATACCCCAGAAAGACCCTACGTGCATTCTGAAGTTAATGGTTTATTACAGCTCTTTAATTTTTTTTCCTCTTTCATTTTTACTTTGAAGATAAGAGGTGGCAATTGTTACTTGAAGTTGTTGAGTTTTAGCCTGTCCTACAGTAAATCACCCTGAAAGATTAGACATGATTTTTTTTAATCATGCATGTTTGAAAGTTTGCCAAAGATGCTATACATGTGCACTTGCAGGAGTTACGATCCTCAAGCAGGAGCTGTTCTCTCTACTGTTTTATGCAACCATCTGCATCCTCCATGCCTGTGGATAATCCGTGCATGCAAAATACAGCTTCTTCAAGAACTCATCTTGTATGTAGCAGCATGCTATGGCATGTTTAGAGATGAAAGTAGAGTTTGTGTGTTGGGAGGGAAGGAGGGGAATAGATCATGTGCCAGTAGATAGTAGATGATGTTCAGTAGTGCCTGGCATAGGTTTTGCCTCTTCATAAAAATAAATTCAGGGTAATATAGACTGAAGTTCGTCATCTATTCCATAACTTCACTATAGCTATATCTTGATTTCTTAGATCTTTTTGGGCTGATTAGGCTCTTGTTCATTGCAGATGAACATCTATTTATCCTTATGATAGATCCATACTTCTGAATTCCTTGAAGCTAGGATCTGAAAGGTCAGTTATTTATTTTACTGGTATCCAGATGAGAATTTATTTGTGTCACTTGTCCAGAAGAGAAGAGGTAATACTGAACCAAGGCAGGGCTGAGTTGGAGTCCAGGAATCAAACAGCCTTGTCTTGAGGATAGCCCAGCTGCCAGCACATGCCAGACGGGTGCCAAACACCATAGATTTGCTTCCTGGGTGGAGCAGTGCTTGGACTTCCTGTCTACGCGATTTAGCACTCCGTGCCCAAACAGAAGGGATGCCAACCCCTCCTGGATTTCAGAATGTTCCTTCTTGGTTCCCATATGCTTTTGACCACTGCAGCTTTGTAATTTACTGCTTCAAGTCTGCAGTTGCACTTACTGTTAGGTTTAGTGGATAGTTAGAAAATTCTTGTCTAACGTATGTATTCAAATGAAAACATAACACCTGACCATACTGAAGTCCCTGGAAAGATGAGTCCATGGCAAAACTTGTATGTCAAGACCAGGGTGGGGTACAAAAGTCCACAGAACTGTAGTTTCTTATAACACAGCCTGGAAAAATGTTTCTTGGACCGTGAGTAATTCATACTTTCCTAACTGAGATCTGTGGTGGATCAGTGTAGGTATAAAAATGACAGTTTATGAGATGCTTGTTAGTATTTCTGAGACTGACAAAAAACGACTAAAAGTACAACCAGGCCCCCTGAAGTCTTGTACACCAGGAGATAAAGCTTTCAGCTTCTGTGTTCCTAAAAATATTGCATGGTTTTGCTTTTGTATAAACTTGTGTCTCTTCCTAGTATGCTTGATTTGTATTTTATTTACTTATTGTGAATCAATTTAAAGAGTATATTATTGGCTGCGGTGCCTATGTACCATGATTAGTCTGTGTGAAGTTACTGTAATAACAACCAAGAATAAATGTTTGCAGACTTGACTCCTTGGATTACAAAAGATTTGATGTTTCACTGTACACTATGAACTGACCCACAGGTTTTCACAGGGGGATCTTTTAGGTGATCACAGGACAAGGGGTAGGGTACTGGTGTTGCAGGAGACCTCCTGGATGGATATAAGCAATTGCAACAACCAAGGAGAGAAAAACTGTTCTTTCCTGCCACACCTCCCTCCCCATACAAGAGCAAAGTGTTCCTCCTGTTTGCCTTGCAGTGTTCCTACCTCTCACCTGATCCCACTGCTGAGTTCCCAACTAAGCCAAAGCAGAAAATTAGCATGTAGAAGTTTCATCCACAGGTGTCTGTGGGCAGTGAGGGTGGCAGTTTGATGGTACAATTAGTCACTGGGCTGCTCTAAGTGGCAGAGACCTGCACAGTGGATCTAAATGCCAGCCCTGGTGTTGCATGATGCGGATGTCAGCAAGTCAGTGGAAGCTGGGCTTTGAACCCCCTGCTCATGTACAAAATCAGACCTGAGGATGAAGCGTAAAATTTAGAGGAAGTGTTTGATCTTGTGCTTTGTACCATTTCTACCCATACCAAGGGATGGATGCTCTCATCCTCTTGTCATATTGCTACATGGAGAAGATCTAATCATAAGACTTTTCAAGTGCTAAAATGCTGCTATCATGAATCCCTAAGGAAAAAAAACCAAACTAGAAAACTAATAAATTTGCTGTCTGAGCAGCAAATAAATCACGTTACCATCTACTGACAACTGAAAGTGTGAATATTGAATGGTGTTCCACAGGAGTATGTGTGGTCCTAATTTACAGGCACTATGGAGGCAATCTGACACAATCTTCCTTCTGTTTTTCAGACCATTGGCGAGTCAGAAATGCCCAGTGTTTTGAACCAGTTATTGCCAATGATCAAGTCTTACAATGAAAGGACAAAAGATGATTATGCCTGTGAGGACTTCTTTGTTTTGCTGATATACATATATTCTGTGGTTGGAGAAATCAAATGTGGAAAAGAGCTGGACACAGCTGAAGAAGACGTGAAAAATGCCCTCGTCAAGGCAATTTGTGACGAGCCAGAGCCATCTCCTTTGTTGCAGAAAATTACAGGTAAGATTCTGTTTGTGGGGTGAGAAGTTGGATGTCTGGGAACTTGTGAACTAGGAGAAATGTATAAAAATGGCTTGACTTGCCTGTGGTGCTGAGAGTACATGAGTAAGCACAAGGATTTCCTGTAGATTTGTTCCATCTCCTGTGTTCATATATGCCAAATGCTGACAGGCTGTCCTTGAAGAGTGCTGAGTCTGATGAAAGCTCTACAAGTTGTTCTTTTTGTTAAAGGTTGGCTAAGTTTGTGTGTTTTCGTAAGTTAATCTTTTCCACAATTTCTTTCATTGATTGGTGTAAAGTTGACCCTGGGAAGTCAGAATTAATCCTGGAAACATGTTCAGTGAACCACAGTTGCTTTGTGAATACGAGGAGCTGGCTTGTCTGGCATAAAAGAAGAAATGTGTCTAAAACCAACATTGAGCTTTTTGCTGAAACAACATGAACATTAGCCTTTAAAAATAGCATGCTAAGCCTTTTTTTTAGATGAGCACTCATAGAATAGGAAAGCCCTAACCTCTTCTTGCTGCTATCACATTTTAGAAAAAACTTATTGTTAAAGTTTTAATTTTAAATCACTGAGCTGTGGTGCAGGGGTGGCCTAGCATGGCAGAGGAGATCTCACTTTCTGCTATCAGTTTTCTCGGTATTTAATAATATTGAGTAGGTCATTGACCAGACCATCTTTGAGGTGGAGAGCACATGAGCATAAATCAAGATGTTGAGAGGAGCTTACAATTGAAAGCGTTTGCCAAGAATGAGCCTAAGTGGGGAGTCTCAAGGGAAGTGGAATAATACTGCTGTTGGTTATTCTGGTACTATTCTCTGTAGACACTTCTAATTCAAAATACAGGTGTGGCCTCACTGGTCTGCTATTGCTTTGAGTGTAAAATACTGTAATAGTTAAAAGGGTAGGAAGGGGGTCACTCCGTCATATTTGCACTGTGGTGTTATTTTAATACTCCTGGCCACAGTGCCCACAGTGTTCCAGGCTTCTTGTAGGCTCTTGCCTTCCTGTTTTTCAGTATGTACTGCACATCTTGTCCACCAAATGTTGCTTCCCTCACAACTTCAGCAGTGTCTTCTAGTGGATGGGATGTAATAGTTTCTAAATCTCTGTTTTCATATTTTTCCCCTTTCTTCAATAATCAAAGAAGTTTTAAATCAGAGTTTTATCAGGTTCTCTTCATTGTGCCGTATGTAAGTATGTGAAGATTTTAAGTCTCTAAAACTTCAGCCAAGTACCAAAGAGAAGCTGAGGAGAAACCCAGTACAGGTAGACCAAGCCCGTAATTATTATGTGATGGAATTAATTGCATAACACAAAACCAGAGTCTTTGCATCCTTATATTTCTGTATCTCTGTTTTAGCACAACCATGTCAATGCAATCTGCATAAGTAGGTGATTGTATTGCATACTTATTTATACTTATGATAGTTTTTGCATACTTATTTCTTGATACTTTTTTGGTTCTTTGGCATTTTTTGGTTACATCTTATTTATTTTGAGTTATTCATGGGAGAGGGCAAAGGAAAATAACATCTATTGTCATAAACCAGAAGGAAACATCATGTTGGCAGCAAAGTATCACGTGAAATTTCTAGGAATACTCCATAGGTAGTCTTCAAGCCTTTGTTTGTCCAGTCATTTGCTTTGCCAGTGCTAGTGGAATTTGCTGAATTTGCAATTTGCTGTATTTGCAGTACAGTTGAATTGGGAAGACTTAAAATTTGACCAGCCTTAGACCTACTCCTCCTTGATCTCTATTTCGGCAGGCCTGTGTTCTACAGCCTGCAGCCCTCTGAATCTTAGGTAGCTTGCTTGCTACTTGAGAGGCAAAATAAATCAGAGCTGTAGCTTTCCACAATCCACAAGCTTTCCTTCAAAGGCACAGCAGGACTCTCATTGTAGCAGGGCTGAAAGTCAGGGATTAGAGAGCACTGACGGTTTCTCTTTTTTGTACAGTCATAGATAGAGTGCCAAGACATATTCTGCTACCAGCAAAACATCTATGGACTACAGACTGACTATTCCTTTGAGCAGATGCAGGTTGGCATATTTTCACAAAGTCTACACAGCTCTGCAAGTTAGCAATGGCCACAAGTCTGGACAGATCATGGTCCAGACCTACAGCGTTCTGCTCTCATTTTACTTTTTAAGTCAGAAACAAGAAAACCTTTTTTTTTTGTTCTTGAAGGGCCAGAAAAGTTAATTAAACTAAAATAAATTTCAATAGTGCTTAGAAATATTTGTTCATGATCAGAGCACAGTAAAATACTCATGGTCTTTTATTTAAACCTGTCCATCAAGGTAAGTAATAGGAAGAATATTAAATGGGATGCATCAGGAGAGACAACTGTGCCAGCTGTTGGGTGGATTTGAGAAACACTGCCTGCTGGCTTATTCCTCACCTCCATGTTGAAGTTTCAAACCCTGCTGGTAATCCATGATTGGACAGCTAGAGTCATAGCTAAAAATAGCAAAACTTACTGTTGCCTGTAAAAAAAAAGCACACAGAAGTAATAATATGTGGGCTTCAAATCCAAGCACTTCCAAGTTGAGAAATACCAGTAAATAATTTTCCCATGTAAGTATCATTTGATTCCTGTGTACATTGTAGCATTTGATTTTTATATAGTGTATTTTCTATGAGCCATGACTGCATTCACTGTATGGACTGAACACCACAGAGAACTAGAACAATATAGCTTCAGTTATTCTTCACATGAGGAAGAAGTACTAATAAAGTAAGTAAGACTCTTCTGATACTCAGCAAGTAACTTTCTCTGGCTCTCAGTTTGTAGTTGATGAAGTGGACTGGTGCTTTCAGCTTTGTGACTCATTTTGGAACTTGAAGCAGAAAGTAATTAAATTACATTTTGAGGTATTAGTGATTATATGTCTTTGAACAGAGGGGACTTTGTGTTCTGCTTCCCAATACACCTGGTGCCTGATTTTTTAGCTTGGGCCAACACTGTACTAAGGGTCTGTGGTTGATTTAAAATAAAATTGAAATTAAAAGCCATATCTTAGCTGTGGCTCTGAACTGCTGCCTCAGCCTTTTGCTTTCTTTTCTGCAAAGTGTGGAAGTTGTGCAGTCTTGACAAGTTCACATTTTTCTTGGTTTTATTTGTTGTTCCCATAGAGTCGCTTGAGAAATACAGTGCAAAACCTTTTGAAAGCTTTTAAAGACTTGTCTTTTAGGATCCAATTATCAGTCAAAGTAATAGGTTTATATGAGTTATCTTTTATTCCTATTATACTTGTAAAATATAAACTTACTGATGCTTGCATGAGTCTATGCCTATAGGAAATCTCAAGTTATTTGACTACCTCACAGAGCTAGTGCAAATCTCCCCCAAAAGAGGCAGCCCACAGGTGCACAGGGGTATTTGTGATATTTGGTGTTACCTAGTGAAACAGGACTAGTATTTGCAGCAGTGGAAAGAAAGCAATTGTCAGAGACAGGGCCTGTCTGTCCCATTGGCCACACTAGGTTTCCCTAAGGCACTCTAGGTTACAGCCCTCTGCAGAATACATTAAAGATGCAGCACTTGCACAAGCTTATATTGTGTAAGAAGCACAAGCCCTTCCAATTTCCTGGCTGTTGAGTGTTGTGATATTCAACCTTACTGTTGCCTGAACATATGTTTTCCCAGATATCTGTACAATAGCATTCTGCATTTATGTAACACCTTGCTTCATTGAAGAACTAAAAGATATCCTGGAATTGTTAAATGAAATGAAAATGCAGTGCATTAATCACACACTGAGTTTTAAAAAATACTATACTAATTTTTGCATGCATAATAATATGAAAGTACATTAGCAGTGTCTTGTTTAATGGAACTGTTAAATAATAAGTGTAGTGCTAGAATAGCCTAATGCCTTGGGTAATAAAACTGAATGTAACAGTTTCAAGATTTCTCCTGGGTGTAATTTACCTCAAACATATGTTCTTCATCACTGATTCCAGCAGAATGTTACAAATTGGAGGGGAAAAAAAATAGACCAGAGCATAATGGAAAATGATGCTTTTCCCAGAATGCTAGGTTTGGGAGCTTTAGGGGTGGGGTTTTTTGGCAGCTGTTTGAAAACAAACAAACAAACAAAACAAAACGCAGCAAAATACCATATTTATTTTATCATCTTATCTGTTCATCTAGTTTTCTAAATGTCTGTGTAGAGCTGTGTGCAAATGCAAACGTCTGCAGAAGTAATGCTAATAGAGCCACAAAGCAATAAAAAAATCTATTTTTTCAGCTGCACCATTCTCTCTTTTTCATCTACAAGTCTCTGTGGGAGCTTTGTAGATCAGATCTGCCTTCCATGGTGTGCTCTGAGGACTCCCAGCCCAGCCCCAGCAAAGGCAGCTGGCTGTGCTGCCCATATGCAGTAACTTTCAACTGGTAGGGCTGTATCAGTTGCATCCTCTTGAGTGCAGGTGTAACAGGAATTCTTTTGTGCCAGGAACTGGCACGATCCAATCACAAAATGGATTTCTGGATCTTTTTCTTGCTTTTTCTAAATTCTGTGTGTTACATAATGGGGGGGCAGGGGGGGAAGGCAAAGTGAGAAATCTTTATGTAAAGACCAAAGTGGAAATACAGAGTCCTTTTAATGTCTAGAGTCTTGCATAAAGGAAATACAAGCTATCTGAAGTCTGTATTGTACCCTTTTTGACCTGTCCCTGGTAAATCTAGGGACTGGGAATCGTAAGTGTCTTTATCTTTTATTTGTCTGGAGATACATCTGAATCTTTGGTTGTGGGGGGAGAGGTTGAATGCTATTTCTTCCTCTTTTCCCATAGATTTGGGTTAAATTTGAAAAAAAAAAAACGGAATAAAGGTGATGGGCCAGTGGAGGATTCCTTGCCCATGGCAGAGGGGTTGTAACTAGAGGGTCCCTTCCAACTCAAATCATTCTGTGATTCCGTGATTCTACAGAGTGTAAGCATTGCCATATTGGATTAGACACTTCTAGACTGATTCTGCTTGTCCTCAGCACATGATTTTCTGGGGGAGATGTTTCATATTAATGAAGTTACATGCTAATGCCGGTGTGGCCTAAGTATCATTAATCCTAAAATCACTCCTGGTTTTGCAGTAAACTTTAGCATTCCTAGACAGGGACAGCCAGTTCTCTCAGAGGACAGACATATGCACTTCTATTTGGTTGTGGTCTTCACTGCTGGTTTGGAGCAATGATTCTCCAAACCTGGCTATATTATGGGCGGGTAAGTAGGTCTGAAATTGGCTGAAATTATACTGTATCCCCTTTAGATGAAATGCACCACTTGTTTTGAGTAGGAGAGAGTTTTCCCAGCTTAACAGTAGAAGTATAGCTCAGGTATCTGATAGTGATTTTTTACTCATACGGGAAAAGAAACCATTGTTTAAAACATAAAATCCAAGAGTGAATTCTGAGTGATTTTAAAGTTTCCATGCTTTTACAGAAAACAAGTGTTTTCTGTAAAGTTTGCACTAGTTCAGTGGAAGGCTAACCCACCCCCTTCCTTGCATACTAGCTTATTTCCAAGTAATCTGTGAGTTTTGCAGCAGAACTGATGGGAAAAAATAGTCATGACTTGAAAAAAAATTAAACACATTAATGGCAACATGTAGACTCATGTTGGAATGAGTTTTCCCTTTTGGGTTAGGCAACAAAATGTAGTCTTTGCTGTTAGAGCTAAGTAGTTTCAACATGCAACCATGCAGGTATTATTACTGCAGCTAGAGAAAATCCAGATAATTTTCTTCCCAATTCTGAAATGAAAGTTGGATGTTCAGGAAGCTTTTTAACCTGTTGGCCCAGCTGATTTCGTAGACACCTAAAATACCCCTCTCTCTCTCTGTGTAAAATGACCTCCTGGTATCTCTGTTTCTCAGTGTGTTTTGGAGATGATCCAGGGGAAAGCACTTGTGGTCCAGCAGTCCCAGATGTGGTGGATCTGACATTCACCCTGCCAGGACCTGGGAAGACACGAGCAAAGCCTCTGTCTGACCAGCTGGGAGGGGCTGCTTAGGGAGCACCTGTAGTTTAATTAATCCTGAGATGCTGCTACTGCTGCAACACTTCAGTCCTTTGCTTCATGGTAACAGAGCCATTGGGCAAAAAAAAGGCCACTTCACATGTCCCAAGATATTTATCTGATTTACACAACAGTCAGAAGGATTCATGGGGATTTTTGTGATCTCTGCAAAAACAAGGAAAAATTGGGTATGCACTGAAGCAATGACCTGCTCTGCTTTAGCCACTGACTTTGCAGATGCACATATCCTAAATTTTATCAGCTCTCCTTAGGATCCTTGAGCTCTCCAAGACCACAGTAACTTTCTGCTGTGACCTTTCTAAACGATTTTCCCATTTCTGTTCAAAATCTGTGAATTGCAAGTGGAAGATGAGCGAGCCAAACCAATTGACTGTAGGCTTTGTGTCACTGCTTGGGTGGATTCCTGGCCTATTTTTCAGCTGGGAAACATGGAAGGATTTCTAGTGAATTGTTTGAAAGACAAATTGCAGTAGTTTTCTGGATTCATTTATATCTAAATTTACATAGGCATATCTTTATAGGTTTTTAAAATTTCAGGCATAACTTAAATATCACTGTTAAAAAGCTATGGTCCTAAACAAGAGTTTACCCTAATCTGGTTGCTTTCTACACATGCAGGTATATTTTGTTTGGATTTCATGATGTACATTAAAATCTGTGGTAGAAGACAAACCCAATAGAAGGCCAGTGGCATTGGGAAATTTTTTTAACCTTTCATGTGTTGTCTGTTTATTTTGTCTTCAACACCTGCTCTCAGTTGGTTCCAAACTGGATAGTAATTTTCATTGAAGTGTTTATAACATGAAGTCTTTTTTTCTTTTTTTAACAGGAGACATATGCCTGCAGCTCTGCAGGCCACTGTCTCGCTGCCAACTTAGCAGGCAGCCAACTGCAACAGGAAACTGATACCCTGCAATTTTCATTAATGATTTATATTCTTTTTCAGCATGCAATTTCAATAGCATGTTCAATAGATGCTTGTAGTATCAAATATATCTTTGCTTCAAGCATAAAATGAGAACAGAAACGTCTTTAGAAGTAGGCAATTTTTTTAAAGGTACTTCTGTATGTATGTAGCATGGTTAAACAATTCCTTTTCTTTTTTTCATACAAGTCACTTCCATGTCAAACCTTCCAGTTTTGATGCCATGTTGTAAAATCATGAGTAAATGATGAGCACACCCAGCCTGGGAAATTAAAAATTGTGAAGTATTAAATAACTATCAAAACAAAAAGAAAGATTTGTTAGTCATCATCTACAGGAGAGAAAATTAGTGAGATTGTTTTAGGGTTGTTTTTCTTTTGTATACAGACACAAATGTTAAGGTATTTGCAGTAGATTGCAAAATTTCACTTGGTTCATTTGAGTGCTTTCTTGTAAGAATTTCTAAGTATTCTATTCTACTTCTTGTCAATTTGGTATCTGTTTTAAATGCATGATGTGTGTTGGATTGATTGGCACAAGGACAGACAGCATTGCCCTTTGCAGAGGCAAGGAGGAATAATTGCCATCTTTAGATATTTCTAGTTTATTTAGCTCAGTGGTGGTGCTAATTCTAAACCATGAGATTTTATCGGAGGTGAATGCTGTTCCTTGAATTTTGGACAGTCAATCTATGTCACATTAGCAATCTCCACATATTTTAATGATAATGCAATATGTTTACATCCAGTATTTCAAGAAGGAGTCAAGCCCACACATACGATGAAGTTACACAGTTCTGCAATACCGCAGTGTTAAGCCAAAGAAATATTTTTGAATAATGGACAATAACCAAATAAAAGCAATCTTTTATCTTGCAACACTGTTGCTGTGTTGGTCATTTTATCATCTCAACAGAAGAAGCAGGACTATAAAAATCACATTCAAAAGAATTTTTAGAATTTAATAAATAGCTCAGAGATTTATGGCTTAAACACATATCACTTGCCCATGCAGTTCACTCAGTCAGCATACCCTGATTTTCCTCTCTCCATCTCAAGATTTTGAATACTCACAAATTTTGGCTATGGATATCTGTTCAACTGCTCATTTTAGTCAAGATAATTTACTTTCTTACACACTTTCATGTATACACGTTTTAAGTGTTAGGTTCTGCTTCTGTATAAATTGGTGTGAAAACATATAGTTCTCCTTGTGTTTGCAACAGCCCTAAGATCAAGTGTAAGGGGTGGATCAAACTGTTGTCTATGGACCAATTCTCACTTAAGGAAATAAGCAGGATTAAATATTTTCATTGATCTGTCAACCTTGCCTAATGCAACTTTTTTTTCCACATAAAAATGAAATACCTTATTTAGAAATGTTGTAGTGCTACTACCATTTGCATTTTCAATAATGTCCAAATATTGTCCTGTATTACAGAAATTCAATAATTCTACCTTAATAAATCAATACTTTCTCACACAGCTCTTCATGTGTACTCAGGCTCTAGTAAGAGAGAGCTAAGAAGCAGATCTTTCATGGTCTTGAGTTTTAAATCAACATGGAGAAGGCACTCTCGCAGTACTTTCTTCCTATTTGTTCTTGTTTAGTTTTAAATTTTATAGTTCAGTAAATGTCACCTCTGGTGGTTAAAGTTCAGGTCAAGTTACATTTTGTTGTGACCCTTCTGCTCTCTTTTGCAGACACTGGGACTGTGGTCTGTCAAGACAGGGAAGTTCACAGATCATAGCCTAAGGATTTTTCCCCCCTCCCCTTTCTCAAATATGATTTTGTCAGGCAAGAAAAGTAATGTTTTTAAATTGAATTGAGGAAGCTTTGTTAATTGAGAGTTTTCTGTCAATAACAGAATGATGTTTGTGTCATACACAATTTTAAAAAGCCTAATGCATCACTAAGGCTAGTTTAGTACCAGATGTCTTATTCTCTCTTACTTTCTCACTTTATTCATTAAAATAAACATTGTGGAAGTGGCTGCCAGATAAGGGGTGGCAACAGCCAGTCACAACCAATTACCTAGGGAAAAGCAATACAAATAAGGAATTTGACTTGTCTGGGTTTGTGTTAAAGTGGGGAATGTGTGGATATAAAGTGTGAATGTTCCTTGTTGATTCAAATCTCCTTCAGGCTTTGTTTCTGATGCTGTCTGCACATATTTGTTTTACAGATCTGTGTACACCATGTGTATTGATGTAGCCATCAAGATCTTAAAAAAATAACACAGAGGGAGAGGTAGAATTAAAGTTATAAACCAGTCTTTGGGGACTGCTTATAGCCACAGAGGTGTTGCTGCTGGTTCACCAAGCTGCACTTTCTAGATGACATCTTTCCCAGGTTGTTACTGAATATCAGCATGTCTGTACCAGAAGGCTCCCCAGAGATATGCCAGGATCCCAGAGAGAATTCTGACTTTCTTCTCTTAAAATGTTGAGCAATTGGAAAATATATTGAAATGGCAGAAGCACACTTGTGTTATCTTAAGGAGATATCTGGTGTTATATTTATTAGACTGGAGGCTGCAAAAGAGAAAAACCTAACAAAAATTTGGAAAAAGCTATGCTTCCAGTACCTTGCCTAACAGCAGGTGAAAACCGGGTATCAGAGAAAGTGAAACAAATTCTTTGGTTTCTTCATCTTTTGCACCTTTCTGTCATCTTCTCCTTACTCTGCCCACATTCCAGAAAATCTTGTGCACTAACAAGAAATGGCAGAAGCAGTAGGGACTAATTGATTGCTTCTGCATCTTAATGTTGTTCATGCTGAGGAGCTGTAATTCTGGCATTTGTTAAGTTTTGAGCACTTGCCTTCATTAACTCACTGTTGTTCCTTTGATGCTTTCAACATAATTTCTGAAGTAAGCAAACCAAATACTTAAAAGCTGAAACAACATTTCAGCTGTACAGAATGATGCTTATTTTACTGGCAAGTTCAAATAATTTGTCTGTACATCATAGCTATCTGCTGCTTGCACTAGTGAAGCGAGCAATGCAATAGCAGGTTGTTTTCCTTGTCTTCCAAATGGACCAAATGTTTACCAGCGGGTAAATGTACCACCTAGGCTTTGCAGGTATTTGAGAGCAACAGAGTCCTGAGGTTTACGAGGAATTAATTCAATTTGAGATTTTCTGCCTATATTCTTTGAGCTTTTTCTGTGTCTTCATGCCACAATTCTTTTCCTCCACCATCCATCTAATATTTCTCCCTGTCCATCTGTTCTTACATCTGCCCCCATTTCCAGCCAGCTGCCTCTGTCTCTCCATCACCCACATGTACCCGTAGCTCCTTGCTACGCTTGCTTTTTTGTTTACCTTCTCCTAAAGTCTGCCTTTGGTTTCCCTAGACTCCCAACTTCATCTGTCTTGTACCTTTCTGGCATTCATGTAGGTGAATTACCTTCTTACTCTTTGTCATTCCTAATTTCAGGTCAGGCATTTATTGTGAGGAGACTTCAGTGACCAGTTGCTATCCGCAGGTGAAAATGCCATGTCCTTACTATCCCACTCATGTTCCCCAGAATAAGCTACTTAGGACAGTTCCATCCACAGCTGGTTATGAAATTAATTTTTAAAAAGAAAAAAAAATAAAATAAAATACAACAAATACATGTTTGGGTTTTTTTTTTTACAGCTCTGTCCTACACTGGGCCCCCAAAACACTTGTATTGATCAGGGATAGAAGTGAAAAATGTTGGGCTTGTTCTTGTCACCCTACTTCAAGGCAGGTTTAAAACAGGTTTAAACCTTGTCTGTCTGTCTGCCTTTTCATGGCACACAGAAATAGGTTTTTGATGGTATGACCCATCTTGTTTAGTTAGGTGTCTTGAACCAGCTGTAGGGAGTACCTGTCCCTCCATTTCCAAGGAAGAGCTGTGGGAACCATTTTTCACCAGACTGGTTTTGTACTTACAGAGCAGGCATCTCTGCCTGGTTTATGGTTTGCCTGCCAGGGGCTACAGCAGGATGGTGACAGTGAGGGCCCAGTCTGTTCCTGGGTCTTTCATCAACAAGGGTCAGCTTGCGAAGTTTGAGTTATGCTTTGTTTCTGTTCATAATTATCCATTTGTGCCTTTTTCTTTCCTTTACATTCTGTAAAACCCTTTTTCTTCAGAAATGCTCTTAATATTGTAAGTTCATCTTCTATCAGAAGTGCATCTCCTTTCACCAACATTGTCCTTGTCCAGAGGTCTAGATATTTTACTTTGAGTTCATGGCCCCTAAGTTATGTTTATGATGGTTCCTTCTCAGTTTTTTGGCTTAGACAGGAAATATGCATTTGCCTGGCATGTATTTGACAAAGAAGAATATGTATACATGGTAATATATACTCATTTACAAGTTTTATGACATGTTCTTTGTTACTTTTGCTTTTATTTGTCATGCCGATTTACCATCTTCTGCCTCAACACAGTGTTTCTGGCAGATAGACAGGAACTGGAAGTGCATCGTGCCTTTGATTTTGTAAGAGTGGGGATTTCTACATTTTTCAATGCACATACATATCCCTTCCTTAATTAACTCTCTCGATGGCCCTGAGTTTAAGATGCCATCTTGGGTGTTGCCTGTGCAAATAATTTCTTCCAATCTCTTATTTATAGTGGTGGATGGACTGGTTTGATTTGTTTTTCCTTGTAGCAGCTGTGATTGTTGGATTTCATATCTATTTGATTCTAGTATATTTTGGTAGTATCTCTTTCCTGGTTTTCTGGAGATAAATTGCAATGAGTCATAAAGCACTTATTCCCAGAGATAGCTTCAGCAATTGAAGGGAAACCATGAATACTTCAGGCAAAAGAACTAGATATTAAGCGTAGATGGTATGAAGGTCACTGGTTTTTGTTATTTTCCCCCTCCCTAAGTAGATGAAGTTTTCTTCAAACAGACTGCAGAAATACCAATTAGTGTGTTTCATACTGAAATGTAATCAAATTTAAAATGTAAAAAATCCCTTTTGGCTACAGTATAATCAGGCCCCTAATTATGAAAGGCATATGTTCCCCTCCGTCTTTCTTCCCTCCACCCATGTAGATAATTGTCCTTCTTGAATGATTTCTTCTTTGCAGAAATCTTTGTGATGTTCAGCTCCAGGTTTGCTCAAAGCAATGCTGTTATCTGGTGCATTAGGTTTGTGTTGTTGGATTCTCACAAGATAATATTCAATATAGTTACACTGATTACTCGCTATTTCGTCTGTCATCTGTGTTTTGGAATATCTCAAAGCTTGTCAGTCTTCCGCTGGGGATTACATCATTTTGGGGGTCTCAGCCGTTCTGAAACAAAAGCATACTTCAGTGGTAAAATATGTACGCCCGGACAGCTGGCAGTCTTTCAAGGCCTCAGAGTTGACACAGAGTTAATCTCAGAGAAATACCCCCCCTCTCTCCCTCCAGCCCCCCTGCTTTTTTAACTTCCCTTTCTTAATGTAGGGATTTCTTCGTGGATAGTAAATAGTGGCATAATATACATTTATTTGCTTTTTTCACAGCAGTAGCAGGATTTATTCTGGTGGTGATTTTGGTTTCTGCATAGTCGTTTGACTGTTTTGACAATGGTCTATTTGAATTTATAACTATTTCTTTAGTGGTAAGCCTGATCTATTTTGAAACATGCAAGTCTCTCAGTCATTAGTTTGCCTTTTCTTTCAGGGGCAGACTTCTGAGGAGAAAGTTTCATGCACCTTCTAAGCTACCTTGTCGTGTATTGACTTGTACAACAAATTGGTCTCACAGACTGTACCCCCCATAAGCACCATTTATGTTGTATGGACTTCATGAGGGTTAAACTGGAGGACAACAGGTTGCAACAGGTTGAATTTGATCCCAGTATCCACTGTATAAAATAGCTTAAGAACTGTTGCAAAAAGGTGCTGAAAAAAAAGCAATGTGAAATTGGACCAAGAATTTGCCATGAGCAAATTCTCCATGTGTGTAGTTTGTCTAGATTTTCATTCTATTCCTGTTACTTTGTTGGGTTTTACTACTTTGTTGCTGCATTTGAGTTCTGAGGAAAATCTGTCTGCCAGATTACCAGCTCCCAGCTTTTTTTTGCGTTGTCTGATTCCACACTCGTGCTTTGGTGGGTCCTGTGTTGGTACCAGCTTCTGCTGTAAAGCTAACTCATAGGGAAACCCTGCTTTGGGAGCTGCTGCATTTAGAGACACTGCCTAAATATCTCTCCCTTAGACTCACTGTGTCAGGATGCAGCTGAAATAAAATCATCTGCAGAATATTCTCAGCTTTAACAGTGTATCTTTTTTATTTTCCTAAACTGCTATTTAATAAAATATTTTTACCGTATCTCCCTAAGATTTTAGAGGATTTAGGCATAGAGTATGAGTAACTGATCTGAACTAAAAAAAACCAAAAAATGTAAATGAGCTAATGATTCTAATTGATTTTAATTGGCATATAGCATCAATAAATAAATTGCTATTGCTAGGCATGTAGGTGTTAATCTATTTCTATATTTGATTCACCAGAAAATTTGTGTGAGTTTCTGCTTGATTTTTTGATATATTTTTATTTAATTTGAAAAGATTTCATAGTGAAAGAGTTTGGGAAGTGGAGAAATCATGCTTTTGTTTCACATAAGATGCAGGCATCTCTGGTATGACAGCTAAGTTTTTCTTTATGTAGAAAAGCATTTAAATAAGTGCAAAGCAAATATGAAAAAGTTCTGGAATTTTTTTTAAGACTGCACTTTTCCAAAGACATCCCTTAATAGGATTTTATATCTCCTTTTAACTTACCATAGATGAATGAACTCCATGTTCCTCTTAATTTTAGTGGACTTTAATTTTAATTACTTTTTTTTTCTTGTCTGCAACAACTTTCTAATATAAAGTGATTAGATGGACTTCACAATCTTTGCAAGGCACACTATTGCCAAAACAGCACATTGTAAGCAATTGAGTGGAATTGTGCAAGTTCTTGGTGCTGTTGTTTAAATCTATGGCAGATCTGATTTCCCATTGGTTTTGAATACAAATCATGCAGTCAAGTGTCTAAGCTATGCAGGTTGTGCAAATTAAAAGTTTATGTATAGTTACTAATGGCAGCTGTCCACAGGGTCCTTAACACTGAGCTGAAAATTTATCTTTTGATTTGAATGGTTCTCACCCCTGAAAGCATTAGAAAGTCTCAAGAGCATTGCTATTTTTAACTAAATAGGGCTTATGTCTTTGAGTTTACTTAGGCATCAGCCCAAAGATCATTGAAGTCAATATGAGTTCTTCACTTACATCAGCATGCTCTAGGTCATGCCCTTAATAAACTGTTGTGTTTGCTCGCCAAGCCAGAAGAGATTACAGCATAAAAACTGGTGTGGTACAAACCAATGATAGCCTGAAGTACTAGTTCTATCTCCAGTCAACCCCTCAAGAAAAACAGAGATAAACACCCCACAAGAAAAGCTGAACTGTTTGTTGCAAGCAAGTTACCTTTCATCTAACCCTGGTGAAAACACCTTGGCATTTCCACTCTGTGCCCACACCAGTGTGAGTGATGAGAGATTGGGGTGGGCAATAAAACCCCATGTAAGAAAGACTTTGGAGCGTGAGTGTTTAATTATTAAGTGAACACTGGCTCATCTATGAAGTAGAAAAGCATTTTGATCTTGGTTTTGAAAGTATTTTGATGATGATAGGACAATTGCAGATAATGCAATGTTTGCAATGTACAATGCAGATGTTTGGAAAGATGTGGTGAAGATGATAGTAACAATTAAGAAGCCCTATATCAGGAACCATGAAAACATACTTGGATTAGAAAGTTCAGTAACCTAAAAATTAAGAATCCAGGTAAATTGTACTGTGTTGTACTGTTTCACAATAAGGAGAAACAAAGAAACACAAGATAGTACGCATCATTATTCTGTTAGTGTTCAGAGAAAAATACGAAATGAAGAAAACTCACAAGGCTGTATTTAACCCTTTCACATCATTACATTATAACTGAGTAATCCTGTGGGCTTAAAAATAGCTTTATAAATAAAAGAAAGGGAAGAAAAATACCCTAAAATTAAAAATATCCAGACAACCAATGAATTCAGGATAAAAAGCATGCAAGAGAAAAAAACCAAAACCTGATTTTGAAGCTTAATTTTAAGGCAAGTATCTTCATCATTCTCTCTGAAAAAGCTTAGACGTGCAGAATATTTTCTGCTTTAAATGAGACTAAATTCTGTTCAGATCCTTACTGAATGACACAGGAGGAATAGTCATAGAAGGGGAAAAACATTGTTAGATAGAAAATTGCAGTATGAATTGGGATTTGACAAAAAATACTAACATGGAAAGTTCTTCAATTGTGGGTCTGAAAATGCAAACCCTTTTACTTAGTTTTGTTTAGCAGATGTATTAACTTTACTGGAAACCTTAATGATAGTACACCTTTTTTTCTGTGTGTGGCTGAATTTTATCTTTGCAGCAAGAAAAAACGCATGCTACTGAAATGTGACAATAGTATTTAAAATGTTTAATTTCATTTAGTATAATTTTTTTAATAGCTTTGTTTTGAGGTATGGAAACGATACTGAAAGAAATTGGTATCATTATGCTAAAATGTTGTCTGCTTTCCAGTGTTGTTCCATGCTAAATTATTCCCTTGACAGAACAGAAAATATTTATACATCACATAGTATGATGTATCAGCTTCTGTGATTGTGTCTGGGTTAGAAAAAACAGAACCACTGTTGAAGGGTGGAAGTAATCATTCTGGCTTATGTCTGTGGTCAGTGCTCCTACCTCCGTTGGGTACATTTTTCCAGTATGTATCAGCACTGCATATAATGTGTAGCAGTGGCTGAGGAAACAGCTGCTAAGGGGTTCTTTGGGCAAAGGCTTTCACTTATGCTTTATACAGTTCAGTAGCAGAGGTGCCTTGGTATTATTGGTGGTTGGGTTTTCATTTTAAGTGCCTGAGGTTATTTTTTGACGGTGGCAGAATCTCCAAAGATGTTTGTCACTACTGGCCCAGGAGTGGGGACTGGTTAGATTGGTGCTCCTCACAGTCAAGGGACAGTCAAGTCCCTGTGATTTCTTCAAGTTACTTTATGGTCCAGCTGATGGAGTAGCTTCTTTGAACACAATTCACAATTCCATTTACTTTGGAAAGATTATCACTGAAGGCACTTCAGTACAATTTTCAGTCACCATGGGCAAAGTGCTCCCTTGCAGTCCCAGCTCAGGTAGAAATTTCTTCTCCGATATTTTGCAGATGGACCCAGGGGGGATCTCAGCTCAGGTTTCTGGACACTTAGTGCAAAGCCACAAGGCCTGTGGGAGAGCACCATACATCACTGAGGACATCTGAAGTTCAGATTTATCTAAAAGAAGAGGCTGAGCCCTGGAGTCTGTGCTTTCCCTCACCTTGTCTGGGGTGGATGGAGGGTAGGGCAAGTGCTGGTGATTAAAGTGGAGAGGTGTACACCATGAATACTGGCTCTGTTCCTAAACCCTTTTATCAAAGAGGAAGGTACTTATTAGCACAGAAGTGAGAAGGGAGTGTTGCTGGCCTACAAGTCATTGTTATCTGGATTTTTGCATGGGAATAGATGGGAAGAAGAAAATGTGCCTCTAAACACAGCCTTATCCACTAGCTCGGCTCATAACTTCCTTCACACAATCAATTTGCATTCTTTACAAGCAGTGTCTTGCTTCTGTTTTCTCTCTACCAAGGGGAAATGGAACTAAATGGCTCATGTTCTTGTGTGATTTTGGCATCTTCTGCACTTCATAAGAAACAGTAATTTTTTTCTAAAGATAGTCTTGAACACAAGTGTTTACATGGTTTAGAATGGAAGAGGCAGATTTTTTTCACTGTACCTCAAATTGTGCATGAAGCTTTTTAGCATATGTTCTTATTTATGAGTACAAGTGGTGTTTTGTTCAGATAAGGTTGCTCAGTTTATCCACGTAAAAGCTACACCATGAGCTAGTGCCATTGTTAGTAAAAGTCGGCATAGAAAAAGCAAAAAGCCAACATGAAATAGCAATAATAATTATTATAAATATTAACACAAGAATGTAAAATGCTTGCTCAGTTTTCTTAAATACCTGAAAAAAAGGTATTTCCTTATGCGGGACAGTTCAGAAAGAAGATTGTTTTCTAGCCATTAGTCTAAGGACAAGTAATGCAAAACTGTAACCCTGTAAAACAGCAGGGACTTACACTAGTTCACAGCACTTTTTACATGTTGTTGTTGGTTCTAACTTGGATTAATTCCCTGATCTGGTTCACAGTGCAGTTTGTCTATCAGCTTGCACCAGCATGGCTGAGGGAGTCTGTGTGCAGTGCCAGAGGGCGCCAGGAGGGTTGAGGACTCCTGCCGTCATCCTGCCTGCTGGGCAGCCTAGACAACCATTTGTTTCATGAACTCTGTTCCACATGATTAGCACTTAATCAGCCAAATTCATGAATTCCATAGCTTTCACCACAGCATCCTCCTGCTCTTTCTGTTCAGTCTTTACCCTGGTTGTTGAATTGTTGGTGAAATAAAATAGCAGGCACTCCTTATAGAGATAGAAGAATTTGTGTCAGTCCCTCTGGTGTCCTTCAGCACGTAGCTGGTGCTGCCATTGTCCTGCAGCTTTTATCTCACCACAATAGCAGAAATGCATCCTACCAGTATGTTGTTGGATGGGTGCTAATCCCCACTTTCCTTTTCCCTCCCCATCCCCACAGCATTTTTCTCTAGGGCATTGATTATATCTTTATATACTCTCCTTTATTCATTTTAATCTAATCTACCTCCCTTACATCATTCTCTCCTTTTCCTGACGGGAAGTGTCAAGAGGAGCTCCCCTGGCCCCCTGACAGTTGTCTCAGGGAGATATCTTGTGCTGCTGAAGGTCCTGTTTTATGCTTTGTGGAACACAGAGGTCTAGACACAAATTGCATTTTGCCTTTCAACAGCAACGGCTGTTCAGCCTGGAGAAGAGGAGACTTTGGAGAGGTCCAATAGCAGCCTTCTGGTACTATGAGAATTAAAAAATTATTAAAAAAAATATAAGGTTGCTCAGAGAAGTTGTGGATACTCCATCTTGGACGCGCTCAAGGCCAGGTTGGATGGGATGCTGAGTAACCTTGTCTAGTGGAAAGTGTCCCTGCCCATGGCAAGGGGGTGGAACTAGATGATCTTCCAGCCCAAGCCATTCTATGATTCTGTAAAGTAATGCATTTTTAACACATACCTCCAGTAAATACAGCAAGAGGAGAACCAGTTAGCAATGGTCCCTTGGGGCAAGTATTTCAGTTGTCTTGGTATGTCTTGTCTTATAGTGCCTCGGTATGGCGTGTTTATATCCCCCTCTCAGGACCATCGTTTCAAGGATATGGGGTTGCTATAAAGTAATACCACGGTGCTGACAATGTGCTTGCTAAAGTCCTTGCAGTATTTTTTCATACTTTATTTTTTCTAAACAGCTGTTTGTTATGCTGCTCCACAAGGGAGTAATGCTTCAACACAATAGTTAGACTTCCTTTGCTCCCCAGAAAATTATGTCTTACGCAGTCACATTTATTTAAAAGATTACATACCTTAGCCTCTGTTTGCATTTTTTGGCTAGATTATTTTTCCCCATAAATTTTATCAATCTCTGCTCAGATGAAATGTGAAATTAAATTTTAAAACTGCAAACAGTTTTTGGTTTTAATCAGTTACGTAAAGCTTCTTTAAATGTGCTGAAGGCTTTTAAAATTGAGTTCAAAGGCATTTTGATAAATTTAAATGTAGGTTTTTCTAGTTAATAGTAGAATTGACAAATCATACTGTCCTAAAAGCTTCACTTGACTAGACCTCATCCGTTGCTATCTGGTTTTATCCGTAAATTGGAAATTGGTTCTCTGTATCTAACAAGCAAGGATTTTCTCAGCTTCAAGCAGACTAGCCATTGAATTGAGCTACATGAATAAAGTGACTTAAACAAAATGTTCTCCCTGCACCTGCAGAAGAAGCTCCAGCTGCCAAAAGCTGAATACTTAAAAAAATGTGGATCCCTAGGATTCAGCCAGTGATTTCTGCCAGTTTAGTACTTTGATGTCCTTTGAAAATTCAGCACCAAATGAACAGTAGTGGGGGTTATTATGTAAGTATAGCCCTTTAAAAAAAATAGCATGATCTCAATTTGGAATCTTAATAAGCAAAACGATTCAACTTCAATGAAACTGTTGATCAAGTCAATTTTTATTCATCCTCTGTTTTTTTATTCATCCTCTTGTCTCTGAAATTAGTACAGAATTTCTACATGATCATGTCAGTGCAGGTGATGGAGGTTAACTGCCAGCAGAGACAGGGATTTATTTAAAAAGAAAAAAAAAGGCAGGGAGGGGAGCATAATTTCCCTAAGTCACTAGGAGTGGAGGGTGTTCATCTAAGGTTTCTGGAAGAATTTCAGGAAGCAGCTGAGTTAAATTCACGTCTAACTTACTTCAACAAAGAAACTGGTGTGGCTAACAGCATACCTAATTTAGGAAAGTAGGTATAATTATGAACCTTACTTTCCTACTGGCATGAAGAGGGAAGTACTGAAGAGAGAAGTATAAAGGCAGGAGATGGCTGTTGAGACCTCTAAGCACAGGCAGGAAACTTTTGGGGTACAGGGGAGGGCAGTGCCCAGGGCTGAGGGTTGCAGGAGGTAGCAATGACCCATGCAGGAATTCACCCCAGTTTTTAATGGCACTCCTGATAGAAGGGCAGTAGCCATCAGAAATCTGGATCATCAGCAATGTACTGATGGGCCTCCCTCACTTCATGATGGGAGGAGGAAGGAGCTATTCAGTGCATAGTCCACTTTATTCTCCTTGAAAATGGGGAAATATTGTGATAATCTTATGCATTTAGAAAACAAGTTACAGAAATTCACCATATTCAAATGCAGGAAAGAGTATATAACTCTCTCTTTGGCTTGTACCCAGCAAAAATGACATCTAATTAGGTTTCTTGCAAGTAAGAGATTAGCTATGTTTTAAGCCTGGACAGCAATTGTCGAATAAATTCATTTATTATTAGCATTTTGGGGAGTTTTATTTTGTATAAGTTGAGATTGACACTTAAAAATGCAGTCATTCTTTTCTTTATTATGTTCAGTTCTGTAAATTAATAGATAAGGTAAAAAGAATGAAGCAATGGGAAGTGAATAGACAGAAAAGCATACAAGGAACAAGGGTTATCTGGGAAAATTTGAAAAAGAAGGAGAAAAAAACAAAAAAGACTAAACCATGAGTTTTTGTATGAAGAATTTTGTTCAGAGTTCTTATTTGACTGTAATATGGGGGTGCTGAAATTAAAATGGTGGAGAGTTTAAAGGCTATCAGTGGGGGGGTTTCAGATACAGCTCTTGTGTTAATTTTCTAGTGTGACCCCAGGAGACACACATGGTGGTGCACATAAGCACCTTCATGCACGCTGATGAAGGTATATGCCCTGTAAAGTCTACCCATGGCTGGAAGAGATGAGGCAGGATCTAGTGTTAATTCCCTTTTTTGTGCTCTTGCCTGAGCAAAGTTTGCAGGATGCAAACAGTTACATTGCAGGGAACACAATGCCCATTTCAGACTGTCAGATGTCACAGTTTTAAAGTTAGCACCATTTCATCAGAAAAAAAAAAAGCCCTCAAATACCAGAATGATATATATTTAAAAAAAATAGCTGAAATATATTCTATTAGCAGTAATGATGTGGTAGGAATAAAAATAAAGATGCCATATTTCACAGTTGAACACTTCAAAGGATACTCCTCTCTCAGTAATCCTCTGATCTGCTTCATGTCACAGGTCACCTAAACAATATTTACAAAACTTCTGACTGGAGCACTCATTCAGGATTTAAGGTGTCACAACTTTTTTTGGCATAAAAAGTTCAAGTGCACCAATATTTCTCTAAGAATTTTACATCAGAGTTAGTTTTTATATAGACCTGTGTTTATGGATATGTCTCCTTAGGACCAGTGTGAAACTCGCCCAGTGAGGGGGGAAAACTTTTCTCCTGACAGCTGTGTGATAAGGTTATGCAGTGTCTGGTAGCTGGGTTGCTACTTTGAATGTGCTCAGAAAGGTGAGGACCAAAGTAGGAGGCAAAAGGCTTGATGTGCCAAAACTGAGAAACTGGTGAGGAGTCCAGGTTCCAGTTACTACTGAACGTAAATATCCACTTATTCTCCACAGTGCTTTGCCTTGGAAGAGTAAAATGCAACAACTAGTAATAGCTGCTATCATTTTGAGTGTGGGCTGGATTTGGATGTAAAGTCTCTCTTTTGGCACCAAACTCATCTTGAGAGACTGGTGTTTAGCACATGGTGCTTGGGCAGCAGTGGATTCTGCTGTTTCAAACACGTATTGACTTTAATTCTAGATGGCCTTTCCAAATACTCCAAGGGATGACTGTTTGGGAATTTTGTATTGATCAGACATTTGCTAGTTGCATCAATTACATGGTCCTATCTTCTACTCTTTCCACAGATTAAGCTTACTTTTACTCTGTCTTACTACTCCAATCAAATGATGTCTGAATGAACCTGAGTACTGCAAGTACCCATGCAGTTTGTTGCAAACCCTTGCAGTAGGAAAGCTGCTTGGTGAAGCCTGATGTTAGGCATGTTGGCAGGTGTTTGAGGAGACGTTTTTCTTTTTTTTTTTCTTTCTTGTTTTTACAAGAAAAGAGCATATTCAAAATATTACTGCCACACCAAGATGAAAGGGCCAAGTTCCCAGGGTCACAGATGAAATAAAACTCCTGAATATTTTACTCTTGTTGAAGTAGGAATGCCTGGTAGCTTTGTCCATGAATGATTGCAAGGAAGAAAGATATTTTTTCAAATCTGTTTAATTAAGATGCCTCTTCAGTTCTCCCTATCCTTCATTTCAATGGGTTTTCAGAGCCTTTCAAAACAGAACTACACAGGGCTCCATTTCAAGTGTGCTGTAAAGAACTGATAATATAGCCTCTGTGGCTGGGGCACAGAATCTTCCTTATATAGCTTTTCTGAACAGGATGCGCTTGTTCTGCAACAGATCTTGTGTTGTTTATTCCTGATAACCATTCTCAAGTCAGTATAAATGACACTTCCAGATAACTTTCTTCCTCCCTGATAACAATCTGGTAGTTTATACCACTTTCCAGAAGTGTATATTTCTGTTTAGTTCTTTAGGGTGCATTTGGTATGGCCAAAGTAGTAATTCTTTCAGTATCTGCCAGCTAGATCAGTTTTGAGAAGAGTCTCTTCAAAGCAATGTCTGTTTAGAACTGACTTATTTATGTGCAGTTTCTGTTCTATAACAAAGCAGTCAGTGAAATGGAGCATCAGTTCCTGGTGCCTGAGAAAGAGGCCTGAGAAAGGTCTCAGAAAACAGGTATGATTTAGAAAGTCATTTGCAAGAACTCTGTGTCCTCAATAGCTGTGTACTTGTGCACATTTCAGATATTATTTTTAAGGCTCTATTTTTTGAACAAAGTATGGTTGGATGTGGAGACGACAGTGGGTCATACTGAGAAAGAAGTGGTTGGGATCCAGGGAGGTAACTAGCAAAGCTCTTCAATGGTGGTGTGCTCTAAACAGTTATAGGGTCCCATAAGTGGCTCTAGCATATTAAAGGTGCATGCATGTAGGTTGCTGGTGACTCAAAGCTGTCAGTATAGAGCAAGATGGGCTATCATGCAGAAGGGAACTGGACAATGTCAAAGAACTAGAAATTGGGCAGAATTTCATAGGTCAAAATAGATGTTGAGACCACTAATGAGATATGTTGTCTGGAAAGAATGACTGTGGTATATTGCAGAGGGATCACAGACAGGTGATCCTGCACTAGAGCTTCTTGTCAGGCAGCAAATTACAGCCAGGCAGATGTGGCATGAATGTTGCTGAATTTGGGCTGGGAGATTTCCTCTCGTTCTGTTTGCTCACATGCACAAGAAGTTGCTGTAGCTGGAACAAGTTAAGAAGAGAGCTTGTTGCATGTTAAGGAAGGAGTTTTTGGATGCTAAGGAGGAACAGGCATTTTACAGGATGGTGAATGATTAAAAGGGAGCAAAGCAGGAGTATCTTACGTGGGGGACTAGCTGGTTTAAATTGCACAGCATTACAAGGACAAAGAGAGGAGGTGGGTGCTCTGTGTAAATATGCTTGCTGTACGCTGCATCTCAGAGAGGACATTACTGGTGTAAAAACAAATAGCATCAGCCTGATCGTAAATAATGTAGGAAACCAGTAACAAGTTTCTAACTGTGGAGTAGCACACTTTTATGTAGATCTGAGGGCACAGAAATCCCCCTCTAACATGCTGTTCTCCAAACAGGGCTCTGTAAAGAAGTAGGACTGTATAATAGGGTGGCCCACAAAACAAGAAATTAATAACAGGGGATTGATAATCATCAAAAATTACATTTCCAGTCCTTTTGTTCATAAGTTATAAGATATCAGAAAGGTAAATACAAAGTATATAGGGGTTTATTAGCTATAATATCTCTCTTGCTGTCTCTTCCAAGCATTTTAAAGTATTTTCTGATTTTTTTTTCTGTTCTGAAATTGCATTTACTAGTAGAAAAATGAAAATACATTGCGATACTTGTAGGGGGAAAAATATGTTCTCTTGGATCTGACAGCCCATAAGGTGCAGGACTGCTGCAGTTTCGTATCCCCAGGTTCAACCAGTAGCAAGGCTGAAGGTGTATTCCCAGCAGCTACATGCACACACAGTGTATATATAGATAAATCCCTTCCTCTGAGTCCTCCATTCAGATTCCCCACTTGCTGTTGTGCCACAGTGCTCCTCTGGGCTTGTGCAGATGGGTCCTTGGTGCACTGAAAGGTCTCCTGTGAGGGGCACAGAAGCTGGGCAGGATAGTTTGGTCTCCTCCTACTGCAGTCATATCATTGTGCTCCTTCATGGCTGTGCAGATGAGATTTTGTCAAGTACCTAACAGTGAGCAAGCTCAGCTTGGAATGTGGTTCAAAGACCAAGCAGCTCTAGGAGACAGAGGGGTCTTCATTTGGTAGCTGCACAGCACAGATCGATGCTTAACATGAGAATTTTCACTCCATATTCTTCATATTTTCCCAGAAGATTGGTGGAAAAAAAGTAAAAAAAGGTGGAAATGGAACTGCAACATGGAAGTGTCTAGAGGATAGCAAATATGTTTGTCACATGATACTGGAAAAAAAAATGAAATGCAGACATTCTCATCTGGGTAAGCCCTCATGATATATAGAAATACCCTGTTCATTCTGAACTTTTAGGGAAATGTTGTAGATTATTTAAAATACAGACAGAGATAGATTAACTTTTTTTCCTACAAAGTAGGTCATCCTCTCATCTCCTGTTTTCACTTATCAAAGCTTTCTGTATTCCTGGTGGATTTTGCTTTAATTATATCTATCTCACTCTTAGGTACCAGAGAAGTCTTCTACATGGACTTTTTGACATAGAGTCAGCTCTAATACATTTCTGTTTCCAGTAAATGATTGCTGCCCAGGTAGCCACAATTATATTTATTCTGAGGTTTTTCCTCTCCAGGAAATGTGTTTACACACTCCTGAGTTCGTCACTCTGTCCAAGTGGAGTGCCTTAGTGAAGTTTCTTGTGTGACATCACAGTCAGAGGAGAAGAATCAAGTAGAATCATAGAACCATGGAATTATGACCTTCAAAGATCATCTCATGCATCTAGACATCTTTCACTATTTCAAGTTGCTCAAAGCCCTGTTTAAACTGATGATGAACACTTCCAGTGATGGGTAGGCCACAACTTCTTTGGACACTGCTCCAATATCTCACTACTTTCACAATAATAAAAAGTCTTCCTTACAGCCAATCTAAATCTACTTTCTTTTAGTTTAAACTGATTAGCAGTGCTTTTGGCTTTGCTAAACACCCACCTGTTTCCTGAAGAAAAAAGGCTGGTATTCTCAGCTCATTTGAAACACTCAGGTGATGAGCAGATTTCTCTTTCCTGCTCTATGCTCCTCCCCTCAGCTATTTCTAATTTTATTAAAATAATGCATTTGGAGAATTTAAAGCTTTTATTACATGATGCCTACCAAAAATTACTGTCAAAGACTCCTTTTAAGAAACCATCTTGAATGAAGAAGAGATGGGGCTCCCATTCTTTCTAGCTAAAAAAAGTCTTATATTTTACAAATCTTCATTACAAATGCAGTAAAAATCTTTACATTTTTAAGGTGGTCAGAGCAGGACCCACTTTAATATGGGCACATTCCCTAACAGTAGATATAGATTCTCCCACTTATATCTTACTTTCAAACAAAAAGGCAAAGTAAGTCTTTTTTGGCTTTACAACATCATTACATGCCAGGAATAAATATATAGATTCAAACAGTGACTGATAGCATTTTAGCAATGGCTATAAGCTGTTGTTGTAATGCAGTCCAAAAGATGTTCAGAATGGTTGTAAAGTGAGATGAACCAAATAAATTGGTCTGTAGAAGAGCTGCAAAGTCTGCCAAGTGTGCTCTATCATCTTCCATCTTCATGTTTCTGGCTCCAGCATGGGTGGTGTGGCTCAGCCTCCCTTTAAGAATGGGTGCTTGGAGTGTACCTGACTGCCAAGATCTGTGTAATTGGGACCTCCATTCTTAATGAATTGAAAAATTTATAACAAGGATGACATGGAGAAAAATTTGGGGCAATAGGAAAGAGTTGCATTGTTCCATGGTGCCTCTCTCTTTTCCACCAAAGCAGTAGCTGTGCAGCAGTAACCATGCAGTGCATTTATGTTGTGCATGCAGAATAGGCCTGGCACATCCCCAATAGACTGAATTCTCCATGGATGGGCTGCATGGCACATGTACAGATTGTTGCATAGCTGACATTTCTTTTACTGAAATATGGGAGCCATGTGTGTACGTGCCTGGATTACGTGCCATGACTGTGCAACATCATCTGGCCAGGTCTGCTTGAAACGTGCCTCCACTGCAATGATCCTGTGCCATGCAAAGTGGACTTGTTACATGCTGAAGTAAGAGAAGGGAGTGTCTCCTTTCTGCAATTCCAAGCGAAGAGAATTGGGAACCCCAACACTGAAAGATTTAGAAATTATGAGACTTTGGCATTTTTTTTCCTTGAGCTATTTTTGTCTAAAATTGTAGCTATATTTGGCTACACTTCTGTCTCTAAACTTCTGTAAGGAGCCATAGCTGTTGTAAATTTAAATGTCTTTAAAACTTCCATTTAATTGGTAATTCCATAAATCTACAGTATTTTAAATCTGATTTTTCCCATATTTAACTTCTAAGGGTACTGAAATAAAGAGGCTTTGCAAAGCGGCGTCTAAAGCGTAGCTGTTAGAATTGTGAACAGCTGTGTATGGGAATCACACAATGCACATAATGTACTGTGACAGCAGGGGAGCTAATTTGTAGAGAATTGATGCTTTTTTTTACTTTCAAGGTCACTTTAGACACCGCTGTGCAAATCAACCCTCAAAATTATAAGATAGAAGAAACTAATAAATATTTTTATGAATGTGGAAGTTAATAATAAGAGTGACTTCAATAGCATTTATGTGAGCAAGAGTTAAAGATCGTTAAAGCATTTTTACATGAAAGAGATGAAATTTCTGAATAATCTGTAATAGAATTTAAGTCCATTTGAAGCTCAGATTAGGGTTCTTTTTGAACTGAAACAATGCATAGCTTTCAGTGTGGTTAAAACTTTCATTCAAATGCACGTTTGTTTGGGTTTGGTTTTTTTTTTTTAATTCTGTAACCACAGAGAATATTCATCCATTTTCTTTCTGCTTTAAAAAAGGCATATTTCAACTTTATGAAGTAGGTGTTTTCTGCAGAATGGGTGCTGATGAGAACCATGCACAGAACAGGAAGTTCAGAAGACAGGGGATGGCAGCCGAGAGCGGCTCCATCTGCTCTGGAAACTCATTGCTGTAAGCGTGGGCCAAAATAACTGACAACACAAAGTCATTATTTATGGAAAGACTCTGAA
This sequence comes from Phylloscopus collybita, assembly GCA_027886175.1. NCBI lineage: Eukaryota > Metazoa > Chordata > Aves > Passeriformes > Phylloscopidae > Phylloscopus > Phylloscopus collybita. Next base: position 25,060,516 of record JAJNNQ010000009.1, on the reverse strand, counting down.
CTCTGGCTGTTTGTCAAGCTGACTCAAGTAGTCTGCTGCTGGGCCTGATGAGCTAGAAAGTATCTAACATAGATTTGTGCTCTAATAAATGTCAGATACAGAGGCGTTACTGAAACAAATTGCTAAAATATCAGTAGAAAAGGGGAATGTACATTGAACAGCAAAAAGCCCTAATGAATGACTTCACTAATAAGGACTGGAAAGCATAAAAATGCATTGATTCCAAAAGAAAGGTGTGGGAGAGAGCAGCATGATGTCCCAGCCCTAAAGCCAATGGCAGAACTCTCTCTGAGTGTTACAGAGCTGGGGTTTCACCTGCCGTGTACAGCATTTAAATGTACTTCTCTATACATTCACTTCATCCTAAGGAGTCGGGATGGTTCATGGGTTTGTGAAATAGTTTCCATGTCTTCCTATTTAGTAAAAGTTCCAGTCCCCAGACCAATGAAAACATTCCCCACTTTAAAAATGTGCATCAGCAAGGATAGATGATATCTTTTAGACTAATAAAAAATGTTTAGGATGATGATATGTTTTTTTAATGCTAACTTCTGTTGAAAGCTGGGATTTAGAAAAAAAATCAGCTGAAATAAGCATGGCAAATCTCATAGCCAGTGCATAGGTTGCATTTTTTTTGGCTGTTCTTTTGAGGGTTTCCCAAATCTTGTCATCATTCTCAGTTAGATGAATTATATCATGTTAAAAAATGTCCAGAAGGAAGACTTCTTTCTGTAACTGTATGGTATACATGCTGTATACACCCAACAGCTAGAAATTCATGTGCCTTCCTGCTCAGTTGCTTTAGTACCTGACTTTATTAGCAGTAAGTAACTTGAGGCTGTCTTCAAAATATGTCATGTAACTTAGTTAGTTACAGGCATTTTCCTATTGCAAAAACATTTTCTAAAATAGGCACTTCTAAAAAAATAATAAACCCAAACCTCCAAGTAGAAAGCCTGTCTAAATTCATTACTTGGCTGCGTGACACACAACAAGAAAGGGAGCCACATGTTCCTGTCTGGAAAGTGATTAGTTACATTATTCTAAGCATTAAAATGTGTCCATATGTGTGCATATGTACACACAGACACGCATACTTAAGATCGTGCTGATAATGGCATTTCCAGTCTCAAAAGGAAAATAGATTGTGTAGAAAATATTTTGTTTATCAGGCATAGAATTTCATTGTGGTCTTCCCCTTCAGCTTTAAAAATATTCTATTATGATAGCAAGAGCAGTCTTAGAGTGGTTAACTGATTCTTTCATTTAGTCTGTTACTGAATGAAAAAAGGAGTCCATTGACCTCCTACTTCATTTATCATATTTTATCTAGTATAAATGCAGGTTATGTGTATCTGTAGTTCTATATAAAATAGTGTATCTGTTATAGTCCTATCCATTGAATATTCTAGAGAGCTGAGGGTCTCATGATGAGTTGTATGCATATGATGGTCTTTTATTACATGGCTGTGACAGTCTCACCTGCATGTTGGCCATTAATCTGCTTTTCATGTGTAACTTTACTGTCCCCAGGCAATTTTTCAGTCTCCCTGCACAGAAAGGCAAAACCTGCTACAAAACTGTCTCCATACTATCAAAGGTAGCACTTCCTCCAAAAGTGCTCTCAATGATGCCTAAAATGAGCAAGGTTCAGCCTTGAACTAGTGGTAAATTTGCATAATTGCAAGTGTTCAAGGCCGGACTGGACAGGGCTCTGAGCAATCTGGTCTAGTGGAGGATGTCCCTGCCTGTGGCAGAAGGGTTGGACTGGAAGATCTGTGGTGATTCCTTCCAACCCAACTGTTCTATGGTTCTCTGAAGCAGGACATTAATAATGAGGGTGTGAGGGGCAACCATATTTCTGCTGACCTAAGAAAAGCCTCCATCACAGACATTTCACACTGTAGAAGGCTTTGGCAAAATTGGAAAGGTGAAAAGGAACAAAGCCATCTTTCAGCCATTGGGTTCTGAGGCTATCAGCATCCTAAGGATCTGTGGATGATGAGGAAGCAGCTGAAATGACACCCATGGCCTTCAGCTTGATCCAACCTATTTAGGAGGAACTGGAACAAGGCTTTGGGACCTTCCAGAGTTGTGCTGGTGACAGTAATAGTGTTTGCTAACAGCACAGAACCTGTATGGGGATTTGTCTCTTTGTCAGTGGGTGTTGTAGAGGGGCACTCCAAGGACAGGATGCACAGCAGACCATGAAGTCAAGGTACAAGCACCCTGAGCCATGCTGGATTATGCCTTCCCTGCACTTTTCCTATCACAATGTTCCTTACTGTCTGCTTAAAAACAGACCCTTTGGGGGCTCTGAGCATTAGGTCTGATCTGCACAAACATGTGGCAGTGGCTTTACCTCTGTTGTGTGAGGTATTATTGAACAGTTTTTATTATGTCCATGAAATTTTCTGTTTTCCTGTGTCCATTAGGAATTTATAACAAAAGTTATTTATAACAAAAAGTTAAAACAAAATTTATAACAAATTTATTTTGTCAGTTAACTTATTTACTTTTCCTTCTCTGAATTGTAATTTCCAGTGTAGAAGACAAGTCTTGGTTTTGGGAAGGGGAGAAGGATCAGATATTTTACAAATGAACAGCCAGTTTCTAAATTCTGTGCTACAAAGGTTATTGTGGATTTTTACTGCATTTGATACTCATTATGCTGTACATGATCTGTTCTTTCCATGAGGAATCCTGCAGATGTAAAGGCTCACACAATGGCTGGTTTAATTAGAAATAGTGTCAAGAAATTTGGCACCTTTTTCATTCTTTGTTTAAATAAGAAACGTTAAACACATGGAACTGCAATTAATTCCTGAAACAATTTAACTGATTTGAATGGCATTACAGCAGGGGTCATTTATGCTATGACATTAATTTCAAATGAGTTATTTTTATTAACTAATTAGAATTCTCATCAAAAAATCACTGGTACAAGAGAAGTAACCTGAGATCTAGGAAAACTGGCTTCAGCCATACTTGGCAAGTCATTTCATAGAATCAAAGAATCCTAGAAGGGCTTGGGTTGGAAGAGACCTTAAAGATCGTGGAGTTCCAACCTCACTATTGTGAGCAGTGAACCTTCCATTAGACCAGGTTGTTCAAAGCCCCAATCCAACCTGTCCTTGAACAAGGATGAGACATCCACAACTTTCCTGGGCAACCTGTTTCAGTGCCTCACCACCTTCACAGTAAAGAATTTGTTCCTAATATCCAATCTAAACTTACCCTCCTTCAGTTTAAAGCCATTCCCCCTTGTCCTAGCACTACATGCCCTTGTAAAAAGTCCCTTTCCATCTTTCTTGTAGGGCCCCATTAGGTACTGATTTGTAGGCAGTTTTCGGAATGTTGTTCTGCTAAGGGCTACCACTGAAGAGAAGAGAGAGTATTTGTATTAATCCTTCTTTTTCTGCTTTTGGGAGAGTGACAATTGCAGATTACTGAGGGTCCTCTTCTGTAACTAGAGTTCCGTTGTATTCTTGCAAACTGTCAACTGAAGTAGTTTGCTGCTGCAAGTATTGGTGGAAATGATTGCAGAATTAAGCTCTTAAATTAAAATATTGTCAAAGAAGCTGTTACATACAGTAATACGGATCTTTAAAATGTTTTAACTGATATTTGCTTTGGGAAATAGTAATTTCACATGCCTTTGCTGCAAGTGTTAATTTGTATGTGTGTCCGTACTCATTTCCAAGGTGCAAAATTAGCAAATGACTAGTGGATTGAATCAGTAAAACTATTGTGCTCTGTGCAGAAGTGAATAAACCAGCTATTTTAACCCCAGCCATAGCTTCCCCTCTCCTGGGCTTCCTAGCGGATCCTTTTGAGATATATCTGTTCACAAAATAAAGACACTTTTTATGCTTTTTAGTACTTGCTGACTATTTGCCAAGGATTTCTATGAAGTATCTGTGAATATAGCCTGAGACAACACGACACTGCTTCCCCTGTTTCCTGTGGTGAATGGCAAGTCCCAATGATAAACTGTAACACTACTCAAGGTAGGAAGGGTGAGCTGCCAGAAACTATTTATCACTTCACTGGCTTTGTACCATGTACATCCGTCTGAAGTTAAATTGGTTATAAGAGGAGTTTTCTTTTTGCTCCAGCTTTGCCAGCAATAGTATAAAGATGAACATAAAAAGTTCAGTGTTCAGCCCTTAGATGTTCCCATGCGATGAAAAGAAGATGGAAGTGATAAAAAATTTAACTCAAATATCTCCAGTTTCTGACAATTAGTGCTATAATGTTAATCTGCCATTCGATAAGGTGAATCCTCTTTATAATGGTGGATTTCAGGATGATATTTTATATTTTAATATATAATGTCAGGTTTCATCCTCTGGCTATTTTAGAAGTTTTAAAATACTAATATCTTCAGTCCTTTCATTCTATTTGATGTTGCTGTTGTGGATAAAAAAGTGATTTCTCTTTTGTATGTACAACATCATTTTTAGAGATGGTAGATATTCTAAGATAAAAATAAAATTTACATGATATTCTAAGAAAAACTTTGGGTAATTCTTTGCAGTTAAACTCATTATAAACCAATAAATCCACATGAAGTTAGTGTTCCTGCAGTAGAATGTGAGTTAAAATTTTTGTGATGTTTCTCTCTTATTCAGTGTCTAGTGCTGTGAGTCTCATGACACATAAGTTTTTGTAAAATGGAAGTATTGTCCAAAGAACTCAGCATGCATTCAGCAACCTAGCACTTTCATTTTAGCACATTCAAAGCAGACATGCATCTTCTTTATATGTGCTGGTTGTGTTTTGATGTTAATGGCTGTGCCAGGTGTTGCTTCACCTCAGAAAAAAAACTGAATCAAAGAAACAAGAGACCACTTGTGAAAAGACTGAACTTGGTATGCAGTCATGTGATAGCAGGTGGCTGCTGATACACTGCATGCTCTTACACATCTTCCAATAACTCACTAATTGTAGTAGTTGCAAAATTTGGTTTTGCTAGGAGAGATTTCCAGTGATTGTATCATTCTTTTACAGTTTCCCTTTCTACTGACTCCAGTTTGTTTAAGTTTGGGCTGTAATTTTCAAGAAGTTGGCTCATGCTAACAGGAATATTGGCGGCCTGTCTCATCAGCTCAAGTGGAACAGGGTGCTGAAGCCGACCACCCTGCTGTCTGAAGACAAGGAGCCTGAGAGCAGAGCACACCACTTGGGAGCAGTTATGTACTGGGTGACCTCCGAGCCACTCTACACAAAGCATCTCCTTTCCCATGCTTTCTCCAGACCTTGGCAATAGCAGGGAGCTAAATGGATGAGAGGGTGTGGGAGAGACAGAGCTGGGGATGAAGGGAGGCAAAGAAGCCTTTATTTCTAGACCTTGAGTGGGTACGTATGAAGCCTTTACGGATATTTTGTGTATGACCCCAAAGCTTTAAGTAAGGCATATTTTAAATTAATCAAAATGTATCACTTCAAAAACCTTATTGGTATAACCAAAATTCCATCATACAATCAAAAGTCACTTATTTTTTACATTTATGCTTAAAACACTTCATGCTTTTCTGAGCATGGTAAAAATGCTTAATTTACCATTTGAAAAATGTTAGTCCAATATCTATGTTTTCTTTCTTCACTAATATAGAAAAATGCATTAAAAATGCCATGCAGAGAAATAATTGATTGCTAGTCCATGCCATAGAGGCTGACTGACTGCACAAGACCCTTAAGTAATTAAATTGCTTTAACAGATAGCTTGGCTAGATTTCTTTATGTGATTCTCACCCCCTAGCCAGGATTCATCATTTCATTTCACTTGATGTTGACCTTGCTGTAAGCTACTAACAACATATAATGTGTCAAATCCAACTCATAGACTTGTTTTTGCTTTATTAAAGAAAAATATTGGGTTTGCTCCATTATTTTAATGTTTGTGCTTAAAGAGCTTTCAAGAGGTCAGTTGCTTTCAATACTTTGATGTGTATGTGGGTTCTTTCATAAATAAATGGGGATATTGAAGCTGCTCAAGTAAAGGAGGCATTTTCTGCTAAAAATGCAGTTCTCATGACTCGCTGCTTGATTTTACCGTGCATTCCCCTCTGCTTTTGAATTTTGCTCTTACAAGGAAGGGGAGCTAAATAAATACAGTAGCACACAAGCAAATGGAAAACATCTGTTGTTCTTATTCAGGAATGTAGTGACTCAGGTTTTACGAACCTCTGAACTCAGCACTTTTACCTATTTGTAGAATTTTCTGTAGTTTAAAATGGTTGCTATAAAACATGTACTTAAAGAGAACTGTAAGAAGACTGGAGATTGTGCTTGCACTTTGGAAATGCCAAACCTGAACAGGAATGAGAGGAAGGTGGTTTTTTGGTTTTGTTTTCTCTTAAATGGAAATGATTCAAAACCTGAAGGAAATATGAAGAGCATGCAGGAACACACTGTGACTTAGGGTAGTGGCTGTGTCTGGAATGGCCACTACAAGGAAATAAAAAATCCTGCTCTTCTCAGAGTGATCCTTCCCTGATATGCCATTAAGTTCTCCAGCTATTTGAGCATTACAAGATTATCAGAGCTAGTGGTGGATCTTATAGTGACAATAGCAATATAATGGAAAAGGGGTATTCTGGGATTTATAAACTGCAAGACTAAGGGATATTTGAAATAGATGGAAGCACAGGGGGTTTTTTAATAGAAAATGGGTAAGTACTGTGACATAAAGAGAAGGTTATTGTAATGTAACATCTGGTTCTGATAATAGAGTAATCTGACCTAAAATACTAAGAATGCCTTTCTCAACTTGAAAATGGCTTCTTCTGCTAGTATGGCCTAATTTTTATCAGGGATCATTGTGGAAATCTCTTGCTGTCTCTCAATTCCTCAGACAATGAGTTCCATCTCCTTTATTTCTACAGCTTTCTCCTTCTCTGCATTTAGAGCCCCTTCAAAACTTTATTCTGTGCAACTCTGGCATTTGAGACATATAAGTATTACCACATTGCCAGAGCTGCATGTCACTACTTTCTTAAATCTCTGGTGTTCCCATATTCTTATCTCCACTTGCTTCGGACTATTGCCAATGTTCATTAATTCAGTGCCTGTTATGTCATCTTTATTTTGGAAATGTAGGGACCTTTATTCACACTCATCTTCCTCAGCTGCAAATTGCTGAAAGTGGGATTACCTTCATTCATATACCAAAATGTAGCTCTTCGTGGAGCTCATTTAAATCTGCTTTCTCAGAAGCTAAGTACCTCTTTCCCACCAAATGCCAATGTGCACTTTCTTGCAGTCATGGCAGCAATGATGTGATGTCATCAGTACTTTTTTGGTAACCTTCAAGAAGGGAAAATTATCCCCCAGTTTCTGCATGTTCAATCACAGAATGTGCTCAGCTGGAAGGGAGGATCGTCAAATCCATCTCCTAGCCCTGCACAGGACCATCCCCTAGAGTCACACCCAGTGCCTGAGAGCACTGTCCAAATGCTTCTTGAACTCTGTCAGGCTGGTGTTGTGACCACTTCTCTGGGGAGCCTGTTCCAGTGCCCAAACACCCTCTGGGTGAAAAACCTTCTGATATCCAAACTAAAACTCCCCTTACACAGCTTCATGCTCTTCCCTTGGGTTCCATCACTGGTCACCAGAGAAAAAGTAAAGGTAGTAGACTGACTATAACTGTCTAAAACTGAAACTGACCTAGAAAAGTTTTTAAACTTTGTGGAAATTCAACACCTCCAAAGATACTATTTTGGTTCTAGTTAGTGAATATCCAAACTATAATAAAGCACCAGATGCTGGGCGCCAAAAGCTTGAAAAATTCAGATTAGTCATACCTCCCACCTTTAAAGTGTATGTTGCAAAAAGTTGAGACTAACACAAATATCATCTATCAGAAAATATTTTGCCCTAATAAAAATAAAATATGAACTTATTAAAATATGAAGATACTTCAGTCCAAATTGTTGGAAAATGCAGTGTCAGCCATGAGGCTAACAACTGATAATTATGACAGAAAGAACCTTCCTGTTTGTTGGCAGATGTTAGGTTGCAGCCAATCCTCTGCCCTGAAGACACTTAACTAGTCTGGAAGGTCTTGTGTAATTTGAAACAGTAAAAAGTAGGTATACCAAATCCACTGTGTTGTTTTGAGCACTGGAATACTAACATCTACTGATGCAGTAAATGCCAGCTCTGTTTTCTGTATCTGATTGACTACATGGGGAACAGCACCTGTTCAATCACAGAATGTGAGCACAGTCAGGCTCACCCGTAAAAAGAATGTATGTTTCTTGTGATTTTGCTTGTATGTGTTAATTATTGGTTTTGGTGTGCATGCTATTATTTCTTAGCAAGAAGATGAAAAGGGCATTTTTGCCCTGGAAATTGCTAAAAGAAAAGTGTGGGGATACCTTTGTAAGGTTCAGAGTGAACTGAGAATCCATTCCTCTACATCTCCCACTTACACAATTTCAAATCCTCTGCTCCTCAAGATCAGTTAAGTCAGGTCAGAGCCAATTCAAAGGAGAGCTGTGTGGGTTGTAGTTTGAGGCTCTTACTAGTTTCAGCCTTCTCTGTTGGATCTTCTGTAGCTTATTTTATGACTCTGCAATGGCTCTGAAGTTTGTATCACCTAAGAAGTCTTGTTTACAATAGTGTTGGCAGCTGTGCTCCAAGCAGCTAGGTATGTTTGCTCATGCAGGATTTACTGTCTCTTTTGTGCCTTCTCAAATTTCCAGGATGGTCCGAGTGTAAGGTTTTTAGATACTGAAAATATTTGGTTTTTCTTCAGTATATTTACATTTCCAAAAGCATTTCTGTACTGTTTTCACTTCATTATGTAGAAAACTGGTGCACAAAGCCTAGGATTAGAAATGGTCTTATGCTTACAGATGTAACTAAACTGAAAAGAGGGGCTACAGTTTTGCTCACTAATAGAATGACAACAGCAGTAGGTCATTACTGATCTTGGGACTTGACTTGTAGACAAGTAGTCCCAAAGTACACACTGTTGATGGTGTGTAAGTAGTAAGTAATGATGATGAGCTTTCAAGTAAAGAGCACAATTTCCATTTGTCTTTAGAGCTGTCATCATGGTATCTGAGGGGCTTGAAGTTGTTAACCCCTCAGGTAGATGGATATATCAATCTGGAGCAACTGGCAAATTCTTAACAGGAATGAACTGGGGTAGTTCCATAGAAGTATGAGCATCTGTGTTGTTTTAATCCAGCTGAGAAATTGTCCCATGATTTTCATAACCTTTGTGGGTCTGTCTATGGTAACTATCCTTAGAGAATGCTGCCATCTACACCATGACCTAAAAAGCACATTCAGTCTCAGTTTAGGGGCTCCATTTTTGTTGGGTTTTTTTTTAAGAATTACTGAGATTGAGAATTCTCATGAGGATCATCTCCCTTGCTAATGAGAAGACCAAAACTCTATTCCCTACCATAAGTGATACTCTAGCAGGAAGAGATGGCTATCTCCAACTTGAAATGAAGGGTTTCAGATATCCCACCTGTGTCAGACACACATAATTTTGTTAGTCCTGCTCCATAACATTATATTTATTGGCAAAAAGGAAAGACTAGCTACTTTGTAGGGATTTTCCATCCTTCAGGTTTGTAATTTTGTGCTTCTAACTTATGTGTATATATATGTGTGTGTATATATATGTGTGTGTGTGTGTGTAAATCAGCGTCTATCTTTTTATTGGGGTTTTTTCCCCGTTTTGGCACAACAAGAAAAAAAAAAAATCTGGCTGTATCACAAAATTCTCCAAATGAACAATGGAAATACACTGAATAAAATTTTGGTCCATAGCTCTTAAGAAGTAGAAACAAAGGCAAAACATGATGATGAGAAGCAACTGTGTTGAATTTGGGTACTTTTTGCATCGCCTTTCATCTTCCTACTTAATGCACTGTTGCAGGAGCCCTCTTATTAGAGGGTAAAAATGAGCCGAGGCACAGACTTCTCGTTAACACAGCATAAAAAGGGTCTTGGTTTATTCCTCTTCATGGCTTAGTCACCTTAACTCCAACTATTCACTGACTCTGGCTGCAGTAGGCTCCTACCAAGGTTTCACTTGCAGCCTCTGACTGCTGGGTATTTCCTGCTTAACTATGACTGCATGTATTGGTTTGCAGACTGTGAATGCAGGCTTTTACCTAGCTAGACTGTGACAGCAGTCAGGCTCTAGCTGCAGACCCAGACTGATCTCACAGCAGTGATTATCGCTCCCCAGGATTCTGTTTCATGAGTCTCTCCTTCATACTCCTCAAGATTCCTCCTCCATGATGAGCCTCTCATTACCACCTAACCCCCTCTTTTATCTCACTCATCCTTATTGGATATAGCTGTTACTCACCCAGGGCAAGGCTATGTTACCGGGGTGAGGTCACCTGTATTTCCTTCTCCTACAATGCACTGCTCTGGGGATGGGAGAGTCTTAAGAGAAACAAGCTGGGGCACACCTAATTTAATGCAGCATCCAATAGCTGCTAAAAGAGGCACAAAGTTTTTTGCATTTCTGTGTCAGCTTCTTCTCCTGACACTATTTTCTATATGCCAACAGTTGTGAAAATGTTCCTTGGAGGGCTGTTCTACAGTAATCTGCCAGAGTTTTGTACCAGAAAGTCTTCCATGAAAAACCAAGGAGTTGTTGGTTCCCTTTGTATATCAGCCCTTTGCATATCAGCCCTTTGCATGATGCCAGGGTGAGAAAGAAGATCTCATCCTCTGTTTCATGCCTTTATTTAATATGCTGACCCTATTCATATCTTCCAGCCTTGTATCTCAAAATTCCATATAAAGATGTGGATGCAAAAACAGAGACTGTGAAACATTCAGGATAACAAAGCGTTGCACCATGAAATACAGGGCTAGAAACAGGAGTTTCCTGACTCTCTAATTTTTTGAGCTATGATTATTTTCTTCCCTTCCAGAAGCATCTTACATGATTGTATTTCTATCCCATCCTCTTAATATATTAAGAGATGAATTAAAATGATTCGTATTTATGATTTTTCAAACTCAAGTGGGTCATTGTGGGCAGCCAAAATTGAAACAGGCAAGACAAGCGTTCTTTCCGTACCCTATGCTTATCAACGTGTCAGGTTGGACTAAGAACATTCTGTAAATGTTACTCTGTGTTACAACTAATCCCCTAGCTAGATTACAGCATTGACAAATTTTTACCAGATTTTTACTGCCAAGTTCACTAGGAGCACATCTGGAACTATTTGACATTGTCGCGTCTGGCAGATCATATTCCTTTTCAATTTAGGGCAGGTTGGTCATCATTGGGAGAATTCCTAGCTGCAATCCTATGTCCTTTCCCACCCATAGCTTAAAGGGATGCCCTGAGTTCATTGTTCTCCTCTGTTTGACACAATTAAGATCTATAAACTGAATTAAGGAGGCATAGAATCAGCATTTGCATATGGATGCATTTATTAGAGTTATTGGGTAAGGTATTTATATGTGTCCAGAGGGAGAGACATCATGCTCCCAAGTCGTGGGTCTTATGCACTACAGGAGATGGAGTCTGACAGAATCATGAAACATCCCTCACTACATCTGCCAACTGTGAGCAGGCCCAGTTCTAAACCCTTCTTACTAGATGTTTCTCTGCCCAGTTCTTAAAAATTGCCATGAACACTCCTAAAACTTCCAAAACTTTCTCAGAGAATCAAGTATGTAACTCCTTTTAACACAAAAGTTTCTCCTAACATCCAGTACCTTAAATCTTCCTGCAACTTAACTCCAGCCTCACTGGCCACAGACAAGTCTGTTAGGTAAAGCACGACTAAGAAAAGTATTTGAAAAATGTTCCCCTGTTCCTTCCTGTCTTCTCTGCCCCAGACTAAACAAACCAAGGTCTCTTATTCTTGGTTTTGCTAGCTGTGTGATGATTTTGGGCACTTTGCTCTGGGCTGTCTCCAAGTTTTCCTTGTGCTTCCTCAAGTGCACACAAGTGGTCATAATGATGAGCAATACGGCAAGAGAGTTCTGCAGAGCAGAAGACTGGATTATTTCTTGTTTCTCCCACATGATACTTGTCTGTAATTCCTGGTGTGGGACTTGCTTCTTCTGCCATGGTGCTGCACTGTTTGCAAGAGTGGATTGTTCCTGTGCTCTCTTTAGACCGGCACCATACTTGCCTCCTCCTGGCCTTTTGAAACTTCAGCCGTTGCCTGTACCTCCTCAAAGAAAGCTTGTAATGGCTCTGAGATTTGTTCACTGACTTCTTGAAATTCTCTCAGGTGCAATTCATCTGGCCCAGCTGACATGAAAATGTCCCAGCCTATCTAGTCTGTTTTTCCTCTATCTATGATTATTCTAATCATCTAATTATGCTATCTTTCCTAGTAAAGGCTGCAGCAAAGAGGCATCAAATCTATTAACCTTCTCAGTAATAACTGTGGATATATTTGCCTTTCATTTAATAATGGTATCTTCAATTTTTGTTGTCATGTCTCTGAAATTCCTTCCTTCCTTTCCCATTTTCCTCTTTACCTCTTGAAGTGTTTCCTTGCCATCCCTCTTAGGGGACATTAAAAGCACCTTTGTTCATTCTGATTTTGTCCCTGAGTGCCTGTATTTCATCTGTAGTGGTCTGAGCTGTGTTGCACTTCCCATGACTTTTTTTTTTTCTGAAGTCAGCAAAGTCCTTATGATTTAGCCAAGAGGATCTCCTTCCGTTTCTCTAGGTTTTCTGCCTCATAGGGGAAATTTATGCTTATGTCTTGATTCGTGTCATTTAGGAAACAGTAACTTTCCTGGAGTCTTTTTACCTTGTAGTTTTGATTTGGTTGTATTCTTGTACACAAAGTTGCTTAGCTTTGTCAGCCTGTTTTCTTAAATATAGATCCTTTTTGTGTTCCTGTTCTTCCTTTTCTCATGCTGAACCGGGTGAACTTGGTAATTTCAATTTTATTGATAGTGTACTTGCTGCCTACAATCTCCAGTAAGTTTCCTGTTGTTCATAAAAATTAAATTTAGAAAAGTCCTGCCGCTAATTACTTTTTCTATTACCTATATGAAAAAAAAAATTATCAGCTGTACATTTATGGATTTTACTGGTTGTAGTACAGGAGCTAAAGGTGACATAGCTAATTACAAATTTGCAGTATATACTTGAAAGAGAACTTTTGTCCCTTGCACAATCAGTGAAATATACTACAAAATCTGCAGGGACAAGCTTATATCGTATTTGTAGTGAAACTCAAATGCACATTTGATTATGAGATAGCTTAGCATATCCCAGCTGTTGGTGGTAAAGTCTGCCTATGTCTGCAAGGAGTGTCCCAAGTTTTCTGAGACAAGATGGGAAAGCACAGAACAGAGCTTTAGACTGCACAACCCCCTTTCACAAATTTAGTAATTTATCCTGCCTGGTGGATGAGACAGTCTCAGAAGTAGTCAGGTCTACCTGGCCAAGTGCTTCGCATCATAGCTTGTAATATCTTGCTGTGATACCGTGTGGTGACACTGGACAGACAAGGTGCCTGTGCACCATCCTACAAGGGTCTGATATCTATTGCACTGAGTCAGTCTGAGATGCCTAAGAATTACAGATGTTTGCCAGTTATGCAAGACTTGTGGATCTGTGAGCATTGGTAAATCTGTGCTTTACAGGAAACTGTACTCCTATCCACAGGTGATCAACAACTTACTAATGGCAGGGAGCCAATAGCAATAGTTCTGTCAAGAAGTCTATTGCAATAGGCTTTATGAAAATGCTAAATGTGAAGTATGGAGGCCGATACAGTATTTTGAATGCTGTATTTTAGGTAAGCTGTGTAGACTTTTAACCATCAAGATGAAAGATTACAGAAAATTAAGTGTTTGATTTATGGTTTTCTTTTGAACTACAAGACTATGTTACATTGCCTTGTTTTCATGGGAGATAGGTAATAGTGTTATTTGTAACAGTGCTGATAAATGGTGAGTTGTGACTGGTGGTTCTCTGCAATGTTCTCCCTTTGACTTTATGAATTGTCCATTCTGTGAATCAATAATGTCTTGTATATGGTTGCACTGTATGTAAGGCTAGGGTGGCCGACTTCTACATAGCCATGAAAGCCAACTTGCACATAGATACAGGCTTGAGAGGAGCTCTGGGGTGTGCCAGCAGAGGAAGCTTAGGTCTATATTGCCCTTGAGTATAATGTTGTAGCATCTTACAGACAAGTTCAAATTGCTTCAGATTCTTTTTCTGGAAAATAATGAAAACATGGCCACAACGTCACCTGGAATTGGGAAGCAGCCTGGGATTGACCTTCCCTGAGTGAGCACAGGGCTGAGCTGAGGGCTCCTGGAACCAGCAGCAGGGATGCAGAGAGTGCAGGTAGGGAGCATGGTATGTATGAGCCTGTTCACCTCAGGAGCTCCGCATCATCTCCGCTGCAGTTCCAGGATGCCCAACAGCATTCCTAGAGGTCCAGACTTCTTTCAAGTTTGAGAGATCAAAGTTCTACAGATCTGTCTTTCTGCTTTGGTCTTACATCATGGTTCTTTTCATGTTTGTGCTTTAGCACCTTGTCCTCCTGAAATTGCTGACTCTTTGGAGGTGTGCACTCCATGCATGGTTTGGTGGCAAGTCTTGGATATAGGGTGCTGCATTGTTCACATATGTATTCATTGTGTGTGTGTGTATATATATACATATTAATATATATGCATTTTATATATATATGCACTGTTTTATATCTATATATATCCATAGATGTGTGTATATATACACACATTTATTCATTCACAATAATGAAAATATTCCTTCCCCATCCATAAAAAAATATTTTGCCATTTTTAGTCAAACTTTGTCACTACATAGTAAACAATTTCTCTAAACTAAAAGAAAATACCATCCCCCACAGTGTCTTTGCCATGTAGGCACGGGGATACTTACTGCCTGGGATAGACACTTCTTTTCTTTGCCATGAAGTAAAAGTCAACAGGGAAATTTTTCAAATTGTTCTGGTATACATCTTCCAAGATGAAAAAGAATTGCACGTTTATTTCTTCTTTGCATCATCCAGACACAGCAGCAATTTTCTGACCACAAAAAGGGTGTATTCTGGTATTATCCAGTTTTAGAAAGAGTGGTACTTCTGCTAGTTGCTTCTGTAAAAGTTTTGAACATCTGAGCACCAGAAGAAACTACAGCTGAGAGCCAATGTTGCATGATAGTGCTGGAAATGCTCTTCTGAGTTCAATGAGTGTTCTTATTCTGAAAATTCTGAAATTGATTAGCAAAAGCTTGCAATATGAGGGAGATATATTTGCATGCATATCTGAAACTCTGATGATATGCAAATTGGAAAAAAAAGAAAATTTAATCATTGTATGCTAACCTGAAAAAACATAAATCGTGGTTACCACGTGTTGTTTCATCATGGTGGCCTGGCCTTATTTTCTTCTCTTTCTGTGCTTTGAAAAGATGTTGGAGGAAAGAAGCAAATATGTGACAAGCAGCATATGCAAACTGTAAGGTGGAAGTGGTAAATGAGTAAGACCACATTTGGAAGAGGCAGATGGTGCTTTTTCTTGATCATATGGCAGCACTGGCAGTAGAAGTGTTTTAGAGCTAGAGAAGTGGAGAGGCCAGACACATTTCCTAAATGCAGGATGATTTATTTGTAGAACATGCAGAAATGCAGGGAACAAAAACATTAAACAACCCTTGGAGACGTGCATGAACATGATACATTTATTTGTGGTTTGCTTTGAACTCCTGGCCACTGACATGGGATCTGTGATTATGGGTTCTTGCTTTGGCTGATAACATCCTAACATTTCTTGTCCCTATTGCCAGTTTCTCCTTTTCTACTGTCTACTTAGCTCTTGCTGCAACATGCCTTCTTCAGACCCCATTTAGCCAAAACTGTCTTATATCTACCCCAGTTATTTCTGTTCTGGTTGTTTGTAGGTTAACCTTCAGTCAGCTGGACATCTGATTAACAGATACAGCCATGGGGCTGATTTGGCAAAAACCTGGTTATTGGGCTAGTTTATCACAATGCTAGAAGAAATTAAGATGTCCTCTGTCAGGAGGAATGGTGCAATGCAGGCATATAAAGTGAATAAGAACTCATTGTGTGCTGGGGAGATATTTTATATATATAGATATATAAAATTAAAAGGATGATTTCCAAAAATCAGTTGATAGAGGAAATAACTTTCTGCAACTGTATGTTTTTATAATTATTTGAGCAGTATCTCAGGTCTGTTACTTCTGAAAATATGTAATCAAAATGACTTTCTGAAAAATAGTGTAGCAAGACAATAATTGAACCTTTAAATTACCATTTGTTTGATTGTGTTGTGCAGTTTTTAGGAAACTTACGATTTCTTTTTGTAGCTTTAACTGTAAATCTTAGATATTTTTAACAACTGAACATCTGAGTAAATAGAACAACATTTTCATAGCATTATTTGGAAAATGTATAATGTGAAACAAACCTTTCTAGAATGTGGAAAACAAATGCTTAAATACAGTTTAAGAGTGAAAAAGAAAAAAAAAAAAGAAAATAAAGTTTGCAAGCAAAACCTGTGTGGAAATAGCAGAAGGTACTTTTGATAATCCACTTGTCACCTTTTTGTCCTGCAAAGATGATAAAACTAATAGCATTTCACACACTAATGGAAGGAAACAAAGTAGAACTTTCAGCTGACAGGATGAGAAGTATTTTGCTAAAGCTTCAGTAGAAAGTGCAGAATCTAAAGCCTAACAGGGTCAGGAGTTTAAATTAATCTGTTTGAAAATAGTGTAGTCCTGCTCACAGACATCTGAAATCTCAACAAAAGATGGAATAGTCAGGTTTTTTTACTTTCATAGCATTTTAAAAAAATGTTGACATTCAAGACATTTCTTGACAACAAAACATTTCTTGTTTTGTTGACTAGGGGAAAATGTGTTTATTCATACTAAATATGAATTATTGGGAGTTTTGAGAAAAGAATTATGAAGACAAAATACTTTGGAAAACTTCCAGACATTATGAACATTGCAAAAGAATGGGTGCTGATTAAATGCTCCTCTACAGGCTGTGATTGTACTCATAGAGAAGACATTTAAAGATTAATTTTGACACCTTCTACATCATTCTTCCTTGGCACTACTCAGACACACCACAGCAGGACCCACTCAGCTATGGAGAGGCACACCACAGTAGTGAGAATGATGTTGAAGGACGTGACTGGCTAAAAGGAACTTAGGCTCCCCAAGTTCTTTTCAGTGGTTGGTATTGTGACACAAAGTTACACATCTCCTGCTGCAATTTGATATATTTGAAAAGATCACCTGAGGTCAAAGTTTGTGAAGTTTGTCCCTGGCTATTAGTGCTGTTTAAATTTATGTTTTGTGTACATTTATAATTGCATTGAACTTTATTTTCAGATGGGCATGAGAGCAGTTGTTATGGTCAGATGTCTTCTGAGTACCTCGTTTAAGTCTAGGCTTGTCCTTAATTAAAAGTTAACTTCAGTTGAGCTTCAATAATGTCAAATAGTAGGAACCCATCCACCTGCAGATTCCCTGAGGGCTGTGGTGATGCCTGTCCTTAACTCGCCCTGGACTGTCTCATGACTCAGCCCACTCTCAAGGCAATTCACCATCGTGTTGGCTTGTCCTGAACTTCTCAACAGTAAAAAACACATTTCTCTCTTTCCTAGATTTCCTGCAGTTGGCAGGCCTTCCATTTGTTTTGCAGCCCCAGCATGAAATGATTTTATATTCAGCAGTGCATTGGCAGCACCATTGGCTGGACGAAGTCGCTGTGATCTTCCTTCCAGTGCAGCACGGAATGAAAGTTAATCCATTTACCTGAACTGGAAATGCTTAGTTTCATTGACCTGCTCCATAGTACTTGTAAAGCAGTAAGTTAGAAGATTATGTTTAAATTACAGAAAGTAAGCTTAGAAACAGCCTTTATTCAAAGAGAGGGGTACAATTTGATCATAATATGAAACTGTACAATAGCTGACCAGGCAGGCATAGATAGCAGTGGGGGAAGGGGGGAATCAAAAGGCATATCCAGATTCAGCACTGAGGCTGTGCCAAACATAATTTTATTGAGAACTGTAGGAAGAGAGGATTGTGTGGGACAATGAAGATCAACCCTTCTTTCTTTATTCCAGGAATGGGGAGTGTTTCAGACAAGCATTTCACTTTATCAAAGTGAAAATATTGCTGGCTGCACAGTACCCTCCTACCTTTGACTCAGGTACTTTCTATGAGTTTCTATGCATTGGAGACTTTTCAGGGTATGTTACTTAGCAGCTGAAATCATGGAAATTTTAGTTTACTAAGTTGTACAGAGTCAACCTCTTAGTTTGCAGAGGATTGACCTAAAAGATACCTCAAAATGGGTCCTTGGAGTTCTGAAGTTTATTTTTGTTTCTGCACAGCTGGTGTGCATGTGTTTCTTTAAAACCACATGTTTTAAGTCTTATGAAACACTGAAAAATACATTTTACATACTATGGACTTGCTTAGCAAGTCTTAGTATCTTTATTCATTCAAAAATTTAAAATATTGTGTTACTTGGTTGACCCATATTTATTGGATTTTATTACTGAAAAGCAGTTAAGTGATATGAAAAAAGAGTTTATATGCACTAGACTATTTGTATCCCTTCAAGGTTTAGAACAATGAGCTTGTGTGTTGTAGAGTTTATTTTGTTTTCTGGAAGGCCTAGGACCAGTAATTGAAATCCTGAATCTGCTGAAGCTGATGGCAGATTCTTGGAAACCAAATTTCTTAGGACTAAAATTTCTTTATTCCATGCTGCTAGTCATCAGCATCAACTGACTGCAGCGAGCTAGAATAGCATTTGTAGCAGAAACTTTGGTAGCCACATGACTACATTAGCAGGTCATGAAGGTAAAAATACTAAAAGGAAAGGAAAAACCAATCAACTGAAGATGTAAATAGGTAGTAGCAAAGACTCCTGACACAGGCTTAAGCAGTGCAGATGTGCAAACCTGGGTGTTTCCCAACAGTGGATCCTTTAGCATAATTGCCTTCAAATAAGTTTTGACTGAAGCTTATGGATGGTGTATGTGGTCCATGCAGTCCTACTCTGTGAATAAGGATTTTGTGTGTGTGCATTTCGAAATGTTTAAGATGAGACTTGCCCTACTTCTGAAGCTGTCTCCTAGCTATTTCTCTGATAGATTAGTCAGTTTTGGTATCTCAGAGGTAAGACCTCAGATATACAGAGATGTTTTCCTGAAAAAAATTTATTCCTTTAAATGCAGAACTGTGTGTGTTGGTTATGCACTCCGTGGTCTACATTTCAGTTTCTTGCAGTTAAATGTAAGTCAAATCTTGCAGCAAGGCTAGTTTGGGAGAAATCAGGAATAATTTGGAATAATTCACATCAACAGTTGTCTTTCATTAATTAAGCAGCTTGATTGCTGATGTTCTGATGTATTGCAGACCAGTTTATCAGTGCTTGAAAGGCTCCCCCTAGCATCTTTGCCTTTTGCTTCACTGTTCATTAGGCACCATTTCTAGGGGAGCTTAGGCAATCACAGATTCTCTTAAGCCCCAAGATATTGTGAGAAGGGGACTCTGTCTTCCCTCTCAGTAAATGCCAACCTCGCACAGCTACTGCAATCAACTTCCAGCTGACATACCAGGGACCAGACCTGCTCATTGATGTCCGCTGTCTTGCTGTGCTCCATAGATCCCCTGATGGTTTACTAACTGTAAACTTTTCCTATTTGGAGATGCACACCATCTTTGACATGATACAGCAATGAATATGTACCTAAAAATATATGTCTATTACTGTATATCTTCAAACCATGGAAATACCATATATGACATTTATAGTCATGTATAAAATAAGGAATGTTTACAGATTATTAAAAAAAATGAAGGACTTTAGGATAAAGACATTGCAGGAATGATGGAATTCTCCTCACATCAAGGATTACAGTAAATGTTATATTCAGGTATAACCACCCTTGAAAGTAATCTGAACATTCAAACAGAAGCAATCTTAACTCCTTTAGTTAATAGCATGAAGTAAGAATGCGGGGGGAAAGTCCTTAAAAACAGGTTTACATTCACCAGGGATTGCAAATGCTTTAAATGCAATCAAAAGTGTATCATGGAATAAGAGTGAGCACAGTTGTTTGTATGCTTAACTGGGCAAGTGTTAGGTGGTATGTCTGCATTTCTTTTAATTATAACTATATAGTATAGCCTATACCTAAATAACCTTAAGTATAATTCTGATTGGCTTCTACTTCTGATCTGTTCGCTTTTGCCAAATTTGTAAAACGTCTGTTAAATCAAATGAGATCTCAGATGAGGAGTGCGCAGCTTTAGCACAATGCTAGGGCTGGAAGGAAAGTCGTTTTGTAATTTGTAAAGGAAATATTACAGCTGTATGGCCAAATTTACAGAAACAATTGAGCACTAGGAATTTTCTGCCATTTCTTTGCATTCCAAGGCAACAATTTGTGAGCCAACTATCATAATCAAATAGCTAAAAAGCATATAGGATATACTAATAGCTTTCATGGTATTTTTGTTTGTTTGTTACTTTGTTATTTCATGGATTTTTAAAATTTTTTTAATAGGAAATCTGCATGAACGACTAGAATTTGGTCAGTGTAGCTTGCACACAAGGCTTTCAGAAAAGAGGAGAGTATTTTCAGATTTAGCCTGCAAGTTTATTTTATAATAGAAATTGAAATTCTAGAAAATCCTTTCCATGAAAATGCAAAAACTGTTCAGTGCAGTCAAATAAAATATTTTTGTTTCAGGAAAAAAAGAAAATAAAAAATGAAGCAAAATTCCAAACAATTTTACTGGGTGTATTTGACATCCCCTGTGTAAAATGATCTGGTTCTGATCATGGACATGAAATGTGAGGTCTGATGGCAACAGTTCTTGACCTAGACACAAATAAACAGTGCTTCTCACTTTAATTTAATTTTGGTCTACGGCTGGAGCACCACCTCCACTAGGGATTGTAACTGTGGGCTTGTTACAAACATTCAAAGTGAAACAGCACAGCGGCAGAGCCTTCAAAGGCATAGACCATGTTGAGTCTTTGACTGCCTTTCTCCTTATCACCTTAAATCTACAATAGACAAGGCTAGTAGTTGGTTACTTACTGTCATTCTCAGCCTTACCAAACTGAAAAGTGAGGCTATGTATATGTTCTTAAAATAAACTCAAGATTTTTTTTAAATTACATGCTTAAAAAGTGAATCCTCTAAACTGTATGGACCGGAGCATACATAAAAGTACCCTCATGAAAAAGGGAAAGCAGTATCTGAAGAGCAAAAACTATTGTGCATCTGTGTCAAACACCATAAATTGCTGATAGAATGTGATAGTTGGGACCTGCTCATGCTCCCATCCGTCCCATGCGAGGGGTAGTTTTCCTTCTTGACAGCCTAGTTTGTCCCTCAGGAGAATCCCAGCAGTCATCACATATCTTAGCTGCTCCAGACTTGGCTCTTAAGCAATGATTAAAGCCAGAAATTGTAGATACCATTTTCCTTCTTTGCCTGTTTCTCATCTTGAGTTTTATATTTGATTCCCCAATATCCCTGTGTCCCAAAGTGTGATCCTCCACTTTGTTTTGTGCACAGACATTAACTCTTCAAAGTATGAGCTTATTTTTCTTGAGTTTGTATTGGGGTTTGTACCAGTTTACAAAATCTGTCAGCTTCCTGAAGCTGGACAAATGTCATTTTCAGCTCTTTTCTGGGACCCATTTTCCTTTTCTAATTTCTCAGTCTTTTCTAGCCACTTACGCAGCAGACCCAGATGCTTAAGGCTGTTTTTATCTTCCCTACCTGGGCAGCCTCCTTTGTGCCATGCAAGACCTCTCATGCCTGCAAGCTTTGTCTACCACATACAAGCTCATTAGGAAGGTGATGATACTAATCTCTTCTCTCACCTGAATCCAAGACTGAACCACAGAGTTGTCCTGTTGCCATTTCCCACAGGTGAAGTCTGTTCATGCCCTTAGAGTGGCAGGAATCAGGCTTTGCAACCAGCCCAAAGGCACAGCCAGAACAGCAATTCCCTTGCTCCCCACCACAGGAAGGCTTTATCTCCTAGGAGATGCCACAACTTTTTCTTCCCCTTCCATCACTTAACTAGGCCAGAGGCATATTTTTAACAAACCCACTGTCAGCATATTTGCCCTGGTAGTTTTGTTTTCTGGGCCGTCCTTCCTCCACCTCAGCTCTCCCACCCTTTCTTCTCTGCTGCTTTCTGGTGGTTGCCCTGCAGAGCTTACACTGCCTGTACAGTTCAGTTGCAGCTGTTTGTGGAGTTTAGCTTTGCTGGTCATAGCTTTTGCCATTGTGTAATGAAAAATACAGCCCAAGTCTTCCTCTTGCCCTGCCTTTGGCAAATTTGGCCATTTGGGAAGGTAGACTTGCTGTTTGATTCAAAGTTTATCAAAAATAAGAGGGGCAAATGCAATAGAATCCATGAGTGATTTGAGGAAATTGCCATTGGTACTGGCTTGTGTCTGACAGACCCTGAAAACAGCAGGTTTCTGTCTGCAGTTGTTTGTTCTGTGCTGTAAGTCCTTACTAAATAGCAATCTATTCCCAGGCTGTTGTATCTGAGTGCCTCACAGAAACTGAGTTAGCATAAACAAGGAGCAAAACACATTTCAGGTGCTGGTGTTTTGGCAATCAGGGTTAGTCTGTAGTCTGTGTTTTACTTGTTGGGGAAATATGTAGGGTGGAAATGCAGGGTTTGAATTCCATCCTGCTGGTGAGTGGGTGCTAGCATCTCTCTGTATTTGCTGCCAGGTCACTCTGGCATGGGTTTTACAGCTGCAGCTGACTGCTCATCTTCCTCTCAGTCTTCCTCTGCTCCTGATGTGGGCTAATCAGCAGCAGCTCTTTGGGACCACCACAAGGAAGGACTTTACAGATGAAACCCAGCATCTTGGAAATGTCTAAGGGAGAGGCTGCACAGACTGCTGCATTTTGAGCTGATTGGTGCTCTTTCTTTATTTCAGAGACCCCACTCCCTCCCACTTCCTAACTGAAATATTTCTATCTCAAACTGTCCTTTGATAGGTTTTGAATTGCTTTCCAGCAGTAATGGTCATCCACACATTTCCTATTTTCAGCTTTCTCCAGTGTTTGGACTGAGACCTTACCATAAAGTGATTACCTTCAAAAGTTTCTCAGAACAAAATTGCTTATCTTCAGTTTCATCAAAGTCCAAATTATAATTATTGAAAATTACTGCAAACCTGTCATGTCACAACAGAGGTGTGCAACACTTTGGGGTAAAACTTGTTTCCTGAGTGGTGTTAGGAGATAGTTACTAGCTCTAAGTTTAAAAATAATCCTTTTTTTCCCCCTTTTCTTTTATTGTGAAGCACTTTCAGTCTACTTTTCTTCTCATTTATTTTTCTCCCAAAAGACTATTGGCTGTTCAGAGCCACGGTACTGAGGAAATAGCTCCTTTCGCATTATTATCAAAACAACAAAATTATAGGAATGTTTTCAGTAGCCAGCAAAATTTCTTTTAAACCCAGAAATCCTAACTCTCATGAAGATCCTTTTTTTTTTTTTTTTAATAGCAATGTCCTTTAAGCCCTTCATACCCTGAGATCCTGGCATTCAGTTGTTTGGACAGGATTGTCCTGCTCTGTAATGGGTTCCAGCTGCTGTCTTGGCATCGTTGCTCAGGAGGTGTTGCTCAGTTCCTATCTAGGTCTCTCTCAAGCCAAGAGCCCTTGCAGGGGAGCAGGCAATCCATTGCATCTCTTGGCAATGAGGTCTCTCTTTTAGCAATAAAAGATTGTGATGATTTACATAAAGTGATAGGAACTGCAGTTTGAAGGAAACAAACTGTATAGATTTTTTCTATGGAAGGAGCAAAATATTACACAATGAGCATTCTTTTACTGTTCTTCCGTAAGAAATGAGAAACAAATTAAATAGCTCCTTTTTTTTCAGCTGTGCTGAACACAAGTTGAAATAGTCTGACTTTGTTGAGAGCTTCAGAGCACAGCTCTCCTCAGAACAGGTCACTGTAGATGCGCTCTCACAGTGTTGTGCTGAGAATATCGTGTTTGCATACACACCTCAGTTTGCCATGTGTTCCTAATGTAAAAACAGGCAATTAAAACAACATCCTTATCAAAACATTCATGCAGCGATGCATTGCTTTGGAAAGAAATTCCTATGCTATTCCCCAACACATGTCAAAAAGTTAAAACTTCTGATTTTGAAAGGGAAACGAGTTTGGGTTTTTTCCTGTAGGTTTGGTTTTGGTGTTTTTTTTTTTTCTCTCTCCTGGCACTGATATTTTAAGGTTAAATGCTGAACCTGGTTATGAAAGATAGTTTTATTTTTAAAATATCATAGGGTTTATATTAAGGTAATTTCTAAGATAATAACAGTAAAATTGCATTTTCTAGTGGGATATTCTTATATGTAAAATTCACTATAATAAAAGTATTAACTATAATAAATCAACTATATAGTAGGTTTATTTTTTAAAATGGAAGATTTTCTTTTCCCTGCCAACCAACACTGTATGTGTCGAAGGAGCACCAGCTCAGCATTTCTGAGTGCTGTTGTTTCACCTGTGTAATTTCTTCATCAACAAGGGGGCATTTTGCTTTTTTTTTGAGGTTGGAATTCAGCCTCATTGGTCACAGAGGAGAACAGGAGACAGGTGATTTGTCCACACATGAGAACCCACCCAAATGGAAGCAGTCCCATGAAAGGTTTGCCACACTTATCTGCTGGTTCTTCTGAAAGTTTTTGAAATGTCTGTTGCCCTGTGGATTTGGGCAAATCTGAGGTCAGCACAGATCCCACTTGTTGGTTTATTGTCTGGGTACCAACAGTGGAGACAGCTGCTCAAAGCAAACAGGCAAACTGGGAACAACTGCTGGTGTCTCCTCAGATTAGTCGTGCTGTTGGTGCTCACTCAGGGTAGGGAAGGCTCTTGTTGAGTCCTGTTGTCGTGAGTTTGGGTTGCATGGAGGCTGGTTCCTTCTGCCTGGCCTGACAAGCATATGCCATCCTCCCTCATCAGAGGTCTTTCCTGCTTGCTCAGCAAGATACAGTCAGTTGGGGGAGGCTTTGGAGACTGCTCTGTTTAGCCTCTGCACAGGACATCACATTCAAACAGTAATTAGCAATGGGGTGGAACTAACACAGGCAATGTGGGAACAATGCTGTGGGGCCAGCTACTAAAAAAAAGCTACTACCCTTTTAAATTAAATCAGTGTCTTGGGAAAGTTACTGACTTGTCTCTTCCTCCCCTGCCTTTGCTGTTTCGTCCCTTCCACCCCCACTGAAATGCTTCTAGGCTGAGTTTCAGCAAAGGCTGCAAATAAGAGCATTTTTCTTTGAAACACACACAATTGATTATGGATGTTCAATGGTAATTATATTAATGTAGTGGAAGCGAAACATTCTGCTCTGTTATCAGCTTTGTTATCAGTGATTATGATTTTTATGGGATAGTATTTTTGTACTATTAGCAGCACTATATATGCAATTGAAGACTAGATGCAGTAAATTATGGCCAAACACCAGCAGTCCAAAGATTAATTTGATTTTACAAGTACAGTCCCAGAGTTTTGTATGAACATATGCTCTATGTACTTCTTAATGAGCAAGGTTAGACTGGCATGAGCTGTGCTGTACTTTCTGAGTGTTCTTCAAGAGTTTACATATGATCTTTGGTACAGATAATGCAGAGATCCATTTTCCGGAAAGACTTATTTAAACATAAAGAAAATAGTAGGATGCAAATTGTTAGCTGTAAGCTTGATTGTATTTCTGCTAATGGAGGGGTTGAGTGGGATATGAAAGGATGCCAGTAACTCAGGTCTGTGTGCATTTGGGAAAGGCACAAAGAAGGAAACCCATGAACTCAAAGCATTTGCAAGCTGTAGTCAGCTGAACTGTTGCAGGGATGTACTGCAGTGAACCTGGTTGGTACACCTTTTTTAAGTGTAACTGGCTATAGCTTGAGAAAAGGCTCTTTCAAGTCACTCACCTTTCCAAAATCATGCTGCTTGGAGCAACTCTGTCATTGTGAAAAGGACCTAGGCAGCTATGGGAGGGTGAAATGAAGTTCCTCAGATTTAGGGCGTTTTCCTCTGATTGCTTGCTATAGGATAACTGTGCGGGATGAAAATGCAGTCTCACATTTGTCTTTGTGTAGTTTCAGACTTTCTTCATTATACCTTTACTGTGTTACTACATTATTGTAGCTTGGCTTACTTAAATCCAGTTTAGTGTTCACACAGTTCATTCAGTCTGTGTGTCTCATAGTGGGCTTAAAATTTGGCGGGTTTATTTAACATCCATGCTATAGCAGAATCCAGGTGTCCTGGCAATTAATTTTGATGATTTAACAAAGAAGCTCATCAAATAAAAGATAAATTGTACTCTTTTTGCCTAGGAGTAGTAGCTTCATGAGTTAAAGCTACACAGATTTTTACGAGCTGTGGCCCCACTCCAATGCTGAATCCAGATGTGAGGTGTGTGCCCAAGAGGTAAAATTAAACTTGTTTGCTGAACCATTTCTCCTTGAAAATGTCCTCAAGGGATTGAACTACAAATGCTTCAGGGGACTATTGGTTTTCAGATACCAGTGCTCCGCAAACGTTCTAGTATAACCAGAAATACTAATGAAGAAAATGTAATTGGACATATTCTAGAATATCTGAGGAATATTTTTAAATAAATCTAGACTTCTCTTTCATGACAGAAAAGGGTCAGCTGGTGGTTATCACTGAAACTGGCTTCCTGTGTTGCAAGGGAACACTTGCCCCGTTGTTCCCTCTTATGTTGAATAGGTTATGGATTGCTGTGGAATTTAGTGAAATCTATGGCTGACATTTTCACCTAAGCTTTCCTTCATTTTTAACATTTTGAGGTGCTTAACATCAGTGTGGCATGCATATAAGAGGAAAAACACAGTTGTTACAAGTGTTGGCATGCATTGTTTTCAAAATCTCTTCAAGAAGATTGAAAATACTGGTTATAAACTCCACCTCTAGATCTTTGAGCGAAGATTACTGGCGTGGCTTATGCTTTGTGATACAAGTCTGTTCAGCAGTTATGAGACACGTGAAAGGGAGGGAATTGTGTCCCCTTCCTTCCTGACAGCCCAAGCCAGGTGGTATGTGTGAGCTGTGGGTACGTGGCTTCCTGCTGGGACAGAGGGTGGCTAATTTAATTTGGGAGAAGAGGCATCATGTAGTAAGCAAGCAGTTCCATATACTACCTCTGTTGTTATTGCCAGTTCAGCTTAATTCAATTCTGATAATGTCAAGAGATCTCTCTTTACAACCTCTTTCAGCTATATGGAGCTAGTCTGGCAGCTCCCACAACCCAAGGAGGCGTCTGGTACTATCTGTCATCTTGTTCAAGAGGCTCAGACTGTTTTATCCAGGGTCATGTAGGAGCCTCGCTTCATACATTACCTGAAAGTAGATCTAAGTCTGCAGTGACCTTGCATGCACCATGGCTCTGTGCTGGCCTTTAGCCTTACCATCATGGAGAATTTTGGCCCATGCCAGGCACTCTTTGAGGTATACAGACATCATAAAGAGCAGCTTCACTTGTTTCTTCAAGGCAGCTGCTTCTGCTTTTTTGTGTTCACGTTAAGAGGGGAATAAAATATGGCTGCAGAAAAACATTGTTGAGATTGTCCACTCCCTTGCTCATCTCTGTCAGCAAATAGATCATTTGTCAAGGGAAGAGGAGAGTCTCAGTTCTGCTCTCCTAGCTGACAAGTTCAAATCCAGACAAAGAGATTGAGAAATCTGTGCAAACAAAAAGCTGCAAATGATTTAAAGTACAATTTTCCTGTTGGGAGGAATGTTCAAGATCTAAAGTACAACTTGCTTGTTGGGAGAAATACTCAAATATTTTAGACCAAGGCAGGACTTTGGGATTTTTATGTGTTTTAAAAGTTTTATAGTCTTCCAAAAGATCCTTTTTCTGTTGCACTCACTGTATACCAAGCTATTTCTAAAATACATGTTCTGTCTAGGACAGACCCTATTCCCTTAATATGTGATCCAAAAATGTTCATACTTTTGTGAAATCATATTAATTTCCATGACAACTGACCGATGTTGCAAACAAAGGATTAATTGCTTTGTTGTGGCATGAAGCAGAGGGAGAATTTAGATCACATGAAGTAAAAGTGAAGTGCCTATACAAATGCAAACATACTGTAATTGCAAAAACAATATAACAAAGGAAGAGCTAAATATGTTTTTCTTTAACTAAATCTTCAAAATCGTCGAGCTTGTTTTAGTGTTATAAGTTGCATTCTAGGGGAAGATGTACAAGAATATCAGTTAATTCCTTGTTCAAGGCTGCAGAGCTTCTCTCACTCACTGGTCAAGCATCCAAACTGCAACTGGCCAAACATCTGCAGGCACACAAAGGCAGCTGTCCTTCATGACGCTGGAGAAACCCACACATCTTGTGCTGGGTCTTTGGCGTCGGCGGGAACTAAAAGCTCAATTTCCTCCAGAAATGCCGGCACGATTCTATTTGTTAACACACAGTGCCTTCTTGTGGCCAGTGGGGCTTATTGCCGCCTGGAAGCCTTGGCACGGCCGCTCCTTCCTCCCGCCTGCCCCTTTTTAACTCGAGACAATACGGGGAAGAAACCCACGGAATGTAAAACATGTGGGTTTAGATACAGAAATTGCAAACGCATGTGGAGCCATCCAGCTTGCTGTACATCACAACTTTCCATTAATGAAAGCTCTCTTTTGAAGTCTCTAGAAATGGGATGAACATAGGGTTTGACTTTCACAGTGCTAAGAAACATTTTTCTTTTTTGATTTGATTTTGTTCAAGAAAAAGATGCGATCTCACACCAAAGGAGATGTAGCAATAACTTGTCGGACGTTCTCTCATTACCTTCCCTTTTTGCAGGAAGGTTTTTCTCTTTCTTTCAAATTTAGACACATACACATACATGCACGTGGAGGCCAGATGCTCAGGCGCACACATGTACAGGGCTGGTTGGTTGGGGCACTAAGTAATTTTCGGTATTTCTGATTTCCCTTTTCTGCTTAGGGAATTACCTGGCTGTGCAGGGTACCTTGAGCACCTCTGGGCATCAAGCCCTTTTGCCAGCTAAGCTTCAGCCCTGCAGCACCTATCCTTGCCCACAGCCTTCCACCTCCCGCTCCTCAAGGATTCTCCAGGCGAGTGTATTTACAAGCCTCTCTTCTCCCCACAACCAAATGCATGTAAACCTGGGGGTTTCTGTTGCTGCAACACTGCTGTTAAACCCAAAGCAAAGGGCCAGATCTGATAAACATGCAGGCTGGCCACGTGCATGTTGCGGTGGATGCTGACCACGGAACAGAGGGAGGCTCGTTTCTAAGTGGAAGGAAGGCACCTGGAATGAGAGGCCATATCCCTGCTTTTCTTGTAATTGTTGCATTCTTTTTGACACATGTTTATAGTAAATATAATAACTGGGAACTTCCCCTTCAGCAGATTTTAAATGTTTGAGACTAAACTGCAAATGTGTTCATTGCAGAGATGAGGCTTACATTTGAAACCAGTTCCTGAATTTGCAGCTTCTTTCATGCAGCCAGTATCAGTCCAAGCGGGGTGGAGTTGAGTCTAGTGAAGGCCCCTTCCTGTCATAAATAAGATTACTTTCATTTCACTTGTGGAGTGTGTTATTCCTCAGAGTAATGAATTTCCTCTGTGCCTTTGAGCACATAAACATGGTTTTCATTAGGTTTCTATTAAAAAAAAAAAAAAAAGGCAGAGTAAAATTAATAAGAGGACTATTAACTCCATAAATGCAGATGTATTTTCACTGTATAACCACACTGGAAGTAAACAGCTTCTTCGCTGAAGACTCCAAATTGCAGAAAATGAAACAGTTCTGCAAACCTGAATTCTGCTATCAGAGAACAAAAATACTGGAAAATCTGACTGTTAAAAACTAGTTTATTGGGAGGAAAAATAGACTATCAGATTAAATGTAGACAGACAAATAGCTTCAGGCTTTTTATTTAATAAGTAACGTATGTGATAATAATAGTTTTAAGCTGTATATTCAGAATTAGCATTGCAGCTAAGGATTTGAACATGGCTTTTTTTTCCATATTCTACCAGATATATAGCTACAGTTGCAGAAAGAGGAATAGCAACATTTGCAAATATTTCACTGTTGGACCCTGTAGCTCATAAAATTTTCATGTACCGTTTGTATTTGTGGCTTAAGATCTCTGTCAAGTGGTGAATCCATACGGCATCATTGTGGTTTTCTTTTTACATAGCTGCCAGCATTTTAAACAGAAAACCAAAAGTCGCCATGCATGTGAAGCCAGGCATTTTCAGAAATACAGACCTTAAACTTCTGGCATCTCATTCCATCTCACAGTCAAAAGTATATCATAAAATGATAAAAATTAGCATTTAGAATACATGCTCTTTGCACTCATCTAATATATTATTCTATTGGAGAAAACTGCGATCACTTTATCACTACCCAAATCCTGTGCAACAGACTTAACTCTTTCAAAATGAAGTTGCTACATTTGAATAGAAACTAGACTTCAGTACCAAAGACTACAGCTTGGCAACTAATTAAATTTTAGAACATCATCAGCCCTCTAAATGCCATTTTATATTGTTCTGGAGGCTATTTTAAGCCTTGTTTTAACAGAAAACAAAAATTCTGTAATTTTTAATGCATAGTTTCCGTTTCCATTTCCATTCTGCTTAGGCAAATTCAATGCGAACAACAAAAAGGCATCACATAGTAATTTCTAATCTTGATGCTAATCAAGACATTTCACTTGAACACAGAAATACAAATGTTCCTCTCATATATCAACTCACTCTCTTTTAAAAGAAATTATCATGTTTTTAATTTTTCTTCTCACTATTTATTTTTTAATAACTCCAAAAGGAAAACTGACGATTTTACCGGAGAGTCACTTTTAGTCTGATGCTAAGCCTTTTAATTATTCTTCCTTGCTATCATGAAAGTTTTCCTGTTCTGTTACTGTTAACAGTGCAGATGTTTACAATTTAAAATCGTAAGGAGCCAATCTCATTTACGGGTGACCATTTCTGTTGAAACCTAACAAAAGAAGAAGAGAAGTCTTAAGTACCAGCTCCTATTTCCATTTGCTTTTGGGCAGGATTTTTTTTCCTTCAAAAAAAAAATTTTTGGGGGGGATGGGGGGGGGGGTAAAGATTAAAAGTCCTGCTGCATATTAAAAGTTCTTTAGTATTTGCTCAGTAGTGTGCTATCCCCTAATGAAGCCCCTACAAGCTGTAAATCATGGCCACTATGTCACTGTTTTGATTGGAAGCAAGAGCTGTACCATGACAAATCCCTAGGGACAGCAAACTTCTGCAGCTGTGGAAAACTGGAACTATTTGCTATTATTATGAAAGCAGTTGTTTGGTTTTTTTTTTTTTTAATGTGAAGTTGTAGTGAAATTCATAAGGTGCACAAGGGATGTAGTATGAAGATTTTTAAAGCAAGTGTAGCCTGTAGTAGTGTTTCAGTAGTAGAAATTAAGTTGTCCTAAGTGTCAAAGAAGAAAATGTGAAATTTCTCATGTCTTCCATTGTCCATCTTAGGAAAAAATATATGTGAGTAATCATAAAATATTTCTAGCTCTAAAACAACAGACAAGCATTTGGGGCTTCACTAAAATGTCTTCCTGTTGAAGGTAAGGACGTGTTTTCCTTCTAGAAACATGCTGATAGTTTTTTACCATAATTTTGTTTTCATGAAGGCATTTTCAGTGTGTTTTGGTCTTTAATTTCTGAACTACAGCCAGTATGAATGGAGCCTTAGGACAAAAATATTAATTTCTGCAGAAGTGCAATGTAAATACTTGAGTTAATTTATATATTGTTTATCACAGAGAGTTCTAGAGCTAGATGATAACTTTCCATTAGAATATTGTCTTTAACATACTCTAGAGTGCTTTCCCAAGATTAAATTGAATGGCTGCCGAGGAAATTAATTTTTGACGTATGCAAATCCACCATCCATATGCCCAGGCTTCTTGCAGGATTGATTGTAATAATATTCCCAGAGGCCCAAATCATATGTTAGGCCTTGATTAATTAATCTCATAGTTACATTGGGATTTTTCCTAACAGTAAGTCTGGCACACTGGTATATTCAGTTTGAAGGAGGAAAGAGTGGAGGAATGTGAAGGATAGCGTGCTCACTGACATGTGGCTTAAGCCAGTGGTTAGGAATCAAAATGAAATACGGATGTGGAGAAAAACAGTTCCTGTTGGACTAAAAGATGGCCTGATCATATTTTGACATCTGAAATCAGCCTTTGCATTTACTGCAACAGCATCCTGTACAGTAGCCTGTCTCAAGTCCTTGGTAATGTCATACATTTATAATATAACATACAATATCTAATAACTTACATGGGTTGTTTGGAAAACTGTGTTTGGTTAGCATAGATGGTAAAAACCAATTAGTGATTGACTTTGAAATGGACAAGATTTAGCCAATTAAATATAGGTGTACACCTCTGGGTCACACACAGCTTAAATTCAGGAGGATCTTGTGAAGCCGGCCTCTTTCCTCCCTGCCTTGGAAGAGGTAAGCTGGCCAAGGCTCACAGGGGGCCAGGCCTGGCTGGCCCCTGCCCGGCCAGGCGTTTCCCGGGAAAGTGCTGGGACTGGTGACTCCCAAGCCAGGGGAGGGGAGGAGAATATACCCCTTTCAGGCCAAGATTGGGTCTCCAGCAGCTGTAAAACACTCTGCCACTCCCCCCAGCTACTAGCGAGGGGGAGGAGAGGCTGGAGCCTCTGACAGTAGCTCTGAGGTGGGCCACCCCAGATGAGACTGAGGGGTGGAAGAGAAAACATCCATCAGCCTACCCAACTACTGAGATCCTGGCTGCTGCTTCTGTGCCTCCCCCACCGGCATGGCTTTGAGAGCTCACATGCCCATCGCAGGCCTGGTCAAGCTTTAACTCTTTCCTGCCAGCAGATGGAACTTCCAGAGCACTGGCCCTTCCCTGAGTGAGGACAGACAAAGTATTGAACTGTAAAGAGACCCAGCACAGACAGTCAGTGAAGAGAGAGTGACAAGACTATTAATACAAAGGAGGAGGAGTGGCCTAACTTGGCTGGACTTCTGTTAAGGCCATGGAGACTGGACTAAAGCATCCCTTCAAATCATGGGAAAGATATGTATTTAGGGAAGTGTTGTTCAAATTTGTGTGTGGATTTTGAGCAAAGGTGTTTGTGATGGCCTAAGCGATATAAATCTTATGAGATGCTTGAACAGAGATAGAGATGAGAAGTCCTCTGTGCCAGTGAAGAAGTAAGAAGATATTTCTGTTCTTTGAGATGAGGAATCCTTTGTTCTTTGGAGTTATTAATCTTTAAAAGGTGACACCCTAATATGCACTCGTGACCCATAAGCAGCTTGGGAAACTGCTAATGGGAGGGGTCATGGAAGCAGGTTTTACTGGGCAGCTGTTTTTGTGACAGTTAAAACCCACAAGAGAACTGTTCTAAGTTGTCAGTGGGATCCATGACTTTAAGAAAGACTCCTATCCTAAGGAATTGATGAAAGACTATTTTCAAATGGTAAAACTGACTGAAAATCACAGGTTTTCTCTTTATGTTGTTTGTGGAAAAGCGAACAGTTTGTGGGGGGAGGATAAGTGTTTTGGAGGTTTCATTTTTTTCTTTCATTTTTTCCTTTTTCTCCTTTTAGTGTGTGTTAATAAAAACTGTATTTGTAACTTTTAAGTTTTAAGCCGGTTTTTCTTTTTATTTTCTCCTAGTTGTATCTCACAAAAAGGCAAACACTGAAACATCACAAAACAAAATCTTTTCACCTTTGAAAAGAAATGGGTAAACATTGAATAAGCAAACAGATAAGTTTTATTGCTGTAATCTCATTAGTAAATGAATAGTTACTCAGCATAAATGGCAGTACTGGGTTTCTGCAGGGCTGATGCTTCTTGCCATTGCTATTTTGAAAGTCCTGTAGCTACAACCTGAAATCTGCCTGGTTTTATTAAAGATTATTCATAGCTCAGCTTTCATAATTATTAAATGAACCAAATTTACATACTTCCTTATTCAGATGCAGCTCTATTTTAAAACTCCCAATAAAAGAAATGTTTTCTAGTAACAAACCCACCTCATTAGTCATAAGTCCTGCTAAGAAGCAGTAAAAGGTGGTGGTATGTTTGGAAGTATGCCTGGAGGGATCACGTGTTGAATGTGACTCTCATACTTCATTCCCAGGTAGGTCCCTTTACACCTCTCTGATTAGTTTTAAGTGGCTTTGAATGAGCATAGATCAAACTTTAGGCCTTTTTTTCCTTCAGCTCACATGAAAGAGATCTGGCAGAAGGTAAATCAGGTGTGTGATATTTTAAAATGTGCCATAAAAACGTAAGTTGGGTAGAGCACATAGTGCCTCGGTGAAAGTCATTTCTTTCTCCCAGATATGTAAATTCAGAGTCGAGCCAATAGGCCTGCATGAGCCACCGGTGTGGTTAACAGCACCACTGGGATTAGAGCTCAGGAGCTGGTTTTGTGCAACCCACTAATCTGCTGTTTCATGTGACTCCCGTTGTGTGCAAACCACACAGCCACATACCTGGATTGCTCAACTGCTCATACAGAGGTTGAGGGATGAATCCACCCTTCCTGGCTGTGAGCGATCAGAAGCAAGCCCCATCACACCACCAAATCTGCAGTATTGGCACACAGCTGATTTGAACTTGAGGTATGGGGTTTTCTTCTCATAGGCCATCTCAGAATCTTTCCTGCACTGCCCTGTATTTTAGCCCAGTGTAGAAACCCCTGAGATGTATTGCAGTGTCACCAGGTGACTGCAGCTAGGCAGGATTTGCTGTGCTCTTGGGGCATTCAGAGTCTCCTGCAAATACATCGAACAAGTGAGCTGCCACTCATCCATGTTTACCACTCTCCATCCTAAGGAGACCGACATATAAAAATCCCCTCAATGGCTCTGTTTCAGTGAATGTCAAACAGGAAGAGAAAGATCTCACTACCTTTCTGAGAGTTACTTAAAAGACGGTTGTTTTTATATAGTACCAACGTGAATATTGAAAAAAAAAGAAATCCAGCTTCTGGATGTGCTTGTGTAGCCTTGACCATCTCTGTTTAACAGTAATATTCTCTCACAGTCTTTTTTAGAGCCTGGATTGCTTGTTTTTTCTTTACACCCTTCCCTTCCAATTCTGCATATCACAGTGGAGTCTTACAAAAGAGTCAGGTTGGATGTTCTGATGGTTTTCCTAAAACATTTCTATGATGTGAAAGTTAAATCCCTAACTTTGTGTGCCAGATAGAAATATAACCTGCTGGTCTTTCTTCATTTAGGACTTCCTTTGCCAGCTAGCATACTTTGCCTCCTTTTTCTTCAAGTATGTTGTGAAAGGCCACCATTCTAGTGGTGTGGCATGTATTTAATAAGACCTGCATGCATGAAATAAAGAAATAGTATTTTGACATTATTCATTCATGATTTCATATAGTAGCCCAAATATTATGTCATGTACAAAACTCATCAACAAAATATTAGGAGCCCAAATCAGCATAGTTTTAGAAGTCACTCTAAAAATATCTCATTAGAAAAAAACCTTAAAAAGGCTGGATAGCAATATCCAGCCTTTTTAATTCAAATAGAGAACCAGTAATGTTACATGTTTATTTTATATTGAATTTATTTGTTAATTGATTTTATATTGAATGTATTCATTTATTTATCTACCATTGATGGAAGAGTAAAATACAGTGACACTTTCTGATAGTATTTTTTACTCTCTTGTAATGCCCACCCAGAGCTATATATTGCTTAGTGTTATTTTGGAGAGCTGTATATTACTTAGTGCAGCTGTCATATCATCCTCACTGCTTGCACATTTTGCAAAACCAAATTCTCTTCTGTCCCAGACAGAAGAGACAGTGAATATATTTCACCTGAATTATAGGAAATCTGCTGTATGTCCAAATTGTAGTAAAGCTCTTCAGCTGTGCAGCAGAATCAATTTTCCTTTGTGTTTTTATAAATAATACTAAACTCAGCACCAAAATTCTGCAGTTGCAAGAATATTTTTTGCAGGATTTAGCTTGAACAGAATGCTGTGTTAGTCTTCTGAGTCAGACTGATTGTTTCCTGTTGCCATTTCATCCTTTACCAAGTTCCATCTGTAGGGCATAACCATACATAGTGTGGTGTTTCCCTCTGTGGCTAAAAACTAAATATCTAGGTATGCCTTCTCTTTATTGAAGAGTACAGCAATCACAGTGTCTAATTAAAGGACAACACAATTAGAAGTCTAAGAAGATACTCAGAATCAATTGAAGCTATTTTGGACTTGTTATACTGTGCAGTTACCTAAATAAATAGGGTTCCCCTTTCTTCTTATTCACTGCCCTCTATTGCAAACCACCTTGAAAATCTAGCCAAGGTTACCCTTGTGGCTTGTATCATCTTTGCATCCAGTATAATTTTAAAAGTTACCATTTTCAATATGACCAGGATATTTTTTCTCCTGTGAGTTTAATCATAGGTACATTAGTACTCAAATGCCAGAAAGTATCTTTCTGTGGGGTTTGGTTTCTTTGATTTAGCTTCTCTTTAAAGTGGTGTCATTTCCTTTTCATTTTTCCCCATCTTATTCCCAAAGGAATTAGCAACAAACTCCCTTTGAGAAAAAACACAGCTGAAGAAGAAAAGTACTTTTGATGATTAAGGCCCTTCTATTCAAGCAGTTCCTGCCTACATTATGGAATCCATAGATACTGGAGATATAAAGGAGAGGGTTAGAAGATAACTAAGACCCCTCAGGCTTGGTGTATAATCAAAGAAGTATTGTTTGTGAATGACTTAAGGGGAAGTGGAGTCGCTAACATTTTGGCCCCAGTCCAGCTACCACTGGAATTGATGGCAGAATTCCCACTGACTTCAGGAGAAGGTCTTTTGTCTGGTAGGGACAAGTGAATGAAAACACAACAGGAAAGATGACAACCATGCAAATTGGGAAAGACAACTGCCTACAGATTTCTTATTTAAAGGACATCTGAGCTTGATAGGAGAGGTATGTTTCCTCTCTAGTCTCTGGGCAGTGCCCAACTCAGTCAGCAGCACCTTTTAGTGGAGGCAGGATCCCACAGTACAGATAAGAGCAGTTCCAGGAATATGGCTCTGTATCTTGCCAGATGAAGTTGTAAGAGCAACTTAAAATTAGTAGTAAGTGCAGTTGTGCTAGGTAGTAACAAAGAGGTAGCTGTCCTGGCCCTCTGCTTTCTGTAGAGGATTAAAGAACAGCAGCAATAGGTCATGTGGAGCACAGTGCCTCCTTTGGTACAACATCCCAACTTTCTAAGTCAGTAATTTACAGCTGTTTGGGTATTGTTTGCATTTCAGAACATTGTGGACCTGTGTGCAAACAGCTGAAGTCCGAACTCCAGGCATGGCATCTCCCACTATATTTATGTTAACAGCTGTGCAAGTGAGTAGATGTACTTCAGTAGCTATACTGTAGGCCACCTCTTTCAGGGTCAGCCACTGAAAAGGTGCTCTCACTATTGTGTGAGTGATCAGAGGCACATCTCTCAGGGCTAGTATGTAATTTTTCTGGTTATTTGCAGTTCAAGCATTAGAAGGCTGGTGTTGGACTCTAGTTTCTGGTTGGGTTTAGGCTTCTTGGAATTGGGTGGTTTCCCTAAAGAGCAATGACAGCTGTGACTGGTATTCCCTGAAGTGGAAGAGCTCAGATACCTTAAACTTGATTAGGAACCAGCACTGGGAGACCTGGCAAAATCCAGAGAGAAAATCAAACCTTTAGGAAAGTCTGAGAAGGAAAATAAATATGCAAGGTACAGAAACCAGGGAAAAAAGGACAGAGTAAAAGAGAGATTTGACAACTGTTCAGGGACCTACAAAAGGGGCCACATCTGTACTGGCACTATCCCAAGTCATGAACAGGTCTGACAACTACAGAAGAAGCTTTCCCCGTGCAAAGATTGGAGAGGTGTTTGGTGGAAAGGGTGCAGTGAAAACTAACTGCACTTTGCCTTATGTTCATATGGTTTCCATTTATTGGGTGGAATTGAATATCTGCAGACATGCCACTCTCAGAGGAAAGATCATCTTACTTACTGTAAAAGTCTTGGGGGCGTTTTTGCTTGAGTGTATGAAAAGAACACTTTGGTTGTGACTTGTGAAACCTTGCACAGTGCACAACAGGAACTGCAAGATGGTTTTGCTTCAGTGCAAATGTGAATCAAGGGCATGTGTGGACACAAATACCATTCAGCCGCTGGAGCGATCTTCAGTGAGCAGAAACAGGCCAGTGCTCTGATATCCACTATGTAGCTTTGTCAAAATAGGGTTAGAAACACAAGAGGGATGTGAGAAAATTTTATTTGATTAAGGATTCTGGACATGGAAATAAGACCAAAAACTATGAACCTTTCTCAGGTCCAAATTCTTGGAAGAAATGAACCTGGTGCCACTCAGTGGTAGTACTGGCAGGGTCAGTGTCAGTTAGAATTCTTCCCTCGATTGTAACTCTTCCACTCGCCCCATGTCCACATCTGTCAGGTTTTGGTCTTCCACTTCAAACTCCAGCAGCTGAGTTTAAGCTACTACCTGAGAAGAAAAATAAGTTGGTATCTCTTGGGGCTGGGAAAAGAGGCTAAAAATGTGAACCTGAAGTGTGCCAAACCAATGAAAGAATTCAAAATTTAAATTGCATATGGATTTTTGAAGCCTTTCCCCCA
Source organism: Phylloscopus collybita (assembly GCA_027886175.1). Lineage (NCBI taxonomy): Eukaryota > Metazoa > Chordata > Aves > Passeriformes > Phylloscopidae > Phylloscopus > Phylloscopus collybita. Next base: position 25,021,738 of record JAJNNQ010000009.1, on the reverse strand, counting down.
GTTTTTGAATGCTAGTTCAGAAATAACCGAATAACTCAGATGAATCAAATTATGCAGACAAGTCTCCCTGCCAGCATTAAGCAAAGTAAAGTTCTAAAGTTATTTGTTTAGCTGCAGAGAGTTTGGAGGAACAAATAGTTTAGTGAAGGATACCATTTGTCTGTAGTCAGAGACTGCCTGTTTTAGGGGCAAAATGGAAGGCTTAAAACAGTGATATCCATTGCATACTGAGTGGAACAAAATACATTCTCCAAACTTACTTCTGACTGTGCTAAACAATCCCATCACTTCTGTATTCCTCGGGTCAATCAGAACTGTCAGATTTAGTAACTTATATTTTTTGTATTCCATTCTTGACAAAGTTACTCTTTAACTGAGCATTTCTACAAAGTACACAACTATTTTTTTAATAAACTATTCTCTCAGAAACCAAGTCTCTTCAAAAATTTTCTCCATCAGGTGCTAAAACATAAATACTAATGAAAGAAAATTCTGACTGCATTCAGGCTTGAGCAGTTTCTATTGACATTGCTCTGCTTTGGGGGTGTAGTGCTCTGTAACAGACAAGGGAGCCAATAAACCAGAGTCTGATCAGTCTGGAGAGAAGCTGGAGAGAAGAGTTAATGTGGCTTCTGCAGAATTAACTCTGGCATGTTAGTGCTCAGTGAGTAGATTAAGGAAGATGCCAGAAATCAACTGTCTTTAGCTGAGACCCTCCAGATAATATGCTTGCAGTTCATCCACAACCATCACCCAAGGCTTATACATAAACTGAATAGCCACAGGTCAGTGTAGAAAATTTACTTACAGATTACCATTACTAGCTGGTTACAAATTAGGACATTTTAAAAAACCCACAAGCAGGGTACCAAAAATAGTCACAGACCTTCAAAGTAAGTGTGCTTCAATTTCTCCAGGCATGCTGAGGTGTGATATTACAGATTGACTGTGCCACTTCTCTCCGTTTTGGACTGTAGAGCAAAGGGTTTACACCAAGTAGCAACTCAATTACTGTTCCAGGGGTGAATGAAACATGAGTGAAGAAGATAATATTAGGAAATTGCACCACTACTCTCAGATTTCTTTGGCTTTATTTTGACAGCTGAATTAACGTGAGTTATCTCTGCTCAAGTGAACTTTCCCCAGCATAGCACAGCTTACTCGAGAACAGGCATCCTACAAAATTATACTGGAGCACCACACATGATCCGGGGATCAACAATGTGCCTGTATAGGAGCACAGAGAGATTAACTTGGGAAAACTAAATATTTTGCCCCTTCATTATAGCTTTACACAAACAAATCAGACAAGTTAAAAAATACCATGACTTTTGAACTAGTATTTTTCTTTATGGTTGCAAGTGTGGGCGTGCCTGAATTTTTACTTTGACTCAAATTAATTCTACACTGAAGATAAGTTCTTTGATTAGCAGCATACAGAAAAGTATATTTTTGAAGAACTTAACTTCAGTTTCCTTCTAAGGGATGTCCAAACAGCTCTGGGACTCCAATGGCTCCTGGATTTTAATGTTTTGCTACTCATTCATTCTGCTGAGGAACTGCTTTTGGAAGCGAAACTCAAATCCCACATTCTTTGTTTACATATATCTCATTTTGCTCTGGAAAGAGAAAGTTGTGTCTGGCAGGCAAAATGAGACTGGAAAATTAGCAGGGCACTTGAGAGTGATATTAAAATTGCTTTCCTCAGCCAGAGCCCACGAGCATCTGGGTGCAGTCAAGGTAGGAGCACCTCTTGTTTTAAAGCCTTATGGAGCCCCCAGGAGAATATGTTTGACACACAGTGATGAAAATGGAAGGCCATGAACTTTGTGGAAGTTCAATTTAATATTTTTGCTGTGTAGTTAATTTAACCTCCCCTCACCAAAACACAAAACAAACAAAAAATACAACACTATCTTCATTCTGCTAAAGCCTTGAATTTTTCAAATGAGACTTCAGGAGGGACTCTTTATCTGTCTGTTCTCCAGCATTGGCAAAGATATGTTTCTTATATCTAGAAAAAAGGGGGTTTTTTTCTGGGGAGAAGTCCCATCTGCAGACAGCCTAATTTGTTCTTGGCACATGCTAGGATTTGTGTTGCTGTGGGGGTCAGAACTGTAATAATTCACAAATTTATCTCTTAAGCTGGACTCAATTAGGCCAGCTCAAGAGATAATATTTTTTTTTTGGTTTTGGTTTTTGGGTTGGGGGGGGGGGCACATTTGGTGGGGTTTGGGGGGGGAGGTGGGTTTGGTTTTTTGGGGTTTTGTTTGTTTGTTTGTTTTCCTTCCTTTTTTTTTTTTTCATTTCCAGTTGCCTTTTGGGATAGGTAGATCCTTCCTGGAGCAGAGCAGGGGGTCTTGGAGCATATTGTGTGACACTATGCCTAGCAATGCCACTGGAAAGAGCCAAGACAGGACAACTGAGTCTCTGCTTTTAGCAGGAATGGAAATGGGGCTTGTCAGGAGAAGTCACTCATCTCCTCTGCACCCTTTGTTGGTACAGGAAGAAATTGCACTTCTCTTGCTGACATTTAAAATGCTTCCTTCCATTCTTTACAAAATCTGCAGGAAATGAACCCTTTTTGTTCAAGACTGGGGCTTTGCTGCCTGTGTTTCCTCCTTGCTAGACCTGGCAGAAGGCAGCCACAGGAATATAAATTCCTCCTGTCCAAGGCAGGTCCCATCCCCAGATTTGGCAGAGCAGCTCCCAAAGGGTCGGGAAGTTGAGGAGCCACCAGCCTGCAGCATGGGCATGAGAGCTGCATCTTCTCAGAGGGCTGCTGTGAATTTCTGTGAGGGGCAGGTTATGTCATTGCTTCCTGCATCAGTTTGCCTGGGCTGTGCCTACACAGTGGAAATACCCTCAGGTGGGAGCTGGGTGCAGTGATTCAAGCTTCACAGTTCTGGGATTCCCAAGCTGCTCCTAAGCATTTCAGGTGCCATTATTCATAAGGTACAGCTGTGTGCTTTGAAAACACTTAAGACTTGGCCATATCAAAATGGATGTTGAACAGACACAGTAAAATATATACCTACCTAATCTCAAACCTAGATTTAAGCTTCCCAGCTACTTCTAGGTGTTAGAGCAAAGATAAGCAAGAGAGCAGCTGAAAACATTTAAAATGGCAAGGAATTTCTCGTCTCATCTCTGTTCCCAGAAGCAGATGGAATATTTTTACTTCTTCCTTCTAAGCACATACATTTTTTGAGGAGAAATTGGATTAAAAGTATTCCATTTTGACAGAATTATGAGAATCTGAAGGACTTTTGCATGCAGCTTTCAGCTAGAACTACATGTCACTGACAGTTCCAGAGATAATGAAAGGTCACATTTCATGCAACTGAAGGCTCATTACATGGCAAAATCCAGACCCTGTTGTAATTAAAAGCATGATGCACTGACTTGCACTAAGACCTGATATAGAAAATGTGGTTACAGGGTAGCTCAGGTGCATAGATTCTTACTAAAGGCAGTATGAATGTATATGCATTCTCTACCTCTTTCTGTGTCCTGGGTTGAGGTCTTCATCTGGTTGGGCTTTTTATGAAACAATGTGCAGTTGTGGAAGCATGAAAGGAAGTTCTCTTTAAGTAAGATATTTTGCTGCTGTTATGCTGATAGTGGGGAAAGTCCACAAAATGCCAATATTTCTCCTTTGCTGCAATCAATGGTACAGCCATTAAAATCTTAAGCCACTGATTTATATGGATATTAAGAAATATCAGCTTTTATAACACTGGGTGAAACCTCTTTGTTCAGTAATAATTTCATTTCTCAGTATTAATCCATGTGCATGTGCTTGCTGCCATTAGAAAGGTAAGAAATCAAAGGTCAGACATTATAAGAAAACTCTTTTACATGTGCCTATATATAGAATCACAAAATAACAGATTTTAAGAATCATTTCCATTGGAAAAGACCCTTAAGTCATCAAGTCCAACCATTAAGCCTGCACTGCCAAATCCACCACTAAACCACATCTTTCAGTGCTACATCTACTCATCAGTTAAATAATCCCAGGGGTGGTGACTCCACCACTTCCCTGGGCTGCCTGTTTCAGTGCTTGACCATCCTTTAAGAGAAGAAATTTTTCCTGATATCCAATCTAAACATCCCCTGGCACAACTTCAGGCCATTTTCTCTCATCCTGTCCCTTGTTACCTGGGAGAATTGAGTAACCCTCACCTGGCTACAACTTCTTTTCAGGCAGTGGCAATAAGATCTCCCCTGACCCTCTTTTTTTCTAGGATAAACAACCTCAGCTCCCTTTAGCCACTCCTCATAAGATTTATGCTCCAGACTCTTCCCCAGCTCCGTTGCCCTTCCCTGGACTCATTGCAGCCCCTCAATGTCTTTATTCCAGTGAGGGGCCTGAACTGGACACAGGATTTGAGGTGCCAAGTGCCAGTGCCACCAGTGCCAAGCACAGGGGGACAATCACTGCCCTGGTCCTGCTGGCCACACTATTGCTGATCCAGGCCAGGATGTCACTGGCCTTCTTGGCCACCTGGGCACAGCTGGCTCATGTTCAGCTGCTGCTGACCAGCACCCCCAAGTTCTTTTCTGCTGGCCAGCTTTCCAGACAGTCTTACCCCAGCCTGTAGCACTGCAGAGGGTTGGTGTGACCCAAGTGCAGGACCTGACCCATGGCCTTGTTGAACCTCATACAATTGGCCTCAGCCCATCAATCCAGCCTGTCCAGATCCCTCTGCAGAGCCTTCCTACCTTCCAGCAGATCAACACCCCCACCCAACCTGGTGTTGTTTGCAAACTTGTTGAGGATGCCTTCTATCCCCTCTTTGGGAAAGATATTAAACAGAACTGAAATATATATACATAAAAAGTACTAGGCAAACAAATATTGTTTCAGATTGTATGTTAACAGCTATTGAAAATATATGGGCAAAGGGTTGCAAAATATCTTTTATTCAGAGTTCTAATATTGTTTCCACTTAATGAGATGTTTAGACAAGTAGTTAGCCCTAAATATTGTATCAAAGTTCATCAGTAGGGTTAACTGAAGTATACTTTGGGGACAGAGCCAACAGAGGGGACCTTAAAGAATTGGATTTAACAGTGAAATTACAATCAATTAGAAGAATACAAATGAAGATATAAAACGTAATTGGAGGGGACATTGTCTTGGAGTACTAATAGACACCAGCTAGTGTAAACAGTCTGGGTAAATAGTGACTGTGAAATATTTGACTCATCAATTTTAATTCAGTAGAACATTCATAAAATATATGATACTGGGACTTTTATTTATTTAGAATGTCTTGCACATTATCATTCTTTCTGGTTATTTATCAAGAGTTTTGCAAATATACAGTGTTAAGAAAACAATAGTAAGTAAATAAGCAGAAATTCAATCAATATTATCCAGTGGAAATAATTTTAAAGGAAATTAAGAAGGAGCTTATGCAATAAAACGGTTGGAGGGAAGCAATAAATCCCTCAGAACTGATGGTTTCCTATAGATTTCTGTCTCAAGTGTACTAAAAATCTCCCTACTACATGCACTTTTCTAATTCAAATCTAATAATGTGATGGGAAGCATTTTCATGTCACTATTTAAGAGGTATTTTTACTGAGGTAGAAGCTGTGAATTCAGTGTAATGCAGCATAGGGAACAAAAGCTGATACACCAAAAATGCAGACATACAGCACACAGCAATAGTAGCAAAGCTGAGTTCAAAATTCATGTCTATTTTCATTTCCCATTTATTTAGGCATCTTGGCAGACACAACACAATTTTTTGAAATTGTTTCTGGTTAGTTCAGCACATCCCTGTCTTAAATCCTCTCCTGGAGCGCAAGTCACGCTGCCTGCAAAAGCTCTGTGAAGGAGAACTAATCAACTGTGAGCTCTCCTGTGGATGTGACCTCTGTCAACAAGCTGTTTATGATTCCCAGAATGGATTTAAATGGATACCAGTTCTTCTGCTGTGAGAAGCTGTTGACATGGTTGCAGTTGATTAAAAAAAATCCCATATCTTATAGGAGAGTAATCATTGCTTTACTTAGGGAGCCTTCAGATCAACACCTTGCTCATTGAAAAAAAGCAAAGGACAACAAAACCACCTCTGAGACGTGCTGGTGATCCCAACCCAGAGCAGTGTTTCCAAGATTTTCCACTGCTGAGACAGACAGACATCCAGAAGGATTCTCTCTTCCTTTTAACGTAAAGAACAATAAGAAGTAGTAAGTTTATTCACTGGGTAAGGCAGGGAATGGATCAAGAGGAGGAAGGCAGGGAAGTTCTCCTTGCTGAGTTTCCAAACAGGCTCTTTCACAAGACAGCAGAGGTCAGTGTGCTCATTAGTAAAGAAGTGGGGAAATCGGAAGGCACTTGGGGTATTTCAATCCTCAGTTGACAAAACAGTGTCTTTTTTCCTCCATAAAGGAATTGCTAATTCAGATTAGTTTTTCTATAGTTAAAAAACAGTATCTTTTGGCCAGTAGTAAATACAAAACCTGCATTTAAGAATCCTCTGAATTCTTACTGCCATTAACCTGAAGAAGTTGTTAAAAAGGAGATGGGGTTGGAGACTCCACAAATGAATTTCTGTCATTTGGAGGACTGGAGAGTAGGCAACAACAGACCTTGAGCAGCTTTTAGTCTTTGCCCTAGAATACCAAAAAGCTCTTTAATGACAAATGTAATTTGCAAGAGCAGCCCAAGAGGGTTTATTATTGTGTGTATTTCTCAGTAGAGAGCTGCAGTTTTGAGCATGATAAATTTGACGCTATTCGCTGAGATATCTGGAAATGTGTGTGGTTCCCTGGGTAGCCCTGCTGCAGCATCTTTCACATGACTCTGGTTAAACTTGGGAATAGAGTGACACAAGAGAGGTGAAAGATTGGGGAACAAATAGAAATCACAATAATTGTATCCAGTCAAGCCGTTGCTTTCAGTCCTCAGTGCTATGTTACCTACCATCCACATTAGAAGTTTCTATCCTTCTTTTTTTAAATTTGTAAAATCAAATCTAGCTTTGTTTTGACAGCTGGCATTAAAACTTAATTTTTTCCTGCCTCACAGGAAAAGAAAATAATCTGTTCTTTGCTTGGTTTTCCAGCTGCTGATTTTTTTATCCAAACCCAGCAGGCTGAAGCTGGAACAGGAGAGGGCAGTACAGGAGTGTCTGAGCACCCAGACTGTCAGAGCAAAATAGGGTGAGCAGGAATGTGGGCATTTGGGAAGCATGTTTTCTTCTCATCAGTGACAAGAGAGAAGCTCTTAAAACTCCATTTGCTTTTTTCAAATAAATGTTTTTGCATCATAAACACACTGTAAATTAAACTCAGAATTGTTTAGTGGCTAAAACTGGAGGATGATATTATTTATGTTGACACATTGGGTTTATTTAATGTGATAAGAGAGGGCCATTTCTTATGGGGGCTGATAAAAGCAAGACAGCGATTTTTAACTCAGCTAAGGATAATCTGGAATATTAGACACATATTCAGGTATCTTTCCTGAGCTGCATTAAATCAGTTTCATGGTACTGCATCCCTGCATCCAGCTGTATGTGTTGGGATTTGTGGTGTGGCTGAGCAGGGGGAATGTGCTGTGGCATGGCTTAATCCAGGGGCACTCCAAGCATGTGCAATGAAGTGAGGAGAGACAGCTTTGCCCTCTGACACGAGACAGCAGTTGAGCCTTTTAGTGCAATTCTTTCACAGAACAGAGATGCTCAAATGTCTCCACAATGATGTACAGCTCAGCAAGCACATGAATAAGCATCCACTGTTGCTGTGCATCCTGCCAGCCTAATTCCCTCACCTCTCCTGGAAGGAGGCTCACCTGCTGACCTTTGCCTTTCTCTGACTCCCCACCAAAACAATCTATGTCTTACAGGGTGACTTGGATGGTTGTAGGCAAAGGAAGAAGGTGATCCTCCAGACAGGAGGAAATCCCTCCCTCCTCTCTACAAAAGCATGGAAACACAGCTTTAAAAGCACAAGACCTGCTCATCAGTGGAAGTAGGAGTTTGGCAGTCTGGTCTTTTGGCGCAGAAGGTGTATAGGACTGGTACAAGACAAATTGGTCAGCTGAGCTACAGCCTTTTTTAGTCTTCAGAGATCGTCTCAGGTGTCATAATCTTCCTAAAGATCCCTTTATTTCTTAAAATAGGGAAGCATTATATTAGCATAGCAAAGAAGGATGCAATCTACTACCTACTATAAATCTTACTACCTGGTTTGAAGAACCTATTAAAAAAGACCTGATCATCATTTGGTAACACAGACCTATTAGGGGTCACTATGCCACCTGATGCTGTACAAGTAGTTGTCAGTACCAGGAAGAGAGAAACTTCTGCTCCTTAAATCCCTCCTAACATCCACGTGCCAAACTCTAATACAGAAGTCATCATGAGGGTTCATCTTAACTCTGCATGTCTCAACCCAATTGTACTCAGTTGTACCAGTTCTGAAGACCCAAACCACAGATAGAGGACAGAGAGGGACTGTACTGAGCCAGTATATATTTGCTGCTTAGTTTATTTTGCAAGCTTCAGTCTCTGATCTGATGGTGGGTCTTTTCTACTTGCATAGCTAAATAAAATATGAAACACAGTAAGTGCATGGAAATAAAAAGCAGGCAAAAGAATTTGCCTTGGGGATTTTGTTGTTGTTGTTGTTGGGGTTTTTTTAAAAGAGATGTAGAGAGGAACACAATCAAAACAACAACAAAAAATAGGTCCTGTTTAAAGACTGACCTAATAACATTAGTGCTTTTAGTGCTTGTGCAGCAGTCCTTGAGCACAAATGTGCTTTGCTTTGTACATCCTTTTAGAAAAAGAGTGGCCTAGACTCACAGATTTTTTTTTTTTTTTGCTTTGCTTTTCAGAGACATCTTCTAACAATCTCTTCCATTTTTTATCCTAACCATTCTGAAATGTTTACTTCCACACCATTATCTTTTATGGAACTTAGCAGCACGGTAATTTGTTATTTTTAGAGCTTTTCAAACAGCAGACAGAAGGTTTCATTGCAGTTTTACATATCTTTGTTGCTTGTTAACATTACTTTTCTTTCATTAAATCACTTAGTTCAGTGTGTATATCATAGCATTTTCTCTTTGAGTGAAGTAACTTTCTGTTTCCCTTCTGTTTATTCCTCATTCACACTGCCACAGCTCATGCTGTGAATCCAACTCGATGGGCTGGAGACTCATTCTTGTCTGGTCCTGTGATATGAATTAGTCATTGGAGAGCATTTTTGGTTTAGTTTCAGTGAGAAGGAATTCTGTTCATGCACTCCAAGATTACTCTCTAAAGAAAATCAAAGCAAATGGGAATTAGAAGATCAAAATTCCTAATTCAAACTAAAATCTAATGTAGATGCAACTAATGGGATTTAGTGCTTATACCATAAAGGTGCTTTTGAAAAGGAATCAGAATTACTTCTCAGCTTGTCTACATGCACTTTTTAAGGGAAAACACAACTGACTTTAAGCATGGTCATGCATGGATAACTGGAGTGACACCACCATCAAATGTCTGTCCTAGCTTAGCTAGTTCTAGTGTGATTTTTATTTTATATGTAATCTTTAGATCTGTTAGATATTCTTAGGCTTGGATTTGAGTAGCATAAGTTTTTTGGTGTTTTGGATAAAGTATTTTATTTTAAAGATAATAGAGCTGGTAAATATATTAAAAATAAACATTGAGGGGGTGAGTTCTGTAGGAACATGACAAAAGCTGTATCTTCATCTGATTTCTAAAATGTTCAGGCTCAGGCATTGGGAATCAACAATCTGATCCCAAGCTCTCTTACTAAGTAGATTTAGAAGCGTAAAAAATCTGCATGCACAGTGCTGATCTCTTTCCAGCCTGCATAGAATTACTGCTAGATATACTGTGTCAGTAAACTTCACCTCAAGGGGAGAGAAAAAAAGCTCTATGGAAGTGATGCAACACAATTTGACAAATTTAAGTTCTTGACTTGAGAAAGCCCTTTAATTTGTTAAAAGCACAAATGGGTATGTGCTGAGACACTACCAAATAACAGATAATTGCCTGCACCTATGTGTTCACTAGCTTTCTACAAGGGATCTCTTCTAGCACTTTTCTACATTACTAAACACACAATTCTTAGTTCTTCCTAATTTGTTTTCAGTTAGCCTCTCAGTTGCAAGAGCTCTTTTTGAATAACAAATAGAGGCTGATGAGACTCATGCCCAAAGGAGGATGATTGGATAGACAGCTACCTTTAAAAAGTCTTCTGCTTCTTTCTAAATTTTTCTGTTTTCCCTGAGGCCATGCCTTAAACATCAGAGGCCAGAAGGCAGCATTAAGGCTGTGAGTGGTTGCATACAATGGCATGCCCCTTTTCAGTCTAATGAATGTGTAGAGGGATCATTTCAGGTAGTTTATAGAATTGTGGGTTATATTGCTGTTCCTTTGAAGTAGCTTTTTCACACTGACTTGTGCTAAAATTCATTCTTTCGTCCTTACGGTGGGGAATCTCCTAGATGTCTGTCAGAGCAATTGGTTTAACTCCTTTGATTTGAAGGATATTGCAGTATTGAATTACCAAAGGGATTTCTCTAAAGAAAGGATAGGAAGGAGAGAAGGAGACTTGAAGAAAGCCTGACTGCCTGTACCGAAGCAGTGACCAAACACCCTTTCCTTGTACTTTGCCAAAAGCTGTCTGATCACACCACACAAGTACTCTTTTCTTACCTGTAGCTGCAAACAGCCCTGAAAATATGATTAAATTGTGCTCAGTGGGTTTTTTTAAGTCACTGGATAGTTGAACAGTTGTTGCAGTTACTGGAGGGCTAAGATGCAAGCTGGAGGTGAAGATCAAAAGGCTGTCACTGCTGAGAAGTGGTTTCAGCTGTGAAGAAAGTGTGAGTCTCCCTGCTGAGCTTCAGTTTGTTGGCAAATTAAACTTCAGTCGCTGTTTCAGTGTTGACTACAATATCTTATGTATGAACTATGAACTGAAATTATTAAAGCAGTGATTTTACATACCTTATACACCGTTGAGTGTACACTAGTGGATTTCACTGGCCTGTCTTTTCTTTCTCTTGGTTACATAATAATAGACTACTCAAAGCAGAAATAATTCTCCCATCATCTTATCATGGAAGGACCTTAAAGCAGAAGAAATCTCAGCTTTAAAATAAACACCAGAGTTTATTATAACTATACCTTCTATGTATTATCATTGGGCTGTCTCTCCTAAATGATCCAGATGGATGCAGGTGTATGCCTCAGAAGAATTTGACCCACTGCCTATTTTAGTGTATGTTTATTACTCTGATCTGATACTAGATGTATGATCCATTGGTCAAATACATCTGTCTAGCTGTTGAAGTAGGCCAGGCTGAAGCCAGTGATGCAAAGAGGCTTCATCAGTTATTCAGAGTGCAGCACCAACTGACCAGCTCTGGCATGCCCTGTGCATCAGGTTCTCCACCCATATACCAGGCTGGCATGCCAGTGCTTAGAGATGGAAAGATTTAATTTATCTGGCCACCTATCATGCTGCCATCTATCATAACATTTTTGATTCCTGACTGAAAATATGCTCAGTGTAAAATACACTTCCAGCATCTCTGACTTTTATTAATACAGCTATAATGCAATTTTCATTGAAGCCCAGTTTTGCTTCAGTGTTTCTCTTGGTGAAGCAAGGGATGAAATGCATTTTCACTGAAAGTAGAGTGCAGCCCATACAGTTAATTTCTTAAAATATTTTCATAGTTCATAGAGGTTTTAGCAGTGAAAATCCTGTTGTAACAAATATGTGGTGCTTGCAGATAGTCTTCTCAGTTTGTGAAGTAAATGTGGTGGTTGTGGAAGCTACACGCTGACAGTCAGGGGAACAGTAAACTCTGGTTTTAATACATTTCACATTTTAAAAGCAGAGAAACATAAAGCAGAGAAACCTAAAGCAGCAGCAGCATTGCAAGTTTCGTTATGACTCCCAGCATCCCGGGAGAATCCAAGCTATTCAGTGTGCCGGTTCAGTCTTTGGCTTTTACTTTATTGTGGGATTTTTTTGACCAAGCTGGCTTTGGTGTTCTAATTTGCAGGTGTCTATAAAATTAAAAAGGACTATCAACTCAGGTCACTCGATTCACAGATTCTTTGTGAATCACAAAATTCACAGTTTGTGAATAGGCTCCTGTTAAGATCAGTGGTTGCCTGAAGAAAGGCACTTGAGCCACACAGAGATCTCCAGAGCTCTTCTCTAGAAGTCAAGGTCCTTGTCTCCCACCTCTTCATTATCCAGAAGAGCCTTTCTAGAACAATTTTAAGCCATATTTGCAGAACAGATCAGTGTTTTGAGACTGATTTGAGACTAATTAATTTGTGGTTGAACAGTGACAAGAACCAAAAGACCTGGTTTAAACAGTGACAAGACCTGGAGCCTCTGGTTCCTTAAACTTCTTCCCAAATCTACTGCTAATCTCCTTTTAATGTAGCTCCGATGATATCACTTTCAAATACTGCTTTTTCAGTAACTTTGTGTGGATTTTTTTTCCTCATAAAGATGTAAAAGCAGCAATTACATACAAGCTAATAAGAAGATTGTCTGCTAAACCTAATTAGTTTCTCCAATGAGAAACCAAGCTCATGATGTCCCTCAACTGCTCAGTCTTCTGAGGTTTCATTTGGTAGTGTTCAATGTACCCTCCCTAAGTGTATTCCTTTTGACCTGGAAGTCTAGCTTTATGTCACTGAGTCTTCTGCAAAATCCAAAGAGCTGAAAGGTACACAGAACCATGAGGATTTGAACCTTTCAGACTGTATTGCTTGTAGCTACCCAGTATTTTTGATTTTGATCATTGCTACTTTCTCCATCTTGAGGGCAGCAGTTCAGGTGCTGTCACTGGAGAACTTCTCAGACTGAGCAGGATCTCCAAGCAGCAGAAAATGCCCAGTCCATCCTGATCTCCTCCTCAGTGCTTACTGCCAGGTATTCTTACGTACGCTGCCTTTGATTCCTCTACAATGCTTCGTAATAAACCTCAGTCATATAGGTATTTCTAGTAATTTCTACATTTATAATCATGTTACTTTTAAATGCTTTTTGTGATTTTTTCCCATTGTAGCATTTTAAGGTTTCCTTAAAACAAATGTGATTAAATTCCTTCCTTGCATATGACACACAGACTCTTGCTTCCTGACATCTGATTTTACATTTTTGCAGCAGCTGCTCTTGAAACTTCATCAAGAACACCAAGAAACATTTTCCCAAAGAAAAGAGTACTCTTCCTCACACTTCACCCATTTTTCTGTGCTTACCTATTTTTTGTCACTTTTTATAACACAAACAATTTCTCTGATGAACGAGTCTTTTTCACTGACTCCCTTTCTGTAATTTCTTCCATATGTTTATTGTCCTTTGTGAAAAGTATGGAATAAATTATTCCTGCTGAGGTCATGTCATTTTGTTTACATTCTTAGTAAATATGAAGAGCATGATTGGAGCCCTTTAGGCATCTCAAGTATGAGTGTCTTTTTCCTGAGTCTTCTATAAAAACAGGATGCTGAGTTTTGTGGAGCTAACCTAGCAAGGAATAGGTTTAATAAAATAAATAGATTTATTGGTAAGTATAGTTGGTTTTTTGTTAAATTCTTCTCTAGTTTAACAGCTTACTAAAAAAAATAAATAACTATCTTTCTATAACTCATTTTCTATATGGACTTTATCTTTAGACACAGCCTCATCATTGCCTGGTGTCATTAGCAGCCTGCTCCTTTTTGAAGCAGCGAACATAACCCCATGGTACCAGTGCAGTGCATAAGCAGCCCTGGTCTGGGTAAAGCCCAGGAAATGCACCAGGCTCACAGTGTTTTTTGAGAATGACACATTTTTAGCTGTCTGATCACAGTTAGGAGCTGGGAAGTAACAGATCACAGCTTGCTGCACTTTAGGAGTGATGGATGGACTGTTCTGTTAGCGCTATGTCCTGTGAAAGACTGGAGTATGTTTGGCAAGAGCATCCTTAGACATCTTAATGGTGAAAATCCAACAAGGCTTAGCTGAGCATGTGTGAGCGATGATCTTTCAGAGGTTTACAGCTTGCCCAGAGTTTCAGAGGAGCAAGGAAATGCATGTCTCTGGCTGTAGAACCAGGCAGCTGCTAAATGCCATCTCCCTGCTCTCTGGAGTACAGGCAGCAGGAGGTGTTCAAAGTAGACTTTTTAAGAGATACATCCCCTGTTTCATGCTTCTCTCCTTAGCTAAGCTTTCTAAATAGCAAGGAAGTGAAATCTTGTCTTGCCATGCTACCCAGAAATATGTAAGTCCTTCCCTGCAAGAATAAATTGCACATCCTACAGAAACACATGCACAAAACCTCTTGCTTCTTCTGCCTTTTAGAAGCGTATCATGTAACATTAGTTTGAAGTGTTTTCCTCTACGTGTTTTCCTTTCAGCCTTGACTATTTCATTGCTTTGCCTCTCAGATGACCTTTCCACACTTCAGTGCAGAAGCAGCTTGGTTTATTAGAAAAGTTAAAGAGTTACACATCTGTGTTTTCTGAAGGCTTTACTATTCCTACTAGGCTTTTCCAATGGCTAGACAACTTACTCAACGTTTATGTTTGAGAGAAGGAAGGAAGAACTGTAGTAACTTTCTGTGGGGAGAAATATTTTCATTTCTATTAGAGACTGATTCCCAGCTTTGAGCACTTCATCATTAGCAGGTTGTAAACCTCTCAGACAGGCTGTCCCTTAGCTATCCACTGAGCCATTTGTCAGGGCAGAAAAATGTGCCTGGTGAAATTGGTCACTGGCAGGCTGCAGCTAGACTGAGCAGGCTTTCGAAAAGGCTGCCAGACGTTGCTGCACTTTTAATAGTCAAAATCCTACATTAGCATTTATAAGAACATTTATAGACAGTATGAGCATGTTTTTTCTCCTTGATGTAATATTAAATCTCTGAAATACATGAATTGTTCAGAATGATTAGGGGTGTATGTGGAAAGTCAGGGCAAGGAGATGCTTCTCCCACCACCAAACTAGACCCCCTGCTTCTTCCAAGGCAAATATATTGTGTAAGCTCACTTATAAAGTTATCAAAATCCACCTTGAAACTGCTTTTATTCCTAGACACATCCAGCTACCTTCACACAAAGGCTCCTTTAGTAGTTGGATACTTCATTCAACTTTCTAACTTACTTATCTTCAATTTTCCTGTTGCTGAGCTGAACAAGCCCCATTTTTTTCAGATAAAAATGTTTTATTTCTGTAGTTGTGCTCACAGGTCTGCTTTAAGTCTGTTGCAGTTTCAATTCAAGCACTAGTGACCAGAATTGTTTCTGGTGTAGTTCTACCATTTTTAGAACTAGCATATCTGTGTATTTACAGGAAGCATATTATCTGATGGGTTTTGCATGTCTCATGCAGTGCTGGTAAACCAGAGTCATCCCCAAATCAACTAATGTCACCCAGCTTCTTTTCCTGTTGTTTTTGATGACAGAGTCCCAGCTGGAGGGCTTTTCTGTTACTGCCCACTAAGTTGATGGCCCAGATGAGGTTTATCTCATTTTGTATTGCTGTATTGGTCTCTTTTGTCTCATTCCTGGTGCTTTAGAATTTATTTCTTGTATAACATTTTGGCTTCTACTACTAGCAATACCTCATAGCTTTGTCATCAACACTTCTAGTTTTTGTGCAAAAGTCATCAATGAGCATAGTAAGACCAATCCTCAAGGAAGATGCTAAGACTCTGTGTAAACCAGGCCACTGTCGTCTCTCCTTCTGCCTGTTCCTTACAAGTCTTATATGAAGTGCCATCTCTTCACTCCAAACTAATTCTCCAGGTGGCATTGTATCAAATGTTTAACTGAAATCAGAATAATCATCTACCAGACTTCTGTCTGAACACTCAGTTATCTCACTCAGGAATATGGTATGGCAAGCTAGGTTATCACCTGCATTTGTCAGCTTTTGTCCTCCTTCCTCATTCATTTTTCACACTTAGTTTTTCTTTTCAAAATCTGATTGAACTTTGTGCCTGTATGAAAGGCAACTGACTCGACTGTTGGTTCCTGTATAATTTTTCCTTTTCTCTTAAATTTATGTGCTGTATTTGGTGTTCTGCAGTTACTCAGTTATTCAGCCTTCAATTGAACCAAGCGGATATATGGAGAGAAAGGATTTGCAAACAGCTCTGTGGGGGTTGCATGTTTACAGCCACTGTGACTCATATCAAATTTGCTCAACTTACAACTGCAAATATGTTTTTCTAGCTGCTATCTCTGCAAAAACGTGCTCAGATTTTTAAGCCAACCTATGTCCATTTTGGCTCCAAGCATTGGAGCTTTGAATCCTACTGCTTTTCTGCTGCTTCATTCTGCTGTCACTTGTTTCCCTTTGTCTACAAGAATTGGTTGAGGTAATCTTTGTGAAGGCCAGACCCTGAATTTTGTGGTCAGCACTCTGGAGAAGCTATGACAAAGACCATGTAAAGAACCTCAAAAAAATTAAGCAAGCATTATACATATTAAAGGCTCCTCACGAATGAATCGCATTCCATCTATCATTCACAGGACAAGGTATATTCAAGCTAATATCTCTGTCTTTTTTCCTTTCTGTAGTGCTGGTGGAAGCAGAAAGTAGGACAGTTTATTTATATCTGCAGAGTAAGCGCTTCTGACTTTGAATGCGCTGGGGGCTGATGTAGCATCTATTCATAGCTGTTTTTTAGATGAACAACACATGCCTCTTAATGCTTGTCATAGTTCTTTTGGTCTACAGATTAATACTTTTTCTTTTTTCTTATCTCAGATTTGTATTGCTTTAGCTTATTCCATGTTAATGATTTAGCCCTTTAGCTGAAAGAGGGAATTATTTCAGAGTTTGATGTTAGCAGGTGAAACTTTCGAAAGTCTGCCTCTAGTCAGTGCAGACAGATTGCCCTTTCCAGGAGATTTTGTGGGATGGGATAATGGGTATGGACTAAGTTTCTGTTTTTAAGATGGCTAATTGTTAGAGATTAATCCAAATTTAGAATATTTTTAATGGCAAATAATCAACATAAAACAAGTACTAGTGCTGTTCTGCAAGAGCAACTAATGGCCTAATTGAATTTCTGGAAGTGCAGAGAGTTACAATAAGCTGTGACAGGACAATTCAAGATTGGGACATTGCAATAGAAGCTTAAACATGATATTACACCTAATGAAGAGCAATCTTTATTTGCTGTGTGCTCTGCTTGGTGACATCTGGGGTGGGTCCCTGCAGCTCAGGAACTGGATGCAGAACTGCTATGCCCAGGAAATGCAGCATTCCAGTCTTGCAATAGGCAAACCTGGTAGGTTTGGATGAGGTATCATCCTTGTGAGTCAGTGTTTTTCCTGGGAGCTGAAAATGGTGTGTTGCTGCATTGCAGCAGAGACTGAGCTCAACTCGGGGGCTTGAGCATGGTGCTGTCTTCTGCCATCTCCCTCCAGCATAAAGATCACTGTGTAATGATTTCCAGGCTCTACTCTCAGGTTTTATTCAGTTATTGGGGCTGTTCTGCCCCAGTGAAGAGACGAAATACCTATGCAAGAAAACAGTGTATTTTTCAGATGCCATATAGAATAGCTTAATTTGTAATCCTTTAGTGTAAAAATAAATATCTGTTAAAAAAAATAAAGGTAGGTTGCAAATATGAGGAAAATAAGACATTATTACATCACAGATAATGGAAGCTGTCATAATTTTACGTCTGAGGTTGGTAAAATCTTAACTAAAATGATCTAAAATATCACCATGACATTGGCCAAGACTCTAAGGTTGCACAGAATCTGCAGTAAGCAGCCCTGCTTCTCTCACAAAAATCCCCATAGTAATAAAGTGTATGGGGAAATTAATTTAATTAATCTCATTTAATGTTTTTCACTGCTTGAAAATGTAAACACTTTCTTACTCCAGGGTGATTCAATTCCAAGGTGACATTTGCTGCTGCCAAGCCCCATGGCTGGCTGCACATCGCTGTCGGGAGGGAGGAAGTGATGCACATGGAGGCTGCTCTGGTGGCAGCACTGATAGGACTGAGCTGCTCTACTGTGCATGTCCTCTGTATCTCCCTCTGCCTGTGGGGGCAGGGAGGGTCTCCTTATAGCAGGAGGAAGAAGAAGGAATGACTGAAGGATGTCCTTCAAGCAGCAATGGCACAGGGAAAGGGTTTGAGCAGCCTTCTGTTGTTCAGAAGCATGCTTCCATGTAAACTCAACCGATCAGAATTAGTGTTTTCCCTGTCTGAAATGAAGCATGGTTATGGAGGAAATCTAAGGAGTCTCCGCTCCTCCATAGGCTTCATTACATATCCATGGAAGTGAATCTATGTCTACTGATCATCTGACTACCTATTGTCTTAGATATATTATATATTAATATTTCTACTGTAGCTACACCATTTTCATTCTGTGAACACCCTGCACCTGCCCAGTCCCAGGACACCATACAGCATTCAGCTGCCACAAACCAGCCTCAATTAAAATTCTGCTGTCAGCCTATCAGACTTGACTGGTTGTTTGCACTTAGTGATGCCTTTGTCTCCTAAACAACATTAACAACAAAAAATACCACCCCAGTTAATACTGAAATTATATGTCTTCTTTCATTTTTAGGCAGACACAACTCAAAGCAAAAAATCCCTGGTTTTCTGCCACATGCTTGGAACATAAATCAAGTTATCCTTGTTCTTTTGGCCACAATAAATATGCAGGTGTTGAAACTTGACTACAAGATGACTAGTGTTTTTCATTATTTCTTTTTTCTGAAAACATTAACAATTTATACTGAATGGAAATTACTACAGATCTCAGGCATTTTCTGTCAGTTACTTGTTTTTTCAAACCTCTGTTAAAAGCTGTGTTTTCACTAATGCACCCAACGTTTTCAATTCATTTTAAAGACAAAAAATGCTACTTCTTGTGTGCTTAAGAAACATTTTAGATGAACCCCACAAGCCATTCAATTGTTTGTTAATTAAAATAGCACAATTAATTCTAAATTTAAACCAGAGAGTAATTCAACAAGGCATTTAACCACTGCCCTAACTCCTTTCTGTCACACCTTCTAAGTTGAATGTGTGTTTACATTTTCTGTTAAACTGAGATGTCTGCCAGCATCTTTTTTTAACCTATTGCACATATTATGAATTATTGTCTGTTTTATGAATATGAGTTCATTCCACTTAATACTCTAGGATACTCCTACATGCACTTGAAGCTTGCACTGCTGCTCATTTTCTTCATTGGCTGATACTTGCCATCTGCACTACAGTGTGGTTTCTAATTAACAGACAAGAAGGAGAATAAAATGAGCATTGATTGTATAATTTTGTGTTATTCATAGTTGGGTATCTGCTGTGTCTTACGGCAACTGCAACCCTCATGTACTCAGAGGAAGGGGTGGCCTGGCACATAGTTGTGTTGTTCATTCTTTGGGAAAAAAATAGCACTGCATTGAGCCATCTTCCCATAGTAGGGTTCCTCTTCTCTTCTCTTCTCTTCTCTTCTCTTCTCTTCTCTTCTCTTCTCTTCTCTTCTCTTCTCTTCTCTTCTCTTCTCTTCTCTTCTCTTCTCTTCTCTTCTCTTCTCTTCTCTTCTCTTCTCTTCTCTTCTCTTCCTTTCCACAGTCTCACGTCTTTCATTTTGATTTTCATCCAAAGTATGCTTCATGCTGCCTGTCTTGTCTCCTGTATAAAGTAGTTTCAAGTTCAAAATTAACAGGAAGTGGGATCATTAATGCAGTTCTTTCTTTCTAACTTGCATTTTCTGTTGCTATATTCTTGTTCTTCCCGGGCTTTTTACTTGTTTGCCTTTTCTTGTTCATCCTCAGACTATAAGGTGTTTGGACTGGGCTGTGTATTTATGATCTCTGCATAGGGCAGTGCAGTTTCAATGGGTTATGAGTGTAGATGAACATAGGAGGACTTTTTAATAACTTATACTTCCATAAAGCTAAAAAAATCTTCTGTGAAGGTACTTTTTATAGAATCTTATCCTCAATCAGGTGTGACATATTCCCAAAACAAGAGGAGTTATCTTTTGAGACAATACTACAGCAACGATTTCAAATGAAATAGTTTTACAGCAGGTGATGAAAAATACAAACAACCATTTAAACCAAAGTTAGAGAGAGAAATAGGTGAAGACCTCTCTTGTTCTTTTCCTGACTTCAAATGCAATATGGGTTTTGCTTAAATATTTCTGTGAGAATCATGAAGAGTAAATGCCTCTGCAAAATATGGTTTTCCTAATCTTATCAGAGACATAATGCTTATTCCACCCAACATAATCACCTATACTGTAGGCTAAGTTATCATTTACCTTTTCACCTAAATGCAAAGCATTTTAGTATCCAACTGTGGTAGGTAACAGATAATACATGTCGCTTTTATACTAAAATGAAATTGTTCATGATTCATAGCTTCAAAAATTGACTCATTCATCCCAAGCCCACATGTACAACGTTCTGCTTTACAGATAGATAAATATCTGTACCAACAGTGGCAGTTTTTCTCTGTGTATTCTTTAAAGAAAGATCTGAAACACAGTAACTTCATATAAGGTCATTTTTTCAGTAGATCAAGTACAGTACCAGAGACAGGGATTTGTCTCCAAAAGATCTGTTTTATGCACAGCATGCAATATGGTTGAGCTGGTAACACAGAGTAGATGCTGTGCATGGATTAAACCATGCGAGCTCCTTGCCGTGACCTCTGTTTGTTGTGATGGAAGGCATTGAGAGAACTGTGCTTCAGCCTAACTTCTCGTCAGAATAGGAACAGAATAGCAGAATAGGAACATCTGTGCCCTATGTTCACCCCTGGCACGTGTGTGACCAGCTGAAGGACTCATGCATGGCTTCTGCAGCTCTCCTCCAGCCTCAGCTCCTTGCTGGAGGCACCCCCCAGCAAGGCTGGGGGGACACCAGAGAGAATGTAGCCCATTCTTTGTGGGCATGGTACCACTGACAGTAGCAGTACAAAACAGCTCCAGTGAGGGACAAGTGTTGTCACAGTATGAATGCAGAAATTTTCAGTGTTCTAGTTCTTAGTCCTTTTGTCCTTGGTCATGTGTGACTTGCAGTGTGGCAGGTTGCCATTAAAGTGGAATTTCTAATTTCAGTATGGAGAATTGTGGCTGTTGCTTTCAGTATTATGTGTTAAAATAGGGGTGTTTAAGTTATGCAGTTAAGCCCTTTACCATAAATATTTCTGGCTTTCTCTCAATAGTTGTTATACTTCGATTATCCTCACTTGCAGGATGAAAGAACAGTTGTTCTGCCTGGTTTATCCCCATATTCCACCTCAGTGTTCAAAGTGTCAGTGTCCATTTTCAGGAGAAGCAGCATCAGGAACTGGTCTTTGCCCAGTACAACCCCTGGTCTCCAGGTCTCTAGCAGAGCATCACAAGCCACATTTCTCTGCTTTTCAGCATCATAAACGGTTTCACACACCCTAGTCAGCTTTGGGCTACATTTGTGGAGGCACAGCATGTCATGGTTCTTGCACTACCGATGGAAGGACAAGAGAAGGTCTTGAGCAATCTGCCAGGGAGAAAATTGTTCCCTCTAATGACTTGGCTGGTTCTTGATAGTATAGAAAAAAGGGAAGCCTTCCTTCCTCCTCCTAACCCCTGTAGCCCCTGAGAGACGTGCCACTTGACTTTCTCTTCTCATCAGCTTGTGCTCAGCAGGCCGCAGTGTCATAACTCCCTCAGCAAACCTGCTCTGGACTAAGCCTGGAGTTAGGTTTTTATTTAGGCAGTAGCAGTATCTGATGTAGCTGTCTAAGTCTAAACTGCAGTTATTCTAATATATCATTTTTTCTATCATTAAATATTGCCCACTGAATGCAACCTAGGTGCCCATTGTTGGTTTTCAGATGGTTTTTCACCTGTGCTATAATATACTGGGTGAAGAGGCCTTTTGGAAAAGATAATTATACATAGCATGAGAATGTGATTATTTTTGTCTTTCTGTTAAAAATATTGTTTTGTTTCAGTAGCTGATAAATAGATTAAATAATTCGTTTTAATTGTGGTCTTATGTTTTTATACATTTACATTATTGTATAAAGCTGCCTACACTGTGGATACTGAGAGTCCTGTGAGTTTGGCTCAGAACTTAAATTGGGAAAGAAAATATCTCTAGGATATCTCCATTATCATCATTCTTAGATCCATGAGTTAAAACAGTTTCCTGCATTTTTACAAATTTGAGGTATGGCCATTGTTTTCAGAAGGAAGCATTTTCTGATTATGTCCAATCTGCAAGCTTGATTTGGCAGTTTGAGGAATACACAAACAAATAGGACTGTGAATGCAAAGAACATTGATTGTATTCATTTTCGTTGTCCAAGAAAAAAAATATGGAAAAATCAAATAAAAATACTGAAATACTTATTTTAGTTTGTTATTGTTTTTAAAGTATGATTCATTGAAATCAGCATAGAGAAGAAAAGTTAATTAAAAAACTAAGCACATTTACAGATCTTGCCATATTTTCTGGATGTTCCCTTCTGAATACAAGTGGGTAAAGCATCTAGACTCCTATGCATGCGTGGACTTCTGGTCAAGGCAGCTGTGCAGAACCAGTACTGGTAGTACTGACTGCCTCACCTGCTACTCCCTGGACACAAACCTCATCTCTCATCCATGTTCTTCACATACATGGTACCTCTTGGAGTACCTTGTGGACAAGGTGGAAAGCAGCAGATCCAAGGGTGAAACTTTATAGCATCACTGGAAGTTACTGGCTAATGCCCCACCTGAATGGAAGGGATGTCCTTGATGGGAGTAAAAATTGGTCCTTGCCAGAGTGCAGCCACCAGCCTGAAAACAAAAGGAGGATATCTGAGAATAATTTGCAAAAGACTGAGAAAGGACTTTTGTTGGGTCCTGGGGTGGTATGTTCATAAAGCTCTATATTGTTTAGTAAAACCTGGAGTTTTACTGAGTTCTTGCGAGAACATTATTGGGATGCCTTATTGGACTTACAGAGCATTTGCCATAACTTTATTAGCATCTGTGGTTTTTTAATTAAGATATGGGCAGCTTGAGGGAGCAACTGAATGGTTCCCTAATGAATTTGTTGCATTAATTTCCTTCAGAAAGTACATCTGAGCCTAACTTAAATTCCTTCTGCAATTAATTCATGTAATTTATTGTAGTAAGTTCTGTAGTTTTTCCCTGTAATTGTTCGCTGAATTGACAACTTTAATTTCAAGTAACATGAGAACCAGCAGTACCAAGCTTGCAGTGCTTCATAAAAGTCGATATTACATGTTGTGCTGTTGGATTTTGGCAAGAAGAGGGCAATAAAATATTCTTGTAGAATAGAAACATCCAAGTTACAGATATTAAGGCCAAAATTTAAAAAAAAATTACTCTCCTAAGGTAGCTCTTAAATACATATTTAATCACGCAGGTAAGTGGCCAGATTTTTATATATGCAGCTTTAGAGCTTGAGATTCAGCAAAGTCCTTATCCATGTGAGCTGTGTGTCCCTTGTATACCAAAAAGCAGTTTCCAGAAGGGGGTTCAAAACTTGATGTCAAAAACAACCTTTCCAAGGAGAATGCTCCTCAGGGAATTCCAGAGCTTGCAGGATGTGTCCCTATGTAATAAAGATCAGATGATGTGCTGAAATGCCCTTGGAGACATATATGTGCAATCCCTGGATGCTCAGCACTGCTAAAGTATGGATGAATATTTAAAAGCTGAAACAGAGCTATAGGATTTTAAATTTAGTTAACTCTTAAAAAAAAATATCCTGTGCTTTTCTTTCAAATAGGAGATGTTTGTTGTGATGAGAATAAAACTAGAAATTGCATCTTTCGGTCACAATGCTGGCTTCTGTGGTTTCCTTGGAAGTGGATCAGACTCACTCTCCTGCTGTCACAGACACCAGATCCATACCATCACTTGCACTGCATGGTGCTGGTGACTGCCCCAAAACATCGCTGTTTTCATCCTCTATGTGCCAATCAGATCATAAATTAAATTTATAGAAACACAGAGCTTTGATTTTTGATGTTGTGTGAATTTTCCCTCCCTTTTCCCATATGCTGCTATTCTGTGCTTTTCTCCTGCTCTCCATCTTTTCTGCCTGCTAGCATTTGTCCAAATTCCGGGCTGCATCAAAAGGAGAGTGGCTATCAGGTTGGAGGAGGTGATTCTCTCCTTCTGCTCTGCTTTTGTGGGACCCCTCCTGGAGTACTGCATCCAGCTCTGGGATCCCCAACATAAGAAGGATATGGAACTGTTGAAACAAGTCCATAGAAGGGCCCCAAAGTTGATAAGGGGACTGGGACACCTCCCCTCTCTGTGAAGACAGGCTGAGAAAGCTGGAGCTGTTCAGCCTGGAGAAGAGAAAAGAAGGTTGTGTGGAGACCTCATAGCAACCTTCCAGAATCTAAAGAGGGCCTACAAGGAAGCCAGAGAAGAACTCTTCATCAGGAACTGTAGTGATAGGACAAAAAGTAGCAGGTACAAACTGAAAGAGGGGAAATTTAAGTTAGATATTAGGAAGAGTTTTTTACTGTGAGCATGGTTAAATGCTGTAACAGGTTGGCCATGGAAGTTGTGGATGCCTCACTCCCGACAGTGTTCAAGGACAGTTTGGATAAGGTCTTGTACAGCCTGGTCTAGTGAAAGGTGTCCTTGCACATGGCAGGGCAATTGGAACTAGATGATTTTTAATGTCCATTTTGACCCCTTAACATTCTATGATTCTGTGGTTCAGTGCTGTGTGGACTGGCAGAAGGGTCAACTCCAGGACTGGGAAATTGCAAATTCTCAGTCTGGCAGTGATGCTAAACTTTTGGACAACTTGGAAGAGTTTGAGTGTCTTCACTTCTGGTGCAAAAATGACTTGCCCTTCGTGGGATTGGAGTGGTTTTGCAGCTGTGTGGTCCAAGCTGAGTTCAGCCTCCCAAAGCTGCAAAGGGCTGAGGCATGACGGGTAAGGAGCCATCCCAGAAGACAGAGGGAAGAGGAAGGGTGAGAAAAGGGATTGAATTCAGATGAAATCTGCTAAGTTGTTGGTAGGAGATGGGAAACGAACATCAGAAGGCTGTGGATAGGGAGAGGTTATCTGTGTAGGTCTGTCCCTGCCCTTCCCCAGCTGATGAGCTCCTTCCCCTCACTTCCAGCAGCACCAACACACTGCTTTGCCAGGGCTTCAGCAAAATTGTCATGTTATTTTTTTTTATGATGTGAGTTGCCAGCAGCACAAACCTGGCTGTCCATCCAGCACTACACATGCTCTGGCTGGGGATGCAGAGGACAGAGTGAGCACAGACCAGGACCCTCTCCAAGCCCCAGGGGTGGATGTGCTGCAGGGAAGCTGTCACAGGCACCACTGTGTCTGTCCCTTCTGGACACTCTCTTCTCAAGGGCTGTAGAACACACCTTTCTTCTGAAATCTCCCAAACTAAAATGGAATCAATTACATTTTTTCACCTTCTGCTGATGTAACTATAGGGAAATGGCAGATGCCTTGTGTTCTGGCCTGTCCATCCTTGTCCCGCAGTGTCACACTCACTTAGCAGCTTCACTTTTTAGATATGTAAGAGAGCATCAGACAATTCAGTACAAACCAGATTGAAGAATAAAGATTCAAATGCATGCAGGGAAGAACAGTGACAGGAGGATTATGCAAATTACATCCTAGTTTTGAGTTTTACAAACCTTTTTTTTTTTACCCTGGAAAAGCCAGCAATGATCTGTGTCACTGTACACATTTGTACCTACTTTTGCATAAAAAATCTTAACACGCACAAATATACCAAAACTATTGTAAAGCATATGGCTCTGGCTATGCATATGTAAGTCCTTAGATTTATCTGCTAGAAAAAGAAGAGCCCCCACTGCTATGCTATCACTTAAAGTATAAAATTAGAAGATTTTAATTAATTTAATATCATAGTGCTGTATTTTGAGTTCTGACCTTCAAGGAACTCTTTATCTCTCTTGTTCTTCTGTCTTCTGCTGACAAGCATATAACTCTGCATATCTAGAAAATAATGAAATCCTGCATAATGAAATCCTGATGCTGGATTTTCTCTCCCTCAATGTACAAGTTTTCTGTTTTAGCCCATGATTCCGTGTGTGCCTCTGAAATGGCTTGGTTACTCTGCTGGCACTCTTCCAGCTTTTGCAGGGTTTATATTGGTTTATTTCTTTAAAAGCACTATAGAGAGAGCCCAAAGTGGAGAGAGCTGAAGTTAATACCAATAAAACAGAGTAGAGTGGTAAACTTTCAGCTTTTCTAAACTTCTAACTTTGTAAGAATCATAGGCCTAGTGATGTCTCTGAATTATCAAAGTCCTTCACAAAATGTTGATAATTATCATACTGCTTTAGAGAAAGAACATGTTTGCTTATAATTCCTTTATGTGTACCAAGAGACTAAGCACAGTGAAAGGTTTCCTGAAACTCAGGTCTGAAATTCTCATTTGTTATATTTTTGGAGGTAGAGGAAGGATAATCAATCACATGCTGCTCTATAATTATAGATCTCATGGGTTCACAGTGTCCATGTCCTTTTCTTAAAGCATTTTCCTTCCAGTTTCAGAAATCAGTAGAAAAGCTGGTCCTGTTTGGTTCCTGGGTCACTCAGTACTGCAGGAAACAGCATCTCCATTAAGTCTTCTTTTTTCCAACTTCTTGTGAAAATGGATTCATTGTGGTACTAATGGTTATGCAGATGTGTACTGCTTAAGAGGAGATGTAGTTCGTCTCATGAAAAAGTTCAAAAGTCTCATCCTGGTAGGCACTGAATGCAGCTCCTGACAGAGTCATTTTCCTCAAATTTGGCACAAGTGGATAGGAGAAGAACAGAAGCAGTATCAGTGAGGATGGGCACCACTTACTGCAGAACTAGGCTGTGTTCTTTAAAATCTTGAGTCCTCTGCACATTAGTGGTGATTTTCTTTTTCTCTACAACTAGGTTTCTTCAAGTCCAACAGGAAATCCCCACATTTTATTTAAATGCCTTTTCCAATATATAATAGGGCCTGGAATTCAAAAGAACTCATTCAGCATGCTCTCCAAATGGCATTTAACTTCCCAAGAAAAAACAGTATCAGGAAGTTTTGTTTTAATTAGTACATGAGCTGTGCAGCAGCTAATGTATTCCCACCTCTTCACTGTTGTAAAAGGAGCAGATTTCTTGTGAAGCGAGCAGAGAAGGATGGTGTTCTGCTCTCCATATGCTGCAGAGCCCCATTTGCAGGGAAGGTGTGAATGGGAGGTGATTTGTAGCTGCCTGCCACTCATAAAGAACAAGCTTCTCTTGTTCTCCGGGCTGGAAAGAAACCTGGTTCCCCTCTATAACTCTAGTGCAGTGCAACAGGTAGACAGCAGTCTTCAGAGATTTTAATTTCAACAATAAGAGATTGTAAAGAAAACTTTCTTTTTCATTTTTACATTTTAAAAAGAGGTACTGGATGTCGGGCTGGAAATAGATATCCCTGGTTTCCTCAGACATGATATTTCTTGATGGAA
Organism: Phylloscopus collybita; assembly: GCA_027886175.1. Taxonomy (NCBI): domain Eukaryota; kingdom Metazoa; phylum Chordata; class Aves; order Passeriformes; family Phylloscopidae; genus Phylloscopus; species Phylloscopus collybita. The sequence continues at coordinate 24,994,250 of JAJNNQ010000009.1, read as the reverse complement.
AGCCCCAAGGAATTCACATTTTAGAGAAACCTTGAAAGTACACCTCTTTTCCCTCTGTCAGGCCAGTCATAAACAGCCAGACTGGATCTTCAACTCCCAGAGCCATCTCAGAGTCCCAAACTGGGTCCAGCACAGCACTCTGACATGGAGATTAGAAATGGACATTGTCCCCTCCCTGCTCCAGTGCTCCTTGAGATGCGCTTTTGGTTTTGCCAGAAGGCACAGCTGAACACAGCCCAGTGCACCAGTGGTCCCACACCTCTCCTCAACAGACGATATTCAGACAAAAAAAAAGCTCAGTCTAATCACCATCTTGTAGGAACAGTTTCAGAACTCTGAAAGTGTATATGTGTGTAAGTATTTATATTGTATATATATTTTTACTCAGCAGAATGCAAAGGTATGAAAGTAATTCGGATTCACTGTCAAATATTCCCTGTATATTTTGAACTTACCACCTTTTTATTGATTTTTTTTTTTTTTAGTACATAAGAATTCTGTCTTTTGTCAGTTGCAGAGGAAAGTTTGTTCAGGTATCTCCTACCCAAAAAATCTAGGTGCCTTCTTGATAGTCTGAATGCCTGTTTTCAGTGCCAGGCTCCATGAGTGCAGTACAGTGCAAGCTGGACCTGCAGGGAGACCCTGCCCTCTCAGCAGGAATCTGTATAGACATAGAGGTTTGCTGATGCAGGCTTGGTTTCTGAACTGGAGGATGGACACAGAAGCCACTACAGCAGCATCCCTGGAGAAGACAATAGAAATAAACAGGAGTGAGTGTGTTGGTGCAAGCATGTGGCAAGAAGGGTTATTTTGTGGTGGATTTTTTGAAGAGTCAAGCAAGAAGAGGAGCAGGCAGAGATGTCAAGAAGAGTAGAACTGTGTTGACAAGACAATAAAAATATCAGGTGACCCACTTCTCACTTGGCTAATTCTCATCAGCAGTGGAGCTGAGAAAGCATTTCTTTCAATGCTTCTGTGCAATATAGATCCTGTGGTGAGGGGGATGGAGCCAAGACTAAGAATTTCTTTTTTTCCCAAGGCACTGTCTGGCCACCCAGAGGGACATTTTAGGTGGTCCTGTATTTGGAATTTAACCTTAAATAAATTAGTGGAAGATAAGCATTATACCTTAGCAGAAGTGCATTGGAAAAATACATTAGAAGTAATAACTCTGCTACTTTGAGGGATAAGATTTTTATTTTTTTTTTTTGTGATAATGCAGCTCTTTCCAATGCCTGGCTGACATTTCTGCTGTATTTAGCACAGACTCTTCCATTTTTCTTGTGACAAAGGTAGGAAATGTATTTGGAGTCAGCAAGGCTGCCAGCCAAGGAGGTGCAGTTCCCTTCTTCATGGCTGTTTACCCAAGCTGACCAGCAAACCAGCTGGCTCCTTTCCACATAACAGGGAGCTCTTCTTCGGGGTCTGCTAACATGGAACCTGCTGTTTGCTGTGAAGAGCCAAACATCATACCCTGTGCTGATGGCAATGCTGTGTGATTGAGGTTACAAAGAGAGACACCCTTCACTTTGCCTGCTGTAGAGAATTTTTGCTTTCTTTCTTTCTTATCTGCAGATTCTTGTGCCATGCTGAGGACATGCTGTCTTACAAGCACAAGTTTCTAGAATATAACACAATGAGAATAATTTAAAATTTCCTTCCAGATAGACTTTTCCTACTGTTTATTATCAAAACACATGAACATTTTTCACTCACTCAGCTGTGTTTCTTTATTTCTTTAGGCTGTGACTCGTCACTGAACTTGACATCTCAGAAAGCCACAGATGCAGTGGATGGTATCTTTCGGTCCCTCAGGGATATTGCCAGAGTCCGAATGCACATGAAACAGTTTCATTCCATACATAATCCAGGCAGCAACACCCACCAGGCAAGTGTAGCTTTCTTTTCCCTGTGTTTATTATTTCTCTAGCATTATGTCAAAATTACAGCACTAATTTTGTGGATGTGCTAATCCTACACACATTCTGCCCATGAAGAACATAACTTAAGCATAGATTTTATAATTGACCTAGTCATCAAAAACTTCCTCGAGTCCTTTGTCCAGACTCAGGCGTATGCATATCAATGTCAGCTCTGAGGAAGAAATTTGGGCTTTGCTCTGCAGCACTGTGGAATGACATGAATGCCTGTGAAAGACAGGGCTAGGTCAAGATGGCTCTCAACTTAGACCGCTCAAGGCAGAGTGAAGCAGGGTGTCTGTATCCATACAGCAGCTATATTCTTGTTGTGTTTTCTCTCCCATCCCTGTAAGCATGACAGACAAACCTGTTTGTAAATAGGTGACAAATGCAGCTTCTGTTTCTGAAATAGGAATGCATGAACTACGATACTGCTTTAAGTCATCAGGACTATTAGACAGTGGTTTTCCTTCTCTCTGTCTCCCCTGAAGACCTTTTCCAGTTAAAAATAGAGTTTTACAGCAGAAAGCAATGATGTAGAGAGAGATCATAAAACATAATTCTAGCCTTGAGCCAGAAGAAAATCCTTCCAAACTCCTAACAGTGCTGTAGATCAGCAAAGGGATGTAGTTCAAACTGAGCATTGCTTTGTAAGAACATGAATGTTGCAAAATATCACTGGTGATATTTTGGTGAAGGAAACCTGTTCCTGAAGTCTTCTAGCAGTTTGGACCAGTCTGGTGTCTGAAATGGGGAAAATTGTTAAATATTTAATACAGTTCAGTGCAGGGGCAGTGAGATGATAAGTAAAGTTTCCTGGAAGTGTAATTAGCATCAGTATGTCCTTCAGATGTAATCTACTTTGCTTGCTTAGGGATAAATGCTGGAACACAGCAAGGGATATATTAGCACCTTGCAGCCCCTTAATCAAGGGGCTAGTTGCTTGAGTAGGGCAAACCTGCTGGGGGAAGTCCAGGAGATTTATTGTAGTAGAAATAAGCAGACAGTATGCAGTTGTCCATGATGCTTACAGCTCCCTGGAAATGGGGCTCTCTTTTGACTGGCAGGTGTTGTGCGCGATCAGTTCAGCTCCTCAGAAGTAGTGCCTGTCCTGTGACCACACTCATGGCCAGCACTGCTTGGTGCTGTGGGAAGGGTTTAGCCTCCACAGACTTTTTCACTTTGTCTGTTAAAAGCTGAGAAGCCTTCATTTCTTCTTAAGACTCATGAAAATGTTTCTGTGGATAAGTAACTGGGAATTGGATAGCCTCTTAGAAGGACTTCTTGTAGCATTGTAGTTTGTATGTCCTGCATAAAATGATAAATGTTTTCATCAGGTTGTCAAACTAGTTCATGTAGTGACCGTGCAAGAACAGAATTTTGCCTGTTATTGGAATTACTTTCATCTTGATATAGGTATATTTCTGCCTTCCTCCTTCCCTTCCTCCTTCCCTTCTTCCATCCCTCAGTCTCCTTTTCTCATTCTTCTCTTTATCTCTCTGTTTTTCTGTCTTCTCCCCTGTATAATCTTGTGTGGGATGTGTCCCATAACTATTGGGGTTTTTAACAGCTATTTTAAACAAATTTGTGCCTGCCAAAAATTAAAGTTAATGACAGTTTCATTATATGAGATAGAAACCAATGCAGCTGTTGGGGGTTGTTAAAAAAAAAAAAACACTAAAAATATAGTAGATTAATTTCAAGTCATAAAAGATTTTAAAAAATATTTCAAACCATTATACTTAAAAAAGGTAGGTGATCACACTATCTGTATTTTAGTATCTGTGTAGTCTGATGGTTGTTTTGAAGGGCACTGAGTTTTGCTGCTGAAAATTCAGACATGCAAAATCACAGCACATTTTTTACATCTTTTGTACATAGTTTTGTCTGAATGATATTTTTCATTACAGTCAGATGATCTTTTTCCTTTAATTTTGTGAAGTAAACCTCTCTGTTAAACTGTGATTTGATCTCTGCTCCAAAAATATTTCATTCCTAATGTTTTTCTGTTCCTCATCTATGAAGATATTAAACAGATTTTTATAAATAGGACTTCATGCCTGCATGTGTATTTTCAAACATTTGTTTATTGCGTGACTAGATTTGACAGAAATCTTAACATGTTCTAAAAGATCCTGCAGCTCATGTCTGCTGTAATTTGCTTTGTTGGCTCAACTAAAAATTATGCACATGTTGTGAGAAGAACTAGATGAGTTTTATAAATCTTTGTTGACAGGATTGTATTAAAAAACTGTAAGCTTTGTTTCTCACTCTAAAGTGTTGGATGAAAAACGTTTCTTTAATGACTCCAGAATATTTTAGTTTCAAGCCAAGTGGTTTGTGTTCTATTTTCCTTCCATTTTTTCTATTGTCTTGCAAGATGTCTCTTACAGATATTATCTTTGCAAAATTAATGATGTTATGCTTGATTCCCCTAAGTAATCTAAGGGATGATATATACCTGGGGTAGTCCCAAAGCCAAATAAGTGTGCTAATTTTAAAGCTGCTCACCGTTCTAAGACGGTTGCACTTTCTGAAATGATCATAGTTCTGTTGCAGCTTTGGCAAAGTTAAAAGCAGTAAAACAAAGTTCCGTCTGTAAACCAAGTTCGCTTGAGTTTTCATTAAAAATCTTTCCATTGGTTCCGAAAAGTTTTATCCTAAATTTTTTTTCAGCATATCAGAGAATGTTGGAATTGGAATGGTATTGGAATGTGGAAATTATTAGGCTTCTCTTTCATATTCAGCCTAGGTTTGTGGATCCTGAAGAGGATACAAGGCTGATCCTTTGGGAGTAGACCTTCCAGCATGTTGATAATTTGTACCTTTACATTTTCCACTTCTGATCCCTAACTTCTCTGAAGCTCTGACATTCATGGTAATGGTGGGGTTGTTTCACCTGTTTTTCAAAAGTCTTCCACAGGTGAAAGTATTATTTGGAGTGCCATGGCCACGGAAGCTAAAGAACTAACAGGGATTCCTTAGCTCTGCTCTCCCTTGAGGGACAAATGAGCAGGTTGGCCTCTTCCTTTCCCTGCTGATATCCAGACTTTAGTGGGAACATGATGCTTGGAATAAGGCAGGAGTGGTCAATTAAAAAAAATATCCCTGTTTAGGTGTTTGTAAAATCATTAAGAAGGGAATGAGATTTGGGTGCACAGTGGGCAACAGTCTTGTCCATATGGTTATCCATTTCTGTGTTACCTCCAAAAAGATGCCAGAGAAAGTAAAAGACCCCCATTCTTCCTTGTCTCTCTTTACTGATATAATACACAGGGCAGAGTAAATATGTGGCTCTCTTCCAGTGTTTTCAGTCTGATGCTGGGCTGGTGCACACTGCCTGCAGTCAAGATCACAACCTCTCTGAATGCTTTCATTTCTGGGATAATTATTTCCGTAACCTTTAGTAGAAATAAAATATTTAGAATCGTGGTTGCACTGAGTCTAAACAGGTTTACTCACTACGGGTTGTTTTCTTTGTGCAGGCTTCTTACAAACCTCTGCTGAAACAGATAGTGGAAGAGATCTGTAATCCTGATCGGCCCGATCCTGTTGATATTGAGCATATTTCATCAGGCCTCACTGATCTCCTTAAAACTGGATTCAGCATGTTCATGAAGGTAAATCAGCCTTCCCAAGCTCATCTGTGAGATTTTCCTGAGGTCAGAGCATCATGCATCATGCAAATCATTAGTAGCTGATTTTATTATACTGTTCAGCAGAACTTAAGGGAAGGTTAGGAAAGTCAAATCCTTGAAGAAGGGCTGAGAATAGCTTGAGGCACCACATTGCAGGTGCAGTGCAGACAGGTAGCACTACTGAACAAAGCAAGAGGAATGGAGCAGACTGAACATCTAAATAAGGGTGATGGTGGACACCAAAAGAAGGATGATATATCTGTGAAGAGGCTTTGCTAAAGGGAAATCATAACTCACATAGCTTTCAGAGCTCTTCAGAGACACCCAACAAACAAATTGAGTAAGTGTCAGTTCATATTACCTACCTGGTGTTCCAAAAGGCATTCCACATGGCACTTCATCAAAGGACTTTAAGGACACTCAGCAACCTTGAAATAGGAGAGGAGTAAGTATGAACAATCTGGTCTCACAGGGGATGAAGGAGGAGCTCTGTATTCAATACCTTTTCTATGATTTGATATGGTTCAAGTTGCACCATAGGGGGAGGAAGAAAGCCCATAAGTTAGGAATTTCTTTGTGGATCCTCTTAGCATGTTTTAAGATAGTCATTCTACAAGAATTTACTCTGCCTTACAAATTAGCCCATGCTAAGTGTCCACTAAATATTTACAGAGCTGAAATGTGACGTAGCCAGCATGCTGTACATTCAGCCTTGTCTTACTGCATATCCTGAATACTCTGTTGAAAACAACCCCAAATTCACATCAAACCACATCAATACTATGGTCGTGAGTACAGTGCTGTGCCCAGTGTTTTTCTTTCACTTTTACCACCACCACCCCTCTGCTTGGAAGAGACATTAACAAAACTGCGTAAGGTAGTGGACACAAGATGCAGCGAGAGAAATTCCGGCTGAATAAAGGAAAAAAATTCTAACTGTAAGGGTGGTTAAGTCCAGAGAATTCTCCATCGCTGAGATATTCAAATGTTGGCCAAACAAAGCCCTGAGCAACCTGATATGATTTTGAAGTTGGCCCTGCTTTGAGCAGGGAAGTAAACTAGATGATCTACAAAGACTCCTTCCAACTTGATTCTGTGAGTCTGTGGTAATAGAAAAGAAAACAGGGGTTTTTTTTCTCTTTTGTGAAAATTCCTGCTAGACCTTTGCATTTAAAGTCAGGAGACAAAAATAGTTTTGACTGTTGTGTTGGTACTATTCTAGAACCCAGTTTCAGAAGAACAGTTATTTTTCTGTTATTCCAAAGAAAGCTAATATTGAGCACATAATCAAGTAAGCCTAAAATCCAGTGCTTGTTTTTAGGAATCTGTTTCCACAGTTGAAATGGATTTCCAAAATACATTGTTAGGTTCCTAGACTGAAATTCTCAGCTCTTCACAGCTAATGATAAAGCCCTAAGACAACAGAGGATATGTACAGAAAAAGTGACCCAATATATCTCCATTCTTGTGTCAAAACTAAAAAACTTACGCCAACAATCCAAAAATAGTAGAATTAGGAAAAAAACCACATTCCACTATCAAACAAAGTAACAAGGCTGGTACACCCAAGTTTTTTTTTTTTTAATTATTGGTTTGATTTGCCAGCAATTCTCACAATTCTATTGATTTCATTGTATTTGTTAATTGCAGATTTTTTTTAAGCAGGAATATAGCTTATTCTTAAAAAGAAAAAGGGAAAAAAAAGAAGAATACAATGACTTCAGAAGGCCTAAATGGTTAGATGGAGAAACTGACACCTTTAAGTACTTTGAGGACTAATCTATCCTTTTAGAAGGTGGGTGGGTGGGTTTGTGTGGGAAAGAGTAAGTTAGTTATGGCATTATGTACCTGCAAGTGCATCTTTCCTGGTAAGACAAATATCTCACTATAAGGAATATTTAAGAGATGAGCAAGTGAACTTTGTGTAAGATAAACATTTCATAGGCATCGTCACATACTTCACAAATATGTGCCCATGCTTGCTCCCTTAGTTTGTAGCCTGGCTTGCTGGCTTGTGCTCAATTGTTGCATGAATGAGTGTCTGACCAGCCTGTATTTCTGACACAATCACACCATCAGCACAGTTATTTTGTGAGATTCCTTATTTCTTTTTCTTTCTCAATGCCTGAATATAAATGCCAACTCACACAAAAATACTTTGGTGATTACCTCAGGTGTATTAATTCAGGACAGACTTTTAAAGATTCCTCTCATACAGAAGTTTTCTGGCAGAATGTTTGTTTTGAAGCTAAGGGATGGTGAAGGGTAAAAGCCCCCCTGCCTCAAGGACTCCTGTTTTGACTGCTGCTCTAGTCCACATGTGTTTTATGATGAACTGAGCTTGCTATCATTGATACCAAGCGCCCTACACAGCAGCCTATTTCAGGTGATTAACATGTTTTCCTTTTTCCAGTTATTGAGCTAAATTGGCTGGTTTCTGGTTAGTCACGAATACCAGAATCATCAGTGGTGCTGTTTTTGTTGGGTAAATTACAGAACAATAAATGATGGTTTTTGCTGACTTTCCTCAGAAAGAACTGTGTTTTGTGAGCTGCCATGAGCCATGAGAACAAAGCTGTCCTCTAATGCCTTCCTGTTTCAGAGTTTTATTGACCCTGTTTCAGTTTTAGAATTTCATTGACCACTGCCACCCTGTTCCACCACCTCCTCCTCTCTCTCTCTGCTCCACAGAGACACGTGCACCAGCAAAGAGCCCTCTGACCACCAGCATCCTGAGCATACCCTGTATGGTGAGCTCAGAGCTGGGGAGAAGGCCCTGATGTCCTACTGGGACACTCTGCTGGCTCAGGGTACCATCTCCCCTTCCTCTGGGCTTTTTCATGTCAACATAATGGTATTGAGGCATTTTGGTTAATCCTTTGAATTGCCTGAGACAGCTTTCCAAACACAGCCAGTTCCTTCAAAAGAGAGTCTTGGGTGGTTGTATTATCAACAACAACAAAAAATATTGGCATGAACTTGCATTCTTAACACAGCCAAATAGTTTGTACCCCAAGTATTGTCCTCCTTCAAAACACTTACACAAAGCATAACAAAATTACAGATTCCAAGACCCTTTTCATTTCTGTTTTAATTTAATTTAGAGTTTGCATGCCTAATAGTATTTTTAATACGCATTTCTGGAATTTGTGGTTTGAACTTTAGTCTTCTGAAAAATAGTAAGTTTTATATAGGCACCATGTGTTTGGATCTAGGTTTATTTTGACTGAAGGAAATGATTTGTCAAGACATTTTCTCTTTAGCATTACCCTGAAAGCTCATGTTTTCTGATTCTTGTACTGGGTGTCCTTTCAGCGTGCCTAATGTTCTGCATGCATGTTTATTATGAGTTCGGTTTTGCTAGGAAAGATATTAAGAATCATAGAATCCAGAATCACAGAAAATTCTGAGTTGAAAGGAACCCACAAGGATTATCAAGTCCAGCTCCTGACTCTGCACAACACCATTCCCAAATATCACACCTCGTGCCCTAGGGCACTATCCAGGCAGGTGTGGTGTTGTGACCACTTTCCTGGCAAGCCTGTTCCAGTGCCCTGGAATTGTAGTATATATGCTGTCTGTGCCATCAGCTCAAGGAAGAAGGCCAGCAAAGTCAGAGTGAGTAAGAGAATAAATACCCAGTATGCAAATACTCAGCTTACTAATATATCTGTCTAAGGCTTTTGTACTGGTTTCAAACGCTCGGGAATTCAAGAGCTCCTTCCCTGGGGAGCAGCATTGAACAGGGAGCCCCATGTAATCAAAGCCAGCTAGCCTGGGGAGAAAACATGGCATCTCCCTGTGCTGGCTTCAAAAGGAAGAGTCCTTGCTGAAGGTTACCAGGCAGAAAGCCTGACAGACCTGCAGGATGAAAAAGTGCCAAAAGACTAAATATAGGAAAGCCACAATAAGGGAAAGAAGAGTTGTACCCCCAGGAGCCACAAGGATCAAAGCAGTCTGCTGTGGTGGGGAAAGCAAAAGAACCCTGCTCTGCCCAAACATGGGTTGACACCACTTTCATTCTGTCAAGTGAATGCTGTTAAAAGCCTATGCTCATGCAAGGAAAAGAGGCAGAGAGTCTAAAAAGAAATTAAACTATTTTGTCACTGTTCAGAGCCAAACATTTGGAGTGTTTCATGCTCCAGGGTGATGTGACACGAGCAATTGCATGGGCTCTGTTGACATCCCTCCCAAAGACTGGATCAAGGTAGTGTCAGAGGAGTGTGTTTTCTCAAGAGGGAAACCATTTGCTAGGAAACAGCAAAGTCATCAGACTTCTAGAAGTGGCTAAGAGGAAGCTGATGTAAAGCATCGCCTTCACGTTTAAAATTAAAATGCAGTTTTATAAAGTCTTAACTGAAGTGGGATGTTTGTGCCATTTTAAAAATAATTGAGGAAAAATAAAGCAAGTATTTTCATGGAGCTAAAGGTTCTCTGTATTAGTTACAAGGTAGTCATACAAGCATTGAAAAGTCTGAATTGAAACAAGCTATGAACTGATTTTATACTATAATGGACCTGATTTATTTTTATTGGATGAATTGTTAAAGATTATTCACTGCACCGGTGAAAACACATTGCATAAAATTCTTTTTCGTGTTGACTGACCTCAGGCAAGGATTTTAGCATGTTTAGGCTGGACTCCTTGCTTCTACTGGGTAGTAATTTACCCCTCCTTAAAGTCTCCTGTGTATATGTATCCAAAGTAAACATCCACTCAAGTACTCTCCTCCCACTCTGGGAAGGAGAGGAAAGTATTGAAGAAGGGATGGAGGGAGAAACCCTGAGACTTCGGGAGAAACTCCCATAGGTTTCAGTGGAATCCATGGACACTTTATTTCCCTGGAAACAGTTAATTAGTTCTAGCTGGGCATCATCCTCATTGATTTCCCTCTCAGCTGCTACAGCATTCCATGAATATTTCTTTCTGAGCTTCCTCTTCCGCCTTCCTCTAACCACTTAGGGAGCTTGGATGAAGCAAGTACAAATAATGTTTTTCTTCATTTTACAGGTGAATCGCCCCCACCCTGGCGATCATCCTCTTCTGATCATCTTTATGGTTGGAGGAGTGTCAGTCTCTGAGGTCAAAATGGTGAAAGATTTGGTAGCAACACGCAAACCTGGTACCCAGGTAAAAACAGCTCTAAGCATACTGTTCCTATCCAAACAAAACCTAAGAAAATGCATCAAATAGTGTTCCCTATAGCACTGGTACCAAACCTACAGAAAGCCACAGCCAGATAGGCAGGAACGATGTCAGGATTTTGCTGTGAAACATCTGTAGGCAACAAGTATTCAGGCACCAAGAGTCTGTTTTTTCACGTTATAGTCAGCAACCAAAGTTCAAACTCAGGTTGGAGAGTTCAGAACAGACTAGCATTAATTTGAAGTAGCTTCCATCATGTCTCAAAAGATTAGTTTCTTTGTATTCTTTATAAACAGAAACATTTGCTGTCCAAAAACTGACAGGGTCCCTGGCAGTCCGTTTACAAGACATAGTGCAGGGATACTCAGGAGCGACCTAGTGACTTACCAGTGGTAATCCTGCAGGCACACCAATTAGCAATGGTGAGGAGCAAAATAAATTAACCTGGATACAGCTGTACTGTCCCTGTGTCTGGGCAGGTGTCTCTGATAGCTATCTGACCTTAAGTAGCCTGAAACTGGTTATGTGGAGAAAGCCCCAAGTCTCTGCATCCCTTGAATGTGCTGTTGGACTCCTGGAAGGAGGATGGTTCCCACAGTGAAGCTTCAGTAATGTCATGTGGCTGATCTGTGCCCCATCCACTCTCTGGCAGCAGAACTTGACTACAGTAACTGTCGTCTGAATGGAGGAGGGAGAGGAAGAGGATGGGTGAGCTCCGGTGGCACCTGGGATGGTAAAAATCATCATTAATTGTGAAGGACCAATCAGGTGCCTGTTGAGTACTGCAGATACTCAGAGTAATGCAAAAACTCCAAAGTGCTGTGTAACCAGCTGCATCATAAACATAACTCTGGTTCCCAGGGTGGCTTGTAAATATCTTGTTTTCGATTCCTATGGAAGGTGGTTTTGATTAGTGGGAAATCATTAGCAAAATGGAGCCAACCGAAGGCAGAGCAGTCCCTCAGTTTGACATGTGTTTTCCATGTTTCAGTTGTCTTTGCAAGGTAGTCTCAAGCAGTATTTTGTAAGATGGAGTACCATTTTAGCAGGTTTGGTTTTTTTTTTTATCTGATAACATATTCCTTCCCCATTAGTCTACTGCTAATCTCCTCAAAATAGCAAATTAAAGTTTCCCTCTTGGAGAGGAATTGAGTTGTGACACACTGATGGACAAGTTAATCCACACACAAAATGTATTAAGACACCCTGAAAGATAAACAGAGGGTTAACATCTGAGTTGGTTGAGAACTATGCAGGGAGATTTTCAACTGGCTTTCTAGAGGGTCTTAAGGCTTGACAGTGGTGACATGGGATCTGGTGTTGCTTTGCTTTGGCTTAACCCTGGCAGCAGGTCACCCTCTGAGGCAGATTCCTAAAGCATTTTAAGCTTTTACTGCATCTTGCCCTTTATCCAAATGTGCTGTGTTAGAGGTGAAAGAACTTTGGGGGAGAGATGGGAGGAGGAGGAGAAAGAAGAAATTAAGCAGTTGTGCAATTCTCTCACAAAAAAAAAAAAAAAAAAAAAAAGTTTGTAAGTTTGTTGGCTTTACCTGGATTTCTGCACTAAAGCTGTGAATATGCACCACCTGTTTGGGATTATTCTCTTTTCAAAAAGCCAGGCATTTATCTAACTGAAGCCAGGGTTTAACAGAGCCTTTTTGTGCTCTTCAGGCAGTCAGGTTCAGGCTTCAGGGAAACACTGGCCTTCCAAGTCCATGCCAGTCAAAGGAAGCACTAACATTTATACTAATTACTGGCTCTTGGAAAAATGGAGAAATGTGTAAGTACAAAAATTGAGTAAAGTAATTGAAGAAAAACTGACAGGGTGCACTGATTACTTCACCAACTGTTTGGAGTTGAGGCAAATGACATTTAAATGTGGAATAAGAGACACATGTTTCCATCCACAGAACCGCTCTGCATCTGAATGTGAATGACAATTTTATTTCTCAGGGAGAAGCACAAAGGAATACAGTGTTTCCTATGCACCATTTGGTTTTGGATGGTGGTAAATAGCTCCCCATAACTAGTGAGAAGTATCCTATTTTTGAAGGAAGAAATTACTTCTCTTTTTCTGCTTTTATCAGAGGAGTGATAAAGGGGAAAGAGCAGGAGAGACCTCCCAACATGCACAGCCATCTATGTGGTTGTGGCTGAGGCAGGCAGACAAACTCTTTTAGATGCACCTTTAGCTGTTAGCTGCATCCTTCCCTGCCTTCTGCTGTGCTGAGGGGAAACTTCCCATTGGAGTTCAGTAGGTCAGGATGGGAGCTCCTGCCTCTTCCCCCTTGGCTGCCACTAGGAGCGGATAGCCCCTCGGGTGAAGTGTGAAGGACAGGCCTGGTGCAAGACAGGCATGCAGTATGGAACAAGGAAAAAGTCTGCAAAGGACTGTCCTGAAGAGAGCTGCCTGGAGAAAAGATGGACATTACTTATCTGGGCAATTATCCTCTTCTCTGCAAAAATGAAAGATCAAACATTCACATTTATTCCCCTCAACAAGCCCTTGGAGATACTGGAGGGAAAGAAGTCCTGCTGTATTCAAGCATCTTTTCTGAGACATTAAAGTTGCAGATCTCATTTTTCTCTCTGGGCTTGCTATTTGTTGCACAAATCCCCTGAGGGTTCAGTGGTAGGACTCCAAGAAGAAATTGCTTTTATCTGTCAGTGGCTATTGTTGACGTTTGGCTTGTACACTCAAAATACTTTGGTAACGTGTCCCTTCGTGTTTTTCAGAGTTAAGTTGCATGATAACAAGATGAGCACATACTGTGCTACAGTCTGATTCTCATGTAACATAAGTAAGACAGTGTCAGCCTTTGGCATCTGCAAGTTACAGAGAGTTTTTCAGGCTTATGAAGGAAGAGATAATCAGTGTCAGTTTGCTGCAGATTGTGTGGGAGGACAAGGGAAGAGAAAAAGTGAGGGGGAGGCTATCACCAATACAGAAGGGATCTTTTCAGTATCTGAAGTGAAAAGATGAAAGAAAGAACAACAAAAAAGTTGAAATGCAGCATTACCACATACTTTAGCCACATGATGGACAGCACAAGGCATTTGATAGCTGCTGCAGTAGATGGACACACAGACATACTCTGTTGTTGATGTTTGTGCTTCTTCTCCTTGGTTTTGTGCTAAAGAAGCAAATTCATTTTCAAGTGAGCTGGTATGATTAAATCTGCCCCCAGGTCCCTGCCAGCAATCCTGACCCTATTGACACTGCTGAGCTTGGGGCTCAGTAAGAGCAGTGTCCTATGATTTCAACCCTGGGTTAGCGCCTCACAGCAAGAGTGTACACACTCACTCCTGGATGATAGCTCTGCTCTGCAGAGAAGCCTTCACACCACACAATTATATTCTGCTTTTCAAAAAGGGAAAACAGATACCTGCACCTAGCAGGATTTGTATCATGGTTGTAGTGAGCAATGGTTTCACTCATCAGACCTGTCTGGCAGAAAAAACTGGAAGAAACCAAAGTGATAACATCTGACAGTGCTTAAGGTTTAGCTTGATGTGCAGAACAGCCTGTGCCTGGTCTGAAAAGTTGTTTTGGAACAGGGACTCTGGCTCCCTGCAGCAGGCACTTCTGTGGTGGTCACCTCACCTTCAACTGAGAAGAAACAGGCATCACTCGAATCTGTGCTATAGGAGAGGAAACCACGGCTTCAGCAGCTGGTGCCTTGCAGTAAATGCACTGGCAGTCACAATAAATCAACAGGTAAGATGTGGGTAGAATTGTGTCAAAGCACACATTCATTAAGCATACAATGCTGCCAGTCATTATGTTCCTTAAAGCCATTTAACCACAATTATTAGTGAGCAGACAGTTTCACTGGACAAGTTGTATTGCCCTGCCAGTAAACACCAGAAGCAGACAGCCTGCCTAGAGCTGGGTAAAGCAAACAGTTACTATCTATGGCTCATTAGTACTGTCTCAATCCCTTTCAGTTTGACTTGTTGCTTCTTGTTCCCCTTCTTTCAGGTAATTGTGCTCTCCTCTGTACTCCTGACACCACACAGTGCTGTTGAGTTGTTGTTTGCCCCAGACCGTCTCCAGCTTGACGCCCATATCTGACAGGGGAGGCTGTGGAGAAGATGAGTGAGGTGCCTTGCCTGGAAACATCAAATCCTTGCTCTGTCACTCTTCTCAATAGGCCTCCAAAAACTGATGTGTCAACTGCTGCAATTACAGGTGAAACAGCTGGGTATCTGACTTCAAGGGAACATCTGCAGTTCATGTGCAGCTCTTCAAAATGGTCCAGTTGTCCAACAACAAATCTCCTCCTGTGCAGTGCTGAATCACTCCCAGCCTCACTCAGCATGGTGAGGGTGATTGTAGTAATTCCCTAGACAAGGAGAACCAGGTGATGCACAATTTGCACTCCCCAAGCAGTACCATTTTTCCTGGTGGTTTTGCTGGGCTTGTGGCTGGTGGGAAATGCTGCTGAGAGAGTGAGAGGCTAGCAAAATCCACCCTCTGTCATGCTACCTTGCAAAAAGTGTGCCTTATACAATGTTAACAGCCCCTACTCTTACATTGTCCCTCGCTCCAGAGAAATTATGGAACACAGCCCTGATTTAGCTGGCACAGCAGCTAATGATCACAGCCTGGTGATGCTCTTTTAGCAGGACTGTTAGAGGAAGGGAAGCAGAGAGACAGATTCAAGGGCTGGGTTACATGGCTCTTTCTCTCTCAGCTTTCCATTTCCTGCTCTAGTTTCTACACCCACAGCCCCAGAAGAAAAAAGTTTCTGATAGCACCCTTCTCTGAAGATTTATGCAGGAGGCCATATGGGCTGTGACAATTTGATGATAACCCCAAAAGAATCTTCCCCTCACATGCATTTAAAAAAGAAAAAGAAAGAATGAGAACAACAAAAAAAAGGGCATGATCTCATTTTCAAGAGGCCACAGCACAGATTCTTTCTTGGGCTAGATTTCTGAATAGCATGAGTAGAAAACAGCTTTTATTTTTAATTTATGATCATGAAAGTACTGCAGTCAAATTCAGTTATGCAATTTTTCTTTATAAAACTTTGCTACAATCTGTGATGAAAGAGGAGCAGCCAGTAGAGATTTTAATTGCATATAGCACCGAGATTTCCGAATTGCAACATAAAATGGTGGAGCTCTAAAGCTGCACTCTCTTGCTTCATCCAAGTAATGCTACAACTACAACTTACACTGAGATGAGAATGTCAAATCAAGTGACATTCACTGTCATAGCATTCCTTATTATGCCAAAGGAGTAGATTAAATGGGAGTAGATTAAATTTTTAAATTTTGTTCACTAGCTGGCATTAGTTCTTCTAAATATTTATAATGATCTTCAGAAAAGGGTGCATTTTGGTTTAAGTTCAATTTTGAGTGGCTGGAAGGAAACAATGGACTGATTATAAAGCCTGGACAATGTTGCCTCTATGGAAGAGAAATTTATAAGAATGACTATAGAATGGAACTTTGTGCTATAAAAAATGAGAAATGCTATGAGATTGCAATATTAAAAGCTCAATAAATAGTTTGAATAGAGCAACTGGAAAGCAAGTAGCTGGTCTCTTGGTTTTTCTGTTATTCTGTACTGTTCAATCTTTCTTAGAATATGGTTGTTTCATAAATTCTGTAATCAATAAAGCAATGCTCTCACAATGCCAAACCTGATCTGTCTTCTCTTTTTCTCCTACTATGCAGTGCTATACATGCCAGAACTGCATATTCCTGCAACACCTTTTGCATTATTTGATTGCCCCTAGGAATCTAGACCTTCTGTCTTGGTCCTAGAATGTTTCCTACACTCTGCTGTAGCAGAAAGGGTTCCCTGTGTTCAGTGGCTATTGCTGAACTCAGGCACTCACACCTCTGAGATGCTGCTGCCTTCCTGAACTGATGGAGGCTGCTGGTTGTGGTCTTCACTCCCTCACCTTTCTTTCATCAAATGCCTTCAGGTCTCTGAATAAAGATCTAAAGAGCTGAAGATCTACTGTATTGAGAAGGCTGAGTCTAAGCAGGCATTAGTGATCTTGCACTTCCTCTGGGTCAAGTAGCTCCTTTGACTGAGACAGAGACAAGTTTTCCAGGCCCACACACACTTTGGGGGAATCTTCTCAAGCCCATGGGGCCACAGCTGTGGTAATTGATGCTGGAACTCAGCCACCATCTCATACTTAAGTACTTATAGACCAAAAATACAGTGGGGTCTTTCCAGTGGCCCTAGTGCAACAGTAAGCTTATTTGTAGGAAACAGCTGTAGCAGCTACACAGATCCTATGCTTGGGAAAAGGTCAAAGGATGGGGGATCTCCTGCCAGTTCCATGTGAGTCGAAGCAGCACAGAAGAAAGTTGCATGGGCAGGTGCAAGACCACATCAAAAACTGTCTGAGTCTTCTGCCCGCAACACCAAGCAGTACTCAAAAGGCAGGAAGAGAAAACATAAAGCTACCCTTGAGAAATTGATTTCCCTATTAACTTCTCTATTAATAAGCTAAGCACTATGTGGTATAAGTTCAGAGTGGAAGGGCAAGCTTAGTTTTGTTTACAACTCCAATCCTAAGTCACTTGGCTAGTAACTCATGGTCCAAAAGATTAGCGTCATCAGGACCCTGTTAGAGTTTCCCTGCATCACTTATTGCAGCTGTGTGCTAACAAGGTGAGCCTGTATGGCCATCAGCCTAGTACCAGCACAAACATCCTCCTCAGGAAGGCTTTTAGTAAAGCTACTTTAAACATGAAAAAGGTATTTGAAGACTTACAATTTGATTAAGTTCTTCATGGTGATATAGGTCAAAACAAAAATATCATTTTTTTAAAGAAAGTGCAGTCACTTAGAATTCATGTTCTTCCAGGTTTTGACCTACCTCTTACCATTCTTTTCCCACGAAAGACCAAAGTATTTTTGACAACTGGAAATGAAGAATCCCATTTTAATTTGAAAGGTCTTTGCCTTATTCAGTTCCTCTCCTAAAAGAATTTCTTAAGAGGAAGTTGTAAAGCACTTGTGAGAGCAAAACCCCTGTGGTTTATGCTAATAAAGCAACAGCATAGGCAGGAAAGGACACCTTGCTGTTTCTGCAGTGTATGTTAACTACCTTAAGAAAACTATTACTTTGTCTCAACCTTTCACTGGTTGTTCAAAGAACACACAAGGAAATATGCAATTCAAAAATTTAATGTTCTACCAGGCAGTAAGAATGAAAAGTCCACTCCTTAGGAGGAGTAACTGTACACAAAATAAATAAGTTACATTTTAAACAAAAGCACGACTGGCTTTTTAAAGTGCATGTGTATAAGGCCCTTAGGCTCTGAACTCCATTGGCTCAATATTAAAAAAAAATTAAGTATTTATATAAATCTGCCCTGTGTTTAAGAACGAAGAGGGTCTGGCTCAGCTCAGAACAAGCCATCAGCTTCATTGCCTGGAGCCAGCCATGCTTCACACCTTTTGTTCTTTTTTGTGCCTACTGCACACAGGAGAGAGAGAGAAAAAAAAAAGGATGTCTTAGAATGGCATCTGTAATAGATTATCACTCCACACACATTCCTCAGACGCTCCATGTTGGATCATTTAGTCTGAAAAGTACTTTTTTAAGACAACAAAAGTTGTTTGTAATTAGATATGTTTACACCCTGTGGACAATAGCTTCACATACAAAGAGTATGGTCAAGTTGTCAGCAATAACATGGCTAGTAAAAAATAAAGGACCATTGTTTACAGTCTTGATTCTTAGTCCTGTCCACTTATTTTACACTTATTTTTACAGAACCATTTGATGTTTGCTTATTTGTTTTGAAATACACAGAAAAAAAAACCAGTTCTACTGTGCAATAAAATTAAACAGTTGCATCATGCTGTCCTTCATCCATGTGAGAACAAAACTCAAGTGGTTACTTCTGAACAGGGACCTGCAGTTCAGGGCATTTCCCTGCTCAAGCTGAGATACAGCAAAAAGGTTGTCTCTGCACAAATAAAAGCCAAGTCTGTCCAGCTAGGGAAAAGGCAAATTGTTTCATTTACTGAATGTTCCCTTTCCAAATAAAAATACCTGTTCAGCAAGTCACATCCTAGAACTATTTCAGGACGTTTTAGGTGTTTTTTCCCATTTCTAATATGATACTGTTCCTTTTTTAAGCAACTGCTTAAAGACTTGTACCATGCAAAGGGCTAGTCAACCCATCCTCCTTTCACAATGCCTTGGATTCTACACATGCCAGTGTTAAACACCCCAGGTTTCAATCTCAAGCTAAATGTTGGGTCAACCAAGGCCTGTGCTGTCAAACAGAAGTGACAGTTCTCACTTTGGCAGACAATGCTTGCTTAAACCTTCTCTTTAGATCCTGCATGTTGGGTGATTTTGGCCGTGGAATAAGAGAGGTTCTCCTCCTCTCAGGGGTGCTGGTTATTTGCTGTTTATTGACTTCTTTACAGAGGAGATGGAAGGCATTGAAGACGTTGTTATAGTTTTCACTGACAGATACCTCATAGAAAGTACAGCCCAGCATATTGGCCAGCTGAAGTCCCTGCTGAGGCTCCACCTCTTTAATATGCAAGAGATCAGCTTTGTTTGCCACAATGACAACAGGGACCATGTTTCCTGGATGCAGCTGTCGAACATGATGGTAAAGGTGGCTGAGCAGTTCAAAGCTCTTGTAGTCTGTGATGGAGAAGACAATCACCAGGGCATCTGCCCAGCGAATGCATCTGTTCAGCTGCTCATTACAATCCAGACTGTGTTCATGGATCTGAAAAATGAATGGTCTCAAATTAGATAGCTGAAGTCATAAAAGATTAAAGGAACCTGTCTTCAAGAGTCTGTAAAGCCAAATAGCATTTTACAGCTTCAGACATATATTTGGATTTCGCATAGTGAGTATGAACCTAATCTGAGCATAGCAAATAAATGCAGATGTTGATTCAGCTGCAAAAAGTTGGAATTTAACACTGGAGTTTGCTATACTCAAATGGAAAATTGACCTGAGTAGTTCTGCATGCAGAGAAAGACTTTGTAGTTCCACAGAATGGGAAATTAACTGGCTAGACAGTAAGTCTGGGGAAGCAAAGATATGAGCTGGAAGCATTTAGACCTGGAGCATTGCCCAGTTCAAAAAGGCAACAATCCAGCATTACTCAGGTCTATACATTCGAAACTTTAACTTGCGACACACTAATGAGCACAGCCACAATGTAGCAGACTTCACTTTGTCATACACATTTATGAAGCTTGTTGGGCAGTGGTCATGACATTTATTTTCTCATATACCATATATCACATATGCCAGTTTGAATTGTTTCTGGGTCTGTGCCTAATGTTCCAAACATACAGGAACAAGGCACTTCAGTAATTCAGCCACTCAAAAGTAACGGGCCTCCAATGAACAAATGATTCATTGAAACAGCCTCTCAACACAGCTGGCCTGACTGGTTAAAACACAAGTTGCCACCTCTCCCACACAGAACACCAAACTCTGAAATGGACAGCAAAATATTTTACAGAAAGCCCATCTTACAACAAGATGCTGCACAGAGGGATGCAAGCACACGAACATTTAGAGTGACTCTGGTAGCACGGTTGCATCTAGCTCACCTGAACTCCTGGAGTATCTTGCACTTGGATGGCCAACATCTCTCCATCTACCTGGATGTGCCTGCTGTAGAGATTACCTGACAAGAACACCAAGAGGTTCACAAGTACTCTACACCACTCTACAGACAGATGTTGCTTCTGCTGCCCATTAGTTGTGTAGGGAAGGTCATACTGCCACTCACCAAGCAAGAAACCAGTGTTAACTGGTTTTGGGTGTTAACAATATTTATGATATTTCTAGAAACCTGGGATTAAATAATGAATTGAAGCTGGGGATTAAATGGTAGGCAACTTGGAACCTAATCACTCTTAAAGACTGTCATATCTTGAATGATAAAAGGTAAGAGTGCAAAATAACCAGCTTTCGTTATACAGAAAAGCAGTTTTCTTATCATTTAGTATTTCCACAATTTAATGAAGCACCCTGTTGACTGGCCTGTAAGATTTTCTGGGTTGGTGTTTGGTTTCTCATTTGTTTAGCTTTTTCAAGTAATTTCCTCAGCAGAAGGCTGCATATTTGACACCAGCATTAGTTTAGACTCCGCACTGTACTCACTGAATGAGGCACGTAACACCACCTCTGCATTTCCCCTGTAACTGGCCCTGCCTAGCCCACGGAGCTGCTTGGCACTCAGTTTGCAAAGAACAATACAACAGTAGGTTTACAGAATGTTTTCTTGTTTTAGCTAAAAGGCTCCTCCAAGAAAGGCGTACTCTCACTACATAAAGCAAATTCTGTCAGGGACCTGCAGTACAACCCATCTCTAGAGCTGCTGCGACTACAAACCGCATGTGGCCGTGTCTGGCGCGCCCCTTTCCGAGGGCTGCGAGCAGACCGGGGAGGGAAGCGGCTCTTAGGGAGCCAGCAGCCGCGGAACCCTGGGGATCGGGGCCGCTGGCAGCACCTGCCGAGCGCCCCGCAGTCCCGGGGGAGCGAGTTCTTCCCTTCCCACCCGTGCTCGGCTCAGCGCTGGGCTTTGCACGCTCTCTCTCCGGGCTCGCACCCCGCGCCCCCCAGCCCAGGCACCCTCAGGGGAAGCACCCGCGGGCGGCGAAGCGGCCGGGGCCGCGCTTCCCCGCCCCGCGGTGCCCCCCGCCCGACCCCCATCCCGGCGGGAGCCGAGCCGCGCCGCCGCCCGCCTACCTGCGTTCCGCTCATAGTCGCCGATGAACCGCCGGGTGAGGAACCGCACCACGAGCGCTGCGGGCAGGCACAGACAGGCACCATTAGCCGCGCTCCGCCGCTGCCAGCCCCCAACCCGCCTCGCCCCGGCCGCTGCCCCCCTCACCTGTCTTGCCCACGCCGCTGCCCCCCACCACCGCGATCTTGACGAGGCGGGGCCGGGCGGTGGCGGGGCCGTCGCCGCCGGGCGCGCACTCGGCGATGGTGCACATACTCTGCGTCAGGCGCATCCCGTCCGCGACCCGCGCCCGCCGCTGCCGCCGCCGCGCCCCCGGCCCTTTTCTCGCCCCCGCGTCCCGCCCCGGCCCCTGGCGGCCACTCAGAGCTCCCGAACACCGCCCCGCCACGCCCCGAAACACGCCCCGAATGCCCGCCCCGAGCCGCGCTCCGCCCATGCCGGGCGGCGTGAGCGGCGGCGGGCACCGCGCCTCGGGTGGGGAAGGGTGTCAGAAATGAGGAGCCTGTGTCTGTGTGTGACCGCCCCGCTCTTCGGGGGTCAAACACCCGCAGCACCCTAACGGCGGCGGATCGAGCGTTTCCAAAGATCTCAGCGCCGCCGTCTTCTCCCAAAATCCCGCCGGGCTGACTGAAACGCGCGCGGCGCCCGCAAAGGCTCAGGCACCCGCCCGGCTCCCAGGCTGGCGGGCACATCGGTCCTGGGGGGGTCCGCCGGGCTCGCACCTGCCGCCCCACACCTCCCGACACCCACCTCTGGATGCCTTGCCTTGCCTTGCCTTGCCTTGCCTTGCCTTGCCTTGCCTTGCCTTGCCTTGCCTTGCCTTGCCTTGAGAGGCGAGAGCAGACTGAGCCACGGCTGGGGCTGATCAGTGCTGGGTACAATAAGAGGAGCTGCTGTCCTTGCCAGCCACCAGGCCAGCATCAGAGGTGATGGTGGATTAGCTTTGTGAGTAGTGGCTATATTGTAAGGCTACTAAGGTCATAGGGGGAGAAAAATTGTTTCATAGGTGCAGTTTAACATAAATAGATGGATAAAACAGATTTATAGAAAGGTATTCTAAGTCCAGAGGGGAAAGGGTAAGAGACACAATTAGAAATAAATCAACAAGGCTGAAGGACTCAAGGACTTGAATATGAAGAAAAGACTGGATTTCTTTATGCCAGTGCAGCAGAAATTAACGGGATGTTGTATCTTGGGCAAAGGGAAAGAGCTTCATAGAAAATTATCTGCTATCTTGGTAACTAAGGTCATTGGAAACAGAAAACGTAAAGGTGAAAATGAAGAGGATCACTCTCCTACGAAAGTTTTGCCTTCAAGATGAGGAAATGCAGAAGATAAATAATGTCAGCTAGAAGTAATTACCTCAGCCAGGGAAAAAGAAACAGGGTGGTGCAGTCATGTGGTGAGAAGGGCATACAGATTGAAGGAAGTCTGGCAACATTTAGAAAGCCAAGAAGCATTTTGCTTCTAGTTTTAAGAAAGATGATTGCATGAAAGATGGATGCAGAAGGAAGATGAGTAACGGGAAGAAAGTCATGGGTAATTACTACAGTGAGGGGAAACAAACGATCTCATCCAGTGTGCAAACAGGCTAAGTGTGTGGAGATGAGGGTGAAAGGAGCACAAACTTTAACTCTAGCACTCAAGTCATTCTGGAATACTTGCATTGAAGTAAGGGAGGGAAGTAATTTACAATAATCTAGACAAATGTGAAGGAAAGAATAATTAAAGATATGAGAATAAATGGAATAAAAATTAAGTATGCAATTACATGAGATGTTGCTTCAGCAGGATACCTTTCTCTGTTTCCCTTCTTCTTCAAGAAATGAAATGAGGTAGATGTAGTCTATTTGGGATCAAAAATACCTGATGCTGTCCAGACAGGAAACAGCTGTTGAAGCAGAGGAGCATGTGGATCAGTAGACAATGACAGAGGGCTGTTCTATATGGAAAGTGTCAGACTGAAGGAAAGTGCTCTGTGTGATTCATCAATGCTCCTGTCATCCTTCATGTTTTCATTACAATGGTGTCATCAAGAACACAAGCAAGCTAATGAAATCTGCTGTTGGCAGAGCTGGGAGTAGTTAGTATATTGGACAAACTGTGTGTCTCTTAGAACAGGTTTAATGAAAACACAGTTAAATTCAATGACATTACTGACATGCAGAGATTAATAATAATAAAAAAAAATCTTCCATTGGCTATAAGATCAGCGTTTGGTTAAGAAAGACTAGTTGATCTTGAGATGAGTAGGAGCTGTTTAAAAAGGAAAGCAATGTCAGATAAGTAATTTCAGAAAAGATCTGCAGTACAGTGTGTGATTCTGTCAGCCAGTCAAGAGTAAATCGGTGTTTGTCGTGGTTTAACCCCAGTCAGCAACTAAGTATCACACAGCTGCTTGCTTACTCCCTTCTGCTTGCCTCTCTTGGAAGGAGAATCAGAGAGAAAGTAAAGCTCATGGCTCAGGTAAGAACAGTTCAATAGCTGAGACAAAATAAAATATACAAAAGTGGGGCTTAGAAAATGGAGGAGCCAGGGAAGTTAAAACTGAGGGCCAATGCCAGCCTAAGAATAAGTGAGTATAAACTGAGTCAGAGTAGCAAAACAACAGAACAGATCTCTAACAAGAGTGGAAGGAGCAAAGTCAAGCCTAATTCCTGTAAAATGGAGCTGGAGAATTTTATAGAAGGAAATACGTGGTGTGATTGACTTCAGTGGCAATGAGATTCAATGATCCCCTCTAGAAGCCTACAGAGAGTATTCTAACATCATTCCATAAATAAATATGCTAGCATATAGCCATGCACACAGCCATGGTGTCTCCAGCACATGAAGGGGTGTGGTAGAAACCACAAAAAGGGGAAACAGGAAAAGATGATGAAAATGAGACAACGCCTGAGTAAACCGGTTTTATAAAGGGGATGATTAATTAGGGACTGGATGAAAGTGCTAAAATAACTGGAGAATGGAATCTTCTTCCTCTGTCTTAAAATACCAAAAGCAAAACAATCTAGATTAGATTGAAAGGTGGAACTTCTGGAAAAACTGAGATACAAAATATGTTCTTGTAAAATGCATATTTGAGTCACTGAGTCAATTTCTGTAGGAAGGCACTGGAACAAAAGCTAAAATTGCATCTGTAATAAAAAGGAGGAGACATTTATAAATAAGGAGGAGATGTATTTTTCAGTACTTTATCCTACCTTATAATTCATTAGCAGCAATAAATAATCTTCTCAAATTTTGCACAGATTTCTTAAGTATTATAGACTAGAAAGAGTTCTAATGTGGTGTGGACAGGCTTTCTCATCCATCAGTCTTTTTAATAAAAAAATTCTTATATTGTCCTTTCAGGCAGAAATTACTGCTGTCAGAGATGAGGCCTTAGCCCAGATGGTCATGGGGCAGAGCTGATGGGAATACAATTTCACAGTTCAGGGACACATTCCTATGGCTTATTTTATTCTACTGGACAGAGGATATGTTTCTATGTGATTTTACACTTTCTATAAAGACACTTCCATTGACAGCCAGGGAATAAACCTTACTTGGTTACCTAGTGCTTTGGTAATTCTAACTCAGCTCCTCAGATAAACAAGTGCTATGGCCACAGTGTGCAGAAACATGGTCAAAGGCTGCTCATTCCAGATGAGCATTTACTTTCCAAAGCACTGTAAGATCTTTCTGTGGCTTTATAAGAGTAAATACAAGAAAGCTCCCATTCCATGGCACAACACTTGTTCCATGCTCCCAGCTTTTAAAGCTGAGTGAACCAGCCCCTATGAAAAGCCCGAGAAGACCGGAGCTTATCCCTCCTCCGACACAGCCCTGCACCACCTTCCAAGAGAACAACAAAAGAGGGAGGGGGCAGAGATATTAAAAGGAACTACATAAGCAGGAAAACAACTTGTCTCTGTACTGGGAGAGAACTCCTGGCCAGCAAAAGCCAAGCTTACAGAGCAAGATATGATCTTCATTCCAGGGGAGAGAAAGGCGGGAGAGAGGGAACGGCATGCTCCATGCACTCTCACCTACTCACAGGCCCTATGTGGTTTCTATAGCAGCACAATAGCAGACATTTTTCTCTCTCCACAAGAAAGCCTGAGTAATGTTCTGCAATTATATTAGTCTGCATTTTAATCAGATTTTATCTTCTTTTAAGCTTGCATTTTTTTCCCATTTCCTCTTTATGTAATGGTACCAAACTCTAATCCAAGAAGTGAAAAGCTCAAAGGTTTTGTTTTTCATTCAGGGCTGCCCATCTGCTGTCAGTATTTTTTTGTGCTGGTTTGTGCCCCCACAGTACAAGCAGTTGTTCTGCACACAGAGTGCTGGTTTGATCTGAAAAGTGGCTGGGAAAGCCTCAGTGGCAAAATGTCTTGAATTAATACAATCTCTAATACTTCGTTCAAAAATGTGTATGAGAGAACATAGCAATTTTTTTTGTTTGCTGTTTTATGAATGCCTCAGGGTCTATATTAAGCATTCTAAAAACTATGGGATTAAAGTCACATTAGCAACCTCTCTCAGTCTCACCTGGTTCATCAAGGGGCTAATGCCTGGGTTGCATTAGGGAAGGTCAGTGACAAGTCCTGCTGTGCCAGGCCAACTGTAGGATGATGTTGACACTGGCAAAGGAGTTCTAGGGTTTGGTACAGTTTCTCTCACTTGCTAAGTAAAGGAAGAACTTGTTTCATATTCACCCTGCAAGTCTAACCTTTGCAGATCCTTTAAGTTTGTGGAGTCATCACCCAGAAGTTGCATCCCTGAAACTGTGGAGAGGGGAGGCAGCGTTTTGATCACCGCCTGCCCAGATTTCAGCTGCACCTCTGCAGCAACTGGCCAGCGGGTGAGTGGCCCTGGGTGCTCATGTCCTGCCCTGCTCAGGGTTTCAGCTGGGATGGCACACACCCTCACTGAACATGGCTTCAGCTGGTCTTGTGCTGAAGTCATAGGATACTGAAAACTTGGGTTTTTTCTACATTTCTAATACAACTTCTTTAGCAAGAAGGATGTAAATTCAAGTCACAGCTACATACCACAACAGACAGTTATGATGCGTGAATGTGTAGGTTGCAAAGTCAATTGCAGAAAATATAGATAATGCCAGAAATAAGATTGCCTGGGCAACCTTAACTCATCCTCCCACAGGCATATGCATTTTATTAGAGCCTTAATTGCATAATGTCCTACCATTCCACTGTCTCCTGTCATGCTGGCAGTCTGTCTTCTATTTTCCCATAGGAACAGAGAATCTAAATACACATGAAGATCTGGATGTTATTCTGCATTTCTTTTAAATCCTCAATTAATCAGCCCATGCTACAACACAGGAAGAATTGCCTTTGTACAGGAATTACAAACTCTTTCATAAGCCTATCATGGTGTATAGCAAAGATACATGAGAAAAATTCAAACTCCAGGTGAATTAGGCTGCCTAAGCCAGCAAGTATCTGCCACTCCAACTCCTTCCAGTTGCTACCTCATATTGAAACACCTCAATACTTTATACACCCAATACTTTATTGGGTGTATAAAGTAAAAACACTCCGTGGCAAAGTCCCATAAACACACTGCGCTGAAGCAGAATAGCAGCCCTGAAGTTTCTGAGTTGAGCAGTTGAAACACAGAAGGGGTCCTTCTCTGCCTGAATGAACATCCCTCAGGACATTGGAACAATTTGGGCAGGAAGACTGAGAGAACCACATCTCAGCCTACATGCCAGACCATGTCTCTGAGCCTTCTTCTGTAAATGTCACAGCCTTAGGGGAGTACCAAGGGGTTCCCTAAATCCAGGGAGAAAAGAGACAACCTGTATATGCAGCAAGCATGGCAGTAGATCATGTTAGGCCAAGTACCTGGCAGGAAAGGGTGATAGGATGGGTGGGAGCTCCCAGCCTCAGGTCTTCCAGGTGTAAGTGGTGCAGCAAGGGGCTGGGAGGGCAATTGGGGGCAGGAAATTATAGTTTTACAAGAAGAGGGAAAGAAGGAAGGAGAGACTTCCTTGGCCTAGCAAATTGTGCCTGTGATAGGAGATGATAACCTGCTGCCACCTCACATGAGAGGGATCATGGAGGAGAGCAGAGCTCCTTAGAGCAAGGAACAGCTCATCAGAGGGTTTTTCTTATGGGTGGGTTTTGCAGACAGTAAATGCCTAAAAGAACTAGGTACTCTGTTCATCTTGCCTTTCAGTAGGAAATGGATCAGCATACAATTTTACAAATGCAATTGCTGTTAAGAATTTGTAGTGGTTTTCAAAAAAGCCTGAAACTATTGAGATTTCCGTAAGGAAGCAGGTGATTCAAAACATTTTGTCAGTATCCAAACCAGATATAGAGTAAAAACAGAGAAAACTGCAAGGTAAATGATTCCCACTTTGGAAACAATACTAACAAGCTATATAGGCATGCAGACAACAGAAAATAGGTTATATTCTGCTTCATCGTGTTTCTGTATCATAAATTTCTATATTCTGTTATGCTCGAGGCTCAAAACTGCTGGTGATACTTAGTGAAGGATGTGTTTTAAAGCAGTTAAATGAGCAGGCTTTGCTGTCTATACAGCAGTCTTAACAGTCTTAAAAACATTTTATTCATCAAAGTTTCAGGTTCATCATTAACATTCCCACAATTACTATGCAGGCAGATGACTGCAGATAAGCAGCCAAAAATTGTCACAGGAATGGCATTCATTTTTATTAGCAAAAAAAGGAGACTTTGCAGCTACTGCAACATCCAACATTTTAATAACAATCCATTTTTCCACAGTACACTGTTCAGCTGGCTAAATATGCACAAGGATTAAACACAGGAAGCTTAGGAGCAGACTTGTCATCTATGTTTGTTTTCTATAAGCCCCTTTGTGATGATGATGAACTGCACCACAACAGAGAAGTATGATTTAGTGTTATTATATAGATGACTCATGTAGCATCTACAGTTTGACAAGAGCACAGGTTTTTGGTTTCTTTTTTCTTTTTTTTTCTTTTTTTTTTTTTTTCCTAAATAAAGCAAGCAGTCAGTCCAAAAATAGAAGTAACACTTGGAAGAATGCAGCTGCTGGAGGAATTACAAATTCCATCCTACTGAAAACACAGAGGTTGGTATGCTGGGGCATCTCTGCTGAGGATATTGTGCGAAAGCCATTAATTCCTCATCTGGAATGTAAATCTATGCCATCCAAATGGGATTTAAGTGTTTCAAGGTAGAACTTCTGTTCCCGGCTGGAACCAGATTTAACTGGTTGGGCAATTTTCATGGTCATTTTTGTATTTGCTTTCTTGCTCAGAGCCCAGAGTTATTTGCCCCCTGCTACCTGCAGCGCTGTGGCGTGGAATGGCTGGAATGGGTCCCCAGGCGAGGAAGGAAATGGGGCCCTGGTCCCGGCAGCTTCCCTCCTCCTTTCAGCCTGGCAGCCGGCAGGGCCCTTGCACGGCTGGCCAGGCCGAAGGGCACACCCCTGCTGCAGCACATTCAATTGCACATTTTAAGGTATAATGCCATATTAATAATAGGAAGGCAGAAAAGCATCAGTTACAGATAGAAGGAAAATATTTCCATGTGTTTCTTAAGCTACAGCAGTGCGCTTTTGCCTTCTGCCCAAAATACCCAGGAACTCTGAGAAGAAATAATCTTGTTTGCCCAGAATAGCCTGGAGATGTATTTCCATGGCTGAACTACAACTTACTTTAATTCAGTCTCACTGATTTCTCAGAAGCAAACAAGCAGATGTAAAAAGTCTCAATGTATGAATACATTGGTCATGTTTTCTTCTGAATAAATCACAAAAATCTCCACCAAATGAGAAAGAAAAATGCTAACAGAGAGCAGCTTATTGTCTACCTTCTAGCTAGAATCTGGAGAGGCTGTGCCTGGGTACCCCATGCCCTGACACACCATAGTCTGGGGGGAGTTTTATCCAGCTGCCAAGGAAGTATTTTCATTCAAACCAGATTGAACTACAACCTCAGGAGGAAGTTTCTTGTTGACACAGTCCAAAATAAAGCTCATCACTACTAGTTCTTGTTGGACACAGCTGAAGATGTGAAAGAAAACCTGGGGTTAAACTAGCTCCTCTGAGAAAGGTCTCTCTCACATGCTGGGGCAGTGGATTTTGTTGAGAGTATGAGGCCCAGAGAACAAACCAACTGGCTAAAGGCAGAGGGATTTCCATCTGTATCTGTTGATTTAATGTGGGTTTTCCTAATTTCTAGTTTCCATGGAGTCACTATTATGGGATGGCCACAGAAAGGATGCAAATACACCACAGCAATTGCCCCCTATCCAGATAGGACAGGTGGCTTGGACTGGTGGCAGCCTTACACGTGCCAGCAAGTGACTGGGCTCCTCCAAGGCTCTCAGCAGCAGGCAAGCCACAATTTAGGAAGTAGAACTGGGCTTGGTTTTGTTGTTACAAAACATAAAATCTCTACAATATAACCTAAACAATCAAGACAGCCAGTGGATTATCCTCATTTCAGTATTGCTCCTGATGAGACCTCACAACAACTCTGTGCTCTTTGCATAAGGGACATTTTCCTGTGCTTGGAACAGGTTGCAGAGCAGTGACTTCAGGACAGCTTAGCTACCAGTGGGCTTAGTCTGACCTCAGGATTCCTCTGCCTTCACATACTAACTGGCAAAGGGAGGATTGGAGCTAAAGCCTCCCATAAGTGTCAACCTGAAACACTGCTCTTTAAATTTAAGATGAAAGGGCATTTAAATGCAAAGTACTATCCTGTATCCCTTTATTTGAGTACGTAAGAAAATTCCTCGTTATATTCCTGTACTGTACAGTATATACAATACTGCTAATGCAGTATGTGTTTTCCTGGAAGTTTAATTCCACAGCTGGTATTAATAAAAATTTGCATTAATTTTCATTGTATGAGAATAGACTATAGAATGCATTCCCATAGTCTGAAGTTGGGAAAAAAAAGGTATCTAGACAGTCTTTTTCACTGCTCTTCATTTCATCTCTGACCATTTGGTTTCAATCGCTTCATTTCCAAATTTTCTCGTTGTTTTAATGTAGCTTTTTTTTACCATATCTCCTTTCCAGAGCATTTGTTTGGCTTTGTTCTCTGATTCCAAGATTTCATTCCCTTTCCTGAAAGGAAGACTTGCAATTTCAATGAAGACTAAGTGGGCAAGCTCCGGTGCCTTTCCCTGCACTTCTTGTCATCCCATTCACTTTTAATGTTTTCACTTGCTTTCAAATTTTTTTCATTTTTCTATTTTAAGATTTCATTTCAGTAGTTTCTTCTTCCTGTCTCTTTATTTACATTTCTTCCCTGATTTCAGGATTTGTATCGGAGTCATTTTGGCAAGATTTGGTCCTTTTCACTGCTCCTTGTTTCATCTCTGACCATTTAGTTTTAATTGCTTCATTTCAATACTTTCTTGTTTTTTGCAATTTCACGCAAATATGATGATATGTTTATCATCACATCTCCTTTCCAGAGCATTTGTTCAGCTTTGTTCTCTGATTTCAAGATTTCACTCCTTTTCCTGAAAGGAAGACTTTCCTGATGAAGGGGCATTTAAATGCAAAGTACTACCCTGTATCCCTTTATTTTAGTATATAAGAAAATTCCTCATTATATTCCTCTACTGTATAGTATATACCGTACTACTAATGCAGTATGTGTTTTCCTAGAAGTTTAATTCCACTATTGGTATAAATAAAATTTACATTATTTTTTACTGTATGAGAATAGAGTTATAGACTATAATGTGCATTCCCATGGTCTGAAGTTGGGAAAAAAAAATGGCATCTAGAAAGTCTGGGAAAATTTATGCTTTCTCAGAGTTGTGTTTGTAAAATGCATTTTTTCTTTTATATTGAAGGGAATTCTGGCCACAACTGACTTGTGACTCAAGACATTATTTCAAATTGCTGAAAAGAATACCAAGAACCAGCATCAAGCTAGCTGTAAAGCAAGCTATTTGCTTGCTAAGAGCAATAGAAAAAAATGGTGCAATAAGTCAGGCTTAAGAGCAGTTCCAATTAGAATCAACTACTGGAAAATTAGGCGATGTTGAAATTTGATACATATTGGTTTTTACTGCCTTCTAGACAAAGGATCACTGTATCTGCAGGTCTAACTACAGATGGTAATTTTCTCCAGTAGTTATTGTCAGCATCTTTCCTTAATTCCCATGGGTGTGAAAGGGAATAGGTTTTACACACAAATTATTAGGAAAGCCAATCAAATAAGTTTTACTCCAGCCATCTACTTAGCTGTAGATGTAGATAACAGCTGTCTCACTGCTTAAAATCCCACATTCTCCAACATCTTGACATCTGAAATAGCTGAAACCTCACAAATTGATAATAGGATTTCTAACTGAGAAGTGGAAGTATTTTGCATTAATATTACATATAGCAATGAATAAAACATTAACACGTAACTAGAATGTTTTTCACTTGTATTTGAACAGTAACTGCAATCTCAGCTGTTTAAAAATATGTATTCTTTCAAAATGAGGAGGCAGTGGTACATAAAAGATTCATTCTCTTTTGGTCTATGAATCAGCTATGAAAAAAATGAAGTTGCAGTTTATTCTTCTGTCCTCTCAGCATGCAGTACAACTACATTATTACTGATCTGGGAGAGACTGTAATGTTAACTCTGAAACAAAAACTCCTGAATAAAAGGTCAATGCTCAGTAAAAATGCTCAAGGAAAAAAAAACAAACCACCAAACAACTGTTACAATAAAGCATAATTTTCTCAAACTCTGCTCATGCAGTATTTTCTAAACAAACAACTGTATTTATTAATGGATGTCCCATTTTCTTTGACTACTTAACCTTTTGTAGAAGTAGAAAACTTTGCTCAAAGTTATAATAAAAGCCTGCATTTACAGAAAGAAACCCTTTTTTCAAGACTCTCTGCAAGCTGTATAGCATCTTATCTACACCAATTTAGCTTACAATTTTTCTTCACATTAGGACAGGCTGTCTTTTAGTTAGCAAAGAAGTACTAAGTGAAGATATTTTGTCATCTCTTGTAATTTTAAATAAAATGCAGAGGTAAATGTGAGTTTTGGTTTGTCTTTCAGGCCTGTATCTCTGCTAGCACTGCCAACATATTCTCAGGGAAAAATCCTATGAATATGATAAAAGAAGCATCCAACAAATGGGGAATGGGAAACAAATTCTGCAAAGGAAGTGAATTGCAGCCAGCACTGGTGATGGGGAAAGACATTGCAGGCAGGCTGGATATGGAAAGTGGGGCTGTGGGAAGAATGCATTCACACTGTAATATTTTGTAGTCCATAAAGCATAGGTTTCTTAAACAGAGCCATGCAGACATACTTTTTGCAGGTAGTTGTTTCAGTTGTTACATCCTTGGCATTCTGTCAGTCACCAAAAGTGGCAGCAACAATGAGCAACAGTGTCTATGGACTGAGAGATGAACCTTCTGCCAGCCTCACCTGCAGACTCTGCCAGCAGCTATGGACTCCTGCCATGCAAGCAACAGAGGGAAGCACAAACAGGATTGATTTACTTCAGAAAACAGAGTAGCTGTTGTCATGAGCAGAGGAAGTAAGAAACCTGTCTCTTTTTCTTAGTTCAGCCCAGTCTCTGTCCACAGCCAGATCAGAAGCTTACTGACATCACAAGGGATTCTGGAGCTCAGTGGCCTTGCCTCAGGCTCTCCAGGATGTGAGTGCCCTCCTAGACCTGAGGTTAGTTAGTAGACCAAAGTGTGCTGGTTTGAAAGCAAAACCAGTGAAATTCCCAGTCAGAGATACAATTTAATAGGAGAAGAGAGGAAAAGAAGGTAAAATAAAATAAATGGAACAACACAACCTAACACCCTGTTGGTCAGGGTGTTGGAAGCAGTCCAAAAGTAAGTCCTCCTGGAGTGGCAGATATGGTTCTGTCGGAGCAGAGATGATCCTGAGAGAGAAGGGTCCAGTGATGGTAAGAAGGGTCCAGTCTTCCTCCAGGAATCCAGTGGAACCAGATATCTTGTGCCCCTGCATCTCAGTTTTTATCTAGGCAGGAATGGTTGGCTCCTCCCACTGGGTGGAGCATCTCACAATGGAATATGTCATGCCCTTAGTGAGCCTTAATGGCCCATCAGCAGAAAATATCCCCCTGGAGGGAGGACAGGTGGTGAAAGAGATAAGAAACACTGCCCCACCTGGCTTTAACAGTTGGCTCATTATCAGAAGGCACCCGCCCCCTCCCCCCAGAGTTACAAGAGATAAAGAAAAACATCTCCCCAACTGCTTTTAACAAATGAAATAGAATACACATTTTTGGTTCTATAACCCAAGACACCAAAGTTAACTTGAATGCCACCACTGACAGCAGTAGGGATCAAAATGTAAAGAGGTAGCCAACACCTTGAACAGCAGTGATCATGGGTCTGTCTCTGGTCACACCTCAGGATGAAGCATGTCCCAATCTGCTTACTCCGTCTTCCTGTCACCCAACCTAACACCAGGCCAAACCCAACCAGACTCCCCTGCCTTTCTTCACCACCACCTTTGTCCCATACAAAGTCCCATACACGTTGAGCCCAGCCCCCACATTCGTCTGCCAGCTCCTACTCTATGCCTTGAGCAGTCTTTTGGTGTTCTGAGCCAAAAGCACGGCCCCTGTACTGATGGCATTCCCACAGGCCTCGGTGCCAAGCCACCCTCACACCTGAGGGCTTGCTGGACAAGAAGCCAGAGCTTTCCCCACCCTCCACCAGTGCTGATAGGATGCCCCAGACAGCAGATGGCTGCCATCCCAGTGGTGTCAAGAGGAAGGCAGAGGCAGCTTCAGTTTGGGGTTCGCATCTGCTGATGGTCTTCTTACCAGTGGCATGGGCACTAGCACACCACAGTGGTGCTGTAAATGAGATGAATGGCCTGGGTCTGAGGTCAGGAAGCCCTCTCTCTCATGGCAAGTTAGTCTGTTCATTCTCACAAGGGATTTTTCTCTGACTTTTTTGGTCCCCTCAACATCTGCCCACGTATTTTGCCCTGGCTAATTGCCATAAAGATCACGTAAGTTACTGCTGGTGGATTGTAGGTGAAACTTGCGGCTTCAAGAATGGCTTTGTCAGGGGATGTATGAGGAACTTAAGCATGACAGCGTGCAGGGCTGTTTAGGCTCCCAAAGAGAGGCTGCCAGCACAGGCAATGAGGCTGGATACAGAATATGTACAATTTACATTTCATCACATATTACTGGAGGACTTGTATTTCATGTCTAGAAAATAAAGGTGTTATTACAAGATGAAAATCCATACACCATAAGGCTTGTTTTTGGCCTTGCTGGAAGTCTGTGCTCTGAGGAGCAGAGTTGTTGTGAAACAGTAAGGGACACGCTCTGATTCACCGTGCGATCCAGCAAGCAAGAGCTTCCAAACCATGGAGCAGTTGTTTTTCTTATAGTATCCAAATGGCTTTTGTTCGCCTGCCAAATTCAGCTGACATGTCCTGCCTTGCAGCCCTTTGTGAGGAAAGAGCAGGCCCAGATGGCACATGGCATAGTCACAGCTGAGGCAAGCTCCTCCGAGCTCAGACATACCTCAGCCCACAGAGAAGAAAAACTGCGAGTAAAGAAGTACACCATCTTTCAAGGAGACAAATGGAAGCAATATGCACTGTAACAAGTACTAGCAGGCTGTGATTTTGTGGTGCATGCTTTTTTTTAGAGAGCCAGAGTAAGATTGGTGTGGCTCTCCAAGAAACCCCAAATGAGACCATTGATACAAGAAACATATGTTCTTGAATCAGCACCATTGCTCCAGGAGGTTTCTTAGGCCTCCTGCTAGGGCCTTTCTACACACTTGCTTCTTGAAATCCCAGTATTCAGCCAGCTTTAACAGGAGGCAACATGCTATACACAAAAACCATATTAGGGAGAAAAGGTATATTTAGGTGATTTCCTAATTGCAGAGAACTCAAGACAGGACTTCATTGTTTTCAAGAAAGCCAGGATGGTTCCCCTCTCTTTTCTTCTTCCTTCCCACCCTCTACATCTGCCGATAGGTATTATGGGGTGTATTAATTGTAGTCACAGAGTGTGCATTTCTAAAACATGCTCTGCTCTTTACCTAACTATAAAATATGCAGTTAGCCCTCTCCAACTGACCAGAAATATTGAAACATTCACCTAGGTGTTAGCTGAAATGCTGTGTTTCTTCCAGTTCTGAATTGTATCAAAAGCAAGCTAAATTGCCTGTTTTTCCATTCTCCCCCTCTCTGGAATGAGGTAATGATCTTTCACATCACCATCAAGTACACAAAGGTGGGTGGATGAAAAGCATGAACAAGGTGTGATGGATCCTTAGTAAAATGGTGGCTTGCAAAAAAAAAAGTGCAGGTTCTTTAGGAGTGCAAGTGAGGCCAGGTTGTGCTGGCTGAAGACAAAAGTTGGAGCAGCTGTCTGGGAATGAAGTCCTGTGATTCCCTGGGAGGGATTAACTTTTATCAATTTGGCAAGTTGGCAGAGCCACCTATCAACAGCTAAATCAAGGATGAGGCAAAAAGTCTGGAGGCTTTGCCTGCCCCATTGTCAGTGGTGGTCATCCTCTCCTGGGGGGTGGCCAAAGCAGCTTCGGGAGGACATCCACGGGGCTTTCTGTGACCCAGGAGAGATTCAAGGGACTTCTCTCTCAGACAGAGTTAGTAGGAAGGACACAAAGCCAGTCCATTCCTTATGTCTGAAGGGTTACATGATGACCTTGGTTGTATGAACACTGATGCTGTTAAGTTTTTTAGACCCAGATTTACTAAAACATTTGGGGATAGTGATGCTCAGAGACACAGGTCAGTTTTTTGAGTGCAGATCTTCAGCTCACTTTTTTCTCTTCAGAGGGCAGAATGCCTATGACTGCCCGTGATGGACAAGAGGCTGAAGTGCTCATCCAGAAAGCAGAAGACCTACATTCAGTGTTCTCCTCAGCCTGAGATGAGTCAAAGCCATCTTTGCTCCCTTCAGGAGTCTCCTTCAACCTCTGAACTGGATACTTCTATGCAGACAGCTCATTCTCTGCTTCTTTTCTCAAAGCAGAGTGATAGCACAGACAAAAAGGAAGCTTCAGAGGGCCAGAGAGAGAACACTCAAGAAAGTATCTCTCTGTGTCACCCACTATTGCAACATTCAGCTGAAGGAATGAGGCATTAGCTTCAGGAAAGTTTATACATTTTCAGCCAATGCTTTACAGCACTAAATATTCAGAGAAAAAAAACCCAAATGAACAACTAAAAACTGTAGTTGTTACTTAATGAAATACAGAAGTCTTCATTGGCATTTATTAACTTTGAATGGTAAAAGGACATTAGGAGCTGTATACATCCATTCCATTCCATTCCATTCCAGCCATAAGAATAATTAATATGAACAGTCCTTCTCTTGAAAAATAAAAGTTTTTCAACAGCAAGAATGACTGTTGCTAGAATGCCATATCCCCTAAGAGCAGAGGCAAACCAATGATTCATTCATACCTCAGGCTGGACAGGTAGGGGCTGCTGTCCTGTTGATAAATGTAATGTTCTATCTCTCACTAGAGTGCAAACTGGATGTCAGCCCAAGCCAACCTGTATTATTATAATGAGCCAATATGCACAGTGGCACCTGTCCAGATCTCCCCTGGAGCCCTCTCACCCTAGGTGGAATCAGGGGTAGACCAAAGACATGACTTCACAGACTAGCCCTGTGACTATTACAGTCACATGGTAAGATCTGCAGTGGTCATAAATGGGGCTCAAGATTTGCCAATTCAGCAGAAAGACAGCCTAACAGTGATCAATTTGCAGGGATGGGTAAAATTTGTTAAGGTCATGGGCAAGTGCATGGATTTTGTGGTGTGGCTATCAGAAATGCCTACCTCGTTCTCTCCAAGATGCACAGGAAGAGCCAATGAGCAGGACACCTTAGAAGGCAAACCTTCCTTTTCTGAGGCAAGGGATACACCAAGATCAGCCAAGACTCTCAGCACTGCCTGGCCCACACAGCCCAGTTTGGTGCTGGCCCTGAGCCAGAGCAGCTTCCACCAAGCAAGAGGCAAATGCATGTTGCCAAGAGCTGAAACACACCAGACAGGTAAGATGTGAAAAGTGTGTGCGTAAGGGCCTTTGAATTCACAGCTCTCAAAGAGAGCTCTCGGGCTTGCAGCTGGACAGAGATGCTCCTGCTCACACCTCTGCCCAAAGTGGGGCAACGCATCCTGCTGCAGGTGCTTGGCATGGCCTCCGCAGGTCCAGGTGCACGCCAAACCTGCTCTTCACAGCCTTCTCCCTTCCCCTGCCTCTCTGCCAAGTGCACCGGGCCTCAAGGACTGAAAGGACCACAGAGAGCCAAAGGGGAAGAGTTGCACCTACCTCACTGGATGCTCCTTGGGAAGCACTTTCCTTGAGAAGCCTCTTTCCTCCAAAGGCATTTCCCCAAATGTGTAGCTTTCCTGGGTAACACCAACACACTCTTAAGAAACCCTGGCAAGGCTGAATTACTTCTGGTCCTTTCAGAACAGGCACTCCAGCTCTGGCTCTTATTCCCCCAAGAGCGTTTCCAGGTGGAGGGTCAGACATGCAGCCCCAGGTCCTCTACACACACAAGCTGCCCGCTGCCTCCTCACCTGCCTCAACTCCTGCCTGCAGTCACGGCAGCAAAGCCAGGCTGTTCCTGGCCAGAGACCAGAGCCCCGTTCCCGCAGGACCTTCTTGCCAGCACCTTCCAGGTCTCTCCGTTGTGCACGCAGCGCTTCTCATGCCCACTCTCAACAGGCTTTGGAACACAGAGCACAGCCTGGCTGGCTCTGCCATCAGCACACCCCAAACACAGACGCAGGAAGAAGCAGCAGCAGGGGTTGCTTTGCAGCCATGCCCAAGAGAGACTGGAAGGGTGCTCTCCCTCTGCTCTCACTTGGTTGGCTTTCTGACTGGGTCTGAGGCAGGGGCTGCAATTCCTCACTTGTGGCGACCACAACCACAGCCAGGATCCCAGCAGTGCCGGACAGCGCTCTGGGCACTGACACGGTCCCGCCTCTGAGTCTCGGCCGCTGTGCTGCTGCTGCTGCTTCGTTTGCTCTTAGGCACATCCAAAGCTCCCTGTCAAGCCTGGATGGTCTCTGGTTCTGCCTTCTTCCCAATCCTGTGTAGGGACAGAGCACTGCTGTGCTTTCAGGAAGCTGTTCTTGAAAACTTCTAGCATTCCAAGCTCCTTTGCCCTCTGTGGACACTTGCCATGGAATCTCTCACAGCTGAGTTCAGAGCACACTCAAGTTGGCTCCTCTAAAATCCAGGATCTTCAGGGTGCTCAGCCAGACCTTTAACTCCACAGTGTTGTGGAACTGGACCTTCAGCACAGGGACTTTTCCAGCCTGATCTGCCCTCATTCCTCTGTGTCTGTGCACAAAATATGGCACAGAGAGAAGAGGGTGGCAGGAGGGGCCCACGTGTCCCAGGGCTCTGGATTTACATTGCTTCAGCTCCACAGAGACGAGATAAAAAGTGAACAAACCAAACTGTTTATTAATGGAAGGCAAAGCAAAGGGATGAGCTGGGAGGGAAGAAAGGGAATGGGCACAGTCTGAGGGCTGAAGAGATGGAGCTGTCAAAAGGGAGGACTAGTGGAGGGAAGAAAAGGCAATGGACAGTGTGGCAGGCAGGGAGAGGGCTGAAGCCACACGAGCTTCCCACAGGCTCTGCTGTGCCAATCATCAGCTGTGCCTGGAGCTCCAGCTGGTCTCCTCTGGTCTCCAGGTGGTCTCATCTTCTGTGGTACCTGGAGGTCTTCTAAGGACCCTGGTTCTTCTGAGCCAGCAGATGAACATAGTTCTGCAGCTTGCCCCTCAAATGTCAGTTGAACAAAAAGGCTTCTCACAGAGGGGCTGTCCTCTTCTCTCAAGGCCTGAAGAGCTGGAGGAGACAGAGAGGAACAGAGCCACGGTCAGAGCCCGCATCTGCGGGAATCCAAGGAGGCCCTCCTGCAAAGGGCCATCCCACCTAGCTCTTGCCATGGCCACAAGAGAGGAGGGGCCAAGGCGATTTGCCGCAAGGTGCCGGCCACAAATCGCCTCGCCCGTGTCCCTGAAACCTCTCCGTGCTCTGCCCACGCCACCCCTCGTCCACACAGAGAGCGCAGCCCTCCGCAGCCGGGGCAGGAATTGCAGCCCCCAGCCCAGGCATTGCGGCTCCCCCCGACAGCCCCCGCTGACAGCCCGCTGCCCTCACTCACCCTCGCTGAGGGCCTGGAGCTCTTCCTTCTGCCCGATCAGGAGCACCCCGGCGATCCCTGGGAACACAGAACCTGTTACGGCCCCGGCGGCACAGCTCCCTCCCAGCGGCGCTGCCAGCCTTGCGGCCACAGGCCCTTCTGCCCCGGCAGGGCTCAGCCCGGGCCCCGGCCGCATCCTGACGCCCAAGGAAGGGCACGGCTGCCAAGGGCGGCAGCGGCTCCACGGCGCCGGGCGCGGATGCCGCTGCCGGGGCAGGGAGGGACCCCGGGCTCGTGGCTCACCAATGAACCTGACGGCCGCCTGTCGCAGGGGTTTTGTGGGCTCTCCAGGTACGGCAGGGCCCGGCGCAGGTGCTCGGCCACTCGGCTCTCGTCCTCTACCAGCTGGAGAGAGCGGCAGGAGGGAATGGTTGGCGCGGGCTCAGCCCCTCGGCCGGGGGCTCCCTGCGCCCAGCCCCGGCCTGCCCTGCCCTGCCCTGCCCGCACAGCCCTGCCCTGCCCTGCCCAGCCCTGCACGCACAGCCCTGCCCTGCCCTGCCCTGCCCAGCCCGCACAGCCCCGGCCTGCCCTGCCCTGCCCTGCCCAGCCCTGCCCTGCCATGCCCAGCCCTGCCCAGCCCTGCCCAGCCCTGCCCTGCCATGCCCAGCCCTGCCCTGCCCTGCCCAGCCCTGCCCTGCCATGCCCGCACAGCCCTGAGGCCCGGCCAGCAGCCGCTGGCGCCGGGCTCTGGAGGGGGCAGAGGGCCGGCTGCTGCCCGGGGAGGCGCGGTGCCGCCCCGCAGGAACCACAGGGCTCGCATCTTAAAGTCTGCCTTGTACCTGAAATCTGAGAAATACCATCTCAGAAATAATTGAGTTAAATAAGACAAAAAAATACACAGAATGACAAGTGTTTGTACTTCTTTTGGAAGATCAACATACTAAAACCTTGCACAAAGGTTAAGTTTTATAGGAGGTATTTGAACGGAAGTAAAAATGCTTTAAATGGCTGTGTTCAGTGGAAAGGAAGACAGTAAAACTACAAGTAAGTTTTGCAAGGGCAGACAACAGTAAGGTAGCTTATCTTTTAGAACTAACTTTTTGTCCTCTGAGGTGTATAGGTTAATATCTTGGGAATAGAGACAAAGAATAGCGTGGAACAGTGAAAATCCTTTAAAATCAAAAAAATAGTTGCTGAATTACACTGATGTTCCATGTCTTGAAAATGTCTTCAGAAAGTTATTGCTTAAGCAAAAGCAACAAGATAAGCTAAAAATCTCAACAACCCCACAGTGTCTCAAAACCACACCACAGAAATTGATATGTTAACTCTGGAAGCTGTTCAGATTGAACTTGCAGGGCATGAAGTTGCCACAAAACCCTTTGAGATTACCATCTTTTAGGTTAGACCCATTTTTGGTAGTAATTCCTACTGTATTTACAAGTTGGTTAATCACTACTAGACAGCCTGAATGCAAAGGAGAACTAGGAGCTGGGAGAACTTGTAAGACAAATTTCTGGCTCACAGGTTTTAAAATGAGCAAGCAGGAAATGTAGAGAATGAGATCAGACTGCCCAGACTCACTACCTTACTGATTTGCTGGAATGGAACAAATGCTGGCAAAGATAAGAAATACTTGTAACTTAACATTAAGTTGTTTGGTAGCTTCTCTACCAACTTTAATGTAATACTAATGTTTTAAAGCAAGTAAAGAAAGACTTTTTAGAGGAATATGATCCCTAAGCCTCAGAAATTAGAGCTACATAAAAAAGAGAGGTAAAATAACATAACTCCTGTTACAAAATGCTAGGAGGAAAATTATAGGCAATTTCAGTCCCATTGCTATTTTCTTTACTGCTTTGAAGGAATGCAGATTACCTGCATTAAAATGGCAGGCTTAGAAAGTGGTTCTCTTTTACAGGCTGCTCTAGCCTCAAAGGCCTCAGTGCCTTTGGAAATGTCCACAGAGCAAAATAAAGGACACAAAATAGTGTGGTAATCCTCAACAGGCTTTTATCTTGCTACTACAGATAACGATAGCATCAAAAACATAGCAGGTAGAAAGGGCTTTTCACACCAGCATGTGTCTAACATCTACAGAGACTGCCCCAGGAGAGTTTATATTTGGTTTGCAGGTTTGTGCTCCAGACAGTCCGTGTCTGTCCACCATGTTGTGTGGGCATGTTTTCTGTCTGAAAGGCAGCAGATGCAAATGATAACTATGCCTAATTAACAGACCTCTCTCTCACCCACTGAAATCTGAACAGGTTATGGACAAAACTGAAGCATATGTAACATCAAACACTATCACAGACTAGTTAGCAGGGGGGTTGTTTGACATATCACATCCATGTTAACTGTGATACTAGGAGAACAGATCTGCTAGAAAAGATCTGCAGGGATGGAAGTTTTCAGAACACAAAGACCCATGGCTCCTGACTGGTACTTTTTTATTAGATGGTTGGCAGCTTGTGTCTCTGTGGGTGATTCAAACCTCTTGAGGAATGACTGGAGACAAGATCAAAAATAATCAATAAAACTCTTTGTCTTTAGACTGTCTCAAATCCAGCCTAGCAAGTAGCAATCAGAAGTTCTGGTTAACATCTCCTGCCTATTGCTTAGCTTATTTTTAAACAGTCATCATTAAGACTGCTATTTGCGCTGGGGCAGGTGCTGTGCAAAGAGGGAAAAGCAATAGGGAAACCTACTCAAAGGGAGAAATTAAGTTGATGCCACTTATTTGGGTTCACAGGGACCTAGGCAGGCTCTGAACAAGAAAGCAAGGCACAAAACGACACATCAGTATTACCAGAAGAAGCAGTTTTCTGTGC
Organism: Phylloscopus collybita; assembly: GCA_027886175.1. Taxonomy (NCBI): domain Eukaryota; kingdom Metazoa; phylum Chordata; class Aves; order Passeriformes; family Phylloscopidae; genus Phylloscopus; species Phylloscopus collybita. The sequence continues at coordinate 24,951,829 of JAJNNQ010000009.1, read as the reverse complement.
CCATGCTTTGTCAGCCCAGTGGCTGTCACTTACCTGACAATTTTACAAGATACAACACAAGTTTATCTTTATCAAAATAAGTAATTACAACACTGAATCATTACACTGCTTGCTCCTTCCCTCACCAGTAACAGAGTCATCTGCATGTTAATTCTGTTCAGAGTTTGTTTATATACATGGGTAGTTAGAGCTAGTTGGAAAAATATAGGTTTTATTCCACTGGAACACAAACCATTTCTATCAAAAACCTAACCTAAACAACTTTCTTCCATTTCTGAGATAGAATTTGTTGCAAGAAAAAAAAATTAAAATGTTGAGGTAAATGTTAAACTGATTTCTTTTCACTTTATTTAGTTGAAAATAATCTGTTCAGAAAACAATCTGATCTGCTAGTCAGGCTATGTATGTATTGACTGGTGTAAGGAAAATTTTCCATCAAGCTGAGGAGCACAAGAGCAAGGAGTCTCCCCTGGTCCCACTTTTTGCAGCTGTTTGCCATTGCATGCTCAGCCTGCAGTCATCTCAAGGCAGAAACAAACATACCAAGCTTGCCTGGACACCAGGGAGGTGCCAACTCAGAACTCCCTTATCTACAAGCAAAGATGCATGTCTGTGACTGTGACAGACACATCTTTAAGTAAGGTCTGGGTAAGTCAGTCACTTTTCAGGGACAAGACATGTCTTTGTTAATGGCTTTTTATTGATAACCTCACTGGTGTATGTTTTTCTAAAGCAGATAATTAAAAAACACACAACCTTTCCAACTGAGAAATAACCTCATCCTTTCCTGTTAAAATATCTTTAAAAGGGATCCAGCAAGGTCACACAGTCCAACCCCACACACCCCCACCCCAGGCAGGAACAACTAAATTTAAACCATCTATCACAGGAACTGCTTACTATACTTTTCTTGTCTGGTCACACATTCTTCTTAACCAACCTTAACCTTTCTCTTTCAGTTAAAAGAGGATGGATGATATTGTTCTTGCTCAGTAGACTTCTTGCTGTTTCTCTCAATGTGTTGTTTTTGCTGGATGTTTTTCAAAGTCAAATGCCCTTCCCAGGAATCCGGGCACCTTATTGGATCTCAAACTGCTGTTGGAGTTCGCTATTGACTAATGTGTGTAAACTAGGATTAATGCTATTTTTGTAAGAAAAGCAAATGTTTGCAGGAAAAGAATTGGAACGAATATATATTATTGTGGACATTGAGATATACATTGTGGAGACTGCAAGTTTTTTGTTTCTTATCTGATAACTTCCTTGATTTCCTGGGACAGATTCTCAGCTTAAATAAACAATTTTCAGTGGGATTGACCCATGTGCATTTATACTAAGCAATAAAATGTCTCTCAGTCTCAACACACAGTGTATTTGGGCAGCCTGAAATGAGAATTCACAATATTTCTCTCTGGCTCCAGCTGCACTGTACTTTAAGGTGCCTACCAAAAAAAAATATAAACCTGTGGAGAAACACAGATTTGTTTGCAATACAAACTACTGAGAAAACAGAAAAAAAAACCTCTTTTTTTTTTTTTTAATAGAGATTTTACTTGTAAGGTGCTGTGCTTCAAAGGTGTATTTTGGTCACAATGTTATGCTCTGATAGAACACAGGAAAGCACAGACCACAAAAAAATCAGCTTTGATAAATGACACAGTTATCACATAATTATGTCGCTGCCATTCTGTGCTGCAAAGGTTGAAGAGTTGTGGAAAGTCCTGGAGGAGTAAGGGAATGAATACAAAATCGCCATTTTTTCATATTTCAAGTGATGCAGAAGGAGGTAACAGTCTATCCATTTTCACTGTGCATTTTTTTTTTAATTTTCATGAGCAGGAAAAATAAGGAAGTCTCCTGCCTGTTTTCTCCTCATATGTACTAAACTAATTATTCTGCTTTAACAAGGGGAACTTTGTTCTCGTAATTTCCAAGTTTCATTCCAACCCCTGCAGCTAATCATGACCACGGTCGCTGATAATGAGTAGTAAATTGTTATAGTCCTTAGAGCCTGATAGGTACATTCCAGTCTGCATCATGTAGCCCTGCTGCTCTATACATTATTGTTCACAGATGGTAGCTGTCAAACTCTGTCAACTTCATATACACATTCAGAGAGTTACATCCGCATTCCTGAAATTTATGACTGCACAGCCCTCACCTTCTAAGGCCTTTAATTCAATAACATGTCACATCCCTTCAGTCTCACCCTGCTTTAAAATACTTTCACCCACTTACAGGCCTTCAATTTAGGGGAAAAAAACCCCCAAAACACGAACCCTACTGAGTTATTACAATGTAAATATTTTAATAGAATGGGGTGGTGGTTGGGAGGGGGACAGGGAGAAGCCTATCTGAGTTTAAACAGCTCCATTATTACATGAAGATTGATGATCAGGAGCTAATGGAGCATTTTCTTTAAAAGTTTATTTAACTACAGGGAAAGTGGATATAGATATGTGTATCTATTGACTGCCACATCACTGAGCCTTTGGATAATAGTACATAATATAAAGAACTATTTGCTAAGGTTTCATTGTCTGAAGGGTATTGTTTAGATTAACTTTCCCTAAACTTAAACCCCAAAAGCAAAATAAAAGCAGGTATGAATAATTTCCATTTCATTTTAAAAGCACTTTTCTTTTTACATTAATGAATATTGCATTTTGAAGATGGATGTCTGTCACTAACAATAATAATGAAAAAGGAGAAATTCCTTCCTTTGTCCAGACTGAGATAATGAAGTGTAAATTAATAAACAGGGCAAGTAAAATAAATAAATTGAAAGATATTTTTTATTTCTTTCTGACTAGCAATGCAAAGATATAACTAGTTACTCAGAGGCAACAGTTGTTGAATGTACTTCATCAAGCTATCCTCTAGCCAAGGTCCTGTCAGCTTAGGGAAGGAAGTACATGAAAACACCTTTCCAGAGCTTTTGCACTTTGAAACTGGCCTTGTCTCAAATTCATGTAAGACCATCTTCCAGAAAGGATTCAAGGAAAGGAAGCTGCTGTACTGGTTTGTAAACTGACATCATCTCAGAGCTAGACACAAATCAGCCAGAGCTCTGAGCTGGATCTGCCCTTGCATTTCCCATCTCTGAGCTGCTCAAAAAGGCAGTGAGTCTTTAAAACTGAGGGAAGATGGATTTTATTGGGATGTGAACGTGGCAAATATCAGAAATTAAAATGATTGGTACATAGTTCACTCTTTCACACAGTGTCCTGAAGTAAAGGGTTAGGGGTTTTTTTTATTTCACCTTTTCCACAAATGAAGGACACGAGCATCGCCCTGCTGACACCTGTGTGTTTCACACATGGCAGGAGTGCATTATGCCCTGTGAACAACACACAGGTTCACCACTAACTCAACAGCCACACTGGCTGTGTAAGAATTTAAGGTAATCTCATGATGCAAACAAACTGAAATGAGTTTTCCTCCTACATGTCTTTCAGGCTAAAGTAAGTGAGTTTCTTCCCATGAATAATGCAGTAGGATGTATCTGGTCTTATAGAAACATTTCAAATACACCCCCTCACCCTCAGTAAGAGAACTATGAGTAATCTGATAGGGGTTAATCTGAAATTCAGTTGCAATGCTTGTGTCCCCCTTCCCTCAACCTTTTTAAAAGAACCCTAAGGCTCTCACCTGCCTCCCTGGTGGGAACTGGTGCCACCATAAATGGCATGTGGCACACATGATAAGTCACATTTATGGCCATCTCCTCAAGTGCTGATATCACTATGAGCCCATTGTTGCAGCAGTGATGTGTATGCCACATGAAAGGTCTGTAAGGTTATAATTCATCCAGAGCTGCATGTTCTGAGATCACAGCCATGGTGACCTTGAGACCGTATCACAGTGGGACTCCTTTATAGGTTCCCCCGCTCAAAATGGCATCCTGCCAAGGTGGAGACACAGCCTGGGTCAGAGGATGGCTCTTGAAAAATCTTGTAAATAACATTCTGAAAACTATATGCTCACCTTGGGTGAAAGGATAATAATTAAATCATTGCAAAACACATCAAATTATGCTTCAGGGACTAACAACAAAAATAAAAATAGAGGGGGATTTAACTCAGGTTGTGATTTTAAATCTCCAAGTGTGATAGAACAGGGTATCTAGGAATATAAGCAAAACAAAACATGCCTCCCCCTTATCCTTCTCCTCCTCCCCCCTGCCCCCCCCCACCCAAAAAAAAAAAAAAAAAAAAAAAAAAGGTAAAAATGCATCCATACCATTAGTAAAACATTAACAAGGCAAGGCATGTTTGGGTAATCTTTGATTTCTGAGATTCTAGTCTGATTGCTTTGCTGCCATGACTGAGTAATTTTATCACAGAGAAGATAAATAGACTCAAAATTCCAAAACTACTCAGATATCTCAGTAAAAGTGGCTCCAAAAGGGGCTGCATTATCACAGGTCTGGACTTGAATCAGGGAAACCTCTATAGTCAGGAAAGCTCTTCAAGTTGCTGAGAGATGTGGTCTATTCACAGCAACATCGTTGCAGTGGTCTGTTGTTTGGAGAGCTGAAGCAGAAGGATATTTAAAAGCTTTTCAGTAAGAGCTTATCTGGTTTTCAGATATCAGAAAGGGAAAAAAGCAATTTATAGGCTGTGATTTTATGAAGGCTTTTACACATAGGATTTTGCCATGACAATACAATGTCTCAGTCTGTTCTGCATATTTTCTAGCACTGCAGGGCATAGAAGAAATGAGCATTATGTGGCATGCAAGCTGCTAACAGAGCCACACCATCCAAAAGCTGTAGAATCAGTCACCCAGGCCCATTCTAGCCCTTAGTCTCTTCTGGTTTCTGGATAACAAGTCAGCTAGAAGTACATGGGATATCTGAGAAAAATAACCTCAGGGATTAATCTGGTCTTCCCTGTAATATCTGTCTTGATCAGCCAATTGTCTAAATGAAGGGAGACATGGATACCAATTACCCTTTTAGGTGCTGGTCTATCACCTGTAACATTTGATGAAGATCCAGGATATAACAGGGCGTGTGAAGAGCAGGAAGCCATTAGATAGTGATTCAGATCCTCTGAATCCTATTGGCCAAACTATTGGCCTGTATGATTATACAGTGACCTGTATTTGGGTAGGAAAATCTTTTTCTCCTCCTGTTAGTAAGTTTTATTTCAATAGCTTACCAAAATGCAGACTGCCTGAGCTTGACAACTGTGTGCAGCATTCAGCTAAATGTGGCTTGGATCCTAACTGATCATTTAAGTGTTAATATATAACAAATAATTTCAACCCATACTCAAAAGAAAGTGCTAGAAAAAATACATGACTTTTGGAAGAATGGTTATGATTGTTACTTACATTTAATAAAGGGAGAAACTATTCATTTGGTCCTACCTATGAGAAGAAATGCAGGTTATAAGGAAAAAAATCTTGTAATTCTAAGATTGCTTGGGCTTAGATTTGCAAACCTTTTCCATTGTTGCAGGATCTGAACCAAATCCAAGTTTTTGAAAGCCACTGAAATTTGCTCTTTTCAAAATACAAATCTAATCCTCTCTAACTCTATGCACTGCTTGTTAAAAACAAAAAGTCAGCTTTTTTTCCTGTTTATATATCAGTTACAGCTTTACTGAGGATACAGTGGAACCACTGTACTGGCGACTTGCTGCTGATCTACACCACATTCCTTCAGGTGCCAATTGGAGCAGCCTTATCAGGAAGATTTGTGCAGGTGCAGCTGGGAACATGCTGGTCTGGCAGCAGGGAGCATGCTGGTCTGGCAGTAGGCTAGAAAGCATTTTTCTGCTGAAACAACAGGGCCTAATTACATAGCATTGTTGATTGGGGAACACATACAGCACAGAGGTAGATTTCTGATCCAAAGCCCACAAATAATAGCAAAAATCACTTTCTAGTGTGAAACAATCTAGAAGTGAATTTGCAATACATGCTTTTGCTTCACCTTGACAATAGATTTAAACAGAAGCATTTCTTTGTTGAGTATTAAACAAAAACATCTATTTGTTGAGTGAACCTTCATGAAAAATATACAATTGAATCAGTAAATAATAAAATCATTTACAATTGGCTTGTAAATAGTGCACTAGGTACATGGGGTTTTTTTAAATATATATGCGTCCATATTACTCTGCTTATTTTCTAAGTGTTTTGTACCTTGAGCAGCTGGATTGTGATTTCCCAGGCTTACCTGGCAGAGAGGAGAGATGATGGTGGGTGGCAGGAGGAAGACATGCCAGAGGCACAAAGCTAACATTTTGGTGGGAAAATAATTTGACCCAACCTCCTGTTCACTTTCCCTTCTCTGCTACAGGCTTGCTGGAGAAGATGTAGATGGAGGTGAAGTATCATGTTGAAAGGCCAGGACTGGGGGAGACTATCAGAGACAACTCTGGGCAGGGAGATGTGGGGGCACATGAGGATGTTTGCCAGCTAAGGAGAAGCTATATAGAGAATTTGTTTCATGTGAAGAAGTGCAGGAAGCTTGTTTCCTTTACATGAATAATGTCTTAGATCTGAATTGGAGTAATTAAATCAGCAGCAGTTGCCAAAACCAGTCCTTCTTCTAGGCAAGTGACCTGGTTTCAGCTCAGATATAATTCATTTTCTTCTCAGTAGCTGGTACAAGGGCTGTGTTTTGAATTCAGTACATGAATAATCTTGATGACACACTGATATTTTGTTGCTTAGTAGTGCATATTCCAGTTCAAGGACTTCCTAGTTTCCCATGCCTTGCCAGTGAGCAGGTGGACAAGAAGCTGTGATGAAGTACATCCAGGACAGCTGACCCAAACTGGCCAAATGGATATTCTACACCATAAAATGTTGTGGTCAGTATGTAAAATGGTATTTGAGAAGTAATATGCTTTGTTTAATCATGGGTCCTGCTGTAGGAAAGCATCACAGGTAGAAGAAAACAATATGAAAATCATTATGTCAAGATGTGGAAACTGCTGAAGGACAAGGTGTCTTGGGTTGTGGAACCAAAAATGTGTGTTCTATTTCATCTTCTGAAAGCAGCTGGGGAGATGTTTTTCTTTGTCTTTTGTAACTCTGGGAGGAGGGGGGGCGGCGGTGGCGCGGATGCCTTTTGACAGTGGGCCAGCTGTTAAAACCAGGTGGGGTAGTTTCATCATCCTGTTGTGAGACCCACCACACCCCCTCTGGCAGTGGGGGAGCCAACCATTCCTTCCGGGATAAAACTGAGACACAGGAACAAGAAGGCATCTAGCTTCTCACACGATTCCTGGAGGAAGACTGGACCCCTTCTCACCCACTGGACCCTTCTCACCATCACTGGACCCGTTTTCTACAGGATCATCTCTACTCCACCAGAACCACATCTGCCACTCCAGGAGGACTCACCTTTGGACTGCTTCCAACACCCTGACCAACAGGGTGTCATGTTGTAGCCCTTACTCTGTCAGTGTTCTCCAAAACTGTTGTTAGTTTGTTTGCTTGTTTGGCTGGGTGGTTTTGTTTTCTACTATATTTGTATTGTTAATATTCTTAGTAAAGAACTGTTATTCCTATTCCCAGATCTTTGCCTGAAAGCCCTTGATTGCAAAATTATGATTTGGTGGGGGTGAGGGGTTTACATTCCCCATTCTAAGGGAAACTCCAGCTTTCCCTGGCAGATACCTGTCTTTCCAAACCAAGACACAAGGTAAGTCAGTTTTCAGAGGTCAAACCCATCCAGCTGGGTTCAGACATCACTGAAGAAGAAAAATGGCCAATACTTGATACTGATTCACAGATGGTGGCAGATGCTCTGTGGGGTGGTTACAGTGATGGAAGCAGAATTATTGGCAGTGCAGAGGTAAAGCCATCTGGGCTACTGTATTGTGGCCTGGATGGACAACTTGGTTGTGAAGGTACAGCATGTAGATAGACACGCCTGTACCCAAGGGTCAGATCACTGAAGAACAACAGAATAACCAAGAGGTGGAGCAGATTTCTAAGACTGAACTGGCTCAGGTGGATTTGCAATGCCAGCATAAGAGTGAATGGTTTCTAGCTCAGTGGGTCCATGACACCCTGGGCCATCAAGAGATGCAACATACTCATGGTTTCATGACCAATGGGTGCACTTAACCATGAACACTACCACACAGATTATCTGTGAATGTGAAACATGCTCTGCAATTAAGAAAACCGAGTGATTAAAGTTTCTCTGGTAAGGAGGATGATGGCTGAAATATAAATATGGGGAGGCCTGGCAGATTGACTAAATCACACTCCCACAAACCCACCAAGGCAAGCACAATGTGCTTACAAAGGTAGAAGAAGCCACTGGATGGCTGGAATTATATCCCATGTCCCATGCTACTGTTTGGAATACTCTTCTGGGTCTTGAAAGGCAAGACTTAAGAAGACATGTTACCACAGAGAGAATTGTCAGACACTGGGACTCCTTTCTGAAACAATATTATAGACACTTGGGCCACAGGGTGTGGCACTGAGTGGCTATGCCACACTCCCTACGATGAACCAGCCTCTAGGGAGACTAAACAATACAATGGGCTGTTAAACACTGCACTGAGAGCTGTGGGTGGTGGGACCTTCAAACACTGGGATACACATTTAGCAAAGGCCATCTCCTTAGTCAACAGTAGGGCATCTGCCAGCCAGGCTGGCCCTGCTAAACAAGGCTATTATGTACTGCAGAAGGGGGTAGAATTGCTGCAGTGAACATTAAAAATATGCCGGGGAAAACAGTCTGGGTTATTTCTTCTTTAGGCAGAGGCAAACCTGTCCATGGGATTGCTTCTGTACAAGGACCTGTGTGCACTTGGTGGGTAATGCAGGTGGATGGAGCAGTTCAGTACATGCTTCAAGGAAGATTTGATTCTGGGCATATCATTAAAATGTATGATGTTATTTGCTGTATAGTGTGACATATTATAATTTCCATGGTGGATTTATGCCCATCACCACATTAGGTGCCTGTATCCATCACTCCAGATCTGAGGGTAAGAACCTGACTTCCTTTTGATCATCATGTTAATAAAGGCTGAACTTTAATAAAACTGGGTAAGTGCAGCAGGGACAGAATCAGAGCTGGCTTTAACATGCAGCAGTCCAAAACAACACACCACAGTCTCCTATGATGGAAGGAGCTCTAGGTCACAAACTAAGTAAAGTCAACAGACTTTTAAAGACATTGTCAACAGACTAGGGGAGTGACAGTTGCATAGGCATCAAAAGACAGGATGGTTAATAGTGCATTGGAAAGCATGGGACCTAGCATGATGTAAATGATATGGAATGAGGGATGGATACTGTCCTGGTTTCAGATGGGATAGAGTTCATTTTCTTCCTAGCAACAGGTACAGGGCTGTGTTTTGCATTCAGTATGAGAGTCATGTTAATAACACACTGATATTTAGGTTGTTACTGAGCAGCACTTACTCTAAGTCAAGAACTTCCACTTGCCCATTTCTGCCAGTGAGCAGCTGCACAAGAAGCTAGAGGGAACATGCCCAGGACATTTGACCTGAACTAGCCAAAGGGATATTCCATAGCACAGAATGTCTTGCCCAGTATACAAACTGCCAGTAGCTGGCTGGGAGAAGCTGGCTGGGAGCTGCTGGTCACTGCTCAGGGGTAGGCTGGGCACCAGTTATCAAGGGGTGAGAAATTGTACCATGTGTCAGTTGTTTCTCCTGGGGTTTATTCCTCTCTCCCTCTCTCTCTGCTTTTTGTATTATTACAATATTTTCCTTCAATTATTTTACTGTTCTTAACCCACAAAGTTTACTGGAGATGGGGGAGGTGAATTAGGGGCTGTGTGGTATTTTGTTGCCAGCTGAGGTTAAGCTATGGCAGTAAAACAGATTGATATCAGATTTATGGAATTTGATTAACAGCAAGTACTTCAGAACATACTTTTTTAGCCATTCTGATCTTGATGACATTATTAATATGAAGACAATTCTATAAGAAATCAATTAGTCTTTAACAGTTGAGTAAGGTGGTCCAGATGTACTGTGGGATATATTACACTGAACCTTTGCTCTGTGATAGAAGGGATTTAGTCATTCAGCACTGTCCTACCCCCACCCTCTCCCCCCCGCAAAAAAAAAACAACAAAAAAACCCATTAGATGAAAGGTGTGAAAGATGGGACTATTTATTATTTCCTTCCTCTTCATCCCAGCCATCCTGTGTCACCAGATGAGAAAGCTCACATTGTACTAGTTCTAGGAACAAAAGGAATGGTTCTTTTCCCTACTGCTGACAATCTGATACCATTCACAAGTACTGCCAACTTAAATTAGGAACATAGAAAAGGTACAAGAATTTTAGGCAGTCAAACTGAATTGGCAGGATTCTTGAAAAGGGCTACTGGTACCCTGAATTTGTATGCAGCTGTAGGAGCTACTAAACCAGAGCAGTTGAGCAGCAGCAACAAAAATATGGGGCAGCCATATTTCACTCAATTAGGAGTTCATTAAGATTTTTGTCTTCCATCTAGGTGTTCTAACAGCAAATGCACCCAGGTGTTATTTTTTAAATAGAATCATAATTTGAATATTGCCAAGCCAACAGGATAGTTACCAGAAAGGTCACAAGCATCCTTAAAATAGCACAAATTGACCTATTTTCTAGTAACAAAAGGCCTTGAAGGTATGGTTTTATGACACTTTACATGCAGTTATTTTTGTCTCTTGGTGTTTCAATATCAACTGAAAATTATCTTAAGTGTTACAGTATGGTGGTGGTGAGTTCCCTGCCCTTGTGCTGGAACAAGGGAAGGTCAGCAGAGTTCTTTGTGTTTACTTACTAAATGTTGTATATGTAGAAAAGAGTAAGTTAGAGGGTAGGCTAGTGTGAGCACCAATGGTAAAGGATTATACCTGAATGATTTTGAAACCTCTTCAAAAATTATTCTGAGAACAAAATGCACCTGCATGCTTGTTCCCAGTATACTGAGAGATTAGATGAGTACAAAACTGTGTACCAGCTGCTTGTCTCAACAAGAAAAGTTACCAGGTTCTGGCATAGACCTGCAGTCATTCTACAATGAGATGACTAATACTAGCAACTATTTAAGAAATATCTCCGCTGCCAGGTTTTTTGAGTTACAAAATAAAGGCAAAGAGGAAAAAGTCAGTAGTTTTTCCTTCAATCCAACCTTACCCACTCCACATTACCTCAGTGTTGATTATTAACCTTAGTTGTTTTAACAGTGGATCTGGACCCTACATGGGCTCATGCAAGCTTTAATGCAACCCTCTGGATAATTTTCTTGTCTTGTTCCCTTGCTTCTTGTAAGTTTGGGATTTTAAAAACTGAATAAAAATGAAACCTAGATGACAAAAAGTAATTTCATAATAATTTAGAGTAGTGGGGGCAGGGGCAAGGGGCAGTGTCCATTTTGTTGATAATGCTATGCAGTAGTTTTGCTTTTCTTTAGTATGGTCCAGCGTTTTGCCACTCGTTCTGTTTCAGGTTTTCATTCCTTCAGGCCAACCCACGATTAAAGCGTTGAAATTGACCAAGACAAAGTCTCTACCTTATACAAAATATCTTAGATTTGATACACTAACATTTCCCTCATAAGATAAAAAAGCCTTTCTGTTACAATTCATTAGGTTTCAAAAGCCTATATGTAATAATTAGAATTTTACTGTTTCTGGGATTTGGAAAACTTCTTTCAAGTTGCCGCGAGTCAGAGTAAACCTGCTATTTCAGACCCCTAAACTATCACCTGGGAAAAAGCATCTCTGCTGCCATGTGCAGTAGACCTAACCATTACAATGCCTTGAAAAAATGGGGCATAAGCACGTCTTTAAACAAAACCACACTTTTGTCCTCGGGTAGGCCAGGTGTCTGACTGTGGCACAGAGGGTACAGTGAGGTAATGGGTAATGCCAGAAGGAACTAATTTTCTCAATGCAGTAAAATCAGTTATTTAGAGAAGTATAATTTTAAGGAGACATACTTGCTCCTATTATTTTACACATAATTCCAGCTATGAAAGAGTGGCAGAAGATCATTATCTTTGTGATAAAATAATGAATACTATACATCCTGCACTGCTCCTGAATGCTCACCGCTATAGAGAACCCAGTCCCTTATATATATCCAGATTCCATGGCATAAATTCCCCCACAAAGTTAGATCTAAACAGATTAATTTGCATATTGCCAGAAAGCTGCAGTTTTATGGTGTTCCCTACAGCTTTGTTTATCATGTTCTTCTCTGCTACCGTAACAAGGGCTGATTCTATATAAATTACAGAGGAGTTTTTCTTCACACTGCATTGATGACATCCCTTTGTAGATTTGTAGCTCCATGGAGACAACAGGAAATGAACTCCTGAGTGAGGAAACTGTACCCTACTCCTGTTCTACAAATGTCTGAGAGGATACTGTCACAGGTATTCCACGAGAGAGAGGCCCCATCCATTTCCATTACATTCCCTCCTCACTCCCTAGCTCCCCTCTGAAGGCATGACAATCCCATAGAAGCAGGGCCTGCTGAGACCTACATTTTTTATGAGTCAACCTTTGCTCAGATTGATCTTGAATAGCCACCCATTCTGAGTGCAGATCCTTTCCATACGCCTGTTCACACCAACAGACCTGCTCCAAAGAGTTTGGAATCAAAAGCAGAAGGCAAATGGGGTAACCCACCCCACCAGCACTGGGTTCAGTAGAGCAATAGCTGAACAAGGAGCCAAGTGTCTGATCTCAAATGCTTCTGTTTCTAGTTAGACAAGCACAGAAACCACACAGCCAATAAAAACTTTTTTTTTAAATTTAAAGATGGTTATGCTGAATTTGCACACTTCTAACAAGCAGGAGTGACATTACGCTTGGGTTTTTTCAGCTGAATTGCAACAATTACCTAAATGAGTAACTCATTTTCTGGACAAGCTGCCTGTAAACAGGTCTTTGGTGCAGGGCTGGGGAGGGGGGAGTGTGGGGGAATGGGAGGTAGGGGAAGTTATACCAGATTGAACTTTTAGAGCAACATTACTGTGTTTTTATGTAATATATTTAATCATATAGGTTGTGCTTTAGACATAATTTTAGAAGATTATGTTTGTAAACAAAGGATATTTCAGACCCCTAAACAACAAATCTAGACACTGATAATGAAAGTCTTGTATTGAATATCCCACCTCCTGCTAATGTTATAGACCAGAAATGTGAAAGGTGTGCAAAATATTTCTGGGTTTGCTATATAAACTATTGAACAAGAAGAAAAATAATTTAGCTTCAAGGCACACTGGACATACTCAGTTTCACAAAATGTCTGCATTTTCTGTTTTGTTCTGTTTTTGCCAAATTTATATCAGCTCTAGATGAGCTTTGAACCAACTAATTCTAATTTTAACTTAGATTTTGTAAGTCACTTTATACCAACCCTTCATGGGTGGAACAGACCATTATACTTACGTTTTCCCAAAAAACATCTCTTTAGCAGGCACTTTGATTTTTTTCCCCTTCAGTTAATGTTTTTAAGAGACTGACAAAGTACAATCACTAAGAGATATTCAGCTAATAGTGTTTATTGAAGTATTCTAAACCAGAACAACCAAACGGAACTCTCAAGGTTCCTGAGCAGCATACAAACCATATCTACACCTTTCTTCAGTCCAAGCCTAAAAAACTTAAATCAAATTTGTGGTAGCTTTCCAATTTCAAAGTAAAATTGGAATTAAATACCACCGTACAGGACAGCTATAAATGCTCTTTCACTCATCTCATGGTGCTTCCTCAAGTTATCATATTCTAAGTAGATTTGTTTAATAATTGTAACTCTATGTTCTACCTAGCTTTTAATTACAATTCATTACATAGTGTTTAAGTAGGACTTTCTTTTACCCTGTGATGCCAAGCTGATGACACTGTGGTATGCACACTACATTCTGAGACTGTCCTTGTGCTCTAGATTGAGTCTTTCATACCATTCTCTGTATGAATCAATTTTTCCCTAGAAATCTTAATCTCTGTGGATGCTTTGATTTACAGGTTGGTACTGTAGCGTGTTACAGGTTATGCATGTCAGCTGTCAATAATAACTCTACCTCTGGAACTGTATTTTAGGAAACAAAATTCAATCAAGCAGTTAAGTATTACTCAGCAAGCAAGTATCATACAGGAGCAGTTCAGGTTCTTAACAAACTGCATTGTGAATAGCAAAACTTTCTCAAATCAAGCTTCTGCCTTTTAAAGTAGTTCATATTTACAAGACAATTTATATTTTCTAACGTATTTGACAGCACCTAGGGCAGGAACTAACATTTGTAGAAAGACATTCTACAACCAAATCTGTGTGTTCTGTATTTACTTCAGTGCTGACAGGGTAATAAATAGTTTTTTCCTGTTGGCTTCATAGTATAAGTATGGAATTACATGACAAGAGTTTCTGTATGGCCAATCCAAATTACCTGGCTGAAGCAAACACACCTTGCCACTTGATGAGATTAAGGAATACCAAAGATTTTTATTTTAGTAACCAGCAGTGGGTTTTTCAAACTATTCAGCACAAGCCAAATTTTGTTCTATTGATATCAACAGTAAAACTTTTCAGAAAGAGTGGAAAGAATTCAGTTCTGAATACTTCTGAAAAACCCTATCCTAAAAATCTTTAGTTTAAATTACTTCAAAGCATGCAGTTTATAGAATCTACCACAAGAAATTCTGCCAGTATGGATGTGAAAGGCAGCTGGGAATATAAGAAGACAGATGATCCATATGATATTCTTACTTGGAGCTTTGCAAACTGACAACAGAAAATAATTTACTTGGAAGGAAAAACTATTTCTCTCCACCCCTTTTTCAATACATGAAATACTCAGTTGTCATTTATTTTTCCACAAGAAAATGGCAACATTTTGTAGTACTGAATTTTATTCAAGACCCTCTCAAGCAGTCCAACTTGTTCTCAAATCTCAAGGCAATAAAAACATATATAAACTATGGAAAAATCCAACTGAATAAAAACAAAGACACTTAAATCACAGTCTATAACTACTTTAATGAATCTGATTACAAATCACAAGGCATTTTTTCTTTCTGTGTCATACAAACATACAAGACATTAAATAAGCTTAAGACAGACTCACTAATAATACAATTACTCTGAACAAAAACAAAAACTAGTGAAATGAAAATAGTTCACAATTGAAGTGCAGAAGTCATAACGGAAGGACAGATCAACTGGAAGAGTAAAGATTATAATTTTTAAAGTGAAACTCTAAGTTAATACATGAGAAACTGCATGAGTCAAGCTAGAGACTTCTGACAACATGCTGAACAAGATCAAAGATGAGTTCAGGTTAACAGCATGAAAATTAGTGAGAAATGGTATAAATAAAAACTTTATGTAACCCCAGACCTGGGCATCTGGCAGCACAGCACTGAGCAGGAATGATGGGATGAGCTACTGAAATAAGAAAAAAGCAAGACTGAGGACAGAACCTCAAATCTTCTTAGACATTAGGTTATGAAAACCTCAGAAAGATAACTAAGGCTTGTAGAGAGGAGGGGTGGCCTGGCTCTTTGCTGAGGTAAACAAGCAAGGTTAAATTGAATTGAATTTTGGCGAAACTGTTTGAAGATCTGCTCTGCATTTGTGTTAGTTCTCTTACAGGTCATAGTGACCTCCAACTAAGTGTGCATACCTTATTTTTTGGAGGATTTAAAGCTAGATTCTAGCAGCCTTTTCAAATTATAATTGATAGGCCTAAAGCCAGGGAGAACTGAGAGAGCAGCTCTTCCATCATGCTACAGTTTACATGGAATGACATTTTCATTTAATAAGAAAATGCAACAATTTTCTTAAAAAACCCACATCATTAAACAATGGTGGTGGCCTATCTTTATTTTCTTCCTTATAAATCAGATCCTGTCCAAGGGTCACATGGGAGCTGTTACTAACTTCGTAACAACTGCTGGTTCTACTTACAGTTCCCGTAAGTGACAGCAGCAAAATAATTGAGTGTTGTGAAGCAGTTTGAGATATATGGTACATTCAAGAGGGTGTATAATATATTCACTATTTTTCTTCATTTTTTTATTTCATACCTGAACTCTACATCCAAATATGAAGAGAAAGCTCTCATCTGATAACTGAATCTGCATTCAGTTGTCATCATTCTAGTCAAAAAGGAAGACTATCAACCCCTCTCTAACAGCATAAATACACATACTCAAATTCTCAGGGCTTTATGATGAATTCTTGGCATGCTTTCTTTTCCCTAGCAATTTCCAAAGAAAATCAGGAAGAAGTTCAAGAAAAGAGTTGACAAAATTGTGGACTACACAGTATTTAGTGCATAAGCTAATTTAATTACAGAAGTGTGTGGAAAAAAAAGTTATGTTATGTCAGGGCATACCAGCAACTCTAAAAAGCTTGTGCCATACTTGACCTGAAATCAGTACCTTCAGTCTGGGTATGTGGAAGAGAACATATTTCTGGAAACAAACTGCATCCTTCTCTATGCTATACTTAGCTTTATTCCTTCTAGTCAGTTTACCAGTAAAGTATGTTGTATGTATTTTACATTTACACTTCAGAGGAACAAAATCCTGAAGTGATGAGCCTAATAGGATCCACTGCTAAAATCTTGAGAACATTATAGCTGGTAATCTTTTTGAGTAGCTTGCTAAGATCTTTTTTCTGCAGCTATCGATTTCTCTTTCATTTTCCAAACTGTGTGAGTCTTTGCTTAGAAGCAGAAAGTCTGAAACGGATGCTGAATCATAGGCCTCATACCATTTCTGCTTTAGTGTGCAATATACTACTGAGAAGGAAATAAAATTACCTCACTTGCTACCATGTTAAATAAATTAGAGATCTGCATGACCTATTGTCTCCAAACCCAGGCAATATTAAAAGTAGGAACACCCAGCATTTTTTCCTTCCCTGTTTTTTGCACACCGCTCTTTCTAGACCTCTGCCTATTTCCAGTTACTTCTGCTCATCCATTTAATAAAGTATATTTGTTGAAATACATTTATTAGAATGTATGGTCAATTAAATAACTTTGTGTCTTACAATAAACATACAGTACAATCTGAGGATGGCAAGTCATTCTATCCTTTTCTAAACTGAAAAAAGTATGAGTATTTTCAGTTTTACTGCATTCATAATTTATGCATTGAGTCAAAGCTGTAGAATTTTATTGTTAAAGCATAGGAGGAAATCTCTGAGTTTTACATCAAAGTCCACTGAACAGAAAAAGTCCTCTCTGTGCAACAAATGTCAGGCCACCTTTACTGAGGTAAGCAAAAGTATTGATGTGTGGAAAAATCCAATGAGACTTGCACCTGAAACCAAAAGTAGATTTTAAGAAAATGTAGCTTATACAGATCTGAGATATAACAACCATAAACAGGATTTTTCCATGTCATAAACTCTAGTGCAGTGAGTAATGTCTGCCTGCATTGATCTGAACCAGAATGCATGGGATGCATGCACGTTGTTTCTTCAATTCAAGGGCATTCAGCCGGCGTTCTCACTTTCTTTGCATGACCTGAGGGATCTGGGGTACAACTGTAACATTACTAGAAAGCATGAAGAAAAGTAAGGAAGATGCAGTCAACTAATCATCAGTTCAGAAGAATAGCTAGGACAACAAGTAGTCATTATTACTTGAGTATTACCTCCAAGCTTCCCACTGAACATCAGTTAGGCTGATTTGTTAATGTGAGATCACAAAGACTCGTAAAGCTTGTTGAATACTGCATCCAAACTTCAGATTATTAAAAACAACACACTACAAACCCCTGAGATCACAGATCTTTATTACTAAGCAGAAGTCACATAAGTCTGATATTGATAAGCTCCTCAGAACTAAAATTCTTGCAGAGCACCAGACCTTTCAAGGTGATCTCCCCAACAATTCTTACCACTTAAAAAAAAAAAAAAAGAAGCATTTTTATGCCTTTCTAGACCCTTGCATAGAACACAACATAATGTTGCTTCATGTAGACATGTATATAGAAAACTATTCAGGGAAAAGCACATTATTCCATATGTATATCCTTTAGGTTTGTTGGGTTTTTTTATCCCTTGGATCATTGTGTCTCATCAGTTGTAACTACTTACTAAAAGGAAGTGAAATAGGAAATATCATGCTTTTCAATTGTCTGCAAGAACAGGAATAAATATGTATATAATAATAAATATGTAAATAAATATGTAAATATTCCCCTTCAGTTTGATAGTCTTTAGTCTTGATGAACAGATTAGTCTTCTTACAGATTTAGTCAAAGAAAACCCAAAGCAGCATTCCTACATTTGCTATCAGTAGCCAGAATTAAGAGAAGTGTACAGATTAAAAACTTTATCTCTCCTTCTTCTTTACTTTCCCCAAAATCTCTCATATAATCCCTGTTGTACAAAGCATACATATAAAAATTTATAAAATGACAGAGTACAATTTCGTGTCATTTAGCCTATAACAAGGCTGTCAGCCAACTTGGTAGCCCTTGACTATTCTCAGGCAAGCCTTGCTATTTTTCTTCCATTAGTCTTCACTTTTCCAATGAGTAACAGAATGAAGAATTGTAATGTTATCACTTCATTTAGAGCATAGCATTCATCAAACAAATCAGGTTTCTCAGTGAACTGCACAGCCCCAGGCACACAGTGCCCCAGCGTGCTGGCCAGGGTGAATGAGCTCATTTACACCAAGTTACTGGATTTAGACCCACTTCATATACCCTAGGCTAATACTGATCCCTTTGTTTGGCCTCACTACTTTAACGTGATATATCATAAATGTAGTTAGGTGAGTGATGCCTGAACTGACACTTTTATATTCCAAAAAGCCTGTCAACGGAATAAGAGAAAGCCAAAGTTAATTGAGGAGAGATTTCTTATAAATACTCATGAGAAGTCACAGAACAAAGTACTCTCAAGTGACCTATCATCCCAACCAGCGCTTCTTCAAAACAAGCTTTCAGCATAGAGCAATGCCCCTATCTTATTAAAAAATAGCTACATGTAAAAATAGTGCTTATAAATATGTGAAATAATTTGATACTTCTTCAGTTGAAAATACAATTTCTGGTTTGATTTTGCATTAAACCAGATCAGTTTGAATAGAATAATGTGTTATGTTTGCCTAGTTATTTGAAGAACAAGATTGGTAAAACTCCAACCCCAATTCTAAGATATCTTCTGATTCCTTCAGAAATTCTGAAAGTGTAGACAGCTCACTGAAAACATCATGCCAAACTATCAAATGTAAACAAGCTCACTGGTTAAGGAAAACAAGAGTAAACATTCAGAAATCAGTCTATACTGAATACCATCAATTAACATTGAATCTGAAAGGCAAATTAGAAATCTCGCACAGGGCAGACATAAAATCACCACCCCATAGCACAAGACTGAATAAACTAAAACCCAATCCTTAAGCACAGCTACAGAAGACAAAGGTCTATAGAACTGACAGGACTTATAAGACATGATTTATTATTTCTCACAAGAGGAAATAGACACTTGTCAAGTTTAATATCATGAAGAGAAATACTTCTGTATACCCTTCAAATTTAGTTTTGGCTTATTAAAAATGCAGACTTAGGTGAGTCTAGAAGACTACAAGTAGATCACTGCTTGTCCCTTTTAAGTGTACACTTAAGCAAAGATAAAAAGATACATTTCCTGGCTAGATAGGGATTAAATATGACCATATATGTGTAAATACTTACATGTTTGTTCCTAAATGCACACTA
Source organism: Phylloscopus collybita (assembly GCA_027886175.1). Classification (NCBI taxonomy): domain Eukaryota; kingdom Metazoa; phylum Chordata; class Aves; order Passeriformes; family Phylloscopidae; genus Phylloscopus; species Phylloscopus collybita. The sequence continues at coordinate 24,932,127 of JAJNNQ010000009.1, read as the reverse complement.
ACACTCTCCTGTCTAGGCAGTAGCAAGCACCTGACAGCCACTTCTGACAACCTTATATCCTTGCTTGTGCATTCTAGGGAAGCACTGGCAAAATTGGATTCACAATTACTTCACTTTAAGACCTACCATTAAGAAAAATGCTTTTAATATTAAGACATAAGCTACTGAAAAGCATATACAAGCTTTTAATTGTTTAACAATAACGATCTTGCTCTTCAAGGACCTTCCCACTGATAGTGCTTTACATGGAATATTGCAACACTTTCCTTGTGGATTTAAAAGAGGCAAGGAATGGAATTCTAACTTGTTCTTTAGAGCTTGAGACAAGCCTTTTCTAGAGAACATGCAAACACACACCGTCCAATAAATTAGGAGTTAGCTGGTTGATCCCTGTTTTTGCATTACAAAATACTTCAGAATACTCAGATACCAAGAATAAAAGAGTAAGAGAGGATGTTTTCAATGGATTTGTAAATTTAAGATTACCTTACCGTGTCTGGACATGGCAAGAGAATGTTTCTGTATGACAGCACAAAAGGGTTTACATGCACAAAACAAAGTCTTCATACAGAAAGCACCTTAACAAGAAACCTTCAGAACACAAACTTTTGCTAGAATACTCATTTTATTTCAATTAATACTCAATTTATTTCTGTTAATCCACAAACACAGTCAAACTACAGCAGTTTTTGTTAGGAAACTAGTTTTAACAAATGGCGAGATGCCTGTTTCAACATGATCATCCAAGACATAATTTTAGCCATTCCTTCTCTCAATTCTACTTCCAAGACAATCTTACAGGTGACAACTGGAATCATCTTCTACGAAGTCAGAAATCACCCACTCAGCAAATCATAGACTGATATTTAATGTCAGTTCCTGAAGTTGTTTTCATCCCTGTAAAAGAAGTTCTATTTTACTCGCAGTCAGCATCATGCACATACAAAACAGGTAACTGCTCTGAGGTTGACCTACATGAATCTTCCACATGACACTAACCCTTGGGCTGGAGCCATTTCTCAAAAGAAATTACTTTGTATTGTACAGGATGGGATTTTCTTTTCCCATACGATTAGTATGCATTCTGTTCTGGAGGACCAGCCATTTAGAATAAGCAGATCTAGTAACTATCATTGGCTTTTATTTTTTTGCTATTTATTTTTGGCTAAATCTATATAAAGTTCTAACAGTCACCACACAAGTTTTTCATCAAAGCTATTTTGCTTTGTTTTTCCAGCAAGGAATAAATAAACTCCTTCAGGAATAGAAGACAATGCATCCACTATTATCTGATAATCCTTTTCACAATTACATACCTGGAGACCAAGCAATGTGCAAGAAACTCATCGCTCAAGACATTCATCACATAGATGCACGAATATTTGAGAAACTATTCAGATATCATAACAAAATGACAGTTCAAAATCATCCTACAAGCTATTAATAAAGTTGATTCAGCAGCTTCCAGAAGTTCAGCAGTTATACGAATGTGTTCCTCCTAAGCATGACCCAAAGAAGAGTTTCAACCTCATCTCTGGGTTTGCAAGAGAACTTCTATACCCCTCTGTGTTGGCCACTTAAGACACTGCCAGACTTAAGAGGGCAAAGCATAAAAGGGGACTAGATTTTAGTATATGACATCATTTTCTTATCAACTAAGATGATCTGAACTTATTTGCTCAAAAGGTACTACAATTTGCTTGAAATTTGTAAATTATTAAACAGCAATATTAAAAACTATCAGCAATTGCCATTAGATGAGAGCACTTACCTTCCAGTAGAAGGCATTATTTATTTTTAAGAAGTCCTGAGCATTGCTTCACATTTAGGCGTGGTTACCCATGTCTAAAACATTTCAACCATGAGGTTGCCATGTGAGGCCTCTAAACAACACACAAAAAATTTGTAAAATTATAATTAATGTTTAACTACAGACCTTCTCAAAGCCATATTCTACAGAGTTGCTGCTATGTTGATAAACATTTTAAAAGTCATTTTCCATGAAGATGCAGAAGTCATTTACGAGTTCATTATTAAATCAAAACCTAGAGCAAAAGGTAATTAGTGATTCAATCTGCTGAAAAAGTGTGTTTATTACCCCAGTTAAACTATCTTTTAAAATATACTTTTAATCATAAATTATGGAAAGTTTATTAAGCCTAAACCCTTTTAGTGCTGACACTACCGAGCTAAGGTATAAACTAATAGATTTGACCGAAGCTTTGCAGACCAATTCATTGCTACCTTGTGTCTACTTACAGATACATATATATACACACACCTTGTTACAAATTATATAGCACTTAAACAAGAGACAGCAAAAGACACTGTTTCAGGGTGACTAGAAGGGAAAACCCGATACATGAGTTTTTTCTTTCATTTGAGCCCAAGTCCTAAGTGCCTACAGCCTAAACTTCACAGGTTATAGTCACAATTTTCTTGATGTGGCGTATAAAACACCTAAATTAATGCAGTAATTCAGATTTAAAATCTGTGCAGCTCAATAGCTGCGATTTAAAGAGCAGAAGAGTGCAAATGTAGACAGTCATTTTGGCTCAGAGACACAGGGTCGCACTCCTACTATGTGTGTCTTTTTTTAAAGTCTCAGGATTCAAAGCCCTCTACTTCTGAAGTCCGAAGCCTTTTCTTACCAGCCCCAGGCTGTAAGAGTGACGAGCTCGGTGTGCCCCTCACCCATAGGCGTCCAAAGGCGTGAGTGCAGATCGCCAGCGCTTCCCCACGCCCAGGCCTGCCGCGCTTGGCCTCCGGCCCATCGGGAGCATTTGAAGGGCTCGCCGATCCCTCGGGACACACTGCGGAGGGAGAGAAGCATCAGCCAGGCAGCCAGGGGATCGTGCGGGGGGCAATGGAGGGACAGGCCATTTGTCCCTCACGACAGGATGCAGGGCGGAGGAGAGGGCTCCGCACTGGGTTTTAGTGAGGGAGAGCTGCTCTATCCCCCTGTGTTGGCTCCTCGGAGCACCGTCAAGCTCCGAGAGGGCAAGATGTGAAGGGAAAGCGTAGGTTCCACCCCCCAACACCAGGCCCACAGCCCGTCCGCACGGAGAGCGGGCAGTTCCCCCTGAGAGCGGCCGCAGCCGCCTTACCGAGCCCACAGCCAGCGAACAGAAAGGGCGAGCGGGCCCTCACCGGGCCTTAAATAGCGCCCCGCGCTCCCGCGAGACCCCACGCGGCTCCAGCCGCCGCTGTCTATTGGTGAGGCCAGGGCGCGTGACCTCGCGCGGGGCGGGGCGGGGCGGCGCGGCCGGGCCCCGCTGAGGCAGAGGGCCCGGGAGTTGCTCCAGAGCCGGGCCAGCGCTGGGTTCCAGGAGCCCGCCCGGTTGCTCAGCTGTGCTTCCTGCGGCGACCCCCATGGGTCAGATCAAGGCTTTCGTGGGGGCGTGCTCGTCCACTCCTTCCCAGGCCGAGTTGTGGTGCCCGGAGATGTTTAACACCGGGAAATAAAAGTGTCTTCTGTGTGAAGTAGCAGCTGTGTAGTGGTTTTGAGGCACTAAATGCCGCTGATCTCTGTCTAAACTCCTGTCTAAGCCCTGCTTAGGAGGCTTAGGAGCTGTCTGTGAGGTAAAGCCCCGAGCCTCGCTAATGCCCTGATGGACAGCACATACATCTTTGCTGGGCTGCGTGCCAGCGGTGACACGGTGGCACCAGGCCTGTCCTGCCAGCCAGCACTCAGCACGGGTGCAGAGCACTGCACTGTCCCAGATAAAATGGGCTGCCTGTCTGGGGATGCTGCTGAGAGGTTTTGGGGCGAGTATGAGCGGATTACCATAAACAGGGAATTAGTAGTTTGTAGCTCAGAGACTTTGTATGTCGCCCAGCAAAGCTGGGCAGTAGGAATTGCAACATATCATAGAATATACTAAGTTGGAAGAGACCCATAAGGATCTCTGAGCCCAGCCCTTTGCCCTGGACAGAACACCCCAAGAATCACACCCTGTACCTGAGAGCTGGATTGTCCAAACTGAATTGATTGGAAGTCCCTGCTTCTCCAATAGGTGCGCACTGCTGATAAGTCATACCTTCCTGTCTCAGTGAGAAACAGTATGTCTTGGCTCATGCTGAGTTACTACCAAGACTGCGCTTTCAAAGTGTGTGGAAAGAAAATATCGAGTTGGTGCTCTGTCCCTAGTCTGAGCCCCGCATTCAAATGACTCTCAACAGACCTAAACCAATCTGATGCAGCCTGAAACAAATAGTTACATACTTGCAGTCAAGGGGTGACTCTAGAAATTGTTTCCTACCACTTCTAGTTACCTCTTCTGTCTAATTCTTGACACTCAAAAAACATTGTTGCAGACTAACCCTGTGCCAGTATGCTGTCTGTCCATCAAGATTCAAAACCTGCGTCAGGATTCCGGATAAATCAGTCTCTGGAGACACATTTGTGATACATTTCAAGTGGGCTGCTTTGCAATGACTATTTTCTACAGACACATAAGTCAGATCAGTCCTTTTTGATAATGTAGTCAAAAAGATCAAGGGGCATTCAACCTTTAAATTTTTAGCACTTGTGTCAGTGGGATTTATGTCATTTGGTCTCTTCTTTTCCAGTACAGAATGGATTAAACTGGCACTTCTGTTACACAGAGAACCAGCAAACCACAGCAAACCAGTGATCAGTATCCATCCCAGGTGAGCATTTTAATCATTCACATAATTCTACACCTTTTTCTTGCCCCTCACAAGCTTTTTTTCTGTTTTGCCCATACAAAGTTTGCATTGCTTGCCTTTGCTCTGGCTCTGTGGAATTAACTTTTGTGTCTGATAGTAGAGCGCAACTTCAAGAGAAGGAACGCAGAGTCTACATGACCTGTCTGTCCTTTTCCAAACCCATCCTATAGAATAAAATAGCTGTCCTTTAATAAGTTACTGAAAGGGTCAGATGTGGATTCAAGCCTCCTTATTTGAAGGTTAGTTCTCTCATTTCCTGGAAAAATGCTGTAACCACTAACTTGCTACCTACAAGGCTGCAGGCAGATCTGCCATTTCCATGTGTGTGGGATCTAACTTTTATCTGAATGAACTTCTCGGCTGGGCACTGAGTCTGCCCACAGCCTGGGTACTTTGGGGACTTAAGGGAAAGACCATAATATTGGTGAATCTGTGTCGCCTGTTCTTCTCTGCTTTTCTAAAGTTCTGCTTCAGCCTTCTGATGTTTACTTTTTGAGATGGAGTTTCTCACACACTTTTCATGTAAATAATGATTGTTTTGCAGTCTTTTCTGGAGGAGAGAATTGATGGACTGTTGGGTTGACCAGTGTGGTTGGAGAGGACAATTTCCTTCCTCCAATCCATAGTCACTGTTGGAATTCTATAAATGTTGAGGTCTCTAAATAAAGGAGACTGAGATGTCCAAGGCTCCTTTTTTTGCCTTGGACATCTCAGTGCGTGAGTGTCATTCTTTTGTGTCATATTAGAACAGACCTGTGTACAGGTTAATTTTGAGATTATCCAGGATCACTAACTGAGAGAAACATAGGCCTGGTCATGAGCAGAATTTGTAGAAAATCCATCAGTTGTGAGGGTCTCGGTTATTTTGTAGATTAGTGTTGAGCTTTTTAAGGACTTGGATGATCTGAACTAACTTGTTCAAGTCTTGAAGAGTGGTGCTCTAATTAGCCAAGTCTCTCTTTGTCAGATGCAAGAATTAAGTCTCAAAGTCACTGCTTTGATGCTTCTCATAGAAGAAAGACTCTTGAAAACAACTTGTTTAACAACATCATGAGTTTACCATGATGTGCAATTGTCATAAACATTTCACTTCAATTTTACTGTCTTTCTCCACACTGATATGAAGGAAAATCAATCAAGTAAAAACTTCATTGTAACCATCAGTCTTTGCAGGTGGATTGCAGTACTCAGTGGCATTAAATAATTGTCAGGTTTGGAATCTTAGAATGTAATAGCCTTTTATATATATGCGTGTGTGTGTAATTTGGTTAAAACTTTGAGATGGTAATGTAATAAAAGTGTAATTTAATTAATTTATGCACAATTTGATAAAATGTAAAGGTCATTTTAAATTCATGCTGAAAATAGACTAAATGCCACTTACAGCTTATCTGTCTTTCGGGTTTTTTTGTCCTCAGGATGTTTGTGAGTTAAATTGGAGCCTGTAAAACAGAATAAAAATAATAAACAAAATCTTTGGGGAAGAGGAAGGCAAGCCAGAATCATTATTTCCTTTCTAGAGGCAGAAATAGTAATATATTTCTGTTAGAAACTTCAGTTTTCTGTTATTTTCCCTCAGCAAGTCTCTTTCTGTTTGACAAATTACTTCCATGGTTAAAATTTTTTGTTATTTCTTTCCAGCCAATATGTATTATTAGAATTTAAATAATATTTTTCCACCTGAGAGCACATTTTGTATAGGTAAGAAAAATGCCAGTAAAGTTTGCTAGTGAGTTCCCTTGCTGAATAATATACCTGATGAGGAGGCCGTTCTTCAAGGCCACCTTCTGGAAAGGTGGGAATATTTTCACTTGACTAGTGATTGTGGGGAAGGTTAGTATTATTTAAACTGATGAAACAATACACTGAAGTTCTTTGATTGTCACTGTTCCAAGCTCTTAACACAGTGTATTTGAAACTCAGGCAGAAGGAAAAGGACAAGAGTAAGATATTATGAGATAATCACAGCTCTAGGCCAGTATCAGCATTTGACTGACCACAGAGGCTTTAACAGCCTCTTCACAGAACAGAATTTAGTGGCTTCCACCACAGAACTATAAGACCCCTTGTACCTACTCAGTCAGCTTTTGGTACATCTACATCAATGTATTTGTATCTGTCTTATTCTGCTCTCTTTGAGCTTTTAGACCTGATGTCTGGCCAAAAAAGAGATGATGTCAGAAGCTGTAAATGTGTTTTGTTTTCTTCTGTAAAGTAGCAACTTCTGAGAATAATGAAGAGATGGTATTCTTTACTTGCCAGCTAATAAAATGCTTAAACTAACAAAAGGTAGGCAAGATTTGGGAACCCATTAAATGCAGTTTTATATTTCATACTTTATCTTTAGAATCCTGACAAGTCATACGGTCACCAAAACATGAAGTTTTACATTATTTTGAATCAAGAGAAATAATTTCTTAGATAATTTGAAAATGTTGGTTAGGGGTCGCTTTGAAGATGACAGTCTTAAAGAAGAATACTAATACCAAAGTTGGGTTGATTTTTTGGTTTTAGACTCTCCACATTTTCTATGGACTTCTATGAATTTTTCATGGACTACAACTCACTCTTACCATTAGAATTTCAGGTGCAGATGGAGTGCTTTCCATGGACCTACTATGAGCCATGTGCCATAGATTCTATCCATAGTCTGCAAGCTGGCATTTGGCATTGTGCTAAAGCCACCAGTCTGTTCTGAAATGAGGCCAAGCTTCATGAAAAATCCTGATTTCTCATTCTTGTGTCTACACATTTGCCATTTTGTTAAAGATATTTTGCTATTTTTGGTAGAACATAATTTAGTATTAAACACAAGACATATTTTAAAAATTGTAAAATTCTAAACCTACATTGTCAGCACTGCAAGTATTTCAGATATCTGGATTCTCTTATAATTCTTATATATTTTGCATGCTTCCAGAAAACCTTAGTATTGTTTTAACTTCTTTTTCCATTTAAAAGACTTTTTAATTGGTTGGAAATATATCCTAAATTTGATCTGTTCCAAACATTTGTTCAGCAAAACTGACTGATGATTATCCACTTCTGGACCTCAGTTTATTACAAAAAAAAAACCATGAATGAACCCTCTGTGGAATTTTCCAAGATTTCTGGAGAGGAAATGCAATATCCTCTTTGTAGCACAGAATGAGCAGATATTCTAGTCTCAGATTTGCTACCAACTTTCCTTTGTAGCCTTGGACAAGTCACTACATTTCTGATGGCAATTTTCTTTCTTTGTAGAAGAAGCTAATATTAACTTGCTACCCAATAATTTGACAACTCTGAGTGAATGCTTGAAAAATAATCTGAAAAAGTCATATGGAAAATGTTATGGAAGTCCATGCCTCTGCTAGCCAAGGAGGATATTTACAATAGGTCCATATTTTATGTAGTGAAATAGAAATGTTCAAGTATAAAACCAGATGAGACCAAGAAGGATCTAAAATTAAATGCAGGAGGTATTTTTTGACCTTTCAACAGAAATTATATAAGCACTCTTAGGTTATAAATAGTCCTTTGTTTTCCTTCTCTTTGTCTAACACTCAGAAGAAACACAGGGTTGGTTGTTGTAAGGAGATAGGGCAATGCTTTAGAGTGGAAACAATTGTGCACTGTTCTTTATTTATACAATTCCTACAAAGTTTGTAACTAGTATTTGTTGCATTGCTTAGCACTTTTTTTTTTATCTTCAAACAGCTATAGAAATAAAGTTTCTATTCCTGAAAATGTCAACAGCAGAAGAAAACAAAAACAGAGACACCAGTCCATTTCCAGCATGAAAATTTCTTTCTTCTTTCCTGTTTTGATATGTCTGAAGAGCAAAAAAACAGTGGTAGACTACTGTCAAACTGACACATAAACACTTGTATATTATTCCCTATTTTTATCATTAATCTTCAGAAACATGACATGAAATATGTCCACCTTTAAATGAAAGTATTTATATTGGCATTAAGGAATATGATACTGAATTCTTCACAGAATGATATGTGTGCATGTTTACAAATATTTCCTTGAACAAACAGTAAGTGCTTAATAAGTAGCAATTTAATTTTATGTCAAAAAAAAGTTTAATGCACAGAAACAACTGAAAACATACCATAAAGTCAAGAAATTGGCATTTGAGAAAAAGAGAATTATGAAAATACCACTTTTTTCTTTTTTTTTTTCACACTTCCTATGATTTCTCTGAGTTTCTCTGATTTCTTTTGTATTATGGAAATAATTGACATTAAAATATATATGAGGCAAATGGCTTTATCAGATACTGCATTTTGTTTCATTCAAATTTTAATCACCTTTTAAACTCTTTTTTTTTTTTTTTGCTCCGTAACTTTTCACTGATAGCAAGTATGAGTCCCCACAGTAAAATGGAATAAGCAGGCTGCAGCAAAGAATACGTGATTGCTTGTGCAATAGCAGGCATCAGAGTTTAAAAAACAGGTATGGTGCAGTACTGTCCAGTCTCTGCAGGCTATTTAGAAATGCACTGGAAACTAATCAGACCTTGATTACTTCAGTCCTGACACATCAGCTTAACTCCCATTTTCCCTGGTTGTGTTGAGAAAACCTGTCATATTATGTGTAATCCAGTCCTCTGAGTTTAAGCAAATTAAACACTTGGGATCAAGTTCACACATAATGTAAGACCATGAACTTAATAGAATTATAACAAAGATTTTTTTTTCTCAGTGATGTTTTTTGATGTCTCTTTTGCACAGTGATTTGTGGATTTATGAAGCAGTTTAGTGGCCCTTAGGACTTCGCTCCATTATGTCTGAAAATCTTTCTCCATCCTGTATTTAGAATGTCTGCAATGATTTAATGGAACTAATCCAACTTAAGGAGGAAAGTTCTGTCTCTGTGACAACTCGATTTTGAGTTTCTTTCCTGAAACTGTCAACAGGACACTACTAACTAATGCCAAATTTGATACCATTTTTATAATGTGGGCACTTGTCCACAGTGAGCTGGATTAAGGCCACTTACCTAACAGTATTCTTAGGGCAGGAATTTATCTTTAGATGCTACTGCTGATGCCCGACTTCTACTAATAAGCATAGATCTTCTTTTGAAATGATAATTAAAAAAAAAATTGACTTCAAAAAGTTGCCTGTAAATAAAGCCAGTGGATCCAGCCTCTATAGGCTGCAATTATTTTATTCTAGCATCATAAAATGAAAAGCAGAGCCAAGCGTGAGTATGCCACACTTCAGGTGCTGTTAGGAGCAGAGGTGTCTGTAGAAATGTTAGTAGTTCTCTTCATTTGAATGATTTCCTCAGCATAGCACAGGAACAATAAATGGGCTTTAGGCTCCTGCTGAAAAAAAAGGCAACATCCTCTAAGGAGAAAAGGGAATTCTGAGATGAGGACTGCCCTAGCTGAACTGTGTTCTTGCTTCTCTCAGAGATTTGCTACGCGACCTCAAGTTAGCTGTTTAACAACCTTGTGCCTATTACCACGTGTGTAAATTTAATATACTCACACTGCTCTACCTTGGAGCATGGGGCTCAGCTTGCTTGTGTTTTAAGAGGAACCGAGATTATTACATTAACGGTGTTGTATAAATGCCACGTGTTGTGAATTTGTGAGTGGGCACTTGCACACGTGGTGTGGACACAGTCCCAAAACAGCACTTGTGAAGATAAATGTTATCTGCATGAATGGCAATACAAAGCACCTGTGGGCAGTAAATGACATTCCAGCCTACTGTTCTGGATTTTGCAAGCGCCTGGGCTCCTGTGTACCTCTAATTAGGTGGGGTGAGCATGTCCCAAAGCACAGTGTCGCCGTCACTGCTATAGATCCACGTCCTCCTCCCCGCACGCTGCCTTCCTGTCCTTCACCCTGCTGCCTGCCGCTATGGTTGTGTGCGCACTGTTTCTCAGCCCCGTGACCACTCCAGGCTCGGCGACTAAAGCACCACGGTCCCTGTCGGAGGTCCTGTCCGGAGGGGCAGCAGGCGCAGCCCCCCCGCGACCCCTCGGCCCCGCAGCGCATTGGCTGCGGCGGCGGCCGCCCCGCCGGGCCCGCTGGGGTGCCCCGTGCCGGGCGCTGCCTCTGACCTTCCCTTCCCCGGCGCTGTCAGAGCGGATCAGCGGGCGCGGCTCTGCGATGGAGCGGCGAGCGGCAACGGCAGCCGCCGGGAGAGGAGGAAGAGGAGGAGGAGGAGGAAGGGAGAGATTAGCGCGGTGCCGGCTGGCGCAGAGGCGCGGCTGAGCGCTCCAGCGGGAGCCCGGGGCCCTGCGGACCGTGCGAGAGGCACAGGCGGAAGGAGCGGAGATGCGGCCGCTCTCCCCGCGCTGCTGAATCTCCCGGTCATTCGCCCGGAGGAGGGAGGCCGGGAAGGTCCGTCCTTCTCGCTGCTCTGCTGGCGCAAAGGGTGCCTGTGCAGTCCCCTCCTCTTGCTTTTATCCCAGCCCCGGAGCAGGAGCCGCCGCCGCCCCCTATCCCTTCCTGCGCTCTTCCCACCATGAGCGGGGCTGTTTTCACCTTATAAAGATGGCGGTGTGGGATCGCTGCAACCTTTAGACTAATGACTGTCAGAAACATCGCCTCCATCTGTAATATGGTGAGTGCTGACGGGGGGCGGGCGGCACGGCAGCCCCTGCGGGGGCCGGCTGGGGGGCTGCCCCAGGGACGCAGCCCAACCGCGCGACTCCGTCCCTTGCCCCGGCGGCGGAGGAGCCGGGCAGGCTGCGCCGGGAAGTGCCTGGGATGGTTGGCCGACGGAGGGTGACGATGTCCCAAGGAGTTTTCCTGGAGCAGCCGGGGCGTGGGCCGGGGAGGGACGCAGATGCAGAACCGGTGCGAGGCCCCTCGGAGTGGGTCTGACCTCGGCCGAGGCGCGTTGCAGACGGAGCCGTGGCCCGCCCTTCCTCCGCCTGCCCTTCCTCCTGCCCTAATAATACTGCGAAAGGACCAAAGTTGGGTTCTGAATCCACATTCAATCAGTGACCCTGTTTAACCCTCTCAGGCAGGCACCCTGTGGTCTCCTAGGGCCAGGAGCTCCCCAGATCACACGGAAAAGGAGGATGTTTGGATGCCTAATAACACTCTATTGGATCCCGATGCTAGTTGCCTGTTCTAGGAAGTCTTGGCTTTAGACCTAACAGGGTTTAACTTGCACTGCACGCTGCTCGAAGAGGACTGGTGTTTCTAAACTACTCTTGAATCACTTAGCTTTCCCTAAACCAGACTAAGTAATTAGGAGGGAATAAAGAAACATTTATATTTTTGTTTGTTGTGTTCAGTTTGCTACTTTGCTCCCCATGGAGCAATTGAAATGATGCTTTCTGCATTGTGTTTGGGTTTAATTTTAATTCTAACAAATGTGGAGCACCTAATTTGGTTTAGCTTTTTGAAACTTCTTGGTGGGAGGAGAAAAAGCTCAAACTTTGTCAAAGATTTTTTAATATAATGAGACAGTAGTAAACTTGCCAAAGGAATGGTTGCATGCTAAACATCCCAATGCAGCAGAAGAGAATCCTATTTTTGTTCATTTTGGATTTGTTGTTGTTGTTTTGGGGGCTTTTTCTGTATTTTTCACCCTTATTTCCAGGTTCTTCAAGAGCAGCTGTTACACAGTTGCCAGCTTCCCTCCATGTGGTGCCCCAGCATGCCTTGTGCTGCTGATGCCACACATACCATTCATCTGCCCTGGAGAATGGAGCCTGTCTCTAGGGTAAGGCAATGGGCTCAGCCCCAGAGGCCTGGCTCCTGCGGGGTCTGAGTGAGGGCATGCAGACTGCAAGCCTGCTCCCCTTCCATGTGCCCACACTTCCACTTAGGTGGGATTGCTCTTTTGTTGCAAATGAGATGCCTGGGAAATCCCGTGCATAGTTTTGATTTGAACTTCAGTCCTCCCTTTGATATGCCTGCTCTGAACTGCAGAGAGGGTGAATTGGTTCTGGGGTTAAAAGAATTAATACAAAATCCAGATTTGAGATATAATAACCTGGGTGCTCACTTTTCTTTACCAAGAGCAACTAGTTTTCTGAAATTTTCATTGTTCTTAATGATTTCCAGTTCAGCGAGCCACAAATACTGCAGAGAGGTTCAGGAAACAGTACGGGACTGAGGAGAAAACCTAGGTGCACTTACCTTCTCTCTGAGGCAGGCTCCAGTTTTTACTGCTGATCAATGGTGGATGTGATGCCTTGCAAACTATATAAAAGAGCACCGTGTGAAGTGGAGCTGGAGACTCATAGGTGGATCTAAGACCTTGGCATAACATACTAGGAACTCTGATTTTTTCATGTGCTTCAGACAGATGCACTTGTATGCAGCACACTTCTCCCAAAGACTGAGCAGAGTCACAGCAGAACTGATGAGGTTGTTGTAATGGTGTGCTGCTCAGCTGTCATTGCCAGTATATCCTCCAAAAGTAGCATCTGTGAGATGGAGAGACTGAAGGGAAGGAGAGCCCCAAGCAGAAAATGCATACAAGGATTCATACTTCAAGGCAATTCTAGCTCATGGTACTGTGATAGAAGGTGCAGTTGATTTAATGTTAATGATGTTTCAAGGCTACATATTCCTTGAGGTCTGTATTAGCTTTTAGAGATGCTATGTTGTGTTGCTCACATTTAGTTTTCTCTGGATAACCCTCAGGGACTGGAAGTTCTTTTAGGCAAAAAAACAATGGAGTTTTCAGTCAGCTACAAGAATTTGTAAGAGAAATGCAAATTCTTCCAAGTATTGGCAACATTGCATTATGGCTCCTCCAAAAATGTGTCCAGTTTGATGAGGTGATGGACTTGAACTCAGTGATCTGAGAAGGACCTATGACAACCTTCCAGAAGGCTGGAGGTATAAAAGTAAACCTTTTGCCTTTTTAAAACCTAAATATTTGCAGTGCTAGTTTGATTTAGGACATCTGTAGAGATCTATCTAGAAAGATGCTGAGATGCTGATTCCTAGACCTTGTTCCTGCACTATAGTGCTTGAAAACTGAGCTGAGTCCATTGGCAGTGTGTGCACTAAGAAAAAACTGTGTAGTTCTTAGGTAATATGTTTTTCTATATAATGCTACATAACAGTGGGTTTCTAAGCTTTTAACCTGGTTGAAACTCAGTAATTAAAAAAAAATAAAAAGATGTTCTGGTCTTTATTTTTTCCCATTCCACTTGAGAATCTTTACAGAGGGGTTTTGGGTTTTGAGTTTTGAAGAAAAGGCCCCCAAAATCTAGACAATGTTGTCTGGTTGATTTTCAGGGGTGGTGGGGGGGTGTAGGGGAAGAGAGACAGAAGCAGCAATTGGTCCTGAAATACTTGTCTCTCCCTGAATGCAACTTAGATTTTGTTTTCGATGGTAGTCCTTTCTTGACAAAGTTTTTTTGTGTTTTTTTGTCCAGTGATTGCTCTCATGTCCTGAAGGGTAAAAAAAAAAAAAAAAAAAAAAAGACTGAATTTTAGCTGAATTAATTTAAAAACCTAGCCAGCATTTTTGGATGTATGGTTGCTATTAAGTTGACTGCCTGATATTTGGTATCTTGGGTTGTAATTTTGATCTCCAGAAGATGGTAGAGATTGTTTGTCTTTTCAGGAAGGATCAAAACAAGGGTAGTGGAGCAAGAAAGACACTTGCAAATGATACGTGGTGCTATATATTCACTGGATAAGCTCTCACATGCTGAGACAGACACAGTAGGAGCTAGCCAGTAAGAGAAAAATATTTGGCGGGGGAAGTTTCCACTTGGCATATTTTCTTGTAGTAAATATTTAAATGCACAACTTTCTAGAATGAAACAAAATTTTTCTATTGTCTTTTACCACATTTGTCCCCTAAGTCATAATAAGAATGATAGTTGTTATTATTCATTTGCTTAATTAGATTTGCTTAATTAGAACGAAAACTTGTTCTGAATGGGTGGAGGGGATGAAGGCAACTGTGCTCGAAGGAATCTGTGGTATTCTTATGTGGCCATAGTGGCCATGTTCACTGAGAAGGGAGGTCTGGTCTCCAGGATGTTCAACTTACCTGCCCTTCAGCACCTGTAAAAGCTCATTTACTCTGTCTGCACATTATGTTCACCCCTGAGGGATGTATACAACAGGCAGTTGTCATCTTTTATTTAGGACAGGTACAATGTGAAGAAGCATAGATACATTGAAAAAACTCTATTTGAGGGAATACCAACAGCCAGTGCCTCATAACACTTGTAGACTGCAGGCACAAACTAGGGATGTGACTAACTAGCCTAAATGTTAACTAGCCTAAAATGCTATACCTCTCTCTAAGTTATTGTTTCTGTGAAATAAACCAGTGACCCAAGTACCAAATGCTGGTTCAAAGGTAGACAGGCATGCTGGCATTTCACGCTCACTGAAATCCTTTGCAGTATGTTTCTCTGTTGATGAGCTTTAGGTACAGCCTTGGGTTCTGAGTTAAGCTCATGCTGCAGCTGTGGCCTAGGGATATTACTGTTATGTGCAGTGAAGGACATCTAACCATTTCAGAATGTATTGACATACATTTATACTGATCTGGCTAACAAGCTCTGTGGACCGTATTTCGCTTTTTATAATTCTCTGGAGAACAGGTATTAATCCCCCCCCTTTCATAATTTTGTAATAGTATTTCAAATATTCCGATTAGAACTTCATAGTGTTCTGACAATTAATAAACAGAATAATCTAAGCACATTCAGATTTCTCTGATACAAGGTATCATCTGAGATTCCTCACAGTTACTCCTGCTAGTTGTTATATAGCTATCCTTTGGAAAAAAAAGTTGCAGTTCCTGGGATTAATTTTGGAATATCATGTTACTCTTTCTTCTCATAGTCTCATAGTTATGGGTTTCAGAAAAATAGCTTGTTTTCTGCATGAAAACATTCACACAGTTCATCAGGAATTATGTGAACACCTGCGAATTTCATTTTAAAATAAACAGAGAGTTTCTAACCATCCTAGAAACTGGTTGTAGAGAAAAACCACACAAGCCTAGGAGTCTCTATGTTCAGGAAACAGATAAGAATAAATGTTGGAAATTTTTTTGTTTATTTAAGAACATGATTTTAGAGACTCATCGCAGGATTTGTTTGTATATAGAGCATTGGCAGAATGAAGACTCAAACTACAAATAGATTTGGGAAATGCTTTATTAAAAAAAAAACCTACAATTTTAATGCTGTGAAAATACTAAAATCCTGTTTCATACAAAAATAATAAGCACGTTATTCACTTACAGAATTGATCACTATGATTTTCAATGGGATTTATTCATTTGGACATCCCGCAGTGTATATTTCTTCATATCTTATATATCTTTCCATAAATACAGATAAAGGCAAAATAATATATGCCAGACAATAAAGGCATATTTAGATTGATAAAGGAAAACAATTTTTTACGTCTGATAAGAGAGTTCAAGCAATGCAGTTTTAGAAACATAGTCTCAAGAGTGCAAAATTTCAATATGACATGCAAAATTTAGAAACAAAAGTATGAAAAGTATGGAGAATGTGAAGTCTGATCATTGGAATAACTTTCTGAAGTAATGAGAAACTTGAGAGTATGGCTTACAAATGGGTATGGGACTAATAGACAGAAAGTGTGCATTCCATCAAAAGATGAATGGAAGTCCACAAAAGATTTTTTTTTTTTTTTTTTTATTGGTTCGAGGAGCATATGCAAAATGAGAAACATCATAATATATTATTCCCAAGGCATGACCTTGAGTAATGGCTGAGGGCTTGTCTTGCATGAATACGTTTTAATGGCTAAAGTGGTTTATTATGCACTTACTAGCTGTTTAGAAAGCAAGCACAAAAGGACAATTCATGAACACAATGTGTAGCGTACAGTGTGTTTCTTTCAGATGTAGTCTTTAGCTTCATGTTGCTGAATTAAAAGTAAACCAGTAGTTATGCTAAACACCTCAATAAAGAAACTTCTTAGTTATAGCTCAGCAAGGCTGAGTGAATCTGAATTGTGGAAGAGATGACATTAAAAGCAGACTCTGGACCCTGATTAACTGTATGTGGTGGGCAAGTGCCACACAGGAGGTGAGGTTATGATGCATTTGAAGAGCCACAGCCTATGGAGTAAGTCCTGGCCTGTCAGGGAAGCAGTCAGCCAATTTTCTTCTGCTGAGCTTCCTTTAGCCTCAGAAACTGCTCTTGGTTGGCTGTTTTGTAGATACACTTGCATACATTTAAGTACATTATGTAGGTAACACCCCAGGATATCGGTGCTTCTGAGGAAGAAGCATTACCGCTGTCAGGACTCCACTGCAAGCATGTTCTTCGATATGCTCAGCCCTTGCAGAAAAAGCTGTTGTACTGAGGGTTTCAAACCAGCTACTACTGGATATTGTGTGTTTCAGTTATTTAATTTGATTTTTTTAAATTTCACAATTAATGACCTAGGATATTAAAGTATCCTAGGACAACAAAGTCTCCAGCCGTCCACTGATTGTGATAAACCTGTATTATTTCTCATGTAGGTCAGTCAAAGTTGAGATTTCCAGTGACAGGAACTACATCAGATTTCCTAATGTCTTACTGGAATCTTCATTACAGTAATTTGAGCTTGGTACTTCTCATCCTGTCCGTTGCTGAGACCAAGAAGAAACTATTTCCTTTCTATAAGAAACTGTAGAGTTGAAAATATTGTCATGCTCTTTCCTGCATTATGCAGCCTTTTCTGTCTTATGTAATACAACCCCATTCAACCATTTTTTATAGGTCACTTTTCTCTAGAGTTGAGTCTTCCATTTTGACTGGCTTCTTTTGGATTCTTTCCAGTTACCTTTATGTTCCTTGAAACCAGGCACCCCAACCTGGATGTAAGGTGTGTTACCACTGACAAGTTAAACAGGAATGTTACTTTAAGATCTTTATAGACCACCACCTGCAAGAATTCGTTATGTTGTCAACATTTGTTGTTGTGGTTTTGGAGATTTTTTTAAAATAACACTGCATACCTATGGCTTATTCATCTTACACTACACAGAGACTTCCCTTTTTTTTCCTTAAACACTGTTTCCCATTTTGTACACAGTGATTCTTCTCTTCATGTGCAGAATCTTGCACTTGTCTCAGCTCCTTAGAGGATTTTTCTAAAAGAAAAGTACTGCCAAAAAAAAAAATTCTAGACCTTTCCTGCAACATAGCTGCAACCCTCATTACTCACCTTGTATGGAGATCTAAGGAACATATTCCTACTTCTGGCTCCACGTTATCAGAGTGTTCCAGCTGGTGCAGCTGTGATGAAATTTAGAGGGTGCCTTGAGTTTTAAAATGCTCTGAGGCACCACATATGCAGTCTAGGTGGTCTAGACAAAAATGATACTGAGGAAGTTAATAGTTTGTAAGCAAATCTTAGTTTCATTTTGACTCATGAGACCATCTTGATCCTATGTGTTCTGAAGGAGGAAACTGGCCAAAACCAATGGTTTTGCTACTTCTTCCAGCAAAGGCCTGGGTGCCACTAATCCAAGAACAATTAAGCTGGGGATACAGACAGACTCACAAGAGAATATTGAGTTGCAGTTTGGCAAAAGAGGTCTAATCTTGGAATGTTTAAAGGTCAATATTTTTTTTAAATTACTTATGGATATAGACACTGGACTTGCAGGACTTCACTAGAACCTCACTTGCAGTTCTTGGTTGCTTTGTGCTTTGAGAAAAATTATCAGCTATGTAAGACTGAGTACCTTAAAAGCTTTGTCCAAAGTTTTAAGTGGTTCAGGATTTCAAGTCTTGCAATTTTTATCTGTTTCTTGGAAACCACACAGTAAAGGGCTGAAGTTATTTGTGGTATATGCTATACTTAGATCTGTAAATAGAGATAGTTTAGTGCACCCAGCAAGAAAAAGGTTAGGCCTCTCCTTTCAAGCTCTTATGATTTCAAGCTCTTCTTAATGATCAGAAGACTCATTGGGAAAAACACACAAAAATAATTTATTTAGATACATTTTGATAAATCATCTTTCCTAAAAAAATTTGAATACACAGTGGTTTTTCAGTCAGTCAAGGTTCTTTTGCTGTTTACTATGATCCCCTGTGTGTTTTCATAGAATCATCTCTCTTCTTTTCTTCTTGTTGTAAAAAAAACCCCAAAAGAACAACAACAACAACATAGCTTTGCTGGAGGAACAAAAAACATTTCTTCACTACATGAAGGGAGTGTTAATCTGGTTAAATTCAATCATCTTCTTACACTTTAAAAAAAATACAGAAATATTCCAGGTTTGGCATTTAATATCTATGACTTTTTAAGGAGGCTGGTTTGGCTATTTCAGATACTCACCATATCTGTCTGAAAGTTGAGATTGTTCCTGAGGATAGCCAAAGTCCAGCACTGGGGACAGGTGATGCATCTGTTGAAAGCAGCTGTTGAAAGCATGTATGCTGCATGCTGTGCTATTGCTAGCATCCCTTTTACTCTTGATTTTTTTGTGTTGTTTCTGGGAGCTAATTTCAGGTTTTATTTACAGTTGCCTCCTCTCTTTTGAGTTATCCATCACTGCCATTTGTTGGCCAGAAGGCCTCCCCCATCTTTCTTTATTTTTTCCTTCCCATCCGTGTTCTGTGCCTTCCAAAATCCTTAAACTCAGGCTGTCTAGCCCTGAAGCTGTTTCTATTTTTACTCTAATTTCTCCTCTACCAGCCCTAACATCACCGTTAGTTTGTCTTAAGTCTTCAGTTTCTCCCTTCAGGAAACTATTGTGTTGCTCTCACTTTCCTTGAATACTAAGAAAAAAGAAATCTAGTCTATAAATGTATATAATCCAAAACCCTTTGTCATGGACCAACCATCTTCCTTCACTGCTCTCTTGCTCTTCATGTATTTGTTAGGTTTCTGTTTTAATTATTCAGTTTTTTTGCATTTTCCCCTTATATTTCTTAGATTTTCTTGTGAACAAGATATTTCTTCTTATTTTTTTTTGTCTTTGTACAGACATATTTTTCTGTACGAAGAAAAATTTAATTAATTTTATGTTTTTCATACTGTGTTTCTGTTTATTTAGTGATACCCACTTAATAGGTGGCTTATGAAAAGTCCTAATTTCTTTACTGTATTCTATACTTTAATTTCTATACTGTATAATTTACTTTAAATTAAACACATGCATATTTCTAGAAAGTTAGTGCCATTTTTATAGCTCTGTCATGATACAAAGTTAAGTCTCATTTGTTGTCTTCTGTTGACACTATCTTTCATATTAGCTCTTGTCCATTTCTCATCCTCCATAGAATAATATTATTTAGATTATTTTACTATATGTGATTTAATGAACTAATCTGATGACTCATTTTTTCTCTTGAAGTTTGATGTGTCTGTGTGTGTTTGTTTTATTTTTTTAATATATGCAAACGTGTAAAGGAGTAGCGGGGTTTTTTTGGTTCTTTTTGGTTTTTTTGTGTCGTTTTTTTTGGTTTTGTGTTGTTTTTTGGTTGGTTGGTTGGTTTTTGGTGTTTTTTTGGGTTTGTTTTGTTTTGTTTTGTTTTTTTACCTGATCTGTTTCATGTTTCTGTTTCATGCAAAGCACAAATGAAACTCTTAGCATCATTTTCGGAAATTTCAACTGAAAAGAAAAACAGCAGACTTATTCTTTGGAAGGTCTAGGGCAAAATAACAAGAGGAAAAAATATAGGTCATATGGGCCAAATGTTTTTTGGAGCAACGCTCTGGCAAAGATTTTGGCCTGAACTGACCTGTGCTTGGCTATGTTTCCAACAGTATGTCTTTGCCATTTTATGAGGGCTGAATACTGATTGTTGAATTAAGTGGTGAAACTGAGAAATCAAGGTTCCAACACCACAGAATACATAGCAGGTGTTTCCACATTGACCCAGTTCTCACTCTCATAAGGTCTGGATACTACAGTCACTCCACTGCATTTCCCTCACTAGTGTATTCTTTTAAGAAGGAAGGAGGCAGTCTCCTTTGCTGTGACATGACTTTATTTAATATTCCCAAATCCCACTTCCTGGATTTATGCAGCCTCTTTTCGTTTCAGGCTCTGTAGCTACACTGCTGCTCCTGCTTATTTTTATGGAGCTACGGTGGATTCAGCTGTGGTAGGATATTTGTCCTAGCTGAAGCATATATAAAACCATAGAGGGTGATTGCATTAAATGTCTGAGCAGGTTTTCACTGTAGAAGTAATCAAAATGACTTGTTGGGAGTGAGAGCAAACATAAACATGCTGAAAACTGTGTTAAATAGTCATGGTTGATGTTTGCTGTAGATTGACATCAGTAGACTAACTAATATATTTTCCATTTGATATGGTTGATTTAAATTATATTCAGAACCATCTTTAACACATCCCTAATAATATATTTTTTTCCAGTTTAAACCTGAATTGAGTGTACAGTTTCTGGTATACGTTCTTGGAAAATTTTCTTTGTTCTGTCCTCACGTCAACTGCTTATTGAAGAGACTTCATATGCAAAACAAGTAATCTATATACAATGTGATATGGTTTGAGTCTTACTAAGTAGCCTGACTACATTTTTTTCTCCATATAAGGGATATATCCTTCTTTGAAGCATCAGGTCTCTGTTACAAGCTTCTTATCCATGTTCCTAGACTTCTTTTTCAGTGGATTTAACAATATCTTTTTGGAGACCTCAGAATAAATCAGACTGAAATTGCCTTTGATACAAGAAGGCCCTACTCCTAATGAAGTCCAAGTGGCTTATGTCAGTTTACTCAAAGATTGAATTTAGCCTCACTGTTTTGTTGCATCACTGGCACAGTGTACTTTATTTTATATTGCAACAGCTAAGGCCTGGTTTGGAGAGGTAAAAAAAGCTCCATGACGAGATGTTACTAAGCACGTAGTTTTTTCAACAGCAGACACTTTGGAAATTTACAATGTAGAGTAATGTAGAGTTTTTATATGAAGATTGGTTGTATACATCATGAATTTGTTTGGTTTTCTGTGATAATTTTGTTTGGTAAATCCTGATTTTTGCTCTTTCTCACAATATTTACAAGAAAATTTAAATGTGAGAAAGGGTTTGTCCAACTATCTGGCATCCTCTGAAGTAAGGAACCCTGGCTCTGGAGGGAAGGCAAATGAGTAATGTAGGAGCAACTACTTAGCAGAGCACTTGCATCGTATTTTCTAACACAATACACAAACCTGTTTATGAAAGAGTAGGAGGTTACTTTTTAGAGATAGTATTTTCCATGAACTGTAGAGGGAGAATTTATTTCAGTGTGGATTTCAGTGTTTCCTACAAAACTGGAAACACACCCATTTCATTTTTATTTAAGGAAACTTGATTGTAATGTTAGCAGTGTATTCAAAGAAAACATTCGCTTTGATCTGAATGCTGTACAATGAGTATTAATATGAAGATGTTTTTCCTCAGAAGCTGCATTAATCTTCTGTAGTTATATTTCTCTTGTATCAGACAAGGTTTTGAGGGTACCAGTGCCTGTTTGCTTCTCTGCAAATATCAGATAGGCAAATATTTATCAGTTTCTTCCCTCTTGGAATGCTTTGCTGAATATGTGCATCTTTGGCAAGGCTGACTTTCCAAGCAACAAAAGTAATCTTCATATGAGACTTACATAATTATCACACTGTCATCTCTGTTGAATGGTAGCCAATTTCAAGTTCCTCACCAAGGCTTAGCAGAGTCTGGTGAGAACATATATCCCTTATGAAGCTTCTCATGAAGACTTTGCTTTTAAAGTACTTCAGTCTTAAAGGGATTTTCTGGGAAGTAACATACACTTGGTCTGAGCAATGCACTCTGTGTATGTGAGAGAAAGGGAGAGAATGGAAAAATATCTGAGAAGGGGGTGTGAAATATGAAATCTTTTCTAGAACCTGCCAGCTTAAAGGAGATGTTTTACTTTCAAGGCTTGCAAATTCTCAGAGCACCTGTGCTGAGTTTCACACTGCTGATTCTGTTGGCTAAATCTTCTTTTAATGAATTGACATGAAATAATAATCTAATTTGGCAAGCAGTGGTGGTGGGTGCAGTGAGGAAACTGAAATCAGGTCTTGGGGAGAAGATGGAGAAGGGACATGAAAATTCTAAATCTGATTACCAGTTACTTTGAAAATTTTAGTTGATGAAGTCTGAGCAAAGGTCTGCCTTGACTTCACCAAGGCTTTTCACTGTCTCTCACAATGTCCTCATAGGCAAATTCAAGAAGTGTGAACTGGATGAGTGGATGGTGAGATGGATTGAGAACTGGCTGACCCCAGAGAGTCGCTATCAGTGATACAGGGTCTGTTTGGAGGCATGACACCAGTGGTGTCTCCCACAATTCAATATTGGGAAGTGTTTAACTTACTCATTAATGACTTGGATGAAGGGGCAGAGACATCCTCAGCAAGTTTGTTGATGACACAAAGCTGGGAGGAGCAGCCAATACCCCAGAGTGCTGTGCAGCCCTTCAGAAGGGCCTTGACAGGCTGCAGAGATGGACAGAAAGGAAATTCAGTGAAGGCAAGTACAGGATCCTGCACCTGGGGAGGAGTAACTGCATACACCAGCACAGGCTGGGGATTGATCTGCTGGAAAGCAGCTGTACAGGGAAGGACCTCAGGGTTCTGGTGGACAACAAGCTGTCCATGAGCCAGCAATGTGCCCATGGGGATGAGAAGGCCAATGGTGTCCTGGGGTGCATTAGGAGCATTGCCAGCAGATTGAGGAGGGTGATCCTGCCCCTCTGCTCAGCCCTGGTGAGGCCACATCAGGAGTGTTGTGTCCAGTTTTGGGCTCCTCAGGACAAGAGAGACATGGAGCTCCTGGAGGAGGTCCAGTGGAGGGCAACAAAGATGATAAGGGATTAGACCATCTCTCTTAGGAGGAAAGCCTGAGGGAGCTGGACCTGTTCAGAGAAGAGACAAGTTGAGAGGGAGCTCATCAATGTCTATAAGTATCTGAAGTGAGAGTATGGATGAGAGTCAGAGGATGGAGCCAAGCTTATAATGTGTATAGGAGTGATGATATTTGCTTTGGCAGCAATCTACCTTACTTTGTTAGTAATTTAAGCTCGTTCAAAAATGGGCATTTTATTATAGCAAAACAACAGGTAACATACCAAATAAGTGGTTGTACTTACAGACCAGAAGTTACCTAAACACCTTTGGTGTTGGAGTGAATATATACTTGAATATACCCTGCCACACTAGGGCAGTGACTAAGAAATCTGACAGCATTTGGATTTATGTGCTCTTTAATGTCAGATAGGACAAAATGACACATATATTACACTTTCTTTTAGCATCTGTGATGTTATTAGAACTGTGCGCCAGTCTGAAGCCCAAGTATTGTTACAGGCTGATGATTAATTAAGAGGGATTCAGATGAATTTCAGTAATGCTTAGAAGACCTGTCTTCCATCTAGAAACTGGTTTTTAGGGTTGTACTTAAGATCAACTACTGTCCTTATGAGACAAGAGAGTAATGGGATCCAAATGACCACGTACACAGTAAAAATAAGGGGGAGGTGGGTGTGAGAAGAATCAGAGTTGTGACCTGTCCACTTCTAGTCATCTATTACTAAAGAGTCCATGCCAGGCCAGCTCCACTATCCAGATTTGCAAATATTTTTAGTGGCTCGTGAGACTGTTGTGCTTGCCTATCAGTAAGACAGTTAACTTGGTTAATCATAGCTAAGGGAAAGAATTATTTTCTGTCTTGATACTGTCCATAATTTTCCTTTAGAATCCTAATATTCTGAATAATTTCTTCCTTTTAAATGTTTTTAATTTGTGTTTTGACTTTTTTCTTCTTTTTTTTTGTATAGGGCACCAATGCCTCTGCTCTGGAAAAAGACATTGGCCCAGAGCAGTTTCCAATCAATGAACACTACTTTGGATTGGTCAATGTAAGTACCATTTTGATGTTACTTGTAATTTGCTTTGTTCCTTGGTTTTGTTTTGTTTTTCTCTCTCTCTTACTGTTATCAATCTTATTCTAATGCAGGATTATCTTTTTTTGTTAAGTGCTGCTCATGTCACAATTTTAGGCAAAGTGGGTTGCAAAACTGTATCAGATGTTTAGAGATGGCTTCATACGCCTTCAGAGAGAACAGTTCTATGAATATTTTCAGGGATTAGAACATACACTTAAATAAAATTAAAAGTCTATTTTTAGCTGTGAAATAAGAGGGAGGAAATGATGAAAGTATGTACAAGTTTTGGTACAGCAGTCTGCATTGGCCACCCTTAGGAGGAACTTTTTTATTTGCCTGAGGAGAAAATGAGTGAGAAGAGTGTTTAATCACTTGTTTGTTCCCATAGAAATGATATAGACACAGTAATTTTTTCCATTGAAAGCATTAGTCATTCCACTACTGAGCAGTAAGACAGAGCCCAGAGATGGAAATAAACTTAATGAAATCCACTACAATAAGTATTTTCCTCACAAGTGAAAACCTTTCACTTGCACCCTAGCTAATTTAGAACACCACAGTTTTTTCCATGAAGTGTCACGGTGGGTTTGTAAATATATTTCTACTGCAACCACATGGCAAAATGGCTGGTTTGTGACAGTGGCAGGAGTCAGAATTTGAATGAACAGCTAGTTTTGTTGTGATGCACAGGGATTAAGCTTGTTTTTAATTTTGCATGGCAGTTTGGGAACACCTGCTACTGTAACTCCGTGCTGCAGGCACTGTATTTTTGCCGGCCATTTCGGGAAAATGTATTATCATACAAGGCCCAACAGAAAAAGAAGGAAAACCTCTTGACTTGCCTGGCAGACCTTTTCCACAGTATTGCTACTCAGAAGAAAAAAGTTGGAGTTATTCCACCAAAGAAGTTCATATCAAGGTTACGAAAAGAGAATGGTAAGTGTAAAACTGAAGTACTCTAAGGTATTCATGCACTGACCAAAAAAGTATGAATAAATATTGAGCAATGTGATCATATTAATCAGGAATACAGGTTAGATCTGTAAATTGCTTTTAGTACTTTGTGGGGTGTATTATTATTTTAGTATCTGTGTATATGATATCATGCTTGAAATAACTATACCAGATTTCATAGGCTCCCAGAAATGTGTGACTTAGTGATGTTTTCACACCATGGTGGGGCAGACCTTACTGTAGAGTGAGCTAGGGCTGGCAATAGGGTGACACTGCTACAATTTTCAAACTGGTTTTTTTGTGGAGCACGGCAGAGAGAAACATTGAAGGCAGCTGGCAGTATAGAGACTGTGTGACCTAGGAAGGCTGCAGGTACCACCAACTCCAGAGCACCCTGGAGGGTCAGGAACCAGGTACATGTGAGGTGGTCAATTGACTACACATCAGCTGCTGCTCTGGTTCTTGGAAGTGGTGGACACAGTCTGTCTTTGTGAAGCATCAGATTCCTTTTGACCATTAAGTTGCCAAAAGCATATACCTAATCTTGTAATAGTTGTGTCTAGGGGATATGAGGAACATCTTGAGATAGAGAAGCCTGTCACAGCTCCATTTTGGTCTGGATTCATATTAGTGTGGATGGTATGCTTAGAAACAAAGAGGCTTTGAATGAAGAGACAAAGTAGGAGTCAAACACCTGGAAGAAATTGCTTCCTGGTGACAGCATATAAATGGGCACACTGTTCATTTCAGAGCAGACATTTGAAATCATGAAAAAGTTAAATCTGAGTCATCTAGTGATAAATGCCCCCACACAGTTGGGGATCACTTGTAAAGACTGGATCTTATGTTTTCAGCTTTTTTAAATTAGGGCCAGAGTCAGTGTATATTACCCTGCTTATATGTCCAGGCTAGACACTACAAAGCCAAGGGTTCTGTACAATATTTTCTGAGGAAATCCACATGAACTTTCTCAAGATCAGGGGGATAAAAATACACATTTATGGGAACACACATTCTTTTTTTTTTTTGACATGGTGGGCAAGTTAAGCCTTTACTGGTGAAGTCTGTACTAAATATTCACTGGAATATTTTCCTGTCTTCCTGCAAGCATTTCGTATTGAACAGGACAAATCTTTTCTCATCAGACATGGGTGCAAAAAAATGAGCTTTGTTAGGTGATGTTGTTATTGCTACTTGAAGTGAGTTAACCTTGGCTAGCTGCCAGGTGCCCACCAAGCCTGTCTCTCACTCCTCATCTCAGCAGGGTGAGGGGAGAAGATAAGAGGAAAAAACCTCATGAGCTGAGATCTGTAGTTTAATTAAAAAAAAAAAAAAATTACACACAGAAACAAAGGAAAACCAAAGGAGATTTATTCTCTACCTCCCATCAACAGATGATTTTCAGCTACTACCTGGGGCATAGGGCCTTGGCATGTGTAGAAGTTTGTTTGGAAGCCATATATCTTAATAATGAAAACCCACCCATCTTTCTCTTAGAGTTTAGTGATGAACATGAAGTCAAGTGACATAAAATATGACTTTGGCCAGTTTGGGTCAGCTGCCTCACCTGTGCCCCCTTTCCAACCTCTTTCACACCCAGCCTACCAGCCTTTGGGCAGGATGAGGGTTGGAGGGACAGCCTTGATGCTGTGTGAGTGCTGCTCAGCATCAGCTGAAACACTGCTACATCATCACCACCATTTTAGCCACACCTGCAAAGCACAGCCCCCTGTGGGCTACTGTGAGGAAAGGTAACTCCATCAGGACACAGTACACAAGTATGTGTCAGCATCAAATGGCTTCAGTTTTCCCAGCCATGTAGCTTACTGTCGAAACTGTGATGTTCTTAAGTATCTGAGGGACTTGGAATATGAGGATTGGAGTCATAGTTAGGCAGTGTCTAGTGTAAGGAAATAATTTAGGATGAGTCATGTTCTTGCTTTCTTCATTGACTGTAATGGGAGCCTAAGCAACGAACTCCAATGACTGTAACTTTCTAGACAGCTAAAGTTAGGTGAGATGAAGCTTTCCTACAAAGTGGCTTCACTGAAGCTAGGGTGACTAGCTGCAAAACTGTTCTTTGGGATGATTCCAAATACTTTGCTCAGCAAGGGCAAGTACTAGTATTTGGAAAAAAAAATTCTTCCTTGGAGGAAAGGAGATTCAGCTGTACAAATCTTGACTCTCTTCTTCACAGATCTCTTTGACAACTACATGCAGCAGGATGCACATGAGTTTTTAAATTACCTGCTGAACACCATTGCAGACATTTTGCAGGAGGAGAAGAAACAGGAAAAGCAAAATGGGAAACTGAAAAATGGCAACATGAATGAAGCTGAAGAGAACAATAAACAAGAACTCACCTGGGTGCATGAGATTTTTCAGGGAACACTGACTAACGAAACTAGATGTTTGAACTGTGAAACCGTAAGCATTGGAGTAGATTTTTTTTTTTTTGGTTGTTGCCCATTAATAGATAGATACATTTTGTATATACAAATATATGAATCTTTTCAGACATCTGAGAATTGTGGATATTCCTGTAGAATTTACTTCTTGAAGTGAGTATATTCTTTTCTAAAAATCTATTTTCTCTAAGCATTACTTGGCTAATCTCTGCCAGGTTTTGCTGTCCTAATACATATCTCTACCATTAAAATCCTTGCTAGTGAATCAATACCTTTTCTTATCTCTGAAATTGTGAGAGAAAGTATCACATCATATTCATATATTAAGTGAAATATTAAGATGGATTTGTGTTAATTCCATCATGAGAGTCTGACAGGTATACAAAGGGTTTTCATTATTAATAAACTGTTTTCTTCTGTTTCCCTAATATTTTCTAGAGGATGATGGCAATTTTAAATCTCTTGTGTTTGAGCTATAAGTAAAAATTAATTTTTGTTGGGAAACCTGATTACAAGTCTCCTATTGATTACTGTCTTTTTCAAACACATGTTCCCATTGAAAAAGAAAAGAAGTATTTTTTTTAAATTGTTCCTGTGAGGTTGCATGAAAGAGTAACACAGACAGGAAAAAATCTCCTTTGGGGAGAACAGTGACAGTGACCTTCCACCAAGGTTGGAATTGACATCACCTAACCTTTGCTTGGTAAAGCAAAGTTGATAGTCATCAAGGATGAACTAGTTTTCTCAATTGCAGGTGATGGAGATTGTGCAGGAAACTCTCTCCATCTGTCTCTAGGCTGTTTCATGAGACAAAGTTTTTAGCAGTATCCGGTGTTTTGTTCTATACACTCATCCTGGCTCCATGGTGTTAGTAAGCTGTTGCAATTGTTGGTGCAGCAATGCTGAGAACTGGGCCAACAAACTGATCTGGCCTAAGAATGATGTACTTTTACTCAGATCAGTGCTGCTACTATGGACTTCCACAAAGGAAACACAACTTTAGATTATCTGCATAAAGATGAGAGAAGGTGCCCAGGAGAAGGTGTCTTCAGACAGCAAACTGAGGTTTAGACAGCTGAGGTTTGGTGGGATAAACTCTACCCAGGTCCTACCAGATGTGTAAAAGAACATAGTCTGATATTTCTAATCATAAAGAATATTCCAAAAGAATATGTATGGCTTTTCCAGGGTCTTGGTCGGAGGACAATTGTGAGGAGAAGAGATACAATAATAGTCAACATGAAAGAAGACATTGGAGCAAGTTTTGAACAAGCTTGTATAAGTGAACACTAGAGAGATATTGAAAATTAATTATTTAATCTATTTCAATTATAAAACCTTGGGTAATAGAAAGTTAAAATAAGTGAAAGGTTAGAATTATTTTGTAACTGACATATTTCTCTAAATAATTGTGGCCTAATTCTAAATCAAAATCTAGTGTTTACTCAGAGAAACTGTGGTGAAGTGAGGATGTGTCCTTGGGTAACAGCATAACTACACAATTCCCTTGTGATGAAAGGGATGAATCTTTATGGAAAATGTAGCTTGTCTGTAGCTTCCTCTGAATACAGAAATACTGTATCCTATTCAGGGTATTTTTCCAGTTTGTTGTTCTTGGATTAGTGTAACTTGAAATCTTAGGAAAATAGTAAAACAGATTAACAGTTATTTCTTTGCTAAAATATTCATAAGTAGTACATGAAGAATCATTCAGATTTCAGCAGTTCTTATTCTCACATAGACTGCAGTTTGAATCTGGTTTTCCAGATACCTTTAGTTATTCTTGCTCTAAGTAGTTCATCTTCCCTTCCAGCAAATATTTGATGTGCAGAAATCAATAACAGAATCTCTAGCTTCTTTGAGGCATTCAGACAAAGCACTTTACTCACCAAAGACTTTTTCAAGTGTTGAAGTTCTCATGATACTCAGGGTGTCTGACAGAGCTCTAGTTCCAGCTGTAGAGACACAATGTTCTCTGAGGCTTTGTTGCTTTATCTTTCAAATTTTAGCTGAATACTTATACTGCAGTCTATTGCTGCCAGTTTTGTGGTTTCCTGTCCTCTGTGGGTCAAATCATGTCTCAGGGAGGTTTTTTGTTTGAAGGACTGCTGTTCCTTTCAGTTGGGTGTGCATTATGCCTCTATACATCTTTGATAATACCAGAATTAATCCAGCCAAGGGTGTTTCTCTGCATTCAGGTCTGATATGGGCTGCATTCCCCAAGCTTATAGGATCCCTGACATAACACAAATATGAGCTCAAGGTGGTACATAACAATTCCATCCACAGAATTGCAAAAATCTGAGCATGAGGGACTTCTACCAGAACAATGAATTCATCCCCTCACAGAAGTTCTCAGTTTGGACTTTGCTATTCTCCCACTTGATTTAGTTATTCTAAGGAAATGCAGTCATAGCAGGCAAAATATGGGGTTAAAAAATTGTTATGAATATGACTGAATTCATATGCAGTAAGTAATTCTGCAGTCTTTTAACTCAGCTGAAGTATTACAAGAATCAGGCATTTGGATGATTTTTTTGGCAATATTACTTCACCTCTGAGATTAAACACTCTTAGTGAAAAATAATTTTCAATGCAGAAATCAAGATCTGTTATTCTGAAAATATTTGGACTTAATTTTTTAAAATAAAACCTCTTAATTATGAATTTTCTCCTCTTGTTCTGTCTAAAAAAAGGATTGGCGATACCAAAATAGTTTTGCAAAATATTATCACTGAGCCATTTTTACCTTTAATCTTTTAATTTTTTTAATCAAAATATTGACCAGGAGCAATATCCAATGGGGAAATGTAGCTGAGTCAACCAGAAGTATAAACCAAACCTTTTCAATACTCACTAGAGAGAAAAGATAACATGGTTAAGTATGACTTTTGTGACAGAAACATATTTGGAAACTATCTTCATTGCATCCTTAATAGTGGAAATAATTACATAAGAATAAAATGTGAATGTATATTGTAGTATGTTATACTAAGGATAAACAAATTTGGGATTAAAAAAGAAAGTAGGCTGTGTTACATAGCAAGGAAACATACATAATGCACCAATCCCAGACAATATGGGGGAGGATGGTTCACCTTTACTGAACAGTAGGCTGTCATTAATGGCCCACGGCTGGTGGGATTGGATAAGGGGAATAGGCAGAAGTTAAATTATATGAAATTTGTAGAATTAATAATAAATGTCACACTGAACATTAGTCACACCGAACTAAAAAATAATTTAAAGCATTGAAATTAATAATCTTTGTGTAAGAACAATCTCTACAGAAATAAATACCTTTAGCATTTGCTGAAGATATAAACAGTGTTTAGATGTATGGCATCTCTGTTTTACATCTATGTTTTTTGCAACAGGTTAGTAGCAAAGATGAAGATTTTCTTGACCTTTCTGTTGATGTGGAGCAGAACACATCGATTACGCACTGTCTAAGGTAAATGAATGCATCTTTTTGGCAAATAGTTCTAACTCCTAGATTTTTCAGGTCTACTAGGTATAGAAAAGTAGAATAACATTTAGATTTGAACTTACCCTAAGCGGAAGAAAAAGACTTTAAACTGGATATTTCCTCTAAAAAAACCCTTTATTGTACTTTGCTTTAGTTACTTTCTCTTTCAATGTATGTATTTGAAAGAGGAAAAGAAATTAACTTTCAGGGAAAATAATTGACTGTATTGTTGTCTGGAAGAATTGCTGCAGAATAAGAATTGGCTTCAAAGAGATTTAAATGTGCTTATCTATAAGCTTCTACACAAGTGCTTTGTTGATTAGGATTTATATGCATATTAAAAGTTAAGTGTGTGTTTTGCAGAATGAATGCTAGAATCCATTGAGGGCAAAATACTTCAAAAGTCTATTTTATTATCAGAAATTTCTTATTCTGTGTCTCATCCTAAAATTATGTGAAGTCTTACTCTTAATTTTTGTTCTGCTCCTAGTATATTCTTAACTTAAAAACTCTAGACATTAGAAACATTTTCAGCCTTACATGGGTGATTATTCTGAGAGATTTAAAAGGTCCAGAGTTTTGACATTAATACAATAAACACTACCTATGTTTAAGACCAATATGTTGCTGTTCTAAGGCAATGATTATAAATTGATCAAACTCCTTCAAACTTCAAAATTGTCGTCAAAGTTGAAATTGCATTTATCAGTTATTCTGGAATGCCTAGGAGGGATTTCCCGGTGTGTCATCCCAAGCTGAGAGTTACAGAAAGAAAGAAAGAATATGAGGAACTGTTTCCTGAATCAGAAAGCAGTGACTTCTCTGTGAATACACAACTGTACTAAGTAACTTCTCTTATAAATTTGGTAAAGTTGGTTTTTTTGGGGATTTTTTTGGGGTTGGTTTGTTTTTGTTTGTTTTTTTTTTTTTTTTTTTTTTGGTGTTTTTTTTTTTTTTTGTTGTTGTTGTTGTTGTTTTTGGGGGTTTTTGTTTGTTTGTTTGTTTTGGTGGTTTGTTTTTTTTTTGGTGGGTTTTTTTTTCTTTTTTTTCTTTTTTTTGGTTTTTTTTTTTTCTGTTCAGTGTCCTGTAGGATACTGTAGCAGTCCTTAGCCCTCAAGTAGTCCATACTGCATTAATTAACCTCCCTGTAATAAATGAGCAAACCAAAGAGAGGCTTTGAAATGCAGTGCATTCTCTTTTTCTCCTGCAGTCTCTTTGCCTCTTCGTAGTAACCAGTAGTTGAGTCATTATTGGCACTACAGGCTTATGTTTGCACACTTTTGAGTTCTTCACTGTAGCCACTACCTCGAACTTGCCAGTATTACTTACCTTTCCCTATGGGTGTTCAAAGTCAATTTGAAATCCCACTGAGCTGCAAGGATGCTGCAGTGCCTTTTGAGGTCCTTTCTAATCTGAGTTGCTATTTGGTTCTGTGATACTGGAGACTAAGCTCTGACATTTTCTTACAGCTGAGTCTGGTCAACATGTTAGAAACCGCTGCTGTATAGGAGTTACCATTTGTCCTTCAGCTTTCTCCATTTTTTTAATTTACATTCTTGATCTTTTATCTTCTTGATAATGTTTTGTTGGGAATGGCCATTTTATGTAAAGGCAGAGTAAGTACTTCAGCAAAAATACCAATAGTATTTCTTCTACTGAACAGACAATGGCTGTAGTTTAAGATGTGGGAGAACT
Source organism: Phylloscopus collybita (assembly GCA_027886175.1). Classification (NCBI taxonomy): domain Eukaryota; kingdom Metazoa; phylum Chordata; class Aves; order Passeriformes; family Phylloscopidae; genus Phylloscopus; species Phylloscopus collybita. The sequence goes on along the minus strand of JAJNNQ010000009.1, from coordinate 24,899,060 downwards.
GCATCTGCACGACTGCAACCCACAAGTGAATGGTAGAGTTGAAAGTGACTCCAAAGAGATTAGCCCCTACCTTCATGTCAGAGAGAGGATGCTTATCCAACCTGTTCCAGAAGATCTTTTTAGCAGTATTATCTTGATTGTCTATCCCAGTCCTTCCTGTTCTTTACTACTACTAAGTTTTCCTTACTGTGTAGTATGAATCTTTAGTGTTTCATTTCAAGCCTATTTCTACTTGCCCTGTGTACTCTAGACATAAAGGGATTGCCCTCTTTCCCCTTAACAGCAGCCTTTTACATACAAGAAGAACATAATCAATTTTTATTAAATTTAAATAGCCTACGATCATTCAACTTCTTCTTCTCAGGTTTCTTCTCTGGATCTCTACACATGTTCATTACTCTTCAGCCCTCTCTCCAGTTGGACCTCTCTCTTGAACTCTATGTTTGTTGAAGTTCTGCTGTCTAGAACAGGGCATAACATTCCAACAGAGATCTATACAATCCTGAGAAGAATGGATGCTCTAAGTCTCTTTATGCATTCCAGTGTAGTGCCTTTACTCCAACAACAGGACGTGCATTTTGAAGTTTACCCATTGCTTCTTTTGGAAATAAAGGAAAGCAAAATCCCAATTTTTCTTTTCTTGGGGTGGGAGGTACAGGCCACCATTTACAGATTGAAAAGGAGGAGAGTTATCACCTCTCATCTATTCTGATTGTGTTTTATGTTAGCAACATTTAGAAAACATGTATTCAGTTAGAATATGGACTTCCTTTCATTGCTGTCTGGTATTATGTATTATTATGCAAAACCTAAGTGCTTTTCTGGTTTCTTTCAATAGGAACATCCAAGTTATTACTCTTTTTGGAATCTTTGCTGTTTCCTTTTTTTTAACAACTGCCTTCCTGTGTCTTAATAGTTTTAAGGGCTGCTGCATTTAAAAGGTAAAATACGGAAAAACTGTGCAAGATAACATTAAAGTATAATGAGTCTCTTTACCACTACGGATGGTCCTTGTGTGCACAAGATGTCCAAAGGACAGAAAGAATACAAGCCTCTGGCATAGTCTAAACCCACAGGACAGACAGTTTGGCCTGAAGCAGTAAAAGACCAATAACAAATATAGTGTATATCCATTGTTTTATTTCCACTTGGAGTTGCACAGTCTACCAGTCAGTTCCATGATGACTTGTCTAATAATTTATATTACACTAATAATTCTCTCATCTCTTAAAACACAAAATTAATATTGTTTATGCATACAAACAATAGAAAGCATCTTTCACACTGTAGCAGAGAGGCTGTAGAAGCACAAGGTCAATGATAAGTTAGTAAATCTTGAACAGGTATATTTAAAAATTTCTTTTTCTTGCTAAAATAACATATAAACAGAATGTAGATTGGACAGACAGGAATGGAATAGGAAAGAGTTAGACATATCTTGAAACAAGTTTGGCAGGTCCAGGGAAGAGCTCTGCAAGGCTGTGGCTCTTGCACATGGAGACTTTGTGAACACCACTCAGTGATCTGTTGTTTTTAACTGTTCAATATCTATTAGAAGTGCCATGCAGAAAATTCTAGATTGCTAAGAGAGTTACTGAAGTTGCAATTATTTCAATGCCTAACCATTTTTTCAATGAAATTTTTTTTCTAATACTACTAAAAATAGATACCATAATGCTGCTAATAAATAAATACTACTACTGCTACTAAATAACACTAATAATAGATATTAATAGCATCAGAATAACTAGTACATTTTAAAAGGAATTCAGAAACTCTTTGAGTTTCATGGGAGACTTGGCATACAAAAAACCACTATCTATCAAATTTCTACCATCTGCACATGTTTTTTCATGTTAGAAAATCATTATTTCCTTGCTTCACTTTGAGATGGGAAGAAAACTAATAAATTCCCCAAATTTGTTTGCTTTTTTTTTTTTTTTAATTGAGATGGTAGGCCTTGAAAATAAACATCAGGCTCTTTCTTTAACAGCCAACCTAAAACTTTAACAGGCACATTCTACCGAGTCTTATGTTCCCTGTACATACATCTTCAATATTTTCTAAAGTTTCAGCTTTTTACTTACAATTCCCTGAAATGTTACCATGTTTTTCAGAGGAATTGGCTAAATTCAGTTAATGTTTTGTTTAAATTCAAATGTGAAATCAGGTATTGAGATCAGTATTTACCACTGAACCAAATCCTTCCCAGTGATAATGCTTTATATTTTTTTTTAGATAAAAAAATAATACTTATGATCCAAGTTTAGCTGTAACTTATCTTTCAGGAGGTGTATTTTGGTAGGTCTTCATCTCTTCCACCTACCCCTGTAGTGATGTTAGGAAGAAACAATCATCCAGAATCCTCCCTTTGCCTTGTAAGATAATTCTGGTGCTGCCTAATGTAAGAGCAGGCTGAAGTTGCAGGCAGTGTGAATTCAGCCTCCATGAATGTGAATTGCACTGGTAGAAGGAATTTATTTGGGTCTGAATGGGTCTGAATTTGCCTGGAGTTCAGAAGCCTGTCGGGTACAAGGTAGGTGCACTCAATAAGACAGTTCTGGAATTCTGATATATCTATTTAAGGCCCAAATTCACAGGAAAACCCATGTGTTTGAAATGGAAGATAGGTGCTTATATCTGCATTCACAGTTCTCAAAACACCTGCTCAGCTGCAATGTAACACAAGAGGTGACAAAATTAATCATTGTTATATTTTTTACAGTTAAGTGGTGTTAGGTATCTAAAATTCTGTTCCAAAGTGTATCAGCACAGTGACTTCCAGCAGATCTTTTCTGTGAACTGAGAGATGCTATCAAACCAGCCTTTCACTGCCTTTGTCACTTCCAAAGCTCCAGCTCCGGAAATATCTCCAAGTGAATTTACTTGATCAGGATTTACAAAATTTTCTGTACCAGCTGTCTCTTTCCTTTTGTAGAAAACAAAAAAGTGTTATCTAAAACTACTGATGACTGTTCAGAAGGTTAGAGGATGCAGGAAACTAAGTTCAATTTATTTCTTCTTTGTAAGAGGATTCAAACCACTCTTATGGAAGAACACTATAAAATGTGAGATATTTGGGGATGGCAGAAGTGCACCTAAAGTTACTTCATTCTGCAAATAATTTAAAAATAAACAGAATGGATTGAGTGACTACACCCAAGTCTGGGGAGCCCCTTTATGTGAGACACTAGATACAGGTCCCATTTTGAGGTACCTGACCTTCCATTTGTATCATATAGAGGCCCTCAGCTCCTGATAAAACTTGTCATAACAGCCAGATACCCTAATTCCATTTTCAAACCCCAATACAGCTGCTTTAGATGCTTTAGAAAACTGGAATGGGTGAAGATTTCATCCTGTGTGTCTTGGTGGGTTCCAGTTCATCAGCCCAAGAGAGGCAAATGTATTCATATCCTTAAAGAACTGATGATTGTATTTGTTTACAGAGACTTCAGTAACACAGAGACACTATGTAGTGAACAGAAATACTACTGTGAAACTTGCTGCAGCAAACAAGAGGCACAGAAGAGGTAAGCCAAGAGTAGGCTGTTTCACCATGCCCCTCCTGGGCTATGGCAGACTTACTCCTTGATATTTTGTTTAAATACCTAGAAACCTTACATCGCAAATGCTTTCTCTGTGTAGACCAGAGAACCTGCAGACATATTTAAAGGCATGTGTCTGAGTCTAGAAGCTACTTCTCGTTGACTGTTGTTACTTACAAAGTGGTTTTTAATGTAGACATTTGCTTATTAAGGGAAGAGAGAATGGCTTTGAACTGGTCAGGTGTTTATCATATGCGTTGTTAATGGTTTCACAGGATGAGAGTAAAAAAACTGCCAATGATTCTTGCCTTACACCTCAAGAGATTCAAGTATATGGAGCAATTGCACAGGTACACGAAGCTGTCCTACCGGGTGGTGTTTCCTCTGGAGTTACGTCTCTTCAACACGTCTGGCGATGCCGTCAACTTAGATCGGATGTACGACTTGGTGGCTGTTGTTGTTCACTGTGGAAGGTAATGTACTTTCATGTGCATCACAAGCTATTGCCAGATGCTTGCCAAGGGCAGAGCTATCCCTGACAAGATGTGGGGAGAATGGGAGGCAGGGCTTAAGGTCTGCTGCTGCACAGACTTGCATGTGTCTTGGGCTGAACTATTTAGCCAACCTCCCTCATCAGTAAATAAGTACTCGTTTAAGAAAAAATGTCTCAGGTCTCTAAAAGTCACAAGTTTGGTTTAAATTGATGAAACTATCTCCTTCTTCATAACACCTCTTAAAAAAGTTGTGAGCCAGGACTCATGAGGGCCAAAGGCTGTCATCATGTAGGCCCCACAGCAGATCACCTTGGTCAATTTCCCCCCCTATTCTTAGTTCTTAAAGTTTTAAAAGTATTTGATGCCTACCATGAGCAACTTGTTAAGTGTTCTGTGGGATAATTCGCTGAAAGGTCCTGGCACAGATGAGAAAAACAGCTTTAGCTTTCAGTTGATGAGCTTTGCAACAAGTTAAAATAGAGAGGTGAAAGGAGTAAATGTCTAGTGTACCACCACAGGTGGATCTACCATGTTTTTCATGACATTTAGTTATAATTCTGCATTCCTAAAGAAATGTGACTTATCAAAATGGACTCAGTAGTATATTCTAATATTTTGGGGTTTTGTTTTTCTTTCTAGTGGACCGAATCGGGGGCATTACATTACTATTGTGAAAAGTCATGGATTTTGGCTCTTGTTTGATGATGACATTGTAGAGGTCAGTATGCTGAAGGTCATGGGCACAGCTTTTGTACTAATTTTTGCTTCCCTACTTCGGGTTAAAATTCTGACCCAGAACTGGCTAGAGATTATCAGTCTGCAAAGCCACAGTTTGGTTGTAATGTTCATTTCAACTCTGTTAGGAAGAAAGGTTGTAAACAAAATTATTAATTCTGTAGTTTGTGCTCTGTCATGATTAGAGGGTTTTTTATTTCATAGCAATATCAAATGTTTTTAATGCCAGACTTTAAAAGTTTAATTTTCAATGTTTTCTATAGCTATTAAAATAAATCTAATTCATTAAAACCTTATCACTTGGTAAAATTGAACTAGGTAAAGCTGGCATTGCTGTAGAATTTTCAGTTTTGAATAGGGAGATTACAACGAAGTCTGAATTGTGTTGTTGATCTGGGATTGCCTGAATGTAGATTAGAGCAGAATCTGTCCCACAGCTATTGCAGATTCTGTCTAAGCTTCTGAAATTCAATTTTATGCAAACCCTTTATGTCATTGTGGCACACTGGCAAAATTGAGGTGTTGAGTCTGATTTCCCAAGAGGTAAGGAAAGTAAGTACTGGGATGCTGGATGGGGCAAGTCTTGAAGAAGGTTTCTGAAAACTTGAGATAGATGGGATCACATGGTCACATTTATGTGTTTTAACAGTGTTCATCACTGCATTCCAAGGAGTCTCTCTGTTACTGGAAAAAGCCTAATTCAGTTAGGTTCAGTGACAGAAACATATCTATGACTTTCATGAGTGAGATCAGCAAGGCTCAACCCTAATCTTTACCCTTTCACTGCTTAAATTGCAAACAGAATTTGCTAATTGCTACCTCCAAACAAATAACTGAATGTCTATTCTGTTCATACAGTCATTTAATCTGTGCTTGGTATTTGTTTTATCTAACAGCATATTGAAAAATATTTATTTTGCAGAAAATAGATGCTCAAGCTATTGAAGAATTCTATGGTCTGACCTCTGATATATCAAAAAATTCAGAGTCTGGCTATATTTTATTCTATCAGTCAAGAGAGTGACTTGGCAAACTGTGATGATTGCACACAAGGATGCTGCAGGCAAAAGAAGATGATGGCTCCCCTGAACTGACTTTTACACAGACTACATCTTGGATGGTTGAACAACACTACACTGTCTCCTATTCAATGGTCTATGTGATGTTGACTCTAACCGTCCATTTTTCACATGCAGAACTTTGGTTTGGGGGTGGGGGGTGGTTTGTAGTTTTTAAGTCTGATTGAAGAGCTAACTGAAGTCAGATTTTAGTGGAATTTATATGGACTAACATTTACAGATAATAAGATTTGAATGTCAACTGTTAAACCCTATCCAGATAGAGTAGTATTTTATATGAAAGTGTTCATTATATTTAGGGCAAAATTATTTAAAACTTTCTAGATGGTTTTGGAGTGTGTTGATTTACAAAGCATTCCTTTAAATACATCCTGACATATACTTACCCCTTTTAAGTCTAAGGAAAAAAATCAATTTCATGATGATTTGAGTTGTGGTTGTATAGGGGATTTTTCTTTACATGTTGCTCTGCTGCAGAAAAGATATTCTTCCAAAATAATTTCAATTTTGGTTGTTCAAAACTTTCAGTGTGAAACCACAGACCTAAAATTCACCTAGGGGGATTTAAATTACACTGGAACGAAGTAATTCTGTATGTTCAGTCACTTTGTCATGAGACAGTACAGATGAGGTGAGATTTCAGAACTTACAGAGCACTGGAATAAAGAGAGTAAGATCACACATATGATACAGAGATAAATTGCTTTTATAAAGATTGATCTTTTTGTTAAAATGATATCATAGATCATTTACTTTGATTGGGTTTGCAAAGATTGTAACACTGCTCACGTGTAACATATCCATCAGGACTGAAGTTATCCAGTCCATTTAAATAAGCATTGTTTGTACATAAGAAACAGCTTGATCCTAAAATTTTCTAAGTATCTGTAGGTCCCATTTTCATTTATCAAGACAGAGTCTATTTCTGAGAAACATAATACATAGCAACCACTAGTGTACACGGTATCATGTATATACCATCCTTAACATTTTGGTCATGTTTGATCACCACGGAAACAGATAGAGATCTGGAGTGCTTGATTTCAAAATTAGTGCAAAAGGCTTAGTTTGTGATTTTCCTGGGTGAATTTGGCTGGCACTTGTCATGCACTGGCTAATAAAATTTCTGAATTCACCTGAATACCTGAATAATGTAGAAGAAAGTATCAATAGGGTTTGAGAAGAGATTGATAGTGGCTTGAGTCAGTGGTCCTGCTGCGTAAATACCTTGTTCAGTTTGACACTTCCACTCCATTATGCAGTTCTTGAACTTCTCTATCCAAGGTCCTATTTCAATGACATCAACAGCAAAAACACTCTTCTACTCTTCATGGGGACTGACAGTTGTTTTTAGTATTTATTAGGAAATATTCTCATCTCACAAAACGTATTTCTATCAGTTACATTTTATTAACCCATTATATATTTATCAGACAATGTTTATTTTTGTCCTTTTCTTTAAGAAGCCTGCCTGACACTTTATGGCCAACACTCTGTTTCAAGAAATGGCTTTTGAAGTGCAGCTACAGAATCTCATATTCTAGTCTTCTGTAGAAAAGATTAAAATGTTTTTAATTGTACTCTACTGTGAACGTGAAATATCTTTGGTGAAATATTGGTGAAAATGAAGTAGCTTTTACTGCAACATCATCTGAAGTTCAGTTGGATTTATCAATGGCCATTTTGTAAACTAAGGCAATGTAGCACTTTACACAATGAGAAACAGAAATGAACTTTTCAGCTAAGATTATGCGTGATTTATCATGATATTATACTGATGCAAGAAAACAGACATAGAATGTAACCTTAGAGGGCTTGAGTGAATGATAGCAGTGTCTACAGAGTTCACTCACATGAATGAAGGCTGGAATGCAGGCTCAAGACAAGCATAATCAGGATGCAGCTCTTATTCTTCTATTGATGTTAGAATGAAATGTTCTGTCTCTAATACAGAAGATAGACATCTTACAGCAGACTTCAACTCCCACTGAGACCCAGGAGGTTTTCCACTGAAAAACTAAACCTGCAAATCCCTCTTTTAATTGATTTATTTATAAACATTCAGAAATTCTGTATAAAAATATAAAAATTACTGGCCTTTTTAAAACGGATAAGGTTTCTCCACTGTGAATGAAATCACTTTCTAGATCAGCATTAATCAGTGCTGATCCAAAGATCTGTACTTTGCAGTTTACTACTGAACATTTTTACAGCATTCTTTAGTTTTAAAAGATTCAGCAAAACAGATATTCTTAAGATATCATTTTAATCTTCAGGGCTCATGTTTATATGAAAAGTAATTTTTCATAAAAATAGTTTTAAAATTAGTTCTATTTTAGGAAACATTTTCCTTATTTCAATAGACTTACGTGAAATTTGGTTTTTAAAATGCTAATAGTTTGAATTAATATTTAAATGCTAAACTAGATAACACTCTGGTTTTCTCCACTGCAAGACAGCTTTAGATTGTAAAACATACAGATCATTGCAGTTAGTTATTGAGAGTAAAATTACTAGAATAAACTGTTTCATAAGGTATGAAAAAGCATTTTTAATTCGTGCTAGCCCATGAAAAGATCGCAGCACTAGTATCATGCCAGTCCAGCATCAGGACTCTGACATCAGCCCTGAAACATTGTGGAATACACACTTCATATTAACACTAGCTAAACTAGGGAGCATTTTCTTTTGATTAACAAAGTTGCAGTCACAATTCTATAAATTGGATCCAGTCTCCAGTGTGCGAATATCTTGACTTCAGTCCAAAAGCTGTCTGTCACAGCTGTATGAATAGTGCCAGTCTAGGCAGAGGAGCTCTTCTTTGTCAAATAAGGCACATTCACTTAAGTTTTGCAGGATTGGGATCCCCACAGGAACAATCATGTGGTGTAAAATATTTTAGTTGATTAAATAAAGCATAATCCCTTTTATGCTTATGCATAGATTTCCAGTCCCTTATGAAAGAATGGAAAAATGCCTAACACCATAAAAGCTTTTCAGCTAACAGCTAGAAAACAAAATGCTAGCACAGATCTTTAATACTACTTTGTGCTTCCCTAAAATGACTATATTTTATGGTGTCAGGTTCTAGGTATATCAGGTCTAACAACAACTGAAGTTTTCCAATTATTTCCCATGCTGTTGCTGAGATGCATTGTCCATTTATAAATACTATGTTCTCTACTTAGAAAAAAAACAACTATCTTGTGCTGTGTTTCCACACCACTACAGTGCTGATGAATCAGTTACCTTCGAGGATGAGCTCAGAACTCAGCTTTTGTATTTCCAAGAACAGGCTCTCAGGATTTTATGGATTTTCTAATTTGGGGACATAGCAGAGGGAGGCAGAAGAGTGGAGTGATGGAAAAGCCATAACAATGAAACAGAACACCTTTTGGAAATTAGGTCCCAAAATTACTCCTTTCAATTCTATTTTAACAATTCAGTTACCCTAGAGTACTAAATTACGTATGAAAAGTCTTGCTCCTTTAGCAGTTGGAGTAAAGAAATCAAAGCAGTAGGAGTTTCCCTCATATCAGTGTTAATAAAAATTAAATACCTAGCAAAATTAATCTGAAATTCGCCTTACACCATGGGTCCTAACGTGCTGCCACAACCTGTCTTTTATCTTCAGACATTACATTTCAGTCACTCGTCTGTTCCAACGTCATGTAGTTGGCACCTGCACTGATGGCTTGCAGCTGCCAGTGAGCTGATGCCTCTCAACAGCAGACTCTTCTTGTTGTATCTCTTTTTTGCTGCATGTGGCCGATAGTTGTGAGCAGTGTCTTACAGCTGAATGAATACTAGAAATTTTAATAAGTTTTAGCTGTGTATCTGTTCTTTGCTAGTATGTTTTAGAGGGGTTTGTTTTAATTTATTTTTCTTTTGTTGGTCTGTTACTCTATTTGTATAATAACTTACGTGGTTAATACTATTTGTTTTGCTTTAATTTTTATGTATTTTGTTGGTTTGGTTTTTTTTTTATGTAATCAACCCAAGCACTTTAAGCAACAATGTCAATCTTGTGAAATTCCAATCAGCTTAATATTTCTTCTTTGTCTTACTGCTTTTGCAGCTGTTTGCTTGTGATCCAATATCTTTAGTTACAACTCAATTTCCATTTTTAGGCTTGTAGTTCTAGCTGGGTTGTAAAATTGGAAGGCCCAAGCATTTTTGTACGTATTTGTTCATGTATAAAAAGGACAGACAATGTGTCTGCTACACACATCAGTGTGTACCTGAGCTGCACTCTCTGCACATTTCACAGCCTCTTGTGTTCTCTGCCAGCTAGCCCATCTGAGGACGACTGCAATACTTCCATCTGTGACACAGTTAGCAATCACCAGAATTTAGAAAAGTTCCAGTTCTTACAGGAGAACTCTCTTTTACCAGACATGGGGTCAGCTCTCAATCAGCTGATAATACAGGTATTGCTCTCTGCCATCTTATCAGTGCTCTGTTCAGTCTCAACTGTGAATAATCTGATGAGCCACAATCATTCTTGGCTACTGTGTGCATGCTGGCAAGGAGAGAAAAATTTTGCATTGCTCTTCTCTTCACTTGGGCCAATATAAAGCAAAGAGATAATAAAGTAAGATAAGTGCTTGTGTAAAATGATGCTTTTTAGAGGGCAGCATCTGTGGTGTCCATATCAGAAAGTCACCGACTTTCTGTGTTGTTAATGCAAGGGTTATTCTTAGTGCTTTAGATATTCTATTTTCTTTGATCAATGAAAAGACCAGAACATTTTCCTGTTGCATCTGTTCTGATACTTAGGTGTTTCTTCTCAATTTAATGTGGCCCTTACTATGTAAATAGCCCTTGGCAAGCGTCGATAGACACCCATTTAATTTCTTTCCAGTTAATATGCATTACTTCAAAGAGATTGCTTGAACCTGTCTACAAGATTTATTCAGATAACACAGTTCTTTTGCATACAGGGTCAAATAACACTTATCAGGTGGTATGTGGCCACCTGATGGGACCATCTGGCTAAACCCACACCATTTTACATACTAATGATTCTTAACCCTCTGGGAGGTTTGCTTGCTGGCTTTGCCTGACTGATTTAATATGAAACTGCAAATAATTCCCTTTATTCATGGTCTCAGAGTTGCTATAATTCTTTAATGAATTCTGTTTCATTTGGTTATCAAGACTGGGACTATCGTACTATGTAAAATAAATTAACTTGTGTGTGCCATTCACAGCAGTCAATTTAACAGCCCAATGCTTCTGGTGAAGGCTGTTGCAGGTGGCAACTTCACTGTATGTAAGAATATGAAAGAGTGAGTAACTTTTCTGTGAGAGCACGGTAGGTCTACAGAAGAAGCTGGACTGACATTCAGCTTCCTAACCTCCGTCTTCTAGGTAATCCTGACCATTCTCATAGGGTTCCAAAGTGCAGGACTAAGTCCTTTGTGAAGACATCTTGCAGTTCACCAAAACATGTTGCTTGCTGCAGTAGATAATTAATGAGTGAGTATTTCCAACCGCTCTGTCCCCAAAATCTCATTAATAGGTATACATTCCTTAAAGAGGCTGAGTTTAAACCTCAGCTTTGTATTTGCAATGGTGTTCATGTTTGAAATGTCCCACACCAAACTCTGGCCACATACTAAATTGTTTCCTAGTCCTCTCTCAACTCTCATTCTAACAGCAAGAGCAACATCAGGACAGCCATGTTACAGGTGCTGGTGCTTTTCATGGAGACAATTTTCTAGTCTCAGTTACTTTCATTAAGTAAGTCCTAACACAAGCTCCATAACTTATCATGATGCTTTAGGAGTAAAGCCACTGCATCCTGTATGAATATGAATGTAGGGTAGGAGGAAGAAGAAAGAGAAGAGGATGAAATATGAAAAGGGTTGGTTTTTCTCAAAGGCTTTGAATATGTGTATCTGTCTGTAAATATATAGTCTCTCTCTACCTTGTCAATGCAATCATAATAAAACTACTTAAATTTTGTGCTAGTTTTTTAAATGGAATAAGAGGTAGCAAAATTGTGAGGAATGCAATTAGGGGCACATACAAATACTGGATTTCTAGTACAGCGTACAATACTCAGTGTACGTGTACAGATGAATTTCTGCTCTTTTTAATCATCATGTACATGTAATTGAACCCTGCGCCACCTGCAGAACTGTAAGATAAAAATCATGTTGGTTATTAAGGTTGTAACATAAGAAAACAGTATTTTCTCCTGTTAACATGTTTATATTTTACATAAAACAAATAAACTCCCTGGCTGATCTTGCTTCCATTCAATTTGCTTTGACTTCAGCTGGAGCCATACTAAGGCTGAGTATTGATGTTGGTCATTACACAACATCTGAACGTCAGACACCTGTGTTCTTACAGATGACAAGACTACTGGTGTTTGGTTTTTATTTAATTTAATGTGATCATCACATTTTGAGTGACTTCAGAGAATATTTCACCACGTGGGCTGACTACCTCTGAAGTGTTTTAAGAGAACAAATTTTGCAAGTAGTTTGAGTTGTCTGGGTAGAATATACATACAATTGCATGACTGAGCTGTACCCAGTTAAAGCACACCACTGACCTTGTCAATGTTTCTGAGCTTCAATGTTTCAGCTAAAACTGAAGAGAATAAAAATCAGCCAGAATTGAACTACCTTTTACATCAGGGAACAATGAGCCCTTTTAGCTTGGGATTTTACCTGTGACTAATGGAGTGGGAAAGAATTTTGCTAATGAGATCTAAAATTTTGTCAAAGAGTTGAAAGGTTCCTTCTGTCTGCTGATTTTCCTTTAGTTGTTCATTAACAAAGACAATTTACATTCTCAAAAGTGAGGTAAATACAAGGCTGGAGTTTCTTGCTCCTGTCTAAATGGATTCACTTTATTCCTTCAGAATCATTTAGGGAACTGAAATCAAACATAATTGTCAAACTGCATGTTATATTTATAGCTAACACACTGTAAGATTTATGGCACATCAGACTATCAAATGACTGGGTTGAAAAGCACTTCATATCTTACAGTACATATTTCCTCTCAAAAATATTTGAAGTACCTTCAAATTTATTCCTGGGTTATTAGGACATAAGCATTTGCAGGATGGAGACAGAAATTTAAAACACAGAAGATGACTGAAATAAATAATCACAAATCCATTCTTTTAAAACATTTTAAAGAAATAGAATTTATGGTGTACAAATAAAGAAACTACGAAAAAGTTTCCAGTGGCAAATTCATAATCACTCTACATGGGCTCCACTAGAATTTCTCACTTCAGAAATGCACTTTCCTAGAAGCTGTATGATGTTTACCTGTATCTCTGTTCTTTATTATTTTGTATTAATTAGATTAATCATTTTACATTAGACTGGGTTATGTTCTGTGCACCAGATAACCAGAGAAATGCCAAAAATATAATTTAATCTGAATTGAAAAGTCAGATATGGTAGGAGAAAATTGTAAGGTTATTCATTTAAATGTACTCACCAGACTTCAAACAATACTTATTAGATATGACTAAATACATGGCATGGAAAACCATGTTCCATATTTCTGAAGATATCAATTTCCTTGAATGCTTGTATGCAACTTAAAAATCTAGTAAAATTCTAGTAAAGAAGAAAAATAGGAAAACTTGTCATGAACATGAAAATGTTCAATATGTATATAATACGCACATACACACATATATATATGGCAACAGAACATTTTAATTATCTGTTCTGGAAAAACTTCCTCTTATTAATTTTTTCACAAATACTTTGAGATCACTCCATCACCTTGTCAAATTTCACTCACCCTCACTGCGCAATGCAGAGTTTAACCAGTCACAAACACTGCACCTGGTGCTAATCGTGCATTTCAACTCACCATGAATACAGAAACAGCAGAGGAGTCAACACCCTGGAGTTTGCAGATTGTCCCAGGATGCATGGAGAGACCTACCAGGATCAAATAAAAGTCAAGAGGTGGAGGCTGATAACGCCTTTTTTCCAAATCACTGCAAGGGTAAAATAAAGAAGTCAATGCTGCATGAAATTTGGAGTAAGACAGAGTGAAACATACTTTGGATTTCATTTGACACATATATGAGAAAAAATATTTAAGTCATGTACAGAGCCGAACCAAATGTGTCGAAATAGAAGATACAGATGTCACCCAGTGTTGCAAACCAGACATCACAAATGCTTAGAGAGCAAATTTTACCATCAATCACTTCACTATAGCTGTAAAAAAGGCTCCAGGTAGGTTTGCAGCTTTACAGTGCGATTAGTAATAAAAGGATCTGAAATAAAGTTTCTTATAGCATATTCATAAAAATTCTGGTGTGCAGAACTGTGTTTTCTGTGCAGCTGTAAGACATGGTAATGTGTGGAACACTGAACACTGGAGAGGAAATAGTACTACTACTGTGATTATCTCTGCTCTTTGAAAACGAGTTTCAGGAGCACAAATAAAACCTTAGATTTTATTTATTCACTAACCATGTAGTTCTCACTGTCATTTATGAAGCATTTTTCATCCTCAGGGTAGTTCAGCTGATAATCAAATAACTTTCCAACTCTTAATTTGGTGAAAATGGTAGAAATTGGGTAATGTGTACCAAAATCCATATATATTTTAGATAACATCAACTTGAGCTGAATCTGGCCACCATTCAGCTAGAACAGTCGAACTGTAGGAACATTTTCATCAGCTCCTCAGTAGCTACCTTGATGGCCTCTTCCCTCCTGGTGATGCCTGGAGAGGCTACCTAGAACAGAGGCTAGGCAGAGTTCAAGGATAAAGGTGGGTATTTACTGAAAGGCCTTCACAAGGTACACCTTGGGCAGTGCAGGAGTCTCACACAGACTACACCCAAGATGGACAACAATCACGAGTTTTTCAGACAGATGTAAGTTTGGTCTATTTGCATGTCAGACATTAATTGTCCAATTACAGCTTCAGGTAATGTAATCACATTCCCTCAGTTTGCTCCCCCTAATTCGCTTTTTGTTTACATCTTTCTGGGCCTGAGACAGTAGGGTGTCCTTGAGTTTCAGGCCTATTATTTTGTCTGAATAAAATGGGAGAACAGTAGCTGACAGGCTATGGAGTTTTAGAGTTATACACTAAAGCAGTACTGATCTGAAGAACATAAAAGGCTAAAACTTATGGCATCACTGGATGCAGTTCAAAGTGTAGCACATCGTTTCAGTACAACCTGATGCCTTGCTGTCTCTGATACAGCTCATCTTGCCTGGAATGCACTGGGGCAGCCGAGATTACACAGGAGGTTTGTCATTACAGCACTTCACTTTCCAAGGAATGGATTGGTTTTCTTTTGCCCCTTGGTAATTGTTAATTATTACACACTAGCAGAAAATATTAGGTAAAGTAAGGATGATGGCATTTATTCATGGTTTATTTCTCTTTCTTCATTCTGGATATGCATTTTCAGATGAACAAAAGTATTCTGAGGTGAAGTCACAGACTCTTTTAATTCTGCAAGATGGGTAGTTCAGGCAGAGACCAGTGATGAAAATTGGGGATTGTGAAACCACTACACTAAGACAGCAGCATGAAACTCTCTTGCCCATCAGAATATGGCCTTGAGGACAACATAAAGCCTAAAAGGTAAACAGAATTCTTCCTCCTAACCTTTACAACTATGATATTTTTAAATACTCAAGCACAGGTTACTAATTCTACTGTTGACATTTATGGGATATTTCTGGGCATACTGCATCACGATCCTGTCATGTTGTTTCAACCAACATTGAATCAACCAAACTTTTGTATTAACATGCTTCAGAGTAGTGTTTGATATTTATAGTAAATTGTATTTTTACCACGACTTAAAGAACATGGTTCATGTTAACTAAAAGCTTTATTTTATGGCTATGTTACACATGCATGCTTATTTAGTCCCAAATGCAAAGGATGAGGAAAGACAATCAGTTGATCCCAGAATAAGTGGTACTGCAGAGCACAGACTGTGCCCAGCCAGTGTTTGGTGTGGTAACGGCTGTGAATAAAGGCTCAATGTTTAGTGTCTCAGTTTAGTTGTCATGACACTTGTAAAAGTAATGTACCTGGAGAATGTTTCCTTAATATAGAATCTCTTGCTCTCACTCTTGCGCAGCCAATCCCCACCTCCAGACACCGAGCTGAAAACAACTACTGCATTCACCATGCTCTAAATACAGTTGAATTTTATTTATTCAAAGGTGTTTTATTCAAAATCCCTGTAATATGATAATGAGTCATATCTCTCAGGTGATTTTTTTTCATGAAACTGTGCTAAAGTTTAATTCATTATACCATTTCCTAATAAAAAAAAAAACAAGGTGCAGGTCCTCTTCCACTGGCAGTCTTCTAGAGATATTTTGTACCCTTTACATTGGGGTGTTGGCGTCTTTTTTCCTATTAGCCAGTATGTATGGGCTTCTTTAATTTTCCTATTAGTCCTGTGATTTTGGACAGTATCATCCAGTATTCCAGCTCTCCTTGAATGGAAGAGCACTTCTCCTTCTCCAAGAGATTGCAATGTCAGTCTACCAACTTCAGTGAATTTTGCAACCATTTACTAGCCTGTATTATTGGGTACATTCATGGGATTCATCTTTCAAGAGAGTATGTTCAGGAAAGGGCTGTAGATTGGATAGGCAAGTCTGAGCTTTCCATTCTTATCCCTGTAACTCATTGTACTACATGGAACAAAGAATGCAACTTTTCTCTTCCTCTATTTCTCAACTAGAAAATAAGTAAGCCAATATTTATATATATCAGCGAGCCATGGAGCTTAGATCACAAAAGTAGAGGCTGCAACCTAAATTACTCTTACATGCACAATAATTAGGTTATCACTTTTTTTCCCCCTTTTCAGGCAGTCATCAGTTAATAATTGCAGCACTCCTTTCAAGGAGAGAGATTTGTAGACATTAAGAGTAGTTAACTCCTATTTGACAGAAGAAAGACAACAAACAAATGTCCAGAGGTGGCAGGAATTAATTCAGTGTTACAAATGTGCTCCAAGTTTGACTTAAAAGGTCAGAACTATTGGATTTTATTTCCAAGCAACATACCCCCTCATAAGTCCAACCGAAGTCAGTGCAAAAAAGTCAGGTTCAGCTCACTGTCTCTCACCATGACTGTATCTAGTGATTTCAAAGGAAAGGGAGAAAACTCTACTGCAGACAGCTTATGAAATAAATGGCCCACTAAAGATCACTTCCTCAGAAAGTAATGAAAGTTTACAAGGGAAAGAAACTTTCTATCCAAGCTTACTCAGTTTATGGTTGCTTTTTCTACAGATAGGAACTAAGCTAATGGGTTCTGCACTGTGTATTGTCTCATTCTTCATGTATTTGCTTAGCTAATTTCCCCCTAAAATATTTGGTTATCCATAATAGTTTTCCATGTAAGCCTTAGATAATAAGATGCAATCACATTATTTTACAGCATTACTTATTATTACTTATCTTGGGCCCTAGGAATGATTACATGGATACATGAATATCAACAAAACTGACCTAACAAGCATAAGATAATACCAAAAAAAAACCACAACCAACCAACCAAGCCAACAAAAAAAAAAAAAAAAAAAAAAAAAAAAAAAAAAAAAAAAAAAAGAGAGACAAGCAGCCATTTAATGGCTTTATAAAGTTAAATAGCAAAAAGATGAGGATTTTTATGGAAATATTCCAGAACTTTGTTTGAAGTTAGCTAAGTCATGGCAATATTCTGGGAAGGAAGTGGTTAATGTCCATGAAGAGGAGTAAGAAATGCTGTGTTCCCTTTGTAAAGGGCAATTCCCCACCCACATGGGCATTTGGAGCTCATACGGATCAGGTTTCCAAATAACCCACGTTTTGAGTCTGGAACAAACAATATGCAATGTGCAGAAGTGAACCATCCTCAGCTGTCATTGTGATGGGCTGGTGGTTTAAAAAGCTGCTGCTCATTTCCAATGTCCATTTTTATCAGACCCTTTTAACTAGTCACCAAACAAAGGAAAGACAAAAGCTTCTAAGATCTTTTCTAGAGGAAAATTTTAATTTAGCTGAATGGTAATTTTATAATGCTGTCCAGCTATAGCAGAATAATTTGCTTTAGCTTCTTCCCCACACCCAGCACAGAGCTAGGAAGGGACTCTACAAAACATTCTCAGCTTCTTTGGGTGGCTTTTCTGCTTAACTGAGAGACACTTCACACAACAAATAAGTGAAGTCAAGGACTTTACATCACAAGGTCACTGTCCTTTGGTTTCAGCCATATCACTACATGAAACAAAAATGTTTTGTTCTACTTAGTCCTTTTGTTTGGGGACATTTACCAAGTGTTGCCTTTACTCTTTAGTTTCTACTTAACCGTCTACTAATCACGCCAGCATTCCCAAATTTTGGGAAATCCAAAGATCTGTCAAATCTAGACCTGAAACCAGTTCCAAGGTTTATTTGATATGAAAACATAAGAAATACTTGTTTCTAGAAGCAGCACACCCAACAAACCTCACTGTTAGGACTGTTCTGGGTTTTACAAGCCATGTAGTTCAAATCCATTTACATGGGTGAAGGCTGGACAGCTTGTGCCCACTCTCCTGCTGGGTGATACAGTGGATTAGATAACTAATATAAGTGTGTAACACAGGAACTTGTAAGTGGCAAGAATTTTTTCTAAACAGTTAAAACATCACCCCCTTTTATTTGCTTCTCAGTCAAAGACAATTTCACACACAGAAAACATTGTGTGCCCAGGTTGGAAATCTGTGAGAGACAGGGATGGGAGTAGAGATGGATGATGCCTCAGGCATAAGCTTCAGGGCATGGGTATCCTTATCCTCTGTGGTGTCCTGCAATGCTAATGAGAACACCAAATATCATCTCACTGTTACTTTGTAAAAAATATTATTGGTAACACCACGTGTTTCCACCCAACCCTTTTGCAACAGAAACTTCTCTTCCCGTTGCTGTTTCCTCTGGACTGTAGCACAGATATTAATTCAAATACAGAAGTTGTAGTTGGAGAAAACTATGATTTTATTTCTCAAATAAAATTTATTTCCTTAGCAGCAGATGCATTCTGACATGGAAATCATTCACACTGGAACTGCGTTTTCCTCCTGTGAAAAAACACTGTTTTTCTTTCTCCCAAGTCCTACCTGCCATCCATCCTTCCATAACTAGAATTTAATAAAAAGCCTACCCAACAAAACAAACCCTCTGTATCTCAAGAAAAACCCCAACTGCCAGTGGACTCAGGCACTGATGAATATGGTCTGATGAAGGATGAGCTCAAAACAAAGCACTTCATCCGAATAACCCACAGCTAGCATGAATTATCATCATTACATTCATGCAATATTTGATACACATGAACAGATGGGAAAGAAATCCAGCCTTTTGCATGCTACAACTCAGTGTGCTTTGGGGCATTCACTAAGGTCAATTGGAGCAGTTTTTATTGTGTAGTGTTGGAAAGCTCTCTAGGACAGCCAGTAACCAGGTGTCTGTTAAAAGTGCATAATAATTCTCTCAACTAAGTGCATGTTACTGTGCTTGCAAACACTATGTGAGGATCTTGGACCTTGGCAGTCCATGATGAATTTCCTGCTGTTCTAAATTCTCTGACAGTTTTGCCTGTGCTTTCTAGGACAATTTCCAAAAAAACTGAGTCAGAAAAGACAAAAAGGAGCCTGGTTTCTGGACAAGTCATCAGCTCCAGGAGAGTGGTTCATCATGGAACAGGAGGGTTTGGAGACCAGTATTTTTTTCTCTCCTTTAGTCCCTGGCTGTAAACTGATGACTTGTATAAGAGCAACTTGTAAACAGGGAGCTTGAATAAAAACGTCTTCTAGTCTATTTGATCAGGAGCCTCTTTGACAGAGGGTTCTCTCTGGTGTTGGGAGCAACAAGAATTCAAAAAAGGCATGTGCTAAACCTTAAAAATATTCAAAAATATTCTCATGCTACATTTCTTTTGATTCTTTGCTGCCTGAGTCACTGATCAATATGTATTTTGTCTCTGTGGAAGTAAATTTCCAGTCTCTGATATCAGAGAAAACAAGTTAAATTGAAAACTACATCTACTCTCTAATTATTTTTTGATTCTTTTCACATAAATCACTTGCATTTAAGCTGCCTAAAATCTCTCCTGCAAAGATTTTTTTTTTTATCATTCACTATAGCAACACATCAAGAGACAAAATTTTTAGTTTACTTTGTACTTAAATTATAAACCCACATTTTACAGGTTCTGACATAATATGTAGTCATTATTTACTTAATTAACTCTATTTTTTTTCCTTCCAAAAGGCTGCTATACCCTTTGGAACAGGAGAGGGAGCAAGTCTGTAAAGCCCTTTACATATATTCATCCAGGTAAAGCCCTTGAGTGGAGTAGCACAACACACCAGTGATGTGTGGGCAGCAAAGCCCAGAGCCCCTAATTTCCACATTTTCCTAGGCTTCTCAGGGTGCCCTTGGCACCCATCCACACCCCAGACTATTTGTCCTTTTTCCTGTGCCCACTGGCCTGTACAACCCTGAGATATTTACCCAGGTTGATTGTTTCACCAGTAAACTATCTGGTCTTGCTCCAGTAAAGAGCAGGGAGTCACCTGGTTCTGAAATGGGCTGGAGTTCCACTAATTAACACCACTAACAGCACCAAAGTGACTCCTGGGAAGCACAGCAGTGGGAAGACAAATATTATGGTAATAAGTATAAATGATTTTACAAGCCAAAAGGAGAATATCCCTTCTATGATTCTTTCAACTTTCAGATATTTTCGTATTAACTTAGAATAATGTTGGATGCTCCAACTATTTTGTGGATATTCAAAATATTCTGTTCCAATTTTGTCTTGAAAATAGGCAGAGCATATAATTGCCACTTACATGGCTTGCTTCTGCTTCTTCTGAAATCCAAAGGGACATCTTTCCTTTGAATGCAATAGATTTTGAATTAGGCTGCATTAATAAAGCTGAGGATCTGGACCTAGTTAGTGCTGGAGATGGGAAAACGGAAGAAACGCTCATTTGGTTTTACACATCCATTTATTTCAATGAAAATGATGTTAAATTGAAGGTACTAGCCAAAAGTTGCTCTACTCAAACAACATGTTTCAATATAGCTGCTTGTCTAAATCTGGGAATGTTATGACTGATTAATAATCATTTAGTTAAAAAAACCCAGGATGTTCAGACTCTAGATTTCTTTACTAACCATAGATCTAATGAGGATTTTAACAGCAGTTTAAAGTTAATAAAAATATTTCTTGCTCCTTATGGCCCCTCTGTAAGTTCAGATTCAGTCTTTGCTCACTGCTGCTCTTCATGAATTAAATTGCTCATAATTCCCCATTCATTCAAGTGGAACCTTATAACCTAATGGAAGCCATTAAATTAAACAATCCAGTCCCATTGTACTTAAACTGGCAGACTCATCATAAAGGAAATATGTCAAACCAAATAATGAGATGAAGTAATCAGACAGCTATAAGATTGTATGGAGATTGCACTGTTTGAAGCCATTTAAAAAGGTGGGACAATTTATGTCCCTTATATTCCATTATAAACCGCTAAATTCAGAAGCGTCAGACACTGAATACACTCACAAATTCCTGTTTGAAAATAGGCACTACATCAGTGCAATCTAGCTCCTAGAGTTAGGAAGAAGGCACTTAAAAACCTGAGATTTTCCCCGGGTTTTAACATGTTGAATCCAAAATTTTTAGTCTTCTGTCTTCCGCTCTAGAGCTTCCCAGCAGCTTGCTGACTCTGGCATGCATCTCCAAGAGAAGTCATCTTTGACAAAAAGCATGTAGGAATCTTAGGAGACAAGTTCTCTGCAATGTAGGTCTACTGAGAGCTGTGGAAACTTACTGATTCTCAGCACATGGAAACCACCCTCCATCCTTAACTGTTGCTGTCTTTTCTCAACCAAATGGCTCTGATTTCACATGGGTAGCCTTGCAGGCATGGGGGAGCTGCTGTATAAAACCCGTAGCCCTAGAATTTTTGATATATAACACCATGGCAAATTCATCAATCCCCTTCCTATATAGTTTGCTCTAAAAGTGGATTACATAATTGTCAAGAAGAGATAGTATCTGAGTATCTAAACTACACTTTTGCAACCAAGCCTGTAACTGTAGCTCTGTGGTTTCTTCACAGGAACTTGTAGAAAGTGAAACAACATTCTGTCTTACCTTTCTTCATGATTAGGTAAAGCAAGGAGTATCTGTGCTGCGTACCTAGTGCTGGTAGTTGTTTTTTCTATTTGTAACAGAGCATGAGACTGTCTTCCAAAATGCACTTGGGGTAGAGTCACAGCTTCTCTTCACTAAATCATCCCTGAAACTCCCACATCAGCAGGTTTCTACACAGACACTTCTGATTCATATGGCACTACAGTCTAGTTGTAATTGGCATATGCACCTATAAAGGGAAAACTATGACCACATCCATCTAGAAATAAGCCTTGACTTTTTAAAATATTACATTGAATCATTAGGAGATGCTATGCTATCTTTCTCAGTCTTCATATGCCCGGGGAAAAGCCACCTGAATGGCTCATCACTAAGAATAAAATGACCCATAAGGATGTGGCCTTTGGTTTGCAAATGCAGACAAAATGCTGACACAAGTGGAAAGGAAACAATTTCCCCAGTGGGAAGCATGTGGGTGCCATCCAGAGTGCTTCGGTGACCCACACAGTGGCTGCAGCTTGCATCAGACCAAGCAACTATTCTTCTACCCTTGAAAACAGGACAAAAAGTTAGATGGCAAAAGAAGTCTCACAGCTCCCCACTCCAAGAAAATTCAGTCATAAAGGCCTACGCGTTTAGCAGTAAGAAAATCAGGGCTGGAAAAAAATTAATTGCCTTTAAAAAAGTTATAAATGCAGTACTAATATAACTGAAGATATCAGCTGTAATGAATCATTGGACTTCTTGGTTATTTGACTGACTTCATCCATTTTATCTTGAGATGTTTTTATAAAATGCATGCTGATCAATTTAAATGGGGTAAGATGCTCACTGAAAGAATAAATTTGTGTCAGTGTGAGAGTGACAGTAATATATTTCTGCCAGTAATAGTGAAGAATAATATTAAAGAATGCAGAAGAACAAAGTGCTCCTTTCTTAAGACATAATCCAAGACGTAAGCACTGAGAAATGGTTTGATGTCATATTGAGAGGTAAATACTGCACTGACAACCTCAGCATCAAAAAAGTGGGCAATGAAATAAAGGGATGAGAGTATTTTTGAGACTAAGAAGGAATACGGCTCTGATAATCTTTCTTTCTCTTTTCCTTTCGTCCTTCCTGTTACTCAGAAACAGTTTTTTGTTATTCAAAATCAGAATCAGGCTCCTGCTACAAAAACATTATTTCTTTCAAATCTCAAACATTAGGATTATTTTTCTGATTTAGGCTGCTTTGTACCTTCTGGATAATCAGTGGTGATGATTTCAGTCTTGATTATTTTCTCTCTCAAGTGGCAAAGGGTAAAAGTAGACATGGAGACGCCATATCAGGGTGACCCAGACTTGCTCCCGGACACCAGCCTCCTCCATGGGGTAACTGAGCAACACCAGCTGCCATGACCAGTATAGACTGAGGGGCTTGTGGGACACTGGATTTTTTTTAATATTATCTTTTTATTAACTGAATCATCTGCAAAGGTTTGTGGATACTTATAAACCCAGAGAGATGGGACAGGAGACTGGAACCATCTAACTACCAGCAAATTCAACCTCACATTCAAACTGTCATGCCTGTCAGCAAGAAACTCTTGTTCAGAAACACGTTTACACAGACTGCTACTATTAGATGTTGTTCTTACAGGATCAGTCATTCATTCAGCAGTATTAATGGGCAACACTGTCTTTTACTATTCCTCTGCAGAAGATGTGAGTGGACAGAGCCAACAAGAACTATGTGAAATTGAAAAACTGGAGAAACAAGGTGAGTCGTGGGCAGCATAGGGGAAAAGCTTTCAAGATGTGAAAAAAAAGGTCAGTTGTGAAGAATGCCAACAAATTGAGTCATACAGCATTTTATAAACCAGTACTTCACACATGTAAACCTCTGCATAAAGGGTAACTGGCTCATCTTCATAACACTCTAGCAAGCTTCTATCCTCCAAGACCAGAATGCAACAACTCCCATTTTCCTCTTTAAAACAAAACAGAGCACACAATTGGTTGGGCTTTCCATCTTTGCCAAATTTGAGCAAAGTCCATCTGAACCCTGTCCATGAGGACCACATTGCACGCAGTGAAATTTGTCTCACCCACAAACATGATCATCTCTGGTTATCAGGATGTATTTATCTTATACAGGACCATAAAATATTTTTGATTTTTTGTTTCATTTATTTTTTGACTTCTGTTTTGTTTAAAGATCTTTACTGATCTACCATGGTGACACTGCTGGTCTGCTTTCCCTTCTTGCACAATGACCAGTTCTCTCATGTACAGATATTTTGCAAGTAGAACTCTAGCTGTTTCTAGGACATATTCGCTGCAGTGTCTCTTAAAAACAGGTTTGTTTTATTAAGAACTCAAAGTGTCACATTTCCATACCACTGCAATTACCAGGTAACAGTGTTTTTACTTTTAAAATACCATCTCCAAGTATATCATCTCACTCTGTGACTTGTAATTCTTCTGGATAAACATGTTTGAGCTCTGTAATGGTCTCCCTGGTGATGGTTGCCATAGTGCTTCACAGGATTTTATTTCTGCTCATTCCTCAAAAGCAGGACTGTGGTTCTCTGTGGGAGGCCCAGAGTTGTGCTAGTCTTGGATTTTAATGTCTTTGCTACTCTGCTCCCACTAGGCAATAAGCTACTCACACATGCCACTGTCATCTTTACCCTAAACCACCAATTCTGCTCAAAATGCACGTCATAGATCATCCTCCTCCTTTTCTTAGCACCTAATTACATCTTATTTCCTTGGTTTCCACTTAATTTTTATCTCAAGCAGAGATTATTCTCTATTTAAGATTTCAGACTACATTTTATAACATCATAAACAATACACTGTTTTAAAAATTTCAGTTATGTTCAAGTTACTTTTAAATAATTAAAAATAGTAAATAGTAAAACTAGTGTGATGCTAATGACTTCAAATACTATGCTGCCCACAGGAGCAAATACACCTGACTTGTGCCAGTTCAGCCTTACTCATATTGATAAATATTTTACCCAAATCCCTTTTTTTTTTTTTGGGGGGGGGGGGGGGGGGGGGGCGGGGAGGAGTGGGGAAGCTGGTGCATTTTAAGAAGTAGATAATTTCCACTGCCTTTGCTTTGTGTTAAAAGGCACTTTCAGAAGTTTTTTGTCTAATCTCATCTCAGGGTCATCTCATAAAATAGGCACAGAATCTGGTTCACTGCAGTTTCAAAGTCAGATGTTCAGACTGGGATTTCTAAAGGGCATATATATAAAACTTTTATCACAATGAAGCCTCTCCTCATGGTAGATAAACAGGTCTTTTTAAATTTGTAAGCACAGATATATACACATATTATTATATAAAATAGTAGTCATTGTCTCTGTTCTGCAGGATTTGCATCTTCTTAGTGATTTAGGAACAGAGAAGAATAGATGAATTCCCTTAAAGCCCAATTTAATTTTTGAGATTTATTTGACCTGAGGACAGTTTGGCACAAAATATGCAAGAAAAGTGCAGGATGCGATTGAAGGTTATCAGAAAGGAAAAAGCTCTCAGAGAAGAATGGGCACAAGGCAGTGGCTTTCCAAAACGCCACACAGTTCAGGCAGCTGGCATTATACACCACCAAGAAACTACTTTGTGGCCCTAGATGCAGTCTCAAGAAAAACAGGTTACATGAGTAACAATGCTTGCCCACACAGGATCTTGCATTATCAACCCATCCTTCTAGGATCTGCAGCATGGTGTGGCAGGATGGAGATGATGGGAAGGCCACAGTGATGCCCACCTAAATAGAACTGCCTGCAAAACTGCTTTCTCCAGCACACGAACATTTAAATTGGAGGTATTGTCCTGTTCCTTGATGTCATAGGTTAACACAGTTTAGATTTTGTTAAAAAGGATGTTTTTCAATTGGCAGGTGGTTTGACCACTGAAAAGTAGAATACGACTTTTGGGTAATACACATATAAGCCGAGAAGGGGGGAAGTCCTCTCCCTTTTTTCTTCCGGCTGAGCTACCAGGTGACATCGAGCGGGCCGGAGCCCCGCCGGGCTGGGCCAGGCCTGCTGCCCCTGGCCGGGCCTGGCCTGGGTCCCCGGGAGCCGCTGCCCGTGGGGGAAGCAGCTCAGCCATGTCCGGGCCTGGGAACACCAGCGGCAGCGGGGGAGGGGAGGAGAAGCCCCGGGGACTGCCCTGTCATGGGCGGCCAGGACCGGGGAATGTTCCGCCCGCCCCAGGCCTCAGGGAGCAGCCGGCCTTCAGCCATTTTCAGTTCCCGCCGCGGCAGGGCCGTGAGCAGCCCTGCAGGCCTGGCAAGTTTGACTCTTTCCTGCCAGCGAGTGGGCCCTTCCGAGCACCGGCCTTTCCCTGGAGTGAGGACAGATAGAGTGATTGAACCATAAAGAGACACAGCATGGAACTAAGTCAGTGAAGAGAGTGAAAAAGACTTTAAGGCAGAGGAGAGGGCGTGGCTAAAAATCTGGATGGACTTTTCTGGTAACATGGAGACAACTAAACTATTCCTTTAAACCATGGAAAAATATGCAATTTGGGGAGGTGGTTGTTTAAGTTATGCGTAGATTTTTGAGCAAAGGTATTGTGCGATGGACTGAGTAAAATGAATTTGATGAGATGCTGGAACAGAGAGATGAAAGCCTTCTGTGTGTAGTGAAGAAGTGAAGAGATAGCTCTGTTCCTTGAGATGAGAAAATCCTTTGCCTCTGAAGTGAGACACCTTTAAAAGGCGACACCCCAGTTTGCAGTGTGTTGAGTAAGTGGCCCATGTTTTCAGTGTTGAGAAGCTCTGAAATGGGTCGGATTTCATTGGTTTGCAAGTTCTTTTTTTAAAGTCCTTGCAGATGAGGTCTCTATTGGAACCAAGAAAGGCTCCATTCCTGAAGAACTGATGAAAGATTATCTTAGAAATGGTAAAACTGACTGAGATTGCAGGTTATGTCTTTTTATATTGAGTGTGGAAAAGTGAAAACTTGGAGGGAAGGATGTTTTGGAGGTTTCATTTGTTCTTTTTTTCCCCTTCCTATTTTTATCCTTTCAGTGTGTGTAAATAAATTGTCTTTGTAATTTGAAAATAAGCCTGGTTTTGCTCTTTATGTTCTCCCAGTCACATGAAATATAGTAAGTGATTGAAACCATCACACTTGACAAATAATTTTAGAAGATTTTCTAGCTTGTAATGCAGTCAGAAAAGCACAAAATACGTTTTGGGGAAGACTAAGAACCTATCTTACCTCTAGTGTCCATACTAACATACTGCTCACCTCCCTGGACTTGGTCAGCCATAGCAGTGGACAAAGGGTCCAATCTTTGCCCATTCCTGTTTCTTGGTGATAGATGGACCTGTCTACCTGAATGGAGACTGACTGCAGAAACTGCAGCAATTTTAAATTTAGGTATCTTTATCAAGTGCAATACTTCTCCTTTCTGAACATCAACAAAGCTGTGTGTGCTGAATAAAAAAAAAGAAAAAACGTCACCAGCCTGGAGTGGATGTAAGGGATGGCATGCCCTGTTGGGCTGTTAGAGTTGACCAGAGATAGTTGTTGACAAAGAGCTGCTCCAGCTCCTGTTCTGCCTCACAGCCAGGATCACAGGCTCACAAGTTCCAAATGTGAGCACCTGATGGTCACTTAAAACTGGGGAAAAATTGTACCAGTCACCAAGCATGTCATGTTAAGTCAATGCAAACCTGTCTACGTGGCACATAGCTGTGCCTAAGATGCAAAGCAGCTGAGTTGAAAGTTCCATCAGGGTACTGTTCAGGCTGGGATAATACACCTTGTTCAATAACAGGACAAACTGGGATATCTATGCATAGCCCTGGTGCTGCAACAGGAACATTCCTTAGTGCTTCACCAGAGTAGAATTTAAACTGAAGGGAAAACACAGTGCAGATAAGTCAAAAATAAAACAAAGCCATCTTTTCATAAGGATGTCAGTCAATGTTCATCTATTCCAGGTAAATATAGAAAGTCTCCCTTAATGACCTAAATTTTCTGGTTCACATTTCTTGCATCATTCAATACTAATCTTTCCAGAGACTCTAAAGCCTACCTTATAAACACATCATAGCAAATTTACTGTTGGACCAACTGTATTATGTGTGTTTCTTAGAAACACCCAATAAAAATTATAAATACTTCAAAGAGGTTTTAAGCAGTGATGAAATTAATGGACCTGGGGCATTGGAAAGAGCTAGATATGGTACAGGCAGGGAACAGCCAAGTTTCCTCACATGCTTATGTCTCTAAGGCCTGACCTGCAGCAGCCATTCCTCTCAAGGGTTGGTTACTTTCCTTTCACCATGACAGAGGTCTGCATGTGCCAGCAACTGTCCCCAAAACGTCATCCCCAAAACACCTGCCATCACAAAGGATCAGGGAGGTGGCAAGGCCTGGATAAATGAAATATATACATTTGTGCATATACATACCTGCCTATGCACTCATACTGGGCTAGCCTCAGAGCTTTTAATAGCTGAGAGAGAAAGAAGCTTGGTGGAACAGACACAGATTGTGGAAAGGACCAAGTGGCAAACTCAAGTGTGTGGTATGAAGCCAGGGCAAATGGCAGCTAAGAGCAGAAAGAAATGGGACATCTGTGGCCTCTCAAGAGGACAGAGACAGTCAGACACTTGATGGAATAAATGGAATGGTCAGATGGCCATACTAACTACAAAGTACAACAGCACTTAACCTGTGGTGCCAACTGGGGATTGCTGAAAAAAAGACAGCACATACAAGCGGCACATTGCTCAGGTGGAGCTGCTTTCCAAAGGATCAGTAGGGGAGTGGAAACAAGATTGGCTAGCCTTGCCTCAAAATCAGAGAAGCAGCAAACAAACAGGCTAAAATTTTTAGCTGTTACAGGCAAGCTAGGGAGAATGAGGACTTCTTTGCAAAAAATCTCCTCTTCTTGGTATCCCATTTCTCTTGCAGATGTTAATGCAGTTGAACATTCTTTGAATTTGAAATAATTTCCTTCATCCAGCTGTCCTCTCTCCCTGACCTTGTTCTTAGCCTGGCTGAGATAAGGATTTAAATTAATTAAAAAACAGTCTTGTCTGAGTCAAAGCTCTTTTATACAATGCATTAAGAAGAAATATTACACATTGTTATATTAGTTTCAAGTTTAAGAGATTTTGCCTTTATAACTGCCTTTATATGCAGATTTACCCTGTTGAGAAGACCAATTTTCTGTCATTACAGGGATATCTTCAGTGCATAATTGTCATCAAATTTCTTTCATTCCTCCTTCAGGGAAAGACCTCGATCTTCCTGACTCTCCTCTTATTTCAGTGAATAATTTTTTAATGCAAACAAACACTTGATTTTTTTTTCCCAAACTATTTACATTCTTCCCTTTCAAACCTTTTGTCCCTGTCCAATAGGATTTCTACATACTCACAATTCCTGGGATATTTCCTCTGTATCTGTCTGTTCCAGACTGAATTGGGTTTGGGGGGTTTATGAACTTCTACACATATTCCTAGCAATACTGGCTTCACTGTCTCTGCTTACTGATCTTATCACAAGCCATTTACCGTTTCCATTTTGTCTTTCAAATAGAGCCTTCTTCAAACCCATTCTTTCACATTCCTTCCCTAGGTTGTATAAAAGAGAGGTCTTTAATCTCCCCTTTCCTCTAATTGAAGCTGTCCTTCCCAGCATGTTTTCCACTGCAATGCTCTGGTTTTCATTAAGCAACGACAGCAATACTCCAGTTGCTGTTACTTTCTCTTTAATGTGGTTTTGCAAGAAAAATAACAACTTCTTGTCTTTTTACAGAACATGGAAAGAAAAATTTAATTTATTAGCCTCATAAAATAAAGCATTGCAGTACTGATGCCACATGAGAGCTAGGATAAGGAAAAATAATCTTCTAAGTCCCAAACAGGCAATGTATTAGCATGACTTGCTGCTTGATTAGGCACTGAAACGTCAATGCCTTCCACTGTAAATGGAATGATGGCAGGTCAACCCTGCTAGGTAAAAAAACATGAAAAGGAGTTGGGTATAAAATGAAGAAAGGTTCCTTGAGGCCTATAATTGTAATATCCAGGGGCGCAGTGCACTTAGTCACAAAATCCTGGTCCAGATCTGTGTGGATGGTGGAGCTGAGGCAGTCAAGCCCCATCCATAGCCCAGTGCAAACTAAGGGGAGATGTTAATCGTTCAGACTTTCTTCTCCACTGGAAATGCACAGACTAGCAGCCACCGACATCTGATCAGATTAAAATAAGACAAGTAGTGATTGTTTCCATAAGCAGGAGATCTTAGCCTACAGCAATCAACAGAGCTCTGCCTTTATCCACCAGCTGCAGAGCTAACAGTTTCTCAGACAGCTCTCACAAGCAGTGAGCAAGGAAATAGAGCAAGTTCCTAGCATGACTGTTCCCAAATGTGCAGGATTGCCAGTGCTTTTGTGCTGTGCCCTGTCTTAGGCTCACACTTGCAGACTGCTAAGTTTGCTCTGGGACAAGTGATGAAAATGAAGTGTCATACTCAATATGTGCTGTAAATCGCATACAGCTGTTGGAGTAGGATAATACCTGCTATTCTCATAGCTTGTTTTTACTTAAAAAGAAAAAAAAAAAAAAGCAATTCTTGTTTTTGAGTGGGAAGGAAGAAGAAGGCAAATTGAGGAATGAAAAGCAATTAAAAGCTTCTCAAGAAATTTTCTGCTGTTTGTTCTTGCCTTCTTCCAGGATGAGATTTCAAAGCCAGAGCTTAAAGATCAGTTTGAATTGGAAGCAGAGTGTGTGTCTATGTATGTTCAGTTTAGTCAAGATCAGGGTTACAGTCAGATGTGATACCAAACCAGCTGTTTCTGACTGGTATGATTCAAAGCAAAAGCTTCAGGGTATCTGTGAGGTGTTTCCCAGCCCAACACAGGTGAGAACAGGGTATTTCTGACTACTAAGACATGCCATGGGAGCCAGATTACAGGTCCATCAGATAACAAGGGCTTTCAGGCGTGTAAAGGACTAACCATCTTCCCAGGATTTATTTCTATTACAAATTTCCTTCTTTTCAGGTCTATAAATACACAGACTTTTTCAGTTTTAAAATGTGATGAGTAATTCCATACCTGACAACCAAAAAACAGTCTGCCAGCTCCAATGGCCAGTGAGAAATGCGAGTGCCCATTTCTCCCAAAGGCCCTTCTCAGTGTATGGGCTCAAACAAGGGCTGTTTGTCTGGGATAACACCTGGGAGTAGGAACCCAGACTGGCTCTCAAATGCCACACATCATGGATTCAGGTTGCCTCTACTTTGGGTATGTCAATGGCTCTGACCAAAATAAGGCCAGTGCTGTACTGTGTTTGGGCATCTATAGTGGCTGCTAAAATGCAGATGAGCCAGAGGTCCTACATCTCAGCATTATTCACTACCAAAATTACTGAGTGTGGAGCTATTCCTGTCATGACCAGTTCAGGACCCTGCTGACCATAGCATCCTTCCCTGTGACCTTCTCCTCTTCAGTTCCTCCTAATGTGCACTCCAGTGAGGAGTCCCATCTAATGGGACATCAGCCCAGGAATTAATAAAGCTGTTAGAAATTCTGAATGTCTTTATTGTAAGGAGATTCTGATATTGCAAGTTAATTCTTGCTGTCAATCAAAGTTTGAAACAAAGTATGTTTGTCATATATGGAAAGTATTTTGAGGATTTTCTTTTGGACTGTGTAAATTTTTTATATTGTTTACATTTATCTCATTATTTATTTGAATGATATCTTTCTACCTTGACTTTAAAAAATTAAAACTTTTAAATATTTAGAAAATTAAACTGTTAGAAAAACTGTAATTTCTAAATGGTAAACACAAAAGTTACCTTTGGGAAATTGAGAAATGTCCACCATTATTGGAATATCTCACTGATTTATTTTAAAGTGATATTTCATAGAACAGGCATTAAAAAACAAAACAAAACAAACAAATAACCCCCCCAAACAAACAAAAAACCCCACAACCAACCCAAACCCAGAAAAAAACCCCTAATTATGAAGCAGCATTTTCTGATTGCTAAATGCAGTGGTAGAAATTTTTTGTTCCACTTCAGAAAGAGTGCTGATGATGTGTTTCTGTGAGTAGATCCCCTCAAAACACAATTTGGAACCAGGGACATTAACAGAAAAGGTTTTTACAGAAAGACTGCTGATCTGAGCAGGATTTCAAGGTTCTGAGCTTGCTACTCCAGTTCTTGATTCAGCTTTTTCTGAGGGTTTTGGGGTTTTTTTTCACATTTGGCAGGCAGCTCGTGTCTGGGTTTTCTCGTGGTCATGTCTGAAAGAAAACTATGTAGATCAAGACCCCCAGTTCCTTTTTTAAAAGAAGTGGCCACCAGAGGAAGACTCAACTGCAGTATTGGTCACTAAACTTTTGTAAATAAAGCTCTTCACTGTTCACTGTGCACTGTCAAGTAACAGGTTTAAGTCATGCTAGATGGTAAGTGCTGCACAAGGATTAATTTAGTTATAAAACCTGATCATTCTGGTTTGTGTCTGGAAATTTCTCAAAGAAAAGACAGACCACTTTGCCTTTTGTTCCCAGTCACCACTACTTTATAACAATGTATCCACATCACTATTTTAGACACTAAAGAATTTTATGGACTTTAAAAGTAAATTTGTAATGCACCATATATATATATATTAAAAAAAAAAAAAAAAAAAGTGATGTTGGGTCAAAAGATCTAGTTTCTTGTAAGTTATTGCTATGATTTAATCTAAAGATATTAATTAGCATTTTTCTTGATTGTTATAATTTAGGAGTATTATAAACTGTGGAATGATGAAATTTAAATAAGCCAGCCTGTATTAGTCTTTCTCTAGCCTTTAAGAACAGACCTGATTTCAAATACCTGAGTAATTAAGCCAATGGCAGTTTTACTAAGGAACTTCAGCTTTGATTGTTTTATTCTTAAGATTTAAATTTTGCTCACGCCTAAGTAGCAAATCCACATTCACAAAAAAGTGCCACAATATGTTCTCTTCTGCTTAGTGAAACCTGTATACACTGCTGCACTTTCTAACCACAGCAAAGAATCCCTGATGCTGGGATGTGACTCTCTTCCATCCTCTTCCCATAAGCAATGCACTGCATTGGAAACCTTTCCCTGAGACAGTGTCTTGTGTTCTGCCATTGCTGGGAGCTGGGCTGTGCAGTCTTCACATGGGTATCGGCTCTATCTTCTGTCCTTTCCTACTGGAGTCATTTTCCTTCCCAGCCAGGGCTACACTGGACAGATGGTAGCCAGGGAAGGAAAACCTCTTACTAGGTGTTGCGTTGCGTATCTCTTTCTGGCCCAGCCTGGTGTTCAGCTTGGGCCCCCAGCTGCTCTGATACACTTCAACAGTGGTGGGATCTTGGCTCTGCAGGCAGATCGACTCACACTGTCATGGCTGTGATCAGAAAGAGGAGACTCTCCAAGGCTTCCAGAAAGCAGAGGTTTTATTCAGGGGGTCAGGGGATTCCCCAGCCTCAGTCTGGTGCCTCTAGGAGAGACTCCGGACCTCAGCTGCAGGGCGTTTTTGTTCAGGACAGTTCAAGGGGTGGATACAAAGTGTATAAACCAATAAAACAATCCAAACACTACATGCCAGCTAGATTACTTAAACACTAACAAATCCAAAATAAGTTTGGGAGTGGTCTCAAGGGTCCTGCCAACCAGTTGCCGAAACTCTTGGACCTTGAAGATAAGAATTCCGTGATGGACAGAGAAAAGAATCATACATGAAACACAAATGAAACAGGGAAAAGAAGCAATAAAAAGGAATCTCCAAGCGAAGGCTCAGGTTGCCTTAGAAACCCTTATCAAACTATAATAAGAATACATCCTGGGGCAAGAGGCCCCTTCAAGGTATCCACTATACCAAAATTACAATAAAAAAAAACTATACTGTGTTCCTAACTAAAGCTTATAAAACATTTCTTGCAAACCCACAACTAGGTTTCTGCAAATATGAAAATTCAATAAGAACGAAATAATGAATAACGAAAATTCTAGCTGGAGTCAATGAGCAAACAAGGCAGTTCAGGGAAGCAGGCAGAGAGCAATGGGGAATGTTAACAGCTTGGCAGTGGTTGTTTCCTCTGCATTGACTAAGAAAATGTCCTTTTCCAGGAAGCAACTGAAATGGCAATGCAGATGGGGTGGGAGGTGTTCGTTGAGAAGAGACCAAACCAGACTCTGATTTCACTTGAGCTTCTGTACCACAAGGGCAATCAAGTGATAGTTAATTGGAAGCGTAGATTAGTGCCTGCCACATAGAGCATGTTACAGGGCACCTGCCATAACTTCAGTGCTAAGTCAACAGTTCATGTGCTGTGACATTTTTATTTTCAGATGCCTAAATTTGGACTTTCAATCACGCCTTAGTTTTTCAGCTGTCACCAACAGTTTGTTACATTGCAAAGTGTCTGTGACTGATAGCAGGATAAGGCCAGAGTGTATTAAGCTTTTTTATTTGCAGGGATGCACTTTCTGGTGCAAGTGCACCACTCTTAGTCTTATCATGAACTACCTTTTTTTTCAGTGTTGCATAGTGTGCTTTTGGTTCCTTGAGATGGTGGTTAGAGATGCTTTACAGCTTTCAGTCTCATCATGATTGTCCATTTTGTCCCAGTTCTTTGATGTTGGAGTCCTAAACTTTGTTAATGAAGAAAACAAACAAACAAACAAACAAACACTCACAAAAAAAATCAGGAGTATACAAGTACACAAAAGTATAGTTGTATCCAGCTCATATCTTTGGATCCTACTCCTCGTTACGATTGCTTGACTGCATAAAAATTTACTCCAGGCTTTGGTGAACAAACATACCACATCTAACGTAGCTTAAATAAGAACTCCTCCCTTTCAACTCTGTTTTCCTTGCAGAATACAGAAACCATCTTCCTTTGTACACCAGGAACTGCAGTCCACAGCTGAGCTCTCATGAAAAGCTTCAGATGCCTGGTCAGGGCTCTGTGAAGAGTTTCATACCCGGGAGACCCAAATGGTAGGGTCACAAGGCACACTGCAAACAGGTGTTGTATATCATACACACTACATATTCCTGCTACGTTACTTCTCTTACAGCCAGAGATGTCAAATACCAGGCCCATTTTAAACACTCATCTGTTTCTATATGAAAACAGTGCATCTTCCACATTACATTACAAATTCACAAGTAGCTTTATACACATCTTTCTTCTTACTGTACCATGTGTTTGATTTTGAACTGAGACACCCACCCTGTCAAGCTATTTTTTGGCCTATATGTGCTGACATGTACTGAAGTGAGAAGCATCCTCTGTTTATTCAGTCTTACCAGATCATTATACCTCATTTGTAGGAAGTCATAACACACAAGCTGAAACATGAAAATGTTGCAACAGGGATGTCATGGTTTGGTATCACCTTCAAATTCACTTTTAGCTATTTCTCATCTTCTCTTTGCTACTGAGAGTAACAATTTCAGGGCTATGCTTGATTCTTGACAATTTGGGGTTTGGTTTATCCCAGTTTCATGAATTTCTCATATCTCCTGTGCTTGCCGTTGCTTTTTCACTCAAGAAGATTAACATCATTTATACATTTTTACTGAAATTTTCTCTGAAGTTGAACTCATTCTCTATCATGAGATCACAAAAGTAACACTTGATTTTCAAAAACAGTGGGATAAAAGAAATACTCAAAAAGAAATACTTAAAAAGAAAAAATCTATCTAGCAAAATAAAACATTACCCTCACAAAATGGAATGGAGAAAGTAATTACAGTGTCTATATAACGGATAGTAATACACAAGAAACAGACACTTCTCTACTAAAGTAGTCTGATGTTATTTTCAGAGTTCTAGGACAAATTTTCATTATTTAGATGGAGAAGGATGGTTAACATGTAGTATACATTTTTCTTCAGGAAACATGTACTACCAGAAAGCAGAAACACAAGATCCAAAATGATTTTCCCTCTAGTTGTATTATACACATATCAAAATCAAGAATAACCCAGGTAACACAAGGCTGGATTTTAACTATTTATGTTTATATGACTACTAATTGGCAGGATGATAGTTAACTGGGGAAGCTGGCAGAAACTTTTTGGATATCCCATTTATTCTCCTTTCTCTGACAACAAACAAGAAAAAAGAAATATAGAAGCATATACCATAAAAACACACTAAGAAAATTAGTTCAGGGAGGTTGGTTTATTTGTGATTGGATAATTTGATTAAGGACAATTAAATTTTAATGCCCGTTTAAGTCAAATAATATGGTCCACCAGCTCTCATCAGAATGAGTGATAGCCAATGCCAAAGTATCAGTTATCACCACATTTTCACTTGTGAGGAGCCAGAGAAACTGGGTATCTAATCTTTAAATTAAATGGCTCTTTAAAAGGCAATTTCAGATTAGGTAAACCCTGCATGTGTTTATTTTTGCTCTCGAAGTGAGTCTGCTGATTTTAACAGGACTGCTCACATACATCAAGTTGGTCTTGAATTGCAAGAATGAGCCCTATCCCCACTTCTCTGCATCAGACCAAAGACTTCTGCAGCAGAATCATGTGACAAACCAGCCATTACAGCTTCTGATCATCATAACACAAATTTTGTTGTACTTCCCCAAGAATGATGGTCTAATGCCAACATTTCCTTGATATATCCCCTGGAAAGAAGAAGAAAGGGGAAGAACAGAGACACAGCCATGATACAAAGAGCTTGGGAGAGAGAGTTTGGCCGTTTCTGCTGCTGATGGAGCTTTGGCTGGGTAGGAGAACCCCTTCTGCTACTGGGCAATAGGATTTTCTTACTCCACTGCTGCCCCATGTATCTTGGCCCCTCTTCCAATGCAGTCTGGGTTCAGTACCACGGGCCTGAGATGGTTTTGCTGCAGCTCCCACCCTTCTGATGCCAAAGACAGCTGGCTGCCTGCACCTCCAGTGTCTTCGTATCAAAGCAGGTCTCACTGACCTAAAACCTGCAGTAAACAGCAGGGCAGCCAGGCAGTTTTGGCCAGCAGAAGACAAAGATTCAGGTGTGTCAGTGTCATTATGTATGTCCATATTATCAATCTGTGCATCCCTGTCACTTTGGACATGTGCTGGACCTACTGCATTAACTGTCTCTGTGTGGCACAGCAGCAGCTTTGCTGTGTCCTAGTTCTGGAGCAGCCATGCATGCATGGTCTGGTTACCAGACATATTAATCATATCTGGAAGCAGCCATTTTATTTGCTTTTAAAATAAGACAGCTGATCACAGATGGATTATCTTTATCCTTGTGCATAATAGCATGACCTTTCTGGACTGCTGTCTAAATATTTAGTCCTTTTTTTTTGGCACACAGTAATTTCCTGTGCTTCAAACAAAGAGATTATTAAACACAAACACATTTGAGATGAATGCTCAAGTAAGAGTAAACTCATCATTCTCTTCAGTGAGCAAACACAGTGGAAACCTGACAAGAGCAAAAACTGTTGTAGTCTGAAATGCATTCATTACTGACTGAACATATGCTGCAATTGTTTCTACAATTTATCACTGCCTGGTGGCAAAGCAAGATCCATGACTAAGCAGTGTTGGTGATCTCACAGTGCCCATCTCTTCACAGTCAGTCTTCTTACAGCTGTCAAAATTTCAAGCTCTCACATCGTATAAGTTTGAAAACCTGCAGTGTACTAGAGAAGTTAAAATCCTGGAGATATTTTCAGGCCTCCTCAGGTCATACAAGGCCACTCTGTCCAGTGGGTGTTCCTTCCACAGTCCCGTTTGATAACACCATTATTAAATGTAGAATAGCAAATCACATCACATCATACTGTTCATCACAGCAGTAATGAACAACCCATTCTGGCATTGATGTAAAGCACCATTTCAAGAATATTCTTGCAAAGGTACCTTAGGTCCAGATCTCTTTGGACTGAACAGATGTTAAAAGATTTTTTTGGTTCTGCAGCTGTGAACCCCTTGCAAATGCATCATTTAATAAAAAACTTTCCCATTTCAATCTAAGACAGATGGTATGCTGAAAGGGACTGTGTCAGTCCAGCCTAATGACACAAATAAAATGGAAATTATTTTCTTATGTGCTCTTCCACTGTTTCAATGCATTTGAAGTTGATACTGTGTTTGCTGGTTCTCTTAAGTGTGTATGAAATCCCTCAGAAATGCAGGGTAGTTCAGGCTGCATATGGCAGTGGCCAAAAATTAAGACATATTGAGAAACTGGAAATGAAAGAAGTGTTCCATTTTTTTTGATGAAAGTTTAGCAGGTGAAAAACCCCAGACATTTTCAGAGGAAAAGGGATAAAAGGGATACTGCTTTTCAATCTGTTCTTTAACAGGCAAAGACCCAAAAAATGTTTGTTTTCACAAAGGTCATTGTTGTTCAGATCATGAAGCAGGGCACTAGTAGAAGAGCTTCAAAAGTAAAGAGAAGCTAAAGTCTAATTGCTCAGAGAAGCAAAAGCAAAGCAAAACCCAGAGTCTGGGAAACTTTAGGCAAAACCAGATACTAAAAAAAAAAAAAAGGAAAAAAATCTCATTATGTACAATGCAACTAAGACAGAAATACTTCCGTGAATAATGGCTTATAGCTGGAGGAAGACACTGTACAGTTCACTCTTAGAGTAGCAAAAGTTTGATAAGTTATCTTGAAATTTCTTCCATTTCATAAAATTTTCAATCATGTCAGAAGATTTCGTAAGGCTTGTATGTTGACAAGAAAGCAATATTCCAGTTCCAGTACCAAGAGGAGATTTATTTCCTAGAGGTGTACTGAACAAGTCAAGGAAGTGTAGAAAATAACAAGTGAGGAGGACAGGGCATCTCCACAGCCATGTTAGAGAGTGAGGAATGGAGCAGATTGTGCCGTGTGCTGACTCCTTAGGTGGGTGGCAAACACAGAGCCAGGCTGACCAGGAGAGTGCGGATGGGGAAGGGGGAGGTTTGCAGACATGTGAGTGTAGCTGTGGATATGGGGTTAGGGTTAATGCAAATTACGCACCGCGTATTATGCAAATTACGGAATATGCAAATTACGCCTTGTGCATTCTGCAAGTTGTGTAATTTGCAAATTGCGTAATTTGCGTACTACATGGCATGTAATTTGTACATTCTTCACACCGCGTAATATGCAAATTAGGCACCACGTAGTACGCAAATTACGCAATATGCAAATTACGCAATGTACAAATTAGGCATAGTGTAGTATGCAAATCACACAATTTGCAAATCATGTAATATGCAAATTACACAGTATGCAAATTAGGCCCCACGTGGTATGCAAATTACACAGCATGAAAATTAGGCGCCGCGTGGTATGCAAATTCTGCGATATGCAAATTGCGCGATATACAAATTACGCAATATGCAATTTCTGCAATATGCAAATGGAACCATTTTCAAATTACGCAATATGCAAATTATGTGCCACGTAGTGTGCAAATAATGCACTATGCAAATGATGCAGCTTGAAAATTACACACTATGCAAATTATGCAGGGTGAAAAATGTGCAATACGCAAATTGCGCAATATGCAAATTACACGCCACGTGGTATGGGTTAGGGTTAAATTGTGCAATATGGAATGTATGCACCACTCAATATGCAAATTGCGTGCCGCGTAGTGTGCAAATTGCACAATATGAAAATTTTGCATTATGCAAATCACTCATTATGCACATTACGTGCTGCGTCGTATGCAAATTATGCAATATGCAAATTCAAATCTGACCTGAACTGGCCTGAACCGGTTTGAACCGGTTTGAACTGGACTGATCCAGTTCGAACCGGTTTGAACTGGACTGAACCCATTTGAACCGATTTAAACCAATTTGAATTGGTCTGAACTGGTTTAAACTGGTTTGAACTGTTTTGAACTGGTCTGCTCCAGTATGCAAATTATGCTGCATGCAAATTACGCCATATGCAAATTACATGCCACACAGTATGCAAATTATGCACTGTATATTATGTAAAATATGCCACATGCAAATTACACGTGGTGCAAATTACACGCCTCATATTATGCAAATTATGCAATATGCTAATTGTGCAATATTCAAATTGAATATGAGTGTTCTCCAAGATATTTCCAGGTAAATGCAAAAACTGATTTAAATTTGAAACAAAAGTCCAGAAAAAAAGTGAAAAGCAAAATCTTAAAATTCTGCTTTTGTCTCTGTGTTTTGGCAAGCTAGACATGTCTGTTATACATCACACTTAGGTATCCTAGGAAAAGAACCTCAGACTAAAAAAAAAATTACTGTGTGTTCTTCTGTACCAGGTCAGTGCTGTTAGAGATGAGTTTAGGGCTGCCAGACATGAGTTAGGTTAGCCTTAGATGTTAGGGTTCCATATTAGGGTTCTGGATTAGGATTAGGGTTAGGGTTAGATCTAGGGTTAGGCTTAATGGTTTGGGTTAGGGTTCCGGTTCGGGTTAGGGTTAAGGTTAGATTATTTTTTTCTTAGGAAGACCGAGTATGATTATTGAAGCAATAAATTCTCCCCTTGCAAAATCACCAGAACTTCAGACTCAGATGTGTTAATCAGTAAAAGAAAACTCCTCTTGCATGATGCTGAAACTCTAACAGAAACCAACCTATCGCTGATTTCAGCTTCATTGATTTTTGCTTTGTTATCAAAGAAGTCAATATTGATAGCACATATATGATTACTAGACAAAAATGGTTTGCCTGCTGGAGAATATTGGTAGGGATAGAGTTGTCACAAAGAGGAATTTTCTTAAAGGTAGGCAATAAAAAACTTATGACCATTATAGTTCCATTTATTCCTTTCCCCTTAAAGGCTTTAGTGTACTTTTCTGCAATGTTTTGTCTGATTCCTCAAGTATAAAAGTTGCTGACAGAAATGTGTACTAATCTTAAAAAATGCATGTACATTAAAGGCCCTGAGCTTCAGTTATTGCTTTTTGAAAGCTTCCTCTGCACTCCTGCACTAATCTAGTTGTAGAAAGTAGTCTTCTCATAAATGAGAACAACCTCATTGCTTTTACAAACTATATCAGCAATTCAAAAACAATCAGTGCTCTATATTGCAAAGTAACAATGCACTGCCCTGGAGGACTGATAATAGCATCAGTGAGAAGAGTCATGCAAAATTCTCTGTTGGGATGAATCAATGTGTTCTTGTAGAACTCAGGCTTCCTTATGAAATGTAAACTTATTTTCTGTTTATCACAGTACTGTCTCTTCTGTACTGGCAAAATGAAAAACAAGGTAAGTGGCAAAATTAAAGTGCAGGCAGCCCTGGACTCCACATCTGCTTCTGCACCACCATATTATCTGTACCATAGTACTTTTGCTTATTTATCTTACAAACACTTTTTAAGAGGAGCGGGCCTGGCAGTGGTCCACACCTCTTGTACAAGCTTCTGGATGTATCTGATCACAGGCTCTCGTCTTGTGTATGGCAGGTTAAACCAAGTATCTACACAGCCCAAAACACACACATAGCCCTAAGCACATCTGCACAGCGGTGAGTGCACTCACAAACTCTCTGATGTTGCTTTTAGTATATCAGGCTAGTGGCTTTTCTTGAATTGTTTGAGAATCATTGAAATGGCTTCTTGGCAAATGCAAAAATTTCAGAAGTTTGGTCCAGAGTCTGATTTGCTGTCTCACCTCATCATAATTGTAAGTAGAACAGAAATGAGCCCTGACAGTATTTCATAAAGTAAAACTTAAAATTGGTTTGAAAGAGAGTGAAATGGACAAAAATGCAATTTAATATTTTGGCTTGTTACTTTCATCTAGTTGCTGTTTATTTGCAGTGTTCAACATAAAGCACAACACTGTGATGTTATCTAGTAAAAAAATGGTCAAGAACCATCTGGACACAATCTTTTGCAATGTGTTCTAGGATGACCCTCCTTGAGCAGGGATTCAATGTAATTATTTTCAACCTTGCCCATTCTGTGAATCTGTGAAAGGAGAGAAAAAATAAAGCTTCAAGACAGACACCTGTCTATGAAGCTGTTAGAACCAAAACAGAGAGACCATTCACCATGTAGTTTTAGATATGATAAGAAAACAATGGTGTATCATTATAGGAAGTTCTGCTGACTGTAATTAGACAACAAGTAATTCCCAAGGAATATGCAATTCAAGGACTTTCAGGGTATGTACAATGTTATGTGAAGATCTAAAAGCCCTTTTTTTCCTGTGTTTTAATTAAGACAGTTGCTTTGCACTTTGCAGTTAATTGCAAATCACCATCAGTTATTCGAGGTGTGTCAGTTTTCTCTACAGCATAAGTGCATTATGCCAGGCAAAGGTTGTCTACATTAGAGACAGGAGTGCAAAACAGTGTGTGTGTTGCTGGCTATGTGCTCTGAGATAAGCCACTATGCTGCCTGAGTAGTTACTTGCGTGTGGCACATTTTGATACTTGAGCAGAAGTTGTATTAGAACTACAGCCAAGAAAATTAAGTTAAAATAGCTGCAGGATGCTGATGAACATAACCGTTTTCAGGTAAGCTTTTGTGAGGAAAAGACCACATGCAGAGCAGCCCTTGAAGTATAACAGGTTTCCTTTTTTTCTCCTGCTGTAAAAGAAAACTAAGTTCTTAGACAGTTCTCAGCTAAGCCAGTTATTAGTAATACAGGCTCTCATAACTGTCTGATACTTAGTAGACTGTTGTCTGGATGAGTTTTGTGCTTTGCTCCTAGCTGTAACTCCTAGCTGCTACATGTTGATCTGACTCAAATCTATCCCAAACTGAAGCCATTTTCCCTGATGCAAAGGCTGATAAAGTGAAACATGAGATGCTTCTAAGGGAGACAAAATCTAGTCAGGTGTTTTTTTTCCCCTCAACAGCTCCCTCCAGTAATTTTGCTAAAATTCTTACTTTGACCTAGGTGCAAAAAGAGTGGTGGACTTTGTCTAAAGGCAGAGCGTACTGCCTGGAAAACCTGAGCCAAGATGTTGGTATTTTACACAGAGCCTGTGGCCAAGGCCAGGGAGCTACAGAAAACTAAAAATGGTTTGAAATCACTGTGATCATTGCTTCCTTTTTCCAAGTTAAAAAAAAAAAGAAATATATATATATATATATATGGCAAAAATCATCTGATTTGGCTGTTGGACTTCTACAAGGCTGGATGGACAATTGTACCCAGTAACAGCAGCACATTCTCTGCACCAAGTTGCAAGTTTCCTGTATGAGCTGAAGTCTCTGCTTACAAAACACCATCATGATCAGCTGGAGCACATCAGCTAAAATCCAACCTCTCATGTAAAAGCAAGGTTGTGTTTCTCTCTGGAAGACCTGGAGTTAAAGCGCTTTAAAGAAGATACAGCTTTGGAGCAGCTGTACTGTATTCCTACCTTCCCTAAACACAAACTTCCTTCCAGTGAGAAGCTGGTACTACAGTAATAATGGTTGCTTCTGCTTCCTCTCATGCTGTCTCAGAACACAGGCACGTATTTTCCTGAACCACCATCCTTGTGCATTTGCACATAATTTTACACAGTTGTACTCAGCCTTTTTGGAAAGTGCAGATTTCCATGCAGACTTGAGGAAAGACAGCCAAAATTCAAATATGGAAGCTGAAGCTGAGGAGAAATAACCACAAATATTTCTCAGTTCAAGCACTGTTGTCTTCCTAGCATTATCTCAATTTTTCAAAGTAGTTGCCAATGAGCAAAAGCATCCATATCCCATCTGGCCACTATCTGCAGCTACTGTGCATTATTAAACATTTATGGAGGAGCAGCTTCCAAGAAGACTGAGTTGAACACAAGAGGAACATTTTCATCTAAGGTTACCTCAGAGTGCAGATGTCATTCAGCTTGATCCGTGTCTTGGAAGCTAACTGTGGCTGCAACATTTATAATTCACAGAAAAACATAATACTTACTCTTGACTGACTTTTAAAATGGATACAAGAATTTTATGTGCACACTGCCACCTTACACAAGTTAGTGAAAGCCAAAGCTTCAAAAAGCTAATCCCACCTCATTCCTCAGTTGAGAGGTCAAGACTAGGTTGTTTAATACTCATCCCAACTCATTTTTCAGGGGTCTCTTGCTCCCCTCTTCATCTAAAGCCCAGAGACTTAGCTCTGGATAGGGTTTGAAGCATGTGTAGGTGGAGGGGTGGTGGCTATAAACACTATCTTTAGCATGGTAAGCCTGGTCTTCACAGCACCTCTCATAGTTGGAGTCAGATGGGCACCTCTGCAGGGCCATGCACTACAGAAACCAAGCTTTGGATGCTCCTAGCTGCCTTCTGGGGGAGCTTGTTTCCATCCCTTTACTGAAGAGGGAGATCAGAAAGATGTGCTTCCTTAGGCTGCCATTCCCCCCAATGGAAGGTATTAGCACTGCCAAAGAACAATTCAGAAATAGAGAACAATTTGAGACTTTAGGGAATTACCATTCTTCTCTAAATCCTTTGCACTTGCTGTTTTCAAGCTCAGTGGAGGCAGCAGATCCTCTAAGAGAGACTTTGTTCGTTTTGGTCACCTGAAAGTGAGAGAAGGACAATTATAGTGCAAAGTACAACTTTCACCAGTATGCTGCTCCTAATTCAGAAAACAAACACTGCAGCAAAGTATCACTATGCTTAAATGAAAGAATAGCTTTGAACATATATCTCTGCTGGCTGAACCCAGCAGGCATAACAAGTACTGGCTCCCTTTCCTTGCTTCAAGAAGCAGTAGAGCCTTTCAAGAAGCTTCCATCCCGTAGTTAGTTTGTAGTAACTGAAATAGTTCCTTGAACACAGTTCCT
This sequence comes from Phylloscopus collybita, assembly GCA_027886175.1. NCBI lineage: Eukaryota > Metazoa > Chordata > Aves > Passeriformes > Phylloscopidae > Phylloscopus > Phylloscopus collybita. The sequence continues at coordinate 24,854,282 of JAJNNQ010000009.1, read as the reverse complement.
AGGCTGTGATATTCAAGCTGAAAATCTCTATTGCAAAAATGCCCCCTAGATCCTTGTGCCTTACTTCATACTCGTTGTATCACACCGTTCCTTTATGCTGTTTGCTGCAGGTGGGCTCAAGGAGGACATGGTTTCTGGGTTTTTTTAAAGGAAGGCCAAAGTAAGAGCTATCAGTGCAATCTGTGTAACAGTTGTTCCCCCTACCCCACACTGCTATGCAAATAGCATAGTTTTGAACTGCTGTGTGTTCCTGAGAAGCTGCCAACAAAGTTTAGCTGTCTCTTATAAGCTCCTGAATTCTATAATAAAACAGCAAGAGCAAAATGTACTCTGGAAGATGGCCTAATGCAAAACTGTGGCACTGTATTTAAATCATAATGTAACTGCCTTTCGAAACATTTTCCACACTTTAATGTGCACATCAGCTGGGATAAAAATATTGAGCAACAAGCTTTGAACTATTTTGGTGCTCTGTTAGTGTTTGAACAATATTGCCACGCCAATTTATCTCCATTTTATAATAATTGGTGATTTGGAACAAGTTATAGTATAAACACAGCATAAACAGAGCATGTCAGCCCCAAACAAGTTCTTTTCAAGATATTCTAAATGAAAACACATTTAAGACCATTGTAGTTTCTTTTAGTACAATCACTATGGAAACTATATAAAACTCACTTAAAATATCCATTCTTTCTTAAATGCTTTGTGTTGCCTAAATGATACATGAATTGAGCATAAGTGGTTTGGTATTTCAATGGTCAGTCACAGAACAACATGTCCTTTGGAACATGCTGTAACTGAGTTAATTGCTGCATTCAGTGTATGTGAGATGTAAGTTTATACCAGCTTTGTTTTGAAAAGCGAATGGAGCAAAACTTTTAAAACACTGAAAGTTGTTCTGGGTTATGTACATTTCAATTCACTGCAAAGTTTTAAAATTCCAGCAGAGAAAAACTTAGTCAGATTCACTCCAACAGCAAACTCAGCTAAAATAAATGCAGTTATATTCAAAAATAATTGTTTCACTAGCTTCAGGGCTAAGACATATATTTAAGAACATTGTTAGAGGTGTAGATCTCACAGATCTCAGCATATGTGATGAACCCCTCCCAGGTTCCTGAGCACAGCATTGAAGTGCTTACTGGAACCTGTCATATAAACTCTTTCCAAATATTCTCTGTGGGAGGTGAGTGGCAAGGAACAGACTCTATGCATACACAATTCAGTCAGCTTGTTCTTAAACCTGCCAGATTCCAGGTACAAGTGCTGTATTTTTTGTACATACGCTTGTGCACACACAGAGGAGCCATTAACAACCCCTTAACCATGGATTACTGGGGTACACTCAGTAGCCTTATTCTTGCTCGGGTTCATTGTTCCTTCTGGTCATTCTAACTAGGCTGGAGGCTGGTTTGAACACGGGCTACCAAGGCTGTCCACAGGCCTGATGCCAAGCTGCATGTTTTCCTCCTCATGCATGGCCTCAACCGCTGTGACTCTGCATTTCACAGGCTCCTCACATCATCTAACAGTGGCCATAGGAGATGGCCTAGGAATCCTCATTTTCTCTGCCAGCATCATTTTGTGGCTAGAGCCATGCCAAAAGCTTCCAGAGCCTGTTTCAGAGCTCATGCCCTCCAGCAGATCCTGCAGGTGCCAATTCTTGCTTCTGGCTGCCAGCTGTGGCTTCATCTCTCAGTTCAGTGAGGAGTGAGGCTGCAGCAAGGCAGAGAAATCCCTGGCATTAACAAGTGAGATAGGACCTGAGGCCCGACTGTGACCACTGAAAGACATCTAAAGCTGCATGTGGATGCCACTACAGGCAGACTGCAGCAGTCAGTGAAGAATCCCCATGTGAGCCTCATGACAAACTTTTGCATCCGTAAAAAGAAGTGGCATCACATGCAAGTGAGAGGTTCATTTCCCCTATTTCTTTAACCATTACATGCCTGGTTTGCTTATCGTTAAGCCATGAGACAGCAGTGACTTTCACAGTGCAGTTTGGGAGTCACACTGGCAGAAACAAAGGCAGAATTTTTAAAAAATTGTCTTTGAAGTAAAAATTGCACCATCAGCCCAAGGGGAATGCATAGTGATAGAACACAGAGAGTTGAAAATAAAATTAAAAAATACATATAAATGTGCTTTGGCTGACTAAATTTATTAAAATGCTTGAAATTTAAATTTGAATGCATAACCATCTGCCTCAAGGATAAGTTTGATATAAGCTCTTATTCCAATTTACATACATCTTACTTTGCAAAATGCCACCTGAAACTCATGCTAAGTAGTGCACAGAGGAAGTAATGCATTTATCTTCCAAGAGTTTGATTTTCATTTTGATAAAAGACCTAAAGAAAGTATTTCAGGCAATCCTAGTCAACACATTGTATATTTCAAAGTTAATTGCCTTGGATCAGATTCTCTCTAGGAGCAGAAAAGGTCAAATTATGTAGTAGAATTACACTCTCTAGTGGTGAAATCCTGGCCCTCATGTCACTTTTTTTCTGTAGCTCCATCTCATCCTCTTTGTGCTCCTTGCTCTTTCAGAAGATTAACAAATAATTCGCATAATACATGTTTAAAAATAACCAGGAGTTATTTTTATTGGCAAGAGAACAGTTACCAGCTCTTCTCAAGCTAAAAACTAAAGGGGAAAAATTGGGATTTCAGCAAAGAAAGATTCAGGAGATATTTCTTCACCATATGCAATAGTTGGAGTAGCTGAAGGAAAAGAATAAACACCATCTTTGTGCATACACACATGCATTTTATTTATGTGTGAACAAACATTTATTTTCTGTGTGTATGGCCTGGCAAACTTTAATGTAATGAAGTACAGTGGGCTGTGAGGTCACAGTGGGGATTTTGCAGCTTAGACATTTGAAATTGTCTGTCTGTGATCAAATGACCACTCTCTTATCTTGTGAGGTATTGCAAACCAGCATACAGAAAGATCTGTTCCCAGTTTTACATGTAATCGAAAAGCTGATGCCAGAATACGAGACCAGAGTATCACAACCTCATCTTGTTTCAATATGGCCCAGTTCTGTAGTACCTTTGGGTCAAGATCCAAATTTTTATGCCAGATTCCATTTCTGTTAAAGGATAAATCAAAATTCAGGCTAAAGTAAACAACTCTGGGGGAGAGGGAAGGGAAATTATTAATTAATATCTTAGTTTTGTAACTGAGATTAAAGCCGAGCCTTTATTGTCTGAGACTGTGAAGTGCAGAGTAATAAATCCTTGCTGTGAAACTAATCATTTTGTTGTCATGAAATCAATACATTGGCTCTCATTTTACTTCTGACCCTGCCACTTAACCCCTCCTTGTGTCTTTCCTGGTGTTTTATTTTATTTCATGAGATAGCATCCTTCTCGTTTTAAATTTGATCCAACATTTTAGATGCCTCTAGGGAAAAACATTCATGTCTCATCCTGAAAGACCATGGGCATAATTGTTTTTTGATGGATTGCAGCAGAATCAAGAAATTTCCACATTTTGCTTTTGCTTCTTGAGGGAAATAAATGAGGCCAAAACATGTCCTTGCTGGTGTTGCATTTGAGAACAAGAGGAAGATTTGTCATGTCAAGTGCAGCTTAAATACAGAACACACCCTTTGAACCAACTTGTTCTAAGCCACCTACTACATAATCACTACAATGTGTTCATTCACAGCATTTGTGCATAAGGGTGCACTCAAGATGGAATGACTGGATAACAAGGAGACCATATGCTGCTCTGGCTATGTCAATAGTGCTTTTCTTACCAATATTTGAAATCTGCTGTCAGCACTATCTTTCACTGTCCTAAAATATTGGGAATGTTACAGATGTTCCCATGTCCACTTTATCACTGGTGGGATGCAAAAAGAGCACACCATTGGGTGATCAATCTCTCTTGTTCAAAATGCAGCCATTCTTTTTACCCCTGGTATTTGCGTGATGAAAGAGAGTAGGCTAAGATAAGATTAGGAAGAACATCTTTATTGTTATTTATTATGTGAGGGTAGTGAGGGACAGGTTGCATAGAGAAGTTGTGGGTGCCCCATCCTTGGAAACATTCAAGGGGCTTTGAGTAATCTGGTCTCCTGAAAGGTGTCCCTGTCTGTGGCAGGTGGGTTGGAACTAGGTGATCTTCAAGGTCCCTTCCAATCCAACCATTCTATGATTCTATAACCCAGATGTTATGCAGATCTCTTCTCTGAGAGCTGCCATGCAAACCTTGAGCTCAGTGTCAGCCCTCACAGCACTCCCCCAGCTGTGTCACCTCCCTCCCACCATTGCTCCACCAGCTCCCCAGAGGCAGATGGCAGCAGGGCAGTGGATGCAAGCTTTTCACAAAAGTTCTGAATTACTGCACTCAGGTCACTGTTTCAGCCACTGAACATTGCCCCAGTTCTAAGAGAAGCCTCCTGCAGTGTCTTTGAGCTGAGGGCAGCCAGTAAGTCATCCTGTGCCCTCTGCCCTTGCAGACTGCAGGGTGCCAGCACACTGGTGTGATGGATGGAAGAGCTGCAAGAAGAAGTGGGAAAACTGCAAGAAAGGAGGTGGGATGTATCTCCCAAAATATCAGAATAAGATACTCTCAGGTTATGAGACTACTCAAACACATGGTAAATAAACAAGAATAACAAACTCTTTGCATTCCTACTGGAAAGCAAGTTTTGAACCTGTCTCTCTAAAGGGGAAAAGCAAATGAGCTCCCATGCTTCCTGTGCTTTTCTGGTTGGAATTATGACAATATTTATATCTGCTGTTAAGTGTGCAACAATTATTTCCAGATGTATGTATATGTGGCTTATTTTTTGCACATTAATCTTTCACACAGCCTACATGCATTGTAGACCTCAGATGTTTACTCAGCATTCAAATAAAACATAAAGGGAATAAAAAAACCTATGTGGTTTGTTAAACTTCCTTAAAAGGCAGCTGATGGCATCTGCCTAACACTCCATTTTTATTACTGAAATTCTGGGGATTTATGTAACCATCCCGCTTTTTCCAAGGTCTACATTTTTGTCCAGCTAACTCAGTTCCCACTGCCCCTGTAAAACTAAGTGAAAATGAGAACTAATTTTTGATGCTCACGGTTCTACTGGAGTTTTTTATTATACTGTGGACAATATTAAGGGCTCTGGGAGAATCCCCACATTTTCTTCCTGAACTGAAGCCTGAAGATTTTGAGTTGAATAGATGAGTCTCTTCTCCCTAAATGACAGTGTTAAATCACAATAAATATCAAAATCTTGGTTCACTTCTGCAAAATATGAGAGGGGTGCAAAGGACATCTGAAGTTTTCTCCTCCCCTCCACCTGCCGGGCTGGCTGCTAGCTCAGATTTGGGGAATCTTGGGCAAGGAGGTCTTCAAGATAGGGAAGGAAATCCAAAAGAGGCTCTTACCTCAGGATGAATTCCAAGGTTTATTCCAAGAAGGGATCCCAGGGGCCAAGAGGAGGAGCATGAGGGAGCAGGGGTTTTTCTCTCTCTCAGGGAGGGGGCAGGGTTACCTGGCCAAAGGCCATAGGTCAGAGCCAGGGGGCAGGTGGGGTTTCACGGGGGAGACCAATGCCAGAGGGATACAGCAGACATCAGTGCAGCAACCCTGATGACTGAGTTGCAAAAGGCAGTGGCTAAGTTGTACCACACCCAGCCAAAAAAAGCTGCCCCTGAGACACACAGTGACCACAGGTTTTGAGGGGACTTGGCACCATTCCTCACTTGTCAGGTCAATTGTCCCTCTTCATCCACTTGCAAAAAGATGCTGCTTCTCATGCCTCCATGCACACATCTTCTTGTCATGGGAGGTTTTATCAAGAGCAGCTATACCACTGGGAATGTTCAGATCACTGCTTTGCAAATGTATGGAAATGTGAGACATTTAGCAAGAGCTGGGACAGAGAAAAAGAAGAAAAGCATCAGAGATAGAGTAATCTCCAGCCATTCATGTATCTGCAGAATGTCTGCGTCTGAATATAGGGAGAAGGTGATTAATGGGGTTGTAAGGTGCTCCCCTGCAGGTATAACCTGGCTTTGCACTGGTCTTCAACACCTGGCAATAAATGGTGGCTTTTAAACACTAGATACGATAGTTTGTTTGCTCAGCGATTTCGTGATCTGCTGTCATTTAAGTTATACTTGGTGTTTGTTTCTCAGATGAACCTGACCTTTACAAGCAGAGCTGGATTTTAATTTCCTCTTCACCTCTGGGAAAGTCAGACAGAGTAAGATTTTGGTCCCAGCTGTAACCAAGGTGTCATGGCCAAGTATGGTATTTACGTGAAGGCCTGTGTTCAAACAGTAAAATAGTCTTCTTGAGAGTCTTCAGATGTAGTGTGGCTCAGTCTATGTTCGTAATACACAGTACATCAAGAACACACATCATCTGATTCAAGGTTCCTTACAAAATACAGACTGATTCTATGTGAATTTGGCTCATGTGACCAATCAGGCAGGTATCCATGAGTTTATTCCTATATAGATCATCCTTGTTCATTAACGTCAGCAAACTCTGACTAATGCTTAGCTGAATTTATCTTTATGGATCCAGCTCCAACACAGAAATGTCAGCACTAAATCTGTCATTCAACAAATTGCTTTATCATATTTGAATAACACAATGGGCATAAATAATGAAGAGGGAAAGGACGTTTGATTTTTTTCACCTTTCATTAAATTATATGTCAAGCATTTTACTGAACAGTCTAATATTTATTAATCAAACAATAGTTTCGTTTACCAGAGATGTTTTGGCTCATGCTTTTATTTATAGGACAGGCAGTCACTGGATACCACTACTTTTTGTTCCTTCCCACTCCCTACACTGTAAAGTTCAGCAGCCAAATGTTCAGGCAGTTCCTCAATGAGCTGTAAGAAACAATACATAGATTATGCAACTTTTGATATTTGAATATTCCTAGGCTGGAGAAGAGTTACCTTTCTATTTCTCTTAGGAGTACACTACATTTCCCTGAGCATTTCTCTGGGGTAAAAAAAGAAAAAAAACCAAACAAGTGCAGTTTTTTTCTTTAATGAACAACATCCCCCAGGGCCGCTGGGAGGGGTCTGAGATGCAGAAGCTGCTCAAGTCCCTTCAGGTTGCCCTGTGAAACTCCCCAATGTCATTTCCCCAGCTGCAGCATTGCCACTGCTAGCAAGATGAACCCCTTGGAATTACCTAGTCACCAATAAGCTATTTCTCCCTTCCTTCTTTCTCCAGTTTTGTTAATCAAGATCAACACTTCAAAGCAATTAATTTTAACTTGTATATTGTTTGATTCATACTTCACTTTTTCTATTAGTACAGTTGTAGCTCTTGTGAGTTGTCATCAACTACTAAATAAGCAAAATGGAAATCCATTGTGAGGCTTTCCTCTATCTGCAAAATCTTCAGCATGTCTTCAAAAATCTCCTATACTCTTTTCCTGTATTATATTTGGCCCAGCTCCATAAATATGTTTGGTGTTCTTATAAACACTGGAAAACTGAGTTTAATGGGATGTCTCAGGGCTTTATAGGCAGCAAAGATTTCAAAGATATTGCAACCATTATTACTATCTCATACTGAATAATCAGAGAGGTAAAAAGTCAAACTGTCATGTAGCTAAAATACATCACAGAGTCTCACTCTATCACAGACCCCACAAAAAATGTAGATCAATCCACATTGTTTTTCTTTGCTTTCCAGACCACCCACTTGCTCTTTGTACTGGATTTCAGTTATTTTTGTTATCAACACTAAAATATTATAGACTACCTAAAGAAAGACTACCTTTTAAAGAAAAGTCAACATTTATAAAAGGCCATATTTTTCTACTTATGAAGAGAAAGATTTCTTCCCATGTTTGTACAATCATATTTCTCTGCAGCATATAAAGTGACTTTAGGGACTCTGACTAAAGAAGTTTGGGACTGGATAAAAATAAACTTTGATGGGTTTTGCTGCAACCAGCTACTAAGTGGTTTGGGTTCTGTGGGGTTTTCTTCTTCCTGTCAGCTTCTAATCTACATCATGAATCTGAAACATATGAGTAAATAGTCCAAAAGTTCCACTGTGTTCTTTGATGTTTGCAGCTCAGGAGACTGTTCAACTCAGCATCTTGGAGGTGGTCTCTTACCCAAGGTGAGGATAGGAAACACTCTCCACTCACAAGGGAAAATGATGGATTAACATCATGGAGGAAGGCTCCCATCTTCATTGTAATCCTTTTAAACTCAATTTATACAGCGTTTGGTTCAAGGCAGTACATCTCTGATCACAGCATTCCTGCTATGCAGCTGAGGATTATGTGGGGCAAGGCAGAGAAGATAAAGTCTTTTCAGGAATTATTCTTCACATTATTATCTCATCACCCAAGTTAAGGTATGATTTTTTTTTCTCAGTAGGAGGCTGGGGTACAGCTGTAAGAAAATACCTAGAGAACCGAATTTGCACTTGTTCTTATTTATGACTGATCTCTATTCCCTGAACTTTGTCTTCAAATAATTAAATCAAACATCATTGCCAAGAGGCCAATGCCAGTATTTTTTGCATGCTAATCTTTACTGAGGACCACAACAGGCTTATGGGCTTAACTTGTCCAGATTAATAGGGAAAACTTTCAGTTGACTGAAACTCCCCTTAAGTCATTAGAGCAATGTCAATTTATCCTGGAGAAGGATTTGTCCTTAAATGTATGATGGATGAGTCTCTTACTATAACTGTGTTCTCTTTCCATTCTTAATTAGAAGCAAGTAATTAAAGAGAAGTGATCCTAATCACTTGGTTAGGAGATATGAAAGCAAAAAGAACTGTAAAGTAAAATATTCTGCCATGAAGGGCATAGCAACACTATAATCATTTAAGGCTTTCCCCAGGATTATGGTCAGCTGCTTTCCCAAATGCCTCCCTTGTCTACTCCAGGTGAGCTGCACAGGATTCAGTTGATATGATATGGGTATTTGCCTACTAAGAATCAGAGTAAAACCACAAGTTCCTTTTTCACTGGCTAATTGGTATTAAAGACAGAGCTCTAATCAAAGTGTAATGATATTTAGTTGTAAGCCATTTGGGATGATATTTGAACCAGCAACCTCATGGTACAAATAACATTCAACATCCCATGCTCTCCCATAATTGGCCAGGAAGGCTGAAGGAACCTGCTTCCCACAGACATGTAATCATATCCAGGAAGCACAGAGCCCAGAGCAAACAGCACTATGTTTTGCCACATTTGTCATCTGACACAGAGTTTCCGCTAGCCAAGATGAGCTGGTCAAGCCAGAATGCCAAGGGGAGCTCTTTGCATTTGCTCACAATGCTAAATTTGCTGTCTGCTGCATTTCTCTGGTTAATCCTTTTTGTTCCAGCTGGGGAAGCAGCATAGTTGTTCTGGTTTCTAAGTCCCATATGATTCCACTCCCAGTTAGGCAAGTAAATGTCTCGGGGACACTGCTGCTGGCATTATAAAAAGCCCCATGGGCAAGGAAGCAGTGGAATCTCTTTAGAGCTATCAGGGCAAAAATCTTCAAAGCTGGCATATCAGACATGGGATTTTCCACAGACCTCATAGGAGCTTTAAGAAACCAAGTTGCCTGTGCAGTCTGTAGGCACAGAGTTATCACTAAAATCCTTGTTGTGCCTTAGCCTTCACAGGCAGCAATTCAGTAGTTTATTGCTATGGAACTACTGAGTGACTGCATGGAATGCAGCAACAAAATGTAGCAAAAGATTGGGCAAATAACCACTTAGTAAAGGTGCTGATAAATGCTTTCTGAAGAGTCTGAAATCTTTGTTAACTATTCTTTGCAAGAATGACTAAAGCTGCCAATTTATTTTAATAGCATTGTGTAAACAAAGGCAAAAAAAAAATCCCTCTCAGTCTTCTATTTCAGTTTCTAACTTCCACTGACTCTCTTTTCCCTATCACATTCTTCTGTAACTTCACAGTCGTTCCTCAGTGTTCTGATGGTTGGAGCGGTTTACCCTTGCACACGGGGTGGGCAGGCTGTTTTTCTGCCAGGTGACACAATTCTCCAAGTTCCACTGCCAGCTGTAAACCAGGCTCTCGGGTCTCACTGACCAGTGGAGCTCCACTTAAGCAACGGAGCTCATCCTTGGCACCCCACAGCAAGAACCGCGATGGTGCTGCACAGGCGGTCAGACCAACCTCTCCCTGGCTCTGTGGAGGCACCACAAAGCAACTTGTGCCCATGATGTCCCCCAGAGCTCCCCTGACACCACGCTCCCTGGCCTGGGCAGCTGCTGTGCCCATGACATCCCCCAGAGCTCCCCTGACACCGCGCTCCCCGGCCTGGGCAGCTGCTGTGCCCCACGGCAGGAGCCTGTCTCCGAGGCAGCCGCAGTGGTCACTCCTGCAGCCCCTCCATACAACACATCCATGTTCTTAACACCCTGAAATACCAGCAGAAAGGAGGATTCTCTGTGAATTATGAATTGTGAAGAGTGACTCTGAAAAGAGAGAGATGTATCAATTTTTATCAACAGCTCTTTTGGCTGAGCTTCTCCAGCTCTGAGATGAAGAGAAATGGGGTCAAGCCTACCACAATGTTTTGCTGTTCTTGATTAAATGCCACCATAGAGAAATAGGTATAAGAAAGAAACAAAAAGCATTCTAGAAAACTGCTTAATGTGCAAATTCTTGATAAATAGGTTTGAGGTCTCACCAATCAAATTACCTTCCATTTGATTCTTTGATACCATTTTCCTTCAATTACATTGCTTCTATGCAAATTCTGTCTGAGATAAAAATAGATGGTAATTGAATTAGAAAACCAAGACATATCATCATCTGTTTTATATCTTCTGGGCTAAAATCTTCAGATCTACTTAGGATAAAGCTTCTTTTAGTTTCGAAGGTCGTCTTCAAAAAGACACACAATAATATATTATAAGCAAAGTGCTAAGAATAGGAGTCCACAGCCTTGCTGGAATTTTAATTGCCAATTGAGTAATGGTCCAGACTGCAAGTCTCCAGGAGACAATGTTACATAACTGGAATTTGGCTCACTGATGTATACTGAAGCCATCTTTATACTTTATTGAAATATATGGGCATTTATACCCAAAAAACAGCAACAATAGCCCAGCTACCTCCAAGCTGATACTTTCTTAGGTAGCAGCAATAAAAGTAGGAATCAGATAGAAGAAACAAATTACAATAAATAATTGAATAGTAGACTGCAGAGGCTGAGTTGTCTGAATCGCAAGGTAAGTTGGTCACCATCCAACCTGCACTTGGGAGTCAGGGACACAGGTGATGGTCACAGTCTTGTGGTAACAGCCGCAACTCACACAGTGTTGCGAGTGACTGTAAGTACCCTTAAAGACTGCCATAAGCCTTCAATAAATTCGAAGAGAAATAATGAAGAGAGGTAGCAAAGGAAACCTGGCCCTGTGCACAGCCTAAAATTGAATTAATTGCTAAAATTCATTCTTTTTCTGAGCTTATACATCGAGGAAGATGTGGGAATACAGGAGAGAGCGCAGAAAATGTTTTTGACTTATCCAGCTTCTCAAAGAGACATGACACACCATAAAAAAGATTTATGGTTGTCTAGGGAGAAACAGAGTACAGGTTTATTCATGCTGGAAAAGACAAGGTTTGAGAGTTAAGGTTAGATATATGTGCCTATTTATACTTGGAAACAGCCTGTAAGGGAAAGAAGGAACTTATTACCAAATACACAAATAAGATTCCCAAACACAGGTAGCAAGCAGTATCTTTAGATGCCACAGGGCATTCAGCCCGGTCTCCAGATGGCATGGAGAACTCTGATATCCTGCAGCCACAGCAATCAGAGCTCAGCCATGTTATGAATGAATAAAGCCAATTATAATACAATAGAATTTATTGCCAGATTGCCAGTGAAAAAGCCACAAGCGCGAAATTGACAAAGCCAATACCGAAATTGACCTTAGTCAGGGGAGGGAGGAAATAGGCAGTGCGCACTGGGTGAGACCTCCTGAAGTACTACGCGGTACCACACCCCCAGGTCTCACACCGGTCTGCCTCCAGGCCAGCTGGTTTTATACCTTTTGGCTCAGTGTACAAGTCTGAACATGTTGGAAAGTCCAGGTACAAGCTTGAACATGTTACAAAGTCTAGCTATCGAGGGAAGCAAAGAATCTCTAAAGGTTGGTGCCACAGTTCCTACCTGAATTTCTATAGCTTCTTTGTCCCTCGATGGTTTTTGCTGATAGAATCACAGCGGTGCTCAGCCAGCAGGGATGGGTTTAGGTGCTTCTGAGAATCTCTTGATGACTTGGCCGATCCATTCTCTTGGGCTATCAGTTCTTATCAGCTCTCAGTTGCACTTGGTTTCAGAGTTCTGCTGTTTGTATTGGTATATTAATTCCTTTGTCTCTTTCCTGGCTCCGGGTAGCTTTCTGTGCTGCAAAGGATTTTTCCTAACTCTCTTAAAAATTGTCTAATTTACCATCACCCGTACCCATGAATACTACATGTATAAAATATAATTTGTGAACATGAACCAACATACACAAGGAAAATGTAAAAGAGTTTCTTGTGAGGTTACCATTCAGTTCCTGCCTGAGCTGACAGCCTCCAAGACATATGTACTATAGGCAATGCACCTTCCCCCCACTCTACCAATATCACCTAAATTAATTTATTATTATATTCCAGGAACAAGAATTAATATATACTACAAGCCAGGACTCTGCCTATCCCAGATTCCTGAGGACATCTCCTATGGGACCTCACCTTAACAGGGTTCAATGTGAGATCAGCCACTGCTCTGGAGTAGTAGGATAATCATCTCTGAGGAGAAAGCCCCCATGGATGGAGGTGAATGCTGGATGGTCAGTGCACCCACCCAGCCTCTCCTCTATGTGGCCAGGACTCCCTCTGTTACTCCCTCCCTCCCCTCCCTGTACCCAGCTTGGACATACCCATAGTATTCCTCCCATACCCAGTGCTATACTCTTAACAGCGGTCAAAATCAGACTTCAAAGTTCAGGACCTCATTCACCTCCTGGGGGGCTCAGGAAGGTGATTTTGTGGTGCACAATGATAAAGCTGCTTGATAAAGAGACCCGGACGTGGACCAGGATCCCTCCACAATAGATGTGGTACAGTATGGACTGAAAACGCTGTGAGCGTGGCTCAGGATGTCAGACTTTCTCCCCTCACTCCAAGGGCTGTGATAAAGCACCACAGGCTGATAAAACCTGCTGTATGTCTTAGTTATCTGCTCAGAGTGTAGTGGTGTTAGATTTGGGTTCAAAAATTAATTTTCTTCAGCTTATACTAACCAGGATCAGAGATCTCATCTTCTTTCACCTTCAGGCATATGATTTAATCTATAATGTCTTATAGGCTTCAGTCTTAAAAGTCTTTGGACTAAAATGAAAACAAATAGGTGAAATTTTTGAAGTTCTTTATATAAAGGGAGTATAAATAAACTGTTAAACTACTTTCTTCTTCACTTCAATCTCTATGGAATCAGTAAATTCATGGAGCATAAGAGAATTGAGACTGAAGAAAGGCAGGAGTGGCAAAATGCAATTCAAAGTCTAAAACTACAAAGAGAATAATGTCAGCCATGTGTGCACCCAGGATTCAAAGCAAATGAATAAATACTTGTGAATTTTCAGCAGAGAGGACATTGGATATGGAAAGGACAGATTAACAACTGTTAATCTCAGGCACTACTTACTAAGTATAGATATTTTCACACAGTCCAATGCAGTTTATCTCTACATTCAAAAGGGAATCCACTCAGTGCAGTAGGACTACCTGCAGATGGGAAATAAAAACTTTATCAGCCCAAGTGCCAAGCTTTGAAGTTCATATCTGAAAGGAGAACTTTCCTTCATGCATTCAGAAATGCATAAACATGGAGAAAACACCTTGCAGCATGACCATCTGGGATTTTAAAATAATTATTTCCATCTCTCTGTGGCTTTTTATATCGACCACCAAACACCAACTGTTTAATTCAATACCATTCATATCAGTAGAAATCTAATCACTTAGACCACAAAGAGTAGGCATACTTTGGATTCCTCTTTTTTCCTTGTAGGCGTTTTGTTTCTTGTCTTCTGATGTTTTCCTTTGGCCCCATAGCACTCTTGGCACAAAAGGAAAGATCTGTTAATCTTATTGCAGTATTGCTAAAGAAGCCCAGTCATGAATTAGGATCTCATTGCACCAGGCTCTATATAAACACAGAATGAAATGTTGATACCTAAATTAGGCTTTTGGTTGGAAGCTATTTACAATCTCGACTGTAAAAGGATTAGCTTCACCTAAATGGCATGGAACAGTGAGAGGTATATCTGTGCAATTTTCTCATTGTTACAGCATCAAGCATATTTGATTTGAAAAGGCCTGTGAATGCATGCCACAATCTGGGCATTACACAGCCTTAAAATGCATATAGGCCATGGGACAAATCCTTCAGCACATCCAAGGCATGTGATTTTATTATGGCCAAATCCTGTTTGCATAATTTCCTTCTTTTGTTTTAGGATTAGAACTTCTTCTCTTCAGAAAGATAGATTATTATGGCTCCCTTTTGAATTCTTTTGGGTGTGAATTACCTGGTATGTTCCCCACAGCTCACTGCTGCACTGGAATGCAATGTAGGAGCCAAAAACCTTTGTTTAAATGCTTTGTGAACTGTCCCAGTGTTTTATTTCCCCAAAACATAGTCTTGCATCCCAAAGAGCACACTGATCCTCAGCTCTGTAGACTTTTTGGTAGAACGAAGTAGAATGCAATACGTATTCCCAGAGGTAGGGGAGAAAATTCAATATCTAATACTTAATCTTTAGAATATTCAAAATATTTATCAAAAAATTCTTTTCAGTGTAACATGCTGCAATGGGAATTGCCTATACTTTAATGCATGAAAAGTATGTTGTCCTAGTACCTTTCTCTTTCTAGTTGCTGGCTTCTTTGAGATGCTAACAGAACAACAGATGGCAAACCTTGCAGTCCCATTTTGTGTCAGTGGAATTTAGGGTACACTGCAGTAATTAAATGTAATAAATAGTGAAAGCCAATCTAAAATAAAATAAAATTTATTGCCAGATTGCCAGTGAAAAGTCACGGACACGAAATTGACAAAGCCAATACAGAAATTGGCAAAGTCAGCGGGAGCAAGGAAAGCGGTGCACTGGGTGAGACCTCCCTGAAGTGCCCCGACACTACACCCCCAGGTCTCACAAGGGTCCCAGTCCAGGTCAGCTATTCTTATACCCTTAACTCGTCGGGCAAGCCCGGGAAAGTTCGGTGGTCCTGGTATCAAGGGGAGCTTGAAACTTCTCGGGTTTAGGCCATTGCTCAGTCCAGAATTTCTATAGAGTTTTTGTTCCATGATGGTGCTGCTGATGAAATCACAGTTTTTAGTGGCCAGCATTAATGGGCTTTCCTGATGTGCAGAGTGTATCCTGAGTATCCCTGACGTCCCGGTCAGGATCTATTCTTCTGGGCCATTAGCTCTTATCAGATACCAATTGCTCCTGGTTTCTGTGCCTCCACTCCATTGGTATTGTAATTTCTTTGTCCTCTTCCCGTAGTAACTGAGGAGTTTCTTTGAGCTGAAAAGGGTTTTTCCTGGCACTCTTTAAAATTATATGATTTACACTCACACCAGTGAACACTACATTTATATAAAATACAGTTTAGGAACATGAATTAACATATACTACATTAAACAATCCAGTCGAGGGCATATCTGAAAACAACAGCCCCAATGCTGAACTCTGTGCTGTTGTCTGCAAAACAGACAAAGCCTTGCTTGCAACCCTCAGCTCTGAGCCCCTCGATTCAAATCCACTCATCTAAGAGGAGATGGGATATGGAAAGAGGGAAAGAGATCTCGTTATAGGAGGCACTAGTACTATAATAGCAATAATAAATGCAAGAATTTCTAAGTGCCATGAAACTCCATTTCAAAACCAGGCAGCTGAAACAATAGGCATTTGCCAAAACCAGCCATCTATCAGCATTCCCCAAAAAGCACAGAGCAGGCATGGGTCTCCCAAGAAAGACTCATGGCCCTACTTCTAAACAGTTTCAGGTGTGCATGATAAGAGTCAGAAATACCAGAGAAGGAAGGTAGGAAAGACACACCACATACAAACAGATGTAGTGTGTTATCTGGTATAAGTGCTGACAGAAGTCTTTAGGATTAAGAGCTAGCTGTGATTGATTTGTGAATGTCAATGTATTTCTACAGTCAGGTTTTTTAGATGATGCAGCTCATGAAATAGCTTCAGGCTGTTCTGTAGCACCAAAGAAATGTGAGGAAAAATTACACAACCCAGTACTGCATCAGTACTGTAGACACACAGGAACTCTGACAATTTCCTGTTCCCATAGAAGAAATAAAGAGGGAGGACAGAAAGAAAAAATTGTGCCCCGGTAAGATGGTGACTAGCTGCCAGATCACCCAGACAAGGTCTTTGCTGGAGCTGCTTTAATCTCATGTTTTGAGAAAAATGTGGCTGGACCTGCAGGTAAACATTTTGTCTAAATCCTTACTGCCCTCGGGCTGTATAAATAAAAACCTGATTTAGAAACATTTGTGTTGCAAAGGCAATAAATCACGAACAAATGTGTAGACAAAAGTGGGCACATGGGAGTGATGGGAGAAAACACTGGAAAGGTATAAGAAGCCCATATTGGTGTCTGCTGGGACAAAGATAGATCCACAGTTCAGCCCCAAGACACAGCTGACCAGATGAATTTCTATCACTCTTTGAACTCTTTGACCAGGAAGTTTTCTCTGTAAAGAAATATTTTCCTATTTGATCTGTCCCATGCTCAGTTCATAAATTCTCCATCAAAGAAAGTGTCTAGATTCCACATTGTCCTCTCCCTGCCAAGAGGAACATCTTATGGGACTTGTGTTATTGGTTAGGCACTTGAAAAGAATAATTTTATAATACTGATGTTCTGGGAATGCTTTCAAACACTGTATGCCTATCCTATGTGCCAGGCTGTCATACTAATTGTCCCTCCTATGCCGTTTACATGTGTGTTCTTAGGTTTCAAATCCCCCTTACCTGCTAAAATAAATAAATAAATGTACCAAATAATTTCCTCTGTAAAGTTTTCTTCAAGCATCTTGTTTGCTTTTTAAAAAAATCAGGCTGAAATGTATCATAAAGGTACTAAGCCAGATGCAAAATGCTTTGTACTTGAAATAAGAAGAGTTTGTGATGACATTTAGTAGATTTCAGGTGTTTTCCAAACGAATTCTCCAGGCCATTTCTATTGAGGTTAATTTCCAATGTACCCAACAGCACTGTAACTAGGCATCATTAACAAAATAAATCTAGGAGAGGCCATTCATTTATCTTAGCTAAATAGTTATAAGAAGAATGTGTATCTCTAGCAAACATTTGGAAGTGTCTCTTCTCATGGTGGTAACAGGTTGCAGAAAAACACTACATTTGGGTAGTTTTATTGTAGAAATCAACTTAATTTGCTAGGAGACAGATTATAGCTTTTGGAAAAAACCCACTGATTGGGCTGAGGAGGTTAGATAATTGGAAAAGACTTCCAGCCTTGCTTAGAATGGGGGATTAGAAGTGAATTACAACCTGATTTACAGAGTTGTTTGTCAATACCTACAAGATTCACTGCGCACTTCTGAAAACAGCCCTGCACAGAGCAGCAGGAGCAAAGAAGAGAAGGTTTACTAAGTAAATGTTACTTGTGGGAAATGTCAAAATGAAAGAAAGTTTAAAAATGTTGCCCCAAATTATTTCATCAAGCCCACATAGTGGGTAAGTGAGCAAAGGCTTAAAACTAGAACTCATGGCCACACCTCCCCAATGCCATCATGTTCAGTGGACTCAGCCTGAAACTTCTGGGAGAAACTTAGCTTAGCACAAGAAGGCGAGTCAATCCTTAATGCACTTCGGAGTGAGGTGCTTTGCAGGAAATCAATCACTGGGAAATTCCAGGTGGGGAGAAGGATTTTTCATGCTAAGGAGTGTAAGTCTATCTGGATGCCTGGGTGATGTTTTCTGGAAATTTGCCATGCAGCAGATTCCTGCCCTAGGTGAGAAGACAAATTTCAGCAAGTAATCCATAATATGTGCCGTGAACAGTGAGAGATAGAAACATTTTGTAAGCAGTTAATTGTATGGGATGTTACAGTGTTATGCCTAAAGGCAAGGGTACACAGCACTTCTTCCAGCTCACTAATAAGATGAATGTAGGAGCTTTCACTATGGAGCAGTACTCCAGGGAAGAAACAGTGATGAAAACAATCAAGGAAAATACCAACAGAGAAATATATCACTTTGGCAAAACATATTCTGCAGTATTTTTCATGGATTTCTACAAAATATTAGAGTGGGTTAAATTCTGTGAAAATTCATTGAAAGCTAGATTTCTAATCTCTAGCAGGACAGGGACAAAGAATGTGATTTTCATCTTTAGGTTCTATACATGTATTTTGTTCACCAGGTATGTAATTTAACCCACAAACCATTTTTTTCCAAATTTATGAGGAGCATTCACTTTCCACTGTCAAAAATAAGGGAATAGAAATTCCAGTATTACCTAGCTTATGTTAGCACCTTTAAGTGTTAGAACCCTTCTCATTTAAAACTACATTTAATTTCAACTGTTTATTTTAGATCCTAAAAGTCTTTGGAAAATCACAACCAAATTGAATAATGTAAAGTGAATCCCATGATTTGGGGTTTTGGTCAACAAACACTACATTGGGTTTTTTTCCTTAGATGATGGAGTGCTTCTGAAACCCACTTGAAAAGTTCTCAGTTGACAGCATCATTGAAATAAAAAAAAAAAAAAAAACAACCAGCATATAGGGCATTTCTTAGACCATTATGTAAAAATTTGTGAAGAAGAGCCCCTAGAGAGGAATAACAGGCTGCTATGCATAGCAGAGCAGTGTTTGTCACACAGAGTTTCATTATTTTTGCCTCCTGAAGATGCGTCCATCTGTGATTTTTGTACGGTGTTCATTACTGTGGAGTATAAGCAACCACAGCATGTTTATGAAAAGATCATCGTTGCTTTGACTTCAACATGGAGGCTGCCCTGAATTTTAGGCTCAAATCTTGCTCCTTTTGAATTTAAAAAAAATACTGAATTAATTTAGGCAGAAACCAACCCTCTTTTGTATTGCTCCCAGATTATAGAAGAACTGACTGCAATTAATTTTGTCAGACAATTTAATTTAACTTTGGAATATGAAATTAATGTGGAAAATTGTCCAAAGGGAAGATGTTTAAACAAAACAAACAAACAAAAAAAAAGGTGTTGGGAGTACCATACATAAGAACATAAGAATAGTTTAACTGCATGAATCTGGAGGTCTGTCTCATTTGCTGAATAACATCAAAACGTGGTCTGCCATGCTGAGAACTCTCATCACTTTGCCACCGGTGACAGCAAGGAAGAAATGCCAGGGATTGGCCTTGTGCTCAGCAGAGGTGCACACTGCTTGCACTGTAGATGTAAAAACTAAAAGAGGTACATTATGATTACTCAGTGGGAACAACATTAAGTAGATTAATAGGAATCTGAACTAGGATGAACTTCTTGAAGTTTCAGTGAAACTAAACCAGACAGCTTCACTCTGACACATCTTACATGACAGTGCTCTCAGTTTACAATATTGAAAAGAAATTAAAAACACAACCACATTTAAATGCTATCCTATTCTGAAACGTATTTGTGTTAAAAGAGAAGGTGCCTCCTGATTGTTCTTTATATTCTGTCTCCCCACATGCACAGTTCCCAAATCCATCCAAATCACTTGCCATATTTTTTTAACATCTCTGTCCCTACATTGGAAAAACAGAGACTTTTGAAGGCTGTGAGCTCCACTGCTCTTTTCACTGTGTAGGAGGAAACATCCACCATTATTCTGTTGATGTAAGAAGTTTATCTAACGTGAAGATTGTGCTGAATTTTGCAAATGTTTGTTCATCATGAAAATAAATCATCTGTTCAGAGAAGCCTAATGATGTGAAGCGCTTAAGGCCCCTCCTCAGTTAATGAGACCATTGGGGTCAAAGACAACATACGAGCTTGAGATGGTGCCGTGCAGGGCCAGAAGTTGGGCTTGGTGATCTTTGAGGGTCCCTTCCAACTCTGCCTTATTCTGTGACTCTGCAAAGCTGAACATTCTTGCTGTTCTGCTAGGGACAACAAGCAGAGGAACCACTTGCTCATTCCAGATCACAGAGCTCATTTGTACCTGCCTAAAGTCATATATACTGTGTTTACATGTTACCTACATGGGGATTTACAGGTAGGCATGAAGACCAACTGTGGCGGCAGTTTCACTTCCTACATTTGCAGGCAGCTATTCTCACCTTCAGGGAACCTGGCTGCCACGTTTGTTCCTGCTGTCACCTGAGAAGACACCTGCAGCTGGGTTTCCCCTCTGTACCAAAAGTACCTGGTTTGGGTACATACTTGAAAAAGAGTGATGGGAAAGTTGCATTACTGCAGAGTGCTCTTTTCACCTAAACGCTGTCTAAGAAAGCAAAAAAGAGTATTTCTATGAGCCTGAAGTGGAAAAAATAGCATTTGTTAAAAATCACGTAGTAACAACTACCCTTTTGCTTTGTTCTTCATTTTCCAAATATACACCTCTCTTTAGAGATTTGCAGAGTACAGGGGGAAAGGAATGCAGCCCAGCAGCTCTCATCATTATATAAGAAATCTTTATTCATAGTTAAAGTAAGTGCTACATTCTGCTGTGTGGTGAAAAGCTAAGCATAGCTAAGTTCAGATTTTTATAGCTTTTCAACACAAGCACGATAAAATGCCATATGGTGCTCTTGTAGCTGGGCAAAGTCTCCCAAATCAGCACAATTCCCTCTCTAACCCACTTGGTGAGGTGCAGGGGTGCAAGGCCACGTCCCTGTTTGCCATGGCCCCGTGGAGCACACGGCCGTGCCCGGCGGGGATCCAGCCCAGGAACCGCAGGCAGCCTCTGCAGGCACTGTACTCGGAGAGCAAATGTCAGAGAATGGAATGTGACCCAATTTATGAAACGATCTTCTCTGCCTCTTGCTGCCCTCTGCTGTCACACGCCGAGGTGGCTCGGAGAGGGCTGCGGAGCCGCAGCAAGGCTGCTCCCCGCGGTCACCAGGGTCTGCCGGGGGGGAACACCCACAGCCGAAGGGCAGCCACGCAGGCAGGGCAATCCAGCCACAGAGTTTGCAAACCGGATCGCCGAGAAACAGCTCTGAAGTTTATCCTGTGTGGGAATTTATTCCTGCTTTGTGGCTGTGGGACAACAGGGTGATGCTGGTCCTGTGCAGGGATCTGAAAAGGGAGAACGCACAGCAGCCGAGGGACCTGTCGGGTCATGGCTTTTCATACAAAAAACTATGTCACAATTGCAGCGGTTCCAAATGTTTTTAGTGTAGCATATAAGTGAATCCAAGAAGTTCAGTTCACAATACTTTTATCTTTAGCAATGGTAGTGCATTGGGTCTCTTGGGTCAGCCACCTCTTTCTAAAAACGCACTCTTTCTGCAGTTACAAACCTCTAGCCAGAGCAGAGTGGAGACTTCGGTGGTATTTCTCAAACAAGGTGCAAATGTGTGAATGTACTGAGAGACTACCTGCCTGAACACCTGTGGACCCAATGTGAGCTCTCTTGCTCCTCTGGCCAGCCCATGATGTTGCTTGGAGTCACGTCACCAAGGTGCACCCAGTGGATGCTGAGGCACAGAAGAGACCACCTCAGGGCAACCACAACCCCAGCACGGTGTTGGTTCATTCCCCCACATTTGCTTCAGGTGCCACTTGTTCTTCCCACTTCTTTAACAAGGACTTGCATGAAGATCTGGGTGACTCCACAAGAAGATTTGTGTTTCTTTAAATGCTCATTTTGATACCCACTCTGTTACATGGATTACAAAGCATTGTTGAGCCAGCCTGTCCTGCAGAAGATACAGGTAGCACTGAAAATCTTGGTGCAATTCCAGCTCTAAATGCAACATTATTTTCATCTGTAACTTGATTGTGTGAAGGTTTTTTTAGATAAACAAAACAAAACAAACAAACAAACAAACAAACAACCCCACATTAGTGGTGGATTGCAACTAGAGCTACAGCATGTTCAGGTAGAAAGTCTCCCTGGCAGACTTCCCACTGCTGTTCCTCTATTATATATCATAGCTCATTGATATTTCTAACTGTGAAAACGGCATTGGCAAATACGTATCTTACAGCAGGACCTGCAGATCACCACACACTGAAGCACTCCCAAACACAGATGATGAGTCTCTAATTATTACATTATAATCTAGAAAACTGTCTCTTTTTTTTTCTTTTTTTTTTTTTTCAAAACTTGGAATAGGCCCTGATATAATTCTGTAAAGTGGTTTAGGGCAAGGAAATATTTATTTTACAACACTGAAGAGTGTTGACAGCTTGTTCTCTGACAGTTTTTTCTCAGGCATTCCTCAGAAAAGGTGGGAGTTTTACAAGGAGAGAAGAATACCTTCAAGAAGGCCACTCCTGTCCTGGAGTGTTAGTTGAATGCCAATAAACTACTCTTTCAGCCCCAGACTTTGGTTTTAAAGGCACTACAGAAAATTGGGTGCAGCCCTCAAGGCACTGGAGCACTCCTGTCAAAATTCCACTCACATTTTTTTCCTGCAGATGTTAATTACAGCCATGACAACGGGAGAGAGAGAGATTGGGCTGTGAGGAGTATGATTTGTCGCCTGGACTGTAAGATTAGAGATGCAAAATTAAAAATCAAAGGTGCTTGTACCATCATGAAATGCCTGATGAAGGAAGATGGGGGAAACAAAGAGAGGAAGGTTAGTTAAAACTGAAATTCAAGGAGACTGGTAAAGAAGCTCCATGGAAGAGAAAGAAGCATGTGCTCTAAGGACATACTTGCCTTCAGATCCTGGAAAGCTACCTTTGTTTCCCCTATATCTCTATTTCTCTGGTGAAAGTAACTACTATTCACATATCTGGCAAGAGCAGTGTTCCAGCCCACATATCATTTTTTGTCTGTAATGTAAAAAGGGATTTCCTGAAAGCGAAACAAAACAAAAACAAAAGCAACTTTGAAATGTTCAAGAAGCACCTCAGAAAACTGAGAAAAACAGAGTTTTCACCCAAGACATTGACTAGCATGCAATGAAGGAGGTATACGACACACTCAGTCATCTTAATCAAAGGCAATATTGAGCCATGGCTTATTGGTTCATTTGCCAGCAGGGAATGAGGCAAGGTTGTCAGGGAAAAGGAAAAATTACACCTTATATCATAATGTTTATAATACCTAAGAGAATTGAATTGCTATTACATATTTAATCTGGCATTTCCCCACTTTTGAAGGTAGAATTTTGCAGCCTGAGTTATAATCCTTTCCTGTATCTCATTTAGTAAGCAATAAATATACAGGAGAAGATTTTAGTTGGAGCTCTTGGCTTTTCAGGTCTGAAAGGAAGGGAGGTGGATGAGATTTCCTCTAAAGCTTTGGTATTCTGAAGTCAAATGAGCAAAATAAAATAAGTAAATGTAAATGTAGATACAGACAGGCCCACCTTTGGAGCTTAGGCACTTTTTAAAGCCTGAATAATGGTTAGCACAAAGTAGCCCTGGCCTTTAAACAATGCTACAAGACAAATACATAATAAATTTTTGAATTAAAGATACTACCTTGACATGTTACTTTCCATTAGAGTTTGTTTTATGTGCAGTCTCATTCTTCAGTCTGGGTTTCCTATTGCTTCTGGTGCGTGCTGCTGTGTTTGTCTATCCCAGGCAAGAGGGACTCTGTATAAAAACATGCAACAAAAGAATATTACAAACAGAGCACTGGGCCCAGGCAGAGCCACTGACATTTGCACATGAATCATTGAGACCACTAGCCAGCCAGCTCTTCCCATCAATGGGGGTGAGTTGCTGTGCAGAATTTACTGTCAGCCGGGTTTCTTGGCATGTGCATCTCTATGAAACAAGAATGAGGTCAGCCAAGGTATCTATTTACAGCATTACTAGAAAGGTAATAAAACAGAATAAAGGTGACATGGGGAGTAATTTATTTTAACAAGTAAATTTTTCTAATGCACGTGGAAGGGCATTTCAGCTTGAATTTCTAATATCATGTTATTCTGGACTGTTTTATGACCACCATATTCATTCTGTTGCTTAAAGGATTTTGGCTCAGAAAGCAATTTGGTTTTGGTATTGCTATTTATACATATAAACCTGCAATGCATAATTCATGCTAAAAGCAATGAGACTGTCCTTTCACACAGATTCAAGACTAATGTATTTCATATCATGTTGCTAAATTAAAAGGTAAGAAAAGATTTTGGCGGGGGGGGAAATGAAGAGGGACATGGGTTCCTCTTTTTCTCATGTTATGAAACAGATAAAATTCACACCATTTAAGTAGTAAAAGAAATCATCGAGGCAAAACATGAAACTGTCTTGCAACATGCTGGGACTTGTCTGGAAGAGTTACTAAATTACAAATAATAAAGGCTTCAGTGATTCCATTGTTCATTTTTATTGATAAATGATAGAAGATGGAAAGCTGGTGCATAAGTACATAATCATGTTATGTCACTGTACTGATGAAAATCTAGTAGGAAAAGGGGGGATTTCTTTCTATAAGGAACATAGAAAGGTATTCATATTTTTTTTCCAAGCCCCCACAACTGAAATGGATCAATTTACTTTCAGACTGTGGACATATGAATATACTTTTCATAGCCCAGTACTCAGCTAAGAAAATTTGTGCATGGGACCTGTGTTCTTTTCTTCAAGCTTTGGTAAACTGGCAATAAAGCTTGAAATGCCTGTTACAAAAAGTGATGATCACTGGGAACATCAGTGTTGCCTGAGCATGCAGTGCCTGAGCAAGATCTTGGACAGCAAGGAGGGGGTCAAACTCTTGGCCAACAATCTACAGCTTGAGTGGTGAATGCAAGCCAAGGCTGTAAAACACTCTTTTTTCATGGTGTTGTATCATGCTTCAGACATGCCTCCCCAGGATACTTCCAGCAGCCAGCACATGCCTGGGAATCACAACTGGGTTGGTGCAGCTCCAAATGTGCCAAGCCCATGCCTGTGGGAACTTTGGGCTTGGTGCAAACACAGAGGACGTGAGGCAGGCACAGTGCTGCCTGGCTACTTCCCTTTAAATGCTACTGCGTACTGAAAAAACACTTCTTAAGGCAGTATGTCTTTCAACATAGGATGCAAAAGTTCTGTTTATGGGCAGATTTCCATTATCACTCTCCTTTTTATTGAAATGCCCCACCCTCCCAAATTCTCCTTTGGGGTATGATCCTTTATATGTTTGGTCCTGGTTCAGGGATGAACTGTGCATGGTATGTGGAAGCTGTTGGAAAACTCCCTTCAGCCATTTTTGAGGTATAGCAGTGTAAAACAGTGCCCTCCACACCTCCCATGCTCATATACACTTTTTGTCAATTTAATTCCATTTCTCTCCCCTCAGTTGCTGATTGTCTGTGAAAAAAAACCCCAAACAAACAAAAAACCACCAAACAAAACAAAACAAAACAAACAAACAAACAAACACACAAACACACAAACACACAAACCACAAACCAAAACACCAGAACAATAGTTTCTCACCAACTCCCCCAAGGACTTCTCATAGCAAAGCCAAGCCAAGCTAACAGGGAATGCAATGGAACAAATCTTATATCAGTTGTCTTCAATGAAATCTGAAGATTACATATGATGGAAAAAAAAAAGTGGGCATAACACAGTTGCTTAAGTTTTTATCATTAAACTTGTGTGAATTTTTTTTTGTTTAAGAAACAGCATTTTTAGTTGTACTCTGCCAGCTTATTTTGATTTTGCTATGATTGATAAAAAGGAAGAATTCCAGAAATATTTTTTCCTTAACTAGCATTTAACTGAGACAGAAAGCAAACCTTTGTTCCACATCTTCTTCGTTGTTTCTCTGTTTACCAGTAAAGCGTATCTTTAATCTTCAACAGCTTTGGAATGATAGGGAGAAGTTACTTTGATGGCATCTTAAAATAAGGCACACCTGTGAAAGCAGATCACTGGGCCAAAATAAGCTTGTTGATCTCACATACATTAGTGTAAAACTGTAATTCCTCTAGACTCACACCAGTGTTTCAGAGATCAGCACCTGGACTACAAGACTTAAGTATTACATTTTTGGAGCTTGATGCTGATGCTGGCTACAGTTTGGTTTAATTTAAAGAAAAAAAAAACAACAAAACTGTTTCGACAGCTGGAGAATCAACTCCAGACAAAGCATACATAACATTGTGATTGCACTATATTATATAGTAGAAATCGGTTGCAATGCTGTTCTGAAGGTGAAAATCCACTTCATACAGTTTTGGCTTCAAGACACAGCCTTCCACTTTATCTCAAAATTGCAGAGAGCCTACAAAAATGCCAACATCCTTCAATGTCACCCAGATGAGCAATTTAAAAGGAAAGTGAATCCTAAGACCACAGAAGAGGAATCCAAGATGGAGAAAGCCAGACAAGGCTCAAGGATGGCTGGAAAACACTTCCCCTGTGGGTATTTTTTGGAAACATGGTCCTTCAAGTATTGACTGCCTAATTCCACCACAGGAATCAGACAGGATGAAGCAGTTTTATCAACTGAAAAATTAATTGCTGTCTAATAAGGGAGAACAGGGTCAATAGCCATTTTTCTTCATTTCCTTTCTATAGCATTCATGCTCATTAGTTAGCTTCTAAGTCTTCCTCCCCTTTCAAATTTGTTTACAGCAGCAGAGATCCAGTAAAACACCAGAGCAGGCATACTAGAAACAGGTTTGCCAAAAGCACTCCCATGCTAATAACACACATGTTTTCAGTCACGTATCTGTATTCTCAAGGCCTTAATTCTTGATTTTTTATTTTTTTTTTGGTCTAAAAAACCAGTGAAAATGTTGAAGGTGTATCAGGTCTCATGGGGAAAGACCTGGATTCTGTAAAGTCATTTATCAAAGCTGAAACCTCACAGAGGGTATTGTTTCTTCTCCTGTATCCATTTGTTTTCAGTGTTTCATTGCTTAAAATGAACGTGGAAGAAAGCCTTACTTTGCACTAGATATGGCAGAACATATTGTGTTTCTGTGCCTGGATACCCTTCCTATCTTCCACAAATAGACTTCTGAAGAATAATTTTGTGGCATTTTCTAAACAGCCGTGGACAGCTGGAAAATATAGCCAAAACCTTAAACCACCTCTGCTGATCTTCAGCCTCAGATACTGTTGCTATCTATCCATCAAATCTACACATGCCCATAAATTGTTCATATGTAACTCAGAACCAAATAAGAGGTTTTTTCTGCACACTGTTCAGATGCAGTCCAAAACTGATGGTAGAAAAGAGCTCCAGGAATGGTGTGGTTTAAATCCTGCCATGAGGACTGTTCTGTGCCTTCAGATTGACAGGGAAGAGCTTGTTTGAGATACCCTGAGCTGCCTGCTCCTGCCAGCAATGTGTGTGCCTGCCTGGTGGGACATCTCACACTGCAGCTCCAGGAGCATTAGAGTAGTACACAAACTACAAGAAGCTGGTGGGGTTACTCAAAGGCAATCATGGGGATAATAAGAGTGTGGGAGATGAGGAGGCAAAGCCAGAACAGAAGTGAAGGATGGTGTTGCCAAGGAAGCAATGAAAGAGGCAGTAACTGGAGCTGGAAGGAGACAAAATAGGTGGTAAGGAAGTAAGAGGAAGGACAAGACAAAGCAGCAGCAGGAAAGTCAGTCTGCAAAAGCTGTAAGCTTATTAGTTTGATTTTCTGGCCAAAGTCTCTGCCAGTCATTCCTACACCTGGTCCTATTCATGGCTGCTAATGTGCAGTGGTTGAAATTACATTAATTCTTGATGTCTAAGACATCAGTAATAGGGATTCAGCATATGAATGTTGCTATTAGAAACATGCACCATTTTCCAAGCATAATCTTCTCTAGGTTGGATTCCAGAGCTGAAATCTCATTCTGCTGTTGTATAACTTGTCATCTATTCCCAGAAAAAAATAATTTCCTTACATAAGTATTTTGAGACCAAGATAGAAATCTGTTAACTTTTTCTTCAATCCCTCAGTATAAAGAAAACTTTACGTACTGGATCATTCTTGAATTTTTCTTCCAAGAAACTTCCAATTTGACAATGTTCACTTTAGAAAGTGTAGACTCCAGAAGAAGTCAGATTTTCTAAACCAGAAAAATCATAAAACCAGTTGTGTCCTAAATCACCCTGAGTTTGGCCCAATACCCAGCACAGCCCTAAGCCCTGAGCTTGCAGAAGGATACTGGAGAACTCCCACTCCATCTGTACACGAAGAATCAGGTCTTGGTGGGATTAAAGACCTTATTTGAAAGATATGTCTTGAAATCTTCATCACACCTATGTTTTGTTTTGCTCTTTCCAATCAAAGATGAGATTCTTATATAAGCAAATGAATGCCAGGAGTGCTTTGGTCTCAAATAAGAAACTAAGCCTGCTGAAACTTTCAAACTTAAATGGAAAGAAAGAATCTGCCAGATCTTCTGGAATGAAAGTATTGGATGCTAGGCTAGTCCAAAGAAAAATCTAATTATCAGCAGTCCGGTTTTTCTATTTTGAGGTCGTGAAGAAGTCTTAATTTTGGTTATTGCTGTATACTCTTCAAACAGAGGATACAGACTTTCTTTTCAGGTTAGTAATTTGTCCTGATGCTGCAACAGAATGAGTTTTATCTGTCTTGTCTTTGAAAAAATCTAACATTATGGGGTTTTTTACTTTAAAATGCTTTTAAAACTCTAGAATGTTTCAAGAAAATACTGTAGTGAGCTTTATACAAGACTTCCATTCTGTACTTGTCCTCACTCATGACCAGTGCTAGAATGAGCTGAAAATTTCCTATCTGTATTGTAAAAATCAACTAAACAATGCCATGTGCAGGTTACTCCCTGCTTAGCCCAGCAAGAAACTTTCAAACATTACCTCTACACAACAATCTCATATGGACATCCCAAGGCTCTCAAGTCTCCTTTGCCCTCAGATTTCTTGTTGCCACTTCATCACTGCCTACCTGAGAAATCAATAATTTCTGAGGGCCATACCACGGTAGGAAGCTTTCTCTTCACGTCCTCAACCCAGGCCCCAGGGGGGCAACAGACTTCATTAAATGGGTCAGATCTGCATACTGAGCCTTCTGGTTCCCTTAGGAGAGTCTCCTCTGACAATAACCTGTCTTTTCCTGTATGGAAGTGGTTTTGATGAAGGGCATACACCTCCTTAGCCTCAGTGACCCCTGCATGCACTATGAACCATCACCCTTGCCATTGCTCAGTCCCACTTGCAGAGCCTCACTTCTACTGTGCGGGGGCACCTGGGGACATGGGGCCCGCTGCACTGGGCAGGAGCTTAGGAGAAGCTTCACCAGGAGAGGGGCAGAGCAGCTCTGGAACAGGCTGCCCAGGGAAGCTAAGGATTCTATACGTTACAGTCTTTAGAACTTGGCAGACAAACCAGTGGCTGACCTGCTTTCACTTCACCAACATACCTGCTGTGAGTATGAGGTTGAACCAGAGAACTCCAGAAGAAGTTCTAACCAGCAATTCTATGATTCCATAATTCACTGGATAAACTTCACCTAGGAAAAGTAGTGCTGATGAGAAACATTACACCAAGTTATCATTTCCTCAGAGAGCTCAGAGCTAGGCAAACAAAGGCAAGTGACATTTAAGCTGGCAAAGAATGAAAAAGAAGTATGGTAATACTTAAATGCATGAAGTTTCTTCAAACTTCTAAGTCAGAACAGCTTTGAGAAAAAGCATCAAGTTTATAACTAGATGAAGCACAGAGACTGTAACCAGAAGAAGATGAAAGAACCTTTGTTCTCTCTGGTACAGCCTTGAGTGCTCTGCTCTCAATGTTTCTCAATGCTGCTGAGAAAAAGTCTGATTTCTCATCAACAGTTTCATAAACCCTTGGGGTTTAGAGGGTAAAACCTCTCTAAATCAGGGCACATGTTACCTGTATAATGGTCAGTTGTAAGAAGCAGGTAAGTTCATAATGGAGCAGATAGCTGGAAGCACCATAGCTTTCCTTCCAACCACCAGGACACATCCTTGTCCAAAAAAAGAGCACCTGCAAGACACATGAGTGGAAGAGTTTTACTGGACATTGTTTTGTGAATCAGTTGGATGTCTCTGAGAGAGAGACAAAAAGATCAAAGGAAGAGACAGATGGTGGCAAGGAAAAAACCAACAACACAGACATAACAAGGGTCATGAATATGCCTCTGAGAAAACCTAAGACAAAAAGGAAAAAAGAGCTTTTAAAATGTTTAATGGAAAATAGACTTGAGCTGTAAACACAGGCCATGCCTTTTCTGCAATTCTTGCTGTGTGAAGAAAAAGAGGGCTTTGTACTTTCTTTGCAATTAAATGGGATTGCATCAGAGAAACCTCATTTCAGAAAACATAAATTTCTCCTGGATGGAACCTCCTATGACCCAGGGGTTTTATTTAAATTTTTTGCCCAGCTCACATGTTTACACACAGTAACCTTGGAAAGCAGTATTATTGCTCTATTTACCCCTAAAACAGCACACCCAGCTCAGCAGTCAGTCAATTATGTTTCTAACATGCCCACTGTTGTTACACTGAAAGAGCTGCAATTCAGGAGGGTTTCAGACAAGCTCGTGGGACAGGAGTCAATAGTGCAGGGCAGAGTGCTGGTGGGTATGTTTTTCAGGGGCTTCTTTCTCATCTTATACTTGCCTTGTTTTTTTGTCAAAATGGGTCCTGAGAAAATGCTGGCACTGTCAGACCTGGAAAAGAACTGAGATCACTTGCTCTGATATTGACAGTCTGATTTTTCAAAATGCAAGTGAGAAATGTCTTCCCATTCAGGAAATTGACTAAACTGGGGACACTGTCTATTTCCTCATTTATATTCCTTCTAATCTACTGAATGTTCATAGAATACATTTAGTGAGATGAGAATTAAGATCATTAATTCCAACTGTCAACCCAGCATTACAATGTTTTAATGGTTTAATGTGTTTACCACTAAACCATGTCCTCAAGTGCCATATCTACACATCATTTAAATACCTCCAGGGGTGATGACTCCACCACTTCCCCGGACAGCCTGTACCAATGCCTGACAACCCTTTTGGTGGAGGATTTTTTCCTGATATCCAATACAAATCTGGCACAAGGTTTCCTCTCATCCTGTCACTTGTTAACCAGAAGAAGAGTCCCACCTGGCTGGTTCCTGGCTGGAACCTCCTTTCAGGCAGTTGTAGAAAGTGGTAAGGTCTTCCCTGAGTCTTCTCTAGGCTAAACAACCCCCCACATCTTCATTGCTCTTCTGTGGACTTGGTCCAGCACCTCAATGTCTTTCCTGCTGTGAGGGGCCCAGAACTGAACACAGCACTCCAGACATGGCCTCACCAGTGCCAAGCACAGGGGGACAATCACTGCCCTGGTCCTGCTGGCCACACTATTGCTGATACAGGCCAGGATGTCACTGGCCTTCTTGGCCACCTGGGCACAGCTGGCTCATGTTCAGCCACTGTCACTAGCACCCCCAAGTTCTTTTCTGCTGGCCAGCTTTCCAGACACTCCCCAAAGATTGTAGTGCAGGACTCAGCAAATCCTACACACAGACATGTCTTTGGTGTACCTACACTGCACAGAAAAGATGGCATGCTACTGAGATGAGCAGGTTGTTTTACTCTTGCAGCTCGACATAGCTCATGCTTGCCTTGTTTCTTCCACAATGTTCAAAACCTGCCCTGAAGACAGTATCCCTCTGCCATAACAGAGCTTCACAGTGAACTCCCTGCAGAGCATCACTTCAAAGTGAGAGAGCTTGGCCATATCCCTGCCTATTGAAAACTGGTGAGTCCCAGGAAGGGTAAGGCCAAACATTACTAAGTTGTACGAAATTTTAAATTCCCAAAGCCAGACTTTTTTGTGTACTACTTTGTGTTTGGAGCATGACTTCCCTGACTTCAGCTGCAGCTGAGAAAGTTCAGCACGCCTACAACTCCTGCACTAAGAATAAAAGCAATGTAAAGTTATTGACAGCTTCTGAAAAGATTGGCTCGAGTGACTCAGCTATCACCACATGGGAGCTGTTTGACAGAAAAAGGGAGAGTATCCAATTCTCCAGGGTAGAACATCACCCCCTTGCCATATGTTCTCTTGCTAAATTCTGTCTCCTTCTCTATACTTTTTCCCATTTCTGGGACCAATAAAATGGGAACAGGTCTTATGGTGTCTTTAACTGTGTTCAGTTCCTGGAACTCTCTGTCCTGATTATAGAATCAACTTTGTCATGAAAGACAACTTGCATAAACACAAGCAGTACCAAAGTTTTCATCCTTGATAATACTTTAATCAATTGGCATGTATTTTGTTTATTTCTCAAAAACCAAAACAAATCCCCATATTTGACATTGTCTTGCCACTCACAAGGGCTACCAGGAGGTAGATGGAGCCTTTAAGAGGCACTGCACGGCTTGGCTAATGGCATGGCAGAAAATGGTGATAGGTGTCAGATACCACTACCAGCGAGCTGGAACACACAAGTTGATGCCTGGCTCATTTCTCTACCAGCCTCTTGGTATTCTCTCAGCCCTGTTAAGTCCTTATCTGTCCCTTTGTCCAGTCCCATTTCTTCTCATATACATACCCTTTTCAGACCTACAGGCCTCCATTCAGTCATACATAGTTTCTCCCATCAGGCTCTTGTTCTAGTCTTTGATTTGAGACTCATCAATTTTCCTTTAGAAAATCATTAATCAACAAGAGACTCTTTTCCCATGGTTTCATTCTTAGCAACATCTGAAAATTTTATAGAAATTTTCCAGGAGAAATCAGACTAAAGCAGATGTTCACCATTGAAATGGTCAACGTTTCACAAAATTTTAAGTGACTGAAAACCAGGAAATGTTTCAGGTGAGAAGAATAGGTCTGTCTCTAAAATGAGTAAAAGTTGGTTGTATAAAACCCGGCATTATATCTCGCCCTGTACAGATGATAGCCACACTAATATGAAGCACTAAAAATCAAACAGAAAACAACAAAACAACACAAGACAAAGCATTAAATACTGTATTAAAACTTTTTATCCAAGGCTATTCACAATTTGATCTTAATACTGGAATATCAGTTGCCTATAAATATGATTTGTTCCTTTACCTCCTGCCACATGGCCTCAATACCTGTGCTGGACTTGCAAAACAAAAAGGCACCTCTGCAGAACATCCCACTCCAGTTCAGACAGTTACTTCCAGATGTTTTCTGAAAAACACCCAATAGTTTCACTTCCCTGAGCTGCAAAGAAAGAGAGGAACAGCAGTCACTTATTTCAACCACCTCTTCAAGGATGGCTAATTGGTCCCCAGCATTTACAGGGGTGTCTGCCCCTGCTCCCATATAAAAGGGGTCAAGGACTGAGAGCAACCAGTTTCTATATGTTACAGTTTGTGCAGGTTAATGTGCGCTGCTGGGAATGGAGACACTTGGGAGAACTTGCCCTGCAAGTGGGATGCTGAGTATGTGATGAGTGCCACTTGAAATACCAGCCCATCAGTCCCTACCTGCTAAGTGCTATGATCAGCCCTTATCTGAAAATGTTATGTAAAATGTTGTTGGTTTTTGGCAAAGTGGAAGGCACCCTTACTGTTTGCCTGCAGGTAGGCTTTCACTTGTCACCTGTGACAGACTCCATGTCTGATTTTGCATGGCCATGTTTCTTGCTGTAGACACCATTCCTCTCCCTTCACCCCTAGCCTGCTGCTTTTATTTTGCTTTTCTTTCTCTTTTTTTTTTTTTTTCAGGCTGAGAAGATGTTTGTTTTGGAAATAGAAGAAAACTACTCTGGAACTATTGAAAAATGCAATGTAAATTTCAACAGAGAGTCACTTAAAGATAGCTAAAGAACTCCATAGAAGTCTTTTTTCTCTTTCTCTCTGGTTTTATGGTGAGGTTTTTGGGGGGGTTTTGGGTGTGGGTTTTTTTGGTTTGGTTTGGTGGGTTTTTTGTTTGGTTTTGGTGGGTTTTTTTGTTTTTTTTTTTTTCAGAAGACAAAGTTGATAGAAATAGCTGGAGACTGTAACTTGGAAAATTGAGAAACTAAGATGAATAAAACTTTATTTTCCTCCCCTGTCCCAATCTACAGGTGACAAAGTTGGGGGGCAACCTCTTCAACCCCTTTTCAAAACAGGGGTTGGATTCCCAAAGAGTTCAGGTTTGGACTATTTTTCTTTAAACGAAAACATAAATTATTCTTTTTTTCAGTGCTGAAGGATCTTCAGCTCAACTACAGCTTATCACACATAAGTAAATGTGGCAGATCCACTGCTTAATGCTGATTAGCATAAAAAATTGGTTTTAAACCTTAATCTTTAATGCTGATATATACACCATTGTTTTCATGCCTCACTAGAGTATTCCTAGCTTAGTATATTGAAATTAGCTTTTGTTATCCTATTCACCAACACTACAATTAATTGAGTGTGAAAAAGCAGTCATGAATATTGGCTTGTAAATGCTCCAGGTGCAGGTGATAGGACCTCATTCTGCACCATTTCCCCAACTCTTTTCAGTTATCCCTTCAGTGCACAAGCTGGGACACTTTGAGGCACATAAAGACAGCAAAGTACTGACATGTCTCAGATGAAGCACTCAAAATTTAACTTTTATTCTTTTCAGCTTTATATGGGTTTAACACAGGTGCACCAAAGCTAAGAGCTGCTGTGGGATAAAGTTGCCTTGGCTGTTCTCTCAGCACATTCCATTGCTATAAAAACAGTGAAGACATCACTCAATCTCTTCTAAAACAGCCACACAGAAACCTATAAAAATGAGTAGAACCTGAAGATCTCATTTCTACTCCTAGCAATGCTATTGAGACCTCTGAGATCTTACATCTTGGCCAAGTGACCTAACTCCTCCACAGGCCTACTCCCCACAGCTGAGAAGAGAAAATATTGACTTGGGTCATGACACGGAGATTTCTGCCCTAAAGTTTTAGTTTAGTCATGAACATAGAGCAAGGGCCTACAGTCAGCAGGAAAACAATGACAACCACTTCTGCAAGTTCAAAGATTTTGAATAGTTAGCTCCTATGCAGGAGCCTGTAACAATTTTATAAGGCAGATCCACTACAATATTAGGGTTTATATGGCTTAATCAGTGAATTTAGTAACTTTATTTTTGATGGTTTAGTTTTATTAATTTCCATTGACAGCATGAATGTTCTAAATGATGGTTCATATCTTCTAACATACTCTGTGATGAGATCTATAACTGTTGGGGTTCTTTTCTTATAGTATCTATACCAGCTCTTCCTCCAGTTCTGTAATCCTGTTATTGAACACTCACTTCATCAATTAGTGTGTTTAATATGCATCATCCAAGCACTACTTTTCAAATGTAAGGCCAGGCATGTGTTCCAAATAAGAAGCCTCTATGAAGGATGGATTTTAAAACAGAATTAAAACATCCTTACCATCACGTAGAAACCATGACCAGGTGCAATGCTGGATTTTGTAGGTGTGTGCAATCTCACATTGTCAGGTTCTCACTACCTCCCTCAGGAAACACCTGGAGCTCAAAAAGTATGCTGTTTATACTTTTTAGTGTTCAAGGCCTTTGTTTAAATTACACTGAAGGTTTTAAACAAAGCCCTTAAATCCCACACACATGTATAATCTCCTCAAACTGCAAGATATGCCAAATAAATCTAGAAATTCCTGACAATACAGTGACTGGGGCAGCAACTACAAAAACCCAGCACCTTTGAACATTGAGCATATCTGATACAACAGCAGCATTTAGACCTGTATCTGCAATCTGTGATGGAAAAGAGGTAGAATCAATTCAAACTGAGGAACCATTCCTCACATTTTGTCAGTATCCACTAAGTGTTGATTTTCCTTTTTGTTGTCATAGATGTCTTCTGCTTTAACTCTGAAGATTCTAAATCCTCATGCAAACCTGTATCTGCAACTCTGTTTGTTATTTGGGCCCTTGGGTTTTAAAATGTTTACCTGAGGCCCAAAGTTAGGTAAATTTTATCCTTGTTTTATTCAGCCATATATTCTGAGTCACTGTGTTTACCTTTTTTTCTGTAGAATCAAATGAGTATGAGATATCACTGATTACAATTGATATGGAAGCAAACCAAATTATTTTGGGGCCCTTGGCATTAATCAAAGCTGTGCTTGTGGCTGGAGACAGCAGCAGAGCTGGACACATGCCATTTGGGCCAGGCAGTCTTGTTGGCATCAGTGGTCCTTCCACTTCCCTCCAACAACATGGATCTCACAGTCTTTCTCCAGCTGAGGACTTGGCTCTGAGTCACATTTCTCTCTTAACAAAACAGTTTCAGAGCAGTAAAGAACCCCGGCCCTTCCTGCTCTGGTCTGCTTCGTTGCACCCCTGTCCTTCCTTTGTGCATTTGCAAACAAGCAGCAGACACAGATTACAATTTCTCTAAAGTATTTCTGTACCTTCAGGGTTATTTATTCGACATAGGCCTGAGACAAAGCAGATTAACCAGATTATGGGGCACAGCAAGGATTTAGGCCCATCTCCAAAACACTACACAGAGCAAAACGTGCATTTTTATGTTTCGGAAGTGCTGGAGCTATGGAGCTCTTCCACAGACACACCAGGTTGGCGTGCTTCTAGCACTTCTAGAAGCACACCAGAAGGTGTGCTTCTAGCCTTACTCACTGAGTTATTCCTGCTACTCCCAGAACCTTCAGGATACTTGAAGCTCTGCACTGGAAGGGAGGCTGCTTGAATTGTTCTCTCTGCATTTAATTTTTACAAGAAATGTAGGGTTGGGGCCAATAATATCATTGGAACCAGCTGAAGGTTTCACATAAAACTGAAATTAGACTATTATTAGAGAACCATGCACTTGCCCAGTGGTGCTTTTCCATTTTCCTTGAAGCAGAAGAAGAAAACACTGCACTCACATCAGATAGAAAGCTAAACAAGGCTAGCAGTGCAGCAAAATGTTGCTTCCAACAAATTTCATGGAGTATTTTATGTCCTTGTGTAGTGCCCCAAATGCCTAATCAGTTACACTTACACCCCTTGCAGTGTTCCCTGCCATGGTGCTGTCCTCTGCCTTGTCAATAAGAAATCTTTTCTGAGAGAGTATCACTATGGGAGACTGAGGAGCTCTCCTCTCATCACAGACAGCTAGAGAGGTAACAGCCCAGGGCCACATTGAAAGGCTGGTGAGTGTCACATCTGCTGGCTGGGCTGTGCTCACTTCAAATAGACTGGATTTTGTTCTAATTTAAGTCCACTGGTCTGACTTTGAGGAAGAAAGTTAAAGGGTTTATCAAACAGTGTCATTCTAGGAATACCACAAATGTCTAAAGAAATAAATTGGGAAGGAGTATCCTGACTTGCCAAGAACTTGCTTTCCAGGATAAATAAAATGTACAGAATTCTCATATGCTTATTTCTCTAAAGTCATCACTTGAGGCATTTGTTTGAGAAAGGGTTTGCTTTCAGATGACACATGACAGGGTCAGTTTTTGAGGAAGAGCTATAAAAAAATCAAAGGTTTTCAACTATTTCCTCAAATAAAAAAATACACCAGATATGACCTTATTTTCCTCAGGAAGGCTATAGGTTTATAAGCCTAAAGAGAAAATGCAGATACATGGGGAAATGATTGAATTTAACCTCAAAGATTCCCATCTGTTTCTCACAGCTGGTTCAAAAATGCAATGGAAATGAAAAGATACTTATCAAATTCAATATGCTTCAAATATCTGTATATTTTTTCTTGATAGGGATGCAAATTTGTATAATCAAACAAAGTTCTTCCATCATTTCAGGACAGAATTTCTGCAGAACTTGAGAGACAGCTTGAGGACAGAAAAGTATATAGCAAAAAAAATACCAAACAAAACAACTGATGTTGTTTCACCTCAATCAAGACTCTTTAGTCAGTGATTAAAGGACACTACAAATAATGCGCCAAGGAGAATTGAGGAAGGGAAGACACATGGGTAAATTTAAGTGTGATTTGGGCACAAAAATTTAGACTGATGAATCCCAGTTCAAAATAAACAAGAAACAGATAAAAATAATTTGCCAAATTATCCTTCAAAGAAAATCCAAATAATAAACTGACATTGATAGAATAAAATGTCTAATAATGACAGGGACTTTATGATGACCGTCATCCTGATAAATGGTATGAGGAGGAAGAACAGAGGGATATTTTTAAAATCTACCATCAGTCAACGTAGGGAGGATTTATTTCCCTCATAAAGACGTGACAAATATACAAATATGCCTGTAGATTTATGTTCCCTAATCTCCTAATCAAGGAAACACTGAGAGCACAATATTCAAGAATATCATAGAACAGTTTCAGCTGCACACATAGGTGCTGAAAATACAGGGATCATCCCACAGAGCAGCTGTTACATCAGCAATGCTCACAAAAGTGAGTTCAGGACACACAGGAGTTGAGCCCCAAAGCAAAACTCACTGTAATATAAGTGCTTTCAGCATGCTAATCAAACTGATTACAGTTATCTTAAACCACATGAAAGGAAAGCTCAAAAATGAGGAAACCAAAGAAGGTCAGAACCAAGTTTGAATAGTCTGTGAAGCATCAGCAGTAGACATTATGTTCACATTCAAGAATTAAGGGCAGAAATAAAGTACATGTGCACAATTAATCCCAGTCCTAATGAAATTATTTGCAGTTCTTATAATCACCACAGTAAGCAAGTATACAATACACAGTTACACCCCAGATTTGAAACAGTTTTTCTCTTTCCAAAATCTATATACATTTATGGGTTATTACACTGATCAGGGCACAGAGCAGGGTGGCTGCTCACTACCAGAAAATGAAGAGCCACAACCTGCCACAGGACTCTTCCTGGTGCTCTCATTCCCACTGTCCCAGTGCTGCAGATTCCCACTGACAGGGATGGGAAGCAGCCCTCATGCCTCAGGAATGATTTCAGTGACATGGTCTTTGAATAGTGACCAATCAACTCCACCTTTGAAGAACAGCAACATGCTCTTCCAGAGGATCTGGGCAGCAGAATGCCCAGGAGAATGGGTTTCCACAGGGGAACATTCAAAGGGTGGTTTGATCATGTGAGAAAATAGGACATCCTTAAGGAAAGGGCTTGGCATCTGCTGACAGAAGAAATAAAGTTTCTGGATAAAAGACTAAAAGCTATCAGAGTCTCCAAAAATAATTATAAAGCAGAGCCAGCTCAAGCCTCAGAATCAAATATCAGATAAGAAGGCTGTGGAGTCTTCAAAGTTGTTTCATACAGCACAATTCATGGACATTGACTCACTTTAGAGGTTTCAAGTTCTGTGTGCACATCTGATCACCACACAAAACCTCATTTTGTTCTGTTTTGATTGACACATTCACAGATTTTGTGAAGCCAGTCTCACACAAGGGGTTGAATTGAGCAGGATTAGTACAGTCAGTAAAACTTGGTGGTCTCCGTAATGTATTCTGGACCTTTTAGCCAAACCAAGTAAGAGCTATTTCGTCAGAATACTCTGCCTTTTGTTCTCAAATGGAGTAACTGCATACAGCCTTACTGGAGATGGATACATGCCACTGAATTTGTATTAAACAGACACTTTTCCTAAAGGGATGTGTCTAGATCTCAGTCAACCCCACCCCACCAAAAAAACAAACCCCCAAAAAACATAAGACCCCCAGAACAAATAAACAAAAACAGAACAAACAAAACCCCAAAAACAAAACAAAAAATCCAGCCCCCCAAAAAATCAATAAAGAAAAAAACCAAAAACAAAATTAAAAAAAAATAAACCACTGAGCAAAGCACTAAATTAGAAAGAATGGTACTTTTTTAACGTGTGGATCTGATGCTTCTTGCCTTTCCGGCTAGGCATCATTTAGCTGAACTTACCCAAGCAAAAAAGTTCTGCTTATATCATTAGTCACCTCCACCTGCCAGCAAATAAATTCGACTCAGCTGTTCGTTGAGCCAGCAGAAGTATGGCAGGGCTAATGGTTTTATTGTTGAAAGAGTCCTGATTGAGCCTCTTCATTCAGGCTCCAGTTTGCTCAAATACAAAAGGATTTATGTATAGACAAAGTATCCATTTCATGCCTGCAGATCAGAATTCAAAGATCTGACAGGCAGACTTTTTGGGGCAGGTAAAGTTAGTGATAAAAGTATTAATCACCTAATTCAGACACAATCTCATTTGTGTACCTGTGTGAACCCCCATATAACTTTTCCCCTGGATTGTTATGAACAAGAGACTTGCACAAGTCCATAGTGGTAATTTATAGTGGCACAGATTTTTATTGGTAGCTTTACTTAGACAGTTTGATGCATTGTAATAATGCTATATAGACTTAGTAAGTCTATATAGCTCACAGTTTTATTATTTAAGTTGTATATATTTTCATCTGTAGTTTTGGTAGGATAATGTATGAAAAAAATGGGGACAATTTGCCTGTGCAAATGATACAGGATTCATGTAGAAATTATGACTTTTTATTTCATCATTTTCATTTGCAATTGTCTAATCAATAGCTATTTCTTTATCAATTGATTTTCTCAAAATTATATGATCATAAGAGAGTTGTAGTAACCTTAGGCTTAAAGCCCAGGAAAATAAATGTAGTAAACTTAGATTAACACAAGAATACTTCAAGCCTGAAATAAGAATCCAGACCCTTAGATTCAGGCCAGCAGTAGTGTTGCATACAAGGATGTATTACAAATCAATAGAAAAAGATGGCCATATGTGTACAATGACCAAACAGAAGAATGATATATTTTGCTGTTGTCATTTTACCTGGGTGCATGCCTGAAAAAAGTTCAGCTACTCGCTGATTATATCAGAATTTGGAAGCAGAAACATACTGCAATTCTGTTTCTTTGTAATTTATGTAAAGAGCTCCTCTTAAGTCAAAGTAAACAGTTTTGTTCCTTTCTGTCAAAAGCAAAGTCCCCCAAATACAATTTTAAGACATGAATTATGGTGCAAGGCAGTTTCCCCCTATACTGCTCTTAGTTTATATCCCAGTGGTATAAACTGCTTTAAAAGCAAGCAAACTTGACTAAGTTTTTGTCCATCACATAAAATGGTGTTTGAAATGTTAGTATATATTATGAACATTAACATAAACTTTTAAGGCTTTTCTTTTAAAATGACGATTAGATTTGATGAATATTTTGTGATTTCATTCCATCAGGATCCATGCTCTTCACAGGTTTTCTTTGACTTAATGTAGTCATTGAAAGTTGTTTCCCCTCTTTCCCAATGTTCCATAGAAAGAAATATCTTACAGAAAGAACCTCTGTCACCAGCTACATTGTGCATTTGAAGCCTATACAGAACCAAACTGGAATAAGGAGAATGACCCTTTGCAATGAGAAATCCAACTGGCCTGCAGGATGCAATCCCGCCACCCAGTCAAGTACAGCCTGGCCCCACAACCTGCTTCTCAATCCTGCACAAGGAAAAAAAGCCTTAAAAAAAAATCCTACAGAAAAGCTGGGCTTTTCCCATGATTTATTCCACTATTGTTGAAGGCCTTGTCCAGCTGGGAGGTAACTGGCTGTAATATTTTGAACTCAGTGGGTGTGAGACATGATACACTTTCTCAGACAAGGACCATCAATCATTTCAAGCAGATATTTTTAGGTTATTACAGATTGAAAGTTAGAGTTTCTAAATATTCTATACTCACCATATCTGTTCAACAGCTGTGCATTTCTTGCTATTATACCTGGCATTTAGAACATTTTTGATTTGAAGATATCAAGCCCATCATTTATGAGATGTAAAGGCTTGATAACATTGACAGAGGAGAAAGTGGACAAAATATGTTTCAAAATAACATTGGCCACCAATCAAAGTGAGTTGTTCCAAGTCCAAGATCTGGAGCACAGAATTAGAAACTGACATGCAACACAAATGTAATTCTAAATTGTCGATAATTGTTTTAAGAAGTTTCAAATCTTAAAAAAAGGGGGAATTTTATATTGGCTTTGACCTTAATATGTTTGGTGTCCCTCATGTAAGTGTAAATCCTCATACTTGAAAATGACCAATATTTAATTTTGCTATCTTTCCATTTGTTTAATGAATGCAAAGATTCTGCAATGCTCTGTGGAATTATACATGGACATTTCTGTTCCAAGAAGTTTATACTAAGAAGGCAGCACACAAAACAATTCTACACAAATCAAAGTGCTGGAGATAAGTCCCTTTATTGTCATTCCAAGTCATTCTTATTCTTTCAGCCTAGTTTCCTAAGGAATCCTGTTCTGTTGTCCGCCTGTTTTCTGTGAGGTAACCCTTCCACCTTATCTTATACTGATCAATTTGACCTTCTTAGCCAGTACAAGAATGGTGTTGTTGGTAGTTTTTGGGAGGTAGAAGCCAACCATGGGATGAATTCTCTCTCTGGCCTCTCACAGAGAGAAAAATTAATGCTGTAAGGATCACCCCAAACATAACCTGGAGCATCCCAAGACAAAATGATTATTACAACCAGTCTAACATCTTCAGTCAGGGTTTACATTTTATAACATGCTAGAGAATCATTCTTACAAATCAGGAGATAAACCAGCTCTTTAAATTTCTCACCCTTATGGGTTTTCTGATTTCTCTGCTCAGTCAGACTGAATTTTTTTCATGTTGCAGTGTTCCTCAAGTCTTGATCCATAGGAGTGTGCTGATGCATATCCCTGCTACAGGCTTAGCATAGTCCCACTGAAATCATGATCAATGATCACCTCCTGCCCCTCCTTCTGTACTGACCTTGGTGTCTGCAGAGTTGCTTCCCTCAGTGCAATTCCTTCAGCATAATAACATTTCCCCCTTCTTAAATACATTATTCCAGAGGTGCTACCACCATCACTGATGGGCTCAGCCTAGGCCTTGGAAAATCTGTCTTGGAGCCCTCAGGCATTTCCTCTCTTGGACATGGGGGAAGTTTCTGGCAGTTTTTTAGAGAAGCCTGTACCCCGCCCTGTTATCAAGACTGCCATGCAAATCCAATACAAATGGACAACATGGGAAGGAAACAGAACGGAATTTTGCAGAAGCAGAGTCACAAAGGAGCAAGGGTTGGCCAGGAGAGTGCCACACCAAGCAAAGGCCATTGGTTGCCACCACACAACATTCAAAGACAAAGGTCATGCAGAGGCATGTGAAGTGGGATTCAAACAGCTTTCTATCTGCAAAGTCTGATTCATCATTCCTGTACTAAAATGAGAAGAATGAACTTTTGGAAGGATGGCTGTCAGTAAGAGGCAGGAGACCAAATATCTATCTTTTAAAGAGTGAAGGTGAGCTTGAAAGGAAGCACACCACATACACACTCACCCCCACAGACACCCCAGAGAAAGAGTAAAAAGCTGCAACAATAGCTCCCATGTGTAGGAGAGGAGAAAGAACTGGTCATAATATGGGAAGCTGAACAAGGCAAATGGGATGGAGAGACAAATTTTGATAAAAAATAACCCAGCAGACAAAACTCTGAGCTTGTTTTCATCCTCTCAGTATTCATCACAAGAATTCATGGGGAAATATGCCAAAGGGACCACTGGAAATACTAATAGTATAGGGAGTAAAGAAAGCTGCACTTCTTTCTTCCTTTTCACCCAAAACAGGCCACCACGGTGAATTATTTCTCAGGACAGATCAAAAAGCTTCAAAGTGTCAGAAGCCAGAAACCATCCTCAGAGTTCCATTATGCAGTCATTGTTGCAATGCTCCACCACATGTATGGGCAAAATTAGCTGCATCAAGAGGTGCTGAACTCTAAAATAATACCATGTGTGAACTCAGCACTTCTTACATATTTTGCAAAACAAAAGCTAGTAATTCAGTGGCTCTATAGCAAATAGCCTCTCCCCAGGGTGAGCAGTGAGCAAGGCCAGAAAGGTTATTTGGTGAATAGGA
This sequence comes from Phylloscopus collybita, assembly GCA_027886175.1. Lineage (NCBI taxonomy): Eukaryota > Metazoa > Chordata > Aves > Passeriformes > Phylloscopidae > Phylloscopus > Phylloscopus collybita. The sequence continues at coordinate 24,810,321 of JAJNNQ010000009.1, read as the reverse complement.
CTTAGGACTGCAGTGAATAAAGGCTGACAGTGAAGCTGATAGTGAAAACCCAGTATTTTCTTTTAAATTCAGCTTCTCAATAACCATGTATACTGTAACACCTAGAATTTTGTCTGTGTCCCTCTTCTTTGAGAGAAAGGAATAGGTTTTCCTCCTTTTTGAGAGAGCAATAAAGCAGCACTTTGTGCCATTCATTTCCCCCAAACTTACTCATCCAATTTACAACTTCTTTTTTTTTAAAAAAATCTCTTCCCCAGCCAAGGAAAAAAAATAATAAAGTAAAGCTTATATATAAAATTCAAGTCTTGCACCTTCACTGGTGTTATTTAAATGAACATAGGTTAGCCAGTCTAACATTACAGACCAGGAACTTTAAACACTTTCACAGTATCCATTGAAGTGGGGACAATCCAGTTTGTAACAGAGGGAAGCCTGCTCCTCTATGCCAGAGTAAACCTTGATTTTATGAGAGCTATACAAGTAGGAAATTTGCTACAAAAATATCACAGAAAGCAGCAGGTGTTTGTGGGAAGCAATTAAAGAGGTGTCAAAACTAGAATGCCAAGAATGATAGAAGACAAAGAAACAAAATATGGAAAATGAGATGTGAACATCATAGACCTGTTTTCTGAAAATGTATCACCCGTCCTTGCTGATTTTAGAAAGCTATGAATATGATCTGCTATTACCTTCACGGATTTGTACTGCATCAGCTTTCCTAATGCTTGTATTTCAAATTGGTCAGCCAACATACATGCTCTTTCACAATGTATTGAAAAAAATAGGCAAAGACCTCCCTTCTGTTTCTTGGGTTGCTTTAGGGTTTTGTTTTTTAATATAAAGTGTGCCCTGTCCTTTTCATCAGTGCTGTTTTTCAAACGTGCATGTCAAATGAGCTTCAAAGTCAACACAGGCCAAGTGTAAGAAGTGTGACTAGAATTGTTCCCAGAGAGGAGCTGCAGACCAGATGTGCATCACACCCCCTAGCCAAAACTCATCCCACAGCAGAGGCATTGACTGGTGCTTCACACCATTGCACTTTCCAGCTTGTTGCTCCGAAACAGCAATGCCACTCTAACTCCTGTAAAATAAAGTATCAGTTAACATTAACATTTTAAAGGAATAAGAAAAGAAATTTGTTGCAGCCTTTGGAGAGGAGTCCAATGTAATGAGTGATGTTTCACCATGGACAAAGCTAGTGCCAACTGTTTGGGATGTATTTAAGGAATAATAGAAATTTGAGACTTTTGTCCTCAGCTCAAGCTCTTTTTTCAATAAGGTGTCACATCCCTTCCCTTCTCACACAGGTTTTTCTCATTAAAAATTCTTGATTTTCACTGATTGGAAAAAACCCACAGATCTGCTCCTGTACAGAGGGGAACACTGCTGGATTTCAGTAGCGGAAGAGTAGGGGATGGCAAAAAAAGCAGTAGTGACTGCCATTGGGCATATCAGACATGTTGATAAGGCTGTGGGGCCCACCATGAAAATAAAGCATGGCCTGAAGGAAGTTTTACAGTCAGTGGTTTGGCAATTGTAGTGGAGAAACAATGAATAAATCCATGGGAGGGGAGAAGTCTGTGGTGGTTCTCAATCTGTTTATAATATGGGTCTTATTTATAGCATGCACCAGAGAGGTCCTGCTGCCTTGCAAAATTATGCTGGCAAAAATTTCCAGTGTAGATGCTATTTTATCACAGTACTAGTGCTCAGACAAGCATGGCATCCCACCAAAAACTGCAAGAATAATACATCCGTATCAACTGCTTTATCTGCGTGCCACTGAAACAATTCTATGTTAAGGGTTCTGAAAGCCTTGTTTTACTCAGGGTGAAGGGAAATGAAGGATGCAAGTACAGGAAGACAAATGGGGTGGATGTGCAGGTGGGATACATACTGAATTACTTGTGTAAATATTATGGCACTGCCTCCATCTGGAATTACACAGGTGATCATGAGTAGGTTATTGCTTCACCCGAGGCCAAGGGGCTACAAAATCTGATTGTTTTGTGGTGTCTGGCTATACTTGAGGTGATGGTATCCCCCCATGCTACAGCCAGAAGGCAAGCCTAGGAATGCAGAATGAGTTACAGAAAAAAGATTGGACACATAGCTATGTCTAGGGGTTCTAGATGATTCCACAGTCAAAAATGTAACTGAGGTTTTTTAAAGGTAAATATACAGTAAATCCAAATAAATGTACAAACAAAAGCTTTGCAACTGCTCCCACCCCAGGTACAGAGCTGCACATTGCACCAACCTTTGATCTGATCATGCGTTGCTATTCACCTGAACATTGCAGCAGCTGGTAAATCTGAGAAATTGAGCAGTCTAGATTAGAGATTTGGTAGAGAACATCTGGTTGACACCAGCATTATTTCTAAAACCAAAAACATTTTCACAGATTTTCAGACCAGAAAATTTGGGTGTTGGCAAAGAACTTGTTTTTCAGTGAGCAGTGCCATGAAGAAAAAGGACAATTTGAAGACTGCAGTCACACTTTTGACAGTGTTTATGTGGTGGTTAATCAGCCTGGAAAGCAAGAGACTCCTTTTTCAGCCTTCCTTTGGGTGTTATTCAGTGCCCATAATATATTCATTTCAGCTACATACTGCTCCAAATTCAGAGAGAGATACAAGGACAGTTCAGATCTTCATCCCTCCAAGCCCGGCTCTCCAAGCCAAGCAGCTGGATGGTCACTGACCTGGATGCTCACTGGGTGGATTTCCTCTGTACTCTCACACCACTCATGCTCTGTCCCAAAAAAGGAGGCCAGAAGATGTGCCAAGCTCTGTTCTCAGCTGCTGCTGATGCCAGGAAAGCAGATAAGCTCTAAAGAGGAGCAGGGCAGAAAGAGCTCACACAGACAAGGAAACCAAAGGCTGTTTGCTTCCATTGCTTTGTATGGTGGGTGAGACACATATAGTCCTCACCTCACTAGCAGCTCTGGGGGCTAATCATTGTCACAAAAATTTTGGGAAGAAAGGGTGAAAAATTCACATTTCAGATGAATCATCCATCGGGGAAAAAAAAGAGCTAAAATCCAGTAAAACAAAAGAGACCTGTCAACAGAGTAAAGCAAATTACTTGAACAAGAACGCACTTCCCATCATCTTTCCTAAAGAAATTTCCTCTCTTTATCTAACATGCTAGCTTTGGATATCTGAACTAATTCTAGTCAAAGGCAGAATACAGCTCAATGCCATATCTTGACAGCAATTCTTTTTGAACAATAGTGAGACATTTTATTGCATTCAAATATTGTTGTACATATCAGCACCTGCTGCACGTGCATATTTTAAGGTTTATGGTTTTATTGCTTTATTGTGGATTTCCTGCTCTTTCTTTATTGAAAGCAGATAGCTGTGATTTTTCACACCTGTTTTAAAAATACATGCAATGGTTGTCACATTTTAGCACGTCAGATGCAAGAATTTCAGCTTCCTGTCTGAAAATAATCCTGCAGATTTTATCACCCTGCAATCCCATTTATAAGTTTAAAACACAAGTATTCAGCCCAGAGTTGCTGGCAGTTTTTCTTACAGAGATTTGAAAAGCCATTGAGCCATTCTTTGGAGATTTTCATTTTGAGAAACTATGGTGCATTTTACCTGTTATATTTCTTTACATATCTCAGTGCTTTCAACAAGAGACTTAAGGAACCCAGGTTTGCTACCACTGAGGAGAAACATTACTCTAGAATTAATCAGGATCTGCCATTTTGTCAAAAAGATATGTTGTGATGTATTCCTATTTTAAGATAAACTGACATTGGATTAGCAAAATCTAGTATTTTGAAATACTAAACTGCTAGCTATTTCCTCCACAGCTTTGGCTTCTGTTTAATAGGACTTAAGCAGATCTATAGTCTTGCTAAAATAAGGGCAGAAAATCTCTCTTTCTGAAATGGATCATTGGACTGTTGACATGTTGCCTGTGCCCATGGCAAAAATTACTATCCAGATTGTAGATATGTTAAAGATAAAAACATGAAACTTTGGCATTAAAAGTAAAATGACCTCATGCAATTTAATACCAATTTGCTAATATCAAAATACCAAGCAAATCTTTACTGATACTCCTAAATTATCTTCAGATAAAACAAACCCACATTCTGTTGGTTTCAAAGGAATGCTTTAAAGAAAATGAAGCTCGGTAGTGGAAAGCTAAGAAAAATACTACCCTGCTTTCTCATAGCTTCTTCTTAAATCAAAATCAGCCATAGCATAATAAAAAAAATTAACTGTAATGACATCTTTATAGACACTCCTAATCACTTGTTTCTATTAATGAGCACAGCCCCTTGAACAAAACCTCTCACTTCAAGCATAAGGTATTATCCCAATGGTATGAACCAGCATTTATGAGCTCTTATGTATGAGTGTGTAGATATCTAGGTTATAGTTTCTGTCACTGACTGAAAATATCATCTCAGTGTAGTTCTGATCTGAGCTAGAGCAGCAGCAAGAAAAGAAAAAAGTAGATGGAAAAGCCCATGATTAAAAAAAAGTAGACATGGTTTTGCTGTTGCTTGTTGAGCTGAGAAGACCCTGGAGAGATTGGGACAGAAATTCAAACACACTAATTTGGGAATGATTTCTGATTCCATTCAGGGTAGCACAGAAAAGAGGAAAACAAGTGAGAAGTGAGGAAACCAAGCATGGCTGTCCTACATTTCCTGATGGCCCAAAGCAGTTGCTGCTGTACTGACTGTGACCCGCTGTGAAAGCACAGCTATGTACCACCCTTGTTCTCCAGCACCAGAGTGCAGGAGAAAAGAAAGGAGCAAATCATGCTGTCATGAAGCCTTCTCACAAGCACTCTGACTGTAATTTGTTGGTCTGACCTGCTTTGCCAAAGAGGAAAGTTAGGTTATTACAAGTTACATGCAACCTGCAGGCAGGAAGAGTGCACACCCATAGAGTGTCCTCCTGTCCTTTGGGATGCTCTCGAAGATAGGACTGCAATCCAGGGAACACTTCTCTTTTTTTCTTTCCTTTTTTTTATGACTCTAGTTAGGGACTCAGGTCTATACTGTGAGTGCAAACATTAAAGACCACAAGAAACTGAACAGAAAACCAAAAGTCCTACACTTAAAAGGAACAGTGCTGGCTGGCCCAAGCAGTCACTTAAAAATACAGTTGGGACAAGAAAGACACAGCATGTGAGTAGATTGTCATGAATGGCTCTATTTAATGCAGGGAGAGAATGAAAAATAGAGGTTTTTAAAATAGCCAGGTCAGATAGTCCCTTACAGAAAGGATTCCATAGCATAGCAAGTCCCATGTCAAGTGCCAGAGCAGGGCTGGTGTTACCCCTCCACCCTCTACTGCTGAAGCTCAGCACTGTGTCTGGCAAAGCACAACGTGTGCTACGGGACTAAGGGACTCTATTTCCGGGCAGGGTGCGACACGAAGCCAGAGTGCTCTGAAAAAAAAGAGTAAGTTTCTGTCTATAGACCCAGAAATTGGATCAGTCTACCCAAATCCAGTGCCTGTTCTCAAGAAAAAACACTTCCTTTTCTTCTGATTTTACAACCTGCCCATTCTTCCACATGCATTCAAAAAAGAGAAAACTTGTGGGTGAATGGATGTGGTTTTGTTTCCTAAGCTGGCCTTTGTCTCTTTAATTCCCTTATTTCCTTTTCAGAAAGAACATTTTCCCTGTGTTACTTAAGACTGGAAAGCATATAAGAATCTTCATTTCAAACAATACTTTTGGCTACAATACATGTATTTTGTAATTACATTTGTTTTAAATACTGCCCAGCTAATCTGGTTATATCCTGGAGGCATTTTCCCTGGTTATAGCTCTGAAACAAATGATGATTTATTTTCTGGTTGTCACTTAAGTGCATATAGATGTGATTGTCGAAGGAGCCTCATTTGTCTTTATTCAGGTCATTCAGTAATCAGGCACAAGAAACTAATCAAAGTGACTAACTTATGTCAGCTGACTACAGTATCATTTTCCAAAAACTTTTAAGCAGTGCTCTGCAGCTGTATGTAAGTAACCTTTCTAGTGGGAATTGATGTCTTCTAGGGTTTTGTGTTTTGGAGGAACATGTGTTCAGGGACCTCACCAGCTGCCTATGGAAATGATTTTGCTCTTAAAGCAAAAACATATGTCAGGCCAAGGTAAGGGAAGCATTTGAAAAAAAGAAAAATGTCTTTAAAAGTGATGCTGAAAACTGTCAGCCAGCCAGCCAGCCATGCACCACAGGAAGTAGTAGCAGATTAGAGTCCCCCCAGAGCTAAAGGAAGGCAGGGCACTCTGCAAAGGGATTAATTTCCATTCCTAACCTGTGAAGGCAGGAGGCAAGAAAATAGAGCCACAATTAGCAGTTTGGCAGAGGCTCTGTTTTGACTGAACATGGCCCCACAGACTTGTAAGCAACGTGCCAGTTCAGTTTGCCCACAGCCAGCTTCCCTCAGTGCCATTGATGTCAGCACTTCCCGCCTGGGTCTGCTCCTGCTCCCCAGCAGCCAGCCATTGCTTCTCCCACAGGGCCCCATCAGCCCTGAGGGAAACCTTGCCAAACCAGCAGAGCACTGCCCACAGCTGGCAGTGTGGGTTTCTTAGCCAAGAGAAGGCTGACAAACAGACATTAAGAGCTATAAGATGGGCAGGATGGCAAAGCAGAACAGAAAAGCCTGGAGGTGTCATTCCGAAGACCAAGGTCTAGGGATTGCTCGAACAGCCCTGTGAAACACAACAGTGAGCAACGAGTTGGAGCTTTTAGCACCTACACAAAATAAACACAGCAGTGTGCAGGTGTTCTGATTAAATGTGGGGGTGGGAGGAGAGTCCGTGTTGCTCTCACGGATAAACTCACAAAAGTATTTGCAAAGCATGTGCAGTGTCTTGCCCATTCTCCCTCTTGCAATGTGTGCCTCTGTAAACAACATACATATAGATCCCATACACTCTACTCGCTAACCTTGCTCTTTGGTGATGCCCTTACAGCTGTGGGTATTATCAGAGGTTAATGATAAGCCAAGAAGATAATGTATGAATGTAATCTCACACTTCCAAAAGGGCCAAAACAAGAAAGATTGCTATGTCTGTCATATAAGTCACATACATCTCAATTATAGAAACAGTAATTAAAAAAACTTGGCTACTGTACCTTCAGGAATACTTATGGACTACCAGTAGTAGGAGAATAAAAATAATAAATAACAAAAACAATACAGTATCATATGGATATTGCTGTTCAAGCTGACATCAAACAGGAACATGAATTTCTAGAAGGAATATAAATTAGTACAGTTTGCTCTTCTGAAAAAATGTATCTGCACAGTCGTACAAGTAGACATCTCCCACAGACATACACCCTTGCACCTGACTTCAAGATCCAGTACCTCCTCAGCACCCTCACTTCTCCAGCATTTCATCCTAATCAGAGTGTCCAGATAGTCCCTTTCTCATCCTACATCCCAGCAAGTCAGCCTTCCTGTCTGATTTCAGTCCCTCTGCCTATACCATAGTTCTTCTTCCAGCCTGCCTGGGTACAAAAGGACAGAGGATTCACAAGAAAGACAGGTGTGCCCACACCTGTTGACCATGTAGAGACCAAGAAGTGAGAAATGGGCATCACAAAATCCTTCTGGCAGCATCCCTGAAGCCTGAGCCTGAAGCATGCAATGCCAGGTCTGTCCAGCGCAGGAAGCTGCAGACGTTCCAACATACCACAAAGATTTTCATTGCTAAATTCTTCTGAGTATGAATAAATTGCAATTTGTCAACTGTTTATGACTTGGCAAAGCATGACTGAGTTTTCCCTAAAGGACTGAAAAACACATCTCTGACAGCAAGGCAGCTCTAGTGCCAAACCAAGAGCCTCTACTGCAAAGCTCCAAGGCACTTGAACTTCCTAGGGAAAAGGTTACTTAACTTCTTTAGCTTTGGAAACCAGTGCATTGTTTACCCTCTGCCTTTGTTCTCATAAACAGCAGAACTGCTTTGACTGATGTTTTCAGAAACAAAAACCTGCCCAAGGCATGGAAAAATCTCTTATATGTTGTACACAAAAGCCAGAGTTTTACTGTGGGAAATAATATGCAGCTAGGGTAACAGGGCTACCACCCCACCTAAAATCACAATTAAATAGCCAGTGTTACAGTGGCAGGGTAGCTGTCCCTCTCCCTGCCCTGGGCTCCTGCTGCTCTCACATGCAAACCCAGAGGCTCCCCTGCCTGTGTGAGCTGGGACTCGTGCATGCAGGGCTGCTCCTCCAGGCCCCCATCAGCGCAGTGACGGGGACACGTGCATTCAGCAGGCATTGGTTTGGGAGGCCACTGTCACCCACTGCAGAGCAGCAGATGCTGGTGACACCAAGACTTGTCTGGCAACTTTCATTTCCAGCAATCTAGTATTTCAAGCCAGCAGCATGAGGCCAGGAAGAAGCTCATATGTCACTGAGGTCCTTGCACTTCCCTTCAGAAGACACTGTACACCACAAGCGGTGCGTCTTGACACGACTCACAGAACAAATAGCTACACTTCTTTCTTCCCCCAGACCTCTACAGACTCTCAGGGCCATAATATACCTAATAATGTATTCCCACAAAGCCTATAATAATTCACTTGTCATAATACACCCAGGATACGGGCCAACAAAAGCAGATTTGTGTTTCATCTTACATTCTGATCTCTTAAGTTATGATAAAAGAAAACAAATTGAAATGCAAGGCACTTTTTCTTGGACCCCGTTTGTGGTTTATTATTACAATGAGCTAAACAGGCCTAGCTGAAACATTTGATCTACATAGATCAATCTTTCATGTAAGCCAAAAGACCACTTCCACCACTTTAAAAAGATGAACAAGGATTAGGACAATTCCAAGGGGTGGCAGAAGGAAGGTGGAGACCTCAAAAATTGCTACTTTACAGGAGCAATTTAAGAACCCAAGAACAGTGTCCTCTCTGTTTCCACAAAGGACACAGTTCAGTAAATTAATTTTCCTTTTCCAAGAAGTAATCAGATCTTAGGTTAAAGTCACATGAATTAGTATAAAAATCAGATCACACTATGGAAAAGGCTCTCTTCCATACCAAACAGAAATGCACTTGTGAAAACATATGGCAGGAACAAGTTGGCATATTGGTTCATGTTTACTTATCCTGGCAATGAAGATAAGAAGAAAATTATTTACAGTAATTCGTTCTTTATTATAGTGTTTTGCTTTGCATCCAAGATAATTATCTTGTATTTTGCTTGTTAGCAATTTGCTGAAATCCAGCACATGACCACCTTCCTTTGTACCAGCCTTTCCATGGGTGTTACTTTCCTGGATTCGGGTACATTCTTTACACATACCTTCTGGTTTTCCCTTTTTTCCCCTTCCTTTTAAAAGTAGGTCTCCTGCACCTATTTTTTTCATGCTGGTGATAGCAAAGGAATGTTATTTAACACACCAGCAAGTGCAGGCAAGGTATTCTAGCCTGTTAGCAAGGGGTCTCTTCGGAACCTGCTGGAGGAGTTACATTTACATTTCTATTCACACAGGTAGTTCCACTCCTGATCTCAATGCACGGAACAGCCACACGAACTAAGCCTGAATGCACTGGCAACCAATGGAGGCAGCTGCAAGGAGAAACATATGTCAAGGTTGACAAAAAGCCATGGACAGCATCTATAAAAGTATGACAGGAAGGCAGCAAACCTTATCCACCTCTGCTGGAAGGAAACTTCTCATTCATTCTCCTGGCAGGCTAGAAGAGTTGACTAAGAGAGTTGCTTCCAGCCACAGTGTGTGAGAGCACCCATGAAGTCATAGTCACACAGAGGTGTCCAATAAAATATGCAGGGCAGCCACTTCAGGGAATCTGATAGACATGGTCACTTTTTTGATTTGTTCCTATTCCCCAGACTACATGTTTGTCTTCTCTCTTTCATTTTCAGCCACGGTGTTTTTTTCTTTTTTCCTCGTCAAAGGAGTGAATGATTTGCTGTCTAGATCGAGATTCAGGTTACAGCTGGGATAGTTACAAAAAGTCCTCTTAGCATGTGCAGGATGCATGTGTGCATTAGATGTCTTCACTTCTCTTAGGTTTCCCTCATTCACAGAAATCCTGCAGCTACAGAATTGTAAGATCTGAGGAAATAGTCTTTTGAACATTGTCAGGAATTATTGACTCCATTACATGCCAACATAATGCAAAGACATTGCAGGGGTAAAATTTGTGACTTCATCACCACTGGTCTCCTTGAAACATGCAGGAAATCTTTATGTGTTCCCTTCCCATTCCACAATTTAATAATAGCTGACATAATTAAATTCTATTAGCTACACGGTTCAGTGAATGTTCTGCATAATGGAATTTCTAACAAGTACAAATATTACAAGATCTAATTAAATTTTATATGTTGGACAGAGCTTGTGAATAAATTTTATGTATCTGCCAAAATAGATTTATGTGAAATGCTCTTCTATACACAGAGACATAAAGGTGAAATTTAGAATTCTGACTTGGGTACAAAATAAGCTATGAAAAGAAAGTGGCATTCCCTTGGTTTTAATCAGTTACTCTTCCTTTTGCAGTCATAGAAGACTTTTTTTTTCTACACTTTCCAGGGATTGTCTAGAATTCTAGCACAGGAACAGCTACTGGCAGCGCTATTTTCCTGGACTGATTTTGTATGCTTTTATAATTCTTCTATCCCTTTAATTAGCATCTTCAGAGGAAGTTGGGGCATGGATCTCACCATTTTGCACTAGTTTTCCATTTTTCATAATTGATTTACAAGGCTAACAGTACTAAGGAATCTGTATTCAATCACTGGCTATTGTGCATCTACAACATCAGAAGATACAAAAGAAAGTTCAGTGCTAAACAAGACGTGCATGGTCTCTGGGCAGCACATCATTTTGTATGGCATTTATTAGGAGTATAGCTAAGAATTTATTTATTCCCTCAGAGGAAAATTTTACAGGAGAATCCACTAGAAGCCAGCTCCCATAAAAGAATTCAGGGGTACTCTTGCAACTAACAAACCTTAGACTCTTACTATACATGATGGAGGAGATCAACAACAGTACCTGGCTTTAGATTTACGCAACCTCTTCCTGAAAATCATTGCAGATTGTTGTGATTATCTTCCATCTATGTGAGTTTGAGTTGGCTTTTTTGAGTTGGTTTGGAAAAAGATGCACAATATGTTAAGTGTACCTCTCATCTTGAAAGAGATCACCTTTTTACTGACATCTTTTAATAAGAAGTGTTTACTCAATGCATTCAAATTCTATTTGGGTGACTTAAGGATTCAAACTACACTTTTCTTCACCCATTCTGCCCTTAGACAAAAATTCATGACAAGAATCCAATTTGCAACTCAAGAGCTGGAGCATGTTCTCCTAGATATCCTTAACAGACCTTCTTAATGAATAAAAGTATCACACAAAAGCTTCCTCTAAATTTCCTCTTTTCTCCTATGGATATTAATACAAAGGAATAGTTCATTTCTACTCTAGTCAGGTCACTTTTGTAAAATTAAAGCTAACTAGGAGAAAACAGCAGCTTTTATGTACAAATAAAAAGTACGCACATGCATGTGTGTGTCTATGTACAAGTATGTGTGCACTAATACTTCAGAAATGTGACACAACTTCTACAAGACAGTTTTCAAAATGAGACCTCACATAACCATCTGGCAACTGGATCTATATACTAACAATAGGTTCAGAACACTGTCTTTACAAATTAAAAACTCCCAAGAAGAAACATCTGGTTTAGTGCAAAGGAACTCCAAATGCAACAGTTTATTTCCTACCCAGAACACTGCTGCTGGTTAGGGTTTAATGGGTAGAGTGGCACAAAAGAAGAAAATCTTTCCCACAGCATCATGGAATATTAAAAATGTTCAGATGAAAATCATAGCTTTTAGGAATAGAAGAAATTCCACTCTGTCACAGAATGGAATGGTGTACAGCTACACAGGTTTTGAAGCTTTCTCATTTAAACCATATAGAACATCTCCCCGTGTATTCCCCATGTAAGACATTTGTGGTTCTCAAAGGAAGGCTTTCGTGTTGCAGGTTTTGGGCAAAACTCAAAATGTAGAAGGCCTGAATATACAAATAGTAAGATGTATTTTTGAGGGCTCCAATTAGATGCTTAGATGTTAAAATTTGATTGTATATTCCATCTTCAAATGCCTCTGTGTAAAACTGCATTTCTAAATACATTGTTGCAAAGCTAGTGCAGGATTCTCCTTAAAAAAGTCTATACAACAGTGGGAAAAAGCCTTCTAGCAAATGTTACAACAGAGGAGCCACAATCACAGTCTCATTAAAATTATATTAAGAAAATAATAATGTAGGCAAGACAAAAAAAGAAATTTATGAATCAAGCAATCAATGTAAATCATCAAAGTTTTGGGGTTGTTTTTTTTTTCATACAGCAACATCAGGCAGAAAAGACTGAGCCTGTCTAGAGATCACAAGAGTCAGAAGACTGCAGTTTCTGTATTAAAATATTATCACATACAATTACTAATCACTCGATATATTCTGGACTGAAAACTCACTGCATCCAAAATTTGCTTACAACCTGAGAGATTTCTGTAACAGCCCTAGGCTTAGCAATGTACCCATCTATACCTCAACCAATTCCTTTTCTTCAACCAACAGTGGCATGCACAACAGGTGACTCTGGTCCCACTTGGGTGTGATGCCCAAGCTGAGAATGTCTTTCCCTGCTATGCAGTAGACAAGGTCACTGTCTGGCTGCTGCTTCTAGCGATGTAAAAGCTGTGCACTGCCAATACATGTGGAATAGGAAAACATGTTTCCCTGCTCTTTCTGTGCAAGAGACAGAGGGTAGCAGAGTACATGAGGAAAAAAAACCAAACAAACAAAACCAAAACCAAAAACAAACAACAACAAAAAAAACCCCACACACACCAAAAAAAAAAAAAAAAAAAAAACAAAAAACCCACACACACCCACAAAAAAAACAAAAACAAAAAACAAACAAAAAACAAACAAACAAACAAACAAAAAACACCCACCAAAACTCAAATTGACGGGCAGAAACTTAAATACAATTCTTCTGCCCTAAAATGCAACTACAAATGTCAGTGTATGAGACAATAGCTGAGTGTAAATACCACACAGTGTCTCATACACAGAGTTTTTTCAGGGAGGAATAAATGTCAGACTGTCCTAAGGTCGGCTGAGCCTTGACCTCAGCTCTGCACTGATGAAAAAAAAACCTTCTGGGGAATTAACTCCAAGTAGGTTTCAATGCAGTTCATATTTTGTGTGTGGCTACCTGAATCTGAGACCCAGTGAGAGTCCTTAGGTTATATTTTTGAGGTGCTATTTGTTCTCCTACAGCCAGTCAGTTGCTGTTTTCAGGCTCCTGGGGAAAAGAAGGGTCCCTGAAGAGATGTCTGAGATGCACATCCCTCCTGCTGGTTGGCAGCTGCAGCGGGGGAGGTGCAAGACAGCATCCTCTGCCTTCACACTTCTCCTCAGCACTGGTTACTCTATTTTTTTCATTTACATAGATCAACACAGAGTAAATTGGATGTCTCAGACTCTTGCTTTTTGGCCTAATATCCTTCTAGTTTTCCTGGCAATGTTCCTTCAAAGGTTACAGTCTGATCCTTAAGTACTGAACACAGTGTATGTCTAGTAAACATCAAGAGCTTAGAATTATGGAACTGCTTCACAAATCTTCATGTTGTACAAGCCATATTGTTTTTTCATGTGGAACATGCTTTTTCTCCCAGAGAGAAATGCACGCATTAGAATATAAAATCAATACACTGAGTGTGAACTTCTGTGCTGCTTCCAAAGTGGATTTTAGCCTTTAAAGCATTTAGATACATATTCATTTATGTGCAAAATAATGACCTGTCTCTTCACATTATAGACAACTCACAAATTCAATTTTGATCACTCGTTTATGTATTGAATTGCAGCCAGATGTACAAACCAAACTTTGCAGCTGCATCAGTAAAGCAGCAGAACAGTAGCCATAAAGGGCAAACTGTCCTCTTAAGGCTGAACTGTGTTGTGGAGTTAGTTTAAGGTGAATCTGCATATACTTCATCACATTTCTGTAGGAGGCTTCAGGCATTATTCTTCAAAATAAATACTTTCATTTTGCATCGATTTTAATCCTGGGGAACTAAGAATTATGTATATTCCTACACAGAGAAACATCACATTTGATATTTACTCCACATGCACAAGCATCCCAACCACAACAGCCTTTATTTCTGCTGAATCAGGACCAACCCACTCACCTTCCACCATATTTCTGCTAGAGTTTCCTAAAACTCAGAGACCAGCTTTATACAAAGAATAGAAAACCACAGCACTGTAGATGAGTAGGTTTTGCTGACGAGACTAAAAGTAGTTCTATTTTCCAGGGTGGTATAAGTCTTGACAAAAAGTTTATTTCCAGTTTTCTCTGGGGGAAATGAGAGGAGAGTCTGACCTAACAGCGTATTTACTATTTCACGCAAACAAAAATAAATTCAAATGTCTAATTGTTTTCCTTGGGACCCTTCCAAAGTGTTATGCAAGTGCTTAAACAGCCAACAAAACCCCTCAGTTAGATCTACTCCAGATGAATCATGTAGTTTTTCTGACATCTAGTGGCAAGTAACTGTGGAGTTCTTCTTCTTAACGGAAAGTTTAGAATTAATTTACTTCCTCTGGGGAATTTTTGGCAGGACAAAGCCTTCAAAAAAAGCAAATTGTATAGGAAAACCCCAGCCAGGCCCCATGTCCTCCCCCTGAAGAACACATTTGCTACAATGTGTTCTGAAGACCCATGAGGCAAAGCATCAAACCCAGAAGATATTAGAGCTTGTTCTGCAGGCATTATGAATGCTTTCTTTCCAGATGCAAGCTCTAACATGGCTTGTGGGCTTCTCCCCCCATCTTTAAGAGATGCTGCCACTAGCCTCTGCAAGCACCTGACTTAAAAAGCTACGCTATTTGTCTGGAGAACTTTTCCTCAGCTGTTGTTGGATGCTTAGAGAAAGACATAAATCTTTCACATGGTTGCATGTGAGTTCTAAGTCTTTCAAATAATGTGCTATTGTTGCAAAGAAGCTGAGTGGATTTTCTGTTCTCCTGGAAGCACATCTTAAGGCAGTAACCAACCACCTTAAAATAGTATAGTAATTATTCCTTGGGTTCCTAAAGCTCAGTAATTGCCCAGACATTTTAAAAAATGAACTACTGAAATGCAGCCCTCTAGAAGTTCTTGGATTAATTTACTGTATCAACAGAAATTGCATGGGGAATGTGAAAATGACCACAAAGAAATTCTTCATCTTAAGATTTAACATTCTGTATTCCACACATTTCTCATGGTTTGAACCCAGTGACTTCACTGGGACTTTGTATACATGAGTAAGTAAAGCTGCACTACAGAAACAGACCTGTAAAGCAAAATGGCTGGTCCCAAGGACATGACATCCATACAATCCCCAGCTCATCAGGGACCACCTCAGAGAAAGCCTAGCAGTCCAGCTCCATGGGCAGGAAAGCCACTAGTGGCTGCAGCACAAGAAGTGCTCCCCTCATGCACACTTTTCCACTCCTTCTCCCCAAAGGGATGCAGTTTGCATATTCTGAGGGTAAAATGGCAATGTAGATGTATTTTACTCTAGGTTCTTCATGCATGAGCACTTTTCTTCCCTGAACATCACTCATCTACTTGTAACATGCCAGGAGGGTGAGCCACCTGTGTTCTTCCTGTGCATTTCCTGTCTCTGGTCACACACAGCACTAGCAGCTGCTTGATCTTCTGCCTCTGTAATGACCTGCTCTGTAAAATGCCTTAAATTTTATGTATGAAAAAAAAAATTAGACTGAAGACATAGTTCTTCAACAAAAACAACAGGAAAAGTTATTTCTTCCATCAGAAAAAAAACCCCCAAAACAAAACAAAACAAAACAAAACAAACCACCAAAACCTGTGGATAAAGAAAGACTTAAAGGCAAAAGTGACTGTGAGACTGAACAGTCCCAAAAAGATTGCCCTCATTATGCACATGACTGCCAAGTAGTAAGATAAATGGTGACTTTGAATTCCCTGAACAAAACAATAGCCCAGCTTTACATATACTTGAGTCTCACTGTGCCTGTGTCCTATACTCCTCAATGACCTTGGCAGGCACATACCTCTCTCTGCCTTTCCAGTTGCCATTCCTCTCTCCCTGACCTTTTTCAAAGCTTCACTTTGAGCTTCCTTTACAAAACAAAACAGAGAAGCAATCTGCTTCTCTATTACTCAGCAGTAATTAGTCAAAACTAAGTGTTTTTAGGAAGAATTAAAATAGATTCTGAGTCTCTTAAGCAGTCTCCTTGTAGCCAACAGAATTGTTAATGCCAAATATTTACAAGATGTAGATGTAGAAATAAAGTCTTATCGTTCAAATAATCTCCCTAATTTCTCCCATTTCTGATGCTGGCTGCTAGCTTTGCACATAATCAACATTGTTTAATTTTTTCTTTGTCTCAACACACAAATACATGAAAAATGAGTATTAGGGCTCTTTCTCCCTAAAAAAATACTCCGTTTGCATCATAATTCTTTTATCATCTGGAAGAACCTTCCACCCATATGCAACTGTGGAATGCCTGACAGACCAGTATGAGAAAGATTTTTCAGAGGAGGAATGCTGACGTGAGGCTTGCAACAGGACAGAGCACCAAGAATCACCTTCTTTCTAAAGAGGTGATGATTTAAAGGTACCATTTTGGCAGATGCAAAGCACAAGAGAATTTTCATCATCATCCCATCCTCCAACAAAATGTACAGATGGTGCATAGGGAATAAAAAGCTTAAGAATTCAGACAGTGTTGTGTGCATTAAATACAGAACATACAGTACTTCATAGAGGGAAGGAGAAGAAATATCCCTTCCAAAAGAGACCTGTCACCTTGACAAAGATGTATTGTCTGTATTGCATGAACGTCTGCAACACCACTTAAATGCAGAACATGTAATGAGTCCAGCAGTTATACTGAAGGGAACATTCTGGGGTCTTTTTCATACAAGGCCCAATTCTGCTTGTAACTGCTCAAGGCAGGAGTGCTTCAACTGAAGTCCTTGGTGTTAAAGCGACATTTCCAAAAACAGAGATGCAATACTTTTCTTCAAAATAAAAAAAGTGTTAACTGGCAAACCTGCAGCTCCTCCAGTTCAGCTTTCTTTCAATAAGAATCACAGTTCTGGGCTTGAACATCTTCATGGACCCTTCTCCAGTCAGTATGGCTGTCCCTCTTCTTAGCTGCAGTACATTAATTTATACCCCAAGCTGTGACTGAAATACCTTACATACAAAAAGGAAAATGGGAGCTACCTTCTTCCCATTTTCAAAACTGTATTGGTTATTGCTGTGGTCTTCTATGCCTGTACTATGATTATATCCAACCAAGTCACTTGTAAATGGATTAACAAATGAACAGCACAGCCTGGAAATGGTAATAGGAGAGAAACATTAAGCATTTTTATCTGTACAGAGAGAATAGGGATGGAAAAGGACACTGTTTTGTACTAAACTATGCACCCAAGTGTACAGGGCAACATTCTTTCAACTGTTGGGTTCCCTTAGGTCATTTGGCTGAATGGGATCTAAATGTGTTCAGGTTTCATGCATGGCCCTTCCCTGAAGTATTTAAAGGTACCATTTTGGCAGATGCAAAGCACAGGAAGAGCTCCCTCTCTGCAAGAGAAAGCAAGTTTAAAGCCTACCTTACTGCTAAAAGCACAGTGCCAAGAAATATGCCTTCCATTAACTTTGGGTCTGTGAAATGACACCTATCTGAAATGGACAGGAAATTTAAACACTTTTTCCAAGAACCTTTTTTTTCTTTAGTATCCTTCTGAGAACAATTTAACCTCAGATGCTGGAAAATCCATGCTTTATTACAAACTGGGAATTTTCTTTGCATGATGAGTTGGTTTTGCACACACTAACTGAGATTTCATGATTCCCAGCATAGCAATTGGGTTATTGCAATGAACTGCAAGATCCCAAATCTGACCAGAGCAAGGTTTGCTTAATTTTTAGGTATTGACAATTATTTGAAGCACAAACTGTGCAATAACCAATTCCACTTAGTTCTGATCCTACTTTTAAGGAGCCAGATATTATTTAAAAGTTCCTATTTACACTATCTCTGAATGGTGTAAATGCCATCTTGGAGTTAGGAGTCAAAAGTCTTATGTGGACAGGTACAAACTCAACCACTTATGCCTTTTAAGAAATTCCTGTAAACACTGGCCAAAAAAACCAACAAATTGACCTCAGTAGCAATGTAATTTAAATAACATTATAAATTTATAACTTTTACAATATCTTGCAACATGACACCATTTGCAGTGGGTCTGGGACAGTATACCCAATTCTAGTGTAAATAAGATAAACTCCTTTAACTTTACCTGGGTTGTTATCTGCTTACATTGGGGCTAAATTTCCCCTGTGGGTTCCTGTTTACTTCTAGGAAATGTATGTGCATGCCATGTCCATTCAAAATAAGTGGTTTGCTGGAGCATTATACAACTACCCGAGCAGCTTGTTCCCCTTCTCCTATAGAGTAGGGAAGCAGATTCACACTCAAGGACATATAATTTGCATGTGCTCCTTTTTGCTCATCTCTAGCAAGAACAAAATCTGCTACCACCAAAGTTTAAGAAATAGTTACGCTGAAAAGATGTCTGTGTCCCATTCCCAGGAAACTGTGACTTTTACAGTGACCATACATCCAGCGTGACTCACAATAAAGGGCAAGACACATTTTCCAGCAGAAAAGTGTGACTGAGACCCACATTGTTGCACAACAGTTTTAACCTTGAAGGCATCTTAGACAATAGCACAAAGATTGTTTTCTATTCTCAGTCTTGTTTTGAGTCAGTCATATCCCAGTAAATAACCACTGGTTTTACCTTCCAAAAAACCAGAGATGAATATTAGAGTGGGCTCTGGATAATATATTACCTAACGCTGTTTAAGACTAGGAGAATTACCTGTTGGAAATTATCTGGAAGGGTCTTAATGAATACCACAAGGTTTCTGCTAAACAGACGCTCTTAGCCAGTCTAGAGAGATTCTACCTCGGATCACGATTAATTGCTTGGATTTCATAAGGTGCACCAGATGTCAGGGTCAGCAAGTCCTCTTGCTGTTTCAGGAACACTGCCAAAAATATTGGCTGGCTCTTTTCCAGGGGACTGACTTCATGCAGCAGCAGGATAGCAGTCACTGGTCGTCCTATAAAGGTTTAATTTCAATCTTGATTTCTAAATGGTGAGACCTTTAGATAAACAGGAAACTCAAAAATTTTTTATGCCTAGAGGAACACACACCTACCCAAATTATTTCAAGCATGGCAAAGGATATTTAAGATCCATCCTTTTAAGGGATGGCATAAACACTGACCGTGAAGAAAAGCAGACAGGAAAGCAAGGAAGATGTTTTATTTATTCACACTCAGACATGCATTAGTGCTGTTGACTGTCTTTTGTCTGCCTGGAGAGTTCATTTTGGCAATTCCAACATAAAATATTGCATCCCTTTAACTGTAAGCCCTCCTGCTGCCAGAAGTGAACTCCCATCTCACTGCTAAGTCTCTGGGAGAGTCAGAGAAAGCTGCCCACCCTTTCCATCTCAGCAAATGCTGAGGGTGGCTCAAAGCAGAGAAGGCAGGAGGTCAGGTGATTTGTTATGACAACAGAAATCTGTGTTTCTTTTGCCTTTCTCACACAAGAATAAGGATTTTTTTTTCACTTTTATCATTCAAAATTCAATGGTTTAGGTCCAAAACTGTTCCTCAACTTTTGTTTGTGACATTTCCGGAGATGGATACAGATGCTGTGGATCAGTCTTTCCTTGTACCAAAAAAAAGCTGTTTACAGTTTATTTTTTTACTGGTTTTTTTTTCTCATTTACAATGAGAAAAAACTCCATGTCAGATTTTTGAGGGGAAAAAGGGGTTAAAAAGGGTAAAAAAGACTGTGTGATTAAGTTAGAGAAAAATGTAGTACCCAGAAGCAGCAGCCAGGACAGGTGTAGGGAACTAAAACAGTCAAACAATAGTAACTATTGCATAGTGACAGCTTCCTACAGCATGTGAAAGCCTATGAGGAAGAAATTATGGAAGGGAAGGTTGCAGATGGCTGCTGATATGCCTGCTAAGTCTTTTTCTGGCAGTGGTCTAAAGCCAAGGAAATGGGTAACAAGAGACCACGTCCATTGTTACCATGTGTACAGAAAGCTGAGCTGTATCTAGACAGCTCTGGTCAGCTGAGACAAAGTGTTCCTCATAGACCTTCTGATTTTTAGCCATCTATTCTCAGAGAGCTTGTCTTTAGTGCTTCAGGCTGGTTTACCCCTGGAGAGTTTCAACCATCTGTAAGTAAGTTTGTCATTGAGAATTTGCTGTAGGTAAAATAAGGGAGGAAAATGCTTGGAGAAAAGTAGAAATGTCCTCACTGGACAGCTTACTTTCACTGGAAAAGTCATCCATTGCCTCTAATGTTCATGAGTCATTTACTGGACTATATTATTTTTAGTTTGGGTGGTTGTTAAAGATAGGATTATAAGTAAATGTATGCCTAAGTGCTATTCCAACCACTTTTCCTTGACACTATGAATTGATATTGCAGGCATAATTACATGGTTTGTAGTCTAAGGGGTGCAGGGCTCTGCTAATAAAAGTATCCTTTATACACAGCCTTTATGTTAGTCTTTTTAGACTCAGTTATGATTGACCTTAAGCTAGGCAAATCTCTGGAAAACATTCAAAAATATCTATTGCCTTTTCAGCTGAAACAGGAACCTTCTGTAAATCAGGTTTCTAAGAAGGAAGGAAGAGATCAGGGGAATTGAGTAGGTCATTCTGTAGCTACTCAGGCATATCAAGCCTGTCTCAGTAAATTACAGTAGGCATCAGCTGATAGTCTAGTATGAAGGGGGCATGAAAAAATTAAAGCCAGTTATCTAGCCATTTAGAATGGAAAGGTAAGCAGCACTTAACAGTGCTAAAGACTGTACTACAACTTATGATTCAGGACCTTTACCCATGTCATAATGGGCTTACTGAAGGTTTTCAGTGTGTTATTTTAGACTGGTGGTCAGAAAAATAAGAGCATGCATGCTCTACTGAGAGCAAAAATAATAGCAATGATGTTTCATCATCAGGTTATTACAAATATTCATAAGTTCATGTTTAATTTCTAGCATCTTGGCTTTCCACTAATTCTTGTCAGTATTTTAGTTCATACTGGTTTGCTAATGAATAGTGTCATAGTGGCAAATAAAATAAAGATGAAAGAAGATTCTAGAGGTCATCTAAGACAGTGATATATTTTTTAAGGGAATTGACATTTTGGATTGAGGAGAGCATGATCAATCAAATAGTTGACTGATTTAATCAAGTGGATTTACATACATTATTGTTTAACATTTGTCAGGAAAGATCATTGCATGGTTTAGACTAATGAGCTATTTTACAGTCATGTTTTCATTCCTATAAATAAAATTACAAATGTAATTGATACAAATGTTTTTAGAGTGTTCTCAAATTTGCATCTCTGTAATCTCCATTGATTATGAACGAAGCATTCAATCAATGGCAATGCTTTCATGTACCACCTTTGATACTTCATTGACCACAAGCCCATGAAAGACAGATCATAATTCTAGTCTAATGCATGCTCCTGCACGAAGACAAAACCAACAGCATCTACACTCTTTCCCATCTTGGTGCAAATACCCTGTTTGTAAGTTGATGATTTCAAGTAACACTAGTGTGTGTATATAAATACTCTTGCTAAACCATTCAGGAGGCTTAAATCCCTCTTTCTATAGGGCAAGATCAGCACTTGCATCTCCAGCTTATCTGGGTATCTCCTGCTAGATTTCCCAGTAACTTCAAACAGCATCCAGAGGCACCACTCTTTCTGTCTGTCACAATCATCTTCAAGACAGCCTGCTCTCAAGACTGATACCAATAGCATTGGTAGAGCTGTAAGTATTTGAACAGTTACTACTTATATTGATTATATAGAGTCTCTGGATAAAACAGCAACACACACAAAAAAATGCATAATTAATGAAATAATCTAGGTTATACATCTCAGGTATAGAAATGCAGCATTTAGATTCTAAACTTGAGAAACATTTTACACAGGACACATTCAGATCACCGTGGAACCTGAGCTGTTATAGGGCAGAAAAAATGTTTTCTTTTTTTCCAGATATGCAGATTTTAAAGGCAATCAGTTTTGTTCAAGTTTACTCTTAAAATTCTCTTACGTTGATAATTCTTTTAAAATAAACCAAGGTGTGATCAAAGGGGACTGCAGTGGAAATTGTAATGGAATCTTAACTAAGATGTCTGTTACAAAATGACTGACAGCATAAGGAGGAATACAAGCAGAACAGTCTCTCAGTGGCAACTAAGACTGAAGTAATAGATTTAAAATTTGGTGAAACACTGTCATCTGGTGGCAGTTTGAAATGAATACAGCCTCTGAGCTTGTTTTTATTGCACAGCCTTCATTTGAAGAGGTTAATTTTAATAATCGATTAATTAGCTTCAAATTACTTACAACTAAGCCCAAGGTCTGGATTGCTCACATCAATAAAAAGGAAGATTGCCACCACATATCCTACTAGTTAATCCAGATATGTTACCACAATTTACAACTATACTGGAAACAATGCCTTAATATTTTGGTTCTGCAGATTGTCACAGGCTCCTACAGCAAATCAGACAAAAGCTCCTACTGGGCACAGGTAAGCAGTTATTAGAAATTTAACAAAATGAAAAAATCCCATGCTATGCAAAGGTTGTATCTTATTTAGCAAACTGCTGAGCAGACATTTCTTTTATCAATTAAACTAGTAACTGTGACTACTAGAATTCATATAAATGTTTTTAATCATGAAAAACCAGCTCAGACATTCAGATCTTCTAACCATAGGGAGACACTATTGTTGGAAGTATTTCTGATTTCTAATTTCAGATAATTCTTTAAATTTCAGAGAATTCTTTGTCAGAAGAAAGTTAGTAAGTCTCAGTTAAGATCTCAGTAGAGAAGCTTGTGACCAAATATATATCTGAATACCTGTTGCTGACAGAAACCTTAGGGCTGTACAATGATCCACACCACAGTCTGGAATAACTATGTGTGAGCCTGAAAAAATCAGTTTTAGGTCCATAATGGTGACAGAAGTGTATATGGATTCTTACGTGTATGGTGTCATTGGCAACAACTTGCTACCAGGAGCAAGTTCAGACCCAGAAAAGGCTCAGCTTCCCTTAAATCCTTCTCTCAGGCTGTCTCTGTCCCTGGTGCGCACCAGTCAAGGACCAACCACAGGCCATTTTGGAAACAAATAATTTATTCCCCCTAGGCCACTCTAAAGCAGCCCTAGCAAGCTGAGGGACTGACTGGCACCTTTTATTACATTTACTGAAAGAACTTGACACCTGATAACAACTAATAAGACAGGGCAAGAATCAGCAGCTGCCACTGAATTACGCAGGGTGATGTGAGTGCTTTGAACGCATCACAAGAGCAAAACACACTGGCAGCTCTGACACTACACAAATGCAGGTAAATTCAACTGTAAATAGAAAAGAAAAATAAAATACTGCAGAGTTCCTCCTTTGCATACTCTAAAGAGCATGGAAACAGGGAGAAGCAGAATAAACAGGGCCAGACTTTCAGTTGTGCTGAGCAGGGAAATGGAAGACCAGGAAGATGGATAACTTCAAGCCAACTAATTCTGTAACGTAAAACCATTGGAAAACTTAAAGGATTAATACATTATTACTGATACACTATTACCTGCAGATTTGTGATAATAGGCTTCAGTTCTAAATATTTGTAGTTCTCCCTTGCCACAAAAGAATGGATAGGAAAAACAATTGTGATAGACCAGAAGAAGCATCAAAGTGTTAGATATTTATTGTGGTAAGAAGAAAGCCCATGTTCTTTCTTACTTTCTATTCAGGCAAACTTTTCTGCCTGGAGTTAGAGGTTTGTGGGACAGACAGAAAGAAAACAAGATAAATTAGAGTTACATTTGTTTTTTAAGTTTTTGACCTTGACCAGGATTGTTTGCTGACAACTAAATTCCCTTTAGTAGAATTAGGTAGTTATCATTAATGGTCTAGTCATGGCAGGGAGAGGAGAGGAGGGAGAGTTATGTAGTTTATCATTTGATGAAGCTGTCTGGCAGGATGACCTCATTTTTCACTGCCAAGGATAGCTTTAAGAATTTGTATTTAACTTTCTCTGCTAATGATGAAGCTGGTAAAGTTTCAAATTAAGGTTAATTATATAGGCTACAGCTTGGTTCTTATACGTGACATTTGATCAGGACTTCAAGACTGAAAGCAGTTGGTTAATATCTACTATTTCCTCTTTGTTTAAGCACAGGATTAATTCCTTGTCTTTGCAGTGAAGCTCTTGAGACTGCCTGTCAACTAAATTCATCAATCTAAAAGAAGCAGTAGCAACTGAACAACTACATCAAACTCAAATATAGCTGACAAATAAAATTTGACAGGTGAATTGCTGTTGAACATGACAGTAGTACCCACCAATTTAAGCTTATGGGAAGGATTCAGGACATCTAAATAACAATTATGATAGGATAGATTTTAGTTACTTTTGTCGACATCCTAAATGACAGTCTGGTCTCTCTAAAAGTCCCTGCACAATTGTGGAGGTGGCCAAATCCATTAGCTATCTTACTTGGAGACATTTGCCTCTAGCTTGAAACTACTTGCAAACCAGTTCAAGACAGACAGACCCCTGAGCAACACTGCATTGTGTCCTGGTGATCAGGTCAGGGCAGCTAGGCTGGGAGACAGTTTTAATTCACTTTGGGGTTAGCTGAAGGCAGAAACCTGTGCTGTGACCAGTGGAAGAACACACCAGACAAACTACAGCCTCACCACCACATGGACTGGCTCCCATCCAGACAGACATGTGACACATTTCATAGTTTCCTACTCTGTGAACTGAGAGCTAGATCTCTTCCTCAGAAGAGCCAGGGCACCCTTGAGAGGGGTCTCAAATCCAGGTGTTGATGGGGGAGCAGAAGGCAGGCATCTCTGTAGATCCACACAGGGAGATGTAATGTGTCTGTGTGATGGCTTCCCCACAGCTAAGAGAAGGGGGCTGTCTGGTGTCTGTCCCCTCTTCAGTCCTAACAGCTAGAGCTAATGAAATAGTGCAAATGTCAAGGACTGAAGCCAGGCAAATCAGATTCCCTCCATTTCCTCCTTTACTTTTCTAAGAAAGGTATGAAATAAACAATATCCTTTTTATTGTTATTTCAGCCCCACTGGCACTGGGTAATCTGCAGGCAGTGAGGACAGAGAGCAGAGAGAGGGGTGAAAGAAAGTCTATAGGTCGAACAAACTGGTCCTTTCCTTCAATGTTCCCATATCACTCATCTCTGTTCATTGGCCAGACACTTTTCTGCATGTCTGACCACCTAAAGAGCCAGGACTACATGTGAACATTTAAATGAAGGCCTTGAGAAAGTAGAAAGAGAGGAAGGAACATGATCTGAATGTCTCATGTTGTCTTACTTTTAACCCTTGAATCTTGAGCAGGATGGCAGAAGAGAACAACTTCCTGCAGGTAAGCGAAGTTAGAAAGTCAGAATAGTGGAAAAGAAATAAATCAAAGATGCAGAAAGTGGAGCAGAAAAATCAGATTCCTGTCCCCAGACAGATGAAGAGGGAAAAAAAGTATTCAACAGCTATATATCTTCCCCACAATGATGAGGACATTACTAAATCACAACAGCATCAAGTGAAAAGAACACTGCCATGCACAGTGGTAACCACAGAAGCCATCTGAAAGCATGGCACTGGAAACACTCAGGAGTGTTCCAACAGTGACCTCAGCCCACTGACAGCATCAGGAGCTGTCAACAAGAACATGTTGTCAGATCCTGTTTCTTGTCCAAACTGTGTAAAGTCACTACACATGCAATTCCTATTTCTGAAGACAAAGCAGTTAATGGTAGAGCAGCATTTGATAGAGACTGAACAATATTTAGGAGAACCTACCCTGCCTAGAACAAGAGCAATGGGCTGTTAAAACTCAAGTATTTGTTCACAGACATATCCCAAAGAGAGATACGGCACTAAGGAAAGTAACTTAAGGAAAGCATTTGAAATAGGTAGTTCAACAGGCTGGAGCTTGGGAGCATGTGTGTGTGCATGCACTTCATTTTCTTTTTAAACAAACTCTTCAATGAAGGAAAAACAAGTTACAAAGACAAACTTGGAATACACAGAAGAAAATCACATGAAGGAGACCTCATATGTGAGACAAAGGGGATTGTTTTGAAAGCAATTTTTTCTTACCTATGGCAAGGAAATGTAGTGAATGAGAATGAGATTTCATATGTCCAGAGTAATGATATTGGAACAATCAAGAAAAAAAAAAACAGTTTATAAAACTTGGGAAAGCATCCATTGTACATCAGATGACAGCCTAAAAGACAGTGTGAATGGCAAGGAAGTGACAGAGCCCTGGCAGGTGTGCTAGGCTACCAAGACTACTTTTTTTTTAAATTACAAGCAAGAAGAAAAATATAGAGACTAAAAGTCAAGTCAGCATGGACAGAGCAGAAGTTCATACATCAGGTTAATTACATTGAACTGTGATCAAAACAAGCCTCACAAGATGTGAAAAAAAAAAAAATAGTCACACCCTCAAAAGCTGCTGAAGGTTTTCTACCCTATGTTACTTCCAAAGTTAATGAAGGCAGGTTAATTCAGAAGCTAAGTGAGTTGCCACCAGGACATCAGGTGCTTTTATATGTCTTGTTTCCCAACATTTTGCTACCCAACCATTTGGGCAGAGAGATTTCATGCAGTCTCCAAGTATCTTCCTCAGACTGGTAATATGCCTAGAGTCAGAATCATCAACACTTTATGATGGTTTTGGTTTTGTTTTTTTTAAATAGAGGTTAGTACGTGTATGATGCACTTATGGAGTCCACAATATCAAATTAAATATTATTAAATGCTATTAATTAAATATTAACACTATATTAAATGTTAATAATATATTAAATATCAAATACTATTTACTAGTACAATACTAGTTAGACTCATCCATGAAGGCATCAGTACCTGTTTGGACTGTAAACACTGCAGCCTAACAAGTCACCTCAATTCTTGCCCCTTTCCCTTTTTTCAGGACAGAGGTAGCTGAGTAAGAGTGTTATGTCAGATATGAAAGCCAAGGTAAGCCATATTAAAAAAGCTGACACTACACTACAGGAGGTTATCTTCCTTCTTGATTGTATTATAACTCATGACAAACAATATGATTACTGTCATTGCAGCTACTTTAACAGCAGCTTCTGCCTTTCAGAAAACAGATGCTTTTTCTTCTCTAAGTCAAGGTCTTATTTGATTTTTCTTGCACATTTAAACCATCTAGGATGTATGAATTTCTTTGATCAAATAGAGCTTTTCACATCAAAGGAAAAAAACACAATCCCTTCTGCCAAGACTATACTCTAGTTGCTCCCACTCGCTGCAGTTACTTGTCTCCAACTGAATGGGATTTTAGAGAGAGAGATAGTCTGTAGGAATATTCTCATGGTTCTTTAACTGTAGGAGCACTGATTTCCTCTTAGGGACTGGCTGGCTGGGCTTCAGACTTTTCACCTGAGACAGCACTGCCATCATCACAAGAAATATACTTCACCTAAAGGACTTAAATCCATCATGCAAAGATCTGGCAAAATATCTAGGTTTTTTATGTTATGACTTGGAGGCCATAAACATAAAACACAAGCTGACCATACAACCATGGGGTAACTTGAGTTGGAAGGACCCACAGGAGGTCTCTAGCCCAGCCTCCTGCTCAGGCAGAGCCAGCTGTGAGTTTAGAGCAGACAGCTCAGAGTTTGATCCTGTTGGGCTTTCAGAACTTCAGTGATGGAGTCTATCCATTCAATCCTTTACTGTTCCCATGGGATGTCTTGAATCCATTCAGCCAACCTCCCCACAGGCACTGTGGGTCTGCAGATGGCTCCCTCTGAAACTCCCTCTCCTCCGGGCTGAACAGGCTCTTGTCTGCCAGCCTCTTCTCACAGGACAAGTGCCTCCAAATGACCGGTTTGGTCGCTCTCCCTTGGACTTGTTCCAGCTTACTAACATTTTTTTCTGTATTGGCTGGGGAGCTGAAAGGAAAAACAAACCTAGATGTAGTACCCAGATTTGGTCAATCAAGTGCTGAACAGGGGGAATGATCTCCTTCCCAATTAGGCTATGCTCCTGTTAATGCAGCCCAGGATGCTGATGACCCTCTCTGATGCAAGAGCACACTACTCCTCATGCCCAGCTTGCTCCTCAGCCAATCAATATCCTGCTTTTAAAATTTCAGAAGTTTAACCCTTCCCAAGGTTTTGGGTTTGGGGATGGTTTTTTTGCCATTATGGCTCAGCCTTTGCTTGACTTGAATACCTAAACATGTTAAAAAACCAAAAACAAATCAACAACAAAATCCAAACAAACAAAAAGCCTCAAACAGCAAAACCTCCTATTAATTAACCCATTAGGTCACTCAGTAGTGCTGTTTGCATAAGAATAAGTTTTATATGTAGCCTTTTTTTCTGAAAAATAACCATTTATGCAAAAATTCCAATTACTATAGATTCAAAGCAGAAGATGGACTTCAGTGGAAATTCTCCTGCTTAAGGAAGACATCCAGGATGAAGTGCTTTAGTACGAAGTGCTTCCACACCTTCAGCCTAAGTGGAAACCAAAGCTGATCCAATATTCATTGCCTTGAGAACCAATATGCAAAAGCGCAATATCTCCTTGATTTCATATCCCAAAAGGCCACACACTCAGAGTGGCATAGGACTTTCTATTTTGCCTTTTTTCCACATTAAATGTACCATATTGTATACAGTCATAAGTACTTCTCAACATCTTGTCTTAGAGAATGTCTGTAGCATTTCAGCTGTGGGGATGGTTCATCCCTAACCCTAAGCTGAGGGGGAGTCTTGGTGACCCATCCCTTATATACTGAGATACCATGCAAAACCCCTTGCTTTTTTTGTATAGCCACAAATATGTCACTCCAAAGAAAAATCTTACATAAAATTCCTTCCCTATACTTTGTATTAAAAAGGGGCACTAAGGTCCTCTATTTGTCACCCTTCTAGTGGGAAGAAGCCTATGACCTGGTTCAGGCATGACCCCTCAGTGCTGTTATTGCAAGGCCCTATAACTTCCAACTGAATATCTTATCCCCCTCCTATCCTTACTTAGGGGTGACAGGTTTGTCGCAGAAGACTCTAGATAGCTGAAATAATTTTGTGTCAGAACCTCCTGCTTCTGGAGGGTCTCATAAGCTGCTGGGGTCTGTCATGAAAGTACACCTGAACCAGTGGAGTTTCCAGCAGGATCTGGGCCTCTGTATCTTAATGGCAGTGGGGACTGTGTTGGAAAACAGTCAGCTCACTCCAGGGGACTCTTCCTCCTACAGAACAGAAGTGCATGATCCTTGACTGATGGTGCCATTTCACAGACAAGTGTTAGTGTTTCCTCATGCAGGGCAACCACATGTTAAGACTTAACAAGCTACATCTGAAACCCAGATATGTTTGCAGGTTGGCTAGATATCATCAATATAAGCAGGCTTTCAAATAACCTTAATCAATGATTAAGTATCTTTAAACAAGTAATTCACAAGGCACTGGATAGAAGGAGCAGGCAGAAAGGAGTATCCTAATGCTCAGCAGATCCTTTGTCATTTTTGATCGCTAGATACTGATCCAGCAGCATGACATTATGGCTCACTATATTTAGATAGGGTTGGATTGGTTACATGGGGCCACGACCAAGGTTGGAAGCTTCCAGAAATAATTTTCAAATACAAAAGATATGGGCATTTAATCAGTTTTTCCACTCTGTTTCATAACATTGCATAATTTTTCTGCGTGGCTTCACAGTTTCGTTTCTCCCCTTTGTAGCAATTCATCAACCAAGACCCTGTCAGTTCAATAACTTTATTTTCTTCTTACCATACCCCATTTTTAGTGCTTTGTTTTGACTCCTGTGACTAAGCAAATTAATATTATGATTCTGTTTTGCCCCAGAGAAGTAACTGAGACCTGTAATTCCAGCTTTTGATGAGATTTGTACAAGATATTTGCAGGAGTCTCCTAGAGAACTGTATCAGAATTAACTTTTCTATTAAGTTAGTCATGTTTCAGTTTATCATTCCAAAGACTCAAAATGAAAGTGCCCCTCATTTGCATCAAAGGCTGCATCCTTTGATGAGAATCAGCAGCTCTTTACAGATACCAGAGCCATGCTCTAGCCAGAAGCCACAGGGCAGGCGGGAACGGAATGGGACTAAGCAGAAACCTCCCTTTTCCAAAGGAGGGAAAGCCAGGCAGACAGCTTGAAGAGAACCAGTCCCCAGGGAAGCAGAGCTCACTCACAGATGCTTGCAGCTTAAGAAATATTACCTTGTCTTTTGCAAAGCCAAGAATAATCCCAGAATCTAACAAAAGAAGATGTAACAAAAGCCACACTGTCAGAAGATCAACTATTTCATAGAATATAATCACTTCAGTATTATCAAGCAGTAACAAGTACCTGAGAAGGCTGTTTCAGATTAAATTTGCATGTCATGCTTATTAACTTCATTAGTCACAAAATCTCCCTTGGATCTGCATGCCATTTGACAGCCCATCTGAATGTCATCGGCTGAAGAGTCAGAGCCAGCCTTTCAAGACCTTGACAGATAATGACCACCCCTTCTTTCTGCCAGTGTCTGTTAACATTAAAGAGACAAAACACAAGATAAATTTTGGCTTGCCAGCAAAACCCCATGAGACATTTCCTGTCATCTTGAAGTATGACCCTTAGGAAGCAGAAGCAGCACAGTAGTTACAGACAAGCATTAAAGCAGGTCCAGTATATAGTCCAGCTGGATATCTCCAAAACAAACTTTCATGCTAGGTATGCTTCAAATCCTCCTCTCCTCTTTCTTCCATGTTTATCACATCCTCTCTCCCCCATATCCCCAAAATTAAGCATAATACCTCTGCAGGTTTGCATTGTAAAGTGCAACATACTGCTTGGGATATAGCATCCAAAGTGTTTTTGTGCACTTCTAGGTTACTTATCTGAGGGTTGCTAAAGAACACGTGTGAATAAAAGAACCCAATGATACTTCAGTCAAGTTAATGATGGAAATTTAAAAAGAAACAAACAAACCTGGTTCATATATTGCATAATTCTGCTTCAGAATTTGTGGCCAAGCAATTAGCAAGATTCAAGAAGCTGGATATTTATACGAAGAGCCAGAACTTCCTTTAGTTACTTATTTAGTTAGAGCCATTAAATATTTTACAGTATTACATTCTTACATTCTTACATATTACATTTCAAGATTTAAGCTAAATCTAAAAACCAAAATGGGATTAAATAATGCACATCAGCTCTTCAAACAGCTTTCAGTAAATCATTTGTATTGGCTTGATCCAGGGATGAAATACTGAATATTATGGACTTTTGATATCATTACTTCAGACTTCAGGAATTGCCATGATTTTCTGTACATCAAAACATATGCACAATGTGGAAGGTAGAGATACTCATTTTTATTACAATTTTACGTATATGAAAATAATCTACCGAAGTGAAAGAACTTTCAGTTTCATGCAAATAAGGAGCAGGACAGAGCATGGAAGATTTTGTTATCAAACCTCTATTCTAACCATTTCTTAAAAGCAATTCAAAACCACAGTGCTGTGATGCATTTTCATACAGAAAACAGCTAACACAACCAAGGGTTTATTTCCAGTGTGTTTTATGCTCAGTGTGCACTGAAGTCAAACTGCTGCAGCTGCCCCTAAACAGGACTACATTTCAATGTGCTTTGCTACCCACAGAATAAACTATCCATCTTATTTCTGAAGACCTCTTATAACTTTTTCTTCCTGTTACCTTCTAATATTAAATTAAAATACAGCTTCATTATTAACTGTTCCATATTATGACAACATTTCTGCCTATCTTACCCTTTCAAAGGGGACAATATTCAGAAAATATATTCATTCTGCAAATGTGGTTCAAGTATCACTCCTCTTAAGGTTTTCCATAGTTACCTGCAAGATATCATGTGAACCTTTCCTATCTGCACATTGGAAGAGCAGCAGCAAAAACTTTGTGGCAGCCCAACAGAGTAGTGTTCAGGCTTTTTCAGCTCAACAAAACATAGTTTGCTTGGTCAACCCTGCTCTAAGCAGCCCATCCAAAGTATTTGACTTTTGTCTCTCTGAAGAAATGAATCTGGATCTCAGTTCAGCAGGTCACTCTACACCAGTACTGGATTATAACTGTAGCACAATGTAATGGGCACATCTGCTATTCTGGATCAAATGGTGTCCAGGTGTGGTTAGAGGTTTATTTCTCCAAAGAGTTATGTAGACTTTATTCACTAGAGTTACAGTTCAAAGTTAAAAACCTCGGGTTTGTGAGAAATTATGAACCCTACTTAAAGAAGAATTCTGAATGCTACTAGATAAACCATAACTTTTTACCTAGCAGCATCTAAAAATATTATTGCTGCCAGTTGTCTACAACACTAAGAATGAGAACTTAAAGTAGCAATACATCCTAAAGAACATGATGATCACAACATACTATTGTTATTTACAATAGTAAGGATAAACACACAGCTCTTAAAAAGGAGCAAGGAGAGTGGTAGATGTACCAGTGCTTTGAAAACAGCTTCAAAAATGGATGACAGCTTGCAAACTCCATGTGGGTTTGTAGTTTGTTCAGCAATTATAAATCATATTTTTTCTTCACCGTTTACAAATTCTAAAGAGCCACAGCTGGCTTCTGAAGCCTTCAAATTGATCCACTCCCTGAGAATTGAAGCTACTCAAAGTGAAGGTGTATGGACTCAAAGCTTTGATTTCATCTGGCTCAGATCAGGTGTTTTAGTACAGATTTAATTTCTATGTGAGTTCCTAAGGGAAATAAGGCCCTTTATATTTCTTATTTCACTCAAAACTGCATGCCAGATGCTATGGAAATCCGAATAATCTGTGCCAAAAAATAGAAAAAGAGAATGAAATAATAAAAATTATTATTATTATTATTATTATTATTATTATTATTATTATAACAGAAGTTTCAATAGTATCTTGGAAATTTCTTCTCTAGTGATTTAAAAAAATTATGTATGCACACTCAGTTTCATAATAATAATGAGTTACTTTTCACTGATTTAAAATTTTCTTCAAGGACTAAAGTTCGGCAAAGGCCCAAGCCAGACTGCTACACACCATACATAAGCTTCCATGACACCATCACGAGGATCAAAGAATCTGCGCCAGATTTTGTCAGCTAGCTCCGTATTTCCATTTTGACTTGTAACTGACACTGTATAGAGTGCACAAGTACTCCCAGGTCCCCTGAGCAAGCCACACCATTCAGTTCATAGTCTAAGAGCTCACAAAACCTAAGCAAACAAAGCACTATCAGTCCACTTTGCCTTGTCTGAGAACACAAAGAAGCAGAGAAGTCTCCCCTTCTCATTTTGGAGACATGGGCAGTGGGACTGAGTGCATCCCCAGTGATGACACCAAACTGTGTGGTGTGGTCATCATGCTGGAGGAAAATGGGTACCATGCAGAGAACCTTGACAGGCTT
The DNA here is from genome assembly GCA_027886175.1 of Phylloscopus collybita. NCBI lineage: Eukaryota > Metazoa > Chordata > Aves > Passeriformes > Phylloscopidae > Phylloscopus > Phylloscopus collybita. Next base: position 24,776,605 of record JAJNNQ010000009.1, on the reverse strand, counting down.
AAGAGGTGAGCTGGTGCAAACCTCATGAACATCACCAAGTACAAAGTCCTACAACTCGGTCAGGGCAAACAAAAATACAGACTGCATGTAGAATGGATTGAGATCACTCCAGAGGAGAAAGACTTGTGGATGTCCGTGGACAAGAAGCTTGACGTGACCCAGCAACGTACACTTGAAGCCCACAAAGCCTGGGCTGCATCCAAAGCAGAATGGCCAGCAGGTCAAGAGAGGTTCTCCCTCTCTGCTATGGTGAAACCCCATCTGGAAAAGCGCACCCATCTTTGGGGCCTCCAACATAAGAAGGACATAAACCTGCTGGAGCGTGTCCAGAGAAGGACCACAAAATGATCAGAGGACAGGAGCACTGCTCCTATGAAGACAGGATGAGAGAGCTGGGGCTGTTCAGCCTGAAGAAAAGACTACAAGGAGACCCTATACACCTTCCAGAGCCTAACAGGGACCTATAAGGAAGCCAGAGAGGGACACTTTACAAGTTGTGCTGATAGGACAACAGGGGATGGCTTCAAACCAAAAGCAAATATGTCTAGGTGGGATATTAAGAATAATTTCTTTACTGTGAGAGTGGTAAGGCATGGGCACAGGTTTCCCAGAGAAGCTGAGGATGCCCCATTCCTGGAAATGTTTATGGCCAGGTTGAATAGGGCTCTGAGTAACCTGCTCTAGTGGAAGGTGCCCCTGCCCTTGGAAGGGGGGTTGAAACTTTAAGGTCCATTCCAACTTTCCTAATTAACAGTTGCAGTGACCACACACTTTTTCTTCACGCTAAATTGCTATTTCACTTGTAGCACAAGAGAGAAAGCCAGTATCAATTCTTTCATATCACTGATCTGAGCAGGACAGGATGACCACACCTCTTTGCCTTTTGATTCTACCACATCTATAAGCTGGAGAGATGAACAGGTCAGAGCTTCACAGCATGTCACCCCTAACACTTCTTTATAGTCTACTCACCAGAAGCATCCTTAGTAATTAATCTCTTTAGCTTTTCTCCAAACACTACCTACAGCACAGGGCAATAACAGCTAAACTGTCATAACTCCTGAGATACTTAAATCCATGACCAAAACTGAGAGTGTCCTTCTGTCCCACAACAGGAAGTCACCATGTCCTCACCTTTTAGGCCACTCAACTGCTCTCCATCTCAGGCTAATCATTCCTTTTCTTTCTTAGAAATTGGTTTAAGCACCATACTTACTCATAATAAAGCAACCCTCTTCTCACATTATCCATGCTCACTTGCATACCTAATCCCACAGTTTCTCAATCCAGAACACTCTTTTCCTCTAGGAGGTGGAAGCCCCAGACAAACAGCCATAACAACCTTATCCTGCAAAGCATCCATTCCCTTGTACCCTTCCTAGCAGCTACTTTCTATAGCCCCATTTTTTACATTAATTAGATCGTTCTGGTGCATGACTGTGGTGGACTAAGGGAGTCCCCAAGATGCTCAGCTGCTTGTTGAATCAAAATCCCAATCCTTGCAATGTTGCTAGGTGCTAGAAAAAGTCAAGTGAAGGGGACTAGTTGATAACAGACATTTGGATGTGGGATGTCTCCTTCATTCATCAGTTCTCTTAAGCTGAAAACCAGGTATAGGGACTTCGTCCCAGAACTACCACAGCTGTCTCTCATCATTATACTTCTTTTCCATAATTTTAGAAAAAAACCTTTCAAAAATTATCAGTGCAAGGGTGACTATGCATGTGTAGGAACAGTAGTTCACTAGTTTACCTCAGCAGTGACAGGTGAATGATGGGCAACTGTGATGCACATGCTAAAGGTAAAGGACTGCTATAGTAACTGTGGCACACCAAGTAAAACCATCCATGTCTGGAACACCAAATAGGAACAATCCCAGTTCTGTGGTGCCCTTACCTTTAAAAGACAAAAAAAAGAGCTTGTTTTGTACCTTTTGAGCAGTCTTGTAGCGTAAGGAATGAGATTTCTGGGTTTTGTAAATTAAAAGCATCTTTTAAGTTTTCCTCCCTGGAATGAAGACCTTGAATTTGTTAATTTCTTGCATAAAGGAGATGTTGTTTCAAAAAGTGCAAGGACACTCTTGCTGACCTTTTCAAAATCACAGTGATCCAGGATTCACCTTGAGTCCCTGAGACCTTTCTCAGCCCCCTGGGAGGTCCCCCCCAGGAAGCCTCTCCTGGAGTAGCGAGCTCAAAACCCTATTTTTGTTCTGGAAATTTCTGCCTCTCTTTGGAGAGCTGAGATCACCTTTGCAGAGCCATGCTCTCCTGCAGGCTCCTTCTACGATTCACATTAATTGCTCAAAAAAACATCTTCCTACACATTTAAGTTCTAGCGCTGTAGTTAAGAAAGCCTGTTAAGGAGTTATGAGCTGTAACTGTACGAATTCTTCTCTCTGCAGCATGCAAGGTTATAAATAGAATAGGAAATATATAAAAGTTTCACGTCTTACCCAAGTCCTTTAGCTGGCTAAATTCCATGTCCACGTAACATGTTTCTTCTTTAGTCTTTGACTCTTTCATTGTGTAGCTTTGGCTCCTGTACTCTTTGTTCACATTGGCTGACAAGCTCCAAACTGGCCAGAGCCAACTTGATCATATTTTGCTAAAGAAGTTTCCTGTCCATGGCAGCCAGGATGCTGATCACTTCATCAGTTCATCTTGGTAAGCCAGAGGTGTCACAACTGCACTTCTCATCTGGCCAACTGTTCCTTCACAAATAAATGGTTTTATTGTGCCTGGAAGTATTTTATCTGGTCTTTCTGAGGAACCTCCAAAACCCAAAGCTCCTTCAGTCCTGTGAAGGCATACTCTTCATACTAGCCTTAACTACTTTTGCAATGTTTCAAATCATTCACACGCTATTTCCATCCTTTAGATCTTCATTGGTCGTGCAAGCAGTCCCATTTTTTGTCCCACCTCATCTGAACAGGAATATCCCAGAAATATCCTAGTTCAATTTCCTTGTCAAATGTCTCCTCTTCCTCCATCAGTTTATTTAGTCGCCCCTTCCTCCTTGTTCCCTTGATCACTGTCCCATTGGGCAGGTGCTCTGGGCTGCTGCTTTAGCTCAGTTGGTCAGAGTGATAGTATAGGATTAATTTTATTTCTGTAGAACTGCAAGCAGGTAACTACGGGGGTTGGTAGTTAGGAAAGGTAACGGTTGGGAAGGGATAGGCCCAGGCTTGCTAGTCAACAGGGCCTTGAGAATAGAACGTTAGTTTTGCTATAGTTGCAGTAGCTAAGGCCATTGTTTTAACTAAATCAAGTATGACTTTGTTCGGGGGAATTGCATATGATCACTGTTCAGCTAAATTACAAGAAATTTTGCTTAGGAACAGTCCAGGGTAACCAATCAATTTGTAGCTGTGTGGCAGAGGGGTGTAAAATGTGTGTGTTACGAATCACTGTCTGAGTCAGATTTGGGTTTGTCTGTGTACCCCGGCTCCCGGAGCTCCTCAATAAAAGCACCTGCATATAATCATTCCGTGATTATGTGTTTCCAACGCTAACAAGAGCATGGCGCTAATATCACCCAGGTTATGGGTTTGTTCCCCAAATGGGCCACTTAAAGGCTGGACTCAAGGATCCCTGTGGGTCCCCTTCCAACTCAGAATATTCTGTGATCCTGTGAAAACCATCTTCAGACACAGCAATCTCCTGTCAATCACAGCAAGCCTGCAGTGCTTCCCACCTCTTCGCCAAAAAGATGGGAGATGCTGCATCGCGCCGGGGACTGTCCATTCTTTTGCCACCCTCCCTAGGACACTTGTGTTCACGGACCCTTTTGGGGAGACAAAGACACCTCTTGGCGTGAGACTTCCCATCAACAGGGCTGTGCCAGGAAGGACATGCACACATCTGAACATTCTGCCTAACATATCTGCAGGTGCAACCAAGTGAGAGAAGAATAAAGGGGCTCTGTAGCCAAAGGGTTAGGGGTCAGTTCTCAGCTATTCTGAATCCCAAACCTCCCAGCTCATTCCCGAGTCTCTCAGAGGTTGCCTGCTTCCCACACAAACTACCCATTTGCCCTTGGAGATCGGAATATGCTGCCCATAAGCAGAGCCTGAACACAGGTGTGTTGAACACCTGCAGTCCATAGTCAATAAGGGCATAACACACCTAAACACACCTAGAGAACTCACCCAGAGAACAGATACATGTTCTAAACTACAAAAATATCTAATGCTGGCTGGTGCAAACACCTGTTTATGTTGCTAAACAAAAGCAGCCACGGGGGCCTTGCACAGAGGCTGCGGCAAGGCCTGAGTCCAGGCAGTCATTCCACACTTTCCAACACTGTGGGGACCACCTGCCTCAGAGACCAGGAAGCAAATGAGTGCTGTGCTGTATACTGGAGCCAGGGCTCAAGGCATGGAGTCTTTGGCTGGAGTCCCATTTATTCACCAAAGTCAGACTAAATGCAAATTTAAACACTGAGGTGACGTCTATACAGCTGGGCACACATGCTCACAGCAAGCTCACTTATCTCTGCTGGCCAAAAGAAATAAGGTACAGCCTGTCCCAGGGATACACTCTTTTAGACAGACCTCTCCCATACCAGTGGGGCCTCCTGGAGCCCCTCTGAGTCTGTCAGCCTTCAAGGACAACCATAAGAGATGAGTCTGAGGCAGATAACCCTGAGAAGGACAGCCTATGTGGTGATCTGGCCTTTATAGGCAATGAGGACCAAAAGGTGATGGCACTGTCCCAGCCCTGAGGTGTTCTGCAGAATTCACAGCATAACAAAATTAGCACCAGTCTCCGGGGGCTCACCACATGATATTTAAGTCACGACTTCACAATTGTGAAGTCTCTGTCATCACAACATGTACATTTGTGCCTGTGACAGCCCACCCCACAAAGGCAAAAGCAAAGGAAAAAAAAATCACTGCCAGGATCCTCTTCTAGCCTTCACATCCAGCACCTTCCTCATTACCCAGATCAACGATTGCCAAGGGATTTTCTTGGGAGATAACCCTCCAGAAAGGCAGACATCATAGATGTTTCCTCATCCATCTCCTAAAGATAAATCCATCTGTTGGAACAGCTCAGGAGCCAGTGAACTCAGGCAGCAAGATGCCCAACTTGCCCAGATGGCTGCTTGGCAAAGACATGAGAATTGTCAGCTCAGTAGCTGGCAATCCCACTGCGCCCATAAGCTGCTGAGTGTGCTGACCCCATGCCAGGCACACTACTCTGCAGACACCCTGAAGGTCCCCATCCCCATTTTCCTTCCCAAGCAGGCAGCAGCCATCTTGACTCCATTCTGCAGCAGGGGGGCCACCCTGGGCATAGCAGATATTCCATCTGCTCCTCTGCCCACTCCCCAGGCATGGTTAGGAGGGAATGGCCAGCTTATTGCTCTCCTCCATGGGGAAACATTGAAGACTGCCAGCTTTGCTGCCCAACAGAGCCCATCCATTCTGACCTGATTGCATCCAGGTCAGCTTACAGGTAGACATAGGCAGGTTCTGTATGCAGCCTGAGGCCCATGAACAGACTACACATGTTGTGTGTTCAAGCAAAAGGGTTAATTCTGGGAAAGGATGTTAGTACAAGCTTGAGAACAAAAGCTGGTCCTAGCACTGTGACCTGGGTTTGCATCTATCCTGCTTGGATGGCCGAAGGGCAGAACTCCAGTCTAAAAATGTTGTACCTCTTTCCTTCAGGTTTAGGAGGTCCCAATATTGACTCAGATAAACCACTCATTGTGCCAGATCTCCCTCTGTCAAGATCAGTCTCTAGAAGCACATCACCTACAAAATTCTTGCCATGTGTCATGCCTGCCACTGGCAAGGGGACATGACCGGGCTGACAAGCTGGCCACAGCATCATCCCCACATACAGCAGTGGCAGCCTGGGACATGCTCAGGAAGGTGACATAAACAGCAAACACCAGATATGGCCTCTAAGAATCCTGCCCTGGTGCTCCCACCAACACTAGGACACTGGTGAAACTGCACCTCATGGAAAAACAGACACAACGGAGGGCTGAGCTAAAATAATATTTGATTTAAGCCCAAATTTGTATAAATGAAGTCTCCACATGCATTTTTTAAATTGTAAAATATACATCTTTCTGCAACCTAAAAGCAAGTTTTACTTTTTTTTTTTTTTTTTTTTTTAGAAAGTGAAAGTGTTGAATTAGTTTTTGCTGTATTAATTTTGACCAGAAGATGAGCTGGCATAAGTTACTCAGAAGGAACATGTTTTAGGAAAGGGAATATATGCACCTAGAAAATAAAAAGGCATAGATAAAAACTTCATGATCTCATTTGGACTATCTTATGTGAGTTACTGCCCTGGAAAACAGAAAGTCTTTGCTACTGAATATAGGTGGAAAACACAATTTGCCAAAAAATCCTGTTGAAAGATGAAATAAAATTCCTTCAGCTAAAAGAACTCAGATGTTAGTGAATTTGTATCCATTACTTATTTTGGCAAAAATTATATAGATGACTAAAGCTTTTAAACAAACTCTGAAGAAAACAGTATATCTTTATAATACTCCCTTTCATAAAAAAAAAAAAAATAGGATTTGTTCCTATTTGGATCCCAAATAAAGCATTTGCCATTGCTTAGCAAACTCTTTTTCAGCTGGTTTTGAACAGCTAGGCATATCCAAGGCATTTATCCCAGAATCACACAATCACAGGATAAGCTGAGTTGGAAGGCACCCTCAAGGTCCATCAAGTCCAACTCCTGGCCCTGCATAGGACATTCTCAAGAGTCAGACCATGTGTCCAAGAGCACTGTCCAAATGCTTCTTGAACTCTGTCAGGCTTGGTGCTGTGACCACTGAGCTGGGGATCCTGTCAAGTTATACTTGTCCAAGTTTGCCTCTGAAATATCTCCCCCCTCCATAAGTCTCATTATGAGAACTGCAATTTGCTCTACATGTCCTCCACATTTTCTCATAGAACTAGCAGAGGTTAGTTTGGTTGTAAGCTCCCAGAATCTATTCCCTGCACTGAGACACTGGAGGTTGCCCCAGCACACAGAGAGAAAAGCACTGTAGGCTCTAGTCCTTGGGAACAGGAGATGAAGTCCATTGCCAGAACAACGAAATTAAAGAGCAGCACAGGTCAGAGCAGACAGGTCCTTGATGGACATCAGCATCTAAGTGGGGCCTATTTAGATGGTTAAGACCATTCATGAGATGGGACCAATATCCTATTTCTTTCAAAGCGATTTAACCAAAACCAAATATAAATAAGAGTATCTCCTCCTCTCAATCTCAGACATTCTACAGGAGAAAAAAGTTGTCAGACTTTAGTTGTTTTATTTCAGTCCCATACGACTCTTGATTTATCTCATAGCCTGAATCATTTCTGATGACTATGATGGGCCTTATGATAGAGAAAGAAAGAAAGAAAGAAAGAAAGAAAGAAAGAAAGAAAGAAAGAAAGAAAGAAAGAAAGAAAGAAAGAAAGAAAGAAAGAAAGAAAGAAAGAAAGAAAGAAAGAAAGAAAGAAAGAAAGAAAGAAAGAAAGAAAGAAAGAAAGAAAGAAAGAAAGAAAGAAAGAAAGAAAGAAAGAAAGAAAGAAAGAAAATAAATTCCAGTTAGGAAAATACTATATTCTCATTTAATTTCAGGTTTTAAGATTGGTGAAGAAATTTTTGTTTCCACACTGTGATGACCATTTAAAATAATCAATCCAACAAACAATGAGGAATCAAAATACCATTAAGGAGGAATCTCTCCTGCTTTGGGAGCCACTGTGATCCCTCAGTGATATCATTAACTTACCTCATTCTCTATACTGCATGCAGCATGAGCATGATACATACCAGCCTCATCAAAAATTTAAACAGCAAAAAAACCCCAAATTGCCTACACCATATTGTACTGTCCAAAATGAAACCTAAGCTACAGATTGCTGAACTTTTCTGGGTAAAGACTTTCCTATTTAATCTCTTCTTAATCAGTATGAGGTCATGTATGTCTTTCTGGTGTCTCCTCTGCAAGACTACAAAATAACTAATTCCTATTCTGATCACAGCATTTTCTTCACACTCTGTGAATGGAGATTCCTGAGGGCTGTCCACAAGCTGTTGTGTCTGCTCACAGTGGAGACTCTCCTGAAGTGAGCAGGGCATTTCTGGCCATGCTCATCTTCTGCACACAATACCATAAGGATGTCCTGTCTCCCTTCAGCCAGAGTCTCACACCTCATTTTCAGATGTTCACCCTTACAACCCAAGACCAAACACTCTGTGGAGAGACCACACACACAGAAGCAGAATTTCCTCTGCTTACCATGCCAGGCACACCTGGTAGACCCAAACTTGTCTACTAACCTCCATCTGGGGATGTGATTAAAGCCAGATGCCCTGCCAAGCACGTTATTTACCTTGAACTGCACTAACTTGCTTCCCGTCCACTTTCCTCTGCCCTCTTTCCAGACAACAGCAGGAGCCTCCCAGGGGCTTTCTCAGGAGAGATTTGCTGGTAAGGCACAGCTCACACAGATCTCTCAGCTACACAAGGCTGAAAACCCTATTGCTTCCTCCAGCTCTTCATGATGGGGAACAGAGTACAGCCTGGGAGCTGACGGAGGCATTTCTGGGTTTCAGCTGGTTTTCACTTTCATTCAGGGGTTGTGGTAGTGAAGACCACTGTATTTTTCTTTCTCTTCTTGATATTTATATAGGATATTTATGTAGGTTTTAGGGAATCAGATCATTCAATCAATGATCTGATTCTTGAGTGAACTCCCATTGTATAGGCAACTCGTGTTGCCTATACCACAGAAAATGTAGCAAATGAAGTCTGTGGTGAATTTTACTTTCAAACATTTTTTTCAGTCTGAAACTATAAGTAATAACTACTTCTGGAGTCCTCTGGCATCCATGTCACCATCCATGAACTGCTTCTTGCACCTGGAACATGTGACAAAAGAAGTTACTACTCATGCATGGACTAGGTTGCTAGTAACAGACTGGCCAATGGATTGCTTCCAGTTCACACTTCAGCTAAAATTAAAAAATGTCTGGAAGAAAATTTTCCTCCACTTGCTGTAGATTGCTAAGTAGATGTGCTGAAGAATTATGCCTTTCTCTACAAGACTCACCTGAGACTAGCTGGAGCATATTTTAAGCCTTGAGAATGACACGAAAGCTTTAAATGGCTTATTATTCTTCAATTTGGTGTAGGATCTTTGAAGGCCACCTAACTACATCACTCCCTCCTCTTCTGCAACACCTCTCCCCAGGTGAGGCAGGCTCACAGCCTTTGGGTGTTAAGTAGAGAGAAAATCAGTGTAGAATTAGAAGAAGAGACAGGAAATTTCTGAGTGTGAAGTTTACTTATCTTTATAAAAAATGCCTTACATAAACCAGATCCATGCTCAGACCTGTGTCTCAATTCGTAGTAAGCCTTAGGAAAGCATACGTGCAGCTAATGGAAAACAAATGTCTATTTTGGCAGGGCCTGCAGCTAATGGCAGTTTTCTCCCCCTTTGCTAAAGAAATAAAAAAAAAATGTCACAATGATACAGGCTGACTGAAATATTTTGGTTTTCTCTTAACCGTTTGAGTGCTTCTCTGATACACAACATATGTGACAGACCTTATCTCTGTGGTTCATGAAAAGGAAAAAAAATGCTGAAGAAATCATGTTTGTTTTCATTAAAACACATAATGTCCTCAGGAAGGAAGTTCAGAGTTGAAAACATAGATATGCCTCATGGCATGATACTCTCAGTAAGGACTGTTTTAATTACAGTGTAACATCTAGACTTTGTTTTGCTGGAGTCTGGCCAAAAACAGAACAAGAACACCATGCAATCTTTAAACTGTTTTCTAAAGAAAAGGAAAGCCTAGAGAGGGCAGAATTATTAGCTGTGGCTAATACCTCAAAGCAAATTAACATAAAGTATAGTTATTGTTCATTTCTGGGGCAAGAGCAGTACTGTCAACACTAGAAACCACCAGAAAACAATTCATCATCAGGATTATGGTCACTAACTCATAGAAACCATACCAAACCACAACCAAGAACATAAGAGTCTGACATCAACTCAGTAACAACGTGAATTGAGGGTCAACAAACAGCCTGTAGGATGTTGGCTCATACCATGGTTGAGAAATCAGTAATATGGAAATACCAAGGCTGGTAGGAAATTCTGTGAATCTTACCTTTCCTGAAGGATCTGATTTCCCAAAGCCTCATCTCTTCTGGACAGCAGATCCTAAAGGCTGCAAGGGTGTGTGGGAGAAGAATCGCTCTTCTGCCATGCTCCCTCTTAAGCAGCTGCTGGAAGCATGCTTACAGGGAGACAAGACTGGTCTTGGTTTCATCAAGCCATTGCAGTCTTCCACTCTTCCCCAAGCATGCAGCTGAGGAGGCTCACATCCTGAACCCAGCTGCAGCACTTTGCCCTTGGGCTTCCTAAATCTTATGAGATTTCCATGCATCCACTTCTTGAGCCTGTCCAAAATAACACAGGCAGAGTCAGAGTGACACTGGGAGAAAGCGACCAGAGAGTTTTCTGGGACAGATGTTAGAAAATGTGCCTTGTGATTGTATGAAAATAAACAGTCATCTGTTCTTAGACTACTTTCATGTTAAAGCAAATAAGCTTCTTTGGCCCTTTAAAAATAAGGGGATTTCACCAGAGAAAGCAGTAAGGCAAGTAGGCATTTCTCTCACATTTGAGGAGAAATTCAAACCACTGGCATGACCATGAACTTTTGAGGAACAGACTTTTCAAGAAACAAAAGAGGCCAGGAGCTTTTAAACTGATCTGGAAGTTGCTAATATGAGTCTTGCTGGAGTGACTGATACCTGAGGCGGCCATTTCTCTACCTACAAGAAGTAATCTTCCACAAAATAACAGCTCACAGACAGCAATGGCCAAATGAATCTTGTAATTTCTCTGTCCACCCAGACATTGTCTCTTTGTTCTGATCTTTCATTTTTTTACTTCAGTTCAAATGCCTTTGTGCATCAGAGTTTCCTGACTTCACTGACTGAGACTTTTGTTTAGGCTTTACTGCAAGGTCTAACACTCTGGTCTTCAGGCTCAGTGGGCACCACGTCCCTGCACTGCCCCTGAATCTCTGGTGGTCTCCCTGCTTCCCTCTTCCCAAATTTAACCTCAGATTATCAGTCTGCTGGGCTTCTCTGTATATATACCAGCAAAGACCTGCCAATAAAATGATGGATGTAAGAGGCATTAGATCCACAAGAAACCTAATGCTAAGATTTCAGTCAAAAGTCACCATTTGGGTTGCAAATTGGACCCACCAGAGAACTTTGCTACAACAGGAATTTCACAACCTTCTTGTAGCCTATACAGGTTCAGGAAGTAGAGTTCAGATTGCTTCAGTTCAAATAAGGAAAACAACTGCTGTTTAGGGGGACCATTTGCTAAGAAGCCTATTTCTCTCAGTTACTTATCAAGCCACATAAATTGTTGGGAAGATGAACAAAAAGATGTCTATATCTTGAAGATGCCAACCCGGAAAACATAAAACAATTAAGAATATTCTAGGCTAGAAGCTCCCTGCTTTTTTCAAATTCAGTTTGGTTCAGTATAGTGTGGGGTGGATCTTAAATTAATGCCTTCAACACAGCTTGAGGTTATGATTTGTTTAGGAACTGTCCTTACCTCAGAAAGTATACATCATAGAGCATCAGTCCAAAACAGACTGATGCAGAGGGAAGAGGCTCTAGAAACAACCACCACATCATTTGGTAATCGCAAAGGACAAAGCCATCTTAAAAGACATTAAAGATTGTTCAGAGACTTTGGCCATCATTTAGCCAAAGAAAAAGACATCAAGAGACCATCTAGATCTGGCCACAGAGGAGTTACCGAAGTTGCCATGAAGGAATATTGTATTACACACACACACAGATGTTACGCTTGGGTGCAAGAGTGCACCCACCTATTTTTCTATGCCGGATTTTAAAAACAAGCAATGACAAATTAACCCAGAAGATGGGGGAAAGCCTACAGCACAGAGTCTGAGTCAACAGAAAAGACTGTGGTTGAAACAGCATGTAGAATACAGATGATCTTGGAATAGTTGGCAGACCTCTCTAACCATCTTGGCTAAATGTAAATTCCAACATGTTGCATGCTAAAAAAACCCCCAAACCAACAGAGAAGCATAATCAGCAAGGATGGAATTTCCATCAACAAAAGCAAAACAAGACTGTGCAAAACCAGCCAAATTTCCAGCTTTACAGATGTGCAGAGCTTTGTAGAGTTCTCTAGAGTTCAAATGTACTTTCATGACAGAAAGTACATTTGAAACTTCCACAGGATCCTGGAAAAACTCTGCACACCTAGTGGAAACAGGAGAATATTTATTTGTCTGATCACCTGAATGCAATGAAAATTTTCTGGAATTTTAAGAATCCTTTGTGACCCCTTTTGTCTTGGTTTTCTTGTATCTCAAAATTCCTAATACTGGAGAGAGATGCTACTGCACATGGTTTGGGGACAGCATTATGACACAAGTACACAAAAAATACCCCATGAAATAACACTGGTCTGGTAAAATACAACTTAAGACCTCACAGATAAACAATTACATCACCCATGAGAAGTATCTGAATAGAAATTATCCTTGGCACAGCTCTGGTGGTTTTTAGCAATCACAGCTACTTCAGAAACAAAGCTTCAAGCTCACAAATTGGGAAGTAGAGAACCTGTCAGCAGCCAAAATTCTTATTAATAGATGCTATGCCTATCCCAGGGTCTTCCATGCATTCTCTCTTGGACCATACATATGCTTTGCATTAAATAGGACTGTAGTGATTCAGAAAATCTCACTACTTCTTTCTCCTCTAATCATTTTGCCTCGGAAACCTACTAATGTGCCCATAATCCTGTAATAGTGTTTCTTAAGGATTTAGCTGTCCAACCAACATCCCTGTACAGCTGGCTTGCAATGGATTTGGGAAGTGTTAAAATCAGGACCTCTTCTGGCTCAGCAAGGACCAAGATCGGATCACCCGAATGATTTTATTTCCTGGAACCTGATAGAGTATGTTAGGAAACAAGAGTCTTCTTAGGAGCTCATGCTCTCCCATCACCATCTTCCTGGGCTTCTATGAGTCTCCCTAAAGTACCTGGCAAGCGAGTGTAAGAGACAGTCCCTAAGTTCCATCTGCCTCACGATCATCCATGGAGACTGAAGACCCCAAAAGGGACTGGGACTACTCCACTACAGGAGCTCTGGCCTGGCTGAGGTGGGATGTCTGCCAACCCTTACCTGCAGGTGCACTCATTGGACCAATGCATCCCCATGGGAACCAGCATGGAAACAATGGGCACTCCACGGCAGACTGGTTTTGGACTGGTTTGTCCTGTATTTGCCCTGTACCTGTTCCCTGAGTGGCTCTAAGCGCCGGAGTGCTTCGTCCTGTTTCAGCGCACCTGCTGATGGTCTCCCCACCTTCTGGCCAACTGCCTGTCACTCTGGAAAAGACTATAAAGACATCCCTCAAGATGACCCGAATTCGAGATCTCCCCAACGGAAGAAGATGCCGTCTATCGGTCTACATGCACCACAAGGACTTCGTCTCTCCGTTGGTAGCTATAACCCTTTTCTCTCTTTTCCTTTATCCCTCTCTCTCTCTCTCTCTCTCTCCTCCTTCTATCGCATAAAGTGCTGTGTGCACTTAAAGTGTACTGCTTTTGAGCAAACTGTTGTTGTCCCTTGCCGTATCTTTTGCGCTCTGAGATCACTCGAACCATCATGAACCCGCCTGCATTAGCAGGTCATGACAGCGAGTGCTTCCAGATTTCTGCAGACTTCAAGGCTGTGTAGCTGCAGTATGAAGCAGGTATCAGTGAGAGCACAAGGCAAAATTGCACCCAGCCATGACTGATACCCTAAGACACACGACTGCTAAGACACCCCCTGAGTAGCAATTCTGGCTACACCAGAACACCTGTTCCGCTGACATTAGCCAAGTTTTTCTGTGTCAACCCAGATTTCTTGCAAACACTGCCCTTTGGCTGGTAACTCTCCTTCCATGCCAAAGTGCAAGCAGGTAGAAGGGGCTCAGAACTTTTGCTGAAAGAATAATACTGGGAAGGGATAGGTGGTTAAATTTTCTGCCTAAGCAAGCAACTCTATTCTTCTCAAAGATAAGACAGATCTTTTTTTATGGGGGGAAAAAACCTGCATGCCTCTTCATTCTTTTAACCTGGAAAGTTTTATGACAAAATCACTTTTTTCATGTTGCTAAAACCAAAAGGTCGTTGTTCTTTTATTCCCCTATCAAAGATAGGATAGAATACATAAAAATATCTTTCCATCTTGTCTTCTGTCTCCCACCCCTTTCCCTGCCTCTGTCTGTGGCCACGTGGAATCCTGCTAATCCAGCTTTTTGCATGGAGGTGAAGAGATCACTCATAACTGTGCTTTTAGAGCAGCTCTCTCAGAATTTTTCCAGCAAGCCATTCACTACAGTCCTCTGAAAAAGATGTATGAAATAATCTCTCCATGTTAGTATTACATTATTTATGCTTCATTCCAGCCATCTCCTTATTTCCTGTGGACAGCACGTTGATTTATTCATGCTGTCAGCTAGCCTCCTCTGACTGTGTTTTCAGTAAAAAATTTAAAGGAAAATTTAGCCACTAACTGCCCAGATGTGCAGTGCCCCCAGCTCTACGACATCTGTGTAAACATCAGCAATAAACTTCAAATTTAGAGATTAAATATGGAGAGTTTTCCTTTCACTTTACATTCAGGCCCCTTGCATCGAAATCTTTTAAAGGCATCTCTGACATTTTTTGTTGTGAAAGCATTTTTCACACTATTCATCAAGGAAGCATGTCCCCACAAAACTATCCACCATTGGGAGACATCAACTTGTCATAGGACAACCCCAGTGCCAAGGCTGTAATGTTCTTACCAGGGAATATGCGAAGGAAGAGCATCTGAGCCGTGCAGGTGTTAGACAGGAATGCCAAGGTTTGGTTGAGCTGTGGAGGCATCACTGCTGTCACATAAATGAGGATGTTATAAGAGGAATTGTCCTAGGGTATTTAAATATTATCGAATTAAGCATGCATTTAACTAATGGCACTTACTTATGTGTAGGAAGAAAAACAAATAGAAAAAAAAATCAGCAACTTGCTGCTTATCAATGTACTGATTAATTCCCTGAAATCAGTGATCTTTTTGAGTATGTTATTGAGTCAAAGCAATGCTCATATGTAGCAAAATACTACAGAAATAGCCTAGAGGAAGGGCACCAGTGGAGCATAGCTGCCTTGAGAACTCCATCATCTGGAAAGCTCTTTTTCACATGAGACATATTCAGTTCATTACCCTAATGACATTTTTTTGTTCTACTCAGCTTGTACAAAACATGCCACTGTACTTGGGTCCACAACTTGCTGGGGGATAAGAAGAAGGGCTGTCAGAACAAAAGGGATCAGCATTTGTACAGGGCAGCCAGCAGGGCTGGATGAGGGGAGAGCAGCCTGGTTCACACTGACACCAGCATTTTCTTAATTGTAGCTTATTGCAGTGGTGGATTTTGATCTGCAGGACTCTTAAAGGGAAGACTCTGTTATCTTCCACATTACTCACTTTTGACTAGGTTTACAACTGCTGGCAAAGGGGCCTTTGGCTAGGGGCTACACTGGTTTTCCTGATGCTTCACTGCTTGACTTCTCAAACATGGAAATACTTTAAATATATTTTAATATAAGAATTGGAGCAGTTTCTCATTAAAACCCACTTAAATTGCCCTCTTTAATGATGAGTTTAATCCTTGAATTATTAATACCCACCAATGAAAGACAGGAGATTGATGCTATTTCCTTGAGTTAGTAATGTTGCTGGAAGAAGAAAGCGCTACAATAACAGACAACAAAAACACAAAGGGCTGTAGACTTAGCTTGTGTGGCTGGTTCTTCAGTTCAGCAACAGCTGATTTCAATCACTTCTAAACAAACTTCTGAAGTATTTTGTTCAACCAGCCAATGCTTCTATAAATATCTTCTGTTTAACTATGCACAAATTAACTCCCAGCTTGAAAAACTAACCAGGATTTGTTGAGGGTTTCCTTCATCTGTCTATGACAAATAATTATCAATAAGAGACAAACTGTTGCTTTGGAGCTCACACAGCTGAATCCTGCTATGTGTTCTGTGTAGCTATAGAATACAAAACCACTGTGTCCTATTTATCTTGTAACTCTGCAAAACTCCTGTAGCCTTGCAATTAAACCTCCTGCCTTGTTAGGGGTTACTTTCTGAATCTTGGTCAAAACCCAAGAGTGCCCCAAACATCAACTTAATGAGGGGAGTCTTTTGGCCTTACTTCACTTTAGAGTGGAGTCTAAGATCCCAGCCAATGCATGGTCTCCTTGGACCAGAGCATGTCTTTGGCCAGCAGATTGTTCCACAGAAGGAGCTGCTGACCATCTGCATCCTATCAAAATCCATTGGAAATTGCACAAGATAATGTATTTCTGAGTTAACCTCAGCTTTGTGGAGCTGTCCAGAGATGATCTGGGCTAAAGCACAGGCTTCTGGGAGCATAGGACATTATTTGTCCCTTAGATGTTTTCTGCCTGTCTGTGTGTCAATCCCACGTGTCACCCCAGCACCAGGTGAGCTGTGGACAGGAGTTTCCCCTAGAAGCACCTCAGGCAAGCCAAAGAAGACAGAGAGCCAGGACTTGGCTGGGCAATGCAGGGCAGGGCTCAGTGGCAAACCACACTGATCGAGGATCTCTCACTTTTCACAGCCTCACACCTGCTGCTTGTACCATCCTTGGAGGAAGATTCCCACTGGGAAAGGGAAGATGGTGTAACACAGGCAATATCCTCCTGCAACCCCTTTACATATTGCCTTGGTCCCCTCTCTCCCTTCCCGTGCCAACAGGCTTAAGAACATAGGTTGGGTTTTCTGATTCAAACACACATTTCTTGACATGTTTTGTTGTAAGCAGGGCCTTTAAACTATTTTCATAAAACTGATCTGGCTGTGAGAGTCATTATACGTTATATTTGTGTGAAAGCCATGTCTTCCTTTGGTAAACAAAAACCTTCTTAAATATCCTGATGGGAACTACTCTAAGGAAGCTCGTGCATTGCACATACCAGCCAAGGCAGAGAGAGCCAGAAGAAGCCCAGCTCTGAACGAATTACTTCTTTCCAATTTTAATCTGGGAACTGTGGGTGTGCCATAGAACATGGCCCCTGACAAAGAAATTCATCATTTGAAAAAAAACCCCAAAACACTACTGGGGCTTAGGTATGAGACAAAATGAAAGCATTTATATTTCTGTCCTTCATAAATTCAAAATACATGGTGTTTTGAAACTGCCACATCAAAATTTAAAGGAATTGTTGAAATCTCAATTTATGCTATCCTTAAACCCAGCTTTGGAACATCTGCTTGTCAATGACTGTATCATTATGAGCAGATGTTGTCTTCAAAGACTCAGACAACACAAGGGAAGGAGATATTTCTTTTTTTTCTCTCTCCTGTGTATATGTATGTACACCCATGTACAACAATCCAGAGAAATTGCACTTGAAGGAAAATATGGAGCTATGCCACAGCACCCTGGCATAAAAAATACATATATGTCTACAGCCATCCATTACACATGAGTACTATGGCATAGATCCGTAATTTCATCACCATGCAATTCCCCTTGATTATACTGACAGCGTTAATAAGTTCTAAGGAATATGGCTTCCATTATATCCTGCAGCTGAAAAAGCTTGGCAGTAAATTTCAATTTTCCCCTACCTTTAAAAAAATTTTAAAAAGAAAAGAAAGAAGGAAAAGGAAAACTTTGACATAATATCCAGGTGTAAAAATAAGAGCATAGCAGTAGTGAAACCATTTTGCTCTTATCTGCTGGCAATCAGAGAGGTAGCAAAAACATAGTCTGTGTATGTACCACTGTTTTCCTCCTTTTAAAGACATGTAAGACAGTCTTCCTAGTAAGATAATAAAGAAAAAATATACCTGAACCTCCTTCTTTTCAAGCAGGAAATTCTTGTATACTTGAAAGCCCCTGTGCACATCTATTACTAGAATTTTGCTAATATTATCATTATCACAGAGTTATCTGGGGAATGCAGTGATTACCAAGCAGCAAGGAACACATCTGGAGTATATCTACATAAAGGGTCCAAAAAACACATACCTTGATGCTCTGTGTCCAGAAGAAATCCTTCTCTGTTACTGTTCATTAACCAACCTTCTACGAAAGGCACAGTCAGAGGGTTCACATATGAGGTCCTCACCAGGCTGTGATTTGTGGATGACATCTAGCACCCCAGTGGTATTTACATCACCACAAGTAATCAGGAGCCATGGAAAAGACTGCCAGCACCACCTGCAAGAAAACTGGTTTCGGAGTTTGACACTGTGACTCAAATTTGGTACAACAGGAATGTAGAAGACTATTTACAGAAGCAGGAAAAAAAAAACCTGCCCAGACAGGATCTCAAAATCACCTACAAATGAGACAAAAATGACTGCTGTTTCTGGCAAGGGGCAAACTGACTCACACTTCATTCATGTGGCTGCACTCTCTTCTGCAGGATCTGGGTTTCCCATGAGAAATAACTGAGTAAGGGAACAGCTAAATACAGCTCAGGAGGTTCTGGTTTTACCAATTTGATCTTGTGAATTACTATGCTTCTATCCTTCATTAATGAATCTGCTCTCTCCAAATGACATAGGTCTGCTTTTTTCAATGTAAGCTGATTTAATATTATTACCGTGGTTTCCACTATGCTGCCACAAGACAAGGCATTTGATTTTAGAAAAAAATCCACTTCCTCAATTGTACACAGAACTTGGATACTCACCATTAATAGAAGTGCACAGGCAAAATTTATTTATCATTGAAAGGCAATCTAAAGATTGACTCAATTATTTTATGTATGAAGTTACCTAGAATGCACCATTTTGTTTCCCCTTTACAGAACAAAAGGGCACAAGTCAGTGGGGTCCTCTATGAAGCCAGGTGCAAGCACATGTGGAATATTCTCCTTTGCACCCATTTTTATGGATAGCCTACCAAGCACCACTTTTTCAACATTCCTGGAGAATGGCTTTTCTCTTCCTATAGGTTTTTTGACTACAGGCTTTTTCCATTCCATGAGTTTGCATGATACAAAATCTGGTGTTCAGATGTAGAAATGTCTTCTGCTCTTTGAACTGCCCTGGCCTCTAGAGCAACAGGAAGATACCATAAGCCAGGGTGCAAATCAGTTCCTGGTGACACTCTTCAAATGTTGGCCAAATTTATGCATAATCCAGGACTACAGTTTTAATAATAATTTCCTAGAAAAATGTCCACATTTTATTCCAATCCAGTGCAACAGGCATTATTAAACCCTTTAAAAGCTTTTATAGTAATAGAGTAACATTATTGCTTCTGTCTGAGTAATTTTTTCTGTCCACAGTGAAAAGTAGTCTTGCCAAAAAGCCACCCAGAGGGTTCCAATGGCTTCACCTTCTACATAAAGAGGTAAAAAACACTCTACCAAATTCTGATGGTTTTCAACCAACAATTAATATGACTTTGTTTCTTTATAACAGCAACAGAAAGAAACAAATTCCTGTTTCCAAGAGTCACCATGACACCTATAAAACTGGACAGGCTGAAAGATCAAAACAAAAGCCTAAAAAAAGATGCAGTATAAATCACCTATCCAAAAATACTTTAAAGGTGGTTTCATAAAATATCAACACATCCACATTTTTAGAGAATGATGAAAAGGTAAGTATCCAAAAGAATTTGATTTATACTGACGGCATGGCTGTTCTCATGCCAAAACTGGATAGTACTCATAAAAACAAGAATAAGAAGGTCCTCCATACTTTTGAAGCTAAATAATGTTTTATCTATAGTCATCCACCCTTCCAAAAGCAAGTTATACTGCAATGCATTGTGCTGAGAGACATTAAACCTGGAAAAGCTATCAAATAGCTACAACATATTCTAAAAATAATCAGCAATAATGCTCTGCAGAGAGCAGTGAAAAAATGTCATCAAATTAAATACATGGCCCATGCAGTTAATACATTTGTTTGTGTGCTGGGTTTGTACAAAGTAAAGAGCACAAACAAAAAAGAATAAAGCAAACAACAACAACAAAACACACAAAAAAATCTCAGTTAAACAGACCCTGAATCAAAATTGCAGATCTGAATGTCCATGAATTGCAGATCTGAGTGTCCATGAAAAAAATAAAACAGTCTAATCAATGGAGATGAAGTAAAATGTCACTGTTCACTAAGTGAAAGAAGAAACAACAAACCCAAATGAATTTGGTATCACTTTGACATCCACCCAAATCACTCTATGGCTATCAAACACGACCATGTAGGATTTGGTGTAACCCTATGTCTTGGTCTTGTTATAACTTTCTGTGGGAGATGTTTTTTGGCATTGTGTGCCAGATGGACCTCAAATAACACTGAATCCCAACAGCTCAAACTGATGTGTTCTGCACAATGGTAATGGACACAAGTATGTTTATTTGACTAGAAATAAAAAACTATTAATCTGCTGGACCTCAGGCTTGTTTTGAAAGAATCATTTCCTTCCAAATCTCTGGGTGACAACAAAGAGGGGATGTTAAAAACCCCATGTCAATAGTCCCTTTGGACAAGAACTGTGCCCGAAGGAATCTCAGCCCATGGGCTGAAATCTCTCCTCCAGGCATACTGCAAAAGGTAATTCGGGACTTTTAGGTAAAAGCATTTGTCATCACCCTAAAATCACTAAGGCAATACAGCAAGAGCTAAACTGTGGCTTCAGCATAGAACAGCTGATCTATATAGAAAAGCAAAAGATTTAAGGAAACCAGGTGGACCATATTATATACACTGTGGCCAATGCTGGCTGTCTGCTACCAGATAAGATTTTCAGTGACGCAGTAATTCAACAGAGAAACTGGAAACACTGAAATCTAAATTGGACAGGAAAGCTCACAATCTAAAGCTCCTAATGTCTCTCCAGCTTCAGACAAACTTCAGGTGTCTGTTAGAAGGAGAAGGTTAAACAGACTGACACCTCCTAAATGAGCACAGGATTTTACCATTCCTCCATCTTGGCCCAGTCCTGGGTATTTCCTTCCCCTTCCTCCTTGTTTTGGGCAGAATTCCTTCTGCTTGCAGCACCTCATCATCAGGTCCAGCCCAAAGGTACATCCCTGCTTTAGTGAGTAAAAGAAGTGAAAAGAGTTCAGCACCTCTTTTCACGATTTCACTTGAAAACACACATGCCAGATAAGGAAAAATTTCTTCCAGATGTCAGGAACTGAACACAAACTTATCCTTATACAGAGAGGGGTGATATTATGTGATGGGAACACTATGGGGTAATTAGAAATAGAAAATGTCTTCTTTTAGAGGTTAGTGTTGAGCTGTCTGTCAGAACATTTTAAGTATTTAATATTTCTGCAGAATTCCTCACTCTAACTATGCCATCCAGAATCCATCTAAACAAAGTCTTGGGAACATTTCAGAAATATGGTATGTATTGAAGAAAAAACCTAAGAAGATGATAAAGACAAATCTCCCTTAAATCCAGCTTGGTCCTAGGATTTGTCCTACCCACCTCTGAGGGAGTGCCTTCCATGCTCACAGCTTCCCTAAGAGAACTAGGTACACCTCACCATGAGATACCAACTCCACATTGCCACCTGTGAGGACAGAAGTGAAGAGATACCCTTTGAGTTGTAGCTACAAACTCCAAGTTACACAAGTGGGGCATTTTCTAGATGCAAGGCATGTTTTCTTGGCTCCTCACCACTACAGCTTTCCTTGCATAATGGGAACAAAACAAATGCACCCCTTGTTCTAAAATCCAAGTGTGGTACACAGGATTGAATGCTTGCTGACATAGTAGTGGTTTATGACTTACTACATTTAGCCTGGTTTTTTGTAGCTGCACGAATATATATTATTTTGCTTCACATGAGACTAAGTCTGGTTTTGATTAGGCTGGTAGAAAGCTGTCAGAAAGTCAGACTCGAGCAAATAAGCCCCTGTAGGTTCTCTTGGAAAAAGTCCATAAAATGTCTGCTGCTCATTTAAATTAGGCTCAGAAAGAAACAAAAACCTGAAGGCTGCCAGTGTTTATATACTGGTTAAAGTTGGTTGTTTTTTGGGTTTTTGTGTGGGGCAGAGGAGGCTGGGAGAAGAGTTATTCTGGGAATAAGCCTAGTCAGAGAGCAGCCATGGGCCCAGACTCTCAACCCTCATTCCCTGCACACAAAGCAAAGGAAAACAGGCTCATGCAGGCACCCTGAGCTGTAGTATTAATCCCTCCCACAAATTTAAGTCTAGCAGTGGAGGAGCAGTGTTACTAGTTTGCAGACATTTCTGAAACCACTAGGTTGTGGCAGTGGCTAAAACGAGCTCTGAGAATACCTTCCTATCCGCAGCTTGCTTAATCACAACTTTTCTAAACATCTCTGAGCCTCAGTTGAGGATATTTGCCTGGGCCACAACCCAGACGGCAAGGCAAGATTTCCCGTGGCACATGAGCTCCTCTATGTCCAGCTCAGGCCTTCCCATGGGGCTGCCATTCCCAGAATGTGGTACTTTTCTACACTTAAACGCCCCTACACACAGTAACACTTTGCCCTGCTTAGAATGGATATGTCAACCAGCCCCTCTACCTTGTACTATAGTTTTCCTAAGTGCTCACTGGTTTCTATTTCCATGCTTTAGCTGCCAAGGGTGAGGCCAGCTGAAATGATGACATTGTTCTGTCATCTTCAACTCTCTGTGCTGTCTGAAACTCTCCTTACAGTTGGGTTTACTTTGGAGGCATCATTTGAGCGCCTGTCTCTGCTGTTTCTGAGCCAAGCAGGCGGACTTCTCCCTGCCCCTCTCCCTTTCAAGCATGCACATGTGGATCCTCAGCTCTCCCACAGTCCTGACTCACACATTCTCCATATGAAAATAACAGGCTCAAAACTTCATTTCTTTGCTCTGTCTCATCTGGGTCCCACAGGCTCCAGCATGCCCCTTCCCCATGTGCAGATCCACGGCTGTCCTCCACAGTCTTCCTCCAGGCACCTGCCTGCACATTTTTAGCACCATCCCTCAGGTTTTGGGGTCACATCTCCTACTGATGGGCTGCCACAAATCCAGCAGTGCTTCCCAAAGCCTCTGGCCACATGTTTTTTTCTGGAGGATTCACCTGACCACTGCACGCATGTGCACACACTGGTTTTGTCTGCTGCTACTGCTCAGCACTTTCTCAAACATGTTTTTGGCCTCCCAAGCTGGGACAGAGGACAGGAACAACCTCCGAGGTCCCTGAGGGTGCAGAGCCTCTCCCAAGACCTCCACCAGCTGCTAGTCCTGACCTCTTCAGGGGTTAAATGAGCCCTGTCCCTGTACAAGTGTCCTGGCCTTGAGGCTGCCACTCTAGGGGGCAGAGAGGACAGATTTCCTCAGGATTTTGATAACTGCTAATTATGTAACAGTTTGAGAAATAAGTAGATCTAAACACAACTTGGAGGTCCTGCACCGGTCTTTGACCACTCTAGATCAGCCTTTTAGTCCCCAGCAGGGAAATTTGGACCAGAGCAGAATAGAATTTCTCTTTTTTCTGTCTGGTCATGCATTCAAATGCTTACAGAAATGTTGTAGCTGCTGCATCTAAGCTACCAGCACAAGGTTCCTTGCTGCTCACTGCAAGGTCCTGGGGACACTGGGAGTCTCTCAGTACTGAAACTTTCTACTAATGGTTCTTATTGCTGTTAGCAGGAAGGTAGGAAGGCACTGGTTGTCTCAGTGTGTGACAGGTGCTGCCCTCCAAATCTCTCCTTCCTACCACATCTGGGTCAGGCTGCATTTGGCTGAACACACACATGCTAATTGTAGAAAGCTGTTAATAGGCACAATGCATTATTTGTATCTTATCTAGTGTCAGCATTTGATTAATTGTTCCCAAAGACTGAGGCTTTTCAGACTTTCATTTTAATTAGGAGGAACAGTTGCCAAAAGCAATTTCTCTCAGGCAACTTTCACCATTTGTTGAATTATTTATTTATCTGATATTATTCCAGGGTTGGGGAAAGAAAAAAAATTTTAAAAAAGCCAAAACCAAAAGAACAGCAACAAAAAAACGCCCTATAAGAACAGTCCATCAATTCAAATTTTGAGAAGTCTCCTAGACAGCAGCTAGGGGGAAAGAGCTGACCTTGTGAAAAATCTCCTGTCCTTGGCCCAACCAAAACCAAATCTTCCAGGCAGTTTTGTTCCCTGTGTGCACTCCATGCTTTAGGGAGATAAGGAGGAAGCTACTTTTAAGCCTATTCAAAAATAAGGGAAAAGTGTACAACTACCTTCCAGAACATTTAAAGGCCCACATATTTCAGGGGTGACTTAGGAAAGCTCTTAATGTAAGAGGCAATTTGTCTTTTGATCATATTCCCTCTAATCCTTACTCCCTGCCTTTATTACACATAGGAATTTGTGCAGTAAACACTCATCCAGATGCCTGGGTTGTTTTTATTTATATTAGATGATGGAGCTGTTCTAAGTGCACAATACTCAGGCACAGAGAGTGATTGATATTGTGCAACAGGAGGTGGATGGGTCCTGAGCCAACTCATGGGACTAGGGGAGTATGTTGCACCAAGCCCTGCTAATGGTAAGGCTGCATCTGCTTTGCAGACACATCACCGGTGAAATCCAGCCCTGCTGCACAAAAGGTAAGAAACTGTTTGTGACCCAAAGGAAAGCTTTTAGCCTGAAAGCCACACAGTAGATGAACTGTGAAGGAAGAACCATGAGAACAATAACCACATCCTGTGGGTGCACAGAGATTTAGATATATTAACAGGGTATTTCAGTGACAGAGGCAATCCTGCACACACTGACTGCTTGCCTATTACTGGTTGCATGATTCAGACAAGAAGTGATGGCACCCCATAGCATTGGGAAAGTGTCATTCAACCAAGGGAACATACTTCAAGCTCTGGATGACCCAGGACTTACAGATAAACAGCACAAATCCAGAATCGTGTCAGAAAACATTTTTAGAAGGGCATTTTATCTGTGACAAGTGCCACACATATATTGTAGAGAGGTGTATGAAGGCCATTGGTACATTTAAGAAGTAGGCAAATACAGCTAAGGAAAAAAGCATGTCTCAAGAAATGAGCATGATGTCATCAATAAATCAAAAGGTAAGGTTAGATGACTTACAAAATATTTCACTGTTATTAAAGCTCTTGCTGCAAATAATCAGGTACATAACCTCTTTTCATGAGAAATTTGTAGTGTTTCATTCTGTTAATCCTGACAGAGACCTGTCCACTGAATGGTCTCCTACACTTCAACAAGTTTATAGCAATACTTTCACATTTACTTCTTCTCTTGGCAAAGTGGACGTAAATAGAGTTAAGTAAGATATTTTCCTTTGCTCCATCAAGCTCTAGGCAGCTACTTTAAAACTTTCTAAGTCTGGTTATTAAAATCTGTTCAGGCAGCTTAATGCAAAACATCACCCTGCAGTAAGTTTTAGAAAAGAGGAACACACCATGATGCACTATTGGCATTCACAGATACCAGTGTCATGGTGTGTGTGCAAATGGATGTCCAAAGTTCAGCATTTCTAAAACAACTATGCCACTCATATGAAATGCATTTAGACATCAAGAGTCCACCAAAAAGCCATGTGGGTGAATTAAGTTCTAGGGGGGAAAAGACTCATCAATTTGAAACAACTGAGGATAATAAAGCTTATTAACTGATCACAGATATTAAGTCACTTCCCACAGACACTTTACAAAGGTACAATGAAGCCAATAAATGTATGATATAAAGCTTTGTCAGGCCTTATCCTGAATACTGGGCCAATACCATTTCTAGCCATTTATATTCCAGAAAGATGGACTGAAACAGAAATATACCTGGAGTCACCCAAAAGGATAATCAAGGCAGTGAAGAACCTCTCTTCAGAGGAGATGGAAAGATTTGGTGGATTTAGTTTGGAGAAACAAAAATTAGGAGAAAAGATGATTGCTCTCAACAGTTGGGCAAATACCAGAGGTGGGGAACAAGGAATTCTGAAGATAATCACACTGGCAGAAAAACAAAGAGGTATAGCCTGGAAATTAATAAATTTGGGCTGGATTCAGAAGAAAATTCCCAAGCATTAGAGAAATAACATTCTGGAACAACACTGCAGTTAAAGATAGGACATGCTAAGCAAACTTTCTTTTAAAACAGTAATTAGTAAGTTGAAGAACATAATTATCCAAACCAGTTGCTGTGACAGCAGCATTCCCTTCAGCTATATCCTGAGGGTTCAGGTGCAATTGACTCTGTCTTTGATTAGAAAATGAACAGAGCTGCAGCTAAAAGCAGGTTCCTGATTCAAAGACTTTACAGACTTCATTAGAAAAACATCTATTTCAGTCATAGACAAAGGGAACAGTGAAGCAACTTACCAGTCAGCCATCGCAACTGACAAATCCCACAGAAGATAACAATTTTGCAAGCTGCCATTTTCTTGAACTAGGTAAGAACTAGAAGTAATTTTAAAATGACAATGTTAAGAGTAGTTACTTTTAAATCTGAATTTCAGTTTGGGATTTGTTTTTATATATGTTCTTTGAGAAAATTGGTCAGAATACAACCAGATAAATACCATTCACTTTGGAAGGACTCATTAAATTTGAAAAATTGACCCCTCAATAGGAAAAAAAACTAAACCGTTTCTCCAATAATGTACTGATAGTGATGTTCATCTTTCAACCCGTCAGGATTTTCGTATTTTATCAGGCAGAAAACTTCAGTAGTTCAGTCAGCAAGCTAATTCTTCATTTGACATCTGTTGATACTGCTCTGATCTGTGACTATTATGCATTTACTGGCTAACCTCACTATGGCAATAGCTTTAAATGCAGTTGAAACGAAAACCTGATTTTTCTGTTCTTAAGGCAATAGTGCCATCTTGTGGCAAATATTCATCTTTGTGTCCTATGCTGGGCAAACGAGCCCGGAACCTTAGATAAACAATTCCTCAAGAAAATGACATGTAATTTTCTTTTTCCCCGAAGTTGGCTCCCTCAGATTAACACATAATCTTCCATCTAAAATCCCCACTAGCCCTTTCTAGTCACTATGGTAAGGTTTCATAAGGTTTTTGTTCTGCTCCAAGATGCTCTACAAACCACAGCCCGTCTGAGACACACCAAGAGCGCACAAGTCCGGCATCCAGCCAGGAGGGTCCCATGGGCAGGAGGGAGAGCACCCAGCCCATCTGCAAGCAGTGCTACTCTGCATTGTCCAGCAAGACCAGCCTCACCAAGCCCATGCTGTGAGTACTTGGCTCTGCTGCATGTGTTGTATACACACACGCAATTGCTAATCACATCTTAACCTGTTTCTCCTGTCAATAGTTTCAGATCATTTTATCTGATTTTCTGCCTCTTCTCCTTTTAATGGCTTCTTCCCTCAGTTTCTGCAGGGTCAAAAAAAAAAACAAAAACAAACCACATTTCACAAGCCAGAGAGCACCAGACACTTTTTACACTTAAAATGCACTCTGTCCTGCAGAGTGAAAATTATGAGGATACATCTGGTTTTTCCACAAGCAGTGGGTCTTCATTTCCCTTTTTAATAATGGGGGTTATGTTTCTGCTTTTCCAGTCAATGTGAACTTCATGGGACTGCCATGACTTCTCAAATATGATGGATAGTGGCTTAGTCACTTCCTTGGCCAGTTCCTGTGGATGTTACTCATCAGATGCCATGGACTTGTTTACATTCAGACTCCTTACATGTTCTCAAACTCATTCTCCTCCTACAGCAGACACTTCTTCAAATCCTTGATTTCACATTCTTAACCTTGGCAATATGGCTGGAGCACTTGCTGGTGAAGACAGAGGCAAAAAAGTCATTGAATATTTCAATCTTCTCCATGTCCTGGGTAATCAGGTCTCAGGTATCTTTCCTGTCAGGACACACATTTTTCCCTAGTCTTTCTTTTATTGCTGATGCACCTGAAGGGCTTCTTTTATTACCTATGATGCCCTTGGCTGGATTTACTTCTGCTGGTGCTTCTGCTTTCCTAAACAGATCCTTGGCTTTTGGGACAATTTCTCTGTGTTTATGCCAGGCTACCTTTCCCTGTTTCCACCCTCTGTAAGCTACTTGTTTAAGTTTGTCCAGGAGCAACTTGTTCATCCATGCAGGTCTCCTGGTGTTCTCCCCTGATTTCATCTTTGTAGAAATACATTGTTTTTTTGACCCTGGAGAGACAACCCTTGAATATCATGCAGCTCTTCTTGGGCCCCTCTACCCTCCAGGGCTCTATCCCACAGCACTCTATCAAGGAGATCCTTGGAGAGACCAAAGTCTGCTTTCCTGAAGCGCAGAGTAGCAAGCATGCTTCACACTCTTCTCATTGACTCAAGGATCTTAAACCACACCATTTTGTGGTCACTGCAGCTCAGGTTGCCCTTGAGCTTCACATTACCCACCAGCTGCTCCTTGGTGAGAATTAAGTCGAGCATACACCTCTCCTCCTTGGTTCCTCTGTCACTTAAGAGAAGGAAGTTATCAACGCATTTCTGGAACCTCCTGAACTGCCTGTCCCTTGCTGTGCTGTCCCTTCACCAGGTATAAGAGTGGTTGAAGTTCCTCATGAGGACCAGGGCTTGAGAACTGTCTGTAGCAGGCCTCACCAACTAGGTCTTTCTGGGCAGGTGGCCTGTAACAGTTCCCCACTAATAATGACACCTTTTCCTGCACTCCCTTTAATCCTTACCCATAAGCTCTCAGCCAGTGCCTCATCCATGCACTCCAGCTGGTAAACAGAGAGGGAGACACCATTTGTCTCCCCTGCCTTTCCCTAATGAAGTGCCTTTGCCCTTCCATTCCAGCACTCTAGACACAGGAGCCATCCCACCACTTCTCAGGATGCCAAAAAGGTCATAGCCTGGCAGGCTTGTACATGCCTCTAGTTTCTCCTGTTTACCTCCTACCCTACCTGCTTTTTTGGAATAGAGGATTTAAGCTGGGCTCCTGGTGAAGCTGACTTTCTGCCTGGGGTGGCTGGAACTCCTTGGTGCTGTTCCTTCAGGTTTTCTCCACTGACCTGCACACCCTCTCCAGGCTCTGGCCAACTCTTTCTGGCTTGGAGAGCCAACTGGTATGAGTGGGATGGCATGTCATACCACAACTTATCACTGTTAAATCTCTTCAGGTCTCTCCAGTTTTTACACTTAAAGTGCAATAAATGCCCACACTAAGAGATAACTGGACAGGATTTTTTCACTGTGTTCACAACAATTACTGATCTATCAATACGGTATGAAAGCCCATTAAGTGTAACACTGAAGAGGCCTCAATCAAATCTTTTAGACTACAAATACTCAGTGGCATACTTTCAAAATACTTCTAGTGTCAAACTACAAATTTTTATTACAATAATTTCTAAGTAAGAATGTATTTAAACAAGGACTATTACTGCCTTGCTAAAAGACACGTGTGCATTCATACATAAATGTCAATAAAGCCCAGGGGATTGCTGGAGTATTGGTGGTTCATGACTGTTTTGTGCAACTTCTGCATTGTACTTAGAAAATTCAGTTGATCACAAGGATATATTTAAAAGGCTGCTGTGTGAGACTGGCACATCCTATGATTATAGCTGTTTTCTAAAATTGTAAATAAGCACCAATTAATTACATTGTTTTCAAGTAACAGCTAACCTCAACATTCTGCAATAATCACCATTTAGGTTATATTAAACATCCTATCAAGATAAACTGCACCATTTGGAATCTGTAGAAAACAAATATTCTAGATGCAGTAATTCTATCTCCACCTGCAAGATTACATCATGGGTTCCTGAGAGCTTTGCAAATTTTGCCAAATGAGCCTGTAGTGCATGCACTTTTTTTCTTTCAATAAAAAGAGTTAAGTTTCTAAAATTATAAATAAGCCTTCTATAATTCTAAAAAAAAGACACTGAACACAAACGCCATTTGAAGTGACAATTGCCATTCGCGTTTTTGAGAGATTTGAGGTATTTCTGAAGAGAAAAGGCACCAGCAAAGTTGTTGAATCCAGATGCACTGCACTGCCAGAACACGTTCAATTAGTGTCCTATGGAAGAAAAAGGTACATTTCAGTGCAACTTTATTTTCTAAATCTTTAAATTGGGTTGGCTTTAAAATAGGCACGTATTCATAATGCCTGAAATCCCTCACTTCACTGTCACCAATTAGCCATCTCCTTGGAATCTGAAAGGCAGGAAGCCAGCAGATGTGCAGCAGCAAACTGTCCCATGTGTAGGGAAGGAAGCAAGTTTTATTTACTATAGCTCTGGCCACAGTGAAGACAACCAGCAGAGAGAAACCATGACAGTGGTCCAAGTAGAGTGAAAAAATAAGTTCTCCTCCAAGTCAGAAATCTCAGCCTTTTTCCACACATAGAAAAAGGGCTACCAATTTAAAAGCAAGACTTGGGCAAGTATTTTAGAATCAAAGATGTTCAACATGTTATTTTGTTCCTTTGTCCAATCGTTCAAGGGCTTAATGTGAAAACCAAGAGTCAACTAGGAACCAATATGCCAACTTACTTGAAGCTTTGAACCTCACTGTTGAAAGACTGCGGCTTCGAGTCACCTGCAAGACAAACAAAAGGAAAATCAGGTGTGCAAAAGAACTGTACCCAAGAAAGCCACCTGGGGACCCTCAACATTCAGAAAATTTGCACATGTCTATCAGTGCAGCTCTACTGTTAAAAAGTCAAGTTCAACAACTTTCTAGGTTTTTTTCACAGCCTGCACACACACAAAAAAGTGAGCCCTACTCAAGTCTCTCACAATATTCACATTTTAAGTTGAGGGCACCTATGTCCATTTAATAAGATGGGCTAACAATTAGAAAAATATAAATATTTTTCACAGAAATAATTAAAAATGTTGTGTAACCGTACCATATGCAGAACTCTGACAAAGTTTCACATATCTTATTTGCACCACCTTCCCTTTCCACTCACTCTACATTTATTTTCCACTCCTTTGATGCATTTAGTAAATAAGTAGTAAGTTTAGGTTACCAATTCCAGGAGGCAGAACCTATGTGTTGTATATGTACCCTAAAATGACTGAAACACTTCCAGATAATGCAATTATATATTCAGGCCACTAAAACAAGGGGAATAGGGGGAAGGCATTCTAAGATATGCAGCTGATACTTCTGAGAATTTAACTATGATCTACTTCTCATACAGTATCTCTACTGATCATTATACCAGGCAATAACTATCTGTCAGTTCAGCTTCACCTCATTCGAGACCATCAAGCAAAGGCATTTATTCCCAGTGTTAAAATGTACATGTAGCACATCAGCATTTTTAACAGGTTGCCTACATTCCTAGTTAAAATACTTGATGCTGTTAACACTACAAACATTCAGCTGAGGCTTACTTGACCAGGCAGGAGACGACGGCCACAGCCACAGCTTCTGCTTCTAATTTTGCTTCTGCGATAGCACTACAAGAGAAGAGTTTGAAAAACCACTTCTGAGAGAGAAAGTTTAATAAAGACAGACTCTGCAAGCAGCCTTGCCACGCTGGAGACAAGGTTTGAGGACAGAGAGGAAACACAGTAAGCTTCCTCCTTAGAAAAGGCTCTGACAACAACCATATATCTGCATAATTAATACATTAAGGAAAATGGAACTATTCATCCTATATACAGGATGATGCACTAATTGATATTTGATATACTACTCCACCCATATAGGGAACAGTTAAAAACTTATGTTTTTAAATTTTAAAAACAGTGTTGAAATCCACTAACTTCCCTTAACATACTCCTTTAACAAAATACGTACCTGAACCATTTTTCTAGTGACTACCTCTCCCTTCACAATCACAGAACCGTTTTCCATCAGAGCAGGCCAGACATGATAGGCCACAAAGGGAGCTGTGAAATCTGAGTCACAACTACGATAGTACCTGTTGAAACAAACAGCACAAGAAGTGTCTGCTTTCAAGTGCCAAAAGATAAATATGTTTCAAACCATCAGTGCTGATAAAAAGTAGCTACAGCTCTTTTTATAAAAATAAAAATACATATTTTTACATGATCATGTAAAAGAAATGGACTTGAAAGACAGACTTATGAGACATGAGGCAACTTGATTAGCAAGATCCTCATATATTGATAATCAAACAGTGACGTTTCAGCTATGAAAAATTAATTCAAATGTATATATACTACCTTTCTAAGTCTCAAATATTGGCTAAATAACACATCTGGCTTTATGGATTCAAACTCAGAACAAATACCAAATAACAGAAATATTTTAAAAATCCATGCATCTATACTTTAGTAATGTATCACAATGGCAAGTTACATAAAACCGTGTCGTAACTAGAGGCACGAAGCAAGGCGTAGGGTACATTTATGTTTGGCTGGCCCTTTATAGAATACTATCACACATAATAAACAGATATATTTTAATTTCTACAAGCTTTGCTCCATCTCTGCGTACCACATATACATGCTATACATGTAAACATATACATATGCCACATTTATCTAGATTAATTTTCTAGACAACCTGGAAGCACCCTACAGTTCTCTGCCTGCTAAAAAAGCACCTTGACCCCGCAGAAAAAAAAAAGAAAAACTATGTCATGGTGTGAAATTTTTTTTTCTTTTACAAAATTCCCATTTTTAAGAGGCAGTTTTGGTTTTGCTCAGCTCTAAACCAGAAGAGATAGGAGCATATTAATACTTCTATGTTGTACAGCAGCCATAGCCTGGAGCTTGCAGCAAACATGTTGATGATCCTGGTAACACCAACTTCCAGATCTCAGTAAACATGACTTTTACAGAACAGGCCAGTAAGGAGGGACATAGATGCAAACATTTTAAAAAAGGCAGATAGACACTAAAGAGAGAAAGCTGATGATCATTATCTTCTTATAATGATAAATTAAATATGCTCTTGAGACTGAAGTTTATCCAGAAAATTGTTCTGCTGTTTACTAAAAAAATTGCTAACACTTGTGTACATGCTGGTATTTATACACTATCCTAAACCTTAAAGACATACCAAACTCACTACAGGCCAGGGGTTTTTGCCCAAAATTAATGTTTAGCAATCTTCAACTTTTATATTGATTAGGAAACAAGTAGACCACACAACCTTTCATGGTTAGAGTCTGACTGAATATAAAGACTTCTTACATGCTCCTATTGAAAAGTTCTCCATCAATACCGAAGGCTACATCAAGAGCAGGAATGAGTGTCTGCATTGCAAAAGCCAAACAGCACAACTCTCGAATGAAACAGCTGATCACATTGAAATCAATGTTTGATGAACATGGAAGCTTTGGGTTCATATTCAAGGCGCAAATAACTTCCTGAAAATAAACATACATGAGTAATTCGCATTCACTATCAATTTTATTCACAAGCAAGTACAGAAATCCCCCCCTATATATGCCTCTCAGCTTTCTACACCTAAAAATCAGTATAAAAAGCTCATAGTAATATTGCCCTAGACTACTCCAGAAAACAATAGCTTCAGAAAGAATGTGCTGCTATAAACAAAGAAAACAAGCTTTTACTATGTCACACATACACTAGTCCTAGCAATGTTGTTCTGGAAAGTAAACTGCTACAAGACAAAGCCTATAGAGTAACTTTTTTCTCTTTCAGTTTACATATTTTGAATTTACTAGCTCCTGAAAGAGATCACCACATCACTTCCCCACTGCCCTTGACTTACCCGGACACTGCAACAAACGTCAAACAGATCCTTGTGGCAAGCTATATAATTCATGGCAGCAAATTCAAGTGCTGCAGGTCCCCCGCAGTGATCTATAGCCAAAGTATTTTTTACACCTATTTTGATCTTCCAGAAGGCCTTCTTTGCTGCACGGAAAGAATCCTGCAAACATAAAGAACACCTAGTCAAACACAAGAGACCGAGATTAATTTTTATCAGTTATCTGAGAAAATAAATTTAAGCCACTACCATCATAATAAGGAGGAATATAATACACTACTGTAAAAGAGAAAGTTAACTTGTCAGGAGGAATCCTATGATTGAGTGTAATTTATTTGCAAAAAGTAAGGTTGAAAAGCTTCCCACCTAACCTATATTTGCACAGGATTCCATCACACACCCATGATCAATGCAATCATATTCAAAGATATCGTGATTAACAGCATTTTATGTGCCACAGTCTAACATGTAAGACAGAATACCCTATTTGTTGAGAAAAGAGGTTGAATTGGAGAGTGTAAACTGAATGACTGTTGAAAGAAAAAATCTTCAGTAAGTTAAATGTGCTTGGGATCACACACATTAAAAGATGCTGCCTCTCTAACACAGGTGTGGGTTACATAATTTTTATAGAAAAGAAGATTCAACACAGAAAAAATGAAAACTATTTTCTTCAAACTGAGTTCATGATAAAAGTGGAGTATTTAGGTGGTTTCAAGGGACCAAATTAAACTAAAAAAGCATATACGCTACAAGCATAAGGAAAGCATGATATGGAAAGATTTTTAGCTTTGAACTGTTGAGGTATTTAATGCAGCATTCCCAAAAGAATTTTTCTAACTAAGGCAATGTTGATCACTGCAGGCATCATCTACTTTTCAGGCCAAATCAGTCTTCTTTTAGTACCTGTATGATAAATCACTGACCCTGTTCCAATCTTGGGACAGGTCAGGTAGGACACTACATTGAGAGTTCAAAGTAGAAGTGTGAGAAGAAGAAAGAAAAATCAAAATAAAAAAAAAGTAAGAAAGCTTTTCCTCCCTGGGCTTGACAGAAATGCTAATTACCCACAATTTAATCCAGTGCAGACACAGTGTTCTACAATACACCTCCAGCCTGTAAAATAAGAAATACTACTTCTTTCTCACCAGAGCTGCATGGTATATTATCCTCTGCACCATCTCTATGTCACATAGGAATTTCTTCAAACGGATCTCTGCATCCAGGCGTTCTTTGGCATAAATGAAGTTAAAGCGAGCTATGAGGCAGGCGCGACGAGAAGCATTGGTCCGCCTGAACGGGATCTTCAAAGACAGGCTGCAAGGGCTGCAGGGACTGCAGGGGTTGCAGGGGTTGCAGGGGTCGCAGGGGTCGCAGGGGAGGCAGGGCTTGCAGGGGTCACAGGG
Organism: Phylloscopus collybita; assembly: GCA_027886175.1. NCBI lineage: Eukaryota > Metazoa > Chordata > Aves > Passeriformes > Phylloscopidae > Phylloscopus > Phylloscopus collybita. Next base: position 24,741,446 of record JAJNNQ010000009.1, on the reverse strand, counting down.
GTCGCAGGGGATGCAGGGGAGGCAGGGCTTGCAGGGGTCACAGGGGTCGCAGGGGAGGCAGGGCTTGCAGGGACCGCAAGGGTCGCAGGGGTCACAGGGGAGGCAGGGCTTGCAGGGGTCGCAGGGGTCGCAGGGGAGGCAGGGCTTGCAGGGACCGCAAGGACTGCAGGGTCTGCAGGGCTTGCAGGGACCGCAAGGGTCGCAGGGGTCGCAGGGGAGGCAGGGCTTGCAGGGGTCGCACGGGTCGCAGGGGAGGCAGGGCTTGCAGGGGTCGCAGGGGTCGCAGGGGTCGCAGGGGAGGCAGGGCTTGCAGGGACTGCAGGGTCTGCAGGGCTTGCAGGGGTTGCAAGGGTCGCAGGGGTCACAGGGGATGCAGGGCTTGCAGGGGTTGCAGGGGTCGCAGGGGTCACAGGGGATGCAGGGCTTGCAGGGGTTGCAAGGGTCACAGGGGTCACAGGGGAGGCAGGGCTTGCAGGGCTTGCAGGGATTGCAGGGGTCGCACGGGTCGCACGGGTCGCAGGGGAGGCAGGGCTTGCAGGGATTGCAGGGGTCGCAGGGGAGGCAGGGCTTGCAGGGCTTGCAGGGGTCACAGGGGAGGCAGGGCTTGCAGGGGTCGCAGGGGAGGCAGGGCTTGCAGGGATTGCAGGGGTCGCAGGGGTCGCAGGGGTCACAGGGGAGGCAGGGCTTGCAGGGATTGCAGGGGTCACAGGGGAGGCAGGGCTTGCAGGGATTGCAGGGGTTGCAGGGGTCGCAGGGGTCACAGGGGAGGCAGGGTTTGCAGAGCTTGCAGAGCTTGCAGGGCTTGCAGGGCTTGCAGGGATTGCAGGGGTCGCAGGGGAGGCAGGGCTTGCAGGGATTGCAGGGGTCGCAGGGGTCGCAGGGACCGCAGGGGCCACAGGGGCCGCAGGGGCCGCAGGGGCCGCAGGGACTGCAGGGACTGCAGGGATTGCAGGGGTCGCAGGGGCCGCAGGGGCCGCAGGGACCACAAGGACCACAGGCCTTGCTGCACGGGAGAGGAGAGCAGCTCCGCGCAAGCCTACGACACACGTGCAAAGAAACTTCATGTCACTTTACCATCCTCAGATGTTTTTCCCAAAGGTAGATTATTTTGTCAATTTAATTTTTACAAGGGTAGGGTGACATTTTGAGCCAATGTAATTTAAAAAGCTGCAGCTTGTTAGTCTAATATGAAGACATTTTCATCAATATGTTTTATGGGCTAAAGCATAAATGGTAAAAATAAAGTAATTCCTAAAGCATGTGTAGCTGAGCAATTTGTTCCTAGGAAACATACTTTTAACTAGTAATATTTTGGAGATTTGTTCCTCTTACAGTACCACTGAAGAGCACTGTTGAAGTCAAATAAGTGAAAATTACAGGGCAGAACTCATCAACAAAAAAAAATTCTTTTTATTCCATACAGTTGCTCTCTATGTATTTTGTAAAGCTGCATTATTTGCTGTTTCGTCTAAAACTTAACATAGTTGCTTTAAAATAAAATATTTGGGCACTCGGGCACTCAAAGAAATCATCTAAAGAGTTTATGTTCCCTCATAACAAAGTAAAAAAAAGCTTAGCTTTTGTTTATATTTCAATTTCAAATGAGGAGGAAAATTCATGCTACCTAACATGACCTATTTCTATGATTCAGGGACTTCTTTGAGTAAGGCCTCTACCTGCATTGGAGAGCAGACTTTTGGCAATCCAGGAGAGAAATCTCATCCTGCAATAGTTGAAGCTGCTGCTCATAGTCACACAGTTGCTTTAACTTCTTCATAGTTTTGCACTCTTCACGGGAAGCCTTCAGACTTAACACAGAACAGTCAGTCACAAGGTGTCCCCTTATCAATGTAAACAATCTGTCAATTAATCCTCATCATCAAACACCAGGAGCAGATAAAAGAGGAAAATTATTGAGCAAGCTCCTTATGCTTGCTGAATAATTTCAGCATGCTTTCCTTATCCTGAAATACAGAAAAAATCAAGAGTTTAAAAAAAATGAAACAAAGCAGACCCTTGATCTTTAAATTGTATACATGTATTGTGGCAGGAGAGTGGATATAGCACTCTGTGCTATAGGAGAAATCACTGGTTAACATTTGGTGTTCTTATACTAGCTCAGATGATCAGGTCTAAAAAAACCTAATTTCCTTCTCATGTTTAAGATGTTACTAAACCAGCTCAGTTTTCTTTCCTACAGATTAAGAACCTAGGTGTTTTCTTCTATCAGGTTCTTGGGCTCTTTGCTGTAATGTATAAGCCAGTCAAAGGATATCACAGACGTTACTCAAGTAATACCAAAGCTAACAATTCTTCTCCTGCTGTCCCCAAAAGAGGGGGTGTTTCCTAAAGACTGGCAGACAACCAGTGAAGCAAGTTTATTTTCTGTCCTTTACTCTTACTTAATATTAAAAACTATCCCAACATCTCTGCTTTCCCTCCAAACACCAGTATTACTGTTGCTTTCCTCTTACCAACAGTGGAAGGAAAAATAAAAAAGATGCTATTTTTTGTGAAGGTATTCACTCTATCCTTCCTTTTCTTTACTGGAGGACCCTGGTGAGAGTTTTGAGGACCTGAACCAATGAACGCTCTAATACTCATCAATTGACAAGATTCTTGTTCCACCTTTTAAAGGAACAGGCTGACTGAGATGACCAAAGGTAACAAGGCCAGCAACATCTGCCGAGAGGAAAGACTGCCCAGTTCCATCCTTAGTCAGTTCCTTCAGGAAAGACTTCTAGCAGGAATAGTAGTAAAAGAGGGCTAAAGAATTCTACTGTAAAGGACAACTGGGAATGAAAATTAGCTTTGGGAAGATGAGTTCTAGAAATAGGTATGGGGGAAAATCCAAATTGATATTCTTGGAATCACTTAGTAAGGGCATGAACTTACATCGCTTAATGTACTGACCCAAGACTTGTGAACAGTCATTGTTATCATGTTAATGGGATGCATGATAATGTGTCTGCCACTGGGAGCTACCTCTTAAATGGCCCTGGAACTGGTAGTAACTGCACAAATTTGTATCTGAAGCAATTTTTATATTATAGCGCTCCACAGAATATGTTTTATGCAACTAGGGAAAAGCTGTTCAGGCCTAGTCACTTACCTGGAAATCCAACTCTCCTCCTCCATCTTATGACAGTGGCTTCTGTCTTCTCAGATATTTACATATCAATTATATTGCATAATTAATTGTGACATGTTGTAGGTCCTTCAATAAATGTTACACTATAGCTATTCTACTGATTTTTTATTTAAGGTTTGCTCACCATGCAACATTTCGTAGACTATAACTCCACATGGGATTGTCATGGACTATACAAAACCTTTTTATGTAGAATACTGGCATGTTTTTCAACACCTCTGCCAGAAGCAAAACCTACCAAGTCAGTTTATGAATGTGGGTGTGAACATATCATTTGTACCCCACTTTGGGTACATACACAAAATATAGAGCTTAGATGCAATTTGAAACTCTGGTTTTAGGCCAGAAATGAAACATTTTACAAATCTCCATCCATATTTAGATGTCAAGGGAAAAACATGGCTTGCTGAAAAACACAAAGCAAAGAACTGCAGTTAACTTCCTTACTCTTTTTCCATCTCACAGAGCTCCACACGAGTTTCAGCTAGTTTGTCCTCCAGGTCTCGCAGTCGACATTTCGGTTTGCAGACCAAATCTCTCAGCTGTAGCTCTCCCCCAGCTGAATCCTACCAGGAAATGAAGTCACACTGCTTGAATGTTCTACCTTATAGATTCCCTCAGCAAAGTACTACAGCATTATGGGCAGATGTATTTCTAAATATTTCAGCAACAACAATTTCTAAAGAAACTGAGAACAGAAACAACTGCATTCTCTCTGAGACATAAGCTATACCTTCCAGGCACAACAAAGACAGACTCAATTATATAAAGGAAACTCCTCACTTATTTTATACCTTGTGGTAGAAATTATGGAAGGTCTGCATATGCAGATTTACTGCCTGAATCATCAGAACAAAGCATTTTGCAGATGTGTTGCAGAGTTGGTTTTTTCCAGTTAGTCAACTTCTGATTGACTATGTCACCAACTCAAGTAAACTTTTTAGGAATTCATGTCCACAAAACAACAGAAAAAGTTATTAGAACACAGGAGGCAAATATTATCATTCCAGAAAGCACACTACTATACATGCCCATAGTATGACCTGCTAGTATTGGAATTAAATAAGTAACTGTGCACCAGTTTAAATTTTCAATGTCACATAAAATGACAAATCTGTAACTGGTGCACCTGGCATACTGTCATTTAATAACATCATTATTTTATATTTTCGGGGGCTCTTGGTAGAACCCCACTACTGCATTATACTAGACTCTGACTCTTAAGAGATATCACTTTTTATTTGTCCTATTTTAATTGTGAAAGATTTTGACAGAGCAGGTGTAAAAATGAGAAACCAAAGAACAGGGAGACATCACTGTCAAATTTCAGGATCTTGAAGATCTTCCCCTAGCCTGAATTAGCCAACTCTCTTATTTTCTTTCACAGCAGAAAGCCACAAAAAAAACTGTCTTTTCTGCCAAACTGTTAGTATTACAACCCCTTCAGTAAATACCAAATACATACGAACTCCAAATATCATGGCAGGAGTGTGGTGGTATCATGACATGCATGAACACTTCTTTTTTTTAACACTTCAGGAAATAATTAAGTGTTAAGATATTCTTAGAGATTTTTCTTAAAAAAAATAAAAGGAGCTCAGAGAAATAAAAGGAGCTTATGCACATCTTCAGCTTACACACGTATTTTCACAGTGTTATTTTTTCTAAAAGAGATATGGCACAAATATCTCATAAATATACATTTCCATTTGCAGAGACATTACTAAAAAGGCATTTTTATGATGTCTCTGCAAACGTAAATGTAAATGTAAATAGGAAATCTTTACCTAGAAAAGGAAAGCAGTAAAATAACACAGACTTCTTATACAAAGCAAATTCCTCCACAATAGCATGGTTGTCTCCATAGGTGTCTCCACAAGCAACTAAGGACATTCCATTAAATAAAATCTGAGAGAGAGGCTAATATTAACAGAAATTTATTAAAGCTCTTCTGCTGGTATCAATTCACATAGTTCCATTCTCTTAAAATAAGTATCTTACTCACTTGACTGAGGTTTTTACATCGTGGAGTAGAACAGCATATTTTTGGCAGGAGACAGCTTTTTACTGCACAATCATCTAAGAAAACACATACATTAAGAAATGGTGAGAACACTTAAAGAAAGAGCCAGACTTGGAAAAAATGCCATATGTGAAACATGTTAGTAATTAGACAAGGCACTGATTGTTGCGGCTTATTAAGCCATCATCTTGGTGGCCTGGGTTTTAATGGAGACACGACCGCCACGTGCTGCAAGCGTGGGGTTCGGGCAATGACTCAGTAAAACACCAATGTGGCGAATTTAGACAAATGCATTTATTATCTAGAACACAGGGTTTAAGTACCTTCTAGTTTTTGCTATGTTATAGGGGGTCCTACTAGTTTCTTAAGGGTAGTGGAAAAAATACTGGCATGCAGGGAAGGAGAGAGGGGTTTGTGACTTTGAGATATGGGTTATCTCTGGAGAGAGAATGTGCCAAGCCCTGCTCCGTTACAGCCCGATTGTCTTCCGTAACGCAGTCTGTCCCTTTCCAACTCACATTCTCTCCACAACTGATTTACCTTCTTGAGATGTTTCATTGAGAATTGAGAAGAGCTGCTTTTGAATCGCAGTGTTCAGTTCTAATGCTTCACAACATCGGCTCAGATTTTCACCACTGGAATTCAACTGTAAATTAATGTGCATTACTACATATGTGTGGGCTTTCTTACTTGAAGTTACAATCATGGCATTTCCCCCCCTATAATTACATCTTCCCAACCTTTCGTTACTGAATGCATTAGAATACTCATTTTTAAGGTTCACATTTTTAATAGGTTCACATTTTAATGAACAGGACATCAGGACTTCTATGACTCAGTTAATTCACTATTTGAGAAAACACACTCCTTTTCCATCATAAAGAGGCCACAACCACAAGTGTCTCTAAAAGAAGAACCACAGAAATTGTGAATCTGAGTTAAAATTTTTCAACGGTTATTAAAATAGTAATCTAGCAGATCGTTGGATGAAAAAAAAAACAACAAATCTGGTTTTCCATATTAGCTGAAATAATACATATAAGGCCCTTATCTTGCTTTGTCAGCAATCACATGAAGCATCCACGCAATTCCACCTGATTTTTAAGAGTTACAAACTGAAACATACTCTACTGAAGGAGCAGATTTATGCCTAAGAAACAGCAAAACTACAACACTTTCAGCAAATGCAATTTTGAAAATTTTGCAATTTTTACTGCAGCTCCCAGAAGAATACGCACTTTGTACTTCCTTCCTTAATCTTTATCTGTAACCTGTGTATTACCATCCACATAGATCACCCTCTACGTTTTTATGTTTTAATGACTCCATATGGTTTTTACAAGCTTTCAAAACAGCTGAAATTCCCACCCATGCCCCCATCAGCTTGTGTTTTGACTGCTGCAACACGCTTTCCTCGGGCCTTGGGAAGCACAGTCAATCTGTTCACCTCCACAAGAAGACAGCCACAAAGTGCATTTTTCCAGCTCATTACAGCAACATAACACAGTATTGCCATCTGCCAGCTCCTCTTTTTCCGCAACAGCAGCCTAAAACTGTTCATCTTCATTTCCCAAGACCTGAAAGACTATTCCCAACCAACTTACGATGGACAGGTCAGCCCCCACTGCTGCTCAGCCCTCCTAAGGTCTACCTCACCATCCATTTGCAAGATTTTGAAATGCATAGCACTGTTTCTCCTCTATGGTAGCTTTGCCAGCTACTCTCAAACCCCCTAAAACTGTCCTTTGTCATGAATCCTGCCGAGAGTTACACTGGTTATGTAACTGTAACTCCTGTCCAACCATGAAGTAAAATAACTGATTCCCCCTGAAAACGCTGCATCTCTTTTCTCACCAACCACAGCACACAGCAGGTGGTTACAGGCTGCTGACCAACTATCTGCATCCTGAAGGTACAGAAACCTGGCGATGCAGGAGTGAAAACTCTGTCAAGCTTTTCCACTGAGCAAAGTCACAGCTGTCAAGTGTCATGTTCTTCCGCCTCATCTTTCACTAATTTCACACCTTCTCTACTGCTTCCACTGTTTCGCCGCCTCAGTTTCCTGTTACTCTTCCCTGGATTCCACTACATTCCATCTGCAGCCTTCTCCTCACACCCGAAACTTTTCCCTCAGCCCCGTTCTGAAGCCCTTCGGCGGCCGTGCCGCCTTGCAGCAGCGTCCTAAACCTAACAGGTTTCCCCACCCAGAAGAGCTGGGATGCTGGATAACCCGTTCTCAGTCCCAGCACTCCCCACCCAGAAGAGCTGGGATGTTGGATAACCTGTTCTCAGTGCCGGCGCTCTTTCCTGGGATGTTGGATAACCTGTTCTCAGTGCCGGCGCTCTTTCCTGGGATGTTGGATAACCTGTTCTCAGTCCCGGCACTCTTTCCTGGGACGCTGGATAACCTGTTCTCAGTGCCGGCGCTCTTTCCCCTCACGTTCCCCTGACCGTTCCGCGGCCGCAGCCGATTCAACCGCCACCGCCACCGCCCCGCCCCGCGCCCCGCCCCACCCCCACCGGTCCCGGTCTTTTACTACAACTTTCTCTTCTGTTCCAAACACAGCCAGTATCGCTCAAATCTCACTTTTAACCTCCGACCCTTGTTTTCAGGGAACCTTGTCATGGACAAAAAGCCAAATAACCGAAGCTGTGGGCGCTTAAAAGGTGTTAAAACTGCGCTAACTGCGTGCGCGTGCGGGGCGGTGTCCTACACCGGCCGGCGGAACGCCCAGCGGTGACCGCTGCCTCGGGCCCCGAGAAGCGGCTGAACCCACCTCGTAGTCCTGATGCCAGGTCTCCAGCTTCTCCTGCAGTTCCCGGGCGCTACCCGCGCCTACAAGACTCTTTAAGTCTCTAGCCATGGCCAGATGTCAGATCGTTCCTGAAGGTGCTGCGTAGAGACCCTGTCCCTCCGGGAACGCTCCTCGGACAGCGCAGATGTAATGGAGATGGTACGACCAGCCCGGTGCCCCTTCCCTGGGCTGGACCGCGTCCGAGGGCTTTTACAGCCGCGGTGGTGACGCGATGGCCGGCGCGGCGGCGGCGGTGCCACCGGAACGCAGCGGGGGCCGCGCAGCACCTCCCGGGCAGCGAGGACGGCGCGCGACCGCCGGGTGCCGCTGCCGGCTAACGCCTGTGGGCGCGAGCCGCAGGGCCCGGCTCGCGGAGCGGCACCAGGGGGCGCCCGCGGCCCCCGCGCAGCAGCGGCGGCGGCGGGGCAAGATGGCGGCGGCCGCCCCCGAGCAGGTCCGTCCGCAACGGGACGCGGGCACGGGGAGGCTGCGGCGCCGTCCTCGCGGGGGTCGGGGGGGCCGGGCCCGCGGGGAGCGGACGGTGCGGCTGGGGGGTGCTGCTCGCGGGGGCGGCGCTCGAGCTGGGGCGCCATTTTCGCCGCGGTGGGCGAGGCTGGGGGTGCCGAAGCGCTCCGGCTGGGGAGGGAAGAAACGGCGCTCGGGCGGCGCTTCCCGCTCCGTGCCCGGCGGTGTGCGGGCAGGACGGGCTCGGCCGTGCCGGGGAGAGGCGGCCTTAGCCTGCTGTCCGGGCGGGGCGGCCCGGAGCGGCGCCGTCCTGCCCGCCGGCGTGGGTGTGTGACAAATGCCGTGTGCCCTGGCAGTGAGGCGCCTGGCGTTTGAGCGCTGCGGGGCCGCCGCGCCTGGCGAGGCGCTTGGCACAGACCAGGGAGCGGGAGGCGGCGGTGGGTGCCTGCGGGGCTCCGCACCTTGTGTGTGTTCTGCAGGGTCACAGAGGGTCCAGAACATCTCGGAGGGACCGAACCTCCATAAACTTGTCCAGGTCAAGCACCTTTCTCAACACCATCTCTTATTAGTTCTTCAGCAGCAGAAGAAAACACGGTGTTGTTACATCAGCGTAGACATGTGCAAGTGCGGTTTCTTAAGGTGTAGCTCTAGGATTCATTTCAAGTGAACAAACTTAATTCCGCCCAAAAGATCAAGCCTCTTTGAAGATGTGAATCCCTAAATAACAAAGCATTCCGTTCAAGGGAAGTGGAACAAAATTTTGGACAGCTACAAAAATACATTAAAGGTTTATTTTCACTACGAATATGTACAAGAGTTTCCTTTATTAATTTATTACATTGACAGGATATTCCTTACTATCTCATAACTTCAGATTATTGCATGAAAGCTACTCTGGCCAAGTTCCCCATGCCAGGTTTGAAGCCTCACAGTATCTTTCTCAATGCTGCATGCAAGCAACAGGAGCTGAATGCAAATCCTGTGCTGTCAAACCACACTTTTTGAATAGTCACTGAGAGTCTATCACACGTGAGCGTGGAGGGAACTAAAATCCTGTGTATTGGCAGATGACCTGCAGGATTATGTCATGTATAATCTCTGAAAGGTAACAACTTGGTGAATTTCTTGGTAGCTGGTTTTAGGTTTTAAACTGTAACAATGTAATTAATAATTCCTATCTGCCATGATAAAAATGAGATATAAAGCCATGTATTGTTTGAAAGTATCTGGATTTTAAATTTAGTCGTTGTGTTAGCAGAGGTTGCTGTGGTTCTAAGTATGTATTCTAAGCAGGGTGGCAGACTGAAATCTAATACTGAACATAATATCCAATATATTCCACTAGTCAGTTTACATTTTTGCATACATATGTGTGTGTCTTTGTAGCTAATTTACATGCCTTTTAAAGCTAACCCATGCCTTGTGTTACAGCAAAGTTCTAACGGCCCAGTGAAGAAGTCTATGCGAGAGAAGGCTGTGGAACGCAGGAATGTTAATAAGGAGCACAACAGTAACTTCAAAGCAGGATACATTCCAATTGATGAAGACCGTCTCCATAAGACAGGGTTACGTGGCAGAAAAGGCAACTTGGCCATATGTGTGATTGTTGTTCTTTTTATTTTGGCCATCATCAATCTGATTGTGAGTATAATAGCTATAGTGTAAGCAACATTAGGTCATATTTCATTCTGACAGTTTACTAAAAAAATAAAACTTTTCCAGTATGGCTGAGGACTTAAAAGGTACTGAAGGAGATTCTCATCTTTCTCCTTTCTTTTTAGTTCTTTTGTAGTCTGAGCAAGATTAGATGGAAGAATGGTGGTAGTTCAGGCATGATTATTTCGGTTATCATGGTCACCCCATGAGAAGTGTTATTAGTACATATGCATTCAGGATATATAAAACATGGTTATATTTTACATTACAGAGCTGTATGTGAACATTCAGAATTAACCAGCCACTGCACTGTAAAGCTTCATTGTTCTAATAACCACAGTTTTATTGCTTGGTCAATGAGAAGTAATAAATTATTTTTCATAATTGTACATCCATCTGTGAGAATGCATTCTTGCAGTTCAGTGTTAAGTATATATCAAGCTGAACTGTTCAGAAAATTTGTTTAGTCAGTGATTGTCCTTAAACAGAAAAAGATGTAACTATGGGTGTGATGTAATATTTTATATATATATATATAATAATTTTAGTTATTGTTTCAAGGAAGTCTAAAAATAACTTAAAATGCATTTCATAATTAAATGTGTTATGATGTTTTCAATAGGAACAGACTAAAGTAAACTCACACTTAAAGCTGACCTAAACACTGACATTAATAATTGCTCAAATAAAACATCTAATTAATGCAGTAATTGTGGTAGGAAGATCCGAACAATCAACATAGTAATTGAAAATGTGTTTCTCCTTCAGATTACCCTGGTTATCTGGGCAGTGATAAGAATTGGTCCCAATGGTTGTGACAGTATGGAATTCCATGAGAGTGGCTTGCTGCGGTTTAAGCAAGTGTCTGACATGGGTGTTATACATCCCTTATATAAAAGCACTGTAGGAGGGAGACGGAATGAAGACTTGGTGATCACTGGGAATAATCAGCCTGTAAGTTATACCATGAATTGAAAGTTTGTGAGCAACACTAGAGAATTACACTGCTAATTTGAAACATCATTAAGTTCATGACTTTGTTTCTGAAGATTGTATTTCAGCAAGGAACAACCAAGCTTAGTGTGGAAAAAGACAAAACTTCTATTACCAGCGATATTGGCATGGAATTTGTTGACCCACGAACACAAAATACTTTGTTCAGCACTGACTATGAAACTCATGAGTTTCATCTGCCAAATGGAGTTAAAATCTTGAATGTACAAAAGGCCTCTACAGAGAGGGTATGTCTCTCTTATTTTTGTAAGTAATAAGAACAGAGTCCATTGTTTGTGTCACAGTAGAGTAGGGTTAGTGGTTTTATAGAGGGTTGAGTGTGCCTTTGGAAGCACTGAGCAATCCTGTTGCAGAAAAAACACCTACAACTATAAATACATAGGAGGAACAGATTAGGTGAAAACAGAGGGGCAAGTTTACATAATCTGTCTTAACAGGAAGCCTGTATTTGGTACAAGCTGTTATTTTTATACAAAAACTTAATTTTACATACCTTCCAAAATTCAGTAATCCTGTTTTGAAATTGAATGTGGGAAATAACAAATATGCAGAAGCTAATGGCAGAAGGGCAAAAAGTACATTCACGTTATTTATTAAATTGCACAGCACTATTTTTAAGGTAATTAAAGTTACTCAGATAAATACAAGTGGCATGTTTTCACTAATCTGTAATACAGTTTTTTTGGTTATGATCTTAGATCACCAGTAATGCAACCAGTGATCTAAACATAAAGGTTGATGGTCATGCCATTGTCCGGGGAAATGAAGGTGTTTTCATCACAGGCAAGACAATTGAGTTTCGAATGGGTGGAAACATGGAACTTAAAGCAGTAAGTATTTCAAATCAAAGCAATTTTTTAACAGCTTGGTTTCAAATTTAGGCTGATAGTCAATTTAGGCTGATGTAGCTTTATATCATTTCAAATTTGATATAAATTACTCATGCACAGAAGTCAGTAGGATTTAAATAGATGGTTTATTACCTTGCTGTTAAGTAGTGGTTGGGTATTTCCAGGTAACATCTGTTTACTACTAAGACACCAAAAACCTACTTTGCAGTTAAAGCTAAGCTATTGGCCTCTGTACTGACATGAATACCAAAGGCAGTTAATCTCCACTGGAAGCTTAACTATGGTTGGCAACCTTTGCCAGAAGAGCAGAGCATATAGTTTGGAGCATTACCTTCTGTGCTGCTGCTTTAAGATTCACTAGCATTTCTTTAAGATTTTTGGAGATTAAGATGGCAGTATATATGGCACGATGGAAAAGAAGGATAAAAATAAAGGTATATGCACTTTCAAGTGAATGAATTTCATGTATGAATTCAAACACTGTTTCCTGTTTCATATCCATATTTTGTATTTACTGCATTTACTAATAAGAATGTAAAGTGGAAAGTCACCCTACTGCTGCTTTCTCAATATCAATTGTCCACTGGAATAGCTAAGTACATTGCTGACTATAGTCAAGAAATCCATAGGCATTGCTATAATCGTCATTAAAAAGTAAAACATTTGTATACCTTTTTTATTACTATTGATTCTACAGCCACCCTAGAGATGTTATTTATCCATTAAACCAGCTTGTCCTTCTCAAAAACAATCTGCCTTATTTATATTAGAAGCTGTAAATCTACCAACAACTTTTTTTTTTTTTTTTTCCTCTCTCTCTCCTTAATAGGAGAACAGCATCATCCTGAATGGAACTGTGATGGTCAGCCCGTCACGACTGCCAAGTTCTTCCCACGGGGAACAGTTCAATAACGGCAACTGGCTGCGCTTCAAGCTCTGCATGTGTGCAGATGGGACGCTGTTCAAGGTTCAGGTGACAGGGCATAACATGGGCTGTCAGACCTCTGTCAACCCCTGCGGAGCCACGCACTAGAACGCCCTGCTGCTGGGACACGGCTCCTTCGTGCTTACACGTTGTTACTTGTAGGAAGTAATTGCATGCCTTCAAGGGTTTTCTTTTTTTACAGCAGTTTTTACTAACATTTCTTACGTGGTATTTTTAAGGAAAGGCTGTTACGGTCAGCAGTATTAGGTCATCATCCTGTTAGCTGCAATACTGGCACTGAAGCTGTAAGCTTTCAGTGTACATGCATACTGAAGTACCTTATTGAATTGGGAGCGGTAGAATATATGTAAAGAACATGATCTTGGCAACAACTCTACTGCCTACAGTTGTCTCTAGAGGAGGTTTTGTTCTATGACCCAAGACCTTGAAGACTGCTTAGAACACAACTGCAGTCTGAATTACTTCAACAAGAATGTCAACTTTTTGTTGGAAATAGATTTTCCTAGGATGGCTGAAGTGGCAGACTTTTCTCTTTCTTGTTGATACATTGATTTACCCCAAACTTAGGTGGTTTACCAGATGTGTACTGAGAGGGGTAATGCCAGATTCACTTTAAAATATCACATTATTTCTGCCAAGTATTCTCATGTTGTTAAAAAATTATGCTATCATAAATAATATTTGCAAAGTAATAATGAGTATGGAAATGTAACTTGAATTTTGAAGTAGTCTTGCAGTTATTGAAGTGTTGCTTGAGCTTCCATTCTGTCTGTGTAGTTAATGCATTCTGCAGTTGCTTAATTTATGTGAAGTATTTATAAAATGTGTTTATATTAGAAGTACATTTTAAAAAGTGTACTTACAACTTGCTTACTACCCAAAAATAGTGTTTTCCTGAGTGCTCTCATGTGAACAGTGTCCGGGTCCATTACACAATAGGTAATAATCTAAGCGTAACTGTTGCAGCTGTGTCTGAGGTCAGATCTCTCCTTCCCTATAAATATCAGTACTGATGCATTACTGAGAACATCAGAATTAAATTCTGAAGTTGAACTGCAGGTCTGTAAGCCTAAATGTGATGGCAGGACATAAGGGTAAGCACATGTATCAGAATTTGTTAGCAGTGAAACTATGGGGAACTGGGGCCCTATTACAGCCTTCCAACAGCTTTTGCAGCAGTGATGTGTTGTGTGCTAAAAATAGACCAGCTATTTATAAGATTCCTTCTTTCCCAACCCCATGTATTTCTTCAGTTTAAAATAGCTTTGTTTTGCAGTAGCATCAAGTAACCTTAATATTGGAGGTCTCAAAAAGCCGTTTGTAACAGCTTTTTGACAAGTTTTTTGATAAGCACACACTTCTTTACCTAGAAGTTGTGCAAGTTCTACACATTAACTTCAGAACTGATTATTTGTTACACAAAGGTAAACAATCTACCCTTGTTTTACAGTGCTTAAAGTACATAGGATTCCATAAAATACAAATCAGCTGTAACAAGAAATTCAACTCTAAGGCCCCATTTCAGAATTTAGTGGAAGGCACTCCACTAAACACTCATGCAGAATGTGTATAGGTGGAAGTGATTTTTGGAGGGATATTCATAAGTCAGGCATCACAGCACATGGGAGAGGTCAGAGGAGTTGTATTTCTCTCACTGCTCAAAGGCAAAGCCTGATTTTGATGTTCAGTGGAGGTTTTGGGGCTGGACAACAGTGGAACTGTTCTGACAAAATCAGAATAAGCAGAATATAATGTAGCAAAAACCACTGAGTTCTCACATAAAAGATTATGGGGAAGTACTAACATTTTGCATACTACCTTTATGGACCTCATAGTTTTATCAGAATTAATAGTCACTAAACACTTTAACACACATTTTGCTGCTTTACACCCATGTTTGCTGCTAAGCAGTACCTCAGTTAATATCTGTTACACTTAAGAGGAGGAAATAAACAAATGTTTTTCACATTTTCACTCTCATGCTAATGGAAGCTTGTCACTTTATTTTTATGTATACAAATGCAAACATATTAAAACATATAAAGAGCAGTATCGTCAAAGCTGAAGTACATCAGAAAATGCCTTGGTCAAGTAGATTACACACGTATTAAAGCTCTTCTCTGATTAATACTGACATGCCTATATGCTAGTAGTGGATTCCTGTTATTAAAAAGGGTTCTTTTTAAAATATCGTGTGCAATGTACAACTGAAAGATTTGTCACAAAGGTACTCTTAAATCATGATCTGCAGAATTGTTTTTGAAGTGTGGATTTTTTTTTGTCAAAATGTAGCAAAACCAATAATAAAAATACCAAATGAAATAAATTGTCAAATTTGCTAGCCACTGTGTATTGTTAATATATTTTATATTACACAGTTTGAGAAATGTGGGCACCACACATGCCTTCTGTTGAGCATTTACTTATCTTCTAACTGCCTAAGGTACATTTTTCTATATGTATTTAAAACATTGAGTGAAACACTGTTTATTTCAGTCCCACAGATGCACTTAAGATTCTTTGTGTATATGCATTCTACATGCCTGTGTAAAATGCCTTGCTGGGTACACTGAAACAACTTGCATGTGAAGAGTTCTCACCCTCTGTTAAATGTGGTGGTTGTTTGAAGGAGTGAGAGGCAGTAGAATTTCAAATATTTGTTTTGAAATAAAATAATAAATATTAAGATGCAGCTGCAGTTCAGAAGTGTTATTTTTAAGAATATAGCTTTTCATTAAAAACACATTGTTGTGTTATTGATATGGAAACTGGAAGTATAAAAATTGTTCCACACCCATTTGTCATAGATTGTATGTGGTGGACTTTGCTCAGTGTAATTGTGTGCAATACCTGAATCAGAGTTCAAAAGTCTCCACTGTTGTTAGATCTCAAGCTCCCAAGAAGTTGTGTTTCTCGACAAAAGGCTGGAAAAGAAAAAAAAAAAAAGGTTCTAATTGTTTTTTGGGATAGATGGAGGGAAGGGGAGGTTACGAGTTTATGAATGTTCTTTTTAAAAATAACTAAGACTCCAAAACTGAATGTTAAAGGCAGAATGTTGGTAATGCTGTAATTATTCAGTGTTGATTATTTTAATGTCAAACTATCTTTGCTTTCTATTCTTGTTGTGCTGAATTTAACCATAGTTCTACATTTTACACATAGATACTATGGATAACCTTCACTTGCATGTCATAGCTGTGGTGCTTTACTTTAATCTTCCTGGATCAGTGGGAACCAAGTCACAGCGGATTTTTCCTGCTACACATCATCGTTCAGAGTGCCGGTGGGATGGGCAGTTCTTACTGAATTGCTCTTTTACCAGAATATCTACTGTTCCAGAAGATATATCACAAACAGCAGTAACAGCTGATTTGAGTTACAATAATATTAAAACTTTTGTGTGCTCTGATGGAAGAAATGAAGAGTGGATGCTAAAACACCTGAACCTCAGTAACAACCTGATTTCTGAACTCACTTTAACTACTTGTACAAATTTACCCATTTTAGAAACTCTGAACCTCAATGGTAATGCCATCCACACCCTCACACTGGACATGCCTACACCTGCACATGGGCCTAAAAAGTACAGCATTACTGATCGTCTCCTGCCTGCTTTGAAAGTATTGTCAGTTGAAAGAAATAATCTTAATACTGTTCCAAGAGGTAAGCATTTCAAAAACCTTTAAGGACTTGACTCCCAAGGGGTAGGTTGGTTTTAGATATAATTTTTACATCTTACTAAATCCAGAATGTGACTTTCTCATTTTACTATACTTAAGGTGAGGGAAAGTTCCACCAGCAAATACGGAGGCAGAAGTAAATTGGTTGTTTGTTTACTTTGTTAGATTTTTTAATACAGTCTTAGCAACTGTACTGCATTAATAGTAGTCAAATATAACCAGATTTATCCTTTAGGAGCCCCAGCAGTATTCCTGCTTGCTGTATAGATAGGGGGAGTAAGGATCTTGGGAAAAATACCAGCCTCCACATCCCAGTCGTGAACCTTAAAATCAAAAAAATTACAGATCACAAATTTCATACTACCCTTCAGAAGGAAATCAACGCTATTAAATAAAACTTCCTGCAGTTTCAGTATTTCAGGGACAGGAAAAAAAATTTTGTTCATTCCAAACAATTTTGCTGAGTGCTGTTTAATAATCACAGCGACACCTTGGTGTAACAGGAAAGGGCTGTAAGGTTTCGAGAGACTTTGAGAAAGGTTTTGCTGGTCACTGAACTATGCTGGGCAGCTTAGCCTTTATCCAGGGATGATTCACTGTGGCCAAACAGTTTAAATGAAGCAGAAGCTACCAGATGAGCAACGCTGTCCTATACAATATGTTGAATTTATTGATGTCTGAGAAGACCATCAGATTCATTAGAGTGTGAAAATACAGGAGGACAAGTCACAACAAATAAAAATACCACTTATCCCACAAAGTCACACAAAGAGAATATATTTGCCCCTACACAGGGTCATAAAAGTTCTGGTTTTCTCCTTTAATGCTATTAAATAATTCTCTGGCACACAGGAAACCCATTTCACTTAATGATTTTGTAGTGTTTGTATAGACAAGGTATCTATATAGACAGCATAGAAAAGCTTACATTATAAAATACATCGATGAAGATTTGATTTGTTTTGATAGATAAATATGACTGCCCATTATAGGATGCCTCAGAGGGTCAGACAGATCAATCCTCTTCTATAAGAGACTCAAGTTTTTAAGTTCAAATTGCTGTGCGTGGTACCACCATACTTCAAGTTATACTTTAATCCTATATTAATTTAAATACATGGTCAGAACCTTATTCTTGTCCAAAATACTTCACTAAAATTCTGTGGTTTAAGCTCTAGAAAGAAAACTGCAGTTCTACAGCAGAGGTTTCCCACAGAGAGACCCTTCTCCAGCTCCCTGACCCCACCCAGGAGTAAGGCTGCTGCCATACCAGTGTTTATTTTTGGCACAAGCTTAAATTCAGGGAAGTAGCCACAGTAGAATTCCTCACTCAGGTGCACTGATGAATCTACAAACTGCCTGAACTTCTGTATGCCTTTCCTATCACCCACCTCTAGTTTTATACCAGGAATGAATCATTCCCTCTGCTTTTCACAATAAACCCAACAACCAATTACTCAGCAAACAGAACTGCCGGCTGAGAAAAGCTGTTTCTGGTAAACGAGGTGACAAGGACAAAATTGTTAACTAGTAGCTTCTCAACAATGCTGTATCATCAAAAATCACTTTAGAGTGACATTGTGGTGTTGAACACTCAGCATCAGTGGGGATGCTGAGTGTTCAAGTGCCTGCCTTTCCACAGGACCTTGCAGGCTGGAGCTTCAGGGGCTGCCTTCACAGCACCTCAAAAAAATGAGGTGTCTCCAGCAATCAGAAGTGTTCTTACGTAAGGTAGATGTTATTGTAACAAGGATACACTGAAGATTATACTGCCATGCTCATAATTCAACGGCTGATAGGCATAAGCAACAACATGGTTTTGTTTTCATTTCTTTTACATCCTATAAATATAGTTCAAATAATTCCACGTATTAGAAACTCCCAAGAAACTGCCCATGCAAATGGACAGGAAATACTATATCACCTTTTGCATCTCTACTTTTTACTTACAATTAACATATTTGGATCTTGTCAACCCAGTATATTCCACCCTTTTCACACTCCTTTCCTACCTCTAGTTCTCCAGAGAAGCTTGCTCAAAGTACAGAGATCACAGTCAGAATAATTTTGATAGCACAAAGAAATGCTAGTGTTTATATGAAAGTGTCAATTTTTAAGATGCTCATTGACTGTGAATGTTTTAATATGCCAGCTGTTGATGCTATGCAGCTTTTAGAATAGGACAAGCCCTGACAGGAAAGGCTGCAGCCACTCATTGCAATAGTGAAGAATGGAAGGAATTTTGTTGCAAAGAATTTTATAAAGACACTTGATGCAATTGGGAAAACAAGAATATGAAATGTAAAATGGTTTTTTCTTCCTAGGACTAGGCCTCCTGCAGTCTCTACAAACTGTCCATATGTCATCCAATGCCATACAACAGATTAACCCACAGGACTTTCAAAACTGTTCACAGCTGAAGGACATTGACTTGCGAAATAACAAGATAACTAGAATTCATCCATATGCCTTCAGAGATCTCAACAAATTACAGGTTGTAAAGCAATACAACTACTTCAATATTTTATGTTAATCATTAAAGATATTATTTACCAACTATGAAACATGATTACATGGTTCTGATTATAATACCAGTGTACAATTAAAAAACTAGAGCAAATGGTGAAAATATTTTTATATATTTGCTTTTCATATGTAGGAAAACACATGCTGAAATGTGCAAGATATAACCATAAATTCACAATTTTTCTATGCCACAAACCAATCCATAACTGCCTTAAACACATACATGTCCCTTTCTAACCTTATCCCTTCCATGGCAAGAGCCCTGCAGATCCCTATTCACACAGAGGTAAGTCTACAATGGGAGAACTCTAAATACCACAATTTAAACTTTACATTTAAAAGCTTAGGTCAACATTATTGAAATCCTAAGCACATGTATTGTTCACAGAACTACAGAAGTGCTTGTACACTAAAACACTGTTGTAAGATGTTGCAGTAAGAATTGCATTATAAGCCTTATCAAATTAATTCTGTATTATTTCCAAATAGGTTGTGGATCTCCGTGAAAATGCTCTGACAGTCCCCCTACCACAGATACTAGTCAGTTTGAACTTTCTTCAACTTGAAGTGTTTTTGTCAAAGAATGCCTGGATATTTAACTGCAGGCTAAATGCTTTTAAATATTTATTTCATTTTGTCTTTGACTCTACAAGGAAAAAATGGAGCCTTTCATACAATAAGTCTACCAACAACTCCCAGAAACCTCTGCTGTATCTTTCAAGCTTCCATTTAAACTGCAGGGACAATGTTTTGCTCAAAAGGGCCACAGTCACAGCAGGGAACACATCAGTGCTGACCTGTAACTTGGACAACATAAGGGGTATGTACATCAGGCATTCCATCCAAATGCTGCTAAAATCCAACTGAATGCAGAATGATCAAATAAATCTGGTTTTGAATGTGTATTTCTAAAGACACTGTTTAAAAACAACTGAGTAACAATTTAATATGCAAAAATATTTCATTAGAAAGTAGTATTCTGCTTAGAATATTTGAAAGTCAAGTTCCCCAAGTCTCCATCTCCTTACTTACATTAAAGGAGGAAGTGATGCCAAATTATATACAAATAAGTTTCAGTAAGTAAAGCATTGCAAATGTATTGGTTCATTTTGGACTGAAACAAAGGACCAAACAGTGGAGTGGCACTTCTGAGGCATGTAGAAAACCAAGAAAGATGCAATAGTTTTCAATATTCAGTTACAGCAAAATGAAATGAAGGTTTATTCAGAGGGAAAAAGATTTCTATTTCTTCTAAAACAGTACAGCTACTGTAGCACACACTTCACATGCATTTAAAATTGATAGAGAACACTGAGGGTATAAGCAACAAAAACTATAGAACCAAAACTTACCACACAGATGGAAAACTAAGACCAAACTTAGACCAGAAGGTGTATTTGTCATGTGCCATAAGGCAAAATGGTTCAACTCTAAAGGACTAATAGCACTTGGAGGTGGTAAAGCTTTTCCCCAAATGAAGATATGCAAGACCTATTGGAAATGTCACCTGCTTTGTCTGTTTACAAGAAAAGTCACAAAAACCTAGATTAAAATCAACACACTGGATTGCAGCAAAACTCAGCTGGGAACGAAAGCTGATCCAAAGTCAAAGCCAAAAATACCACCTTGAAACAAATTGCTAAAAGCCAACAACCAGTCATGACCCACACCAGCTCAAGTTTGGAACAATTTTCAGTCTGTACAAATACCCTTGATTTACAGACTTTTTTTTTTTTTTTTTCCTGCAGTCAGATCAGCAACTACAGGAAAATCACAGTGGCTGAAACAATGAGTTAAGAGGTGATGTTTTATCCCACAGCTGCATACAGTGACCGTGGCCAGGCTGCAGAGCAGCTGGCTGTAGATGTCTCTTACACAAGGAAGATCGGCAGTTGCTTCTAGTACAACCCTAAACTTGCTTAGATGATCTCAATTACCTCCTCCCTCACACAACCATTTTTCTTGTAAAGTCTGCAATTAACACCCCCACATGTACTGTGTTTTTAGATGGCAGGCAGTGGGGATAGGCCTGTAATATGATTTAACGGACTTCGTACCATGTAAAATTACTTAGGGTGGATAAAAGGAAAATGGGGTTTATAATAAACTGTTAAAATTATGAGAGACAGTCCAGAGTATATTCTATAAAACATCACTGGACCCTGCAGACCAAGTATACTGTGCTTTTAACAAAGACTGAGTTTGTATTTTCTTTCTTTCATTTCAGGCAATGGAATCTCTTGGTGGACACCTAAGGGCATAATTTCAAAAAATCATAGTCTTCCTCATATGACACTGGATAAAATGAATAATTTAGTGATACGCAATGCTGAGAAAACTGCCGAAGGATTATATTTGTGTCTTTTTAATACAACAAAAGAGAAGTATCTCATTTACAATATAGAGGTGAAAGAAAGAGTTTCAACGTTTTTGGTTAGAAAAGCCAGGGACACTAACACCGGTTTTAGACAGCAACAAACTGAGCCCAACTTCGCACTGGCTGTCTCCCTCTCTGTGCTCATTACATTTGTTTGTGCTTTTTGTCTGGGTGCTTTCGCTAGACCCTACCTGGAAAGCCTGTGGAGACTCATGCGCAGGAACAAAAATTCAGGTTCAGAACACGTGTACTCTAATCAAGCTTTTTCAGATGAAACCTTGGGCAGAGAGCCTTCTGCAAGCAAGCCAACAAATACGCAGCGTAATGTGTTATTCTGTGATAAGAATTCTTTAAGAAACACACAGATTTTTCCTACAGAAATTTCTACTGTGTATCAAAACGTCACTGGCAGTGGTGTACCTTCACCACATCCCAAAGCAAAGTACCAGAAACAAAGCAATACTGAGATCCACATGAAGAAAATACCAGTATTTCCGAAAGTCCGAACTGCTATTGACAATAAGGAAAGTATGAATATTTACGATACTGGACTATTTTTTGCAAGGACGGATTACCAGAACAGCAGTGAAGTAACACCAAAAGTAAGAAACAACTCTGGTCTGCTGCAGTCTGAGATCACAAAAGCTACACCAGGTTCTCCAGAAAGAAAAGGTACTGCTTCACATAATGAACCCAGGCACACTACAAAATTTATGCAGAGAAGGCAAAGCTGTCTAAATGGCAATAAAAATAGATCTAGTGATGTTGTGGATTTTATTTCACCCAGTAGCTCCAGAAGAGATGCGGCTATTGAGAATTTATGCATCTATGAAATGATCGAAAACTCTCCTCTTACAGAGCATGACTGTAAAAGGATACATTCAGATGAAAAAGATGCTTCAGCTGATATATTTGATGACAGCTCTTCAGCTGAAGGGGCTCCATTCACAATGAGTGACTGTAGTTCTTTAGCAGACTTTGAACTGGAAGAACCTGATGTTAGTGACAACCTGCCAGTCTATCAGTCATCGCTAGATGACACCAATACAGACAGTGGAACTGAGAAGTTTGCAACACCGCCAGAGTCTCCAAACATTACTCCTGATCTTCAGCAGACTGGGAAAAATAAAGATGAGAACAGTGCCTATTTTGAAACCACTAATAGTCATGGATCAGACACCACCATGCCTGAAACAGCATCCCCTTATTCTGATAAATGCAGTGGTCACGTGAATGTGTCAGATCCAGATACAGTTAGTTCTTCAAGTCAAGAAATTCCAGATACATTTGATTATTCTACTAATGCAGAGTCAACAGCACAAAACTCTATTTCCGATTCTCTCCACAGTCAAAGTACAGATTTTCGTAACACAGTACTTAAGTTAAAACATTTTCCCATGTATGACACAGAGAAAACTTCTGAAGAGGATGAACTGCAGCTGTCTCTGCTCCCCAGAGAACCACAGAACGTCAGCTTCAGTCACACAGAACAGAAAGAGAATGCACCAGCAGGAAGTGAAGATGAGGACATAGCCAGGAACTCCCCTGAAAAGAATCATGGTGAAGCAGACATTACATTAAGAAGAAACATGAGTACATCTGAGGACAGTGGCTTTATTTTTCCTCCCATCGATACTGGTTTGAATGAAGGTGAAGAAAAACCATCACTGCTGCATTCCAGCAAAGAATCATCTCTTCAGTTGCTGCCTGAATACACAGCTGAAAAACATTTCATGTTTGCTACACAGCAAGATGACTTGCTACCACAGGGAAAGCAGGCTTGTGCAGATAAAACGCAAGGAGATTCTGACGAGAAAAAATCTGATGGATTCACAGAATTACAGGATACCAGCAATTGCAGTCTGCCTGAAGAAATGCAGTCTTGTAATCCTACAGGAGTTTTGCTGCATCTTCATAGTTCTAGGAAAACACAGTCAGAATTCACAACAGATGATCGCTTCCAACTGGATCAGAGTGATGAGGATGCAGATCCCTTCTCAATCCCACAAGGTTTCTTCAATGAAAGCACACCATACAGTTCATGTTCCTTCCCACAAAAGCCCACAGGAAATACGGTCTCTGAAAGCACCGATTCCAGCAAGATGAAGGATGACACTACTTTGACAGAAGTGAAGAACCATTCTGCAACAACTATAGAACACCTCCAAAATTCCAGTGAAAATCTCAGCCAAAAAAGTCAGACAAATTCAGGACAGGACCAGTTTTTTGTTAAGAAGAAAAGAGCATTTGATGGATTTGCTAATATTTTGCAAAGCAGGAGAACAAACTTTAATAGTTGAAACACAAAATGGTAATATTAAGCTCCCACAGTGTTTATGTCATTACAGCAGGCGCAAACATTATTTTATTTTAAAGTGAAATTACTTCTGTTTGGAAGGGTACTTATAAAAAACCCAGTAATAGACCTTATAAAAAGCTACTCCAAAATATTAATAAAGCTTCTGGTGAATTATATTTACTTTCTCATTATTGGTAGTTGATACTAATATATCATTTCCCTTGGAATTTGCTTCAGATATTCACTGGTTTGTCTTTTTGTCTAAAATAAATGCAACATGGAAATTTACATTATTACTATTATTGTGTTTTCTTATGGGACTCAACCTGTACAGTGAAACGGTACATACTACTGTCTTCTGCTTTTTGAGCCAGATTTGTGGATTAACTCTGAATTCCCAGTGTTGCGAAGATAAATAAAGTCCAAGCAGTATTCAATTACATTTCAAAAATTACTTTTTAACTTGGCAAAAGAGAGAAAACCACCTTTCTCAGTGAAACAGAATTCAATTCTTGCAGAAACATCATTTATAGAAATGTAGCTATAATGGGACATCATCCAAAGTTTGCAGATGTGGTAACACAGGCAGGGTAATTTGAAAAAA
Source organism: Phylloscopus collybita (assembly GCA_027886175.1). NCBI lineage: Eukaryota > Metazoa > Chordata > Aves > Passeriformes > Phylloscopidae > Phylloscopus > Phylloscopus collybita. The sequence continues at coordinate 24,717,059 of JAJNNQ010000009.1, read as the reverse complement.
GACAAAGGATCCTATACCCACTTGAGAATTTTACCTAAGAGGGGAAAATCAAAAGCAGTTCAAAACTGCTATTTTAGAACATCAGTAGCCAAAAGATAGCAAATATAACGTAAAATTACTTCTGAATATAGCCCAAGGCCCTTTCAACAGAGTCAGTACCACTGACGCAGCCCTTGAAGGAAAATATCATCATGAAAGGGAGCAGACCCAGTTCTAGGAAAATGCAGGAAGCTCACTACAACTCTGGGAAAACTGTTCCAAAAAGACACAATTAAGTCCTAAAACCTCCAAACAGAAGGAACATGTTTCAATTCCATCATAAGAGGAGCAAGTCCAATGGCACACTACATCACTGAAACTACCTTTAAAGAAAAAACTAAGAACAAAGAGCCATTGCCAGCTTTCAGTAAAGCTCATTATCCACACAAGTTCTTTGTGGTCAAAACAACTTAAAAATGTAATGCCTGAAAAAATCACTGACTCGGTCTTTTTGGTGTCTATGGGTCTTCATACACCATTAACACTTCTCCAAGCCCTGTCACCTTTTGGCTGTTGCAGCTGGTAACACGTTACGAAATCTAACTATACAAGTGAGACAATTTTGTGAATCATGGGTAAAAAATCCACTCTAGTGCTCTATTGATATCTCATATCCTGAAATGCTTTGCCATTTGCTTGTGCAACAGTCCAACAGGATTTCAAAATACATATTGGAATATTATTTTCTCATCTTTTTTTTTTTTGACCATAAGAATGCTTCAGAGGTAAGGCAGACAGTACACCACTTGTGAGAAGCTGCAGGATTTCTAAGATTCCCTTTATGCCACAAAGTTGTGGAGAAGTTTCTGTTCTTGTCAGACAAAGTAAATTCACTCTTTTATATTAGGATTTTTACGTGGTGCCGTAGTCATTCATATCTGTGCCTTATCTTGCTACCGTCTTTTGCTACTCTTCTCTCCATTCTTACCACCACATCTTCATTCAAATCCAAACACTCAGCTGCTTCTCCTTCAAATTAGTTCATTTCATTAGCAACTGCTCTTTAATACAAAACCTTTGTATTTTCTGTGACTTCCACACGGTATTCATCATACTCTGCTTCTCCCTACCCACCCCATGTTAGGATGCCCTTCTGTATACAATTAGTTACACAGTCCCACACACACTGACCCCAAGATTGTATCCTCACTTTTCTTTACATTTCATCCGCTGTATCTTGTTCACACTGAAAACTGATTTGGCTTATTTGGCCACTGAAAATTTTCTAGGACACCTATATTAGTAGCAATCCCACTGCTGCTGCTATCCCAGTTGACTGTGGGTAATCAGACAAAGTCACAAAATAAGCTCGATAAAAACGGTGCCTGAGTGTACACTGTATGAATTTGTAAATGAAGTGTGAGGAATCAGCCAACAGGATGTTGGCAATAGTCTGGACACCCCCTTCTCACAGGGCAATGGCCTGCTGAGGTCCACAATTGACAGAATACAGAATCCCTCATACAGTGAATCAGGACAGGAAAAAATACAGAGGAGCAGATCAAGAACTTCAAACACAGTAATCAGAATGAAACAAAGGTCTCATTTTCAAACACGTACTTACAATGGTTTGATAATTATCAACTTATTTGCTGTAGGTACAAAGCATTTCAATCTTTCCTGAATATGATGAAAATTGGGCTGGAAAATAACCCTAAAATATAAGGAGAAGACATGCACATTTAACCTACACATAACCAACAAAAGAAACTTTTTTGGATAGTAGCAGTAAATTTTTTCATGGTACTGTGACTCACCACCTCTGATACATACAGATAAGCAACAGCCTATGTTCAGAGAATTGGCAAAGCCAATCCAGCCTTCATCAGAAACAAACACAATGAAAAACTTCTTCAGTATGGGTTCTGCATTACAATATTCTAATTGCAATGTAAATACATTCATTTCAAGTAATTTTAAGTCAAGGTTGGAAGCAATATCTGGAGATCACCTAGTCCAATATTGATCCTGATCAAGCAGGGCCACCTAGAGCCAGTTGTTCAGGACCACGTTTAGATGGCTTTTGAGTATCTCTGAGGACAGACTCTCTAACAATGCATGGCAACCCCCACAGAAAAAGAGAGTGGCCCCTGACGTTCAGATGGAGCCTCCTATGTTTCAGTTTATGCCCACTGCCTCTGGTCCTGTCACTGGGCACTGGCTGAAGAGTCTTTGTCTTCTTAACACCCTCCCTTCAGGTATTTAAATACTTTAGAGTAAGACTTTCCACAGCACCTTCTCTTCTGCAGGCTAAACAGCTGCAAACCTCTCCTCACAGGAGAGAAGCTTCCATCCCTTCATTATCTTCATGGCCCTTTACTGGACCCTCTCCATAATGTCAGTGTTTTGGGTATTAGGAAGCCCAGAACCGGACACAGTACTCAGGTATGGCCTCACCAGTGCTGTATGGGAGGGAATAATCATCACTCAGCCTACTGACAATACTTTGTCTGAACCAGACCAGGAACCACTCACCTTCTTCACAGCAAGGACTTGTGCTGGCCCATCTCCAACTTGGGTGTCCACCAGAACCCCCAGTCCCTTTTCTGCCAAGGTGCTTTCCAGCTGGGTGGCCCTCAGCAGATGCTGATGCAGGGGGTTGTTCCTCCCCAGCTGCAGGACTTTGCATTTATCCTGGATGAAACTCATGTAGTTCCTGTCAGGCCATTTCTCAAGCATGCTGAGGTCCCTCTGGAAGGCAGTATGATCCTCTGGCTTATAATACTTATAATCCAGCTCTGTATATCAGTAAATTTGCTGAGGAGACACTGTACCCCATCCCCCAGGTCAGTACTGAAGTTGTTGAACAGGACTGGACCCAGCTCTGACCCCAGGGTACAGCACTAGTTACTGGTCTCTAATTAGACTTTGCTCTGCAGACCACCACTCTCTGGGCCCTACGATTTTCAGTTTTCAGTCCACCTATCTGCTCATCCAGTCCATACATCAATAGCTTTCTATTGACCTTGTGGGTCAAAAGGCTGGACCAAAATGTGTGGGTAACAATTATGCTTCTGTAAAATTGTATCTTAAGACATTTCTGCTCAAATTGACTTATTATTGAAAACTTTTGTATTACAGTACTGTTCTACACTAACACACTGCATTTGAACCATAACCTTTTTGAAACATGTACCTGCTCCCAAACAGTGTTAAATACTGATTTGCTCTACTATTAGAAACAAGGGGAACAAGAGTCTACACACAATTTCTCTGCTAATACTTGATAAAGGCTGTATGTTAAGATCTAAGAATTTCTGAAGTATGAATCACAGAAAAATCTGAAGTCAGTTTCTGAAACCAACACAAATACTGTTTATTTGTGGGATGCCATTTTACAACAACACCATGGAAAGACCTAAAAAAATCAACTGGATTAACTCATGTTAGGTGGCATAATAGTATTTTCATCTTACTGTGAGTCACAGAAGTTTAGCACACCTTATTTATGTAATATCCAAATAACTAAGACATAAAGCATTCACAGTTACAGGTTAACTGCTGTTCCTGCAACAGCAGTGTCAATAGGTGCTATTTTGACACACATACACATGCACACACACACAGTGGGGGAATGGGTGAGGATTTAAAAAATAAAAGCAAACAAACAAAAAAAAAAGCTTAATTTTGGTCTCATTTACAGAAAACAAACAAATCAGTTTGTGGATAGATTTTATATACTTTTAGAACTATATGAAAAGACAAAATATAAGGCCTAGAAAGAGGTATGTTAGCAGCTATAAATAAAACCAGGGCACAAGCTAACCTTTAAAGCTGCCTATATAAATCCCAAGAGTATCAAACAATTTGTTAGACTTGTGACTAAGAGTCAACAGATATCTGGGGTACATTAATGAAGTAGCAATAAGCTGTAACTAGTTTTGATTGTGTGAGCATATTTCTGATGAAATAAAACACACGTTTCTGGTAAAACGGGAGAAGTCTCCAGAGAATTAGAAATGGCTACACAAAGATAACTCAAGTATTTATTGTAGCTTGAAGACAACCTTAAGGAGGTTTTAACTGAAAACTCAAGTGTAGCATCGTGGGGATTCCATGCTCAAGTACATGAATTATTTCAGCAATTTCTATGTTCTTCAGCTTGCTTTCCTTGGAAAAGATAAAAAGTGAAGAAACAACAGTAACAGAGAATTATGCTAATACTTTAAATACTTAGCATCACTTTGCTTTAGAAGGAAATTTAATCCATGGACTGTTTTGGTTACTAATATTAATAGAATCATTTAGGTTGAAAAGATCCTTAAGATTACTGAGTCCAAAGAACTCCAAATGTTTGTCATCTATCAAAGAACATCATCTGCTATAGCCTCTGGACTGTTTTCCTTTCACTAACTGTCTTTCCAATTTACATCTCCCAAATACCAAAAATGAACTGTAGATTGATCGAGTTTCCGCTAGAAGTTCAATAACAGTACACCAGAAACACTAGCACAAGACCCATGACACTTTTTCAGGAATGACCTCTCAGTGTCTTGTCCCAGAAAACAGCATATTTTATACATTACCTTTCATAAAGGGTGGGGAGGGGGGAGCCCACAATCAATCAAACAAAAAAAAAAATCTACATAAGCTATTTGATGGCATAATAAACAAAAAAGCAAACACTACACTTGTACTAAATACAAGATTAACTGACTAGGTTAGCTAAGTTTCCACAACTATTAAGTTTCTCCAATATACAGGAGCAGGCAATGTCAGGATCTTCTGCTTATCAGCATATATAGCAAAATCAGCAAGATGGCTAGCACAGGGAAGCTCATCAAACCACACAGGTGCAATTTAGTCCATTTGTTCACTATAAATGTCAGTAAAGCTGCCTCTACTAGCTGTAATTGAATCTGTGGTTTACTTTATGAAGATGCATGTTTATAAACCTGCTGATGGCTACAGATTCATACTGTTTCAAATGGAAGAAAAAATTTTGCAGCATCTGATTAATTTCCAAGTACATTCTTCCTTTCCATCACTCCCAATTACTTTTACCCAAATTGAAAAAAACAAGCTTGTTTGCTTACACAGCACAAGTACTTTCTGAGGTTTCTTTCCCTGTTTCCTTGCTTTTAATTAATTTTTTTATTCCGATAAACATTTGCAAGACTGCCAACACCTGGCTGAACCAATTTCTGTCAACCCTGTTATATGAAAGCTATACCTGTAACAGTAACAGATTAAAAGTGTCTTTGGCTCTTGCTTCCATTATTGGAAGCTCAGTTATTTGTGACATACAAACCCTTTTATAAAAACTTGTATTTGTTGCAGGATTCACACCAATTTGTGCTGAACAGTTTCTGAGAATCAACAGCTAGCTTAATATTTTAAGAACAATTACACCTATTTCACTTAAAATCTTGGCAATCACAATTTGGCCTAATGTTAAAAGTTCTATTGCTTCTAAGTTCATTCTTTGAAGAACTAAACCAGCAGCTCCACTGGTATTTCATTACAGTAATACTATTGTAATATACACATTTACACCCGAAGTCTTATTAAAAGGTGTGTTTTCTTAAGAGGCTTATTGTAAACATTAAATACCACACTCCACTCAATTAATTTCTTGTGCAAACTGGCATCAAACATGGAATTAAGGTGATGTGCATTAGTACATGAGAAAGCACTGTGTATGTTTTACCACTACTAACTTCAAAAAGCACTATTTAGTGTTACAGAAATCCAAATGTAGCTATTTCATAGGAAAGGTAGGATTTTCTTCTTAGCATTATGAAGTTCTAGGTTTTGTATATGCATGTATATTGTATATTTATGTATATACAAATATACACAAACAGACACAGTTTTTGTCTTTGGCAGCTGAGCTTGAAAAACAAAAACCAAGAACAACAACAACCAGATCTGAACACAACTGGCCACCTGTAGCACCACAATTACAACCTCCTGGCCCAGGGCAGCAAACTAATGTGCTTTTGCCAAACTAGGCTTAATCCTGAAAGAAGTTAAGTCAATGGCAGCTGTTCCTGACTTGATGGCAAGGACAGAACCTTCAACACAGAAGAAAATTTCACTTTGAACATAAAACAGTTTCCTCCTGTTCCTCTGGATTGCATTCTAGGGAAATAACAAAACTGCCAATACCTTGTAAAATATTTTTACAGAGAATTTGGTGTTCCAAAACACCCACTGGTCCTTTGTTATTAAATGCTCCATGAATCACTAACATTTTAATAAATCCTTAGGGATCAAAGTTTAATAGCACCGGATACTTTAAGGACCTATTTATAAATATCAACACTAACATTACTTAATAAAGAAGGGTAAGGCAAAGGCAACATGACAAAATTACAGAAATTAAACGTTATTTCATTCACTCATTTTTCTCCAAAATAATCACCAGAACCATCCCATACAAATAAAGAGATGAGTAAAACAGGCAGTGGTCCCTACTAAAAAGTACTGTCATTTAATGCTGGTGTCTTAGATGCCCATTGCCTGCAATGGACATTCTGCCAGGAAACTTTAATCCCCAACAGGAAAGAAAACATTGTATTTTAACTATTCAATATAGCATTTTTTCCGGTATCATATTTGTAAGTACTTAGAAACACGAAGCTGGAGGCTCTTGAAAAAACTAGTGTTACAAACAAAAAAATCCCCAAAACCTTTATTATGTCTGTTCTAGGGGTTAGAGTACTTCCTTCCCCAAACCACTAATTTCAGCTAGAACTTTCAGTATCATTGGGTCACTAGATCACAACATAGACCAAACACTCTTGGTACACCAAAAATTAAAAGGAGTATGCCAAGGCAATTTACAAAAGTCTAAAACCCATTTTTAAAAGGTACTTTAATTTGTTCATTTGTACCTGTAATGACTACTGCAGTTTTAACATTAGAAAGTCAATACTTTTTTCTTCGAATGGAAATGGTTTGTGGCATGTACAACTATTACAGTGTTTAAATATTTATATGTATATATATATATATATTTTTAAGACACCAATGTTTCATTCCTATAAAGCATTAGGTCAGGTTTGGTGAATTCTGGTGAAGGAAATCACAGCATGTCTTCTCTTCTCAGAAATTGGCATCTCAAATAGTAACATTGAAACTGTAAATAGTTCTTCATATAACTATGTCCAGAAAGTCTGAAATGCTACATTTGAGACCAAAAGAAAAACAAAATAACAAAAGTTTCAATAGACATGTAAGTGATGATTAGAAATATGCCACAAAATTATTTTTACAATACATTTCTGCAGAAATAATTCCTAGGTGAAGCTTTTTTTTATACACATATACAAAATTTAGACAGCAATATACACATAATCACAGTGAAGACTCTGGCAAGTTCACCAATTCGTAGTGTAAATACAAAATGCAAAGCAGCCTTCAAAGAGAACAATGCTAAACAGCAAGCATAGCTAGCTTGTTAAATAGCAAACATCAAAAGTTCCCTGCCAAAGGGATGCAGTGCAAGAAAAGCAGCATGCACTTTGATACAAATAGCAGTTTATGGCTAATGGTTGACAGAACTGTGGTAACAGTGACTCTTGAGTGGCTGTGCATAGTTAAACTCCTATGTCATCTGTTTTCCTTTATACCATTCCACAAACTCATCCAACAACACTGGCCCTGTAGAGAGATCAAATAACTGTATTTTACAAATTTTTATAAAAGGACACAATGATTAAGCTCAGAAAAATAAATTATTTTAGAACATCAACATATGGTAGTACTTACAGGCTCCATCTTCATCATAATTACTGAGGTCCAGGTTAATTGTTCTGCTGAATTCAAGAACGTTACACCACTGGTCCTTATTGATAACTTTGTATTTTGATTGCTGCTTGAGGCAAGAAACAGAAATTATTGAAATGTATTTTCAACTGTCTCAAACTCAGATTTTCCTACAGAAAATTTAAACTTTGTGATGCATTATTGTTTTAATCTCTATGTGCCATCTAAAACTAAAAAGGATTAAACCAGCAAGTATTTATACTAGTGTTGAATCATGCTTCTGATTAAGACACCTTTTACAGGGCAAACATGCAACAATAAAATACAGCCCACAAGCAAATAAATAACATTCTATAGTTTGTTCTGCATTATACAAATCTTAACAGCATAGGAGTTTGGGAAAAAGGAAGAAAGGAAAGATAACCAGTTGCATGTGCTGCTTTGGTGGTTACTATTTCCTAAATCAGAACACAGCATTCTTAGTTGACCATTCTACCTCGAGATAGAAGTATCAGAGAAGACATTAAAAAAATGCATCATTCCATTTCCAAGTCCATACCTCTAGAAACTGATGAAATACTGGAAAAAGGGACCATGCTTTTCCTAAAAGAAGGCCCAACATACACTTGGCAGTATTGATATCTAGGCTGCGCTGGTCCTTTTCCTGCATGAAAAGGTCAAAAAAGAAAACAGAGCATGAATTCCACATTTTTCATTTCCCTCACAGCTCACCCATGGACAAAATAATTAGTGTTTTACACTAATGAACAAATAAATAATATATAGCAGTATCTAACAGTGTTTTTTCACACAACATGACTTGCCAGTAAAATTTCCCTCCGTATAGGTAGTGGCTTGTTATACAAAGATGTTGCTTTCTATAGATGTTCCCAATAAAACATCACTATTATGGCAGATGAGGTGTAAGGTCATTTCTGCCTTCTGATCTCCCTAGCAAGCAATGGCCATCGGATCCCCAGCCACGTTTGCACGTATCCTCTGCACAGGCACACCTCTCAGAATAGCAGTGCTGTTTCCATTTCCTGCCCCAGCATTACAACTATGTGGACTGTCCACAGACACTCAGTGCTACTTTACACCGCCCTCACTATGTGAAAGTGAGCTAAGGGAGGGAGGATCTTTGTTCTGTTGTTCCAACTGATTACATAAAATTCAGATTAAATTATCAAATGAGCAGACAGAACATAATACACTAGTACATTGAGATTCCTCTCTGGACTGTCCAGTTTAAGTTCAATCTAGTAACAGTATATTTAACCTTAAGGGCTGTTTTTTTTTGTTTCTGCTAAGTAAAAGCAGCAGCACCTGAACCCAGCAGGTTTGTTCATCAGTGGCAAATATTTAGTAACTTAACCTCTGCACATCTCAAACTAACATGTATGTGCATGATTCCATTTTGTTAAGCAATTTATTCATCGACAATTGTTATCACAAAATTAAACCAATTTTGCTGAGAGATGAGACATAAACCCCCACACTTTTATGCCTTGGTTAGAGCACTGAGCTACAAATTCACAAGTTAATGAAATCACAAAAAATACATGTCAATATTACCTAATAGAGACATTGTTCTCTGTATGTTCATGACAACGGACTGCAAAGTCTAAATTAAGAAAAGACAGGGTATCACAGAATCATGGAATGGGTATGTGGAAGGGACCACAGTGGATCATCAGGTCCAACCCCACTGCTCACACAGGGTCATCCTAGAGCACATGGCACAGGATTGCACTGAACTAGTTCTTGAATATCTCCTGTGAGGGAGACTCCACAACCTCTCTGGGCAACCTGTTCCAGTGTGTGTGGTCACCTGAAGAGCAAAGAAGTTCTTCCCCATATTGAGGTAGGACTCCCTGTGCATCACTTTCTGCTCACTGCCTCGTCCTATTGCAGCACCACTGAGAAGACTGTGGATCTATTCTCTGACACCCTCCCTGCTCCTATCCTTTAGCCAACCTCACTGCCCTCTACTGGATCTCCTCCAGAAGTCCCATGTCTCTCTTGTCCTGAGGAGCCCAGAGCTGGGCACAGCACTCCTGATGTGGCCTCACCAGGGCTGAGCAGAGGGGCAGGATCACCTCCCTCAAACTCCTGGCAATGTCCTTCCTAATGCACCCCAGGACACCACTGGCTTTCCTGGCCACAAGAGCACACTGCTGACTCACGGAGAGTTCGTTGTCCACCAGGACATATCCCAGACAAGGATACTCTGGATACAGGAGTGTCTAACAGATCATTGCAAGACAGCTAGCAGCCCTCGAGAAAGGGAATTGAGCCTTATATATCACCTGTACAAATCCAGTTCTGTGTGTTACAGAATATGTTTTTTTATTAAAAAACCAAGCTCAAATCATAACTGAATTGTCTTCTGTCACATAGAAAGGATGTGACAGAGCAAGATCCCAGTTCTCCGTCAACATCTGAATGCCCTAGTCACAAGATTATGCTCATCTCATTCCAAACACTCCTCAATTCTAAAATTGTGTAGACAGAATTTTATGCAGATTTTTTTGAAAGTAAAGTGGGGAGACCAGCAATTCTGAAAACATGAGAAACTGTTTTGCATTCTGGGCACTTAATCCAAGAGGCATTTAGAGAAAAAAAAGTAAATTTCATGATGAACAAAGCTTTTCAATTAGTATTAAAGATGAAAAAGAAACCTGCAAAGGCATTTTTTGTATAGTAAATCTTTCACTTATTTCCAACCTCAAAAAGTTCTAAAAACTAATTCTCTTTCCAAAGCCCATCTACACTTCTGTCACAAATACCTCTAACCAGAAATAATGCTGCTGTCAGAATGCATTTTATTTTACCTGTTGCTTATACTCTGAATTCTTCCCACACACTCAAGTATTAATGAAATCAGGCTATTGCCTTTACTTTGGCCACACTGGTTTTTCATGCCTTATATTGTTCCATTTCTACACTCTCTCTCTGACTAGTGATCAGAACAAATTGTTCAGATAAGCCCTTTCTACCCACCTCCAACCGCCTAATGGCACATCTGCCATGACAGATGATGCAACTGCATTCTTAGCATACATTGTAGGCACTTACATTTCTTGGACACATTTGAAGGAATTTATTAACAAACTCTGTTTTATCTGAGCATTTGTTTTACACTAATGATCTCAGCCTTCCTGAGATTTTTCCCCCTAATATTTCACATTAAAGATCTATTTAAGCCATGTAATACATGCATCTGTATGTTCTCAAACTTGGCAATAACAAGGGCAAATATGGATTGAGGAAAGTATTTGTGCTTAGTATCAACATATGGAGTTTTAAATTATTTCTTCAAATCTACGCTGACTTAAATTGTGCGTGCCACATGAAACCTTGATGACACATTTTTATTCATAAACTAACTTTAAATGCTAAATCACCAGACTCTTTAAAAAAAAAAAAAATCTCTTAAAACTTAGGAAGTTTAGACAAGTGGTTTTTTGCCATGGAGCACTTTCCTGAAAGAATTATCCTTAGGACAGAAATTATACAATCTCCTGAATGTGAAAGCATCAGCTTTTTTCTATCAATCACTTCAATGATCCTGAAAAAAGTTATGCCTAGTTTAATCAGGCAGCTATAAATATATCTGCCTTTGTTCTTTTCCATTCTTACTGGATACCATTCTCTTACAGACTTTCCCCAAGCCTGTATATTGAAAGTTCAATAATCGTATCAGCCAAATATTCCCCAGTTTATATGTCGATGACTTGAAGTTCTATAATCTGCAGGCGCTTTTTTGCCACAAATGAAGTCACAGCACCTGTGTCTCAATGTTTAATTTCTTTTTTGAGACCGTCACACCACTTTGGTACTTCTTGAAAAGAGCACATACACTATCCACTTTTTAAATATCTGCTCTTACTTTTGACAGGTCATCAGCTGGGCACAAGTTTGCTCTCTATCCCAAATATTTCATCAGTATCTTGAACTTCTTAGGCAATGCCTTTGCATTTTACATTGAGCAAAACTGGCAGAATAAAGCTGTATACAGCAAAGAAGGAATTAAGAGGTTGATACAGCTTTTCTTTTCCTCTCATACTAATCCCATGCATTCTTTTACATTAAGCTGCAAGTTTCCTTGTTTAAAAGTGAACCACCTGATTCTCAATGCTGAGATGAAGAAAGCAGTGAGGTACCAAAAATCTGAGTTGCTAATGAGAGACTATCAGAACTGCTCTCAGTTCAATTTCTTCTTATTTTCCTCATTTTCTCAAGCTATGTTTTTGGTGCAAGTTTTCTTAGTATTTTTAGTTCTCTTGCACTGAAATCTGAGGTTCAGTTTTACCTTTTATGTTAAGTCTTCTGTACATTCCATCACATTAGCAAAATGGATGTCCAAATTCTATTTCAAAATGTTATTTCAGAAAATAAAGTTGTCTTATTACTCTCTCCAAGTATAAATAGTCTTATGTATACAGGTTCCATTCATCAAAGCATGTTTTATGGCCAGAAGACTGGTATCAGGGTATTCTTTAATAAATACTGAAAACACCATTAAAGTCATTCCAACAATCTTCTGAATCAGTATTTATATCATGTCCAGCTTTTACCATGTTACCCATTTTTATCAGCTATTGAAATGAGTGAAGTGTCTTACTGTTTTAAATATGTTTACGCTCACAAAATTCAGAGTAAGAAAAACCACAATAATTATAAAGTTAGGGGAACTCAGTGGTAAAGCTCCAACATAGAACACAATGGGGCCTGAATGACTTCCCTGAAGTCATAAAATAGCTTGAGGCAGAGACATAACAAAATATGTCATCAAACCACTAAGCATTACACATCCTATATATTTTTCCAGTTTTGACATCTTGCATGTACTGTTTTAGAACACAAATAGTTCCATTTGTTAGAAGCAATCTTGACTGGTACCTTCAAAGAAACAAACTCAGAAGTATTTGGTCTTTCAATTATTATTTATGACAGTAAAGTTTAAAATTTCAAATGCACAGTACTTACCCGTGCAAAGTCAAAGGCATATCTATAAATAAGTTTAAAATTGGTAGGCTCATTTAATAAAGATCTCAAGTAATCCAGAGAGTTTCTCAATTTTTCTGTAGTATCACACCTACAAAACAAGTACCAAGTAAGTTTAGAGTCTGCATGCTTATTGAGATGTCTGATGTTCTAGGAAAAAATCTCTAACATGTATCCCCATTAATCTGTTCCAAACACATCACTCTGTACAGAGGCATGTTTTTGATTTTGAGTATGTCTGCATAAAATGCATTATTAAACCCATAAAGAGAAACAAATTTTAGATGAAGTAGCAAAGTCTTACATTGGAACTGACTGGCTTTGTAAAAATACATTCTCCAGCAGACAAAACTAAGAGCTTGTCCATGCATGGCAAACAAACAGCAAATCAAAGCAGTGAAAAATACTTCTAAAGCCTTGATGAAACTGTAGAACTTCCTACACAGTTTTAGTCATTCTCTTGTGGAAGGTAAATTAAAACACTTCTTTCTTTCTTTCTCCAACTCTCTATGGAACATAACTATCTAACTTTATGTTAATTTTGCCATAAAATTAAGGTCTTAATTGGAGAAAGCAACTCTTAGAAAAAACAATGCTGAGTTACAGAAAGGGTTTGTTATTTAGTGTTTTAAATCACTCTAACAACATACAAATATCTAAAAGATGTGCAATCCAGCAACAAAGACAGGTGTCCTTGGGAACAGAGTGAATGCCAAACCTCATGACATTTCTCTTTTATTGAGACTGCAGACTTTTTAATCCGACTGTATTTAAATGTACAATGTCAGGTTTCAAGCTGCTGCTAAGTGACCATACCATCATAAATCAGTTCAAAAACTTGTGACTTCTACTCCATGGCAAAGCTTTTTGCTTTAGGAGCTATGAGTCAAAACAGTTAAGTGTGGGGTTTTTTTCTGAAAAGCTGTGTTTTCTATAACAAACCTAAGAGAATTTTCAAGGCACTTACTGTAGGGATGTCATTCCTTTTAACCATTCTTGTAACGTAAAGTAGCCCATGTTTTGTGCATCCAACTTCCATGCTAGCACAAGCATAACTACCTGTTTTAAAGAGAAAACAAATGGAGACAGAATTTAATAAAAAGATCTATGTGTTTCACAAATAACCACTGTTTAGTAGGCTACAAATGCTTTTACTTGTGTGAGTGGAAAGTTCAGAACTGAACTGAAAATAGGCTATGCTATTTTAGAAGTTAAAAAAACCCTGTAAGTGAGAAACACATATACAATCCAAACAAAGAGAACAGTGCAAATATATAGAGTGAACATCTACCCAAGTTATCAGTCATCTCATGAGCAGCACAATGGGGAGAAGATTAGTTGGTGCGAAAGCTAGAGAAAAGGTTTCCCAAAGTAACTACAAAATTTCAGTATCTGTTTGACAGGTTATACCTGACATTTGTTAAGCCCTCATTGCAATGAACATCAGTTGATGTTCACAAAATCCACGAAATTCAGTTATTTGAAGGCTAATAATGACACCACAATTCAAGCAGATGATAAGTAAACCTAGATGAACTAACATTAATACACAACAAACCATAGGCTGATACATAAATACTTCAGTTTTGCCCAAAAGGAAACAGTCTTTTTCACATCTCGCACACAAGACCAAAGCAAAAAATGACTTTAGATAAAGCAATATTGTAAGATTATTATTATCTTACTCATCAACTTAAGAAACCACTTTTGACAAATACATGAAAGAAAAACTTCCAGGATAACTGACCCTGGCAACCTGGACAAAAAAAATCCAATCAAGTCACTTAAATTTGCAACTCAGCCATTAAGTAGTTAAGGTTAGTGCAGCTCTATGTAGCTTATAATGCAAAATCAGAATACCTGCTTATATATCCAAATATCTGCACAAATCACAACATTTATTATTCTCCTAAACTCTGAAATTAGCAAATTACATCTCCTTTTCCAGTACATCTTTCAAAGCCACAATTCTCATTTACTTAATATGATGCTCCATGAATATTGTAAAAGTCAGGACTTCCAAACGCGTTGAAAGAACAAAAATTAGGCACTAGGAAAAAGCCTGTAAAATGCACAATTGTTTTTTGTATTTTATTTATTTATATGTATAAATATATACACATCACATATAGAATATGTATCTGTAAATATATTTATATTCCTTATTTGTTTTTTGAAATGGTATAATGGTTGTGCCACCACTGCCCATAATATTTGAAATCTCTTTGTCCTAGAAAACCTAAAGGAAACACTACTTGTTTGTTAGTTGATATATTAAATCTTGAATGTTGTCTCACTGTTTCAGAAAAGACAATCATCAGCTTTTTTATTTTTTTATGATCTCTCTTTTTCTGGAGAGACTGAAGGTTGGTGGTATTAAAGTGAACGAGAAGGAGTAGCAGTGAAGACAAATTGAGAGGTTTTACAGGTTCACAGTCTGGGGTTTAAAGTACTGGCAAATTGTTCCCAACGTGTTTCAAAACCTCCCTGGTTTTTATTTCTTGATTTTTTTTAAACTCTCAAGAACTTTTTAATTCTTGGTGAAAAAGCAAAAACTGTAAGACTAGCTCATGTACACCATAGCAGATGAGGCATTTTTAAAATGGATTCTAAACTTACATTTTCTGGTTCAACTCCAATGTCTTCACAAAATTTCTCCATACCTTCTGGCCCTACAATGTCATCTGTGCCTGCAAAAAAACGTATTTTACTTATCTCTAAAAATTAAAATAGCCTGTCCTTCACAGCACAAAAGATGTGCAATCACATAGTGTAACCTAACTTTCATACAGTTTTGTTTTGACATGAAATAAGTATTTTCACACTTACTATCAGTAATACACTTAAATCTTTATCTCACCTTTGAAAACAGATAAACTGTAAAACAACTTTTCATCCCTGCCAATCTTTCTGCTCGTTTACTGAGACAATCTTGGAAGTGTAAATTAGTCAGAGTTTTAATAATGCACTTAAGACTAACAGATCACCCACATAATATTAGCACACTTACATGAGTGGACGATGGCTAATGAAACTCATTCCCTGGCTGGAACCTCTAATGTTATCACAAGATCAAATCACATAAAAACATGCTGTAAGCTGTACAGGATACAAGACATTATCATTCCCAGAATCTCATTCCTCATTGTCTCATATACTACCTTTATATAATGGTATCTTGCTTATTCATATTGCTACACCATGGCCACACATTATCTGACTAACAGTAACTACATAGGGAAGGAAATAATGAATTACAGTTATTTCTTTGCCTACTTAAAAGGAAAAAGGGCTCATTTGAAAAAAAAATACAGGCTTAAATGCCTACTTTCCTCTAAAGATCACATGTGCAAGAAAAACAGGATTTATAAAGGGAAGATCAATTTGTATTTTATTATTAGGTGATCTATTCTAAAAATAACAAGGTTTAATTGTGTCTTTTCCCATCTTCTCATAGCAGGCTTTAAAAAGACTCATTCTGTAATGCAAAAACACACCAAGGGAGGGAAAAAAACCCCAAATGCAGTGTCAACTGTCTGGATACATAAAGAACACTTATGAAGCAAGAACACAAGAGATTATTCCTTGAAAATTCAATTTTTAGAATGTTACTCAATACTGTAAACAGCATCGTACTCTCCACTTTTCTGTGTTTTATCTTGGTGTGTGCATCCAGTAGAAACCCCAAAGTTCTCTCACAAACAGCCTTCCTTTCATCCTTTCTTTCCATGAAAGTCTTGACAAAAATGAGTCATGCCTGTTGCTAGAGTGAAAAAATAAATCAAGCTGATCAGAAAGGTAGACAATCTAACAGGTTAGATTTGGCTTGAATTTGTCTGAATCTCCTGTCACAGACTGCCACAGACAAGTGAGATCTCGAAGTATTTAATTTCATTTATATAATTTTATTAGGAGAAAAAAATGGGTTTATTACATCAAATTAAGTCACTGTTCATTATGTTTAAAAAGTAGACAAAACAGAACAAGTTGTTAGACATGTTATCCAAGACAGCACCAGAAAACTGCAAGATGATATTAAACATCTATTTCATTTGTTTTTGGTCTTTACAGTCATGAGATCACTTTTCCCCGTATGTCAAATTCTTCCTTTCAGAAAACACGTGCAGGAAAACAAATACAACAACCAACTTCACTAATAAAGAATCATCTTCTGTGACCACAGACCATAATTAACATTCCTAGAAGTACTGCCTGAAGAAAGTTCTCATACACATGGGCAAAAATACGTAATACAGGCTACCTCCCCTATACCTTGTGATGAAAAACTATCTGATAAAACTAGTACGGGGTATTTGAATTCATTCACTTCTTTGCTTGAAGCACTAAGCACCAGATTCAGCAAGAACAAAACTAGTGTTACTACCTCCCTCCCCCTTTGGGTTTTTTTAATTAAAGACACACCACTTCTGAGGCTAATTCTATACTATGCAGCACCAACATGGCAGATGACAGAGAAGTAACAACATTTTCAACAGAAGTACAAGTGTAACTGCAGATTTGAATAGTAAAGTATACATGTTCCAAAACATTTTAAATTACACACCTTCTGTATTCTTTTTATAGTATATGGACAAAAACAAAACTGAACCTTGAACTCTTCAACCTCCCATCACACAGGAGGAAAAAGGAAAATTTCTCTAAGACTTTTACAAAAAGTCCTTTATATTCAGTCTTTCGAAAGCTCAGTTAATGTAATTTTCATATTCCAATACAAATTAAACTGTTATTGGTAGGAAATTTGCATTTCACACTTACCTGCATATTCATAGAACCATTCTAAGCATCTCTTACTTGAAAAGACTTCTTCTTCCTCTGCTTTTATTCTAGTTGAATCATATTTTCTATACATACTTAGAAAAAAGAAAGAGAAACAAGTAATTAATTTATCAACATTTTTTAAAAGCAATCTTTTAGTGAACAGCCACTCATAGCAGAAACATTATTCCTTTCAGTTTACTCAACATTCTGTCCTCATATCCAGTCATTTGGAACACTGTTTAAGAATCACTGAAGCTAAATACTTTGTTTGCTCACTCTGTCATACTTCCACTGATTCATAACCACTACTCATGTAAATGACCTTCCCCTAAAATGAATACAGGTTAGTTCAAATTCAACCCCAAACTGTTCTGTGGAAGTTCCCAGTAAGGCCTTGCCTTACAACACCAGTTACCACAGTCACCTGATGGGCTGCAATCCAGCTGCAGGTCTAAGGCCAGAGTAATTCCATGTCATAGTCAACACAAGTCCTAACTCTAGGTGCACCCTACTTTGTGCACTTCGAATTATTAACTAAAGAAAACTGCAAATACTCCTTTTGCTGCCTTAGAAGATTCTACAAAAGACAAAGCCAAAGAGACAAGACCTACACTTATTCTAAAGCAAGTAAGTTGGTAACACAAAAGAACCACAGAAAAAAGGTTAAAAGTGCTCATGGTCAGTAACTCAAGGAATGTCATTCATCGTGGAGTAAAGAACCATCTGAAAAGCTGGGCCCCTTCCCCAGAGACTACCAGAAGGGTAATGCTCTTCTCCTTCAACAAGAAGTGTAAGGAATTTTAATTACTACTACAAATTCAGTATCTGAAACACCTAAAGCACAGAAAACATGACAGAATTTAAAGGGTTACTCCCCCAGTTAGACCTTCTGAAACAGGGACAATATCATATGTGCCTGCTAGAGGAAAGAGACTCAGCAGTCCAAGTAGTTATCCATTGCTGCATATACATTCTCTGATCCTTTTCCACCACTCTTCAGTAGCTTGGGCTCATAAAGGCTGAAAAGAGCAACAAATAAATGGTTTAGTCTAGAGGAGGTAGCCAAGAACAGCTCTGTAAGCGTTCCAAGCATGCAGAGCTTCCTCTCACAACATCAAATCCTGCTGGGGGAAGACAATGAAGTGGCTAACTGCTTCAAGAGAATTTTGAAACAATTTGAATAACGAAATTAATTTGGACTTGATTTCATCACTGTTTCGTCCTTCTAGAAAGACATGTAAAAGACACCTAGATTTATGAGCTTAGAGTACACTGATCCCACTATCCTCTCTCCACCTAGCTCAGCTATCAGCTGTGAGGAACTGTAGCTAAAAGTTAACAGCACACAGATCATTCTGACAGGAATTCAAAGAAATATTTCATGTTTACTGTCATAGGTCCTTTAAAGCAGCTGAACCTTTAGAAAAGTAATACTAGTCAGAACAAAATGATAAACTGCTAATTGGAAGACAAATACAAATGAGGCTCTTAAGAAATTTCTTATGAAAAATTGACACTGAACTGAAACACACTGATCTGCAACAAACTGGAACACTGCATAGAAATGTCAGCCATATGTGTTCCAAACATATTCATATACCCACAATTTTAGGTTTGGGTTTTTTTCATTTTGAAAACACTCCTTTCCTATTTGAATTGCCTATTTTGCATAAGCTTTACTGAAGTTACAAAGGAAAAGGCTGACAGCATTGCTTCAGTAAGTAAAGAGCTAATCCAGAAGGTCTAACTCTGAGTTGGAATAACTTTTTTTTTCTTTTTTAATAGGTCTGACAACATTTTCATACTTGCAGAATGAACTGTGATTATGAAAAGCTATCCAGTAAGCTTTATGCTATTCTGAATTCAGAGCAATCAAGACAAAGAAAGGAGGCATTCTGCCACTTTGGCAAAAGTCTTAATTATTCAGTATCCCCTTTTTTGTAACAAACGTGACAACATCAAGTAGAATACCAAGTTGGAAACTGTAGCAGGAGCCAGTCAACATCTTTATTCTCTTTATTCAAGAAGTCTGTAAGAGTACTGCTGGAACTGAGGACATGGCAAAGCCAAAGAGTTTCACAAAGAAAGATATTTATCACAAGACTCAATGCTTTTTCTTACAGAGATGATAACCAATTGCTTTGCCCTGCTTGTTCATGTAAATCAACACGTTAAGCTGTCAGTATGCAAACAGTGCATTTAAGAAGGAACTCTCAAGAAACAGACTTATTGACAGAGCTGTAAGTCATTCAGGTATTTCAGAAAAAAAGGTTTCCTGCATCTACAAATGGCAAAGCTAAATACTGCAGCCTGAAACAAGACATCAGTGCCAGCAGTATGTGTAATAGGAATGGTGAGCAAGCAAGAAAGAAACAGCCCTTTTTATACATGCTCTGCATCTGCACATAGCAGAAGAATTTCAGACAACTGATATGAGATTGAAAGTCACTTGTGTTTAAGGCTAAGGTCACAGTTTAGGAACTGCAGGAAATAACAATACTAATTATTACATCCATGTGCCTGACACACAGCCAAGTAACTCCAATAAAAATGCTCTCGTTTCAAACCTAGGATTGTTCAAAAAGCTCAGTATCTGACCACTGGAGTTCGATTTTTGAGAAACCAGAACTGATTACAGATATTTCAGCTTGCGTCAGCTCAAAATTTAGAAAATAAAGTCAAGAAGGATATAATCTTGAACTATCCCACTCTCTGCTACAAGCTAATTAGTCAGACATGCATTAACAGTGCAGGTGACACAGTATCATGTTTATAATGAAAACAGACTATGTACAGCCAGAATTAGTGATGTCATGTATAAAGACAAACCCTTTTCTCTCTCTGCTTACTCCAAACATAAAATGAGTTTCTCACCCTAGCCTAGACAAGCCAGCTATTTCTACTAGTGAGAGGCTCCTAAGCAAGATGAGTGGGGAGATGCAAACAAGTAGACAAGTACCTGAGATTACTCAGCCTAGGACAACTTGGTTCAATCTGGTGGCATAGAGTAAAGGTATTTTCAAGGACTACATCCACTGAACTATGATTAATACGGATTTGATTATCTCAAGAACCATATTTGCAGAGGAGAAAAACACAAACTTCCAGACACATCTGGCATCCATTTTTATCTTGCAGTATTCCTCATCTCTTTGGAATTTCTCAGTATATACTACAAGATGATGTGCCTTGTCTTTGTCCCAATAACAGCATCTCTTGCTATGCACAAAAATACACTGCCAGAGTGCACAGGGTAATATCTGAATACTCTGGGAGTACCAAACATCTATTGAACAGATCTGAGTTTCAAACAGCAAGTCCCCAATGGCTCACAGCTTCCTCAAGATAACCAGCACCAGTACTTTCAAAGAGATGCACAACCATTATGCCAACCAAGTCCTGCTTGGTAATTTGCTCCTATATTGAAGGTCTGTAAGAGGAAACTGCAGTGTCAGTCACACTCCAGATGTGAAAGAACGCACTGCTCAAGAAAAAACAATAAAGTGGGGGGAAGAGGGGGAAGGCACAGGGGGAAAGTCTCAAAAAGATGCCTTCCATAAAGGAAGAGAAAACGAATATATCTGATAATTTTGGTACTTTTTGTATTTTGGTATTTTTGGTCAAAGAATGCTGGCACTGAAACAGGATTGCTAAAGGACATTTTTCTCCATCATCAGTTAGAAAGGTGCATGCAATTGCATAACAATTTTATCCTAGTGTGTCTGCTATACCTGTCACTACCTATCACTAACTCAGAACCTTTACTTTTAGAATTACCCTTCCATTTCTGAATCATGACATGATATCTATCAGGAACAGCAAGAAAAAAAAAAAAGTATTACCTAAGGCATAAGTATGCATTTGCCTCTCAGATGAAACATACATGAAGGTACTATAACTCAAAAATCTTCCCTTGAAAAATAGCATGTTTTTAGTTTAGCGTGACACTGTCAGGACAGTGACAGCAATATACAAGTTATTTTTAACAAATACCCCTCTAAGGAGCATTTAGGTTTTTCTTTTTTTATTATCTCTTTCTAACAGCCATTTCATCAGCTAGAGACAGGAAAGAATGTGGGACAGGGCAGGGCAAAAGCAACATGAGATAACCTGTCTAAATTTCGTAAAAGCGATTTTAGTTACTTAACCACATCAAAATATCATTTTCTCAGAGATACCTGCACCTCCATCATGACCTAATAGATGACTCATAATATCCGTGATTAAACTTATATTTGAAATATGCAGGTGAGCTAGGGAATTTTAATATACTTGCAAAAAAGGTAAGACAATGTAAATACAACTGGAAGTGCTATAGGTCTAGGCATGTCATGCTTCTCTGAATACATGGTCATCCACACTTTTTCCTGATTATTTTCTTCTCTTCCTAACTAATTTGGTGGGAAAGCAGAAGCATGAAAATTCCATCCGTGACTAGGCAAGTCATTCTAGGAGCTGATGGCTGCTGCCAGCAAAAAGAACAAGGTAAAGGCAATTCTCTTCAATCCACTGCAGTCTTCAAAGCCGGGTTATCTACTGCTCTGAGCTTGTGTCACCTGTACTGGAGTTGGTTAAAGCTCCACCATCAGCCCCTCCCACTGCAGCAACTCTGGGCTGTGTAGTTCCAGAATGCCCAAACCAAGATCAGTGAAAACATGGAGCTTAGGTCACACAAAATATTCTCTTCATGGTGGAAGCTGTAATAATCCATTAAGGAGGAAAAAGAAAAGAAAAAGGCAAGGGGAAAAAAGCTACATTTTATTATGGTAAGTCAAAAGTTAACCTCTCATGAAGATTTACAGCCTGATTATTTCAGATGGTCAGTGCTTACGAATGAAGACATCAAGAAATTCACCAACAGAAGCTTTGTTTCTAAGCAACCAGAACTTAGTCAAAATCTTTACTGAATTTTGTTTGAACTGTTTTGTTTTGAAGTAATTGCTTCCATATTATTTATATCTAAAAACATACCAATTTTTGACTGAAGATGATGCCCATACTACTTCCATTAATACTAATTAATATAAAATTTTAGCTGAGAATTTTCATCAATTCTCAGCACAACGAAGTATTTTAATAAAGCCTTATCTATTCACTCACAATTTTGATTCTAGCAGCAGTTTCATAAGAACTGTAGTAGAAACAGAAGGGTGGGAGAAGTTTTGTAATTTGCAAGACATGACCAAAAATGTTTAAAGCAACCCTCAGGACCAACTTACTTGACTGTTGAGTTTTATGAATGAATATACCTTATGTCTCCCTGTTTAAAGTCTTACAGTCATTTCTAAACTGTTAAATGTTTGAAACTTTATCAGGCTTACTTAATGAGCATGTGTAACAACACACACGCTGATAGCCATATGTCCAGTTTAAATGAAGCGCACTGAAAAGCTATAAAAAAGGGAAAAATTATACTCGTGTGTACCTGAAAATCCCTACTCCAAGGCAAAAGATCTACATATCTGTAACAGCTGGCAGCACAGGCGGTCTGCATGGGGCACGACCAAACCAGTTAGTAACAACAACAGAACAAAAACCAAACTTATTCTCAACACCAAAGGTTTTGAAAATTTTGAAAGTTAGTACACCCCATGTTAATGATACTGTGTTTTCAAAAATTATATTTTTCCACTATAAAGCATGGAGTTCACTGTTCAATAAACAAAATCGATTTTTCATGTCAGTAGGCCCTTTTGTGGTTCCTGCACACATAAGGGTAAATTGACTGAAAACATTAATCTAATTGTTCAAAAACATAAATTTCAGGGAAGCAGGTAAATATTCCTAGTTTTCATCCTCCTAAGGTGACAATATGCATTACTGCCAGACTTCTGCCTTCAGTGTCATTCTAGAATAAGGAGTTAATAATTATTTTTAAATGAGATTATCAAAACACAAGACACATTATACAGCTCATTTTTCCCCATTTGGCTAGATATTGTGTAACAGATAACCAGCATAAGACAATTACCCAGTGAGGACTATCATTTTACCTAGCTCTTTACATGAATCTTGCTCTACCTTTCTGAAGATGCTTAACATTGTGATGGAAGAATATACAGAAAATGTAATTTTAACTCCTATTTGAGAATACTCTATAGTGTGACAGTTTTAAGTACAATAAAGTCAAGACTGTGATATTGAGATGAAAATACAAACTAAGTCTTCAAGTCATTACGTTCAAGTTAGCATATGCTCAACTGCTTCCTTCCAACAGCTATTCTTTACGGCAAGAGAAATCTTACTGTTATCTACAAAACAGTGAGGTTTTTTATTATACACCATCTAGTACAAAAATTCCCTCCCACTGAAACACTGCATTCATGCATGGTTCACATGGTGATGCTATGAAGACTAATTAAGAAAATTCAAGTTCTTATTATGCAAGGAATACTAATGATTGGAGTCTTCCATAATCAGTCTACGCACCAGATCAGCATTTCCAAATAATTTCACCATAACTAGATTTGTTCCTATAAATGTCTTTTCTCAATTGCCTGTGCATTCCAGGAATGCTTCTGAGATGAGGCTGTATTTCTAACAGCCTGGAATTAAGGGTGTAAGACATAGTTTCTTAAGACTCCTAAAGTCATAAACTTAAACCATCTTCTGTTTCAGCATAGAGACCTGCTGAAAGAAACTTTATGGAAGGAAGTGTATCTAAAAGTATTACTATCAGATTTTAAGAGATTATAGGAATGAGTCAAAGGTAATAAAGACTGAAAATATCATCCAACAAAACACTCCATTACAGATTAAAAAAAACCCAATATTTTTAAATGGACAAACCAGGAGAAATCCTCAACATTCAGTCTCAGCTGCAGTAACATCATTAATGATGACATCCCTTGAAAATCTCTGTACTACCCAATATTTTGACACTGAGAACAAACAGGAGACTTGCAATTACTGAATTTGTTAATGTTGACCCTGTAAGTATAACACTGTAACTGAGAAACATACAAAAATGTATGTCATTCCATGAAGTATTTGAGGTGACAAATCACTTCTGTTAGGAAATAGAGTCTCTTCTGGAGAGGACTGTGTAGGTTTTCAGACACTGACTGCCTTTCTTCACTTCATACAGAATCCACACAGACTAATGTCCTGTGAAGTCCTGTGTTACTAGACTGCAGCTTCTAGGAAGCTGTCTCTAAACCAGAAGCTGAGAAGTGCACCTAGGAGCCCCTTATTCTATACACTGGCATTCCACTATCCATACCTTTTTTACCGTATGTAGCATTCTCTGCACACAGTGTAAGCAGAACTGGCTTTACAAAATAGGTATGCTACAGCACACTGCTGTAGAGTTTTCTGATTTCAGACTGATTTCTGCTCAACTAACTGAAATGCCTGATCCAAAAACCATACTTGACAGGTATGAACTCCACCTGACAAAGCAAGCATGGAAGGAAGGGACTCCTTTTTGACTAACCTGTTCACAGAAGATTACAAGGGTAAAAATCCTTCCTTGAAAGAAAACACAGCTTCAAGACCAGGCTGAATGTCCACCACATAATTTCATACTGCCAGTCATGCTGAAATAAAAAACTGTTTTCTTGATGACCAAAACAAAAGAAACATTCTGCGAAGCAGAGAAAGCTCAAAAACCTTTACAGGAAGTCAGTCAGATAAAAACTGGAACCACATCAGAGGATATTACCCCATGGTTCATGACTAGTAGATCTGGTTTCTCCTCCAATTCTAAAAGCAGGCTGAGCTCTTCCTTCCAATAAAGAATTACATGGCAGTCAAATGAAGACTAGATCCATTAGTTATAAACTGAGAGGCAGATATAAAAAAAAATTCTTCAAGTTACCTTTTCAACAAGCTCTTAAAAACAACTACCTAGTATTCATAGAGAAAAAAATCAGGCTTTTATAATTTTCTTATGTAATTACACAAATCAGTATTTCTTACTTACAGGCAAGCCTACTTTTTACAGGGTTGCTTTTTTCTATCATCAGTGTCTTGGCTAAGGTAGGTAGAGTTCAGTTTTATAAACCTCTCTATAGTCTAGAAATGATCTGTCCTCGTACTGCTTCCACATTCTATGCCTATCTTTGAATAAGCTGTAATGTCCTCTATCAACTATTTAGCTTTTGTATTTCATTATTTCTGAAAAGCAACAAAAAAATCAGAACATGAACTACTTTTTTGTTCTAGTTAGTGTTACAAAGCAATGAAAGAGATTTCAACTCTCTCTTCTGCATCAACAGATCATTTAATAAATTCCAGTGCAGTTACAGTTGTGCAACCCTATTAAACACAATGGAGTTATAGGGGCATGACCAGAGGCTTAATTTGGCTACCAGTATTTTTCTTACTCATGCTAGAGTATAAAAAGGAGAGTACCCAGCCTGATTTCAGGCTGACAGTTAGGAGAAAAATGCCTCTTTTAACTTCCCTGAAGGTACTTGCTATGGAAGCATGTGTTTTCTGAGACACCAGTAATACATGAATATAATAGAGCTCAAATTCTACTGACTGATGCAGTGCCAAGCCACTTTTCAACATCAGTACAGTCCTGCATCTCTCATGCAGGAGTGTACAGTTCTATACTGCCTCAAGTTCTGAATTGAGCCCACATAAATAGTGTTTCTTGCACATGGGGAGCACATTCAATGGTTTCTGAATGACTCACTTAACACACGACACATAATGGAAATCCAACAGTTGCAGAGGTCTCAGCTATCCAATATCTAGGCCAAAAGAATACACTGTTCATGCACACTCTATAACTTATTTGGCTTCTATTGTCCAGTGAGAAGTGCCTCAATAATCACTGAACCACTGGCTATCACCTGACCTGGGCAATTTACTCTTATATGTTCAGTATCAAATCACAACGTTAACAGGGAGAGACTAGTAGGATATCAAGAGCTGAGTGGACTGTAACTACACTCAGTTTTTTGACAGGCTAGAGATTGATAATACCCAATCCAGATCTTATGCATATATATGGGAATTTACTACTGTATCTCTTAGAAGTTGTTTTTGAACAACCAAGTATGTGTTTTGACAGCTGGCAACTAGAGCAAGGAGAAGTTCCCTACATGCTTCTTGTACGTCTAGAGAAAGCTGAGATGCAAACTGAACCTACATATACTTATCAATATCCCACAATTCAATCACCAGCTATGGTTCCACATTGAGAAACCAAGCAAATTTCAATATAATTTCCATTAGTATTCAAACACATGATATATCAGCTATTTGGCTTTAGATATTCCATCAGTCTTAGCTCATGGTAAGATGACATACCCATCATGTCTACTTTTCTTAGCAGATAAATCATCTCCTGCTGCAGGTCTCCTCTTTTTCCTTGGAGGCATCACTTTACTAAAGCAGTCTGATGAACTGCAAGACCGAAGACTTCCTACAGAGGGAATTAAAAACACCAGCACAAAGAAATGAAACTGTTGCAGACCAGTTAAACTGTGTCCACTAATAGGCACATTACAAAGGGGAGGGAAGGAAGTTAGGGGATTTAAAAATTATAAAAGAAATGGTCTTCTTTCAACAGCAAAATCCATCTCACTTTAACATGGTATTCTATGACCAGATTTTCATTAAGGTAAAAAGTACTATACCAAAATGTACAGTAGCATTTACTGTACTAACATTACTTCAGTCTAACAGCAGTCAAGAACCGACACTATCCTGAAGAAGTATTTAAGTCCTTAAAAAGTCATCCTTGTTTTCAGTCATTTATTCAAATCTTGACTTCTAAGAGTTGATCATTGCTTTTTGAAACACAGATGTGAGTGAACACCTACCTCTAGAGAACAGAACCCTTTCTTTTCAAGCCCCAACTTTTTTGTGATACAGAGAGCAAGAGGTAGGAAAGGTTTTTTTTTGTTCTTTCATGAGAGGTTTTTTTTCTGGTTTGTTGAGAGTTTTGTTGTTGTTGTTGCTGTTTTGCAGGGACAGGAAGAGACATTAGCAACCAGCAGGGGAAAAAAAAATGGCTGGCTGTATTATTTGGACTGAATGGTTCTCAAAAAATGAGTGTCCACAAGTAGGAAACAGCCAATTCAAGACACTGATGCCAATAAGGTGGCAGTCTTTCCATCCCCTTCTCTCAGCTACATACTCCTATGTCTCTGGTAACTCTTCAGTGTGCCAATCCAGTTCACCAAACCTGTAGATAATTAACCAAAAAAAAAATAATAACAACTTTCTGTACATTAGCACAAGAAAGAGCACAGGACCATCCCTTTTGACTACAGCAAGTCATTAAATTGTTTTTGCTGTCTCATGAAAACAGTAGGCTCACACTCCGGGCAAAATTTTGTCCTACTTTCATATGCTGAAGACCATACTGCCACCTGAGAAAGGTGTGTATAAGAGCAACTCGAAGAGGTATCACAGCTCTAAGTGTTACACAGAGAATTTGAAAAGAAAAGGAAGACAGAACTGAGGTATAAAAATACAGACATAAAGTGATGCCAAAGAAATTTGCAAGAAAACATTAAGAACTCCAGCATTCCTAAGCTACCTTCTCTTTGCTGCAATAGCATTCAAGTTTAGCTATGCTCAATTGAGATGCCCACAAAATCTTTTATCTTACATCACAGCACAGAAGCAAGCAATAAAATTTTGACTGCTTTTTGACACCAAAGGAACAGACTGCAATCAGAGGCCCAATTCCCAACAAATACTGACAGCAATCTTTTGCTTACCTATTCTTCGAATCTTTGAAAGGCTCTCTCCTGTTATAGGAGAAACACATGTAAGGAACCTCACAGCCTCACAGGCTTTGCTACACGTACATTATTTCAAACATGCACGGAAACTCTAACGCATAAGAAAGTACGTATTTCTCTAGTATTATGTAAGATGCTCAACCCAATTTTTACATGAAGATGAACTAATCTGGTTTCAACTAATAAAGCTTTTGCACTAAGCATGCCTTCTTTGGTCTTATCTTTATATTCATTTCTATCTCTTAAGAAGAAAATTAATCTCTCTAGTTCAAGAAATACTCGCCCTTTTTTTTTTAGCCCTAAAGCTCCCTCCCCATTATTGCCCCAAGAAAGTATAGCCATATAGTGTCTTTTTGAAAGAGAATTAAGAGCATTGTAAATTCAAATTACAATTTAACTAGTAATCAAAAAAACTTGCAAGTATTATACTTCATAAACTATTACCACAAAAAAAAAAATCATACTGGCTGTATCAAAAGAACATACTTCTAGAAGCACTGTCCAGAATGCATTACAAAAGGTAATTAATGACAATAGTATTTATTTTCTTCTCAACAATATCAGATATATTTGAAACAGGTAAGCCAGAGACCATAAAAAACTCACAGCACACCAATACTTTTCACAAATTAAACAAACTCTGGAATCTGGCCTGCCAAATATCATTTGTTCCATCTGATTATGCCTACACATTAACGATACTGTATACTCATAAGTTAATGAACCTGTGCTACTTTATCTTTCAGATCAAATTTCTGAAGACACTGCCAAGTAAGTATTTTTGAAAGCCTACACAGACTAAAACACTTAAGATGACAGCAGAACTTAACAGATGGCTAGAAAGAGCCAACATACTTAAGACACACACTGAACTTCATAAATGGAAATGTGATAGTGAACAAGTCTTTTTGGAAAATAGGCATTTACTTGAGTATAACCTGTAGCTATCTCATTCCTTTGAGAGCAAATGGATTGTTTTTAAATGCCTTTATTTTAAAAAAGTAAAAATCCATTTGTGATGGCCACAGGCATTGGATGCTGGTAAAATGCAAGAAAAAAAATCCCTCTCACCCTACACAATTTGTGCAGTTTACTGGTCAGCTGATTGTGAAAAGAAATATGCAAGGCCTCTATGAAAAAAGAAGCACAGCCAAAGACAAAAATAAAATAAATAGAAGTAAAATAAAACAGTCATAGAACAGAGAAATCATTTTATCAGACCTGCAACCCCATACAAACCAAAGAATTTAACTCAATAATTCCTGCTTGGACTCTTCACCTCCTTAAACTATAGTATATTTTAGAAGATTGGTGAACTTGTTTTAAAGGCTTAAACTGATGACAGAATTCACTACAACCCAATTTCTCCAATGACTCCTACGAAAAACTTGTACCCTTTTTGGTTTGAATGTATCTAGTTGCAGCTCTCAAACTGACAGAAAAGGGAAGAAAAGAGACAGTCCAGAAATTGGTAGGTGGCTATTAAATGCACATATACACTGCTCTCACACACTGACAGCACACAGACACCAGGTGGACAAACATATTGTAAATGCTTTCAGAGACTTCACATCTTAATAAATGAGGTTTGAAACGAGTCTTCACTAGGCTTCAGCTGTTGAATAATCTCTAAACTACTAAAAACCAGAGTGTAATGATTTTACTTTCAAAGCATTTCTTTTGCTACTAAAATTTGTGTATTAAATTTGAAGGGCAGTTCTGTAACAGCAGAAAAATATTTCTTTTTCATATTAAGCTAAAAATTATCAGTTTGGGTTTTTTTTAGTTTGAACACCTGTAATTTCTTAATTTACAATACAGCTCACTAAGTAGCAATATTAACCTTTCCTATACAGACCTTTCTAATTCTTAATGTAACTTCTAGATCTAGCAGTGCACAACTAATTTCACTTCCCGAAGGTCTGACCATCTACAAACAAACATGCAGCTACCTCTGACTACATGCAGATTTGACATAATTTTACTTACCAAGTGCAGCTTTGCTGATGTGATTATTGTCAAAGTTTCTCACTCCTAGGCCTCAACTCAAGACTGGCAGAACCCTCCTAGTTCTCACTGTTTTTTTGACACTTGATGCTAGCATTTGCAAGGTAGAGCCTCCAAATGGCTGCTGAATAGATCACCACCTGCCAAAAGCCTGCTGAGTTTAAATGCTGTTTGCCAAATATCCTATTCAATACTTCCAGATTTGCAGGAGACAAAGCTTCCAAACGGAAGCATCAATTCAAGAGCTAAAATTCATCCTAGGAAATCTAGAACAATGTACAAAATAAAACCTACAAGGGAGGGACAGTCCTAGCATAGCAACAAAACCAGAATAAACAAAAGGAAAAGAGTCAATAAAGAAGAACTCTACAAGCTGTGTCCCTACAGAAACGATTTACAGGCATGGAATTTTCACCTTCTCTAAATAAAGCCTGTGAGGAATCCTGCTCTTCTGATGCTTCAGTAGAAGGATGCTTCAAAGGAAAAATAATTAGAAATTGTGAATGCTGAAGCAATTGAGAAGATATAGCTACTTACTTAATAATGCAACAAAACGACCACAAGCACAGTTAACAATCATCAATTTTCAGACACAAGATGAGAAAACTAAGATACTCATCAAAACATTGAACAACTTGCAATCATGTTGCAAAAGGAAAAATCATCTTCTCTGTGTTGAATTCCCCACTACAGAATTGCTCTGGACTCAAGGGATTTCTTCTCTAATATAACAAAAGAGAAAACCAGCAGAGGCAAAAGCGATTTCTCCCGCTCCAAAGCTTAAAGAACAGCAATGAAGGCTTCTTTTTGTTGAAGATATTACCTCACTGTTTTAAACAAGCCAGGTGACAACAGAAAGCATACCTGTAAAGACTTTTAGTCTTTAAGTAAGTCCCAATTTAATTACCACACCATGACTTTAAACTATTAACAAGCTGCGAGATTTGTAGCTATGACATAAAAACAACTGTTATTTCAAATCTGAGCTTTTCAAGTTAATGCATATACATACTAAAAGACAAAGAAATTGTTTACAGAATCTGCATGCCTGCTATGCTTACGCGTGCAAAGGCCCGCGAACAGGTGAAAAGGCAAAGGCCCATGACATTTGAAGTCTATCTTATTTTTCAGATAGATATGCATACTGAACGATAGCACATGAGACTGTCAGCATTGTAGGGGAGACTGGAATTTTGAAACCAGATTCATCTTAGCTCTCAAATCACTGAAGGAATTTTGAAACTGTCACTTCCCTGTAGTTCTTTGATGTTTTAAGGCCTGGTTTCAGAAAGGAAATCTGGCTAATACTTAAAAAAGATACAATTTACTTCAAGTAATTTAAGTGTCTAATACATTTTTGTTAGCTTAGAAACAACTGCTTTGAAGTAAATGTAATATGCATTTAAAAGTTAATATTATTACTAATAAATATTAACAAATATTAATATTAACCTAAAGCTAAGCTTTTTAAATAGCTTTTAGAAATCTCAACCAAATTTATATATGCATGTATTAAGTCATTCCCAAAAAAAGGCCACAATGTAATGAAAATAACCACGATACTTATGTCAGAAAATGAACAGCACCTTTAAGAATAAGGTCTGGGCCAGAAGATTTGGTGTTAAAATAATCTCTAGAACTATAAAAAAACTTCATATGGGTTTGGCAACACTCAAACCTTTTGCAACAGTTCTTAATCTGACTTTCAAATGAGTTCTAGACACAGAATCTCAAATTTACAGCACCTATGCAGTTCTATAAATTGTGTAACAAAATTAATAGGTCTTGAGAACTTCTTACTGGGAAACAGAAGTTCCAGAAGTTTAGACATATCGAAATCACACAATTTGCAAAAATAACTCTTTATAAATTCACATGAGTCTCTCCAAGTAAATGTTTCAGAAGTGTCAAGTCCCATACAAAATAGAGACAGGAGACCTCACTGTACTGCATTAACAATGGCCAAAATAGCTCCCTGCATGTGTATTTGTCCTCATGAGTCAAATCAAACACACATTTCAACTGAACGTGCCTGGAACTTATGCAAACATTTGGGCTTCATCTCTTCCTACAAGGAGACATAAAATACGGCAGAAGCACAAGAAAGAGTGGAAATAGTATCTGAAGATGAGGAGGGAATTTGGCATTATCAACCTCTACTTTGGTTCTCATTTCATATTTATTTCTGGTTTGAAAGGTTCTTTTAAAACTATTGCAAAAAATTACACTCTTTAATGGGATTTTGTGCCCCAACTCATGCAACAGGCACATTTATACTTTTGAAACAGCTTAATTCAAACAACACAATGCGTCAGTGTCAATATAAAAGTGTTCATCAAAGCCAGTAACATGCTCAAGCACTTTCTAATAGAGGTAGTAAGAGTGCCAAGATTAATTTCTTATACTTTATGACAGAAGTGCTAGGCAAGAAGTAAGACATTCCAAATACCTCAAGTACATCAACACTTACTGATTAGTGACAGAAGGGAACTACCTCAATGCTTCACAACAGGTCTTTGGGATCAAGAGTAAACAAAGATTATAAAACACACTTTCATACATGAAATCAGTACATAGCTGTTCAGTTTAGAGCACCTGGGTCACATCGGAGAAAATTCCAAGTCTCCATCACAAGATGGAAGAGGACATCAGTTCTAAAATATGGACATTAAAATCTTTGACTGTCTTGAACTATCTGTCACAACCTCTTTTTCAGAGGCTTTTCATTTACATGATGAGCTAATTTCAAGTATCAAATCACTAACAAAACTGAAGGAAAGTATTTCAGAGAAGCCTCTGGCTTCTCTGAGGTAAGAGAAGGGTAAGAGTTCAACCATGAAACAAAGTCATCTGCTGCTGTATAGAGGAGGGTGCATAATCCCTAAATGAGCTCTGTCCAATCCCAAGCAATGCAGTCCTGTGCATCTCTTCTCACTGCTCTAGGCTAAGAGTGTGCTAGATTTCTAAGTGTGTGCCAGAAATCTCTATGAGGAGCTGACAGCTCTCTCCACTTTGCTAAATGCTCAAGGTAACATCAGCAAATATAGCCATCACCTCAGGATAGTGAAAAAGCTTTGAGTCAGATGGTAGGACAGACATGGTCAGTTTTAAAGAATAGTTCTGCTGAGTAAGTGATCAGGGCTTGAAGTCTCTAAGTTATTTCCCTCCCTCCTCAGGTATCATGCCTGAAACACAGAAAGGAAAGAAGAAAAATAAATCAAGGAAACTGCCAGCCCACAAGTAAAAAGTGCAAAAGGAGGCAACGACTCTTGCAAAACATCAAGTCACAAAGCTCAAATGCTGACAAATCAAGAATGGCAGGAAGCTGGTACCAGGCACCTCAGAAGGCAGCCTCAAAAAATGATGACATTTCATCAAACAAAACACAGATATGAGATTATAAATAGATAGTACTCAGTCACTAACTGAAAATCTGCACAAGAAACAGAAATAACCTGCATCAGAACCAGTCAAGAAAAAAGCTGATTGTTTGGAGCACAGCATTTAAACTCAGTCACAGGCATCACAACAGCCAGAAGAGGTCTTGCTTCTGCTCTGTTCTCACTAATGCTCTTCCAAGAGTCAAAACGCTGTAAGAATATGGATATTCTGTAACCCAACAGGTTGAGTCCCAGGAGTGAGAGAAATTTTTCATTAAATCTTCAAAACTAAGAGATAGTAAAATTACAGATACTGCTGAAACCTCTTCAAATCCTTCATAAATTGATAAATTAAAAGCACAAACACCTATTTTGAAAAACAATTAAGAAACCCTGGCACAAGCTTCCTAGAACTCCTTCAGCCCTCTAAAACATAGTTTTCAGTTATGTTAGACTTGTTTAATAAAGTGTGTTTAAATTGTTTCAATCTTTTTTTACTCCAACCCTATTAAATACCTGTCTGGTGATCGTCTTGACCAACGTCCTCTGTCAGATTCTGCAAGAAACAGGAATGATGCAGTTAAACAAGAGGGTGATATTCATTCTTCTGTACTATTTTTGCTTTTAATTGGTATTAATATTTAACCTAACTACTTAAGGATCATCTACCTAAGATTGTAGTATTTGTGTTTTCACTCATATTTACCTAAAAAGTTACCCTTGCAAATTTATCTAAAAAGTTCAAGTAAGTTGAATTTGATAAATATTTTTGAGGGGTTTTTTTCAATCAAAAATATAACAAATTATTTCAAGAGTGGAAATAACCACTCATTTAGGTGGGGAACTGGCATTATTGTATTGAACAATTCCACCATTAAATGCAGCATTAGAAAGACTGAATTTACCATTTAGCACAGAAATGGCTTTGTTTAAGGATAAACACACATATGTGTTCCAAAGGAAACTGACTAAAAACCAACTGAAATCTTGGAAACAAGTTACCCCCTTCTGCAGGCAGGGTCTTTTCCACTAAATTTGCAGTGTACACACAGAAGCTGTATCACCATTTCTAGCTATGGTTGCAATAAAACAAATGAAAATGCACAACACATAAGCAGGGACAGTCTTCAAAAAAACCTTGTTTCACTTTTTGCATGGGTGTAAGAGGACAGCTTGTTCATTCAGTATGTTTTCCAGAAGAACTGTAGGAAACTGGATAACTGCGATGATTACCATCACTTAATGTATCCAAGAAAGCTTCTTGTACAGAGGCAATATCTAAATCAAATGTTCAAACAAAGCTGAAACTCCACTCTGACCTCTGGAGTTCAATGCTTCACCTTTTACTAATACTGCTTATCTCTTCATCAATTGAAACCCAACAGCCTTTCATACAACAAGGCAGTTATAATTTTTAAAAGTGTAATACTTAATGATTTCAATCACGAAATATTCTGGACCAAAGCCCTAGCTATTCTGCTAAGAGAAAATGGCAAGTCATTACCAGCCTATTGAGGGTGTGGTAAATCTTGTGAATATTTGCCAGTGTTGATAGATGAGAATTCAGTTGAAAATCTAGAAGGAGGAAAAAAAAAGGTTTTAAACTTCTGGTTTCCAGATGCAGCGGTTATGATCATCCTATGTTCTGGCTACTTAATAAAATTATCATAAAACTATAAAATAAAAGTAAACTCAACACCTTTTCAGCACTGACATTTTCAACACTTGAGTAGAATAACTGAAATCTGCAAAAAGATATCCTACGTATATATTTTTCTCAAGGCATGGATGACCCTCAGCAGAACAGAAGTATAGCTAACTATAGCTGAATTAAAAAAAAAAATACAACTTTTTTTTTTCCTTTACAGTGGGAATCATTACAACTTTCATGTTACCCAGTCCTGCTGTTTCATCTATTCCAAAACCAAGTTAAGTACCACATCACATTCTAAAATCATTAATAAAAATCCTAGTTTTAAAAAAACCCTGATTTTATTAATACACACGTATTTGCCTTTATACTAATTTCCTTGCAAAAATAAGTGACTAGAATACACTTGCACAGTTGAAACATGGCTTTTTAATAACAAACCAAAGGTCACAATGCAGCAGCTGTTAAGGCAAGAGCCAAAAAATGTGATAATAAAATATTCTGACACTTCTTGGAAGAAGCCATAGCATAGATGTTAATTTTGCTTCCATGCTCCAAATATAAAACACTTGAGTTTGCTTCAGTTGCTAAAGAGGCAACAAACTAATTTTTCTCTATTCTTTTGAATTCCCTATTTTTGCTAGGAATGTGGCGAGAACAAAAGTGGAAAGTAAGTAATTACAAAAGAACAGCTGAGATCCAGCCAGACAGCAGGCAAACCAAGAATCTCAGAAGCTGAACACAAACCAGCCAAGAGGGCATAAAGACAGCCAACTACTATAGAGTATCTCCATTTAAACTAAAAATAAATTAGCTACCCCACTAGACCTCATGCGCCAAAACACTTTAGAGAAATGTACTGTATGATAAGCAAAGTGTTCCAAGCAAACTTCTTCTATATGTGAAAAGCTTCTGTATGTGCCTAGTGTCACTACCCAGCTAATGTACTAAAGCATTTCTAATATGAGACACATAATTTGGCTTTGCCCAGCAAGATGCAAGTAAGGTCAAAAACATAATTCCCATATTTCCCTCCAGAGTATTTCAAAGGAATGCTCTCAAGATACATTTAAGATGATCCAGACAAACAAAAGTTATCATTAAACATCAGACTGCCAAGTTAGTGAACCACACTGCTATGAAGTTAACAAGTGGAACTGAAGAAACTGCCTGCTCTAAGTGTAGTTGTTACACACATCACTGTGCAAGTCTCTTGTCACAGCGAATTTAAAAAAAAAAATCAAAAGATACTTTTAGGAATCATACATTTCATTTATTATGTTAGCCAGAGTATCATTTACTTAATTGCTATCTATTTCTTAACCTGTTGTCCCCAATCCACCACAGTAATACAACTGCTCTAGTCAGAAGTACCAGAGATGAATTTGCATCTTTACCTAACCATATATATACAAGGTCAAAGACAATCCAGATCTTCTTACCAAGCTACAATAGGAAGGTCTTGAACCTTGAACAGGGTGCTAGAGTTTTTCCTGCATTAAGTGCTCAATAAAGTTCCATTTTTGCTAATCAAACAATACTAAGCAAAACCATTCTGCAAGAAAAAAAATCCTCAGTTTCTTAGTCAACCCTCAATTCAATATAAAGCAATGAGAAATAAAAGGAAAGGGGGACAAACAGGGATGAGGACAACAGGGAACATAAAAGCCATTCTGAGGAGGGCAACTTTAAAGGTTAAGATTTGATTTGTTGACTCCAGATCAGACTAAACCTTCTGGAATATGAATTTTACAGTTTCCCTTGCTGTTTAGCCTAAAATCTACAAAGAACTGAGTCATTAGAGAAACCAGTTATATCTGGAGGTAAGAAGCTGAGAACACTAAGCACATATTTATTTATTTTAATCTAATACTAACTTTAGACAGCACTCTTCAAAATGGTTGAAAAGATAGTCTAAAATTAGGATTATATATATAGGTATCACCTTTGAAACAAAACATTCCTAGGCACTTCAAAACATAATTCATGCCAGTATGTTTTACATGTCCACTGGAAATATCCTTACAATTTTAAGCTGCTGCTTCAGAAATAGGCTACATAATTATGATGGACTTAGCAGGGTTATACAAACATATTTTCTAGTTCTTATACAAGAAATATCACACCATACACCATATGAATATGGAAGACCAGAGTCCAAAGTTTGCTTTCTTTCACAGAGGACACTTGTACCGTGTAAGGATATTATCTAAAAC
The DNA here is from genome assembly GCA_027886175.1 of Phylloscopus collybita. Classification (NCBI taxonomy): domain Eukaryota; kingdom Metazoa; phylum Chordata; class Aves; order Passeriformes; family Phylloscopidae; genus Phylloscopus; species Phylloscopus collybita. Next base: position 24,679,555 of record JAJNNQ010000009.1, on the reverse strand, counting down.
TGAAAACATGTTTCTTTTACAGTTATAAAAGCAAATTCAAGCAGCACCCAATTAATTAGGGAAGTCAAATTACAGCTCAGGTTATTCTCTAAATTGGTCAGTGGGTCAGTGCTTGCTTTATCTGTATTTCAAGAATGATACACAAAGTATCCTATGCCACTGTGAAAAAGCCCATTTTGAAAAAAAAATGGATTTCAAGAAACAAAATTCAAAAAATAACACCTCCCATGCTCAAATAGCACTAGGAAATTAGGAAAAATAGCATTGACCAACAGTGGTCAAGATGGCAAGCAATTGAACAGCTGGCTGCAACTGTATTCTTCAGGAACACACTGTCTCCCTTCCACCTCCCAAACTTCCCACACATGCTGATGCAGCTTCCAAAGTTCTGCCTGATGATCCCTTTGGTCAGCCCACTACACCTGGAATCTTATCCTGCCAGCCCAGTGCTCCGAATCAGATCACCAAGGAGCTGCAACACCAGCTGAGTTAGAGGAAGAAATAGGAAAGGTCTTCTGAAGTGGGAGCACAATAGACCCTTGTGGCACCTTGTGTTAATCCACCTGTCCATCCCAGTGCCACTATGAGAGCAGTACATCACACAAAGCTGCACGCTCAACAGCTGCTTGTATGAGCTTTACACGAATAATGCCATTCATGTGTGAAGCTATTTTTCACCTGAAGACAAGAGTTTCAAAGCACATAAACTGGCCTGAATTTTTTTTTTCTCTACAGAAACTGCATCCAGCTCTGGGGTCCTCAGCACACAAAAGACATGGACCTGTTGGAGCAAGGTCACAAAGACAACTGGAGGAATGGAACATCTCTCATATGAAGAAAGGCTGAGAGCTAGAGTTGTTCAGTGGGGAGAACAGAAGACTCCAGGGAGATCTTATAGCACTTTAAGTGCACTTACAGTACTTTACGGGGACTTTCAAAAAAGCTGGAGAGGGACTTTCCAGAAGAGCAGTTGAGTAGTGACAGAACAAGGAGGAATGGCTTCAAACTGAGAGAAGGTTTAGATTAGATAACAGTAAGAAATGCTTTACTGTGGGAGTGGTGAGACCTTGGCACAGGTTCCCCAAAGAAGCTGTGGATGCCACAAGCCTGAAGTGTGAGGCTGGATGGGGCTCTGAGCAACCTGGTCTTAGGGGAAGGTATCTGTGCCCATGGCAGGGACATTGGCACTAGATTATCTTTCAGGTCCTCAAATCAAAAGAAGGAAACCTGCTTGCTTTGTAAATAGTGGAAGAAGATATGTCGAAAGCTTGCTATGACTTTAGGGGTGTATATCAAACAAGTACACATATTTTGTTGATTAAATTATTTTTCATGAAGAAGGTAGCTGATCTTCAGTGAGGTCTGAAGCAATGAAAATTCAAAATAGTATTAAATACTTTACAGTGATTCAGAATGTAATGGCTAAAAAAAAACCAAAAAACCTGAGTAAAATAATTGCAAATCCAGAACCCAGAAAGGAAAGAAATGGCTGAGCCAACCTAGTTTCATAGAATATAAACCTTGTCTGCAGTTTGTCATTAATGCAGTGTTAAGTGTTAAAGTGTTAGTTACAATGATACACAATTTAAAATTAAAAAGGAAACATTTAAAAAATGATTTTTAGAATATTATAGGTTAATGTTTAAGCTATAGACCCAAGAGTTACAGAGCGGTAAAAGAAACAAGAGCTAACTGGGCTTGTTTCCATAACAAACTAGAGAGAAAACATTCTACACCCTCTCATTAATGCACACATCAAATACAATAAAGAAAACCAAAAAATTCAATGTATCTTAAATATAAGCAAATTATACAGGTAAACTGAACTCGAATACTCTACCTTCCTACCTGAAATTTAAGAAAAAAACAACTTTAAAGGTCAAATCCCAATTTTTTATCAGAAGGAGTAATGTGTTGCCCAACTATTTAAAAAAAAAAAAAAAAAAAAAAGTACCTGCCCAAACAAAACCTTTAACTTAGTTCCTGCTGTGGAAATTTAAAGCTCGGACAAAACACAGCTACAGGGTGCAGTACAATCTATTAAAAACCTAGTAAAAAATTAACAATAGTAATAAACGAGATCAGCTGACTCCAAGTTTCCTTTAAAAGCTTCTAATTTTTTAAGCAAATAGAAAACCTATACAAAATCTCACTTTAACAGTAAATCTAAAAATAGTTATCCTTAACAGATATGCCATATATACAATAGTAAAATTTAAATATAGAAATAGCAGTAGTAATAACATAGTAGTAATTCTTTTTACTGCTAAGATACACCTGTAAACTTCTCAGAAAAAAAATTAACAGAAAACATGCATCAGGCAAACTCATGCCTAAAAATTAAAATAGCATGCTTAGGCTTTTATTTAATTACTTTCCTTGCTTTCAACTAATAGAGCTAGAAAAAAACTTGTAGTAGTACTGGCAGTAATAGTTCAAAGTTCTGTTGCCTTAGTTAACTTTAAATAAACTTTACTTATTAAAAAAAGAATCATTTAATCTTCTGTGAAATATACCATTTTATGTTCTGTAGTCTACTAACAGAAGTACAACTTATATTGATGAATGATGAATTGATTACTGAACTTAGAAGTTCAGATCTGAAACCTACATTTGGTGAAAGCCCTCAACACTCATGTTCAGGACGCAAATTTTTTGTATTCATTACTAAATACAGAAGGCAAAAGAAAAATGTCCATCAGTCTTTATTTACACAAAAACTTAACAACACCTGAAGACTGTAGAATGCCAAACTTCAGCACAGGGAAGATAGGAGCTGACTCTGCATTCCTGTCAAAGACAGGATTAAGAATCTATTTCCAATGTGTCTGTAGCTGTACCCCTGCAGGCAGTGACACCCTATACCAGGGCCAAACTGAGGAAGAATCCTTTCTCCCAGTCCACCATGTGACAACAAGCCTTGGGTCAAGGGAGGCAGAGAACAGGCTTGAAATGCAGAGTCTGGTGTGGTCAAATAAAGGGCATGATTCAGAAAGTAAGGAAAGCAGACGTGAATTCCACCTTGGAAAGTAAGGATGTGCAATTAGATGGGATGATTCAACCTATGTTGAGGACCTAGGCATTGAAGCTGAAGACACGATACCGCAGAATGTTTCTCCTGCTCGCCTGCACCCAGAACTGCACCAAGCTCAGAGCTACTGCTGACACCAGCGCTATCCAAAACCCACAGCTGCAAATTTGTGTACATTTTCCAAACAACAGCCTAAAATGTTTTGAAACAAAACACAGACTGACTTAAGCTAATAAATACAAAACCCTACAGAAAACCCAAGCCCAAGCAACAAAATATGGTAGGAGTTACTACACACAATATAAAATCATTTAAAGGTAAACATTCACATTCAACTCCGAACATTTGGTGTTACAACTCAGAATGACTACTGCAACAAAATATTTTAAGATCACTGCATGCTACATGGATCGGAAAAAGCCTAATTCTTTTTTGCCCCCATAGGAACAAATCTTTATTCTACCTACGTGTTTTTGGAGGACCCTAATCTGAAGGCTTGTTTACAAAAAGAGCTACGGCAGTTCAAAGTTAATTGCGAATTTTAGGGCAATTTAAACAGTGCAAATTTGTGTAACTGCTAGTTTAGTTTGTGTACATTTCCATTTACCTTAAATTGATTGAACAAATAAGAACTAGGCTAACTCTCCTATACTAACATCTAGGATAAAATACTTCACACAACTGGCTCATGGCAGTATTTGGGTTTGCTTGGGAGGGGGTGATTTTGGTTGGGTGTTTTGTGCTATATAGCAAAGATCTAACACTAAGTGAGTCAGTTTCTGGCGCAAAACATCTGCTTCTGTTGATGAGAAGTGTTCATCCAGTCTAACACTTATTCCACAATCAGATTAATTCAAACAAGTGTGAGCTAGTTTTGCATCACTGGCTGCCATGATATGAGAGTTGCTTGCATGCATTACTTTTAACTTCATGCTAGGTGTCATCTGGCATCCTACAAAGGGCATAAAGCTAACACCAACTTTGTATCTTGTGCTCTCTAGCTAATTCAGCAGAAGTGCAACCCTGCCAAGCACACACTAACAGGGTATCCAGCACCATGCCCATGTGGTATGCATCATGATGGAGCTGCAACAGCCTAGGAACAGCTATGCCAGTCAAAATCGTTACTGTCCCAGCTGCTTGCTTCTTCTGCCCTGCCAAAATGTACTGACCCCACAGCTCTGCCAACAGCACAGGCCACGGGCACATTCCCTAACCCCCTTCAGGCAAGAAATCAACCTGTCAGTTTAGACAGTTTAAGTAAGTGGCAAGAGCTAACCCAGATACATTTGACTGAGTGGGTTAGAGAGTGCTCCTACAAACCACTTTACCAACAGAACAAGGGAAGCAGTAATCTACAGCTAATGAGCAGTAATGAGCAGCTGCAGCAGACCCAGTCCCACAGTCTACGCAGACACACATCTGCATCGAGTGTGTCACACCAGTCAGTTCCTCAGAACAAGCTAAAGCCTTGCAGCTCTAACTATATATATATAAAACTATCTATATACACACAATTTTATATCTATATACACCCCCTACTGAACAAACAACATTGGTAGTTGTTTCTATCTCTTTAAGAGCCAAAGTAAAAATACCATTTAATGTCAAACCATGATTCTGAATAGAACAATTTAATTGGCTAGTACAACAAAAATGCTGGCACATTTAAATTAAGGGTTCTACTTCAAGCCCCTGTTAGTAGTCTTACTTATTGTAGACAAAATAATCACACTATTAAATGCTCTAATATTTAAATTGGATACAAGAACACTTGCACAGGATGTACTGTACCTCCCAGTGCTATGCTTTTTGGCAAGCACAAGGCAGACAAACTAAGCAAGTTATCTTCTTCTGCTTGAAGACACAAACAAAACTAGGAACTAATGCTTTGAAAAAGCCCAAAGTCTTTGCTTTCAATACCTGCAAAGAAAGTGTGGGAGGAGGGGAATTAAAGAAAACACAGGATTAATAATTCACTAACATTTAGCACAAAAAGTACTCAGACAAAAATAAATTTAAATGAGTGCTGCAAGTACACAAATAAGAGCTCTCACCCTGATACAACAGAGTTAAGAAAATCAGTAAAAAAAAAAAAAAACTTGACCTGCCTAATTCAACCTATTGCATGGTCTTGTACAGGGAAGGCTTTTCCAATTATAGCTACAGGAGCTACGAGAAACTTTTAAGCAAACACCTTCAACAGGAAAAAGGAAAGTTGGTTTCCTCATATAACGTGCAAGGTGTGTATTCAGAAAGCAAAACTGAGGAAAAATGTATTAATGGAGTTTATATCATAAGAGTAGATAAGGACCTAAGAAGGATCAAAAAAGTGGCTCAAAATAAACTTTCAGTCAAGAGACTATCATAAGCCAGCTTCTGTATGTGCAAAGCTATGCTATGAACACTTCCTGCTTCAAGCATTTAGATCAATGAAAAAAACACTATGAAGCTACAGATAACTGAATTAGCTAATTTAGGAAAACATATATATTTAAAAGAACACATATAGAAGCAAAAAAAAAAAATCTGAGGCGTAAGATTTGATCACTCCACAGCACATTTTTAATGAAAAGCCAGTAACAGCTGAAGGCTGAGGAAGAGTATTCTTCCTATTTTCTGCAAACAAGTTAAAATCAAAAACAATTAAAAATCACCACGTAGTCTAAACAACCTACATGAGGGAGCCCTGGAATATCTTAACTGTAACTCACATGTGTACATAATGAGGACCTGCATTTTTTTTGGACAGGGCACATGACAAAAGACACTGAACAGAAGGCATTTTCTAGAATAATTACCCTTCCATTTCTAATATGAGGCAATTATTCTGGCTTCAATGGCAGCCTTCATCACCAACACATAATGTTCCCTAAATATAAAGGTAAAATAAACCAGAAACACTAAAAAAATGATATAACCTTACGAGTTAGAGCCTTTACCAGGCTGCCTCCCTGTACGACATCTCATTTTAGAGAGACACAGAAGGATTCAAGAAAACCCAGGCATTATGCAGCATTTCTTTCCACCACTGATTCAGGACTTTGTCCAAAAGTCGGACCATCCTTCATTAACGCATGATCAAAGCTTCAATTTTCATTATCTTTCCCACAAGCAAGTTCTACAGTAATAAAGCATCTCAGAGCTTCAACTCCTTTCGCAGTGAGAGCACGTTCCTGGGAGATCTCACAGGGACGTCACTGTGGCAGGACAGCTTTGTGCTGGGGACGGCAGCCTGGTCTCTCCAGCGGACGCGGACGCTGCCTATCCCTGAACCCCGGCCACCCCACGGCCACGCAGATGTGTGACCCCCCTGCTCACGCCCGTCTACAGCAGGTGGTCCGTGCTGTTCGGAACGCACAGCCAGAAACTCTATTGCGGATACAAAGCCTTCGCTACGCTCCTCCGAAACAAGAGGCGCGATATCCCCGTGCTCCCCAGGGCGGGCGGGTCCGGCGGGTCCGGCCGGGGGTCCGCGGGGCGGGGGCAGGGCGCCGCGCTGCCGCAGGGCCCACTGGGAGTTGTAGTCCGCCACGCCGCCTCCCGCCGCCTCCTTGCGTGGGGCCGCCATCACAGGGACTCAACCTCCCACCATGCGCCGCGGCTCCAGTTTCCCCGCACAAGCAGCCTGGTTCTCCCGCACCGGCCCGGCGGAACCCGCTGAATTCACCACCGCCCGTCTTCCCCTACACACGCAGCTCCGCAGCCCGCGCTCCCCTCGACAGTCCCGGCTCTCTCACAGTTGGCCACGAGAGCCGGCCGCAACCTCACCCGCTCACCAGTTGGGTCGGGCAAACTGCGTCACACCCTCCGCGCGCCCCCGGCCCTCTCCGGTGCGGCTGCCCCCACCGGCTCCCGCCCCAGGCCCCCGGGGGAGCGCGCCGAGAGCGGTGGGGCTCCCGCTGTCCCCGCGGGGGCCCTACCGCCAGGCACGCACACACCGCCCCGGTCCGCGGCGGTCCCGCATCCGCGGGCCTGAAACCTTCCACGGCATCGGGAGTCCCGGTGGCGCGTTCGGCCAAGCCTCACGGGTCAGGGGAAAGAGAAGCCGCCCCCAGCCGGGCGGTTCTTTCGACCGGGTGGCGGGGCGGCCGGCGGGCCCGGCATCGGCGCTACTCACTGACAGCGGCGGCATCCGAGTGCATTTTCGTGCAGCGCTGCACACGCTGCCGGCCCGGCCCGGCTCTTGCCCTGGTCCCAATCCAGAGCCTGGGCACGGACACCCCCGCCCCGCCCACTCCCCGCGCCCATTGGTCCGGGGGCTGGGGGGGGGACCCCGCGAGTCCCGCCCTCTAACTGGGTGAAGCTCCTGCCACTCTCCCCCCGCCTGCCCCGCACCATCTCCCCAGCCTCCCATTGGACAGAAGGCCGAACCGGCCACGCCTCTCTCCGCTCTGACTGGGCTCTGGCGCTGCCAGTTTTTCTCGGCCTTTAAAGCGCGTGCAAAGAGCACCACTTTGTGTCACCCGCGGCGCTGATTGGCTATGGGGACCAAGGGCCGCGCCCACGCACTGATACGATTGGCTGAGCTGGTAATAGGGCGTGGCCTCGGGCTGCCCCGCCCTTCAGGGGGCACGGGCGGGCGGGCGGGGAGTGCCCGGGCGGGGGGGGCCGGACTGCGGCACTTTCTTGTTTCGTGATTCGCACGCGGTGTGGCCAAATCTCCGGCTAGCCTAGAATTGTTCTTCCTTCCTTATTTCTTCCATCTCTCTCTTCCAAAGGAGAACAAATGGCAAGCTGCCAACTCCAGCCGAACGCACACAAGTGTTTCAGGTCAATGGTAGAGCAGCGGCAGGATGGGCGGTGGGGAAACGTGGGGCCAAGAGTGCTCCTTGCGGGACGATGACAGCAGCTCATGCCCCTAGGTATTGTTCTCGATCCTAGAAATCTAGCACGTGGAGACACCCTCCTTTCCCTCTCCTTGCACAAAGAGGTCGCCATCCCTGAGCCGGGGGAGGAAGACACCCTGCAGGTCATTGCTGCTTAGCATGCGAGCTCAGCATCCCGTGTCGTTTCAGGGATAAATTGCATCCCTGGAACTACTCGGTGCTGAGACACAGATGCGAAGAGACTGCTAGAGCAGCGTCTGTGCACAGTGGAGGATTATAAAGACAGAACTGAGTAAGGAAAAAAAACCTTCCGCTGAAAGATTAAGTTAAAAGAAAGTCGAGGACTATGAAACTGAAGTAGTGCCAGATTTAAGGTAATCGTCCCTTCGGAGTAATGCATTAACATACAGTCCTGAATTAACTGATCACAGGCTCGTTTGCGTTTCTTTGGGGTTTATTGTAAGCTTTGCCTTACTCAGTAAGTCAGAAATGTGCAAGTGCAGATGATTTATTTTGCTTGTGTTTTCCATTGCCTGTTTTACAGAGAAGAGAATGGAGTCCACAAGAAAATGAATCCGCTTTTCAAAAGTCATGTACTAAAACCCACGTCAGAGCAATGAAAGCTTGCATTATTTGAAATTTTTACTTACTCACTAACTCATTGGAATTACTTCTATAGAACTTCCTGTCTCTGTCTCAGGATATTTTCCTATTTTCACCATCTTTTCTTTAGCTCAGTTGTTTGGTGTTAATAACACTAAGATTGGAGTTCAGTCCCCGGATGAACCATTTACTTGAGACTCGGACTCGGTCATTCTTGTGAGTCCCTTCCAATCAGAACATTCTGTGATTCTGTGAAACCTCAGCAAAAAAAAACCCCAAGTTATAAAGCAATGCAAACTAGGTTTCACTTCTTTGGTAGTTCTATAACCTCCCACATGCCAGACATTCGCATTAGTATGTGTCATCCCAAGTTCTTATACCCAATAGGGGCACCATTGAGGAGCAGTTCATCTGATCTAATTCTGGTTTAAAAGGAACAATTCCTTTAGGGGTGTCTGTTTGTTCACTTGACCATAAAAAGCATGCAGGCTGCTAGTTCAGAATAAAAACGTGTTCAAAAAGAGAACTTCTTCTATGCCTTACAAAGTTGTAAATTGATACAGATATAAAGGAAGGTGGCACAGAAAAGCCCTTTTTGGTTGTATCTGAAGACAGAAAGGTTTGTACTTTCCACCCATTTATATTAGTCTAAAATTAAAGATACTACTTGGCCTTAAAAATATTTCCTTAGAGTACCACTTCTGTAACTACTTCCAAATTGTAAAGCAAATAGGTTTGACAAGGAAAACTTCAGTATACTTTTGAATGCACAAGTATAACCCCTGACCCTTAAAAACAAGATCTGTAAAGAAATTCGCAGGGAAACATAAAATAAACTTTTTTTTTTTTTTCTTAGCTTCTGCCTGCTAAACGGGGGATTCATGCATCAGGCAGAAAAGGCCTGCCCCATGAGAACAAGGCCCATTAAAACATGCACCTTCATTCCAACCTCAAGAAGTTATAAAAAATCCCCTTTGTTACCACTAGCTGTAAACCACTATGGAGCCAAGCCAACAAATGCTACAAAGTCAGGCCTGTATTTCCTTTCTGGAACCTGAGTTTATAAAATGCAGAAATGCTTTATTTTACATAGAGCAGATCAATCAGGTCATGGGTGATCAATTGTATTGGGTCACTTAGCAAGGTTCTAATAGCAGAAGGACTACAGGAGTGGCATCTATGAGAAGCTGCTAGAAACTTCCCCTATGTCTGACAGAGCCAAGGCCAGACAACTCCAAGACAGGCAAATCAGTGATAATGCTTCCATGGTAACATATTTAAGAAAGAAAAAAATGTTAATACACACATATAACTGTGGCCAGGGTGAGAGAAAGAGCTCTGCAGACACCAGGGTCCGTAAGGGAAGGGGAGGAGGTGCTCCGGGTGGCAGAACTGATACTCCCTTGCAGAGACTGTGGTGAAGCCCGTGCAGCTCCACAGGGTTGCAGCGATCCACCTACACAGCCTGTGGAGGACCCCGCATTGCAGCAGGTGGATGCCCAAAAGAAAGGTGTGGCCCCACGGGAAGCCCACACTGGAGCAGGGTCCTGATAAGACTTGTGGCCCTTGTGAGGGAGATCCATGCTGAAGCAGCCTGTTCCTGAAGGACTGCACCCTGTGGAAGAATAGCCCACACTGGAGCAGTTCATGAAGAACTGCAGTTCATCAGAAGAACTCAGGTTGGAGTAGTTCGTGTAGGACTGTCTCCCATGGGAGGGACCCCACACTGGAGCAGCTGAAGGACTTCTCTCCCTGAGGAGGAAGCAGCAGCAGAAACCACATGATGAGCTGACCATAACCTCCATTTCCCATCTCCCTGAGCCACCATGTGGGAGGGGTAGAAAACTGGAAATAAAGTTAAGCCCAGAAAGAAGAGAGGGGGCGGGGGAAAGGTGCTCCTAAGATTTTACTTCTCATTGTCCTGCTCTGAGTTTGATTGGTAATAAATTCAGTTAATTTCCTTGGGTCAATTCTGTTTTGCCCATGACACTAACTGGTGAGTGATCTCTCCCTATTCTTATCTCAACCCATAAGTCTTCCATTATATTTTCTCTCCCCTGTCCCAGTTGCGCAGGGAGTGATAGAGTGGCTTTGGTGGGTATCTGGCATCTAGCCAGGATGGAACCACCACATGGACAGAGACAGCTTAAGCAATTCCACCATTAGTGTCGTAATACTAACCTTCCTTGCATCCTTTCTTTTGTGCCAGTACAATCACTTGGACAGCTAAATAGCAAGGTAGGTCAAAGAGCAAGACTTTTCTTCAATGCTCCCAAAAAGCAAAAAATTCCAAAACAAAACAAGCCCCTTGACACTTGTAGTTTTGTTTATTTGTTTGTTTTCCCAGTCAGCTGAATATCCAGATCTGGCTTACTACATATATGTGCAAGTGCTTCCATCAATGGCACAGGAGAGGAGTAACAAACCATGAAAGTGGAGAGGGGCAGTAAATGGCATCTGCCAGTTTACACACTCTTAAATCAAACTTGAAAGTGCAGCGTTTTTTTCTTTTTTCTGAAGAAGACTGCCATTTTTGTTCTTTTTATGTTTGCATTGCTTTTTTTAATTGATAGCTAGAATGACAACCACATGAAAAAAACCTTAATTGTAGACTGTGAAAAATACTGGATAACATGAGAAAGAGGAGCCATTTACTTAGTTGTATCTTCTTCACTGTCAGAAACAATACAGATGCATGTTTGAGAAAGAAGTTCCAAAAGGAAACTCTATTTCCAAAGGATATCAGACTCCAGATTGCTAAAGCCATTGTATCTTTTGAATACTTTTATTCATCTTGCTTTGCTTAGAAACAAGCTTGAAAGTTAATTTTAGGCACAAGAATCACAAGCCATGATGTGTTTTATAAGTCAGAGGGGGAAGAGAATTGTATTGAAGAGAAAAACATTACAAGGAAGAATTTGCTGAACATTGAGAAAGCAGATAAAACAGCAACAAAGCACAGTGCAGGGTATTGTAGAAAAATAAACAAAGTGCCGACAAGAAGTGGGCACAGCACAGTGTGCCCAGCAACCACAGTTCTAAATCATTTGCAGATATGAAGAGGTAACTTATACCCAAGTCAACACAGCTTTAATGCTTCTGAAAAGATTTTTCACCCTCAGAGTTACAACGAAAAAACCTAACACCTGTGAGTTATTCCTGCTTGGTATCTGCAAATTAGGGAAGAAGAGGACCTCAAGTGGCAGAAAGCAGCAGCTGCAGATAATACGAACTGCTTCAAAGCACTACTCATTAAACAGTTCAGCTCATGTTAATCTCCCTGTCCCATGGACCCATACTGTGTTCCCTGATAAAGTGAAAAGGTCTGTACTCTAACACTTGCTCCACGGGTATATTACTTTGGTCCAAAGGTCCTTCTGTAGCATCCTGCAAACAAATGTCATTTTACATACATGAGAAAAATCACATTTCAGGGCTGTTGATACTTAAATTCTTACATTCCAGTTATAGGGTTTTTTCAGCTTCAGTTTAAAAGTTTACATTCTTTTCATTCATCATGAGGCAACTCTAAGCAGTCGAGCTTGAGAGCAGCTAAGAATTTCTTCCTGAACCCTGGGGGTGCATCAAAACAGCCAGCACCTCTCTCTGGGGCCACATAGCTCCCTCGCTATCAGCAGAGGACCATGAGCCTTCTCAGTGTTCTGTTTGAATGAGACAGGTGGCAACTGGTTACCTGTAAACTTAGGCTGCAAAGGACTTGTTTCAATAACATCAACTCTGGTTCAAAACCAAAGGATGTGTCCAACTTCTGCTCAATTTGTAGCTGCAACACTGTTTTTGAAAATGGGAAATAACAATTTCAGGTTTTTCTTAGCCTAAGAGGTTTGAACTGCAGCTCCCAGGTTTTGGAGTGCACTGTAACAACACCAGAGTCACTGTGCCTGAGCCAAGGCAAGGATATATTTGTGAGAGGAGACTGGAATCTCCACCCTGCTGAAGAATCCAGTACAATTACTCTCAGAAGTTGCTCTCATATATGTTACCTGGAGTTCTTTTTTATTCCAAGATACACACTGGTAGCCCCCTGATGTACTGCTGTCTCTTCCTCTACATTCCTTATAAACTTCAACTGACCTGCAGAGAATTTCAGAGGACGGGATTTGGAGTACAACATAATACATATTATTTAGAAGTCAGATATATATAATCTAGAGCTTTTACTACAAGCAAAAGATCAAACCTTTAGTAAGTACTGCTTATTTTATACATTTTTTCTTTGCATTCCATCTCTGAATGCATAAAGATATCCACAAACCTTTTCTTTCATAACATGCTTTCTTATGAAAGCTGAGATGAAGAGAGTATGATTAGAAAACTAAAAGATTAGTCACACACCCCTGCAGCAGGACCTGTTCTAGCACATTTCTGTCATAGTTTGAAACAGCGATTGTGACTTAGATATATAACACACATTTTTCTAAACCACTGAGAAACAAAGGATTAGATCAGTGTGTAGATGTAAGGACAAATAAAGTTTAGTTTTAGCTTCCCAATTCTAACCACAGTAGTAGAAGCATACAGTATAGTTACTTAGAAGAAGAGACTATTCAAACTTTGACCACTACCTGTGGTCAACATGAACTTTCTTAATGGGGTGAGCATGCCTGAATCCTGTAAAAAATCCATCAAAGTGCGCTCAGAGACTTTGAAGATTACATACAGATATGGTTTATAATCTGATCTGTTATGCAAGTCATGTTATGCTGTCTGGATTCTTGAAAAATATCCTCACCCTACTTCTTAATTGTTAAAAAAAATTAGGAGTTTTCAAGCTTTCTGTACTTATATGTGTTGTTTCTTGCATTTCACATTAATAAACTGCTCACATTCAAGGTATTTGCAGAGTCAGCTTGTGGAGAATGTTAAGTAATGTGGCAAGATAATGTTAGGTGTTCTACAGACTATGAAAAGGCAAACCTGTGGCTGGATGCACATCAGAGCTAGCATGAGAGCATGTTGAAAATAAATGAGGATACTCAGAGCACTGTGCAATGTTGGTGCCAGTGCCAGCTGCTTTTGCAAGCTGGGAGAAAGAAGAGAGAAGGGCTACTGGTGTTTGCAGAAGAAAACTGATAAAAGTGCAAGAAAATAATTTGTATCACTCCACAGCCTAATTTTTCCTGTCTTGCTGGAGAGTCACACAAAGAACAAGTTCAGAGGGCTTGTAAAGACACACAAAGCACCCATAGATGAGAAATTAGTTCAACAATGTCTGGTTAATTGTCAGTTATATCTGAGGTGATGAATACATAACCACTGAGACTTTTAAATATCCTTTCAGATATCCTCTGTCCACAAAGACCAGTGATCAGTTTCATTCTCAGAAACACAGCTCTAAAAACAAGGGAGCAAAATGATAGGTGACCAGAATAAAGCAACAAGTGTGATGCTGGCAGCAATTACCTGATTCCATCGAACAAGAAACCCTGGGTAAAAATGCATCCTGTATTTGCTTCCATAGAGAAACAGTAAAATTGAGTATGCTCAACCTGTTCTTAAAAATATATGGTAAAGAACTAGAGGGTGAAAAAAAATCCGTCCTCTTTCCTGCAACATATCCTATTCCTTTCAGTTACAGTATGCTCAGATATTACTGGAAAGACACACAGTATTAAATATCAACCATCACAAGTGTGGTTTCCAAACTGAATGTCACTTAGATTATCTAACACAATTCTCACAAGCAGAAAACATTCTTTGGACAACACTGAAGATGTTCTCATTGTTAAAGGGAAGCTCTGCACATACACTGAAAGATCAGGAGCTAAATACAAAAGATATCACCAAGAGACGCCGAGAAGACACAACATTTTTCATTGTGTCACATGTGCATTGCATAACAGGGAATCCACTGCCTAGGTCAAAAAAAGCCACCCCTCTATTTAGTCCTACTGAAGTGTAGCACTAAAGAAAGCTTTTTCTTTTTTTTTTCCTTTCTTTTTAAATAAAAATTACAACCAACTTCTCTCCCTTCTCAGAAACCTTGTTATGTTGAGCATGATTGTTTTTAATTCTTTATCAGTGTGTTCATGTAGGTGTCTCATAACCATCATTATTCAGAGGTACTCTACTTTTCCCTTTGTAAAAGCATTGAAGTGTCTAATGTCCAGTTAATAAAATGAAGTCCATAAAAGTAACCTCTTTTTCTGCAGTATTATGAACATCAGTTATCTGCAAATTGTTGTAAAACTCAAATAAGAATAAAATGTAGAATAGCAGCAGATGTAAATGTTTGAGTCAAAAATGCACACACTTCAAACGCATACTTCCTGCATATCTCCCAATTAAAAAATACACTAGTTCCATTCCTATTTTGAAAAACCTAAGGCCAAGCTTTTTATTGCAATAGCACTCTTAAACTTCATGATAAATGATACCCCCACAAAAGCTGAAAAAGTTGTTGCCAAAGCAAGTTCCCACCCTTGCTTTGTTGCATACAAAGCAGGTATCTGGCCAAGGTAGATACCAGTTTACCAAAATTCATGCATCTTCCCTCCATCACAGAGATAGCAGGTCATTAAAGAGTAAAGTCACCAATTATTACATAGACATTCACAGTGTTTTGCAGCATGGGAGTTGCTCATCCTTAAACAGTGTAGTCTTTTTGTCTGCCAATGCAGTTTCAAGCAACAAACCTTTCTTGTTGGTCTCAATAATTTTTATTTTCTTGCTCTAATTTGTCCGTTTAAAATATTTAGGAGTGCTCATATGAAAGTGATGAATAGGCACATAATTATGTCCATCTTTATAAGATCCAAACCTAAGAAAAATATTCAACAGAGCAATACTATTACAACATGATTTAACCCATGCAATTAAATCATACAATTACTACCCTACTTCTGATGGTTCTAGGCAATTTATTTCAGAAATAGGCCCTAATTCTATTAAATTAAATCAGGTTCTATGTACCCTCTCCTACTAAAGGTCTTTGAGTATAGTGGAGACAATCAATTACATTGATTCCACTGATGCTATAGGCAGTCTCTAATTGGAACTCCAGCGTGTCCACTCACTCTGTGAGTGTTGAATTTATCTACTTAAATTCTAAGCTAAGTTCTTAGTCCTGATTTCAGTGGAGATACAATTTAAACACCCATAGTATCAAAACAGTAACAACCCTGTTATTAATATTGTATATCTCGCTTTTGAAAATTATGGTGAAAATTGTAATTTCTTACACCAAATTTAAATATGAAAGTTTTGACAACTGACTACTACGGTAGACAGACTTGCAAAAGTTAAATGGTGTACTTATTCAAAGTATCAGTGCTAAGTAATATTTAAGAACAGTGCCACTGTATTTCTAAAGAAGTAGAGTTAATCAGAAAAAGTTAAATCTATTCCAATAGGGTAAACATTTTCTGATTAGACAGACAAAAGAAATTAGGACAAGATTCTGTACTGAAGTCAACTGAGAAAAATCTGAATGTGAATGCTAACTGTAGGCAAGTTCCATCATGTGGAAAAGTCTGGGCAAACTCCTGCTTAGACAGGAAGCCAGTGGCTGAGTGGTACATAAAAAGTGAGTAAGCTCAACTGTTAGATGTATATGAGAAAGTAATATATTCTGCCTTATGCATGTTAGGAGCAGTAAACATGGCATTACTGGGAATTATCTCTCTGTGGCAACATCTATCACAAACTTCATGACTCTATCACTGATATTAACACTAGAATAAATATCTTTCTCCATATATCTCTTCCTTATGCAATACCAGTGGGAAAAATGACAGCAATTTAGAAATAAATAATGGTTTTACATTAAACCTAGTCCTTTTTTTTTTCCTTCTTGACGCATGTAACATACTGCCTCAGGTATTCTCTTTAATTTTTGCTCCAATTATATGGTGTGTTTAAAAATGCTTATGCAAAAAGTATTTAATGTATATATTGTATTTGATATTCTAAGTAACAGTATATTAAGAGCCCAATCTCTGAAGTGCTGAGAAACATTAACTATCAAATGAGTCACCACACCACTTGGCAAATATCTCTATCAAACAATCTCAGAAATTGCCTGGGTGAAATGTGCATTACCTGCAATTTATGCTGTCACACAACAGACTGATTCTCCCAGGGTACATGCCAAATCAATTGAAAAAATGGAATTACAAATCAGAAGTTCTTGACTCCTATTCTTCTGTTCAGTTGGGTACTGATCAGTGCCTCTCACTTTAGAAATAATTTTGTTCCAAGATTTCCCTTTTACAAGATGCCAGGTACATCATCCCCTTCATTTCCTATGAGACACACTGACCTGGGATTGAAATGGATGTCCTCAGGAACTTGGCTGGGATCAGTGACAATTCTGTCATTATCAACATAGCTATCCACATGATCTGGGATTCTAAATTTGGCCATCTGGACTTCTGAATCACTTAAACCAGCATGGGATATGCGGGCATAACCCAGCCTATAAAATTGGAAGAGTTAGTTTGAAAAAATAACTCAAGACAATTTCACCACATTCTTAATGAATGTATCTTTTTTTTCCCCAAGAGTTACGCTTTATCAACACAATTTTCCATTTCTGTGAATCTCACCTTCAAAAAACTGAAAGTGCTCCATTAACAGGATCATAACACCATGTCACAAGCATAAAAACTGAAAAACCATTTGTGTTTGACAGTAAAAATAAGTTCTATGTCTAAAAACTACAGCTTTAGAATATGAGTGCAGGTATAAGCTCACCAAATTTTCACTGAAAAGATTTCAATATTCAGGAAAGAAACTCAAGCACCAATTGGATGAATAATGAGAAAAATTCAAATTGCAAATGGAGCTTTAGTTGAGTTTTTATAGTTTTTAAAAGCCTTTTTTCCTTTTTTACTCAATGCTGTTAAGACAGCTAACAAGTTTACGACTTGTGAACACTGCAGAATTTGCATAGTTTATTCAGAATATGCTGAATTCTATTCTGGTACAAACATCACCAAGAGAACAATTTACAAGAAATTTGGTATTAAAAGATATGGAGTGCATAGGTCCTGTGTCTCAATATGGGCTTACACAGTTCAAGTTTCCACTAAATCCAGCATAAAGATTGGCTGGATTAAAACAGCATTTTGCTTCAAACAAACCCTAAGTCATAGTTCAAAATTTGTATCTTCTGTATCACATAAAAATTAGGTCTTAGTAGTCACATTTTAGAATGAAATAGCAAAGCCAGAGCTTTGGAAAAATGTATTTATTTTACACTACCAAAGCAGAGTAGATCTGAACGCTTTTGACACAGAATGATGAAACTGTAGTAGTGTCTTTGCAAATTATATTCAGAGATATACCAGTTCTTGTGATCCTAAGATCAATGTTTTGCATAATTTTGTGATAGATCTAACTGCCCATAATGATAGTTTAGGGATGGAAGACTCTTCCACAATCACTTAGAAAAGATTATAAAACTGATAACCATAAAGATACTTAAACCTACAAATAAGTGATTCACTTGAACATACCTGATTACCCCACGATACATAATATAGCTACACCATCTGTCCCGATCTGTACTGTCAATATCCTGGAAACAAAAGGGAAAAAAAAACTCTGACAAATAAGGTAAGTGTTCATCTGGGTAGGCTTTAAATCAGTAACAGGACCAATGTGGAAATTCACTGCAGAAAAATATTTTGCCTAAAACACTGTAGTAAGTTAGAAAAAAAAAAGCTCAGTTAGACATGGACAAATCAGACAACTTTTGGATATCTCTTAACACAGAGCTCATTTTTAAAACAGAAGAATGACAGAATTAGAGGCTGTCTGGAGGTCACCTACTCCTAACCATGGTCAAAGTCACTTCAGACAGGTTGCTCAAGGCCTTATGCAGCTAAATTTTGAATATCTCAAAGGATGAAGGTTTCACAACTTCACCAGGCCCCTGTTCTAATCCTTGACAACCCTGAGACTTTTTATTTCTTCTATCTGACATTTCCCTTGGGGCAGCTGCAGTCCACTGCCTCTTTTCTTTCACTGTGTGACTCCACCTTCTCTGCAAGATATCATGAGGTAGCTGAAGATTTATTTGAAAATGGGCATGTGTTTTCTTCTCTGTCTATATTTCTTCTCAAAGTTACCAATTTGAAATATTAAGCTGAGTGCTTCCAATATATATTTTCTCTGAAGATGCAGTATTTTTATATTACCTGCACATTTCCATTTTTTATTAATTCAGTATAGTCTCTGGATCCAGGAGCTGAAGTGATGTATCCTAGAAATACAACTTGCTTAGAGCTTGTCTTCAATAGGTTTGAAACAGCTATTGCTTGGAGTTTTCTGTCCAAGTCCTCTCTGAAAGAAGTGGAAAAGATTTCAAGACATATACATTTTAGCTCACAATCTTTGTGCTATGACATAGTAAACCACAAATCAATCTGGTACCATTTTTGTTGCCCAGTATTAGAGTGTATGAAAGTTCACTGAAAGCTCATTGATTCAAAATTATCACTACATTTGATGAAAGCCACATGGTCATGCTAGATGTTATCCACATTCTCTTTCTATCCATTACAGGAACAACATTTTCTATTACTGTTTTTTTTAAATACTGATACCATCACTAGGAAATGTGAATGTCAGTGCTTTGGTTATCTAAGGCTTTGCCTCTGCTTACACTTAAAATTTAACTGTGCTAGCATGATGTGGTGCATAACAAAGAACCTACATGCTAAAAAAATGCTTTTATGGATAGATCATGGTAAATAAAGTCTTAAAGTCTGCATCCAGTAATTTATGAAATGTAACTAGAGTTACATCATCCCATTAGCATTATTTAATTACATTTGGCATGTATTTCACATCTCTTTAACAAGATTTACACAAGAGTTTCAACATGATCAAAAGCGATAGCGTACATGGAGCCTGGTAAAATACTTCATTGGATCCCATTCCCTGTCTTTGGATTTGTCATAAAATAATGCAAAAGCAGTTCTCTTTTTATGATTCTTCATGTTAATGACTTTAAACAGTGGTGTAAATCATGTTGTCTTCTAGATTTTGGTAGTCTGGACTAAGTAACATTGACAGAGAGAGTTGATTTTGGAGCCTGTAAACCCAAAAGAAGACAACAATTTAAGTTCAGCTATGCTTTCTAAATAGTGGTACTTCTGACTGAAGCAACTGTATTAGGGAGAAGAAGCACACAGACAGGAGACCAAAAAACCCCAAACACTTAAGTAGAAGTCTGACCTAGGTATATGTGAAGTTTCAGTCAGCTAGCTGCTCTTTCCAGAATGCACCTCTCCAGAAGATGGGATCTTTTAAAGGCACAGGCATAGTTATAGTCCCACATACGATTTTAAAAATTGTATTTAAAACCAACCCTAGTTATCCAGTATTCTACAGTCTATGTCAACCTAAGCAGCAGAAGAAAAAAAATATTAAAAATAAGCAGTTATGTGCACTATTTAATTACAAATTCATTCCTCTCTAAAACAGAATCTAATTTGCACTCATTTCCCATGTGTTTTCCTCATATTTTCTCCTTCATTTTCATCTCATTTCTTTGCAAGGGTATAATACAGTGTTATTTTCTTCTGTTTTGACAAACAGTTTGTCAGACAGGCAAGTCTCATCATCTGTGTGAGGCACAGAATTAAATTCCTTTCTAGAGTTAAAAATGGGGAGTGATTTCTCACAACTCTATTTGTTTAATAAATGGGAAATCTATAAACAATTTGCAGGTTTGATGCAGTTTCTACTCAGAGGCAGGAAATGGGATACAAAGAATTCCTATGGCTTTCTGAGCAGCTTCTCTGTGTTATAGTATTCTGCACCTTATCCATAAATTCGCCTCTCCATGAACTGTAGCAATTTTTTTTTAAATTCCAAATCTTACTACAAAGCCACAAACATACTAGATATCCCATCAAATATAACCAAAATTACAGCTACATGGAGTATTCACAAAACTACCTCTTATTAATACTCATCACACACAAGTAATCAAAACTTTGTTTTCAAGAACTGACATATATACCTTATTCTTTTCTATCACTTATTTGATTTATTGGTATAATATTGCTTTTCTGAATTCAGAGATCAGAATTCCACTTGCATACTCTCAGAAGGACACTAATGGATATTTTGCTGCTGTTCCAACACTGTCCTTTCTGGGAGGTTTTGGATTTGTTACTTTAAAAAAAATAACATTTTTCCCATTAATGCTATCTATCTCTAACTGTAGCTATCTGCATTCATTGTGGAATACAATACATCTATTCCACATGCAAAAAGTCAGAGGGATGCTATCCTGCACTGAGATGCATCTGTAGCCCTATCATTTGTTGAGACTTTGCAGAACTCTATCTTTAAATCTCTAGTAATTCAAATGGTAGGTTCAACTGAGTTTTGTACAACAGATTTGCACTACTTTTAAAAAATGCTTCAAAATTTTAAACCAGTAGTATAATGAATTTTAAACTGTCATAGTATTTCTTCAAATGTGCCCTGCTAGAATCAGTATTACAGCAGCAGATTTTAAAGGGTACAAAAGAAATCCCAGAAGTTCGCAAATTACGTTACACAACTTTGTGCACTCTATGTAAAAATAAGTAAAATACACACTCTTCATTTCCGAAGTGAGCAACAACAAAATCAACCAGCTTCCCTGTGAAGTTGACAGTCAGGGAGATGGCAGGTGCAATCTCTCCCTCGGGAGATGGAAGGAGGTGATGGGTCGATTTTACAATTGGATACCTGGACAGTGCCATAATCCTACACAAGGAGAGGCAAAAAGTCACATTTTGTGATTCACAAGCATCATAAACATCAAAGTGAACTAAGGAGAAAGTGTGAGTAGAAGACTAACAGTCACTGTAAAGAAACTGTAAGACCAGAATATAGACCATCTCTAGTGGATTTTTCTGAATATAGAAAGTTTCCCTCTAAAATACTGCTTAACTATGTCTAAAAATATATTTTATATATTGATCTATAAAAATAGATCAACTCCTCCACTAAGAAATACCATCCCATAAATATGAGTTGTTTCACTAAACTTTTCACAATCTGTATTTCAGACAAAACAGAACTTTATACTATCAGAAATTAAAAGGTACTTTATTAAAAGTAGAAGTAATAGAAATATATCTTTAAAATGGGAGATTTCTTTTTTTTCAGCTTCTGCTTGGACATTTTGCATCAGGTTTTTTAATGTATTTCATTAACAAAATCTCAGAAAATGAGTTCTCTGCCCCATTCTGACTCAAATAGACAGGGTCTGGAAGAGGGAAGCTACTAAATGCCCCTCACATATGCCAAAAATTAAATAGCCATTGCAACATCAGTAGAAAGCTCCATCTGCCATAGAGATGTGTATATCCCTCTGAAAAAAAAAAAAAAAAAAAAAAAAAAAAAAAAAAAAAAAAGCAGCTGCATTATAGGCTAGTATTTTTCCAGGGGAAAATTGTCGAGAGGACAAAGATATTTAAAGATGTCCAGCTGGTAGGTGGCCAAGCATTAAGGTAAAATTAGACACAAAATATCTGGTCAAACAGATATGCACCTTTCTATTCCCATTTCCCATTATACAGCCCAAGCCAGATTGAATGAATTCAAAATTTCTCATACTTCCAGACGTGCTACATTTTCCAACTGCTATCACATTTTTAAGTCTAAAACATAAAATTCTCATAGCCCAAAACAAAATAATGTGAAAAGGGCATCAGACACATAACTTGGAATGCTAAACTTCCAAATCTGTACCTTTAAGGGCAGGATACCATTCTCTGCATCACCAAAACTGAAGTAGCTTACAGGGGCAGGCACCAAAATCTGATCGTTTTTAGCAATGAGAAAAGTCCATCTACGTTGCATGGTAATGCTAATGAATCCAAGCCTGTTCCTAAAGGACAAGCTTCAGCAAGTGATTATAGTGATTACTATTCCAACAATTCTTTGCTTCTATATTAATGCAGTTTGTACTAAGCAATATATTTACATCTATTTACTGTAAATGTGCATGTAAAGATGACTCACCCCCAAGTGTGATCTCTTGTGCTTGGACCAAAATCTGTATAAAATCCCAGTCTTTCTCCTAGCCACATTGCTGGATCATGGTTTCCAATGAATGGTTTAGAGGCATCACTCTCTATAATAGTGATAAAATCTGCTTCTAAGATGGGAGGGAAAAAAAGAAAATATTTCCGAAATTAGAACTTTTACCTATAAATGGGACTTACAAAAAACTACATAATGTCATTATTTCCCTTTTGATTACAGAGGGATGGGCACAAGCCCTTCAGGGGTCAGTCAAGACAAATCGACTTTGGCAGCAAAGTCATGCCCAAACTTTTAGCTTCTGCAGGCCACATAAAGTCTGACAAAGATGCACTTAGTGTCTGCTTGCCATAGCTCATCCCGGGTGCATAACCACAGATACACGAGACTGCAGAATACAGCTGGCCTGCACAGATCTTGTGCCATTTCAAAAGCATTAGAGATACTGTGTGTGTACAAATTAACAGCACAGTAGCAAGTCTACTGCTTTTGATTTGATGAACAAGCACTACATAGCACATCTGCACTTCCCTTCATCTACCAAATCCTGCTGTGCTTCAAAAGGGTCTTGTGCAAGACACAGCTAGATGCTGTTGCCAAAATAGTTTTTCAGCCCAGAGCAACCTTGCATGAGCCCCAAGGCATGGTAACAGAAGGGTTTGCAGCTCCAGTGAGTTGCTGTCCATCTGCAGCCACCTCACTTTCTCATAGTGGTCCCTCCCTGTTTACATGCAGAGGTGTGGTTTTGCCAGGGGAACATGATGGGTTCCCCTGTATTTTAACTGCAGAATAGAGGAAGAAATACGCAGTCCCTTGAGGAACTGCCATCTAAGAGACACCTGCCCATGCCTGAAGGAAGGTGGGAGTATGCAAGCTGCCCACGGGATGGCCAAACCATTCAGACTCAGGTTGAGCAGCAGGTCAGTACAGCTGCAGCAGCAGCAAGTGCTCCAAGTGGTCCCTTTTTGCTGCAGTTATGCTCCTCTTAGAGTGTTCTCCTACACAGGAGGGCAAATTGAGTCATCGTTTTCTCCACAGCTCTTCCCTAAGTAATTATGACCATCCAGCACCACAGAAGATTTTTTACTTTCGAAATACCATATACAGCAGTGTAAAGCCTTGTCAGAGGGAAAATGGGAGCTCAGAGTTCTTAAGTGGATTCCAGGCTTTTCCTTCTACATTACTAGCATGCATGCTTATCACAGAAACAGTAACTGAAACCACTAAGAAGGGTTGATGTTGTATCCCTCCAGGGCAGATGGAAATTCCAGTCACAGAAGCCATTACATGTTGCATCTTCTCTATTCCAACAGAGAGGTGAGCCCAAGGAATGCACACCACGACACTTTTAAAGACAGCCCCTATCCTAAAGCACATAGCCACTCTTTCCTCTGTGGCCCTCAAAATCAGGAACTCTTCTTATAGGAATTTCTAGCCAAACTCTGAATGCATTTACTGACAATGTTAATGTAGTATTTTATGTGACAATATACATGTGACATAAAACTCCACAATACCATTTCCACCTATTAGAAATTATGATTTATCAATTTATATTTTGGAATTTGCTGCCTTTTTGACTTACCAATTGCTTTTTTAGAAGTGATATTTCATTACCCTGAAGAAATACCAATGGACATAACCAGGTAGTCACTTTTTCTAATATTCATTAATTTAAACTATAGGTACCAGAAATCAATGCATTCATTAAAATTCATAAAAAAACATGCAAAGATTAAATTCATTTAATTAAAATGCATTTAATCTTTAATTAAAAGACATTAATTATGGAATCACTTGTGTAGAAGAATGCTCCAAATTTCAATTCATTAAATGTCCTGGTTGTTTTCCCATATCACCAGACAGCCAGCATAGCCCAGCTGTCTGAAGCTTTGCTCATGGAACAATGGAGTGAACAAGGTTAAAATCAGTCTCTCTACTCTTCACTAATTCCTGTGTATCTCTGCCACAAAATCAAGACTTACACAGGAGTACCTGTCAGTGCCTTTTCTTTGCTTGGGTCTGTAAAGTCTGAGCTGTTCAGGAAAATCCTGTGTTGGACTGAAGAACAACAAATGCTGGAATGGCAGCATGGACATTTCCTAATTCCCTGAAATGCTTTAGATCTTAAACTGTCAGTTCCCTGTCTACCTTATCTCATGGGTATCACAGGAAAAAAGTACCACCTAAAAGCATGACTGACCAATTCCTTTCAGTGCCCTCTGCAACAGCACTCATCTTGAGTCCAAATTCATTTTCTATAGCTAATTTTCCAACCAAAATCCTGCCCATGAGCAACAGTTTAGACACTCTTCTTTAGAGTAAAATCATGATAACCAAGCTACAATTGCTACCTTTCTCGCATGCATTGCTCTGGTTCAGTGAAGGAAACAGACTTGTCTGTTTCTTATCTGTATTTGTTGTTTAGGGTATTTGAATTTCACAATGTTTAGAGTTATATAATGCTTCACATCTAAAAAAAACCCCACAGAGAAGATATAAAACATTTTATTATATCTAGAAGTATATTTACCTTTGTAAATACCATCGTATTTTATCTAAAAGGATATTATTTCCTTTATGCAAGGAATTTCTCTATAGACAAGTAACTCATCAGCAATGTCAGAAGAAAAATCCAAATAAGTAATAAAGTGTTTCCTCTGACCAGAAACCTCTTTAAAACATATTAAACAAATTATCACCTCTGCAAATGGATTTTTGACTGAAGTGGTTGTATTGGAACAGTTCACAAATTGAAGAGAAAACCACTAAACACAGGTTCTTGTGTTAATGCAAAAATGGCTTCAGTTAACAAGCAGGTGTTTTAACTTCTGTCTCTTCAGACGAATCCTCCCAAATATAAATGAAGTAGGGAAAAAAAGAGTTACCTGTTTGATTAAGCAACTCAGCTGATCCTTCCAAATTAGACCATCCTTCATTGTCATATCCAAATCTAAAAGGCCAGATCATAGCAGAGAAATCTCTTTTTGGAACCTCAAAAAAGAAATGGAAAAGAGTAAAATGAAATTTGAATTTTACATATTATAGCTTTGCAGTAAAAAACACCAGACACATGGTGACATAAAAGACATACAAGAGATGTTTTAACCAATAGATTTTCCTAATAAAGCTTTCAGAATTACAAAAGACTAAATCTGCTATTAACAAGGGAATAGAACTCATCACACTTAAAATTAATTTCTACAAGTAACAGTAAACAAATGAAGAGGTAAGAGACAATGCATTTTTTCATCTTACTAAAAGGAACTTAGTAAGTTGACCGCTTATTGCCAATCAGTGAGGTACTACAAACCTGAATTAATTGAAAAAAGAAGGCCAACCATATAAATCAGAGTGCATTTGTGAATCTAACAGTGAACTCCACGAGTGTGAACCGTCTTGTTATTTATTACCTTTGCAATACCTATTTTCTTGCACGATAGAAAACTTGAATCTTCAAATTTTTATCTAATTTCCATACCTAGTCTAAGTCTAATCTATGTCAACCAACTTTTCAGGGAGCTTCAATTCAGAGTTATGATATAATATAGAATCACAGAATTCATTCACCTGGAAGAAGCCTCAGGAAGTTTTCTGTTCAAACTCCCCCTACATGAGATCAGGCTGCTAACAGCATTGTCCAGTTTGAATATAGTTCAAATAAAGTAATTCATAAAAGTAACATTCAAATTGAACCTGAGACAATAATCTCTCAAATTTTCAAAATATTTTTCCTTCACAGTATCACTAGAAATCTCCAAAGACGCAGACACTTCAATTTGACATGAATTTGTAAATTAAATTTTTGCATCTTCATTTATGCATTAGTTTTTCTGAATACTTGGTTACAAAGATTTATTCAGCAGCAATTAACACACCTAATCTATCACACACACATTTTACTATATATTTGAAAGTTACCATTCTCACAAACACCCTACTCACCCCTTGGCCCAACTTCTTCTGGTAAGTTTTATAACGTAAACCCAATCCAAGCAAACCAACACCAACAAACAGCCACAATACTTGAAATTAAAAAAAAAAAAAGTTTTTAATTCAAGAAAAAATAATATTATTATTGCTATTAAACAAGTCACTGTTATTCTAAAGTGTGCTATTAAGAGAATGAGCAATGTGTCCATTTAAATTACTACACCAGATCAAGGCAGTATCTATGCATGCAGAATATGTATGTATATTTGTGCAAATACACTCTCCAAAACACAACGTGCTAAGCATATAAAATGTACCAAAGCTCCTTGGAATAGTTACGTAGAAATTACACCTACTGAAGAATTCATTATAGGACATGAGTAAGAGCATCAAGTAAACCCTTCAGTGTTTTCCTCTCTGTGTGCAAATATGCATTTATAGTACACAATTTTTATCTTGTATTAATACAATTGTGGAATAAAATTTAGTTTACTTTGCAAGCCTTTAGATGTCAGAAAGATGTGACTCCTGCCAGACTTACAGAGTGGTCATTTGTTTGACATACTCTTGGAAAGACAGTGCAGCTTCATAGAAAGCCTATTCAGAGCTTTCTAATTGCTCCTGTAGCATAACAAATAACCACAGTGTGTGCTTAAGAGCTCTCACCATTCAGCACCACGTAATTTGATGATCAAAGCCCTCTGCACTTATTTCATTTACACAGTGCCATATGCTACCTACAATGATTTCAGTAACTCCCGTTTATCCTTTCATATATTTAAAAAGATATGAAATTACTTTAATGCAAGTTTTCTGGAATGGTTTTGTGTAAAATCTGAACACATTTTATAATGGCAGATGTCAGAAAGAAGGACATGCTACTTATATTAGCACATGTCAAGCAATTACATACTCTACAAGACACAGAGGTCCTTAGAGTGGAAGCTGAGAAACAGTACAAGTCTGGGCATGGTGAGGAGGTAGAAGAGGTACTGTTGCAACATAACAAGATCAGCAGAGGAAGGGCAGTGCTTTGTGACAGGTAGTGTTTTGAAATATTAATTTACTTTTGTGAAATGTTTCTTAGCAGTAATATTCAAACCACTTGAAATGGTGCTCATGCTGTCTCTGACACACAAACTCTCGCAGGCCACATTCTTTTGGTCCCTGAGTATACTGGGTAAAGACCTCCATAAAGATTCCAGAAACAGTCCTGAAAAACTGTGAAGCACTATTGCTTCCTTTTCCCAAATGCAGCAAATGTACATAAATGGCAAGTGATTTGATCCAAAGACACAGAAGAAAAGATGCAGGAATTGGAACCTTCTGATCTCTGTAGGGTTAGGGTTACCATACCCTCATGTCTAGCATTTTGTTCCTCTACTAAACTTCATGCTATTGCAGACATTTTTCTTAGAAACAGTAAGCTGACAATGAAAAAAATGATTGTAGAGAAATAGTTGAAAATATTTGTACAGTTTAAAAACCAAGAGGTGATAAAGCCTCAAACATTTGATTTTCATTTCTCTTCAAAACCTAAGGCAAAATGCAAACCCCATACATATAACCTGAAAATCGGGGATGCCTGGGCGTAGTTGACAGGCAGCAGATGACAATGGTTTCCCCAGGCCAGGCCCGGTCTGAGCACACAGCCAGGCCCGGTCTGAGCACACAGCCAGGCCCAAGCTGTGCTGTGGTGCCAGCCACACAGGCCCTGCAGGAGAGCCTGCTCCTGCAGGAGAGTGTCACACTGTGCAGCAGCTCTGGGCCACCCAGTGCCACCACACTGCCCAGCAGCTCACACAGGCCCCGCCGTGCTGTCACACTGAACCGCCTCAGAACCGCCATACCGAATGGCTGGGAAATCATTCACATCTTTTGTACGCACACTTAAAACCCCAAGGTCCAGAGAGACCTCCTCCTCACCCACTAAAATGAAACCCCAAATGATGCTGAATTCATTTAAGTATTTTGGGTTTTGCTCAGTTTCTTGTCTCTGCTTAACACATTCCATTAGGAATAGCCTCTGTCAGTCATAATCACAGTGAGTCAGCTCCCCCGGTAGTACATGTCATCATTAACCTGGAACTAGGGGAATACCAACTGCCAGTCTGTCTCTTAAACTAATACCAAAAAAACATTTCTATAACATCTGAGGAAATATTCCACAGTGTTATTTTTTCTTCCTCAGATAGTATTCCTAAAGCCATGGAGAAAAGGAACTGAAATTATACTTACGTAGTTTAATATAGTTTTTACTCCTTTTGAAGAATGGTTTTTGATTGCTTTTCACTTCAAAGACAGCGCTAAGGTCTTTCTTGGGTCCTGTTAGAAAGTCTACCCCAATACATAACATTATAAAACCTGTAAAAATATAATTAATTAGTTTTTTCATAGACTTTTAACATATTAAACATTGCTCACAAACACATCTTTTATAAACTCTTAGCTCTTGTGTCACAGCCCAACAACCTTATGGTTCCATCAACAAAGATGATTCAAAGCAAAATGCAGATAAATGCTATACCTAATGAAAAAATGCAGGAACTATGAAATTTATTAACAGTACTTTCAAGTAAAAACTGATTTACAGTACAGTTCCAGGGCATTATGTCAAAAAGGCTAACACAGGGCAGATAAATTATGCTAAAATCCTTCCAGGCCCTACTGATGGCTACAACTCTCAGCTGGGCCCACTGTTTTCAAAGTTTACTGAAATTAACCTGGACAAGAACAATTGAGATGCACCTACCTATTACAGGACCTTAAAATAACAGCTTGATGAAAAAAGCACATTGATGATTGCACATATCTATTATCTTTGACAATGAACTGCTCTGTCACCAAGATACAAGTAACACATTTTTCATAAGGGAACTACAAAAGCAATTGCTCAACGCTTTGTTGTAAAAGAGCATAAGCAGACTGCAGCAGGTTGGAAGGTCAATTAACATGGTAGCAGCTTGTATTCTGGAACTCCAGAGCCAACAGGAATAGTTCTGCTTTTTAAGAACAGAAAGCTAAACACACCTACAGATACATTTTAAAAGCTAGTAAGCAACTTCAGCGCACTGTTGCAACACATGGGGATGGTATCTTTTCAATAAGTAGCTCAGACTAATAGTACAAGGTCTTTTCCAATCCCTAATGAGATAAAGAATCCAATTATTTTCAAAGAAAGTGTGGAAGGATAATGAACTGGATAGGAGCTCTGCTGGAGAAGATACATGCCCTTAATATCTTTGTGGCATAGTTAATTAATTATAGAATCCATAGTTTACTTCCGAGTAATAGCTAACTATTGTGCAGGGGTTTTTTTATTTCCCTTACTTGTTACATTAGTTGTAGTTAAAGTTTGCAAACCAGGACACTGCACATTGTGTGTGTGCAATGAAGGGGCACACACAAAACCTTTCTCAAAGGGTGACTGACTCACAGCCATTAAAGATGAAGGTCAGAAGCCTGAGCCCTCAGAATTATACCACATCACAATGAAGCAGCACGGAAGTTTTGGATATAATGATCTTACTTTCATTGTGACTTTTCCTGGTGCAGTTCCCTACCCAAACTGCAGCAAGAGAAAGGCAGGATATTGGACAGGAGAAGAAAGCAAGAAATAGCACTTGCACCTGGAAGAAACCAGAAGAAAACAAGCAGTTTGCCAGAAAGCCAAGCTGTAAGGGTAAAAGCACATCAACAAAGACTCATGGTATAATCTTTGATAAGCTATGGGTCGGCATCAAAAAAGATAGAAACTGGACTTTCAGATGGAATTTAAACTCGTGTAGTGTGATCAGCTGAGATGTACTCCATTTACAGTTTTCTTTGCCAAAGAGAAAATTAGTGCCATGTCTCTGTTATTACCCAGTGATCATGGCAAGTAAATTAATCACACGTGTGCATCTCAAGGGAAGTAACAGAGAAGAATTTTGAATAAAAATATATATTTTGTGAAAGCATTACTCAGGAAAGCATTTGACACTCCTCTACCATGTGCTTTCTTCATATAACTTCAAGAAATTATATTTAATTAGCTAACTGTTTTTAAAGATTTCTCAGAATGCTTTCAAAACAAAAAAATTAATGCAATAATGGAATGAAATTCTCCTCAAAACACAGTGAACTCAAATCCCTCATGTGAATGCTGTAATTTAAGAACCACATATGGAGAGTAAGAAACTGGAGTGACACAAAGTGGTTGCAAAGACATTTTATGAAATCTGAAATCTTTGGAGCAACAAGTTAAGCACAGCATTCATTAATCCTTCCCAAATAAAATATAGGCTAATGTGTCACATTTTTAAAAAAATGCCCCACACAATTAGCCCAAGACAATGTTTGGCATTGTTTAAATATAGTTAGTGAAATATGCCATTGAAACATGTTAGTACCTATTGCGAAAATATTTCTGGAGACAAAACCAGGAAGGGTTGGTTTCCTTTCCACCTCTCCACCCTCATCAAGTAATCATTCTGCTAAAGCCTTTATATTTGCTCAACTCAGTCCTTCCTTATTTGCAAATACTTGACAATTTCTTTTCTGCCTGTCCTGTTCATGTGTTCCTGACGCTCCAGGCTCATCTGAATTCCCCCAGTCACGCTGGTGTGTCCACAAAACATAAGGTAGAGCCACATGGGAAAGATACTCAGGTCTCCAATATAGACTAGCTAGAACAGCAAGATACAGCACTTTGCTCTGCAGGGTGGGGCTAAATAATGCACTGAATTACATTACAGTCCCAATAGCTACCCTGTTACCTGAGGCACTGCTGCCTTAGGTAGGCAGCATATTTGTGCATTCACACCCTGGTTTGCAGCCATATTTTTAGGCTGACTGATATACAGATCTCTTCCTCCACTGCATACTTAGTTATCAGACATTTTTCCACTTTGTCATTTTCCCTTAACTGAAATCCAAATCTGCTTTCTGTCCACATTTTAGACTATTTCTAACAGTAAAGAAACAAGTAAATTATTTTTTGCATGTCTCATTAATTTTTGCACTGACACTCTTACCACAGTAAGTAAGTAAACAGTCACTGAGCATTTGAAAAGACTCTTTATACACTGGATACATTTCAGGTCTGTCCGAGGCTAAAGCAAACATATTTGTATTTGTTCATTATCACAAATGTACCTAGAAGAAGATGGGAGCTTTCTCTAACGTAAACTCCTCCGGGTACAAATTTATAAGCTGTACACCATACACAGAAGAATAATTCAAGAACATAGGCAACCATGGCTGTACTCATGGCTTTCCCAGGATGCAGACAGCTAACCAAGCGTCCAGCTAGTTGAGGCCACACACACATAGTAAAGATACCAAGAATGTTGCCTGCAACAGCAGCACCCCAGGTATGTAAATAAAGGAGACCAGCTGAAGATGCCAAACCTGTGAAGGGATAGAAAAGAATAGAGTAAGTCTCAGTCAGGTATATTATCCTCCACATTCATTTTCATATTCTGGCTAGCACAAAAATAAAGTCTGGGAAATATAATTGTGCTTTCCAGCCATGAAAACTGCATCACTAGAAGGACAGTTATTCACAGTAGCCAAAGACAGTCTTTTATTTTTCCCAGTATCTCATTCTTTTAAATATTGCCTATTCAGCTGAAAACAGTACAGCAAAAAGAGGGCCAAAACTGAAGAGCTTTTCTTACAGAGTTCTTCAGCACAGCAGAGGAATGGTGCAGCTCTTAAGACAGTAACAGGTCTGCCAGATATGAATCTCTTTTACCATAATACAGAAGGAATCAAGTGGATTAATATGAAGAGAAAACATATCTCTTCCTGATCGTTCCCTGTAGATAACCATAGGACAGGTAAGAAAGCAACTATTAATCTTTTACTAACTGCAAGATCCTTGACTTACCATGCTATCTTTGATTTGGGGATTTGACCCTAAACAGAATATCAACAATCACTCTATAGTGAGACAACAAATCTATATAGAACCTCTCTATAATGGGACATTTTAAAACATTATTGTAGGTACGAATATTTACTGTCACACCATGAAAGCAAATGTATAGAAACACTTTTAATATTTAACTCTTATACATCAAGGTTCTGAGCATTTTAGAATACAGTGCTTGAATCAACTAAAGAACCCTTCTGTGCCTATTTTAAATAAGCAATGTGTGTAAATCAAAAATCAAATATTCATGCTTACATTACAATCTGCACACACGTTTCTTAACCTGCTTGTTCATACTATTTTACTGCCCGCAGAACTTGGCAAATAAAGAGACAGGAGGCAAGCTTTTCTCCAGGTAGACTGCATAAATTACAATAATTTCCATTAATTAGTTTATTTCCAATAACTTGTAAATTACAATATTTTGCCTCCTGTGGAATTGAGAGGCTTGTGTCATCTCAACCCCCTAACCCTATATAGAATCACTGGCCTTATAGAATCACTAAGGTTGGAGCAGACCTCTTAGATCATCAAGTCTAACTGTTATACAATGCAGATGGTCTGAACTGAGATGCTGCTCAAGGGAACAGAACCTTAACAGAGCTTTTGAAGACAATAACACTGCTCTGCAATGGCCTGGAGATTTGTCCTGTAACCCTCAGTCAACAGGTCAGACATATGTGTACTAGACTCAGTGGCAGAGAAAAGTGTGGCTTTGCTTAGTCACACTTTCTGAGATGTGATGTCAGGTCAGAGAACTTGAGTAAAGGAAAAAAGGTAAAAGACAAAAATTCTGTTCAGGATTTGCACCTACCTATGAGAAACAAGGCAAAACTGATGGCAGAAGACCAGCTCCAAAATGAAAGCATCAGTCCATGAGCAAGGCCCAACAGAACGGTACCTCTGATATAACAATAAGGAAAAAGAAAACATGCACTAATATGATTTTAAAAACACCTGACATTGAAAAAGAAGTATTATAGGTAGATATATAGATGTACAGACAAGGGTCCTTGGTAATATATCATAATTTTTTTTACTTTAAACAAAGCTAAATTTTGCTCACAATTTCTTCCCTTTATTGGATGTAAAAAATATCCAGTTGAAAATAATGGCAATTTACTGTAATGTATAAGTGAGCTGTGTTCAGCAGCAAAAGCAGTCCACTGAAATCTTGGTACAAAAGGCAAAAACAACTCAGAGAAGACAAGAAAGAAGAATCCACCCCAAACAGAAATAGTTTCTTCGTTTAAAACAAGGAATCCTACAGTATCTAACACTGCTCTCAGTCTTGGGGAGCTCTTTCATATACCAATTCCAAATTATTAACTCTGTCACCTGATATTACATATACTTGACTCAGAACAACTGAGGTCTCTTTCTAGATTTTGGAACCTGAGCAAACTACAGAGCATTGAGATTGCATTCTTATAAATCAAAATTTCTACTGAAGTATATATTTTAATATTGCTTTATTTATACTTTGTGCATGCATCTCTGATCAACTCCTCTCTGAAGCCAACTGCTAGACTGATTTGCTGCATATTATAGATGCACTGCATTCATAAGTCCTTGAACCTCAGTCCAAATCTAAAAATTGTTTTGAAATGTGTCCAACCAAGACTTTAGTGCTGACATAATAATAATTCTGTATCCGAAAATTTTAAGGTCTGGACAAAATGCTCAGAGATATTTCAAAGCAAGAATGAATCCTCTGTGTGAAGTACCTTGTACCCACTTCTTTCTGTCTAAATTCTTATACCATCATCAGGTTGAGTTTTAATTTGTCACCTACTACAGCTCTGGATTTTTATTATAATTTTGTAATAATAATAATATTAATAATAATAATAATGATGCACTTACCCATATGGATTAGGATCTGGACCTGTATGGGGATGTCCACTTACTGCCCATCTAGAAATTAATGAAACCTCTCCAAATATCCACAGAGTGAGGAACATGAGGCTGCCAAAAGCAATCCCTGATAAAAACCAATGAGGATGGGAAGTAGTTTCTCTAACCACATTACCAGTTTTGTTTGTTTCTTGTTTCCTCTTGTCTCCATCTAGAATAAGAATAAAAATATAGTTAAGCAAACTGTCAAATCCTATTAGCAAGAGTTACTGAGAAAAAGAAATAGCCAAAATCACAAATTTACTAGAATAAATTACATGCACAAAAGCTAATTTATCTGATTAGGATTGTGTTGTCAGAAATAGATAACACATACAAAAAAAATAAAAATCCTTACTAACAACCCCAGGTCTGCCAAGAAAATACACTCACCATGAATGTTCAAAAACGCTAACATGCCCATCTGATTATTTTCCAGAATACAAGAATTTAAATATTTAAATTGGCTTTGAAAATCAGCAGAAAAGTTACTAGAATTTATTCAGAGGCTTCTGTTCTCTGAAACTCTAAACTCTGATAAGAACAAAACCTGACACTTCCAAATAAGCCAGAAATAAACTCCATCCTTCTCATTTTTTTCCATGTGCTTTAGAAACTCTCATCTAAGGAGAAAGCAGCACCTTTAATTGCATAGACTTATCATTTTGTCACCCACAAACAAGACATATTTCCTTACTAATCTCCTGCAGCAGATTCAGGCTTAATTTAGATCATGTAATGCAAGCTTACAGACAATATGCCTGATGTTAATTTATACCCACTTATACATAGATAAGGTTTTATCTTTCAATTAATTCATTAAGGTTATACTGAGAAGGAAGGGGATTCTGAGGATTCAACATGAGCTGCCTTAAACTAACCAACCCAACCTTGCTGTCTTCCTTGGCAATACCACCTCCCCAGTTTACCCTATGCCAGCCCCCACTTCTGTGTACTCTGTGCACACTCCAAGAACTTGGGCAAAGTTTAACTGGGACTACTTGTCCACTCCTCCAATTCTTTCTGTTTATTTTCACATATCAGCTATTCCCCAACTTTGTCATGTCTCCCTTCTTTGTTAAAAGATATGCACTGGCAGAGAAACTCAAAGTGCAAACTGAATTAACATAGTAACAGTAACACCACAGACGTTTCATGCTACAAAGACAATAATCCATTCTGGTTTTATTGGTCTATCTTATGCCTTCATTTGTCTTACTGTCATATTGTTGCCACTGCAATAAGGAAAAAGATGCAGTTCCAGCACCAACTTACTACAGCTTGTATGAATTGTGACACCAGTTCTGCCATATTACGGGCAGATGGAAATACCCCATGACTTCTAAAGCCTGCAATGCTTATGCAGCAGGTCTAAAACCAGACTGTGCTGGGAAAAAAATATCAAAGAATCAAAACCCAGTGGCACATAGCTAGGTATACCTTAGGTTCTTTTCATAACCACCATCTTTGCTGTAATATGCTTACCTGAATGAATTCGCTCTACTGCTGCTACAAAACCAATTGTCAGTATGACAGTATTGGCAGCTCGTGAGCTCCAGACTGGATTAAGTGATGTGTACAGGATACGAAGAACAAGGAGCATCATCTTGCCTAGCATGAAGCCCCATATCCTAATGAACCTGTAAGAACCAGTTTTTGAAATAGTGAGGTGTTTGGGGGATTAAAAAGAAAAAAAAATAAAAAATGAAAGTAGCTTTTAATATAAAGAAAAATCAGTTAAACTCCATCAGTATAAGAAAATACCTTTGTAAACTGTTTCCTGACCACCATGTTACTGTTTGAACCAGCAATGAAGAAGAAACACCAGCAGCCAAGATGAGTAGTCTAATTGAAGCACTTGGTGCATGGTATGATGCTAAGCTTCCTACAAACAAATACACGCACACAGAAGTTACTTTAATCATCAGTTGAGACTGGGTAATAAGGATTTCCTGTGCATTAATTCGACATTGTCTGTAATTTGAATGACTATATCACTTATCTGAAAACACATGACACTACACATTTTCAAACAAACCAAAGAAATGTAGGTATGCATAGAAACTAGGTATACATTACTTCTTAGCAGTTACAATTTTTAAGGAAAAAAAAATTGTACGACGCAATTATCCAACAATCCAAGTGATTACCTTTATTTAAGTACTTTTGGTGATTGATTTCATGGAGAGGATATATGGATATCTGAGCATACAGATATTTCTCAACTATGCACTTAGATACTTCAAAAGCCATAAGGTTTTATGTACTGTGACTGCTCCTTTCTAAAAAGGATATGGCTTTTGCCGCAGCACACTTATAAAAGTAAGTACGCTATGGCAAAAGCAGTGTTCTTTATCAGGCAGGAGCAGTCACCATACATGGCACAGGGATTAGTAACCAAGTGCCTCAGCAGGGGTGAACAAGGCTTTCTCTGGCCCAGTATCTGGTCTCAGAAGTGGTCACTACCAGCCTGCACCACTTTATTACTGAAAACTACCACTTTCCCAGCCACTGAAAGAGAGCATGTGCACACATCTTTGCCATTTCCTAGGGCACAGTGACCCCACATTATCAGCAGTTTTAAACTCTGCCAACAGGTTTCCAATTCAAGTGACTGTGGACCGCATACATTCTAGTATCTTCAGTCAGTGTGGCAAAGTCTGGCCCAGGACCAATGACAAAGAGCAGGAGAGGAAGCAGCAACACTGTTATGATACCAGCCAGTTGCTAAGTGAGTATGAGTCAAACTTGAAGAGATGTTAAGCAAGTAATGTCAGAAATGGAGCTGCAGATTCTGGCAACATGTGCTAGGAATCCTCCAGCTGTTCACCTGCTCATTTTGCTCAGAGTAAAAGCTGCAAAACATAGAGCCAAGAAGATAAACAAGATCAATGTGCAGGGAAGATGTACTTGCATGGACTTCAACAGAGGTTTTATGTACATTACACACAGATTTCTATCACTGTATTGTGCTGGCAATCCATAAACTTGCCTCTTCAAATATTTCATCATGTGCACTACCCTGATTAAAGGTAGCATGGGTTTGCCAAGTTAGAGCAGACACACCTTTTGTTGCTGGGCAAGTACACCCAAGACTTAAATATATCTACCCAAATACCAAATTTAACATACATCATCTGAAGACACAGATGCAAATAGACATTACCACAGGGTACTTCGTTGTTTGTTTGTTTGTTTTTAATAGAACACAAAATCAAGTAGTATGAAAGGATACAGAAATTAGAACTTGCAGGGAAAACAATGCTTCCTGAAAAGGCAGAAAGAAACAGAACGGAAAAAAATACATCACCCCCGTAAATATTCTGGTCTTAGCTAAGTATGAAGAATTTTCTCTTTTTTTTTTATTGTGAAATTGAAGACTGAGTAAAATGGGGTGGAGCATGCATGGGGTAGATTGTTCTTCCTGACAGTTCAATAAGTCCCAGAGGAAGGCACAGGCTTTTTTGAGAAGGAAAAAAGATCAAAAAGAGAATGAATAAAATTGTCTCAGTATGAAGAGAGAAAAAGCAGGAAGAACTGAAAAACGGGAGAATCAGCAGCACAGTGTGATGGTACAGAACTAACATAAAAGACCATCATAGGCTTGTCACTGCTCTTTATTTAGCAAACAAAAATTTAGAACAAAAATTACACACTTTTAAGTGATTTCCATCTCTTTTGGTAAAGTGAACTAGTAAACACAGCAAGGTGATCTGAAGGACTAGTCTTAAATAAACATGGCAAATTTTCTGTTACTGTCACATCTGAAGGAAGGTAAGGTGCAAATTTAAATGCTTACACTCACTCCAAGTTTCTAAACTAGAAGATCTTGCAGAAAGCAATACACTAGGCACTGCTGCAAGAAGCTGAAGATTCTGCTCCCTGAGAACTATTACAAAACAATCAGAAAAGTATTAGGATGGATATAATGGGAAGAGTAGGGAAAGAAAAGAACAGGGTAAGACTATTCTTCATGAAAATCAATTACACCAACAAACTGCTCAGTTCTAGTATTTTCCTAGAGATAAAAAACAAGAATTCCTTTTAAAAAAACTACACAGGTAAAATAAATAAGATGATCTTACTCTGTCATTAAGAGTAGAAGAGGAAAACTATAAGGAAAGTGATCATCTGTCTATCTTATATTGACAAATGAGGAACTAGGATCTCCTGCTTCTGAAACACATCACTCAGCAGCAGTATTTTCACCTCTACACAGGATGGAGACCCTTGTCTCCTCTGAGTTCATCCAGTGTGGCAAACTTTTGCAATAATTTGCTTCTGAATGTGGCTGTAACTGCCAAACCTTCCCCAAAAAAACTTTAAAAAAATCAGCAAGAGCTAAGATTTGCACCAGTTAGCTGAACACCAAAGTGGGAATCCCAGTGAGTCTTGGTTTAAGGAGGAGCCTGTGGAATGGGAAATGGGGCATCTATTTCCTGAGTTTAAGATCAAATTTCTGTCCTGTGCAACTGACCATATAAGGGTTATTTCATATTTAGGATGAGCTTATAACCCCTCTACACAC
Source organism: Phylloscopus collybita (assembly GCA_027886175.1). NCBI lineage: Eukaryota > Metazoa > Chordata > Aves > Passeriformes > Phylloscopidae > Phylloscopus > Phylloscopus collybita. Next base: position 24,640,802 of record JAJNNQ010000009.1, on the reverse strand, counting down.
ATGCAGATAGATAGATATAGTTTTAAAAACACATTCTTGGAAGAAAAAGCTGTCTCAGAAACTAAAAAAGAATGTTTCACTCATAGAAGACTACATTTATAATAGCCCCAACTGTTCTGTAATGTCCCATCCCTACCCATTGTGACAATACAAAAAAACACCTGCTCCTGGATTAAAAGTGAAGTGAGACTTTTCTGTATTTATGCAATACAATGGACGTGAACAATATTTTTCTGACTATAGCTAAAAGCTTGAGAGAAAAAAAAAAAGAAGCCAACAAAACATGAGCATGGGGAGAGTGAGAACTTCTTACTCCTCTCTCTTTTTGTAATCATCTGAATTTTAAGGCAATTTGGAATGTTTGTTCTTACGCATTGATACCAAAACGGAATCTGTAACTCCCTGCAGTGCCTACTTACCAACCATAGTCAGCCTCAGAAAGGCTAGGACATGCTCGTTGTTAGCCAATCTCCAAAAAGGGCCAATTGTCAAGAGTACCGGAGAAAAGAAGGCAACAGCAAAAACTTCTAGGCCAGTGAGTGCCAGCGTCTGAAGCGGGAAGTAGTAGATCATGGGTGGCAGTGCATGATAAAGAGACCAAGAAATGTAACCTAAAACAAGAACAAACCAGAAAAGAAAACCCCATAATGTATTTTCAACAACATTTCCTGGAGATTACTTTAAAAGTACCATTTTATACTTTCGCATATAGACTATCAAATGTATTTGAAAGCAGTTCAAGCAAAAACCTTCTTGAAGAAATGTTTGTTATTTCAAGTTAAACAAACACATTTTCCAAGGAATTTGAATGATGAGAATAAAATAGCTCTTCCTCCATTCAGATACCAGTTCCTACTTTGAGCCTCAGTGAAGTGCTCAGCTTCGAAAAGGAGTAGTGTTCAGAGGGCTGGCTAAATAAGCAATCCACCCGCAGTCTCAGGGCTCCTCAAAGGCAGACTGGTGGCTGAAGGAATTACTCTAGTATCGGTGTGCTGTTCTCCCCCGGAGACACCTTATCCAGGCGCAGCGGCACTGTGCCGTGAGCTTCCATGCTTTGCAGGAGATGCACCGAGCAGAAGATACCGCGGGTGCTGGGTCTGGCGGCCACCCTCGGGCCCTGCCTTGAGCAGGGCAGCACAGCTACGGCTCGGCAACACCTGCACAAACACTTGGCCGGGAGCAGAAATAAATTCTAGGCTGATCCGAGAGACAAAAAGCATTCCAGCAGTAGAGGGGGAAAAAAAAAAGAACCCGAAGAGGAGCACTCAGATGTCAGCACTATTTACTCATTCCAGAGGGGAGCTGTTCACCTGCACGTACGGTGAGCCCCGCGACACCCTGCGGGGGCTGCCCTGCCCTGCCACGGCCGGTCCCGCCGGAGCCGCCCCGGTGCTCTCAACCGCGGCCCCTCGCCCCCAGACCCGTCAGGCGGCACCGCCGCCACCTACCCAGGAAACTCTCGGAGAGAACGGTCTTCCACAGGGGAAACATCTCCCGCTGCGCTGCCCGGCTCGGCGGGGGCTGCGTCCCTCTCACCGGGAGCCGAGTGCCGAGTGCCCGGGAGGGCGCGGCTCCGCCGCCCGTCCCGCCTGACGGAGCCGCGTCCCCGCGGCGGGGGCGGGCAGCCCGCACGGCGGACCCTGTTCTCCGTGTTCTTCACGGGCCCGCCGCGCTGAACGGCCAGGAGGATCCCGCCACGCCACCCAGGTATCGGCAAAGGAACATTCGTCCCCTGAGCAGTCACGCCGGCAAGAAAAAGAAATGCAAAATGTTGTCAGGGAAGAAGCTGGCGGGGCAAAGAGGAGCTAACCCACTTGGCAGCTTGTACAAACACACGTTTGACTACGCGGGGTTCGGGGATGTCCGAATGTGAGTACTGTGCTCACCTTTGTGAAATGTGTGTTGTTTTATAGCAGAGTAAGGACTCTGATAAGCAATGCTGTCTACAAAAGGCACCAAAAGAAGCATTTCGTTTGCTGAGATTACTGAGTACGTTTGTTAATTTCAGAAGAAATCATGAGTTAAATCGACCCGGCCGTGATCACAGCTGTCAAGTTCTGGCAAAAAGATCTCATAAGCAAAATCTGAATTTTAGAATTTTTGGGGGGGCATGAAAAGTGGAATTGTAAATACAAGCAGAAAACTAAGAAGTCCTTTTGCTGTTGGAATATATCATCATCTTAAGTTTTATTAATCTTCATACAGCATCCTACAGAACTGCCATCTGTATATTTTCATTTATGTTAAAACTGCTGTCCCATTCTAAATAAACCATATAGCATGTGAAACTCTAAATCCATGGGAGTAAACTATAAACACTTAACATCTATATGACCTATTATTTGCAATAAAGTCTGGTCTAGACATTTGAGAGGACATGGTACTAAACTAAATTTTGCCCTAGAAGTCTCAAAAGTCAAGTGATTCATTTACTCTTCAGTATGATGGGGTTTGGCTATTAAAAAAACTCTGTTGAATTTTGGCTGCTATTTGAAAATGTGTTTAAAAAATTTGAAATGTGTTCAAATGTCCACAAAAGAATTAAAGCATTCTGATAGAAAAGTTGACCTCACTTAGGGAAGGAAGAATGAGACTCATAGATCTAACGAGTTTCTCTGTTTTCTCCAAGTTCCAGGTCATTAAAGGCATCTTTCTTTTTCTTCATTAAAGAAAAGCCACACCAGAATAGTCACCAAGCTCACTTGATATCAGGATTACATACACAGTGACACCATTTCATCTTGCTGTGGTGTGATGCAAATGGAAGATGAGATCTTTGGCCAGAATAAACCCAGAACACGGCTGCTTTTGGAGCTGTGTAGTGGGAGCACGAGACTCACAAGCATGTATTCAGCCAATAAATATTTGAAAAAATTTTGCAACACTTTTTGTAATTATAGTATCTTGCTTCAGGGTTCAGAGGTGGAGTTCCAGTAAAACTAGGCATGACTGCAGTTGTGAACCTGATATACTTGTGTGGCTTCCATTAAAGGCATAATGCAATGAAAATAATGTAAATCCTGACAATTTTAGCAATTGTATTCTGGGCACTCTCTCTGAGATTCTTAGTAACTTCTAAGTTTTGCTTCACATGTCACAAAGTTACCTTCTAGTGCTCTCCATAAGGCTGATATATGAATGAGCATCAGAGCAAAAGAGGAGAGTTTTCAGGTGTAACGTCTTAAATACAAAAGTCAATGCTTGCAAGGTGCTTAGTTGCACATATTTGTGTAGCGATGCATTTCACTGTATTTTTTGTATTCCTGGAGTGCCACAGGCAGGTGTACTTGACAAAAAAACAAAACAAAACAAAACAAAAACAAACAAACAAACAAACAAACAAACAAAAACAAAAACCCAAACAAAAGAAAAAGCATTTGGTCTTTGTAGGAATACGATGATGCCAAACCAGTAAAGTCAAGAAAACACTACAGTAGGAGCTTCCACTCACAAAACAAGAAGCATTTTCATTCTAGAATAGTATTTAAGACACCCCTATCCTAAGGCAGACATAAAAAATTATCTGAATTTAACAGCCCCATAATTACATGGGTTGACAGAGGTAAATTTTTCTAAAGCTAGTGACTGTAAAAAACAATGCTTTATTTGGGTTCAAACTGTAATACCAGCATGTTTTGAAACCCAAGTAAAGACACAGCATTTAAAAGAACTTTCAAACCCCTGTGGGAAGTTGTCCTTGCATATTGCCTGAGATGCCTGAATAGGCATGATGAAGAAGCAGAAGGAAGTGCCAGAGAAACGGGGGAGGCGGGGAAAGCATGAAAGTATGAGTACAGATTAGGATTAAAACCACAGCTCTGGAAAAAAACCAGGAGTGGACGAGCTTATAGATAGGCACCTGTCACAGCCTCAGCAGAAGCAGAAACACATGTAGCTCTCTGCAAGCACTTAACTGGGTTCTTCACACTGAGAAGAGGAAATCCTGTATCTTGAACATTTCATAATTACCAACTATTCACTTCTAAACGATAGCCCAGACCAAGTATAAAACAGAAGTGCATCCAAGAATCAGCCAAGACACAGAAAACTTACACGACTCCTTGCAAGTAGTGAGGACAGTTTAATATTTTACTCAGAAGTATGTTGACAGTTTCCTGCCGTGACTTTTCATGTCTTTTCATTTGCCTTTAACACCTACTCCCATCAGCATGAGAACAGTGAGAACAATGGTGTAATTCTTACTTCATTTTCCACGCTCTGTTATGGTTACAAAGCAAGGGAGTGGAGCTTTGTTTCTCAGGGAATTTTTAAGCAATTAACAGGGTTTGATTTTGTAACAGATGGATCGTGTTTATCATAAGTGGTAATAGTTCCTCCTTCTGGCACGCACTGCATTCATACGTGGAATGTTTCTGTTAAACATGCACACCGGGAAGGCTTTGCTTTGGTGAGTGTGGTGAACCTCAGGACCCTGGCAACCCTTCAGTGTTTTCTAAGAGGTTCTTCAGTCAAGCAGCCAGAGCACGTAAACTTCCCCTGAGTTTGTGAAATCTCAGTCCTTGATCTCCTTCTACTCTGACAAATAATTCCTCAGCCAAACATTCAATTCCATATTGATTGTTTTACTTTGGTATCCCTCAGGGGTTTTTTCTTTGATGTGTAAAGTTGGTTTTGTTCTGGGAGTGGTAAGAAGCCCTTTTGCTTTGTGTTTACTTCTCCAAATCACTAACATTTATTGGTTTCCGTCTATTACCTTCTCTCCATTTTTATAACTCTGAAGAACTTGCAGGTACATCTTGGAAAGAGTGTTTGAAGAACATATTCAATTGTGATAATCAGCTTTACATTTCAAGCTTTACAATTAAAAAGAAGCTTAAACTGATTTTTAATAGGCACTTTTGCACAGAAAGGTGCAAGAATCCAAGCAGTCCAATCTCTAGGCAATCACTATCCCCAGGCACACATATGCCCCATGAGAAAATTGTCATTTCAGTGCTGTTTCATTTTATCTTCAGTTTTAGCTGGACCAGTTTAGAAGTTTTTGGTTATTAAGTACTCACTCTACCTGGGATTCTCTTGTGTATTTTATTTTTCAGAATAGCATGTAGACAGTATCTATTAAATAGTTTTCATATATGTTTTCAAGAATACCTTTTAGATCCCATAAGGTATTAGATACATTCTCAAGGCTTGTTTTTGGACAACACCCTTGCCCAGCCTCCATGTGAAAAACACATTTTCCAGCAGCAAAGTTTGATCCTCTGCTTTGGCAGGCAAGAGTGGGAGAATAGTCTGGTGAAAGGGGCTTCAAGTAGCCAAGACTCATGGAACCTGAAAGCTTTTTTTGGACTTAAGAAAATTAACTACTATTTATGTTTCTTATAAAAGTGAGATGCCAAGGTCATGCAAAAGGAGGAAGTTTAATGGTCACAGGCTATTCATTTAATGATTAGCACTGAAGTGCCATATCACCATTTAGGATACTCTACTGAAAACTATTGTCTTGCTATGAAAAAAAACAAAGCAAAACAAAATAGAAACTGAGACCTTTTTATTAAAATAAAATGCAAAATAAGACACACGTTCATTTTTTTTTTATTTTAGAAAACTTACTCTTAAAGAAAGGCATTGCATTTCTCATTTCAGAGAAGGTGGAACAATTTTTTTCAATATTCCTAGAACAACCCCTCCCACACCCAACTGACATTTTCAGGATAACTTTTTCTTGCAAAATAATTTTTGCTTGATGAAACTACCTTTCTTATTTGTTTAATTCTTGCTAATACTAAAATTTATTTGTTTACTTACATAAGCATTTTAGCATTAAAATCAAAGTAGATAAGCAATGCTTTTTATACCAAAATGGTCGAAGTAGAATTTGTTGCTTCTTTTTTAAAGAACAAGATTTCATTTCCAAAAAGATATTTTCAATTTGTAGGACAGATTGCATATGTTGTATGCTGGGCTCCTCACTATAAGAAAGTAAAGAAGTTACTGGAGAGGGTCCAGTGGAGGCCACAAAGACGATGAGAGGTCTGGAGCATCTCACTTGAGGAGAGACTGCAGGAGCTGGGCCTGTTTAGTCTAGAGAAGAGAAGACTGAAAGACTGGGAGGGGATCTCATGAGTGCATATAAGTATCTCAAAGGCGGGTGTCAGAGGATGGTGCCAGACCCTTTTTGGTGGTGCTCAGTGATGGGACAAGGAGCAGTGGCCATAAACTAAAACACAACAAGTTACACCTCAGCTTGAGGAAGCGCTTTCCATTGAGGATGGCACCACCGAACAGGCTGCCCAGGGAGGGCATGGAGTCTCCCTTTCTCTAGCCATGCCAAACCCACCGGAAAGAGTTCCTGTGTCACCTGCTCCAGGCAACCCTGCCTTGGCAGGGGGGATTGGACCAGACGACCTCCAGAGGACCCTTCCAACCCTAATGATTTTGTGATTCTTTTACCTTCATTAACACATACCCTTGCTAGAACAGCCTTCTGAATTTCAGTGGGGAAATCCGAGAACACGGACTTTTCTTGGCGTGCTCGCTGTTCTTCTACCGGAGCAGCCCAGCGGGAGGCGAGAAGCGCTCGTGTGTGCCTCGCAGGAGCGAGGAGCCGGGCCATGAGGGGAACGGGGCGGGCACAGCGGGCCGGCTGCCCGGGTGTCCCTGCGCCCGGTGGCCGGGAGGTGGCGGGGGAGCCCGGCAGCACGGGCGGGCCGGCCCCCGCCCCAGCGCGGCTCGGCCCAGGCACGGCTCCGGTGCAGGGTGGCCCACGCGTGGGCTTCCGGGGCCGGCCGGGCCGGGTCAGCCCAGCCCATTCCGTTTCCTCCGGGGGCCCGCGGAAGGTAAGCGCGGCTGGGGGCTGTGGGCGTCAGACTCCTCCTCTCCGCGCCGAGGGGCTCCGCGGGGCCGGAGTTCTCCGGCGTCACGGCGGGGGCAGGCGGGGGTCGGGGCGCGGCTCTCGGCAGCCGGCCCGGCGCAGGCGGCTGCTGTGGGGCGTGTGCTGCCACAGCCCGATGGGGCCGTCACCCGACAGTTCAGGAAGCACCCTGAGGTGCTTCAGCTTGTCCAGAGAAGGGCAACGGAGCTGCTGAAGGGTCTGGAGTATAAGTCCTGTTAGGAGCGGCTGAGGGAGCTGGGGGTGTTTAGCGTGGAGAAAAGGAGGCTCGGGGAGATCTTACTGCCCTCTACAACCACCTGGAAGGAGGTTGAGGTGAGGATTGGTCTCTGTTCCCAGACGACTGATGGCAGGACAAGAGGACGTAGCCGCAAGCTGTGCCAGAGGAGGTTCAGGTTGAACAACAGGAAGAATTTCTTCACAAAAAGGCTGATTAGACATTGGAATGGACTGCCCAGGAGGGATGTGGTGGAGCAGACGTGACACTTAGTGCCATGGTGCGGTTGATAAGTGGTGTTCGGTCATAGGTTGGACTCGATGATACTGGAGGCTTTTTCCAGCCTAATTGGTTCTGTGATTCTATGCAAGAAATGCTCTGTGCTGGCCGGGCGTGCACTGCCCTGGGTGGGGGCACTGAGCAGCTGCTGCAGACCTGAGCAGGCATGGGGCAGTTCCCAGCCCCGAGCTGCCAGGTTGTTGATAGGGATCTTTTCATTGACTGCCTAGTGTAGCTACTCTGTAGACTCACCTTTGAAACAAGAGCCTGAGTTTAAAACAAAGCGGCAGTTCAGGTAGGTGTGAAACATCATGTTGAGTCTTGTCATTTTCCATCTTCCTCACAATGGTCCTTGAAGTGCCTCTCTGAAATCTTTGATGAGTGATGCCTGCCCTGGGCATTACAGCCCACTTCGTGGACCAATTAATACATGCAATTTTGACTCCTCCTTTCTTCCTCGAAGTAGTCCTAGAAGTTATGGGGTCACCATTCCTATTCAGGAAGCTTTTTATTAAAAGTGCAGTATATGAAGTTGAGCACTCTCATATTTGAAACACTTGGCTATCTTCTCGCATAGTGCTTCTTTATCATTCCATTAGAGGTATTGAAACCGTGAGATTTTTTCAGGAGCCTAATATTAGCATTTTCTTCTGTAAATGAATAAATTAATACATTTTCCAGAACATTTCTTGTAGAAGACAAATGAGTTTTTTGAGTATTTGCAAACCTTTAATCTTGTATGATATAGGTATTTCATTTAAACAGAATAATATAATTGAGGAATTCTTCCCAGAATATACACTTAGTTGTTACACTAAGAATTACATGTAAGGTTGAGAAAACAGCAATGAGCATTACAGCAAATTACAAGGAAGTTACCTTTCTCCAGTAACCTAATGGAAATAAAGTTATTTTTTGGGATGACAGTTGTCTTTCCAAGTCACAGGGCCTTAAAATATTGCAACACTTTTACATTCCTCAGATAGAAGACAGCATGTCTGCTAGGTATGAATATTAATAATTTTAGTTATATAATATTTTGATTACTTCAACTCTGTCTCTTTGTTTCATTCCTTCCAGTATAGCTTTTAGCTTTCATCCCATGTGGGAGATGTACCATGAGGCTACTTAAAGGGCTAAATATTTTGGGGGTTCTTCCTTATGTTGAAGCAGTAGCATAGTTGAATAATTTATAATTCAGGAGAAATGTGTACTTAAAACAATATAGGAGGCCAATAGCAAACTGCAAATCTTTATAATTTTAATTATACCCATTCTTTTTCCTTAATTTTATTTTATTTATTTTCCTCCTGTGACTCAGGTGTTTTATCATCATGAAAAAGACAAGCACTTTAAATCTGTTGCAGCAGTTAGAAACTGTTTCCAGTGATTATTTTTATGCAGCCGTCTGCACAAGTAGGCTTTGTGAGTAGATAAGAATAAGAAAGCAGATAAGAATAAGAAAATTTGATTCATTTTTGATTAACACAAAACTCTTTAAAGTTTTATGCATCTTTCTCATATTTTACATCCTGTATTGCATTAAGTGACAAGAGACTGATGAAAATTAAATTGCTTTCAGGCTGAGGAAGATGGTGTAGAGCTGTGAGCTTTCCTCATATGGGAATGAAATCTTGTGATTTCCATGAGGATTAATTGGGCAAGCTTTGGTCCATTTCCCTGCACGTCTTGTCATCCCATTCAGTTTTTGCTGTTTTCACTTGCTTTCAGAATTTTTCCTATGTTTTTGAACATGTCATTTTTTCAGTTTCTTCTCTTCTCTCTTTGGTTACCTTTCTTCCCTGATTTCAAGATTTTAATTGGAGTTGCTTTGGCAAGTTTTGGTTATTTTCACTGCTCCTCATTTCATCTCAGTCCATTTGGTTGTACTCACTCAATTTCCAAATTTTCTGGGTATTCTTCTTTTCAATTGCATTTTATTTGATCATATCTCCTTTCCAGAGGGTTTGTTAGACTTTGTTGTCTGATTTCAAGATTGCATTCCATTTCATGAAGGATTTTCAAACTTAGTTTTTTTCAAAGACCCAGTGATCATTTTGAGTATTGTGAGTGTCTGAGAATAAAGTGCAGATTGGTGTGAATGCAATGGTTTATTAAAGTTTTTTTTGCCAAGGGGAGAGGAGGTCATTGCTTAAAAAAGGTGTGCTGTCTGAATATCTAGTGTACGCGAAGCAGACATTGCTTGAACTCCATAGCTGTGTAGCTGACCCAAAAATAAGTGCAGGAGGTGGTTTATACAGTAATATTATGAATGCCAAATAAAGTTTAGGTCAGTAAATTGTTGCATATCTTTTCTATTTAACTCTGTGCTTCGCGGTCACTTTGGCCTTGCTCAGTGCCACCATTCTCAGAAGGTACTTCTGGAAAAGCAGGAGTGCCCTCTGTGTTAATAAAGTGCCAGACCATGCAGTAAAGTGCTAGGTAAAAATCACAGTTTAGATGTTTGAATTACTCTAGAAATAAATAAGTTTGATTCTTGCTTTTCCCTAGCAGCACAGCTCTCACACATGGAAGATTTTAACTCTAAAACATGTTGGAATATATTTATTCTTTTGTGTTATTTTTTAAAGGATGTTTGTAACTGAATTGGGTTTTTGGAGATACAGATGTGGTTTGTGATAGGCTTGCCTGGTGAGTCCCATGGAATCCAGGCTTCAGATGATGACAGTGAGGATAGAATTAGTGCAGGGATTCTGGACAGCACACTAAAGAGATTATTTCTTGGACCTGCAATACATTTAAAAGGTTAGAAAGGTTTTCAATTACTTGCTCGTGTTTATTTTCGTTTCTTTGTGATTGAGCATACTGTACTAGGTCATGATTCAGCATTTCATTGTACTTACTGACTTACCTGTTTAAGTAACACCCAACTCTGTGTTGCTGATAAGTGATAAACTGCTGCAAACTGTGTACCAGGTGACTGGATGTTATCTGCTGTAAAAAACACACTCCTTTCAACCTGGTAATTTTTCTTTCTAGATGACCATTGGACTTACTAGTATCAGTATGATATCTTGACTTTTTACCTTTGTACCTAGCAGAAAGAGAAGTAGCCAAGCATAAAAAGCATAGCTTCTGCTGAACAAGAGCAGGAACAGACTACAGGAAAGAGACAATGTCTTCTGAAACGGTTCAACAGGGAAGTCAGACACCTCCAGTTCAGCAACCTGGATGGGTAAGCTGGGTTTCCTCCCTTGTATTTCAATGCTGTTGGTAATGAATAACTGGGGTTTTGTGTCAGTTGTTCTTGTTGAAAGAGAGAAATAAGTGTCTGTTAACTTAAGCATATAGATGAAGAGAGGAAAGGACGGTGTATTATTTTTCCTGGTTCACTGTGCTCAGAGGGCTCGGAGTTGTGAATCTTAAGGCTCTGATTTATGCCCTGAGTTACAAGCTGGCATAGCCATGGTGTCTGAGTACAAGTCCATACAACCTGTCCCCCTCAAGTTCTGCGTACACATGTTCAGAAGAGGAGAAGGGAACAGTACAGCACAGGAATCTGGTCTGCAGCTCTACAGAAAATGAACATTCTCCTCTGATGGAGAAATCGAGGAACTTAAATGTTGTATTTAAAGTCCAGAGGGCAGCAGTATTGAGCTGATCTGCAAGAAAGGGGCACAAGTGACAGCAGGGTGGCAGGGGCTGAGGCCTCTGGTACAGGGGCACAGTACCACAGTACCACAAAAAGAGGAGGAGAACAGATCCAATGATGTTAACCAGGGCCAGCCTACAGTCAGTTCAGTGATTGCTAGGCAAGTCTGATGCTAAGCCAGGTGATCAGCTTAGCAAGGCAAGGTAAGGATCTCCATGGTATACCTTCAACACAGTTAAGGCAGGGCCTAAGCTTATATACAGCTCCTGAGCTGAAGGGCAGAGGGCCTGGGCAAAGCTTCTTGCCGCTTTCTCTGTTTTCTGTTTTTCTGTTTTCACAGCAGTGTAACTCAGTGTTACACAGCTGTGCCATGCTAGAGCTGACTCTGAGCCCAAGCAACCAAACTCCTGGGAGGGTGTGTATGGAGGCAGGTTGCAAAGCCTGTTGGTGCACTTGGGGCTCTGACACTCATTTCCTTATCTGTCAGCCTGTTTGTATTTTACTGTATTTGCTATGACCTTGCTCTGAAACCAGTTTGGTGTGGTTCTCTATGATCTGGAGTGGAACCAATTCTTATTGTTCACCCAAGCAGCACCACCATTAACTTCTATGGGAGCAGTGCTTGAAGAAGGGCTGAGATATTAATTACCTATAATGTGAAATGTGTGGCTATGGCCAATAAATGCATTTCCTTATTATGGCTATAAATCATGCATCAGTCAGGCATAAAAGGAGATAGAATCCTGTAGTAGATAAATGTACTCTTTTTTCCAAGGCATTGCTTGTTCTATGGTATCAATTTTTTCTTTCAATAATACATATGTTTGAAGATGTTGTGTTTTTACAGAAAAATGTTAAAATTTCAATTAATTTAACTTAATGACAACTCCTTTCCCTTGGCTTTTCTTGCTTGAGCACAATGTCATGGTATGGTCTGTGCTCCCTACCAAATTCTTCTACGCCTCCAGCTGATTTGCTGGTGGGGCAGCCTGAGAAACAGAAAAGGCGTTGACTTGGTGTAAGATCTACTCAGCAGTAGTTAAATATCCCTGTATTGTGAAGACTGGTTTGATCATAAATCCAAAACCTAGCACCATATCAGTTACTGTGGAGAAAATAAACTCTTGTCCAGTCGAAACCAGTACACCCATTTATCTCAGATGTCTGATAATGACACTTCAAGTGCTAACACTGAGTCTTTTCTTAAAGAAAGAAAAATAATCTTATGTCTACATGTCAATACCCTGGATAGTAGAATGCAAGGGAGAATACTGTCACTTTTTCCTCACAATCACAATGGGTGTAAAAAGAGCTACCTTGAAGAAGTCTGTTGGAGGCCTGATTCATATTAGGGTGAAGCCGGTATGCTTGAGTTCAGTTAATGCATGGATATATTTAAATTGCTCAGAGAGAAAGTTCTACTTGTGGGGAGTCTGGTAGAGTTTATGTTGACCCACTTCTAAATACTTGCAAAATCTGCTCTTATTGAACTTCAATTGACTTCTGTACAGAGCAGAACTTGATTTCTGAAAACTGCCACTCTGGCTTTATTTCCTGACGTTTCTTTCTGGGAGACATAATGTAGCTCATGAGAATGAAATGATTAAGATATAAAGCAATATGCTTCTGGGGTAAGCAGCAGCTGAGCAATTTTAGGAAAGTAAAGACCAACCAAGATGGGTGCTTTAAACTTAAAGCTGTTGTAGTTCTTTCTGTTTCAGTATTGGGGTATCAAGATTTCATCACACTGCTAACAACAGAACAAGGAGTTTTGCTTGGAGGTTTTTGTATTTTATTTGGGTTTTTTTTTAAAATAATTTATCTTCTTTAATTGATTTATTTTTTTCTTCCTGTGAGATTAAATTTGGTAAACTAATCCAGGTTTATGCTTTCAGCCAATGCTATTTTGTCCCATCTCCCAAATTCAAAACAAAGAGATTGCAAGGATCCGTAAAGAATGCAAACAGGAAAGTTTCTGGTACAGAGGTGAGTGATCCAAAGTCATTCTTACCAGACTTACCACACAGAATGACTTCTTAAGTATGCATGCAAAACTGTCTGCAAAATGCTTTTTTGTTGGATCAGTGTCGTGGGTTAACTCTGTCATGTTAAGCTTTGTATTCTTAAAGGTTTAATTGAATTATTTGCATAATTGTTGAAGGTAAAGGTGGTTGAACTGAGGTCTTGTTTAGTATGAACTGTAGCAGTTGTAGAGTTGGTTCTATTCTTGAAGTCCATTATTACAACCATCTTAGGAATGTTTTACTTTGTTACATACTTCTGCTTGCCTTTGAATGGAAGGCAGGCATGGCTGTGTGTCTTTGATTTGTGAAATTCTTTGTATGTTAGGACATCTAAAAGATCAGTGCTTGGTATTTTAGTGCCTTCACTTCCACCCTCTCAGTTTGTATCTAAATTACATGTTTCCTTAATGGAGAAGATTGAAAAGGGTTTCAGCATTTCATTGGAGCTGCTGTCATTACAGATGTTGCAGTAATTAGAGGAGATTCAGATTGTGGAAACTATTATTTAATAAATATATATATATATTGCATTAGCTCTAGATGTTACAGCATGGCTGATGTCTGGCACTGTGTGAGGACATCTTTGCTTTGAAGAGAATGTAATCTGAATGAGCAAATGTAATAGGTGATTAAGACAGTAGGCAAAGTTAATGTTTAGAAATAATGTGTTTAACGTTAGAAACAGAAGACATTTAACATATAAGAGAGTATTTACCAAATACAAAACAAATTTTGGCTGATAACAGCTACTCTTCTTTCCATTTTCACAGCTCTTCCTTTATCTCTTGGGAGCATGCTTGTCACCCAGGGGCTAATCTCAAAAGGTAAAGATAAAAAAATACATCAATGAAGTGCTGCTTTGCAAGATCAGTATTCTTCTCGCTCATGAACATCATTGCTATGGTGATTTGATTATTATATGTGCATTGCTGCAGTCATCTTTTTGCAAAAACAGGAACTGAAAAGAGAATTTGCAAATCTGAAGGCTGGTGGCTGGATTTTGTCACCGTGATCACATGTATTTGAGTCAAGTCTTCACTGGGGCAGCTCGTAGGGCAGAGCATTGTACAACCTGAGCAGGGGCATCAGAATTGGGTACTGTAGCTCTAACTATTGTTTTATTTGAAAATGCTGGCAATGTTTTTACAGTGGCCATGTATCAATATGACTACAGCTTTGGTGCAAAGGGACAGGGAGTACTGCCAAAGTGAAGAGACAGACAGCTTTCTGTAGAGATGGCTCACGATCTGCAGGCTAACACAAAAGAAAATTGTATTCTGTTTGTGTGGTGGATGAGCCTGGTTCTACACATGGCACCTTCAGTTTCCCTGCTGGAGGTCTTGACTGTGTTGAGGTTGGTGTTCTGGGCAAAGAGTGAGGGGCATCCATCCTGAAGTCTGCTAAGCTATATCACAAGAGGCTGATGTGAGTTCCCTATTCCATCCTTGATCTATGAGCTTGTAGGGAGACAGGGAGGGAAGGAGTAAGAGTGTGTCAGAGAAGGATTACACATTCAAGAAAGGGTGAGCAGTGATAGGAAGGGCACTGGGACTGTCTCCATAGCTAACATGCCAGCCTCTGGCACCAGGTACTCTTCCCAGTTTCTGTTCATTGTACTTGGATCTTTCTGATCAGCTGTGAAATAACAAATGCCCTTATTAAATAATCATTACTGTGTGTCAACAGTTGGAAGGGGATGATTAGAAACAAACAACATTTTGTTCCTCTCCTCCCCCAAGAGACCCAATATAAAATTGCATAGATCACTGTGGGCAAAGGCCTTTGTGCTTAGCATAGACTGAATACTCTGTCTAAATACTTTCTTCTGATGGCTGCACACAGTACCCTGCCTCTAGAAGATGCTGGAGCTTCTAAGCCTCATTATTACTGTCTGAATGCATGTAACAGTGCAACCAGTGTTCACTTCCCTTTGCCACAGTAATCTTGCTATGTGGAGCCCTCCTCCACAGCATGGCATTCCTCTGCCAGACATAAAGTTCTCAGAGGAATACTGGTTTCACCTCCTGAGATTAACTGGGGGAAGGTGGATTTTGGTGGAAAAGCTAAAGATAATATTTTGCTTTTCTTGTTTAGCACACTGTGTTCTCTTAAAGGCCAAAATGTGTGATCTTTTCTCTCCAGAGGAGAAGGCTAGATACCAGTGGTACAGTTTTAATTGATAGCCACAGAAAGCTACCAAAGAGCAGTTTCATTCTACTTATGACAGCACATGGTGCTGGATCCTGTGTAAGAGATTTAATTTTGCTATTTCATATGCAGGGTTGGTTTGTGCTGAAACATAAAGCACCATCACTTCCTCTGCAGTGCTGCAGGTGTCACCAGTGGCAGACATGCTCCTTTCGTGCTGGTTTACATTCTGAACTCCTGCTTGAACTGAATCCTGCAAAGTCCAGATTCTCTTCCTTCTATGACTGTATGACTGCCCCAAAACACATGCACTAAGAACTAGTGGAATAGAAAGTGCCCTGATGTACTGAAATCTGAGTTAGTGGACTTCATATCATCCTCACCTTAAGAAATGCAAAAACTATAGGAAAATTAGTGTCCTGGTTTTGAATGCTGGTGAGTTCCTTAAGTGAATAAGCTTTCTGACTATTTCCTTTTATTGTAGGCATTTTCTCAGCAAGCCCAAGATTTGGTCCATACCCCAAGATGGCAAGTAAGTTGTACCCAGTTCTAAAAGGAAAGAAAAGGTTCTTTACAGGCAGTATGCAGACCTTAGACGCATCCATCTCTCTGAATTTCGTTCCAAAATCTTTTTTTTTTTTTTGGAATTTATATGTTACCCCAGCAGATTAGAAAATCAGATGTCTGATGTGTTTAAAAATAAATGAAACAAGATTATTCTAATGTAAATATTTTTGGTAGGAAGTTATATTCTGACCCAAGTGAATGAAAGCCACAGTGCAACAGTATGGCAAGCTGCCTTCTTAGAAGGCCAGAGAAGTTTGTGTTAAAAGTGTGATCATTAGAAGTAAAACATGGTGTGCAATTGAAGGCAAGAACAATTAGTGCTGACATTGTGAATTAATTTTATTTTCTATAATCTGTTCCTTTAAATATTATATCCTTTTCCTGTATGCAGGAATATTATATCCTCTTTCTGTATCAATTATTTTGGACTAGTTACTCTCTCTCATGATAGATAACCAGTTTTCAGTAGTTATTGAGTTCACCCCTGTAAACCCTGTATAACTTCACGTTTGTGATGTGTTCTGAGGAGATGTGGTACACAATTTGTTATAAGATTAAAATGGAGCCAATAGCACACTCCTGACTTAAGCTGTTGTATTAACAATGTTTTGTTATCTATCTCTATAGTTGCCGGTGTCTTGGGTTTTGCCATTGGAAAGATGTCATACATGGGAGAATGCCAAAAAAAGTTTCAGAAAATTGGTATTGCACCGTTTGGTCCACAACAAAAAAGGTCTGTGCTTACTTAAATTGTTCAGCCTAGATCTAAAACACACTAAGAATTATATGCAGCAAAAGTATGAATTTATATTCTTTGATTAGATCCTGAGGTACTAATCATAGTCTTGGGCTATATATTGCAGTATTAGAAACTACTACACATTCTTCAGAAAATGCAAATTAAACTCATTGTAATACCTCTTACTAGGATATCCATGATTTAGGTGAAATTATTGTACTTCTAGGTGTGATGTGACAACAGTTACTAATTCTCTTTTCATCTAGTATCATACTGCTAAGATTATCCGTGCTATCACTTTGATCCTTTGAGTCTTCCTTTGGAATATACCTCAGGCCAAACAGGCTACAGAATTTTTTATAATGTTCTCATATTTTAACAACAATGTCAATCTCAACCCATATTCCAACCTCCCTCTCCTCTATGACTTTGCCCAACCTCATGCTGTCATACCAAACCATGAAGAGCACAAACTGAGAGGGTGCTTTTTCCACCTTGCACCTCTAACCATAAGGTCTCAATGGAGGACTTCTGTCACCTGGTGCCTCCATGTTTTAGTCATTGTTTTCTCAGCTTTTCTCAGCATTGTTTTCTCAACTCTCAACACATAAAGTACTCCTTCACATCAAATCAGACTCTGACTTCCTTCCCAGCTCCTCCCTCAGCTGCCTGTTATACTCTTCATTCTCAATATGGGTTTATACTCAATAAAGTATAAAGCTTTCACTCACAAAACACATTTCAAAAAATCCTATCCAAAAAATCATTCTCCTTTGTCTTTCCACATCTTTCCCCCAGACTAGCATGAGCTTTTATGCCTATAAAAATGCCTGACTGATAATGGGAAGCTTCTTTGTTGTTCTTGTATTTCTCTACTGGTATTCTTCCCCCACATAACAAAGGATATACCTGGTATTAAACAAAATGTTATACACCTTACTCCTAGCTTGGTTTGCTTATAGGTACAATGGCAAGCACTGTCTTTTGGTGCTTAGAAAATCCTGTTATACTTTGACAATTGCTAGGAGAACTACTTAATACTAATTAGTGGGCATTATTGGCTGAGACATTTAGATGTCATATTTTGCAGTTTATATCCCATATTAAAAAAAAATTGGGAATATAGGCAAGAGATTACTTCTTCAAGAACTTTTGTCATCATGCTATATGGTTATATTAGAAGAAATCCAGCAAAAATCTTCAATGTTTTCAATATATTCTTCAATTGCTTTCAATATTGTAGGCAGTGTCATCATACTTGCAAAGAATGTAAAGCAAAATTGGGATCGAACGAGAAAGAAGGTTCAATTCCTTCAGCATCTTAGTCCCAGGTAGGCAACCTTGTAATTTTTTTTTACATCTCATGTTATTTTCCATGTTGAATGGTATTCTTCTTTTGATCAATATAGTGAAAATCACAGATTTTAATATGGATCAAAATCCAATCATTATTACTCAAGGAAATATTCTGTATCTGTAATTTTTGATTGATTTTGTTTCTTAATTTTTACATTATATACCTTTCATGCTAATTTTAAATCCCCCATCTCTGAGGAATTTTTCCTTTAGCTGTAGCTGAGTATTGCTGATTGACTTAAGTGGAATTAATTTGGATCAACAGCTTGTATTAAAACAAATACAACTTCTTTCACTTAAGAATCAAATAATTATGGATAATGTTGATATTTAGAAATGCATTGAAATATTGAGAACTAAAAGCAGACACAGCTGGGTGTGGTTTTTTGCATTCAGACTACATTTTGGCTGAGCCTTAGTGGGGAAGCGTAATAGTGGTGCAAGAACAGCCTGCCATGGTGGGGCAGGGCACATGGCTCTTGTGGTGTTCTCACCCCAGAAAGGGGGAAGTTCCCTCTGTGAAAAGGAGGGTTTACAGGGTAGAAGGTAGAGGAGTGTTTAAAAGGACTTGCACTCTATGAAAAATGGGCCAGCAGCTGGGTTTTTTAAGAATGCTTTCTGCTTGTGGTAAGCTGGCCTACATTTCTCACAGGCAGGAGAATGTGTGAAAGTGTTTGCAAATAGCTTGGCTGCCTGCAAGAGAGGAGAGCAGAGGGCCTGTTTGAAACCCTGCCATGGGAGTTTATACAGCTAAGAACAGAAGTCTGATGCAGAAATTGTTGAATTGAGTCTAGCATATATTATGTAGGAATTTAGACAAGGATATTGGTAATGGACCCTTTCTTACTCTAAAGTGTATGCCCACAGACAGTCTGCAAGGAGGAATATCCTATCAGAACCTGTTTACTTGCCCAGAGGAGAGATTTTGATGGACTTTTACTATGCAACAATACATTGTGGCAGTGAAGACTGAAAAGAGTTTTCAGAGTCCTTAAAGAAGGCTTTAGAATAAAGTCCCGATTTTAATCAACTTGGCCACTGGTTCAGCATTTTATATCAAGTGCTGCAAGTGCTCAGCCACTAGCAGAAAATGCACTTTGGCTTAGGCTCACCTAAAAGGGTTGTGCCAAAAGAAACAGTGCTTCTCTTGTGCCAGCTATAGAGATCATGAAGTGAGCTGGCCCTCCAGATCAACTCTCTGCTCAAGTTTGGTATGGGGACAGGGGTAAAAAAATCCCCCAAAACTTTCTGAAGGGTTTCTTGCTAGTGCCAGCATGAAGGAGGGAGTGAGCCAGACTTAGATAACTGAATAAATAACACTCTAAATCCATTAGCACCTGTGAGCTTAATTAACCTCTTGCAATGCTGTGCTGATTAACTGCTTTTGAAGATTTTGTCTTAAATAAATGCTCATGTAGGCTCACTTATTTCAAATAAGGACTCCAAAGCATACTTAATTGAGAATGGTCACTTCCTAGCAATTACCTGTGTAGGGCAATCAAATATTTATTGTGGGATTTACCTCTGCTGTTTGTCAGAGCTGCAGCTTGCTGAACCTTCAATTCAAGCACTTTTTATTTTTCAGCCTTTCTCTGTGAGCTGATAATATTTTTTCTGGTGTGCGAGTACCAGCTAGCTTCTAAATAAATTACAGATTGTCTCAAATACAAAGGAGCCTTGCAGCTTTTTGAGGGAAACAACACAGGATGGCACAGGCCCCTCTCCTTGTTTTTTTTTTTTTTCCTGTAATGGGTCCTGAAATTTCTGCTGTGGAACCTGTTCCCTGCTCCAGCTCACATGTTCATCAAAGACCTTGATTGCTGCATATTTTACCAGCAGCTTAGGTCTTCTTGTTTGGTTTTTAAAAGGGCTTGAAAGCTTAGTCAGAAACTTAGTTTGAAAACAAATGTAATGCAAGTGTATTTCTTTCAAGTTTTAATTGCTGTAATGAAAAGGCCATTATATGTGGGCCAGTGTGGTATTTTGAATTTGCCAGATGGATCAATTTTGATGGACAGGTTTTAGAAACTTAGGAAAAGAAGTACTGTAAGCATTCTGTTGTTTCCTGTGTTGTTAAACCTCTTCTGTGTTTTAATAAAAATTCTTAATTTAGCATGCTGTGCTCTAAAAATGTGCAGAACCCCTGCTAAGCACATCTTGCTACTATCCATGCGAAGTATATGGTGCAAGCTCTGGCAGTACCTAGGAAGACCATCGAGATAAAATTGTATTCATGTTTAGGAGTCCAAAGGTAATGTCTTTTATCCTCAGGGACTCTGGAATGTTCTCAGAGAAATCAACAAGAAGCTCCACATTTCTCATTGAAAGCAAGTTGGCTTTCATAAAGAAATAACAGGTCCTTTTATTCTGTTTACAGATGTGGTGAATGTGATAAAAACCTTACGGACCATCTTCTTTCAAGGCACTTTCCTGTAGTCTAGAAATAATAATTTTGTGATTCTATTTCTTAGATTTGGTATAAATTCACTTATTTGAAATAGTTGCATATTGTTACTTAGTTCTATCTGCACTAAATACCAGTTTTTTGAAATGCACTTTTTGAAATACACTCCTCTCTTTCCAGCATGTGTTGGTTTATTTTCTTCTCTTCAATGCAATTTAGCTCTTAGTGCTGAAAAATTACATTTGTCTAGTGTATTTAGATGCTGGCAATGCTTTGTGTAACAGACAAAGTGGTTTAGGTTGGAGGGTTTGTCTATGTCAAAAGGAAGGAGTGTGAGGATGTTTAAATGATTTAGTTGAGGTGTTCGGGCATGGGTTGGACTTGATGATCTTGAAGGTCTCTTCCAACCTGGTGATTCTGTGAATTCTGTGAAATGGTTTGCACAGTGAAGCAGCTGTTCAGTCTCTGAGCTGACCCCTTGGTTATGGAGTACTTGAAGAGTACCAAATTCACGGTATTGTCAGACTGCAGGGACTGTGCTGAACCAACTTCCCATAAGCCAGTTTTACACAAAGGTCTGCTCTGCCAGAAATACCAAAAGCATGTGAACAAGAACACAATATTTTGGAACAGTTTATGGTTGCACAAAATCTGAGGCCACCAGATGCTGGAAAGACCCCAAACCTAGATGGCACATGCTCTCTACAAACAGCAGGGCACACAATCTTCCACAAAAACATTTCAGGAAATCAAAAGCAGGCACTTCCCCTAAACACAGTGATGGTTTTCACATGGAAATAAATGCACAGCTACTGAAAAGTTTGGGCTTTGCTGTCAGTTGATGAAGACTGTCTTCTGTGGGCTTCTTCTGTTTGCTTTTATACTATGCCTATGGTTAGTGCCCCTCTTTTGAATTAGCTTCTGTGGGCATCTTTACCTGGGCACAAAGAAATTCTGTAAGCAAAATATATAGTGTGGAGAGGTATAATGTAACTATTAATTGGTTAGTAAACACAAAAGACATTCTGGGTTTGACAAAGTGATTAGACTGAATACTCGATTCCCTGATAAAGCACTTGGCTGGCCTTTCCTAGCCAAGCAGCCCCCAGGCAGAAGGGTTAGACTGATTAGCCTCCCTGTTCCTTTCTTTACTACAAGATTTTATACTTTTCTACTCGGTGTTTAGACTCTTGAATTCTTGAGCTACTAAGAACCCCTGTCTCAACAGGAGCTTCAATTTTCACTTGTTACTTTTCTATGGTATTTTTCTACAGCGCCTTCAATTGGAGTCAGGGATACACAGCGGTGCTGTGTACAGGCAGGTGAGCCTTGGAGAGCCTTCCACGGGGGCTCCAGGGAGAGGGAGTTACACAACCACAGAGAAGGCAATCTCCTTTGTGAAAATCATGTAATTGTCATGGGTGTACTGTGACAGCCACCAAAACGTGCATGGTGACATGTCTGAGCTACTTCCCCTTCATCTGTCATCTTCTGTCAAGATAACAGCCAGAAGCTGCACCAGGGTCAGTCGTGCCTGGGTTGTCTGAGGGAAGCCATTACACCCAGGTGACACCAAGGAGAGGGATGTGTGGGACAGAGGACCTTGCGTGTCAGATTCTCAGAGGCTGTTCTTGTGGTCGGTGTTATCTCTTGGGATTACAACTTAGCTACTGAACTTTGCTTTAAATGTAATTTTGGTTATTTTTTACTTTTGATTATTTTTCTGTAATAAATATACTGATGTATAAAACTTCTTGTCTTCTTTTTTTTCTAACTTTGTTTCCATACTTTGCAAAATGCTGATTAGCTAATTGTGTGGATCTAAGTTCATGAGTTACTGTGATACAGGTATGAAAAAAGGCAGTTTGTGAATCTAAGATGTATTAGCACTAAATTTATGTGTATCAAAGGAAAAATGAGCACAGCTAATGGGGAAACTGTTCTTTTGAAGGTCTTTAAAAGCAGCTGTTTTGTACTAATTATGTGCAGTTTAATGCACATAATTAGTACAAATTTAACATAATTAGTACATAATTTAACTTTGTTGGCCATTACTATTGTGCATTCCATACAAGCAGGTTAAAGAATTTACTTTTAATTGAAGCAGAAGTTGAATACATTGAATTTAAGGCTGACCTATCAAAAAAAAAAGTGAGAGATTTGAGGTAATCAAATTTTTTGAGTTGCTTCTTTAATAAGGGGGGAAGAAGTCTCCAGGAGGAAAAACAGTTGACCTTACAAAGATAAACTAAACTTTTCTTAGTGTTTTCTTACACTGATAATAGGCTGTACGTTCCCCTTTGGCAGAATATGTTACAAAAAGGCTAAAAAAAATCCAATGAACTTACACAGCTTCCTGTGAGTCATTTGTATCTGGAAAGTTGAACTTGTTTTCTTCATTCAAAGACAAGGGAGTTCAACCATGCCTAGGCATGTCACAGCTTAGGTGCAGTCCACATACTTGTTAAAATCAGGAAACAAAATACCTCCTTCAGCTGCAATACATACAGAGTGAACAGCTATGTCTAAGCCTCTATGCACTCTATGAAATTATGGCTAGAAAAGGGTGCAAGAGGAAAGCTATAGTGACGTTAACCTCAAACAACTGCAACGGACTGCTTTTCTTCGTGGACTTTTGTATTAGCTGTTGGCATTTGCTTTAGAAATATGATACTCACTCCAAATTAAAAAAAATGTTTTATAAAAGCACATTCCTGTTTAAATCCTTAGTAGGTGTACTCTAGTCAAGCCAGCTGGTTTATAATTCTCTTCTAAAATTGGAAATGAAAGGGACATGAAAGCTCACTATCCAGGTTTTTATCAATCCCTATCAAAAACAAGATGTGGGGCTTATTTTATTGTATTTTTAGAGAAGAATGGGAGAATAGGGCATGCTGTGCAACAACAGGTAACAGGAGGGGAGAGCTCTGGAATGAACTGGTAAGAAGAGAGCAGGTTCTGGGGCAGGATATACAACAGGAGCATGCTGGACCAGGTCCTGTGGGAAATATGAAGTGGCAGCAACACTAACTTGGGAGCAGCAGCCCCTTCCTCATGTCCATTTCTACCAGTGAAAGAGCTGCTGGTAATTTGTCCCACTCACCCAACTTGTTTTTGGCATCACACTCAAAAAAGCCATTTGAGAGGACAAAAAGAAAGGATCCAGCTTCTGACACCAGTATTGCAGTAGTTCCATATCCTTGAAATACTAAGCCACTTGCACATTGTATGGGTATGGAGGGTTTTTTGTTTTGTGTGTTTGGGGTTTTTTTCCTAGTAAGTCCCTAAAAAAAAAAAAAAAAAATTCTCCAGGAAATAAATGAGACTTCTCAAGGCTGTCTAAAATCTAGAATGCCTCAGAGGGCATTTGGGGACATGTTAGGGGGCACCTGTTTAACATTTTAACAGATAATCTGACAAAGGAAAACACAAGTGTTTCTTGATGACAAAATTACAGAGCTAGGAAAAAAATCTTCATATGAAAGGCTGACTAATAAGCTTCATAGTCTTGCAGAAAAATACTAACTGCATCACAGAGTTGGTTTTAAATTACTCTGACTTTTTCAGTGCAGGGACCTGGGAGTCATTTTGCATAGTTGCAAGACATAGGATCCGTGGTCTATGACAGCCAAAAGGCAAATAGAACATTAACAATTCCCAGGGAAAAAATGGGAAAAAAAATAGATTTAGACTACAGACCAATTCTGTGGCATGTTCTCATTTTGAGTATTACGGTCCTTCCAGTGTATCTCAGAAATTGTACAACAGAGACAGAAACAGGAGAAAGAAAAAGTAAAAAAGAATGATCAGAAATACAAAGTGGTTTCATCACAAGAGATTAGGTAACTTACTTTCCAGGCTGAAAATGTCTCAAGGTGAGGAATACTGTGTCTGTAAGAGTGAAAGATTAATAGGGAGCAAGTAATTGCTGTTTTTGTAAAATCAAAACTCATCAGCAATCAGTGAAATCAGATTTAAACCAAACAGAAAAGAAACACTGCTTTACACATCACAATTCCATCAGGGTCATTCTTGCCACAGGATACGGTAGAAGCAAACAGAATCGCATCAAGAGACAGGACCTACACAGACTTGGCTGCAAAACACCCGCATTTGCATGATCCAAATGCAGCCTTTGTGTCAGGAAATTGCACAGCTCTGATCAGTGAAGGACAGGCGTGGGCACCAGTGAAGATCTCCTTCTAGAAGGATCACTAGCCAGTGTGGGAGACAGTGACCATCATAGCAATTCTTATATTCTTACAGCTATTGAAAAACCAAGTGAAGAGCCTTGCCAAACGAACTAAAACCCAGGTAAGGTCATATCTAGAAATGGAGACTGAAACATCCTCATGTGCAGATAGCACAAAATTCACAATTCCAAACCACACCTTTAAATTATTTTTAATACAGTATAGTGACTTCCTCTGGAGATGAACGGTGAAACAGAACCAAGGGTGGTAATGGATGCTTTTCCCGTTGTCTTTGGCATTCAGATTGTTTGAGAGCAATGGCACTTCCCACTTCTTGCATAGAAAAGCCACACTTACCCAAACTTTGAAATGTTATCACCCATGAGCATTTTGAGCTTCCTGCAGCCTGTGCTCAGACACATCAGCAAGCTCAGGTATTTCAGAACAAGAGATCTTTAATACTTCCTCCCAGAGGCACATTTTAAACCTGTCCCTCACGCAGTCAGCTGGAGGCTCAGGTCCGCCAGGGCTGGACATGCCTAAGCCTACTTCCTTCTACACTGTCACGTATGTAATACTCAGAGGAAACCTTTCCCGGCAGCAAACGCTTGCCATTTACTCACTCCCATTTTCCTGCTTAGCTCCACGGATCCAGTAGATCGTAGTGTCGTAGTGCTCTGAGCCGTGCCAGGCACGGAGCCTGCCTGCGTCTCCTGCTGCACGGCTGGCACCCGTGGCCGGCGGCCGCCGCAGGTCAGAGCAGCTCCGGAAGCCTGGCTTCCTCCGTTCCTGCCGCTCCGCTCCGCCCGGCACAGCCAGAGCTGGCGCGGCTCGCCCGCGGCTCCCGCTCGCCCGCGGCTCCCGCTCGCCCGCGGCTCCCGCTCGCCCGCGGCTCCCGCTCGCCCGCGGCTCCCGCTCGCCCGCGGCTCCCGCTCGCCCGCGGCTCCCGCTCGCCCGCGGCTCCCGCTCGCCCGCGGCTCCCGCTCGCCCGCGGCTCCCGCTCGCCCGCGGCTCCCGCCCACAATCAGCCACAGAGCGCGCTGACAGCTGCGTGTTTTCTGGCATGAGGAGGGGCAGTGAGGAAAAATGCATGCAGTCTTACATAAAATCTTCACGGGACCCTAAAAAACACACTTTGCTCTTCTACGGGAACACACAGCCATATGCACTGACTCCACGGCACTGTACCAGCAGAAATGTTTTCTACTTACCATAGCTAAAATTACTTTGATATAATCCATCATTGATGTTTAGGCATCAGCCACTGCAACCAAATTCACCCTTACCTGTATCCATTGCACTGTTTAAAAATGCTAGTTATCCTAAAATAGTTAGGATTAACAATAGTATTTAAAATTATAAAATGAAGCCAAACAAAATTATTTATTTTGGCATTAGATTTATGTAGAAACTAACTTTAGCTTCATAATTAAAATAAAAATCTCATGCACTAGAAATGTGCTTCCTCTGTGGGTTAGTAGGAGTAGAAAAGAATGTGTATCATTCTGTGTAAGGAATGAATTGAAAATTTTGGGGTTTAGAAGCTGTTCATGCAAGATCTCATATCCTGAAAATGGAGTCCTAAGTCATCAGTGAGCAACTGGAAAAACAGCAACACAAAGGTTATGCTATGAATTTTAAATCCTGAATATTTTACTTCAAGTTTTAGCAAAGGAAATCTAACTCCATTTCTCTTTCATCTTAATTTTTTTTCTCCTTTCAAGGATAAGTGAAAATTCTATTTGATTGAATATCCATTGTATCAGATGGTTGTGCAGTGTCTTTATCATGTATCCTTTGTTTGCTTACTGCAGCATCACTTTATGAAAGTAGCTCATACCAGGCTCTTGCTTTTTAGTTTTCCAAGTATAAACTCAAGGCATATGTGTGTCCAAGGCTGCATTGGCTGTGCTGAACTAGAGCAAAACCAGGGCAAGGGTCTGAAATCGTAACGGGAGGCAAGTTGTCCCAGTCGTTGCCTTGAGATTAAAATCCAAGGATTTGTGGATTTCTACTAACAATTTAATAGGAAACTAAATTGCAAAAAGCAAAAGGATGTTTTTAGACTCCCTGTTTTATGTAAGAACCTTACTTTGGTTGTGAGTCAGGAAGACTGGGCTGCAAGCAAAGCCTTCTTATGGCAGGTCTAGTGTGTTTGTGGGTGCCAAGGAACTGAGCTGGACATGCCTCCTGCAGCTGGGCAAGGTCCTCACTCAGGGCCACAGACCAGAGTCCCCCATGAGGAGAACAAACAGGTCTTTCAGCTTCCAGCAAACACTGGACAAGTGAGGATTTCTTACTGAATCTCAAGGAGGCAAGAAAGTTGTGGGTTCAATCCAGAATATTAATTTCCCCAGGTTTCTGCAAATCTGCTTAGCTTTCATTAATCAAATCAAACCAAAACACTTTTCATTAACACTTTTCCATGCAGCTGTGTTTCAAACAACATCAGCAGGGAAAAAGCCCTGCAAAGGTCAGATTAGTACCTGCTTGGGGCTCTGAACATGCCTACTAATTTGGGGAAACACAGAAACATTCAGGACCAGGATTTTTGGTAGCTTTACCAGCTACGGAAGAGCTGAGGCACATTTTTGCAACCCTCTTCTCTCTGATCATGTACATCAGTAACAACAAACTTGAGCATAATGCTACCAGCTTGTTTAAAGTGGCCTGCTTATTTTTAAGTTCTATGAAACTGTGAAAACATTATTTTATAGGGTTTCTTTTTAAGAAACGTTCATAGTGAAGCATTCCGACTCCTTCCCTGGTGTTTAAGGTATAAAAGTTAATTTTTAAATTATTTTTAATTTGAGGAAAAAAAGAAAATTTACTTAGCTGTACATTAAACATTGAGTTAATTCTCAATTATTGACAAATATACAGGTATGATGGTCCATACCTGTATTAAGTATTTTTACTTAATAGTATTTTTTAACACCATTGTTCTATACATCTAGTCACATTGCTCCCAGCAACAGTAACCCTGCCATCAGCTCCAAGACACTTGGCTCTAGTTAAAAATTCCCAAATTCATGGAAGGGCAGTATGAGCAAGCTGCTTATGGGAGACTGAGTAGCTGTTACGAAACCATGAGAATGTAAAGGCCCACTCTGAAACAAGGAGGTACTAATGGAAGATATGCAGGAAAAGGGAAGGAAGAAGATTGAATTCCCATGGCTGTTTAGTGAATCAGGGGCTCAACATACATATTGTCACAGCAAACTGAATGTGACCCAACTTGGATGAAACATCACTTCTCAATACCCTATCAAATTAATAGCTATGATTGTGAACTCCCCTGTATTTAATGTGTACTAAGGGCGTGAAATCAAAAGAATTTTAAAATGACTGACAGCAAACCAAGCTTGTTCAAGCACAAAAAAATGTATGTTCTCTGAGAGCAACTAGATGCAATGGAATGAAAGTGTTACATTCAACTTAAAAATGCTATCAATACACAATGTTGCCTCAAGGAGAACAACATTAATTCACATATCTTTTATTTTTCTCCTCTAAGAAAGGAAGAAAAATTCTGGTACAATTTATATAAAACACTGTGTTTGTCCACCCAAAAATATGAATATGAGGCAAGACACTTTACAGGAAGGCACCATCACAGGAACCTGCTCTATTATTATCATCTCAATTTTCTGCCTCTTGTTACTTGCATAACTGACAACTAAGAAACTCTGTGAATGTTTTAATAATAAAGCTAGTCAGCTTTGGAATAGCACACTGAAAACCACAGCAATACAATTCTGGCAGACTGTGTATTTTCAGAGTTCACTCATCACAGCTATAAGAAGCATTCTCTACAAGGTAAATTTCTGATACAACTTCAAGATTATCCAATTAGCACATTAATTTTTTTAGAAGATCAGCTTTTCTGAAAGCAATCTTCCTGTTTTAAGTACTATTTAGCTCTTCAAGCATCCTCCTCTTTCCCCGCTTCTTCCTCTTAATTTCAGGCATTTGCTCTGACCAACCCCCTCCCCCTGCAATTATCTTATTTATGCTGTCCTGCTGCAAGTCCACTAAATCAGTAAAGTCTTTGAGAATTTTCAACTTGGTAGGCACATTGCTTTTCAGCTCCAACAAAGATGTCAGGAATGCTTTTATGCTATCAACTTCATAATGGTTTTGGCTCCCTTATAGCCCAAACCCCCAAATAAGCAATGCTGAGAGATGAAACTGCACAGGCAAGAACATGAAAAGCCTTAAGTGAAGGCAACATTTTCAGAGACAGAGCAGGTGATGCAAACACCAGGAATTTGTCTTCAGTTTTGCCAATGCACCTCTTCTCTTACAGGTAATAATGACAAAATATTCCATTGATTGGGATCTCTTCTCCATAAACATGGCCCTTTTGTCATGACTTGCAAAAAATGAGAAATGAGGTCAAATATACAGAGCCTAACATTAACAGCCAATATGTCATTCAAGGTTTTACCAAAGTCAGGTTTAGCCTTCTGCACTTAAATGTAGCTATTTTCAATACCTGCAGTTTCATTCAAACATTTTCCTCAGAAATGAGTGTCCGTAGAAACCTGTTGTGAGCAAGTCAGAGTATCAGTCTAAAAATACAGCTGGCACCAGGAAACAGTTTTGAAAAAATTATGGTTACTTCAGTGTCTGGCTCAGCTCTTCAGTCCCTTTCCCCTCAACAGTTCAGTAGTATTCCTGACATCACAAACCCAAGTATAACAACAGTTTCAAGTTTCCAGCATATCACTTTCAGACAAAACAAAGTGAGAGGTTGAGTTCTACAGGTAACTTTTAATGCAAGTCTTGAAAATTTGAGAAGATTCTCATATTTTTCCCTTCCCAATACGTGGGATTGCATTTATTTACATGTATTTTACCTTATGCTACACGTTCATAATACCAGTTACCTTTCTCATTCTTAAACAACAGCACAAATGGTTTATAGTCATGACACCTCATAACAGCCTTGTTTTTCATTTATGCAAAATTAAAAAAAATTAAGCATAAATACATTTTTTAATCTTCTGGTAAGTCAGGATTTTCTCCTCATTTATTAATAGTTGTGTCTGACAGAGCACACCAAAGGTGCTGATACCCATGACTAATCTAGATGAAGTTCAAGTTAGTTGACAGGAGGTAATTTTCTTCAGCTCTTCATTTGACTCTTACTCATCCCAGGTATCTCCATATTTATTTACTTTAACTAAAGAAAACAAAAGAAAAAACAAAAGTAGTCATGTGATAGATTAACTGCAAAAGTGTATCATATACAGTACCAAAAAGTATAATGAAGTGCACTGTCATCTGAAGTGGTGTGTGGGGAGAGAGTCAGCCACAGCACAACAGACATGTAATTAAAGCTACTTTTGAATAAATGGGGAGAAGAGTTTGCTAATCATTTTATCTTAATGCATTAATATTCAATCAGGAGGCCTACTGTGCTAATTATTTCTGCTCTACAGAATTTGTAATTACTTTGAAACAAACGTAACACGTGGATGAGACAAAAACAATTGGAGGAAACAGGCAAGGAATGTTACAATAAATAATAAGGCTACATAATCTGGTTACATGCACAGTTGGATGGATTCAGGATAGTTAAAAACACGTTCAAAGACAAACAGAAATCAGTAATCCCTACTAGGAAACTACTCAGCCATTATTATTTGGCAGCTTCCTTTAGCATAGGATTGAGTCAGAGAGGAAAAAAACCGAGGGTAGTGGTCTAACAGCTTTGTTCAGAAGAGTGCCACTGTAACTGAACAACCACCAGAAAGTGAAAGCAGGCTCTCTTGAAAGCGAGCTGCAAAGTCCTCTGTAATTGACTGCCATCACTGAAAAGATTAAGAATGGCTCCATTTGCTCCTGTAGGAATGCTGACACTAGTCAGGCACCCCTTTATAAATCCACTCTCTAAAGTTAATTATTAAGCTGTTTATTACTAACTATGCAGCAGAGTAAGTGGAATAGAGCAAAATGCCTGGTCCTTGTCCCTGTGAGCTACCAGCAAACTGCACATAAAGCCCTGACAAATGTCTTTGGAGCAACTGATACTGCAGTGAGACACAATGAGAAGCTCTCTCAAAATACAATTTGATTTCCATTTCTATTAACCATGGCAGCTGAACAGGCTGCACTTGTTCCCTGGAAAATGGGCCAGTCTAGATCACTATGCAGATGCACATATTTGTGCTGTTGCAGGAAAGGGAGAAGGCAGATGGAAGTTAGGGATTGCTTAAAGCTGGTTCAAACATGGTTTTGTTTCCCTTCTGTCCTTGCAAGGGAAGGCAGAAATCACTGTCTCCTATTTGCCAGGGACCCAGAGACAAGAGGATGAACCAAGGGGTAGTGACTCAGAAGGTATGAACAAGCACACAGCAAGTAACACGTCCAGTTTGACACAGGAAGCTAAATCGGATCTTAGTGCACAACATCAGTGTAATCCCTGAACTGCAGATTTAAATGCACTTGCATGTGTAAACCATTCCTGAATTTTTGTATGTCCACCTTACTCTTTTTCCCTAAAAATGCAAAGACATACTGTAAAAGGTCTATTTACATATCTCACGCGCTGCTCTGTTTTATTCTCGAAGCCCAAGTACAGCCTTCAAACAGAACACAGAGATATAATAGAAAGAATGTAATATTTGATCAACATTTTATAGAGGTCTTTTATATAGCTCAAGTAACTAAAAATAAAGTAACAAATGCACATTCACATTTCACAGCCACATTTGCCATGGAATATGGCAAGGTTTTCAGAATGCTGCTTAACATTTCTGTGTATGGTTCACAAGTGACATTTCTAGGCTTTCTATTTGTGGAGAAGTATCTTGAAAAAGCAACATTGTGTAAATCCATGAAGTGTCAGCCGGTGGAATTCAAAAGCAATCTGAAACCACAGCTTCAATAATTTTTTCATGTCTCATTTGGCACAGTTACATGATAAGAAAAAGCCTTTTATCCTTGAAATAACAGATGAAAATCATTACACAAAAATTGTTTATAATTTTGCTTTCAAGACTGCAGATCTGTCCAAAGATAGATGATCTGCAGAAAGTAATTCACAAGTATCAAAGAGACTGACACTCTTAAGCAACGCTGTTCCAAAGCTTAGTGTTACTGCTTCAGAAATTTTTGCTTTAATACACTCTTCTATACCCCTTACCACTCATTATGACTAATAGGAGACAACAGCTATTCCTAAAAGTCTTTTTGCAACGTGGGATGACAAGACTGGGCAGTGCACACAAACCCAAACAATTCAAGGTGATTAGTCCATCAGTGTGTTAAACGGTAAAACATTCCTCTTGCTACAATTGTTTTTACAGATGCCACAATAAATTTAAAAAGTTCTAGAGCAAGCAATTATGAATTGCTGTGTCTCCTTTTCAAAAAACTGATTGAGTCAAAAAGTTGTCTGAATGGCATCTTACTCTTCAGGACATTGCATTCTTATTTTACTTCATAAAGTTTTCTTTTTCACTGTGAAAACAAATCTCAATATTGCTGCCAAATACCATTTCCTTCCTCTGGGTTTTAATGTAGAAAATGAACCTCTACAAACAATGGTTCTATAGAAATCCACTAATTCCACATGAAACTATTCATAAAAATACCCTCCCCTTCAAACCATCAACCATGTGCTCTATTTTGAGAGAACAATGCTATCTAAAACACACACCCCTCTCCCATAGCTCTTTGGTATAGCTCTGAGCTCAGAGAACTCTTTGTTGAACGAAGTTGCTCAATATACTCAATGAGGCAAAACTTACCAGCTTTTCAGTCTGGCACCAAGCAATATGGCTAGAGAGAAGGAATTACAGTTTTCTATTGCATGATCAAAATTTTCAAAAAAATAATTCATCTGAAACAGGAAACTACAGACCGTAGATGAGATACCTGCAGATACTCTAAATATAAATTGCTC
The DNA here is from genome assembly GCA_027886175.1 of Phylloscopus collybita. Lineage (NCBI taxonomy): Eukaryota > Metazoa > Chordata > Aves > Passeriformes > Phylloscopidae > Phylloscopus > Phylloscopus collybita. The sequence goes on along the minus strand of JAJNNQ010000009.1, from coordinate 24,608,494 downwards.
AAAAGGTATGCAGAATTAAGCTTTGTGTTTGCAACCATTTTTAACATTATGGCAAATATCTGAATTTCGTAAGTATTGCTATAAATCAGTATATTACCTTCCTTAGCTGGTTTTTCCTGTGACAACTTGTTTGGAGTTTCTGCCTTTGGTGGTTGCATTACATCGTATGTCTGTCTGTGTTTATTCCTTAATTCCTCATATGTGATGCCTTTTTTTTTTCGACTTTCTTCTGGAATTGGAGCAGGTTCTGAAAACAAAACAAACAGAAAAAAAATATGGTATAACACATCAAAATTTGGCTTCAACATGTTCTAGAATACCAGTTAATTACTGCTCAATCCCAAATTAAAAGGAGCATGACAGCTGCAATTCTAAATACAACAGTGAATGTATATGGTCATCAAGTACTTCCTTTTATCCTTTTAATTTTGTCAAACTGCTTTGAAACATTGGCTGTTAATTTTTTTTTATTTTATTTAACCATAAGAAATTCTAACAACCATGTGGTAGTTGATGGATAAAATAGCTCTGGTCACTGTATCTAGAATTTACACTAATAATACATTTGAGATATATGTGATTTCTGAAGAGAAGTCTAAGTGAAGCTCATGGGTTTGCATTAAGACTTTAAATTTTGCTTTCAAAGAATTAGGACAATATGTGTCATATGATGCCTGATACGCATTTGTTCCTTTTATCTTTATTTATAGTGCAGGATCTTGGTTATATAATAAAGATTTTACCAACTACTGATATTTGTGACGAAATGCAATAATTTTCTTGACACACTTGTATCTAACAAATAACCAAGTTGCATGAAAGGGCTTTTTTAGTGAAATGAAACATTTTTCATAAGTAAGTTGAAAAAATCCAAACTAATTCAAAGTACAAACCCCTGCATTTGATAGTAACTTCCTCCTTTGTGTATCAGAGACACCTGAATTCAGAATCCTGTGTTTCCCCTGCAATAGCTGAGGAGAGTTCATACTGGAAGGAGGGGAATAGCTGCACAGTACTTGAAAACCATTTCAGTTCTTTGTGAGAAAATCAGACTGTTGGTGCATTCAGATCCCAGGAGACATAAATGTTTGTCACATTGTGAAAAAATTTTTAAAGAAGTTTAACATCATGGAGTTACAGCAGTATCCTGTTACAGCCCCAGGAATGGTGGAACTGTAATCACCTTGGAAGGGCCAGCAGGCAATTGGTAGGCTGTGGTTTGTTCAGTACAGTGAAGGGATGGCATATTCCCCTTTCTTTCACTCACAGAGAACTTTCAGTCAGGCTGAATTTTTTTGCAGATTTAGCTACACAACAGACTGCACCTTAGAAGTTAAATCAGGATCTTCACTTGCAATTAAAGCAATTTGCAGCTAGAAAACTCTACATCTAGTTTAGAGTTAAAATGCAAAATAAAATTTATATTCATCTTCTGTGTAAAAATAATTCTTGTCATTCTTTTAGCTCTTTCACTCAAAACCACTATATTGTCCCACATGTGTTTGCACAGGGTGAGAATACATAGTTAAGTAAGAGCAGTATCTAAAAGAAAGGCAAGAGTCTTTGCAGTACCAACTGTTAAATACTAAGGCTCACCTTGAACAGTGTAATCAGTAATTCCTGTAGGTGAAGATTCATTCAGAGAAGCACTGAATGGAACGGGTTCGTAACTAGAGAGGGCTCTATCTGTTGAGCTGTAATCATCTGAATAGCTAGAAGAAGGTGGGAATCCAGCTCTTGGAGAAGATGACTCAGTAAATGACTGAGAAGGTATGTCTGAAAATTCAGATTTACGACTGGAACGGCTGGAAAAGAATAGAACTAAATATTAAATACGAAAATACTGAAGTTAAAAATGGAACTATAAGAGTAACAATACTTTCAATTCAAGAAAATGTTCTTTCATTTTAAATAGCTTAGTTTCCAACTGAATCATCATCTTAAAAATTTTGGCACATTTTGGGTGTTTTCTTTATGTTGTAAAAATTTCTATAGTCCCTTCCCCAACATTCTTCCCCTCCTCAGAGAATCTTAGCTCATAACTCCAGAACAGGAGAGAAAAGAGACAAAACATACTGCACTTCACAATAACCGAAGTTACAATCCTTTTTCCCAAGGAATCTTCAGACAAAAACACCCCACATCAGAAACAAATAGTACATGGTGTGCCCATATAACTAGTGGTAGTATAAACTACAGTTAATTTTAAAAGCCTTTTAGGAAGAATTTGATATTTAAAACCCTTCATCATTAGAAGGTGCTGTAATTCATCAGGATTGAACAGGGGAAGGAGAACAAACAGCTATCTTAGGAAAATTAAATTATGAAAATTAGCTAAGTTGCTGAATTCTGCAAAAATATTAATGAATTTTCTCTTGAGAGAGAAAGGTAGTCTCATATAAAGAATATTCTGGAAATTGGTGCTAGATATTTTAAATTATTCACCATATTCTTAGAATGGCCTTGCAAGCCACTACACAACATGTCCCTCTATCAGGAATGCCACCATTTTGGGCCGCTAGAACATCTCTAGAGTATTTATTCATTTTTTACTTCTAACTTTTGCTTAGCTTAACTTTTAGTTTCCTATGAAAAACATTTGCAATTAGTCTTTATTTAATTCTCATAATAAACATACAGAACAAAGCCACTTTATTGTGTCAATTATGTTGTTAAAATATGTGCAAACACAGCTTTTAAAAATGACCTAATCTTCTAGCTCCCTATGAGTTTTTAACTGCAAATCAAATTACCAAAATACATTAATTAGTAGACATACAATGCCCAGGAAAGTGTAATGATTTCTGTTGCTGGGTTAAAAGGATAGTGTATGGATAATAATGCAATTGAAATGAATTTAAATTATTTATTCAACCAAGGAAAAGGAATCTATCACTTAGGAAATAAAACTTTACAGATACAAATCGGCCATTAACAGTTGAAAGAATTTATTGGTGTGGCAGATGATAGTACTTAAACAAGTTCTCATGTAAACACAATTAATGAGCATGACAATTTCATATTAGAAATTGGAGGGGGGTGAAGGAACAAATCCAACCCCAATTCAGTTGATTCTATACAGTAAGTGTATGAAGTGGTAATGCCTGAAATTGTTTGACATCATAAAACCATAAACTAAAGGTAAAATAAAATAAAGGTAAATCTTGCAGACAAAATTAAAACTGTCATAAATCTGAACGTATAGTGTAATTAAGAATTTAGGCAAATCCTTTATAAACATGTAAAAAAATTCAGCACGTACACAGGAGGACTACTACTCAGTATCCAAACACTATTCTCCCAGTTTTGAACCAAGGGTTTAAGTGACATAATCTGAAAGCAGCTTGCAATTAAAAAGTTGAAGTAGAAAACATTCTGGAAGAAAACAGGAAATAGTTTTAAGAACCTGATGAGTTTCTCATATGCACAGCATAATGCTGTTACAGATGTAAAGGATTTAAACAAACAGCAGTAAGTTTGACCACCATGCTTCTTCCTGCACTGATATTGTTTACTGAGCTCTTTCCTTTGATAAACACTGAAATCATTTCCACCCTTTTCCTACTTCAATCAAACAAAACTATGGGAAAAACTTCCAGAATGTAACACTATTTTATGTCAGTTCATTCAGTTTACTTCTAAAGTAAGGAGGCAATTTGTGTTGTCACACTTCTGTAAGTAAATTCCAATGGAAGCACTCTTAATTTTAAAAGGAACATAGTTTGCTAAGTAAAATATTTATTTTTCTACTCCTCAAAGTGATCAGCTGTATGTAAAGAGCTCAAAATATGTATTTTATAGCTTGCCAACTGATACAAATACAGATTCCTGAAAGTAGTAGATTTGAGGTAACGGGGAATGAGGGAAGGTGCAGCTCTGACAGTGTTGGAAGACTGCAAAAATAGTATTGATCTGTTGGTGCTTAAAATACCCTATCCAGAATATGTTTTAAATTTAAAAGATACTTAAATTCTTACTTAGGTGAACTATGTCTCTGAGCTTGTCGAAGAACATCTCCTATTGGGGAATCCTTCAGTTTCTTAAATTTCTCGCTACAGATTGGCAAGTAGGATATCTTTCCAGCCAGGTATCCACACATTCCAGCAACTTTTTAAAAAGAAAAAAAGTTGGGTTTACATGCTGTACTATAATATCCAACATTCTTTTAAAATAATAACTTAAAATAAATCATGTAGTATCCTGAATAAAGAAAACCAATTTAGATCTAGACCAAAACCATGCAGTAATCATCTCTGCTTCTTCTGCAGACAAAGGGTACTAAAACCAAATGCAACAGCTGAATGGAGACATAAAGCAATGATTTAGACATGGTGTGAACACCAGATGATTTCAACTACTACTTGGTGAATGAAAGGTGACAAAAAAAAAAAAAAAAAAAAAAAAAAAAAAAAAAAAAAAGAAAGAATCATTTGCATCATTTTTTCCGAGATCCAGAAATCACAATTTACCATCAACGATGACAAACCAATCAGAAATAAATACAGGCAGTAAATTCTGCTAATTTAATCCATCAGAAGAGTCAGATCCTGAAATGCCTTTATTAGAATGAAGAGAGGTCTAAATCAACTTAGCAGTAGGCTCAGTATCTTCTGTAATGGATTCTGTTATTTGGCTGCCAGAGGGCAAACAACAGAATTAGCTTATAATCACTACGCAAACAGTTTCAATTTAGTGCATGAGCTACTTCCATCTGCTGCAAAGGACATAAGAATAAATAACCAAGATAGCTCTTTCTGGGCTTAAAACTTATAATTTCCATCAACTGGCTCCTTTATGAGTGGGTCAGTGGTGTATGAAGGATTCTGTGGGAATCGACTGTTTCCTTGTTGACTTTGTAGGAGAAAATGACTAGATCCCTCTTTCATGTGCGATGAGTATTTCCTAAATAGAAAGACTAAGAGTCTCCATTAACTTTAAGTCAGGAAAGAGTTAATTATCTGTAACATTAATCCTCTGCAGTTCTCAGCTGTAGATTACACTGCCTGGGAACCAATATAAAGGGGATTTTACCCTAGCCTGCTCTACTGGTACTGAAATTATGATTCCTGTTCTAATGTCTTATTTTCAAAAGAAGGGTAAAAGCCCTTTTCCAAGGGAATAGAGAAGAACAGCCACAACTATGAGTGAAGTTTACAAATGAGGAATGTAAGGCTTTAGCTGTTTAGCAGGTTAAAATAAACCAAACACCTCATATACAATAAATATGTGCAAAGAGAAAAATTACAAGCCCTTGGATTGGCCTAAGAGGAATTCAAACTAAATATTTAGCAAAATAAAGCTTGACAGAAAAGCTGATTAGTCTTTTGCATAAATTACAAAGAGAAAGTCTCTTTTTCTTTAGGCCCCCTAGGAAAGAGAAGGGGAAATATCTCTCTGGAACATGTTTCACTCAAAGTAATCTTTGGCCAAAGTATTTGGTTTATTTTATTACAGAACGAACAGCCAGATGATCCATGTTTTTGAACTTAGTACAGTAAATTGGGTATTGTTTCTTGTTTTTACATTCACTGTGACAAGAAGCTGATTAGACATGACCAGGTCACACTGCAGACTAACATGAAGTACATACAGGCACAGGAATCTTCCCATTCTTTGTCAAAGACAGAGAGGACCAATAGCTCTCTGCTGTGTTGAAGGGGTGCTGTCAATGTAGTGAATCAGCCATGACTAACTAGAAGTTTCAGTAAATTGTCAAGAGTACCTAGAAAACTACTGAGAAAAGTAAAGTGATTCCTACAGGCAGAACATCCTGGCCAGCTCAGCTGCACCTTATTTTTTCCCCTGATTCAATAAATTAGTTCTATTAAGAAGAATGTGGCTCTTATGTGTAGGAATGATTGGGGAAATAGCAGTTCTATTATTTATTAGAGATGTTTGTGTTATACCATTGTTTGGTGTTCAAAGAAAGCAAATATAATTTAGCATAAACAACTGGAGCCCTAGTCTCTCACATTCATTTATCTGCTTAAACAACACTTCCTTGACCACAAATCATGGGGTTTTCCCTCCTCCCACTGAAGTAAACTGGCTGTATCTGCACAGATGGCAACTTCCTGTTTTACTGTCTTGTATTACATTGAAAAGGTTAATTTATTAAGTTAATAATTTATTTTTGACTATACTTAATCCAAAAATCATTCACATATAATTGCTTTTTTCCTACAATTGTACATACATAATGTCCAGGAAAAAAAAAAAAGTAATTAAAATAGCCTGAATGGGACACGTGAGGTACATGAATAAAGACCTTCAAATTAGGAAGGGAGGGGTGGGTGTATTCTGGCAACATAATTCAAAATAAGGTTGCATAGTCTCTATTTACGTTTTTATCTTAAATGATTATGTTACATTTATCAAGCAATTTTATACAAACCTTATAAACAAAAGTTGTCCAAACTGTGCAGTACAAATTCAGACAGTGAATAAATCACTGAATCATAAAATGGCTTGGGTTGCAAAGGGACCTTAAAGATCATCTAGTTCCAACCCTGCTGCCATGAGCAGGGACACCCATCACTAAACCTGGTTGTTCAGGGCCTCATCCAACCTGGCCTTGAACACTTCCAGGAATGAGTCACCCACAACTACTCTGGGCAATCTGTCCAGTGCCTCACCACCCTCAGTAAAGGATTTCTTTCTAACATCTAATCAAAATTTCTCCTCTTTTAGTTTAAAACCATTGGTCACACTGGGCATTAGGAAAAGGTCCAGAAAAAGAACACAAGCATGAATACAAGCTGAATTTACATGTGGCTTTTACTTACATGCAACTTTAATAAAAGAGCCAAGTCTTGAGCTATCTCTTAGAACACCTGAAAATGAGGATGAAATCAGACATTCAGATAACAATATATGATATTACACACAATATATGTAATCAGATATTGAGAATTAAGTTGAAAAAACTCAACTGTAGTTATGTTTACAGAAGCAGGTTACTCTTCTACACTTCACGTTACAGAAAAATTTAAAAAACCCTAATATCTAAATTCCCCATAAAATTAAAAAAAATCTAGGAATTATCTCTTTAATCATATTTAATCACAGAGTTATTAACACACTGAGAACATATTCTTTTATAATCAGTGAGATATTGCACTTGTCATACAACATAAAACTCCCATGAACTTGATTTTAAGTTCAGCTCCTTCTTTATGTTGAGGAACTGCAAATCATGCAGAATCTGAACTTCTTTCAGTTACAAGTAGATTGGACATTATATTATCATAATAACTTTCCTAAAAGCAGAAGGATATTTCAACCGAGCAAATTGAAATGAAACTGATGCATTTTTATATTTTACCTTTTCTAATTAAGAAACTAGTACCAAGCATGCTCACTGCAGCCAAAGGAAAAGCTGTGAAGAAGAAAAAAAGCTGCTTAAAATACAATTTTCAATATTTTCAACCACATTTAGCAAATATGCAATAAAATTAGAGTTCCTATGCCTTCCTAAGCTCATTTGTATAATATAACGAGATATATATATAAAATTAACAAATTGTATATAAATGATCAAACATTGTCAATTCCAGTTTTTAACACCTACTACAAATTATGTGGTACTAGTTAATGAGTCACCCTGCCTGCATTATACTTCATGATTCCTAAAATACAAAAGCCAGTGTCAGATGGAATAAAGCTCTCCAGACAAGAGTCCAGGTCTAGCTACAACTGCTACAGCATCAAGGTGCAGAAGGTTAAGCTAGAGGGGCATACACAGCTCTTCACAACATGAAGTTATATAGAGACCAGTGCCTCTAAAAATTGTTGATCACCAAGACTCTTGATGTTTTAACATAACTTTGGAAAAAGTTTAACTCCTATACAGCTATAAATCAGATTGATTAAAATTAGGCAATGTTTTATTCACTAGCTAATTAAAAAATCAGGGCAGCTTCTCCTGCAGCTTACAGATCAAATTATACAACCTGTGGTTAGGGTCAGGAATGCAGAGACAACAACATTCTGGGAAACCATCACTGCCTACCACAACTAGCCTAACAGTTCAGGTCAATTTTTATTTTACTGAAAGACTTTATATGGCAAGAAACATTTGGAGATTGCAAAAAACAAAATGAATGCTTCTTTCAAGCAATGATAATTATTTTACTGGGAAGATTACTGTGCAACTACTCATAAAGACCACCACCCCTGCACAAGATACAGGGACAATGAAGTAACAAACACAACAGAAGGCTAAAGTTAATTACATTAAAGATTTAGATACCCCATAATGAAATTTAATTTCATGCAAGTCTGAAAAGGTAGATATTACAAAAAGGCTCAATGACTTCTAGAAGAGAAATTTTTGCAACAGCACTAGATGGTTGAAGTGTTTTGATACACACAATTTGCTAATTAAGTTCATATTTGAAGACAAATTATATTTTTGGAGAGCAAAGTATTAAAGAATACTTTGCGAATTAACAGCTAATTCCCTCACAAATTCTGACAGGTTTAGGTAAGGAGTCCAATCAGCACCTCAGGGTAAATGCGACTGGAAGTCACTTCTAAGAAGAAATACTGGCTCCTTGGTTCAAAGCAAGATTACAGCAAAACTTCAGAATAGAGAATAAAACCTTAAACCTATTAGATAGTAAAAATCAGATGCTTTTAGAGATTCCAGACCTAGATTTTCCAAAATTCACCGTTCTAGATTTTCTGAGATATAAAATGACAGCATAGATTGAAAACTAACTTGTAAAAGAAAAACAAAAAAACCCCAAAACAGCACCACAAAACGAAATGAAACAAACAAACAAAAAAATCCAACAAAACAAGGGGAGGGAGGATGTGTAAAGAAAAATACGTTCAAAAATTATTAGAGGATTGTAGTCTAATCCTGTCCTAGGATGACTTTATGATGCTTGTATCCCCAATCACCTGTTCTGTATGTGCTGTACATTAAGTTCTGTACTTTTAAAATGGTTCTGGGAGCGAAGGGGGTGAAAGAAGCAGCGCGGAGTTTGTTTGGAGAAAACTGCCTGACTCCCACACGGCCCGGCTGCGGCGTTCGTCTGAGGCACGGACAGCGGTGGGGCAGAGATCTCCTGTGCTCTCAGTTAGTTGTAGCTAGCTGATGCAGAGAAGTTCCCTGGACTGTTTTTTCCCTTTTCCTTGGGATTGTTTAAATCTGCTCTGGGCTGAAAACCCCAGAAGAGCAGCGAGGGCTGGCACCTGCGGCCGCCGGGCCTGGCCCTGCGGAGGGAGCGGGGCTGGTGAGAGACTGAGGGAGCTGAGCTGCACCCACGGCAAGGACTGCCTCAGTTTGCCATCGCTCTGCGGAGCAGTGAGAGGTTTTATTGTTTCATATTATTCGTTTTTTTCTTTTTTGTGTTTGTGGGCATCTTGTTTCTTAAATAAATAGTTTTTTCCACTTTTTCTCCAAGGAAGTTTTTTCCCCGGACTGGCTGGGGGGAGGGGCCGTTTGGGTTTTGTTTTCCAGAGGAGCTCCCTTCGGAGGTTTCCTCCCAAATTTGCCCTAAACCAGGACAAATCCTTAGAAGTTTGAAATGATTTATAGACCTAACACAAACATTCCAGGCTATACCAGTACGTGAGCATATAAGTGACCTGAAATGGTAACTAAAAATAAAAAATAGCTGAATGAAAATTGGATTAATACCTAAAAATTAATATGAATTATTCAAATGTAGAAAAAAACCCCAACAAAACAAACGCAATAAATCAGAAAACATCAACGCTATGGGCAAAGAGTACTTTTTCTGCTTTAGGAACAAAATAAATCTAGGGAAAATAATGGAAGGCTGATATATCAACAGCACATAAGGATGGTAATATAATGTACCCAAGTCAAAACTGTTTTATGGAGAAAAAGTTGTATCAGTATGATTTGATTTTGTTAGCAAGATTAGAAGTGTGAAGGATAAAGCTGAATGTTGTAGTGTGAATTTTTAAGTGTAAGAATTTATACGATAATGTGATTACAAACTAGTAACTCCAGCAAAGCATATATTAAACTGAATTGTGAAATGACTAGTGGCAGAAGCTGTCAAGAGAAACTATGTCAAAACACAGATGGTTTGTAAGAATGAGTAAAAATTGACACAGCTTGAAATTGGAATAAACAAACTGAAACTAAACAAATTTACAGTAACTTCAGTGAATAACAAAAGCTGACACAGTACAAAGGGAGGATTTCAGGGCAGTCACACAAGCAGCTTCTTGCAAAGGGGAGTTCAAGCAATAGGTATTTAATACAGTGAACACAACAGTTTAATGTGTGCATGCAGAGCAGGGAAACAAAGACAGGAGACCTAGAAAACAGTGATGGACTTTAGGCTCTCCCAGCATGATAACAGCACAGTACACAAACCCTGGAAAAAAAAATCTGTTACTATTGTAGATCCCTAAAGAGAAATGACTCAAGAAACTAACTCAGGGCTTTCAAGTAATACCTACATGTTGTTTCTTCAGTGATGCACAGGGCAATGAACTACATTGCCAGGCAGCAGAACAGCTCAGGAACAAATAACTCTCTTTCCTCTTTCTCCTCCAGAAGAGAGACTATCAATAAACCATAACCAGTCATTATTGTACCACTAATGGACCTGCCTCTTTCACTTATAAAATTATACAGAAAATGGCTACATTTTAGTAAATGTGCTGAAGATTTCCAAGTATTTGTGTAAAAGTGGATGAGGAGAATGCCAAACCAATAGAAAAAGACAAAACAGAACTTTGAATCATTAATTCAAAATCACAATGCCTTAGGAGCTGTCCCTGAAAGTACTGGCTTCCATGAGAAATCAGAGCCGCAGTGTGCTAAAATTGGCAAATCAGCTAAATTCTTTATCTGTCCTGGTTTTTGCCAAGCCACCTATGAGCATCAGGAGTAACCTACTAGTGTGTGATAAAACAGCTGGTAACAACCACAGCAGAAGGTTTGTTCAAACCTCCTGACCAAGTGTACAAAAATCAAGCATGCCTTGAGCCTTATGGTTACAGAAACCATGCACAGACACAGCAATTTTCTCTAAAAGTTGAACAGAGTGACTACTTATTTATTTTTCTCCTTACAAGTTTCTACAAAGATGAAAAGCAGTTGTTGCAAGTTAAATTATTCTTGCATGTTAAAGATAACAATAAAATTTGTAAATAAAAATGCAGAAATAACACAAAAAAGAAAATCCAGTAATATAAACGAGACTCATTAATTAGATCTATTTTCAGACTTTTAATAAGCACATTATCTTAAAATATGAAGAGATCCTTTTATAAGGCATTAAACTTAGAAATCATGTTGCACCTTTTACGAAACTGCTGCAAACTCTTAGTAAATACTACATGGATCAGCATTTGCTGGGACACACTTCTAATACATGTGAAGCTTATTAAAGCACTGCTGTGCTGTATTGACCCAGGCCCTCGGTAATGGCTGAGGTAACAGCAAAAGCTAAGGGTGGAAAGAACACAACCAAGCTCAGCGGCAAAGTGAACTTACCTCTATACCGGAAACTCTCCTCAGCACACTCCTTGAGGAGTCTTCTTTCCTCCTCAGTCGGAACATAAGGCTTAGGTACTTCCCGCTTTCATTAGGGAAATAAATTAGAAAAGAATGGACAAAAGAACAGTTTGGGGGCATTTTTCAATCAAAAAACTTAACGTCTAACTTTCACACCTTGTAGTTTCTCTACTTTCACGCAGATACACTTAAGAAACCAGTGCCTTTTGTCCATAAATGTCACATGAAATACATAATTTAAAAAATCCAGTGCTTCTAAAAATTATATGAGAGAGAAGGAAATCCTCTGTGCATAGTCAGACCCCAACTCCGCTCAGTCCTTTTACTTCAGAAAACCCTGCTTTGGTCCCTCCAACCAGCCTTCCAAACAGCTGTCATCTGACAGACCATTAAGTGCCTTTTTAAAGTACTTCTCTGGGTTTCAAAGCCAGCAGGGTGTGTTGCTGGTTCATACGGATGTAATTCAGCGAGAGCTGACCGGCTGTCCCGCCGGCGTGCGAGGGGTTTGGGCGGAGGTGCTGACCTGTCCCGCCGCGGGCGCCCTGCCGCCGAGCACGCTGCCGGCCCGGAGAAGCACAGCTCTGAGGCGGCCATCGGCACCAGGGGAACAGAGAATCACAGAATCAATTCGTTTGGAAAAGATTTCTGAGGTCATCTAGGACTAAGCACCACTTTGTCAACCGGACAGTGGAACTAAGTGCCATGATCAGTCTTTCCTTAAACACTGCTAAGGACGGTGACTCCAGAACCTCCCTGAGCAGTCCATTCCAGTATCTAATGACCCCTCCTGTGAAGAAATTCCGTCTAATGTCTAATCTAAACCTCCCCTGGTGCAGCTTAATACTGCGCTCTCTTGCCCTGTCGCTGGTTGCCTGCGAGAAGAGGCCGATCCCCACCTGCTAACAACCTCATTTCATTTCAGGGAGTTGAAGACAGTAATAAGGTCCTCCTGAGCCTCCTCTTCTCCAGCATAAAAAAAATCCCAGCTTTCACAGCCACTCCTCATAGTACTTGTACTCCAAAACCATCACGAGCTCCATTACCCTTCTCCGGACTTTGTCCAGCACTTCAGTGCCCTTCCTGAATTGAGGAGCCCAAATCTAAACGCAATACTTGAGGTGTGGTCTCACCAGTGCCGAGTAGAGAGGGATGGTGACTTCCCTGGTCCTTCAGACCACACTATTCCTGATACAGGCCAGATGCCATTGGTCCCTGAGCACAGCGTTGGCTCACGGTCAGACACGAACACCTCCTTACCTCCTGCCAGGGTCCCCCGCCAGGCCCCCGAGAGGCCTCAAGGGCAACGGCCCCGCGGGAAACTCAGGGCAGGGGCGACCGAGTGGCTGACAGGAATCCCCTTTTCCTGGCCCGAGCCCGCCGCCTCGTCCCCGCTTTGGCCGCCCCCAGCCCCGCCAGGTTTCCCCGCGGCAGCGATACCAAGCCAGCGCAGTTACCTCGGCCGCGTCGCCGCCGGGCCCGGGGCCCTGCCCGGCCTCCATGGTCGCCGTGACCCGGAAGTGCGCGCGGCGCCGCAGGGCGCAGTGCGCATGCGCGCAGCCGCCACTCCCACAGGGCGGCCGGGCCGCGGCGGGGCTGGGCTGGGTTGGGTTGGCGGGGCGGCACCGCCTGCGGCGGGGACGGGCTGGTGTTCCTGAGCAAGGGCAGCAAAAAGCTTTTGTCTGTCCCTGCCCAGCTGCAACTGTAGGTACGTTATCCACAGGTTTGTTAGCCGCTCGCTAAAGATGCGTCGCCAGAATTTCCTGAAAGGAAAGGATGCCTGTTACCTAAAAAAATGGTTTTTCTGAATCGGGACTAAGCAAGGGTCTGGTGGGCAACTCTTGAGCTCGAAAGTGGTATTAGGATTGTCTTGGAGTGGAAGACTAGGAAGTTGTGTGCTTGATTGTAGCTAATGCCGTGGAAATGGTAGCTTTAGTGGGTGCTTGCAGTTTATGAGAAATAAGGAAAATTGAGGAAAAAAATAAAAATATGTTTTTGATAACGCAGTGTATGTCTTGGCATTTTCTTCTAAACAGGCAGTACTGTGGCTTGAGTTCACCATATGCTGATGTGCCCGTACTTGCCTGTGGAATGTAGCACTCCCTTTAAGCCTTTCGGAGAGCAAGCCATTGTTGCGGCTTAAATTGCTGCTTTCTGGTGGCTGTACAAGAAGGGGTCCATGCCTGAAGGTAGGAGAAGGAAGGGTTTTGAGACTGACGTTCTGAAATTGGTAGAGAACTGTAAGGGGAACACTGTGAACATGTGAACGGCCTAGGGCAAATGGACTAATGAAAGCTGTAGAGGAGATCGTATTCTTGAAACAAGATGGGGGGGATAGAACCAGCAACTATGTGTAATGGGGTTTTTTTATTCATATCTCTCATCATAAAATAAACACATTTTTAATTTACATGAGATTGGAAGTAATTGGTGTTATCAGGCAGTCTTTATATCTGCTTGTCACCTGGGCCCGTGCTAAGGAAACATTCTCCAATACATGACCATTCAAGATGCACATTATTAGTTGGAAGGGAGAAGATTTTGGCTTCATCAGCTCAAAACAGTTTTGTTTATGGGACTATAGCACATTTGTTAAGACAATTTATTTCATGCTTTTTTCCATTTATCTTACAGTACATTTTAGGCAAAGGATACAGTTGGTTTTTAAAGCTTGAACTTTTGTAGGGTAGGACATGCTTATATGAATTGCACCTCCTCTAAACATGGTGCTTCAAGTGGGAAGGAAATGGCAATCAGTCTCCTTTATTGTAGAAAATAATGACTCAGAGCTGCTATTTTGCTTCTCTATTGTAAAATTAATAGTTATCCATTCAGGTTTTTCACTTCACTTCACTGTCTTCAAGTCTCTTAGACCCCTAATGGGAAAAAAGTAAAATTATGCAGGAAACTGATGAGTTTACCATCCATTCAAAAATCTTACCGACTACAGCCTGCTTGTGAGATACTTAAAGGTTTCACCTGGCTATATACATCCATTTGCTGGCTGAGAACTTCAGTTGTAGGGCCATATGCCGCATAAATGGTAGCGCATATCTACGTCCTTGGCAGTTCATTCTCTGTACTCAAGACCTGTTTTTGGAGTTCATTCATTGAAAGAAATGTTAACAAGGGCACCCTTTTTGACCCTCTGGTCTGTTTTTACAACTTCCTTTATACTGATGCTATCTTTCCTGCAACTATGAGAACTTCAGTTTACAATCAGTGATGGCATCACCAAGTCCTTCTGATAAACATAAAATGTTGTTCTCTTGCAAGGCTTAAGGCTAGATATTTACCCCCTTTCTTGATTACTATTTTCTCTACTTTCTGCTTTAACAGGTGCCATTATGCAATATTCCATTTTTTCTTTATAAATCTGTGCACTAGAGTAGTTCTTAAGAGAAAAACTCTCAGGGATCTTAAACTGTTTGCTTTAACAATAGGCACAGTGGTAGTTTGACACTTCAGCTGTTTTATAATTGCTGTTCTGTGTTGTTTTAAACACAAAACCAATAGATTATTTGTAATAGCATAAAGTTATATATTTTGGGGCCACTTTAGGAGTGGCTCCAAAACAGGAGTCAAAATTATTTTTAAAAGCATTACAACTCACATATCTATGTCTCTAAACTTTTTGTCTTTTATGACTTAGTATCATGTAAGAATGAAGAATATATTTGAGATTCAAAATACTGTAATACGAAAACTTGATAAATAACCTTTAGAAATTGGCAGTTATTTCTTGTGAAGGAGATGCCTCGAAGGAAAAATGAAAACTTTCAAATGATGATAGTTATGTTAACAAGTTGGAAAGTGTGAAAGTCACATGGTTTCTAATTGCACTACTTTGCAAAACAAAGTGGTGAGTATTAAGAACTCTTGAAGGTGGAGCTCAAAGAATTATTAGGGTGAGCTCTGTACAGTCTGTCAAGTTGTTTAAAACCTTAATTTTCTGATAAATTCTTTTTCATCCCCTTGTTAACAGTCAGTGACAGGTTTTATACAACTCCACTCTAAAACAAAGAGGTGGCCTAACAAATAAGTTAAGTTTTACAATACTGTATAAGACATAACTAAAACCATTAGATGTATGAAGGAGTTGGGGTAAACGCTGATCTGGTAAGGAAAGTCTCCAAAACAAGTACTGGAAGTGTATGTGCTCAAGTACATAGAACAATGTGAATGGTGATTTTTTTTTTCTGTTGTTTTTTGCTTGGTGCTCTGGACAATAGAGTAAAATGCAACAGCTGAGAGGTTCTGGTGGCTGCCAAGAGTTAACAGGACTGTATTTGGAAAAATCTCTCCCTAATGAGGAAATAACAGTGCCTCATACCAGAAAAAAAAAAGAGCATTGTTGTAACTACTACAACTGGTGGCAAACAAAGAATCAGTTATTTGCCTGAAGCATTATGGCACATCAGCAAGAACCAAGAGTGGGTGTCTTTGAGGAGCTGATAGTCAAAGCCTCAGTTAGTAAGGACTTTACCCACATAGATAATGGCTGCTATTAATATTAACTGATACTATAATGTATTTTGAAAATTGCTTTACACGGAACTAATCCTTAGACCTATTTTGGCTTCTGAAAGTGATTGTACATCCTGTAAAGTTCAGGTGCTCAGGGTTAAATACCAGTGGTCTGATTTTCACTGGCGGTGAGGTTCTGGTGCTCTTGCCTCAGTTGCATGCATTTATTGGGAAGATCACTGAGCCCTTAACTCAGAATAACTTCAAAATGAGAAGCAACTTGTGACATACTTTGCTTCAATCAGTTGTCTGAAATGATGCACAACACCAGTAGCAATGAATCCTGTTTTTCTTGTTAGGTGCTCTGTCACCCACGTTTACTGTAAGAATTTTTTGCAATACTTCTTACTGTATTTTAATAGTTGTTACAACTGTAAAAAAGTACTGCAGAAAATTCTTAAATCTACAAGGAAGAGTTAACCTCGGCTACCAGGATACCTTTATTTTTTCCTCTCCTGCATTCTTTTCCTACTGCTTTCTGCAAGTTGATGTACATCATCTGTCTTAAGGGTCCGTGCAGCACATGGACATAAGTAGTTGAGCATGGAGGGGCTTTTACTCCAAATAAACTATAATCGTACAAAGTGTGGTACAGAACTTTGAACTTCTAATATAAATTGTTATAACTGTTGTGCTGGTGCATTTGTTCTTCGTACTTTTCACTCAGTTCTGGTTTTGTTAGAAGTGCTTATTGTAATACAGTACTTGCATGAGAGGCTTATGTTTAACAGTGGGAAAATGTTGACTTCAGGATTCTTTCTAATACTGTTTTGCAGACCTTGTGTTATTTTATCACACTTTACATGTATTTATTTTTCTTTCTTTCCCCCTCCCTCCCTGGTTTTTTTTTTTTTAAGCCTGGAAGCTTTGAGGCACTTCAACAGAAAATATAGTTACTTTTTAACCAGTTAAACTGTTAATGTTGGTACTGTTTCTACTAACATTGGCTCCCAGATCTTTGCATTGTTTAGAAATACATTGTTACTTCCAACCACCAGACCTGTTGTATTAGTGAAATTCCGGTCAGTCCCAGTAGCAGTTCAGTTTTCTGAGGATGATGTTGTGAATTATCTTATTACTCTGCCTCGCTGCCAGTGCATTGCGATAAACCTTGGCGCCTGTGAGAACTACATGAAATCAAAGAGAATATCCAATGGCCAGAGCAGTCCAAGTGGTTTTTATATGCCATGCAGGGGTGGCGGCAGCTTACCCTGCCCTGCCCCGCAGGCTTCCTGGGAGCCAGGCTGCTCGTGCGGGGGAAGCCCGGCAGTTCGCGTAGGTAGAACAACGCGAATAATTCCTGGCAAAAAGGCGGTATCTCAGCATTTGTGCAGCTGGCCGAGACACAAATATTTGCCCTTATTCGCTTGGGGGAAGGGCGGATTTTCCGACTGCTTCCTATGGGCGAAAGGAGCGCCCTGACACGGCTCTGAGGGGCCTCATCGCCTCAGGAGCCAGGACACTTCCTTGATGTTTCCCAGCCACGCTGCTGCGTGCCCAGATAGGCGTTTGATTCCCGGCCACCTTGATGATACCGGCTTTCTTAACGGCAGCGATCGGTCCTGCTCTCTCCGGGGGCGGGGAGGCTTCTTGGGGCGCTCTCCCCGCAGGGCTGGCGCGGTGCGGGGCTGCGCCGAGCCACCGAGACGCTGCCCGGACGGGAGCCGGGCAGCTCGAGGGGAGCGGCGCCTGTAGCGCTCCGGGGGCGGGACCGGCCGCCGTCCCGGCCTATCACAGCCACGGGAAACGGGTGGGCACCACCAATCGGGGGCTCGGCTCGCCCCTCGCTGCCTTACGATTGGTCAATGTCTGGGGGGCGGTGCCTCGGGGGCGGGCCGGGCGCTCGGGAGCCAACGGGGTGGGAGCGCGGGGGCGGGGCCGTGTGAGTGCTGCGCGCCTGCCCCAGTGAGCGCCGGGGCGGGGCGGGGCGGCGCGTGCCAATGGGGCGGCGGGGGGGGGGGGGGGGCGGGAGCACCGCGCCGGGACGTCGAGGTGCCGGAGGGGAGAGGCGGCGTCGGGATAAAGCTGGCGGGGGATGCCGGTGGTGCGCGTCGCTCACCGGCTCCTACCAGGCTCGCTCTGAAGTGCGGGGGGGACTTCAGCCGCGCTGAGGGAGGCGGCGGCGCCTGGGGCTGCGGCAGGTTCCACCGGCGGGAGAGGTGAGGCGGCGGCGGAGCTGGGATCCGGTCGTGGCTGATCGAGGGAGCAGGGGGCGCCTTCCCCGACGGGAACGGAGCCCGCGGGTTGTGCTGCGGCCCCTGGCGCTGGCCTGGCCCCGGCCCTCGCCGCTTTGTTTACGGCGGGGAGAGGAGGGACGGGAGGGAGGGCAGCGTGTGGCCGGGCGGCCCTGCTCGCCGTCGCCGCGGGGGCATGAGTAAGGCGGAGACGGAGCAGGGGTCGGCGGTGGTGCATGCACTCAGCGCCGCCCGACCGTCCCTCATCTGGGCTCTGGACCTCCTGCCCCGGGGAGCCGGAGTCTCCCCCGATCCTCTCCGCGGCCCGCGCGCCGTCTCCTTCCGCCCCTTCCTACCCGGCCGCGGCCCCACCCGTACGTGCCCAGCCTTCTCAGCCGGCGGCCCGCCGAGCCCCCGGGGTGGGAGCGCTGCTCGCACAGCCCCGCGGGCCGAGCGTAAAGCGGCGGCCGCTGCCGGGCTCGTCCCGCCCCACGCCCGCACCCGTCCGGCCGGCTCCGGCTGCCCCGCAGGACAGCGGGGCCGCGCAGCCGCCGGGCAGCCACCGCCGCAGGGGATGGCGGGGCTGGGAGCGGGCCAGGCCGACCGGGAATGGCGGGACGGAGCGGGGAGGGCGGCACGGAGCCGGGCTTTGTTCCCGGCCCCGCCCCGCCTGGGGGTGTCCGGGGGCTCCGGCGGAGAAACGCGCGTCCCGGCTCCTGGTGCGGAGGGCGGTGCGGGCGAGCAGCGACGCCCCCGGCCGCCCGTGCCGCCCTCGGCGCAGCTGGCCCGCTCCCCCGCCTTCGGGGGAAACTTGGGAGACTTGGGCGGCAAACTAGGAGACGTGTGTGCGCGCCCTTCGCTTAGTGTGCAGCGCCTCGCTGATGGAGTCGCTCTGAGGTGCTTCTAGGACCAAGTTTGGCTTCCACAGTTTTTACAGCCTCAGCTAGGCGTGCTTGTGTGGCTGTAAGTATTGTAGGGGCTTAATTAGTTTTCCCCTCTCCACTTTTATGTGTATGTTTCTAGTATTTTGGTAACGTGATAATTTTTGTTGCTCAGTGGGTAGTTCAATTTCTGTCTTGACCAGAAATCACTGTCTAACAATCGGGGTAGCTCCAGCTAAGACATCCTAAGGATTCAGACAGAAAACATAATCCTGAAAACTCAACAAATCTCAAATATTTTGATGGTCACTCATATTGAGGGAGTTGCAAAAGCAATTTGCTAATACAGTCTCAAAGAATAGTAACGCAGTCTGGAGATGAAGCAGCAAGAGTGTAACCTGGACTTCCTTCAGAATTACAAATCTCAAATGGAGGTTAGGGAAGAAATATACTAAACCAGAAAACGAGTTCTTTACTCCTTTGTGCACTGCCTATCTCCCTGCTGCAGACTTCGTGGAGTATATAGAGTACTTCGAGAAAGAAGGTGATTTGTTGATTGAGGGTTGAGCAAAGAGTGAAATTAACTGTAGTTTCTTAAGAAGTATTTCCTCACCGTGTCATTTCCTCAATAAGCTGTTTCAGCCGCTTTGCTTGTCTTACTGTCATGCTGAGGATGTGTGCCGAATACTTCAGAATCTTTGTGGAAGATGTTGACCAAGTGCTGTAAAACCACACTGATTCTTATCTTGTAACACTGTCTCAGGAAGGAAACAAACCCCTCCGTGAAAATTGTGTTGCGGGTTAAGTAAGTCACGTATTTAGAGATGACAACAACGTTTTCAGTGTCAAAGGCTTCCTTTATCTGTGGTTTGTACACGTCCTTAGTGGTACTTGATGGTGGTAGACAACAACTTCCCTGGGCAAATTGCTGCTGTGAATGACTCCTTATTTATATTCCAAAACTGATTTGGTTCAAGTCTGTGCTGACTTCTCTGGAAACGGTTTCCTTGGAGCAGAGTGGTGGTATGTTGCTTTGGGATGTTGTAGAACGTTGTTGCTGAGCTTCATTTTAAGAGACAAGTTGTTTAATTCTTCTGTGAGGTTATTTAAGGTAAAGTTGGAAAATTCAGCTAATTCTGTTTCTGTTTGACTGGCCTAAGTAAACCAAAGCATGGTGATAGCTGGTTTTCGTGTAATAGCATAATACTTTTAAGAAAGGAAGTTGCAGGTTGTAGAGGCTAAGGCAAAAAGTAGAACTGTTCATTTTTCATGTTAATGTATCAATGCTTTGCAGAGTCATCCTGCAAACAGGCTTCAACAGCTCAAGAGTGGTCCTCATATGTTTGTTTCACTGTGAATGCTTGATGTTCTAATTTGAGGTGATAAAATTAATTGATATGCTGAAAGTTTTTGCTAATACAGTTGAGATCATGCTGTCTGTATTTACTTTTTCTAAGAACTTAAGATTATAATTCCCTTCAGTGGCTATGCATCAAGGAAAACAACTTGGAAAACAGTGTGTTCCACATCAGGCAAGAGTTGCCTATTTTATATCTAGCTTTGTGTTTCAGGGAGTTTTGTCTTCATCATCTTGCTAGGTAAAGGACCAAAGGACAAGTTTAATTTTTTTGTCTGAGTTCCTTAAGAGACATGAAGGCAAACTTTTCACTTCAGTGGACTTGCATAATACAGAACATGGATGTTTAATGTGCTCGTTCTAGCTTAGAGTGCCACGAGTTTTTAGCAGTTTTTGCCTACATTTAAGCCTGAGTTTAAAAGAAACTATAGGTGTTGTGCAGATAGTGTCAGAGGAAGGAGCTGTATGCACATGTGGGTTATGTGAGTTACTGTGAGAAAAATGAGGATAATGTTTCAGGGTTTGTGACCTTGTGCCTGCAGTTATTGGCCTGCCTTCCCAGGAGAAAATGTGATGTAGCTTATCCATCAGTGGGAGGGCAGCTGGCCTAGTGCAGAGCCTGGCTGTGGTTTGCTGCTTTGTGCAGCTTTTGCATGCTCGCACCCAAACAATTTCAAACCTTTACAACTTTTGTACCTATAATAATCCTCCCAGGAATCACAGTGGGCTGAAGAAGTGTTGCAATGTTAGGAGGTTTTAGAATTCAGTGTTATTCTTGTCTGGTCTTGCTCTAAATCCTGATGAACTAAGAGATGCTAGCCAGACTGACTTAGCTAGGGTTGCTTCTGCCTTTCTATATTGACTAAAAGAGCAGTTCTTTCTGGTATTTAGCTTGCTTATCCTCAGTGCTCTGTAGTTAATTGTCTGAGTTATCTGTGTACTGCCATATAGCTCTGTCTCTTCTAAGACTTATGTTGTCTTTCCTTTCCTTCCTTCCCCTCCCCCAAATCTATTATAATCCTAATTCCCTCTGACATGAACACCTCCCAGGAAGGATGACAGAATACAGTCTCAAAGAGCAAGTGTCCAATACCATCACTGGAAGATATCAAAAAGGAAAAAAATCCCCTTGAGTGTTTGCGATGGACATGGCTTCAGCTTTGAGGGAGTTTTGTATTTATCCCTAGTTTTTCCTAGTGATTTATGTTTGCATGCAAAAATAGAAGAGTTACAAGTATTAAAAACAAAACCAAACCAAAAGTTGAGTTTGAGGCTCTCTGAAATGTCTAAATATTTGATCTGGTACAAGGACCTGGTGTCCTGACGCTGTTGCTGTAAGCTTTGGGGTTTTATTGGTTTGTTCTTTGCATGGGTATTCTTGCACTTGTCACCAGAAGCAACATGAATTGGTTTTTTGTGGTTAATGACAATAGTCAAAGCTGAGCTGCATGGAGCTTGCACAGACCTTGGTACAGGAGGGCCTTTCTTCCATCACTCCAGCTGCTGCTTTGGCAGCTAGTCCATACAGGTGTAAGAGAACTTTACTTTTCAAGAGCTGGAGCAGGCCTAGCCTGAAATAGCTACAGACAAGAGTGTCTAGCAGTAGGCTTGGGGCTATTGACATGCCACTTGAGTGGTGCAGATTGTCACTTTGGAATTAGTGTGGTGACCTATTTTCTTCTACTCCCTGTATTCTGGAAGATGGGCGAAGACTCCTGGCTTGGATCTTTTTCTCCTCACTTTTCTTAGATTTTTTTTTTAAGTGAAGTTACATGAGATGGTCATGATAATAAAATAAGCTTTGTTTGCTTTGTCAGGTAAATATTGGAAGGCTACTTCAAAACTAAATAACTGATACTTGGGGAATATTTGCAATCGTATGTTAAAGCAGTTTGTCAGTGGCAGTTGCCAACATTATTTTTTGTCTTAAATAGCAATTTTGTCCTTTCAATGTTTGTTTCCCCTTATCTTGACTGTGTTTCTAGAGAGTAATAGTATAATTTTGCTGAACCAGATAAACCAGACTCTCTCTTGTTTGGGTAAGATTTCTTGTTCATCTTATCATACTAAAATGGTATAATTGCCTTCTTCATATATTAATTAGTCTTTTTAGCACGCATTGGCCATACTTCTATAAAGTATTCTGGGGAAGGTTCCAATGGGACTTTTTATAAAAGGTTTTTTAATACTCTGGTGGGTGTATCTTGCTGGTAAACCTTAGGGATCCTATTTTCCTTCCATAGTCCTCTCACGGTTTCTCTTTGTCTTCATAAAGTGCAACTTGTAACAGAAAAATATTACTTCTCAATTATATTACATTAAGGGGGAAGAGGAGCTGTAGGTTAAATGCAGCTTTAGTAAGTATCACTTTTGCCAACAGTCCTTGGCCCAGCTATAGTTTGGGTCCCAGTGGCCATGATGTTAGTCATATGTGTGCAAAGAGTATTCAAGGAGCTCAAAGACACCCCAGCAGTGTGCAAGTAAGCAAGGGAGAAGAGAACAAAATAAAATGGTGTGTGCTAAAAATCCTGTCAGGCTGTGGGTAAGATTTGCCTTGCAATATGCAATCCCATTTGCTTAGTCTTTCACAGACTTCCTGCTGTTGAACTTTCACTGCTGATTTTTTTGTAGTAGTATCAAACACAATAATTGTGTAGGTTTTGCCAGCCCTGTGCAGTTAAGTTTGTTTGTTTGGAGTAGCTGAATATAATGATGGATATGTTTATAAAATAAGAGTTGGAGAGAGCATAAAAACTACAAATAGAGATAGTTTTGTTGTACTTGATCCAGAAGATAAAGTTCTAGTAATTCAGTGTGGGAGACTGTTAAAAGAGATTAATTATTTTTTTTTTATAAGAGAAGGAATATCTATACTATAAGTCTTGGGAACGTTTTGGTAAAATTAGATCTCAGGAATTTGCATTTGAAGTTGATATTGCGAAGAGTGACTTTATTTCTCCACTGGTGTTGTCCAGTTTTGCAAAACAAAGAAGCATCTTTTGTAAATACCATGTCCTAAAGAGGACTTGAAACTAACAGTAGACCTGGACAAAGGCTGACTCTCTTTCGAGGCATTAGCATGGAACATAGCTGAAATGTTCCTAGTAATTTTTGTTTGGCTTTCATGAGAATAGTCTTTATCAACACCACGTCTCCTCTTGTGCTAAATCAGAAAGAACTGCCAGGGTTGTGCCCATGGCAGCTGGACATTTTGACATTGACAGAATTTTCATGATTTTTAATTGAACTAATCTAATCTGCCAGTAATGCTGATTATGTTAAAAAAAAATTGCTGTAAGCAAAATTACTAAGATTTCTACCTCTGCAGACATTATCCAAAAGCAATGTCATCCAAAAAGCTGAAGAATTAGTGCCCTCTACACTGTGGCTGCTGACTGGGCTATTAATTCTCTGGGATGGGGTGATGAGTAGTCACCAGTCCCATGATGGCTGTTGGTGTGACTTGGGGGGCTCCTGGACACCCCACATCAGCTCATACAGAGAAAGGAGTTGCAAATGAGTGCTCTTATTCTTTACAGGCGTAGCAGTATGTGTAGGTCTCCCTGACATCTTCACTTGGATATGACAAACCTGGTACTCTGCTTCTTGACATAAATCATGGCAATATTGCCCCGTTCCCTCTCGTTCTTCAGTTTAGACCTTACCACTGCCACCCTATTTGAAATTACTGTGGTGGTAGATGTTGCATATAGAACTAGGGATTAGAGATGTCTTCAGATGGAGTTGATACATGTGTTTGTGTGTATATTTATATGTATTTACATGGACCTACATAGAGAATTGATAGGTGAATAGCTGGGGAGGGTGAGAGCGGTAGATAGCACGGGAACAGAAAGCTGCCTAAATAGAAGTACAAAATAAATAGAACAAGCTTTTGGTGCAGGAAATTGAGAGTTTTTACCTTCACGTTTCTTTAACTTTTGTATAGTTTTGGGCCTTTGCTGTATTAGGAGGAAGATGAACCTTATTTAAAAGCATTTATGAACACTTCTCTTCCTAGTAAGTCATGATCAGGCTATGATATTATAGTCTGTAATTCAAAATCTGTAAACAAACCATCAGTTAGGCACAGATTGTACTTGTATTTTTGTGGTACTGAGGTAAATTGTGTGCAACTGATTGGATCCAATTTGAAGCTTAACCTTGTATCTCCTGGGAGGGTATCTAAAGAGGGTATTGCATAGTGTATTCCACATTATGCCATAGTGCAAGTTGTTGTTCTCTTGTCTTGCCTTTTTAAATTAAAAATAAATAGTTCCATTTTCAAGTATGTCCTAGTCTCCATAATTTGAACATAGCTTTTATTGCATGTTCCAATCAAACCATACCCAGTATATAAAACTCTTCCATATAACTTAGGTAGTTTAAAGGCATAAAATCTTTGTGACCATAAGTCATTGATACAGATGTTCCAAGTTTAAGAACTGTCATATGTTAGGGACAAGA
This sequence comes from Phylloscopus collybita, assembly GCA_027886175.1. NCBI lineage: Eukaryota > Metazoa > Chordata > Aves > Passeriformes > Phylloscopidae > Phylloscopus > Phylloscopus collybita. The sequence continues at coordinate 24,583,582 of JAJNNQ010000009.1, read as the reverse complement.
CATTCTGAATTTTGCAGGTGGCTGTTTGAAAACTACTATGTGATTATTATGGGAAGACTAAAATGCAGAGGAGAGCTAGAAATCACTAGGGCTTTCATAACATTTTGTGCCTAGAAACAAGAAGAATAATTCAGCTACTTAAATGTTTGTTATTATTATGCTGGAGAATGCAGACTGGCCTCATTTGAACTTTTTATAAAGTGAAAAAGCAAATTCATACCTCACCATATGTAAATACAGAGTCTATGAACTCTACAGTTTAAGAAAAAAGAATGGGTTGAGATGGTCTGCAGGAACAACAAAGTCCCCATTCTGATCACTGCAGTTTAAAAAAGTTCTGCTTTTTATGCAGTATTTGTATTCTATTTCCAGAGGCCACAGATAATTGCACTGGATTGGGATATATCAATTGAAATGTTTTTCTGCGACTCCTTGCGTAGCTAAGAAATCTGCTAACTGATGTACTTGCTATATTATACATTATTAATGTTCTACTTCATTGTTGTATGGTCAGCATAATGGAAGAACTACTGGCATTTTATATATAGGACCTGAGTTTACCTTCTGTTGAAGGTGCTTTGAGGGGAGGAAGTGGGAGAAGCAGCTTACTGCTTTGTTCAAGGGAGGAAAGTGGTGAGGCTTTTTTGGTGTGGGCGGGGCAGTGGGGAGGTGTTATTTAATTTTTTAATTCATATAGACTTTGAATGTGCATAAAGTTCATGTTTGTTCCTCCAAATGTTATATCATAACTAAGAAAAATTGCCACATTTTTCTTTGTATAGATACAGTAACAGAACTGGTCAGTGTTTTATAGTTTTTTGGCACTTTTTAAAGAAGAGAATGTATTTTGAGCTCAACAGTCTGTTAAGGGAAGAAATGTTCTACGTAAGATGTTGATTTCTGTAGCTGGTTGTGTGGATTGTGGAGTGGACAAAAACTTTTTCAGTAAGGAGATGGCTGGTGAAATTGGGAGAATATTGCATGACTACTGTGTTCTTGATGGCATTTAGTAACACTCAGTTCATCATGTACCATTTTTAGTTTGTGGTGTTGATTATTGTTATACACTTAATATACTTAAAACTTTTAAAGGAAGCAAAAGAACAAAGTTGTGACTAAAAAATCTTCTGTTGATACACAGTGTGCCAAGCTTCAGTAGGGAAAATGGAGTAGATTAGGGTATAAGGAGCTTGGGAAGCTTTATTTCCCCTTTTTATTCTTACAGCATCCAATTTTATGAGGCAATAGCTTAAAAGTGGCTTCTGTAATATTCAGGTGCTCTCAAGCTCTTTTTGCTATTTCTGATGTCAGTCACCAGTGTCACTTACTTGGGAGGACAGCAAGGCATAAGCTCAGTATGGTCTAGTATACTGTGCATGCTGTTGCTGCGGAAAAGGTTGGGAGAACAAGGGGACTACTGGTCAGCCACTGGAAATCTTTCAGCCTTCTGGTACCATTTCCGTGTGCTGTAGTGGAAAAAATGCCTAATTGGCCTCTGACCAGGAAGCCTTGTATATAGTCAGTGTGTTGTATAATAAATCTAGTTTGTAGTTAATAATTTTGTTTTCTTCCTTCTACCTCCTGTATGAGGTATGGTGTGAGTTGACAAGAGGACCGGTGCTCACAAGGGGTGGTGTGTTATCTTAAGAAGGCTTGTGACAGCAGGTTGCTTAGCTCTAGAAAATGCTGAAGTTATGGGTCAGCCACAGGTTTGGGTGACCATAGTGTCATTGTGTAAATGGTTGCCCCTAAATTTCTAGCTTCTTGTTGTAATTTTTCAGATGATGTCATAAAAACTGATATAATTAATCTCTGCTTTTATTCTATCTGTGTGAAAGCAAGCACAGTGTATTGAGGCCTGTTAGGTTAGGGTTTGTAGCATGGAAACAACACTTCTAGCAGATGGCTAAAACTATTAGTATTTCTTTTTTTCTTTTGAAGTATCATGTTATCTTTTGGGCCAGTAATTATAAAGAAGGCCCTAACTTAGTGTGTTGTATTTGTCTTCTTAAATGAAGGTGCTGGTACTTTGATTTCCAGCAACATTAGTATTAATCCCTATCCATAAAGTTTTTGGAAGTGATCTGCTGTACAATCTATCCTATGCTTAGCAATCTGGGCTTAATTGGAGCATCTTAATTGCTGCTCAAAAGCTGAAGTTGAGTTCTGGCTTGCATAGTAGCCAACATTAGAGCAGCTACTCTGTGAATATAATAAAACAGCTTGAAAATAATGCTCTGTGAAAATAATGCACCTCCTTCCCCCTCCCCCCCCCAAAAAAAACCCCCAAAAAACCCCAAACCCCCATGATTATGTAATTAGAAGTTACATGTGCTGTTACTTGATCAGATTTGAAGTTGGCCAGATTTTTAGTTGTGTTTTTCAATTCAGGTTGTTAAAGGAATTCTGAATTTTTTTAGATAGGAGCATTAGAGGTAGCATCAGTTTTCTTTATACTGTTTTTTTAACCTTGTGATAGCAAACCTCTTGTATTTTCAACTTCATTATGTTTCTTTTTTTTCATGTTCTGCTTCATAACTTTTCATAAATCTTCTGTAGGGGTGAACCCCAAACACTGAAACTGCACCTGTGTGATACCTTTGACTTCAAATCTCATAAAGTATAGTTACATTTTAACTTGTCAGCTGCCACTAGGAAATGAAGCCCAATGAACCAGCAATCTGCTGTAGCTACTGTAAGCTTCACTGGCATCTGTTGGAGACTTTTGACCTTTTTGCTACCTTTACTGATACTTTATTTTTCCTGTAGTTGGAGTTAATCTGATCAGATTGATTCTGTAGAATACCTCAGGTTTTATTCAAATCCAGCTGTAGTTGTTCTTGAAGTTCTGGGCAGCAGCTACAGTATAAAATTCATTATTGCTCAGTGTGTACTAAAAAGCTTGAGTACATTGTGTAGGTTTTCATGGGCTTCTCACCCTCTGGCCTCTTTCCAAACAGTCTACTAGCTGAACTGACAGTACCTTCCTAAAGCTTGGACAGTTCAGTCAGATTTCAGCTTAACGATATTTCCTTCCTTCAGCAGCTGGGCTCTTGGGTGGTGCTGTGGTGGCAGGGGGAGAGTGAATCTGCTGTGGCAAAGAAGGAGGATGTGTTTGCTCTGAAGGCAGTAAGCAGGGAAGCCTCTAAACAGAATGGATTATGTACCTGTGAATGTGTATTTCACTTGAGGTAGTGAGCTAAAACACCAGCATATGCCAGGGTGGATTTCTGTCTGGGTATTCTGTCAGTTTTTATGGAGAATAATAAGGCACGGGTTTGATTGTGTTGAAGTGCTGTTCCCAGTGATTGTATTTGGGGAGGAGTTAAAGGACAGCTGACCCACTCTTTCAAGCTGGGGTGAATGTAAGGTTTGACATGAACTGTTTTAAACTATTGCTTACCTTTAATATTAATAAAAAATGAGCAAAAAGAAGAGAAAAAAGGAAATAGTACAGTTTATTGATGTAGGTAGGATGAAAGGTGATATATTTCTGCTATACAGAAAACAAGGTTAACTTAGCCTAATTGTCTGAAGAGGTAGAAGTGATGTGTATTTGATACACTGCACTGCCAAATGCGCTGACTATGGAAAGCAGTTGATATTTTTATTAAAGTGTTGCAAAATTTAGCAGCTAAAATTCACAGTCAGGATTTTGTCTGTCTTTAAATGCTTCCCTTTGTAACTGGTCAAGTCTTTAAAACACTTGGCTTGCTTTTCCAAGGAATTATGTAATACCTTCCCAATTTATATATAAACATCAGGTTGCCTCCTATTTGCAAAAGTTTATCTAATTTTCTTGCTTGTCTCACAGTCCCACTTTTAAGCTCTCTTTTACATCTTAAAATCCTCAGGATGTGGCTTTTTACTTTTAGATTGCACTTATGTGGGTCTCTCTTTTGTATTTTTGGAAACACTAATTAAGAAGTAGAACAAATTGTACATAAAAGAATTGATGATGATGATTGAATAATTCACACATCCTTAAAGGAAACTACTACGTTTTTTGCTGCATCAGAGCACTGAAAATCATGTTGGATGTATAGGGTTTTTTACAATTTTTTCCTGGAAAATTTTCAAGCTATGGAATTTTAAAATTCCTGGAATTTTTCAAGCTATGAATTTTTAAAAGAAGAAAAAAAAAATTCCCCTTTAAACTAGATGTTCCAGAGTGGTGAACTGCTACTGCATGATGAGACTTGAATTGTTAAAAGCAGTTGAAAGTGCTTGATCTGCCTTCAGGGTAAAATTAAAAATACTAAAGTGCTTTCTTTTACTGTAGTTTGGCACTATAGAACAAAAAGAAACTGCTGCTTAGGCAAGTTGTGGCAAGTATGTCAGCTGCACACAAACTTCTATTGTGAAGGAGTCTCCAGAAGTTCTCAAAGCTTTGTTAGGAAGACTCAGCTGAAGTATTATTTTGTTTCTTTTTCTGACCACATCCTCCTGCTAACTGAGCAGATGAAAAAAACCAAAAAACCAAAAATCAGAAAAGAAATTAATAAAAGGACTAATGTGAAAAATTGATTCAGAATTACTTGCATTTTAGAGTGGTTATGTATGATTAATAAAATATGTTTGTAACTGAAGTGCAGTTAAAGCCCTTCATAAGGAATGGATGCATGCAGAATATGCTGAGCGTGGGAAACCAGATGTTATTTTGGTGTCAGTTTTAATTTTTCTCTTTCATGGGGAAAAAAACCATTAAGAATAATTAGCTTCTGAGCAGAACAGCAATTTTGAAGACATGTATCATAGATTTTTATAGTTTTTAGCTTTTCAATGATAAATTCAGAATTCTAAAGCATTGGGAAATTGTTGACATCTCTGTTAAGTGTCTAAGGTTTAATTTTTTTCCTCATTTCTTTTGCAGAGTTCTGTACTTCATTTGTCTATACTGTGTCTGGAGACCTTTCTCCAGTTTTTGGCTACATACCAGCTGACTCAACGCTGTTTACATCTTTATCTGCTCTTACATCTTGAAGCACAACGTTGGACTTGGGGAAAAATGTCTTGATGGATCCATCCTAAGTGTGATAGCTCTCGTCAGTGGTTAACAATGGCTTCTAAGTGGTAAGGTCTTTCTCGCAGCAGTGTCATAAATAGATTTTCGTGTATTTTTGTCTGTTTTGCTTGTTTATATTGTACTGTTAACACACCTTGAGCTGCTACTTCAGATATCAGTTGTCTGACTAGAAGACTGTCTGTACTGTATTAAATCCAACAAGAACATTTGTTTTAATACAGTGTAGTAACTGATCATGGCCAAAAGTGAATGTCTAAGGAAGAGGTCAGGAACAGGGCAAACAGCGTCCCGTATCTGCATCTTGGGGACTTCTGAAGCCAGATGTGGCTTCTGTGCATTTAGTAGTTCTCGAATTGTACATTTCGTGTTTCTTTCGTGTACTTTCTGTATGTTCAACAGTTCTCTCAAGTTTCCCTTCGCGAGCGGCAGTGCTCCGTGCCAACCGCGGTTGGTGGGAACGGAGCCCGCCCTCCTTTGGGATGTGCTCGCGGGCGTCTGCGCTCTGCCCCCCTGTGGCTGGAGCCGGGTACTGCAGTTCATTGGCAAGGGCAGGCAGGGAATCGCGGAAAGCTTTGGGTTGGAAGGGACCTCTGTTTCCTTACTCAGTGTTCTCATTCCTAAGGCAGTGCCTTATACAGATGCTCTTTTCTTTGGTGCTTTGCATGTAGGGATTTTACCAGTAGGAAATAGATGTGCATTATGTCAAGTACAGGGCAACTGTTGTCACTAAAGCGTTTCTCAGCTGAAATGAGTATGGATAGATCCAACCAATATCTGTACTGTCCTTCAAAAATAATACGACACACTGCTTTTCTATAGTCAAGTAGTAAAACTGATAGACCATGCTTTCTTTTGGCCTTTGAGAACAGAAGGTACTTTGGTGTGACATGATGAAAATACTGAAGTGCTGTTGCTGATATGCTATTTGCTATGTGGACTGCTGCTTTCCAGAAAATTGTATTATTTATATACTCTATAGTACTTTATAGAATGTAATAGAATATTTTATGTTCTATTATTAACTAACTGTCATTAATAACTAGAATATTATCTGTTCTATTATATTTCCTCGTGGCTCTCACTTTCCTTTATTTTGTATAGTTCTGTGTATTTTGTGCAAGAGAAGTATACAAAAAAATAGAATTTGAATGCATGATAAGATCTGCCTTTGGGACATCTCCAGTATATCATGTACCCATGTTTGCTTCTGTTATTCTTTTTCACTTCTAGTTATATAACATGCTGACTTGCTTCCTTTGTTAGATTTTTATACCATAATTATTTTTGTACTGATGTGTTCTCTCAAAGTATAATAAATTTGTTGCTGCAGAAGTTTACCTTAAACACCATCTCTTGCCGTTGCTCCAGGAAGGCAAGTACCTCTTTGAACATTAGAGTAGGGACTCTAAATCAGTCTTTTAAATGAAACAGAAAAATGGAGGCAGAGGGTTTGAGAACATTAGTATAATTTTTGACTGTAAGTTTTTCTTCTGTGTACACTTATCTTGCTTAGGACAACTTCAGTTTTATCTAATTTTAAAAGCTTTTAGTGCTGATATATGTTTCTACATTTCTGTATGTTTATGTAGAAAATGAGCTCCAATTACAAACGTCAAGTTTGAATTGTGTAGTTTTTCTGTATTGGGAACAAGGCTGTCCAGTACTGATTTAGTTTTTGGATACTTCTCAGTAATTATTGTGCTTTTTATACTTGCTATGAGATGTTTAAAAAGCAATCAGATTTTTAACAAATCAAGTTTAAAACAAATACTCTTAGCACTGGGTCCACAGCTTTTGTATCTGTTTGGGTTTCTTTTTGTTTTTCACTTTAATGAGAAGTGGTCTTTCGGGCTGTATTTTCCTGTTGGAGAATGCAGAGAGAGTTTTATTCAAGTGCTTTCTGTTAAAAATGTGTGATAAGGAAAAATAATACAGATGGGAAAATGTGCCAGTTGCCATTTTTCTTTGGTGTTGCCAATTTACTCCCTGTAATGAGTTTCCTGTTCATCCTTGTAGCTCAGGGCTTTGTCCAGTCAGGTCTTGAAAAGCTTTCGTGACTTCTCTGCAAAATTCAGAGATTCAGTTATGCTGAAAAGTCTATTTCTGTAAAAGCAATTCCTGAACAGTATTCAAAAGAATTAATGTGCACGTTAATACTTGACAAGCATTTTTGCAAGTGTAGCACCTAAGTTTGGTTAATTTCTTTTCCAGCATAATTAATAAAGGACCATCATGAGGAGAGAAGTGTGGTGATTTTTTTTTAATGTATTTTATTCAAAATTTTTTTTCTTATTCTTCCTTTTATTTTTTCTTCTCCTTAAATAATAATTTAGAATTAATGCAGTACTTGTTACTCTGCTCAGCAGCTTCATTAGTTCTGTCAATATAAATTCTAAAGTGGATATCAAAAAAAAAATAGCACATTTAAGTTCTTTTTTTTATCACAAAGTTTGTATTAAGATATAGCTCAGTGGGTCTCACTGACTTTTAATAAGGCTTTTTGTGGGCTTTCCCCCTTGCCTCTTGCTTCATTTGAACTTTCATTCTCTGATGCCTGACTAGAGAGGTATGTTTCTGCTGAGGAGCTTTGTAGACCATTCCTAATTGTAGTGACAAATGACTTGCAGAATGCCTCACTTGATACTTCGTATTCAAATCATGTGGAACATCTGAGGCACATCTACCAAACAGAAGACAGAAATGTTAATAGGGACACAGAAGAGCTGCTTAGTCTGTGAAGTGGGAAAGTGTCTGTCAGACTAGAGGGGGAAAAAACAGTTGAACCTGTCTGGTAGGATTACTTTCCCTAAGATTCCGGGGCCTTAGTGCTTCCGGGTTTTTTGGGTTTCCTTTTTAGGTAGTATTCAGCATTCATAAATTTTCCGCTTTCAACATTTTGTAAAGCTTTCTCCTTTTGAACTTCTTTTCTGGCATGAAGAGCAACTATGTATCTTGATAATGAATGATAAATTTTAGTTTGATTGATTTTTTTTTTTTCTCTTGACCACTTTTTTTAAGAAGTTATCTGCTTGTATATTGACCATAATATATAAGGCACTACCTTTAGGTGTTTTTTAACACCTAAAATGAAATACATTTGGCCTTCAAAGGGGCTAGACCTGTGGTGAATTTCTTTTAGCAGTCTCATTATGCATCAGCAGGAAGATGGTGGAAAAGAACTGGGTATGCTAACTAATTTTGTTCTTGCTTAAAATTGCACTTAAAATTTTTAATATGTATATATACACACATATATACAGCTACCTGTATCCATATATATCTTCAACCCTTATGTTTAATGCCTTTTTATTTGGTCAGGCAGCTGTTATATATTGGTTGTGGAGATGCTGCTGTTTGCTGTTTGCAGCCAGCAGCTGTTTGCTTGAAAGCAATTCACTTGTAGAGGTGCCTAATGTAACACTAAAAATGGTGTAGAGGTGCCTAAAAGTAACACTAACTTCTACATTAAGGTGTAGGGTAACTGTACAAGTTACAGTAAAGACTCCATGTTACAGTTTGAATCTATGATACATAATGGAATGGAAACCAGAAATCTTTAGGGAATTGGAAAATGCTTATTCTTTGGTTAGCAGCTAATGAGAACACTGTATGTCTTTAAACAAAACAGCTATGTCACAGATAAGACAATGATTTTTTTTTTGTTCAGACGTTTGGCTAAAGCACAAGTGAAGCAGCTACTTCTGATATCTCCTATGTTGCTGCAGAGCGTTCCAGTGGAAATTCTGAGTTGCCCTCCCTTGTGCCCCTGCTCATCAGGGCTTTATATGGGGCAATTTCCATGTACAGTGCACCATTGGTCATGAAGGCCTTGTCTCTGCTGTGCTTTGCTCCTCCTCAGTAATGCTCTGGCTCAGAAATGCATAATGAAGTGCAGCAAGCCTCACTTCTAATGCAGAGCTGTTGCTTTGATTTGAGCCACTCCTTAAAGAATATAACGATTCAGTCTAAAACATACAGCGGAGTTAAGGAAGGAATAACAGGATTGTGTGAGGAAAGGAGCCTTCTCCCTTTCAGATCTACTTAGCTCCTATTCTTAATTTTACCCACATTTCGTTGCCTCTTCTGTGAGTGATAAAAGCGAATCCTAGCATGAACAAAATGACAGTTGTCACACCTCTTTTACATTTCCTTTAGGAGGAAGTAATTCCAGTTTGTGAAAATTTTTGGAAAGGAATCCTCCTGTCTTTCTCTATTGCAATTACTAGCCTTTTATTATTGAAAGTCACAAGTGAAGAAAGCACTCAGGTGTTCTTCAATCTTTCTGTTCTTATTAGATTACTGGAGCATCACTTTTTTTTTTTTTTTTTTTTTAAAGTATAGGAATTTTTCCCTACCTTGGTGATCATGTTCAGTCAGGTCCTTAAATTTCAGTTTCCTTTCCTCTTCAAAGGCAGGTGATTTTTTTCCTCCTTCTAACAGGAACAGACTTAACCTCTCCTTCAGATAGGTAATACAGCAATTCTTTTCCATAATAAGGCATACTTATATAAACCTTTTACAATACATGCTAATCTCATGTATGTTTCTTCTAGCATTAGAAATTTGAATAATCCTTTTAATCTGATGGTATGTGTGAGTTAGAAGTGTGCCACCACTCTTTTGTCTTAATCTGTACTTTACAACTTACCACTCATAATATGTCAGTTCCATAGATCCACCTTAATGTGTGGTACTTGGGTAGAATTATTAATATGTGGCAGTGCCTTTTGAGTTTTGCTGTTGCCCCCATGTCATTGTCAGAAAACCTGAGCAGCAGAGCTGATGTGTAGGAATAGTGATTTTGCCTTGATTGCAGTCTTTTAAGCAAAGTCCGTTCACTGTCCTTCTGAAGCTGCAAAGTCAGTGTGCTGTGTATTGCTTCTGGATTTTATTTATTTTTTTTTTATGGTGATCTTGTTTACTGCTCTTTAGTTTTATAAGTTTTACTGTGATTATACGACTTCATTTAGCAAGCAAACTTGCATGGTTGTGCATAAGTACACAAATGTTCCATGTAGAGTAGAAATTGATGTTTTTTCTTGGGTGGCTCAACGATTTTTTTTGTTTAGTTCCTTCATCTTTCTGTGTTTGTTTACTTAGCAACTTTGATATACTGAGAGATAGTTATTCTAGCAGTTCATTTAGCACTGTGTTTAGTTATTTGCTAATAATCAAAAATTGTTTGGTTTCAAACTTAGGGTTTTTTTTCTCCCCTTCTTACTAGAAGCATTTTTGAACTTTAATTTAGTACCTTTGTTGGACCCCTGTTTCATCCAAGTATGCTGTATCTTTCCAAATATGAAATTACATTTCATCTAACAGTGAAAGTTAGAATTTCCTCTCCTGTGCTGAAAACCCTGACACCAAAGCCTCACTATAACCTAAACCTAAACTATATCTGTTCTCTTTCCTTTACAGAAATTCTAAAAGTGCAAATTCTCTGCCTCTTTTCTTGTTTTCTGTTAAACAAGAATGACATTTTGCAAATGTTTATGTATTTAAAGCTACAATACTGTGGTGCCCATAGGCATATATGGAATTCCACTGGGAGCATCCTCTGCAGTGCCTAGTGTTTTGGTTGTTGTTGATTTTTATCCTCCTCCTTAAGACAGGAGAGAATTGTATGTTAATTAGAAAACAAAGCCCACCAAAAAGCTACTCGCTTTGTTCAGTGGAAACAATATTCCACAGCGTTCTATGCTTGCTACAGAAAAAAAACCAACTTTACTCTCTTTGAGGGATGCAAAATTTACATGGAAGAATTGCTTGAAATTAATAGCAGGTATTCATGTGATGTTTACTATGGTAAATCATGCTCAGTCATATACTATCTGATAAGTAAGTTCCTTAACTATCTAATTTTCCCCCTGCTTTGATTTTAGTATAATTATTGTGTGTCCCCAAGAAGGCATCTTCCTCAGATCAGGAGTGAATTTGTTTTCCTTTGATACAGGTGCCAATCTTTCTATAAGCCACAAATGTTGAAGGCTTCAGCCCTGAGTGCTGTGGTACAACTACATTTAGTGTAGGGTTGGGGCTGTTTTCTATTCAAATCTAATTGCATGGTTCTGGCAGCAGCATTTATTCTTTCTGGTTATGTTCAGATTATCAAGTGGAAATGCATTCAAGTTATTAATTAAAAAGAAGGGCCAAAGACATTTGTATTGCACAAGAATTGGACTGCTTTTGCTTTACACTGAAGGAAGCCTTTAATTTATGATTTAAATAGGAATACTACTTTTTAAAAACATAAACTTAGGTATTTTCAATTGAGGAATATTGTAATGCTTTGGAGATTATAATTTCTGTCTTTGATATAAAAAAGGGAGATTTGAAGTTCTGTCCCATCATATATACGGGCAAACAGACAATATCTAACTTTTTAAAATAATATTCTGTTAGGAGGATAGATACAATAGTTTTAACTACCTCTAGCTAAAGAGTAACTTTCTGAAGTCTCACAGACAGCAGTTCTCTGAGAGAAATAATTTGTTCAACTTGATTTAGCTACTGGCGCACAAATGGTTAAAAAATACCTAACTTAAGAAAATGAAGTACTTATTTATTCTGTGACTATTTTAATATTAGTCCTTAAATCTTGATCTCTATTGGGTCATCCTTCTTTTGACATGGTGGTTTTGTTATGAGAAAGAGATGACATTATGAAATTCTGTATAGGAGGACTATATATTATGTGAAATTTATAAATCTGTTGCCCCTCAGCTAGTATAAATCCTGTAATATACATATATTTCACTCTATATATAGTGTTTCAGAGTTTTAGTAGTATGGTCTGTATAACAGAGCCTAAACTAGTAGAGACTTGAGCATGTCAATCCACATGAATGGAACTGTGAATGCAGCCACCCAGGTGGGTTGGGTTTTCTTTCAAATGGGTTGTATATTGGTTTCTGCATTCTATTTTGCCGTGTAGATTAAACTTTCTGTGGCCACGTTTCAAGAACCCAGTTAATTTTGGACAAGAACTATAATAGAGGGATGAATGAATGCTATGTAAACCAAGACAGAACCTGTATTTAATGTAGGCATTGAGAGATTTTTCATTGCTATTGCAAATGGAGCTGATCCTATGAATTCTCTAAGCATGTTTTGTTTTCTTTTTTAAGTAATAGAAACTATGGAGAAAAGTCACAGTGAAAGAAAGGATAATGATAGTTCCCTCAGGTCAGTAAATTTTTAAACCTGCCTGCCTTGTATAAAATGTTAAGCAATAAACTGGTTAGGTTAGGCTTGGTAAGGGAAGCAAGATAAGTGTGCTGTATGCAGTTTTGGGCTTGGAATGAAGGTTATTTTGAACAGTGGAATACAGATTCCCTTGCCATTCGACTTTTATGCTTTCAATGTGATTTTAAAAGTTGGCTATTCAAACATGAGGAAATTCTTCAACAGATGTGTACTTTTATGTAGTGCTAGAGAAACTCTGTTAACAGAGACTGTGACAATGGCTGTAAAAATAATCAACTAAATAGCCCAAATATTTGTTTAAGAAATACATGTTGACCCACTGTTCTTGAGTAATTCTGGAAATATATGTGTGCTTGGTCTCTGGTATCACTCATTGTCTACATTCTGGCTGTTCTATTAACAATTAACAATTGGCAACTCTTGTTTTTCTGTTAAGCACTTAAGCTTTTGGTAAAAGTTGTCAGGTCTCAGTTTCTTAGAGAACCAATTTCACACCAGTGTTGCCATTGTTTTTCTGGCAATGAACCTTTAGTTTTAAAATGTTGCTTATTTTCATGTCCTATTATATAAAGATATCAACATCAAGATTGTCATCATTCACTTTGATTATTTTATAAGAGAAAAAAATCGGCCACTTCTATTGTTACGGGATTGTGTAACGATGTCTTCCCTTGCCATTTCTACTTGCATGGAAATGGATATGGTTCAGGTTATGTACTGCTGCAGGTTCGTACTTGAAGAAAAATCTGCAACTGGGAGATTTTCATAGGTTTGGAAGATCTTGTGCGACATATCAGTACTTGGAACAAGCCAGAGTTTAGCAACAGGAAGCCCAGATCCTTATCCTGACTGAGGATGGTAGAAGCTGTGGGGTAGACAATGCCTTGATCTTCTCAGGAACTCCTAATGGGTTCAGGAAAGCATTGTATTCTTGCATGTGACCTGAAGATAAGAACAGTTCAAACTTAATACATAAATGGTAAAACATTGGGAGCTTTTCTATTAAACAGAATATTGTGGTATTCAGTTAGTGAGCATAAGAGTTTTATGTTCAACTGCTGGTGGATATATTTTGACAGGTATTTCTATTTCTTTTCATACTAATGTGAGATAATCAAAGCCAAACTCTGAAACCCCCTCCCCAAAGTCATTCTTGGAAATTTGCAACCTTCCAAAGAAAAAGCCCTACAACTTGCTCTAAAAGGATCTCTAGCCCCCATATAAAGCAAATAAATACAGCTTAAGTGATTGAAAGAAAAGTGAAACTTTACCAGAAACTCACAGTTGTTTCTTTCATTTCTCAGGAGGTACCTAGGTGTGTCTTAGAAGGCATGGGGATAACTGAAACTATTTGCATTTTTACATTAAAAAAGGCAGTAAACCAAAACCATAGAAAGATTAAAGTTTTTTGTATGCAAAATAATAGTTACAAGTTAGCACTGATACAGAGTTTATTGCAAAACTGTACATCGATTTGTCCCTGGTTCGTTTTTTTTCTGTGAAATTACATTAGTTGAATGGAACCAAGGAAACCATTAATGCCAAGTAGCTTAAGAATTATCTGTCAAGTTAAGCATAAGTTATATGAGGGATGGCCTCTTAAATATATTTTTAAAGGTTGAAATAGACATGGAAAGTTGATTCCTTTAAGTATGTTAGGTCCTTACAAGTGGTTAGTGCAAACTGCCAAAAGATGACTCCACAATATGACAAATACACTGTTTTCTCCCTATGTGTGTGTTTTTCTAAGCTATGTTCTTTGTTCAAAGCAATGTGACAGTTGTAGTTCTAAAATAAAAAGGCTTTCCATTTAAAAATAAATGCAGCATATACAGAGGAAGAAACAGGGTTTGTCTTCCCTACCCATGCAGGCGTTTGTGTGAAATGATGAGTGTCCTACTATTTGCTTAGCAGGTATAGCGTGGATGTCTCTAGTACCCACTACCTCTCATGAGTTTAATGCAGATGTGTTAATTTATACCTGCAGGCTGGACTATTGGATTTCTAACTCTACTGCTTTATTCTGCTTTCAGTTGTGTGTCTCGTATCTTAACTCTTTTTTTAAGAGTAGATTGTTTTCATTGGGATAAAACAAACTATTCCCAATAGTCTTACAAATTTGTCTTCTCTTTTAAGCATCAAGAAGAAGCCTCCTGTATTTGGGTTTTTCTCGTAAATATTTGGGTGTTCTTGTAGTTACTCTATTTTCTTAGCAAATTTGCTTCCACATGAAGCAGTGATGTCAGGTTGAAATGAGGAAGTTGATAAAAATAGTCATGTTTATTTGATGCACACTAATGCTGTGTTCAGTAGGTTTTATATGCTGTGTTCGGTGTGGGATGCTTAGTTAACAGCCTTAATCTCAAGGAATGTTAACAGTTCTTGAAGAGCTGCAGAGAGAGATCACTTTGCATCACTTGGCCCACTCACTTTCAAAAGGCAAAACTTGAACCCTTCCTTATACTGCTGGGTCTTTCCTGTTGAAACCCCTTTGGTGATACCTCCAGTACCAATGTCCCAGCAGGAAGATAGTTTTGGCTTTGTAGGTTTTTGTTTTGGTGGGATGGTGTTTTTTTTCTGCAGGGGAATGTTGATGGGTTGTTTTGTTTTGGGTGTGATGTGGTTTGTTTTTTGGTGGTTTGGTTGGTTGGTTGGTTGGTTGGTTGGTTTTTTTTTTCCCCAGTGAGTCATTCTGTCCAGTTAACCTTGTCGTGTTGCTGAAAAGCTGGGAGAAAGCACAGGGTCTGTGTCTCAACAGATGTGCCCACCTCATAGCAGCGTTTACCTGAAGGGGAGATCATGGAATCGTTTCGGTTGGAAAAGACCTTTAAACCACCAAGGTCTGTAGTGTGAACTACCACTTTGCTGGCACGGGTATGCTTCCAGCTGTGTCCTCTGCCAGCGTGGTTGTTGAGGAATACATTCCTCGCATGTGGCTCAGGGTGCAGCTCCAGGCTGAGCTCTGTGGAGCCAGGAGACAAGAGAATGCGAGTTGCTGACCCTTTGCACAACGAAGGGCATGGGGACCTGTGGTGCCAGCCAGGGGACTGGAACACTCAGAGACACAACTGCTGAGGACTCGGCTGGAAGACCCCAGACATCTCTGTGCCTTGACTGTGAGGGTATAAACGCCCAGGGGTTCCTTTGCTCAGGATCCCTCTCTGGAGACACCAGCTCCAGCTGTTATTCTGTGATTTAATTATTGCCACAATAACCACAATTAAGTTATTTTAAAGATCTGGACGTCTGAAACTCTGCTGTGGGAACCCTGGGATAGAGCCTACAGGGAAACCTCGTCTGACTGTGAGTGTGGGGTGTGCAGCTGCGAAGGGGCCTTGGTCCCAGCTCAGGTGGTGCCAGAGTGGCTCCCGGATGGGCGGACGGGAGTTCCCTTAACATGGCTGTATTTTGGAACACATGTTCCCACCGTGCGAAGCAACCTCGCCTGAACTTGTTGCGTTCTGCCGGGGGCCCGTGAAATCGGGCGCAGTTCTCCTCTTTCCTGTGCCAGGGCGCTCTGTGCGGCACTGGCGGGTCAAAACCCGCCCGCTGTGAGGGCCGGGCCGGGCCGGGCGGAGCGGGGCGCGCTCCGGCCTGGCGCCGCCGGGGGGCGCTGCGGGCAAAGCCCTGTGGGGGCGCGGGGCTCCCCGCAGAGCCGCCGTGTGCCCGCTCCGCGCCTTCAGGGGTCCCGGTGAGACCGGCGGCACCGCGCTTCCCCCGCCCTCTGGCACACCAGGATCTCTCTTGCCGTCTTACGCCTTAAATATAAAAGAAATCTTTGCCACCCTCTCCCACAGCAGGTAGGGCTGGGCTGGCGTTTCTCATGCACGGTTGGGTAGTCCTGGAAACATTTTGTGTTACAAAGCTGCAGGTTTGCAATGCACGCTTGCTCGGGACGGGACCTGTCAAATGATGTGTTGTCTGTGGTAGGCTATAGGGCCTCTAGGCAGTCTTCCAAAATTGTACTTCCCAGTATCTTCTCTGGTTTATAATTGTCTTTTACTATTATTATTGCTAATTCTAGGAATTCTCTGCATATGTGAATTCAAGTCACTTGCAAGTGGTTCTCTCTCACATGGATCTTTCTTTAATTGACCGTGTTTTGTTTCTTCAGTATCTCTCATTCTTGGGATGTTTCTCCATCGGCAGGTTCACCTGCTTCAATGGAATTCCCATGTACTTGGCTTTCTATGCACCCTTGCCGAACAGCTTATCTCTCTGTGTTCTGAAAGGTCTGATCCAAGGAGCTCTCTGAGAAGTGCTGTTGTGCTGTGATCATTCACTGGGTCTCCCACTATTATACTTCTGCATGTTTCACGATCTGTTTGTTATCCCTTCTCATGGATAGTTCTGCTAATGTGGATTCCCTGCTGGTGAGAGATGCAGAGCTCAGACGTTATCTTGCACAACTAGTGATACAAACATCAAGAACTGTGGCAGGGGAAGCCTGAATGACTTCAGCAGGCACTTGAGTGCAAAATCAGAGTCATCCTTTGAGTGTAACAGAAGTAGAATACCCATGAAAAGATATCTAAGAACTTGCTGTAATGCATATAATAGTTCTAAGACCAAGTCTTCTATTTTTTTTTTTTAAATTTATTTTTCTATTTAGAGGTTCCAGAATAAGAAAGTGTTAAAATTTACTGAATAAGGCTTTTTGTCACCTGTTCTGGTTTTGTTTAGAGATGAATTTATGTATAATGTTGTAAGACTTCTGATACGTTTTACACTGACAGATAATCTGTACAAATTGCTCAGGCTGTATAGAACCCACAATTGTACTGTTAAGAAGATGGTAAGAATAAATGTGAGGGAGGAGTGTATGTGAAATGACGTACCAAGGCAAAAACAGACCTCGTATGCTCCTTTCATTTTTTATAAAACATTATTTTCATAGAATGTAATGAAGTATGGAAGTCCTGGAGTTAACCTCCAGACATCCATATATGTATATAAATATAGACATATGTATCCTCAGCTCTCTTTTGTGGAAAACATCTTAATGTTCTTTTCTTAAGAGTCAAAAGCCACCCTGCGGGAAAAATCAGTCAAAAGCTTTTTGATACATCTGTTTTGTATAAGTTTTATTAGTTTATCAGGTTTAATCTTGAAATATAATCATGTGTATGGAGGATGGTTTTTATTACTTGCTTGTGTTTTGTGTGTCCTATTACTTGAAAGGCTGTTGTTTTCTAATTTTAAAAAAGTATTGTTTCAGCACCTAATTGTATTTTAAATTCATGACTAACGTATACTGTGTGTTGTGTAAAATGTCACACCTTGTGCACTTAATGTAAGTGGTGCACTGGGTACTTGAATTTCACATGTCGACTCCACCTTGTGTCCACACACATAATAAAACCTCCATAGCGTGATTAAGAGCACTTTGATATCTAGTTTGAGCGTTTCAGAGGGTGTTTAAGGTAGGTACAAAGTGAAACATCTGCTTGCCCCATCTGCAAACTGCAGTTTGGCAGGTGGATAGTTGGAAGCATTCTCAGTCTCATGGAAGCATCTGAATTTCTAAACTCCTGTTCCCAAATATGAGGAACTGCAAAGTAGGTTTGTGGCAAGATTTCAAGGGCAAAAAAAGAAAGTCTATAGAAGATAATGCTATTACGAATAAATGATGGCTTGAGCTTGTAATGACTCATGATCTGTTGTAATCACAAAATGTCTTTGTGGTAGCTTTATTATTTGTTCTAAAAGTGCACAAATCCACTTTTCTGTAATTCTTTTTATATTCTGCAAACAATACTGTGAATGAAATCATTATAGGGAGAATTTTCTGCTTCATCTCCCTGCAGGAAGTAGTATTCTTGCGATATGTCTCTTATGATAAGGTCAGAATTTTGTATTCATTTATAAGGAAAAAACGTGTAGATGTTTGTATTCATTTACAAGGGGAATTTAGACTAACTTGGATATCTGGGGATTTTAATGTAGAATTGACTAGAAAAAAACATTTTCTGTCTACATAGAACTTGAAAAATGTCTTAGGTGGCAACTCTGATGAACTTGTACCAACATTTTTAAGTTGTGGCATTCTGAACCACAGGCGTAGTAGCAGTTGAGTAAGATTGACAATTTAATCCAGTTGAGCAGCCCCTTGTGAGCATTTAACTGAAACTATGGGACCTAGAACATATTATGCTGCATACCTTTCTTAGTCTTTTTTTTCTTTTTAAGAGTTAAACAAAATAGTAAATAAATAATAAAACAACAACAACAACAACAAACTTAGCTAAACCAGGCATGTATGGTGAAGTAGTCCTAGGGATAAAGTGGTTGTGTTTGGACAAGAGACATGTTATTTCTGTACTTGTAGTTTTCTGGAGGGTGGTGCAAATATTTTAAGTGGTAAAAATAGCACCAGAGTCCCTGCAAAACAGAACTTAATGTATAATGTAAGTTAGTATTTTTGTAGTTATTGGCTAAGACTATGTGAGAATGTGAATGGTGATGTTATACACCAGCTTTAAAAACAAAGTGCTTAGACTTTCTATGGTGTTATCTTTCAAATACAGATGAACGCTCTCTGTGCACTTCATGAAAATGAAGAGCTATTGAACACTGTCAGATATGAGTTTGCAAATGTGTTGCAAATTTTCGTAGTGCTTAAAATTTTTGCAGTGCTGAACAGTGTCTCCTTGGCGTGCAGAGTTTAGCATGCGTTGGTTAATATGTAGGCTTGGTGGTGTTTGGTTTTCTTATCAGTCCGCACAGTTAAATGTCTTTAGAATCTGCCTTGGAGCAGCTGGCTGGCAGCTGACGCTGCTGTTGGCACCACCCAGGTTTAACATGACATCACCAGGAGAAGTCCACCTCTGTGCTCAAGGAAGTTGATGTGGGAGCCACGCTCTGTGAAGTGGAGCATAACTGCTGAGAACACAGACGGCATGTAAAAATGGAATTCCTGAAAAAAATTGTTCCCACCGCAGCCTCTGGAGATGTTCTGGATGCTGGGAGTACAGCCCGTGAGAGCTCTCCAAGGCTGCTGAAGATGAGACGGGTCAGACTGTTTTCATTAGGACAGACAATAGATGAAGACGAGGAGACACATGTTTTACATCCTGATTACTGTATGTATCCATGTCATCAACCTGGTGAAAACTGATTGCTAAGCTCTTTCTTCAGATCATTATTATTTTGTTAAATTGACAAATTTGATTATAAAAGGCGTTTTTATCAGAGTTCCTGTAATTATGGCGTCTTGATCTTTAGATCTATTTTATCATTGATGCATTATCATTTGTTAGTGACCTATGTAGAAACAATTTTTCAGGATTTCTAATTTCAGGATTTCTTCTTGTCTTTGCATGCCTGTGTGACTTTTCCTCTTGCTGGGATAAGTTTAAGTTTTTAAACTGTAATGGACATAAAATTAGGCATCAAGTTCTCTAGACAGAAATGTGCTGCATAGAGATCTGTGACTGCAGTGCAAGATGTGAGCTTTGTGTCATCTCTTCTGCCCCTGTTTTTCTGATCCCCTAAGTTTTCAAAGGCTTTCCGTTTAAGGTTGTTTTTTTTTTTGTCTCAAAACAGTGTATGTTTCCCTTTTTTAGTGTTATGAAGATTGCACGTTTTTAGTAAACATAATATGTAAATGAGTTAAGTAAGAATATGGATATTGTATAGAGAATTTTTAACCTCAAGAATATGGGTAAGGTTGATTATATGATTTCTTTAAAAAATTTACTATGTATTAGTGGCTAAATATTTCAGTGTATTGTGCTAATAGAAAGTAGAATTAGTTCATGTTCCTTTTTTCAGATAGTACAGCTGGATAGCAATGGAAAATTCAGTTTTACTTTTTTTTTTCTTTTTGCCTTCAGCTAAAATAGTACAGTCTTGAGCCTTGAGGTCTTGGATTCTGCTGGCTGTCAGATGCAGTTTTTGCCCTTCTCTGTATGTCTGGATATTTTTAAGAATTAGTTTGGCTTTTAAATTTTTTCCTTATCTGAAAATTCTCTTCTTGCAGTGGTGGGAGATGGAGACATTCATCCATCTTACTTGGGTGATGAACTTACAGCCTTAGGGAATTAAGCTGGTGGTGGTGGGAGAAAAGGATTTCCTTGGAAAGACTTCTCTTAGCCTTTCTGATTGTAACATGAACCACTTTTTCAGTGCATCAGATTGAGTAAGATAGGCAGCTGAGGAAAGCAGGGACAGTTCTGTTCTGTTAAACAAGTTGTTCCTGTGCACAGCAAATTCTAAGTTAGTGTTCTAATGCTATGGGTTATTGAAGGCTGCCTACAGAGTAAAGTCTGTTATAGCTGCCTATATACATGAAAACTGATCAGGAGTCCATAGTAACTGATGGTGAAGGTTTTTTAGCCTTATTTAACTTGGAATGCTGTACAACAGCCCTGGAATTTATAGTTGGGTATAACTGTTCGTTTAATATCTCCATAGGTACATCTCACCAATCCTGCTTTTATGCTATATTCTCATTTTTTTTATAGCTCTCAATTTAAAGAATATTTTCCCACATGTTATAGTTTCAGAAGAAATAGAATTGTCTTTGTGTCAGGTTAAAAGACAATGCTATAGCTGGTTGAAGTTTGTAGGCAAAACACTCATCTTTGTTCAGTTTTGTTGATAGTTTGAGCAAATGAGGATAATAAACATAGAATAAACCAGTCTGACTGTTAAAGATGAATTTTCCTCTCTTGATTAAATATGTGCCAAATGGTGACTATTAGGAGTGATTTTGTGGAAAGCAGCAGTGCCTGACTAATATTGCTTAATAGTGTGATGTCATCATTTACGAAATGAAGACTTAGAGTCTGTTCTGGGATCATGCTTTTACAATAGCAGATAGTAGCTGAATCCTCTTTAAATTATCTGCTTATTTCTATTTTTGTATCTTGGTAATGGAATGAACTGCTCTGCTGGAATAGAGCAAAAGAACTACTGTGTTTACCAGTTGGGTATGCTGCAGAAAGCAGGTGCTGACCAAACAGGTAATAAAACAGGAGAATTATTTGAAAAAAATTGTAAACATTTATGTGCTTATTGTTGGCAGATGTGGTGTTAATGCAGTGCAGAATTTAATATAATGAAGGCGTTGAGGAACTGAATAGTTTTTTAAAGCTAAGGTGGTTTGTCCCATTAATATGTTTGAATTTGAGAGTGGGTAGTGTTTGTTATTTTTTTTTATTTTTACTTTCTGTTATCGCTGCTGTTGAATTAGTTTGTTTTGTTTTGTTTTGGTGAGAATTTAGGTGAAATACTGAACCTGACAATTATTTTTAAGTATAACCATATTTTAGAAGTTTTCTAACAGACAGACCAAGCAAAAAAACCTATTCATGGCATTGAAATCTTAAAATATTATTTTTATAATGCCACCTAGTTGGGTTTGCATTTAGCTGACCTAAAATTTTGTGAGAAATTCAGGTGATTAAATTTTTTGTTGTTTGTTATTAAAATATTTGTCATATCGGCTTTCAAAATACTTACTCTGTATATACTTTGTTTTGGAGCTGAAAATAGGACCTTACAAATATATGCTTTGTGATACATCCTTTAAAATACGTAGTTTCCATCAGAATGGTTTCAAGTGTATTTTAAAAATCTTTTCAGAACTGTCTTTTTAGATGTATAAGATTAGTACAATTGTAGAAGAAAACCACAACTGACTTGTTGAAGTATTTGTATATGACTGTATGCACTTAAAAGAGGGTAGTAAAAGAACAGGCAGTTTTTAAAAATTTGCTGTAGCATTTGAGAGTGGACATGTTCTCAGTTTTAGAAATTTGTTTCAAAAAAATCTACAATCCAAAGGAAACATGTAAAATTGAGTATGGAAGATTCAGGTTGTGGTGTTAAAGAAGGGAAATGCCCTGACTGCCCTGTGGGAACTGGCGAATGGCAGCTGTACCTGTGGTATGTGCAATGCGCCCTCCTGTTGCAGCTCTGTGCTTTCGTTGTGTTACAAGGCAGGGTAGCCAATGTTGTGGAACTGTCTTAATGGCCAGCTGTGTAAGTCAAATCTGCAAGAGCTGTAGAAGAGATGTTAATTTTATCAGTGATATGAGTATTCTCACTGCTCACAGCCCCCATGTTATTTCTGTGTATGGAAAACCTGCTTCACTTCAAGTGCTTTTGCTAGGAGAGTAAAAATATACCAACAGGAATTCATTTTTTGGAGGTAAAGTCATGGAGCTGTAGCTGCCTCAGGAGGTTAGCAGCAGGGGCTGGATACACATGAAGTACCTGTGGGCACTGTGTCCCTGTAACACCAGCAGCTCTGCAGAGCGTACTGAGCTCCCTGTTGGCATCTCTAATCAGCCCTGTACAGCAAAGGATGACCTGAGACTTGGTGTTATATGTGAAATAGAAATCAGTTTCTGTACCCAAGTACAGAGTTGTGATGAGACAAGATTAGAGGGGTTGGTGTGCAGCTAAGTACCGTGGCTTCTCCCCACAATCTCTGCTTGCTTGCTTTTAAAGACTGCTCCATAATACTCTTTGGGATCCAGAATACTATTTACATAAAAATCTCAAACCTCTCTCCTTGTTTTCTTATCACTGCAGATAGCATTGTTTTCTTGCGTAATGCCCCAGGAAATTGTTCTGTGTATATTTTCCATAAGAAATATTAAGTGAACCTCTCCTAAGGGCCTTTGGAATCTGTGTTTGAAGCTCTTGGCAACAGAAGGTAGGGAAAGGAGATTCTGGTTCGATTTTTGAGTGCAGTTTTACAAGCGGATCAGGCTGATCTAACAGTTTGCTGTCAATGAAAAGGGCAATCTCACAGCTGTGCAGCCTTCCCCATCTTCTCTTGGGTTCTGGTGTGGCTTTTCCCTGAGCAGATTAATTTCACAAAGCCAACGGAAAATGTTCCAATGTATTTGGGGCACTTTTTGAAATGAATCAGCAAGGGGAATCAACTTGCTGAAAGGGCCTTTTGGGTCAGTAGCGAGGACAGCATTACCGTCACCAAAAGTAGCAGTCACCTTTTGGATATCCTCTGTTTTAATTGATTTGTGGGAAGTGAACTCTTTAATATTTTAGATAAATGGAAAAACAAGCATCTCTCCAGAGTTTTATTTTAAGTGCAGGGATGATACGTTTTATTATTGCTGCTTATAAGCAGATAAAATGACCATTGGGTAATGTTTCTTAAGTAAGGCATTAGCTTAAGATGGGGTCAATAAAGAACTGAAATAAGGTCCAGCAAATCTTTTTAAAAGTAAGTCCAAGTATGAAGAGGGTATGCCTCTGACTTGTTTATTTTACCATTAATACGGAAAATCAGCTATAGATGTATTTAATTGTCAGAGACATCTCATATATTTTTTTTTACTTTGTTTTTTTTAAAGATCTGATTTTTAAAAATTGCATACTTGACTATATATCTAGTGTACTTCTGCTGTAGTTTTTCTCAGGGTTTCGTCTGAAGAATATGTGTGCATAAATTTACAATGAAAATATTTTAGTCAAGTGGTGAAGTGATTGTAATTTAGTGCTTCATACAACATGTGTATTAGTACAAATCAAAGGTGGATCTAGAAGAAGTATTTCTTCATACTTAACAGCTACTCATATTTATATCAGTGTATTTATATAAATGTGTGGAGTATATGTAATTCACTTGTTTTCCTCTGACACATGGTGAAGAGAACTTAAAAGTTTTTTTTATTGCTATTAGTCACTTAAAAGATTTATCTTTGTATCACATTTGCAGGGTCTCTTTATGCATTTTCTGGCCTTCAAGCACTTAAAATGTTTCCTCAGATGTGATGTTAGCATGAGCTTTCATGTGACAGCTGAATCAATGTAATGGCTTAGTGTTGTGAACAGGAGATTGTACACCTCCACCTGTCTTGTGGAGGTTTGGTGTTCCCGTTGCATGTCTACCCTTGGTGAGACTATTCAACTTGCTGAACCAGAGGAAACCCCCCTTCCCTTTCAATACCAGTGATAGGCAGCAAACTGGAATGCTGTGAGAAATAACCAACAGCAAATTTAGGAAATGAATTTCAGCAAACCTGCTGTTTGGACTTTGTTTTTCTGTTCTTTTGATTTTCTGTCCTGCAGATTGTAAGGTGAAAAGGAAGAAGTAATAAAATCTCCAAGTTATTAAAGGAAAAAAGAAGGTGAAATTAGACAATAATTAGCTGCAAATATTCTTTGAAATGTTATCTTTAGGCTAATTCTTTGAACTAATGCAGACAAAATTTAGTGAGAGGATTGTAAATTAAGTAAACATCTCTTGACTTTTCCAATCTACAGTTATTTTTAAGGTGGTTGTGAGAGGGACAAAATAAAGCTTTTAACTTGAAGGGAGAAGGGGAGAGACATGAAGATGTGGGGGATGTGAGAAAGCTTAACATAGAAAATCAAGGAAGTTTTCAGAAAATTCTACAAAAGCTGATTGAGGAGAGTTGTGAAGTGCTGAAGTCAACAAGATGTGGAGAAACTTGTTGCAAAAATATCTGTTACTGTAAAACTGTTCTATCTATGAAATATTGGTAATAGAAGAACAAAAATACTCCTTTAAATTCTTGGTGTCTAAGGTGTCCACAGGCCTTGAAAGTGGCATTTTAAGAGTGAGAGAAGAGTTTAGCATGTTGTTTCTTTTTTGATTTATACTGTAAATACCTTGCATGTAGAACAGATTTTAAAACTTAACCTGCTATCAATAATGTCTGTTAGTGATCCCAAGGTAGAGTATATAAAAGGCTGGATAGCATGTAAAATAGAAGTATCAGCTTATTTTAAAGGAGCTGTTTTATTTGAAGTAAAAAGCTGTTATCCTTTAAAACATGAAAATTGATCTATGGGCTAAAAAAAATCCTGACTAATATCCTCCTAATGCTCAAGAATGTATTTGAAACATCAATTTAGTATTTACTAGCAGGATTAATTCAGCAACTGCATATGAAGATGCCTTGCTCATGATACCACCAATTGGAACATTGTTACAAACAGTTTTTCAATTATTACTTGAAAAAGAAGTCAGTGTTTCAAATGGAGAAGTTTTAGTTTATAGGTGATCAGACTAGTCTTAATCTCCTTTAGACAAGGTTTTTCTGTTTCTACTGAAAATGGGAATTTTGTGTGGAGGAGTCAGGTACAGTATTTTTCAATAATTGGTATTTTTGATGACTATTGGTAATTTCTATTGGCTGCATTTGTTAACTGTTTTATGTCTTGGTTTGTAAACGTCTGTGTTTCTAATTGCCTTTGTTCTAAGCTCTTTAATAACAGGTTGGTTCTTATCCTGTGAGTTCTAACTTTATATGTGTTCCTGTATTATGTGGATCCAAACTGAGGGAAAAAGAATTTCAGGCTACTTCCCCTTAATCAAGGGCTACTTTGGAAAGCCTTTCCATTTTCAGTAAATGTCATTCTTTGTATCTCTAACTTGCCACTGAACAGCCTTCAGTTGCTTTTCAAGTAAGAATATGTTCTCTCAGGTAGTAAATGTTGTTGAAGAGTAGCTGTGATTTGGGAAGCAGTGGTAGTGATGTTGGTTGTTGTACTCAACAGGCATCCTCTTCTTCTCCAGCCAAGTTCTAAAAGGTTCCTTCAAGCAAAGACCCACCCTCCTAGACAGGAAGGTTCTTGACGCATGCTTGTAAATTTTTGATACTTGTATTTATTTGTAAAAGAAGGATTTTTTATGAGAAATCCAAAAGCACTACTGTTTTGAAGAGGCGGGTGAAACTTTCAGAAAGCTATGTCACTTTACCAGTGGAACCTTCTGAAGAGATTAGGTTTCTGTCTGCAGCGGTTTTTCATGACATGCTCTGGGTGTTGAGGACTGGGTGTATCCACACTTCATGCATGAGCTGTGCTATATGCCTTTATAGGGAGATACTACATAAATAATAATGGGTTTAGCTGATTAGTCTGATTTTACTTCAGCTGATTAGTCCAATGAGGTCTGTGGTGACAGGCATGTTGTAGACCCTGATTGCTTGGAATCCTTTCAATGCTCATTGACAAGACTAGTATGGCAATATAAGCTTCAGATACGCTAACATCAGGATGCTGTTGCACAGTCATATTAGAGACTGACTCAAAACTGTCTGGTGTCACTTGGCATCTCTTAAAGATGCACTGGTGTGAGCTTTCTCTCATTACTTCTTTGAGAGGATGACTTGCTGAAGGAAGGATGTTTTGAATTTCAAAGTATTTTCTAACTTGAAACCAGTAATACATATAAAAGAAACATTCCTGTTTCATGGAAGGAGCCATGCAGAGCAGAGTAGGTTAATTTGCCTAGATGTTGAGGAAGTTATGCCATAGACATTTATACATTTCATGTTTGGATAATTAACATGTTCATATCAGTTACTGGGAGAAAGAAATGAACAGTATGCAAATGCTTTATCAACAGATAATGACTGACAAATAGGGAGAGACACTTGAATGAATGGAAAAAGCTAAAGCGCATTGTCCATTTTATGTGAACATGGTTTTAGCACCTGATTTCAGTTCTTCATTTTTCAGTAATTAGTAGGGCTTGCAGTGGAGTGACACCATTGCTTTTGTTGGAGGTGCTGTGCCAGATGCAGGGGTGTGGATGCAGAGCTGCCTGCCACGGTTCAGGTGGGGCGCTGGCCTTTGCAGCTGCTGCCCCATGTGCAGCTGCTGGCAGAGGCTATGTTGTAGTCCACCAACCCTTTAAGGAACTTTGTGTTGTGGACTATTTGCACAACTTCCCCGACAAACATGGCCTTGTAAAGTTTTAGTGTGTGTTACGTTCAGTATCTAACTGTTGCATTTATCTGCCCTTGGGTTTGTTACTACTACTGGTTCTCTCCCTTTCTGATCTTTGTATTTTTCTTAGTGCAATAGCATGCTTGCTCAAGGTAAAGGTTCAGA
The DNA here is from genome assembly GCA_027886175.1 of Phylloscopus collybita. Classification (NCBI taxonomy): domain Eukaryota; kingdom Metazoa; phylum Chordata; class Aves; order Passeriformes; family Phylloscopidae; genus Phylloscopus; species Phylloscopus collybita. The sequence goes on along the minus strand of JAJNNQ010000009.1, from coordinate 24,556,506 downwards.
AATGACACTTACATGAATCATTTTATTTCTGATTTGCAAAACAATGTATATTTTACCTTTTAATTACCTTTTTAAATCATAAAAGCATCTCCATTTTTTACTTATGCTTCAGGTTCCTACAAGAGTCTGTTGTTTCACAAAGATGGGAAAGCTGCAAAATTCAGCATTAAAAACACTTAATTGTTTAAATCCTGGTAACTAAAGCACTAAAAAAAGGCTGTAAATATTTGCTGTCTTTGACGTGAAGCTATATGCCAATTTAGTTCAACTGTGAAGAATGCCGTGTTAATATAATGACTCTATTTATTTCTGATATTAATGGTGGAACTCCATATTCTCCTGCCCTGTGGAACTGAAATATCAGGAAAGACAGTTTCAGGTGTTGAAACCTCAAGAGAAAATTGGCTTTCCATGCCTTGCCCTTTCTTGCTTTCCTTTTCCTGACTCTTAAGTACAGCTGTCCAAGTCCTTATCCTATGTGTGCAGAGCTGCCGCCTACAGAGGGATTTGAGTCCCGCTGGAGTAAATTGGTGGGCTTACGATTGTGAGGAAGTTTTACAGACACCTGTAGTAGTTTCCTCTTGTCACAATGCTGTCTCCTATCCCTCTGCCTACTGTTAAGTGCCCTGTGGCAGAGGTTGCTGAATGAGACATGCAGGGCCCTACAGTACTTTAATGTATGAACAGGAATGGATTGTGGAGACAGTGGCTCAGGAGCAAACACTCAGCTTTGTTGTGGCAGAGGGAGGAAGGCAGGAATTCACCTCCAGGCACAGAGTGAGTGCATATACAAGGACCTTCAGCTGCTCTGTGAGTTTAGTGGTAATCTGCATCCCACAATATTTTCTACCCAAGTACTGTTGTGCTCATGAGGCTTAACAGATTGCAGCTTCTGTTCTGACTTTATCCCCGTAGGTAACTTTTTTCTTTAACTTTTTCTTGTTTGAAGTTTTCCTGGATGAATCATAAACTCTCAGTGGGTCGTCCACCCCCATCCCCCTCCCCCCCATGCTGTCTATAGGGATAGGATAACTGATCCTCGCATAATGTAAATACAATGTTTCCCATAAAAGTGCCACAGACATCCAGCAGCTTGGGAGGAACAACAAAAATAGAAACATAACTGATTTGTAGCAGTTGTCTTGAGGCCTTGTAGGGTAACAGAGTTAAGCCTTCCCTTACTCTATCCATTTAAACACCCAGCAACTAAGCAGGGATTTTCTGTGTAGCTCGGTAGCTGTTTCCAGGCTCCATTTAAAAGGCTGGTGAAAACAGAGGGCTCATTCCCCAAACCCAGTGCATTGGTATATTTGTGTTGAAGCACAGTGAGGAGGCTGACACGATACAGAATTGGATAGATCAGACCTTAAGGCAGTTATTTTGGATTGTCTGACATAGGACCATCCTAGTTGGGCTTTATATCTTTCAGTTTTATTTGCAGCCATTGAAGATTGAAATTTAGCATCTGAGAAGGGAGTAAATCACGGTGTTTTCCAGAATTTTAATTACAGGGCTGCTTGTAACAATAGAGAAATTTGTATTTGTCACACTTAGGAGATGTGATGGCAGTTTTAGGCTTGTGTATCACTTTACCTGTCTTGTTTTGTCTTGGAGGGAGCTTGGTTGAATATGATCTCAGAACTTCCTATTGCGGTTTTTGAAATGCTTCACCTTTTATTACTGGTTTGTTTCCTTGTAGTCTTACAATGTTTGCTGATCTGGAGAGCTAGATTTTCAGGAAGGGCCAGATGTCTGTTTAGTGTAAATTCTTACAAAATTCATAAGGCTGTTGTTAAACTACCTTGAAAATGATTTAGTTTTTCAGTATTTAATTACTCTTGACGGTTGTGGGGGATTCTTTCCCCTCCCCCCCCTTTTTTTTTTCACTTACAGAAGATTTACTATTCAGTCTAGATATTGTTAACTTATTGAAAAGTTAAATATTAACTGTATCCTCTTTGATCTTCCTCAAAGACTCTGGTCTGCAAGAAGGCTGTGCATCTTCAGTGTCCTTCCAGAAGTAGCTGGAAAGTTCATAATTTGCTTTAAATGGGAAATATTATTTGTAGTTCTTTGCATGAATGCATTTTCTGTCAGTCTGTATCATCCTGAAGATGAATGTAGTAGGTCTGAAAACTGTAAAGAAACTTCTGGAAGCAAAAGTGGCTGCATGTTTTTTGTAACTGAAAATAATGCCTTCGGCTGTGGTTTTAAATTGAATGTTAATGCCAGAATGCTTTGTTCAAAATAATCTAAATTATTTTATAGAGGGATAAATAGTAAAATCATATTCTGTTATCTTGGCCATCCCATTAGGAAAGAGCAAGAGCACTGGGGGTTTGAAGAAGTGAGGTAGTGTGTTATGAATATGCTCCTAGAGAAATGAAACTGTTGTGGAACTGGGGAATTACACTTCCTGTAGAGGTGAGGCAAAAACAACAGTGTGTGAATCATAGCTTTTTTTTTTTTTTTTTTTTTTTTTTTTTTTTTTTTTTTTTTTTTTTTTTTTGTGTCTTGTGTATCAGTGTTTTTGCCACAGGCCAGATCTCAGGCAGTTACTGCAGCAGCAATGTTATGCATATGGCACTTCTATGCACTTCAGGAAAATGGCATGATGTTTTTGCACACAAAAGCTGTGCAAACAGCCTTTGCATACACATTTCTGGTAAATGTATTAATCCTACTATGGATAATGATCCTTTTAGAAATGTTTTTCAAATACCTAATTCTAAAAATAAAGGAAAGTTCTGTTATCTGTACTATCTACAGTGCTGAAGTTTCTGATCTCTTACATTGCTTGGGTTTTTTAGCTATTAAAATACTCAAGGCAAATCCTACCTGATCTGTGACTGGGCTTACTGTAAATGTATTGAAAATTCCATCTAAAAGGTGTGTGTGGAAGTGCTGAATGGACTTTGCTTGTACAGGTCAAGTGTGCTATGGATGAATGAATGGTACCATAAAAGACAGTCTAATGCTTCCTAGAGCAGCTGGGCTTACAGTGCGTGAATCTTGTAATGTATCACTGTTTGCAGCCTGGAGTCTGCTGACTTAGGTCACTGAAGCAACTTGAGCAATTTGCTTCTGGCTATCCTCTTTGCTAAGAGTTTGCCATATCTGAGCAGAAAGCATGGTGTGGACTGTGCACTTGGATTAATCATTTTAGTAGAGTACAAACAGCTGGCATCTGCAGGTTGAGCACTTCTGCTTTACTGCACCAATTCTTGTCTTGTTCTTTTAAGAGCTTGCTGATACTAGTGCTTATTCATGCATGCCTTATCTTGACTCTTGAGAAAATAACAAAAATTGACTTTATAGTGGTTTGCTTCCGTTAGAAGTGAAATTGATCCAGGATCAAAAGGTATACAAATGCTGGGATCAGTATATAAACTGTGTATTTATTGGAATTGTGTAATGTTTAGCCTGTTAATAAAAGTATGCACAGATCCTCAATTTCATATTTTCTTTTTGGATTTTTTTCTTACATGAACCAGCTCCAGATCAAAGCTATTTGCTTATATTTAAATGCAGGTACTTTAGTTTCCATTTTATCTAAAATAATAAAATATTAATCTTATGGAAGACTTCTCTTATAAGTACTCAAAGGCATAGATATTTTTAGTGGTTATACTTGTTGCTCTCAGTTTTAGACACAGTGTACTTTTCAAAAGGCTCCCATTTTCCTCTCTGAGAATGAGGAACTGGAAAAAAATCCATGTTGTAAGTGACATTTTTCTAACACAGTTCTAGAAATACATGATGTTGATATCTTGTAACTCTGCATGATGGGTTTTGTTGGGCTCTTCTCAAAGAATTAGCCTTGTCTGTGCTTGCCCGTGATTCAGAGGCTTGTAGTCCATAATATTTCTTTCCTGCTTTTACTATTCTTTTTGTGATTAAAAATAAAAGGTTGCAATTTAAACATTGTGGTTTCTACTGAAATCTTCTGTTTATTCCAGTATTTGGTGTGTTGTTTCATTAACTCATTTCAAAGGAAAACCAAAACCCAAAAGGTCTGATATGGCAGTCACCGTTATACACCTTTGCTTATAAAGCAGTTAAATTGAGTTGTGAGGAAGAATTGTTGGACAGTTGTACAATAAGACAACTCTTAGGACCCTGATGCTTATATGATAGGTCTAAGATACTGACAGACCCATTACTCCACTTGTTAAATGGATTTGTACTGATAATTTATTTTTGCCTTTCTTGGGGGTAGAGGAGGGCTGTGAAAATACTTGGTGTAAGCCATTTCTAAATCTAATAAATTAGTGATGTCTGTTTAATCAAAGTTGCTATGTCTGTGCATGTATGAGAGCCTACATATTCATGCGGTATTAAAAAACCCTTTCTTTTCAAAATATTTTTGTTCCTAATATTATATATTCCCAGTCTTCAATGCATCTACTGAAATCCTTAGGAGAAGCTTATACTCTCAGTACTTACAGTTCTCATTTCTTAGAAATTGTTAATGGGCTAATATTTTTCTATTAATAATTTAAAATTAAAATTGCTAGTATCCTTGAGGAAATCCAATTGATGGTGATCATTAATTGATACTATGAATAAATAACAGTGCTACAAAATCTCAGATGCCACAGTGAAAGGCCATGTAACTTGCTTGGCCAGACACCTCAGTGTCATAAATCAAATTTTGAAAAAGATTTCCTAATAATCATTTAATTTTGAAACACTACTTTACAGAAATACTGACAACTTCTCTATTTGTTGAAAGTCTTAACAGACTCCAGAAGGTGGAACATGGAGATAAGTATTTTTGTAGGGTTGTTTTAGTATTTCTGGAGTTTCTGGGATGATTGTTTTCTAATAAGTTTTTGGCACTAATAACTTCAAGAATAAAAGCTGAGGGGGGAAAAGAACCCAACTACAAAGAACCCAAAGTGTATTTAAAAAAAAATCATTATTTTTGAGGTGCTGAGAGAGTTGGCTCATGATTTTGGAATGCACACTGTTAACAACGATTCCTTTGAAGAAGTCTCTGTAGCCCAGTGTTAAAGGCAGTCAGAGACCAACCATAATTAATACAGGCTTTCAAATTAGTGGTGAAATTCATCAGCCAGTTCCAAAATCTGACCTTTATATCCTACTCATAGCAAAGTACAACCTCTGTTATGTCTTATGTAGTAAGAGGAAATAGGAATGCTTGAAGTGTAACTTTGAGTGTATTCATAAAAGGAGTGATGAAAAGGACTATGAGGTAATATGACCTACCGTGTAGGCAATACTACCTGAAGCAGGCTTGTGAGAAAAAAGTTTGATGCAGAGTCCCAAAGAGTTATTCTGTGGATGCATGTTCTGCTGTACCCTGTTTGGGAAGAAAAAAAAAAAAGTACTATTTTGATATAGGTGGCGATTTAGTATCTTATTATAGAAAATTATTTTTTGCATGGGGAAATTGGGATTATTTTTAATCTGTGAAAACTGAATTATATTACTGGTCTCTCTTAATAAAACTGTTCATCTCCTAAATGACAGCAGCTGGTGCTTGAACCAGCCTAATGCAGTGACAGGCTTGTCCCACTCTTTCTGCAGTGTCTTTCAGCTGCTGTGTTAGACCTGATACTTAGAGCCACTTAGTTTTACATCAACTGGTTTATGTTACCTCTGTGTTACTGATAATTATTTTGTCTTTTGAGGGTGGGGGATATAGATTAAAAAAGCCTCAAAAAACCCAAAACCACAAATAAACCCCAAACCTGAAAAGTATTTGATGCACACTGTTCTTAAATGCTTCCAACAACTTTGGATAATTCTAATTTGTCTGAGAATACTGGGAATACTTACGGGTATTTCCTCCTCGTGGCTTGTTTACTCTAGTACGGTATGGGCAGCAGTTTTGAAACTGCGGATTTTTAAAAAATCACCTTAAAGCAGATTTAGTTCATCAGTCTTCCTTGGATCCACATGATTTTTTTTGTTCATCTGTATGGTGTAGGTCAAGTTATAATTTAAGTAGACATAATTAAACTGTTGTTGGTAGCCACTGCTACAATAAGCATCCAGTTCTCTCAGTTTCTGTTATTTGACCCAGGGGTAGTGTTACACTTGTAATTTGGTGGCAGTTCTGGAAACAAACATTACTTTTTCCACGTCATTTCTTCCTGTCAGTATGTAGAAATCTCTCTGAATTTTTTGAATTGTCCAATAAAGTTGTGAGATGCTTTCAGGTGTGTTTTTGATCTGTGTAAAGATGACATCTGAAGCTGACAGCCACCAGCTTTTGGTTGTACCTGGTAGTATGCACAAGGTGAAGGAGGTTTATCTGAAACAGTTCTACCTTGTGCTGAAATGGGCAAAGGCTATGGGGAAAGTATCTTGCTTTATCCCAAAAAAATGGCATTAAAACCTTAGTGCTACCTAAGGCAGTGTTGGATTGCATCCCTAGGAACCCAGAACTATAACTTCTACGAGACTTTCCATTGTGGTGTTTGAGGTGATACTGGGCAGGGTAAATTATCAGAAATACCAAAATTGTGTCACATCCTTTAGAAGACGTGAAGGAAAAAAACCCAAAGCAAACAAACCCCAGCTCAAGTCCTTTAAAAGACTCCTTTAAAAAACCACCACCAACCAACCTCCAAAGAGCTAGTAGAATCAAAAAAAGGATTTGGGTTGGAAGGGGCCTTAAAGCTAGTCTAGTTCCAGCCTCCTGCAATAGCAGGGACACCACTACACCAGGTTGCTCAGAGCTTCATCCAGCCTGGCCTTGAACTCTACTGGGGATGGGACATCCAGGATTGCTGCCGGCTGTAGGTGTTGAACCTGAATTGGCTGTAGTTCTCTCGCAGGCATCCCCTGTGGGAATACTTACGGCCTTCCTGCCCTCCACTGTGATTCTGTGTGTCACATATGTTATTTTCCATCCTCTGTACCGCCGCCCCTTCTTTGATTTTGCTGATCTTTTAGCGTAGAGGGCTTGATTGGCTGTTGGCATTGTGCAGCGCAACGCCGGGTAGTTTATTTTAATTCATCACGATTTTAACAGATCGGTTGGAAGTTTATTTAAAACTCGGAAAAGCACAAACAGCCTTTTATAGCCTCTTTTGGTTGTAGTTGCAAGCAGTCGCTTCGTTCGGCTGCCAAGGGCTGGGTAGCTCGGTCGCCGTGCCTGTGTCGCTGGGAGCATCCCTCGGGAGGAACGTGGGCACACCCCGGAGGCGGGAACGGCCCCGGGGCGGGGCCCGGCGGGCGAGGAGGGGTCGGTCCCGGCAGGAGCCGCCCCCCGCCCGCCGCCCCCCGGGCCCTGCGTCACAGCGGCCCCGGCACGGCCCTCCCGCGGCTGCTGGCGGAGGCGGCGGCGCGGCCGGCGCCCCGCTCCGCCCTGCCCGCACCATGCTCAGCCTGCAGGACTCCCTCTTCTTCGAGATCAGCATTAAGTCTCTGCTGAAATCCTGGAGCGGCAGTAGCAGTAAGTATGTCGCTGCACCGGGAACCTCAGCGGTGTAGCAGATAGCAGATATCTTACACCTTCTCTCTCTCTCTCTCTCTTTTTTTTTTTTTTTTTTTTCCTCTCCTTTCTGCATGCTGCCATGTGAAATTGCCCTTTAAAAATCAGGGTTTAGTGGTCCTGTGTGCTGGTGCAATTTGGCATATCCAAAGCTATCTGCTTCTTAGTTCTCATGTAAGATTTTGTACGTATATGTTTGTTTATTATTTTATTTTCTTAGGCTGCAGTTGTTTCTGTCTGGTAAAGTTCTTTGTACCCTTTGCTGTCCAAGAGAGATGACAAGTAGATGCTCATCTCTGCGGAGTTAAGAGATGCTGATGTCTTAGTTCTTTCAAGCTCCAAATGCTCCTTTGAGGCAAATCAGTCACCCTTGGACAGTGTATTTTACAGGGGGGCATTATTTTTGTGCCTGAAGCCTATTATTATGCCCACTTTGATCTTGTAAAAGGCTTGAAACGAGAGTTTCTAGGAGGATTCCGTGTCTGAATTGAACCAGTGAAGCAAGGATGCTGCTCTTGGTTCAGACAACCCATCTGTCCTCACATCACCCCTTCACACATGCTTCAATGCAGGGTCTCAGGCCCCGAGCTGCCTCGCACTGTGTAGAAGGCTTTGCTAACGTAAGCACAGCAACTTCATGACAGGACGCCGGGAGGTGATAAAGATGACGTAATTGAACGTCAGCTGAGTATTTCCTACGTCTTAAGTTTCTTGTGTATGTAAAAATGGAAAAAGTTAAGATCTGGAGGTAACTGGTATCTCGCATTTATGTTTCATTAGTTGCTGCTTGGGATGCAGTTTGTACTCGCCATACACTTCATCAAAATAGCTCCATTAGGATTTTTAACCCAATACAGTAGTATATATTCACCTGTCTTGTTTGAAGGAACTAGTAGCTAGTCATTTATTATACAGTGTGTTAATCAGTGCTAGGAGAATGTGCAGATACTTAGTTTGTCCTAAGAGCTCATTCAGACCTGATCTGCTTTTTGTATTAACTGCTGCAATTCCTTTTTTGGACAGATGACTTCTAGACTATTGTTTTACAAATTAAAGCAATGCATGTTTCAGAACAGGTTTTGCTTTTTAGTTTGATTAATTTGTGTCTTGCGGATTAACAGTACCTGCTCCAAATTATACCTTGTAATTGTACTTGGTAGTTATTAATGTGCTTCCTGCAATAGAGATAACCAGAAGGATTTTTCCAGTATTTTATAGTAGAAATTGAAGATGCCTTACGAAAATCATTAAACATTCTTAATGTTGATTCTTGCATATTGTTTCCAAACTAAAGTAAATCGTAGGATACAATCAGTTACAATAAATTTAGTCTGCAACTAGATATATAATTGTATAGATAAGGAGATAAATTGCAGCTTCTAGACTAGATAATTGTCAGCTGTGACAAGGCAGAGTAATAGTAATAACAAGATAGAGAGCAATAATAATAAAAAGGGTGTCTGTGAAGAGGTTATATATGATGCTATGTTTTCTCCTTTATGCCCTCTGTTATGTAAGCACAACAGAGTAAAATCTTCCTGGCTCCTTCATCAGGAAGTGGCAATTGGATCATCTACCAACAAAACAATTTTCTGTGTGTGCTGGTGAGATAGCTGGGGTTTATTTCACTTTTTCCAGGATTGTCACTCCGTTTGTGAGGATGGTTATGATTCCAGCATAGCTGCCCGTGGACTCCGTGAGCATGCGAGAGTCGCATTCTGATGGCGCGCTGTGCAGCCCGGCCAGGAGCAGAGCCCTCTGTGCAGCCTGTGCCGGCTCCAAGGGCTGCGGTTCACATGCAAACTTAGTGAGTTGAACTGAAGTGGGCAAGCCATTTGCTTTGTTCCTAAAACATTTTCCAATCAAGTGATGCAGTATGTACAGAGCAAGGAATTACACAGTATTTATGTTGAGGATGAGTTTGGAAATTCAGTAAATATCTGTATGCTAACAAATAACTTGAGGCAAGTTTTTGCTATGTTTTCATAAAATTTTTAGATGCTAGTGCTACTTTTTACGGTTTATATCATAACTTAAAGTTTTTATATGCTGGAGCATGTCAGGAAAGGAGTGGGTGTGCTTGCATGCATTTCCATGTACATAAAAATAAGCATCTGCAGAGAGAGTTTAAGTGTGTAACAGAAAGGCTGCAAAGCTCCATTGGTCTGGTTAAGGGTGTGCTTAGCTGGCATAATGTTGCAGTGCTGGCTAAGGTTTTATTGCAGTTGATCTTTTTTCTTTCAGTAACAACAATGAAGTGACATTCATACGGCCTAGTTTCAGAATGCTGTCTCTGTGCCAACAATTTTAGGCATTACTTCTTTTTAAATGGAGTCAGGAATGTTCTTTTAATCCAGCAGTGAAGTGAGGATGTTCCTGCTTAAGAACTATTTGCTTATTGAGGTAGTGAATGTAATGGGGGCTTTATACTGGCTTGTCCTCAGGTTGCTTGGCTCCATAGTATTTAAGGAATCTTAGTTGTGATGGTGTATCTCAATGCTCTTGGATTCTGTTGTTTAGCCCATTGCAGCTTCAATATGTGGGCTGTCTAACAATTCTTCTGAGTTTCTAAATTGTAGAAAAATATTAATTTTGATTGTTATTTATGTTGCTTGGTGTAAGAAAACTCTTCTATTTTGTCCACAAAAACCTTCATTTAAGGTTAAGGGGGTCTGGATGCCGTGAGAATTGCTTTTAGTGATGCAGTATGTGGATTCAAAAACCAAATGTGGTGCTGCTTACAGTGAAGAGCATTAAATAGCAAATACCTTTCTGTAAGATATTACACAAGTTTTAGTGAAAAGTATGCGTGTTTTTCTGGGACTTACAGTCTGGACAGGAACAATGACTTCCCAGTAAACACAAGTGCAATCCATTACTGCTTTATTAAAAGCTTTTTTGCTTTTCCAATATATCCGGTATTAATAGTCATGTCCTGTTTGGAAATAAAGAATTATTTCTTGATTTTTTTTTGATAAGATGTATTGTCCTTCTAAAACCTACCACACAACTTTCTGTTGCTTTGCTGCAGTTGTGCTGTATCTATCTGGTAAAAGAAGGGTACACCTGTTGTATGGGTGCTTCTCTGTCCTTGAATTTGTCCCTGTCTTCTTGCAAATCAGTTTTGTAGGTGCTTCGTGATATTTTTCATACCACCTTGCTCAGCTTGAATCAGAAGTTATTCATATAGCTCAAGAACTTATGCTGGTTAGGAGAACAGGGCTGCACTTTAACAATGCCCCTGCCAAAGCTACATTGAGGTCTTTGCCCTTGGCCTCTTTTTGATAAAGGTTTGTCACAGTGATTTTCAAAGTTACTGAGACTTGTGAGCCTGGGAACAAAGTCCTGCCAGGAAAGCGAGCTGTATCTGCCTGTACAGCAGTTGATGTGGAAACTGTTATAAAATCAGAAAGAAATGGAGCAGCTTTAAAAGCAAGTGAATTATTGGAGCTATGACTGCCAGGTGCTGATGAGCACATGAAAACTGGGGAGCTTCCTGGCAGATATTTTTGAATCATTCTTTCTGTGAATGAAAAAAAGCACTTGGAGTTTGGTTTTTAAGATTCACTTATCATCCCATAGGATTAGTTTGACTGGAGATTACTTCCTTCTTTACCAACCAGAAATGAGCTCTTGGCTCTCAAGAGAGGTTCTGCTCTGCTAATACAATATTTAACAAAGTAGGTGTAGTGAATTCATTTTTATCATGTGACTTTTTGGGGACAGCACTGAAACTGTAATTTAAATAAGAAAGGTCATGTTACAATGCCATGATAGGAGTGTATATGAAAAGGGACCATAGGAAGAATTTTGGGAAAACAAATGTTTTTTTTGTCAGTCTTATTCTTTAGAAGATGGTGCAGTATTTGTTGAGGTGTGTGTGGCTTTTTAGCAAAACCATGGATTTGCTGGTTCTGTGGCAATTTGCTAGTGGATTATACTTTTTGAAAGTGATAAAAGCACCAGTTTTTAACATATTAGAAGTCATTACTGTATGATAAATTTCAACTTGTTTTCCCATTAACTGTTAAACAGCAAAGAAAAATAAAACCTGAGGAAAAAAATTGGTCTGAGACCGTACATGATTGCTTCTCCTTCCAGACTGTCCTTTGGGCTAAGAGTTATTAGTGGCACTGCAGTGCTCTAGACAATTTTCATACAGCTTTTATATTCCAGTGGAAAAAATCAGTATTAATTCACAATGTAGAGAAATCCTGTTTTCATGAGATACTATTTTTGGTGCCTTCTAAAATAATAATAGTTATTAAATGAGTACAATATTAAGTAGGGTGTTAACTTTATTAGTTTTAAGCATCCCAAACAATAATATGCTCAGTCTTTTTTGTAGGAAACTTCTTCTTGATTGTAATCTTGTCTTTTAAGGATCGCGCCACTTAAGTAGTTTTGTCTTGTATTCTGGGACATGATAGGCTCTTTCTAGAGAATGTAACAATTTTTCTTTATGGTTAAATCTTCCAAAATTGTTCTGATATATTGAAAAGTGAAATTTTTTTAAAAGAAAGATTAATCCAAATGTGTTAAGTTTTGAAAAAGCTACTAAATTCTGCTTTTTTGAAAAAAGTTGCAAAAACAATACATTGCAAAACAAAACACTACAAAATAATATTACATCTTAGTGTAGTTTGTGTTAGTAAATGTAGTTAATAGTCCCTGTACTACTCAAGCAGGAATTTCTTTTCCCGTAGAAGGGACAGATGATGACCTTTCCACAGTCCTTAAGTTGTCATAGGAAAAACAAGTTTCTGTCAGTAGTTAATTACCCAATAAAATGTGAATGTATATCAATGTAGTAATGTATTGTGGAGCGTGACCTCCATATTTGGCTCTTTTTACGAACTTCTGGGGCTTTTGATGGTGGGCTCTTGTGCAGTACATCTTGAGTCACATAATGAGTCATTGCATCTCCTGATACATGGTGTTGGCATATATTCCATTAAATGAGGTGCTAGTAACGTTACGTGTAGTAAAATTTGCTATGTAAAGAGAAGATTGGGTGGAGGGGGTTTTTTTTCCCCTTCCTTCTTTCTTTGTTTCTGGGTAAGTTTGGAATAACAAGATCAAGAAGTGGGTGTAGGCTGGAAGAAGATAACAAGGCTGTAACTATAAATCCAAACTAGTTGGAGCCAAGTACCACCCTGAAGCTGAAGAATACCCAGCATACATAAGTGAATGATCTCAAGGGAAGGAGGGTGGCTGTTGAAGCTCCTGTAACAGAACGTTGAGGCTCAGCTGCCTAGCAGTGAGAGGGCTGCCTGCCTCTCTTGGTGGGCGTGAATGGATCCTTGAGTCTTGCTCTCCTGTGTTCTGCATAGAAGCCTTTTTATATTTGCTCGTTTTTCTTCTGTATGACTGAAGATGTGTGTGGGGTTTATTTGGGTATTTTGGGTTAGTCTGTCTTTCAGTATTGCTAAGCATTCATACCTGCATGTATACTTTTTGCCTGCCTTACTTATTTGATGTCAGCAGTCTGTACTGTAATGCCTTCCATGTAAATTGGGCATTAGAGTGTGGATGCTTGTTAGGGAAGTGTATGTATCCAGATTTTAACCAGTTGCAATTAGCTAAGGTTACATGATGTTTTGGGGCTTACTTTGGACTTCTCTGCAGGTAAAGATGGGAAATATTGAACTGTTACTTAAACAAAAAAAAATTTAAAGATTGTTTTGTGTGAAGTTCTTTGTATTTTTTAATAAAATGCTTGTGTTGTAGGAAGTACATTATATATTGAGATGTACATTATTTATCTTCATCAGACATAGATATGCTAGAATGAGCTTCCCTTTGGGAAATTCTTTCTATGAAAGTGATAGACTTTCTGTTAAACCCATAACTGGATTCTGTAATGATTCAAATTGCAGAAGAGAATGCTGTTGAAAGGAGAAAGCGCACCAAATGCAAACCACTCTGTCAGCTACTGTTGCTGGAATAAACTGTGTGCTCTGCATGGACTTCAGGAAAGCTCCAGATAAACCAATTGCAACAAGCCATATCAAATACCCCATTTCTGCTGACTTTTTTTTTTTTTTTTTTTTTTTTTTTTTTTTTTTTTTTTTTTTTTAACACTCTAGCTCTGGTGCTTTTGTATTTGAAGGGGAAAGGTTTAGACATTAGGGGTTTAATAGCATTTAAGAGATAACTGACACAATGACATTTATTTATTTGGAAAGGTGATTGCCAGCTTTTGTTTGCTGTATTATATCCTGTGTACATGTAGTCAGAAATTTTCTGCTCTATACAATTAAATATTCTTCGTCATTCTTGTACGAAGAGTAATGATGCTGGTCAAAGGGAGCTGTTAAATTCTGTTAGGTGCAGTGCAAAATAAAGGGTCAGTTTAAAAAGGAAAAGGCCATTCCAAATCAGAAAGGACACTTAGAACCTAAAAGAAACTGGGCCATACTACTGTAAATAAGAATTACGTTTTTCAACTCCTAACATTCCCAGTTGCCTGTGTGAATGTCACAAGCAAAGGTTTATATTAGTATGTCTAGTGGAAACTACATTTTGTGAGAGATTTCAGGGGAGTTAAATGAAACATGAGGTGTGTGATAGACTACTAAGAAAAGCACAATGTGTAGGACAGATTTTACTCACTTCGGAACAAATTCAAATAATTAATTTATATATATAAATATATTGAATGCTTTCAAAGTAGAAGTAGAAAACAACAGGCATATGAAACATCTTCATCATTCTTTGCCTTTTCTCATTCTTCTCAGAATCAAGAATTTGAAAATCCAAAGGAAAAAAAGAGTACTTTTTGTCAGATATATGTAGCCTCAGAAGGAGACTGCTGATAGTTTAAAAATAACCATTTCAATCTTCAAAAATAATTTTTTTAATTTAAAACATTAGTATTTATAGGTTCCTTACTCAAGAATTTGTTTAAGTTCTAGAAGCAATTAATTTTGTAAAGGGATCTTAGGAAGGCACAGCATGGGAGGTATAAATAACTCCTGTGCTTCTGCCTATCAGGCACAGCTGGCATGTGATTTGGGGACATTTTCAAGTATTTTAAGGTTTTCTTTGCAGACAACTGGTACAGACAAGAATGGTGATCTAGAAAGATATATGAATGCCTTAAGCCCTTGCAAATCAATGTTACCTAATTAATGGGTATATGAAAGAATTGTTAAATTTACAGTGCTATCAAGGCAGTGTAAGTAGCTCTGGGGGTTGTTCATTTTCTTCCTTTTGCTTCTTTTATTCATCAGCCCTGTTTGCTGCCTTTGTTCACACTGCTGAGCTAGAGCTGAAGATGTTCAGTTAGGAGCAGTGGTGTTTGTGAGGGTGCCAGGGTCAGTGGTCAGTAACAGCTCTGCAGCTCTTAATGCAGCCCATGTTGGGCTTAGAAAATCGCGTGTCTGACATCTCAGTGGAAACCTGCCTCCCTTTTCTCTCCAACATCTTGCTTTGTGCTGGCTGTCAGCAGGACATAGCAGCTGGGCCAAATATCACCAGATTTTTACTGTTCTTTCAGTTACAAATGAGGTCTTGTCCTGAAAAAAGAGAGGCTGGCAACTGGCACTTCATTTTTATGACAGCAATGTGAAGAAAGAAGGAAGCTAACCCAGGTGTGCTGAGGTTTGGCTGAGAAGTTCAAGAAGTTTTGTTTGAACTCTTGTGTCCAGAAACCCATGATAGACTAGTCTGGGGATATTAAGGTGGAATCATACACTGTTCTGCTTGTTGGGGGTATTTTCATCTTTGAACCTCTCTCTCTTCAGAAAGTAGCTGGGTAGGAAAAAAGGAAAGTGGAACCCAAAACTTAGAAATAACCTAGCAGAAGTGCATGGATGGGAAAGATTTTGAGGTCTTTTTCTCTTACTTTTTTTTTTTTCTTAAATAATGATTAAAAAAAACTCTGAAAGAGTA
Source organism: Phylloscopus collybita (assembly GCA_027886175.1). Lineage (NCBI taxonomy): Eukaryota > Metazoa > Chordata > Aves > Passeriformes > Phylloscopidae > Phylloscopus > Phylloscopus collybita. Next base: position 24,541,142 of record JAJNNQ010000009.1, on the reverse strand, counting down.
CTTCAAGTTATAATTTTTCTTCCATAGGAAAATAAAAAGTGTATCACTAATTCTGAAAAAACTACCTTTAAGAAAACTGTGGGCAAACCCCAAGTTTCACTAATATGGCAAAAGGTGACCAAAAGGAAAGTGATCTCACTTTTAGAAGTTTTCCTATTATCTATCACTGTAGTATTGTTCAAAGGTTTACTTGAGTAATTTTTACATACGTATTTATTTTTAACTTATAGTTCATGCCTGTCTTCTATGGTCACATCATCCCTAAAGACATTACTGTAACTGCAAAACTGGAGTGTTCATCTTGGAGAAGACAAGGAAAACAAGAATATAATGTGTTTAGTCAAGCCGGGGAGAGGATGGGAGGACAGAACCTGGGAGGTCCTCAGCATTGTTTCTATATTTGAAGCATACCTGTAGGATTGCACTATCTAAAATGTGGTAAAGGATTTGAAGTATGCTACCATTGAGCACAAAAACTTTTTGAAGCATATTGTAGCTGAAGTTCAGCATCACTAGAAGTCAGTCTTGCTGTGCCAAACTAGTGTCTTGCTGTAGATGCAAGTTTTTTGTTTTTTGTTTTTTTTTTTTTTAAATAGTATGCACTGCACTTTTTATTCTGAAAACCTCAAGTGAGGAAGTACTGTATTCTTGGTTAACTTTAATTTAGATACTGGGTTTTTTTAACATATATTCTTGCACATTTGTAGTTTTTTTTCAAGCTTTTATATCCCTTTTCTGGTTGTTTACTTCTGCTGAGTGTCTACTTAATAGTGCTGAGAAAAATGATGTTAAGTCCTTGGGAATTGTTTGTGGTTTTAAGACTGAGGTTACTAAGCATGACTTCCAGCAAACAATTGTGAATATCAGCTAGTTTTAGCTATTTGGGGACTGAGAGAGGTGACAGAGACCCGTGAGGGGCAGCTGTGCCATCATGACACGATTAAAACATCTCAGTGTTTTGTGGTGGTGTTAATATGTGACCACACAAACTTAAATACCACATCCTGAGGGGAAAAAAGATGAGTGATGAGCTCTGGATGTGAAACTCACATTTCCAGGTCACTGGCCAAGAGTGTAGCTTGGCAGAGGCCAGAGCTTGTTATCATTTGGTGGTTTGCATTTGGTTTCCTTCCAGGTGTCAGGACTGGAGCGCTCCCTGCTTTGAGGCCCTGACCCCCGACTGAGCTGCGCAGTCCCACTGTGGCCAAACTGCATCTGCTTCTGTTCCCCCCCAGAAGGTGGTCAGTTGTTCATCTCATCTGTGTTGTATTACTTGAGAGAGATTAGTGAGGTAATATTTTATTAGGATAGATACAGAATTTGCCTGTGTGACCTCAGTATACTGAGGAAGCTTGAGCTCCAAAGCCTTGGTCAGAGAGTCTGAGGTTTCCAGGGTTAAGTGGGAGTAACTGGGCAATGCGTAGTATCAGTTCTGTTAATAGTATACCTGAGCAAGAATGAAGGAAGTATTGCTTCACTTTAAAAATAATGCTGCCAATATATTTATGTATTGCAGCTTGGGAGATGGCAGCATTGACTGCCTGTATGTACTAATTCTGGTTGGAAACCTAAGTGACCTGTTTTCTTTTTTTAATCATGTAGCGGTAGTAAGGAGCCCTACAGATTATCAGACCATTATTTATTTTGTGGTATCCTCCACTAGGAAGTTTAACTCTCTCTTCCTAAAGAGGGGTGAACCCTGGAGAATTTTTAGAGCTGCAGCTTAATAGTTTCTTATATTTTCCCCTCATTCTTATATTCCGTGTTCTTATATTTGTCATGAACTGTGTAATCTTCTAAGTACTGTGCAAGTACTGCTGTCATTATTGGTCAGCCATAGTTGATGTCAGCACATGCAATTAGGAACTTAGTTCCTTTCCAAGCCTCAAAACTTGGTAGTATTTGAATGACTACAGATCTGAATATAGCTATGACACAGTTGTCTCACCTCCTTACAGGCTGCTCTCTTTAAAATATGAATTTATGTGTTTATCCCTGTCCTTTAGCTTGTAGGCCAGCATATCTGTTACATTGCTGATGGACTGTGGATATTTTCCATATCTTCCTACACAAATACAAAACCTACTATTTAATTTTTACCACACAAAGGTGTAGGAAATGTTGTTACAACGTTCTATAGACCATGGAAGCGTATGGAAATATGAGACTTTGTAAGAGAGAAAGCAGATGTCATTTAAAATGTGAACTCTGAGGGGAGCAAAGCATATGTGTCCAAGAGGTCCACCCAGCAGCCAGGCACTAGGACGGAGGTGCTCAAGGTGTCTGTCCAGTAAAAAGGCATCACAATTCTTGTGTCAGGCAATTACATCTGTAATCTGTGGTTATGGTATGGGAGCCAAGAATGCCAGGTTTAACATTCTCCACATGTCCTGGGCTCCTTTTCACTTGACAGCAGATTTTGGAGCAGTGTTTTTGGAGTTGTCACTGTTCAGTGTGTCCATCCTGTCCCATTTCTGTGAGTCATTACATGATTCTTTCTATCCAAATCTGGGTGTGTTGTGAAACTGCAGCTGGGTGTAGGGGATTCTCTGTACCCCCTCAGCCAGGTGTTGTTCATGCAGGTCATGCTGAAAACCCCACATTCCCTGGTGCTTCCACAGCCAGAACTTCCCATTCATACCAGTCTCGGCGCCTCAGTTACGGTTCTCTAATGCTTTTTAGAGCTTAAAAGGCTGTATTGAAACCAGACAGAGGTTCCTACTGTGGAGAGAGCAAACTACTTTTTGAAGTAAGTTAGAATCAGATAAAAACTTAAAATGAAAGTTGAGGAAGGTAGGAGAAAAAAAGTTTGGGTTTTTTTTTTTCTTTATGATACCAGTACATGCAACTCGAATCTTTTAAATTAGGAATTTAGCCCTGTATTTTGAAGTTCCATGGACAAGCATATGACAACCTATTTTTATTTCAGATGTGACTAGTCTCCTCCCATGAAACTGACAAAGAAGCTGTTAACTCTGAAACCTTGGTGTGTTTATGGTGGCTAAGAATAGCTCTGCATGGCACTAAGTATTGTATTCTTCTGGAAGTCCAGTTTGAGTTCTGGCTGTGTGCGTACTGGGTGGGATTTTTTTGCCAGGTTTGTGCTATGCCCTTGTGCTTTGGCTGAGGACTTAAAGCCCTGAAGGCTGTCATCTTTTTCCCTAAGGAATTGCACAACTTAGGTTTCTTCCTAATTTAGTTTACTTTTATTTGCAGTAAGCATAGATAAATTTAGTCAGAAAGAGTCTCATGTTTATTCCTAAAAAAAAAAATAAAAATTGCTAACTAAGGCCTGATGTAAATTCAGCACCACCTTTTGCTGTTAAAGACTTAAAAAGCACCGAGAAACCTCAAAAACAATACCCACACTAACCCATGCATGCAAAGTGGATAAGTGTCCTAGTGAACAATCCTAATTTTTTTCTATATTTTTGTTAATTTTTGTATTCATCAAACTTTTTTCCGAAGAAAATAGATATCCCTGACTTAGTAAATTAAGCAGCTGACACTGCTGTTTTTCTGTAGAATTTGATGAATGAAGGGACTTGGCTCAGAAGAGCACATTTGATAAACAGAAAAAACACAGACAACTACACCTAATTTAAGAACAGAACTTAGAACAGCTTTTTAAGATATATGTATGCCTTCACAAGGAAATTTATGTTGTAAAGTAGGTAGTCTCTCCTATGTACTAATAACTCCTTAGTAATATCTACTGGGAACTGAAACCCATTGGAGTTGAATTTTCAGAAGAGCTGATCCCCTGAGTGCAGAAAATTTCATTCAGGGAAATGATCAGATAATATTTTTTTTTTGCAGTTAAATTTAGGTAGTTACCTGGATGTGGGGAGGGAAAAAAAAGTGTTCTTTTCTTTTTTAATTCCTAGTAAAATTGCTGTGAGAATATACTTTTGAAAATGTTGGTTTCATTTTTTCTGTTTTTCTGCCTATGACATGTTTGTGTTAAATGTGGCAGATTGAGTTGGTCTAGTTTATTTTTCTTCTTGGCTCATATGTTCATATGGAGGATTACCAGGCAAAACTGACAGAATCGGAGCATAGAACAGTTGTTCTTTTCTGAAGTTGATATTTAATGCATGAGACATTTTCTATCCTTGATTTGTGTATGCTTGAGCATATTCCAATGCTTGATTGTATTTGTTTGTTTGTTCTCTTCTTTGCTTTTTTTTTTAATCCTTGTGTATATATACCTAACACTACATCTTTCAAAACATACCTTGGTATCACAAGTACTATTACGATATCTCTGAGCACTTCACTAGACAGTTATTTACAAAGACATGAATGTGCTCTGTAAGTGGACCCAGTCTAGGCTAATGTATTGATTTTGAGGTGTTTTTTGTTTGTTTTTTAATGATATATTATTTGAAGTTCTTGGTTACTTTATCACTGATGTTTCAGAGTCCTTTTCTGAAATAGTCCTTTAGAGCAAAACTGCCAGCATTCATTTATTTCTTGCATTTACTCAGGAAAGGTATCCATTTGACATTAATGAGGGTAATTGAGGATAATGAGCATAATGAGGATAATGAGGAAAAGTATTTTCCTCTTTGAACTGAGAGCTGGAATTGCCATCTTCTCACAAGGAAAGAATAAGCAGGCAGTGGGGGGAGAGAAGGTTAAACAAACTACCTTGGGTTGTGCTCTGCAAGAGACCTCTTCGCAAGAGCTTCTGGCTTCTGACACAATCTGTTTGGAAATAAAATTAAACATAAATTCGGTGAGCATTTTGACATTGGGTTTTTTTCAAGTACAGTGGACCAATAGAGTTTTTTATGTCCTTAAGTCTGCAAACTGAAGACGTGAAGTTTTGTTTTTCCAGAGATCTGTGTATTAGAAAAGAGGAGATAAGGTATTTAAGTTTCTGTTTGCTGGTTAACAAAGGCATGCCTGTGGTCACTTTGACCTTGTTACAGGATGGATTTTTTTGTGTGTGGTATATACATATCTTTTAATGTATTGAAAGGAAATAGAACATTATCACAGGTGACATGTTTGCAGTGACAACTGTTAAAGTCTGTGCAACCTGTATTTATGTATATTCTTTGCTGCTACATCCTTGCCTTCGTTTTAGATTTTAAATGCTGCTTCTTAAAACTTTAGATTTAGTTTGTGTTTTTCCTTTTTTTCATGTAGTTAGCATACCATGGAAGTGAGTTCTTTATTCAGAGTAGGTTGACTGTCATCATTGCTGTGGAAATATGTGCTTCCTTAACTTACAGAACAGTGTATAAGGAAATCTGGAATAAACACTAGTGAATAAAATTCTCTTTCCTTCTCTTCCTACTCTTTCACTCCTCACGCCTGACTAGCGTATCTTTCCACTGCTGCCTTTGCCTCCCTTCTGCTTTTTAGTTTAACATCACTTAGCCAAGCACTGATATAATTTTATTGTTTTTGTTAGCTCGTGCTTAATACAGGATTCAGAGTGTCAGTGTGTTTCCAGCCTGGTGCAGCCTTCAATTTGATGGCAAAAATGGCTTTCTCTCTTAGCAGTAAATGTTCTGTTCTCTGCCCCACTTCCCTCATCCCATGGGCTCAGCAGGACACACTTTCTGTGCCAATCAGAAAGGTCATGAGTGCATGCAAGTTTACCAGCGCGCCCTTCCCTGTTGCTTGAAAAGTTGACCATAAGTGTGTGGCTCTCAAATGGGAGCCCATCCACCAGGAGAGGGAATGATGAAAAACCAAACTGCCCTCAGCAAGCTTAAACTGCTCTGTAGGAATCTGCATCCCCCTTGGAAACTTCTAAATAATAAAAAACTACAGGAAAGAGCTGAAGGAGAAATACTGCTAATGAGTTATAGCCTCTCAGCCATTACCTGAATGCCCATACTATCTAAAAACATGGTAACTCACTAGTATTGTGATGACCGAGTTTACAGGCCCCCATGAAAAGCAGGGAATACTACTGGCTCAGATTTAGTGGGGGCTCCTTTACATTTTTCCAAAGTGCAGGTGGATCAGAAGAACCAACAGAGCAAGCCAATGTTATGCAATTCTGTCTTTGTTCTCCATATTCGGTGGGAAATTGATGTCTTTGTTCCTGTTACAGCAATAAAGTTTAAAAAAAAATAAGCATCAGATTATTTCAAATTAATACTGTAAGTGTGGGGGGTTTGTGGTTTTTTGGGGTTTTTTTTGGTGGTTTTGTGTTGTTTTTGTTTTGTTTTGTTTGGTTTTTTGTTTGTTTGTTTTGTTTGGTTTGGGTGGTTTTTTTTTTTTTTTTGTTTTTGTTTTTTTTTTTGCAAGTTAATCATACTGGAATAGAATTGCTTCTATGTTTGCATCGTTTGTGAGAGTATGTATGACTTGCAATGCTGTAAAAGCCTAATGCTGATGGGGATAGGAAGTAAAGAAACAAGTCGGGGGGGTTTGATGCTTATGTTATTCTTTTGAGGGAACACAAAATTTGTATGTGAGTGAATGTTGATAGTTATATATGCTCATTTGTTGAAGTTCTGTGTTTTGAAGGAAGCTGAGATACCACAGTGGATACCCTACATTCTTCACTTGTGCTGTGCAAAGTAGTTTGGCAGTTAAGGGCATGTAAAGTCTTCACAAGGTCTGCTGGGAAAGGAGACTGTAGGTGCCCGTGTGTGCTTGGGCTGGTATTGGTTCTCTGAGGAGTTTGCAACTTGATTACAGAACTGGTTTTGAGCAGAATTGATGTATGAAGGTCTAGCTTGCTTTATTATATGTGCAGCTTAAAATTGAATTGAAGGCTGCAGTTGCATAAAACATCAGGACAGTAAGAGCATTTCTGAAAACTATTATTTGGAATTTACCTTCTAGCCCCAAACCCTTACATTCCTGCCCCTATGCTCCTTCCAAATGTGATGGATTATATTTAGATTATGGACAGATGAGACTTACCTTCTACATTCTTTGAAGCTGCTCGTGCATGACAGCAGCTTTCTGACAGTGAAACTTAAATAAATTAGTGGTTTGGAAGTATGCTATTAATTAAATCTTGCTTCTTTCTAAGTAAGGGTTTCTGTGAAATTCAAAGTATTTTTTTAATTAAAGTATTTATCTGGAGAGATTTTCTATTCTGGCAGTTGTTCTAGAAAAGGAATTACATAAACTATATTTTTAATGATCTGACACTTTAATGGCCAGGATATCCTGGTGGCATGCCGTAATCAAGAGTGACTGGGCAGGACTTGAGACAATTGAGTTCAAACTGATTTCCTCTTCCCCCTCCAGTTTTTGTGTTCTATCACATTGTTTTCCACTGTGTGTGGTTTGCTCCTTTGGCATCTTGCGCTATCAAAATTATTTTTGAATTTTTCTTTTTTTCCTCTCTGATAACAATCTACATGCATGGTCTACCATACAAGGCTCTGTATAAGTCTTATAAAACAAGTCACAAAGAATTCTACTTCTTGCATATGTGTGTAGAGTTTCCCATCTATTCCTAGCTGTTGTGTTGTTGAGGATTTTTTAAAACGTATGTAAATTTTATCTTCTGTTTACCTTCCCGATTTTTTAAAAGCTGTCATTTAATTTTATATTTCTTGTTTGCCATGGTAGTTGCTTGTGCCACAGGTGGGACATTCTGTCCTTCTGTCAGATGCTACATTAGACTTACACAGCACTAGAGATCAGATGATCTTTAATAGTATCTTTGGAGCTGTAACTTCTAGCAGCCTTTGGTGCTGCCAAATCCAGCATTCTCAGTGGACAGAGGGAGCCCAGCAACAACTACTTTCATTCTGTTTCTGACTACCGCCCGGGGTATCCTCACACTATCCTGTATGTCAGATCTGATCTCTTCTTCAACCATTAAATTTCATAATAAAAGTATTTGTGTGTTTTATTCCAGTAAATAAAAAATACTCATCCATCTGATTTAGATGATTGTACATTGTGTACGTGGCTGTTGTTTGTCCTGTTCAGTCACAGTTCTGTAGAGATGCAGGTGCTCTTCGTACAGTGTGAGGATAGAGGTTTAGAAAGAATGTTTAGTGCAGTTGCTACTTCTCACCTATGTATAAAGACAAGAGGAATGACTGCCACAGTCCATAATGGCAAAGCCAGTAGGATTTACTTGGAGAAACTCATAGCCCAGTTTCTCTCTTCTCATGTGTCTGGGTGTACGCAAAATAAGTATTTAAAAATAATTTCTCTGATTTTATCTCCAATCCATTTTATCTTTCTCTCTGCTCTAGAGTTTCAGGAAAGAAATCCTATGCCTATTTCATTTTTGAATTTTCAAAGTAGGGAAGGGGCTATAAGAGGTGAAGTCTCATACAGAGACTGGAGTATTTGCTGGTTAGAGTTTGTTCAGCCATTAAAGCAGCTAGACAAGAAGAATGCCTTGTTCTCTTCATAATGCTTCCTCAAAGAGCATCTGAATATTAGTACAAAAAAGGAGAAAAGGAGCAATGTGCAGAAAATACAGCTAAAGGTTTCCAGAGGATTATGGTGATGGGGAGTTTAGAAGGGAAAAAGACCTTTCAAGGACTTTTTTTGTGTTTGACACATGGGAGTTAACTTCATACATACCAGACAATGAATATGGGTGTGGAAAAGTTTCACAGGTGCTGGAGAAATTTTTTCCTAAACTGAAATATTTGTGGTTGGTTGGTTGGTTTGTTTGTGTTTGGATTTTTTTGGTTGGTTGGTTGGTTGGTTTTTTTTTAATTATAGAAGGATCATTTTTAGGTTTGATGCAATATTACTTCTCTTTTGATTTTTTTTCTTCTGGGAGACTGATTGTATTTCTAGAAATTTATACCAAATGAAAATCTAGAAATCACATTTTAAGAATGAAAGTGCCAGAGATACTAACAGCAGTGGAGAAGAAGTCTACTGAATCTCTGGAAGGACTAACGTAGTTACAAGGCAAAGCTCTAAATTTGAGGATCATCTGTAGCAGCAAGGGGAAACTTCTAAAGGATTGTAAAAGGTCCAGATACCTAGAAAATCAGATATTGCCAGACAAGGTTTTATGTCTTAGAATTTCTGCTGTGCCTTTGTGTTGGCAAGAAGTAATCTTTATGTTACCATTCTTGCCTGTGTTTTCAGAGGCCTTGAAAGCAGGAAACAAGCTTCATGTGAATACCTGTAACTAGACAAATTTATAGCTGCTCTCTCAGTTGAGTTAAGTTTCCCTAAAGAAAGGATGTTCATATTTGCTAGAGGTAAAAAAATAATCTTTACAATAAAACTTAAACAATTTCTGTGAAGATTTTGTTCTGTGGGGATATTTTTAGTCCAAATGAAAGCTCAGCTGTCATAGCATCAGTTCCCACAATAAACTCAAAAATACTTTTTATATTCTCTCCCAGGCTATCCTTCATGTTGCAGCCATATGGTTAATTAACTACTTGTTGAAGTTAATTTATCTTCTGTTTATTGATGCAGCATTCATTTATGTTTCTTTGTCCCAGAGTGTGGCTGAAGTTAAATATATCTGAAACTCTTTAGATAAGTTGTTAATGGGGAAGTGTTTCTGCTGCAGAGGTAAAATGTAAGTTCCGATTTAGACGTGGAGGGGAAGTTATCAATGCACTTAAAACTTCCTCTCACTGAAAGGTTTGACTTGGCTTTACAAACTTTGCACTGAACCATACCACTGAATGCAGCCACTTGTAAGCCCATTTCTACTTCACAGGTAGGTAATGCATTCATCTCATCATCATGTGACATGTCATAAATGCACGGCAGAAGTACCAGCTACTATTGCTGGTTATTTAATTATTTCCATAAAAGTCACGTAAAGTGAGTAAAGAATTGAGAGAAGGGAGGTAAGAATTCGCACTCTGGGCTTAATCCATGTGAGCTGTTAATGAGATAGTAGTTCTTCTTTGCCTGTTGTGTAATTGAACACATGCATGAAGCCAGAATCTTTCTTAAACATCTTCCAAAGAAAATTTACTGTATACTGCCAACACAGAGAAAGAACAGAGAATTCCATAGCTGGTGTTGCTGCATGAATTAGTTGTCTAGTCTGTATTGAAAATAACATGAAGTTTGTGCATCAAGAGCTATGTATCAAGACTAAGGTATGAGAAGTAGGGGAGAAAGAGCAGGTCTGTTTTCTTGGTCATGTATATTATCTTGATCATCTAATGTATTCAAAGTGATTTCAGTTTCTACTGCTGTGTTTGTATTTGTAGTGTTACCAATCAGTTCATGTGTATTATGTAAAGGAATAGATATCACACTGCATGAAAATGTGTGGTCAGTGACCCTTAATAGATACTTAATTTCACTGCCAAAGACTGTGAATTTTGTTCACATTATTTATCTTGTAAAGTGACATTGCTCTGGTGTCAGGAGGCTGCTGTGCCTCTCCCTTGGCACTGAGTGATACTGATACCAGTATCAAGATTGATATTCATATTATGTATGAGGGGTTTTTTAGGGCCTCGTAAGAATGCCTCAAAAAAGGGCATCTAGTTTCTTGGTCTGTCTAAACATATTATTGAGAATAATTTACATAACTAAGAAAATAGCATTTGTATAAAACTGGATGTGCTTAAAATGAGCATATATTTTATGATTTCGCAATTTTTTTTTCTTTTATTGTATCTAGCAGCACAGTTTAAGATTAGTACCATCGTGCTGGTAAGTAGGTGTTAATGAAATAAATGAGAAAATCTGGATAAATGCAGAAGTGTCCGCTAATTCTGCAGATTGCTGAGTCCAGCACTTGTGTGATGCTGGTGAACCAAGGAACCAGCCACGTGTGCCACAGTACTGGCTGTGCATGACATCAGCAGGGATTCAGTACAGCTGCAGCAAGTAAGGCAAGGGATAAATCCAGCCTTCAGACAGGCTTCATGCACTATCAGTAGTGCTGCATAGCTTGAGCAAAAACCAGTGAAGTAGACCTGGTTGTCTGCTGTGTCATCACAGGCTTCAGCAACCCAGGTAAACTACATCCTCCCATCGCTATTGTGAAAGCAAATCCAAGAGATTTAAGTGAAGAATGGCTCTTCCTTTGTATTTGCTTATAGGTTGGAGGCTAAGATCTGGAATGTGCACCTGTTATTAGAGCAGTGTCCATTGAATTTCATTGTGTTCAAAAAGCTGTTCACTGTTCCTTTCATTCAAATCATAAGACTTTCTTTTCCACTGGTAGGAGCAAGCAGATTTTGGAAACATTAGAAACCTGATAATCAACAGGAATTTTAGAATTGTGAAATAATGATAAATTTATTAATGAAGTTGCTCTGAAAAACAGGGGTTTTGTCCCTGATCAAGGACATGGGACATCTAGGTTTAAGACTTGGGCTCTATTTGTAATTTGTTGGGATGATTCTGGATAGATTGCCATCTCTTTTCAGCATTGGCATCCTTTTTAGGAAAAGAAATATTGTTTTGGTAAAATATAACTAAAGATTCGTTGTTATGAAACACTCTAATAATCACTACAGACAAGTTTCCATGTATATTAATATCATTTCTGTGAGTCAGGATAAAATGTTCTAGATGTTATCAGAGTAGAAGGCAAGGAGCTTAATTAAGATTCCTTTAAGTAACCACACATAATATTTTTAGTCTTTGGAAATTTTTGTATTGTCAGTTGGACATGCAAACCCTGTTCTGCAACAAGTGTCACAGGAAATATAAAGTACCTGTGAAAGTGCATGAGCTGCAAAAATAACAGTAAAAAGCTTAATTGCTAAATGTGAGCTATGTAAAATTATCTACTACTTTAGCAATTAATTAAAAATAGCAACCAAAAATATAATCTGCTTGATGAAAGCTGCAGAGGCCCTTCAAGATTGTGTTGAGCATGTTTATTTTATAGTTGGCTACCTTATTTTAAAGAGCTGTAAAGTAATTCCAGATGTGTTTTCTGGTATCTGGAAAGAGGGGAGATACCTGATGGAAGTTGTGCTTCAGTCCAACCATTCCAACTTCCTGAGACACGGCAGCAACTGAACCCAAATTTTAGTTAAAGCAAAAACCAAGAACAGCTTGGGAAAAAGGCACATACGAAGTGCCAACGCTTGGCTGTGTGTAAAGTAGTACACCCTTCCCCCCCCCAAAAAAAAAGGTCTGAAAGCTAAAAATCATCATTTTATATTAGCCATGAAGTAAAATGGACTCATCAACTGTCACTGGCTGGGGTGTGTTCGTTACCTTTCAGTACCTCCTTTTTGTATTTGAGCCCTGAACAGCCTCATTGGTAAATAGGATGCTACTTTATATCCTCAAATACTTGATGCGTTTGGGCTATGTGGAGAGAAACAGGATGACAAAATAATAGCATTCTTTACTATCAACTTGGGTATTAAATAACCTTTCCTAGTTCTAGACACTTGTGTTTAACATGAAACAACTTTGTTTCTCATTTAGCATACATCAGGGTGTGTTGCCTTTTGACCTAGGAGTGTGTTGTCTGTCTAATTATCCTTTGTATTGTTTTACTGTTCCTTGCAACTATCCAAACAATTTGGTGTGGCCCTAGCAACCAAACAATACTGTTTAACAAAGATTTCCTTACTGCATTGCTCCCCAATTTCCCACGTAGCAGTAGCTCACATCAGAGCAAACAAACAGGATATTGTTTCAAGTGAATAATGTTCACTGTTTTCAAGTGATTTATGAAAGTAGATTTTTAGTTTTGAACTGTTGCAAGTTATATGGTTTCTGGTTCCAGATCTCATCTGAAGTTTTGTAGAACACTTCATGTTTTGAAACTTGTTTGAAGAATGTTTGAGACTTACATTTTCTCTGGCAACTAAGAGTAAAGAATAGCTTATGCTTTGATGGCAAAGAATAGCAGAAAAAAAAAAAGTTTAATCCTATCCTGCAATGACTTCTGTTTTTCATTGAGTATATTTAAAATCTGTATGGATACTTCCTACGTTATTGATTGCAAATTCATGAGTAAATGAATCCTACTGAACATAATTATGGAAGATAATAATGTTGTTTGACCTAGTTAAGAGGTCTGAGAATAGATTTTGACTTTTCTTTAACAAACTCTTACACATTTTCTTACTAAACAGTCGAGCTCCCTCTCAATTTCCCCTCCTACATGTTTGTTTTGTGTGTGTATTTAACTAAATTATTGGTGTTTCAAAGCAGATAAAACCATGAACAATGTCATATGCAAGACAAAGAGTCTTGATGCTAATGTCAACAACCATTAGTGGTGTCATGAATTAGAGTCCTCAGCAGTTTATGGATGAAAGTAAATCCTAGTAATTTTTCTGCCTTATACATACTCTTACGTTTTAGCAAAGCTAAAGTAATTGTAATACTCTCATGGCAGTGTTTATAATTGCTTCAGTTTGACAGTGTTCCCTTGTTTTGTGGGGGTAAGTTCATTGCCAACTGGAGAGTTTGTGCATGTGCACACAGAGATATTAGTCACAGGAGTGTCTGTAGGATAGCCTTGTCTCTGCTTTGTTGCTGAAAGAGTAAAAGGGCAAACCCTGTCCCTGCAGTAACTCTGTGTGCTGGCACACACCTGTGTGTCATGTGTGCCTTGGACAAATGATTGTGTCAAAATTAACCTGGGGAAAACATTAATATGCATGCTGTTTTTCCAGTTCAGTTCTTTGCACAGCTGACTGTTGTGTTTGCTTGCACAGGAAGGGAGAGAGCTGGCTGGAAGGAATTGCATCCCTTGACAGTACTGAAGTGTGTGCCATCCAAAGGGGGCTGTGTGACACTAGCCAAGGGTGGGGTCCTTGGTAATGCTGATGGATGTAAGGCTGTCCTGGCACCACCTTTCCTTGGCTGCATGGTCATCACCTCTGCCTTCTACTTAAATTTCTGCAGCACTTACAGGAGCCAGTCTCGTTGTAGTCCAGTTGCTTCTTTTTTTTCTTGCCAGCATTAGATTTTTGCCCAGTTTATCCATTTCCTATGGTTTTGCTTGAGCCTCAGGAGGGGGTTTACCTGATTTTAGATCAGTGTAGACAGCCTTGGGGTTTCATCCTTAGTGAGGGAAGCTGTTTTATAGCTTTGAAAGTTAACATACTAAGGTGGTCTCTTACTGAGGATTGAATTGATAACACAAAGTAAAGATGGCACTTTAAAGATGATCAGCTCTCAATATTTCCTGATTCTTAAGTGATGGGGGCTTTTTGAATGTGATCTTTTAAAATCTGAGGACAGAAATGTATTATAGAAACACACTATTAAGAATTGTCTACATAAGGCAAATCTAAATAGAGTTTGGGGTTAAGGAGCACAGTGGTCTTTCTTAGTTTCCCCAGAGAGCAAAAAGAGCTGGTTGAGTACCAGCTCCTCACTCTTCAGGAGTGGGAACTCGACCAAGCTCTGTTCAGTCCAGATCATACAACAATTGTGGTATATCCAGTAGGTAAGTCTAGAATGAACTGAAGCTGCTGCTTTGCTAAATTTCTTCTGACATGATGCAAGTAATGATACTCAAAAGGAGATTTAAATGCTCTCCTTTCTTTCCAGCCTGTTAGTGTCAATATGTCTTTTAAAATAAGATAGTCCAACTTGTCTGTTGATTAGAACAAAGCTTTAGCTTTCTTAGAAATTCTCGTATTTAGGATAAAAGCAACTGCATATATTAGAAATATGTGGTATCTGTAATGGTCCTTAGCTACTCAAATTTCTGTTTTGTTTATCTGATGGAGGTGAAAGGAAAGTTGTTCAAAATCTGTATGTTGCAGCATTCTTCTGTTTTGCCTATCCCATGCTTGGTATTTCTGTTACTTGCTATGACTAGGAAGGATGTATTTATTCCTTCTTTTCACCTCTTCTCAAACCTGTGTGCTCTTGTTCTTGACACGTAATTCATCTGTCTCATTTTCTGGGCTGCCTTTGGAAACATTGGGGCTTAAGGATAAATTTCGATAGAAGTTGTCTATGTTATATTATGTGAAATGTAACTTTGTGAATTGATAGAAGATAAAATTAATGGCCAAGACTTAGCTTGAGAAGATGTGATGTACCAAAGGTTTGATCTCCATGTTTGGTCTCATATTGTTTTATAAATGAGTTGAAAGAAAACAAAAAGAGTAAAAGTTGTGGATAATATTTAGCTAATAGGGTTTGCACATGTAATAACTGAGGACATGTAAAAAAAATTCAGATTCAGTAAAATAAATCAAATGCGTCTCCTCACACTTTACCTTAAGACAAAAAGCCTTAGAAAGCTTACCTAAACAAATCATGAAATGTAACAAAATAAAACAGATGGGAACTAGGCTCCCTGCATGACTTAGGAAAATAAAATCTTAAGGAATTGACAGGAATTGTTAATATCAATTCCTAATATCAATTGAAAAGTAGCATCCGCAATCACAGAATACGCCAGGGAAATATCAGACCTCCCTTGGTACATCTGGGTCATCATTAAGAGGTGTCAGTGGTTATTTTGATAGTGTGCAGGACAAGAATTGTAATTATTTACCCTGATTGTTTTGTGTATTAAACCTCTGTGTGTGAGTTCTGAAACATGATTTTCAGTACTGCAGTACACATTGCTGGCAACTTTCACAATAAATAAATGTTTTGGACTGCTTAGGGAGAAAAGTAAAATTAATGGTGGATAACTATATATAAAGTTTGTATATGACAATTTTGATATAAAAGCAAAAGCATTAATTCTTAGAAAATTAGACTGGTGTATACAGTGTTGTTTATATTGATTAATAAATATTTCTTACAAGGAACAAGTTTTGAACATGGGACTAGAAGATCAGTTAGCATGACATGTCTAAAAAGGATTTGAATTCTTGTTAGGAAAATCAGCTTACTGACAAAAAGTGCAAGGAACACTTCTTGAAGGTGTTTGGACATCAAATAGAGATGTGAACTTCATGGATGATCTATAAAATGGAATCAAGCACTGCTTCTCATGATATAGGGGGGTAACCCTTTCCATTCAACCTTCTGATTTTTAGTCATACTTGAACTGAAGGTACTGTATGTTAATCATGGTCATTGTAGAGCATTTTATCGGTAACAGAAGTGACCTAAGTTGTAAATCCTTGTGCAACTTAAGAGTAGAAATTCTGACCTAACTAAAACGAATTCTTGTTGTATGTTACAGCTAGTTGTTTCCTTCTGTTTTAGAGAATTTACTGTGTGAAGATGTGTATGTGATGAATGGCGAAATACAAAGTGACTAGCACTGTGTGTAGAAGCTGTGCTTTATAGCTCTGTGTTTTTCTTGTTTTTTTTCCTATAGCCTCCACACCACCCAGCAGAGTAAATAAACATAGAGTTTCTCCAAGTGTTGTTTCCACCTGGGAAAAGAGAGGCATCATCATGTCTAACATTACTATTGACCCAGATGTGAAACCGGGCGAGTATGTCATCAAAAGCCTCTTTGCTGAATTTGCTGTTCAAGCTGAAAAGAAAATTGAACTTGTAATGGCTGAACCTTTGGTGAGTCCTTTTTTTTCATAGTATCTCTCTAAACAGTCTTGTGGTTTTTTGTGGTTGTGGTTTTTTTCTTGTTGTTGTTTTTGGGGGTTTTTTGTTTTTTTTTGTTTTGTTTTGGGTTTTTTTGTAGTTTTTGTCGTTGTTGTTTTTTGGGGTTTTTGTTTGTTTGTTTGTTTGTTTTTAAAATAGGCTGATTTATGTATGGATACTGAAAAAAGCACTCCCAGATACTGTTAAAAGGGGTTACTTCAGGAATAAATAGGCTTCTGCAAACAGGGTTGCTACCTGATTTGTTTTATTGACTCGTGTCAAAACTGTTACCTAGTAGTTACTGGAAACAAGACCTCTTTAGTGTATCCCTAAGGTCTGTGAAGTTACAAAAGGAAATAGGAACAACAAAAAATGTTCCTTCATTAATACTGTGAAGTGCATTTTCTGTCAGTGTTTCTTTGAAGTAATACTTGGACAATATACTTTGAAGAAAAGATGCATTTGATTTGTTTTCTGAAGTAATGATACTTACACCTGGAACAATATAGTTGTCTGCATATATTGCAGATTAGGCAAGCAGGCAGAATTCCATTAGTGATCCAGACCTCATGGTTTTGAAATAAATGGATTTCTTTTTATTTGCAAATTTCTGGAAAAAAAAACCCCAAAAAAACACAACCCCCCAAAACCACAGCAAACAAAACCAACTTTTTTAAAAACCTGGAAATTCACTGGGCAGGCGAGATGCTGTGGCTTGCACAAGGCCTGCTCACAGAAAGCTTCTGTTGGCAGCTGCTGCTTGCTGAAGTGTTCATGTGCAGAAAATGCATATATGAGCTTTTGAGCCCCAGTTTCCTTCAGGGATAGGTTTTTTTTAGGTAACAGTCCAAAAGAACGCAGAAGCAGGGCTAAAACTGTTTTGTGGATTATGGAATCATCTTCAACTACAACCATTAGTAGATAAAAGGCCAAGGAAAGTGAAACTTCTTTATACCTGTCCTTTATATATATATGTCTGTGTGCATCAGGAAAGATTACAACTTAAATATAACTTTCCTGTTTGTTTTTAGACATCCAAAAAAGTCATGTGTTCAGGAGGGGTTTCTAAGAAAACACAAAAACTTCATAGCAAAAAGGGGCACACAAATGACGAAGGGTACCTGGCCAAAAATGAGAGGAGAGCTCTAGTGGCAGTGATGCTCTGCGTGGGTGGAAAGGCCGTGGTAGCTCCACTGTCCATCTATGTGCTGAATGCTGCTCCTCCAGCCCCATTTCCATTCATCAGCTAAGAAGACAGGGAGGGTAGTGCTTGGCCAGAGGAACAGACTGCCTGTAACTGAGATGAGATGAGCTGAAGGGGGCTTTTTCTGCACACACTGCTAGTGTGGAGTCAAATCCAACCAGAATGACGGTAGCAAGGTAAATATAATAGCCCTGGAGTTCACTTGTGCTGCCAAACTTGTCTCTAGACCAGATTAAATAAATCCTCTGTCATCAGTCCCAGGTTGTGTCTCCTTGCCATGCTGTTGACTGTTAATTAAACAGATGTTTTTAAATCTGTTAATCATACAAAATTGAAACACGTCACTAGATTAAAAATTAGAAACCCCATGAAACTAATTAAATAATTGACTTTTCACAGAAGAGTGATTCCTACCTTTGTTGCCTGGTGAGGTTTTATGGTGATTGCATGAAGTCTACCTTAGTCAAGATTTTTTACTGATAAGAATCTAAACTCAGTATTTTGTGTGTATAAAATTCTTCAGGATAAAGTAAGAAATTACAAACATTACTAAAATAGTCTTCTATAAAGGTTTTAAACAGTTTTGTCTGGGTTCGTTTGCTAATTCCTTTGAATTCCTTTAAACAAAATGTATTTTAATGGAATCAAATGTAATTTATATGTATAGCCAGCCTTTCTTGTTTTATATTGGTGGGTGAGAAGGACTGTATAGAAAACCAGCAAATTAAGAGAGGTGCCAAAAGCTGTGGAAAAGTGAAACATCCTGAGCTTGTATAACATAAAGAGGTAGAAGGGAATCCTCAGGTGTTCCACTGAAATGAAATCCTAAAGTATTGAAGCAGTTTTATTTCTGTATGTAGAATTTAAGCACTGAACATTCAGTTCTAGTGTATGAAATATAAAAAGAAAGATTAAAGGGCTGGAAGAGCACCAGAAAAGCACTGATTGTGATTGGATAAAAGGCTTTAATGGAAGAGTGGAAAGCCCTGTATTATTTTAGTGTGATTTGATTTTGTGGAATGACTTGGCTACAAACAAAAGTGTGGAGAATATATATAGGGTTACATAAATCTTTAGTGAAGCTAGGCTGTTGGGTGAAGCTGATTGAGAGAATTTCAAGCCAGACCAATCAAAATTAGGAGCCAGACACTTTTTAAAACTTGAGCATGCCAGTAGGGGAACAAAAATTAATTAAACTATAAATTAAGAAAAAAGTCACTGCAGATCAAGACAGCATCTGTGGGTGAGGGGTAGTATCATTTCTGCTAGATGTGTGGATTACATTTAAAAGTAACTGACTTGTGATTTCAAAAATTATCTGAATGGTTTCTCTGGCTGTGACTTTTACCTACTTTCTTCTTACTAATTTAATTAGAGTTCTCTGCTTGCAAAATTGTAATATCTTAGCATTTTCAAAGTTACAGAGCTTATCAGCAAATGCTTAAAATAAATGATTAAATGAAAACAGCAGGTGTAATGACAGGAAGGAAGATCATCCTTTTAGTGAATAAAAGAAATAAAACCATCTTTAACCAGTTATGCTAAATCTTTTGTAGCAGTATATAGTTTTAAAGGAAAAAAGAGCCCAAAAGTAGTCTTGTAGCTTAAAAAATACTCTTTCTCAGCTGAGAAGGATGACACTGAGAAATGACACCAGCCTTTCCCAAATCTGACATAAACCATACCAGTTAAAAAGATTAGTGATAAACTCAATTATTTTGTATTTTGTCAAGCTGCATGTAAATATGGATGGTTAGAATTTAAGCAGAGAGTTTAACATGGTGCCACCAAGTTGATAAGCTGCTAACCTACTGAATTGTAGTTGTCTCATGTTGAAGTCCAAACTAGCAAGAGTATTTAAACCTGTTACCAACACACCAAGGGATTTTATTCTGTTGTGGAAATTTTAAACGTGGCTCAGACTAGCACTGTACACTTCTTCAAGTCTTGCCCAGGTGCTTTCAAAAGTTTGTCTGAGGTAAAATTTAGCATGGTACTCTGCTTGCCACTGGGCAAACCCACCCCTTGGACTGCAGGAGGCAAGGCAGCATCCTTGGTCTGATTTCTTCCCTGCAGCTTGGAGGACAGCCAGAAGTTCTCTAGTTTGCTGTGCACACCTGGGCCACCCTGCTGAGGTGTGCTAGCCATCAGAGGATGGTGCCAGGGAATGCAGGAGAGGGGCCAGCGGGTGGTAACTTTTTCCATGGGTGCAGTTGTTTGCACAGCACACACACATCCTGATCCCTGCTGCCTGCCATACGTTGATTTCTCCTTTACACAATGGATGCAAACTGCTCTTTGCTTAATGCAAGAGTGTTTTCTTTTTTCATTTCACTTGCAAAAGATAAATGTAGACCTATTATTTTCATCTCTCTCTGAACTTCAGGAAGACAGGAAAATAAAGCTTAAATTATTAATTCAGTTAGACTTCCCAGACCTTTACTTTATGCAGTTGAATTGTTTTTTCTTTAAATCATGTGAGATGATTAGAGCCATGACAAAGCAGAGGTAGAAGAAGACATTAAAAGAAAGTATATTTTAAAGCTGTACAAATAATTCAAAGGCCTTGATAAACCTGTGATTGGGTTCAAGAGTATTATTTGGTTATGTCACCTTTGTTTGGTCAGTGTTACATTAACTCTACAGTGTATTTACCTTTTAACAATTAAGATCCTTAGTGCTGAGGAAACATAATAGGGAGGGTTATGAACTTGTAAGGTCTTTATTCTTTCTGACCTTATAATCTTAAACATTTGATATACAGAAGTATCAAACTTAGTATGGATTATGGGAGGGCAGCTAAACTTCCAGTTTTCAGACTTTTAGTTTGGTCTCTATAGGCATGGTTTTTCAATTTCTTTATCTAGAGACTTACAGATTATTTCACTTCTCTTTGATTTGTCATTCTTTCCTTTAGCAATTTTTGGGTTTAGACACATGCAATGTGTATAGTGAACCCAGAGTTTCTTCAACTGTATAATATTTTCTAGTATTATGGTGGAAATATGGTTTGTCAGGACATTGTATCCTAAGGATACTTAAGGAGCCTGACTTTTCCCATCTTCTTACAGGAAAGTCACTTTTTCATCTTCTAAGGAAATAGTTTTCTAGTTCTTCTCATTTAACTTAATTATCAATGATACAATGTTTGTATAGAGTGGAATGTTTCTTGTATTTCTGCTTTATAGATAAGCTAGCAATTATTGTGCAGTTTATCAGAAAGTGTAATATAGGTAATACGAATTCACCTAAAGCAGGCGTTTCTGTGTAAAAACAAGAAAAGGAGGGAGGAGTGCTAGATAAAAGAAAATTCAGCTTTGCAAGTGCTCTTTGGAGCTTTTAGTATATGCTTCAAAATACCAATTCTCGTAACAGTGTTTTGAACAGATTTAACGTGTAAAACTACATGAATTTGAAAGAATCAAGAAAGTGAAACCTTTTCCCCTTTGCTTTTGAATAGACAGTGAAAGAACATTAACTATTACAGTTGGTTAAAAAATAGAGCTTTTCCAGAATAATCAGTGCATTTTTCTGAAACCCTCTTTTTTTTTTTTTTTTTTTTTTTTTTTTTTTAATTTGAGCATACATTAACATTAAGTAAACATTAATGGTAGTATTTTCTGAGATAATTAAGTGTATTTCTTTGGATTATGGAAAATGAAAATGACTTGTGAATTGGCATCTATATTATTTCAAGTTATATTTTGAGACTAGGCAAATGCTTTTTGCCTGGGTAGTGTTGAATTCAAGTTTTTAGAGGCTGTAATAGTTGCCAGATATTGCGTTCTTTTTAACACCAAATACAGCTGCAATTACAGCAGAAAATGCCAGAAATCGTGCTGTATTTTCAAGATTACAATTAGGACAAGAAAAAATAAGTTGCCAGTTCAAGCCTGGATTTGGGACATGCAATTTGAATTATCTGCTGAGCATACAGTCTGTCTCTTGCAGCCTTGCAAGTGTTAATCACCAAGCAATGTTGACTTTCTCAGTTTTTGTCAACACCCTGACAGCATGGGTGTTGTCTCATGCTAAACTACTGAGCAGTTATTTTGTGCTAACTGAGCTGCAACCTGTTGAGAGCAGAACTGGCTATCAGTATTGCTCACACCTCCTTTTACAAGCCAAACCAGGGAAGTTAACTGCTTGACTTACCTTGCTCCATAAAACTTCCTTGTTTGCTTACTGCAATCTAATGTGAGCTATTAACTCATTACTCTAGGTACTTTTTTTACTTTCCTTGTGAAAGATAGCATTTTGAACTTATTTTTAATCTTATCAAGTGAAGGGTAGTTTAAGTTCTTTTTAAAATAACAGGAAATGCTCATCAGATCTTTATATATGTTACTGCTTTGCAGTGTGCAGTTAAAGATCCTACTGTGGCACTTGGGTTGCTGTAAAACATTGTCCCTCAGAGGCAGTCCACAGGACTCAGTGTTCTTTCTTATTTTTCTTTTTTTTTTTTTTTCTTTCTTTCTCTTTTTCTTCTTTTTTTTTCTTTTTCTTTCTTCTCTACTTTTTTTTTTTTTTTTTTTTTTTTTTTAACTTTCCAGGGTACCTGAGCAAGGTATAAAACTTGTATTTCTTGTAAGTGTATAATTTCATACTCTACACAGTGATTAGCAAGAATTGCTGTTTACTATTACAGTTTTTGAATGTTTTGTTTCTGTAATGTTTTAATCCTCACTAAATTATTTTGTCAGGAATATACTTTAGTTTTGCTTTTAACAGAGCAGTATGTCATATGCTACTGGTAGGAATAAATATTGCAATAAGTAAAATTCTGGTAATATTGGTTTTTTTGTCCCTTACAGTTATTTCAAATTAAAGCAAGTGATTATTCATATTCTCCTTTTATTGGAGTAGGTCTTCTAGCTCTCTTTCATTGCAGTTCAGGGGAAGAGGAGATTGGAAATGCATTGAACACTTGTCTCTGCCTTTGTGAAGACATTTTAAAAATCATCATTGTAACTTAGAATAATTGCCATATATGAACATGAATACACTTGTTAATTGAGATGGGGATGGCTTTCCTTCGAAGTTACACTTGACCCCCACCACCAGCTGGTCCCCGTTTGGCCTCTGATATCTTCTGTTTGTCAGTCTTTTATTATTGTTTAGCTACTGAATTAGTTTTGGGGAGTATACTTCACGTCTCCAGAAATATTTCTGTCTGAAAAACAATGCAAGTATTTACATTAAAAGTTATTTCTTTGTTCTGTTGCCCTAAAGGCTGAGACGGAGGCCAGAGACAGAGTTATAAGAATAAGGTGAACATTTATTAAGGCCTTCAAGGCTGCACCTGGCAGCCCCAGAGGCACAGCAGTGGCTCTGCCTGGGTGGCTCCGAGACGGAAGCAAACGGAGGAAGAGTCGCGAGATTCCCCCCCCCCCCCCGCTTTTACAAGTTTCAGTGCATTTGCATATGCCCCGTCCATTGTCCAGTGAACAATTCCAAATCTCTGTGTTCCATCCTTCCTGCTTGCCTCCTCTCTTCTGCATTGTTTATCCTCGGGGCCTGGAGCTCGAAGAGAGTGTCCTTGAGGAAGCGAATGCCCTCCTAGAACCAAAACTGCCCTGTCCCCATCACCCTGTGATCAAGTCTCAGCACCCCCTAATACAAAAGCAAAGCCACCCACCAGAACAAGACAAAAAACCCCAGAACCTAAGGCATCAGTTCTGTAATATAACTGAGAAAGAAGGAATCTCTCTTTGATAATAGTTAATTACTATTAATTAGTAATAATTAATTATTATTAATGTTTCTTTTTACTTTTTTTACAGGAAAAGCTCTTGTCCAGATCTCTTCAAAGAGGTGAAGATCTTCAGTTTGATCAGGTAGGAGACATATAATTGAAGGCAACTTTTACTGGATTAAGGTGGGCTTTATTTTTGCAGAATAGTGGTTCTACTGTTGTAATAACTGAGAACATCTGCATCTGTGTCAGACAATTTAGGTTCTGGTCGTTAGTTAGTCTAATGTAAAGTTAGACTTTATTTTCCATTGTAGAATATGATAGTAAGAAACTACCAGAACAGGTCATTATTTGAAGGTGGCGGTGAAAACTAATGGAAGAAGGATGCTGAAATACACTAGAGGACAAAAAGTGTTAAGTTTATTTTTACTATCACTTATTGTTTGAGTGTTTGGGGTTCTGTTTTTATAAGCAAATAGTTTAAATTTTATTTCAGTGACATGGCTTTTACTGAGGGCTTTTTGATTCTGTGGCAGAAGGCATAGGGTAGATTCAAAGTGTTACGAAAGTGTTTGTCCTTTGCTGAGACTATAGATAGATTGCTAGGCAATTCCATTTCACTTACTCTCAGTGAACTGTGTCTGGAATGACTCTCTGCTCAATTTATTCATATTCATTGTCTGTATTTCTAATTCTTCAATAGTGTAGGCATGTTTGTGTCTCATAACCGCTTCCTTGAAGTGGAGAGGCAGCGTTCAGAGGAAGCCCCATTGATTGCCTCTTCCTGTTCTTGATTGTTCCTGAATGGCATCTACTATATGAAGCTTAGTGTTCTGTCTACAGAGAGGCTGTAAAAACAGGCTGAGTGAAGAGAAATAAGAAATGAAACATATAACTTCTAAATTTGATAATATAGAAAGCAACTAGTTTTCCTGAAAATAGAGTTCTTTCAAAAAATTGTTTTGATCGTGTGTCTATATTTTTGTGTGTGAGTTCTTATTTTGTTCTTTTGTTATTTGTAATCTACTTTGAAGTTGAAATCTGACCTGTAATGCAACTGAATAACTGCTTTAGACACACCTGAATGTCTGTGATTATGAATTTTGTTACGGAATTTTGCACATTGTTTGGCAGAAGGAACTAAGATTGTGTCTCTCTGTTGGTTGCTCAGTGCATAAAACCCTTATTAAGAAGAATTCTCCAGCAGTATAGAAGATTACAGATTAAAAAGGTGATTGGCAGAGTGTGGGTATGAGGAGGATCCAGAGATCACAGCAACAGCATCCAGCAGAGAAGCTAGGGCTGTTGCTGGGCCAGCCTTGTTCACCCAGAGGTCTTCATGGAGCCAGGAATCTGAGTCTAAAAAGTGGCTTTACCTGTAGTGATAGTGGTGTTTGAGCTAGTAAGTGTTGTACTTTGTGAATGCTCGAACACAAGAGGGCTCTGGGACTAAGGTGGTATCTAATTAAGACTTGTTCTCTCAGCTCGTTAAGTGATGAGAAGAGGGATGGAAGAGGAAGCATGTAGTGTTTCCTGTCCCTCTAATGAAAAAGTAAAATAGCATTTAATGGCATTATAAGTCATTTCTGTTGGAAACATAACCAGACCAAGAGGGCTGCTATTAAAACAAGTGTGAAAAATCAATAGCTTTTAATTTTCAAACAGCAGAAATCTTCTGTTTGTCATTTGATATCTTAATTGGAACAATTACATAAATTCAGCTAAAAGAGGTGACATTTTGGAAAAGGAGAAGGAAAAATTTTATGTTGGTACACTCATGAACTGTTAAAAATGTTAGCATTTTAGTACCAACACTTTCCCTTTATCATTCCTAGCACATCAGGAAGCTACTGGACAGGAGTTTTTTATAGAGCATATGTTACGTTTCTTAAAATATTTTTGCTTGTACAGCTTGAAACTGAAATAGCTTGTGTTTTTCTTTTTTTGTTTGTTGTAGGAAACATACTTGGCAATTTCCTGCTCTTGTCTTAAGACACCAAAATTTTATAATCACACAGAAGCTTGTGTTGACTTTCTCAGTGACTGAAAGCAGATGTATGTGAGGTTCAGGCTTGTTCATGAACAATGTTTTCAGGGTCAGGACTTTGGCCAAAGCTGGAATTTGTGCTCTAGCATCTTACTATACTTTTGCTTCTCTCTTTTCAGCTCTTACTGTGGTATTGGGTATACCACGTGTAGCAATTAGCAATATGTTACAGCCTTTAAGACTTCAGCAGGATTTGCTGTTTCATTCTGAGGAACTGAAGTATATGTCATGTCTATTGCAGCCCTGTCCCCCTGGGTATTACAGGAGCACTCTTTGGGCTGCTGCTTTCAATCGAGGCTTAATGTAATGCTAAAATAAAAGAGTTTTCTTGGATAAGAAATATTTTTTATGTAAGAATTTTTTTCCAATATAAGATGATTTTGAATTTAGTATCCAAGCAGTATAGGAATTATTTTAAATGAAAAGTAGCTGATGTTCTGC
This sequence comes from Phylloscopus collybita, assembly GCA_027886175.1. Taxonomy (NCBI): domain Eukaryota; kingdom Metazoa; phylum Chordata; class Aves; order Passeriformes; family Phylloscopidae; genus Phylloscopus; species Phylloscopus collybita. Next base: position 24,515,363 of record JAJNNQ010000009.1, on the reverse strand, counting down.
TTAGATGCTCTGCAATATTAGCAAAGATATCATCTTACTGATAATTCCAGTGCCTTTTCATGAGAATACGAAGAATGCAAAACTTGAAGGAAATAAATAATTATTGTATAAAACTAACTTTTTATTTTTCAAGAGGAAAATGCTTTATTATGCCAGTGGTTTCTGGGTTTTTCACTTTACCAGTGACATTTTTGAGTGCAAGTGATACATGCTTGTTCCTGTGGAAGCCAATGTAAATCGCCTAACTACTGGAACATTTATGAATGGTAGTAGTATTGATAAACTGTGTAAACTTGCAGGGAAACCTAAGGAAAATGTTTAGTAAAGCTTAAAATGCAGCTTTCTTCTTTTTCTTCTGCTAATAAAACCACCAGTTCAGAACACTATTTAATTCTTGTGACTTGAATAACTGACTGGTTAACAAGCTGAGTAATGTATTCAGAAGACTGAAAGGGGTCCTTCTGAGGTTTCCCTGTGGTTAACTTGTCCCCATCCCTTCCACACACCTGAAAACCCAAGATGCTTCAAATGAAGAAAAAGAACTAACTGCATTAATGTTATATCAGAACATGTATTGATGTAATATTACATTGTTATCTGGAATAGTGAATAATAGATAAGTTACAAGATGAGCATGGCTTCTATTAAAACATCTTGTTTGAAAGATCCAAGAGGTAAGTAATACATGGCATCAGTGAGCAACATGCTAACTCTCCTGTTCCAGCCTCTGTTTTGGGAATGGGCTTGCTTGCTACTGCCTCCTGGAAGCAAGTTTATAATGGTATTATCCTGTCTTCAGTCATTCTTCTTTCCAAGCTGGGGTACTTATGAGTTCCCTTTAAGTTTTTAGTTAAAGGAAGCTTAGAGAATTTAAGTTTAATAACATCTTAAGGTCTTCCTTCTATAATGGTTTCTATTGCCACATCTGTTGCACAGATGAGTTTACTACTTTTTCTGGTTTTCTGAAAGAGAACAAGGGACAGGGGAGTTGCACTAAAAGCAAATATAGCTCGAGACCCAGACCAGTCAAATGTATTAAAGGCAATGTAGACTATCTAAAAGGCTCTTATTGTTGTTTATATATTAACCAAAGAAGCAGGTTTTTTAAAGTTTTGTATTCCTTCAGTTTTGGAGGGTTACGTCTTATCTGTCATTTGTGATGTGAAGGTGTGTTTACTTCAGAGATACATACATACATTCAAGTCACAACATTCAAGGACATCCTAAAACTTCTGCTGTTTTCTCAGTGGTTTTATACAAATTATATATGTATAAATTTGTCATTTTGTGACCCCTGTGAGCTTTGGCAGACTTTGCTTAATTTTTTAAATAATGGACTTACTGTGTAATATTAAGAGTAACTGTTCTAAGTGAAAATGAGTATTAAGTTGCCACTTGGTGAAGTTCTGTGATATATGGTTTTTAAAACTAAAAACCAGTTTGAAAGAATGATTAAACCCTAGGATTTTTATTGCTATATCAGGCTAAAGTATTTTTCTTACTCTTTCAGTTGATAAGCTCTATGAGCTCAGTAGCAGAGCACTGTCTCCCCTCCTTACTACGCACCTTGTTTGACTGGTACAGGCGTCAAAATGGAACAGAAGATGAATCTTATGAATATAGACCTCGGTCAAGCACAAAATCAAAGGGGTAAGAATTTTCCTTGCAGAAGTCTGTTTGATTTTTCTAAGAAAGAAGTCTGTGTGCTTTCTCAAGAAAACGTACTTTGTACTTCTGTAACAAGTATGTTGTATTTGGATTTGGCCTTACCTAAATTTATGTAGAAAGAAGACAGACTTCTTTGAGGTAGTGTATTTAACTTAATCATGCATAGATGATATCCATGAAGTGACTTAATGATTTTGGTGTGGATATGCAGAAAGAAAGTTGGATACTGCTAATTCTAAGCTAGTTGGTCCCTTTTTTGTTTTGATTATTGGCAGGTCCTTTCAGGAGGAGGGGGCAAGATGTCAGTGCTGTGCCAAACCCCCAGGTCTTTCGACCTATCCATTTTATATACATCTGCAACAGTGATTACATGAAAAACAAAGCAGTCATTGTCTCTGCAATATCTGTGTTCAGTCTTGTGTCTGATACCTCTGTTCTCGATTTCTTATTTTAGGGATGACCAACAACGTGAAAGAGATTATCTACTTGAAAGGAGGGACTTAGCTGTAGATTTCATTTTTTGTTTAGTTTTAATAGAGGTTCTAAAACAGGTAAGATCTTTTGCTTTGGCAAATTAATTTTAATATTTTGCTTTAATGTTGGTTTTGATAATCTCCTTTAGATTTTTATTTTAAAAACTAGAACCTACCTATGATGAGCATATGCAAGGCTGTAATTATACTCCCAGTTACATAAAGCTTTTGGCCTCTCCTGCCTTTGCTTTACATGCCTGCATTATCTCAGTTCACGTGTCTTGGAAAGCTGCTGATGTACTGCAGAGCAGAACTGTAAAAAATAACATTTTGTTTATGTTCAATACCCTTTGTCAGCCTAAATGTTTTTGAAATACAGGTTGACATTGTTGGATAATGAGATTAAAATGTCAATTAAAAATTAGAGAAGGTATCTAACTTTGCTTAGAATTATCCTTATTTGGCTAAGAACGCCAGTGCAGATTGTGTAAATGTTCTATATTGCAGAATTAGCTTGATATATATCAGCAAAAGATGTGTCCTTGGACACTGATGGGAGAGATTTCTCCAAGGCATCTCACAGTACTGTTTATTTGCTTCATACATACATGTATGTATAGGTGCTACATACATGTAAGTGATATGTGCATTTCAGATACCTGTTCATCCAGTGCCAGATCCTTTAGTACATGAAGTTCTAAACTTGGCTTTTAAGCACTTTAAACATAAGGAAGGGTAAGTTTCACTTGTGTACTTTAAAATATTTTGTATTACCAGCTTGTGCTTGCTTGTTGTGATTGCTCTCCTTTGCCTCATGTGTGTAGCATGTTGGTGATAATACCAGTGTGAATGAACACTAGAAGATGTCTTTAAATTGAAAACGTATCCTGAAAGAGCACAGCTCTGTTCAACATAACACTGAATTTATTTTGCTTAGAATATACATAATGATTTGCATCCTCAGACACGGTAAGAAAAGTCTGAGCTTGGATAAATACAGTAAAATTTCTATCCAGAGTATCTTCCTTTTAAAATAATGAAACTACATTACTTTAAATATTATCCATGCATTTTATGTTTGAATTTAATTGTTTCTATGGTAATAATTTGCCTGCTGGGGGACAAACTTTTTATTTGTAATTGAAAACTTGCTTGGGGTTTAGAAGAACAAAGTTGTATTTAATGAGGTTTTTTTCCCCATTATTGTTTTGGGGTTTTTTTTTCTCTTTAGGTATTCAGGAACCAACACTGGGAATGTGCATATTATTGCAGACTTATATGCAGAAGTGACAGGGGTTCTTGCTCAATCCAAGTAAGTTCAGTCTCTGACTCTTTGTGTTTAGGGACAAATGTAGACTTAAAGACTATTTGATAGAGCAGAATTTATTCATCTCCCCAGTAGCTAAGCCTCTAAGCGTCAAATGTGGTCAGGTGTAGTGTGTTGCATCTGTCTTATGTTCCAGCAGAATAAAATTGAGCAAACCAACAAATAATCTTTAGTACAATTGCTTTGCAGTCAGCTTGTAGGGGCAGGGAAGGAAGGCCCTGTGCCAGTCAGCTGTTGTGTAGTTAACGGGTATATTCTCACGTACTGATCGTCGTAGGCACTCTGAGATGCCTGGATTTGAAGAACCAGTGTTCATCTTGCTTGCATTTCTCATACAGTCGTTGCTGTTACTGTTACAGACTAAAGGAATTGGTTCAAAATTATAGGCCTCATACAAAAGTAACTAAGAAGGCAAATAATTATTGCCATCTCTATCCCTTGTTCAGGTTCCAAGCTGTTAGGAAGAAGTTTGTCACTGAATTAAAGGAACTGCGACAAAAAGAACAGAGTCCTCATGTAGTACAGAGTATCATCAGTTTGATTATGGGAATGAAGTTTTTTCGAGTAAAGATGTATCCTGTGGAGGATTTTGAAGCATCATTTCAGTTCATGCAGGTAAACAAATGCTACACTAAACTGAAAGGAGTATAATTTTAAACGTTTTAAGTCGTGAAGCTACGATGACACTTGCTGTTATCAGTTACTCCCTCTACTTGTGTGTCATTCTTCATCCTTTTCTGTTTAGTTCCTAGTTTTTCAGAGGTGTGAATTATTTGTTTCTCTGCAGTTTATGAGTACCTGCCATCAGGAGCAACCTTTCACAATTGCCTTAGTAGTGTGGCAATCCTGTAATATATGAATTTAGGAGTAAATGAAAATGGGTAGCAATCAAATAATTTTCTGTCTTCATGAAAGCAGTGTGTTAAAAGAAAAAGAATTATTTGATATATCACTTTTTAACAGATGAGATGTCAAGACATACTTTTCTTTAGAAACACTTGACTATGGATTATTTATTGTGTATGGAATATTTAATTATCTTTAGTTTGCTTTGCCTCAAAGTCCTTTGAAAATGAAAACTAGTATATAAAAATGAAATACAATTTTCCAATAATTTTGATAGAGGTAAGCATTAAATTTTTTAAGCTTCAAAATAATCTGAGGGAAAATGTACATATTTATATTCTCTTGTGTTATGAGTACTCTTTATATTCTGAGCAAAAAGTAAATAGCTATCTTGTATTACAAATATTGTCCTTTCAATTCATTGAGGTGTATTGCTGGGCAAACAGGTTTTAAAGTTTCTTATATTTTGTGAAGTTGATACTGTTAAGGAATATAAGACTAACTGAAACATATTACATGTTTTAAATTAAAACAGGCAACTAATTAGACTGCTAGTGGTTTTTATGGCATAATTATGTTTGTATTCTTTTTTCTAAATGTTTTTCTAATGTTTTCTTACTAAGGAGTGTGCTCAATACTTCCTGGAAGTAAAAGATAAAGATATAAAACATGCACTTGCTGGTTTGTTTGTGGAAATTCTCATACCTGTGGCTGCTGTAAGTATTTGAATCCCCCCCTCCAGCACACTCGTCCTCCCACTTTCAATGAGGCTCTGGTTATTAAAATTCTTCAATTAATCCTCAAAATATTACATTTTTATAAATTCAGAAAGGAGGGCTTACAAGGAGTCTGAAGAGGGGCTTTTTACAAGGGCATGTAGTGATAGAACAAGGGGCAATGGCTTTAAACTGAAGGAGGGTGGGATTAGATTAGATTTTAGTAAGAAATTCTTTACTGGGAGGGTGGTGAGGCACTGGAACAGGTTGTCCAAAGAAGCTGTGAGTGCCCCATCCCTGAAAGTGTTCAAGGCCAGGTTGGATGGGGCTCTGAGCAACCTGGTCTAGTGAAAGGCATCCCTGCCCACAGCAGAGGGGGGAGTTAAAACTAAATTATCTTTAAGTTCACCTCCAACACAAACCATTCTGTGATTGTTATGTAGATTACAAGCACCTTCACAGTCTTGAAGGGAAGGAAATAGGTTGGCTTGTGTGTTAGGTAGTTTCCAAAGTTTTTTCAGAACTCTTAAAAATTGTCTGTTTTCTAGACATCTTTCTTACCTAAGCATTGTGTATTTTTATACGTGCTCTAAAAATTTGAAATTTCTTTGGTTTAATATTTGTTTTCTCAAGGGTTTTGTTGGCTTTTCTTTATTAGCTGAAACCTTTTAAATTCTTTCTATAATAAACTGAGATATGTAACATTTTTACAGTCTAATAAGGAGAGTATGAACTCCTATGCAGGAAGGAAAAATGTAGGTTTTGGATAATTGAATAAAAATCATTTGTAGAGGTGAATGTCCACTAGATTTAATCCTTCAAGTGGAGGAGCAGTCAGTCATCTCCTGTGTGTGTTTTAAGTCTAAAAGTAGAAATTCAACACAGCAGCCATGAACAAGGGAAAAATCACATTATCATCACTGTGTTGGATTTACTGTGCCTCTAATGCTGCTTGTGAGAATGCTTCAGTCAAGACAGGCTCCCTTTCCTCCCAGGCTGCATTGCTTGGTTTTATGAAGCTTGTTCAATAGGTCAAGAAGAAATTATGGCACCTGAGTATAATTCAAGTTGACCATTTACCACAAGCTGAGTTAATTTCATCACAGTAGATTGATACTTGCTAGGATTGCTGTCTAAAACGTTAATTGTCTTAGCAGATGCCAGGCCACACTGTGTTTGGCATGCCGTCCCAAAAAATGGCAGGTTGTGGCTAGCTGTTGCCACATAGATTACAGGGACCCTATAGGGAAAATGGGGACATGCAGATCTTGTTTTGTAGAATAGGATCTACAAAGAGTAGCACGCTTGGGTGGGTGTCCCATCTGAGCAAGATCATAGGGGAAAAAAAGATAACTCTTCTCTGAACTCTTCATCCTCTTTTGAGTGGTTTACCTTGCCCTGGGCAAATACCTCTTTCCCTTCTGTGGTCTTTTTTTTTGGTGTTTTTTTTTGTTTGTTTGTTTGTTTGGTTTTTTGTTGTTTTTGTTTTGTTTTGTTTTTTTGTGGTGTTTTTTTATTTTGGGTGGTTTGTTGTTATTGATTTTTGTTTGTGTTTTTGTGGGGTTTGTTTGGTTTTGCTTTGGATTTTTTTGTGAGTTCTTTGGTTTGGCTGGTGTTGGTTTGTTGGTTAGCTTTGGTGTTCTTGGTGTGGTTTTTTGTTGTTTTGTTGTTGTTGTTTGTGGTTGTTTGTTTGTTTTTGTTGTTGTTTTTTAATTACAAAGGGGACCATCTTTTTTCGTAAGACATAACTAGAAAGAGGTGCTTCTAGTAGTAACTGTTTATGGGAAGAAGTTACCCAGGAATGCTTACACTCTTCTAGAGAAGAATGGAAGAATTTCTTTCCTATTAAAGAGTGAACACATTTTGTCTTCTGAATTCTATAGTTGCTTGGCAGTTGGTGTGGGAGTGCCTAGTGAAACTACTTTAGCATTTAGGTAAATGCAAATATTAGTTTGCAGAGTCATAAACAGGGGGAAAACTGCCCTTGAAATAATGAGGAAGAAGCAGCATTTGGGAGGTGGAACTACCTGCTGGCAAGGGTGGAGGCCTGAACACTGGCTGTGCAGAGCACTGGTGGTGGTGTGTGCTCCCTTCTACAAGCACAGCCTGAATCAGCACCTCAGACAGTTGGGGAGGGAGGCTTGATCTTTCCTTCTGACTCACTGAGTCTCTAATCATTTCATACAAGTGGAGATTCTGAAATAGAAACGAGGCGCTCACTCCCAGGCTGAGGTGCAGTTGAGCAGGTTAGTCATTCTCTTGGAAGATGTGAGATGCAAGTTTGAGTATTTTTGATGCAGCTGAAGGAATCGAATGTAGATTTTTCTGTATCTTGGATACAGAAAATTGGTCAAGTGAGGAAGCTGTTGGGTTTCAGCACTGAGACTTCTTTACTGTCATTCTCTTGCTTAGTCATTCAGGCATTATAAGATACCTGACCTGATTTGGACCCTGCAGGTATGATGAATCACAGCATATTTTATAGCAGGGAAGTTAGGGCTGCTCTGAAAGCCTAAGGTTATATACCACAGCAACAATGCAGTGATGACAGCAACTGACTGGTTTCTCATGTGGAGCTAGCAGAGTACTAATCAACCTATAGCCTAAGAATAGCAAAAGATTTGGTACACAGGAAGTGATTTAAATCATAACTACTTTCTCAGTTCTTTCTTCTGGGATCTGTACACGTTAGAGAGATATATGCTATTTTTATGTTTCTACATCATGAGGGTTTTAGAGTGTTCTTAGCAAGGTGGATGTTATTTTTCTTTATATAGTGTTAGTTGATATCATGTTTATATAATATTAATAACTATAAATAACAAAAATAACAAAAATTATCTTGTATTGTGAGGAAATTATATGTACAGAGGACCTCTTCCAAAAAAGCCATTTCAGTCTCCAGCACCCCACCCAAATAAAGCAGAAACAGCTTAAAACAGTAGGCTGAAAATAGTGTTAAAGCAGATCATCCTGGGGATCCAGAGAGAAGCCTAAGAGCCTTGCAAAGGTTTCAGTAAAGAAGGTGGTAGCTGCCTAAGTTGTGGAAGGAAACCTATTCTGTGTGCAAGAACAGAGAGGCTCAGAAGGGTGTAGGGCTACGTGTGTGTTTCATTAATTCTGAAAGCTCAGCAAAGACAACTTACATGATTGGTTGACTGGTAATCCTGTGGGTTTCTTAACTTTCCAGATTTCAGTATTAAAACAAAAAAAGACAACAGGAGCAGTTAAGAGGGGAACTGTAAATGATACTAAGTTTTTAAATAAATGTAAATATTCACATGAAGAGCTTCAATGTAGTTTTTATTTTTAGTTAGTATCAAATATATTTTCTTCTTTAAGTATGGAATAGAGACCACATTCTTAAACCAATTCATTTTAGTGGGCTTTTTTGTTGGGGTGGAGTTTTTGGTACGTTTTCTTTAATTGTTAATTTTAACAATATGGTTGTAGTGTATGGCATGATTTCTTATGCTTCTGTTTATATTTCAGATAAATACCCTCCCTAATGTAAAATTTAACTTTTATTTTTTAATTCATAGGCACCTTAATGTATATTTAAATTGCCTTCTGTGAAAATTTTTAAGCCCATTAATTTGTTGTGTGTTTTTTTTTTTTTAATAGGCTGTTAAAAATGAAGTGAATGTGCCATGTTTGAAAAATTTTGTGGAGATGCTTTATCAGACTACCTTTGAATTGAGTTCAAGAAAGAAGCACTCGCTGGTATTTTTAAGAAATATTTCAGCTTCTCACTTTTGCTCATCTTAGGCTCTTAAGCTAGTACAGTATATGAGGAAAAGCTTATTAAGCTATATTAATTTAAATCTCAACATCTCAGTGTAATTAGATTCCCACAGTGTACCTGCATTTGTTTAATTTTGCTTTGTTTCTTTGTGCAGATATGTGCTCTTATCTCACATGTGAGATAGTCTTGAAGTCAGTGCTTCTTTTTGATTATTTTAATGGGTTTTAACAGAGTTATTTAACTGAATGTCTTTTTACTAAAAAAATTGAATTCAGGTTGTCTGAATATGCTTGAATTACGGTTAATTAGAAGATGCAAATGTCAGATAAGACTTTTTCAGTAAAATAGCAGCCTCTGAATAGCCCTGCTTTGCCTGATTGTCTCCTCTCTCTTCATACATCTTGCTTTAATTTTTCAAATATTTTTTATTATCTCGTATTTTTGCAGTATTTGGTTATTTTTGATGGCTATGGCAGCCATGTTTCAGGTTGATTCACTTTGCTGAAAACGTGGAGCTAATTTTTGCGTTTCAGTTGGCATATTCAGTAAATGCAAGAGAATTTAAAATGTTTTATTCTCACTTTCATGTTATGGACAAATGTTACTTTCTAGTATTCTGCTTGTATAAATCATATATATTGTATTGGTTAAACTCCTTATGTAAGAATAACTTAAAGTGGTTGATATTAGTATTCAAAATGTCAATTTATTTATGAAGTTAGAAATGTTGTGTAAATAGTACTATTTACCTACTCATCCTTTAGTTTTGCTTCATAACAAGAAAAGCTGCACTCAGATTTGGTACTAATCACCATTACGTGTTAAAGTATGTGGTACTTAATCAAATCTTATCTTACTAAAGCAAAGCTAAATCATACTCTGCATATTCACAGATTTAAATCAAATTATATTGTGGTTCATTCCTCACTAAAAGTAAATCTTGAGTAGAAGTAGCATTTCTGACAACTTAAAGTCTGTCTCAGTTTTTACTGAGTTGATGATATTTTGCTGAATATTCTTGGAGGCAGTTCACCTGCCCAGCACGTAGGACTGCGTGAATTGAGTGTTGTGGTTGCACAGAAAGCATGAACATTGTATGAAGGGTTAGACTGCTCTCAGCCCTTTTTTGAGATTGGGCCTTGCTGGGGGATGAGCTTCACCTTGGTCCCACTGCTCCAGTCTGACACCTTGAGCTCTTAGAGCACCCAGGAGGTTACCCAGGGCACCGTGCCTGGCACGAGGGTCCCAGTGCAGGGAAGAGGCTGCCATGCGCTGCCAAAACTGTGAGAGTGAGGGGCAACAACTGTGTCTCATTCTCAATGTACAACACTTAGGAGGTCTGCAAAGAGCAATTTGATCAATTCTTTTTCCCCCCTACTCATAGGCTTTGTATCCATTGATCACCTGCCTGTTGTGTGTCAGTCAGAAACAGTTTTTTTTAAATAACTGGCACGTTTTCCTGCAGAACTGTTTGTCACATCTAAAGGTAAGAATCCTTTTTAATTAAGGAACTGTTGCAAATCACTAGCATTTATTACAATATGTTCTCAGCATTCTTGTGCCAAATAAACAATGAATAATATTTGGCTGTTTAAAAGGACACTGAAATATTTTTCTAAAAAGAAGTTAAATATTTTGAGTCTCTGTATTAAACTTAGTAGTAAGTTTTTGTGATGCTATTTCGCATTGGAAATAAGTGTGGTCCCCTTGGGGATTATAATTTTTATTGAGTAGAATCTGCATAAGTGTCTGCTAGTAAAGGCTGTTCATGCCAGAGAAAATACAAACCTTAATTCTTTATGTGCAAGTTATTCGTGAGAAAACAAGTGACTTGTATGCTCTTCTAAGTAGCACGTATACTAAGTGCAAACTTTCTGTTTCTTGTTCACTTATTAAAGGAATGGAAAAAGTACAGAATATATACAAAAGTGTAACAGAAAAGATGTTATATCTACAGCCTGTGATACATATTTTAATAAAACAATTACAGTGTCCCTTTAACTTGTGCCTTCTGTTGATATCATTGTAACTATCAATTGGTTGAAAAAGACATCAAGATACTTACAAATCAGTCACTTTCTTGTAGTTACTGTACATGTTCTTTCCCTGATTATGATTAACATAATTCATGAATTTGCCTAATGTGTTGATTCTGAAAATGTTAATAAATTCTTTGATCCTCCTTTACAACACTGATTCTGGTTAGCTATGAGTGATAGTTATGAAGCTTACTTGTTAAATGCATAAACCAGCATGATGTCCAAAGGAAAACGGTTTAGCTGCTTGGATTGTTTTGAAGGGTCATTTTGTACTTGCAACATCTTTCACACCTTTCTGTTGCTTGTTGGGTTCTGTATATTTTTCATCTAACATTATTGCAGTTCTTTTGCAATATTTGCCTTGATTTTTGTTTTGTGGTTTATTTTGCTTATGGAGGCTGCTTGTGCTTTTGTTTTTAAAGCTTTAAAACAAACTCCTTCCAATGTTGGAGTTGCCTTTTTCTGGCATAGTGTCCATTGCTGGTAATGGATGTATTAGAACTATAAATGCCAGTGAGTTTAACTGGTAGTTGCTGAGCATGCATTTTATATTTTACTTAGATTTGTTAACCACTAACAGCTTAACACATTTACTGTAAGGCTCTATTCAGCAGAAATTCCACATATGAATTTCTGCAATTCAGAATTTGCAGTGTTATGATGCTATGCTGTCAATGAGTTTTTTAGGATATTTTATGGCTTGGTTTAATTTGGCACACCAAATACTATCAAGTTTTCTGGGTGCCTCCTTTTTCAGAAACTTTGTTGAGCTTAATCTTGAAAAATACACCCCCACTGTTCTCATGTGTCTTACGAATTAATGTGTTCCTTTGTTTCTGAAGCTAATTAAATGCATGCACTCTGTAATAAGTAATCTCATTAATTTATAAATCTGAATTTCACAGCAGTTTAGTCTTTCAGATTCTCCCCCCCATTTTATTTCCTGATTTTCTAATGACTAAAATTATTTTATTTGAAGTTACTTAAATATGCAATAAGAAATTCCGAATCCATTGCCTCTAGTGTTCTTGTTATTAAGTAATTTTGAGAGTTACTAGGAGATACTTAGAGTGCTAATAGGATTCATCTACCCCTGCTGTATTTGTTAAAATTAAAATTAGGAATTGAAATAATGATAACAGAGTCTGTCACAGGGATATTCTGTGAAAGAGTACAGGCATGCTAGCAAGTCACCAAGAGGTAATGTAGGCCACAGATTCATGGTGCTGTCATTATGCCCAGTGCAAGCTCTTAGCCATGAGCACCACGTTGCAGTTTGGTGACTGAAATAAGCCATTTCCCATTTGCCATGGTGTGAAAGCCCACACCTTTGCAGAGGCCCCACAGTACCTGATGCAGTTTGTTCATACCCTGCCTTACCTTCTGGTGCTACATTAAATTTGATAATGCTCCTGAGAGTGCTCTGGATCCTCAACCTGGCAGTATTTATGGTCTTTGTAACCTCTCTGTGCTGGGTTTCGGTGCACATTGCCTTGAGTTATCCTCAAAGCAGGCTTAGTGTGTGGGGAGAACATCCTGGCCGTGCTGAAAGGAAGAAACCTAGTGGGCTGGACCAACGCAAATAGCACATCAGTGAGTTGTAAGAGTCAGTTTAGACCAGGAGTGTATGAAAGAGTTGGTTTTTTTCTGGTGTAGCTGGCTTTGTCCCACAAAGCTGTTGGGATGCTGCTTCAGCACTGAGCCCCGCAGTTTTTTTACACACTGTAGTGTAGGCAAAATTCTGAATTTGTTCAGCAGTCAGTAATGCTGGTCAATATTGTAAAACACTTTGCTTACTTTTTTTGACTAGTATTTACACATTCTAATTCTAGAAAGTTTGTCAGAAAGTTGATAAATTCTTGGATGAATCTGAGTTGTGGTATCTTTGCTACCTCTTCTGGAGAGAGGAAGAAACTTTTTAAAAAGCTGTAGAAATGGGAGAGAACAGTGTCTGTCATTCTGCACCACTGTTGGCTGTAAAAAGAGTATTTTTTTTTTCTCACAATTTACCTGTAATGTCTGTTACCACAAAATCTTGAAAGTTGAAGGAATGTTTTCTGCCACTATAGCAAACCCTTTATTTCTACTGAATAGAGTCCTTGCTAGACAGCTATCTGTTGGTTTTGAGCTTTTTTTCATCTAACATGCATGTGCCTTCCATTCTCATGTTTGTTATGTTTTGCTGTCTCACATTGCTTTATTTAGATGCCATCTAACAACAGTATCAGAAAACAAATAGAAACACTGCAGGTGAGTTAATATGTTGTTGTAACTCAGTGAAATGTTGCTTTGTCTCATGTAAATACTTTTGTTTTGGATTTTTTATGTTATTTGTTGTATTTTGTGCTTTCCTTTCTTTGTAGAATTGCTATTAGTACTGTTAAGAAGCACAGAACTAAGAAGAGCTAATGTTTCAAAGATCTTTTTCTCTTGCCAGGGAGTAAAGGAGAAAGATCAGAAAATTGTCTAATACCAATTTTTCCTTGGGGGTGAAAGTGTGGCTTTGTGAGATTTATTATTAATATCACAGCTGGTTTCTCTGAACAGCAGTGCATGTTTTCACTGGAAATAACTACCTATTCAAACGTATGGGTTTTCTGTTACTTCATTTCAAAAAGTGTCTTGCATGTGAGCAAACTGAAAACATTTTCACAATACAAAAATGTGAAACTGATTTACTGTAAGAACTTGCAGTGCACTAACTTGAAAGACTTTTACACTGTTGGTTTTGCAGGTTTTAAAAAGTAGAAATTGTTTTAGTTCAGAACAGAAGAAAAGTTTAACATCAGTTTTAAAAAGTACTTTCTTCAGTAAGTGACTACATTTGACTAACATGGAAAAAATGCTACTTTGTTTCTTGCCATCATTGAAATTTGTTTCATTGACTCATTTTAATGTGTCATGTAAAACCACCATAATTTGCTCTTATGTTTTTGGTTTTGTAACAAATACTGTTCCTGACAACTTTTTTCATAGTCTGCTGATATCATAATTTATGTTAAAAGTTTTAGGATTTTAAACAAAACTATGTTAAAAAAGCCCCATAACGGAGTACTTTTAAAATCTGACAGACATCATCTATAAAAAGACTAAAATTCAGCCAGGTTGTTGAATTACATAGCCATCTATTCCTTACTCTAGTTGCTCTGATGTCTAAGAGAAAATAAATACTGACATCTTAACACCAGGTGAACATGAAGTATGCTGTAATCCAGACCGCAAAAGCAATTTTCTCATAGCATATTTGTTTAGTTCTTCATTAGAGGAAGTGATAATGGAAATTTTCAATGCTTAAAATAATAAAAGTACTGCAGGATTTATTTTGTAACTCTTTATAAAAGGTAAATGCCTCTTTATATGCTCCTTTTTTTTCTTTATAACAAACAAACTTTCTCATAATTACTCAGAAGCAGATCTGTTGGATGATACACCTGCTAACAGATGGAACATTGTTTACACATTATTAAAATACCTGCTACCTCTACCATTTTTTTATTAGATGGTTGAAAGCCAACAATCATTTTTTTTGCTTACTTCTGGACATGTAAATTAAGCTCCCCTGTAGAATATCAGAAATTAGAAAATTGAAGCTTTACTTAGTTCCAGATGCATTTCATACAGACTTTGATAACAGATTTGATTTCATACAGACTTGTAACCAATGAATTCCCCAGTCTGCTTTGACAATCAGTACTGGTTGGCTTGTAAATTAAATACAATGAGTAATAATATTATGGGGTTTTTACTGTTCAAGCTGATTAAAATCAAAGCTATCACAGTCTCACCCTCTGGTACAGTTACGTTTGCTTCTTCCTTACAGTAGCACTGCAGGTAAATTAACTGAACAGTGAGACGTTTATCAGTGTGAACAACCAGGGACAGGTATAACTTCTTACTGGGTAGAAGAAGATCCAGATCACTTTCCTAAATTTACCCACTGCCTAGTTATAGGTGCTAATTGTGAGGTGATGGCAGCACACATTGATGTGTCAAGGGGAGGGTAGAACAGCATTATCACTGATGTAAACTGGGTTAAGTTATTTCCTCTAATATTCTAGTCGTCGGTCTTGTGTGTTGCTTGTCTGTACTACTTTGAAATACCACTTGTACCTCTGTGATTCTGGGATAGGCTTTTAACCTTTCTTTAAATAAGATGCTGCCAAAACCAGTAGTCTGGATCCACCTGTGTTAAAGCCACCAAAATTACTCTCCCTTGTGTAGTCTTTTACACAGATGTGGACATGAAGTTATTTTGATCAGCTTACAGGTGCAGGCTGGACTTTCTTACTGCTAGAATTAATGTATAGGGAGCATTGAGGTTGTGGGGGAGAGAACCATGAATGAGACCATCTCTTTTTGAACAGTATGGTTTTAGTTCCACTTAAACCCTTTGTGAATTTGCACTCCATTTGTCCTGGAAGGACAAAGTCATCTGCTATTCTGACTCACTGGCTTGTGGCCCAAAATGTGGAATTAATTATGTTCAAGTCATCATATATATATGTTTTGAAACAGAGGGACTTCACTGGAGATGGGGAAGTTGTGGTTTTGGGATTCTTTTTTTCTTTGCTTTTTTTGTTGGGTTTGTTAGTTTGAATTGGGGTAATGCCTAAAAAGTTGATGACTGAATCATTAATGATATTCAGAAGTTTATACTTATGGCCAAGTCCAGGAATCTTGCTGGACATTTCTAGATTGTAAGTACTCCAAGAATCCTATTTGGAAAGGAGGTTTCTGGAGCTGGTACAAAGAATGTTAGTTACTTGCTCTTTTACACAGTTCAAGAGCTCGGAGGAGCAAAGCTAAATCACAGTAGCAGATTTAAGACAAAAATAATTTTGTGTTCAGTACATAATTTAAACTGAATTAATTGTGCTGCTAGATTTTATATTAATTCAAGAAATGGTAGTGTAGTTGTTACAGTGAAATTCATTGAAAATGGGCAAGCACTAATACAACCTGCAGGAACACTAATATAGTCTGCATTGTGTGAAGCCACACCCAGAGATGCATCCTTGTGTGCCTGCCCTGTTCTGCATTTTCTTCTGCACCTGCTACTGTCTGCTGTCACAAACTGAGTGATGGAATGAGACCTTGTGCCCGATCCAAAGCAGCTACTCCAATGTTTTAGACAAACTATAAATTAGTTTGCTATGAAGTAGGTGTTTGTTACCAATGGCTTTCTGAGAAAAGTTCTTGAAAGCAATATACTCTTGGTGTGTTCATCTCAAGAGGAATATTTGCTTTTTAGTTACTGCTCTGCCCTCAGAGTTAGAGATGTGTAAAATGAGCTGGAATTACTAGTTAAAAATTTAGGGAGTATTGGAAATATGCAATACAGGCTTATTTTTTTGAAATAATATCAAAAGCTTGTAGTCAGTATTAAACCCATCTGCTTTCATTGTTAAAAAAATATTTTCAAAAGTAAATAAACATTATAATAGAATTCTGTCAGTGTCTCACAGGCAACAGTAACTGTATTTCTAAATTTATTTTACAGAATAAAGATCCCAAAATGTCCCGAGTTGCACTGGAATCTTTGTATAGGTTATTGTGGGTTTATGTTATTAGAATTAAATGTGAAAGCAACACTGTAACTCAAAGGTAAGTTCATTATGCAAAGTATTTTAAACTACTGATGATGGAGATTTTTTCCCACCTAATGATACCAGTAGAGATCTTGAAGCCAGCTTGGGGATGGTTTAGTCAAGTAAACAGGGGACCAAACATTTTGTCTTAATAGAGAAAACCAAAAGCCCTTGATTACTTGGATGGAAAGAAGGAATGGAGTCTAGAATTGTCTTTGCAGGGATAGACGAAGACAGAGAGATAATCAAGAAATTTATTAAAGCTAAAAGGCACAAACGGTGACAGAATAAATTGAGTATGAAGTGTCCATCACTTGAGTATGGAAATTAAAAGGTTTTCTTTATAATTGTGTAAAATGACAATTTGGAATAGTCATTCAGATTTTGCCCCTCCTCCTGACTATTAGTAACTGATTTAAAACAGGGTATTTTTCAGTTCATGGAGGAACCCATGATGCTGTTGCCTGTGACAGCTGGGGCTATGCTTCCTGTACGTAGGCTTCTCTATTATTTCTTAGTAGCTCCCCCACACGCACTTTCAGATTTGAACTGTAACATCTATGCTGTTATAAGGAGCTATTTTTTAAAGACCTTTTTATTTCTTTTTGTTTCTAAATTCTTGTAGCCGTCTCATGAGCATTGTATCAGCACTTTTCCCAAAAGGATCACGTAGTGTGGTCCCCCGAGACACACCTCTGAATATATTTGTGAAGATTATTCAATTCATTGCTCAGGTAAGAATACATCTAGGTAGAGCTATAATAGTAGGATGAGCATTATTTGGAAGAAATGTAAATTTAAGGTTCATTCTTGAAATGTTTGCAATGAATTAGTGGTCTTGTATCTTGAGTAGAATTTCTCCCAATATGTGTAACAAATGAAAAAACTCATTCTCTTTCTAGTAGTGGCAAAAATATTTTTTATAAAACTTCAAAAACTGTTGTTTACGAACATAATGATGATTAGTATTTACATTTGTATTGCACTGTTGGGGGCTGTGGGTGTATATATACATTGATATAGTACACTAATATAATTACTGTTTTCATTATGATATATTTATAAGGGACAAAGCATTAGAACAGTAATATTTACTTATATTTAGCTTGGAGACTGGCTTCTATAGACAGAAATAGTATGCAATGAATGCAGTAGTGTATAGTCAGCATTGCATTATGATTTATATTATTTTAGGCGCTTCTCTTGTCCTAATATCAAAATGCAAGATACAATCTCACAAGATGAATTCTAAATAATCTTTAACCTTATAAATTAGAGACATCTTTTCCCATCTTAGAAATAGCTTGTCTGTGCTTCAGCTTCCAAAACTATGTGCTTTTTTTTGGTTATACAGGGATGAGGCAGGATACACAACTCATCACTGTTTATATTTTCTTTGTATTTATATTGCAATTTTTTTTTTTTATTCCTTAGGGCATCTCTTCATCCCAATTTTTTATTTTCTATAACAGCCCATCTTATTTGTAGAAATGCATTTCATCTGAGAATTGAATTGAATTATGAATTGCCTGGGAATTTTTTCAGGAGAAATGGTTCAACCTTATCAGGGAATGAGCTGTGCTGAACTGTACTAGATTAAAAAAAAGTCATAAGGATATGGAGGAAAAAAGAAATATTTTCTAAACTTTTTTTTTTTAACTTTTAAGACATGATATCCAGTAGCTGTGCAAAGCTAAGAAATTATGCATATTAACAGAAAATAGATTATCATACTAATCTATTTTCCTTTATAGGAACGTTTGGATTTTGCAATGAAAGAAATAATATTTGATCTTCTTAGTGTTGGAAAATCACCTAAGACCTTCACTATTAATCCAGAGGTAATAAAAGCTCATTACTTGCATGCCATGAGAACAAGGCATTGAGGGATTTTTGGGCAGGAAGTGGTTAACTACGAGCCAGGTTAAAAGCAGATTAATGAGTATCTGAAGGAGTGTTCTGCTAACACTAAAGAAGTAATTGTTGTTGTGCACAGTTGCTGTTTGATTTTAGGTGAGCAAACCAGCAGCAATTCTAGTTAATTCATTTTGACAGTAATTTCAGGAAGTGTGTTTTTTTTGTTACAGTGTAACTGTAAAGCAGTTTTTTAGTGAAGTCATACCTAGCTCTTCAAGACCCAGTCTAACAGATGGGGTGTTTAAGCAATGTCTGTCTTCAGTGTGTTGCTCTAGAGGTTCATACCAAGTCCTTGAGTGCTCAATACTATGAAATATTCTGTATCTTAGTCTGGGCCAAGTCAGTTCATTTGAATCAGAGTGTGGAGCAGCACAGAAAGCTAAAACTTTATTCTTGTTACTTTCATTACCCTAGTACGCAACATTTAAATAAGGTCTGTCCTACTGGAACCTATTGCTGTCTGTTTAAAAGAGAAGAAAAATGCAATTTGTATTTTGTCTCTGTGTTACTTCAGTATTGTAATTTCTTCTGTTTTCTCTTTACTTTTTTTTGTCCCTTTTCGGTTCTTGAAGAGGATGAATATTGGCCTCAGAGTCTTCCTTGTCATAGCAGATAGCTTGCAGCAGAAGGATGGTGAACCACCAATGCCAACAACAGGAGTTGTTCTTCCTTCAGGAAATACTCTACGTGTGAAGAAAATTTTTCTTAATAAAACACTGACAGATGAGGAAGCAAAAGTTATAGGTATGTCGTATTCTTTTGCAAGTTGGCATTTCAATATGTATGTATATATTCCCAATTATTCTCAAGCAGTACTTTAGTGTAACTTTATTTATGTATTTATTTTAATTGTTAGCGAGAATTGCTTTGATTCATTAGAGGACTGCTAGACAGTATTGATCCTCTGGTGCCTCAGACTAAATATATGTCTTTTCTTGAAGTGTTTTGCGTTGCAAAATAAGCACAAAGAAGCCTGAATGCAGTTAGTGTGGTAAATAGCACGGCAAGTTTTTTTTCTCCTTGATGTCACTCTAAAATATCCCAAATGTCTCACAGCTGAGTGGAGTAAGACAGTCTTGATCCCTGTGCCCTGTTGATCTTCTGTGGATGAGGTAGTCATCTTCAGAGGACTGTTTCAACATGTTAAATTTAAACTAGAACTAAAAAGCTTGGGATTGAGAAAACGAAGATGCAACCAGTGGTTACTTCGTTGCTTTTGTTTTTTTCTGGAGGAAACTTCTACTTTAATGTAATATCTCGTATTTATATATTTATAGCTATATAGTTCATATATACGTGTGGGGGTTTTGACACTTTAAGTATGTATTTCACGTCATCTGGGCAATAAGAAATTCGTCCTAAGCTGAGTAAGTGGCAGATATTTCAATAAAAGTATGAAAAAGGGTGATGGAACTCTTTGACTTTTCAGGAATGTCTATATACTATCCTCAAGTCAGAAAAGCACTGGATAGCATTCTTAGGCATTTGGACAAAGAAGTTGGAAGGCCCATGTGCATGACTAGTGTGCAGATGTCCAATAAAGAACCAGAAGACATGATCACGTATGTACTGACTTGCAGCATTTTCGCTGTCACAGCAGTGTCACGTTATTTTTATGCTCAAATGTCGCAGATACAATCATTAACGTGTTACAGTTGTGGGTTTTTTACTGGACTGTTAAGTGAATGTTAGTTTCATTAATTATTAATAAAAATAGTGGTGCCCTAGTTGTGGCATGAAATCAAAAATACAATTCTAGTGTACTGAAGTAGATTCTCCTGTTTGTAGGGGTGAGAGGAAACCTAAGATAGATTTGTTTAGAACTTGCATTGCTGCTATCCCAAGACTGATTCCAGATGGCATGAGTAGGACTGACCTCATTGAATTGCTTGCAAGGTAAGAGAAATGGAATTCTGCTCTTAGTGGATGTTCTTTTTTAAATGCTGAGTGTGCAGGATTGTCAGTGCACTCACTCACTATGCAGTGTGAGTCACTGCATGCAGATCTGTTCTTGCTGCTCCTGCCAACCTTCTGCAGGTGGTCAGGTTTTACTGGCCATAGTAGCCGGAGGTAAATTTATCCTGCAGACCTTGCACTTATTTTTAGAGAGAGTATTTTGAGAAGTAGGAATTTATTTCTGTTGCTTTCTTTTTGAGTTTGTTTTATCTTTTTTGTTACTGCTGTACTTTTTTCCCTTTCTTTTTCTTTCTGTTGTGAACACTATAAATTTTCATTAAGTCATTCTTGTTTGACATTACCAAAATTTGAGACAGGCACCTGGGGGAAACTATTATTTTTCTCTACTAATCCTGCTTTGTTTTTCCATTTTTCTATGATCCAACATATTCTTCCATCTCTTATCTCAGTTTAAATTGAATGTACCTTATCAGTACAGATAAATAGTTAAGAAGATTTTTTTAAAATTTTTAATGCAAGAACAATCTGGCACAGAAATACAGGACAGCTTATAGCTTTGAAATTATAAGTCCATTTTCATATAATGTGTTGAGTTACATACATAAAAAGTTAGCAATAACTTTAATAGGAGAATAAGATTTTTCTAACACTCTTTCTTCAGTGTTTAAAATAATATAAAAGACATGAAAGTATTAAGTAATACTGAGACAGATGTTTTCTACCATAGCAGGCTTAGACAGATTTTTAAGTGTATGTGCAAAGGATTTTTTGGTGATTTTTTTCTCATATCCAAAGTAAATCTCCTTTAACTGCAAAACTAATGTGTTATTTTCAATTTTAATTTGAAGAAAATAGCCTATACATCACAGGGTTCTGGTCTGCTAAGCTCTAAGATGGTTGCTCAGATGCATTCAAAGATGAACCTTTGTTAAACACTTGATGGTCTCTCTTGAACACAGTTTATTTGTATTAAGTTGTGTGAAACCTGGCATTGTGTTGCTGTAGAAGTGCCTTCTGTTAGCCAGTTTCAGGTTTATTCAGTGCAGAAAATGAGTCTCTGTGCAACTGTTCTACATCGTACAGCAAGGAAGGAGGAGTAAACACCAAACTTGAAATGATAAAGGCTGGTTAAGAGTATGCCTACCTGGGGTGATGATACCAATGTTTTTTCTAAACAGGCTGACAATTCATATGGATGAAGAACTTCGTGCCTTGGCTTTCAATACACTCCAAGCATTAATGCTTGATTTTCCAGATTGGCGGGAAGATGTTCTTTCAGGATTTGTGTATTTTATTGTGCGTGAAGTGACTGACATCCACCCCACGCTTCTTGACAATGCAGTAAAAATGTTAGTGCAGCTCATAAATCAATGGAAACAAGCAGCCCAAATGCACAATAAAACCCAGGATTCTCAGGTATATCTGTATAAGGTCATTTGATGTTAAAACAAACTTAGAATCTACATACAAACTTAGTAGTGGGTTTTACTGGTTTTATTGAGTAATAAAAATTCAGCTAAATTTCTTACAGTACTTGAAGACTTTTAGATCTCTTACTTTTAATCAACATTTTTTATCAAAACAAAATTAGTCTTAAATTATTAAGTATTACCTAAACATTAATTCATGACCATATTTTGCTTATGTTATAGGTCATCATGTGTATTTGGAAATATGTAGGAGTTACTAAACAGTAAAACTAAACCTACCTTTTTTATAGCCAGTAGAAATAGTTCAAATAATTTAATATCATAATCTTTTACAAAAGAGTATTGCTTGAGGTTTTTTAAATTTTGTTCTCATTGTATCATCTTGTGAGGAAGTGAAATAGAGATGTTCTTGTGGTAATTGTTTGGATTAAATTCAGAGAGGTAATAAAAAATGAAGCGACTAATAGGTTATTCTCATAATGCAAAATTTGACTAGTAGCCAAAAATCTAAATATTTTTTGATTAAGCCTGCCATCGCCAGTAATGGAACTGTATCTTAGTTGTGTTTGTTTTTTCTTCATTTGTTTAACTTCTGTGATGTTTTTCTTAGCGTGGTGTATCCAATGGGGCTGCCCATACCCTTCCCCTGGAGAGGACCCTTTATTCCAGTGTATTTCATGTGGTGGAAGGCTTTGCTTTGGTCATCCTTTGCAGCACAAGGCCTGCCACCAGGCGATTAGCTGTCAGCGTTCTCAGAGAAATAAGGGCCTTGTTCACACTTCTAGAAATTTCCAAGGTAAGAGTTGATGACCCATTCTTAGCCTGCCTGGTGAAACTGCTTTTATTTTCACATTCTTTGAGCTGGCTATGCTTTGTGTTTTGTAGAGTGATGACGAGTTGGCTATAGATGTAATGGACAGACTAAGTGCTACTATCCTGGAGAGTTTCATACATCTCACAGGGGCTGACCAGGTAGGACAGTTTTTATGTAAAGTTGTTTGTAAGGTGAGGTAATTCTGCAGAGCTATTCCAAACAAATAGTATATATTTCAAATGATAGTGTCACTATGTTCATGCTAATTTTATCAGCAATTTATCACCACAAACAAAAAGGCAAAAATCTGAGAAATGTTGTGAGGTTAGCATTCACCACTGTAAACTTTCTGACTGATAGTGTGTTGTTATCACCACCCTGTAAACCCTGAGGTCTTTATCTGTTTTTTCTCATTTTGCTCACAGACTGCAGTTTCTTAAAAGCAAAGGGCTCTGCTTTTTTCTGCAGTAATATAGTGTAATAAGAGTCAATATGCCCTTTATCCATGATGAAAGCTGTAATAACTGTTAGTGAATAACAACTGAATTCCATACTTATGTATTTATCATAAACTCCTAAGTATTAAGGAAACTTCTGATTTTAGGATTAGGAAACAAGTTGGAATTCAGTAGTAAGGCTTTTAGAGTACAAATCTTTTGGGAGAATTAAATCATTATGCATGAAAGGATCTATTTCCTAATACCAGTTTGTTCTCAAACAACGTGTTTCTATAGCTGTTCACATTGAGAACTTCTGTAAAAAGCCCCATAAATTACTTTTTTATCTGTTCCATTTATGATTTGGACACGGATACTTTATTAGATATATAACAAAAGAGATTGTTGCCTACAGTACATGGATATTAAATATTGTCTCTGTCTTTTCTATGCACACAGACTACTTTACTGTACTGTCCCAGTTCAATAGATTTACAAACTCTGGCTGACTGGAATTCCTCCCCAATCAGCCACCAGTTTGATGTGGTCAGTCCCTCACATATTTGGATATTTGCACATGTGACTCAAGGGCAAGATCCATGGATTATAAGCCTCTCAAGTTTCATGAAGCAGGAAAATCTTCCAAAACACTGCCCAACAGCTGTAAGCTATGCTTGGACGTTTGCTTATACAAGACTTCAGCTGCTGTCTCCACAAGTGGATATCAAGTACGTTGATTTCTAGAGTAAATACAGGATATTATATTGAGTATTTTTTCAAGACTTATTATCATTGTAATGACATTATTGTTTCAGCGAGGTAACATATAAATTCTTGATATTGTCTGTGGATTTAATTCAGCTTTATATAACAAAAAATTAAGTGGCTTTATCTGCATAAAATATCATCTGTGGTAAACGTTAATTAATTAACGTTTGGCCATATTGTAGTTCAGCAGATTTGAATATAAAAGCATGCATTTTTGAAGTACAAGTCTGCTCTGAATAACTTATTCAGAGTTTATTATGTTAACAATATACAAAGCAACAGCATATGCATAAATGAAAAATAAATTCAGTAGAAAACTGAAGTAAAATATGATAAGCTTCATTTACTCTACTGAGCTCTTCTCTTTTTCTTTTTTAATAGCAGCCCTATCAATGCAAAGAAAGTAAATACTACTACTAGCAGTGACTCCTACATTGGGCTCTGGAGAAACTACCTGATTCTTTGCTGCAGTGCAGCATCTTCTTCAAACTCCTCCACTTCCACAGGCTCTGTGAGATGCTCCCCTCCTGAGACGCTGGCGTCTACCCCAGACAGTGGTTATAGCATTGATTCAAGAGTAAGTTCTGCTAATGCCTACTGTAAATAAGTCTACATCTTATTGGAAATAGAAACACCAGAGATCTCAAAGTCTTGTCTAGCAGTAATAAGGAAATGCTTTGCTGTTAAAGGGGTAGTTTTACTGTCATGAGACTTTGGTAGTTCTGAGCAAATAGTCTCTCACTTCAGTAACTGAAACAGAGACCTATTCAGGCATGATGTATCTTGTTATGTTTTCCCAGTCACAGATATTTTTCTATCTGCCTTGCTTCTACAGATTATGGTGTTTTCCCTTTTTTTTGTTCATCTCCTTTTCAGCTTCCTGTAAAAGGTACACTAGACATGAAGATAATTCATGGACTATGCAGCAGATTTTTGGCAGAAGCAGCCTGTTCCACTTGCTTGTTACCAAGATACTTTCCCTAAGTCTGAGAAACTGTAGAGTGAAAGCTTTGTTGTCTTTGAGAGCCACTTGGGAGTCTAAGGAGTTGAACACCAGAAATCTACTTCTTCCCCAAGGAGGGCAGATGCGTTAATGTGCAAAGCATCTGTATATCATATTGTGCAATTCACTGTCATCTGACTATGAAAATTCAGTAATATAATACTACTTTACTATTTCCAAAAATCTTTTCCATGTGAAAGATAAATTTCACTTTTATGGTTTTGAGTCACTGCTCCATTGTGAGAAGACTGAAATTACAGCAGATGTTTTCATGTCACCACCTTGTGGTAATTTCATTGTGTTTTATTCTGTTTTTCTTTTTAGATTATTGGCATTCCATCCCCTTCCTCCCTGTTTAAGCACATAGTTCCAATGATGCGCTCTGAGAGCATGGAAATTACAGAATCTCTTGTCCTGGGACTTGGCAGGACCAACCCAGGAGCTTTCAGGTAACTGTTGTGTTTCATCTGTTTCTATGCTAATTGGTTTTAAAGCTGGGGAATTGGAGCTTATTTTTTCCTTTTTTTTTTTCCTTTTAAGAATTTTTAAAAAGCAGGGACAACTGATTCTCATTGTCTTTTCTAGCATTTAGAGCATGATAGAGATGGTTAGAGATTGTAAGAATTTTAGTGTAGGTCATGCCTGCATAAAGAAAAGAAGTTAGTAGAAAGAATAAACAGCTTATTGGTATTAAAGGCTTTCCTTAGCTGAAAGAACAGAGATTATGTGAACTAATAACATTTGAAATGTTAATTAGAATCAAGTTTGTAGGAGTTGATAAAACTTTTTTATTGGTATTGCCAAGTGCTCTTTATGAGGATTAATGAAGAGAGCGAATATCTGAGGGCAAGAAAACCTCCCGGGAAGGCCATCAGATGTTCTCTGACAGCAGCCAATCTCTTATTATGAGAAATATAAAGTTGTACCATGCATAGCAACCAACTCTGCTTCTGCAGAAGGAGCCAGGGATTGCTAATACTGTTGGTTTGGAATAAGATGATGCCTCTCTCCAGTTACTTGTGTTCCATATTATCATAGATAAAAAGCCAATATTGAAACTAATGCCAGGTTCTCAGTTGTGGTATTCTGGTTTATATCCCTTGATAATCTTATAATTTCATATAATATCTGACTTTATTTGCTACCAGAAATAAAGCAAGACTTTGTGCCATGATCCCGAAGAGCTGCTTAACAGCTCTGAAGTCTAGAAAATGTTTCAGAGATAATTTTACCAGGAATCTTTGATTTCTGAATTAGAAATAACACATCCATCCAGTTAAAAAAAAAAAGATCTGATTCTCATCAGTTTTATAATTTCTGTATTCAGAAGTTTGCTTTTTTTCTATGACCAGCTTTTTTTTCTGTCCAGTGCATGTACTCAAACCAAATGCTAGCTGTAACCCACCCTTCACCATTGCTGCTCTGCACTGATTTGGTGTTTAGCTTTTGTGGTTTTAGGCACTGTTCCTCCCCACTTGTCATGTTTACTCAGGAACTTTTTCCATTATAGATTATATATATATGCAATACACATAAATAATTAGAATAGTATTTTTGTTTTGTGTTACTGATCTTATGAACTCTTCTAGGTAGCTCTTGATCTCCATTGTAAGCTGACCTTTTACTGTATTTTAGCACAAAAAAGTTTCTTCCAAATTATTTTCTGTGTTTTCTATGCTTGAAAGAAAATACAGAGCAATATCTAACCATGCTTAACTTTCTTGTAAATGAGTACACCACAAAAGTTAGTGCAGCATTCTGATCACCTGGACCAATTCTCTGACGGAGAAACTTCGCATGAGGTGTCAGAGGAGTCAGTCATTTACCACGAAAACTTGAAGTGGTTTATGCTTTTGGTATATCTCATGTACAGCACTCCAACAAATCTGCAGGCAGTAGTCACTATGTTAAGAAACATGACAGTAAACCCAATGTACTTTTACATTAGTATTTCGTCTGCGTACTTCCATACTACTGCTCTCCTTTCCCTGCCTCCTTTTTAAAGTCATAGGAGAATCTTAGTTTGGCAGAAGGAGCTGAGCAGTAGTAATAAAGACTGTGGAGCTTCAGAGCAAATGGGGAATGTAAGCACAGTGTCAAAAACTGTTTCAGTTTTCAAAGAGACTGGTCTGACTTATATCAGTGTCGTTACTTGACTTAAAGAGACAATATTAACAACTAAATGTATCATAATAGCTGAAAGGGCATTGTATGACATGCTGCCAGCATCTTTTTTTCCCCCTAATGATACCTGTTTGCACCATATGGCTTTGTTAAAAGCCCTTAATATGAAAATAAATGAAAATTGTCTGTGATAAAAATAAGCCATAATACTTGGAGAATGCAAATTTAGGGATAATTTTTGGACATTTATTTAATAATCTGCTTTAAATTAGGAAAATATCTTTCTGGGAAACTTCTCTTTTAAAAGCTACGGGTAAAGAAGGAAAACCTGAGGGTGTTTTAACTTGTGTCGTAACACTAGTTTATGAGAAACATCTTTCAGTCGGGATGCTTGTTTAATGTTTGTTTTTATCCTTTTAATTATTTTAATTCAGGGAACTAATAGAAGAATTACATCCTATAATTAAGGAAGCACTTGAAAGAAGGCCAGAGGTAATTAAATAATTTCCATTATGCTCAGTACAGTTTTAACTGTCTTTTCACAAAGAGGAAATGTTAGTTATTTTCTTTAATTTGTGCATGTAAAAACAGTCAATATAACAGGTGAAATGTTGCCTTTTTAAATGATTGTGAAGTGATTACATTAGAAGAGCTTCTTTTTCGAGCTCTCTTATTCCTGCATCAGAGATTTTGTTTCAAATGATGAAAAAATACTGTAATCTTTCCCACATTCTTTTAATTTCTTTAAGCTAATCGTAGTTTTACACTGTTGTTACTTTGTTCTATTATTAGAGACATTCCCACAATTAGTGGTACCTATAACATAAAATTGACTTTTACTGTCAACCAACTTTGTTGGAGTATGGTGGCGGTGGTGGTTTTTAGAGAAAAATGTAAACTCACCTGACTGTTCTAATGAAAATGATGGAAAGGAGCAGTACTTCTGTTTCAAAATGTTACTGTACTGTAGTGTGTTGTCTCAGGCTTGCATGCAGATCGTAGAATCACAGAACGTTTTGGGTTATAAGGGACCTTTAAAGGTCACCTAGTCCACCCACTCTGAAATGAGCAGGAACATCTCCAGCTACATCAGGTTTCTCAGAGTCCCACCAGCCCTGACCTTGAATGTTTCCACTGATAGGGCGTGTCTCACCTCTCTGGGCAACCTGTTGCAGATTTCACCACCTTCATCATAAAAACTGTCTTCTTTCTATCTAGTCTAAATCTACCCACTTTTAGTTTAAAACCATTGCCCCTTGTTGTATCACAACAGGCCCTGTTTGTCCCTGTCATTCTTACAAGCCCCTTTTAAGTACTGAAAGGTCACAATGAGGTCTCCCTGGACCCTTCCCTTCTCCAGGCTGAATAGCCCTAGCTCTTGCAGCTTCTCTTCGCAAGAGAGGTGCTTCAGCCCTCTGATCATTTTTGCAGCCCTCCTCTGGACCCACTCCAGTATGCCCGTGTCCTTCCTGTGCTTGTGGACCCCAGAAGGCAGTAGTCCAGGAGGGGTCTCACAAGAGCGGAGCAGAGACACAGAATCACCTCCCTCAAAATGTGTAGGAAGACTGCCTTTTGCTTCATTGTTTTATATGTTGCACTTAGTGACAAGAGACTGACAGCAACCATGATCTGGATAGTACATGTAATAGCAAACCTGGTATATCTCAGAGCTGCAAAAGGGAAAATGTTTGTTCATTGTCTGGCTTATTAAACTTGTTAGCAATTTTGGTAACTTATCTTAAAAGGTTGGCACCTCTGATTACAGATGCCAGTTGTAGTACAGATATAATAATGCTTTTATATTCTACTCTGGTTTTCTACTCAGTTTTTCCTCTGCTTCATTTAATTTTGTGTTTTCTCTGATGGGTAGAACATGAAACGGCGCAGGCGTCGAGATATTTTACGAGTACAACTAGTACGAATATTTGAACTGTTGGCAGATGCTGGTGTCATTAGTCACAGGTAGGGGCAGCATGGATGAGAAGTTGTCAATCACTGATATACTTATGACTCATGAGCATGTAAAATTCATTACTGAGTTTCAGTATAGCACTAAATAAATAGACATGGGTTTTTAAAACTCAGAATTTTGCTGGCTTTCTAATCCCTCTTGCTCCCATGTTCTTTGTCACTGTGTTCTATGTCTTATTTAAAATGTTACTATTCCCCAGGACATTACTTTGAACAGGTAGTATGTCATTGTCCCTCTTGTTTGTGTGTGCTCAAACATCACACAAGTTGTGCAAATCATAACTATTCTGTGATAATTCAGGGACTTATGCCTTACTTGGAGTGCTGGTGCTAGTCAGCACATCCTATGCAGAGAAGGCTACTGCTCATTAATGTTGGACTTTAGAAGGATGGAGAATGTTAACTTGGTTATTGAGATGATTTTTTTTTCCTCAGTTTACCCTACTTGTGTAGGGACACTTTGAAAGAAGCAGTTTTGGCATATGTTTTACAAAAGTCCCTAGGAAAATTTTTCCTATGCATGTGGAATTGTGTAAGAGCAAGTAGGCTAGGAGATGGTTAGCCCCCTTCTCCCGCTCTGTTTGACAATGATACTTAGACATCTATTTGTCAGTCTTAACAATATTACCAGTGTGACATTCTCAATCTTTGAGTATATTTCAGAATGTTGCCTCAGAAGCATTGCTGAAATGTCTCTCAGCATGCTGATATTTTAGAGTCCAACTATTAAAATCATAGTGTCCTTTATCTTTTAAAGTTCTCATTAGAGGAGGGATAAGGGACTTCATGTTTGGGGATTTTAATTATTATTTTTAACACTTGTCCCCTGTATAAGAACTGGTTCTGTGGAAGGATGAGTGACTTCAGATAATTAGATTTGATTCTTAATTTGCTTTCACTGGAGTTTTTTGTTTTAATGCTGAAGTAGAAGCTGGATGAAGAAATTACTTTGAATTAAATATTTGCAGTGATGAGGGTGTAGGGATTTTTAAAGATAAAAAATAAGGATAATTTTCAAATGTTCTATGTAATTACTGTGCTCTTTGATTTTCTAAATTTATTTTATTTTTTCAGTGCAAGTGGTGGCCTTGATAATGAAACACATTCCCTCAACAACACTTTACTTGAGTATGTTGATCTAACAAGACAACTCCTAGAAGCAGAAAATGAAAAGGATTCTGATACATTGAAAGATATCCGATGCCATTTTAGTGCCTTAGTGGCAAATATCATACAAAATGTTCCAGGTACGTAAAAATGTAACTTCTGTTTACTGTATTTAATATGTAGTACATTTAAAAAACAAAACCAACCAGACAGAAACTAAACAAAAAGGCACTTTTTATCTGAACTTTCAGAATACTTTTATTAAAATAATTTATGACATCAGTTTTGAGTATAACAGTATGAGTTTTAAGGGAGATTTTTGGTGCTGTTTGGCAAAGTCTTGTTGATTGTCTATGTATTTGAGTTCTGTGGACTAAAAAATAGCTTTTTCTAGTACACCACTGGCATTAAACAGGGCTATAGTAAACCTACATCCAGGCATTATGGTGTTAAAATAATAGTGGGCCATCACATAGATTTTTCCTTTTATATTTGTCGTTTGGGTCTGTTTGTGTTACATGCTTTATCTTAAGAAATTGCAGGAGTGTGGGTAACTGTGGGCTTTTCTTGCAGTACACCAGAGAAGAAGTGTCTTTCCTCAGCAGAGTCTACGCCACAGTCTATTTATGCTGTTCAGTCATTGGGCAGGACCTTTCAGTATCATGTTTACTCCCCTGGACAGATACAGTGATAGAAACATGCGAATAAACAGACACCAGTACTGTGCATTAAAGGTATTTCAGCACTTTTGAATTTTGTAAATAGATTGTTATGTCAACATGATGCGAATTTCATATTTGGGCTTTTTAGATGTGGTTTTCACAACCATATTTTAGTGCCTCTTTATTCCTTCTGCTTACATGTGTATTTATGACACTTCAGCTTTTCCCATATTGTAACTATTGCACTTGCTATAGAAATTTCTTACAATTACCATTGAATGTTCACTTCCTGTGATTTAGTTCTCATTTGCTGAAGTTAAAGGCTTTCGTCTAAATGTACATTAGCAATGAAACTGGGGTATTAACTCTTCAATATGTTGGCATTTTAGTATTGACCCTTCCTTGTATTTGAAAGCTGAGAAAAATATGATTTAATAATTTCTTGAATAAAATGTTAAACATATTTTATTACCCTTGGTCTTCCTCTCTTAACAGGTTAGAATTTAGTTACCTGGTATTTTAATGGACTGAGTAAGAGCTCTTCTGTATCTGAGTTATTAAGATGTGTTTTTCAATTGCTTTCCAAAGGCTATGTCTGCGGTACTTTGTTGTGGCCCTGTTGCGGACAATGTTG
This sequence comes from Phylloscopus collybita, assembly GCA_027886175.1. Taxonomy (NCBI): domain Eukaryota; kingdom Metazoa; phylum Chordata; class Aves; order Passeriformes; family Phylloscopidae; genus Phylloscopus; species Phylloscopus collybita. Next base: position 24,484,177 of record JAJNNQ010000009.1, on the reverse strand, counting down.
GGCTTTCATCTGATGGCTATTTATACAAATGGCTGGATAATATTTTGGATTCACAAGATAAAAAGGTAATACAGGCAATGTCAACATCACTTTGCAACTGCCAGTGTCTTCAAACACATTTTAGTGAGTTTGCAGACAGATTAGCCTAAATGCTCTATTTAAGCTCAAAGCTGTTTTATTAGTGCAGGATTTTGCACTGTCCTTCATGTGTGTGCACCCTGTTGAGGAAGGTGGTCCCTAATCAGAGTCTAAGAAAAACAGAATGGAAGAGGAAAGAACAAGGGGTGAAGAAGCGCTGTATATTCTCTATAAACTGATCAACCATGCTGAGTTGTAGTAATAAGTCAGATGTTCCACAAATTTAAAGGAGATGAGATTTTGAACATGAACTCTTGTAAGACTGTCGAGTTCCTTGGGGTCCTTTGGAGTTAGTAAGACCAAGCTTTCCATCTAAACAGTAAGGCAAGCTTTAAAGGTAGGACCTCTATTGCCCTATAGTGCTAGGATTACATAAAAATATAGATCCTGTGTGACTTCGATTCCAGGGAAGGTGCAAGTCTCCATGCAGATCTATTCCTTGTATCCCACTGAAATTCCTGCATGTGTTTAAATGCTTCTCTGTATCTAGTGCTTTCAGGGCAGTGTTTCAGTACAAGGCATAAAAATGGTAAATAGCTCAAACTAGCCGTGGAACTGAAGGGGAAAAAAATGTCAGTAGAGCTCTAGTTATTTGTATCAATAATTTTGTGTGCAGGTCAAATAGTAAGCAGTGTGATAGAATTATCTGTTGTTATTTTAGGCTATGGTGTCACTGGTTTTGGATGGAACAGATCTTATGTTCCCAATGGTTTCAGATTTCTTAAGTATTTATTTTCCTATTTTGTGCCATTTTGTAAGTTGGTCTCTTTTTCTACATTTTTAAATATATATTTACTCTTCCCTAGGTTCACCAGCTAGGCTGCGAGGCAGTCATGCTGCTCTTGGAACTCAATCCTGACCAGAGTAACCTCATGTACTGGGCCGTTGACCGGTGTTACACAGGTTCCAAGCGGGTAGCAGCTGGCTGCTTTAAAGCCATAGCCAGCGTGTTCCAAAACAGGTACTAGAGCATTTTTCAAACCTTTAGAACTTCTTTTTTCAGAGTGTGCTTTCATGTAGAACTGTGGTTTTTGCTTCCATAGAGAGAAAAGATTATCCACTGTGTGTGTGCGTTACTAGAGAAATTTCTCAAAATGTTATTCTATCCCCTATCGTATTCCTTGTAAATTAAACTTAAATAAATTCCAATCTTAGAAAACAAATGTAATTTTACTTTTTCCATATTTGCCATTTTTTTCCTAGGGATTACCAGTGTGATACAGTGACCCTCCTGAATCTGATACTATTTAAAGCAGCTGATTCTACTAGGGCTATCTATGAAGTTGCTATGCAACTATTGCAGGTTTGTAAGCTCTTCTGATTACTTTTTTTAATAAGAATTGTCCTATATATTTTTAAAAAAATCTTTTCTGTTTGTTTGGTTGTTTTGGTTTGTTTGGTTGCCTTCAGTATGAAATACAATGTTGGGTTTTTTTTCTTCTCTGTTTTAGTACATAGTTAAACCAGATCCTTACCTGGCACTTCCCTGAAAGTCTGTCTGTTTCCATGCACTCAAGGCCTATATTTTCATAATACCTGCTTTTTCAAGAAACACTCTAAATCAGGACTCTCTTGATTTGGCCCTGAAATTAAGTGATACATAGCTCCATTTGTCCCAAAGCACCTCAGAGAGATGCTTCCCAAGCCTTCACTGTCTGCTGGGGTAGCAGTTAATTTTCTGATTTTTGTGCTGTTACAAAATGTTTTTTCATCTCTCCATATGGAGAGATGACAGTGAAAATCTTGTTACCCATTTAATTTACTTTTGTACATTCCTATCTGAGGTCATTTAAGGGGTAAGCTTAAGGCAGTATTAGTGTTTAAAAATCTGTGCTGATAGTAGCTCAGACCTTAAGTCTTGGAGTTTTTTTCAAAGGTTTTTCTTATCAGCTAAATTTAACAGTGAAGTCCTCACTGAAGTCACACCCTTATTGATACATCATCCCTATTTTTCTTCTCAAGTGGATACTACTTCTTAAGATCAGCCCAAAATGATTTTTGAAGTATCAGAGTGCTTTAGTCTCCTGCTGCACCTCTGCCACATCAAAGATTGTGTTGTTCCTATCCATGTCTCATAGATGAGCAAAAATTGTTATTGTTTGGAAATGCAAATGTTAAATAGTATTTCACATTTTGTTATAGATAAATTTGTATTTAAGATGGTATTTTGTGAAAGAAGATTTTGGAACTTTATAGCTGGAAACTCATCAAGTGGAATGTATCTTAGCTAATCTTCTATTAATTTGCCACCGTGTTAGCAAATGCTGTAGGGGTATGGAGATCTGCATAGATAAGAGACATTACATGACATTAGATACATGAACGTAAGAAATTGTTTTTGTATAAAAATTTCTACAGTAGCTGTATACTTAGCTTCAAATTCTGAACATTACTGTTGTAGATTTTGGAACCAAAGATGTTCCGTTACGCTCACAAACTGGAAGTTCAGCGGATGGATGGGGTTTTGGGACAGCCTTCTCCTTTACCACATTTGTATTCGATGTCGTATTATCAACTGTCAGAAGAATTAGCAAGGACTTATCCTGAACTGACACTTGCTATCTTCTCAGGTATGATTTTAAAACAGAACAAAAAACTTCATCAAGTCCAAAGCATTGTACAAAATGTGTCATTCTTATTTTTCAATAATTGATTTATGTGTAGTTCACTAAAATCAGACATCATCATCATACCAGATAGAGACAAAAAAACCTAAGTAACATTTTTTTGTTCTCTTGTGTTTGAAATGTATTCAAGGTGAAAGAACATGAATCAAAAATATTTTACTGACTTTCTAATAACCATGGAAAATCACATTATAGAAATAATTTGCAATTGTTTTTTAAAATCATTCTTTCATTGTTCTCTCTAGTGCATTATTTACTGCAGATTGCTTAAGTATATTATTCTGTAGCATTTTTAAGCAATTGCAGAATAATAACCTCTTACATAAATGACAAAAAACCCCACAACTACCAGGACTAATTTGAGGAAGAAAAATTTTAAAGTGTTTTTTTTCCCCCAAACTTGGTACATTTTTTAATGCCATAGGTTTTTCAGTTCCCTCCTTCAATTAGAGGAATATATGTACGCATACACACACACACACACACACACACACACATATGCATACTAATGTGATTTCTTCAATATACTGTTTGTCAGAAGTGTCTTCAGTTAACTCTGCTGAAGACTGTGGATGTTATCATTATGAAATGGCACTAGCCAGCTAAACAAAAAAATTGTATCTGTATCGGCATTACATTATATCAGTATGGTGTGCTGGGCTCATGGTTATTGTTATCACCGAGTCAGTTCTCATTATTGATTTGGAATTCATGTATGTACCTAATTTTTGAATGGCAGAAGTAAGTCAGAGAATCCAAACAGCTCACCCAGCTGGGAGACAGGTGATGCTGCATTATCTGCTGCCATGGATGAACAATATTGAGTTGGTAGACTTGAAACCTTTGCCAACCATTCGTCGGCCAGATGAAGATGAAGAAGATTCTTTGAAAGACAGAGAAATGATGGTGAACAGTAGGCGATGGCTACGAGGAGAAGGCTGGGGATCCCCACAGGCTACAGCTATGGTTCTGAACAATCTGATGTACATGACTGCAAAGGTAAAATTAATTCCTTAGGTACTTACCTTGTTTTAGTGGGTTGTTCTGTTCAGGATGCAAGAAAGCACTGTTCAGAGATACTATGTCACCAAGCTTTCAAGAGTTACTGTTCATATTTGTGGAGGTGCTTTGTATACCTAAACTATACCCTATAGTTTTGAGGTATTCCAAGAAATATGTAATACGTAACATAAATGTTACAGTAATTGTTATGTATAGTAACAGTATATAACTAATGTTCTGCAATGTAGATGTCTAGCTGGATAGAGAACTGCCTTAAAGTGAAGTTTTGCAACCTGTCTTGCTACCAGAGGTTGATTGATTCTCCTACTTCCTATCATAGCTACTTACAGCAGAGAGGAAATACAGAAAAAAGACAGTTCTTATTATATGAGAATACTGCTGATGAGAGGTCATGTTTTGAAGTATCAATTAAAAGCTCTTATCAGTGTGTGGTTCATGGAATTTTATTTAATACTATCAGCAACTGGGAGACTGGGCCTCTGTTAAATTTCACAGAATTGTTACAGCTGAAAGAGAGCTCTGGAGATCATCAGGACCAACACCCCTGCCAAGGCAAGGTCACCCTGAGCATGTTCCACAGGAACTTGTCTGGATGGGTTTTTGGTCTCCACAGAAGGAGGCTTTATGACCTCCCTCAGCAGCCTGTTTCAGTGCTCTGCCACCCTCAATGGAAAGAAATTCTTCATGTTGAGGTGGAACTTCTTGTGCTTTAGTGTATGCCCGTTGCTCATCCTGTTGCAGGGCGTCACCAAAGAGTCTGACACCATCCTATTGGCCTTTGAGGTATTTATATGCATTAATGAGACCTCCCCCAGTCTTCTCTAGACTAAAGAGGCTGAGCTTCCTCAGTCTAATGTATTATATATCAGTGAAATATATAGTATGTACACATAACTTTAGATATATTTTTATACAGTTATGTCTATAAAAGAAAATAGCTATTTCCAGAATATATTTGTAAAAATACATGTGGAAAGCATCATTCCAGAACATTAAAGATGCAGCAGTTTCCTACAAGGTTTAAGACTCTTTTTTCTAGAGCCTGATTCACTTGATCATTATAGATCACTTCTGAGTTTTCTGATGGAGTTTTCAGGACATACATTTATTTTGTTTTCTAGTATGGTGATGAAGTGGCTTGGTCAGAGATAGAAAATGTCTGGACTACTTTGGCAGACAGCTGGCCAAAGAATCTGAAAATAATTTTGCACTTCCTGATCAGTATTTGTGGAGTGAACAGTGAACCCAGCCTTTTGCCTTATGTGAGTATGTGACAGATATCTTATTGGTGCTTATTGGTATTTTAAAAACTAGTAGTATGTCTAGCAGCAAAGATCACCAGAGAAATGTGAGGTAGAATTTATAGTATGAAAATCTCCACCCTGTGTTTTATGACCACTAATACGATGAACTAATCAAAGTCAGTTCGTTTGCGTTACTTTGGACATCTATGTCAAAATTACAGAATCAATTTGTCAATCAATTAAATGAATTAATTTGTCATTCATGGAATGGACTTCAGAAGGAAAATCGATGAGAAAGTATATCTCACCTTAAAGATTGCTGAGGTTTTCTTTAGACAACTTACTGACTTGCTGAGAGTGTTAAGTCTGAAACAGTCCACTGTCTGTCTTACCAGTTATGAGTTGTCAAAATTCAGGACTATATGAAGACCATAGACCTTATTTAGGGGTTAAATAATAAAAAATGTAGAAGAGTTACTAAAATTCTACATATGTCTTAATATTTTATTTTCCTTTGTCATAAAAAGAAATCTTAAGAGTTTGATAGTTAAACTTAGATTAATTTTATTAAGAGTACAAACTGAACAATTTTTTTCCTCCTTGATATAACTTAGTATATTCCTAAAAAACAGACAGATAATACAGGTAATAAAGCACCAGTTATATCCTGTAGAGCATCATTCTTTCATGACCAAGTATTATACCAGAAAAACCCCACCAACCATCCCAAGCACCTTCAAAACCAATTTTATTTTATGTGAAAATGTATGTAAGAGCACTGCAGGATAGCATGAAGAAAAATACGATAACTGCAGGAAAAGAAGTAGTGTAGAACAGAACTGTGAAATATCAAAAAGAGATTATATCAGAATACATTAATTCTAGTACGGATCTCAAGTGCTGCTAGAACCTTTGTAAGAAAGTCTTTTGCTTAAATAATTTTCAGAAGACGTACTTTCAAGTTTTATTGTCAGAAGACTGGAACTCAGAAGATTTACTTTCTCACTGTTGTGATGTGTTTCCCATGCTTGCTGCTATTGACAGCTGGGAAAGCAACTTTGGTTGCTTTTAGAACTAGAGTAAGTTTCATATATCCTCGATGGCAGTGCAGGTACATACTGATTCTAGCAAGTTGTGGTACTCAAATCTCTTCATATAAATAGTGTGTATATATATATATATATGTTTTTTATGGCAGGTAAAGAAAGTCATTGTTTATTTGGGTAGAGACAAAACAATGCAACTACTAGAAGAGCTGGTGAGTGAACTTCAGCTGACGGATCCTGTCAGTTCAGGAGTCACCCATATGGATAATCCACCATATTACCGCATTACATCCAGTTACAAAATCCCCTCTGTCACTTCAGGTAAGACTTAACTATCTTCAGCTGTTATTATTGTCAATTATAAACATGCTGCTATCAATCATGAGTGCATACGTAAATATTCAATAGGAGTACAAGGTTCTGTTTCTAAAAATAAAGTTAAAAGTTTCTTTTACAAGATCTGTTGTTTTTGGTGTACCCAGAGTTCTTACTGAAGAACATCTAATAGGTTCACAAGGGGCAGGTTTGTCCTAATATATGCATCAGACTTTGTGTTCAGACCTTGGACTGTTTACTCTCACTATATGACTTCTATGTCTAGCCAGTCAAACCATGGGGAAAAATGTATATAATTTTAAATCCATTCTAAGTTGTTATATTTTAAGTTCTGTTACAGACACAAACAGCATCCATAGGAATTGTTTCAAGAGGATTTAAGTTCACTTACTTAGGAAAATTTATCTAGAAGTCATTAATATTAATAGATCAATCATCAAAAAAACCCCAAAGTGCCTCATGCTTCAATCCAAGAGCATGCAGAGAAATGTGGGGAAAAGCAGTCTTGTTTTGGTGGAGTACCCATCTGTCAAATTGAGCTGCAAAAGACATGGATGTGGGGAGGGTATCTAAGCAAGGCCTTAACTTTTGTGCTGCAAATTTGTCAATATTATGAAGCAGCCTGGACCTATCACATGGTGTAATCTGGATCACAAGGTGAATGCATTGGCACTTGTTCTTGAAAGCGTTTAAAAAATATGAAAAAAATTCCCGGGCTCTTGCACTTAATGTAATGTAGAATAGCAAAGGCTGGAAGGGTGCAAAATTGCTTCCATTTGTGGCTGTCAGTTCAGTGTGATGCTTGCAAATTTCTCCTAAAAGAAAATTTTTAAAAGCTTCACCACAGGCTATTACTTTTAATCCTTAATCTATTTCTGGTTTGAATTAACTGGATAACGAAGTCCAACTACATTTTACAGATTACTATGGAGGTGTATAACACAAAGAAAGGAAATAGATCTCTAGATACTGCTTAAAAACTTTCTACTTAATTTACATTGAAGAGTTAGAGATTCCTGGAATAGGTTATTTTTATTTTTTCTGGTTAGTGAGATTATGGTAGCAGCTCACAATCCTTTATTGCTTGTAAAAGTAGTTCGTATGGCTTAGTTTGTGCTTGTGCCAATTGCTGTAGAATAAACCTGATTAGGGCTCTGGGCAAGGACCAGTAAATAAGTGTGATCATGTAGTGCTTAAGACTACTTTTCTTTTTTATTGACCAACCTTTTTCTTTGTCCATAATTCACAGGTACCACTTCTAGTAGCAATACAATGGTGGCTCCCACAGATGGCAACCCTGACAGTAAACACATGAAGGACAGTATTGAAGAGAAGTAAGTATCTCCTCAAAGAGCAGTTATTGGTTGAAATAACAGGAATTCCTGCCAGGTACTATAAATACTCCCATCTCAGCAGCTCCAGGTATATCTACATTGCAGGAATTACATTCCATGTAATGGCATGCATGTCCACAGAACTGGAATACTATTTGGGACCAACACTAGCAGCCTCAATTGTAGTTTGAACTCCAGTCCACATCAGGCATTGTATTGCTACAGCTATATTGTTTTTGATGCCTAAAGTAGCTACTATTACACTGGACTGTGTGTGCTCATATAGGAGCAATTGTACTGAAAGGTGGGGTGGGTGAGACACAGGAACACATTGCCCAGAGAAGTGGATGCCCCATCTCTGGAAGTATTCAAGGCCAGGCTGGATAGGGCTCTGAGCAACGTGGTGTGGTGGAAGGTGTTCCTGCCCATGGCCAAAAATCATGTGGAACCAAGTGATTTTTAAGGACCCTTCCAACCCAAGTCATTCTGTTATTTTATGACTTGCAAATTGGTTTATTATCTCATTGGAAATGAACAGTGCCTGTGTGTTGCAAGCTAGTTTATTTTCCCTAACTGGGGTGTTTGGATGCCTGGTATCTGTGTGAGGATACCTAACAGCTAACTTTGAAACCTTTCTCCCTCCCTGATTTTTGAGCTATTTAAACATAATCTTTTGGAGAAATTTGGCAGACACTGTTACTGAGGCTGATAGAAGGCAAACAGTTGATATATGTTGGAACCCTGGAGGCTGAAAATTTCAGGCTTTCTGAGCTGAGGGGTACTGACCCTCAAATAAGCACCACATTTGACTTGAGGCCTTGGAACAGGCTTCCGAGATTGTGCGATAACACAGGGGTTGTGGGTGTGTAGTTTGAGTGGTGTTGTGTGATCTCACAGGGTGAAAAACTTAGATTTGGGATTTTAGTGTATAGTAATACATACGAGTCAAGATGGAGGATTTGGGGTGTTGTCTTTGTTCTCCTTCTTCACCTTCTTCCTTCTTCTTCACAAATCTGGGTGGTTTTCTCTAAGTGGGTGAAATATGTCCGTATTGTGGCTTTCAGGTTGTAATTGGATTAGAAGCGTAAATAATGTAGATGTTGACTGTTTATTGGATAGTTGGGACTTAAATAGCCTTGAATAGACACCATTTTAGCTCACTTTCTCGACTTTGTAGAGAGAGCTCACATCTTGTGAGTTTGTAATAGATAAGGATAATAAATTTCAGAGTGAGACTTCAGAAACATTTCCTGAGTTTTATTCACCCTGACCTTGGGGCAGGAAAGAGCCAGGAATTCCAACAGATATAGGCTTAGTCAGGCTGTGTATTTGGAGCTCAACAGTAACTGACTGTGGGCATGCTGCCATGTTGTGTTAATGGGAATAGCTAACATCCATTATGTTAATAGGGATAGCTAACCATAATTTCCAGTGAAAAGGGAGTGGAGACTCTGTAATTAGCATGAGCAAAAGTGTGCACATGTGCCATTACTGTAGAGTAGCAACTATGTCATAAGTCTGCAAATGAGTTTCTGACAACTGGTTTGGGAGCTTTAATAATTACAGTTCTGATAAAATTTCCCAGTTGGACACTTTCTTTCCTTCCCTAGGATAATTATGCCAATATAATTAGAATAGTAAATATATTGGTAGAGGCAACCCCAATACTTAAACTAAACTGGGGTGAGCTGTATAATAGTAAATCACAGAAACCTGTAATGTGAGGTGTCATTCAGAATTCAACCGAGCAAGGCACAGAGAAATACTTGGCTGCTATGGGGGCTCAAGCTGAAGAAGTTTGTAAAGTAATGAAGGCAGTTTTGAAAGTCTCTGTGAGTTTTGGCATATACTGTAGGGTTGTCTTAAACCTCCCCAGGGTATATGCTTCTTAATAAGATGTACCCTGTACATCTTGGACTTGCCAGGAGGATAGAATTTTAGAAACATACATAGAAAGAGTATGGAAATGGTGCTTTTAGCATTCTCATTGCTCTGATTTTTTTATAGTTTATCAGATTAGCAAGGTAGGATCTTGGATACTGTGTGTGTATACATGCATATATCTCCTCCAGATCACATATGGATTTCCTTATTTTGTTCAAGAGTGAGAAGAACTTATATAAAATGTAAAATACTTGTAAAACAAGTATTTTAACGTGCTTAAATGTTAGTGAAAATGATGGAACAGAAATACAATTTACAGTGGCTAACCTGTTTGACTCCCCTTGTCTGGTGTTGCTAGAGAAGGTATGTTTTACACGGCTGAGGTGCTTTGGCATCATGTTGATTATCCTTATAAGATGAATTAGTTTTTTATAAGAATTTTGCTGAAATACAGTTTTACTGAGAAACCCTGATTAATGTTTGTCACAGAATGTCAGTCACTAATTCTGCTTTACTTGCACCTACAGCTATGCACACCTGGACATCTACAGTGGGTTGAACAGCAACTTAAACCGCCAGCACCACAGACTCGAATCTCGCTACAGCAGCAGCTCTGGAGGATCATATGAGGAAGAAAAAAGTAATATTCTTTATTTTAAAATATTTATTTAATTATTTTAAAATATTTCTATGAATAGCACACAATTTTCGCAAGTTAATACTTCTGCTGAAGGTTGTGGAACATAAAGAAATTAGCGTTATCAGTGTTTTTTGCAGAAACCTATTAAAAATTAGGGGTTTTTTATTTTCCTCCATCTTATTACTGCTATTGAGGTCTAGCATACATTTGACTGCAATAAAATATTCAAGGAGGATAATATGCTTTGTTCTTTTTGTTGTCCCTTGGAATGAGTTGTGAACATCATCCTAAATGGAATGGTTTTGCTCTATTTTCTTTGACAGTTAGGCACAAGAAACAGATGAGCAGAATGAAGATAAGATTAAAAAAAGGTGATGGAAAAGAAGTTTTTGTTTTTAAAAAAAAATTACAAGTAATTGTTCTTTTAAATGATGGCATCCCTTGGCTTATTTGAAAAAAGGGGTAGTAAATTTTTTTGAAGCCATAGCAAAGGAAAATATAGCAGGGAAAAAGGTTCTCTTTATATACGTCTAATTTCCAAGATTGCTTTGAAAATGTGTTTTGGGTTATTTTGTGTGACCTTTGTTTTCCTGAGATGCAGAGGTAAGGAAAGAGGTAAAAAATTTCTCCTTGTTTCAGCTAACAGGTTGTTAAACTTCTGCAATTTGAGCTATAACAGATTCTATATCTGTTATTTGGTAAACTTACCCTGTCCGTGCTGTATTGAAGCAACAAGAGTCCATTAGGATCTTCTGATGCACTCCGCAGTGTCTGATCCTTTGCACACTGTGAGGATTAGTGTGTGCTTCTTAATGCCTCTGTCAAGGAGGGGAAACCTAATGCCCTCTGCAGAGATTGTTGTAAGGACTGGACATACTAATGCAGAATCTGCTAAACTTTGGGTCAGTTACTGGTTAGTGGCTGGCTTCTGGTCAGCCAGAGTGTTTATTGCTGCATGGATAAGCATTATCCAGAATCACAGGTGCAGTCAGTTTCAAATTTGTTTGCTGCTTGTGATAGCAGCACTGTGTATCCTGAAGTGGATGATGTTTCACATGTTCCATCAGTAAGAAGTTTGTCGCTTCCAGGGGAGAAGGTGAGAAGAAGCTGATATATGTGTGAACATCTGAGACTTCTGCAGCTATACTTCCAAACAGAGCTGGTAGAATCATTGAACTGAAACATTGAACTGTTGAGGCAGTTTCTTTGTTTCTAGTCTTGACTAATAGTTCTGAAGTCCAAAACAATTTATAAACCAGAAAAGTATTTTGGGTGTGTTAACACGGTAATATTCTCATACCAAACAGCTGATGTTTGTCTTGCACTTTTGAAGCTTATTAAAAATACTAAATGTCTTTCTGTGCTTTCTTGACAAATTTACTGATTTTCTGAGCAGTAACTTTTATCAACCAGTGGGATTGGGCTATGCTGTTGTAAAAGTGGCGATTTCCAGGTTACCTATGGATCAGGCCAGCATTATCTGGCACATAGCCCTGGTGGGGTTTTGCTGTGAGACCTATAAAAGTGTGCTCTTAAGGAATACTTCCTTAGCCTAGTTCAGTTAAATCCTAGGACCCAGCCTTAATTAACACCCTATCTGGTGCAAGGTTTGAAATTCAAGGAAATGATATCAGATCACTTTATCATCCTATTCAAAAACATCCTACTCTGTGTGTAACTTCCATAGAATCATCCTTCTACTAAAAGAAATAACCACTTTTTTCTTTTGAAAAACTGTGTCCAACTACTACTGTTTACAGCTGGCTCCCCTTCCCATCTCCTAGATCTCAGCTTTTCAAGAATTCAAAAATATTTCTTCAGAAGACTGTAACATACAGAAATATGTACTATAAATATATTTCTGGTTTAATTTTCTGTTGTGCCAGGTGATTCAATGCCACTCTATTCCAACTGGCGCTTGAAGGTGATGGAGCACAATCAAGGAGAGCCTCTCCCTTTCCCACCTTCTGGAGGTTGCTGGTCACCACTGGTGGATTACTTGCCTGAAACTTCTCCTCCGGGCATGTCACTTCACAGGTAGCTGTTCTGGCAATGCCAATGGCAGTTCATTATGTTTTCTTTTGAGTTCCACAAATACAATCATTTGAAGATAGTAGATTAAAGGGCAGCTGGTAATTTGTTTGTTTTCTGTGGGTTTATTCACAGGTCCAGCAATTCAAGATAACTCAACTTTTTATTCTGGAGGATTAAAGTGTTTCTGTTTTTATTATGAGCATTCATCTTTTCCCTTATAACACAGCTTTGTGAATGTTTATAGACTGAAGAATACAAGTTAGAAGTATATGAAGGTCTTTGCAGCTCTTCATTAAATTCTCGTTACATTCTTCTAACATGCTATTTTTTTTTGTTTGTTTTAGATGCAATATAGCAGTGATTCTTTTGACTGATTTGATAGTTGACCACAGTGTAAAGGTGGAGTGGGGAGGATACTTGCATCTTTTGCTTCATGCAATTTTTATAGGTAACTGGCTTCTTACAGAAATACTTATGGTGACCTGAGGGATTCTCAGTTTTTCTTTTTGATATTTAAATTAATTTTGCCATTGTATTGAAATCCCATTAATTTGGTAATATTTACGCTATTTTTAGAAATTCAATTAAATGTCTTTCAGCTTAATTAGTATAATTAAGGGTTTTTTGGAGTTGTTTTAGGGCACTTTCTTTTGGAGTCAATTTTACTTCTTGTAGAAGACAGTAGAATTCATTTTTTCTTTCTAAGTGTAATAATTTTCATACAGAGCACAGATTAAGTTATTACTTAAAATTCTTCTTACTTAAAATTACTTTATACTTTAACCTTGCATGGGATTATCAGATATATTTTAGTCTGATCAACATACAGTTTGTTAAACTGTATGCTGTTGTTTCTATATTGAAACACTGAAAAAATATTGTGTAGCAAATTCTATATCTGTTATTTGGTAAAGTATAACAGTTTGAATACTGCTATTTTTAAAAGAATGTAATTCAGCATACCCTTTGAATATCATAAAGCCTTCCTGTTTTCCTTTTGTGTTAGGTTTTGACCACGGTCACCCTGAAGTCTACGAGCATTGTAAACGACTGCTTCTGCATCTACTGATAGTGATGGGCTCTGGCAGTAATGTCCAGTCTGTTGCTTCTGTCCTACTCAGAAACAGAGAGTTCAATGAGTCCAGGGTGCTTACTGTCAAGCAAACGACCCATTTAGATTACACTTTCACAGGTATGCTTTTGATGCATTGCATGTTGGTTGTTGAAACGACATCAGAAGTTATCTCTTCTTACAGGCATTATCAAGATTCCTGTTGTTTGTAGTATTTTCCCGAGACCTTGGCATTAAAATGCCTTTTATTTCTTTAGATTTTAGTGAGGTCAAAATGAATAGAGTTCTCATTAGCACTTCCTGCTCAAAGTAGAGAGCACAGTTGAATGATGAATAGTAGTGGAAATCAAAGAGGGAGCTCTATGTTTTGGAGCTTTATTACAGCAGCTTTTATGACACCTTTGAAAATAAAAACCAAGAAGATACATATCTTACTTGTTTATAGCAAGTTAAAATTTCCAGGTTTTGTCAGCTGTGATTGTGTTCTTTATTGGCTATCAGAATATTTTTTGAGATACGACTTTTTAATATTCACCTCAACTTTACAATATTGTAATTATACACTACACTTTATTATTTCTGTATATCTCTTATGAAGGTGATATTCTGATGGTGAGACTGTATTGTAGTTTCTATTGAAATAGTTCGGGTTTTTTAAATTTAGTATTTCATATTATTTCAGTAGGTGGCAGCATATTGCCATACAATTGTTTGTTCTCTTTTGTTCACATCAGCAGTGGTTCTATTACTTAGCAAAAGTAGTAGTCTGATTTGTGAATTTGGCTTTTTTAACAATGAGGGATTAAATTCCATTGTGTATAGTGGAAGGATTATTCTATATGAATCTGTTCAGCAGAACTTTATTGATGCATCTACACAGTGGTATATACAAACCTTTCCCTTCCTAATCTTTAAGGGCTTGGATAATTCTGTCTAAACATGACACAATAAAACAATAAAACAGTAAAACATTGTCTGATAGAAACTCAAATAAGGTCAGCATCAAACATTTCCAGCTGGGGGATTAGGATAAGGTGTTTACAGGTATATGTGCCTAACACAACATTGGACAAGCTAATTTTAAATTTTATTTGAGCTAGCTAAGCTCAAATACCAAACTCTGTGGTTCTATACTGAAAATTTGTGGTTGGTCAGTGAGTCTTAAGCTTGATTATATACAAGTGTTACAGTCAAAGGCCCTGCCAGTTTTCCTTAGTAGTTTACTTTCTCTCAGGCCTTCATAGATGGATAGAAGCAAAATGTGAGGAGTCACTGCCACGTGATTCTTTAAATGGAAGAGAAAAATCCTCTGGCCGCAAGATTGAGCTAACTTCAGGGAAACTTTGTAGAGCCACAGGGGCTCTGCTTAGAGTCCATTCACTAGATAATAGTGTTCACTGTTCAAGTACTGTCAGCTACACTGTGACTGGGTTTTAAGAAAAAAAAATTGCCTGCTCCTTAGTAGGAAATAGTCTGTATAATTTTTTAAATTTTTTTGAGATGCCTCAGAAGCTGATGAGCTCTCATACTATTAGTTCAAAATCAAGGATAATACAGGAGTTTTCAAAAGGGGTCTAGCAGTTCCCAATTAAAGTTCATGTAAGTCATGTGAAGAATTTGCATATATGAGACTTGTTGATTTCATTGAAATTATTGCATCCATGAATTTATTCTCTTTTAAGTATTCTCATTACAGTTAGTAAGTTATTGATCTCTTTAGAAGGGTATTTTTTCTTGTTATATATTTAATATTAACTGTCAACTTTAAAGTGCATAATCATCTTGTTTCAATTTCAGCAGGTGTTCATGATTTTATACCTGATTACCAGCCCTCCCCAATGACAGACTCAGGGCTTAGTTCAAGTTCTACCTCTTCTAGCATCAGCTTAGGAAATACAAGTGCTGCCATTTCTCAACTGCACACCACAATCCTCAATGAGGTTGACATTTCAGTAGAGCAGGATGAAAAAGTGAAAACTCTTATAGAATTTATTACCTCAAGGTAAGATTTCATTTTTTATTTTTGTCAAGACATGTATTTTGTGGAGAAATGGCAAATCTCTTAGTATTTAGCATCATGTTGTCTAATTCTGTCTCTGTTTTATCACCAGTAAGTGTTTTTACGTGATACACGTATAAAAAGCTCTAACTTTCCAACACTTTCAGAGAATTTTGACCTTTCAAGTCCTGACTGTTTAAAAGTATTTTTCTATTTTTTTTTCTGAATTAGGGCAGGAGTACATTGAGATGATTAGGGAGCTGCAAGATTTGTGTGCGGTTTAGGGATTACCTAGTAGTAGAGAGCTGACTATCCAAAAATGAGGAATTTGTTGCAAAGGACATTGGTAATATCATCCACATTTGTGCAGTTTGTATGATAGTTTATATTAAGCTTTCAAGATGGTGTAAATCTGAAATCCTACTTGTTTCTCCATGCTTTTGCTTTACCTCAGCCTAAATTTATAATAGTGTGGTGTATTGATAGAAAGGAAGTTAGAAACTGCATAATGGTAGTAGTTGTATTGGTTCTTTCTTAGAGAGCTAGCTATTATACTATAACTATACCAGAGAACATCTCTTCCATCTTTTTACCCAGCTACTTAAATTTGAACTGATACATTGCTTTTCACTTTAACTTGCATATTATATAATATTGGTCAGTTGTCAAAATTCTTTCCAATTTGTGCCTGCACTTCTAGATGGTTTCATTTATGTGGTACATAGCAGATTCTTTTGCAATTAACCAAGGTTCTAATTTCATTTAAATAATATTAAGGGCAAAGGCTATGTTCTATATTCTGTTTACTCTATTTTTATATTTTTTAGGAAAAGAGGCCCACTTTGGAATCATGAAGATGTTTCAGCCAAGAACCCTAATATAAAGAGTGCTGAACAGTTGACTGTGTTTTTAAAGCATGTGGTATCTATATTTAAACAGTCTAGCTCAGGTATGTTTGCAAACAGACAATAAGTGATTGAATGTGCGAGACTGCAAACTAAATAAATGAAAACTGCATGCAAACATGCAAACTAACACATGAAAATGCATAGGATATCTATAAAATCACTTCAGGTAATTACTGCTTCTAAATCACAGAGTTTTCTTGTGTATTGCACACTTCAGTTCATATTTCTGTTATGACAGGTTTAAATATAATCTTCTAGAAATGAGATAAAACATCTTATTAATTT
Source organism: Phylloscopus collybita (assembly GCA_027886175.1). NCBI lineage: Eukaryota > Metazoa > Chordata > Aves > Passeriformes > Phylloscopidae > Phylloscopus > Phylloscopus collybita. The sequence continues at coordinate 24,467,607 of JAJNNQ010000009.1, read as the reverse complement.
CTTGTGAACACTTAATATTCAAATCAGGAATGTTTTATTGTCTGCAAGTCTCTCTGGCATTAAGTATTTGAAGTACATATTTATATTCCTGTAGATTTTTGAGACTAATACTTCTTGAGAGAAATGGTAGAGGGTGTGAGAATATTTTTATTTAGGAATGACTTTGGCAATTTACTCTTCAGTAAATTCAAGTGGGTTTGTTTTTTTATAAAGCAGTGTTGCTTGAATAATTATTTGTCTTAATAGGAGGATATCAATTGGAACATCGTCTCAGTGAAGTTGCTTTGCAAACTGCGCTTTCGTGCTCCTCTCGCCATTATGCTGGGAGGTCCTTTCAGATTTTCAGGGCTCTGAAGCAGCCTCTCACTCCATCTACGCTTTCTGATGTTCTCTCCAGACTAGTAGAAACTGTTGGAGATGCAGGAGAAGAAGCTCAGGTATTTGAAATTTCCCCCCCACTTCATTAGAAAGCTAAGCCTGCCTAAATGATGTGCGTGCATTATTAGGTCAATGACAGGAAAATTTAAAAGCATTGTTTTGTTCAGTTGCTTTTTATTTTTAAGTGTTTCAAATATCAGAACAGTTTTAATCGTGATACTTCCTGAATTTTACCTAATTAACTGAGGAAAAGTTGTGCACATTCTCTTCTAAATAGGCTTTTTCAGAGAGTTTGGTATGTCTCTTTCCTGTAGTCTGTTTCCTCTTTCACTGTTAGCAAATACTGAGATCAGCCATATAACAAATTATTTAGGTTTTCTTTTCTTAAGAACTTTACCTGATAAAGTCTTAACAATCATTCAACTTTGTTTCACTGTGCATCTTAAGAGTGTATCTATAATCTTTTAATACTGAAAAATGAGTCTGAATTACTTCATTCTTCAATCCATCCTTAAAAACAAAGCAAATGAGATTAATTCAGTAAATCCTTATAAATAATTTGAAAATTCTCCTTGTCTTGAAGCTATACTGCTAGCTTGAGCTGTCTCACGAGGATTGTGTTTTAGTTGAAGCATGAAATAATTTAGTTACTGATACTGATTTTATATTTTTATATTACTACTCAGTAGAATTTCTGTGATCTTCCTTGTGCATATTGCATAATTTATCATGTGGCTTTCTCCAGGGTTTCGTCATAGAGCTGCTTTTGACTTTAGAATCTGCTATTGATACATTGGCTGAAACCATGAAGCATTATGATCTGCTTTCTGCCCTTTCTCAGTGAGTTCTTTCATTAGTCAATCTTCATTATGCATTTTTGTACATTTGAATTATTAAAATTTTGTATTATAAATGTAGTAAAATAATTTCTTGTCGCCTTTGCAGAATAATTGTATCCATATAGCAAAATCTGGTATATTTTTATCATTCTGCCTCAAGCAAAATTTCTAAGAATCTAAATTTCCTGAAAAGGATATCTTACTGCTTTTCTGATTTACCCTCTTGGGTTCAATTTAATTTTGTAAAAAAGTTGTTCAAGGAGTTCCTTATGGCTCAGTTCTGAAATACTGTCAGTTCTTCTTAAACCTCTTTAATTTAAAGGCTCTGCAAATGTTGGTCTGTTTTAGGTCTCAGGTTTATTGTCCATATGTAAGAAGTGTAACTGAACAGTCTGAGTCGTTTGTGTGTCTCATTACAGTATGAGTGGTTACCTTGAAGACTTTTTATCAAACTGAAAAAAATCCCTAAATGTACATCTGTATTTGACTTCCTTGCAAAGTTTTTGAAAATGCTGAGATTTCTAAGAATACATTCAATTTCTCAGTATCAGAATAGGAAGGTATAGTGTTTCCTGGGTCAGGTACCTCAGACAAATATATGGTAATAATTGTATTCATTCATTCATTCATTCATTCATCTGCTTTTATCACATCTTTAAGTAAGTTGGGATGCTAGATCATCACTTACACAAAATCTTTTACATGCTGTGGGCTAATTTTTCTGATTTTGCTGTAATTTTTATGGTATTCTGGGATTGTAACAAATAGATTTGATAGAAAAGATAACAGGATCCTGCAATCTTGTCCTTATGCCAGAAGGAAGTTTTAATAATAGATACAGAAATCCTGTATTTACATGTATTATAATACTTCTAGGGTGATTAACCAGAGTATTCACTGCATGTGTATGTGATTAGTGTAACATCTTTTTTCTTTATTCCCTTTTTCTAAACTGTATGTTATTAAAGTATTTTGCATGTAACAATATGTAATACTGATTTTTATTTTAGAACCTCATACCACGATTCTGTAATGGGAAACAAGTATGCAGCTAATAGGAAAAGCACTGGACAGATAAATCTAAGCACAAGTCCCATTAATAGTGGCAGTTGTTTGGGATACTACAGCAATACAAGGAGTAATTCCTTGAGACTGAATTTAATCAGTGAGCGGAGAGGCGACCGGCGACGGAGCAACACACTGGATATAATGGATGGAAGGATAAATCATGGTGGAAGTTTGGCAAGGACTAGAAGCCTTTCCTCCCTGAGAGAGGGAGGGATGTATGATGTGCAGCCCACTACTGACCCTGTCAACTTGATGGCCACCATATTTTGGATTGCAACTTCATTGCTGGAGTCAGATTATGAGTATGAATACCTTCTGGCTCTCAAGCTACTCAACAAACTTCTTATTCACATGCCTCTGGATAAATCAGAGAGTCGGGAAAAGATAGAAAAGGTGCAGAGTAAACTGAAATGGAATAACTTTCCAGGCCTTCAGCAGCTTTTTCTGAAAGGCTTTACTTCAGCCTCTACACAAGAAATGACGGTTCATCTCCTCAGTAAACTCATCACAATTTCCCGGCATGCTTTGGTGGATCCTTCTCAGTTAGCAGGTATCTTTAGTAAATATGTGATAAAAATATATATTTTCATCAAATTAAGCAGAGTCCAAATCAGTAGTAATTGTGCATTTGCCTTAAAGAGACACTTCCATTAAATGCTTTCTGCAGTTCTCCATGTTACACCGCTACATACTGGGAATACATTACAGACTATGATTATCTCACAGACAAGATTGCTTGTAAACTTTATGCATTGACTATTTGCAAGTGAGTTTTAAGAGCTGTGTATTTCTTTCATGATCTTGTGTAAACTAGTTCAATTAGCACTATTCAAACATTTTTAGAAACAATGTGACATAGTGCCTAAAACTATCCAGTTTCATGGTAGTTTTGCTTAATCGGTCCAGTGATGATTTTATTTTCATCATGGATTTTTATACCTAACACAGACATATTTATATACATTGTACATACATACATACTTAGGTAAATGTATGTGTATATATAATTTATATATCTGTGTGAAAGTATATGTCATGCTATAAGAGCGTTAAATACCAGCTAACTCCACATTAAATGAAGTCATATTAAAAACCTTGAGAGCTCATATAACTCTGTTTATGTATGTGTTTAGGATTTCCCCTAAACATCTTGTGCCTACTTCCTCATCTGATTCAACATTTTGATAACCCAACTCAGTTTTGTAAAGAAACAGCTGACAGGATAGCAAAGGTATGTAACATGATACTTGGAGAAGAATCCAGGAAGATATATATACCAGCATTGTGTCTGTATTTTTGGGGGGGGGTCCCTTATGTAATACTTCTATGTGATTCTAATAGTACTATACATGTAACTATAAGAGATCATATTTTAAAGATGTGTCTGATTTATATAGCTGGACCTCGTATCAACCCCTGAGTTTGTTTGTCAATAAAAAACACATTTAGCTTATTCCATAAAATTTGGATTTCAAGCAAAATTTTTCTTACTAATGATATCAGTTACTTTTTCTTACTTGTCTGATTTTTCCATTTGTAATTTTGAATGTCAATCTAACCATATTTTAAGTATGCTTCCTAATTTTCTTGTGAGAAGGAAGTGATTCTTACTGGTAGACAGAGAAGAAAAGGTTGTATGTTCTTTCTATTACTTGTACACAGTGAAATACACCTTGAAATATTTCTGAACTGTAATGGCTGTTAAAAAGCAGTATGTGGTGCTCACCTGTTGTTATCAGCCAGGATGGTGTTGCACTGGCCTGAACAGTCTTTCCTTTAAGGAAGAATGTGGAAAGGGGAATAGGAAAGAGCTGTCTAGCACATGAGATTCAGTCATGCACCTCTGGCTGCCCAGGCTGTGAACCACTAAGCTGTGCACAGGCTGACTCAGAGTGTGTGTGCCTGATGCAAATGCAGAAATTACTGCTGCCCTAAATATTTCTATTACTCGAGAGAGGGATATTGGTTGATCGTACCAAATGTATGATGAGTAGATAAACTTGGAACATGGATGCCACAGTACCAAAATTCAACAGAAATTGTAGGTCATGTTTGTGTGATTAGTTTGATTTCACTTACTAGAAAATAACTGAAGGGAAGTGAAATCTTGGAAATGAAATCTTGGTATGAAATCTGGGAGAAGTGCATAATGACTCATGAATGCTTGGATTTTAAAAAAGAATATTGCTAATATATTTAAATATGGTTTTGCTTTTCAGGTTTGTGCAGAGGAGAAGTCACCAACTCTTGCCAATCTGGCTCATATGATGAGTTTATACAGTACACACAGTTATTCTCGAGACTGTTCTAACTGGATTAATGTAGTGTGTAGATACTTGCATGACTCTTTCTCAGATGCCACATTTAACCTCATAACTTATCTTGCAGAGGTAAGCTTTTATTAGAAGTATCTCATGTCGACAATTCATTGCCAGTTCCTAGTTTCTCATGATTCTGAATATTGAGGGGAATAAAGAATATCTTTTCTAACAGGAAAGTATTACTAAAATGTTCTAGGATGTAGAAAAGGGATAACAGCTGCCATTTTGGGGTGCAGTAATTTCTATATACCTTGAAATGATAATCCCTCTAATGAAAGATCTCCTTTTGTGAGAGTGGTGTTTGGAAGTAGATGTTTATATTCTGTACTACATGAATATACACTGTCTTGGCTTTAGCAAAATAAGCTTAATGCAAATTTTAAAATACCTTCTTTAGTCAAGCACACGTCTTTATCACAACTTTAAAAATTAATTGCAAAGTTCAGTTGTAAGTAGTGCATAATGTGGAAAAAGATAATTTGTTATAGAAATCAGTACGTTATTCCACCAGCCATTTATATAGGAAAACTGTTAAGTACTTTATATGAAAAGCTTGTAGAGCTTGTCCTTGAAGTGTATCGCTTCAAACTGATGGAGACATTTTTAAAAATTTGTTCATTCTTACAAATTACTTTATATGTACCTCTTGTTTGTAAAACTGCATTTACCAACCTTCTTTAAGGTGTTCCTGTAATTGTTTTTCATACAGTTCTAAGATTTTGAATTAGTATGAACACTTTCATTTACTGTAAAGTGTTTTACTATTAGATACTTTTGGTCTGTGCTAAAAATATGTCAAAATTAAAGAGGACAGGGGAAAGAATTAATTAAATTAAAGGGGAAAGAATTAGGACAAAAGCCATTGTGCTGTTGCATTACTGTTTTTTAGTGCTAAAGTGAAAGTCTGAAAAACAGGAAGTGGTAAATTTAAGTTTCTTGAAAGGAAAAATAAGTGTGTGTAGAAATTAGCTGTATTTTAATGTTTGCTTTCACTTTTTGCTGCCATTAAGGGCCCTAATTAAATTTTATGTTTTCAAATCCCTTTTTTTAGTTGTTAGAGAAAGGCTTATCCAGTATGCAACAGTCCTTGCTGCAGATCATTTACAGTCTCCTGAGTCATATTGACCTATCCACAGCTCCAGTGAAGCAGTTTAATTTGGAAATTATAAAGGTTATCGGTAAATATGTTCAGGTAGGTACTCTGAAGAACAGTAAAAGCCTGTCTGCTCATTATCAAAATGGTGTCAAAATTACACTTGAATTTTGGGGGGAATTGATTTCAGATATAAAAACAGTTGTTCGTAGTCAGATTCCATAGGGGTTTTTCCCCCTGTGTATTTAGTTCACTGAATGCTTGTGTATTTGTCCAATGTGATTTGCATCTGGTGGAACAAGTTGTCTGGGTGAACGTGCATCTATTTATGGATGTAGACAAATCATCATATGTAGTTAGAGAAGATGATCCTTCAACTATTAAAATACAAGGAAATGTTTACTGCTAAGCTGCACAAATGTTTTATTTATGTGTATATGTTTTAAAAAGAAAATTTTACGGTTAAATGAGTATTTAAATTGCTCTCAGTAATATATCTGTGAGGAACTTTAAAGTGCACCTTAACAAAATTGAGTATATTTTTTATTAAAGGAAGTCCCCAAAAGATGAACCACAGTGTTTTGCCCTAGGTAATTTAAGCCTTTGTACCCAAAATACAAATTCACTGAAAATCTATTTCACAGAAGAAAGTCTAGCATCTTACTGGAAGATTTTATGAAAATGCCTGGAGCATAAAACCATTTCAGTGCACAACATTCTCTTCTTTTTTCTCTGAATTCCATTATTGCCAAATGTATTTCAGTCAGATGGTTTAATCATAATTAACCAGGAAAAGTCGTGTTCCCTGGATGTTTTGTTATTGATGGATATGTACTTTAGATATTGTGCTCCTGTCAGAGTGCATTAGGCAAAATGGAATGATGAGCATTATTTGCAGTTTTAATGGCCTGGCAGCTTCTTGCTTCACCTCTAACCTCTCTCTGAGCTTTCTATGCAAGCCCACACTACCATGGAATGTAATCTGAATTAGATGTAAGCTATCAGAAGATGATACTAGCAAAAAAATATTCCAGAGAAGTCTTAAGATATTTTTGATAAAATAAAATATTTTACTATAAATGGCAAAAAAAAAGATCATAAGTTATCATCATGTCTTGTTTAAATGTGTTTCTACTAAGCTTTGAGTTTTTTTCAGTCCTCTGCAATGACAATGGCTATAAATAAATTTAAGTTGCTACAGGATAGTTCCAGTTTGAGACTCCTTTTTTTATGCTTATGGTGCACAGAAATAGAGATTATTGAAGACTCATAATCTGCAAAGAAGCATAAAACATATACTACTTGGAGAATTGAAAGGGGTATTTACTTTTTTTAATGCAATAAAAAATATTTTGACAAACATAGTCTCCTAATTAAAAAAAAAAAAAGCAGACATCATGCTGATTTTGAAAATTGGAAGATGTAAGTTCCAGGCAGAATCCTTTCATTGCTGGGAGTGTAAATCTTAATCTTTGCACAAGGCTGCTTTTATTTTATGTCTCTCCTTCTGATTCTTTCCACAGTGTGTGTAATTCAAACCATTGAATTACTTACATTGCCTTAATCATCTTTTTAAGGAAAATCCACCTTAGTCAGGCTTAGCCTCTTATAGTCTCACACTTTTTCCACAGCTGTTTTTAAGTACTCCATTGGTTTGATACTAAAAACTTAGTAAATGTCTTCACTTCTTTGTTAAAATCTTTTGTATTTCCTCGTGTATTTCAAGCAAGGAATAGTTATACTTGTTTCAAATTCCGTTTACTCTCTCCATAACTGTAAAATAATTAAAGATGGCAAGAGATGAAATAGTTAGTTTGAATACTATCAGTTACTGTACTTAAGTGATAGTTAAATACTCTCTGTCTCCTGGGTCACAAAGAGCAGATGGTTCAGGCAATGGTAAAAAGCATGGTGTAACTACAGGGATGGAGGGACATGTTCCGTGGTCTGGTTGTGGCTGGCCCAGTCACCTGGAGCTACCGAGCCTGCTTGGCTGGACCTGACCACGCACCACGGATGGCCTCATACCTTGCCACTGCTTTCCTGGCACTTCAGGGTCTGAAGTTTCCCACTGTGCTAGCCCCTTCAGCCATGTGTAATAGATCAGAGATCTTGGGTTGGGGATTCTTACAAAATGCCACTGTACATAAAAATTGCTGTCTTGGTTGAAGGGATTGTTGTGTGATTTGTGTATGTTCTCTTCAGAGTCCGTATTGGAAGGAAGCCCTTAATATCTTGAAACTGGTGGTGTCTCGGTCAGCAAGCCTTGTTGTGCCTAATGATATTCCAAAGTCCTATGGAGGTGACATAGGTTCTCCGGAAATCTCTTTCACAAAAATTTTTAATAATGTCTCCAAGGAGCTACCTGGGAAGACCTTAGATTTTCATTTTGATATATCAGAGGTAATTATTATGTTTAGATGACAATGCACTTATGAGTTGCTGTTACAAACTCAGGTGTTATTTTCTGTTAGCCTTCTACATTTATATGTTTTTAAATAAGTACAATTTTTAAGAATGTATCTGTAAATGACAGTCATACTGGAAGATACATTTCAAATTCTCCTATGATGTTTGTTTGCCCTTAACCCCTTTTGAATGTCTGGAGAGTTTATTACTAAAAGTCAGTAAGATTGTTCTCAAGGGTATCTCAGCTGTGTCAGAGAGCAGACAATGCAGCTGGCTGCTGCTTGCAGCTGAATATACCAGGCTTTCAATAAATGAAGGGCTGTGCATTCAAGGGCTGAGAGGATTAAAATCCTGTACTGCAGTTTTGGCATGACTTTGGAAGGGGGAGAAAATTTAGGGGAGAGGAAAGGATACAAAATGTAGGAAATTCAATGTAAGAAGGATACAGCTGGAGAAAAACCTCCTCTGGTTAAAAATACCACTCCTTCCACCAATGAGACTCATTCTATGTCTGAAAAGGGGAGCATGGCCAAGTGACTGCATTTTAATGCAGAGACGTGAAAATTGTAGAAACTTTAAAAGTGATGGGAAATAAGAGCTCCTGGTTGAAGCTAACCCTAGATAATGATTGGAGATATAGATATTTTAGGAACATTACTTAAATTGGTCAGTATATTCACTACTGAAGTTTCAGGGCATGTGGATAATTGAGAGACAAGATGAATTCCCACGGAGTTCATTGGATTAGCATTTGCTGTCACAAGTTGAATTTGATCATTGTTTTTTCAGAAGTGTGTGTGTGTTTGTGAAGTTGCTGGTCTGAGAAAACAGTTTGTTCATGTCAGGGAATGATTCTACAGAGAAGATTTCCATCTTTTAAACTTGGAACACGTTTTTAAAGGGTGTTTAAAAATATAATTGGATTATTAGCATAAAATGTGCATAAAATTAGCATAAAATGCCCACACAAGTGGTCACAATGGCAGCTTGCTGCGTAGGGTACAAGTATTCCACTTTGTATTTCCCAGTGTACCAAGGCTCAGTGGGTTAGACATGGGCTTTACAGAATGCTTACAAACAGACAAACCCTCCTACATTTCATATAATGCTAAATTCTAATGTCAAATACATGTCTTCACTAATATAGATTTGAATTTTTAAAAAGTATTTTTTGTCTTTGCTAGACACCAATTATTGGGAATAAATACGGTGATCAACACAGTGCAGCTGGTAGAAATGGAAAGCCAAAAGTCATTGCTGTGACCCGGAGCACTTCTTCAACTTCATCAGGCTCCAATTCAAATGCACTGGTTCCTGTCAGCTGGAAGAGACCACAGCCATCTCAGGTACATTGTGCCTCAAACACTTTATACACATATTAGAGACAGTGTTTGTCAAGGTATTTAAAAAAGTGTATTGAAGTGTTATTTGAAGTCTGTATTATGTCTTAGCAAAACAATAAATTATTGTGGCATAAACTAAAAGCTGATACTGGTGAGAAGTACAAAATTTTAAGATTCTTTTTAGAGGACCTCAGTATGCAATATGACTAGTTGAAAATGCACGTTTTGTATTTTTACCTGGATGTCCAGCAGCTGCCGTGCTATGTGATTTTCTTTGGTATATTTTTCAGAGAAGGACTAGGGAAAAGTTAATGAATGTGCTTTCTCTGTGTGGTCCAGACTCTGGTCTTCCCAAGAATCCTTCGGTAAGTGGTGTTGGTGGTTTGTTTTGGTTTTTGAACTCAACTAGCAGAATGCTATTGCATTTTTAGGTGTTGGTGAAGTTATGAACAGTGGATTTAGACAAGCTAGTTTTGGTTCAGCAGTTCACAAATCCAATTGAAGGATTAAAAAGAAGAATCAGAAGTAATGGATTACTATTATTTCTCAAGGACTCCAGTGGGTAGAGATTGAAGTTTTGTGTATTTGGTTGTCTTGGCTAGAAGAGAGAATTGAACTAGGTGTCTCCTGTTCTGACTCTATCTAGTCCATTACAGATGTTTTTGAGAGAAGGGGTAGCAGTAGCTGAGGACTGCAAGGGTATTGATGCTGTATTGAAAATATCATAGAATCCATTGAAAATAACCAGTGGATCATATGCCTTGAAACATGGTTATTTATAGGAACAATAGTCTTAACTGTTAAGTAAAAAGAGGTTGATGGTTTTACTTCTGTATAAAGAACCCCACTGGCATACATACTACACTTGATGGTGGTGATGACATTGACAGCTTTTAAAATAAAGTGGATAGCCTACCTTGGTTATCATCTAGAATATATTTTTTTATTGTGGCATAGAAGTTCTTACCTGGGGGAAATACTGGTGGGAGAAGGATCTTGAATCTACTGGAAGATAAATATATAAAAATAGGTGCCTCAAAGCTGACACTGAAGAGATTAAAAAACAGTGCATGGAAATAAACAGAATATTGTCATTTGTGAAGGTTATGAAGGCAACGATAGATGAGTATTGGAGCTCTTTTAAAGGTGTACAGTGTTTCCACAAAAATTTTGTAGATGAAAACAATATGGTCTGTGTCATGTGGATGGTTATTATGATGGATTTTTTAGTTCTTAAATTTGACTGATATTTTGCCTATGAAAATGAAGTTTGGTTGATACATTTTTTCTCTCTATTTATACCTTTGTAACTCTTAGCTACATTAAAGAGAAAATGGTACCACTATTTTAAAGATGTAGTTTAAAATCCAACTAATCTTGAAGCAAAGTGTTACCAATTTAGGGGTCATGCTGGTTGCCACTAATTCCATTAAATGGCAAGAAGCAGGAAAGCTGACATTTGGAGTTACAGAAATTGGAAGTTCTTACTTCTGTTTTTACCTATATCTGCAGGTTGTGTTTTCTTCTAATGAAGACTTGGAAGTTGGAGATCAACAAACTAGTCTAATTTCAGCAACAGAAGAAGTAATTCATGAGGAGGAAGTGGCTGTAGAAGACAATACCAGTGAACAACAATTTGGAGTTTTTAAAGACTTTGACTTTTTAGATGTTGAATTGGAAGATGCAGAGGTGAGACCTTGGGGTTTCTTCTGTGTATTTCCATTTGAGAGCATTTTAAAAATAAGATTGTGTTGGTGCAATTCTAAGGAATTGGCAGCCCTACTAGCTAATCCAATTCAGAAGAATTTATGACATGATGGAGCTTAGATAGAGAAACCTGGGCCAAAAACTTTGCAGGGTGAAGTTGTTGCAAATTGTTGGCTGCTTTTTAGGGGGAGAAGTTGAGGGTTTTTGGAGGGATTTAAGTAGCTTTATCTGAAAGTGAAGTGATATGACAGTCTAAGCCAATGTCAGCATAAACACCTGGGTACCATACAGGAGAAAACTTAATTACAGAACAGTGTGTTAAGAAAACAGCATAATCATTGTTTCTGGATTTTGAGAATTTGATGAGAGGCTTTCAAAGTAACAAACTGTATGATACACTATCTCATTATATATGATTGACTTGCTCTCTATAATTGCTTGCTTTGACTTTCACATTATATCTGGTATATTGCAGTTCTTATGTTTCCTCTACTTCTCCTTCTTTCAAAAAGAGAGAGGGGAGGTAAAACAAAATAAGGTGTTGAGAAATAGTGAAGATTCTGTTAGCAACTGTAACTTGTTTCGGACCAAGAAGAGGCTTCGGAACAGAATTTGCTGAAGCTTAAAAGTATGCCTGTAAAAGGAAGGAAAAAGTCAATTGTTTTGTAGTTTCTTGCAGTGGTTTTGTTACAGTCTATGCAAAATATTGAATTAGTAATGGAGATCCTTGCTAGTCGTAAGTCCACAAGCTACTAAGAATATCTACCTATCTAAACACTGATTGTCCTTCTCTTGCTTTATCTAGACCTCTTTACACAGTTTCCCCCCTAATTCTTTAGTTTTATGTCACTTTCCTCCTGCTTCCTGTGTATTGCTTCAGCCAGTATCTGCACCTTCTAGGAAAAAGTACAGGCTCATTATGGTCTGTTGCATAGATGTAACCACGCACTATTCAGACACCATTTCCTAGATTGAATACAAGTAGTCAAACTGTTCAGAATTGAGGCTCAGTAGTATTAAAACATTATTTTGACATGACAGGACTTAGCAGATACGATGGCAGAAGTTGAAAACTTTGCCAAATGAAGTTAACCTTTAACTTCATTTTGTGCGCTATGTTAATAGCAGATCATAATTAAGAAAAGACAGTTTCTTGTTTATTACTTGCCTGAATGCAACACGTAGTGCTATACAAGAGAAAAAAAAATAAGACCACAGTACCGATTTAGGGTATTACATTAAATTGTGCACTTGTTATAAAACCTCTGGCTTATTTTTTCACCAAAAATATAGAATGTTCTTTATTGCTAATAATTAAATGTCAACAATATGAACTGGGGCTTTTGCATTAACATCTGAGTAATATCCAGATTAAACTTGCATGCTTCAGCCCACAGTAGTAGTACTTTGTTGTACTTGAATTTACTTTGCTTTGCCACAACTTTTCATCCTCTTTAGAGGAAAAGAAATAACTAAGAGAGAAAGAGATTATGTAAAGAGATTAAACAAAATGCTTAGTTTGCATATTTAATGAGTCATGGTGATTTCTTAAGTCATCACAAGAGGTACTCTGTTAAGGCAGTTTTGGAGCCGTGTGTGGGGCTAGATGTGATGTTCAAGTAACTGTAGACCAGTGAAGTGAACTTCACCAGGTTTTCCATATCACTTAGTGAATTGTTGAAGGTTGATGAAGTGCTTGAGAAAATCAAAGATCATTATTATACTTGTGAAACAAAATAACATTGTTTTTAAGATATGGATGTCATTTAGTATGATGGATATTTGAAACCCAAATATCTCAGCTTGAAAATGCACAAAGAGAATAGACCCAGCTGTTGGTATTCAGGGTGCACTTCATAAAGCTGACACAAAGTAGCTGGTAAAACAGTTAGTGACAGCATCATATTTCTACACCCTGTATATAATTATTGTTGATAGTGTTTTGTCAGTTGGATGTGATCAGTATAGATTCATGTGTGTTAGTTAAAGAACTTCATCAATGTTTGTTGGAACAGTTGCTTTACATGTTACGCAAGAGAAAATGTATCATGAGCATGTTGATTTTAGTGTTTTGTCGTCAGTTTGTTGTTTTTTTTTTTTTTATCTCATTAGAAAGAGACATTATTTTAAATACTAGCTTTTTGGCTAAAGCTTTTTTCCAGAGCTTGAATCAGTCTTTTACTGTTGGCAAATCCTATGTAATAAAACATTTTTCCCTGGTTCTAGAGTATCTTTAAGTGTTTGTCCTCGTTCTTTCTAATTATATGTGTTTTCCTTTTTGCTAACCAGGAGCTGCAGGTAAGTTGCAGCCTGGTGCCCTGGCTTGTTCATCTGTTGTTGTCTGTGATGTGTTTGTACTTTCTAGTCAGATTATAAAATAAATACTGATATAGTTCTAGATTACGTATTGAGTTACTTTCCAAGAAGATATTCCAAAGATTTCTACTTCCTTTGCCATATATTTTATTTACAAGCATTTAACAAGGTACTTAAAATTTTAATAAAACTAAAGGGCTGATTGAAACTCTGTTCATGACACATTCAGTATTCATGTTTTCTCTGTCTCATTTGTGTATTAACTTAATTATGTTGAAACTTGTGCATACCATATGTTTGCAAACTTTTTTGTTACAGGGTGAAAGCATGGACAACTTCAACTGGGGCGTTCGTAGGCGCTCTCTTGACAGCATTGACAAAGGAGACACCCCGTCCCTTCAGGAGTGTCAGTACTCTGGTAGCACACCCAGCTTGAACTTGACCAACCAGGAGGATACTGATGAGTCTTCAGAAGAAGAAGCAGCACTGACTGCAAGTCAGATACTATCTCGTTCACAGATGGTAGGTTATTTTTCTGTGGAAGAAATCTGAGAACTTAAGCTTTTCCTAGCACATTTAATGAATAAGTGTGGCTCACACTTATCAGTGTAACCCAGTCTAAGTGACCTAGTAAGGAATTAAGTTAATGTGGCTAAGCTTCTTTTTCATAACAGCAACAATGAAGAAAAAAAGTTACTTTACCACATTGGTGCTACATAATTTATGATTTTTAATTTTATTACAATATTATTTTTTTAGTGTCTTTACAGTTACTATATTTATTTAAGTATTAACACAAAGTTTCATCTCTTATATATAAGTGTGTATCATTGTGGATTTCTAGATAAAAAAACCACCCCAAATTGCTAAACAAGATCAAGAGTGTTAAGTGGTCCTATGGGGGTCTAAGTTGTGTTTAAGCACAGAAATTGCTAATTTAATTACGGATTTTGAAGCCTGTGTACATATAACTTAGGGGAATCAAGAATGCTGGCCACTCAGAAGTCTCTCTGCATTACGTAAATGAAATTAAGAAAAAAGTTGACTTGATGGGGAGCAGCTTGATGTGCATGTTGCTTTTCAGACTTTAGGCAAAGCTTGTATTAATGTTGCTCCCAACAAATGGTCTGCTTTTCAATGGTTTGTTGAACAAAAAGAACTTCTAAAACAAGAAAGAAAATAATTTTCCTTAAAGGAAAAACTTCTTTTCAAAGTGAAATGTTGCAGAAGTGCACATGATGCTTGAAATGGTTCTAGTATAAAGCTGTGAAATTCATAATATGTGAATAAATTCAAATACCTAACAATACTGAAACAGCCTATTTCAAAACTAATGCGTTCTTTACTTGCAGTTTGTGTTTCCCTTGAAGAATTCTGTTTCTTTCTTTTCTTTCTTAGTTAATCAGTGATTCTGCTATAGATGAAACAGTGTCAGACCACGCTGGTCTATCACTTCAGTCTCAAGATTCCACTAGCAGTGTGGGAACAGAAGAGGTGCTTCAAATCAGAACTGAGACCCCAAGTTTGGAGGCTTCTTCTCTAGATAACTCTAGCAACCAGCTGCCTGAGGTGGGGAGAAATGTGGGCTGGTGCATGGCTGATTTGGGCTCCTTCTAATTTTAGTAGCAACTTTGGCCTTCTTTTCAACTGAATTTTCATCTGTTACACTGATTAGTTGATTTGCTTTTAATATTTCTAACCTGTTGGCATGTTCTTACAAAATGTTCCTTCAGCATGGAGACTACTTGGATGAACTGAGGGAACTTACCACAGGTTAAAAATATTCTTGAAGGGCTGATCATGATCATTTCATGGTGCAGAATGAAACAGGCTAATATTCAAAATGCTTTTACTTGATATGGTTGAAATCCTTCTTGAGCGACATTTTCTTTCAAATACTTTTTTATGTGCCTCCCCCTGTCCCCACCTTTTTGTTTTTTTGCTTTCTTTGGGTTGTGATTGGTGCTATATGGGAATAAAACCTCAGGCCAGCTGTGTTGGCAGTTGGTTCCATTAAATAATCCTTTAGAAAGGACTACAGATGCTAGTGGTATACTTTTTTGGAAAGGCCCATGTGGATTGAGACAGATTTCAAGCTAATGGCCGCCTGCAAATCTGTGAGTACTTCAGTTTATTGTGTTTTCAAATGTTTGAATAATTTAAAATTTAAAAAGACACCCGTAATTTAAAACAAACACTTATCTGCTACAGTTTTTCTCCAAGCTTGGTTTAGGTGGACTTTTTATCTCTTCATTTGAAATTATTTATGCTACTGGCAATCTTATTTTTATTTGCCTAATGTTAGCTAATCCCATCTTTAAGTATACATGCAGTTTTATTGACTATTCCAGAAAATTAAACCATTCCTGTGTGTATTTGACTAACCAGTGAGTGACACTGTTGACACTTAAGAATGAGTCTTCAGTTCAGTTTAAACAATCTGCTGAATAGTTCAAGTGGCTGGGCTAGTTCAAGTTTCTAAGGCTCTAGTTTACCTGTTTCCCACTAGAAAAATTGCTTTTACTAACAGGCAGACCACAGACATAGCTGATATTTAATTAAGAAAAGTGCAAGAACAAAAGAGTACAATAGAGGGAAGAGTAGCTGATCTCCTGTGATAAAATCCTCACCTTTTAAAGGTGCAATATTTTGTCATTCATAAAGTGCTTTCCCCCACATATTATGATTATCTATGTGCTTTTTAAAAAAAGTGTTTCATTACAGTGCTGCTGATAAATTGTCTCAGCCAGAACACCTGTGCTTAGATTGTCAAACAAATTGCTGTCACTTCTTGTGCTCATCTACAGCATGCTTTTTTCATCCAACACAATTTTGTTTGAGGAAGAACACTTAATCTGGGTGAACTTTTTGAACACAGGATAGATGCTTTATGTTAAGATTTCAGAAGCAAGAAGCAGCATTCCAGTAAGCTGGAATTTTATAGAATGAAATTCACCACAATAAAACTTCCATCTTCTCCATTGTTGGTGTGTGGTACATCCTCAGCTGTAACTAATTTTTACATTTTCACAGTTCTTTCTGAGACTGCCCTTAGAATTTATTGTTCTTCTGCAGTTCCCTTTATAAAATCAATATACTGCTATAATATATGTGAAAATATTCACACAAGAAAGCACCATTGTAACTTAAAAATATTGAGAACATTTAAACTGGGCTGTAAAAGAATTTCATGACTGGGCAGTATTCAGAACAAATTACTGTATGTAAAAAAACACTGCAGGTGCATACAAATGCATTTACTAGATATGTGTTTCAGGTTCATTTTGTGCTTGTATAGAATATGAGATTTGGACAAATTCATAGGTTTCTTCAAGCACAATTCAAACACTCTAAATTATTACTCTACAAGACTTAGCTATCTGGTTGGATTTTGTTCCTCAAAAAGTGAGCTGGCTTTATGCCTCTTAGCTCTTAGAATGAGCTTGAAAATGTGCATACTGTTAACTCATCTTGAAATATTTATGAAGCCAGTAAAACTGATTTTGTTCTGAGTACTTGTACTGTACATCTTGTAGCATAGGGCAGTTGTTTTTTCCTGTGCTCCTGTTCTTTATATGTAGAACTCTTTCAGCACAAGCATTTCATTGTATGCCAACTGTCAGTTATCAAAATGTTTTTAATATAAATAAGTATATATCAAAGTTTATCTAAGACAATATAAGAGAAATTGAAGCCATTATTCATAAACAAGAGTGTGGTGGTTTGATGAGTTGAGTTCCTTGTTTGTCTCATAGGGATGCTGTATTTAAATTATTAGTTTACTTAAATGTATTTGGCTGATTCCCAGAAAATGCAAAAAAGATATTTCTCATTCCAGTTAAGAATTTACTGTCTATCTGAGAAGAGTAATTTTGTTCAAAAATAAGTTTTACAAGCTTATGTATATGAACATTTCTTACTAAAATGATTCTCTGTTTTACTCACTTGCACTGTAGATTTGTGAGAGAGTGGTGTAGGTAGAAGTAATTTTCCTAAGGTTCAGTGGCATTGGTAACCATATAACTCTATAAATCACCTTTTTAAGACACTTAAGATACTTAAGGAGTATTCATACTGGTAGTAATGTCCAGTGACACACTGAAAACTAAATCAGGAGTCATGGCACTATGAAGACTTAAACTTGGCAGTAAATTTATTAAAAGCATATTTTCAAAAAGTGTATCTCATACATGCACATTTACCAGTCATGATCAGTGCAAATCTGTATCCTGTGTTAACATCTGTAACAGAGATGGACCATTGGTTCAATCCAAATTATTTTGTTGAGGTTTTGTAGAAGTGCCCTGCATTCCCATGTACCTCAGCTGCTTGGTAGGACAAAATTACTCTTCTGTGAAAAAAATGCCAGATTTTTCTTTAACAAGAGAGGCATAAGAAGTGAAGTCACTGGCTGTGTCAAACGGCAGCAGTGTCACACCATAGTCAAAGTGGAGGAATACCATAGTCAAAGTGAGATTTGGTAAGGATCACTGTGAAAGAAAATTTCATGGTTCTGCTTAAAGCTTTTTGTTTAAATTGTCTTTTCTAATATGTGTGCAGTTATTTAATCTGTCAGAGGATCTGTTTCAACTGATAAAAACCATGAAATGATGTGTATGTGTAGAGGCTGTCCAAAGGTTTTGAATATGCCAGTAGAGGAAGACCAGCGTTCTAAGAATGAAAATATGTGATAATTTGTGCCTTTAGGAAATAGCAGCGCTATTTTTATTCCACAGAGAAGTCCAATATAAAGGTTTCAAACGAATTCATCATAAATTAACTGAATGTTAATTCATCTGTTCAATATAGTGATGTTAATGAATATAATAATGTTTATGGAGGAAGGCAGAAAGGGTCTAATATTACCTATTGGGTTTAATTATTCTCTCTCTAATTGCCTGTTAATGAAAGCCTACATTTAGAGATTAAGGGTAAAACCCTTGAAGATGCCTGTATTAGCAGTAATGATAAAATAATAAAAACAATGGAATGTCCCTTTTCTACTGTTTATCTATTACACTGTTGCTAAGTAGCTATGCTTTAGAAATCTGTTAAAATGGAGAGTGGAGAGGACATGAAATAGTCTGGTATGGGCTCTAGAGTCCAATGGCAAGCATGAGGCAGTCATTTTGATCCTTACCTAGAAAAATAAAATATGAAAGTCTTGGGTTTGTTTGATCTCACTAAGTTTGAGGCTGTTTGCATATTTTTCTATCAGTATTCTCGAACAGATTTAATTAAATGTATTTGAGAAATTTTATTTGTTCTAAATAAGGCACATTCTAGGATATTAATGTTTACCAGAAGTTATGAACATTGCAAATAGGCTGCCTGTCCTTGCCCAAATAAAACTGTGTGAATGAGCCAAAGGCCTGAATAGTTACGATAAATATTTGTAAATAATCTTTTATAACTGTTACTTTACCGTAATAAAAACTGATAAGAATATATAGGCCCTGACAGTAGTACTAATCAGAGGATGTGTGATTCACAGGAAGGCAGTTCAGCGGTAAGGGATGAACAGGTTAGCACTGCTAGTGAAGACACTGGGTCGTACCTACTACATGAGCAGCAAGACTGTCTGGTCTGTCACGAATCTCTGGAGTTGGAAGAGACCCCAGAACTGGTAGAGGCAGCAGCTCCTGAAAGCTATTCTGAATCTGTCTGTGAAGAGGATGTCACTCTTGCTTTGAAAGAGCTAGATGAGAGATGTGAAGAAGAAGAAGCAGACTTCTCTGGTTTATCTAGGTAAGATTACTGGTTACAAGTGACAGAAATCACATGTTATCAGTGCATTATCAAACAGGCTTTTCTATGGTACGGAGATTTCCATTAATCCCATAATACAGAAATGTAAAATGATGGTTTGCATATCTGAAATAATGGTTGGTCAGTTTTGCCTGTTATAGCAACTAAACTCCATACTTTTTTCAGCAGTTGTTTCTGGTTCAAGGAAAACAGTTGTGCAGGAAAATATGAGAGTTCTCAAATAAAAGAAATTAGCAGTTTTCTTCACCATCAGTAGGACAGAAATGTGAAAAATCAGCAGCAATCAGTATAGCAGAGAAAAGCTCTTAAACTGCTGTGACTTTTAGCAGCACCCAAAGACATAAAAAAACAGGGGGAAAAGTTAATATTTTTTTATTCAAAGCTCCTGTAGAAGTCAGGTCACCTTGAATTTGCTCAAGGATTATTTTCATTATTAAGGTTCATAAGTCTTCTGTATATTTCTAAGATATTTTAAACTCAAATAGCTGTTTTTTCATTTTAATATGGAGAGCAAAAATAACTATTGAGAGGAAAACTTAGAGTTAGTCCTAGCTGGTAGAGTCATATTTAAAGTGAAACTCTTAAGTCCCCTGGAGGTAACAGTCTAAGAAGGAAGGAAAAGGAACAAGAAACCCCAAACACAATTAAAACGCACAAATCGAACAAACAAAAATTCCAAACTTTTCTTAGGCGTGTTCATATTTAAAATTTGTTCAGAAGTTTAGACTGAATAATAGAAAGACTTGGCAATATATAAGAATATAGACTTGACATCTGTTCTTTCAGAGATCTCTCTTGAGGCTTTCAGAAAAGAGCACAACAGGAGATATAAAGGAAGTTTTTTGAGAAGGTTTTACTGGGAGAGACAGAGAAACTTGACTCTTGTGATCAAGTTTCACATGACCTACTGCACTTTGCCTTGTGAGAATTCAAGGCTGGTACTAGTTAAGAGCAGTTCAGTTCCTACTTTGCAACTGAATAATCCCTCAAGGTTTTATTTTATTTACACTAAGCAAGCAAATGAAAAACCCCATAGCTCTAATCTAAGGAGTGACAGAGGTGATAGTGTTGGTACACTAGTTAGGAAATATCTGGAAATCTTTTTTGAAGCTTTGCTTACAGATGATAATCAAAACGAATTTGTCTTAGCTTTTGAGCTTTGTGCTACTAAAATGAAGGTACCTAAAACGAGCACCCATACTTCTTGTTTAAGACACATTTAAGTATTGTTTAAGATGTACTTAATGCTGCTGTGGATGAGGCAGTTATCATAGAGAAAAACTGTATGTGATTTAAAAGATTATTTTAATAAACCATATAGAATCCTCCTACACATGTTTGTGCTGCCTACATACAGTTATACAAGAAGAAATGTCAAAAGGTATAATCCCTTGTAATATAGAATATTTTAAGTTAATAATTCTTTTAACGATTGAAAATAGTAGCACTGACTAATTTATAGTTGGATATTTTTATTGGATCTTTGGTGCCTAATGGAAAGTGTGGCAGAAGACTGTGGTGTAACAAAGGGCCGTTAAACTGATTGCCCATAAAAGTGAAAGTGTTTCAATCTATCTCCATTTGCTTATGTTACTTAAGACAGCTATAAAGCACTGTTACATTGCTAAATGAGCTCTTGTGCTTCCCTTAAGGAAGGCTAAAACTTATTACAGATATTGGTGGACCATCTGTTCAGATCAATAAAAATTTGAAGAACGGGCTGTTACTTCAGTTATTGGGGGCAAGAACAGAAGCTGTTTCTAAGTGGTGTCTGTATGTATAGGGCTGTATATGCCTATGTATAACCTCCAGATAGCTCTTAATCTCTAGTTCTGTGTAGAACTGACATGTAGTAAATTTTGGAGGATATAAGCAAATTTTAATATATTACAGTAGCAAAAGTTCTGGTT
Organism: Phylloscopus collybita; assembly: GCA_027886175.1. Lineage (NCBI taxonomy): Eukaryota > Metazoa > Chordata > Aves > Passeriformes > Phylloscopidae > Phylloscopus > Phylloscopus collybita. Next base: position 24,446,454 of record JAJNNQ010000009.1, on the reverse strand, counting down.
TTTTACTCTTTCCTTCGTTCATAGTTACCTTAGTTGATCTGTTATTTACTTTACAAAATGCTATTTTTGAATTCAAAATTCTAATTTTTTTTCCTTCTTGCCAAAATGAAGGTGTTTTTTTTCCTAAAACATTTGCTGAGGAGGTAATTTCTGTTATTTCTTGTTTGTAGCCAAGATGAAGAAGAACAGGATGGTTTCCCAGAAGTGCAAACTTCCCCTCCTCCTTCTCCATTTCTTTCTGCCATATTGGCAGCTTTCCAGCCAGTGGCATATGATGATGAAGAGCAAGCCTGGCGCTGCCACGTCAATCAAATGCTGTCAGATACAGATGGATCTTGTGCTGTCTATACATTTCATGTCTTCTCACGATTGTTTCAGGTCAGTGAATTCTCTGTCTATGGTTGCTCAATTGCTCATCTGAAGTCCTTCCCTCCTACTTCTAAAACTGTTCTTCACCTTGAAACTGCAAAAGCCGCAAGATTATGGTAACAAGAAGCTTTGGAAAGCAAATCAAAAGCAGACCAGAAAAACACCTTGCTAAAGGAATGTTACATTGTCACAAACTATTTTTTCTTAGGATATCTGCTGTATTGATTGCCTAGGAGTGAACTTGCTCAGAAAATAAACAAAACTTGAGAAAAGTTCAAAAAGAAAACACTTCAGTGTTTCTTGCAAGCTCTTAGTTCAGGTTGTGTCCCTTCTTTTATTTTCTGAATATCACCCAGGTTCTGTGATGATTACAGAATTGATTTCTTTCTCCTGGTCGTTTGGGTTTTTTGGGTTAGTTTTTTTTTGGGGGGGGGGGTGGGGGGGAGTCATTATTATGGGATCACAGCATGACAAACATTAATGAGTTTATCTTGCATCTGTCTTTTGAGAAAAGAGTTTCTTTCTGCAGAGAAGTAATTGAAGCACCAGGAGATCCACTGGAGCTGGATGTTTCAAATGCCTCTCTTGAACTGTATTTACCTCATAGATCTGCTACCCAACACAAAATGCCTATGGCTTAACTTTTCTGGCTCCCTCCTCCCTATATGTAGGGGATGAGCTTTTTACATTTTTAAAGTAATGCTTCTTTGCAAATTCCTGTGGGGTAGAATAAATATAATTAATTCACTTTATGTGTGGGCAACATGCCAAATGAGCTAAGAGAATATTCAGGACAAGACCTTATGGCTCCAGTCCTTTCTTGTATCTCTGATATTAATTTTACATGCTGTTTAGCATATAATAATAAATTTCTCTGTGAAAGACCCACACTAGCACATATTTTGTCGCATGTGATGGGCAGTAATGTAGATGTGAAGAATTCATACTCTGCCTGTTGTAGGCAGGTTACAGGTTGTACAGGTTGTAGATTTTTTGTCTTTTTGCTTCATCTAGACATCAGGGATTTGGTTTCTCTCTATTATATCAAAGCTTTGCTGCAGTTGGTTTTCACACATTCATTCATTTCCTGAAAGTGGTGATACGAGAGTTCATATTCTCTTGTGTTCATTAAAGAGGGAGCTAGGAAGAAGGATGAAACTTGGCTTAACAGCTGGAAAGTTGGATATTCTGCACAATAGCAAGCCAGGATTCAAAGCATGGCAAAAATTATTCCTGAGGAGTTGTTACTGGGTACAGAGGAGGGTTAAAATGATCAAATGATACTCGGGAGGCTTTGTTTGACTGGATCTTTCCATTTTGCCTTCTGGCTCCTTCTTCCTGTGTTTAACTTTGCAGATGTCTGTATAACATTTATATAGTTTTATTCTACATGTAACTTCCAGGATTAATGAAATGGTACATAGCAGAGTGCAGTACTACATTAGGCTAAGCTGTCTGCATAATCAAAAATGATAAACTCAGGACTGATTTTTGAAGAAGGTGGGAATCCTGCAGGTGGCAGTTTTGGACACAGATTATGCTATGCAGGTCACGTACTGACTCAAAAAACCCTAATTTTCTGCAACACAAACACATGAAAATAAATTGAACTATCTGTACTGCATAAAGGCAAATATTCATCCAGGCTAGAGGCCTGGATGTGAAAGGAGTAATTGTCTTTATAGATACTGGCTGGTTGCATTGATTCGTTGCATTTTCTAGAGCTAATTTTACATAACTGTGCAAAGAAAATTACGTATTAGTTTCTCATTTAATGAAAAAACACAATGTGATGGAAATTTGTTGGGATGGAAATTTGCTCTGAAATTCTTACCTAAAAAGCCAAAAGAGTAGTAAAACACAAGGTAAAATAAATGTTTTTCTGATTTGACTTCTAGACCATTCAAAGAAAGTTTGTATCTATAACAAATGATTCAGTCAGCTTTCTTGGTGAAAGTCTACAGCGCATTGGAATGAAGTTTAAAAGTTCTCTGGAAGTGATGATGTTATGTTCAGAATGTCCAACAGTCTTTGTGGACGCGGAAACGGTAAGAATCTCAAACTTGCACGTTGGAATATCTGTCTGCTTAAACATTTCATGTAACATACAAAATGGTGTTTTAATATGTGGAAAAAAAAAAAGAAACTCTTTGGAATCAGAAGGGAATGAAAATCTTAAATGGCCACTATGTATCATAAACACCGGAAACCACAAGTGAGAAATGCATCGTCTCAAAAAATAGGCTCCAGCTGTAGCAGTGAACAGTAAGGAAATTTATTGATAGTAGGTGTCACTTGAATTCCCTTACTACTCTTTACCTTCCCTGCTCATTCATATTTATTCTATGTTCTCTCACGTAAGAAAAAAGAAGACTACTTATCTAGCAGCAACTTCGCCTTTTTATATTTTATTGTTTCATGTATATATTCAGTGATGCATGAAAAGAACATTCTCGCTACGAATATATAACGAGAAGACTTTGAATTATTTGTTGCCATGCAAGTTGAAATCCTGGTTACAATAGATAGTAATCCCAGAAGTCAGCTCAATTTTCAGCAGCGGTCAAAAAAAACCTTGTGCTAGAATTATCAAGAAAGGAGACAACAAAACAGGAAACATCACTCAGTTGATGTACATACTTCCAGTATACCTACATCCTAGATTTTGGGGGCAGTTTTGGTCCCCTCCTCTCAGAGCAAAGGTAGCAGCACCGGAAAAGATTAAAGAAAGTTCACAAGGATCATGAAATACGTACATGTAAGATAAGAGTATGTAGGATTTTTAGCCCTTTAGAAGATAAATCTGTCTACAGATGTCTTATCATGGATAAGTGATAGAAATTATTTTATTTTTGTTTTAATTGATGTCAAGAGTGATCAGTGACTTACAAAACATACAGGACCAAGGTCCTTCATGTGATACATAATCAAACTGTGAAATGTTGTCACTTTTTATGGCGTCTGTTCATGTTTGCAAAAAGCCACTAAGGAAATTCATGGAAGAAGTAGCCCTGGACAGATCCTTTAAAAATGCAGACAACGCACTGACAGAGGCTAAGAAAGCACTCCAGGGCAGGTGGATCACCGCGTTTGCCCTGCTTTAAACAACTGCCATTAGACATTGTCAGCTGCAGGGCTGAGGTGGATGGATCTTTGGCCTTGGCGCCCAGTGTGAGACATTTCTCCTGACCTGCTTTTTTTCCATTGGTACTAAGGGGAAACTCTTTCTTAAGCTCTCGCTTAAGAATATGAGAACAAAAAAAGCATGATACTGATAGTGCATTTCAAGGGAACCACCTGTAATGTTTTCTGTTTTTACTTACGCCATTTTAAAGCAGTAGAAATCTATCAAAAAAATTAATTTCTTTAAGATAAGAAGCCACAAGAATAGTTACACCAGTGCCTAACTAAAACACCGTGTGTATTTTAAAATAAAAAAGCAAATCTATATGAACACAAATATAAAAAGGGTATAAATAAATACAGTACACAAATACTTGCGTGTTTACATGGACATATACTCAAATACATTGACAAATACTGTATAAATAAATCTTTCCTCTCCAAATGATTAAAATTAAATGAACCTGCTTGTCAGATTAATTCTCACTGATAAAGTACAGAGCTCTTTAATGTGTGCAAGGGCTGACCAGTGTGAGGGAGGAAACATCATGTTAGAGATGTTTATTACAGTAAGTGTCAGGAGAAGGACTAATAAAAAAACTAAGTGAAAATAAAACTATAGGGAGAAATGGTGTGGAAGAAAGCTGAGGTAGCAGTCCCTGAGGGAAAAAGAGATTAAACCATTTTCAAAGAGGCAGTCATTAATAGTAGAAAATTCTTCAAATATCCAGTGGTTTCTGCTTTGACAAAGTTCTGTTTCTTACAGACTGGTGGTATAGTTTTTATATTGAGAAGGGCAAGTAACCCTCAGTGGATACTCCTTAGGTTGCTACAGGAGCAATCCAGCAATCCCCTTTCGTTCCTTCTACAGGCTGTTCTATTTACACTAGTGGTGTGTGTGTGTGTGTATCAAACATTATTCTTTATAATAAAAGATCTAAAAATTGCTTTGAAATCTCTCTTTCGATTGTTAACTAGGTACTAGGTTCTTATTTTGGAATCAAAACTGTTGTTCACTGATAGAAATGGTAGAGCTACATGTGTTAATTCATTTACTCAAAGGTGTCACAAATGACGTGCCCAGATAATTATAATTTGTTTGTTTTTCCAAATGTGAGTGTGGGATTCTCTGTTATGTAATTAGACATGAGACTGTATGGATTATAATCAGATGTTACATGACTACAGAGTTTGATTGCTTTTATCTTTCAGCTACTGTCTTGTGGCCTGCTAGAAACATTGAAGTTCAGCGTTCTAGAGCTCCAAGAACACTTGGATACCTATAATGTCAAAAGAGAGGCAGCAGAACAGGTGAGTCTCTTACATCTCAGAACAAAAATATTAGAACCTACTCATCAAGAAAATGTTGCAGGTCCTTATGTCTCATCACAGGCATCTAAAGGTAAACGTTGGAAAAACACTTCTGAAATAAAATCCTGTATCCTTTTCTTACTACCATCCTATGTATATAATCTGAACCTAAGGGGGTTTTTCTTATGTGTAATTCATTTTTGTTGCACACATTTCTGAAATTGATTTTTAATATATAACACTGCACAAATCCACTAACAGGGGAAAAAGCATTCCTAATTTAGAAGTCCTCTTTTAAAAACATTCAAGTATTTCTAACATGAATATCAGTAAATAATGAAGTTTTTTCATTTACGTTCTGCTTATTTTATTAGACTAGCAATTCACCTCCAGATGAAGCCATTTACAGATAACTATCTTCATGGAATTCCAAGTACATTAACAGCCATAGTATTCAAGGATCAGATCGATATATTAAAAGGAATCAAGAAAGCAATGCATTTATCCTAATACAGATACTGACTTGTTTAGCTGAATAATTCTTTAGACTTCTTTTTGCTGACTGAATCTCCACGGAGATTAGAGTGGAGCTCTAATATAACACAGTTATACAGCTGTGTCACACAGAGACATGTAAATTTAGGGCTCATCTTACAGCTGTTTCTCATTGAGGATGATGTTTATGTGTTGTTTAGAATAATGCACTTTAGTTTTCAAGGTGTATGTTAGAGGTTATATCCTTTTCCAAAGAAATGCAGTTTAGAAGTTGAAAATTTCTGTAGCAAGGATCTCTATATTTGGTTATGTGAACGTGTGTGTGAAGTTCAGAAAGTTAGATAATAACTTCAGAAAACTAACTCAGGAAAGATTTTTATTTCAAGAGCCAAAAGAAAACACAGATCTACCATCAATTTTGCAAACACAAGGAGAGAGAGAATATATGGGGTTTTCGTTGTAGAGACGATGATTCTTAGGAAAATGGAACATGCTGAATTTTACTGATCTCAGCAGCCTGTGAGGCCTTGACAATGTCAGTATAGGCAAGTTTGAGTGACACAAAACAGAACCAGAATTCAAGGCATGATGCCTTAGCAGAGCTATATTTTGCAGCACAAGTGGCTCCATGTTTCTTGATCATGCTGAGTTTATTAGGAAACTGTGGCCTTTGCCTTGCAAAGAGTGCTGACAGCTCATCTGTTGAATAGACCAGACCACTTTTTTGTGGAAAGGATCACAAAAGAAATGTGGTTTCCTTGAAACCAGTGCTAAAGTATGTCACACAGCACTGTTAATGTAGATAAACTCTTGGCAGGGTCCAGACCATTTCTGCTAAAGGGTTGCTGCATTTGTTTGCCCTGCTCTGTGGTAATAACAATTTATTTGATCTAATATAATTAGCTACATTTTGCCATGTGGGCTTAATCAGAAACAAAGTGCTCATCTAATGACTAAGATTATTTTACTCGATGTAATATTTAATGTCTGGCAATCTCCAATGCATAATGCTATCAGCACTCCTATGAGAGCATAATGTATTTCATTCCTCCTTTTAGAGAGCAGCCCTGAGGCACAGAGGGTGTAACTGATTTGCACCGTGGTCAGACAGGAACATTTGTGACAGGGACTCGTGTGTGTGTGTGTGTATAATTAGAATGATGACTATCCAAACATGGAGAAATTTTACATCAATTCCTCATTTAGCCTAATTTATCACAATAACCAATAGTATTGTTTTGTTGATTTGTCAAAGTATAACAAATTGAAATTACATCCCTTTCAGATGGCTGTGAATTCACGAAAGGTATTATTATCTAATTTTGCACTGCCACTTTTCATATTGACATAAATCCGTGCTGGCTATTAAGAACTTCCTTGTGTTTTATTTTGCTAGGTAAACAAATACAAGTATCAGTTTGATGGCCTCTGTCATTATATCATAGTGAAGGAGTTGTTTTTTCTGTCAAAAAGGGAGTCCAGTAACATGTTTCTGTGGTCAGCCTGTCTTTTGCCACAGATTTGTGAGTGATTGGAGCAGGAAGAAGGTTCACAGGGTTTGAGGAATTGTTCTGAAACAACTGAGAGCATTTTGTCAAGGTTTTATTTTTATTTAATGATTTATAAATAAAAAGAAGTAGTACTGAGAGGGAAGAAACTTTTAGCCTTGACCAATCATCTCTGACTCTTGATACCATGTCATTTAGACAATTAAGTGTATTATTTAAGTGGCTATTGAGCATGTTAATTTAGAAGTAGTGGCTATCTCAGTATATTTTCCTAAAACATTTTAGAAGTATTTCTTTAGCTGTTGACCCTCTTTTTCTAAGGTATATTTTATATTAAATGTAAACTAAGAATCTTCTAAGCTACATCTTAGATACATGTTTTACTGTTTTCTTACTCTGTCCTCTTAAACAGAGGGAATGATTGAATAAGACTTCCTCAAGTAAAATCTGAATTTCTGTTGTTACACACAGCTGTGCTATGTATCCTATTAAATCAGAAAGTATTAAGGCAAAATGCTTAATTAACTTAATGCAGACCCTTGCTTTTTCATAGAAACACACGGAAAAATGACCAAATTAAGTAGTTGGGCTATTGTATAATTAAGTAAATAAATGTTAACAGATATTTAAATAAATATAGTTTGCCTGTCAATCTGGTTCAACCACTGGAAGACTCTTTATGTTAACTTCTTTAATGAAAATTTGTTGTTTAAACTTTATCCTGAGAGTTTGTCACTTGCAGTGCTGTGTGGTCTACAAGCATTCACATGAATCAAATCAAAAAAGTAAAAGACTTGGGCTGCAGTTGCTTGAAACTCTTACCTATGCGCCAAGATAAGACAGAAAGGTACCTAGAGTATACAGACTGTTTAGCATGTCTGTTTAGGGTTTAATCTGGCAAACCAACCTGTGCTATGAGCAAGGCCAACCCCAGACTTCACTCTGTTATGTTTTCATCAACACTTTGTAGGAGATACATGGAGAAAACATTAATTGATACAAAGTGAACACTTAAAGAACTATACTATTCCCAAAGGAAAAAAGTAGATCTTTCTACCATGCTGAACATATATTCTGTAAAAATTCTGCACAAATTAATTTTGTCACCTTTTTGAAGCTGTTGTTCTATTTTCTTGCAAGGGGACTGCTTGGACTTCACATGCATATTAGGGACAAAGGTACTGACTCAGATAAATGTAATAGAAAATACAAGCTTATACACACAGTATTCTAGGCACACCCTTTATTCAGACTGGTTCCAAGATTTTAAGAAATATCTTTAAAGGGCAGTGTGTGAAATGAAATACTGCCTTCCCAACTGCTGATGCTGTTTGTTGCAGTGCAAATCTATTCCATCATTCCCGATGGAGGCTGTCTGATAAAAAGAAAAATGAGATTTGGTGTGGATGTTGGTATCCACGTCACTAATTGAAACTGACACTGCCATGTTCAGAGAATTCCATTTCTCCTCTTGATGAGCACACAGGCCTAGTTAATTCACTAAGTAACCTTTATTAAATTGAGCAGATGGGAAATCACATTTTTCTTTTTCTTGCATCAGACAAAGGTTAGAAAAAGGTCACCAAGATTCCCTCTGAGATTCAAGATACCAAACACATGCAGTATGCTAAATGATTCTTCCTTGGATGTATAAAGTCTATTCTTCATTTGAGATGATGTTACACATTTTTTTCTCAACATGATGCATTCCCATTTCAGTAATACCAATGCTTGCAGTTTTTTGCACTGTACAGAAAATTTTGCTGGGCCCTGTATCGAAGGGGTAATCAGGTTGTATTGTCAAAAAAACCCATATTTGATTCTATAAATGCTTTATGGTAACACAGATACTCATGTCAATGCCAGTACACATTGAGGTTCTTTTTTGTGAAATTTGCATGGTTGGTTAAAGGTAGAAAAAGAGACTGACCACTGAAATTAATAAACTTACTGTCTGCTATAGGAACTGGAGTTAAATGCAGCCCTGAGTGGAACCTGCAGGTTTGCATTGTGTGGTGCAAGAATACTTCATCTCCTTGGCTTGTATGAACTGGAGGTGATGCCAAACTCCCACTGGAGAATTTGGGTTGTTTCATTCCATCCTGTAAACCTGCACTTACATCTACTTACACAGGAGAGCTCTATTTCCTTCTGTCTCTCAAGTAGTCCCAAGAAATGTAACAGGCTTATTCTCTAATGTGAATTAGTGCTGTATTTTAAAGGCTGATAAATCACATCGGTGTAAACCTTGTGCAGAAAGTAAAGAGAGGGATGTTTCTGCTTCCACCCTTTCCTACATTTTCCTGTAACAGTATCAATTCAATCATGGCTTAGTATTTATGCTGAAGTGTATGAAAGCTACAGGAAATAAAAGCTACAAAGTGATATATCAGAGTGGGTATCATCACTGCAAACAACATGGGTAAACAATTGATATCATACCACAGTTTCTTATGTTATTCAAGAATGTGCAAGACAAAGTGTCCTAAGCAGTTTTAGCACAATCTTCAGTTTGCTGTTTCAGAAGATGTTCAATCTTGTTTATATTTATTTTGCAGTGGCTAGAAGAATGCAAAAGGACGTTTGGTACTGATGATGGTATTCATGGGACTAACATAGATGCCCAGGTAGGTGTATGTCATTTGTGAGTCTCAGGATATGAGATTAAAAATCGTCTTTATTGCACAAAAATTCCAATATTTGTAGAGAGATTACAAACGTATGAAAAGCTTTTCATTTCAGTTATCATCTTATCTTTTGGAAACTCAGAGTCTCATGAAGTGGCAATAAAAATGGGTCTTCTTAATAAAAGCTGGCAATCAGTCTTGGGTTCTAGACTTAATAACACTGAGTAGATAAGCAGACTAGATACCATCTGTGTACCAGCAAGTCTGCTTTTCTACTGCTGTTTCTAGAAGGAAAGAAGATTAAAATTCTGGTTATATGCTCAGATACATTGTCTACTCAAAAACTTCTACTGAATTTAATATATTTAGTACTATAGAACTACATAAGACCTTTCTGGAGCTAATATTTGGGTGAGAAGTAACAGGGAGTAAAGTAGCAGTATAGCAAAAAGCTCTTCAAACACTTCTGTCAAAATATCATCTAACAGTAGGTTAAGTAACCATTAATATTAGTTGGATATTTTGTATGTATTTGCATGGCACTCATCCATGTTTAATATCACTAATTGCTATAGTAAGTGATAGCTTTTCCCAAAATGGGTTAGAACTGGGGTTTTTAAAAACAGAATAGCTGCATAATACTGATACAGTAAAACAAACAAGTCCAAAACCCAACATTAGTAGGTACAAGGAGTCTGCCATCTGAAGTACTGTGGTAAGGACACTAAAAGATGTAAGAAAGAACTGCAGGTAGCAGATGAGTTTAACTTTTCACAGTAACAGTTTGACAAAAATCTCAAATCCAAGCTGAAAAAGGAGGAAACTTACATCTTTTATGCATTTGAACTATTCATTGATTCACTTGGTCATGTTTCTGCTGCTGAAGATGTAGTCTTCAGCAACAGAAATGTTTACTATATCTTTGGACTATTTCTTCTTCTATACAGTTTTCTTTTGCTGTTCTTCATATATATATACACACATATATGTTTGGGGCTTTAATTCAATCACAAAATGTACCTGAATTTTTAGAGTAGTGGAAAATGTGGTAATATAATGTTAATTTTTATAATGCATTGAAGTTGCACATTTCAAAAAAAAACAAGTGTGTAAGCTTAGGTAATACAAAATCAGCAAAATAATTTGCTACTATTTGCAAGGACTTTTATCTTGGCTATGAACACATATTTTGCACTAAGTATACATCTTGTATAGTGACTGGTATATCTTTAGAAATAGATAACATTTACTATTACAATACAGTTAGTACTGTATATATATTAATTTAAAAACAGCATTTATGTATTTCACTCCATACTTACAATTTTGTTTACATACACCAAGGACTTGTTCTAACATTTAGTTGTTAGAATAGAACCATTCTCACCGTGAAGGTGTAAATGTTACTGTTCCTACTGTGTAGCTGGGGAAACTAAGAAATGGAAGACAAGCAACATGCAGGCTTTCTAATAGCTTGTGCAGAGAGAATCCATGATTCCCTGGCAAGGCAGTTTGGCCTATTCTTCCCTGTTTCTGCAGGGTTTGAAGATAGCATCTGAAAAGCAGTTTGAAACCAATCACACTGATTATTATTTGTGGGGACTTGATTTTGGTTTTTAATCCTAGCCTGCAAGGGTGGCATGCTGGTAATTCTTCTGAAGTCCTTGTAAATGGAGTGTGGGGCTGCTAAGGCTAAGCAGTCAGCCAGTTAATGCTAAAAATGTGTAAGTGTTGTCCTGCTCAGGAAAACAGATACATTTCATTTACTAACACAAATAAGATTTTCTTAATAATTTTTAGCACTGTAGTCCATACAGCTAAGGAATAGTAAGATTAGTTCTGTTCTGGCTTGTGCATTGCCAGCAGACTTGCAAGTAAATCTTATTATTCAGTTCTTGCCATTAGTACACGTAAGCCTGAAAGAATGCATCTGGACTCTGGCTAGACTGTTTCTACAGGACAGGCAGGTACAAAAGTCAGATTAATTCTCAAGTAAGCACATATGTGAAAGACACTGAAACAGTACAAAGCCATTTTTAACGGAAAACCTCTCCTGAATTTTTAAAAGGTAGCTATCAAGATGTGTTTTGGGGGAAAGGGATTAATTATGGCTTACAGTAATAAAGAGACTTGGCTTTAAGAACACTGGAACTTAATGACTAAAATTATTAAATAGTTAACCTTGTCATTTCTCAAAATCTGATTCTCCGTGCTTCATTAAAGTGAGTCATTGAAGTCATGTTAATTTCTGCAGTTCAAAATCTTATGTCTTCAGTGTTCTTGTGCATCAGAAATACAGTAATTGTGCTGAGCACATAATAGCAGAGTGGAGAACAAAAACATGCAGTGTACAAAAACATGCAATGTTTATAACCTGGGAAGCACATAGTATATAACTTAGCCTAACATCATGTACAACTATGTGCTTAGTAAAGCTCAGCTGCTTCTGTCTGTTGGGAGTCAGAAATCCTCTGCATCTTCGTATATTTGGCTCTCAGGCACATGGTGTGATTCCAATGGAGTTGTCCTGTGCAGAGCCAGGAGCTGGACTTCAGTGATCCTTGTGGGTCCCTTCCAGCTCAGGATGTTCTGATTCTGTGATTTGGGTGGCTTTGGCCACTGTACATGCCCAAGTGCCATCAATACGCTCAGTGCTGTACAAAGCACAGGAGTGGTGAACTTCACCTCCCCTAGTATGACACATGTATTTTCTGACTGCTACTCCTCCCCAAACATTTTTTCTGAAATGACTCGTAAAAACCAAGTGCAATTACATTACAGAAATCTCTTGGAGGTGTTGATAATTGAGTTTAGCAAACTCAAGAATTTCTAAACTGATTCAGAATCCAAATTAACCTTGCATCTCCACTTTTAAAATGCATTACTTTTGCATAAACTGTTGTGATACAGGAAGAAGCTTTGTACAGATCTAAGTGTCTTTAATTTTGATTACCTTAAATTTGTGCACCTTTCAGACTACACAATGTATAAAGACCAGACAGGGTTGTAAGAGTGTTACTCATGCTGTGGGACAACAAAGCCAAAACTTTTTTTCTTTAGTTATAGCAGCAAGTAATTTTATGTCAAATTCAGCCTCTTAATTTTTTACATTCAGGATATATTTGGAGCATGTTACTTGTATTTCTTCCTCCATTTTACCTGGGACATCTTTTACCCTAATTAAAATTATTTCCTACACTAATTCTTGCTCTTTTTTCTTTCTTTGTATTTTTGTGACCTGCTCATCTTCTTGCTTAGCAAATGGAAAATCTAGCAGTAAGTGACAGTTCTTGATTTATCAAATATTTAACCATGCCAGTCACCAAACTGGTCTCTATCTGTCTTGTCCATTTGTGAAATAATGATGTCTTGTCCTAGACTATTACAGAAATGCTGTGTGCTTCAATTTTGCATCATCTAACCCATTAGATTGTTGGTCCTTTGTAGATAATAGGATCCTGTAGTTAGTAGAATGTTATAAAGATTATTCCATTAGCACTAGCTTTTATGTCTGTATGTGAAGCAGTATTAACACTGTCTGCACTTCTGACTAGTGTTTTAAAGACATAAAAATGAAAGCAAGACAGTGTGTAAATTAATATTGCTATTTCATTTCCTTAAGAATATATCATGTGTTATTTTTAAAGCAGAATAAGGGCTACTTTTTATAAAGAAAACATTATTCTTGCCTCCAGGAACGGAATAACTCTGCTTTTACTCTGTCAGGCAGTGTAAGCTGCTAAGGGCCAGGTTATATACTGTGCTTACAATATAAATATTAATGGTTATGCATGATCTTATACTTACGGGCCACAACTGCTTCTTTTGGATATTAGATCTTGAATTTAAAATGGTAAAATATCAGCAATAAAAGTAAGTGATCTGTGAAGCTCCTGTTTTTAAGACATGAAGTCTTGAAATGTTCCAAACATTTCAAAATGCCTTTTGAATCTCTTCACATCCCACTCCACCCCACTTCTTGGAAATGTAACTTATTAAAAAGTGAACTTTAAATCTCTGTGAGAGGCTACTTGTAAATCTAGAACTGAATGAAGCTTTCACCTGCTTTTCATTAGCTTACTGTATGTTAGCTTCTAAATATTTTTGGCATTTTCTTTAGTAGCCAAATTAACTACCTCTAATTTTGCACACTTACTGAAGAAGTTGTGATTTATTGTCTCTTATACTGGATAGTAGAAGGTTTGCACTTCTGAATATAACAGTGTTGTTTCCATTTGTAGGAGCTGGAGTTGTGTCGGAGGCTATACAAGTTGCATTTCCAGTTGCTACTTCTTTTCCAAGCCTATTGCAAACTCATCAGTCAAGTAAAAACAATCAAAAAAGAAGCAGAGGTAATGAAAACCATGCTGTTCAGCTAGTAATTGTTGACATTTTAGAAGCAGACAATTTAAAACACATTTTGAAACACATTTTCATCAGTGGGACATCCTTTTAGAAACTGGAGGAGGGTTCCAGCTGTTTTATAGCCAATTAATAAAATATTTAAGTAGAACTTACAAGAATTTTCTGAGTTGTTCAATTATCTCTGTGTTGATTTTTGTACAGCTTGGAAGCTCTTTAAAAAAGGACAGGAATGTAGGGAGTCCAGTGATGAGGATTTAAAAATTTCAGAAGCACTCCTGGTGTATTCTAATCAAGCTACAATCAAGGCACATCAACTCCACTCAGCAGAGCTCTGTGATGAGGCCCCTTTCCATCGCCCTGGTGTTTCCTATAGCAAACACCCATCACTTTCTACCAACTGATTCATTTAACATTTAACTTCAGTCACCATTCAATTACTCTGCAACCTTAGTCCCCATCCTAAGCACAGCCAGTAGTGCATTCTAGACCTCTTAGGCCTGATTTTTAGTTGTAGTAACTTCAGAAGTAAAAGGTGTTTTTCAGCTGTGGACATGTGGTACATACGTGATGTTAATTGAGTTGTGTGCATTATGCTATTAAGAATGTCTTCTGTAAATTCTCCCCTGGGTCTGGAATGCAATAAACAGGGGTAGCAGAAAAAGAAAGTAGGCTTGGTCTTGTTTGATATAATAGGGAGGAACATGAAAACCCTCAGTATAAGTCTTTGGTTTATGAGTAGCTTCAGAAAAAAAAAAACAACTGTACATGTTCCTCACTTGTATTTCCAGATTTTTGTAGAATCTGCAAATAAGTTTGTGTTTGAAAAATGCTGTCAAAGGTTGTCATCACATCAGTCCCACTTCTTGCCTAAGTTAGTCAGATACAGAATCGTATCTGAGGGATGGCCTCATGTTTTACTCATGCGTTGCAGCTAATGCCAAAGATACTATTAGATACACTGGCTGCACTGCTGTTACTCTGCTGGGTTACCAGTCTTCCAGATCTTTTCCTTTGTATTTAAGATGTCCTTGTGATGGTACCATTACTGTCATACCTTTCTGAAATGTTTCATTCTTCTTGTCAGTTTGTTCTTAAGTAACATAAGGAGAAAAGAAATTTTAAAAGAACTAAGATGGAAACCCTAATCTTCTGAAAATAATTTTGGCTTGAAATACATTTAAACTAGAAAAGATAACTTTTGTGTGTTTTAGGTAATAAACATGTCTGAAGAGCTTGCTCTTTTGGAGAGCTGCCTGAAAGAAGCCGAGGCAGTGTCTGACAGTGGTATTGAAGAAATTGAAATTGCAGAGGCTTCCCAAGCTAGCACAGAAACAGCTATTCACTCCCTCATTGAATCCCTGAGAAACAAGGAGTTTGTGTCAGCTGTGGCACAGGTCAAAGCTTTCAGGTGCGTTTTTAAGGATTGCTTTCAGATCTTGAGTTTCTTAATAGACCTTTTAATAGATAGGCACTATTCCTTTTTCTTTTTTTTTGTTTTTTTAGTTCTTTCTGGATGTCCTTGTTGAGAAGGACAAACACTGTTGCTTCATTAGAGGTTTTGGAAATTTAAGAAAAGTAAAAAGCAATTTTAGTAGTACTCTTTCTTATGAGTTTATCTCTAAGAAATTACACTGTTAATTACCAGGACTCAATGGAAGAAACATTCCTCTAGCATTTTCTATGTCTTTTGTTCAAATATCCACTTAAAGAATAAACATTTTTAAGCTTTTGATTTTTTTAATCCAAATTGCATGTTATTTTCCCTTGCATTTTCCTGTCTTCTGTTCAAACGTCTGTTTAATTTTTTTAATGTTTAAATCCAAACTGTGCGTTTACAGATCTATTTGGCCCCACGACATCTTTGGCAGTTCTGAAGATGACCCAGTTCAAACACTGCTGCACATCTACTTCCGTCATCAGACCCTTGGCCAGACCGGCAGCTTTGCAGTAGTAGGCTCCAACCAAGATACGTCTGAGGCCAACTCTAAGCTGATGGAACTTAACCTAGAAATCCGAGAGTCCCTCCGCATGGTGCAATCCTGTCAGCTTCTAGGGAAGATGAAAACAGGAATAAATCTTGTGACCACTGGATTCTGAACTGCTGTCATCTAGAAAAGAACTGATGATGAAGACACTTCAGACTATTATTGAGCACCTTTCACAAAAAAAAAAACAACACCACAACACACCAAACCTCCAGCAATCCTGACAACCAACAAACACACTTTTATCACAGCAAGAAACTGTTTCATCAGAAGGAAAACCCTGAAAATTGAAGTGAACATCCCACTTGACTGCTCTTTCTACACAGCAGCCTGTGTGGCAGTAGTATTTTTTTATTAAATTTATGTATAAAAACTACATGAAAGGAAAAGGGCTTAAACATAATGCATACATATGCATTATTTTCTGTTGTAACAGAACTATAAATTATATTTGCAGCAGCAGCCTCTACAGGTTGGATTAATATTGCAGGTGGGATGAGGCTAAAATCAAGGCTGGTTTATTTTGGCTGAAGACCTGCAAGGCTTCCTGGCTTTCCAGCAGTAGTAGATAAAACCATCAACTAACCCCTAATGAGACACTTTGCAATGTCATGAAGAATGTGCAGTCAAACACGAGTAGAATGACATATGACTGCCAAAAACATTGACTTCTCAGTGTTTTATTTGCTTTTGTTGTCTGTAATAAGGAAATAATGTGTGTGAGTTAGAATGTATGGCTATGTGACAGTTGTTTTTTGAAGGTATGGATGATTGTTAAATAAGGTCTCAGAGCATGCTTAAAAGAGCTGCAAGATTATTTTTGAAGAAATTTTATTTTATTAGATCTAATCCTCATAGCGTGTAAATGTTAGGACATTTAATAATATTTTAAACTGGGATTTCCCAGTGTTTCTAAAAGAAATAATATATCTGTTAACTTTATTGGAATGCTGCTCAGTTCTCTGACCAGTGCTTATGTTACAAATATTGATAACAACTAACCAAAAAGTAGCTGCCTGCAGAGACTTTAAAATGTATATTAAAGATATATGCTGCCCATCAGCAATTCTCATTAGAAGTTAACTTATTTTATTCTGTATATATTCTAGAAACTGTATAGTGCAAAACCAGTATTTTTCGTGTAAATTTGTGCAATGCACTGTTAAAACAGTAGGTGTATAAAGCTATGAGGAGAAGGGGCATTCCCTCTTGGTAGTCACATGCAGTACTTGCAGTCTGAGTAGCCTGTAGGGTTTGAAGAGTTTGAATGCATGAATATGCATCTTCATAACTCAACTGAAGCTTAAGGAATTGGGACTATAGAAAAAGAGAGAAAAAAACCTGACTACCAAAATGTGCAAACAGGCAATATACTCATAGTTCAAAGTCTGTAGCATAAAACAAACTGGATTCTGTTGAAACCAATAGCATTTTGTAGGAAAAAAAAAAAAAAGAGAAAAAAAAAACCAGAAAAAAAAGATTGTAGTCCTACAATTCCTGTGATTTGAAAGGAACACCCAGTATTTTTATATACATCTCTTACCCACTGTGATTTTTTTTAATGGGCTCTAATTCCAGAGTTTAGAATGTAGAATTGAAATTCTTAGCTCTGCCTTTTTGGGGAAATTAGGCCCCACTAGAAATGCAATTATGCTGAAATGCATTAATTGAAGGCACTGTGCACGCTGTTGGACTGCTGACAGTAGTTATGTTATCCTAACAAATTCTGTAACTGGTCAAGGCACATTCATATTCACTGTATTTTTTCCCTGTCCCTGATAAAATTGAATTATTTTGATGGTTTTGTGGTACTGTAGATGGTGTTCTTAATTATTTAACTAGTATTTACAGGGGAGAGGTAGTTTTATTTAGGGGTGCATTATACTTTTATTTACATCATCTTTTACCAGCCTTTTTTTTTTTTTTTTTGTAAAAATAAAAAGACATTGTATCTCTCATTTTGTGTATTTTTACAAGCTAGAGTTTAAATACTTTAGCCAAACAGACTAAACACTGACAACAGAGGCAAGGGTGCCCTGAAGTAATTTTTTTCCTTTTATGTCCTGTCATTGCAGCAGCATTTTTCTAGGCATTTTCTGAAGCTGTTAATGGATTTCTCGTGAAACTCAAACCTGAATTCATACATGTAATTCATTATGTTATACATCTTCCTCCATTTATAATGGCTAGTAGAACTTGCCCTATGGAGCAGAATCATGTTAGCTGTCTTTTGATATTGCTTTAATTTCATTTGGCTTTTCAAAAATTACTCAACTACTGCATGAGCTGTCACCCTGCATTACCTGGTGCCAGCTCTCTGCTGAATCCAAAGCTATGGTAACGCTGTCTAGAAATAAGCAAAACATCAGACATCTCCTGTAAGATGCAGCAAATACAGCACTGACTGAGCTAGCATGGGCAAAAGAATCTCTTTATGAAAAAACTGTACAGAGCAAGTGCAGGATAACTTTGAAGAACCAGCACCATGAAGGCTGTTCCCTTCCACTTGGCGTAATTACAATAGGTCAGGAGTGCTTTCCTTCTTCCTGCTGAGTCTAGGAACCAGTGCCCACAACCAGTGTGTGATGTCATGGACATGACACGGCAGTGGAGCTGAAAAGCAACTAGAAAGTACAGAATTGTACTTGGGCAGCAAGCAGTAAAAGCATTGAACATATTTATGTAAGAGGGATGACATGTAGACATAGTAATTCTGGAACTGAAGAATGCCGCAGAGTTAAGGAAAGCTTTTTTGTTATGGCTGCCCAGTGCCTTGTACTCCTCCAAGCCACAGAGCCTGCAGTAGCTGATGTGGGCGGGGTTGTCTCCTTGCTGCTACCTGCCACATGGAGCCTTCATCAGCTGCTGCTGAAGTGCAACACCCAGGTCACATCAGCTAAGTCTCTTCTACATCTTATTATGCAGAACCAACTGCTGCTTTGACTGTTGTTAGTGGGAATGACAGCCCTGAAGTTGTACTAGATTTCATTTTGGGCTAGTACTGGTAATCGTGTAAGTGTCACCATATTCACAGCAAGTAGTCCCCAAAGCAATGTTTTGTGAGGATGCCTGTATAAATAGGAAGCCTTCAGCTGCTCCTATTGCTGTGACTTCATACTGACATGACACAGAGCATCAGTTCTCTGACTCATTACCAAGGTGCACAGACTCATCACAATCAGTTTCTCAATGCATGCATCAGGAACAGACTACAGCCACTAGAATGGGGAAGGCAAACAGGGAAACACTGAAGAATATCCCTGGAGGGGATTATGCTCAGAAATAAGGACATACCAGATCACACCTGCAAACTGAGGCAATAGGGCCAGGTGCCTTCAGAGAGGGCCCCAGGTGCTGCATTCCTCAAGCTGGAGGCTTGCCACTGCTCCTCACAGTAACTACAGGTGAGTACAAGGCACGTGCATCTATAACAGAACACTGCCCAGCTGCAGGGGTACTTTTCAAACTGAATAGGCCAAGGATGGAATTTGCCTTGAAAGTCTGAGTGAGCTGTTTAAGCGAGGGATGTTTCCTTTTACTTTGACACATGGAAAAACACTTCAGGTAGAAGCATGAAATAGAACTGTGCTCTGCTCTGGAGGGATTAGGTCTACTTGTTCCCAGAATGCTTCACACTGCTATAATAATGAATGCAGCAAGAATAAATAAAGGTACTTGGCAATAGATTGACACTGAGGCATTCAGCCCACTGCAGCAGGTTCAAGGGGCACATAGAAATAAGGCAGGAATTTACAGCAAGACGAGTTAAGCATACAGAATTAACACTCATTGCCCTCAAACAAGACATGTAGATACAAATGATAGTGTTTGCCTACCCTGACACATCCTAGCTTCCACTTAAACAAGACCACGTGGCACTGAAGCTGTTCTACAGCACAGGCTCAGACTGGTTCTCCCTTTAGCCTTTAATAGACTGGTCTCTCAAGTAAGCTGGGTACAGATGTAGGTAAGTTTGCTATAGCAAATATTAAAAAAAAAAAATCACTCTTTCAAAAAGAGAAGCTACCTCAAGAGTTCTGCAAAATGCATGTGACTATGCTCAATGTTAAAAATTAAGTGTCAGTAGCATTCTCAGAAAAGCAGGTTTTCATGTGTGTTTACCCAGCTCCCTAGCTAAAAGGCAGACTGGGGCAGCGGTGTAGGTTTTACTAGCTTGTAAATCTGCTCAGATAGTGATGCTGTAAATTAGTCACAGAATCAGCTTATAACACTTGACTGAAGCATGATGTTCCTATAGAGGATACCACCGCAGAGAGCATCATCTGCACGTAACCAGTGCTGGTTCTGCCGTTACTACCAAACACTACAATTCCTCCTGCAAATCCAACCCCTGAGGAGTGTGGGAGTTAAAGCCTTCTGATGGCAGGCATCTAAACAGATTAAACTCTTCAAGTATAATCCACTAAGTGCAAAGCTCTTGCACTTCACCTATAGATTGAAAAGGAAGCCAAGCAGATGCAGTATTATTGTACCTTGCTCCTCTGAATTGTCCCTTCTCTTCTTCTCCATTAGCAACTCTGTTCCTCAGAATTTTGTGAGAACTATTGCTGAAAAGCTTTCTTTGGCTTTTACCTACAGAAAGACCAACTTAGCTAAATGCAGGCCAGCTGTACCAGTAGAAGTGATTCGGTACTTACACAGCATTTCTCAATCATATTCTAGTGATGAAAAACAGGTGCAGGATACTTTGTACATTGAATAGAGGTGTGCAAAAATAAGTGAATACTACTGGTGTTCATACAGTGAATACTGTTCATTAACAATGGTCTACTACCTACTGCAAATGTCAATTTGATGTTAACTTCAAACATTTGATTGGTTCAAGAGCAGGAGCAGTAACAGAAACCCTTTCCACCTGAGAGTCTACAAAGTCCTAGTCAGTTGCTTCCAACACCATCACTGATTCTCAATACACCTCTAAGCTTGTCACTTATGCAAGTTACATAAGAATTTACAATATTCGCCCTTCTGAGCTGGGCACAAACCCACCTGATCATTTGTGTGTGCTTTGCAATACTTTTATTTTCATGCTTTCCTAGCTACTTCTCACCAAGTACCTTCAACAATACCAACAACAACAACAAAAAAAAATCTGCTCTACTTGCAGTTTACTTGAAGAGCCCTAAACAAAAACAAAAAACCCATCCCATTCAGATGATGTATTTGAAACTGAATGTGCTATCGCAGGAGAGGCGTTTCCCTTTGCATCTCCCACAGAGGTCCTGGCGGTGGGGCCTCTTGGGATCCACGTGGCGCATCTTCACGGGGCAGGTGCACCGCGTCTGCTTGCACCTCTGAGGGAGAAGGCGGCGGTCGGCGGGGGCGGTCGGGCCCGGGAGCGGCCGAGGTCAGGACAAGGGTGGGGGTCCCTTACCTGGCAGGTGATGTCCTCCACGCGGTACGGGTTGTAGGACTTCTGGCAGGTGCGGCAGAACTGACGGAAGTAGACCTGCGGGGAAGGCCGGGGTCAGCGGAGGGGCGGCGGCGAGGAGCCCGAGCCGGGGCAATCCGAGCCGGCCCTACCTTGTTGGTGCCCTGGACGCACCAGACGTAGGCGCTTTCCCAGCGGATGTTGCAGGCCTTGCAGTGGTAGTACCCGTACTTCTGCTCCAGAAACTGCCGGGGACAATGTTATTCGACGGCGCGGGCGCCTCCCGGCCCAGCCCGGCCCCGCTCTGCTCCCCCGCGGCCGACACTCACCTGGAAGCGCAGGCGGGTCTTGCCCGCCGACGACGGCCGCTTCTGGGGTGAGGCCGGCGGCTCAGCCGGCTGGGCCGGCGGCTCTGCCTCGGCTGCCTCTGCCGCCTCCTCCTGGCTTGCCTCCGTCGCCGGCTCCGGGGGGGCGGCCGAGCGCTGCCCGAGTGGCTCGGCCGGGCGCTGCCCCAAGGGCTCGGCGCCACCCTCAGCGGGCTTCTCCCAGCTCGCCCGCACGGCAGCCGCCTCCGCCTCCCGCTGCTCCCGCAGCGCGGCCGGCTCCTCCTCGACGGCCGCCGCCTTGTCCTGCTGCTGCGGCCGCCGCTCCGGGCCCGGGCTCGGCTCCTCCAGGAAGGCGGTGAGTCTGCGGGACGCCACGGGCGAGTAGACGGCGATGGTGCGGGGGAAGCGCACGGCACGGGTGCTGGTGGTGGCGGGGCTGCCCAGCTCCTGCTCCGCCTCACGGGGCCGCGGCGCGGCGGGGCCGGGGCGGCGGCGCAGCAGCGTGCGGGGCCCGAGCGAGCACTGCACCGAGGCGTCCTGCCGCGGGTTCACCTGCACGCCCACCTCCTTGGTGTTGGCCTTGCGGAGCCGCGGCGTCAGGTTGGGGTTGACCTGGGAGAGGATGGCCTTCAGCTGCGCCCGCTGGTAGTTGTCGAAGCACTCGGCGGCCGTCTCCCCGTAGCCCGAGAAGTAGCTGCTGCCCCGCGGCCGCCAGCCGCCCGCCGCCCCTCCTTTGCCCTTGGGCGGTGGGTAGCGGTAGGAGTAGGGGTGGTAGGCGGTGTAGAGATAGCTCGCCATCGCCTCCTCGGCCATCACACCGGACCCAGGGTAGCCCCTGGGCGGTGGCCTTAAATACCCCCGGGGCGGGGCCGGGTTTCCCTCGCCCCTGACCAGCGCCAGCCTTGCGGCCCCTTCCCATCCCCACCTGGAGCGCGGCCTCGGGCCACCCCCACCCCCCTAACAGCTCCCCAGCTGAACCAGGAGCGAGGTTCTTAATTGTCTCCGAGGGAGTAAACAGCGGATAACACGGGTTTGGTTCGGTTTCGCCATGTATTTGTGGTGAGAGCAATGAGAGAACAATGCTTTTACAGCAGGTGGGAGCCACAGAGATACACACACGACAGGGTTTTTCCTGTCATCTGAACTGACACCGAGTTGACGTTGACTCTGCAGAACACTGTTTCCTCCTTCTACCTATTCCTGCTGCACTCAGCTAGGCAGCAGTCTCCTTGCATGAAGTTTTACAGCTACTGGTTTTACAGTTACTGGTTTGTGTCACAGTGATGCTTTTTTTTTTTTTTTTTTTTTTTTTTTTCCTTTTTTTTTTTCATGTTTACTTTTGAGGAAGTAGAACTGTCATGGTAATAAACACAGATCACCTTGTACAATGGGAGCAGCTGGAGAAACGATAGAGGCCGGGCAGCTCCGCTTGCACAGCAGCGAGCACAACCCCTGCCTGGCTGCAAGCACAACACACGTTCATGTCTGGGGGAGTTACCTCTTTGTCCTGCCTAAAGCGCCGTCTGAGTCGGCTCCATCTGAATGGAATTGTGCTCTTCTGTGGTCACTGTGCCATATGAGGTATCAGCTACCTCCTCTTCCTTCAGCTTCTTGTAGGAAATATCTGTGTCTTCCTCTTCACCAAGTGTATCTTGCTTGTAGCTGTCCCTTCCGTACATCTTGTATGCCAGCACAAACAGTCCCGCTTCTGCTGACTGAAAAAGCGCGTAAAGCAAGGGAAACATGTACATGCTCCCTATGAGCTCCGGGGAGAAGGTGAGTTTTAGGATGGCGGTGCAGAGCTGGACATTTTGGCATCCTGTTTCCAAAGATACTGTTCTCCTGCAGTGTGGGGGCATTTTAAAGACCGTGGCTAAGCCGTATCCCAAGGCATACCCTGCCAGAGGCATCAGCACTGCAATGGCGTAGACAGATGCAGGAATCTGTGCCAACAGATCTGGGCCCAGCATGGTCCCAGTCAGGATGAACAGGACCACCAGAGTCACCAAGAGGGACCACAGGGAAATCTGGCAACAGATACAGACACTGATAAACAACACGAGGGCTATTATTTTGACAGGATAAGCATAGCAGGTAGAAGCTTGCTAAAGAGTCTAAACGGCAAAACACTGCCCTTCCCAGGTTTGCTCCTGGCCTGGGATTTTGTGGTGTTTGATCCCAGGAAAGGAGCGGGATGAGGTCACCATCCATCATTTCACTTTGGGATGGCTTGCTGGGAAACAAGAGTCGGGACTTGTGCCTCACTCTTCCTTTCTCAATTAAGCTGATTTTAGTTGCATGTTTTAAGGAAGTGTGGCCGCGCCCGCAGGTTGGTTTAGCCTGACCCGGGTGCAGCAAGAGTGGCGAGAAAGCAGGATGTCATGGAACGCATCTGCGGCAGAGTCCAGGATACCTACTACGCTGCCCTCCTTCCTGCTGCTGCCCTTTCCCTCGCTTGCTCTGTCCCACCGTTTTATTTCAAAACTGTAAGTCTTTGTATTCCACCTAAGTAGTTGACTTAGTCATGAGTCTCTGTGAGACCAACACCGGTTTGGAGGGACCAGAAAGCTTACTGCCTTCGGCTCCCCGTCCCCGGTGCCGCCCCCGGGCATCCCCCGCGGCGTGGCCGCCCTCCTCCCCTCCGGGCGCCGTGCTTACCTTGACCAGGAGGTCGGCGGCGCGGGGGTGGCGGTAGCGGATGAGCACCCCCAGGCCGATGGGCAGCAGGGTGCTGCCCAGTGTCAGGCTTACCGCCCCCAGGGGCAGCAGCTGCACCACGGCCGTGTTGATCCAGTGGCGGCTGTAGATCCAGAGGCAGAGGGGCATCAGGAAGAGGGCCAACAGCGTGGAAGAGGCCGTCATGATAATGCTGCGCCGGGGGAACCAAAGAAATGCTCCATCACCGCCCGCCCGGCCGGGGCCAGCCCCGGGAAGCCCCAGCCCCCGCTGGAAGTGGGTTCTGCAGCCGGCCGGGCACTTCTCACGGCAAGAGTCCGCTCGCTCTCCTCTCTCCCCCTCCACCCCCTTCCTCTGCTCCGGCCAGGGCGCGGGCACGCAAGCTCTTTCGGGAAGGAGGCAGGAGACGTGTCGAGGCTCTTGTAAGATCCTCCACGGCAGAGGCAGGAGAGCAGTGCTGGCGATTCCCAGCGCGCCCTGCCCACCCGCCCCGGCTCCACCGGCGCCAGGTGCCCAGCGAACCCTCTCCGCCTCCCGGGGCCGCCGCAGCCTCCCGGCCGGCTGGGAACAAGCGGCAGCGGGGCACCTACCTCAGATTCATATCGCCGTCGACGAGCACCGACATGAGGTTGGAGAGGTTGCCCCCGGGGCAGCAGCCGCACAGCAGTACAGCCACGGCCGCCACCTCGTCCAGGGCGAAGATGAGGGCGAGGAGGAAGGCCAGCAGTGGCATGGCCACGAATTGTCCCAGCAGCGCCAGCAGCAGCCCTACGGGCCGCCGGAGCTGCTGCCCCAGCTGCCCCAACTCCACGGCGCAGCCCAGCCCCAGCATGGTCACGCAGAGCCCCAGCCCCACCAGCACGCTCAGGCCCTGGCTGAGGGAGCGGTCCCCGAAGGTCTCGCCGCCGCCCGCCAGCGACCCTCCGTCGGGGCCGCCGGCCCCCGCCGCCGCCGGGGGCTGCGCGGAGCTGGCCATGGGCTCCGCGGCCCCGGGGAGCCGCCGGCTCCCCGCCAAGCCCCGGAGGAGAGCGCGGGCGGCGGGGCGGCCGTCAGTGCGGGACGCGGGGAAGGCTCGCCCCGGCGGGCAGCGGAGCCCGCATCCCTCCGCGGTTCCGCTCGGATCTCCGGGCGCTGCTGATGCGCCGCGACCGCGGTCGCCGGCCGCCTGTCTGCTGCGTCCCCGGACCCACGCGGGGCCACCCCCGGCGTGGGCGGTGTCTCGCTGCCGCCTCGACGGCGGTCATCGCCGGCCGCCAGCGCCGCCCGGCCCCGGCGGAGGGAAGCGCAGGCGGCGGCGAGCTCCCGGACGCATCCCCCCGTCCGGTGCGACCCACGGCAGCCTCTTCTGGAGCCGGCAGGGCCCGACCTTTCCAGCGGAGGACCTGAGGTATCACAGGATTTACTTCGACATCGGCATTACAAAAAGGTCAATTAGCGTCGCAACGTCACGCGATGTGGGTGGGCAGCACTAGACCCCTCTGCTGAGGGATTGCCAAGCTCGTTCCCCCTCCAGGCAAGTTGCTATAGATGTGAAGGTTTTGGAATGTCTGAGGAAGGATGGAAAGCCCTTTCATGAGGTGGAGGAGGCACCACTTTCTGCTGGTGGGGACACAGAAATTTGTCAGGAGAGGTGATACCTTTTAAAGGGCAGCCAGTACACGCGAAGGAAACAGGCAAGCTCACAGGCACACAAATATTCAAACCAGGGGAAGAAATGTAGTCCGTCACCTAAAAATCATATCCAAGGGCAATTAAACTGTTTTCAATCATAAAATGGTGCTTGCAACCTTTTAATTTAATAATTGTGTGTCACCCTGTTCCTTCAGAAGTGAAGTGCTGTATGGAATGCCCAATTAGACTCACAAGGGCAGGAGTTCTTGAGAGAGGAGGGCAGCTTCTGAGGGCAGGAGATACATCGGTGACTCTCACTCTTGGCACTGCTGTTGGCCTTGTCTTAGGAATGTAAGTCTTTCCCTCGTTTACCCACAGGATTCAGAGGGGTCACAGCCACCACTTCACATTACCACTCTTGGGTGAGAGTAGCTGATTCAGGGCAGAGCACCCCCAGGGGCTTCCCCTTGGCTTCTGCATTTTGTATGTGGCTCTACGTCTGCACGGAGCATTTTGGGTTACAGCTGAAGGGGGACACACTGGATTTAAGGACAGAGCCTACGGGAGCTTCCCTGACTGGCTGCTTGCCTTAAGCTCCATCAAACAGCAAGTTTGGGTAAAATTTTAGGCTGTCCTGGGACTCAAGTAGAAATTAGTGGTGGCTTGAAAGAAAAACAGGTTTGCTTATTAAACCTTTGGTTCTTTCTTGGGGCACAGGTGACACAAGAAAGCTGCAAGTAGTACCTGGTGACAAAATCCTGGGAACACAACTTTGCCAAAATTATGCCAAGTTCAATACTGTTCTGCCTGTGTTTGTTTCTTTGTCATTAGCCTAAGCAGAGCTCAGGGAAGATGAGTCATCAGAGCTGAACAACCAAATAGGATCCAGATTGCTTTAGTTCATTCATATTTTTGGGCTCTAGAGGAGGCAAACTCAGGATCTGGTTGGCTTTTTGAGCCAACAGCCTTCTCTGGATTTAATTTGCTGGTTTGCATGCGCAGAAAAGTGCTTGCAGTGTTCTTTATTGTGCTTCATAAAGTCTTACCACTGTTGTATCTTATTCCATCTGCCATGTAGCCAGTACTTTGCTTT
Organism: Phylloscopus collybita; assembly: GCA_027886175.1. Taxonomy (NCBI): domain Eukaryota; kingdom Metazoa; phylum Chordata; class Aves; order Passeriformes; family Phylloscopidae; genus Phylloscopus; species Phylloscopus collybita. Next base: position 24,419,573 of record JAJNNQ010000009.1, on the reverse strand, counting down.
GCAACATGCAGGTCATTTTCTTATCGTTCCCTCCCTGGCTTGTAAAAAATGCCTGTGTGGTTCCCTGTGGTGTGGCCAACCAGGGATCACTGTGGGCAGATCCAGGATGGATCCATGATGTGAGCACAAGGCAGCTGCTTATTGAGCAGGTGGGAAGGGTGCAGCCAGGCCTCCTGCTTTATCTCTGACTGTCACTCCCCAAACTCACCACTGCAGCAGGGCTGGTCACAGGAAGATATTTTTGTATCATAATGTACGTGGTTCCTATGGTGCAGGCAGTTACAGGAGGAGTCCGGTATCCCTGGAAGCAGATGCAGGCTCTTTCAGAGCCCACCCAGTCAGCATAAACTTCAGTTTCAAGGGATACTGAACTGCAGTGGGAAAATGTCATGAGTGCATCGCAACAAATCAAGACCTCTTGAGATTTTTGTTACAATTTATCAGCTAAAATTAAAGTTAAACTCTGGGTTTAAACACGAGCAGTGAAGCTGCCTTCAGGGAAAGCCAAGTCTGAACCTAGCTGGTGTTTTGCTAATTAGTGTTTTGCTAATTGTCCATCCACAGAGTACCTCCACTCCAGGTGGGCACCCGGCATATTTTCACATGCAGCATTTAGAATGAAAAAGTGTTGTACCTGCTGCTGAGCATGGTTCTTGTCTCTAACTTGCTGCAGGTTTTCCTGATATGTCATCCTGAAAGCGCAGTCTGAAGGGATGCTGAGTAGTTTTGCAGCATCTGGCTGTGAGCAGCCAGCTCACACATAGTGAACACCTCAATGTATCTAAATCCATGAATAATTCCTTTCTGCTTTCTTTTGTGGAGGGCAGGAGAAGGGATACTGCCTACCCTGCTATTACTGGAAGCTACAAATTGAATATATGAGTATAAAAAGACTTGGCAAGTAAACCTGGTCATATATCATTCTCAATTATTCCTTGTTAGTCCTTCCGTTGAAAAATGGGTGAAAGGATAAGAGTTAGCAAGAACAAAGAGGGAGAGAAAGGACCACTGAGATATGAACTTGTTGTGGTTTGTAACTTTTATTAAAAACATTGTCTTACAATAATCTTAGAAGAGGGTTGATTTCCACAGAAGAGCACTTGTGCTATAAGCCAGTCTGGAGAGGCAGCAGTGTCTCAAAACCAAGGAATTTTCTTTGCTCCTTTATAACAGGAATTTTTGTGCCTTCCCTTTATTCAACTAGAATCAAAGGTGAAAAATAGAGGATAAACTTTTAAGGAATTTTGATAGTACCGTAAGGAATGAGCAAAGCAACCTTGCTGTTCACTCACTTAGTGACTGCTTCAGCACACTGTGTGATGTTTCAATTGCTTCTCCTGATAGAGATTAAAAGCATTTGGCATAGCCCAGGACTACCACAAAATTGCAATCATTGTGTCCATGCTTCATCTTGGTGACTCCCAAGGGAAGTCGCTGTGGGTGTTGTTCACTGAGCTGCATTTGGGGCTGCAAGAGAAGGTTTGGTGTGTGCCTGTCGCTATCCAGGCTTTAGAGCCCCGAGTAAGAAGGGTTGGTTTGCAAATCCCAAGTGAGCTAAGGATAAATCAGAGTCTTGAACTTGAAAGCCTAAATCCCAAACATGTTGCACTTCAGGTGTGTGCATGTTGTAGTTATGAGCAAGCCATAAAAGCAGCCAATGGGGCTGGGTAAGAAGGCAAAGGGTGGTCACCCCCTCTTTCCCCACCCTTCCCGTTTTGGCTCCCCGCTGCTCCCGCCTTGGCTCTCGCGTGCTGGGCCTGGCTCTGCGGGAAGTGGCGTCACCCTCCCATAAGTCATGCTCTGCCTCTCTGCTGTCCCTGCCAGCTGATTTGGGGAGCTGTGCCAGGTGTTTGCAGAGGAAGAGAGGCTTCTGAAGGATAGTCCTGGAGGATGGGAAGCTTTCAGTCTTTAAGGTGATGCTACTAAAGACACTGGGACAAAATACTGCTGTGAAAGTGATGTTCAGGTTAAACCTAGCAGGAGTAGCTTCTGATTTCCAGGGAAGGTACAATCCCTTCATTTCTACCTTACTTGCTATGCACCTAGGCTATGGATAGAAATAAAATTAAATTAAAGATTCAATAGGGCAATAATCATTTACCATGGGAAAAAGAAAACTCTTCGCTGTTGCCTTGAATTAAAATATTCCTTTATTGTGTATTGTGTGATCTCCTATATGCAGTTTAGGGTAATTTTGTGGTAAACTCCATGAAATGCATAAGCTTGATCTTATTTATAATGTAGATCCAGAGCACTTATTTTTGTGGCTTAGGAGAGTTAGGAATTGGAGACTAATTGTGCAGAGATATTGGTGCTTTTGCCTGTTCCTCCACGGTTATCTTTTTGCTAGGAAGGACATGTCACCTTATCCTTTGCTGAGCTGTCTCCCACTCAGTCTCAACAGCACACAGGGCACTTGGCACCTTTTGTCACTCCCACCCTCACGGAGCCAGCAACTTTTAGCAGACAAATGACTTTTTCCTTTTTAAAAATTCTATGTTCTTTGGGAGCTTGGTCACTAAACAGATGAGAAAATACATTTTGGAAATAAGATGAAGCATTGAGATAGATCTGTGCAATTAAGTTTTTCCTTAGAAACCTCCCCAGCAAGACACAGGCAGAAACTGCTTTGGTGAGGATCTGCTGGTTGATCAAAGTTGCTCCTGTCCCAAGCTGCTTGTGTTTCACACAAAGGCAGAGTGCAGTTGTACCATGTAGGTGGAGAAAACACAAGAGTTGTGAGTTTCCTGCTAGTTCATTGCTCCTGCAGCTGTCTGTAGTGCAGAAGCACTAGGACAGACCTGTGTTTCCTGCCTCCCTGGCTTTTCTGCTACTGCTCAACATGACAGCTGGCCCCATTGCAGCACTGTTACGTCTTATCCTAAGCTTATCTAAAACTGTTCCCTGCCCTGTCCTTAGCAAGGTGCTGCTGCTCAATCCTGCTTGGCAGATCTCCACAATAATCAGCATCTTTTATTCCATGGCCAGCATCCTCGACCAGTCCCAGGGTCTGAATTTCAGGTGCAGAAAATCAGATCAATGTCCCTTCCTCTCCTCTTCAGCAGCAGTCATTGCTGTGTCTCTGTTGTCCATTCTTACAGGTGAGATCCCATCAAATCATCCTTGCCTTCACTCTGGCTGAAGTGGTAAAGGCATCCAGGCACCCTCCTTTGCTGTGCTGAGTTTGCCTCTCCTCTTCTCTGCTGTCTTTGTGATTTCTCTGTTCATGGGAGTGCTGTCCCCTTTTTCTCATGGGTTCCTCTTCCTAATGATGCCTGTTTCAGTCCAGTCCTGCTCTGTATTTATGCCTCTCTTGGGAGCAATGCTGTCTCCCAAGCAACTTAGAGCCTCTAAGATTTTATTAAATTGAAGTGGTGTGGAAGGGAAACAAGCAAAAGCCTCGTTACCTGTCTGGACAGTCTCCTTTTTGTCCCCCTATGTGTTCAGTCTCTGACCATATGGGAACAGATCCTTTCACTGAAGCTCTGGGTTAGCAGTGAAGGGCAGAAATGATTAAGATAAAATCCTCCTGTTGCACTTGGTGTTCCCCCATGTTTATTTTTAAGATGTCTGAAGACCATTAATCAACAAGTAAGTGCATGATGCCTCAGGTCACAATGTTCCAATAATTCGTAATTAGAACTAAGTGTATAAGCCTGCATGATCTGCCTTCTAAATGAAGAGGCCTTTTGCCAACCATTCCATTAGAAAAGGTCTTCTGGTCCATGAAAATAGGTGAAATCAGGGAATCACTGAAGAATAATTTTGTAAATTGACTGCTGACAGTGAGTTGTTGAGGCAGTTGTATCCCTGCAACTGTAAAACAATTACTAGCAGCAAGTTTTTCTTTAGGCAGATAAATGCCTTTGTGTGCCTCTACCCAGATTCAAATAAGATTCTGCCTCATTCAGTGTTCCCTTTTGTTGTCATTTGATCTTTTTCTGTAGTTGAAGTATTATCAGGGTTAAGATGAAAAGTCGTAATAAATGACCTGATGACTAATGCATGCGTTGGTCCAGAAGAGACAAAATTAGCATCCTGCCCCATCAGACAGGGACAAGGAGGTGAGATGAGGATGACTCTGAAAGCACTGCATTCAGAGTTAAAAGTCAGTGGTATTTTGCACTGCAGGCACGGGTATTGCTTTGCACAGGTTCTCACAGGAAGGTGATCATAGGACTTTAGAAACAGGCATGTCTTGGATGTCACAGCTCTGACTGACCTCACCAAGAGTGTCACAAACAGCCTGCTCAGCATCCTCTCTGATGGTGTGGGGGACCACACTGTGGTGGGGGGGATGCTGATGGCTGCCAAGGACAGCGGTGCCATCAAGGCTGGAGAGCACAGTGGCGATGGGACGTGCACAGCCTGGTAAATGGTGGGGCTTCAGGGTGGATGTGCAGTTACAGCTCCAGTCCAGCTGGGTTTACTTGACATCCGTCAGCCACTGAGGGTCCCAGCCCCCTCTTAATTTGCTGTGTGAGAACTTGGGCTTAGGGGCATAAATCAAGAGAGGTAATGTGGAGGTAGATCACACAAATGTGGGTTTGTGCCTGTACGATCTATAAGTTGGGTTTTGCAAAGAAAACCAGCTCAGAGTAAATGACACCAAGATATTGTCCCACAGATTAATTTAGTTGTCAAAAAATGCATAAATAAATAAATTTAATTCAACCTACAGCAGCAGTTGCTTCATAGAGTATTCATTTAATTGAAGAAAGACACCCAAAAGAAAAATTACATCACTCACATGCCAAAGCTTTCTCTGTATTAAAAAGAATGTTAATGGTGAGCCCCATGGGAATTATAAGAGTTAATAGCATCAATATTCTGTATCTCAGGTTACACATAAAAAATATCTTTGCACTTAGTTTCCAGCTGTTTGTGTCATAGCATCGAAGGTGCCTGGATGTGGGCTAAAGCCATTTTGTGTTAGAAACTGCATAACCATGGAATAAAAATGCTTCTTGTCCTGCTGCCAATTTTTAACTAAATATTAAAAATGAGTATCAGTAATGCTGATCAGCAAATAAGCAATCCCTTCAAAACAGGTGCACCATTACCTAAATTAGCTATTGAGCTCTCTAGAAAAAAAATCTCAGGGAAATGGGGAGAAATAAATCTCAAATATAATAGGCATCTCTTAATACTTGTCTTAGCTAATATTGTATATTAATCCTATGACAATAGCCTTGACACACTGTTATGTGCACTTTTAAAACCACGATGAAACAGAGTATTTTTGAATAAACTACAGTATCAGTAGAGTCGATATGTCACTGCAGCTGAGGCAGATGTACTCTGGGCTTTGTATATTTGTTGATTTTCCAGAGAGATGAAAGCATGAATGTCTTCATCAACAAGATCTTTTATTTCCTTTCTCTGGTGCCTAAGCAGAAATGCTGGGTATGAAGCCAGGGGAATATGTTTTATGGTCCTGCCTGGGATGTCCATTCTACCACTAGCTGAGAGTAGTCTCTTATTATAAACTCACAACTCCCCAGAAACATAGCGGGTTTAAGGGGCTGTAAGAGAGATTCGAACTAGATACTGATGGGGCAAATGAAATGGTGGTGCTGAAGGCCAGACAGTCCGGGCAGGCAGCAGCGATGTCCCGGGAGGGGTCAGCAAACACCTCTGCGGCAGCGTGAGCTGCAGCTGCTGACTTCGCTTTGGGGTGGCAGGGCGAGGCCGGGCTGCAGGCTGCTCCTGGCCGCTGCTCAGCCGCTTCTCTGGTGCCTTGTGCCCACGCCCTTTCCCCGGCGGTGACAGCTGAACGCTCACGTCTGACAGTTCAGCTGAACGCTCACGTCTGACAGTTCAGCTGAACGCTCACGTCTCTGGGCGTAGCTGCGCCTGCGGCTGCAGCTGCTGGCAGCGCCTTCGGGAGCGCGGGCATCTGCCCACGCCGGCCGCGGCGGGGGCGGTTCACAGCCCAGAAATGAAGGCTGTGTCCTGAACTGCTTGCAAATGTTATTAAGCTGGCTGCATCTTGCATCCTGCCTGCCAGAGAGCGAGCCTTGGACAGAGCCATTTCGGATTGGATAGTCAGAGGAAGGGATAAAAAGCAGTCAGCCCCTTGTTTCAGGGTGAATGAATTAAAAAAGCGCAAAAGATTGGAATAAACATATACAAAAGGGCCACCATAAGAGCTCCTTTCCTCTGCTCAGTCTATTATAAGAAAGCAAAATATTTTAGATATGAGTAAATTAATTTTAAGATACTAAAATATATCAAACAATTAAATAATATAAATAAAAATATAACACTTATTTAATACACACTGTTTAAAACATATAATTTCTGAATAAAATATTTGAAACATATGTTTTACCCACATACATAAATGGGTAGTCTAAATGCGGAGGAGGTTTCAGCAGGAGATTCTTTCTGCTAAAATCAAAGCTGACTGGGACCCAAGGAGTAGCTGCCCACAGACATCTGTAAGGTATCAGTGCTCAGTGTTTCCACCCAGCTGTGAGTGGTACTGCGCAGTAACCCCAGGCCTGCGAGGCAAAGTCCACCCAAACACACCCTGCCCAAACCCCTCCAGGCAAGGGAGCCCTGTGCAGGATAGGAGCTGGGGATGGACAGGAGATAACAGTATCACCACTTCCCATGAAAATACAGAAGCTCATTCTTGCAAAAGAAGCTGCTTCAAGCTAACACCTAGAAGTCTAAACAAATGCAGGTTCCAAATGCAAGGTGCTTATGCAAAACCAAGTAGGGAAGGGACCTTCCCCATCCCTGAAGAGTTTATTATCAAGTGCAAAGATGCAGGGTCATTACATTATCGTGCTCATGTACAGATGGAGCAGTTATACATCAGAGTGATTGATTTGCTGAAGATCACGCTGGAAATAGTGGCAAAGCTGCACACTGCACTGAGCTCCAACTGGTACCATACTCCTGAGGAGGCAGCATGTACAGTGTGATCCCTCATGACAAAAAAAAAAAAAAAGTTGTTTCTCTACCAAACATCCATAGAATCAATTTTCACTTGTAGCTTCTTCAAGTGCTTGAGGGGTGCTGAGACCCTTAGGACCTGCTGCAAGCAGTGAGCAATCAGCTCCACTCTCTAGAGACACATGAATTCTGCTCCCAGAGAAACTCAGCAGGGAGGATGACTGCTGGGTTCCTCCAGCAAGCAGCAATTCATTGCAAGGGCTTCTTTACACCCTTTGATTCAGTAGCAGAGGAAGGGTGTCCAAACGTATATTCCCTTCAAGTGGAGAGGCTGTCTCATAGCTTGTGGCTGCTCCCTGTCCCTGCATCATGCTGGCACTTACCATTAGCATCCCAGGCCTTTTAACATTCAAGGCATTATTGGCAGTGATCACAGCCTTTATTAGATAATGAAAGATAGTATCTGAGAATTCAGAAAGAGATTTTAGAAAGGCCTTAAGTAACCAAAAATTTAATTTTGAGGGCATTACAAACAGTAAGAGCCGTTGGCCAACCAGTGTAGGAAGCACTAATATACCAGTGCAAATTTCACTGTTGCTTGTGCAAAAATGCATGTAATAGCTGAGCTCTTCCCAGGAGATTTCTTGGATCAGATGCCCAAATCTGGAAGCCCTGAGAAGCCAGGCTCTGCAGAAGACTGACCCATGCTCCCTGTTGCAGAGTAGTAACAGCATCAGTTTGCAGTCACTGCTGTTGCCCCAAGGCAGAAGCTGTCCTGGTACAACACAGACCCCCAACCCCTTCAGTAATTTCACAGCCATGCCAATGGGAATTGGTGGCTCACCACTGCACTTGGGTTGCTCAGAGGAGCTCTGCTTGGGTGCTGTGCTAACTGCCACGGCAAGAAGAGGAGGGGCGTATGTCTTGTGTAAACCACGCCATCTCTGAGTAGCTCAATACAATCCTTTTTTGCATCCCACAGTCTTGAGATGTTGCTGTGTGACCACACAGCACCACACATTTAGCTGGAAAAGCCCAGACCAGCAGGAAAATATTTCTGAAATCCTGAACAGTTTATGGAGGTTTAAATCTATGTGACAGAGTAAAAAGGTCTAATGGGGGTGTTTCAGTCTCCTCAAGAGGTGTTTTTTATGGCCTGCTTCTTCCTTCAGGCTTTCCTGGCATATATGCAGCTGTCAATTACATTCAGGACCTTACGGACAATTCAGTGAAAGCTCAGGACAATGCGGTGAATTGAAGCTGAACTAGACCAAATGTGGGATGAAAAAGCAAAGCGAAAGCAAGATCACCCTCTAGTGTCTGAAGAGTCCTGGGTAGGATGCAGAGAGCAAAAAGAAAACCTTGCAGTATTTAATGGAGTAATAAAAGGCAAAAACCCCAGAAAAATAGCAGGACTAAAAAGAGTGCATAAATGGGTTATAAATATAACCTATTAGTTGTTTTGAAATTTGAGAGAAGGTTTCTGGTAGGCAGATTTCAGTGACTTGTTTTGGTATTTAATGTTATTTAATGATCTTCATAATAAGGATGCAGAAAGTGGGAGGACACAGATAGAATCTGCTAATGAAAACAGTTGAGAGACTTCAGGGTGGAGGGCAGCACAGAGAAATGGCCTGGGTGGGGAGTGGGGGAGATGGGCTGAATCAAGGCCCTGAAGAGGGTACATGATTGGAGCTCCTTTACAAGAAACACCCATTTTTCATACTTCTGGTCTGCCATTGAGGCACTTGGGCTGGGGAACTTAAACTGATGTTGTACCTTTGTGAGGGTGGGGAAATAGGGTACAAAATCAGTAGAGCCTACTACACAGTAGCAAGTCTTGAGCTGTAAGTTGTGAGGTGGCTTTGTAAATGGAATTTTCCATTTCTTACACTGACAGTGGACCACTCAGCAGGAGAGCCGGCACTGGTGGCTTGGTGCAGGGACCTGCAGAGAACTGCATTTCATTCCCCTGGGCAAATTTTCACTGTAAAGGTGAGAAGTCCACCATATATCAATTAAATCCCTGTGTTCTGCTCTGGTAAAGGCAGCCTGAATTTGCCAGGCTTTATCAGAGTCTTGTGTTGCCAAAAGCTGCGTTATTGCTGGGGAAGGCTGAGCTGGGCTTGGGTGCTTTACCAGATCCATGATTTTAAGCAAGTCCCTTTAATATTTCTCCAGTATGTTTGTGTATGTGGACAGCACCATTCATGCTGAGCCTGTGTGAATGGCAGCATCAATAGTCACTAAATCTTTGTTGATGTTCTCATAAAGGGAAAATAAAAATCCCTTGACTCTGACATTTACAATAGGTATTATCTGCTCTCTGACATTTGGGCTCATAAACCGAGGTCAGCCCAATTCTTAGCTTACCCTGCTGTATCAGACCAGATATGAACTGACTGGCTGCCCCCTTCTCTAAATAGCAGCCACCTGCCCCTCACTCCCAGCAGTGAGTCAGGCAGCCTGGGAGTCATTTCAGTGATGATGAACTGAGCCTCAAGAGAATAAACGAGCATCCTTGGGAGCGTGTGGCAGAGCAGAGAACTGACTGAGGGTCTCCTATAATAGCCCACTCTTGCACCACAAGTTATTTCTTTGAGCCCACAGGCACTCAGGAGGTCTGTGTGCACGGAATGAACAGTGCTGGCCCGGCAGCAGCCGTGCCTGGTGTTGTATCAATGGCTGCTATGGCAGTGCAGCTGCACCCTCAGCAAGGAGCTTTGGGTGGCAGCCGTGACCCTGTTGCCGGTGCTGCGTGTGCAGCCACGGGCATCCTGCGGCTCAGGAGCTGCTGGTTCCTGCCAGCAAGGCTGGCCGTGGATGGAGCGGGATGCTTTCCTGAGGCGGTGTGGTGGTGATGTCACATTGCTGTCTCTGACATGTAGGCATGGTTTTAAAGGGATGAGAATCAGGACAAGGTTTTCATGACTCCTTTGAAGACAGGTCACTTGAAGCGGCAATAACAGCAGTTCTCTGTGTCTGCATTAGCCTGGTGGTGAACAGATGAACAGAAACAATAAACCCAACTCAGTTGGGTGAGTAGATGTAGGGTAAATGGATCACTGTGGAGCTGAGAAATATGAGGCTAATACAGGAGTTGAAGTGGAGCATGAAAAGCAGAGGATTTGCCTGATCTCCCTCTCTTTTCTTTGAGAGGACTCAAAATGGCAGCAAGTGCTTCAATAAAGTTTTTATTTTTCAAGGAGTGACAAAGATATAATTATGGGGGCACAAGATACTCTATCCTGCTGCTCATCATTAAAATAAACAGCTTTGAACAAGAACACTTCTGCTGCCTTTAATTTGGCAGATGTTGGGTTCAGTCAGCCAGTAGTACATTTGGCCTTACCCTCTGCCCTGAACAGGAACCAAACTCACTGTAACCCGGAGCCTGGTCCAGCATGACTTTTTCCTGGCAGCATTTTGGCACTCATGTGCAGCACAGAGACCAGCAGGAGCTGTAAAATCTGCAGAGCTGTGTTAACTCTGCGGAGGGAAAGGCAGGTAAGGATCAGGATAACTAAGCTTTTGTAATGGGTTGTGCGGTTTTGTTTGCAGGTGGGGATTGGTCCCTTCTCTCAGTTAGTGACAAGAGAACATAGCCCCAAGCTGTGCCAGAGGAGGTTTTGGTTGGACATAGAATTTTCTTCACAGAAAGGGTGATTAGACATTGGAATGCACTGCCCAGCAAGGTGGTGCAGTCACCATCCCTGAAGGTGGCGAAGGAAACACTGCACATGGCACTTGGTTGGTTGGGTTTGATTATTTCAGAGGTCTTTACCAGCCATGTGATTCTATCTGCTTATGCTGATGATGACAGAAGCTCAGATTACAATATACATATCTTCTTTTGTTTAGTCTGGTGAAAGATACAGTCCACTTTTGTCCCTGAGAGTGGCACACTGCATAGAGATCTTAGGCATTCCAGTTTTAAAATCTAATTTTTTTAAAATTCTGTTTCTAACAGTGGATGATGCACCAAGTTAAAAAATTGCTTTGCTGATAAGAAAATGATAGCATTTTTGCTACCTATTTCACTGAATACATTGAATGAACCAATTTAACATTGGTTTATTATTGCTCCAATTTACTGGAACAGCTTTCCACATCTACCACAGATCTATTTTCAGTAAATTTCAGCAATGAGTTATTAGTTACCATTCTTAAATAATTAAATGAAGTGTGAAAAAATTGCTATCTCTCTACCTCATCTACAGGATTAATAGATACATAGATAATTATTATACTGTGGCCACGGAAAACATAAATAGATTCAAGGTAGGTTAAGAGCATGTTACATTCTGTTGAATGGGTCTAGACATCTATATTGAATTAGTGAGTTAAAATTCTTCCTCTTTGGTATGGAATTTGTTTTACTAAATGTCACTTTTATTCTTGGAGAATAATGAAGATTTGTTTGGAAGTTCAAATTTATTATGTGGGTATGACAGAAGGATTCTGGGTTCTGTGTCTGTTCTTTAAGCAAATAAAACATTAACCTGAGCTTCCATATCCTCTTGGAGAAACAGTTATAGAGTAATAATAATAATAAAACTAAACAGATTAGATCATGTAAAAACAAGGGACTGTTCATCCAGAGCTTGACTGCTCAGTTGTCAAATATTCAAGATGTTAATGCCAAAGACATTGAGTGAAAAAGTACCAGGAAAGACAAAAAGCCAGGCAGCATCAACAGACTTGCCCATCCCTTTCATAAATACACACAGCAGACACTACAGCAGAGGAACGAAGGAAAAGGAGCTGCTGGGTTCAGTGGAGCACCAGTGACAGAGCCTCCAAGGAAAGGAGCAGCAGTCGCAAAAAGAAATAACAACAGATTTGTGAAACCAAGCAAGGTGGCAGACGGCTGCTGTGCTACACTGACACTGACCAGGACAAGCAGGGGAAGTAAAATTCCCCTGGACTCCCCAAAGTCCCACCCCAACCTGGAAGTCCCAAACCCGGAAGTCCCAGACAGCGAGAACCTTTAGAACCTCTAGAACCCGATCCGGAACCCGATCTAGAACCTCTAGAACCCAAATCTAGAACCTGCTCTAGAGCCTCTAGAACCCGATCTGGAACCTGCTCTAGAACCTCTAGAACTTATCTAGAGCCCGGTCTGGAACCCGCTCTAGAACCTCTAGAAGACACTCTGGAACCCAAACTAGGACAGCTAGGACCCGCGCTGGACCCTCCAGAACTTGACCCACAGCCTCTGCACCAATGCACCTTTGCTACGCTCGTACAAACTTACATAAGAAATGATGCAATGGGCCAACTGTGCACAGAGGATTACGCAAATTGCACAATAATAACCGAGACCGGAAGTGCCCCCAAACCGGAAGTGCCCCCGGACCGGAAGTGGGTCCCAGACCGGAAGTGGATACCAAACCAGACCGGAGGTGACCAAGAGACCCCAGACCGGAAGTGCCCCCAGACCAAAAGGGGGTCCAGACCGGAAGTGACCCCAGACCGGAAGTGGGTCCCAAACCGGAAGTGGGTCCCAGACCGGAAGTGCTTCCCAGACCGGAAAAGGGTCCCAATGTAAGAGGACCCAAAGGAGCTGTCACACCTTCCCTCATAACGAGAATGGTGAAAAATACTATTTCTAATATTCAGTCTTGCAATCCAGTGATAATACTAATTATAAACAGTTTAATATAGAAGAGTTTGTTACAGAAACCTACTAAAAGAGAAGAGCAAAAGGCTATTAATTACCAGATTTTGACACTACTGTACTTTCCTGAAGGAATGGGGCAAATGGTACTTGACTGCATGACGAAAAAGTGACAATACCTTTTAGCAGCAGCAGGTCTGCAGCCACTTCTACATAAATACATCAGCTAACTAGAAGGAAACATTTTAACCTACTGGCTTAATTACAAATAGGGGACTATGCTGGGATAAACAATTAATTAGAAGTTTTACAGCTTAAATTTTGTTAAATTTAATATTAAGTGGCTACCAAATAGAGTTAAACCTACTTAATATCAAGATAAGACAAAGATGGCATTCACATTACTATTGCATCCATTGCTTTGTAGCAAAATGCAGATTACAGAAAGATACCAAGTTCAAAACTAACTTCTTGCTTGTATGTGAGCCAAAGATGGAGGCATTCATGTAGAAGGTAGATAAAATGTGTACTTGTAAGTTCCAAAAAGGCTTACACTTTTACATTGCACAGTTTTCTGCATAAATTCCAGAATTTTCAAAATTAAAATTTTGTTTCATGTGGTGGTCTGAAGCGAGCACAAATCCTGAAAAAATTGAAAGGCAGGCTTGTATACTTCAAACTGCCTGTACAAATCACTCTGCATGAAAATTAAGAATACAGTTTTTCATGTAAGGCTGAACTATGCAGGGTCCTTCCAGAGCAGAGGAACAAGTCCACCTCTGTCTGTCAATGAAATCAGATTTCACCCAAATACAGTGTTGTACTCAGTTCATGAATTACAGTGGGCAGAAACCAATACTGGTAACCTCTAGAAATGTGAATACAGTTCCTGAAAAACAACCCAACCAACCAGAAAAAAGCCATAAAGTAATACCCTCTAAATTTCTAAAAGCTTTTAAAAACACTTCATTGTAAAAAATAATGACCCAGGAAGTATTTTTGTGGTAAGAATATTTTATATATTTTTTTACACTTTTAACACTTACAAAAACATTCAAACACAAAAAAAATTAAATAACTTTGGGAGCAGAATAAATCCTTCTGCCTACACACATACATCAATTCCAAGCTGTTGGCACAAAAAGTAATCCACATTCATAAAACCCTTACTACTATATCAAACATAAGTTAAGTAAATCATAGGCACTATTTTATCAAATCTGTATTTCCACAATTCTGCAGTAAATCTCTAAACACAGAGCCCCATGATTTCCTGATATCAATGACCTGGTAATGCACAAAGGCTTTCTACCAGACAGACAGTCTGTCTTCTCAGGAAGTCATTTGCTGTATTTTGGGGGGAATAGCAGAGAAAAAAAATCCCTATAAAACTCAAGCTGAATTTACCCAAGCGATGAATTACTTAACTTAAGGAAACGTACAGAAGTTTGATGCAGCCATGGTAAAACCCCCAATATCATCATCTAAATTGACTTTCAAAATTTTTAGAGTCAAGCAAAGTTTGATAAAATCCATCAATTTCAATTCCCCTTTCTTCAGTGAAGACTGCAGCATTGATTTGTAAAATGCTGAAATATTAAAATTCAGGCTTTACTGAGAATATGCACGTTTGATCTAATCCTGTCTTCTGCTGAACAGTGATGTGAGATTCTGACATCCATTTCCTGTACCTGCAGGTGACTCAAAGCCAGATTAGTAGTATGTACTGCTCTGTATTGGTGAAAGGTGGTTTCTGTTGAAATCTGACAATTACAGTGTATCTGACACCCCAGCTTCAGTGTCTTAGCACAGATCTTGGTCTGGGGTGCAAAGTCACTCATCAACCCAGAACCTGCTTGAGTAGTTTAAGTTGCAAGTTAGTCTCCACTCCTTCCTATTTGGTTTCTTCCAAGTCAAGTAGTATTGCATGGCTTCTCATCCAGGAATATGTTAATGTTGGCCTAAAATTCAAGTGCTAGAATTTCAGGGTTAGTTATCCTCTTAGTGGTGGGAGGCAAAATACACCAGCAGTCCCAAACTCAGATACTAATGGGGTTGAAGGCTACCTACCATCCAATCCGACTTGTAGTGTTTGTCAGTCATTGCACAAAGGATATACCATTCACATTCTCTTACTTCATCAACTGTACATCCAAAATACTGAAAAACTTTCAAACAAAATCCCTTCCACTTAACTAGTCCCACCCAATACAATTTTAGCTACAGATTTTTGCAGGTCTTCCAAAACAGAAAACAATGTTTCAATGCTAAATATATCAGTTGTTCTGAGCAAAATGTTAGAGTAAGTCAGAGCCACCAGAGGAGTTTAATAGCTTGTAAACAGACATAGCAAGTTTCATACTCTGTTACCAGTAATGTAAGATACACATATGTAAGGCAAAGTACATATTTAAACACACTTACATGGGCAATATCTTCTGTAAAAATATTTACAATTTAAAATAAACCAATTTAAGAAATGGATGAAAGTAAAAAAATAGGATACAGAAAACTCCCTCATACCATGGAACATCACCTAAATGAATATCATTTGGCATCAAGAGTCAACTCATTTCCTTAAAATTTGTATGTTACAAGTGCATAGTTGTGTTTCCTTCTCCTTAACTATCAGCATTTACAGTTGCTGCAGGCTGCGAGTATAGTGGCATGGTATTAGCACAAATCAAAATTATCACTTGCTCTTTCTTTTGCAAGGAAACCTGCTATTAAAAAAAGTTTTCCCCAAATAGCAAGCCATGTTTTAAAAATGTGGCTACAATAGTGAAGGCCATGTTTCCTGAGCCAGGAATTTAAGGTTAGAAAGATTGTACAACTGATACTAAGCCCTTTTGGCAATCAAACATAAGAGTAGGTAAAGCCAATAAATCAACACAGGAAAGATGCAATCTATACTATTGCATTGTGTGTATCTGCTACATTCAAACCTTTTAATGTGATACAAGTCATGGCTACGACCCCCTGCTCTGCCTAATCCTCAGCAACTGCTGATTCTTCCTGCAGTGCTGAAGGATGGATCCAGTCCCAGCTGGGACCTCATACAGTTGTTAAAAGCAACATTTTCCTAGCACTGTAGCAGTCTGCAATCAGAACATTAGCTCTGATTCATGTAGCCTTGTTTCAATAGTACATATTCACCAATCTTTCTGCTGAGTTAAAACTGGCTGAAAATGAAGTTTTGGATAATGTATCCTTGCTAATGATAGTTATCCTTGCTGTTTTTCAAGATGGGCATTTCTTTGGCATTCGTTCACTTTTGCCCCGACATTGGCCACTCTCATAAATGCTCATATTGATAACATTTTTAGCAAGCAATAAAAAGCCCCCAGAACTGATAGCAATTTAATGTAGAAGTGATTGTATGACCACCAAACATCTGATGTTAGATGTCATTAAAGTGCTGCTTTATAATAATCTCTGCCAGTTTGTGCTAATTAGAGACAGAGAGGTTTGGAATTTTTACAAATTCCAAGAGTCACATCTGAACAGTTTGTTTAATCAAGCTGTCTTTTAGCCTGGTGAGGAAGTATCCATGAGCACTGGAACTCTGCATTAAGCTGTGCAGATCAGTAGCAGCCATCTTTCCAACTCTCATCTTTCACGTTGCCATATGTCTTGGGAGTGGGTAATGATCTAAAATGAAATGAGATATTTTTCAGTTTCATATATAACTGTTGAACTCTCTATCTATGATACATAAGAATTTAAACATTTTGTAAGTAACTGAAATATACACTTCATTCATTACTACTCTGCAATACAGTTTACTTAAGATAAACCCTAGAGTATTTTCAGCTTCAAGTTGTAAGTGTTGCATTTTGGTAACTACCATGCCAGGAAAAAGGCTAAATACATAAATACACGGAAAACTTATTGCTATTATACTTTGTGAAAATGCAAACTTAAATCTGCTTCCACCTAAAATAGGCCATTTTTTCAGTGATGTATATAAACAGACAAATTCTTGTTTAGAATATTGCATTTTGTTTACATCAAAATCTGACATTTCTAGAAACTTCATTATTGCACTGTGTACAGTCAGTATTATAGAACCCTGGAATTGTTTAGGCTGAAAAAGACCTGTAAGAACATCAAGTCCAACCGCTAACTCAGCACTGCCAAGTCCACCGCTAGACCATGTTCACCACCAGATCTTTTAGGGATGTGTAAATGTGGCACTTTACCTCCAGGGATGATGACTACACCATTTCCCTGGCTAGCCTGTTCCAATGTTTCACAACCCTTTTGCTGAAGAGATTTTTCCCCTAATACCCAATCTAAACCTCCTCTGGTATAAGCTTGGGCTGTCTCCCTTTGTTCCATACATGCAAACTTAAAAAAAAAATTAAAAGTAAATTTTAAAAAGGTTTAGTAAGTGAAACACTTTTCCATAAGACAAGCTGTGATTTTGAGAACCACACTTCACTACTATTGGCAAACTCCTAGCAAAACAACTGGTTTTTACTACACAGTTTCATACTGCTGACCAGTGCAGACTGTAACCACAAAAAGTCAGTGCTGCAACAGTCGCTTGTCATTCCCCTGCCCAGCACTCACGGCAGAACAGAAATTTTCCACTGTGCTATTTACCACAGTTTTATTTTTTTTACAGTACTAGAGACGAATTGTTTTTCCCTTCCATTTAAGAAGATTCTTAATATTTCTCAAGGATGACTGCTTCCTTATGTCAGCTTCTACTTGACACCTGAAAACTGACATTCACAGTTTAATGCTCAGTCTCTCTTGGCAGTAGTTTTCATATAGACACTGACATCAACCAACTTCTGTAGCTGGGTGCTAGCACAGTTATGCTGAAGGTAAAAATTCTGTTTCAACCTGTGGGTTAACTGCAGTGATTTTTATGTTAAGTTTAGCAAATGCTATGGATGTCTCCTCTGTCTTGGTGCATCTTCCTTCTGGAATTTTCCAGCTGCCTAAGGAGAGAAACTACTCTCACCATGGTACTGTTGCTTGAGTTATGGAGGCAAGTAGCTCTGACTTCGGAATGTGTCACTCACACAAGTGAATTTTCTCTTGCCAGCTATATTTGGTAACTTTTTACCACACGCAGACAAATTCTTGCTGCCTTCTCAGCCCAGACTAAAACTTTATTTCTTAGTTCAGTATCTTCCATTACTGATTGCACGTTCACCTTCAATCTCTCATTCAAGAACCTTTATCTCTCAGTTTGGATTCAAAGCTATTTTGGAAATACTTCACATGTATTTCTGTCTCTATTTCTGTTCTGAAGACCTTGAGATCAAAATAACAACTGCAAGAAGAAGCAGCACGAATACACAGCGTACAAAATTCATTTTGAAAACTTCAATCTAAGTCTACCTGCCAGAGACTCACCTGCGAACAGGCTGTGCAAGTTTGCTACGAGGCACTGGGATGCCCCCCGTGGAAGGGGCACTGGGTCTGGGCAAACCACTCCTCATCCCTGCTGGTCTGGTAAGAGTAGTACTGTTAATACTGCTGGCAGGGCTGGGCAAGCCTGAGCTCTGGGCTGCAAGAGGCCCTGGGGAAGAACTACTGTGCGTCAGCTGTGCGGCTTCTGGAGAGGCAACGGAGCCGGGTCCGTGGTTACTGAACGCCTTCACCGGCTGTCGGAGAGCTAAGGGAGACGGGGCCACAGGCGAGCGGAATTTACTCGAAGAAGGTACTGGAAAATACAGAAATGACTTTCAGCTTACGTTACAATACTACTGAAATTAAAAACTGGAAATTACTTTACGTGATTATACAAACAATATGGAATGTATAATGGAATACAGCCAACCAAGCAGCAATGAGAAACAGGAATTCAGATGTCATCTTTGTCATGTGTTTTTGATATCATAACTCTAATGCCCTCTTTGCTTACTACAAATATTTATCTGGATTTGTAAGTAATCCTAATCAGGCTATAACTGCTGTATCAGCTAAGTCAAAAGAAATAGAGAAGAAGGGATTTCTTAAGAAGAAATTTAACTGCTTCAGAAACATGTGAACTTAATTCCCATCCATGAAAGAATGTGTTGAAGAATACAATATTCTAGTGTGACACAGCCTTTAAATAGATTCAATGTGTACATTAGCTTTCAATGATGAAATTTTGACCATAGAGCATCTTGGTGCTTCTTTTACGTTGTTCTTTTTAACCACTGAATTAGAATTCATCTAAAGATATGGTTACATCCCACATTTTCTGGCAGACGGAAAAAAAAAAAAAGATGGGGTCAGCTGTCTTGGTTTCAGCTGGGATAGAGTTAATTTTTTCTAATAACTGGTATAATGCTGTAGTTTGGATTAAAGAAATCAGCCAACCCCTAACACCAAAGAGGTTAAGGTGCTGCTATGAAACTTAAACCTTAAGATAACTCTTAACAATTTATAGCCTTCCTCTTCTTACAAACATTACCTAAATTATCATTATAACTAATACCTGTTTTCTAGTACTTTGTACCTGAGTTAGTATGCAAGGGTTTGTTATCAAGTCCTTTCCGGGATAGGTTAATAAGACAGAATGTTCAATAGACCTTTGATAATGCCAATAATTATATGCATAAGCATAATAAGCATAATTCTTCAGAAGTATGAGGAATATTTACAAATTATGCATAATTTATCAATGAACACAATACTTAAATTAACCCATGATCTTAGTAATGGAATGAAATTTCACCAGCTTTTCAAACTGATTAGGATGGGTCAGTAAGAGTCAACAAAGGATGACCAAATCAATCACATAATGAAAACATTTACATTTAGTACATTCCCATAAACTATTTTTTCCCCTACTAAATAAATGTTTTATTCTGAGACCAAAGATGCATTGCCTTTGACAGATGTTGTACATAAAGAAGCTGGTCCTTAACACAGCTTTTATCATCATTTTCAAGGAAGATCCAGTAAGAACATGAGGAGTGAGAAAGGAGACAAGTAATGCAGGAATGTAGCATCCTAAATGGGGTACAGAGGAACTGGTAATTTTGAGATTGTATTTTGAAGCCATTTCTTATAGGGGATGTCTAGGAAGATTAATATGTACCTCATTACAGATGTGAATTGGATTTGATTCCTTTCTGGATTACCCGAGGGGGCCTTTTCCCTGATAGCAATATCAAACACAGCATGAAGCTGCTCATGGGAAAAGCTGACAAGAAAAGGTGACAGAGAGGTCAAAAACACATGACAGTTGCTAAGCAGCAGGGAGATTAAGTAAAAAACCTTAAAATAAAAGCTGGCATCAAGCCAGAGTATGGATTAAGGAAAGCATTAACAACAGAATGACTGGACAAGAAGAGCATCCAAGTGCTCCTAGGACTAAGATAGATTATATGTAAGTTTTTAAAAAGTGACCTCGCCTGTTAACAACCATGCAATCAAATCTGCAGAATTTCCAAGTGACTCTACAGTGTAAATACCGAGAGCTTTTATCTCTGAACTCCTCATTACAATGCTTGGGACACAAACACAGCACCATGTTAGCAGCTACCAACAGAGCAACGCCAGTGTATAAAAACTGAATTCAGCTTTGGGCCTCTTAGGGGCACAACACGGAAAAGGCTTTTAGGTACAGAATATAAGCAACAAAAAGTTGCAACAGAAGAAAGCTTGTCACATTCCCAGCAGAAGTAAGGATCCAGTAAATCAGTCTTCTTCATTCTCTTTAACCTTCTGCTGACCATATTTTACCATGCTGCAAACTTGAGCTGTCAATTCATAAAACATTTCCTGTCAGCACAGCATTGCAGACATTGCTGAGAGCTATACTCATTCTTGTACATAAAGGAATGAATTGTCTTCCAGAGCAGTCCACATGATGCAGCCTGGCAAACTGCCTAATAATTCTGTTCTACAGATAAAGAATTTGGTCTCAGCAGTTTTGGATATCCATTATAGTCAGGTGGCTTCTCTGTAAGACAGGATCACAAAGAGTGAGGTACTGCCTCACAGACTATTTGATAACTGTGTATCCATGTATAGAATTTAGCTGATCCATGTTTAACAAAAACATGTAAACATGTAAGGAAGAGTAGTGCTTAGTAACTTTACACAACTCAATCTCCTTATAAAGTAAACTAGAAACAACTACAATTAAAACATCTGGCAACCAAAAAAAAATTAAAAAAATAAAATAAAATGGCATGGTGCAGTCATGACATTTAGATATCCTACCCTCTCTGGATTCTGTCCTGGATTGTGGGCAGGGAGCACGAGATCTCCATGTGGTAAAGTAGGATGCTGTGAAGCTGCAAACTTATTTGGCTTGCACTCCAAGGCCAGCTGCTGCACACCAACTTGAAAACAGATTAAATTCTAATGCAGTTGTTAAATCACAACCATCATGATGAGATGAATCAGCCCAACATGAAAGGACAGATGAGGTATAACTATAGGAATCAATAAACTGATCTGTCACCTCAGGAAAGATATGGACCTGTTGGAGCAAGTACAGAGCATGGATGAACATCTCTCCTATGAAGAAAGGTTGAGAGAGGTGGAGGTCTTCAGCCTGGAGAAGAGAAGGTGCTGGGGACATGTTACCACAAAGTGGTAAAAAAAAGCCAACATGTGTGTGGAAAGTGTCAAGCTATGTAATGAACAGTATTTTAAGAAGGTAAAATCTATTGTTGCTCAGCTGTTCATTTCTCTGAAAGGAAAGTCTTGCTTCATTACTGCTAAATACTTCTATACTCATGAGGATCTCAGATCACAAGAACGAAAAGCAATACATTAAGGGCTATAAAATAGCAAATAACTGAAAAAGACAAAGCAAGCATCTGAAAGGATCCTCATTTGAAGTAAGGAATGACAACAGCCATAAACTGGAATATATTAACTGGGCACAATGTGCCCTGTTTCTCCTTCTCTAAGGTTTAATTAATTTTTACAAATAACATAAACTCAAAGAAAAGCTAATTTTCTGTACATTCCTACAGGTTCTGACTAGGCCATTGATCTAATCCGTATTTCATGTCCAGAGGAAGGCATGGACAACTGGAAAGAAAGCAAAGAAAACTCTGCAGAGGAATAGTGATGGTGGTCTTATGCAAAGCAGAACATCATGAGACCTTTACTTGGTACGAAGTATGAAAACTGTTAAGAGACTTCCTCTTAAGACATGTGAATCTGTTTCACAGTCATCATACTTCGCTGAAGCTTTCTGCGTGGCATGAAGATGACTCTATAGAGTTGGCATTGTTAAACCTCCAAGAGAGACATGTATATTCTGTCAGCCCCTCATGTCTGCAATGACTCTCGCAATATTTAAAGGATTGTACCATCTACAAGCTTATGAATTAGTCTCAAGTGTAATATGAACTTTCAAATGAGATCTTCTTGATTGTAATAGACAACAGACCAACTATGCTTAAAACCAGAATCACTGTTCACCTTAACTGTGAAACTGAGGCAGTGTCACATACAAGGTTGCCAGAGCTGATTAAAATCAGACAAAACTGTCTTAATTGGATTAGAGACTCAATATTTCATTTTATTAAAAAAAAAAAAAAACAAACACCAAAAAAGTCAAGTTAAGCCATTAGCAAACTGGAATATTATATACAAGAGTCTCTAATTCTTGAGTCAAAAACCTTAATTCATCTACGTTGGGATTAATCTTCTGGTTTTGTGAGGAAAAGAGTACAAGTAAAAGCAAAATAAGTTGATAGTCTACACTTATCTTTTCAAGGATAAATTTGTTAGCTTTTGTTCCCAGCACAAAGGATTGCATGAGTATTTTTACAATTTTTGTTTTAAAAACTGTATTTTGCAATTAAAAAAATTCCTATACAAATATAGCCCTAATCAATATATATTTCAGACTCTATTTTTCTAATCCATATTTCCTCATTTTTATCTCGGAATTCAATCTCCTATATAACACAGAGTTTATTTTTAATATTTAGACCAAGAAGTTAACTTATACAGCAAGGACCACTTGGTTAATCTCTACAGTAATTGCAAGAGCAAGTTTATTAATCTAGAACATGTGAGATTTAAAGCAGGTGAACCATTATTTGAGATTTGCTGGAGCTTGATAAGAGGTTGTAAGTTAATTACCTCCTTTTGTAGATGGAGTTTGAAGAAACTGTTTGGTTTTGAAGGCAGCACGAGGCAAATTTTTCTGCCTTTGCAGAGCTGTTGAAAGACAAGAAGTATTATATTTGTCTAAGAAGAAAAGAAAACTAAATTTAATGGGAATTTCAGAATTGTATCCACTTGTGAAGCATCAAGGAACAGTGTGAGTAAAACACTCAAAAAGCTGTTATGACTCTGGAAGTGATGGAGTTTTGTGAATGGTGCTTGCTTTTAATGGCAAAGAGTTACAGAGGAGTGTGTCAGAAATTTTGCAGTGCAAAATGCGCGGATTTGATAAGAGTAAAGCTTCTTGCAGGGCAAAAAGCCCAGTAATGCAAAACAAAAATTAAAACACCAAAGGGAGAACAAGCCACCTAGCAAACATGCTATAGCAATATGAGAGCAAGATTAGATACTAAGATGAAAATTAAACTGTTGTATTTGACCTAGCAAGACTAATTTCTTTCATTTTAAAAGTGTTTTCAAAAAATATGCTAACACTATACAAAAGCATAAATCTTCATCTAATATGATCATCATATAAACAAATTGTATTCTTCAGTTATGGAGACTTAAGCCATCTTGAGAGATGTCTTTTTTCTCCCTTCTTCAAAAGGTATGCAAGAGGACTTAAGCTTAAAATGAAGACTTAACACTAAGATTTATCAGCTGCCAGCATGTACACAGCATGACGGAAATTGGTTTTTATTGCTCCTTTGCTCCCCTGTTCTGCCTTTTGTCTAGTAACATTCAAGGACTGATACTGTCTTGAAATGATCTCACTGTCTACCAGTTACCAAGAGAGAAGCCAACGTTCCAAGAGCTGCAGAATCTTGGCATGGAGAGAATTACTTATTGCCAGAAGGAATGCATTGACTCAGCCTAGTTCCATTGCAGCATATTTAAGGGGGGGGCAGGAGGAAAGTAGTCAAATAAAGCTTTGACTACACAGAAACTTCATAAAATTATAATGTATGAATAAACATCTCTGCTTATCTCAGTGTATGAAGTTTTATACCAGCATAAAACTGATTACACTAGCTTATTTCCATAGTGAGAAGGAAGAAAGATGGGGGAACAGCTGTGCAAAAAGATCCTGATCCTGAGTAAGGAATAATCCCATCACCAATTACTGAATATTGCTATAAAGAAGGTAGGGAGGGAACAATTTGAATCCTACTATTAGTTAATCCTTTTGTTTGATAGCATATAATGATTACTATCACCTTTCCTATGCTTCAGTCAGTGCAAAATACACAATATTTTATGAACTATAAAAAATTTATCATGTGTTTTAACATAATACTGAAATCATGACTAGGCAGTCTATTCAATTTAGTCTTAATAACTAACTAAAACTGTCAAGTTTAACAAACAGCAAAAAGGAATTAGATTGTTTGTAAACACAGTAAAATTCTGCCTGTGCCTACTACTAATAAAAACCTTATTCCTTCTACCAACTAGAATCTAATGCAAAATAGCCAGTGGCAATATGTAACTCTTACTCAACTGGCACATGGTCTACCTAGAAGCATTTTTAAAAGCATATATATGAACAGCCAATTAAGCACAGTAAGGTCTCTAAATCTGAGTGCAATTCTAGAAATTTACTGAGGCAGACAGCTTCAGTCCCCAAGTATTCCACTTTATTATTTTTTACTAAATGACTGTTCTTGTTATACCACACAAAATGAAGAAAAACTTCTTCCTTCTTTTTTGAATTTGTTTTGTCCAAATCCACTCAGATTTCAATATGCTACTGCACATGGCACTTTCTTCCTCCATCATTATTCTCACTTCTTGCAAGTCAGAGATGTGGGATGATATGGAAAGGATTTTAAATACGCATTTATCAAATTCCTTCCTTCTCAATGGAGACTCCAGGAAGCAGACACTCAATAGCAAAACATTTCTGTGCACTGAAACACTGAAAAGAGCTTAGGCAGTACAATTTGAGCAATGCTGAGCAAACATGCAGTTTGAGATAAGCACCCAGTGCATGTTTATCCACACCACTTGCTGCTCTTGAAGTGCTCTGTGTGCTGTGACATTCCCTGTCACAACTGCTGTGTGCTGAACACGTGTAGTTACATTTACTTCTGACCAACTGAACTGGACTACTTGGTTTCTTCAAAACTTACTCTTCCTCCTTTCATTCTGAAGACACCAAGCAGTTGGATCTTGGCAAGCAGACCAGTCACTTTACTGATAGTTTAAAGAATCTACAGCTCTTCAAGAAAGTTTTGTATTTAGCTCTTCTTAAAAGCATCCATGTGCTCATAGTGCTACTAAGTACAAAAGCATCACAGAATCCAAAAGCAGGTAGCTCCTACATGGAAGCCACCCTACAACTTCTACAGCTTTGTACAATTGATGTGGTATAGGACCCAAATAGAGAGATTTCCCTTCACTAACACTAGACAATACCTATTCCTCGGGGAACACATATTACTGTATCTTCCAGTGTTTCAAGTGAAATATCTACCAGCTTTCATATTAAAAAAGTACTTTCTGCAGAATGGCATGGAGAATCAGATATAAATGAAGATTCAAATTGTTACAACTGTTATTTAATTCAGTCTCTTTTCAAAAACAGTTTGGATTGTTCACCACATTGCAGCTGGAAGTTAATATGCCACTATTTTCATCTTTACAGTTGTACCTCTAAACACATCTGAACTTCTGAAGGTGTCTTCCCTCTCTTCTGTAAGCAAGCAAATACAATTTGGCTATAAAACTGTAAGAGGAATTGTAATTTCAGAAACTTACTGGATTCCTAGCTCATTTTTGAATGCCAGCAACCATAGCAAGTTCAGTATTGCAGCCACAGCAAATGTGCAAGTAAATGATGAACCGCAAATCTTCGACAAGGAGCAAAGTAGTGACCTCAGGTGGCAAGCCAGCATCCTTGCAAAGGTAAGCTCATGCAAAACTAGCAGGTGTATGAGGAAGCTTCAAATCCCAAGACCCAGAAATCAGTGCCAAGGGAAAACAAAAATTTGCTGCAATTTAACAGTGCTTTGTGCAAAGTGACAAAATATAAAACCAATAAAACAAAAAGTATACAATAAAAAGGACACAATTCTGGAAATCTTTATACAATGTACAGTTTTGCAGAAAATTTTTAATCCAGACTAAGCAAAGATACTTACTCTTTGACTTCACACACAAACCGTTTTACGATTGTCAATAGCAAGACTCTGACAAACATCTGTAAGAGCAGGGAAACTGTAAAAGCTAGAAATCTGGCCTTTATTAATGATATTTAACTTACATTTAAATGTAAGTTGGTCTAGAGTGGTTCAAATTTGGGGAAATAGTCTATCAAGGAAAAGCAAATTTACCTAGTAATTCTTAATACATCCACAAGTTGAAAAAAAGAAATATAAACACAAACCGCTTTGGCTCCTTCAATGAAGTAATTGACTAAATACTGAATACTGAGACTTCCCTTGTCTGATCTTTCTAGAGAGTTTAACCATGAATATACTTTTAATTCTGGAAACAGCCTTCTAGCTAAGTTGCTCTCTATGCTCTTCCCAGTTCACTCAATTTTAAAGCACCAAATAAAATCTGTAGAGATTTTTACTAAAAATATTTTTTCGTTCATTTTCTTTCAGTTCATTTCAATGATCCTTTCTATCACTGGAATAGCACAGCTGTAGACCAGCTCTCCAACTGTTTTGAGTGCTTTATACTTTGATAAGCTTGCCTAACAGGTAAGTTGTGCATCTGAACTACAAAATTGTCCTTTCAGCTGTAAATCACACCTTCTGAGTGTCTGCAAAAGGTGGAAGAAGAGGGCCAAGGTGAAAGGATGCTGAAGTAACTTACATGAACAATGGTAAAGTCACACTATCTGCTACAGCATCACACACCTGGGACTGACTGTCACACAGTCCTTACATCTGCTCTGAGTCTGTACAAAGACAGAAATCTTGGAGTCTTTGGCATGGTCTCTATTCCTGATTCTGTATTTAAGTGTACTTGGTAGCTTTAACACAGCGTTTTGAAAGTTTTAAGACAACCAACTAGGTATGCCACTATGCCTTCACTGTTCTATAGGTAAAGTACCCCTAGTTAAATTCATGAACATTATTTTTACACTTCCTGTCAAATATTTGGATTACTGATGAGCCTTTATCACAGAATTTTTAGAGTTCAAAGCTCTATATATAAAATATTCATAATGTGTTCTTCCCTTGAAAATGTCACACAAGGTTATTAAATTCAGAAACTTGTTTTAAAATAAATGGTCAGGAAACATTTAAACAACAAGAACTGGCAATATTGACATATAAAGAAACACTGAATATTTAATTTTCATTTGCTTTGGCTTCTTTAAGGTCACCATTTTCAAGAGATTTGTGTGAATAGCAGCATTCTCATATCAGTAGTCAACTTTTGGAAAAACAGGAAAGCAGGAGTCCAGCAATGGGCTAATACCTTTTATGAGAGACACGTTCATCCAAACCCTTTTAAGGAAGTAACTGACACTTAAAAGTAAATAAAATTAGCAACTGGATATATAATCTATGTGCCAAAAAAAAAAAAAGAAAAAAAAAAAAAAGGAAAGAAACTGCAGACATGGGTTAACTTAAAGGGTTAAACTGAAATGAACACTCTCAGGTCATGTTTCACTAGTTAAAAAAAAAAAAAAAAAAGCAATAAATGTCATCTAGGTGTTTTTTCAGAGCCTAGAAGGAAAACAGTTTCTGACATGCCCAAACATTGTATTTATATTCTTTATATTACTTCTGCATATACTTCTAGGAAACTATGAATGACACCTTAATAAGAAATCGGACTTTTTTGATTATTTTCTGTACCATAAAAACAGATTCACTGAAGTCTGATTAAAAAATCAAGATTAGCATCTCCAGGGTAGCATGCAATGTTTTGCTTTGCCCTGAGACTGGAAGATGGCCAGATACCATCACTTAATTCTGAAATTTACACTGAAGTAGCACTAAAAGTACTTACTGGCTGAGGCTTGAGGTTGAATGCGAGGTATTCCTCCATTTGGCACTTGGAAGTTTGAGTCACTTCTGCTGTTTTTCACAGACTCAGCTTGGATGTTAGATGTCCTGGACAAGTTTGGAAGACTACGCCTTAGTTTTTCTGTATGAAATAATACAAAGATATCACAACATGTAGTCTGATGCTAGACAAAGGTCAGATTGTGAACCCGTAGTTGAACCCCAAATGTAAGTGACACAAAATGTTAGCCATATAAAACTACATTGCAGTTTAAAAGTGTGCTTTGCTACATTATTTCATCTCAAATCTATAATATACTAAATATTTATGTATCTAAAAAAGAAAAAACATGTATTTTTCACCTCTGGTGAAAAAAGTCAAGCATATTGTGTTTTGAAATTGAAACATATCTGGATTCTGATTCTTTGGGTTTGACTGTACTACTATCAGAGCTGTACAGACAAACCTGATTTGCAGTTTTGCAGAGTTTTCAAATTATTTACCTGGAAAGTGATTTGAAGTAAAATGCTTGCCTGAAGCGTAAAAGCAACATAGATGTTTGAGTAAATTTTTGAGACTGCCTTGTTTCCACTTGGAAAGGACCTCTTCATACACATTCAAAATTGACATGTCCAGTTATGCTTCACCTTTCACATCACTTGACTTATCTACTCAACTAATGCTGATACTTCAGGGGCCTTCTAATATTTGTACCACTTTTCACAGACTATGAATGGATGCCATTAAATACTTCTCAAGTCTAATGACATTCTGTGTATCTCCAACCCATGCAGAGCTGGGTTGATGACATACTTTGCACAGAAGACTGAAGATGCCTTGATAGGATGAGTGGCCAACCTGATTCTGCAGAGGGATGCAGGGAAGAAGTTGGTTAACCACACACAAGCACTAAGGGTGAAAACAAAACTAAGTCTTCATTGGCTGCATATTCCAACAAGTGTACTTTCTTCACTTAGCAGTTTGCACTACTTTGCACTGCACTTGGTACATTGTTGAACCCTGTCAGTCAAATTTCCCTCCAACCATTCTAGACAAATAAAATTAAAAAACAAAAGAGAACAACTTTTTTTGGCTGCTACTGTATCAACTCTGAATATCCAAGCAACACTCAACTCCACAAAAACTACTGCAAGATAATTCCTTGGAAGTGTTTCAGAAACACATGATCACACTCTATTTTGAT
The DNA here is from genome assembly GCA_027886175.1 of Phylloscopus collybita. Classification (NCBI taxonomy): domain Eukaryota; kingdom Metazoa; phylum Chordata; class Aves; order Passeriformes; family Phylloscopidae; genus Phylloscopus; species Phylloscopus collybita. The sequence continues at coordinate 24,390,777 of JAJNNQ010000009.1, read as the reverse complement.
CCCTCTGGTATGTGGGACACTAGCTTTTGGTATCATTTCTCTCATAGAATATTTTTATTGCAGCTCATCTAGCATGCATTAAGACTTTCATTTTAAGAAATGAATGGGAAAGAAATTCTCAATTAAGTCACAATAAAACTGAGTAGCTTTTCTGTTGCACATTTTCCTAGATACCTAAGGTTTCCCCAAACCACTATTACTAGTAAGGGGAATTCTTAATATCTAAATGCATATTCTTTCTAAATTTAAAATCCTACTTGCTGGATAAAAACTATGTTTGTTGAAATGGGAATATGCTTTCAAAATTTCATCCCAATAAAAGAGTTTCTACCAGACTGGTACCAGGAAAAAGTACATTCAAGAAGAAAAATTTTATCAGGATTATAATTATTTTGTTCTATGCCAATATAGTATAATTGCATTGAATTTACTGCAAACTTTATTTATTACACAGCAGTTTTCATAGCTTTGACATATCTAAAATATCCAACCAATGCATGAGCTAAATACTAATGTTTTTAAGACTATGTTCATGATTGAAAAGTTTGAGAGTCCTGTGCAACCAGAAGAAAGAATTCAGCTGCCTCACAGGCTACAGGCATGCATAAGTTGCCATGTTACTCTTATCTGACCACAGTTACTTTCCTCTGCATTTTGTTCTGTCATCTGCAAGGCCTAACTCAACTACTAAATTAGTTTCCCTGCTTTATTTTAGTGCATTTGCCTGCCAAATATAGACCTTGGTCACTATGAAACTCAATTATACCCATTGACTGGATAACATCTAAAATAAATATAAGCCTATCAACTCATCTGACTTAAGGGTGCCCCAGCAGAACTTAAGCTTTGCTTGCTCTGCGTTTTCTTCGGCAATTCAGAGATTAAACCACAATGTTACACAGGCACATAGTTTTAGGACTGCACACTGATGAAACTCCTTGACAGAAACTACACAGCTACTCATGTAATGAATTTCAAACAGTTTTTTACCTTCACTTTTGACACTACTAGTTTGCAGGTCTGTAGGATGGCCTTGCAGCGAAAGACGAGGTTGCTGTAAACGGCTGATCATAGGCTGTGGCGACACTCTGCTGTACTCTATGCTTCGAGCAGGTGATCGGGAGCGAGGTGAATTTCTTGGAGATTGTTTTGGTGAAGGCCAGGGAGAACTGCGAGGCGATGGTGAGAACCTGCTAACAGCAGGGTGCACTGTGTGATGTGTGCCATCTTCCTCATCTTCTAAGCTCTGTGCATCAAGCTCCTGGTCGCTGAACGTGCCTCGCCGGGTGGAATTGCAAGAGGAGCCGGAACTACGCCGAGAAGCTGTGGCTGCGTACTCTTGCCGCAGGCCTGGCAACAACAAGAACATTGTTTCCTTGCTTCCAGCCCACAAATGGTTCAAACTAGAGACAGTGCACACAGGCATCTGCACAGTTCTCAAACTCAAATTTGGCTCACCTTAACTCCTGTTATTGGAGGCATTAAATGAATTCCGATTAGTAGTGAGAAGTTATCTACCAGCTAATAATGATCTGAAATAAGTAGGTGAGCTCATTCCTTTTCCTAGCAAAGCAATTGTCAGTACATGTGTGTTGTGTATGTACTTGTTCAACTCCTCTCCCAGGCTGGAACTTGCAACACAGGCTACATCGTAACTTTGGTATCAAGTAACATCTTGTAACAATTATAGCAGCCACAATGAAATGTCTCTTGCAGTGCATTAGTGAATCTAACTAAAAAAGCAACACAATAAGCTACTCCTAGAGAAACTAGAGGTGTTAGATCAGTGGTCTTGCAAACCAATCCACTAGCATACAGCAAGAAAATTCTGAACAACTAGTATTTTTAAAACAGCATTTATCTTGTCTTTATCTCTTACTATTTTAAATTTTAAGTTCTTGTATATTTGTGTATGTTATACATTACAGTAATACACGTATATAGCTTATTAAAAAGTACCTATACTGGGCATTTGGTTTTGGTTTTTTGCACCGATAAGGATACACAATAAAACAGACTGGAGATCACCTAGTTAGACAACCAATCTCCTGTGAAGAATGGTGGTAGTCCATTCTAACAATCATCCTTTTAGCAAATACTATACCTTACAAATTCATACTCTCCACCATTGTTTTGTCCATTGTTCCTAAAGAAAACTTCTGCACAGCAACTTCCTTTCCTTAGCCTGGAGGCTGAAGTCCTTAACCAGCTTTCTTGGGCAAATTACATTTGTACATCCCTAGTAGAATTTATATCGCTTTTCCATGCTTACTAAACAAGTGCTACTGCAGTTATTCAATTAAAAAAAAAAACCAAAACAACATCTCCACTTTGATTTCAGGAAAAAAACCCACTTACTTTCTTCCTGCATTCGTGCTAAAATTTGCACATCTGTAACATCATTTAACTTGTAATTAGACCCAATAGAGTCTTCGTCCATCTCTGATGCACTTAACTCACTGTCCAGAGAAGACTGCGGACTTAGTGGAGGATTTCTATCTCCTGAAATTTTAAGATGACCTATGGAAAGAAAATAAAGGAACAGGAATTGTTGTTGTTAAAAAAAAGGCAAGCTGCATTTCCTTTCCTAGTAAAAACCACCAGTCTGAAGAAACTGCTACTGAGATATTGATCTGACAGATCATTTGAAGTATTTGATTGTTTTATTGCAAACCTAGGCTAAAAATGCCAATAATAAGCCAACAGTCTCACTTCAGCATAGAGATACGTTCCAGGCATCAATTTTCCTCATGCAAAGAAAGTGTCTACAGTGTAAAATAAAAGTAGAAAACATTGCCAGAAGTTAATATTTACGCTCATGGCTACAAAATCTTATAGAAGGCTTAACTGGAATTTATGCTTTTTCCTTTTAATATACTGTTCACATCTCAGAGGTATTGATGGATACATTGCATACCAAATGTTTCAGGCAGTAAACAACAGAATAGCTGAAAAGAACTACCAATCCCTAACCTCTGAACACCTACCATGGAACTTACACCCCCTGTCAATTACAAGGTCAGTTCCAGAAGCCGCTTGGAACTCCACAGAATGAACTTTGTATGTTTTGGTCTAACTGCTAATTGCACAGATCAGTGATTTTTGGGACACAGACACACAGAGAAAACATTTTACATGTTTCTCATGCCAGAAAGTATGTAAAAAAGCTCTTCCTAAAAAGCTTAAATACTGGATGATGCACACATCTTACAAAACGCTGAAAAGTTCTGGAGTCTTTCTTACTCTTAGTTCGATGCAAGCATTGTCTATCTGAGTATGTTTGTGAAAGGAAGAGGAGGAAGGAAGGAAAAGACCAGACACACAGTGACTTACCTGAGGTACCAGGAGGTATGAGCTGTTTCACTAAAGCAGATTTCACTGGTGTTGAGGAGGGAGAGTTGAAGCCACTGCTGTAGGGGCTGCCAGTATTCGGACTGTAGGAGCTCGCGTAACTGACCGCACTGAAAGGGCTGCTGTACAAACTCTGTCTCTTGAGAGCTGCAGGAAAGAGGGGAAAAGTGATGAAAATACTGAATGAATTGATGAAAAGCAATTACAATAATATATCTTCAGTGTGATTGAATTACTATGCAGTTCAAGTAGAAAGCTTCAGCCACCAGGAAGTTTTTCCACTGCTTTCTTCACCCCTATATATAATCACAATGTGAAAGAGTGGGAGAAGAGGGCAAGACAAGATAGTGACAAGTGTTTTCCTTTCAGAAGTCAGATCTAAGATCAGTACAGCTGATGCCTTTGAAATGTCCACTGTCGGAAGCAGGAAGGCAGTACTAGCTCAGTTACACTAACATACACCCTATACACAATTACATACAAACCAGAGCACGCCACAGAGTCACGAACTCTCAGACCTGTCTGAATCACACAGTACTTCTGTACAGTAACTTCAAGACTGGCACCACACAACTAGGCAGTATCACCTACAAAATTTCCCTAAGCATATGCTAAAATGAAAAACCATTAAGTAAGGCAAATGCTGCTGGTTAGATCTGTGGGTACCATGAACCTACCAAACTAAAGCAAATTGACTATTTCCTACTGTTAACCTTCTGGTCTAATGGCTTCAGATTTTTTGACCATAGGCTTCAACCTCATGCGCAATATATGATCTAAATTGAGTATTTTCCTCTGCCATTTATTGTAAATGTTTCCATGTTGAAGCATTTTCAGATGAATTTTAAACACTGGTTAACATTAACAGTGGTGAAGAGTATGATACTGAAATTCCACTGGTTGTCAGGTATATTATTTGTTAAGTTACTTGACTACTTTGTTCAAAAGTTTACATTTTAAATACAACAGAAAATGGAATTTCAACTACAGGGGTAGTGGGATCCAAAAGATACTTAGACGCTTTTGCTACAAATCAGTTCCTTCACTGCTGTAAGTATATTTATGCAGAAATGTACATAAGAACAAATTAAATTGCAAAATGTTAAGATGAAAAAGCCAGAAATTCCAACCAGATGTTATGTAAATCCAGATTAGATTTAGTTGCAGCTCACCCAGCTGCTGAAAATAAGCTATTAAAAAATATTGTGTGACATTTCTCTAGTGAAAAGGCACTTCAATGAGTGCAGTAAGAATTAGGCTACTGATAGCAGTGGACAGAAAAAAAAAAAAAAAAAAAAAAAAGAATTGAACCCAAATTTCCACACTAAAAATCATTGTTGCTTTGACATTAGAAGCCAAAACAGACTACAGTTGCATGAAATGCTGCTTTCAGCAGTAACACCCAGCAAAGTTTCGGCTTCTCCCTTTTGCTCTTGGTCACTACATCCTCAGTTGTCCAGTGCAAACATTGCTGGGGCTGCACTGTTATCTGACCTACTGAAATAGATTTAGTTAAAAAATATCAGGAGTATTTTAACTGACAGCATCACTTAATTAGTTTTTAAGAGTGCCCCCAAAAAAACCTTATCATCCAACCTAGCCAATGGCAGAACGCAGCACAGAGGCAAAAGCAGCAGAAATTAAAGCTGACTTTGCAGCAAATTCCTAAAATTGCATCTTGTGTAAAGATCCTTTCTAAACCAGTTATTATTACCAGTGTTTTAGTCAGAGTGAAAAGACAGTTATAGGTAAGAGTGAAAGGTTTATATTCCAGCTTTCACTGCAAGTCTTAAACAATGTGCGTTAATTTCAGCTATTTGTGAATTCACTAAATTCTAGCAAGTATTCATGAGGAATCTTCAGTTTATTTTGAGTGTCAGAAGGGAAAACCTTCATTTTATTACGAAGCTCAGAAAACAAAACCAGTAATTACAAGTCATTTTGTTCTGGGTGATTATGATGAAGCCTTGATATCAACTTCTGGCATTCACAAAGGAACCCCAAAGCATCTATTCCAACTGAATCGTTGCTCTCACACCAAAAAACAAAAATTATTTTTCATCTCTTGCCAAAAATGTCATTAAAAATCCCTAAAATTTAAGTCTGCACAACAATTCTTTGTTTTGTATTTATTACACAGACAAGTATTTCAAAATGCTAACCACAAATCAGAAAACAATTCTATTCCTGTATAGTCTTCAAAAGAGGCTCTTTGTATACATCCATAATGATACAAAGTATTTGATCATATAAAGATTTTTTTGGATGAAACTGAGCATGAGTTTGCCATACATCAAAATTTTGCTTTGGTATGTGGTGAGACTTGATACACACAGTAGTTTTCATCCTAGCTAATGTGAACCTTCTTCTGCACAGTACATTTTCCAAGAAAAAAAAAAAATCTGGATTCAAACCCATCTTCTGGACCTTCCTAAAGGTTTTCCAACAGGGATTTCTGTAACTCGGGAAGGCATTGCTATTTTTACAAATAGAGATATGGTCTTTATTAGGAGTGTCAGGCAAAATTAGAAATAATCATTTTAGCATTAAAATGATCCTAATATTAGATGAAACACTAGCTTACAAAAAAATTACACATTAGCTTTCAAAAGAGCAGACGGGAGGGTTGATAATCAACAAGTTTATTTTAATATAAATTTTCTTTTACAACATGCAGAACCAGTATGCAGCATCTATAATGTCTGCATAAACCTTTAGTTATGACTTTGCTGAAATGGTCATGCATTTTCCTTCTGCTGTAGAAAATAAATTTGAGTGCAGAATATACCTAAAGTTCTCTCTAGTCTGAACATAACTCCAACACTGATCCTAACTTGCTCTGCAGTTGTAAACCTGACTGCTGACAAGGCACTGTGCATCAGTAACTGCTAACAGGAGCACGGAGCTGAGCGCAATTCTTCCCTACTGGATTGTCATGCAATGGAAAATACGATGGAAGAAGAAAATGCAAAATACAAGACTGCATTTCAGACTGAAAAAGAGGAAAAAGATACTAAGATTAGAAAGATATAACAACAGGAACTAGCAATGTAAAAAGAGTCAATGCAAAAGATGCATCAGCAAGGATTCAGAAAAGAAAGTTACTGAAGAGTGAAAAGCCTTATCCATGGAGACTGGAACCAGAATCTATGAACTGAACCAGTAGCTAGTACCAGGTTAAGTGATGGGTCCATGAGGTACAAGTACCATGCAAAATGCAAGTTACACGATACTCCTGAAGTTTGGAATAGGAAATACACACAAAGTTACAAGAAACACTACTTGTCTTCTCCAGAGGAGCGCCCTGCTACCCTTACTCGGTCTTTTAGAGCAACCAGCCTCCTTTACAATCTTCTGTTTTGTTGAAAATTCCTTTTTACATGCAAACTGCTCCAACCAGCATGTGCCCATCTTTTCTACCATTAGTATTTCCACTAATTAATACTATAGACGAATTGTGGTATTCTTGCAAGTATCACTGTCAGAAGCAGATTTGCAGGCCATGGGGAAAACAAAAAAAGAGGTAAAGTTACCTAAACACATTGTTTGAATGTGTTTGAATGAAAACTTTCAAATGTGTCCATTTCACAGACCAGCAAGTTTCCTGCTATTCTGCTTCAGCTATGAATTTTTAAAGATACCCTACGGGTAACAGAATTTGTGGTAGTTCTGCAAGACTTCTACTCAGTTCTGAAAGAAGTTCAACCATAAACAGAATCATGTCAACCAACTGCTATCCTTTCATAAACACTCATTAATATTCAGATTCCCAAACCTGTATCATCATTCATAAATCCCTGTGATGTGAATGCTTTTTGTTGTTTAAAATCTCAGTCTTTGCCTGTATCTAGCCATATATCATGTTAACTGTTCAGGTAAATTTTTAATCGATGTTTGTCCAGGCAGCATAAAAAAGCACAAGAAATAGGAAAAGATTGAGGGTGACTTGTACTGAAGGCACTTTCACCACTATGCCCACAATTTTTCTAAGAATAAAGAATGGATTCAAATTTTATTAAGAACAGTTTCAGTACAAACCAGAACAAAGACTGAATTGCTCCACAAAACAACACAAGGATGGGAAAGAAGTTACATTCAAATAAATTCAGCACAGAGTTTATGTATAACCACAGAAAGGAGGCGGCTGCTGGAACCACTCCTGGAACCATGTTCATACACTCTTAGCTCAAGTCCAACCACTCTGCTAATTCCTAAAGATAATAGTTTAACACATAGCAGGAGCAGACTAGAAAAAGATGAACAGGAGGAGAGTAACTACTAATAGCAAGAAAGTTAAGTTGTCTCAGCATAATTAAAAAAAAGGCTCCAACAAAGAAACAATATAAAGCAAGAAACCAGACGGACAGAGAATTCTAATCAGACCTTCAGCATTTTGCTGCTGGTTTGACATAAAGAAGTCTGATAACAGAAGGATGGAGGATGCAGTTTTTCATTCTCACAGAGACAAACACAATCCAGTTTTGAATATAACCAACTAATTAGTATTAAGGAAGGATCATAAACCCTGGATTTTTTTCTAATCTGATTGTAACTACATCTTCACTTATTGGGGATGGGAGGAAAAGAAATCATTATCATCTCCCCAAAGTAGTTAAAAACTTAAGCCTCCATTTCTTTAGATGAAATAAAATAGGTAATCTAGCAGAAAACCAAGTTCCATGCCAACATACTAACAAGCACCTAACAATTACGATCATAACTTTTGAGTTAAAAACACTGTTTTCTCCTGAAAACATCAGACCAAACTAAGCAGTTATTATAAAACTCTGAAATCATGATTCATTATTTTCTTTCATTTAATTCATACAATCCAGAAAATGAGTAGAATTAATGACTTTGTAAACCATAATGAAAGCTTTAGACACAGGTAAGTGACAGATGTCTTATCTCACAACCATTAGCTAATTTTGAGACTGATTCAGAATAAATACATACAACCCAGTGGTTTTAGTGTTCAGAGACTCACCTGACATTGTTTGTTCCAGCTTGTGGATCAGTGACTTTTTAGCACATTCAACATCAGGACTTGGGTAATCCAATACCTGTCTGCACCAAACTAATGGACTGACACTTTTCTGCACTGGATTCAGTTTCTTCTTTGGAGATGTATATAACCTGGAAAAGAGAGAAAAAAAAATGAGGACAGACAAAATGAGCCTAAGATCAAACATGCAACAAAATACTACAGAGTATGCTATTTCTGTTTTTATTCTACCTACACTATACTACAATCCCAGAAGATAAAGAAAGCACAGATTTGACCCTAAAATTAACCATTTTGGGTAGAGTATAACAGTGGTAACATATGGCTACCCAAGGACCTCAGACACATTACGTATAGGCCAATTTCACTGTCACATAACCATACAAATGAGGATTAATCTTTTCAGATTCACCTGAACGAATGAAACACTATGTAATAGAGAACTCTTGTCTTCCTAAACAAAGGAAGCAATAAGCCTCTTAGTAGCCCAGGAGCGGTGCTAAGGTACACAAAACTACTGTTTCAGTAGCCTTGAACAATAAACAATTTATTTTATTTATTATTTCTATCCTAGCACCTGATCCTTTCGTTCTCTTTGAACACAGAACAAAGGGACTATCTCTGTCCTAAGGAGGTGTACAGTCAAGCATTAGCAGCAAGGAAAAAGAGAATACACACAGGAGAGTAGAGAGAAACAATGAGATCATATTGTTCTGCCAGATGTACTGAAGCCTCTCTCTGTCAGCATCTCCACTCATTTATTTAACATCAACATTCCAAGACTGAAGAAAGTAGTAGCCCAGTTTAAAGACTCGAGAAATTTAGCTGAAAACTTCTCCTCCCTCAACAGGTTAAAGGAAAAGTCATAACCAATCACACACTCAAAACAGGGAACTTTAAGCCTTACTTTGGACTAGAACCAAACTTGGAAATGTGGTTCAACAAAAGACAACAGTGAACTGCAAGTCATACAACTCTAACTAGAGATCATGTGCGCCTAGAAACAGCTAAACGAGTGTTTCTTCTACAGTAATGACAGATTTCACGTTCCAAGTGAATGTGACTGTATGCCACACAGCGTCACTCAGGAACATCTGACAGGGTAATCAGACATGCTTCTGTACAAAACACATAGCAAAAGTTGTTCTCTTTATGTCAATGACATTAGCAATACAGAAATTATTTCCCACAACTTTCTCTCCACAAGATTATCTCATCTCTCCTCTGTAATTCTAGAACTTGAACTCTGGTTGTGTTTTAATAGCTTTTAGAGATTTTTTTGTAATTACTACCATTAAGTTCACTTCCTAAAAAAGCTTCCCAAGAAACATGTTTATAAAACCTCACCCAAGACACTGATCTTTGTTAAGAGCAAGCTTAACAAACAAAACATTCTTCCCTCTAACACTGAAATTAGTAAGCTATGCTTGCAGATCCAGGTGAGAAAATATTTATTAGCTGCCAGGTTTTAAAATAAAAATGAAGCTGTTTGTCACTGCCAAATAGTCACTGCCACTTACTGTAGTTCAAGGGGTTTATGCTTTGGCCAATATTATGCTGTCTGTCATAACTGCTTTTGTAGAAATGCCTACAATCTTCACAGGCACTCAGTCCAAAACAAAATCTAAAAGCCCTTCATGTATTTATAGCCCTGAAGATCCTTGAAAAGCACAAGAGTCACTCAATTTTCACAGTTGTGCAAACAGTGATGCCACTTTCTGTAATTTCTATGACATCTCCATACTGTTAAAAGTAGAGTTTAACATTTACTATCCCTCTAACAGTTTGAATTTATGTCTTTCAGTATTTGCCTGTACTCCTTTTTGTCCTAAAGTATGTTTATACAATGCAAAGAAGTCTCAAAGACAACAAGGCCAGCTTTTGCCCAGTGCAGGCCAGACTCACTCCTGCCTCTCCAGATAGCTGACATGCCTTGCTGTGCTTGAGAAGTTCCATGCACATTCAGAGTGTTTACAGTAGTAGCCAGTATAAAAGGCAAGAAATTGAAGTGCATGTCCTCTTTGAGAAACACACAAAAGGGGTACCTTCAACAAACCTACAAGATTGTTCTAATCAAAACTCTACCTGGTATTTTAAGCTTCAACACATTTTTTTCAGGAATTCCCAAATGTTGCATTTGTTTCACAAGAAGTTTATTTACTGAAGCAATCCAGGCTCACACAGCTCCCTCTTTTCCACCTCCCTTTCTTACCAAATATATATTGCATATTCCACCACCTCTTTCCAGTCAACTCTTTTCCTTCATCAACCTTTGTGTCATAACTTCATGCAACTCCACTGCCTCACAACACATACATGTACACTGATGCAGTGACAAAACAGCTCTTTCAGGGCAGTTTCTTGCACATCAGGCAATTATGAAGTCTCATTATAAAGCAGTGATCTTAATATCCCACCTGACAAAGCACAGCCAGTCTCAAGTTTTGAGATTGACTTAATTCTACTTGCTTTGCTTACCTCGGGTTTTACAAAAACCAAAAGGATCAAGGGAAAGGCTAAGAATCAGAGTGATGCCTCTATTACCTCTTTCTCTCTTCCCAACATTAGAAAAAGAAAATATACATAAGAAGCATGTACAAGTAATTTCACACAATTAAGTGGTCTTTGTCAAGCTGACCCAAAAGATACAGGTCCTTCTTAGCTGAAGAACCTTCCAGAAGAGAACCCATTTGTACCTGCCAATGCACTCTACAGCAATACAACAGCACTGACTGGCCCTACAGCAACTTCAAGACTGGATTACCAGAATAACTTCATACATCTTTAACCACTGTAAATCAACTCTCTCAAAACAGGAACTTAAAAAGACTGAGGAAGCTGACAACTTACAGTTGCCACCCATACTACAAATGCTAACGCACCAGAAACATATACTGCAATCTCTCCACAACAGAGTAAAGACTCTACAACTCAGTGATATAAGGCAAAGTAGAAGAAAATGGTATATTAAAAGGTACTCAGGAGCTTTGATCTACCTTGAAACAACACCAAGAAGACCAGACACTATGACTCTGCTGCAGCCATTAATATTTCCTTCCTTTGGCTCTTACTACCACAACAACAGCAGCACCAACCTGACGCTGAAAGTAGCCATGGGTTCTACTGGTCAGTTCCAGGAAGATGCAGCACAGAAAAGAGCAGAGCTTTTGCAGGAAGTCTACTGTGACTACAAGCATATATGATGTCAGCCAAATGGGGCAAGCTGCAGCATGCTGCACTGACACAGCTGAGTCAGAAAAGGCTTTGAAGAAAGAGGACACACCACTGCAGTAGGAGTGGAATATCTGTGTACATATTACCTCACCTGAGGAACACCTCCCAGTGCATTAAAATATGAGAGGCTAGTTGCCACAGGCATGAAACAAAAAGCCGAGATTCTAACTGGGATAAAAAGGAAGTGTCTTTTTGTGTCAAAATCCTTCCATTGCTCAGTATAAGAGTGTGGGAAAACAGGCAGATGAACATGAAGTCAGAAATCTGAATTAAAAAGAAGATGGCAAGTGGAAGTTAGTTTATTTTAGCTACATTAGCTTTAAGCAAAAACTGGATGGTACAATAAAGGAAATTAAATGGGAGCACACAAAACATGGTGCATGCAAAAGCAAGATGAAAAACCTGAAGACAAGATGAGGAGAAAAAGCTGAAGTCCAAGGACAGATCATTAAGAAATGTCCCCAAAATATGAGAAGGAAATTTCAGTGCAAATCTACTGAAAATACATAAATACTGGACCGTCTTAGAAACAGATAACTTTGTACACAAAAGTGTCAATCTAAACCATTTTATGACAACTTAAAAGTTTCAGGAAACCCTATCTGAAGTGGCTTAAGCACATTATGGTAAAGATCTAAAAAGCATCTCTGGTTGATAGACAAATCAATCAAAAAATTAAGTGACACCCCTGCACTTATGTGGCCCACAGATTTTCTTTCCTTCTCTCCACCCCACAATATTTCTACTACATCTCTAGCTGACTGAGATACACCTTGCTTAGCCTGTAATTATGAGTTTTCAGCTCTACTTCACAGAATACTTCTAGTTCCGAGAGATGCACAAATTACAGCAAACTCCAGTCTATGAATACTACAAAAATGCTTTGACAGTCTCATTAAACCTTCATATTACAGTGGCACATCTAAGTTACATGATGCAATTTTTAAGTAGAATTAAGAATATCCAAGAGGTTGCAAACTGCAATTTGGAGCACAACTATCTTTCTGTGTCCAACAGTTAAAGACAGTTTGCTGTGCCCCAGCTAGTTGCTAGAAATTACTGCCATTATTCATTTCCTCTCCAAAAGAACATGCTCACGTCAGAAAAGGATGTTGTAGAATGGGAAATGGGCCATCAAAAACACCATCATGTAGCTTCCCTAGAACTATCACACAAATTGTACAACTGTCCACTACTTGAGAAGCTTTTCATAAGAAATTTGTTAGAGCATATGTGCTCAAACAGCATTATTTATATTTACATTGAAGAGAGAAAATTTGAGAAGTTCTATGTCCCACTAAATGTGTTCCAAAATAAAATTCTGTTTAATGATTATGCTTGAGAGCTCAACCAACATCTACAAGTAGTAGAAATGTGAATCATGCCTAAACAAGGCACGATTATGTAGTAAATTTCAGGAATATCATTAGGACAGTAAAGGAAACCCATATCAAAGCTTTCATTATCTCCAAATATCAAGCATGTTTAGAAGCTGTAATTATCACAAAAAAAGTCAGAAATAGTAACAGCTCTTCCTCAGGATTCTTCCTCCAGTCCTCAAATATCTGTTTCACAACAAACATGGATATCTCAAAGACAATAATCAAAGTGAGTATTACTTACTGTTACCAGTTGTTTTTCACGACAAAACTGGCAACTTCCATAACCCTTTCTTTTCCTACATGCTTCTTTTCATATTATCTTTCTAGTTTGTGAAGACGTTATCTGAATTTGGTTAAACCCCAACAACTTTAAATCAAACTGACTTTTTATCTGCCACAAAATGAAAAGCAGCAATTTCTCTTTTACTTACACCAAGGAACAGAAATTGATCAGAATCTGTCTGGCTTCCAAGGGGCCTAAAGCACATTAATACAATGAAATTTAGCGGCTGAACAGCAAATGCTGCAATGTAATTTCAGCAATGGGATTTCATTCAGGTGGAGCTCTACCCTAAGACAGCCATGGTATACTTTACCAGCTCCCTATGGCAAACCAGGATTCCAAAACAATGCTAGTGCTCAAGGCACATCAAGCAATATGAGAGGGAAGACAATCACTACAGATGACAAGTGTGTATCTCAAACAGGCCCTTAGCCAGCTAACGAGAATGGATGGCTGGAACGGAAACTTACACTGTTATCAACAGGTGCAAATTAGAAATAGCTGCTGAACGAGAGTGAGTATAACAGTACAAGTGCGTGCCTTCCATTTTAACTAGTCAGGATACACAACCAATCTGAGGTCTTAAAAAACACTGAAACTATTACTTCTAGCTATTTAGTTAGTATAAAAAAAAAACCCCAATAATTTCATTTTAAATACACAATAACTGCCTTTTATTTGTAAATGGGGTCAGTCCTGTCAGCTATTTTAACCCTACCAAGGAGACTATGCTGACACGAAAACGGGTGCTAGGCTAGTTTTTATAGCACTGTCATTTAAAGAGGACACAACTGTTCTGAAGTTTGCTGAGCAATTGCATGTACAAAATAGATACACAGCAAGGTCTATACTCTCTTATGCACACGTTGCAAGTAAATTTTGAAGAAAAGCACAGCATGTTTTGCTCACATTTAAAACAAAACTCAGAAAGCTTAGGTGAGTGACAGTATAACAAGTTACCACAAAGGAAGTTACAGTGGGTTCACAGCACAGTAACTAATCTACAGTAATTGCCCACGTGTGCACACTTACCCTGCAATAAAGTCGAGACCCAATAAACTCTTTTTAAAAGCAGCATGCTTTTATCGGGATGTCTCCAACGTGCTGCACATCCACACCTAACCTTACCCAGCAAGTCAGGCAAGGATGTGCACATCACTTCTCTGAAGATTTCTCCACTCTGGTCACCCATTCTGCCCTTTTGTCTTTTCAATTAATTAGTAAGAAAAGACCCATTCAGAATGAATTTTGAAAAAAATTAAATTTGATGCAATCTGGTTCAAGAACAGCTAAATAGGAACACCCACAGAGCAGATTATGAAAGTCACTGATTACTGGAGGAAATAATCAGCAGGCCTAAAGGAAAGTCTCCATGGGTCTGCGCAGAGCTCAGTACAGTGTGCAAGTACAGATGTGCCCATCTGCAACCTTCAGGACCTTATCAGGAAGAAAGTTTCAGCATACTAAACAGCATTCAGAAGCATATGGAGAAGAAATTCAATCTGAATTCAATGAAATGTTTTTAATAATTTACCACATAATTTGAAGATTGTCTCATGCAAAATTTTTTAAAACATAAAGTGAATCTGGATTTAACTAAACACAGAGAACAAAAACAATCAAGCAAAAATATAAACAGTCCCAAAGTTCCCTAATACTGTAAGGATGTTGTAATAGCTAATGCTGCTATTAAAACAGCAGTGTCAAAGTTCCTTTGCTTGTTTGACAGTTACATCTTCTCCTTTACTTTTTCACTTTACACTTCTCTTCTGTACACTAATTGAAATGCATTCAAAGAATTAAAAGCTAAAAATGAGTTGATAACTCTACAAGGTAGATTTAAAGAAACACATCACATTCTAATATCAATTTCAATCACAGTATCAAGTGTTCTGTCTTAAATTCACAGCCACTAATCTCATGTGAACATTAAATGTAAAACAATGTAATTTTAACAGCTAAGAAAACTATTTTTTCTGCCACAAGGCTGCAGATCATTTCATAATAGGGTATGAAAATGTCTGTATTTTACAAAACAAAAAAGAACAGCGATAACCAGCACCCTTTACCACATATTATCACCCACTGCAAGAACCTTCTGAAATCAAAAGTAAAGACAAATCTTAACTTCTCTATGTAGACAAGCAAAACAGGCAAGATGAATTAATTTTTTATGAACAAACAGTGATTTAAATTTAGTTTGTTTCCATAAGATTTTTGGTCAGCTTCTAAGAGGTATTTGATTTTGACAGTGTATAAGCCCATATTTTAAACAGGATTTTGGGTTAAGCAATAGAAACCCAAATCCATTTGAACCTCAAAGAGTTCATATGAGACTTTTCATCAAGTACATTCACCCTTTCAGTTGAATAAATTATTTTATGAGTGACCTTGCATAACCAAGGCCTTAGGAGCAGGATCTTTATGAAACAGTTTAAAGGAAATCCACTTATTCACATCAACTCCTCCTATCTTCACAGGCTTGTTTCTTTTAGATTGCTCCATTAGCCCTCTGAAAATTTCAAATTTCATTAAGAGCAATAAGCTCCATTAATCAAATGCATAAACACATAGTCATCTCACCTTCATAGGAAAATAGAAGGGGTTGGACTATTTAGTGTGTCAACAGTTGAATCAGGTGTTTAGAAATTCCAAGAGCTTGATTTCCATTTTTATTAAAAACTTTGGAACAAAAAAAATACAGCAGGAAAATACTTTTAAAAATAATTACACATCCATATTTTGTGATATTAATTTGTGACATTAATTTTGTGATATTAAATAATTGTGGTAGTAAATTTTTACAATTGCTCTTTTTTTTGTTTCACGCATTTGTGTCTCAGTCAGTGTCCCATGCCTGAGACTGAAAATTAGCTCCTAAAACACTTCAGCATTATAGTTGCCAAAATATTAGTAAAGGAATGAAGACGTGCAAAAGACTTCCTATAAGTTTTGACATCTTTTGAGCACTAGAACTTGCATAGAAACATGTTGGTGCCACAATAACTGGCAGCCAAACACCTGACACCAGCAAGGGCAGTGCTCAGTGAACCATGCAGCTGCCCTGTGAGTGCCCAGAACTGCGTCAACAAAAACACACAGCCCTTATGCCACCGCTGTCACCATACAGTCTGCTGGGACATTCACTTTCACTTAAGAAACTCATTGTGTTACCCATGATTTAGGATGACTATATAAAACAGTAAGTTCTACTGTCACTGGAATTCATGACACTTACAAATTTGGCCATCCCATTCCAAACCTGCTGTGCAAATTTACCATATTCTATTTCCATCAAGGGCTGTAAGCCCTTGTAGATTACAAGGCATACAGTGAGAAATAAGAGTCGCTGCCTTGCACAGACTCATCTTCTGGGAGATGATGCCTTGTGTTAATTTAGTGTTGGATGAGAATAAACTTATGCTCTCATACTTCTCCAGTGGATCAGGCTGAATATCAGACAAATGACTTCTCCAAGGAAGTACACACAACGTCTCCTCCCTGAGCAACTAAAACATTGCTCATGCATGGAATCATTCCAGCATTTTTAAAGGCCTTTCTAACTCTGAAAGACATTTTTGTTTTGTACATTTGTCTGTGTGTTTGCTTCCAAATACCTTCATACCTACAACCAGTTCTGCTGCAAGACAGTTTGCTTGTGTTACACTTTTTGCCCCTGTATATGCTTCCCTTGCATTTCTCTGTTGACATGTGTTGACACGGTGCTCCTCCCACTATTTCTCCTGCAGCTCTGAGGCTGCCCCTCAACAACTGTCACAGAAAACTTCAAAACGACAGCTGGAGACAGCATGGTGTTTGGAGAGAGCAAGTCTTCTCGATTCTCAGCGGAAGCTCATCCAGGTGTAATAATGACAAGGCAAACAGCCACCTGCAGCTGTTTCTGCTGGAGCAGCAGGGTAAGCAGTCCATTTATAACGAGAAACCACCTAAGGGAAACCGTGATCCTACATTATTAGCAATAAATTAGAACACCTAAGGGCAACGAGCTTATGAGAGGAAAAAGTGTTACATTTGCTGTCTTTACAGCTGAAAGAAATCGAGGCATTAAAGATGCCTGATGCATGTCTGAAGTCTAACAGTACTGGCTAATTCTGAACTACCCTAGAAATTTCCCCTAAGTTTCCCAACGCCTCCCCAGCGCCTGCACTCGCGAAAGCACTGGCGGCTGATTCTGCGGCAGCACTGGAGCCCACTCGGTGTCCGAGTGCCCCGAGGTAGCGCTCCCACCGCGGCCGAACAACAGCGCAGAGCCGCGGGACTCCAGGGAGCTCCAACGCCGTGCGCAGAAAGCGAAACACCCTTCCCTGGCAGGCTTCGGTACGTCTCGCAGGTACATTCCGCCCTTCACCCAGCCCAGAGGGCGAGGCTGCCTCCGCACACAAAGCCCCGAGACCCCCTCCGACATCAGCGCACGACTGGGAACAGCCCCTTCCCCTCAGGCACGGCGGGGGAAGGGAGACGCGGAGCGCTGCCCGCCTCCCCAGCCCGCCCCCGCCCCATCCCCACCCCGGCCGCCTCCTCACCAGCCGGTCTCGTCCTCATCGCAGCCGGCCAGCCGCTCCAGCTCCTCCGGTCTGAGCACCGCCGCGTCGTCCAGGAGGCCATTGCCGCCGCTGCCCCCATCGCCACCGCCGGGCTCCTCGGGGAGCGAACGCCGGGCGGCGGCCCTGGGGCTGAGACAGCGGCCGTCGGGCGACGGGGAGGCGGCGGGGGACGGCGAGGAGGGCCCGGCGCTCGGCAGGCGCTTGGGGCTGGCGGGGGCGGCGGGCAGAGCGCCGTGGCGGCTGCGAAGCTGTTCATTCTGCTTCTCTAGCTTCTTCACCAGCTCCTGAAGCTTCCGCACCTCCGCGTCCGCGTTCACGCCCGAGCCGACATCCTCCATGGCGGCCGCCGGCAGAGCGGCGGCTGCGCGGGGAGAGGCGGCCGTGCCGCCCCGTCTACGCGGCCGGGCGGCCGGCGGCGGGGCAGGGCCGGGGCGGGGCGCAGGACGCACATCCGCCGCCGCCATGTCACCGCCTCCCGCCTCGGCCGCCGGAACTGCCGCCCCTTGCGCCGCGCTCCCTCCCGCCGGACGGAATGGCGCGGCACGGAATAGCACGGAACAGCACGGAATGGGGCGGCACGGAATGGAATGGCGCGACACGGCACGGAATGAGGCGGCACGGCACGACACGGCGTGCCATGGCCGAGTGTGGCGGCGGCTGGCGGCCGCGGCAGCCGAAGGCTGTGACTCAGCCCCGCTTGGGGCCTTCCGAGGGGCTCCTGCGGTAGCCTCGCTCCTGAGGGAGCGGCCCGGCCTGGCCTCCTGTGTCTTGGGCATCACAGGTCCCAAGGTTGCAACTCCTCCATCACGGAGTTGTCTGGGAAGCCCCGGCATACCTTCCAAAACCCTTCAATACCTCTAAAGAGTACAAGGTGTGCTCCTGGCCCAAGGCCGAGGTGATAGTGTTGGGCCTGCTGTGTATGACGCACGTGTGAACTGAGCATCCTTTGAGTCTACGTTTTGTATAAATATATGCATATTCTTTTAAAGGTTGTGGTGATTTTGCCATTCATAGCAAACGTTATACCTTTAGGTTTAGATAATTAGTGGGGCTTGGGGATTTGTCACAATCACAGAATGGGTAAGGTTGGAAGGGACCGCAGTCATTGATCTGGTCCAACGCCCTGCTCAAGCAGGATCATCCTAGATCTCAAGGCACAGGATTGTGTTCACTGGGCAGTGGGTTCCAGTAAAGAAGTTCTTCTTCATATTCAGGTGGAACTTCCTGTGCATCACTTTCTACCGATTGCCTCCTGTCCTACTTCTCAGGATGTTTTGTGTCTTGTGACAAATTGTCTCCAAATTTCACTGGCCGGCATTGTGGGGACGCTCTGTGTCCCACTTCCTCAAGCCACTGAGAGACACTGTCCGTAGTGCCATCCCTTCACAATTTTTTCCTCTTCCCAAGTTCCACTTATTCAACAGCTTCATTTTGGAGCCTGCTTTAGCTGGGTCGAGGAAGAGCACCAGCAAGTGGGCCAGAGGATGGCTGGAGTTTGCAGGGGATGACACTGCCATGAGTAGTTTTTACCAGGCTCAGGAAGGGAAGAAGGAAAACAAGATTTGAGGTGCTCAGATCTGCAGAATGTGCTGAGAGGTTGCAAAGTTCAGGGGCAGTAAATGCCACGCAATCTGGGTTGTGTTTGGTATGGTGGATGCACTGCTGGCATGTGGAGACTGCCAGGCATGAATTTACAGCATCCTTACAAAACTGGGTCACTTCCTTGCCTTATGCAACACTTTCCCCTTATACATTCAAAGATTACATTCTCTGTATGTACAGTATTATTTGAGGGTTTATTCTGGGATGGTTTTGCGCTGTTACTGTTAGCTTCTCACCAGAATCCAGGCCTTTGATCCATAAATGCGATTTATGTCACTTTTCCCAAAACAATTATCACCTCAGGTGTTTAACTGTATCAAAATACGTCAGGGCTGGTATCTTAACAAAGCAGTTTAAGTTACTTTTATGGCAAAGTCTGCATTATCTGCAAATGAAACAAACTTTTAATCAGCAGCAGATGTTGCCACAGATTTTGTATAATTTGCACAGCTATAAAACTACCAAATAATTTTGGCTCATGAGCTGAGACCTTTGGCACTCTGCTCACTGACACCACGTTAATGGCTATCATAACTCCCTAGAGACTGGTCTGTAAATCAGTTTGTAAATCCAGCTCGTTCTTTATGTCTGTATGGTATGGTACAAAGTCACGTGCCATAAGGGAATCCAGATATGTGACTGGATATCACTGGATATGTATCTAGTAACTGTGAGAACAGTTACTTATCAACAGACTTTACAGTCCTCCAAAAGGCAAGGAAAACTATTATATAAATATAATAGTTTTTTACAATAAGGATCTTCCATGGCACTGACACTTAGAGTGGCACTGCTGACAATTCAGTGGTTGGTGGGTCTTAACCTATGCAGGGAAGTTTATTCCAAATTAGAACATTTATAGCAGGACCATACAATGGAACTTCTCTATTCTTCTATAACTATCCTCAGGCCAAACATCAGTGGCACAAGAAACCCTCAGTCATTTGAATTAATTATGTTTTTATGGTAGCAATAGGAGGAGTTTAATCCTTTTTATGCTGCAACTACTGGGATCAGATGGGACTGGTGGCTGGAACTGGAAGTGTGATGGAGTGTGAAGTGAGGCTGTGACAAAGGGCTCTGCCAGGAGATGTAGACAGGCAGTGCAGAGGAGGACCGGGACCACAGAGACCCAGGCTCCTGGGAGCTGCTGCCAAAACTGCAGCTGTTCCTGGTGATTCTGTCATCTTTAGGGGCCTCTTCTGTTACGTAATGAGGCAGCTCTGAGAGCTCTTTATTGGTCAGTGCACTGTCTGCATCCTCTCCTCTGCTTCCTCTTCCTTCTCCCTCTTCCCCCAGTTCATTTTATGGCCTGTCTGTCTCCCAGGTTCGTACTCCAACCTTCTGTCCCCTGCTGACACCATTGCTTTGCAGGCAGCCACTGTAGCAATTTTTTCTCCCCACAAGATACGCTCCCTGCAGGTGTGTGTGGACAAAGGGGAAGGAAAGTGAGGAAAAAAGTTTTGGAAAAAAGTTTTAGAGAGAAGTTTCAGAACTGCTGAATCATCTGCTACTTTTACAAAGAGGGCAGTGGAAATGAGCAAAAGGAGTCACTGCTTAATAGTCACTATAGTCAGTGCTTTGAATAGCAAGAACCATGATTCTGCTTTCTCATTCATTCTTGTTCGGTGAGTGCCCTTCTCATGTGCTGGGAACTGAAGAGCAGCAAGGCTTGGACCACAAGCTTCCTATGAAATATCAGGTCAATAATAGGCTTCCATGACCTTCTTATTCCTCAGATTCCAAGCTTGCACTGGCCAGATGTGAGACAACACCCAAGCAGAGGTCCCTGGGTGATTATACAGAAATTGTGTTAATTGATAGTAATGCCACAAAAATGAAACCTTTCCACTGCATCACAAGAGCAAGAGAAATTCCTCTGTATGTGAAATGAGATCCGTTGCAGAATTTTTTTGTGAACAGCTGTGATTGCTGTTCACAAACACCCACACTGTATTTTCTCTTTTCACAGAGGGAGGTGAAAAGCAGCCTTTCCACAGCAGCATTTTCCAGATCTCAGGACATGCATGAATACTTCTCTTGTCTGACCTGGGGCAGGTTCTAAACTCATGAGATGAGAGGAAATGAGGAGCAGTCTCTCCAGAGGAAAGGAAGTCAGAGCAAGGCTCTCATGTCACTCAAATAGTTCAACACACATGCTTCTGACAAGTGGTTCCTAGAAAAAGACCACCAGGGGTCTTGTTTTGCTGACCTTTGAGCTCTCTAACATGGACAGCCCTGTGGTTAGTTTCTCACAGCTGTGATTTGCTGAATTGTTGGCTTTACATCTGTCGATACTGTTAGAATCTGACTTGAAACTTTGATTTCACTTGTCACCTGGGAGAACAATCCCTCAGGGGGAACAGTACATGAAGATGGACAGATGCATGGTGGGAAGTTAACATTTGTTGTCAATATTTGACTTGACGCCTGGAAAACTAGACTGGTTTTAAGCAGCTTTGTTTATTCTCCTGCAGAAGGGTTGTTGCCTGCCAGACTTCTCAAAGGAGGTGTTCAACAGGCCCACACATGTTTGTGTTAGGCAGTGTTTAGCTAAACCTTTTACAAAATATAAAGTATTGTTCATCATTATAATATATGGCATGGGCAGACATTGCAAACAGAGTGGAAGAAGCATGTTCCTGTCATAATATGTCCCTTTCAGAATTAAAGTCAGAACTGTTCATCTGGTTCTACTAAAAGAACCAACATTGTAACTTCAGTTATTTATAAAAGATACTTCTGAGTATATCAGGCTCATCTGTGGTGAGACAACACGTTTAGCCCTTTAGATTGGAGTTAGAAACTGAAAAATGCAGCCAGTGTCTCTGTACACATCTTCAGTACCTATCCCCTAAAAACTGTAAACATTAGTGAGCTGTGCATAATACACTTAAAAAGTCTTTACAAATAATTTTTAAAAAGTGTTTTCTGCTGACAGTGTCATGGATGAGAGACCCACAACCAGTACATCAGTCTCCTTATCAAGTTACACGCCTGCCTGAAGGGCAGGCAAAATTCCAGCCAGATTCTGCTATTGAAAGTAGATCTATCTTTGGTATCATCAGGTAGAAAATGTAGCTCTTTGGCATGAATGTATATGCCTGTTCTTTTTCTGCACAGGAAAAAAAAAGATGTTAACATTTTGACCACAGCCATCTTCAAACATGTATTTTGTGCTCCTGAGCCAAAGCAATTCTAGGATACTGGACAATGAGATTCCTAAAGAGGCTGATATTCATGGCATACCATGTGACTAAGAAATGTATCGTACTTCAACTTTTTAGGTTTTTATAATTAGTGTGACTGACAGCCCTTTTCAAGTATTATCATCACAGTTGAGCATTGTAAGAAATATTTCATATCACAAAATTGCAGAGTGGCTGAGGTTGGAAAGGACCTGGAGGTCAGCTGGTTCGAGCTCCCTGCTCAAGCAAAGCCACCTGTTTGACTGTGTCCAGATGGCTTTTGACTCCAAGCATGGAGACTGCACAACCTTGCTGGGCATCCTGTGCCAGTGCACAGTCATCCTTAGAGTAAAAAAAAAAAAAAAAAGAAAAGTTTCCTGATGTTCCAATGGAGCCTCTGATGTTTCAGTTTGTGCCCACTGCCTCTGGTCCTACCACTGGAAATAGGCTGTCTCCTCTTGACACACTCCCTTCAGGGATTTATATGCACTAGTAAGATCCACACTCCCTATCTTTTCTTTTCTGCAATAAATAGTTTGAGCTCTCAGCCTTTCCTGATAAGAGAAAGGCTCCAGTCCCTGCATCCTTGTGGCTTTTTGCTGGACTCCCTCTGCAATGTCTAGTTCTCCTTGTACTGGGGAGCCAAGAGCTGGACACAGGACTCAGGATGTGGCTTCCTGAGTAAGGAGAGAATAATGATCACTCAGCCTGCTGGCAATACTTTGTGTGAACCACACCAGGAACCACTCACCTTCACAGCAAGGACTTGTTGCTGGCTTGTCTCCAACTTGGACCTCCAGTCCCTTTTCTGCCAAGGTGCTTTCCAGCTGGGTGGCCCTCAGCAGATGCTGGTGCAGGGGGTTGTTCCTCCCCAGCTTCTCCTGGATGAAGCTCGCAAAGTTCTCCAGCCAGCTGAGGACCCTCTGGATGGCAGCATGGCCCTCTGGTGTATCAGCTGCTCCTCCCAGGGTGGTGTCATCAGCAAACGTGCTGAGGGTACACCCAGCCCCATCATCCAGGTCATTAATGATGACATTGAATGGGACTGACCTGTAGGGTACAATATTGGGCACTGACCCCCAGTTAGACTTTGTGTTACTGACCATCCCCTTTTTGGCCTGAGTCACTGCAGACAGCTGGTCTGACCTGGTCTGCTCAGTGGATTTAGGGGAAGGTTTGATTCACTGTGGGTGATGCCTGGGAGAAACAACAAAAATATCTGCAAGTTCAACAACAAACAAACTTTTATTTGCAAACTTTAGAACATTAAGGTAGAGTAAGGACCTTGGGAAATTTTAAAACAACACCCAGACAAAATAAGGCACTTCACAAATTTTTACTAAGCAAGCTAAAACTTAGCCAAATTTAAATTATTCAGACACAACCAGGTACGTTCTAAGGAAATTGACTGGACTGTTTTAGTCTGGTTTACAATATACAATATATTTTGAGAAGAAGGAAAAAGAAGGAGGAAGGGAGGGAGGGAGGGAAAGAAAAAGAAAGAAAGAAAGAAAGAAAGAAAGAAAGAAAGAAAGAAAGAAAGAAAGAAAGAAAGAAAGAAAGAAAGAAAGAAAGAAAGAAAGAAAGAAAGAAAGAGAAAGAAAGAAAGAGAGAAAGAGAGAAAGAGAGAAAGAGAGAAAGAAAGAAAGAAAGAAAGAAAGAAAGAAAGAAAGAAAGGAAGAAAGGAAGGAAGGAAGGAAGGAAGGAAGGAAGGAAGGAAGGAAGGAAGGAAGGAAGGAAAGAAAGAAAGAAAGAAAGAAAGAAAGAAAGAAAGAAAGAAAGAAAGAAAGAAAAAGAGACAAATTCAATTTTGTCATGGAGTTAGCTACCAGTATTTCATTTTTATCAATCACTTGGAAATAACTTACTTGCTCTTTAAAAAACTGCTGAGCTCAACATACTAAAAATGCTGTGGTGACATTGAAATGTCTCAGAACACTGGGAAAGGATTTTCTCTTGTCAAGAAGATTCGTGATTTATGTTCAGTTGTGAGTGCAGTGATTTTAATCACTTGGGTAACAGTGGGTGAAACCTTACATGTCTCCACCCATATGAAGCAACCTTCTGTTCTATCATTCAAAAAAGTTCCTAACATTGCTTGCCTTTATTAACAAGCCAGTGCTGGAAGGAAAAATACTTCATTGCATTCAAGAAGTTTTAAAAAGTTTTTCCTCTGCACTTTTTTTTTATCATGAAAAAGCACCAAATCTTCAGAATGCAAAGTAATTGGAAAGTCAGCAGCCTTCAAATGTGTTGAAAGTTTGAAATGCTGGAAAAGCTAGTTTTAAATGTATTTTTGCTTAGATTTGCAGAAAAAAATGTTACTGAATAGGAGAGAGAGGGTATTCACATTGCATAGACAAAACTTTGCAATTAGATTTATGCTCAATTTATTAATGGCTTGTATTTAACAAGGCTCTGCTTCTGTCTGAAGACAGTGTGCTAATGCTGACAAAAGTAATGAAGATTTGCAATCAAGAAAGGAAGATGTGTGACCATGAGTAACCAAAATACTGTATGCAAACAAAAGAATTACCAAAGAAGGCTGAGATATTACGTTGGTACTTGACTCTGGAGAGAATATGTTATTTGAGAAGTGGCATATCACCGTATACACTATATAATGCAACTTTTGCTGCTTTTTTTTTTTTTTTTTTTTTTTTTTTTTTTTTTTTCCCTTCCCTGTTCGCTTTTGAGCCGTTTTGCACAGTATCGAAGGTATCCATCGCCATCTAGTGACACCACGTTGTGCCTGAGTCAGAACTGAGCACATAACTGGAGCATTCCCAGGGAGAAGATGGTGCACCAGGACTCTTGCCACCCTCTTTCAGAGGTCTTGAGGTCAAGAGACCTCGGTCACGGCTTTGGGGTCTCAGGGCTCCCTCCTGAGGAGGTGGCTCAGAGAGGTACCAATGTGTGCAGAGAGTTCTTGGTGGGGCAGCTCTTGCCATGCCTGTGCAGTGGGGAGGTAGTGCAGGTATGGGTGTGCTCTGGCTTCTGCACTGACATTTTCCTGCCCACATTGTGGGAGCACTTGGAGAGGACACCCTGCACAATGGAAGAGGTTCTCTGTATTTGGAGGATGCCATGAAGTAAATCCTACGGTGTAATCAGTCCTAACACTCACTGATCATCTTCAAGACCAGTATTACTTAATGCAGTGTCATGATGTTTTCCTTCTGGATTCTTGCATGGTAACTTTTTAATATATCAAATGAGGACTGATTTTACCCAACAGTGGTAAAATAACAAATAATTCATTGGACTGCCTAAAACATTCTCTCTGTGGTCTCATGCTGCTCAAATAAAGGAGCTAACCTCAGTGAGGCGCCAAGTTAGCCACTGTGCCCTCTGTCAGCAAGGACAAGCAAAAGGAAAAGCCCTGCAGGGAAACTAAAAGAAAATTAAAATTCATTTGTTTCCTGGAGCATGTTTGTCAGGGCTTAATTAAGTGCATACCTTTTTGCTGAAATCCACAAGAAGAACTATCATTAGATTTCCCACTGCAAGAATATTATAGGGTTTGTGAATGAGAGGCAAATTGGGAAAATATTGTTTAGAAATCACAGTGGAATACAAGAGCAGGCTGTCCAGGAAGAGGGGCAGGAGACCCCCCTGGAAGGCCTTGCAAATTCCCCCTTTTCATAGTGGTTCTCAGCAAAGGAAAAAGAAAATAGTCTGGTCTTGATATGACAGGTCACTCACTACAAGTCAGTAGGATTGATACAGAGATTCAGTTGCAGGTGGATCTTGATAAACAATTTGATGTAAAAAAATCAGGACAAATGTACTCCATTATTTCCCTACTGAATTATTTGCTTCCCTTCTCATATTATCACAACATTCACCAAGCAGACTGGGATTTTTTCTTTTTCAGTAATGCCTACAAACAGCAAGATCAGCCTTCAAAGTATACAGTACAACTAATCTTATTTATTTTCATGTGGTTTTGCTTTATTTTACAGACAATTTACAGACTATTAAACATTAGAAAAACCAGCCTGATAAAATGGTCTGTGTCATTATTCATGCTCCTGTTTTGTATTTCCTCTGTTTCTGCTATTATATCTCCTTTAGATTTTATGATCTTTGTTTGGAGCAGTTATCTTAAAAAACTTTTGTTTTTTAAGTGCTTCATTTGTCCCTAGTACATGTAATAGAACTACTCAAGGGGAAGTCAAGCTCTGCAGAATATAACTAGCAGAAATGTTAATTTAAAAATATTTGTGCTAGTCAGCCAATTTGAAGAACGAGCCAGAATGGCTCAGTCAGATAACTGTGGAAGGCAACTGGAGTTTCTTTAAGCTTAGGTGCTCCAGAAATTTTCTTCAGCATGTATCCCAGAGGGAAAAAAATACGGAAATAGCTCCATTCACAATTAACTGGGAAACCCTGAACTTTATAAAGAGTGACTCTACAAGGAAGAGAAAATGAAAAAGTGTCTTGCCAGACAAAAGACGTGAAAATGTCCAAAAGTCAAGCTTAAGAAGAGGCTGCAAAAGAAATTTAAGTAAAAGGTACCTTGGCCATATAAACAACAAAAAAGGTGTGGATGCCTTATAAATCATGGATGTGGTTGCAATTAAAGGTAATCAAGGTCCCACCCCAAACTACCTGATTATTTGGCTCGACATGAGTAATGATAATGTTGCAGTATACAGAGCTAAACCCAAAGATGTTCATGAGAATGGGCGTGGAAAGAGAAATTCTCATGTGCAAGGTGAAACTGAAGGGCAAAGAGCTTAGCAGTCAAGCAGGTCCAGTAGCAGAGATAATATATCCAGTAGTAAGGTTTTTACTAAAATAGACAACAATACCATCTGATTAAAAGAATAAAAAGTGAAGTAGAAGTATTTAAGGAAAAAGGTGATGCACAAAAGTGCATTAGGATGATTTCAGTTGTCTACACGAACTCAACATTTCGTGAAAGAGACAGATATGAAAGCAGATAAAAATTGGAGACACAGTTACCAAAGGTTGTGACAAATCAACTTGGTATTTTTCTTTGCTAAAATGCACCATGTTTTTAGAAAATTGAACTCCAATAAAGCAAATATATATAGATTTCAGTAAAGTGACTGACATGGTGTTATATGGAAATAAGTGTGATGATGCAGGAAAATCAGAGGAAAGAAACCAGCCAAAGAGCAACAGCAATTACTGTACTTAGAGGAAACTGCTCTGGCTGTAGGGGATGATTTATGTAACTGAATTAGGGACTGACTGCATTTCTGTTAATGGTTATGTCCAAAGAAAAGAATTAATTAATGAAACACGCTTGTGACCCAAAAAATTACCTGGACTGAACTGCCATAAATCAAGATCTCAATTAACAGAAGTCAAGGCAACAAAGGCAAGGTACTTAAAAGACCAGAAGGAATTTCTTCAGTAACTACAGTTTCATCGGCTGCTAAATAAAAATGAAGAGAAAAACTTGGCTTGAGATATTTATGCAACTGTTTAAGCTGAGACTTTATGGAGAATATTCACAACATATCACAGTGAAGAAAGATTAAAACACACTCAGAGAAGTTTAGGCAAGGGAACCTTAGAATAAGCAAGGAAATAGTGATACCTTCAGTGTAGGTCAGGAGGTAGCTTGTTTGGCTCAATCAGATGAAACCAGATAAAGTTTCAGAGAGCAACAAGGGTAAACACTAGGGAGGAAAAACTATGCAAGCCAAAGAACAGTGCCCCAGGAACATGTTTTCCAGCTTCCTCCACATTCAAGTTGCAATTCTACACAGTCTGAACATTCCCAGTGTAAATAATACATTAACAAGCAATACATTGATGGTTTACTACAACCAAAAACTGATTCCTATCTATTCCTATTATCAGTGGGAATTAAAAGCTTGTAGCATCAGGATCCCTCAAATCCCTTTGTAATTCAGGTAAGTTGCAAAATTATAAGATTCAGTGTTGGGTTTTGTTAATGCATGTAATAATTGTGAGTGTCAGTACACATACCACATTGCAAGTGTTCACTGACATATTTTTCTGTGTATATATATATATGCATGCACATATTTGACTTCAATCAAAATGCTAAGCTGAGGTATTAGAATACGATAAGTAAAATAGCAATAGAACTATTCTACCTTGTTTCCAGGTAGAATATAAAGTTTTTAATACTTTTAAACAATTATATTTCTCTCCCAAAATTCAAAAGGAGAAATAATATCTGAACATGTAGTTACCATCACAGAAAATTTGTTTATTGAGAGTTTGACAATAATAAGCACAGCAGAACATGTAAATTTTATTAGAAGTTATCTTCTGTATTTATCCTTCTCTGTAAAAATCCTTGGCTCCTTGCAGCATTATACTTTGTACACAGGCAGTTTAACTGATTTTATCATATTCAGCTTGAAACAATCTTTGGAGTGAGCTGTAACCTTCTAAATGCCTTTGTTGCTTGGTGGAAAGGCTGAGTCACTCGTCATGAGGGATTTATGGAGGATGCAAAATCAAAAGAATATATGGGAAAGATTCAGCCCAGGGGTGGTTGAAGTCAGTGGTGCTCTGGGGCTAAATATGAGCCACATTTAGGCTTCCTCCAGGAGAAGGGAACTCTCTTGGGCTGAGGCATCTTGCCCCCATCACAACCAAACCTACACTTTAGGGCACAGCAGGACACAAAACAGGTGTCTGGTTCAGTAAGACACATTTTGCACTTCCTTATTAACAGGTTTGAACCTGTTCCACTGCTGCACAGTTCTTTAAGTACAGAAAGCCCTACATAAAATTTAAGCTATATTCAGACCTCAGAAGATGTGCCAAAATGATAAAAGTCAACTCTTAGTGGAAAGTTCAGGGTAGAGGGAAAATTCAAAGGCCTCTTATTTTTAACTGAGAATGTTGCAGTTTGTCTCAATTTCCCAGCTCAAACAATGTGGCAGGCTGGCGAGAGTGAGATATTTGCTATGGGCTCAGTTCCTGGTATTGTTTGCAAGCCAAATGTGAGGGTAGATAGTAATGTGTCAGCCCACTTGTAGTCATGGCACAGGCATCTCCTGCTAATGACAGGCATGGGTATTAGAACAAAGAAACACATGAGACAAGCGACTTAAAGACTTCTTCCTTTCTCATAAGCATTTTGGCAAGAAAAAATTGAGAAAAAACATTAAGATTTGCCCAAGGAATGTAATTATTGAAAAAAAACCCAACAAAACACCAAAAACATTTACTGCTCTTGACAATTTTTTTTCTTGACAATTGATTTTCTTCCTAAGAATTAAGTGATAGCTAAATAGTTCTCTGAAAATATTGGATTTATGACAAAGTCCAACAAAGCATAGAGGGGTACTGATTTGGGTTACAGTCTGTTCATACTGCCATTGTTCTGCAGTTCAAAGTGATGAACCATATTGCATTGTTTGAACTTCTTTTTCATTAGATGTATAACAGATAGTGTGTGTGCAACCACATATGTGTGTATTTCTGTGTTCATACGTGCACACACATACACACACCTATTAAACACCATATTTGCAGACCACGTTGGACTTGAAAAATTGTTAGAATGTTGAACTGCAGCTTCAGGACATTGCAAGGAAACAGCAGCAAAGTGTGAAGTGGAAATTCCCTCTTTATGTCACTTGAGGGTCCCTAACTCTCCCTATATTTCGATATTAAGAGCTTTCAGGAACAATGAAGGCAATTTTTTCAGCAGGACCATAGATGCGGACATGACACTGCAAAGGATGCAACATTTGTCTTTACTCAGCTTTGCTCATAGCAATGCACATTCACAGGGGTTGAATTAGGAAAAAAACAGATATATTTTCCGTCCCTACTTTATTTAATCGGTAAATATATCTTGAAAAGTGATCATCAGTTAAATAAAACTTTCTAACATGAAGTTACAAATTCTTCAATAACAAAAGAAATGCTACTTGCTGCAACTGTTTTGAAAGTTTGTAATATTCTTGTCTGTCAATGAAGGCTGGAAAATGGATTTTAGAGTGTGTATAGGATGTCAAATTCACTCTAAAATAATAGTAAGATCATGTATGTGATTATCACAGTGGATTTACTCTGAATTGTCATTACTGGGATGCCAGCCTGATAAGGGGAGAAATTAAGGTCATGTGGCAAAATGCTTGGACTGAAGCTGCTTCCATACTACTGATTGCATTTGTTGAAGTGGGCTTATACAGTCAACTAGATGTATGGTATATTTTATTTTATAATTGTGTTAGAGAATACCAAATACACTAAAGCTTCATAAGCAAAACCCTAGTCCAACCTACATGTAAATTCAGAATAATTTAACTAGGAACATATCTACAATAATGTCACAATCAGAATCTGACCTTCTCTTGGGGATTTGGCATGATAGCCTTCTAATCAATGTGCTTCAGCTGCTTCTTATAATTAAATCAGTGTAACATGGTTATATACACAGTGATACAAACCTCTCAGAAATGGAGATAAAACATTCTTTTCTCTTGAGAAAGCAAAGATATGTTTGTGTTTCTGCTTTGCTTTCTAACCTTACTTAGTCTTATATAATACTTCATGTACAAGCTAAAATTACACATTGACACTTACTTTTCCATAGTATATTCTAGTTAAACAGACCACATTTTGACAAAAAAAAATTCCTTTCAGCATTTTCCCTGTAAATTTGGTGTAACTCCACAAAAGTCAGACGTGAGATTCCAGTTTTGCTGATCTCAGATTCTGCTCACTGAGGATACCCATATTAATTGGTTAAATTTTACTTTGCCACCTGTATCTAAAAGCTAAACTTGCTTTTGAACTCTAAGAGTTGGCTCTTCAAGCAGACTTACTGTTTCCTTAGCAGCAGCATGTGCTAAACCACATATGATGCTGTCACAGTGTCTGAGGCTGCCCTGCAGTGTCACCTAGCCAGAATATTTTCCCATAGCTCCTGGTAGCTGCATGCTTCAGATGGTCCACACTGACTACATTAGCTGGTAGGGCAGTAGGTTTCAGATCTGAAGACCTGAATCCTACTGTGGCCCTTCCTGGTTACCTCCTAAGGGTCCTCTGAGAAGTATCTAGAGACTCAGAGAGCAGAAGCTGAGAAAACCAACATACTAATCCACATCCTTGTCTTTTTAGATAGTTGTTCTTTGTACTAGGACTGGCAAAGAATTTCAGTGTGCTCCTTAGCACTACTGTGCTGACCCTGGCTGTCAGGTCAAATGTGTAAATAAATGAAGACTCTTTATGTTCTGTGCCATGTTGTATATTCACAGTACTTTCCTGCCATGTTATTACATTAGCACATCAAGCCACCACTCAAATCAGGCTGTGCTGAAGACAGAGCCCTGTTTTTAATAACTAACTCCCTTGTTTGTGGCAAGTTGTGCTGCAGCATTACACCATAGCACAGAGAAAGAGGAAAGAATGGTTTGACAAATGTGTGTGGTTATATGATTTTACCAAACATTGTGGTCAAGCAGGCCCATCACCTACTAAAGAAGTTTCACAAACTCTCTTGCAAATTTATGGGTCTGTTAGCTTTAGAGAGGTGTATGCATGGATTTTTGAAGGCTAATTCAGCCTGATACACACTTCTTTTACCTTTTGTTCATTAAATCAGTAACTGTGTTGGTGTTCCTTGCAAAGTCTTGTGAGTTTTACTCTTGGTATATCAATAACCTGACTGTTTGATAAACTATTTCCCCAGTGTCTTTTTTCTGCATGGAGTTAGCATTCATTTATGACTCCTGCCTAGACTGTGGATATGAAAATCCCAAAATGTCAGGTGACAAAGTTGTATGCCAAAGGAAAATCTGGCATCAACTGACAACAGTTCACATTGAAAGGATAAAAAGTTGTTGTGGTGGAAATCACCCTGCATCCACAAGAAGATTAATCCCAGCTAGATCAGCAAAGTTTATCACCACAGTAGGCCATGGCCTGCCCCTTCCCAGCTGCCCAGCAGTAGCAGCTACATCCTCCCACTTGGAAACACCAGCTTCGTAGTCCAGAAACTAAAGTTCCTAGAGGGGACTTTTCAGAGGAGTTAGTGATCAAGGAAAGGACAAGTGATACATATGGATACTTGCTGCTCCATAAATCTAGATTATAACCACGGCTTGTGCACAGATCTTCCACGTTGTGCTGGGCAATATTTATAATGAAAAATGGTAAATATTCTAAAGCAGTGGGTAAAAACCCAGATTCCCTGTATTCCAGTGTGCTATCAAAACTCGCTGATTGTACTTTGATTGTACAAATCAAAACTTTGATTGTACCTTCCTGCTGTGACTACGATATCCTGTAAATCACAGAATCATTTAGGTTGGAAAAGACCTCTGAGATCATGGAGTCCAATCTTTGACTGATCACACCTTGTCAACTAGATCATGGCATCAAGTGCCACAAACAGTCATTTCTTGAGCACCTCCAGGGATGGTGACTCCACCTCCTACCTGGGCAACTCATTCTGATAACTGACCACCCTTTCAGTGACAAAATTCCTCATAATGTCCAACCTGAACCTCTTCTGGCATAACTTGAGGCTATGTCCTCTTACCCTGCCACTTGTTGCCTGGGAGAAAAAAACCGATCCCTACCTGTCTACAACCTCCTTCCAGGTAGTTGTATAAGGAAATAAGGTCCACCCTGAGCCTCCTTTTCTCCAGGCTAAACACCTCCAGCTCCCTCAACCACTCCTCACAGGACTTGTGCTCCAGACTCTTCACCACTTTGCTCTTCCCTGAACTCACTGCAGCACCTCAATGTCTTCATTGCAGTGAGGGGCCTGAACTGGACACAGGACTCGAGGTTTGGCCTCACCAATGCCCAGTACAGGGGACAATCACTGCCCTGGTCCTGCTGGCCACATTATTGCTACAGGCCAGGATTGTATTGATACAGGCCAGGATGTCACTGGCCTTCTTGGCCACCTGGGCACAGCTGGTTCATGATCAGCTGCTGCTGACCAGCATCCCCAGGTCCTTTTCTGCTGGGCAGCTTTCCAGACACTCTGTCCCCCAGCCTGTAGCACTGCAAGGGGTTGTTGTGACCCAAGTGCTGAATGCAGCACTAGGCCTTATTGAACCTCACACTGCTGGTCTCAGCCCATGGATCCAGCCTGCCCAGGTCCCTCTGCAGAGCCTTCCTGCCCTTCAGCAGATCAACTACTACTTAGCCTGGTGTTGTCCACAAATTTACTGAGGGTGCACTTGATCCCCTCATCCAGATCACTGATAAATATATGTAACAAGACTGGGCCCAATACTG
This sequence comes from Phylloscopus collybita, assembly GCA_027886175.1. Lineage (NCBI taxonomy): Eukaryota > Metazoa > Chordata > Aves > Passeriformes > Phylloscopidae > Phylloscopus > Phylloscopus collybita. The sequence continues at coordinate 24,356,941 of JAJNNQ010000009.1, read as the reverse complement.
AGCCCTGGCAAAAATCACTAAGGACTGGCCACCAGCTGGATGTGACACCATTCACTCTCTGGGTCCAGCTGTCCATACAGTTTTTGACTCAGAGTGTACCCACCCAAGCCATCAGCTACTAACTTTTCCTGGAGGATGCTGTGGGGAGACAGCATCAAAGGCTTTGCTGAAGTCCAGGTAGACTACATCCACAGCCTTTCTCATCCACCAGGTGGGACACTTGGTCATAAAAGGGAAATCAGGTTGGTCAGGCAGGACCTGCCCTTCCTAAACCTGTGCTGGCTGGGCCTGATCCCCTGGTTGCCCTGTATGTGCCTTGTGATTGCACCAAACATGATCTGTTCCATAACCCCACTGGACAAGTGCCTTTCCCTGGGGTGGCATTTGTCCATAACAGACACATTTTACCAGACATAACACAATTGATAACACCCTGCACCAATGTCCCAATCTGTTGCTATGTTGATATGATGCTTTTGCTTCTTGATACAATATATGTCTCCTCAAAACCTTGGCACAGCCAGGATACATCCTCACATTTACTGCAACAAAACTGGCATACACCTTCAAGACAACAATATTTACTGCAAGAAAGAGTATTTTATGGTAAGTCTTTATTACACTCCTCTTTTTTGTTACTTTCAGTGGTACAATGGAATTATCACTCCCTAAACCTCTCAAAACTGGGACAAAGCTATAGAGAAAGGAAAACCAGCACATTTGCTGATAGGGAAACCAGATGTTGAAGAATGACTGCAATTTTTCTCTTATTCACAGGGTTCCCTCTTAAGAGTGTTATCGCTGTCCACAACAAGTGAGGGAAGAGAAATAAACAAAGAAAATGATTGGTGAGTGACAGAATCCTCTGAGATATGAAGGGACAAAGAGACCTTGACAGGCATATGAAGGAAAAAGAGAAAGAGCCTCTCTGTGATCAGGGGATTGGTAGAGAGGCCTCTGACTAAAAATATTACAGAGTGGCTTTTTGAACACAAGAGCCCACCCAAAGGTACAACACTGGCTTCAAAGAGAGAATGGGCATGAACCATGAGATGATGAAGCATCAATAGCTGAAAAACTGTTGAAAAAGGTGGTCTGTTAATGTTGCCAAACAGTTTGTGTATTTGTCTTTCTCTCCTTGGTACTTTACACTTACACATGAGCCTGAAATTTCATAAGCCTCAATCTTTCCCAAAGTGGAGACTTCCTCCTCAAGAGTTTGCCACAAGCACTCTTCACCACTACTCTTTCTTTAGTATAAGAGTAAAATCCTCAGATGTAGAATCCTACAGTGTCATCCTGTAGTTGCTTTGATTCCACCATCCTGGTGATGTCCGTTGTCTGCTGTTGCAGTAGAAGAACATGGGAAGGGAACTGAGAAGAGCAAACTCCATAAAGTTTGCAAGCAAATTTGTGATCCACATGTCCACCATGAATGCTCTGTCAGTTGACTGACCAACATCAAAGCAGTTAACCCTTTATCAGTAGTTGTAAGAAGAACAACTTCAGCATGGCAATGGCCACATGCTTTGAACCACAGAGATGTGCCTTGCTGTTTTGCTTCTGCTGCAGCTCTGGAGTGAAGCCACAGGAGTAATGTAGCTGCTGCTGGTTAAGTCACAATGTATCATAACACATAATCTAGTTCTCTGCTAGGCACCTCTTTATAGAGCTCAGAAAGGGCACCTTAGGGGGCAAAGCTATTCCAAGTTCCTCCTTTACTGTTCAGTTTTACTGCCCTTTCCCTGTGCCAGAGCAGCAGCAGAGGGGGTGAGGAAAGCTGTAGCTGCCCTTGCTTGAAAAATGAAGCAATAGTTGTTTGTTTCCAAAACTGACCACACCAGGGCAGCGGGTAAAGATATCTGAATGGATGCTTGAGTGTGTGCTACCACAAATGCGTGGATATGGAGGGAAGGGGGAGTGGTGACACGGGCTGGTGGTACTGGTCATCATTAAGTGGCTACATGGAGACTGCCCATGTATTTGAAACAGAGAGGCCCCACACAGTAGGCATTTAGCCCTGTGACTCCCAGGTCTCAGCAGTGGTGGGACAGGCATGGGAGATATGACCACAGTGCCAAACTAAGTTGGAGGAAATCCCTCAAGTGAAAACAAAGGCTCCGTAAGTCATTTCCTCTGAGCTGAACAGAAAGACATCTGTGTTGATACAGCTAATACGCACTAATCACAACAAAAGAATTCTCTTGCAAACAGCATAGACCCTGCTTGCTTTCCTCTAGACTGACTGAAATGTGAGAGATGTATTTCCACTGAACTTTACAAGACCTTTTTCTTTCAATGTGGTTTTGCAGTGACAGTTTCTATAGGTCAGTCTGGGCTACGAGAAGGAAAGAAGGTAAAGAAAACAGCCTACAGGCTATACAGACCCTGAACTCTGAAGTTCAACACAGGCACCTGAGGGGTGCAAAAAGCCACTTCAGTTGTTCTAGCTGTAGGTTTGGGGTGGCTGGATGAGACTGTTGCGCATGGCTAATTATGAAGGAAGGCACTGTAACCCCGGGGGTCACTGGGACATGAGCTGGTCGGCGATGGGCATTAAAGAAGAGCAGCCTCGGGGTGCACAGCCCACTAGGGATGGGGAGTCCTGTGCCCACCGCCACACCACGGAGCCCTGCCAGCACTCATTTTGACCGTGGTTTGGTAAGAGAAATGCTGTAGTCAAAGCTCAGCTTTGACAAAATATAAAGCCAGATGGGGCCAAAGACCTAGATTTTGGGGGAGACTTTGCAACCTGCTCCGAGTTATGTAATTTGCCTTTTTCTTGTACTTCACGGACAGGATTCCAGGCAACTCCCGACGAGTCCAGTGGGTGTGGGACCTCAGTTCTGCTTCTCGCCGTGACGCACCCGCCCCCAGCACGAAGGGCGCTCGGACAGCGCAGCCGCCCCCGCCGCTTCCTCCGCGGGGAGCCGCGCTCGGCGGGAGGAGGAGGAGGAGGAGGAGGTGCCTTCCCGGGTCGGAGCGAGGCAGTGAGGTGCCTCTCTCCCTTCTTCCGCCTCCCTCCACGCCGCCGGCGCCCGGACTCCTTCCGCGACGGCGGCCGGGACACGCAGGTGAGGCAGAGCCGGGGCGCCGAGCGGCGGGCCCGGCCCGCTGAGGGAGCGGCACCTGTGCGGGGCTGGCGGCGCTCGGAGAACCCGCGGCGCCGCCGGAGCGGAGGGGCTGCTGCCCCGGCGCACAGGTGTCACAGCAGCCGTAAGCGGCAGCAGTGACAAAAGCCGGCTTTTAAACCTTTGCTTAAAACGGCTTTAAGTGTGTGATATAAGCGGTTGTGGCCGAGGCCACCAAATCAATTTAAAAGCCAACATTGCTGAGTATTTCCTTGTTTATGTGACTTTTTTTCCCTGAGTCTTACCTCCATGTAACCACTGTGCTTTGCTAAGACTGTTTCGCTTTGTGTCAAGACAAAAATTGCCTTCTGTGTGAGTTCGGTCATCCTAATATTCCCTCCTGCTTTCTGTCCCGCATCGGGTTACGCTTTCCTGGCAGTGAATGCTCCTACACAGCCTCGTGCTGGGATGCAGCACACCTGCTGCTTGTGCAGGAGGTGAGGAGACTCGCATGCTGCTTTTCCACAGGCTTCCTTTCTGCAGCCCTGTAAGTTGGAACGGGTAATTATTTGAGCTGTAAACTGAGCTTTTAGTACAGGCATGGACATAAGCTCCCTCCTTGAAATGACAGATGCTAATCTGAAATACTTAGGGTTGTTTTACGAGTCAAATATGTGAGACTGTAGCTTCTATAGACTGGAAAAAAATACTGTAGTAGATAGAAATGCAGACAAAAAGGTGTCTTGTGAGTACTTGCTTCTGGAGCATTTGTTTTCATTTTAGGGTATGTGTTTCTGATATCTGTCTGACTGCCTCACCTTTGATAGAAGGTGAAGTTTTGTTCAGTTTCTCAGAACTCTTCAGAGACTGGAAGATGGGTTATTACTTACTGCTGTTATATAAATGTTTAGAGTATTTTGGGCTGTCAGCACGTGATTTTCTTCTGACATACCAGCTGTGCTGCTCAGATCATGTCACCTGTGCAGAAGAGGCTCTTTAGCTGTCTTGGCCTTGTTTGCTGGGTACTGGTCTTGTAGGTGGTGGGGAGGCAGCTCCCAGACAGGGAGCTGTGGTTACTCACAGCCATTTGATGGTTATGGTTTGTAAGGGGACTGCAGCAGGAAAGGGCCCATCTACTGTCCGACTCACCTCTGACATGCTTTTGTGTTTCTCTGGGGTTTATTTTATGTTTTATTTATTGTGAAATACATTTTATCATGAAATGATCATATTTATCTCTGCATTTAGCTCTTAGTGAAAAGGTGCCTTATACAGTCCTCTAAATTTCTAAATGAAATTTATGATTATTTTGAACCAAATGGTTGATTTCTATGTGAGCTTGCCTGCTGAAACCACTGAAAGCAGAACAGCATGATTATGTTTGGAACCTTTTTGGTTTTGATAAGGTAATCTCATAGGTGTGCAAATCAAACCCATACTGGCAATTACACCTCTGTTTTGAAGGAACTCTGGTTATCAACTGCCAGACCTGCTTTTATAAGTCCTTCAAAATTTATAGGAGTATCACATTTTTTGTTGATGTCAATATAGAATTTTTAAAGTCTTTGAAATATTTTAAAACCATTGACTGTGATGCAGCTTGAACCATGTCCTAAGTTAAATCACATTTTAATTCTCAGTTGTAGGCATTGTGGATTTGACATTGTAGTGTATCCACTAGGCTGACTGCCTACAACGGATAAAAAGAGAGAAAAATAATAGGGCTGATGAAACAATATTAGCTCCATATTTTTTCACCTTACCCTGAAACAACATTGTATTCAGAAATGCCACCATATATGATATCCTGTAATGAAGTTAAAATAACTGGGAAGTGGTTAGTTTCATAGAATTACTTGGAAGCATTAAGAAAAGTCTTCCCCCCTCCCCCCACCAAATATAGGTGCAATCTGTTGTAGATTTAATTCCCTCTGTAGTGTGTTAGCTTATATACTGGATACACAAGAGAGGGTGCACAATAGTGTAAGTTTCATACAAATATTTATACATCAAATATGTAAAATATTTTCTGTTTGTTAGACAATAGAAGTCTGTGCTGCCTGCTGTCAAGGCAAAGGTCATGGAAAATAGTCTTTAGCCTTTGTTAACCATTGATGTCCAAGACATTTTTCTACTTTTGCTTGGTTTGACTTTTTTTAGTAACCTATTACCTTTTCACTGCTGAACTTGGAACTGTTCTTTGAAAAAGGAAGACTGGTGCGTGCCAAAGAATCAGTTGTAGCAGTCTACAATGACTCTCCTGCAGAAATAGTATAGAGAGCTATTAAAACTGAAAAACATGGAAAACAGTACCCAGAGTAGAGTACGGGTTGGCATGATGCAGAAAGCCTGAGGTGGTGGACCTTTTATGTTTCAAATTACATATGTGCTCCTGAAGGACATCTATCATGTATTTTTGTATTTGTGCTACATATATTTTTATTATTCTATGCATGCATCTATTTGCACAGAATTACCAATACCTTGTCTAAAAAGTGTTGGCAATGGTCAGTCAGCTGTTGCACTGTGGAAAGTAGAGTGATGAAGTTTATTAAATGACCTGCTGACACCTGTAGCTTTCTCCATTCTGGAAAATGCAAGAGAAAGATTCTCACTACATTTGCTGCATCCTCTGCTCCTTATTGCAGAGGGATCAGCCCAATTTACCCCAATTCTTCTGGCCAGGGCCTCGTGCTAACGCTAGGCATTAGAGGTATTACTGGCATAACGGGACACAACTCTCCAGAAACCCATGCAATTGCACCTGTTTTTTAACAGATAGTCAGTCAGGTCTCAAGAAATGTATTTTTGTAGATGGAGCAGTTTACTTCTAGGAGCAAATCACCAGCTTGCTCTGCCAGCCCTCAGGCAGAGGAGCATTCTGCTTTCCTGCTTCTGGTCTGTTTTCCTAAGCATATTTTCTAAAGGAAAAAGCATTAGGAAAGAAAGCGGTGTGCAAGTTAGGGAAATGAGTGTTTGGGTGGACACATATGCTCTTTGTCTGGTGTGGGAGAAGAGGAACTGGGGAACTGAGCACTGCCCCGTGGCCATTACGGCACCAGCAGTTCTCAGTCATCCCCTCCCTGGCTCAGCCACACGGGCTATGATTCAGAGTCAGAGAAAACACCATGTGAGATAAAACCTTGAAGAACAGATATGCAGCTATGTACCCATGTGAACATAGTCTCATTGTAGAAGGTGTTTTGTGGGGAGGGGAGCAGGTTTATGCATTTTCTGGGCATGGAGGTGGGATGGAGAGAGAGATGTTTCTTACAAGGACTGTGATGTGGCCACCGTGTTGAGATGGGGTTGTGAAATCTTGGGAAGAATTACAGAAATCTCCTGAGAGGAGGTCTGTCCATCATGGGCAGGGATTTACCTTTCTTAGGAAGAATGACATTGCCTAGAAGTTGCCTTTGGTTTGGACAATACCCAAACATTTAGGAGGAAGTGACGTTGCTGAAAAGACACCTCTTGATTGTATGACTGTCCTGTATTCTGGGCAGTTCAGTAAAGCTCATGCTTAGAGTGATGTGGTCCTGCCTTTGTATGATGGGCAGGAGATAGGGTTTTCAGGAGCCTGCTGCAGAGAGAGCAGCTGCTCTGGGAGTGTCTGAGCTTGGCCAACAGCTGATGTACAAGAGCTGTTCCCCATCTGCTGAGGCCAGCTGTGGGACTCAGGTTTTGGTGATGGGCAGAAGTGTTTTCCCATGTTTGCAGTCAAGCTCCTCTGCTGAAGCAAAGCACCTGGCTGCCAAACGGGGCTACTCTGTTTCAGCTCTTAAGGTAAAAATCCTATGCAACATTAAACAAATGCAGGAAAAAAAAAAAAAAAGAGAAAAGTAGTGTGCTGAGGCATGTGGGACATGAGCAAAGGCTTTCTTGGCACTCCTGCTTTTTCTCATTTACATTTCTCTTATCAGCAGATATGTGAATGGGTACCACTTTGCCACACAGAGGGTATAACTTCATGTAGGCTCAAGTAGGTCACAGCTGAGTTTCCTGTGAGGAAGAGTTTTGTTCAGCCTTGTGCCTATTACAAGCTGTGGTCGGACTAACTTGTAAGATCTAGGCCTTGTTGTCAGTTGAATGTGGGACAGAAAAACATGGCTTTGGGTAATAAAGGAAGCAGGATTCTTCCTTCTGAAAAAGGGTCTGGGCAGGACACTGGGATGCTGCCCTTCCAGGGAGTGTGCACTGTACACTAGATTGGGACAAACTCCTGACCATTTATGTTTATGAAACAAAAAAAGGCTTTCTTGGTTGGTTTTGGGGGTTTTTTCCCTCCACAGGACAGCCACGTAACTCACCATCAGACCCTGGTGATATCTGCACTTTCATTTTAGCTGAATATTTTAAATCTGTCCTAGACAGCTCTGTGAACAAATCTTGTCAGATTTGCTGTGCTAGCTTCCAGGGTAGGTGAGATAATTATAATACATATATTAATATATTCAAGGTTGCTACTTGTCCTGTGAATTACAGGATGTCCTATATCACAGGGCAAACTACATATGCTGGCAGAAAAAATAACTGTGTGCGTTTTCCCTGCCTCCCTGTTCTGAGCATCTCTTTCCAGCTGAAGTTGCAGACCACATCAATTCCCAGTGCCCTGGCAGGAGGAGGAGAAGAGTGGGGATCCCACCTTGGATTGTGTGACCCAGTTCAAGGGATGTGCAAAATGAGTTGAGCTGAATGGGCCTTTTTCTGTCCCATGAGATATCCCCTAAACTGGTAATCTTAAATATACTTTGGGATCTTTTGAAATAAAATTTCTACTTAATCTGTATCCAGAAAAGTTGCTGAAAATAATATTTTTTAACACAAAGAGATCTAACACTTCAGTATTAAGAGTGGCTGGTTCAAAACTGCTATTGCAACTTGAATTCAGCTTGCTTACACATAATCTGTTACGTGGTTAGTTACGTAGGCACATGTGATTTTGCTGTTTCATTCAGACCATGGCTGGACAGGCTGTTTCAGTTTGCTTTTGTCATGGTCAGCCTTGAGGACCATCTGCAGGCTAGCAATTCTCAGTGGTCCGTGAATATAGCAGGTTCAGTTGTTGGAAGGAGACACATTTACAGCTCCACTGTGTCAGACAACCTGTGGGGGTCTGTTTTATCAGCAGGGAGTTTGGGAGAATGGCACTGTGAAAGGCTGTGGTGTGTGAGAGCAGTGAGAGGAGGGCCATGGTTCTGTGTCAGGGGCTGCAGGCAGCCTCTTTGCCACCACAGCAGCTTTCTCTTCCCACCAAGGCACTCTCTCCAACCAGAAAGGGGATTACAGCTTTCTGATGGAAAAAAAATAAAAGTCACGAGCAAGCAGCAAAATTCCCTCAATTTGGTTTAGTTACTTTTCTGGATCTCTTAACCAGAAACTAACTCTGAAATCATTCAGTGTGATGCAGGCACTCCCCATGAAACCATCAAGAACTGTCTTATCTTACCTTTGCAGTGCCTTAACTTTACTTCTTTTAATTTTGACCTCAATGGGTCTGGATTATGGCAGCCCAAGTTCTGATGATGTTTTATTGATTCTCTAATATCCTTGTGTCTCACCATAGATAAGCAGAGTGGAGTAAGGTGCCATCAAGCATTAATGACTGCATTGCATGATGCCTCAGAGTTTGAGCTGAATGCTGTTCCTTAAGACCATAAATGTCTTGTGACACCTGACAAGTGCTCTCATTCCCTGCTTAACTTGCAACATTTGAAACACCTCAACATTTGAGGTGTTTGTTTCATCAAGGAGAGCAGAGATAACAAGCTGCTTTGGTAGAGATGCTCACTACCTTGCATTAGCCAGAGGAAAGGGAAAACACAAGACCTCAGCACTGCAACAGTTGAGTTTATTTTCAGATTCAGTGAGAAACTTCCCCCCTGAATTAATACTTATATACTGACATGAATGAAGCTGAAGTCCTTTGGTATGCCTTGTTGCTTAGGATGCACTGTATGTGAAGAAATATGTCCAGGTCACAGCCTGGCTTTTCAGTCCTGTATGGGGAGACTTTTATTAGCAAGTGGCTGAAATGCAAATAAAAGCAAGGATTTCTTTCACTACTTCCTGTGGGTAGACAGGTGTTCAGCCATCCCCAGGAAAGCAGGTCTACATCATGCAAAGCAGTTTCTTGGGAAGACAAATGCCATAACTCCAAATATCTCCTCTTCCTCCTTCTTCCCCCCACTTTATAGACTGAGGTGATGTCATAAGGTCTGGAATGTCCCTTTGGTCCGTTTGGGTCACCTGTCCAAGCTGTGTCTTCTCCTAATTTCTCATGCATCCCCAGTCTCCTTGCCAGTGTGGCAGTACAAAAAGCAGAAAAGGTCCTGGCTCTGTGCAAACACTGCCCTGCAATAACAAAGCCATCTCTGTATTATCAACACTGTATCAACACAGCTTCAAAACACAGCCCCGTATTAGCCACTGTGAAGAAAGTTAACTCTACCCCAGCCAAAATAAGCACACCTATCCAACATAGCAGGGTAAGAGAGTCTGGAATCACAAGATAAGCACGCTGACCTTGCCAACAGCACTGCTTTGCCACGCATGGGAACAGTAGTACAACATCTCAGCTGAAATGTGAATCGTTATTCATTTTGTGTTCGATCTCCTGGGCTTGTTTTGTAGCAGAGGGGATGTACCCTGGTGAAAACAACACAGGAAAACTTGACAAATGAGATCTTGGATATTTTCTGTTCCCCACTCACCGCCTTGGGTTTTTCCTGCACAGAAGGCAGTTCTGACCTGTAACTTTAGATCTACTGTTTAGATATAGATAAATGTTGCTTTTTCACACTTCCTAAGCCCCGTCAGCTGGGACTAGTTAGTTGCTCAGTAGGTGTGAAAAAGCAACATTTATCAAGTGACCTTATAATACTATCTCAAAATAAAGACTTTGAAGGTAAATACATCCATTAGTCGACATGTGAGATGAGGCCAGTAATTCATCATCTGAGTCAACTCCACAGCTTTGTCTTCAGCAGAAGCTCTCATGTTTGTTGAAGTATTTCTTACTGTGTAGCTTCCACAGAGTCTAGCAGGTGGAAAGCAAGCAGTTGTTTAGGGAAAAATGGTTTTGGAGCATGTGGAAAGAGAAATATTTGGGAAAGTATTAGTCATTCCCTGTGCATAAAGGCAAACAAATTTTGTATGGAATTCACTATTTTAGTTAGACCATGTCTTGAATACTGAAATAAAAAATTGAGCTTATTTTTGGTCTAATATATCATATGCTTACCTGAGATTGTATAACAATTAAAAAGACAAGTTCAAATTGTTGAATCAAAGAAATCAAAGAAATCAAAGAAAGTTGATTAAATTGCCTCCTTTATGGTAGTTAAAAAAGAGGATACCCTCAGGCACTGTTGACCTCTTTTTCTGTTTTTCTTTCCCATAGATTTGATTTGTTTTTCTCATATTTGCAGTTTTGTGTACAATAGCAATTGGCCTCCTACTTGATAGTGAGCTTTAGGATTCCTTAACAGAGTTAGAGTCAACCTCTGATTTAATAGAGCTTTTATTTTTCCAGCCCTTTAAATCTTCAGCTTCCTGGAGAAGTAGGAAAATCTTTTGCACAAGCATCACCCATTTCCTTTGCCAAACTCATCTTTGCCTGTTTCTTTAGTAAATGGGTGTTACTGTTTCTCTTCCCTTCTTATCCACAGGGGATTTTTGGAAAAAAGGCTGAGGCAGCTCTCTGCTTTACTAAATGTCCAGCCAGTGGGGTAGTGGTGGGGTAGCCTTGGTCTATGTAGAAGTTAAGTATATAGACTCTGCTCTTTAAGAGCTTCTTCTCCTCCAAACCAATGCCATGCCAGTTTGGAGTTCTTCCATGTCCCTCTCTAACCTTACTTTGGAAACACTTGCCAGAATAAAGTGGATTGTTTCCTTTCAAAAGTACATAAACATGTAAAAGGGACCAGTACACCACATACCTCTTCCCAATTCACACCCTGTCCTTCCCTTTCTGTTCTTACTTTGTCTTTTACCTTTTCTCTGTCAGGTAAGGGTCAGTTATATTTGTGCAGGTAAACCAAGCCAATATTCTTCACCAGATCTTTATGCTGCACAAGTGAATGAAGCAAATCTCTTTACGTTCTGCCTCATCTTGCCAGCTACAGTCAAACTTCTTGCAGCATCCTGAAGTCCTGGTGATGGCACCATAGAGGGCAAAGCCTACTGGATGAAAACAGAAAATTGTTTGCCATTTTCACTCTGCTTTATGCATGGTATTTAGAATAAAAAAACCTGAGCTATGAAGTCTTGACCTGGGAAAATCTGCTGTCTCTTGTTTAAGGGTTAATATAAAATACTGAAATTTCAAAGTCTTTTTTTTTTTTTTTTTGTGCCTTGCTGTCCCATGTCCCAAACTAATTTCCAGCTTTATTGTCTTGCAGCAGAGAACATTACAGATGATAGATAGAGGGTTTTGTTCTGAGTAAACTGAAGGCAAAATAGACAATGCAAGTTTATAAATATTGCAAAGTTTTTGTGTGGGAGAAATAAGAAAACTATAAGTACTCAGCTCTACAGGAATGAATAAAAATATAAGAAGTTGTCAAGGACAGTGACAATTGATCAGTCCATCGTTTGTAACTCAAATTTAGTACAAAATAGTTTCAAGTAAAAAATGTCTATGTCAACATATTTTCTTCATGGATGGTAATAATGTAATTTTTGTTTCATAAATTTCCTGAATCATTTAGTTGTGAAGAAGGTGTCCTCTAATGCTGTGAGAGGATAACTTAGTAACTGGAGTGTACAGCTTTGTCCTAGGTTACAATGTAAAATTGTGTCCAAGGTATGTATTCTATCCCCATGAGCCGTTGGAGCCAAGGTGGGGCAGGGATCTCCTTATCTTCTGTTAACGAGCCCAACAATGCATTCCCGGAAAACGTTATCTCTGTTTAATGGGCCATCAAGGATCCATTTGCACGACTGATAAGATGAAATCATGCTATTGTGAGATGCTCTGCCCAGGGGGAGGAGCCAAGCATTCCCACCTGGATATAATCCAGGGTTTGAGACCCCACTGGCAGCTTCTATCCACTGGACTCTCAGAGGAGACGAGCTACCAGACGTTTCTACAGGGATCACTGCTTTGGATCATCTCTGCTCCAGCGGAACCACATCTGCTGCTCCAGGAGGATTCCCGGACTGCTTCAAACACCCTGACCAACAGGGTGTTAGGTTGTATCATTCTATTTATTTCACCTTCTTTTCTCTTCTTCTTCTATTAAATTGTATCTCTGACTGGGAGTCTCACTGGTTTTGCTTTCAAACCAGCACATCTTTTGGCGCCCAACGTGGGGCACGAGGTACTGAGAAAAGTCAGTTACAATTTTGTATCGGAAAAGACACCTGTTAGCTATGTTGCTCAACATACTTACATGTGTCTTGTACCTATCTCTCTATATTTTTCCGCACATGGGGCACTATCTGCCGACCTTAATACTCCTGTGTAGACCAGGGTATGGTATTAGGATTGCTTTGTTGGTCTATTATATGCTAACCTCTGAGGCAATGAACATCCTTCAGAATATATACTCGATTTTGTTTTCTTGTCCTAGTCTAGGATGCTATGTCTGGAGTTTCAGCAAGCCCCTGTGGGAAGGAGTGAAGAACGATTTTTTCCAGCCTTTCCGGCCCGGCACTGCAGTTTTCAGAAATATTGAGTTCTCTCTGGATACCAAGGACAGCATAGTGTTGTTGTTGGTGCTGCTTTGTCTTCTCTGCACAGCCTGCACCATGCTTAGAAACAAAACACTACATGATGTAGTGCAGCGTCTTCTTGAGGCAGAAGAGAAAAGAAGCAAAGCAACAGCATCCATGTCCACACAGACTGTCGCAGAAGGAGAAGGAGCCGAAAGCAAAGCAACAGTGTCCGTGTCTACGCAGGCTGTCACAGAGGAGGAAGAAGCCAAAAGCAAAGAAACAGTGTCAGTGTCTACGCAGACTGTCACAGAGGAGGAAGGAACCAAAGGCAAAGCAACAGCATCCACATCTACACAGGCTGTCACAGAGGAGGAAGGAACCAAAGGCACCGTCAGCACCCCCACACAAACCATCACTGAACCGGAACAGCCTAAACCAGTAGCAGTTGCTCCTGTTCAGAAGAAGAAATCAAAGAGCAAATCAGTCCGCATAGTGACTGACGAGGATGCAGCAGGACCTTCGCACCCAGCAGAGGAGACAGAGCCAGAGATCATCACTCGCTCTCTGTCCCTGGGTGAGCTGCGTGACCTGCGGAGGGAATTCACCCGTCAGCCAAACGAGTCCATCCTGACCTGGCTGCTCCGCATCTGGGACGCTGCAGCCAATGACACCATTCTGGATGGAAGTGAGGCCAGGCAACTGGGATCTCTGTCCCGGGATGTGGTCATTGACCAGGGCATTGGAAGGACCCAAGGAACTCTCAGCCTCTGGCGGCGACTGCTGACAAGTGTGAAGGACAGGTACCTTTGTAAAGAAGACCTCCAGGTGCACCAAGGAAAGTGGAGCACAATGGAACAAGGTATCCGATGCCTGAGGGAACTGGCTGTGCTGGAGATCATTTTCTCAGAGGATGAGAGATTTCCTAAAAGCCCAGATGAAGTTCAGTGCACATCACAGATGTGGTTGAGATTCGCACGGCTTGGACCAGAGATGTACTCCCGTTACCTGGCAACGCTGCAATGGAGGGCAGGTGAGGACAGGGTGGGCGTCTTGGCCAACAAACTAAGAATTTATGAGGACACTGTCACTGCCCCATTTCGTACCCATGTCTCATCCGTGGAAACAAGGCTGGCTGAGCAAGTCCGAAGCTTGATTGAAGAGGGCCATCAGAAACTGAAAAAAGAACTTAAGGAAGAAGTTTACCACGTCTCGCCAGAACCAACAAGAGTCTCTGCCATTAGGAGCAGGCGTCCCCCAGCCAGAGAGAGAACATACACTCCACGAGGTAACCTCTGGTCTTTTCTTCGGGAGCATGGAGAAGACATGAGGAAGTGGGATGGAAAACCCACCTCCGCCTTAGCAGCCCGGGTACGTGAACTGAAAAGAGGGACACCTACCACGAGAAGCTCATCTAGAGTCAATGCTGCTCCAGTCTCTCGTGCACGGAACTCCAGACAGTATAGGAATGATGATGTGACTGATCCTCTCGAAGGGACCTCAGGAACATATTTACAGGAAGATAGCAACGTGCATCGTGAGCAGGAATAGAGGGGCCCTGCCTCTAGCCAGGTAGAGGAAAGGGACAATCGGATCTATTGGACTGTGTGGATCCGATGGCCTGGCACATCTGACCCACAAGAGTACACGGCTTTGATTGACACTGGCTCTCAATGCACCCTGATGCCATCAAGGTATGTAGGAACAGAATCTGTTTCTATTTCTGGAGTGACAGGAGGGTCCCAGCAGCTGACTGTAGTGGAGGCCGAAGTGAGTTTAACTGGGAACGGGTGGCAAAAACACCCCATTGTGACTGGCCCAGAGGCCCCATGCATCCTTGGCATAGATTTTCTCAGAAATGGATATTTCAAAGACCCAAAAGGATATCGCTGGGCTTTTGGGATAGCTGCTGTAGAGAAAGAAGGCATCAGACAACTGAATACCCTGCCTGGTCTCTCCGATGACCCCTTTGCTGTGGGACTGCTGAGAGTTGAAGAACAACAAGTACCAACTGCCACAGCAACAGTGCACCGTCGGCAGTACCGCACCGACAGAGACTCAGTGACCCCAATCCATGAGATGATTCGTAAACTGGAGAGCCAAGGGGTGGTCAGCAAGACTCGTTCACCCTTCAACAGCCCCATCTGGCCTGTGCGTAAGTCCAGTGGAGAATGGAGACTGACTGTAGATTATCGTGGTCTGAATGAAGTCACGCCACCACTGAGTGCTGCTGTGCCAGACATGTTGGAGCTTCAGTACGAGCTGGAGTCCAAGGCAGCAAAGTGGTACGCGACCATAGACATTGCCAATGCTTTCTTCTCCATTCCTTTGGCAGCAGAGTGCAGGCCCCAGTTTGCTTTCACCTGGAGGGGTGTGCAGTATACCTGGAACCGACTGCCCCAGGGGTGGAAGCACAGCCCCACCATCTGCCATGGACTAATCCAGACTGCACTGGAAAAAGGCGAGGCTCCTGAGCATCTCCAGTATATTGATGACATCATTGTGTGGGGGAACACAGAAGTGGAAGTTTTCAAGAAAGGAGAGAAGATTATCCAGATTCTACTGAAAGCTGGTTTTGCCATTAAGCGAAGTAAGGTTAAGGGACCGGCTCGAGAAATCCAGTTCCTGGGAGTCAAGTGGCAAGATGGACGTCGCCAGATACCCACAGAAGTAATCAACAAGATCACTGCAATGTCTCCACCAACCAGCAAGAAGGAAACGCAAGCTTTCTTAGGTGCCATAGGCTTTTGGAGAATGCACATTCCTGAGTATAGCCAGATTGTGAGTCCTCTCTACCTGGTTACCCGCAAGAAGAACGATTTCCACTGGGGCCCTGAACAGCAGCAAGCCTTTGCCCAGATCAAGCAGGAGATCGCTCATGCGGTAGCCCTTGGCCCAGTGAGGACAGGACCAGATGTGAAGAATGTGCTCTACTCAGCAGCCGGGAACAATGGCCTGTCCTGGAGCCTTTGGCAGAAGGTGCCTGGTGAGACTCGGGGTCGACCACTGGGATTCTGGAGTCGAAGCTACAGAGGGTCCGAGGCCAACTACACTCCCACGGAGAAGGAAATCTTGGCCGCCTATGAAGGAGTTCAAGCCACTTCAGAAGTAATTGGCACGGAAACGCAGCTGCTTCTGGCACCCCGACTGCCGGTGCTGGGGTGGATGTTCAAGGGAAAGGTTCCTTCCACGCATCATGCCACCGACACTACTTGGAGCAAATGGATTGCCCTCATTACGCAGCGCGCCCGTATTGGAAACCCAAATCGCCCTGGGATTCTGGAAGTTATAACGAACTGGCCTGAAGGTGAGACTTTTGGATTATCCTCTGAAGAAGAAGAGGAGCAAGTGACACGTGCTGAGGAGGCCCCACCATATAATGAGCTACTGGAGACTGAAAAACGATATGCCCTCTTCACTGATGGTTCCTGCCGAATTATAGGCACTGACAGGAAATGGAAAGCTGCAGTATGGAGCCCCACACGACGAGTTGCGCAAGCTACCGAGGGACAAGGTGGATCGAGTCAGATGGCAGAGCTTAGAGCTGTCCAGCTGGCTTTGGATATTGCTGAACGGGAGAAGTGGCCGAGGCTCTATCTCTACACCGACTCATGGATGGTAGCTAATGCCCTGTGGGGATGGCTGAATCGCTGGAAAAAGGCCAACTGGCAGCGCAGAGGGAAACCCATCTGGGCTGCTGAGATTTGGCAGGACATTGCTACCCGAGTAGAGAAGCTAACCGTGAAGGTTCGACACGTGGATGCACACGTACCCAAGAGTCGGGCTAATGAGGAGCATCGCAACAATGAGCAGGTAGACAAAGCTGCCAAGGTGAAAATATCACAAGTGGATCTAGACTGGCAGCACAAAGGAGAATTATTCCTAGCTCGTTGGGCCCATGATGCCTCTGGTCATCAGGGAAGAGATGCAACATACCGATGGGCCCGTGACCGAGGGGTGGACCTTACTATGGACAGCATCTCACAGGTCATCCATGACTGTGAGACCTGCGCTGCAATCAAACAGGCCAAGCGGGTGAAGCCTCTGTGGTACGGTGGACGATGGTTGAAGTACAGGTATGGGGAAGCCTGGCAAATTGACTACATCACCCTTCCCCAGACCCGCCAAGGCAAGCGCTACGTGCTGACCATGGTAGAAGCAACCACAGGTTGGCTGGAGACCTATCCTGTGCCTCATGCAACTGCCCGGAACACCATCCTGGGCCTGGAAAAACAAGTCCTGTGGAGACACGGCACCCCGGAGAGAATCGAGTCAGACAACGGGACACATTTTAAGAATGGCCTTATAAACACATGGGCCAAAGAACATGGTATTGAATGGATATACCACATTCCTTATCATGCTCCAGCTGCCGGGAAAGTTGAACGGTGCAATGGACTATTAAAGACTACCCTGAAGGCACTTGGCGGAGGAACCTTCAAGAATTGGGACATAAACTTAGCCAAAGCCACCTGGATGGTAAACACCCGAGGCTCCATCAATCGAGCTGGTCCGGCCCAGTCTGAACCCTTGCACACAGTGGATGGAGATAAAGTTCCTGTGGTACACCTGAAAGGGATTTTAGGAAAGACTGTTTGGATTAATCCCACCTCAGGCAAAGGCAGACCCATCCGTGGGATTGTTTTTGCTCAAGGGCCTGGTTACACTTGGTGGGTAATGCAAAAAGATGGAGAAACCTGTTGTGTACCACAAGGAGACTTAATTTTGAGTGAGAACTAAAATTAGTGTGTAGGGTTTCATTCTGTGTATATACGTATGTATATGTATGTATCTCTGAGAGTGTATGATGTAGATGGTGATAGAATAAGGGGTGGATTATGTCCTAGGTTACAATGTAAAATTGTGTCCAAGGTATGTATTCTATCCCCATGAGCCGTTGGAGCCAAGGTGGGGCAGGGATCTCCTTATCTTCTGTTAACGAGCCCAACAATGCATTCCCGGAAAACGTTATCTCTGTTTAATGGGCCATCAAGGATCCATTTGCACGACTGATAAGATGAAATCATGCTATTGTGAGATGCTCTGCCCAGGGGGAGGAGCCAAGCATTCCCACCTGGATATAATCCAGGGTTTGAGACCCCACTGGCAGCTTCTATCCACTGGACTCTCAGAGGAGACGAGCTACCAGACGTTTCTACAGGGATCACTGCTTTGGATCATCTCTGCTCCAGCGGAACCACATCTGCTGCTCCAGGAGGATTCCCGGACTGCTTCAAACACCCTGACCAACAGGGTGTTAGGTTGTATCATTCTATTTATTTCACCTTCTTTTCTCTTCTTCTTCTATTAAATTGTATCTCTGACTGGGAGTCTCACTGGTTTTGCTTTCAAACCAGCACAAGCTTGCAAAAAATCCCAGTAAGGAGCTAGAGCTGAGTTTATAAATGATTTGGAGGCATGTACATGCCATTCTACTAAATCATCATTATAAGGGGAAAAGAAACCCTTTTGGTGCTCTTCCCATTTTTCCTGAGCTGTTCTGTGCACTTAGGCTCCACTTCTCGTTTGCAGTGGTTAATGAGCTGATGCTCCAGTTTGGTGTGACAAACCACCTCAGTGCCAACTGGCCCTAAGAGGGACCATCACTTGTCATTGTTGTTTTCTTTGCTTACCCCAACTACATAAGTTAGAATGCTAAAAGGAAACAAATTATGTATTTTTTTAAAATGTAACAAGCCTGTTTCCCAGAAATTTTGGAAAATTGGTTCTGGTTGTGATAAAATGCTCCTTCTGTGTGTGTACATGAGTACCCTTCACCTGAATAAATGATATTTTGCAATTTCACGTGGTCTCAGAATCTCCAGTCAGAGTTGTCACAGAGTAACCCCTTAGCCTGTTTACTTTTAAACCTAAATTTCATACAGGCAAATATGAATTTTATTTTTGCAGGGTTTGAATATATGTAAAATTAACCATTTATTGTTTGGCTGCTTTTCAAAGAGAAACTAAGCTTTTGTAAACCTTTGGCTATAATTTTGAAATCTATTAGAAAGTAGTCCCCCAAATTACATTTCTCACAGTTAAAAAAAAAATCCAAACTTGCATATGATAGAAGTGGTTTCTGAGTCTGCTGCTAAACAAAAAAAAAAAATGGAGGAAAAAAGTAAATCTAAATATTTCTAAATATTTTTTCTTGTCCTTTTTCTGGATATGATACATTTTGCTTATTATTACAGTGTTTTTCCCTGAACTTGAATTTTAAAATTATAAGAGATTTTTGCCAAAGTATATTTTTTTTGTATTTGCATTTCTGTGAAATTTACCTTTTGAACAGGGATTAATAACAGTTGTATTTTATTTTTTGGAGTTTGAATTTGTAGCCTTAGATATGGGGCAAAAAGGCAATACAAGAGTGTATTTTGCAACCCTTGCTGACACTGAGTAGTAATTATTCAAATAAGCTGTGCTGGATACTTATGTAAATAACTGTTCACATGTAATTCAGTTCATAGTTTCATGATAAAGCAACAGAAGGTCCAGCAGAAAAACCAGGGTAAGGAGTTCTCCTTTTCTTATTCCTCCTGTACTATTTCTGCTCTCTGCCCAGAGGAGCACTGTGCTGCCTGTTCATTTGCCCCTCTGTAGACATTTGCAGGGAAACAATATAACTTGAATGGCAAATTGATCTGAATTAATTAAAATTATGGAGGAAAAATATTCTGAAACTTAGAGATTTGAGGAAGGATTACAAGGTATCACTTGGGTTTTTAAAATCGACATTTAGATTGAAACTTTCAAAAACTGAAGTAGTGAATATTCTATATATATTTATTTTTTTTAATCTACTGCCCTAGGAGGTACATTTTCAGTGTTAAATACCCAGATCTGAAGTTGACATGGATTTGGATTGATGTGTCCCAAATCTGAAAAAAGAGCAGTTGTGCACTGATGCATGAAATCCAAGTCAGAAAGCTGAGGATGCTGATTTGTTAGAGGGATTATCTGTCTTGATTGCCCATCATCTTAACATTAAGGCTTTACACTGAAGGACACAAATTCCTAGGGAAATTTTACCATCACTAAGGAGGTGCTGAAACTCAGAAAACAGTTTCACCTTGCTTTTATTTTTCTTTTCAGCCACAAATATTTCCTCTTAGTGTTCCTTTTATATCGTTGTGTTTTTCAGAATGCATTTTTTTCCTGTGAGCCCCTCCATGACTATGCGTGGTGCAAAGATTTGTGCTTTAAAAAGTGACAATTACTTGTTACATTTGTGTGAGAGAAGCCCTGATCAGACTGGACACACTTTCTCTTTTCTGCTCGCTACAACTTGCACTGGGAGTTTCATACATTTGTTCATCTTTTGAATGAATGCTTACAGTCCAGCCAGCTTACAGTGACTAATTGTTTCAATAAACAAACACAATCTGGGAGTGGGAACCAGAAGATATGTGGGGTGGGTGGTGTTGTAACACCTGAGCTTACCACATCACTTAGTGGCTCAGTTTTCTCCAGTGAAAACTGGGAAAGGTGGCATGTCTACATGTGAAAAGGAAGCTGTCTACAAGTGAAACCTGCTTTGTGCATTTGGACCAATATTGACTTAAAAGGCTTATCTGAGCAGCTGTTTTCATTTGTTTTGAGGAAGGTGTATGGTAACTCCATGGCTGCACGGATTAATACTTGTATAACGTGAAGATGGGAAAATAGAGCTGCTGCAGGTATTTTGATACTTTAAGTTGAGAATGTTTTCCTGCCCTGAGAAAAGTTGAGAATCCGTAACTCTGATTTCTGCCATAATTCTGAGTCTTCAGCATCTCTGCAGATTAGATCATATTTGTTATCGTGTAACTAAGGTTGGCAGGGAACAGGGCAATTCCTTGGCAGGAGTCACACCATGAGGTTTATATTGGGTGTCAGCCCGAAACTCCCACAGCTGTTTATAGCAAGATAACAATGTGTCATGCAAACAGCTTCATGTTCTGAGGGATGGTCTGGGAACAAAGGAGTATTTGGGGGAAACTGGGGGCAGGGAAAATGTGCAGAAAAGGTCTAAAACTGTGCCGAAGAAAAGTAGTGGTGTATGGGTTTGATAAGAGGTAAGTGTCGCTGTTACAGGGGCTTCTTAATGGAGTATTGCTATTCTGAAAAAGAACTTTCAGAATAATAGGTGAGGGTTTAGTTATCCTGAGCCTTATTTATTGAAAAAGAAATGTATCTAGAGCCACTGACTGGGAAATAACCCCAAATAAAACAGGTTTCTGTGACCAAATGCAGATTCAAAGGCTGATCTTGTGACCTGGGAAACTGGTTCTAATCTGCTGAAATCTTCATAGCAGAGATAATTCAGTGTAGCAACCAAGTGCAGAGATTTACTCATGTTTTTATTTTTTAACCCTGATTTGTCAAAAGGTTTTTTAAAAATTCTTTTGTCATGTTAATATAATCTGGTAGAGAAATGAAATATATTGGCATTATCAAGAGTGAGGTTTGAAATTGTAGTTGAATCCTTCTTCCACTCTCTAATGCAGCACTCTAGGGATCTCTGAGTTCACAGTTTATAAGGTGGATAATTATGTTTTTCTTAAGTACAAGCACAGAAGTTTTACTATTGAGAACAGTTGAATTGTTCTGAGTAGGAGAGCCTGTGATGGGAACCCTTCAAGTTTTGTGTGCATTAAGCTGGTCTGAAAGTTAATATTGACTTTTAATTTTTTGGACAATGTTTGTATTTTCAGTTTATGGTAGTATTCTTTCTTCTGCAATTACCTTTAAGATTGCCAATTTATTTTTAGAAGGGCAATAAATCAGAATTGGTCAGCTTTAGTAGTTAAATAACATATCCAAGACAATTACTGATGAAAAAAGATCTGCCTTCTTTCCAGAATGCAATATGACAGATTACCAACAAAATATATTTGTGTATGCATTTCAGAAGAAGAGAAATAACAAAAAGAGATTATTCATAATAATCACCATTTGCAGTCCAATTATCATCTTTTACTTATGCATCCTAGCCTGGTCTTATTTTGTAGTTCCATTTAAACCACTGAATATCTTTTTTTAACATATTAAGAGATATTCCTAGGAAGGAAAAGGATTTTTATATCTGTTGACAGCTACTTCCAGCTGTTGAGATAGCAGCAGTATGGGTCGTGAGAACTCAGCTGGTCAAAGTGAAAAGTAGGAGTGAAAAGTAGTATCAAGACTAGCCTGGAAGGCAAAGGGTGTCATTTCATATATTGTGACAGCAATTAATTGCTCACAAAATGAGACACACTAAAGTGAGCTTGCTTACATTTGATTTTATTAAAAATCAAATAAATTGTGTAAGGCAATATTGTGAGGAGGTTTGTGGGTTTTTTTTTTAAATTCTCTGCCACAATTCTGTGAAAAGTACTGTTTTGTCCATGCTAAAGTTACGTTGCCTGCAGAAAAGAACATGCATGCCATTTCCCCAGTGAATTCTGAACTACTCTAGTAAATAGGTGCATAAAGTAAGCCCTGTGAAAAATGAATTCTTTTTTTTTTATTTTACTCTAGGGCTTTGGTTTGGGTTATCCCCCCGCCCCCTCTATACTGTTGAGAGAGAGTTCAGAGTCACTGGTGCTTCCGCTGATGCTGCTATTTCTTCTTCAAGCCACAGCTTCAGCTCCAGCCATGCTGCTCTAGCCTGAGTTGCTCTCCAGGTCTGTGCCTGCACTTCCCCTGGCTTTGGAGCACAGCTTCAGGCAGGGCCCAAGTGGTGCCATGGGTAGGGCTGGCAGAAAGTGAGCAAAGGGAAAGGGAATGGGGAAAAAGATTTCTGGAACAGCTTCTCCACAACCTCTCCCACACCCTTCATTCCTGCCTTCATGCCACTTCATTTCATGAGTCTGTGCAGGCAGCTGCCTGTGCTGCATGATGAAATGTCTGGTTGGATCTCTTCCCTAGCCTGCTTCTCAGCCTGGCAGGAGGAACGCCTGCACCTGCACAAGGCAGGGTGGCATGACAGGACAGTGGTGAGCTGATGAGGGAGGAGGTCAGCTGTGTTTGAGCTGGCATCATTGCAAAGAACAGAGAGATTGCCTATGTCTCTGGCAGACCCAAATTTGCAAAGTAGCTGTGGGTGCATTGTACTCCTAAGTTTGTCCTACAGATATCAGCCATGGTGTAGAACTTCAAGCAGCTTGACATTTGTCTTGGTTTGGAAAGACAGGTATCTGCCAAGGAAAGATGGACTTTCTCTTGGAATGGAGAATGTAAACCCCTCACCCCCTCCAAATTATAACTTTGCAATTAAGGCTTTCAGGCAAAGATTTGGGAATAGGAATAACACTTCTTTACTAGGAATATTAACAAATGTAGTAGTAAAACAAACAAACAAGCAAACAAACAATCTCAGAAACCCTGACAGAGTCAGAGCTACAACCTGAAACCCTGTGTGTCAGGGTGTTGGAAGCAATCCAAAAGTAAATCCTCCTGGAGTGGCAGATGTGGTTCTGTTGGAGTAGAGATGATCCTGTAGAAAAAGGGTCGAGTGATGGTGAGAAGGGTCCGGGGGTGAGAAGGGGTCCAGTCTTCCTCTGGGCATCAGGTGGAACCAGATACCTGTGTTCCTACGTCTCAGTTTTTATCCAGGTAGGAATGGTTGGCTCCCCGCACTGGGTGGAGCATCCCACAATGGGGATGATGGACTGTGTTGTGCCCTTAAGTGAGCCTTAATGGCCCATCAGCAGAAAATATTCCCCTGTAGGGAGGACTGGTGGTGGAAGAGATAAGAAACACTGCCCCACCTGGTTTTAACAGCTGGCCCATTATCAGAAGGCATCCTCCCCCCTCCCCCAGAGCCACAAGAGATAAAGAAGAACATCTCCCCATCTGCTTTTAACAAATGAAATAGAATACACATTTTTGGTTCCATAACCCAATACAACATTACCAAGTGACTGAAACTGTCTGAATTCAATTGCTTGATTCTGATGGTCAGCATGAAGTCTTTCTAAACAGAAGTTGGAAGGCATATGCTTAGCAGTTTCTGAAAAATAAGCTTAAGTTCTTTGTTCTCAAATTGATATATTCTGAAAATTTTCATGATAAAATTGGAATAAATTTTCAAAATTATTTTTACTGATCCATCTTAGGTACAAAGGGTTGTAGTAAATGGAATTACATCAGGCTAATGAATGGAATCAGTGGAATTCTCCAAGGCTTCATTTTTAGGCCCAGCACTCTTCAACATCCTCATAAGCAACTTGGATGAAGGATCGAAAGAATACTAAATGAATTTTCCAAAAATATTTAATTGAGAGGAGCTGTTGACTGCCTTAGGGGCAGAAAGAGGCCCTGTAGAGAGCCCTTGATAAATTAGAGAGATGGGCAGTCACCAACGTTAGGAAGTTTAACAAGGTCACATTCTGGATTCTGCACCTGGCACGTGGCATTCCTGTTGTGTGTATGGACCAGGGAATGAGAGTCTGGAAAGCAGCACTGTGGAAAGAGACCTGGGGGTCGTGGTCCATGACAAGTTGAACATGAGTCAGCAGTGCCCTGGCAGCCAGGAGGGCCAACCCTCTCCTGGGGGGCATCAGGCACAGCATCACCAGCTGCACTGGGGCAGCCTCACCTCAAGTCCTGGGGGCACTTTTGGGATCTACAATGTAAGAAAGACATTAAACTATAGGAGAGTATCAGAGGAGGACAATAAGGATTGTGAAGGATCTTGAGGGGAATCCAGATGGAGAATGTCTGAGGACACTTGGTCTGTTCAGTGTGGAGGAGACTGAGGGGAGATCTCATTGCAGTTGCAACTTCCTTATGAGGGGGAGAGGAGGGTCAGGCTCTGATCTCTTTTCTGTGGTGACCAGTGACAAGACTGGCCTGAAGTCAGGTTTAGGTTGGATATTAGAGAAAAGTTCTTCACTTAGAGGATGGTTGGGCACTGGACCAGGCTCCCCAGGGAAGTGGTCACTGCACTAAGTGTGACAGTTCAAGGAACATTTGAACAATGCTCTTAGACAAATGGTGTGATTCTTGGGGCTGTCCTGTTCTGGGCTGGGAGTTTGACTTCAGTCATCCTTGTAGGTCTCTTCCATGCAGCATATTCTATGATTCTATGATCTTCAATTTTGTGTACAGAACTCTTTTGCAAATTACATTTAAACGTGACAGACTTTAGGAATTAAAACTTCTGTACAGGTTAGAAACTTTTAGACAGGTTTGTGGTGAGGAGCAGTTGTACACTGCTGTTTGCCTGGAGCACATTTCAGACTTCTCACCCATATTCTCTGTGACACAGGCTGCAGTGTACCTTATTTCATCCCAGTCACGTAGAGCTTTTGGCTTCCTGGGAATGTGCCAGTGCAGCCCTCAGCTGAGCAAGGCCTGAACTTTTTAGTCTAATAATTAACTTCTGTAAACTTCCAGTTGAGCACCAGCTTTCTGTATATTCAAGCAGTTTCATTTATAAGTAGAAGCTCTTTTTGTTACAGAAATCTCCAGTTCTGTGATCCTCCAAAGATCCGGTAATGTTTTATTCCTCATCTTCACAGGAACTGATGTTCAATGGCTAGAAGAGAGCTGACAAGTGGCTGAAATGAATACGACTACTATCCTACAAGAGATTTTGATTAAAAGATCACAGCAGAAGAAGAGGACTTCTCCCTTAAACTACAAAGAGAGACTTTTTGTACTTACAAAGTCTATGCTAACATACTACGAAGGTAGAGCGGAGGTAGGAGACACAGATTTATACTACAGATTGCCTTTGTTCCTGTTTGCTTTTGTACAACATTGGCTTTTTTTCCCTACTCTGTATCATACTATCAAGAGTTGACTGGGGAAATGGTCCTTAGTGGCCATGAATGTGAGCTGGCATCTCTCTTATTTATAATGCAAGTTGACAAAGGTTTAGATAACTTACCTGGCAGTCAATGTATATTGGTTCCCAATTAGAGCAGTAATGCATAGTCAGGATGGCAGAAATG
Source organism: Phylloscopus collybita (assembly GCA_027886175.1). Lineage (NCBI taxonomy): Eukaryota > Metazoa > Chordata > Aves > Passeriformes > Phylloscopidae > Phylloscopus > Phylloscopus collybita. The sequence goes on along the minus strand of JAJNNQ010000009.1, from coordinate 24,331,287 downwards.
GCATTAAAACAGCGTTTAGAGGTGGTCATCAAAGCTGGTTTCTTTCTCTCTCCAGAGAGATAAAAGATCTCTGCTATGATGAATTGGGGAAAAGGTAGAAAAAGTTACAATTGCAGTTTCTTGTAGCTGTGCATACAGTGAAGGCCATTACATTCACATGTGGCAATTAACTGCGTTTGAACAGAAGAAAGAGCATTTGATAGGAGCAGAGCATTGCAGGCCAGTTTCAGCAGAGACGAGATCCATTAGTGGATCATGCAGCTGGTGATTGCAATGAAGCTGGAAGCAGTTTATCTTTGACCAGACAATTCATCCCAGTTACCACTTCCTGTGCAAGTTCAGTTACTCAGGAAGTCATCAGTGTAAACTATGCAAATCCTCAGACCAGCATTTTTTCAAATGAGCTCCAGACTTAGCTTCATCAAGGTTACCTGCCCCCCAGAGTGCCCTGTCATATCCTCAGTGCTGGGGGTGAGATTTTGCACTTAAGTGGGGCTACTTTCCATGTTTGTCACAATGCTGAAGAGGATTAAAATGGCTGCAGTAGCTTGTGAAACATGTTGTATGCCTTGGGAAGCCATTTAACAAAAAAAGCTTAATGGAGGGAACCCTGCAAGCTCTTGTGTTGTCTGTCTTACTGCTGATAAAAGAAGAGAGTACAGGACAGCTAAGGCTTGCTAAGCATGTTTCTCTGCCAGACCTCATGGTTGCATCAGAACTGAGCTCACTTACCATGCTACAAGATGTTCACAGCAGTCTGTTCTCTGAAAGTAGCTTGGACACAGTCAAGGATTAAGAATAAGATCACAGACTGAGGTTGGAGGGGGCCTTGGGAGGCCATCTGATCCAAGCCCCCTGCTCAAGCAGGGCCACACATAGCTGGTTGCCCAGAACCAGCTGGCTGGTGAATATCTCTGTCCAGTTGGCTGTTGAGTATCTCCATGGATGGAGTCTTCACAGCCTTGCTTGGCAGCATGTGCTAGGGAACAGTCATCCTCACAGTAAAAAACACCAACATCATTTCCTGATTTCAGATGGAGCCTCTTGTCTTCCAGTTTGTGCCTCTGGCCCTGTCACTGGACCCTGCTGGCAGTAGCCCAGCTTTGTCCTCTGTGCACACTCCTTTCAAACATTTTAAGTCCCCATTTTATGATGGCAGAGTGTATCAGTCACTCCTGTTTTGGTGACTCTGGCTTGCTCCTGGAGAATAAAGTGAGGGCTAAGAAGCCCTCTGAAATGTGTCTTGCATGCTTATTCCATTTCAGCTTACATTCAGATCAAGTAGAAATGTGACAAACAGGTTTTGCAGGTCTGGTTGTCACCCTTCCAGCTGGTTGTTACCACTTCCAGCTTCCTCCCTTCCAGTTTTCCCCTTCCAGCTTTCCTTTTGCCCTGCAGGTTAACGTCCTCTGGCTAAAATGCTTTTCCAGGAGACTGACTGGTGGATCTCTATGAGAGGGGGTTAAACTGTCAGTTTTACTTGCAGTGAGATTGAGCAAGGCAGCCCATAGTGCCCTCAGTGGAGGATGAAGTAACTTCTTAAAATATTTCAGCCTAGGATACAGCCATTTGGGCTGAAAATATATGCCTATGCTAGGGCATCAGTTTGCTGCTGAAAAAGGCAGGTCCATTTCATCCCTGTCCTAGCTTTCCTAGACTCACCCATTCACTTGAATTGATTCTGGCCTGTCTTGGAATCCATATTGCTCTGAAAAAAATTGCTAATCAAGGAATCATAGAATGGGCTGGGTCAGGAAGGAGCCTTAAACTTCATCTAGTTCCAACCCCTCTGACCCTGGGCAGAGACACCTTTCACTAGACCAGATTTCTCAGAGCTCCATCCAACCTGACCTAGAGCACTTCTAGGGATGGGGCATCCATCACCTCTCTGGGCAACCTGTTCCACAACCCTCACAGTAAAGAACTATTTCCTGAAATCTAATCTAAACCTACTCTCAGTTGGAAGCTACCCCCCCTTGTCCTGTCACTACATGCTCTTGGAAATAGCTTCTCGCCGTCTTTCTTGTAGGCTCCCTTCAGGTGTGGGAAGGCCGCAATTAGGTCAGCAGGAAGATATTTGATTTGGTTTATTTTTGCTGGATTGGTGTTGTGCTGGGTTAGCATGCTGCATTAGCTGGATGCAGGATCTAACAAGTGCCAGAGGCTGTGCCAGGTGGTGGAGGAGAACAGGATGCTCCCACTGTTGACATCAGCAGGTTGTTAGACTGGCTCAGCCATAACGCGTTGCTTTCCAGCCTCAAACCATTTTCATTTTCACTGCTTCTCTCAGATTCTTTTCAACATCAATGAGCATTTTATTTTATTAACAGTGTTGTCTGAAAATAGTAAGCTCTGATCTTTAAGGGGCATACTGAATTTTTTGTCTCTAAAAAAACCCACAACTGTAAGATTAGGATCTCTGTGGCACAGTTACTCCTTTATGTCTCTGGACAACTTAAATAGCAAAGATGTTTGTGGGTTTAATTATTTGTTTGGTTATTGTTTGGGGTTTTTTAAGCCAATTATGGTGGCTATAAATATGTATTTACAGTAAGACAGCTGCATATTCTGGCTGAGGTAATTTATATGAGAGAAAAACATTATTAGCCATCAAGATAATTCTGCCCCCTCTGAATAACTGGGAGTTTATTGCTGAAATAAATGTGTCTACTGTGTATGCTGCTTGAATTTAAAGACATGACAGATGAAAGGATAGGTACAGACTGATTTAATTTTGGGCTTGTCAGTATTCAAAGTCCAGATTGGTAAGATAAGCATGGAAATCCCAAGCCAAGAGGATCTCACACCCTCATTTTAATCCCATAACTGCAGTGGTAGCAGTCTGCCAAGGGAGCTTGAGTTCTGCTCCTCCGGGCAAGTGTGCAATTCCCAGTTTGATTGTTGGCCAATCTGAAGTATTTTCTTGTTCTTTTCCATTTTAACTTTTATAGAAGTTCAGTAGAGAGAGTTCAAGAAAAACCCAGGGTTTCTGGGCACGTGAATAATCATACCACTTCTTTTTAAAAATAGGACTAAAATAAATCTCGTTAACCAGATTAGTCAAAGTGTGGGCAAGTTGGGATCCTTAAGAAAGTGACAGAATTAGACATTTTGTACATCTGGTGACAGAAGTGGAACATTTATGACAACAAAAGGCAGTCAACCATAGCAAATAGAGTTCATGTAAATGCTGCTGAGAGATTTAATTGTTCTGTGCAGCCAGAAGTGGAACATCACTTGCTCTTTTACCAGAAACTGCACATTCTGGATGCCACTCTCTTCTGGTTTTTTCCTGTACTATGTACTGAAAAACTCCCATATAGCTTACTTGGATTAATAAATTATTATCTCCTAAACATGACTACTAGCAGCAGGCTAAAATCTTGTTTGAACTTGCTCATAACTGGTTTAAATATTTCTATACATGCTTTCAAGCAGATCAGTCCTCTTGTCATGGTACAATGACAGTGCATGCCTGCAGTGAGGCTGGAACTGCACTGATGAGAAGGAGAAATATAGGGTTTTTTCACTTGAAGATATTGCTCTGCTGTAAGTCATGGAGCAGGGTGAGCTATGGATGGAGCACAGCTACAGAATCAGTGAAGAGGCTGCATTTCAAAACTCGTTTCAAAACACAGAAGCCTGAGGAAGGAGAATCCTGATTTAGGTCACCTGTGCAAAGCTCTACAATTATGATTAATATCATGGGAAACTTTGCATAGGAAGCCAATAGGACCTTGACTTTTACTGCTTAACTTCTAGGAATTATGCTGTTGGATAAAAAATGTGGAAGAAGTATCACCTTAAGGTTTCTTAAAAAGATGGACTTTAAGAAGCTTGAAAATAAAAATACATCAGGAACCGACTTGCCTTAAGCATCATGGAGATAGATTTTTAATGTCAGAAAAGAGAAATATTCTGTTTAAGTTGGGATTTTGGTTCTGTGGTTGTGGTTTTGTCTTTTTTTTCTGGTCATAAATTCTGAGAATTAGTAAGTGTAGCTGTTGGGGAAATGGCATCATTGCACTATTGTGCAATATTGGACTGACAATGATTATAAGCAAATAGAAAGGCTGAGCTAATGCTGTTTCTTGAAGTCTTTAATGGTTTACCAGCTGTCATTGTTAGAAAGAGTATTTTCTGAATTTTTTCCCGATGTTGCAAAAGTGGCTGTTGAAATCTGAATGTGATGTGGTACATTTACAATGACAACAAAAATTCATGGCAATAAGGTATAACTGCATTGGTCTCTAAGCACAGAGCACAGGTCATGAATGTACAAAAACAGGAAGGAAGTAAAATATCTTCCTATTCTGAGTGTGGAGATGTACTGTAAAAGTACGTCTTGCTGGTTATGCTACAGTCAGAAAGACTTAAGAGATGCACAGTACTCTCAAACATGTATTGTAGATGTACAAAGCCAGCTTTGAACACATTTATGTAGTAACTAGTTTGGAAGTGGGAGGTGGTAGGCATTTTTTCACAAATTGGCCCTTGTTCTTGAGGCCTGCTGCACTGGTGTCAGTTGGAGTCATGGATTGTAGTGCAACTTTGCTGGATAATCTGGTTGTACAGCAAAGGCAGTGTTTGTAGTGTTTGAGTGAGGAAACACGAGCATGAAAGATTTTATTAGGAAATCTCTTTTCAATTTTGTGTGGTTTGAAAACTCAACATAATACTTCAGATGTGCTTCTGGTCATTTTCCTGAACTATCTTCTTCCAAGAAATCAAAACATACTAGTCAGTATCAAATTGATAAACAAATTTAAGCAATTTTGGAGTTAACCAAAAATCAAATATTTCAAGCAGTGATTAAAAAAAATCTCATTTGGAATGGCTTTCTGTATTTTGACCAGCAAAAATTTAGCTGAAGTTTTAGTATGACTTTTTCCAAATTGCTAATTTAATCTTGAATGGAGTGTATTTTTGAATTCCAAGGAGGCATTTGTGGAAATAACACCACATATGCATGGCCCTAGGTATGTTTAGCTATTTTCTGTCAAAAGTGAGCTCATATCTTGAACATTCAACTTAAAATTCCTTGGAGTTTACTTTTGAAGGATCAGTGCATTTACACTTTTATCTGTGTCTGTTTGGAAAAACAAACCTTAAGTGTTTATCTAGGAGTACACCTTATCACTGAAATTTTAAACACTTCAGTAAATATCAGCTGGACAATGGAAAGGAGGACTCATTTTACCAGTATGCCTGAGGCTGGTGTCTCACAGTTCAAGTTCCCCACACACTCCTTTGCAGCGTGGTTGCAAAGAACAGCATCATTTATTCCTCTTGAGCTAGCCAACAGGACAGACCACACAAAAATAGCATCCAAGCTACTGTGTCCATCAGAGTTGTCCACCACATACTTGTGGTTTATTGTCTTTCTCCTTGTGTGGCAAGGAGTTTGACTGCTGTGAATTCTTTCTCAGTGCACGGTGAGAAGGTATCTCTGAACTGGGCAATAGGATGGCCCCAGCTGGAGCAGGCTTGCTGCTGCATTACAGAACAGCCATGATAGCAAGTAACACACACTTCTCACAAGTTTTAGTTAGCTAATACTGGCAGGGCATCTCACTTGAACTTGAAAGTGCCACCAGACTACAGGTTTTTGCTCTAGATGGCATTTTAGGCAAGGGAAATTCTTCATGATGAAGGAAAGAGGGTAAGTGTAGGTGTTTAAGTACTTCTCAGCAGTGGAATAGTAGAAAAAAAATCTGGTCTGTGCAAGTGAGATGTTCTGCTAGCTTGTTGGTTTGAAAACTTTCACATTGATGTTTCTTATGACTGTGGTGCTTCCAAAAGGTGACACAGATCTGGTCACAGTTTTATAAATCCTTGTCAGTGTGTAGATTGTTAGTATCCTCATAGCTATTGAATTTGTGCAATGTTCCCCTTCACCATGATATTTCTCTCTCTCTTTGTTACCCAGCTTGATTATCAGTGATACTCTCTAGTTTGAAAGTGTGCTGACGTGTGTGGTTTGGTTACTGTCCTCCCACACACAGCACAGCATGCTTGAATTAACCTTTCCATCCCACAGCAGCTTGCACTGACCATGAATATGCTGACTATGAGCTTATGAACATTAAATTTCTTTATGCTGTAGCATCTTTATTGTTTTCTCATGTTTGCTGTATGGATGACAGTTCACAGCAATAAACAGTTTACATTGGATTGATTTTGCATTTTCAAAAGGTATAGGCTAAATCCTGGTTCCTGTGGTTATCATGTGTTTGGGTGGACAAAAGTTGCAGTGTGAGAAGGGGGAGAGTTTGGGCTGCAGTACCCATTAGCTCTGGAACTGCTGCACAGAGGATATTGGGGTAGGCACGCCACTTACCTGTCTATTAGTGTGCAGAAACTGTTTGCTTCTACAGAGAAGGCAGATGATAGTTCCCTGAGGGAAAAGTTTAAGGGTCTTATTTAGAAGGATGCTTCCGTGGAGTCAAGTAAAAGGCAGCTTCTGAGCAGCTGAACTTGGGAGATGCAGAATGCTCTTGTCTTCAGTGGCAGTAGTAATTTTTGCCATTAGGATCAGATTTGTGTGAAAACTTTCTTGTGTAAGGGCTGCTACAACTGATAAAAACCAACCAGGATAGAAATGAAAAAAGCAGAATAAAAACCTGAACATTTTGGGGCTTTTGCTCATTTTGAAAGTCTCTTCCTAAGGAAAAAAGGTCCTTCTGCAAGGGTTGAATTTGGTTCTTGTAATTTGAATATGGAGGAGACAGAAGTTACTGAAATTACAGTGGTGATATTTTAAGGAAGGAACAATAAAAGCTCTGGGGCCCACTCTGAAGCTGTAGGTTTCAGGGTAAAATTGTGTAGCTTCATTGCGACACTAATATTGTGCAAATACTTCACTTGCAGCATAACAATATTATAGAGTTCCAAAGAGCTGTGCTTCTTACTTTTCTTTTTTAACAGAAGATTAATTCATTCTACTGTTGTTTATTCCAATTGTGCTTATCCTTTATTACTTTTAAAATAATCACCCTGATTTATGGGATTTTCTTAGTCATTGCATAGGTGATTTAATTATTTTATATAAATGAAAGCATAATTCAGTATTACAATGCTTCTGATCACTTCACTGATTACTGTACACTGATTTTTAGTGTAAGACTAATAACCTAAAATCGAGTAGGTTTACAGAATGTTTTTATGTTCCAAGTCACAGGTCATAATGATAGAGCTTTCTTAAAATACTTGCCAGTGAAAACTGTTCTACTTGGAGACATAACATAAAGCTGTTCATGTGAATGGGAGCAGCTTAAATGCATAGGATAGTCACTTGTAAAATTCATAAAGAAAGTTGTAAAAAAAGTTGATTATATTGTAGTAATGCTTCCCTTTTTTTAATAACATCTACTGAAAGAAAAGCGAGCTATAAAATGAGAATCTGCAGTAATTATCTTTCTGCAAGAATTTTGATTTTTATGAGATGGAACAAATGAGATGTACATGAAGTTGAGAAGCATAGGTTGCAGTTGTTGAAATAAAGAAAAGGCATGGATGAGAATATTTACCTTATGACTAGACAGAAGTCTTCAATGTCTTAAGAGTCTTAAAGGTCTTAAGAAGGAAGCACTGGAAAATAGATTGGAGAAGGCCTGGGTTTTCTTATTAGTGTTCAGAAGAGAAGCTGAGAAACTTTAATCTATGGAGGTAATTTAGAGAAAAATGCAAGAAAAACCAGGCTTGTTGAAGGTACCTGGAAGATGCAGAAATTGCAGCTCAGCCAACAAAGAAACAAAGCAAAATAAAAAAACCAAAACAAAATAATCTCAGACTTATCTATGCTCTTGTCTGCTATGGGGTAACAAATCTTGTGGATAGCAGAGAGCAGCAGATATCCTGTGTTTTCATCCCACTGAGGGTTTTTTGACACTGCTGAATGAGACATTTTCATATGTCAGCATTAGAAATTACCTATATAAACTTCTTGTAAATCTGATTGCAGAGCACATGGGTGTTGCAATGCATTTCCACACCCAAGCAAATGATTCTATTTAAGGAAAAAAGGTTTGGTTTACCTTTGAACATGTAAGGAAGTTAAACTAGAATTTTCCATAGCCTTCTCATTGTAATTGGCCCAGAGCCAGCAGAGGAGCACTGGTTGGGCTTTAGAAATGTTTCTCAACATCTGTACCTGCTCCTATTGGCAGTGGGGCAAGTTGTCCCTCCTAAAACATGAAGTATTTATGAAGGTGCACAAAGGAGCTCAAGCACTTTTGGAAGTGTCTTAGCAAGGTATCAGAGGCTTCTCTGACATCTGTGCTTGGCTTTTGTTTCTGTATCGTTTGTTATTTTTATTTTTTACTAAAATCTTTGCTTTACAAAACACACTTGAAGAGCCATCTCACTATTGTTAAGCCATTTCTCTGCAAGGGCTGGGCCCTCAGAGGTGAGGACCTTTGTGGGGTTTGTCAGATCTGACCCCATGCAAGATTCCATCACCTGGGAAGCTGGTACTGTGTTGAATAAGCATCGGTGGCTTGTTTTCAGATTGAGAGCCTGTCTTGAATGGAATGCCCTATTCTGCATTTTAGTATTTTCACTACTGATACTGTTGTTGGAATAGAAGCTTGTTGAGTTCTCAGGTGAAATAAAACTTGAAGGAGCTGCAAGTATTTTGAAAAACAAGTCTAAAAATGTGTGTGGTATATTTGGATTAGGCGTGTGGTAGGTTTGTTTGCCTTTTTTAAAATTTTATTTTATAGAATGCAAATCAGTGTGGACAAGTAAAAAAGGCAGGAATGCTGAAATGTTCAGATACAGAACGGCAGTAAGTAGTCAAGTGTCAGGCTGTCCCCAGCAGGACGTGGGCTACAGGACAGTGAGTCATAAACTGGATAAGCCTCAATGATACCTTGTTGCTGTGCAAAAAGGCAAATGTTACATTAGGGTGAAAAAACATGACTCCAAATCCTTTTAACTGGATAATAGGGCATCGGCTGCAGTGCTGCATCTGGTTTGGGGCAGTAAGTTTCAAGGAAGATGTGGATCTGCCTGTGAGATTCAGGGCAGGAGCAGCAGGAAGGATGAGCTTCCCAAAAGGCAGTGATGAAGAGCTGGTAAGTGGAAAAGCAATTGTTTAAAGCAGAGAGATATACTGGAATCTCAAAAGACAAAAAAGTCCTCTCTGCTCTGTAGTTGTGGAGTCCATCATCTGAACCTTGAGCAAGTAGCTAAAGCAGCTGGTGCCTTGGCTGAGTGTCCCCTTGGGTCTTGTGTTGGACTCTGGTGGCTTGCCTGTGAAGCCTGTGGGCATGGGCTCTCCTCTTTGCGAGGCTCAGGTTGTCCCAGTCTAGTGCTCAGACAAGGAGGGAGGCTGTTGGGGCTGAATGCAGGGTGTCATCACCCAGCAGCCAGAGAGGGGTCCTGAGCAGGGAGAAAACAGGACAGAAATGCTGCAGCTGGGCTGGGCAGACTGAGAGCTCTGTGTGTGTGGACTTCACAAAAAAACCAAGAAGAGAAGACTTGCCTGAAAGAACCTGAAGAGATATGGCAGTTATTTTGACAGCTGAAGGGTTGTAGGTTATTTAAGGCCTGATATGGATGGAGACCTGGCTGATTTATTATGTGTCCTTTACTTTTATGAGGTTGCAGTAACTGCAGTTGTGCACCTTTGACTGGCTGCCTCTCCATTGCAGAAGAGAAAGTTACGCATAATGCACTGTAGACATGGTTAGGAAGTTGTATCAGTGCTATGACAGAAAAGTTTGGGGGTTTTTTGTGCTTTTTCAGTCTCTCCAGTGCTGGTCATTGACATCTGCTGAGCAGCCAGGCCATGGTAATGGATTCTCAGTTTCTTAATTTGCAAGACAGGGTTTAAAACTTCCTTCTTCTGAATTATGCTTGTATTTTTTTCCCCTTTCAATTCTTCCTAGTCGTCAGATATTGAATCAGGTCAGTCTAGATCAGAATAGCAATCACCTTTTGCTTTTCATATCGATTGTAGCCATTTTTGAAAGGGAAATAAAAATACTTGATACTTGCTTTTCTGAATAATTTAAAAAATAATAGAATGGAGAAGGCCATTCTTCAATGTATTTGACACACTGGAAAAAATAGGAATGGAAAATGTGGCCACCTAACACCTGGCTACAGTAATTATATTTGCATAATCTGTAATTGCTTGTCTCAAGAGGGAACTGCAGAAGTATCTGGTCAGTGCTTCTTATTAATAAATGGCAATTCTATTAAAAGAAACAAAACCCAAAAAACCTAAAGTCCAACCTCCTTCCCTGCAAAGAACCCAGAAATGGAAATACCCATACACTTGGCTCTGGAGCATATTCTATCAGAGCAGCTGTCTGGAGGCAGTGTTGGCTCAGCCAGGCTTTCCGTGATTTTGCAAAGCTGAAGAGCCACTCCATTAAAGGAGATAAAAGTGGTGCTGTGATGTGCTACACTTGTGAGAACACCAGCTCTATGGGTCACATGCTGATGACCTCAGGATTTCCTACATGGGGCTAAGCATGGAAGAAAGAAAAAATATGAACAACAAGGAAAGAGAGAAAAAGAGAGCATGGAGGAGACAAAAAACCAGATTTTTTTTTGCCAGCTGGGCTGACTTAGGCATGTTTTCATTGAGGCTTTTTTTTTTTATTTCCAAATCTAAAATCCTTTGTATTGTTCAACACTCCCACATACACGCATACTTCTGTGAGTGTAAGCAGTGCAATACGTTCATCAGCAAAGAGGAAATGCACTGAAGAAATATTTTCATTGATAGGGAAGATACGGGCTTCTGAAGGTGTAAAGCTTCTGTATTTAGCAGAGGAGCAGTAATTCCAAATGTACAGAGGATCAGCTGTTGGACTGCACATTTATCTAACACTTGGGTATTTCTTGTTTTGCTGTATTCTAAGATTATATACATTTTTAAGGAATTGTGTAATCCTCTATTAGCTCCATATCTGACAACATAGGTCTAGCATTATGACTCGTTCATGTTACTGTTTAATACACTAAAATAAAGAGGAATAGCTTATTCTTTTTTGGATTATATGGAAACAAGACTTGGCCATACCCATTGTGAACAAGGAGCGGGACTTCTAAAACTGTAAATCAATATTTTGAAAAATAAGTAAATATGAAATATGTATGGCATTTTGAAAAGCTTTGTTTAATATTTTCTTTATAGTCACTTCCCTTCTGTTATTTTCATCAAGAAGATATATTAAAAAAGAAAACTCACACCAAACCCCCAACCTTTTGGGTGACTTTGAGGCACATATTTTACCTATTTGTTTTCTGTATTGGGATTTAGTATTTTTATACCTTTATTGCTGTTCTAAATATATTTGCTTCTATAGGCCTCCCTCTAGAGGCATAGATCTATCTTTAGTAAAGGAGCAGACCAGGTTTGATAGGTCCCTTCACTTCACTGACCTGTGATTTTTCCAAATCCTCTGTGAATACTTACATCCCATTCAGAGACCATGCATGGATGTTCTCGTAAAATACTGCTACTTCTACAATAAATCTAACATTTTTCTATTCTGTTAGCCATCTTCCACCTCAAAAGAATCTTTGAAAATGTCCCTCTGCTTCCTACACTTCGGCATTGCAGGATTAGCCATTGTACTAATTTTATTTCTTTGTAGCAGAGGTCATTTGTTGGAAAGAGTGGTTGTGGTTGAATTTCTCAGGGCTGGCTCTTGCCCACATCTCTACTTCCCAACTGTTTCAGGGCTTGAGCTCTGCCTTGATTCTGCATTTCATGTCTGCTCTAAGGCTGGGTGTAGAGCCCATAGAACCCATTTGCCTGTAGAATAAAAGCAACACAATTATGGTATGCAAGATGTCTTATTATTATAAAGGGAAATCATTTAAGTAGGGAGGAGAAAGAAATTGCAGTGGTCTCTTCAGCATTTTTTTTGAGTCATTCTCTCCTGCTTCTGTGCACCACAGTTTATTAATGAATAATGATCAACTAAAATAGAGCTGCATACTTGGCATTGATAATTGTTGCTTCTGATGTGATCTGAAAACGTCTTGAGCGGTAGGTTTGTTTTTAATTTCACATATGCAAGGGTTTTTTTAATCTATAAAATATGCAAAAACAGAAGAATCTTCCCTGACATTAGGTTTAATAAGGTGGATTGACTTGTAAGGTGGGTCGGCTTTGGGTTAGCTTAATTTAGCATCTTGTGACGAAGCAAACTGAGCCACACTAAACCAGGAAAGCATCCAAAGGTATGACTTAGGAAATACAGTTACTAGAATGAAGTGCTGTACATCAGGGGATTTCCTCTGTATTCCCTCCAAAATGTTGGATGGTTATCTAGTTGGATTCCTGTTCTTTGTCCTCCTGTCAGTGTCTTTGAGTGAGCACTCACTGAATGCCAGAACTGGCATGAAAATCTCTGAGCCCAGGAGGAGGGTGATTCAGATAAAACAATAGTGTGTTCCTCTAAGGTATTTCTGTGATTCTGGATACAAAAACCACTTTCAATCTTTATTGTCTGTCTGTCCTGCAACCTCAGTTAACCAGCAGGTGGGATCCAAGCAGCATGAGTACCCCTCTGGATGCAGAAAGGAGGGTAGGTAAGTTCCGGGCGTGGTAACTGTTTCTTTTTCTTTGCACGTTGTTGTGCAAGAAAGAAATCTGGAGAGGTGTCTTCGGCAGAGTTGTGTGGAGTGTTGAATTCTGGGGTTCATGAAAAGGCTGATCTCGTTTGGACCATCCTGTTCTGCCTTGGCTAATCTGGCAGCTTTGAAACTTCCAGGTCAGCCACACAGTGGCAAGGAGAGGGAGAGGCTGCCTACTCTGCCAAGTAGTGTAGATTTCAGTAACAGCTTTCGGCTTTTGTATGGATATGTGTTTTACCTTAGGGAATCATGTTCGAAAAAGGGAATACCATAAAATATTCTGAGTTTGGAAGTGACCAACATAAAATAAACAGAAAATTTTAAATGATTTTTTGGTAAAAAAAATCCAGAGTTGCATACTTGGTACAAAATTATTTTTCAGCATTACTTGATATATCTTTCTAGTACAGCTCATGGTAATGTATATTATTTCATTTTTTTCTTAATGGTTGGTTAAAGTGCCTAATTACCCCATATATTCCCCTTAAAAAAAAACAAAGCAAACCTCCTGTCTTGTGTGTGTTGGTTTTTCTGGTAACAAATAACAGTTGTAGCTGTTTCTAAACTTATCCCTTGTCATTCTTTCTCGTGTGATGTACATGACCATGATGTACATGAATTCTTAACACATGTTTTCTCTGCACTATTCTACATAAGACTCTGAGTGCTAAATGCATTTTAAGTGCTGATGAAACTTCATGGGTAATTAATATAGTGTTTCTAGGGTGATGGAATCATAACTGCTTTATTTGAAATTGTTCTTTGCTTCTGTTTAAAAGATTGTTTTTTCAGTTGCTTGTGGTTGTACCAGACTTCTGCTATTTGGGCTAAAATTTCCACCCCCAAGAGAGGAGCTGAGCAAGGATTGGCATATCTCAAATAATTCAGTAATTACTAATTATTTCCACATTGTGTGAACAGTGTCAGTCTTTCATAAGATGTGATCTGGACTGGATGTTCTGGATGTGCTTGGCAAATCATTTTTTTATTAATATGTATTAATTCCATACCAGTCATGAGCCGCTACTGCCTTTGTTTTGTTCCAGATTCCAGTAGAAACTTCCTCTCCTATTAGAGATTTGGTTCTCCCAAAAGTGATAGGTGGCTCTATACAGTCTTCCTGTAGATTTCAGTGTATTCTAAAGCCCAGTACACCTGCCTCTCATTATCAGCTGTTCTTCCAAGGGGCTGCCTCTCCAGAGTGCTGAACTATGCTCTCATTCCATGCACTGTGCAGCACCTGCTGAGCACCCATGCCTTCGTTAAAATGCTCATAATTATCAGTGTAGGTGACTAAATCTTCTCAGATTTAGTCTTAATTTTTGACATTGCTTCTCTGGGCTTCTGCTAGCCTTGGTCAAAGAGGTTCCTTCCATGCAGACTGCACTTTGGTCCAGGGTTACATCTGTATCTTCTGCTTTCTTTCTCATCAGGTACTTGTGTTGCCTGTGTAGTATCTAAATTTCTCTGGAACCTTAGTGGAAAACAGCAGAAGCCTCCAAATGGTGGTAGCAGTTCAGCAACAGAACAAGGAGGCAGATGAAATTATACTGGTTTTAATCATAGTTTAAATTCAGCAAGGGGGAAGCACTTCTTTTTTCTCAACTTATTTTTTGTAAAGATGAGTATATTAAACATATGATTGCATCTGATTGGAAACTTTCTATGTAAAGAATTGGTACTTTTCACTAAGAAAATTTACTCAATGCATTTTCACAAGTGCAGATTTTCATATCCTCAGTTTTCAGAAAACTTCTCCAGTTAAAGTCATATAAAGTGAAATCACTATTATAAATGGGAAAGAAATCAAAATGTCTGAAAAAGGAGAATTAGATAAATAGGTTCTCTTTTTACAAATGTTTTTTTCTTTTGTCTTATAGAAAAAGTACAGAAAAGGATCTGTGGATATTTCAAGGATTAAATGTGTAGAAGTTGTAAAAAGTGATGGTATTATTCCATGTCAAAATAAATATCCTTTTCAGGTATGTTTTTTTTTAATACAAAATGCATAAATTACAGTGCTCTTTTCAATAACACCAAGTCATTTGGACATAACTGCCCTTAAAATTACTATCAGTTCCAAATAATGAGCCCATTCTGTCTCTTTTGGGCTGGTGGGAGGTTGTTCAGGGTTAGTGGTTAAAACACATGCCCTCCAAGGTCTGCTGCCCTTGCAGTCCCTTCCCTTGGGAGTTGGGCCACATACACTTGTTCTTTTCCTCACCCTCTCAGCTTGAATTTTGACTGGAAACTGCCCTGCCCTGGTCTTCTGCTGGAACAAGTGAGCTGACAGCTCAATTTCCCTGTCTTCATTCTTTCACATTAAATTAAATATAATTACCATGAAATTATATAGGAATAAAAAACTTGTTGCCTTTTTTCCCTGTTTTTCACTGTGAATTGAATGGAAATGGACACAAAAACCAAAGTACTTAGAGGGGAAAAAGAAAAATGTGGGGGCTGAATGCTGTACCTCTTTACTATAGAAGGAATAGTTGGAGTGAGGAGGAATTCCACTGCTGGAGAGGGGCAGCAGTGACTTTGATCCATTTTTCCCAGAGCAGTACTTGTTTTCTGCCAATAAAAGCAGTGGAGAAGTAAAAAAGAGTCACTACAGAGCAATACTGAATCAGATGGGAGAATGTCTGATTACAAAGTAGCTTTCATTCATTAAATTGAACTTTTTTTTAGAAAAAACACATTGAAGAATGAACAAAGCAAAGTGTGAAGCAAGCATTTTAAGGAACGCTGACAAGATAATATACCATTACAAAATTCTTCCTAATTCTCCTGAAAACATCATGTCAGAATAATAAACCTTAATAACGTTTCCCAGTTTCTGCATTTTGTGCTTGAATACACTAATTTTGCCAAATGTAACAGTCATTTGTTTTGTTCTGTTTCCTCTGTCTCTTTAGGAAGAAGTGAATTAACATTATGAGGTGAATGTGTTTTGATTATTTCTTTTCTCCCCTCCAGGTTGTATATGATGCTAATACACTTTATATTTTTGCACCGAGTGCACAAAGTCGGGATCAGTGGGTGAGGAACCTGAAAGAAGGTAATGGGAATTGCTTATACTTAAGCTCTAACACAGGCAGATATCTTTGATTGAACTGTCTTCAGGGATTGGAGTTAACTTGGTACAGTGTTTCGGATTTGTGGCCAAAAGAGTGTTTAAAACATACCAGTGTTGTAGTTGCTGCTGAGCAGTGCTTGCACAGCATGAAGGATTTGCCTTGTTTCTCCTCTGCCCCCACAGTGACTAGATTGGGGGTGGGCAAGAAGCTGGGAGGTGACACAGCCAGGACAGCAGGCCTGGACTGACCAAAGAGATATTCCAGGCCATAGGAAGTTGTGCTCAGCAATAAAAACTGGGGTAGAGGAAGACAGGGATTAGGGTTTTTTCCTTCCCTATTGGCTGCTGCACAGGGACTGGCTGAGCATTGGTCTGCTTATGGGAGATGGTGAGTGATTTACTTTACATTACTTGTGGATTCTTTTTTTCTCTCTTTTGGTTATTAAACTGTCTTTATCTCAAGACAAAATTTTTATCTCTTGTTCTTTCCATTGCTTCCCCCATCCCACTGGGTGTCTGCTGTTGTGTTGTGTATCTTTTCTTGGCCCAGCCTGGTGTTCAGCTTGGGCTCCCGGCAGCTCTGATACGCTACAATACCTGTTGGTGGGGTCTTGGCTCACAGGCAGTTTGGCTCACACTCTCATGGCTGTGGTAAAAAGAGGGGACTCTCCAAGGCTTTCAGGAAACAGAGGTTTTATTTGGGGGGGTCAGGGGATCCCCCAGCCTCAGGCCAGTGCCTTAGAGAGACCCGAGCCTGGGCTGCAGGGTGTTTTTGTACAAAACAGTTTGGGAGGTGGGCACAAACCATTCAAACCAATAAAACAATCCAAACACTACATGCCAGCTAAATTACCTAAACTCTAACAAATCCAAAACAGGTTTAGGAGTGGTCTCAAGGGAGTTCTGCCAACCAGTGGCTGGAACTCTTGGACCTTGAAGATAAGAATTCCATGATGGACAAAGGAAAAATTATGCATAATACAGGAATGAAACAAGAAAAGAACAATAGAGAAGAGTCTCCAGGCAGAGACTCAAGTTGTCTTAGAAACCCTTATCAAACTATGATAAGAATACATTCTAGGACAAGAGGCCCTTTCAAGGTATTTAAACTACACTGAACTTACAATATAAAAAACTATACTATACTCATAACTAAAGCTTATAAAACATTTCTTGCAAACCCACAGTCTGCCATGGGTGCTTAGCTGCTGGCTAGCGTAAACCCACAGCAAATTACAAAAATAAAATTGTAGAGTTTCTGCTGCTTATATCCACCAATTTTAATTTTTTTTATTGGGCCAGGTAGTTGCTTGCATACACAGGGTGTGGAAATAGGTACTGAGAGCCTCAAATACTCAGACTGATCTAGTTTAATTTTGTGAAGTGCAGCTGCAGTCAGAATTTGACTCTGCTTTTGCACAACGAGTTAAAAAGTTTATCCAAGCTAGTTGATGGCATCACTGAAAAGTTTTGTTTGGATGTAGCTAGACAACATTGTGGGCCTTAAGCTGATGTAAAATGATAGGAGGTATCTCTGCTGAGATGTGATCAGATAGTGCTTTCACAGTGAATAAAGGGTTTGTTTTTTTTACTAGCCTCTTAATACCCTCTTTCACCATCAGATGCTCACATTAATTACAGGTGGTCTGTAAAGTAAAAATAAATGATTTCTGGGCTGGGGATCAGAGGGCAAGAAGTGACCTCTGAAACTCAGCAAGCCCATAGCATGGGGTAAGGAGCAAAAGTGAAGAATTCTGCCACAGAATAGAGATAAGTATCAGCTGTCTTTGGCTCCAGAACACTGTTAGTAGATGAATTTGAGCCACTTGCAACAGTAATGAAGGAGGAGGCCAAGCTCTCAAATCCTGCAGAGCTGTCTGACTGATTACAATGGTGCAGGGTCTCCTTTCACTGGATGCACCAAAGCCTTGCTGGGGTGGTTGGTGTAGGGGGGGAGTATGGCACACCCTTCTGGAATAAAGTTATTAGTGTAAATATATCCTCTATGATTGTTGTATCACCTCCACGTAAACTTGCAAGAAGAGAAGCCATGCTACAGTAACGACAAGCAAAGATTATGCCTTATGTCAAAGATACTGTAATATGTATTAAAAATTGCCCTCTTGCAGACTTTTTTTTTTTTGTATCTTTCAATATATGCTCTTTTTCTTCTTGTAGAAATAAAGAACAACAGCAATATAATGGTAAAATATCATCCTAAATTCTGGACAGAGGGAATTTATCAGTGCTGCAGACAGACAGAAAAATTAGCACCTGGCTGTGAAAAATATAGTCTTTTTGAAAACAGTATGTACATATGTTTTCTTATGAAGTTCTTCTGCGGTATTTTTCTGCTTTTTTGTATGATTCTGTCATCACATCTAAATGCCCTGGGTATTAGGCAAATTCATAGAGCAGAGTCAATCATTGATACTGTGCCTAAAGTAAGTCAAAATTAATTACCAAGTGTTCTGTAAAAAATAGAACAGCAAGCAAAATATCCTTGCAAAAAATGTTTAGAGAAATCTGAAAAGAATTATTGAAGCTGCTGATTTTTTTTTTCTCCCATTTGAAAACAATTTTACCAAGTGTTTACCTCAGACTGAGGATAAAACCTTATGGTGAAAAAGATTCAGCTACAAATCTTGCCAGCTCTTCAGTTATTTATTAAAAACTCTGCATATCCATGTGAAAGAAGTATAACTGCATTGCATTCAGTGCTACTACACCAAGCTAAAAATAATACATAAAGGTTTAATGTATTTACAGACACTGGACTGAATTTCCTCAGAGGTTTGTAAACGTCCCTGTGCTGAACCTGGATCAGCTGTGACTTCTGTAGGCACCCAGACTGCAGGTTCTGCGGATTCAACAGTGGATGCTGTAGTGGGCACTGCTGTGGCACTGCAATATTGTCCAGCAAAGGATCTAGTAATGATTCAGTCCTCAATTTAAGGGAAAGACATTGAGTCTTTGCTTACCTCCCAGTTAAATCTGTGGCACCCAGTGATTCCTTATGTCTGCACAGGCAATCAGGAGGACTTGGGGATTTAGTTGCATTGGAAGACTTGCAGAACAGGGGCTCATGGCTGATCTGATTCAGCAAAATCAGCAAAATGAAAAGCATGACCTTTTAAATGTTCAACATTTTAAATGTGAAAAAAAGCAATGCAGGAGAAAAATAATTTTGGATCTGAGAGATGTTATAAGAAAATACATACAACTGTTATGCATTATTTAGCAAAGCAAGGGTCAGGGGCTTATTTTTTTAAAAGGGCAGATATTAATAATAACAGACATTTAGATCATCATGGTGACAAGAACACTGCTTCATTTTCTTATGCCTTTTTTTTCTCTATCCCTTTTTTATTTCTCATAAATTTCTACATCTGAGGGCTGGTTCACAGCTCTCTGTGGCATGCTCTGGTGTGGCATAGATGTTGCCAAATCTGTGGCCAGTGTAACCTGCTGGCTGATTTAGGATGTTTTTGCAAGAATATTTAATCATTTTTCCTATAGCTTAATTGGAGTTGTTTTTGCTTTCTGAATTTCTAAGACATACTGAAGGCTGAATCTGAATTTAAACCTTGTACTTAGTTTTAAAATTTATAACTAAATTAATAGGCATAAATCCTCTCCTCCTGTGCTTTGTTTCTAGATGTAATGAGATTGTCCTCTTCAATGCCAGAAAAAAGTGTGGTAGGTAGAATCTTAAAAATATTGAATAGATAATTACTGCTTTTTGAAAAAGTGCTTACATTTCTCAAAACATTTGCTGTATCCTGGAGCAAATGTCCATTTCTGTGTGCATCAATGGGCTTCATGTTCTATCTTGGGGTGAAAAAATCCCACTGAAATTTAGCTGCATCTATTAGCTGTATCTGTACTGCTGGTGGAAGATGTGGGCAAGAAGCAAATGCCAGCCAGCTTTGCTCTTTCCTGGCAGCTGCAGGGCTGCAGCACAAACAACCCCATGGGTGGCACCTGCGTGGTTTGCTGCCACAGACCCCAACTGCCCCCCAGGCCAGCACAGGACTACCCAGCTTTTGCCTCCAGGATGCAGTGGTGTGGTGGTGAGGGTGAGTGAGGTGGAAAGATGGAGCAGAGTGGGATGATAATTCAATAATATTGTGTTGTTTTCAGAGAAGGCCTCCACCACCTGTTCCTCCAGTTGAAGAAAATGGGAATGAAGAGGAGGAGATAGTGGTAGCAATGTATGACTTTGAACCTACAGAACATCATGATTTAAGATTAGAGAAAGGTGAAGAATATACAGTGATTGAGAAGAACGACATTCATTGGTGGAAGGCGAGAGACAAATACGGGTAAAAATGAGTTCCTGATTTTTTGTTACAGACTCCATAAGTCTGTTTTCATATTGTAGAAGTTTGTATTGACTGTGTGTCAACAAATAACTCCATTAGACCCTACATTAGCCCAGGCTCTGAAATCTCATCCAATGCAAAAACCATTTTTTTAAAGTGCAGTACTCAACAGATAGATTATGGGATCCAAGTGCAAAGACAGTTGCAGAACTGGAAGCCTTTCCAATTATGTTTACTTTCCAATTTTACAGTTCCCCAATTAAAGCACCAGCCATCCTTTAAAACCTCACTAGGCTGGTGAAGTATTCCCACTTCCCTGGGGAACATCTCATTAGGGAGCAACATGGTTGACATTTAGTTCAGCAGGCTCCAACTTCCAGATTTGAATAATCATAATTTTATTTAATAACTGGATCATTAGGGAGAATCTTTGAATAAGCTGAGAGAGAATTGCAGTGAGATGCTGTAATGACTACAACTTCACATTCCCAGTATTAGAATTTTCCCTGCGGTTTCAAAGATGAAAGTTTTCATATTTCAATATTTATCAGGTTCCTGTTGCCATATGTTATGGGTAATTGTGAGTTATCAGGCTGTGGCAGGCTCCAAACATATTTCCCGTGACTGACTGGGGCTTCTGAGTACAGAAGAGTGACAGAGCAGCAGAGGGTTACTCACTCTCCTTCGCCCCTTCTTGCTGGGTTTTTTTGATACTTCTGCTGCCCATGACACTTTCCAAGAGGCACTGAAAATTAATTGTGGAAATGCTGATGCGGAAAATTAGTTTCTGAATAATCAGTAGTAACAGTAGTAGATAGGTCAGTAATTAATAAATTACATTGAGAGACCTCTGGTAATTAACAGAATGAAACAACTGTCTTCTAGGCATGCAATTTTACATGTTTTCACTCAGATGATATATTCTATATTTTTTTAGAAAACAAGGATATATTCCAAGCAACTATGTAACAGGAAAGAAGTCCAACAACCTTGATCAATATGAGTAAGTGAATGCTTGAATCAAAATTTGGAATATCATAAAATGAAACCTATGCTTCAAGAATGACAATGTATTTTTTTAGCATTTGGAAAGCAGCTGTTGACATGTGGTAGCACCTAGAGATTAAACTTAAACAACTGAAATAGGCATATTTTTTCAGATTCTCCTCATTGGTTATGTTGGGATTTATAATGTAGGGTCAAGTCAGCGAGACAGCCATCAGGCATATAGCATAGGTTATCACAGTTAAACCAAAAAAACCCTCTTAATTCTCTGATACACAAAGGGAAACTTGAAGGAAATTTACCCATTTTAAGTGTGCTAGATGTTATTTTAATAGTAAAGTGACATGTCTATCCGAAGTTTGTAGCAGTGAACAGTAGACAAGAAAACAGTGGAAATCACTTCAAATAAACAGAAAAGACTAGATATTTTGGAAGCTCTAGTTTTCAAGATAATATGTAATTTGATGCATTTCAGGTTTCAGTGTAGGCATGTAACTTACAGCTATAAATGTCTAGCTTTTTTTTTTTTAATGCTTTTTCCAGTTGATGTTTAATTGGGGAGTGTTTAAGAACATCAGGGTAAAATTTAACATGGTAGTCTCCAAATTGGTTCTTGATACTCAGACATCATTGTAGGATAAACTGTTGTGCCTGAGAATTTAGGACGTATTTCTTGACTTTAAGATAAAATGGAGCTGTAAGAAAATAATAAATAAAACCAATTTTCAAGGCTACCTTGGTAGCTCCAAAGTTTTGCTCTCAGCTACATATGGCTCCTACTTGCTATGTTTTCACCGATGGCAGAATTTCATCTGGGATTTTGCCCTTAGCTTGACTAGAGGGAATTCTTTGTTGCTTTCTCATCTTAGAAACTCTTGCTGAGAGCTCTGCTTAGCTCTGGGTTGGGCTGCAGGGCTGGCAGAAAGGGAAGGAAGGAACTGAACTGCCTTATCTGGTCCAGCCACTTTGTGCGTTTACCACCTTGGGGCTGAAATTCTTAGTCTGCTCTGTCCAGGGAGCATTACTCCAGGTCATGTACCAACTGCAAGAAACCACTATCTCAAGAACAGGCAGAATCTGATTAAAGGCTGCTGTGCCACTTCCCTGCTTGGTTACTGAAATAACAGCATAGCTCAAAACAACTGCACCACACCATTTGCAAACTGCCTGGCTTTCCTTTTTTTATTATTCTCTGTGACTGGCTGACATGCCAGTGCTTCTGCAGCTGCTTTAACCTGCCCATGCAGCACAGAGCTCAGAGATGTGCAGCCATGACATTTAATTCACAGTTCCAGCCTCCCCTTTGCTAGGTGGGTCCTCCCTGGGAGCCAGAGGTGTGGAGATAGTGAATACCAGAGCAGTCTGACAGGCAGCTCCAGGGTGGTTTGACTGGTGTGCAGGCAGCTGCTTCCCCAGGACTGCCAGCCTCCCCCTTGGGCTGCTCTTCACAGCAACTGCTGCCACCAGCCTGCACATGTTTGACAAGTGTTTTTTCCAAAAACTTCCATCAGTTCCCTGAGCTTTTGTGGGATCTCCCTGGATTTGTTTCAGGGATTTTTTATGGGATAACTGCACAGTTTAGTTGAGACTGATTTTTGCACGTTATCAAAGGTTCAATTATTCATCTTCATTTATCATAATATTATTTAACCTCTAGCTTCATAATACTTTGCTTAAAGCATTTTAGGTAAATCGTGCACCTCAGGGAAGTTTTATTTACTGATGTGTTGCAGGTGGTACAGCCGAAACCTGAACAGAAGCAAGGCAGAGCAGCTCCTCAGAAATGAGGTGAGCACATCAGCCTTGTAGTATCAACTGTGAAATTGACTTTAAATAGCTTCTTTAGTTAAAGCAGAGGCTTATTTTGGCAAGTATATATCCTGGAACCAAGTGAAAGAATCCCATAGCTTAAAAACAGTTGCTCAAAAGTGTCAATGTGCTTGTGTTTTAGGATAAAGAAGGTGGTTTTGTGGTGAGAGACTCCAGTCAGCCTGGCCTGTATACTGTTTCCCTTTACACAAAATTTGGAGGGTGAGTTTCTACAGCTTCTCTGCACATCTTTTCTCATCTGAATCTGTTTGTATCTGTACCCAAATTCATTGGCTGGGGGAAAGCCAGGAGAAGGCTCAATAGAGAAACAAGGGCTGCTGTGATAGAAAAGATGGGTGACTGAAACAGACTACTCAACTCTATGATTAGGTCCCTTTGGATTAATCCAGCATAGACCTTAACCCCAAAGGAGGAGGTTTTGCTCTCCCACCCCATTTGGTCTCCTCTCTCCTGCCAGCCTGCATTTGTGTCTGCATGTGTGAGCTGAACTGGGGAGCTCACTGGGCTGAAAATTAACCTTTTTTGGCTTAATCTTCAACTTTGAGTACTGAGATGAAGGCGAGTCACCAGTGCTTAGGATATTTGATATTCAAGCTGTTCCCAAAGCATGTGGTACTGGGCACTGGTGCTGAGTCTTTCAGTTTACTTTTCCTTGTCAATGTGTTCCTCTTAAAAAAATGACAACAAATTACTTGATATTATTACTAATTGTTGTTGTTGCTATTATTTTTCCAGGGAAGGTTCATCAGGAATAAGACACTACCATATAAAAGAAACAGTGACATCACCAAAACAGTACTACCTCGCAGAAAAACATCTCTTTAACTCCATTCCAGAAATAATTGAATATCACAGCCATAATGCAGCAGGTAGATGGATTGGATTCTTTCTATCACTTAAGGTTGATTTGAAAAGGAGTTTGAGACATATTAATGTTTTAATGAAATTCTGGGGGGTTTTGTGTATCCTTCCTTTTCAAGGAAGCCATGAAACACTGCAGTTTCACATTATTTCAATGTCTACAGTAATTTGAAAGGGTTTGTGTGTATATATATATATGTATATATAAAGTCTAAAGTGTTACTGCCCCAGAGCAATAGAAGAATAGTTGTATCAAGTCAGGAAAAATTGTTCCCTTAGCTCCACGTAGTGCTTCTATCACAGTAGATGAATAAGGATGGTACTTCCCAGAACACTCTTCAGACCCTACCTTTTTACCTGCTGGTCACTGATACTTGAAATAATCTCACCTTCCCATACAGCAAACAGTTGAGGAGAGCAGTAATGTGTTGTAGGAATTTCCTACTCCACTTCAGATCCATTGGTGATGGCTGATGCTGGTGTCTGCCCACTGTATGATGGAATGGGGAGAGTATAGGAATTGGGTTCAAGGCACAGGTATTAATACTTCCGTTTTCCAAGTCTGGTTTGTGCATAGGTCTTGCTTATGAGCTATAGTTTCCAGTTCTTTACATCAAACTCAGATGGCCTAGCATTTCCTGATGACATTCTGGAAAATACATACTCCACTTCCCAAAAACATGTTCCACTTTTCATTTATTATAACTGATTATGTGTTCTTAATTGGAGTCTGCAGGGAACAAGAGGCTGAGTTGCTGCCTGGTGCTGTTTCAGAAATAAACTGTCTCTCTTGAATTGTCATTGAACCTCAGGTCTCGTTACCAGGCTGCGTTACCCAGTGACCCCGAAGAGGACGGCAGCACCAACAACAGCAGGATTCAGCTATGGTGATTGCCTCTTACCTTCACCTACACATATTCTAGTCCTTTTATGTATGCTAAGATGCTAAGATACTTTCTAAAAGTTTTTAAAGATCTGATTCTGTGCTGTGATTGGCTGTATGAACTTACACTGGTCCAAGCTGTACTTTCAAGACCCTTGCACAGAGTATCAGCATGCAGAGGCACCACGGCTGGTGCTGTGCCAGGGTGTGGTGTGTGGTGCCAGGGACAGCAGTGAGGAGAGGCAGAATGTGCCACTGGTGATCCAGGGGAATTTGGTATTTTCTTCCATGCTTTCTGCCTTATTAGAGAGCTGTGCCTTTGGTTCCTTCATTAGTCTCCAGATTTCTGACTCAAACTTGACCCTTTGTTGAGGGCTTACTTTTTTTAGAATATAAATTTGGAATAGCCATTTTTCAAGCATGGCATACCAGGTGATGTGAGCAACTTCTGTGCACTGGCACAACATTCTGTGGTGGCATTTTCTCAAAGTCAAACCTGATAGTATCAGTATGTAATTACTGGCCTGAGGAAAGTTTGAATTTTGACTTCTGTGTTAGTCAGGAGTTGCTTAAAGGTCACATCTACCTAAAAGTTTGTTTTGTGATGTAGCGAAGTGTTCAGTTTTCCAGTTAAATCTAAGATGCTTTCTACCTAAATTCCTTAATTTGCTGCTAGTCCAGTTTCCCTTTCGTCTTCCTTATCTTCTACCAGCTCAGTAGGTTCCTTAACTGTTTAATTTGTTTTGCTTTATAGAGAAATGGGAAATCAATCCCTCAGAACTGACATTCATGAGAGAGCTGGGGAGCGGCCTGTTCGGCGTGGTGCGCCTCGGGAAGTGGAGGGCGCAGTACAAGGTGGCCATCAAGGCAATTCGGGAGGGTGCCATGTATGAAGAGGACTTCATTGAGGAAGCTAAAGTAATGATGTGAGTTGTGTGCTTGGCACTTTGATTTCCAGTCCTAGGCCCTCTGATGCTGTCTACTGATTATAAATAAACACCGGGGGAGGTGGTATTTCTG
Organism: Phylloscopus collybita; assembly: GCA_027886175.1. Taxonomy (NCBI): domain Eukaryota; kingdom Metazoa; phylum Chordata; class Aves; order Passeriformes; family Phylloscopidae; genus Phylloscopus; species Phylloscopus collybita. Next base: position 24,305,681 of record JAJNNQ010000009.1, on the reverse strand, counting down.
CAGTTTTGTGTGCTGGAGAAATAGCACTGGGTGAAGGAAGTAATAATGATGTGATCTCAATCTTTTCAGGAAGCTAACACATCCTAAACTAGTTCAGCTGTATGGTGTGTGCACACAACAGAGGCCCATTTACATCGTGACAGAGTTCATGGAGCATGGCTGCCTTCTCAATTACCTGAGACAAAAACGGGGAGTTTTGAGTAAAGACACTCTGCTTACTATGTGCCAAGATGTGTGTGAGGGAATGGAGTACCTGGAGAGAAACAGCTTTATCCACAGAGACCTGGTAACATCCTGTTAGGCATTACACTCCTCTTTGAAATTTTTATTTTTGAACGTACCTATTCCTTTTTGAAATGGCCTGTTTGTTTACAACTGCTTCTGTTCTGAATTTTACCATGCTTCGTATCAGAATGGAAGGTTCTTGCAGAAAACTGAGTGGATGAAGTTGGCTTTTTATGGTCTAATAAAGTCTCTAAAACTATTCTGTACAGAAAATCATGAGAGGTTTTTCTCTCCTAAGAAAATGGAATAAAATCTCTCTGAAATTTTTACAAATAGTAGCAGTTTGTACTGATAGAATAGCCTATCTCCTTTCTGTATTGATGCCATTTTCACCATACATTAAATCCTTGAGATGATAATTTTTTTCTGGTGATGTTTTACACAATAGTGTAGTTTTCAAAATGGTACTATCCAGAGGAGATGCACATGTACTTTTTATAACGAAAATACACCACTGAACTTGGTAAATGGGTTAACTTGCTAAGAAATGAATACAAAGACCTGATTAGATTGCTGTTATTTGTCTGCAAGAGACTCCAAGTTTCTCATCCAGCTGTAACCATTCCCCTTGCAGGCTGCCAGGAACTGCTTGGTGAGTGAATCAGGAGTGGTCAAAGTCTCGGATTTTGGAATGACGAGGTATGTGTGAGTGTGCAAAGGTATTTATGGAGATTTGGAAAAATTCACCTAACCCTTAGCCCAAAGGCAACACAGACCAAGTGAAATTGCACACAAAAATGATCTTCTTTCACCTCTCTAGGAAACAGCCTCTGGTGGGGGTTGTTTTGCCTGTTTCTTTTCTAGTGCTTTTAATGCTTGCATGTTCTGTGTTGATTTCCTTACTCCTTTTAAAAAAGACATAGAGCAGAGCTGCTGCAGAGATATTAGTTAATCTGTATTTTGGTAAACTGATGTTAGAAAGAGGTTGTTCAGTGAGTTTGGGATTCTCTTGGGGTAGATAGTTCAGAGTTATGCTAGCTGAAGGGCTGGGAGATGCTGAGATCTGGAGGGGGGTTAATTTCCTTTCTAGCACCTGTGTGGGTGACGTGTTGGTGAGGCAGTGGTGGGAGCAGCTCTTCCAAGAGAGGTGCTAAAGCACTGTGGTTTGACTTTTGCCACATCTCTGTGTTGCTGAGCTTCTTCTGTGTCCCCTGACAACTGAATTCAAACTGGCTGGTGAAAAACAGAAGGTGAAATTTCTGCTTTTCCCTCATTTTCTCTCATAATAGAAATGTTTAACTTGCAGATGGCCTAGACTTGTATTGTATAGTGAATAAATCACAAGAAAGGACTCTGGGGCAATATGAAAAACAAAGCATTGTGGCTGAAGCCATACTACTGCTCCAGGGAAGCTGTTTTTGAAGCTGTTTTTATTGTGTGATGCTAACGCCCGTGGCCATTAGGTGGCAATATGACCTTCTAACATTCCAATCCAAATCTAAATTAAAATTTGCAGGTTAGAAAGCTGACAGAAGGATATAATGTCCTTTTTTTTTTTAATTTTTTTTTTTTTTGAGGTATGTCCTTGATGATCAATACACAAGTTCTTCAGGGGCTAAATTTCCTGTGAAATGGTGCCCCCCAGAAGTCTTTAATTACAGCCGATTCAGCAGCAAGTCAGATGTCTGGTCGTTCGGTAAGACATTCATGGTGGAAAGAAAGTATATTTTTTTTATATTTTATCAATAGCAGTTAAGCTCCAGTTATTGGGAAGCATTCAGACATCTGAGAAGCTCAGAGAATCCATTTGCCATGGTTTTATTAGTGATAAAGTTCCACGGACACATCTAGTTCTGTTATTCATTAAAACCCATGCTACCAGAGTAAGATCTTTTCAGTGATGACACATGCAAAAAGTGTCTAGAGTATGGATCTCAAACTATATATCTATAAATAAATAATTTCTGTCTAAGAAAGCCTGAGTCCAGGACTCAAAATAAGCACATATGTTTAAGAAGTTAGATATTTTCTTTTTTTTCCCTCCAGGTGTTTTAATGTGGGAAGTATATACAGAAGGAAAAATGCCCTTTGAAAAAAGCTCCAACTATGAAGTGGTAACAATGGTTAGCCAAGGACATCGCTTGTATCGGCCCAAACTGGCCTGTAAGCAGATGTATGAAATGATGATGATGTGCTGGCAGGAGGTATATATTTTTATGTATATTTTAAATATTTTTGTCTTCGAATTGAAATAAAGGTTGATCTAGAAATAGCAGTTATCTTCTCTAGAGCAGCAATCCGAGTGCATCCAGGTCTCTCAGATATTCATATGCTTATTCTTAAGACCAAGACCTCCTCCTGGTTTACAGCTGAACTAAAGCTGTGATAAAACATTGAAGAAATTTCTATGAAATAAATGAGCTGTCAGACTAAGTATGTGAAGGCATTCAGTAACAAAATTAAATAATTTCTCATTTCAGAGGTCAGAAAAGAAAGTTGATATAAAAGAGGCACCAGAGAATGACGCCCGAAATTCATAGGAGCATGAACAACTTGCATAAAGAAATATGGGAGCAGTTCGCTGGGGAAGGGTGGGGATGAGGAAGAAAAATAAAAAAGGCGTAAAACTATGCAAAATAATGAATTATATGAGGAGTGTAGTCCAGCAACACCTATTTATGCCTTTTTCAAAGCATAAAGAAAAGGTCTTGCTTACTGAGATTGTGACATGTACCAAAATCCAGACAAGGAAGTATTTTTATATTTCATACCTAATGAAATGCTAAATTCCACACCAAAGAACAATGACATGACTAGTAATATATCAAAATCAACACAACTTTATTGATTTCTGATCACAGCTGTGCATGCTTTTTATTTTTAGAAACCAGAGGAACGCCCAACTTTTGAAGAATTGCTTCATGCAATCATTGACATTGCAGAGGGTGAAGATGCCTTTTGAAAAAAGACAACAGCAGCACAAGCAGAGGAAATAAGGCAGTTCCCAGAGATATGTGGCTTCACAATTTCTTTTTATAACCTATTGGATACTGCTAAACAATGTAGGGAACCTGTAATATCTGATGCACTTCAGAATAAGAAGAATTTTACATGATGTTGGGAAATGAGCACAGTATCTTCAGCAATATCAGCAATCTCTGTATTTTCTCTGAAAAGTCAGCATTGCATAGCTGTAAAATCGAGCTCTTTACGGAGGGAGAAAATGTGGCCAGAGGCCAGGAACCTCATTTGCATTTACTGGGTTGGGTTCATGTACATACAGTCCACGTGTTTGGGTTTCTCTTTACCTGGGCAGTAGCATTAGTAGTGATTTGCATGCTTAAAAATGGAAGATATCTATAAATGGCTTTTTACTGACACTGAAATGTTTCCAGAGATTCTCCAGAAACATTATTTTTCTTGATTGATGGGCGTTTATCAAGAAGACAAAATGCACCTCTTTCATTTGCACATAGTAAATGTGCAGATGTGCTGTGTTACCGGCACAGCCCTCAGTCTAGCGTAACACTCTTAAAGCTCTGCTTCATGAGCCGTGGAATGCCTGGAGTCATTGGAATCTTGGTTTACCAGAGACCTCCCACGCTTAGTCTTCATGTTACTAATGAAAAATAAGTCCAGGATTCAGCACAACTGGCTGTCAGTGAACCATAGTACCGTGTTTTGGATTAATTATAATTTATATGCTGTATGTACTGTAAATAGATAAATTGAATGCATTTATTTATATAAAGGGGGGGGGTTATCTTGAAATCTTCAAACACAAGTTTGTCCTTCCTTCACTTAAACACACAATTCTATACAAAGAGTTGTAAATGAAAGAAATTCTTGAGTGTGTTTAAGAAGGGCTCGTGTTTCTGTCTGTTGTCTGTACATACAGTGATCTAACCTTTCTGTTCACAACAGAAGATATCAATACTGCATGTGTGTGTAAATAAACTGAATGTTAACTATTGTTTGGAACCAACTAATTTGTAGCCTATAATTTACTGTCAGTGCATTGTAAGTCAAACTAATTGTTCACATGAACATGGTATTATGGTAGTGCATGTATATATATGGATATATAGATATATACACCTCGGTGTACATACATACATACATACACACTCTCTCTTTATATGTATATATGGTAGAATGAATACGTATTTAAATTAATTTGGCCATGATTAAGTGTTCAGCATTACCTGAACTCTCCTCGGAAGTTACATGCCCTGTCCCCTCTGCTGGAGGCTGATGTCCCCACAGTCTTACTGAAGCCTACTTCAGTTAACCTAACTTTGTAGCAGTGCATATGAGGAGTATTTTTGCTCCTGTTTCTCTCTAGTTGCCTTCTAAGAAGCTCTATTAAATGTTTTCATTTTCTGCTCTTACTTATGCTGTTGTGCCATGTGTAATAACAAATAGATTGCACCAAACGTTTTTTCTGAAAGTAGTCAGAGAGAAGTATGGTGAAGTTTATTTCCAATGACATTATTAAGAGTAACCATAGTTAGCTTAATATGTTCCATCATTCTTGCATTTGAGTATTTCAGTAATCAATTTTAGAGATGTTTAGATTCCCACACTGTTTTGCTTAATGCTTGCCTTTATGTTCAAAAGGAGTAAGCCTCCTTTTCTTGGAAGAAGTGCTTTCCTTTTTTCATGGTATTCTATTGAAAAGCTACAGGCTGCCAGAAAAGTTCAAATGCCTATTTCCTTAATGAAAAAGTCTCAGAAGATTATTCCAACCTGCAAACCAACCTGTCAAATGGTTGAGTCCAAAGCCACTCTCCAATCAATACCAACAGCAGGTATTGTTAAAAGGGAAAATCTAGGGGTTTCTGCTCTACCTAGTAGAAAAAGTAGTGGAAAAAGCAATGGGGAACATTTAAGGTAAGCCAAGTGCATCTTTCCTTCCCTAATTGTTCCATTGAACCCCACTTTTTCTTAAGATCCTCCAAAGTATGGTGTTGCTAATTCTTTCAACAATACATCATGTATTGTAAGTAATGTTTCCCTTAAAACCTAAATGAAGCTTAGGAAAATCAGAAGATTAATTGCTTGCAATGAACCTTCAGCCTGTTTCTTTGCAATTAATTAAACATTTATGACTCATTTGTGTAATAAAACACACCCTAGCTGTGTCAACATTTGGCAGCAGTTTTCTCAGTGGGGTTGGTGCTTTGAGTCTGACCCTTTCATCTTCCTCTTCTCCATATCTGAAGAAAATTTCTGCCTACTTGGTATTGGCCTTGATACTTGGGATGTCAGGAACTCTGAGGCACCCAGTTTCTAGATGAATTCATTCTTTTTTAGTTGAATGTAGCCTTAGGTGGGTAATTTTAGGAAGGATCAGAACACCTCTGGAGGGAGCTGTGTTGCTGACTCTCCTGGTGTCTTCAAAGGCAGATTGAAATGGCTGTACCATCCTTTCTTCTGGATGAGCTCACTCACCCTTAAGCAACTTCAGCCCTTATTTTTATTATAACTGAAGTTTTTCAAATGTTGGGTTAAAAAAAAATCCATCTGAACAAAACCAAATGCTGTGATTTTACATCTGCTGTGGCTTTTTAACTTTTTTTTAAAAGAAATTCTTAGACATACTGGTAACAGCTTAATAACTTTTTTTTTTCTATAAAATGTTTGATAGTAGAAAGCAGACCATTTTTTTTCTCCTTCTATATGTTTGGGGTTTTTTTCTTTTAAATAAAAGATAAGTAGGCGTGGCCAAGCAATATTTGTGGTTTACCGTGTTTCATAAGAGAGCAAAGAGCTCAGTTTGGGCTGTTTTACAGCTGATGAAGAGGGGTTTGCATTTCCATTTTAATATAAATGGATAACCAGACATGATTCTTTCTACTTGTAAGTAAACTTGGTTGCATATTTTGATCTTGTAGCTTTGTTTTGTGCAACAGCAGTGTACTTAGTAAATGAAGTATTTAAATATTGCCATAAAAATACAAATCTACTTTCTCTTGCACTGCTGAGGGGATCTCTGTTAACACTGCTTGACTTGACTTTAAAAATTAACCCACAAATATTAATCAATCCATTGTATGATGGATTTACATATATATATAGGGAGATATTTCCGCATCCTATTCTTAAACTTGTGAACTGCATAGACATGGACAGAAAGTTTGGTAGAACTAAATGTGTCGTTCCTCCAGAGTAGAGTTAGCTCACAGGAAAGACAGGAAGCCTCAGCTTGCACACACCAAAAGCTGAAAGCTTGTATTTTAAAGTGCTTTTAGAAGCAAACTATACTGTGGCTTTCTACCAGGTTGTTGATTTTTGTAGTAATGTTGAAAACTGACAGACCAGACCAGGAGGCACACCGTGTGTTCCAGCAGTGGTCTGGGTTTGATGGGTGCAGCTGAGTTTGTAGTGCTGACAACAGTTAACCTTCTGCTCCATTGCAAGAGCTTCTTGCAAGAACTGGTAGAAGAGTGCACACCTTAGACGTAGACTTGAGTACTTTCAGTGTTAGTAGTGCTTTGAGAAACAGTGATTCAGAAAAGAAACTCAAGCAAAGAAAACTGAAATAAAAAGATTATAAAATGAAAATGATAAAAATTAATTTCTAACTTGTTGCTTTTGTCTTTGATATTACTTTCTTAAAGCTGCCATTTACAGTGAGTAACAACTGAAGATAGGAGGAGGACTGGACATATATGTGTGAATTGGCCACATATACAGAAAACATTATCAACCCAAAGCGTACTGTGGGACTGTATCAGGCCACAATGTGTTTTCACTCTACCTTCTCTGTTCTGATGGGACTCTCTTTAAGCTGCTTAAGCAAATGGCTGTCCTGACAGCTGACCCATCTTTTTCTTCTTCCTCTTGCATCCCATCTACTCTGTTGTGCACACATAAATTTATTTCCAGGACTCGAAAGTTGGTTATCAAAATGTCAGCTGCATGTTTTTAGGCTGAGTATTTGTCAGATTACTTCAACACTGGTTTCCTAGTGTTTTTACTTTAGCCACATGCTTCTCATGCCATGGTTGTTTCTTGTTTTGAAACTGAGCATCCTAATAGGTCTGATGTACTGCTCTGTACTTCAGTAGGCTGTGGCTCTGTGCTAATGTTGGGATTTGTATTTGCTTGCCTGTCAGCAGGGAGATAATGTGACGCTGCTTTATGGACAAGTGTCTTCCTCCTAAATTACTCATTTCCGGAAAGAAAAAGACATTAGCAGTGAAATACACTATATTTGTTTTTTCCTATGTTAAATAAGTTTGTCTAAGCTGGCAAGCTTTCATCAAAAATTGCAGAAATAAAAATTTGTCTATACAATTGAAGAAGGAAGATGGCAAGTTCTAGATTCAACACCTCAAATACTCTTCTTGTTTAATTTAAACCTAGGTTTTAAACTGCTGAATTTAGTTATTCCATGATGTTGTACCCCAAGGATCAAAGTAACATGTTTGGGTAGCTTGTGTTTTGATGGAACTCAAAGGAATGTGAACTGAAAGATATATTTAATGGGGCTGTGGATGCTGGAGAAATCTTCCCTTGATCTATGGATTTAAATAAGCAAGATAGCAAGGTTTTTTTTTGGTTTTTTTTTTGGTTTTTTTTTTTTTTTTGGTTTTTTTTTTGTTTTTGTTTTTTTTTTTTTGGTTGTTTTTTTTTTTTTTTTTTTGTGTTTGGGAAGCTTTTTGGTTAGGTAGGAAAACAGAAAAGTGGAATCTAAAATTAATGATAGCTCCATAAGTACTACTTTATTTTAACAGACTTCAAAGTTAATTTACTGTTAAAAATTATGGAATATTTCTTCCTCTTAGGCTGTATTTCTTTCCTGTGTCCTGTCCAAGTAGTCTGTCCTTCATAACATGGCAAATCTAACTGGTCTCTCTGTTCTCTTCCACATATGGAATCCAAAATGTGATTTCCTTGCTGAAGCACAACTCTGTGATACCATCAGTGACTAGTCTTTAATTTATGAACTCTTCAGTGTGGTTACTCGAGTTAGGGACCAGGGGATCGAGGCCAGCTAATATGTATGTGACTCTAACACTCCTTAACAAATCCCAGTTTTGCTTAGGAAAATGTCCTTGGTGAAAAATTGAAGGAAATCTGATAGAATAGTTCCACTGATTTCAGTGATCTAGCAGAAGGGATAATCAAGAAGAAATATTTTAGATGAGTAAATTCAAAGAATCTATTTTCATTTTATTTGTATTTTAAATGATAGGTTTTTAAAAAAATTAAAAGACAGGAGTTTAAATATTATAATTCTTTCTTAGTTTTTCTGGTAGCTGTTGAGAAAAGAGAAAGGAAGGAAGAGCAGAAGACATGAGAAGATGCATGTGGGGGTGAGAAGTGTCAGGCAGGAAATGCCATCTTCCTGCTGCGTGACAACCTGCACTGCTGTGCAGCCCTCAGTGTCAGCATCTTCCTTGGACAGGAGCAGGAGGCCAAGGGGAGAACAAGTTAAATTAAATTATTCATTCAATGTATCAAAACTTGCTCTATCTGCAGTATTGGCCAAGTCTTTCTGAAACAGCATTGCAGTTTGGGTCTACTTTCTGAAGTAAGTTATGAACTTAATACGAATTTAATCAGAAAGGAAAAGTGTAGTTCAAGAAGCTTACCAATGACCAGGGAAGATGTAAAATGCATAGGTCAGTACATGAGTCTTTGCTTGAGAACTGAAATTCCAAGCCATCAGATCAAAGCTTCTGGCCTTAAGTAAATTTTACTAAAGCAGGATGTGGCTCTGCAGAGAAAGCCTTTCTCTATGGGCTTTGATAAAGCTTCCCAGCAGACCTGGCAAATTTCCAAACAGAAATGAGCAGTTTGCATTGCATTAATTTACACCCTTACTAATTTCTACTGAATTCATTCCACAAATACTCTAGGAGTAATGCAGGGACAAAAGAATTTCAGAAGTGACTGAGGTTGCTGAGAAAAGATGTTTAAAGACAAATTCATTCTCAAAGAGCTGGAAATTATCTGCTTTAGGATGGTAAATATGTGCTGGATTGATAGGCTGTGATTTCACACTCAAAATACTCCAAGTGAATGAGAACAACTAAATTTTGGCAGAACTCTGCAAAGTTTGTGCTGCTCTCCAGATCCCACAATTCAGTTCAGCATGGTCTTATCTGATCCATGCCTCAGTCTAATCTGAGCCTTAACTTAGAGTCTGCAGAATTTATCATACCATGTTTTGTCATCTTTATTGGATTACACACTTTACCCTTGGAAAAATTGCTCAGCAAATGAAGGTCCCAGGAAGGAAACATCACGATTACGGCTTCAGACTTAGACCTTTTCTTTGGTTTTATGGATGGGATGAGAGGCTAAATATTCAATATCGTATATGTTTTGGGTATTTTTTTAAAATGTCACATACAGTTGTTTATTGCTAATAGCTTTTAGCACAGTAAAAGGAGGCTGTCAGACACAAAAATCATGCACTTACAAAGCAAGTCTGAGATTCACTGAAGGCAAAAAGGGATTTCCGACCTTACACTACAAATACATTCAAATTACTGGGCTCATAAAGAAAACAAGACAGAATTACATATCCAAACATCTGTCTGAACCCCTTGCTTTCATGGTAATTAAAGCCAAATCTTTAAAATCTTATTAGAAGATTATTCTAGTGTTACATAGAAAGTCTGCAGTGCTGCTTCTAACTAATTCTTGTAAATGCTCTCTATGGAGAGCAAATAAACTGATGAGAAATAATGTATTTAATTAAACTATATGGTTCAATGAGAAGAAGCAGACAGGATTTCAAATATCATGTTCCAATTTGCAAATAATGACATACTTGAATAAACTTCATGTCACTGGCTGAAATAAAAGAAACCCAAGCATTTTTTCACCCACAGTGTTCACTATTTATGAGGCAGTTTTAAATGGCCAAGGGACCATTCAGTGTACACTGGACAGTTACACAGCAAATAACCTTCACTGACCACATCTTTTTAGCCTGGCTTCTTGGAAGGGAATTGTCACTGTCAGCTGGCTTGGGTGTTTTTAATTGCTGCATTTTTCACAGCTGTCACTGGCAACTTTTATCAAACAATTGATGGTGTCTTCTGATTACTGTTGGCTCATCACTTTCCCACACAATAGATTCTTCACAGGATTCAACAGTCTAAGGGAAGCTTCACCATGACTTTCAAGACAGTCTAAGCAAACCACTCATGAGACAGGGCTCTTCCTACTAAGAACCAGGTTTGGTCTTATCATTCTGACATCCAACATTCTCGCTTCTTTTATTAACACAAGATTTGCTGTGTTATGTACCTTCACAGGGAAATAATTACATTTTCATGATGTAGTAAGTTTACTTAATGTTTTGAATGCTAGGATTCATACTCTTAGCACATTTGGCTTTCAGTAATGGGGAATGGCAAAATGTCTCACAGGAGACCAGAAGGGACATCCTATTTATTCCAGGCTGGAGTAGGTCATTAGGATCAACAATGCAAAAGTGCCATGAAGGAAAAACAAATAATGTGGAACTGGTGGGACTGCACAAAGAAATATCATATGAAATACAAAGCAGCAAAATTCTGAGACCTTGGGAAATTGATTTCAAATAAAAATCTGAGGCCTCTTTGCAAACTATGACCTCTGTGGCAGAGAACAATAGGGCACACTATAGTGGGATATAAAGTTTGTTTTCTGTTAGGGAAACCTAACTGGGTTAGGAACAACAGGTTCCTGTTAGGAACCTTGTCTCTCCATTCTTGACTCTCATGCTTCTTAAAAGACTGTACATTGTACCTGAGAACCTGTGCCTGTCCTGCAGGTGCTGCTGCCCTCCCACCTGCCCAGTGGTGATGCATGAGGGTGAGACACTTCAGGGAGCTGGCCCAACAGAAAGGGATTACCTGCCCTTTTAGCATCCTGTCTTGCTCAATTTGAGATGAGGTGCAGAGGGAAAGAGCAAGGGATCATAACTGTTGCAGCTTGGCTCAAACTACTCTGGGAACACAAACTGGGTAAAGTAGGTCTCAGCCTGGGTAGGAGTGGACCAGTATCAACCTCATTCAAATCTTAATTTAAATTCCAACCTTCCAACCTATTTAATCCTCTATGCTATCCTCTCTGCTGTGCCTACAAGATATATTGGATTGGTATCTCTTTAAATTTCTGATGTCTGTGATGATGCATCCAATGCATTTTGGATTTTATAAACAATTTTATAAACAAGGATTGTCAGCCCCTTGGCATGCAAGTGTAAAGCACATATTCTCTCCACACTTTAAGCCTGGGCTAGTGCATTTGTTATATTAATGACTGCAACAGAAGCAGGAAGATCAGTATTAATTTGAAGAAGTTAATATAGTGCAGCTCCTTTAATGAACCTCGAAATAAAGAAAAGCTTGTCATGCAAACATGGTTTTTGTATTTGGCTTGAATAATCTAAATATTATGTCAGTGCTGAAGGGGCCAGTTCTCCACCTCCTGTCCCTGGTAAGATTCTCATCCCCCTCATTGCACCAGGTGGAGCTTGTGCAGGGTGGTGTAATCAGTAAAATCAGTATGAATTTGGCTGACAATGTCTCTTATTATTTTTATTATTTATTTTTGCTGATTTAGCTCATACATACAGCCTCATGATGGCCAAAACATTGTAAGGGAGACTGTGGTAGGTAAGTTCTGCTGGTTTTAGTGGCTGCAAATTGATTTGCCAGATATCTCACAGCAAGACAGAGCTAACAGTGGCTCTAAGCACATATGGTAGTCCTTAATTCTGTAAGTTTCATGAATAAACAAACAAGAACACTGCAAATATGGAAAATGTTCTTGTTCACAGATCACACCATCCAGTCTGTTTTCTGCTGCTGCTGCTGCACAGTGCAAGAAAGGTATGTGAAATGCTTTTCAGTAATTAAATATCTACACACAAAGGGCTTCTTAAAATCCCTCTATTTGCAGTGGGAGAACAAATATGTGGAAGTTTAAAGTCACTGTACTCTGCATATCCCTAATGAAGGAAGGCCTGTACAGCCATGGATATTTTTATGTGGATGTTTATAGCTATGCATTCATGCACATGCTTCATGTTTTTCAAAATCAGAGAAATGAGAACAAAAGTGAATCTGGACCCTGACACTGTCCTGGTGACCCAGTACTCTGCCTCACAACCAGACGTTCCCTATGACTCTATTTGGAAGTGCAGAGTAAGTAACATTTTGGCAGGTGAAAAGAGAGAATTGGTTTGACATACAGTGGCTCGGTACCAGAATAAGCAGGGGAGTAACTAGCTCTTGAGCATATAAAGTTCTTCGTTGCATAAAAATGACGGAGTAAAGGTAACTAAGCAAGCTACAGTAGAGAGCAAAGACTAGTTATGAAAAATATTTTTATTTTTCACCAGCGCAAGAGACAATTGCAATTTAAGAACAAGCCATTACCTCCTCTGCCTGCCGAGGCCTTCGAAGACTACACCAGGAAACCCAGAGTTATTGCACTCTATGACTTCTTTGCTAGAGGGCCTTTAGATTTATCTCTCAAGAAGTCAGAAGAATACGTTATCCTCGAACAGTATGATCCCCTCTGGTGGAAGGCAAGGGACCGACATGGGTAAGAGGGGGGGCATCTATTTCAAACTCCTTACACAGAAAGAAAAAAGCCTAAAACAACCTGTGCAAAAGATAGAATGAGACTTGTGAGACTTTTTAGGAACTGGCTTGAAAGTGTTCAACTACATATAAGGCACATATTGACTGGCACAGATTGATTGGGCAGACTTTCAGCAGGGTTTGGCACCCCAGAAATGGACAGGGAATCTAGAATCTGTTGGGAATTCAGAGTTCAGCCCTACACTCAGTAATTTCCTGAGCAACATAAGGAAGGGTGTTTGAAGACCATGTGAATCACTGGCCTCTGAGCCATGTGCAAATCCAGCTTTCCATATTTCAAGTATTTTACAATGGAGTGTGTATGTGTAAAAACGTTATGAAAGCATAGGGATTATGAAGACATACCTGAAACAAAACCTCTTACCCAAAATACCTGGTTATTTTAGAGAATTAGATAACTTCAGTTAGGATCCTTATGACACTTATGTTTGTTCTGTGTTGTTCCCCTTTCTCCTTTGCATTTTCTTCCTGTATCCTGTACTCTCATGTTGGGAATGGTTGTGTGTAATGTTATAACCATCTCCTTTCCCTTCAGATTTCTCCTTTAAATATTTTAAATGCTTTTTCTCTGCTCATGTTTTCAGGAAAAGTATACTGACAACAATTTTGTATATACAAGCAAGCACGCACTTTATATTTCTTCATATAGGAGCTTTGTACAGCCCAGAAAAAAAGATGGTGGCTTCTGATTCAGAAGAAAAATATTTTTTTTTCTTTCTAAATCTCAGCATTTACCATCTGGCTTTTTCATTTGAGTAGCCATCCAAAGTCATGGGACAATAAGGTTGTACCTGAGAAGAAAGGACTCAATTTTTTTTTCTGTTCTACTGCTGGAATTCAGTATCTAGCAAAATAGCCCCTAGAGTAAGGAACCTTTGTAATTCAACAAAAGGATGACGTATCTTAATTCTACTAGTATTTTACACCATACTGTAATATTATACCCAATATGTTGTTTCAGGAATGAAGGTCTAATTCCCAGCAACTATGTTACCGAGAACAAGAAAAGCAATTTAGAAGCATACAAGTAAGTACCTTTGAAAATTATAATTGTACTTTCCATTTCTAAAAATGAATTGTAGAGATACATTTTAATGCTTGATTCTTCAAATTTTTATTAGACATGAACATGTTTATCAAAAGCTTTCTGGTTTTGTTACAAAACATTACTCTTAAAGTGAACTAATATTTGTGTACATGAATCATAGTGTTGTCAGAATCCAGATTTTTCCTGCTTCTGTAGAGCCAATAGATAATGTTTCTGTATTCTGTATATCATTGCATGTTGTGATCATATAGCTAATTCCAATTACTACAAATTTAAATTACTGGAGAGAAGATTAAAATTCTGAAAAATTGTAGAGAAGAAAGGCTTGGCGCATCATCCAGGACGGTAAATTTCATCACAGTTTGGCATATCTCTTTCCTGGGTTTTCTTTTATTTGAGCTAATACTTAGACACAGTAAATTGAGGCCAAAAAGTTCTAAAAGAAAAGGTCTAATAAAATCATTCCAGATTAAGACATGTTGTATACATTGATAGTTCTTAACATGCTTTTTACTTGGAATAATGCAACTATGAAAATGTGAAACAAAGCAAACATTCATTTTTACTGGCTGAAATTAAGGACAGGTTATCTCCTTGTTGCAGGTGGTACTGCAGAAACATAAACAGAAGCCAGGCAGAACTTCTTTTGCGCCAGAAGGTAACTCAGCTTACACACAGAGCTAACAGTGCTGAAAAATATCTATCAGTAGAAGCATCAAGAGCATTATCACAGTCAAATCAAAATCTGTTTGGTATGCTGTAAGAGAGGAAGTGCCTTAAAATAAAAAGGCTTTCTGGTGTAAGTGTAGAGTGCAGACTATCCTACTTCACAAAGCTTTAAGTTGTAGCCCCAGCAAATTCCATGTAGGTTTTCCATACCAGATAAGTGAAATTACATGGCTTACTGTGCTTGTCTATTGTATTAGGCATTGAAGACTGACTTAAGACTAAAATCCAGGTAGTAAGGTAATTTGTGAGCTTAGCAGAATTTAACCAACTTCTGTGTCTTCCTTAAATACAGACCAAAAAATCCATATTGCACTCTACCCCCTGTCAGTTACCAAAGTGCCTAACTCGCTCAAATTCGTTGGGACTAACTCAGGCCTGGGACAAGAAGGACCAAGGAGGAACATCTCAGACAGAATTGGTTTTAACTGGATTTTTTTTCCTAGTGATTTGTACAATTTGATTTTTTAAATAAATCAAAGCATTTTCACTACTTCACACCGAAGAGTATAATTCAGCTAAATTACTTATTTCTAAGAAGTTGCCTGGCAGTTATTATTTTCTCTTGGTTTATTTTTCTTTGCCATGTACCTGACTGTCCATTCCTGTTCTCCACTTCTTTATCTTCCTCCCAAATAGTCATAGGTATTCCACAGAATTTGGTAATTGCTGCAAGTCCTGTCTCAAGGGAACATTATTGAAGCTCAAAAGCATACAATAACTGTACCTGCCTTTCTTTTCAGCCCAAAGAAGGTGCATTTGTTGTCAGAGATTCAAGCCGACAGGGTCTCCTTACGCTGTCCATGTATTCGCGGGCTAAGGGGTGAGTTCCTCTGAATGGTTAGGGTTTGAATCAAGAGGTGATGGAAAAGCTTCTTCCAAACTCCTCAGAATTATTGGGTAGGTTGGACATGCAGTGCAAAAGAGCATGGAACCACTGGGATGCTGTTCATGCAGAGTTAATCACCCTGTGTGCAGAAAAGGTGACGGTGGGCAGTGGATCTGGGAGTCAGTGTGCAAATGTCCCAGCAAGATGAGATTACCTGCACTCACTGAAATTCTCAAATGGTGTGCTTTGGAAACTGAGCCACGGCCTTTGGCCACTGAAACCAAACTGTTTCCTTTCTGCACAGCCTCTGTGCACTGTAAATCCATCCCAGACTCTGCTGTCCTCAAACTTCGCCTGCTTGTCTCCTAAAATCACCTCACCCCTAATGTGAGGTCTTACTTTTGCTGGACAACAGCCTCGGGACTCACACTTGCCTATATCAGTAGCAATCACCTCCAGCACTGACTTAACCTGTTTCAGGGTCTTACACCCTCTTCATCAACCCTCCTACGTCCCCCTGTATCAACTGTGTCTGCTCTCCTCCTTTCTCTCTTACAGCAAGCCAGAGGTGAGAGCAGCAAATGGCAAATGCTTTACTGTTACCACCACCCTCTTCCTTCTCCCCCTCCATTCCCTCCTGGGAAACATGGGGCCAGCCCTCCCCACCCTCCCCGTGCTGGGCTCACAGTTTCTGTAGGCTCAGTAGTGTTTCTGACAATGACTCAGTAATGCAGACTGTGTAATGTTTCTGTATTCTGATCTCTGCTTGTTGCGGCCATGTGTCCACAATTTAGAGTACCAACCTTCAGCAACCACTAGCCTGAAATGCAAACTTAACTGCTTAATTTTGAGTGTCACAGAAAGCAGGGATAGCTGGGCAGCAAAATATACAGAAAGCAAAAAAGACAGATAATGCAAAGAAATACAGAAAAACAAAGGTATCAAATGAAAGCTACAATGAAGACCCTTTGAAGTAGAACAGAAAATTTAATCTATACATGAATATGTGTTTAAGTTTTTGGGAGAAAATGCAGGTAATTTGTAACATTTTAATTTTACGAGGTTATATTCAAATAAATGCTAAATTAGGAGGAACACTTTTAAACACTCTGGCTGTTTCTTAAGAATGCAATGATATAGGGGTAAAAATACTTTGGCAACAAAAGACGTGCAATTATTTCCCAGAGCTGGGAGAAAGGAATCTTTTTTTCTCCTGAAACAGTGTCCCAGCTACACACATCTGTTTAAAATTGAGAACTGTGTCCCAAGTTTTCAGGTTTTTCTATGCTTTCATAGTGAAATTTTTGGTATAAATTGTGTTTACTGAAAATTATAATGCTTTTTTGATTTCAGAAGTCATAATGGAGATATTCTACACTATCAAATTAAACAAAATCATTTGGGGCAATATTATGTAGCAGAAAACTATCTCTTTTCATCCATCCCTGAACTCATCAAGTATCATCAACACAATGCTGCAGGTAATGCATGTGAGCTGGTAACAGTTCTACATATTTTTCTAATACTCTCCTTATCAAAAGAGACAAGTGTTTTCATTGTTAATGAATTCAAATATGCCTTGATTCTTTCTGTCAAAGTCATAGCTGTCATGTGCATATACCATGGGGGAAGTGAAATTACCAAACTCATCTACATGTATGAAATGAGTTTAGCAAAGAGAGAAGCCTGCTCTGTAATCTCTTGCTTCACATTTGACTGAATGGGACTTGGGTGAAATTTGATTGTAATTCTTTCTTTGTCTATGACAAGGACCTACATACATTCCATCTAATAAAAGCAGAAGCTATGCTGTGCATCAACAGGCAGCATTCTACTGATCTTGAAAAAAACCCAAAACAACCCATACCCCAAACAATCAAGGGCAGAATTAGGGAGCATAAGGACTCTCTAACACTGGCTTTCAGCTTACTAGGGTTAGACATCTCTAACTGTCGGCAGGTAGCAAATTTTAATAATTTTTAGCATGAAAAATCTTTCATCTTGGTTCTGCCCATCACTTTAATACAATATGAAATGGTTTTACTCTGAATGAGTGAAGATGGGAAAACACACAGAGATCCCTTACACTAGAGAGGAAGATATGGGAATGGACAGAGCCTTTTGCTGGAGGGAGGAGAATTGCAGGAAACACTTGTAGCAGAAATGGCCCTGAAAGTAATAGTGGGAAGAATCAGTGAACTCAGGAAGTCCTTGCTGAAGGATGTATTCACTAGTACTCTTGGCTTATGAATGCAAAGACAATAAATGACAGACGCAAAAATATTTCAAACCTGGGAAGTCATGCTGGCAGACACAGCTTAGGTTGGTGATAGAGTATTTCAGCATGCATTTAAGATCACTATCATGGTACAAAAAAGCAAGATTATTACTGTTGGCTTTATGAAAGTAGAAATACTTTTGTAGTCAGGGCACTATTAAATTGTCTTTCTCCATTTGTTTTCACTGCAGTGTTTTATCTGAGCAAATTGTAGGAAAAAGTAACTTCAAGAAATAAGAATTTTACATCAGATTCCAAGTATTTTTGTTTGAGAAGAGGTATGATATAGTATATTTTAAAATTAAGTAACTGGTCAGCAGAGTATTGTGGCTTTGTCCCCTACAGGTCTTATCACACGTCTCCGACATCCAATCAGATCAGATGGATGTACTTCACCAGAAACCACAGGATTGAGTTATGGTAAATTTTTTATCTTCTTTTGAAGGAGATTTAGCTATCTGCCTAGGCAAGAATTTAGCTCATACTCACCCAGCTAGTAATTTTGTATCTGTGAAATACCTTGGAAATAATAAACACATGGACAGTGTAAGGTGTAAGTACCAAATGAGACGTCTGACTCAGCTGCTTCTATGCAGTGACTGTTGTGCTTCTGTTACAACCACCAGTGCATTCAGGGCTATTTGGACTTTCCTAAGCAAACCTAAGAATCAAATAGGCAGTTAACAGCTTTTGAAAGGCTATTTGATGTATGTAAATGCAAAGGGAACCAAAACTGATACCTGAAATTAATACTATTTATGGAGAAGATTTTTTTCTGTCAGTTCTGCAGGTTTTAGAAATAAGAATGGAATCTTATGTGATATTAAAACAAACAAGCAATAAATGCCAGCTTTGTATATACAGATCAGGAGTTTCATACCATCTACTGGACAATAGGAACTTCCAAATCTGAGTATCTTTCATGTTCCCATGAATATCAAGGCTTAATATTTCTGAAGGGTAGAACTATTGTAGTTATTACAATAAAGGTAGCCAGTAACTATTTCTGTAGCTATACTATCCATCTGGAACTGGTTTAGAGCTAAAAACATCACATATCATAGTGCCAAGAAAATTCTCATGTGCAGTCAAAGCTAAACACTTGCCTTATCTTTAAGCCTCAGACATTCCAACATTAAGCAAAATCACTAATCACATTCTTTAAGTTGTAAAATAGCATTTATATTTAAACTTGTATGAGCCAATGGAAATTTTCAGATATTTAAAACTCATGCTATAGCTGAGTTATAGCACAAGAGTGGTGCTCTGCAGTGTTCATTAACTGCCATCAGCAAGGTGTGTCTCCTGGAGCATGGCTCAGGAAAGCTGACCTGACTCTCCTGACATATTGGCTTGGTTTTACAGAGGAGTGGGGATTAAACCCATCTGAACTGCTGTTCCTGAAAGAACTTGGGCGTGGGCAGTTTGGAGTTGTTTATCTTGGCAAATGGAAAGAGACTATCAAGGTTGCCATCAAAACAATCAATGAAGGTGCAATGTCTGAAGATGATTTCATGGAGGAGGCCAAACTGATGATGTAAGTACAAAAGCTATTCTGGCAGTTTACCAAGAAATAAATATAACCTAATTCCATTTCAAACAAATAGACAAAGCAGTTTGATGGGAACGGTGGGTTTGTGGGACAGAAAGGCTGATATAAAGGTCTGAACCAAGCTGATGCAGATGCTTCCTATGCCCAGACTCTTTTTTTAGTGTTCCTTGCTTTGTACTATGGAGCTCAATGGGGAATAAATGTTCTGGTAAAATGTAAATGTGCTCGTGCAACTATTCTTCAATCCATAACTCAGTGTGTCTAGGAACATTGGCAGAGCTTCTATCTAACTAAAGCTTTAGAGATATTACCATATGATGATACTACCATATCTGAAAATTTTGCAAATCAGGGAAGTATTCACATGAGGTCCTGGCAAAACCCAGAAGAGAAGAACCCTTGCAGGGTCAAGGCCCTTGCCTGGAAGCCAAGTGTAATTAGAGCTTTCCATTTTTGCATCAACCAAATCAAGCTCTGCATTCGCTGCATTTATATAACTGATGAAAACTTATGAATTCACAGAGTGAATTTTTGGAGGAAGTTGTAGAGAGAAATGTGCTAAGTATTGGGAGAACTCTGAAGATGGCTGAATAGGACACTGTTCACCAAGAAGTGAAAGTATATTTGAAAACCATCATGAGAATGAGAAGTTTAGTTACCTGCCAAGAACAAATATTAGCCTATCTAAAATGTGATTTTAAACAGGAAACTCTCCCACCCAAAGCTGGTCCAGCTTTATGGAGTGTGCACACATCACAAACCTCTCTATGTTGTGACTGAATTTATGGAAAATGGTTGCCTGCTCAATTATCTTCGGCAAAGGCGGGGGAAACTCGGCAGAGATATTCTCCTGAGCATGTGCCAGGATGTTTGTGAAGGAATGGAATATCTGGAAAGAAATAACTTCATTCACCGTGATTTAGTAAGTACAATAGGTTTTCTGAGGTCCTTGACAAATATTTGCAGTGAAGAATGTGCTGTTGATTTTATGGGACACTATATATCCTATAAGACTTCAGCACTACAGGATCTAATAAGGCAAACTCAAAGTTTTCAGCTGTTATTTTGCCCATGGACAGCCCAAAAAGCTACTTGAGAGAAGTTTTTTCCATTGGAAAAACCCCTTGAGAGGTCAGAGAAAATTAGAATATTGGCATGGAACTATCTGGCATTAGGTCATCTCAATACAAAAGTGATTAGAGCACAACCAATATCACAGCATTACAAAAGGTCAGCAGCAATGAGAATTTTAACAATTGAAATATTTTTCTATCTGTATTTTTTTGGCTCCCAAATGCCATATGCTGATGCTGGGTTATATGAGTGGCTTTTCTGCCACAGGCAGGGAATTAGAGGAGAGGAGTTTGTTTCTTTACTCCTTGATACTTTTTCAGTGCTCACATTTGGATGTAGAAATACACCTATACACCTACCTAGCTGCACGAAGAAATGTAAAATCTTGAAAATTACCAGGAGGTTCCTGATTTCTGTAATAAAAACATCACAAAACAAATTTCAAAATTTACACTAATTGTGCCTAGTCTTGATGTTCAGCACAATATCTGGTTGGATCATTAGACTCTGCAGCCTAAAATTCTTTCACTGTTCAAGAATATGTAAACATATTGTAACTCATACTACAAGCATTTAAGTTGCTATGTGCTGTGTATGTAACTACACAGTAGTGAAATATGTTCACTGACTCAGAGACAAAAATTCACGAACATTTTTGACCAATACACTAATCTCCTTTCAGATACAAATAGCATGAGCTGAAGCAAATATTAATCAGCTGCTGTATTTCTCTTAAAATTCTTTAGCACAGATTTCAGGTATGTTTCTCTCATTTTCCCCAGGCTGCAAGAAACTGTTTAGTCAATGTGGAGCACGTCGTTAAAGTATCTGACTTCGGCATGGCCAGGTACGAGGCCATTGACAAAGGTTTTGTAAGCCCCTATTTTCAGACAGCTGCAGCATGATCTTTAGTTAACCTCACTGCTTGCTTCACTGGTTTGGGAAATCCCACTGTGGGTAATTTTTGAGTGCTGATGAAAACTGTAATGTTGTTTAACCACTGTACCATGAACTGGATGTCGTGTCCTCCTCTTGCTCTTGGTGAGTGCAGGATAGGTAAACAAAATGCCAGGTAAACTTCACAGGTGTTTATGGACAGAGGAATGCCCAGAGTGCACAGTGCAGCCAGAAGCTTGAAGAAAGAAGTTCCCCATCTTTTCTGAGCAGGATGGAGGTCAGAAAGTCACTAGGGACAGAACTGGGAGCTGGTGCTGACATCTGGAGGCAGTGGTAGCTGAGTAGGTGAGGCAGGATGCAGGGAGGACCAGGTGGGCAGGAAGTGTGATACATGTTGCTCTAGCAGGGAAGTGGTTTTTCTGCTTAGTGATAGAACCAACCAAAGTGAGGAAAGAGAGCACTCTCAACTCTGACAAGCACCAGCCTGAGAAACATAGCTCTAGCCTCACAGACTTTCCTCAGAGGACACAGCTGAGCTGACCAAAATGACTGAACGCTACCCAACGGGGATGTCTTCTTTCCTCTTGCAAGCTCAGCACAAAGCTCTCAACTTTTGTGTGTTACTGGCTGTTTTTTCTGTGGGTTAGCAGACTTAATCAGCTCACTTAGGAGGCAGATTAGACAGTCAGTGAAAGACAGTCAGTGGCTGGGAGCGGAAGGCTGTGGTGACATTTACCTTGAGGCTGCAAATTGTTAGATCAGCACAGCCATGCTCCTTTGGTTTTGCCTCCTATTTCTAACCTCAGGCTTGCAACACCCTAGCAATTCATAGCTAAGGACTTGTTTTTCAAAGGGCTATCCTGTACCATGGTTTTACTGCTCCCCAAAAGGGTAAGGTCAGTGTCAGGGCTCTGGAGTTTTCCAATTGAATCAGAAAACACATTAAGACCAATGTGGCTGTCAGGGTGCAGAATAAGAGTAATAGACCTGAATTGCTCACTGTGGCCACCAAGGGGAGGTCAGTGGTGTGGCTCTAGGACTCACTCTCCTGAAGAAGTAAATGGAACACAATCTAATTATTCAGAGCTCACACAACTGGTGCTACAGGTTATTTTGTACTGCTATTTCATGTGTTCCTTATTCAATAGCCTCCCATGCTTCTGTGCCTGCACCAAAATGAGAAAGTGAGGCAAAGAGATTATTTATTTCAATGTGACCTCCTTTAAAAGGTGCTTTAAAAATTACCTTTATGCTTTCCCTGAGAATAAATGTGTAATGCACATCTGTGGTCTGCTCAGGAACATTAACACTTGGAAAATGTACCCAGAGTTCATAAGTATGTTGGGGTCAGCCTAGTAACCATTTAAAATGTTGCCCTATAAGTGCCTGCATTAGGCACATAATTTCATTTTATCTGGGAGGTCAGCTCCTATATGCTTGGGCAAAATTACTTCAGTGCACCTACAAGAATTGTTGCCTCAAATGCGATGAACATTTCTTTGTGTGTTGCTTTGGTAACAATGCTTTGGTCCTTGATATGGCATCTGTGAAGATGGAGAGCAAGAGTAATATTTGGGTAGAACAAGTGGTTGAAAAGGTGGATTCTTTAAAAAAAAGACTATTTATTGCTGCTGATTTTTCTGCCCATGGTGAAGTGGTGTGTCTTATCAATATACATCCAAAAGATGACAATAATAACCATCCTGTCTTATGATAGTATCAAAATATTTTATTCTGACATGTTTCTGATGGATAATCCAAATCATTAATTTAAACAGAAATGTCTTTAGGTGCATAGATTCCAGTATGGTTTTTTGTGTGCATTTTATACTAAAATAGTTATATAATTTTGTTGTTTCCAAATTGACACTCTTTTTATGGAATTCTAAACCATTTGTGGAAATGTCGCTCACTCAAATATATGTGGTTTCCTCTTATTCTTCAGGTATGTCATTGATGATGAATATATCAGCTCTTCAGGTGCCAAGTTTCCAGTCAAATGGTCATCTCCTGAAGTCTTTCATTTCAAAAAATATAGCAGCAAATCAGATGTCTGGTCATTTGGTGAGTTGATTAGGTGAAAGTGCAACTACGCTTCTCTAAGACTACTGATGTGATTTAGGAAAGAGTAACTTTTTACCTATACTACCTATCTTAAGCTTCAGTCCTTCTCATTTTTCAAAGTTTGCTTATATTGGACAAATGGGTTTTTCATTTGGAAGGTTCTGCACCTAAAAAGTAGATTTTGACTGAAATGTGCATTTTTGATGAGTTCTCATTAGCCAAACATATATTCAGCTGAGTTTCATGGACCATCACCTTAGCTGACTTAAAATTGAACAGAATTATATCAATTGAAAATTGTTTGGGTTGTATCCTTCATTCAGCTCAGGCTGCCTGTCTTTTCATGCATTTTTAAATACACAGAAGAATCAGGAGTCAGTTTTATTCTCCTAATAAAAGCTTGTGGGTTTGGCCTCTTTTGTTTTGTCCTAAACCTATTTTGGTTCGCTTCTAGGTGTACTGATGTGGGAAGTTTTCACAGAAGGCAAAATGCCTTTTGAAACCAAGTCAAATTCTGAAGTTGTCTGTGAGATTTCTCAGGGTAACCGACTTTATCGACCACATTTGGCATCACATCTTGTGTACAAAGTCATGTACAGCTGCTGGCATGAGGTTTGTTCCCCTTTTTTTCCCTGGGGTATTAATTTATTTTTGATTTTATTTATTTTATTTTTAACACATATGTAAAAGCAATCTTAAAAGCTCAAGGCATTAAATACTTATTTCACATCTGCGGCATTCTCAGCATCTCCAACTATGTTTTTCAGAAATTAAACCTAAGTTTACAAGCCTCTGCTTCTTTTGACTTTTGCAGCTAAGAAATATAGAGCACACTATCAGTACAATAGGTCTAGACCATCCCTGGATTGGAATATGCCACTGTTGTCATGTTTCTCTACTGGGTCCAATGTGGTACCTTTTTCATGCCTTTCTGTCATGCATAGCTTTCTCTGGATCTGCCCTGAATGATAACACATTCACCTACCAAGTGGATATGCCCACTAAATGTTGATTTTGAACCCCTTTTGCAAGTGTATATCAGAATCTCTGTGCATCAGTACATCATCTCCTAGCCTGCACCCCTTTCACCCTCTCCAAGCTGATTTAGTACTTCATGTTCTTTCACCATTTGTCCAGCACCTATTACTTCCTATATTGGTAACAAACACTGATTTCATCACCTTCTCCATCTGATTAATCCCCTAAGGGCCCTTCTTCTCTAGTCTCTAGTAGAAATGAATCTTTTATTTTAGGTTAAAAGTACTTCCAGGAGATCTTTGTGTGCATTTTTTCATGTAAACGTGCAGGCATATGCAGTGAGTAGCTGGGGAATCTTGTTGCTACCATCATCTCCTTTATCTTCCACCTTACAACTCTGTATAAAATTTTTAAATCCTGAGTAAAAAAAAGCTGAAGAGATGGAAATCTAAATTGCATCCAGCTTGCCTGCTTACTGCAAATATCCATTGGGGTGCCAGTCAGCAGAGAGATCATGAGTTCTGTCCGCCACCACCAGACAGGAGCTTGCTCCATACTGAGCTGCAGTGCTTCAATACAGCAGTGAAGATCCTTTCTCAAAAACACAGGAAACATTCCTGAGTGCTATGGTTTCCTGACAGGTAGGGCATTCCATAGACCTACTGCAGGGAGAAATTCCATAGGATTCTGATCCAGAATTGAAGTGAGTATAAAGAAATTTCAGGAAGTTTTTAAAAGTGCCTGTGCTCATGCTGCTGGTATCATGAATAACAGATTTTTTTTTTCTCTCTAAAATTACAAACTTAATAATTTCTTCTGTATTAATAAAATGAAATGTAATTTTAAAGTTGTATCTCATATGTCCTTATATCAAATTTCTGAAGTCTGGTACTGTAATCAACCAAACTGCTAACAAAAGTTTATCTTCTGCTTTTCTTTTCAGAAACCTGAAGGACGTCCTACTTTTGCAGAGTTAACAGTGGCCCTGACAGATCTAACAGAGATGACATAATCACAGATTTTATACCTATATATTTACTGAAAGGTTAGCATTAAGCATGTCACTAACGTAGCTGGTACAGAAAACCTCAACCTCTTACAGAGGTCTCTACTTAAATCACAGTACCAGCATCCTAAATATTGAAGCAGATGTTTGGTCTTGGCCCAGTTTTTACTTATTTGAGAAAGATACTCCAGGAGACTGGTTTGGGACTCTCAAGGCTTTGTTTTCATGGTTAGGGAAAAAAATTTCCTGTCTGAAAAGCAGTAAACGAGCCTACTCACCTTACAGATCTTTTCATTCATTCTTTTGTTCAGAGCTACAGTAATTCTGGCATCAATATTATTACATTATTTGTACTTACTATGACCCATGCACTGGGGAATTCTGATTGACAGCAGCAAAAATAATGGAAGAACCTCTGATAAAGCTCTGACTCAGTCACTTTTAAAGGCAGGTCTTTGTGCACTGCAAAGCATCCGGCCCTGGAGAACCAGAGCAGTGTTTCCAAGGGACAGCAAGCTAAGTGACTGGCTGCTGGAGCAGTGCCCACCCGTGTGCCTGGACCCACTGCTTGGACAAAGGCAGGCAAAGGGAGCAAAGGCAGCAGTCCTCAGTTAGTAGCTTCCAAGCCACATCTGAGTGGCTGAGAAGACTGAGCACCCATGAAGCAATTTTAAACCTGCACTGCAGGTCAAGGTGTCTTCAATTCCAATTCTGAATAACAGAAGGGGAGCAAGGATTATGTTATTCCAACCTCTCCCACAATTTTCCGATATTGTCTCCCATTCCCCTGCTCTTGCCTACTCGAACACCCACAAGTGCTTTAGTCCTCCCCTTGCAAATGCCCAGAATGGTTAATGGGCAAGTTAAAACTGAAACCTGACAGTAAAGCTCAGATGGATCCTATGATACCTTACATGGGCATATCTGTACCCCTACTTCTTATGTTATTATTCACTTTTAATTTTAAATCTTAACTAGGGTCAATACAAATATGTTGTAGAGAAGGAAAGGAAGATGGAATTCATAATTATTTAAAACAAAATGATCGGGCAATTACAAATAAATATGTTCTTGAAAATATATGATTGTGTTGTGAATTATGTATAGGTAAATACATCACAATATTTAGTTTTATAGGGCTACATAGACAAAATATGTAAAACATGCTAGATAAAGAATGATGGAGTTCAATTTAATTTTTGTCACAAATTGAGTAACCGTTTTTTTTTTAATTTCCAAATTTAGAAAATGACTGTAACAATAAAATTAAATATAGCAAACCCCACGAAGTTTTGAATTTCCAAAAGATGACAGCATCCCATAATCAAATACAGTCCTCATAGTAATCAGTCATCTTTACTGCTGTAGTATTTTGATAGTTATCAATCCTTGGGAAAGGATGTTGTTGGTCTCATTGTTTGAACATTTGGGAGTACCTTCAAACACACTTCTAAGGCATTTCTGTGTCAAGTAAAGCGTGATATTCTCATTATTTCATGTAATTTACCAGAAAAATTGCCACCAACTGATGTCACTGTTTATTTTCATAATCAATGTATTTATGAGCATTCAATCCTTCATCAGACCTATGACTGAATGCAGATCTATAACTGCTGTGGTTTAACCCCAGCTGGCAACAGTACCACACAGCTGCTTGCTCACTGCCTCTGCCCTGGTGGGTTAGAGAACCAGAGGGTAAAACCTGTGGGTTGAGATAAGAACAGGTTAATAACTGAAACAAAGTAAAATGTAACAATAGCAATAGCAATAAAAGGAGAAAGAGAGAGGAGTAAAACCCAAGAGAAACAAGTGAGGCACAGTACCAGTGCTCACCACCTGCTGACTGATGTCCAGCCCCATCCACAGACAGTAACCAGCAGCCCCCAGCCAATTTCCCTCCCCCTCCCTCCCAGTTTATACACTGATCATGATGTTTTGTGGTATGAAACATCCCCTTGGCCAGCTCAGGTCAGCTGTCCTGGCTCTGCTCCCTCTAAGCCAAAATCAAGATAACAACAGTACACACAAGGAGCTCACCACAGTTTATGCCCAGGCCACAGAAGCTTTCAGCAGATGATGCACTACAAACGTGAAATTCAAACTCTCTCCACAATATAAAGTGCACAGGAACTTTGAATGATATATGAGGCATCTTTTTAAACAACTCCTGTAAAACTGGTTTTGCCATATTCCTGCAAGTTAATATGTAATACATTACAGCACCATGCTGTAAAAATCTGTTCCATTAGGTTTATGTACTCAAAGCACTTTGCTCCTGTCTGTCTCACTGAGTTGTCCCATGGTGAACAGGTACCCATCCTGGAAACATGCTGGTCTATACCTGGAGCCCATAATGCTTGCCTACCAGCCTTCCACTTCCCAAGATAATCTTTCCATAGGCTGCTTGGGAAAAATTTGAGGAGGCTGCTATTAACATTCTGACACAGATAAATGTAACAGCTGCTATCATCAAGCTGACAGTAAATAAATGAAAAAGCACTAGAACTTGCTCCAGAGTCAGTGAAACTGTGCTTAACTGGCAGCAATAAATGGTCTGCAGTACAAAGGTCAGGTATCTACAGTGTATTTATTTACCAGAACAGCTAAATAAATATGTTCTTCTTAAACAGTCTTTAAATAAAACCACCTTAGACCTCATGATGACTGTGAGCTTAGTTCAAATTCTAACCATATTCTAACAGGCAAAAATAGATGAATAGTGAGTGTCACCATAAAGAGATGCCTGTTTGCTGTTTTTTTTTTAAACTTCCATGTAATAAAAATGAGATCTGGAAAAAGCAGTAAAGGAAGACACCTCCATACAGGGAACCTTCTGTCAAAGGCTGTAGGAGTGTTCAGCATTTGTAAAAATTTAGCTACTGTTTGCTGACCAAACACCAGAAGGAACAAGTCTGTATTATGTATGGGAGGAAAACCAGCAGAACTCCAAGCTTTTGTAAGCCAGCCACTTAGGATACAAGTCTTCTCTATAAAAAAGAGGCATTGTTGACAAAATGCAATATATTTTCGGAAAGTAAAATGAATTCACTTGTCAAAAGTGCTCCTGAGAAGCAATGCAGACCAATTCCTAGTGTGTACAGGGCTGGTGACACCTGTTTCCAGTGCCACTTGGTTTTCAGACCAATTCCTGCCTCCTCCCTCACTCCCCCTACCCAGATTTCACAGACAGAAGGCCCTACAGGCACATCACCAAAGCACATCATCATCCCTCCTCCCTCATGCACCACCAGTCTGACTCCTGCTCAGCCTCCCAGCCACATTCTGAACCATGACACCATTTCAAAAGCTGCCCAAAAGGTGTCAGCTACTGCAAACCTGCCCTGCTGGAAGAATATTTTCTAGCACACTTGCCAGCCTTCTTTTGCTGGAATTTAAAGAGCGAGAGAACAGCATTTTCTAGAAGCATGCAATTCCCCATAGAGCTCCAGGATGCAACCCTGATGGGTAGAGCTTGAAGTTTTGAATAGGTACTCTTTGGGATGAAGATTTTTTTATAGCATGGTTCTTTCATGTGTGGCTGGAAAATGAAGATGGTAGAACAGACTTCTATAGACACTAATAATTGATGTATTGCCTTCCAAAATCATACAGATTTTTTAACCTATCCAAGCCTTCTTGACCTACCTACATTTATTTGGTGCAGCTATGTAATGAACTTAATTGCCCATTCATTTGTCCTGAGGTATGGTAATAATGAGTTGCTGCCAAGATTTGTTCCGTATCAGCATTTTAAAGCTGTAATTTGGTTAGCAATGTATTGCCTCTGAGGATTGCTTTGTTCTCCTTCTTAACTATTCACCCTACATACCAAAACACATCTAATTACTTTATATAATGTCCCTCATTTCACTGCCTGGAAAACCTGACAAGTCACTGAAGCACTCCCCGTTGAGGCTGGCTGTAAGACAGACATGCCTAATACATCAGCTTTGGGTTTTCTTCTCTAGTTTACAAACACGAATGAACTCTTTTTTTAAAATCCCTTGTTTAAAAAACACAAATAATTTAGTACATAACCATGAATAATTTATTACAAGAGAAATATTAGCAGAATTTCAATAAAAAAAATCAAAGTTATTCCAAACTAGTAACTAAATATAAACATTTAAAAAAATAGCATCTCTGACAACAAATGCTTTTATACAAAAAAATAATCACCAATTTATTTCTAACATGATGGATGGACTTCTTGTACACCGTGGAATAACCATTAATATTGTTTTTTCGACATTGTTAGAAAATAACATTTTTTTATTATTAGTTGCTATTTACATGTAAGAGCAGATACGCAGATCCAGTACAAAATACAGGAATTTTACTTGGTATAAAGTTAATTATTGCCAGCAGTTGGTATATAAGGAGTCCACACCATTCTCAAAGAAAGTATTATGACATATCTTTAAAAAATGCCAATGCACATCCATTCAAGAACTGGACTGGTTACTTTTTCTTACAAATAACTCATTTGGTCACACCACAGTGATGACTCTATAAGCAAATAAAGAGGCCATAAACTATGCAAAAGTATGTCTTTTTTTCTTTTTTACAGTCAATATTTTCTTCAGTTATTCATTCTTTGAATTGTGTAATTCAGAGTGAAAAGCAATTCAAGCTTTTGTTAAAAAAACAAACTATAAAACTCCCTCCATCTTTAGTATTTTTATTATTTGTAGTACTTGCTTTTAACTATAAAGATTTTGAAGCTTGAATCTAGTCAATAAAACCAAAGCATTCTCTATATTAACTAAGAAGTAATGAAACCCTGTTAGTAGATTTTCTTGTCTGAAGCTTTTTTAACATAAGCATTTTAACAGCAAAGAATTGCTGCAAACCTCATCACTCAATTAAGCTGAAAAATATTCCAAATTGATAATGTATACAACTACAAAACTATATTTTGAAGGCAAGTACAATTTTTTGTGAAAATGTCCCTTGTGCTGGATAACAGTGATGCCACACAAATATATGAAATACAAGCAGCAACCCTTTTGTTCTTACAGATAAAGGATGAGCTTTCCTTGGCAGAACAATCTCCTATCCATCCAAACTGTCCTCTTCTACCAAACCTTCCAAACATTAGAAAACATGTAGCCTGCTTCATCAGGAAGTTCTACTTGGCATACAAATATTGGCTGATTAAAAGCAGTTTTTAACTGCAGAAGACCTGGCATCCCCTCTGGCAAACCTTCTGGACTCATAAAAATCCAAATATTGGAAATACTGTCTTCTGATGAGCTTGGCACCACCCACACATCTGATTACTGAAGTTACTTACAAAGTGGAAAACAAAGAGGATTGTAATGAGCAAACCACAGACTGTGCAAGCTTTTTTGTGACAGGAAGATCAGTGACCACAACTGAGGAAATACAGTAGTACAGTACAGTTACCAATCTTCAAGGCCTCTGGTAGGTTAGCATACTGTTAAACATTTAACAGAGGCAAATACTTGTATTTAGAAAAGTCCAAACTAAAAAAAAAAGATGTTCTGATGGTTCTCACACCTTGCCTACTGCCCATCCTTTACCTAGTATTTTTACGAGTAGTGCATTGACTGCAAAATGGATTTTGCACTTAGAATAAAAATTAACAGGACACTTTATTATTAACAAAGAACAATACCTTCTCAGAAAATGAAGAAAAAAATTTGAAAAACTTAAATGGGTTCTAATTAATAGTTGGCTGTATTAGGAAGAAGTATGGAAATAAGTAAAGCCCCTTCTTAATCTTCAAAATAATATAGAACAAAATGGAATTTTTTAATTGCATCTTCTGGTTTTCTCCTGCCTTTGAACACTTAATTCTATAACCTCATGTAACTTTTTAAGCCAGTAGCAACTGTTCTCAGGCCTTTAATGAATTTTCTTTTTCTTAAACTTGGTCTTAGTTTTGAAATAAAAAATTACAGGCACATTCAGGGATTCACAATCCATTCAGGATTCCTTGGGTAGGAAAGCTGAAACTTATCAAGAATTGTATTTGCTAAATTTTTTTTGTAATGTCTAATCAATGTTCATTGGCAGGTCACCAAAAGTGAAAAAATCTTGCATAAAATTTTATATTAAAAATCAAAAGGGTTAAACACTGTTTTCTTCATATTATGTCTCCAGTGAATATCCTTCATGTAGAGTATTGACAGGCTTGCTTGGCAATAAATTATAAAAAGATAAAGAGATCTAGAAGTATTAAGGCCATCACCAAGATAATAGCGGAGTACCTGCCACTTCTGCAAGGATTGTCTTTTATCATTAAAAGAAAATTGCATTTTTTAAAAGTGGCTTACAAAGCCCATTTTTTGCTAAAATTTCCGAAGAAGAGATGCTGCATAAAAAAAGGACCACATTTTTCATTGCCTAACATATAATCACCACCGGGTTTCTGTCTGTAATGCTAACTACTGAACATTTTCATTCATTACTGCCAACAGCTCACATAGAGAGGAGTGGCCCACACTTAACAGGCCTCACAGACACATTTCCAGAGGACTGCAAAAAAGTAGAGCATTCCAGCAGACATGGGTGGGCTGAGTTTGCAACTCATGATACTTTGATGATGAACATTTCTTGAGTGTTTCATTGACTGAATAAAATGTTTTCCTCCTCATAAGCCAAAGCTGGGTCTTCCATACTCTGCAGCAAAGTGTGCCTGCTTTCAAATTCACGGCGTGGCAGGGACGGTTCTTTGGCAACAGTGGACATCAACTGACTCCAGGTGATGTTAGTGTTTTTGAAAGCATGCAGCAGGAAAATGCCAATGATGATGCTGCAGAATCCACTCAGGGTTCCAATGATATCACCCAGTTCCATACTGCTCCACTCCTTGAACAAGATGATGGAGCATGTCACCACTGTCGTAGTGAAGCACACGTAATAAATGGGTGTCACAAGGGACGTGTTGAACACGTCCAGTGCTTTGTTGAGATAGTTGATCTGAGTGCTGACTGAGAGCACCAAGATGATCACCAACATGTAAACCAATGGCTGGCGATAGACTGGCTTCCTCTCCAGCATTTGTTTAATGGCAATGCCCAGGCCTTTCACAGACGAGACAGAGAAGGCACCGATGAGTGAGCAAATTAAAACATAGATCAGTATATTTGTCTGACCTCTCTTTGGAGCCACGACAACAATCAGGACAAGGGCAACAACTGTTAGGAGCACAGCAAATGTAACAAACGCTGTAAAAAGGAGGAAAGGGAAGAGTAATGCACATGAGATAAAATATCAGACTATGTCCACAAACATGCTCAGAGTTGTTCAGTGTCCTGGACACTTCCCTATGAACTGCAGCATGTGTTCACTGCAATTGCATACAGACCTGGATCTTGCAGCTTTCTTCCCATCTCATCTAGTGAGGTGACCTCCTCCTCCTCTGGGGCATGAATTACCATGACTGTTGATCCCAAAATGCTCAGTACACAGCCCAGCTTTCCATGAATATTCAGCTTCTCATTTAAAAAATAGGATGACAAAATAGCACTGTTCAGCAAAACAGAAATAAAATGTTCAGCTCCACCAGCCATGAAAGACATTCAAAATTTCTCTGTGTAGCATATCAGTAATTCAAAACCTCTTTTGAATTTGGATATATGGTAAACCAGCCTGAAACAATTGAATTGTAATGAGTTTTTCCAAGAAAGTTGGTCAAGACCAAGAAGGTAAGCTCAGGTTTCAGGGAGTTTAGCAACACTCATTGCTTCCCTCCAGGTTGTAAAAGGGCCCAAATTACTAAGGAGCTTCTCATTCCTGATTGCCTGGGTCAGGGTATGCACTCTCACTTGTAGATTAACCAGAAGAGCTGTTTCTTTCTTCCAAAAATGGTTCAAAGCACTTAATTTGCTATTACAACCAATGCACATGAGTTTTGGAAACTGTTCCTCACCCTTCCCCATGCTCTCCCAACTCAGGCACACTTTCTGCCTGGCTTGCCAGGACTCCCCCCAAAACACAGAGAAGGCATGTCTCCCCCTGAAGAGATCAACCCCAGGATCTCCACAGGGTTGATTATTTAACCTAAGGACAATAACATGGCCTAAATGACACCACTCACAGGGCATGATTAGCTTGTTAGAGCACAACCTTGGGCACAGACACAGGCTTAATGGTGCGTGAACAAACTCACAAATAGTTATTCAACCTACTGAACAAAATACAGACTTTTTTTTCACACAAGGGTAATGAGTTCACTGACATGAAGTTCTAACAGCCTCCCTGTCTCATGAAAATTTGAACAATTACTATCCTCATCAAAGAAGAGGGCAATAAAACTCAAGCTGTTGTGCACAGCAGCAGCCAGGCAGCCAGTTAATCTGCATCTACCAACACACTGACCCCAGCACCAGTGCAGGGACTCAGTTACATGAGTTTTGCTATGACAGAATGGCAGCAGTTTTAGCAGGTAGTTTATTGCAAGCATCCTAGGGGTTTTTTTTGTTTGTTTGGGGGGTTGTTTGTTTTGTTTTTAATATGTGGTGCACGTTGTTCTAAACACAGTGTTTCATATAGTATACTCAGTTCTTAAAAATCAGAGTTTTACATTTAAAATACAATAATCTCATTTTGCTAAAAAATTATTTCCCACACAATTTTTGTATGCATAGTCCATGCCTTTTCTGTTGCTATGATAGCCTCATTACTGTATATGCTTAAGAACTTCGAAATTATTTTTTTCTTCAAACACAGGAAACAGTAAATCTCTAAAGGACATTTATGTTTCAAAAGAACCACAAATTTTAATTGTGCATACAGAAGAAAGCTAAAATTTCCTTTGCCTTCTTTCCAGAACAGTTTCAAAAAGACAAAACAAAACCAAAATGTTTACTAAGCATGCCTTAATATGAAATTATGCTCCTATAAATATAAATGTTTTTCAAAATATTTTGTGAAGAAATAATGTATTTTTATTTAAAGTTTTGTCACAGCCAAAGAACAGGATAACAGTTTTTCAAAAAGCTCCAGTTCTTTAGAAAGAGATAAATTACATTCTATCAGCAGTATACCTGGCATATGCTAATAAGAATTACTTTGTAATCTAGGTGGATTCATCTGTGAGTGGTGGTGAGTGGTTCATTTGCCAAGGCTTGCTCCCAGTTGGTACTGACCTTATGAGAACACTCAGTGCACCCAAGGGGGTAACTAAGGTTGCAGGTGCAAAAGCATAGGCAGCAAAGTTTGCAGCTTCTCCTAATCCCACTGCAGAAGAAAGAATATTTGGATCAGCTTGGAGGAGGATATTAAAAGGCACACTACCGTAAATATTTCGTATGACAGCTATGATAGCAAATACAAACCAAAATCTTTTTTCGGCACTATACATGCACATTTTCATTTCAAAATAAGCAGCACAACCTCTTCTGGAAAAAATAAATGCTGAAGAAAGTTAAACACTTTTCTCCTAAATACTCCTGGAAGCTGGACAGATGCAATTCCACTGCATTTGACTAGATATTAAAGAAAAGACGTTTATTCTGCGAAGAGCTCTGAAGACCAAAAGCAGTATTTGAAAGATGGCATATCAAAACAGCTTGTCATGAATGTAATTGCAAGGACATTTCTTTTAAGTGAAGGGAATGAAAAATCAGGCAATAAATCTCTTTAGAACAACCTGCTTTTTGCAGATCTACATATGGGCTGAGAGGAAAGAAGTGACTTACTTGACAGCAGTCCAGCCCACCAAAGCCATTCTTTCAAATAAGAATATCCACCTTGTCCTGCAAGAGAAAACATAAGCTTATCTTAGAAGAAACAGATCAACTTATAGTAAGAAACAAAAAGTAAAGCTTCACATTTGCAACTACAAAGTACTAAAAGAATGTGTTACCTGGATGCAACAAGAAAAATATTTGATTTTGACTGACATTTCATTATCCACTCTACTGCTTTCTGACTTGGACTTCTAAAAAATGCTATTTGACTAAATATACACAGAGGAGACGTTTTGAGCAAAAGTAAAATTTTTATAAAGATTGTTGGTGAGCCTAAGAAATGTTTCAAAATGCTTTTCCAGGTTAGTTTGGTAGTTTGGTTCTCCTTTTACTTTGGGTTGGAAGACATTGGAAAGAAAAATGCCCCTGTGTACATGATTTTTTTTTTTTTTTTTTACATAAAACATAAGTATATGGAATATTCAGTATCAGAGTATTTTCAAATAACCAAAGTCTCTGGAATAATATATTGCAATAAACACAACCAACAAAAGAAAAACTGCTAATGCTTTATATTTAAATCCATGCAAAGGAAATTATGAGATTAGTGCAATTGTTCTATTTCTAGCTCTTAATCTGTTGACTTTGATGAAGGGATAACTGTACTAAGTGTAGAAACTTGTGTCATAAATGTCACTTCTGCAACTCATTGCACTTAATTTAAAAAAGCAGGGCAAAACCAAAAAGCTAAACCTAGTTACCAGCTTAAGACTTTCCATCTCAAATGAGGAGGAAAAAGATTGAAAAAAGAGGGAGAAAGGCATTTTGAACAGTAAGACAAATGAAGAATTTTATTTGGTAACTAACTGCTCTCAGTGAGGAAATAGCACCAGCTCACTAGATTTAATACCCCCTGCACCTCCCATAGTCCTATGAGTTCTGAAATCCCAGTCCCTGCAATCACACACAGAGAAATAATACCATGTCTCCATCCCTCACCAAGACAGGACCTCTGATCACCATAAAAGCAGTTTTAAACATGTGACTTGAACCTTGCTTTTTTCAAGTTATAAGAGGTATTTGTGTCTCCAGCAGGAGTAATGCTGGCATCATCACTTACCAGCTCGGGTGACTCCTCTGTCTGCCAGTTTCAGAAGTCCTTTCTTCTTCAGTATGAAACTAGAACCAATAAAGATACTGGAACCTATAGCCAAAGCCAAGCCAATGTAGAGGTGGTATTTGCTTCCAGAAGGCATGGAAATGCTCCAGTTTGTTTCATTGCCAGTCCCCTCCATAGAGGTGAGGAAAGAAGAGTGTGATTCAGACACATTGATGATCTGGCACCATGCTTGGCAGGAGTCACGGCAAGAAAAAGAGAGCACAGCACCTGGGAGCAATAAAAGAAGGACAAATGGTTCATGACACAGGCCCAGCTCTGGAAGAGCCCTGTCCTCACTCTGCTCACTCCTTTTCACGTCTTTGCAGAGCACCTGTAATTTCTGACTGTGCAAATAAGACACGAAACCCACACAATGTACACAATGCCCCAGGTCACCAACCACTTCTGTAGCTCACAGGTGATTACATTATTTTACACACATATTTTGCACTTCATTGGCTCAGACAAGCAATAAGGAAAATACCAAGGAATGCAACAAAAAAAAATTAGCTTCAATTTAAAATTCAACTCAGAATCTTAAAAGCTAACCTGAAACCTCAAGATGAAAGGGCTCTTTCTTGTTGTGCAGAGACCACAAACATATAGCTGAATTCATGATTTTGGACTTTGCCTGTTAAAGTAAGCCTGCTGCTCTTCAAGGTCTCTGTTTTTACATTGGTAGCTGAGATTAGAAAAACAAATGGAAGGAAAGGAAGGAAAATCAAACAGGGAGCAAACTCTCACTGCATATGGGCACTAAGACATTTTATTAAAACTGTTCAGTGAACACTGTGTGAGCCAAGTCATACTTAACCAATCACAGAACTTTCAGGTGAAGGCCCCAAACACCTCACAGCAATTTTAATCCAACCTCAATAAACTCTGGGTGGAGGTGGATCACAGGCCACAGGGGACAGTTCCCCCAGCTATCCCTGCAACGCTGCTGGAGAGCTGGGTGATCCTGAGCACAGACCAAGGCTTTACACTCTCAGCCAGCCAAGCATTATCAGTATCACTGTGATGACAGTCTGTGGGAATGACATCATTGTTATCAGCCTGGATTTGTTTTTAAAGGAAGAAAAGGTATTGCATTTCCAAGAACAAAAGGAGGTTTTTTGTGGTTTTTTATTTTTGTTGGGTTTTGTTTGTTTGTTTGTTTGTTTTTTGTTTGGTTTTTGTGTGTGTGGTTTTTTGTTTGTTTTTGTTTTTGTTTTGTTTTGTTTTTAATGGGGAAGAAGGGGTCAGGCAGCAAAGTTGCAACAGAGCTTAGGCAGTCTAGGCTGAGGTCTCAGTTTGTCACAGTAGAGTGCATCAGGCAACCAGTGTGGACTACAGGATCTAGACTGGAATCCTTTTAAGAACAACTTTTTTGAAAAGAAGGCTTACTGTGAAGACATGTTAAAATATCAAGTTTGCAGAAGTACAAATGCTGGGTCTGCTGTGATACATATAAAGCAACAAATAGCTTTGTTTTCCATGTTTTCCCTGTAATTAAAATAACACATAAGCGAGTCATCCTGATGAGTGGCAGCATCAGTAATACACTCCCCCTTTTTTTTTTTACCCCCTTCCCTCTCCCCACCCCCAACCGAAAAAATACCTCTTGGGGACTTGGTAGAAAAGGATGTGCCTCTGTGTTGACATGTAAGTTCTGGAAATAATAATGTTATACCAAAAGTACTTCACTGAACAATTAACAAGAAGCAGGCTCAGCTAATTAATTTAATACAGTTTAACAAGGAATAGTTAAAATACATAAGATCTTAAAAATATCATATTTGCAGTTGGCAATGTTGGTATTAACTCTGGGAGACAGCACCCTTTACAAGAAGGAAACTAGAGTGAGTACCTGCTCCCTGTTTTCTCGTTCCATATTGTACAACAAACATACTACAGGAAGTTATAATTTGATTTGCAAGCTGTGCAAACACATTTCCTTGTTTGCCAAGAGTGTTTCCATATAACAGGAGTTGTTTTGTATTGCTAAGTCAGACTTAATAAAAATGTTCCCACAAGATGGGTATGTTCATATTCCACACCTGAACATTAAAATCTTAGAGAACTTAGATCAACATGCAGCTACTATTGCACAGTGTGTAGGATAAATACCATTCTACACTCTTACCATTACTAGAAATTACAGTTGGATAATGTAAAAATACAGAATAAGCATTTGCACCTGAAAGTATTTT
This sequence comes from Phylloscopus collybita, assembly GCA_027886175.1. Taxonomy (NCBI): domain Eukaryota; kingdom Metazoa; phylum Chordata; class Aves; order Passeriformes; family Phylloscopidae; genus Phylloscopus; species Phylloscopus collybita. The sequence goes on along the minus strand of JAJNNQ010000009.1, from coordinate 24,267,371 downwards.
AAAATCCTAAACTATTAGCATAGTCTTAGAAGAAAAATTTGCATATAGTTGTTTTGACATAATTAGTGAAGAATAAATCACAAAACAAAATTACAGAAAAGTCCTTTAAGCATAAATATATTTTCTCTTAGTAAACACATATCAGGGCAAGACAAAAATGCCTCTGCTCATGGCATGGGGGTTGATCTAAATAACCTTCCAAGGTCCCTTCCAATCCAAACTATTCTATGATTCTGTGAAAAAAACCCACCAAAACAATGGAGAGATGAATGAAATCCCTTAGTTCCCAAGACCTATACTGATGCTAAACCAGTATGGTGTGAGAAGCAGTAGCATCCCTTGCCTTTAATTAAAAGAAAACAGAAACACTCCTGATAAGTATAGTCTTTCAGCTACCTGCAACAGTAAAGGCAGCTTTCTATCAGTGCACTGGGTTTCTACAGTGAAGAAATCAACAATTTTCTTCTCCCTTTTTTGTGACTTGTGTACTTTCATTTAGCTGGAGATGAATGGCAGGCATATTTTGTTTCACATGACACTACTGCTACTTTTTCCACGTGTTCTAAAGTTTTTCATTCCTCAGCATACATTATGACATCGCAGAAGGAAAACTTACTCGCACCATTTGTACTAAGTCGTCCAGTGACTGCCACAGGTTCTTTCTCTCCTTTCTGAATTACAATCTTTGCTCACATTTACGAAAAAACATTGGATTTGTCACTGAGAAGAGTAAATTTGTATGCTTATGATCTTTGTTTATTGTGCTGGGCAGCTTTTCATAGTTAAAAAACAAAAAGTCATTTGTTCCACTTGCATGAAAAGTGGCCTGTCACTGCACTGATCAAAGAACCAGCTGAGAGACGGGAAGAGGAGGCTGCTCTAGGAATTAATGCTATTTTATTACCCCTGTGAACAGTCAGTTGGAAAGGCTGAGGAAGGTGACAAACCACTGAGGCTGCCTGGCTTGCTCAGCACAGAGTTTCTGTAGCTAAGCTAGTTTCACCTCCTACTTCCAAACGTCAACAAACAAGAACCTGTCAGCAGAATCCCTCCTTGCAGAAGTAATCTCTCCCAGCTCTGACTCAAGGCTGGCAGCAACAGGAAACCAGTCTGAGCTAAGGCAGCTGCTGGTGTAACTTCTAAACTTTTTTTTTCTTTTTCTCTGCAACACCTAAATATTCTCTATCTGAATCTGGGTGTATCAGCCACCCCAGTGCTACACACTGCTTGTGACATGTCTAACTTGCTGTCATTCTGCAGTCCAGGGCTGACTTGCCTTGGTTAGTGACAGCCAACTTGGTTCTTAACCTGCCACTGAAGACCTGCCACTGGTCCTAAGTTATCTCGAAGACTAACTGCTTTGACTAGACAACAGTTTGACTATTTCTATTGAGCTCACGACTCAGATCACCCCCGGCAGAACCATGAAACGGCTTTTTCGCTCACCCAGAAAATACCAAGCCCACCTTTGCCAAGGCGCGGCTCCTGGGCCAAAAGTGGCTGTTCCGAGAAGCAGCAAGGAATTCTCCCCTGGCACACCTGGAGTGGAGGCTCACCAAAAAAACCACAAAACAAAGCTGAAAAGATGTTTAACCCGAGGCAGCCGGGGGAGAGGCGCGGGAGCCTCCCCGGCGCCGGCCGCGCCACTCCTCGGAAACAACCGGGCGCCGTCAGGGCGGAGGAAAAGCGAACGTGCGGGGCTCGGACCCGGCGCCCGCGGGGCGGGCAAGGCGCGGGCACAGCCGCACACGCCGCGTCCCCGCCTCGCGTCCCGAGCCCCGCGAACCCTCCGCGCCCACCCCCGGCCCCCGCAGACACTGACCCGCACGGCAGGACGGGCGGGCGGGCAGCGCCTCTCCGGGCCCCATGGCTGCGGGGCTCCGCGGCCTCGGCGCCGCCGGCTCCGCCCGCCCGGGCACCGCCCGGCGCACCTGGGCGCGCCCGCTCTCCGGCGGAGACGGAGGTGGCATCCCCGCCACCCCGCTGGACCCGCCCTGCGAAGAAAGGGCACGCAGGGCTCCAGGAGTGACCCCCAATGGGCTTGCTAGATCGTTATCAAGTGCCTGAGGAGTTCAGTGGCCCCCACCTCAACACTGAATTCCAAAAAAGGGCGCTCTCCCCTGAAGTACCTTGGCAGCATTTGCCTCTCCAGGGAGTTTCTACTATTTAATTTTCTTCCCCTTTGCAGCTGGGAGAAGAGGTGAGCAGTCTTGATGTGCAACCACTTATGTCTCTGAAAAGCTTCCAGCACTCGCTTTGGCCAGTGGATCTGTGGGCAAGCAGAGGGATCCCCCAGCCAAACTATGCCAGCGTGGTAGAACAAGGGCAGTGCCTGGTGATGAATACCCTGAGATGACGCCCTATGGCTTAACAGGCTCCAAGTTGTTATAAGAAGTAATTATCTTTATTGCCCAATCAATGGTTTCAAGGTGGAAGTCTAAGGTCTTGGTTTTGACATGATCAAGTGAAATACATTCACAAAATGTAAGGCTTAGTAAAACGTTACATCTTGCCCAGCAAATTTCCTGGGACAGTCTGCAGATCTTTAGCGTGCACAAGGATTTCTCTAACTGGAGGCAAAATTGCAAATTTAACACACCTCCACAGAGCACCACGGGGACATGCAGAATTGAGATTAGACCTGTAACCAGGCTTTACAGCACAGTACTGAAACTAGTCGTCATTGGGTTTGAAAAGTTTTACCACTGGGGCAAACTGCTGAAATACAATGACATTATCAGCAAAATAACTTGTTTTTCCTTGCCTTACACATCCTTGACTTTGTAGTCCTGTGGTTAAACCAAGAGATCAGTTTCATGTCTTAGTCTCATTTTTTATTTCTGTATCTATTTTTTAGCATAACCAGCACTCTGTATGTTAGGAGAAAAGAAACATTTCATTAGTTTTTGTAATTTTAATTACCATTCCACTTTACGATGTCTACACTATAACAACTTCTATGGAAGTTGGCCTGGATCCAGTGCAGGCTGCATGATAAAAAGTTTGACTTCTCTGCTTTAACATTTCTAAAGCAGGTTACTGCTAAAAAAACAGAGCAAAAATTTTAAATGGTATTTGAAACAGTTAAATCAAAAATTTAAAGTACAATCTGAAAGTTTTGGGGCAAACTGTAATCTTCTTGTACAACATAAACATGCCCACAGGATAAAACCATGTATGTGGACAGATGCATATCTGCAGTCTGCTTCAAATTCCTATTTTTGTTCTCTGTCCTCTCAGATCTGTCAACTCTGTGTGTTCACATCCCTGTTTCTACAAAAATATGTCAATTTTTTGAGCTTGCTGCAATCCTGTACGGGACTCAGCTGGAGGATCTGCTGAGAAGGGAAGTGGTAATATCCACAAAGTCCTGCTGAAGCAGCAGAGAAGGTGGGAGAGGGTGAGCTGCCACCTCTTCCTCTGGCACAGCTCTTGCTGACCTGCTGCTCATGGCTTCACTGTGATGCAGTACCCAGAGCAAGAAAACTGAGAAACAATAGCAGCTAACACTTCTGTAGGTGGGCCTCTGTACCAGCCCAGTTCTTACGCAGACCATGGACATCAAAGTCTATTTAATTAATGAATAAAATATTTAATCTGATTTACACATTTGTTGACAGCTGGCTGAACATGAACTAGCAGTGTGCCCAGGTGGCTAAGAAAACCAGTGATATCCTGCTCTGTATCAGGAATAGCGTGGCCAGCAAAATTTTGTCCCCTTGAAGTTGGCACTGATGAGGCCACACAGTGAATCCTGTGTTCAGTTCTGGGCCCATCACTACAAGAAGGACACTGAGGGGCTGGAGCAAGTCCAGAGAAGGGCAGTGGAGCTGGTGAAGGGTCTGGAGCACAAGTCCTATGAGGAGTGGCTGAGGGAGCTGGGGGTGTTTAGCCTGGAGAAAAGGAGGCTCACACTTCTTTACAACTGCCTGAAAGGAGAGGGTTGGTCTCTTTTCCCAAATCAAAAATAACTGGACAAGAAGAGACAGCTTCAAGTTGTGCCAGGGGAGGGGTTTTTTTTTTCACTCAAAGGGTTGTCAAGCATTGGAACAGGCCACCTAGGGAAATGGTGGTCTCACCATCTCTGGAAGTGTTGATGGGTATGGTTTAATGGTGAACAAAATAGTGTTGGGTTAACTTGTATTAATGATCTTAAGAGTATTTTCCAACTTAAATTATGCTATATACTTATTGTTTCTTGGCTGAAAATCTTTACATGCTTCAAATTTTTACATTGTAATAAACTGCAAAAACCACTATGGAACCCTTTTTCTTCTGAGAAAAAATATGAAGTCACAAAAAATTTGTGATTAACAATCCAAGTCTTTGGACAGATGCAAAAAACTTGCACTCTATAATATTATTACAGAAGAGAGTAGGCATACTTCATGTGTGAATACGTCACTGATGATTAGAAGTTTTTATACTCAACTTGTTTTGAAGAACTCCGAGACAATGTCAGGAAGAAACAACTACATAAAAGTAATTTATCAATATTGATATATTTTTCTTTATTTTGGATGACATGTAAAAGTCAAATGGGAAAGAAAATAAAACATTGATATACAATCTTATCAACTGACATAAAGAGGAAAAAGATGCCAGTTTATCATTCAAAATGACACTTATGCCTGATTTAGAGCAATGCCTGGATCATGAGCTAATGCAAATCAGCACAGACCCATTTAATTCCCTGGAGCTGTGCCAGATGCAGCTAAGCACAGGTCAACTTTTTGTGTATGAAGTAAAAATATGCATGTACTAACAGTCAAAGCAAATATGTGGCAGTTTTCATTTCTCCCAAAGAGGATTAAGTGTCTTATGAAACCCTGCTATGCCCTTCTGTGTTATTGTACTATTTTTCCCCCAAATGTGTGGAAAATGCAAGAGAAAATTTATGTTAAAATTCTGCTACTTATGTAGTTGCATAACTTCATTAATTATATAATGTACGAAAGATTTCATGAAACTTTCCTTAAAGCCAGCAAACACTGTTGATCTTCGATAAAAATGGAAGCCCTGACTATTTAGCCAATTTTAATATTTTACATTTATAACTAAAACAGACCCTGGAAACCTAATTTTTGTGCCTTAATATCCACCATCTTTACCTCTGTGTTAGCCATTAATGACTTAATTATCATAATTTGTCTGTCTCCTTGGCTTTGTTATAAATTCTTTAATCTTGTTGAAGATTTTTCTTTTCTTATGCATTGAGTCCCTTATGCAATATTTAATTATATTATTGTAAATACTGAAGATGATGACAACAAGTTTCTCCACAATTAGAAAGTGTGTTCACTGTGCAGCTAGTTCAGGTGCAGACACGAAGCAAGATTTATCTCTTTTATTTTTATTTAGGAAAATTGCCTGTGGTGTTTTTAAATCCTGTTACCATTGCTGAGCTTCCCTCTTCTGCATTACTCTGCCAGCAGTCGCTGCTATGTGACAGTGTCCAAACATGAGTTCTGTTCAATACAGCTGCTAGACAGATTTATTTACCTGTCCTGGCATGTAGCCACACAAAAATTACTGAAGCAGATTTGTGAATGAAGCTCTGACCATGGGAACTGCATCTACCCCACTACATGGTGATTTAGCGCAGACCTGCAGGAGCAATATGTGAAGAAATTAATTTCAACTGAGGAAAAAGAAAAAAAAAGGTCTCTAGCTCGAAGTTTAAATTTATTAGATTGCTGTACTTGCTGTATAGAGATTAATTGTATACATGTTCCCTTATAAATGCCCAGATAGTGCTACCTTAACTCCTTCTATGCTACAAAGAGTGAATAACACACAAGGCTAGATTTATTAAATCTTTTTATCTATAGTGCATTTTCTACCACTCTTATTGGTGGCAATGTCATTTATTGATGATTTTTGTTTAAACAGAATTAATACCAGTTGAATTACCTTTGTATGTGTAAATATTTTAGCATCATTATTCTGTGCAACCAACCAAGATTTCCTATGTTATTTTAACTTGAAATAAAATCCTGCTAAGCAGAAGTACTAGCTGCACAGAACTTGTGGAACTCCTGTAGGGTTCCACAATTACTCTTTATCCCAATTATACCATTGAATGAAGAGCTAGTATTTTCTGAAGATTTTCTGGAGAGTTTTCTGATAAGCCAGTCTCTCTGTTCCTTGCAGGTTTCAGGCTGGGAGCTGAAGAGACATCTCAGGGGGGAGACACCCACTGAACCTGGAAGGCACAAGGATAGTCTTATTGCAGGTTCATCTCAGGGCACAGGAAAAACTGCCAGGTGTGGCCACTCACTGTGTGGACATTTCAGAAGCGCTAGTCCCTGTGCAGACTAGTCATGCAAAAACTAGCGTCTGGACCTGGAGGATGATGATGAAAGGCTTTGACACAGTGTTTGAGCACACTGTGTGGTGCTGTGCTCTGGGCCTGAGAGCACTTGCAGTGCTTTATGATTCCAGCCTCATCTGCACATGAGAATCCAACACACCAACACACATCTTAAATTGCTTCTATTTCACTCTCCATCATGCACCCTAAAGTAAAAATACAGTACCACCTACTGGTGGAGATACTGTTGGCACTGAGGGTTTTCTAGTCATCAAGCCTCATTGGGGCAATTGAGTTTCATGAGACTGAATTCTACACAAAGGCATAAATAAGCCAGAGGCCCTGGAGTCTTCTCAGCTACAGCACTTCCAACATGACATTAATTGCTGAAATTACATCAGCACTAGAAAAAACAGAACAGTATTTGCAGAAAATAAGCCTTCCAAAACTCCTGTTCCAATCCAAACACTCATCTGTTTACAGAGCTCCCACACAGTAATCTGAAAGACAATTTTGTGTCATTAAAACCTGCTTATTTATAAGTCATACATATGTGTAATGTATCTAGTTAGTGTTTTGGCTATGGGTATCTGAAGCTATATGTAGCCTTAACAGGATTAAGAAGAATTACAGATGATGACAATGCAAGATGCAAAAATAGATTATAGTTGGCCTACTAAAAAAAATAATCCATTAGTGCAGTCATTCTCCCATCAGTTAAGGTTACTTTGCTGGAATACAGAATGACAGGAAAAATATCCATGAAAAAATGTTGACATTAAACTAATATAATCATAATATATTAAATAAAATAAAACAATATAAGTGAAGTCAATCTAACTGGCTTTTGCAGGAGGGCAGAATTGACACCATTGTGTTAAGCTCATCCAGAATTTGTCCTGCAATTGAGGTTAATGAGGTCCCAGCCACTGTCAGTCAAGGAATTGGCCAGGCCTAGTAGGACTCATCTTCCTCTTTTTGAGAGCTTTGAAAAATTGCAGGGTAAATCAATTACAAAAAAACTAAGTTAGTGTTGCTTTGCAGGACTTATTATTTTATAAGAAAACTGGCAGTTCTATACCAGATTAAAAATGTGTATCAGCTCTTTTGTTGGCATAACAAGGCATATGTCCCAAACATTTAGTGCCACCACATACTCACAGAATCACTGCTCAGTGTTGAACATTGACATCTTTTCCTGACTGCAAGACAGGAAAAAATCCTGGAGAATGACAGAGATAAAACTGATCAAGATTCAATACTAGTTGGATGCAGTAACCTTCTGAGATTCTTTCATATCTATGATCTTAGGCTAAGAGATGCATTTCATCTCTTCAAAGACAACAGTAAAGCATAGGCCAGAATTTAGAAGATTATTTCCTTCTTTATCTCTTTGTTATGTTGCATATCATATTCAAAACTGGTGTATGTGGCTTCCTTTGTGCATAAGATTATGCACTTCCTTGTTGCCCATTACTATCTTATTTAAAAGGATTTTTATTCTTTAAATTTCAAATGCATGTTCTCTTTTCTGGAAAACAGAATGACTGTCTTCAGAGCTGGAAAGTCATAGCAGCAGATGTGTCTAATTTGTTTCTATCACCAGGACCCTCACCCATGCTGAGCTTATTTTTATTATTAAATCCATAAACTCAGACACCTGAGCTGCAAGATTTAAGTTGGTTCCTATGATTGCAATGGCATTTTTTTTCCTGCTGCCCTTGGTTATAGAAACAAATGTGTCATAATCCTGGAGTCCCAGGGGCTGGACTGCTTTCCTGGATTCTGCTTTTTGTGAAGCAAAGTTAAAATGTAATTCAGTAACTTTAGCTATGTCTCAGTTGTGACAAAGATATAAATCCAAGTTTCAACTTTTACCTATTTTTGCTGCTTAAGAAGCTTTTTTTTTCTTTTACAAAAATGGGCCATGTACAAGATTACAGATTGAAAAATTAATCACTCAAGCTTCAGAGAACATTATTTCCCTCATTCTTACAGTATCCAGAAGTGAAATAAGAAAGGTGGGTATGAAAATACCATATTCTCTTTTGAAGTATATGCTAGGATCCCCATAGGGCCTTTCATGACTCCCTGGCCACTACAGATGCACTCTTGCACATTTCTAATGGAGGAGGAATGCAGCTATTTAAACCATTTTGCAAAGTCATAATCCATACTGAAGTTGAAGATCAGTTCTGTGTCTTAAAACTTCATCATCAAGGCATTTTCCACTAAAAATGTATCCACAATTCACTGGATTTTTTAAGCATCAAAATATGTTATATTATTTAAGAACTTCAAGTAGTTTAAAATGTTACTTCCTTTTCTTGAGCCATATGGTATGCACATTAAAATAAACAGGAAATTTCTATTTATGGTATTTTATCTATTACAGTAAAAAACTGTTACTACAGTTAAAAAGCATCTGCAATATTAAATAAGCAAGTGAGGAGACAATACTGCATATATATTTATTTACAGTATTTTTTTTTTCAATTTCAAAACAGAGTGCACTCCAGTATTTGTCACTTCTTGCGCTTGTAGACAGGGCTAGTAAACTTCTGCTTAGGTGAAGGATAATACTGACTGTCACTTTCATCTCCCTCTAAATCTCAAAATCCATCACTACGTCAAGGAAGTCCTCCTCTAATAGCAATGTCCTTCCTTGGGAATAATTCAGAGAACGGCACTGGGGGCTGGCTCTTTGTGAAATCAATCAATAAGGGATTTATTTATGCAATGTTGATTATATTTAGCTTTCCGTGGTGATTCTGCTTGTGTAGTAAGGAAATGTGGCTGATTTAAAGAACTGAAATCTCTATTAGAAGCAGCAGATTACATCCCCAAGGTAAGCATGCACACTGCTTGTTGAAACTGCTTATTGCAGAACTGCTAAGGACTCAGCATGTTAGAAAAGACAGATCATGCTGTAGCATGCTGCTGATTTCTATGTTAATGAGGACTTTTTTTCTGCTTTTTGTGAAGAAAAAAATAGACCTTTATATGATGCCAAAATCTGTCCCAGGGTATCCTTATTTAAAGCATTTTCTCTATGAAAATAATGATCAGAGATGTGAATGTGGTAGGCCAGTAAGAAAGGGAGAAATACATAAAATAAAAGAGCAGAAGTGACAGAAGTTGATCTTCCACTCATCACAACCCTGTAAAAGGATAATACTGCCTTCATTTCCTTGCAGCTCTAAAGATTTAGATGTATAGTAATTAATATAATTAGTTTTCAGGTCATAATGCTTGAAAATTTGACTGTTTATCACAGTAGTTACATTTTAAAAAATTCAGAGTAATAAAAGGAAATTATTTGGGATGATACAGTAAAAGCCATATGGTAAGATATCTAAAATATGTCTAAAGAAAGCATCTATCTATTACTTTTGAATTTGCTACCTAAATATAATAATGTGAAAATGTGCATCCCAATATTAAAAGCTGTAACAAGTGATAATGTATCAGTTTAAGAAAAAATATGTGTGACTACAGAATATGATAGTGATAGAATTTACTAAAAAAAAATTGAAATTCTTGAAAATGCATTAAGATGAGTTCAGACTCTCTTTTTAATGTGATATTTTCCACTATGCCCAGTATGGGCAAATGCTGTAAGAAGGTAACAACAGTCCCCAAACTAGATTTAATTACTGTGTCTGTCCAACTTGCACTGGGCACATGCTGCATTAGCACTTCTGTGTCTTAGACTTGGGAACTTAAACACCCCACAATTTGCTTTTAGACTAGTGGAATTTGAAGATATTTTTGTGCTACACATCCTGACTGACTGACAAGGAAAATAACCTGGTGCAGCACTTACCTAAGCTTGACATTCAAACTTGGTATTTTGAGACTACAGGGTACTTAATACTTCAATTTCTATGCCACCTAATGTTTTCAGTGCCTCAGTAATATGAGATGTTCAGTCCTGCCTTAAATGGCATCTCCTCTTTCCCAGCAAATCCTGTGCATGGCTGGCATGGCTGCTTCCCCAGAACACAGAGTATCCCACAGTGCCTCCGCTTACAATAGACACCAACAGAGCCACAGGATTTTGTTTATTTGAAAAAATGCACAGAAATCCAATTAACCTGAAGAACATGGTAAAGTAGAGGATACAGATTTTTTTTTTCCCCAGCCTTCAGGCTACATACTCTGGATTGGTGTGACTTTGGACATATTCTGTTTTATCATACTTATCATCATCTTTAAACTCTAGTACAAGTGCAAATCAGTATGTCTGGAGAGCACAAAGTCAACCTTTTTTTGTTTTGTATTTTTTTTTCCTAGAAACTAAAGAAGTTTCAAAGAGCCAAAGTAAACATGAAAAATATATGCCTATGTAGAAATGCTGGTAACTGTGAATACTAACATGAACTGACTGCCTTAGAGCCCATTCTGTCAGAGAAATTATTTCCCTTGAGATTATTGCATTTGCATTTTTCTGGTGCTGAATTGGACACAGTTTTATTTTGCACCATTATTTGTGTGGCCCTGTGGAGGATATAGGTTTAATCAGGATGGAATTTTGTGTGCCAGCATTAGCAGAGCTTTCACAGCACCTGTAAGCAGATATAAAGCTACTTAATTGAACCTGGTGTAATATCAATCCTCTCACTTTCAAGCAGCAAGTCAGTGGAAACCCTGGTACAGCTTTTAGTCTCCTGATGAACCTGAAGTTTACCATGTCTTTGATATTTAGAATATTTTTTATGTCTGTTTGTCTTAGACCTGATCCTTGCTGGAACCTGAAGTTTACCATGTCTTTGATATTTAGAATATTTTTATGTCTGTTTGTCTTAGACCCGATCCTTGCTGGTAAGCATTTAAAGACTGACCAGTAATTTTGGACTGTATTTAGGACTATTCATGGAATAACACATCATAATCTTCAAATTTTATCTTTCTATTTTGTAGAATGTTATATCTCGGTTGGTCAGAGCATGGTGCTAATAACGCCAAGGTTGTGGGTTTGATCCCTGTGTGGGCCATTCACGTAAGAGTTGGACTCAATGGTCCGTGTGGGTGACTTCCAAATCAGATTCTGTTATTCTGGGATATTGCTTTATTATTTTTTGCACCACTTGTCATTCATTTCTGCTGAGTGCTGGAAACATGGATTTCCCCTCTTATTTCCATTAGAGATGTATTGTTAGTTTAATTGACAAATAAGGGAAGTCAAGAAAGTCTGGCAGTAATGTCAGCTGAATGTCAGCTCTATCATTCTGCTTCTCCTTCGTGGTGTGCCAGAATACCACATCTTTAAGACTGATCCCTATGGCATTTGACTTCAGTTATCAGTGGTACATATACTCATTTGTCAATTTGTGGCTTTCACAGATCTCTATACTCTGATTTCACACATACAGGGATATTGTTACTGTAGTGGATAGCAGTACCAATATCTGTTTTATAATCCTCTCTAAAGGGCCCTGACGAGCAAATCACACTGGTAGAACTCATGCCCAAAGAGTTGGCAGTCTCACTGATGCCAAGATATAACTGACAGCATTGTAGGAATAAGTGGTGAAAAAGGAGAGCAGAAGTTAATCACACCAGTGCTAGAAAATTATGCAATAGAATGCACTGTATTAGCTATAAAACATTTTCACCTTTTTTTTTTTTTTCCCCTTGAGATGAGCCAACAGACATAAAAAGCCACTAACATTTCTATTTAGGTGTTTATATACCACCTGCTATATGTATAAGGAAACTACTTCATTGGTCTTACCCTCTTATTTACAGAACCCACTCTTTGGTCTCAAGAGAGTATAAGTCTCAGTTATCAGAGATACTGAGATTTCTTTGGACCTACAACCAGGGGACACTTTTTAGTCTGGCTTTCAGGATGTCATCTGTGCATGAATCTGTTTATCCATCTTGATACAGTGCTTCAAACCTTTGGTTCAAAACCCAAAGAAACAGTGGTAGATGTTTCAAACACAATTGTTCAAATATTTTCAGATATGTGTTAAAACTCAGGAGAAAACCCTAAATTAATGCTTCCCTAAAGAGGTGTATAACATTCCCTTTAGCAGCAGTTGCCAGATCATTTTCTTGTCTGTAGGGAACTGCATGTAAGACAGGAAACTGCAAATATTCTCGTTGGTCTTCAGGAAAGCAAGGATGTAAAGGATTCCTTTTTAGGGGGAAAAAAAAAGTGCTACTCAGTCTTGTGGTGAAATGACTTGATTCTTTTTTTATTCAGTCTTCTTCAATTACCCAAGTTAAAAGAAGCCTGACCATGAAGGTAGGAGTGATCGAGACCCATCACTCCCATACAGCTGTTCCCAGTGTGGTAGTGCACGACACCAGCAAGGACCTTGGACTGATGCACAAAGGGGAAGACAGGTATGTCAAATATATTTTGTGTTGGTTTTTTTTTTTTTTTTTTTAGTCTGATGGTCTATATAGGAATATCTAAGCACATACACTTACTATCATATGATTTTCCTCACTCTTTGTAATAAACTAAGTTTTAAAAATTATAGTATATTGCTTATTGTAAATATTTAGGAGAATTTTTTTTTTTTTTATTTCAGCAGATATCATATAACTGTGTTGTTTTGTTGTTCCCCAGGCAACAATATCTACCTGGAGTATTTGCATGCTACAATATTAACAATAATAGTAATAAAGACGAGTAAGTATATTTGCCATTTAATAAAATGAGAGTATTACAATTTTGATTATAAAAGCAGAAAGAAATATTTATAATAAATATCGACTAGTTTCATTAGAAACAGTTATGTCATTCAGGTAAGCCCAAAAGAGACTGCACATACATTTCAACTTCATGCAAATCAGTTATGATGATGATCATCCTTATTACCAAAGTTATTGATATTGTATCTATTAATTTAAAATGAAAGTAGTTCTAGGTGAATATATGAAGCAATAAGAAAACCACTTTTTTTGAAGGCCAAACACCTAATTATAATGTTATCCTTACTGTATTCAGATGCTTCTAATAGATGTTGGAGAAATGGAATGTGCATCCCATGAGCCTATAATATTTTTCTTTTTCTTAGAGAGCAGAAGAAAAGGAAAAAAGAAAAGAAGAGGTAAGATGAAGAGTAATAACACTACTATTTCTAAGATATTTAGTTTTTTCTAAATGTTTTAACTTGGTCCTTAACAACGGAAAATGTTAATCTATATCTTAGCAAGCCAGAAAAAAAAAAGGATGGAGAAACACAAGAGAACAAAGATAAAAAGGAGAAAAATAAAAGTAAAGAGAAGTTGAAGAGGAAAGAAAATATCGAAGTGTAAGTGTTTTTCCTTTAGGTCCAGTTATGCTATATAATAAAATTGTTTTGATGTAAGAACAAATCTCTTTTTCCCCCTTGCTTACCACTTAGGAAGAAGAAAGATATTTTCACCATTGATCCAGCAGGAAATATTTATTACAACTGGTTGTTTTGCATCACAATGCCTGTCATGTACAACTGGACCATGATTATTGCTAGGTGATGTACTCCTTTAATGACTACATAGAACTTCTGGAAAATCATAATATCCTTGACTAGATAAAAAAAATATTCTATTCATCACTGATTCATGCAAGTATTTAATTTTTGTTTTATGGTAATTTACTTTTGTTTTTTCATATTCAGAGCCTGTTTTGATGAGCTTCAGCATGATTACTTAGTGGCATGGTTTATTATTGATTATGTTTCTGATGCCATTTATGTTGCTGATATGTTTGTACGGACAAGGACAGGTAAATATACTCAATGATTCCTTTTTACATATTTATGCCAGTTTTTGTTGGTTTTTTTAATCAAAACACTACTACTTCTCTTATCTGAATAGCCTTGATGAGGTGCAATAGTGAAAAAAGACACTGAGATGGATTTCTAAAAGACTGCAGCCTTATTGTAAAAGTAGGAGAAATTCTGATGAAATTCTGATGTATTACTCAAAGGACACATAAAGTTTGAGATATGCAGGTACAAGCTGTTCTGCTTGCAGCTGAAGCAGAAAGCTGAAAGAAACGTGGTGAAAGAAACCAAGATGAAAGAAACGTGGTGCAGCCAAGAGAGTATCAGGGGTTCTGAAAAACCAGCACCTATATCTGATTTTTGGAGAGTTAATGGGAGATTCAAGTATTTGCTTGATTTTCAAGATGACTGAGCAAGCAAGACGTCCCATTAACTTCAGCTGCAACTATTTATTTTAAAATATTGTCCTATGGAGCTATTAAGTAGATACCTTCAATATGGAACTGAAATTCCTGTGTTCAAATTCTTTTCCTCATTAATTGCCCTTCCTATAGCTTGTGGAGATTTCTTTGGAGGGGATTTTGTGTGTGTGTGTGTGGTGGTTTGTTGGGTTTTTTGGGGGGGTGGGTGTGTGTGTGTTTGTTTGTTTGTTTGTTTTTGTTGTGTTGTTTTGTTTTGTTTTTTTCAGCTGTTCACCATAGTGTAGAAGTGGAAGAAAATATTCAAGTCCAGAATTGTTTATCTTTCATAGATCAAACGGAACCATACAGCACTAAGCTGGCTATTTGGAAACAAGAAATTAAATATTAAAAATTAAGAGAAGTTATGTTCCATATGGAATTTGCATCCCAAATATTTTTCAAAGTTGATTTGGACTGATATTAAACACAACACATTTGAACCTGTAGCATTTTTTATTATTTACAATTTTATTTTAGGTTACCTGGAGCAAGGTCTTCTGGTGAAAGAGGAACAAAAGCTACGAGAGAAATACAAGAAATCTTTTCAGTTCAAACTAGATTTTCTGTCAATCATACCAACTGATCTCTTATACTTTAAGTTAGGATTGAATTACCCAGAATTAAGAGTAAACAGACTACTCAGAGTAGCTCGGATGTTTGAATTCTTCCAGAGAACAGAAACAAGAACAAACTACCCAAATATCTTCAGGATCTCTAACCTTGTCATGTACATTGTGATTATTATTCACTGGAATGCCTGTGTGTACTACTCAATCTCAAAAGCCATTGGATTTGGGGCTGACACGTGGGTCTACCCCAACACCTCAGATCCCGAATTTGCCCGCCTGACTAGAAAATACGTCTACAGTCTCTACTGGTCAACACTGACCCTGACTACTATTGGTGAAACCCCCCCTCCTGTAAGAGATTCTGAGTATTTCTTCGTGGTTGTTGACTTCTTGGTTGGAGTACTGATCTTCGCTACCATTGTTGGTAATGTGGGCTCAATGATCTCCAACATGAATGCAGCCAGGGCAGAGTTTCAAGCTAGGATTGATGCTATCAAGCAGTATATGCACTTTCGGAATGTGAGTAAGGACATGGAAAAAAGAGTTATAAAGTGGTTTGACTACCTGTGGACAAACAAAAAGGCTGTGGATGAAAGAGAAGTGTTGAAGTATCTGCCAGATAAACTAAGAGCAGAGATTGCAATCAATGTTCACCTGGAAACGCTAAAAAAAGTTCGGATTTTTGCAGACTGTGAAGCTGGTCTGCTGGTTGAACTGGTTTTGAAACTCCAACCCCAAGTATACAGTCCTGGAGATTATATTTGCAGAAAAGGAGATATTGGACGAGAGATGTACATTATCAAAGAAGGCAAGCTGGCAGTAGTTGCTGATGATGGAATTACTCAATTTGTGGTCCTAAGTGATGGCAGCTACTTTGGAGAAATCAGCATTCTTAACATCAAGGGTAGCAAAGCTGGCAATCGAAGAACAGCCAATATTAAAAGTATCGGATACTCGGACTTGTTTTGTCTGTCTAAAGATGATCTCATGGAGGCTTTAACAGAGTATCCAGATGCAAAAGCTATGCTGGAAGAAAAAGGCAAGCAAATCCTAATGAAAGATGGGTTGCTGGACATAGAAATTGCAAATTTAGGAAGTGATCCGAAAGATCTTGAGGAGAAGGTTGCCTACATGGAACGTGCTATGGACAGGTTACAAACAAAATTAGCCAGGTTGTTGGCTGAGTATGAAGGTGCACAACAGAAAGTGAAAAAAAGACTTACACAAATAGAGAAAATATTGAAGCCAATTATAGAGGAAGAGTTTGCAGACTTAGAAGAAGCAGATCCATCCACAGATAAACCTGGATTGTCAAAAGCAGAATAAAAGCAATGGAAATTGCCAATAAGACTGAGGGTCAAATCCTGACTGGGGCTGAATACATTAATTTCTAATCTTTGTAGTACCTGACTATTAATTACAAAAAAAAAAATTATTTGAATGTTGGGGCAGAAAAAGAAGAATCAAGAATGAGAAGATAACACTTTGCTCTTGCACAAACAGGTAGCATTACCTGCTAATGCGTTTTGTACTCTCTGTAACTGCTCTATGGCAGATGCACATACACTGTCATATATGGGCAAATATTGGAAGTTTTGCTGGTTGTTTTAAAATAATTTCTTTGTGTCTGCTTATGGAAAGAAGGAAAGGTTTGGTAACAGTTATATTATTTGAAGTCATTAACCTTTATATCAAATATGTATATAAATGAGCACATTTTAATACCTATTTATTAACATGAAACTAATTAAGTATGGGATATTATAGAAAGAATTAGGTATATCTACAATGTAGATGAGAGTACTGAAGGCTGTAAGATTTGGAAAATACTATTACTTCATTGGGTCCACCTTTCCTGATTTCTTGAAATATAAGTGGCCGTTTGAAATAAATCTTCTTTCAGAATAGTACATGTAAAGGCTGGAATATAGAGAGGAGAAAAGACAACTTTTTGCAAGCATCAATATGAAAGATATGGATGGCTCGTAATCTAGTGTTCTTTTCACAATAATAACAAAGAATATACAAATATACAAATAATGTACAAATAAATATACATTAAAGATTGTTCTGTTTCATGTAATCGTGTGGCTGCAGAACATGGACTATCAAGTTTTGAAGATTCGTAATTAAAAATGTCCCTAATGTAACACTTGTTTATGCTGGCAGAGTGCAAGGGGAAGACACAACAGCAACAGGCCAAATTCTTCCTACAGTGTCTTCTGTAGATGCTGTTGGGGGAAGAATATGACTAAAGAGGCTGTTTTTTTCCTACTGATAGAGGATTTCTTTCCTCTTAACTACTTCTGAGATAGTAACATATAACAGATTCATATGTTAGATCCATTTTCAACTGCTTTAAGATGCATTATCTCCTTGGATTTTCCCCTAATTTGTGTCTTTTTTTCATTGGCAAAAAAAAATAGTTTGCTTAGTTATGGTCTCAGCTGAGTATTTGCAGCTAGATATTTTCAGTAGAATTTGATCATAGGCATGTAACCTTGGATAAGGGAGTGAAGAAAGGGATTCTAAAGAGAGAATGCATAATTCTCTATTTAGGGAAATTTGATTATCCTGAGCAACTGGACTGCTACTCTTAAAAATACATATGTACATGTTACTGTCAATAATATCTCTACACTTGCATTCTCTCCTTAATGAGATGGAGATAATATAAATTGGGTATTTTATAAAGTGCATTACTTTCTGGCTCTTTTATTTTTTGTAATGTTGATGCTTTCCAGGATACAAGAGATCTAGAAGTAACTCCTGATTTACTGCAAGGATGAAATTTTATTAAGTACTTAATGCATAGAGTATATAGGGAACAACAAAGGTAAATATAAATACAAGATGGCTGTTCATGCCCTGTTGATTCTGTGCTTTGAATGATAAATGGCTTAATTAGCTGATAAGGGGAAAGGGTATGACATCCTGTCAGTAAAGATCCTTCACACAGGAACAAGGATTATTCTGGCATTCAGCTGTATTGTGAGAATTGGACTTTGCAATCAGCATTCTTCCAGCTCAGGTCTTGAATATAATTTGCAATCTGTATGCCAGCAGCAACCTACACTATATAGCTACTAGGCTCTTAGGAAGCACTTCTCTCCTTGGTTGAAGTGCTTAAGACTTTTTATTAGATAAATGTGTGATACGAAGTTTTAATTAAAAAAGGCAGCTATCTACTGTTAACATTTTTTTTTTCAGTATTGATCTTCAGTCTAAGACATTAATTGTATTCAATAGCTGCCTCTTTCTTGAGAATAAAAACTTTTTTAATTAAACCACTTCAAAATAAAACAGAATTGATCTCCAGTGGTTTGCTTAGTGTTTTCAGACTACTTATGGTTGGAAATCTTCTATAACAACTTTTATGAGAGGGTATTTGCTGAACAAAGGCTAAATGCAAAATTTCCTCCTGGCACACGACATGATGTAAGTGCTATAAGGAACTGTCAATAAAATTAAAATTATTTCAACCTGCCTTTATTTGTGAGAACTTGGGAAGCACACAGGTTCCTCAAGATGTTTCTGTGCACCAAAGCTTTCTGCATGTACTTCAGTGAAGTTTCTAAACAGGCTTTGTGGTCGGTTTTTAACTCTCATACTCCAGGAACTAAGAAGTTGTAGGAGTTACAGGAGCTATGAAGAAAATGTCTGCAAGAGCCGCTACCAGAAATTTACTCCGGAGAAGACAAGGGGGCTCGGGGGGACCTTACGGCTCGGTACAGCTGCCTGAGGAGAGGCGGTAGTGAGGGGGGGGGGGGGGGGCGGTGTCTTCTCCTGAGTAACAAGAGACGGGACGCGAGAAAATGGTCCCAAGTGGCGCCCGGAGAGGTTAGATTACTTTAGATTAGTTAGATTAGTAATTAGACTTCCAAGTTACTAGGGAAAATTTCAACCGAAACGGTTGTCCAGCACTGGAACAGGCTGCCCAGGGAAGTGATGGAGTCGTCATCCCTTGAGGTATTTAAAAGCCGTATAGATGTGGCACTTGGGGACATGGTCCAGTGGTGGACGTGGCGGCGGCTGGGTTAATTACGGACTGGGTGATCTCACACCCTTCGCAAGCTGGAACACCCTGTGACCCAGAGACAGAGCCACAGCCCCGGCTCCGAGCCCGGCCGGCTGAGGCGGTGCCCGGCACCGGCCCGCCCGCCGCGCGGGGAGCGCCGGGAGCTGTAGTCGCGGTGCTGCGGGAGCACCGGCGGCCCCGCCGCTTCCACCGCCGGGCGGGGCGGCCAGGCCGGGCTGGGCCGGGCGGAGCGCTCCTCGGGCGGCTGTGCCGGAGCGGGGGAGGCAAAAGGTCTGGTCCCACCGCCGTTCTTCGCTCTCTGGCGACGAACAAATGGAGGCACAGTGGCGTCAGGGCGGTCGGGGCCGCGGCCGCGGCAGGCCCGGAGAGGAGCTCACCGCCCGCTCTGGGGGGGCCGGCCGGCCCCCGGCCGCGAGGGGCCGCGGCGGTGCCCGCGCTGCGGCATCGGGGACCATCGGCGAGGGGGCCAGCGGTGAGTGTCGCGTTCTGCCCTCTACCCGCGCTGCCGGGCCCCGGGCTGGGGAGCCGGCGGTGGCCTGGAGCCCCTGCAGGTGGCGAGGTCGGAGCTGTCCCCGGCGTCGCAGGGAAGGGAGGCTGGCAGGCCCCGGCCCCACTCCCGCGCTGCTTGCCGACGTCGATCCCGTGTTCGCCGTGTGCCGTGTCCTGCCTGCGGGTTCCTGCCGGGGAGAGACGCGGAGGCCTCAGGCAGTGGCGAGGAGCGAGGGGCTAAGCCCTCGCCAGGGTGCACAGCGTGCACTGTCTTCTCGGAGCAAAAGAGTAAAGTGTGAAGTAATGGATGAAACATCTGTTTTTTTCTGGTTGGAAACAGCCAGGGGAGTTGCTCGGTAGAGACAGCTTTAGGTGCGCTGGTCAGGGAAACACTGCTCCGGTCTGGGAAAGGTGCGGGCTTTCGGTGCTCGCGGCAGCTGTTGAGTGCAAATTCATCCTCGGGAAATACACCAGAGGAGTGCCAAAGACAGAGCTCTTTTTAGTGGCAGCATAGTTTCTGAAGTAGAGCCTTAAATCTAAACTTGAGGAAACCCCGGTAAATATATTGAGTTTAGTAGTTTAATATGGAAAGGTAGTGATCTCCTGTGAAATAGCGTGAACACACTATTGCAATAAAGATTTGTTGAAGGAGATCAGTGAAAGTCATAATTTTATAAGACGTGCCAAGTGCTGGAAATACTTGTATGGTATCTGCAAGTTAATAACAACTGTAAATTTGTTATAAACAAAACTGCGTGTCGTGTTTTGCTTTTTTCTTCCACATGCCATGACAGTTTTGTTTGTGTGGGATGTGTGGGGATTTTTTTAAGTATCCTTTTCATAAAGCAGCATTATAGTTGCTTATATTCTGGTATGTTAGGCTGGATTTGTCAGCAGTGATTGACAGATAATAATTCATGCTGTGAATTTTATGACAGTGCACAGTAAAGAAGTAAGTACAATTTATCTCTTTTTGTGTGGTATTGAAATGTAGTGATGTAATACTCTTAAAAAATAAGATCAGCAAACTCTTTAAAGAAAAGGACAATTGAAAGTACGTAGATCTGAATGTGGTGTTTACAATTAGCTATCATGGTATTCATCATCATTAGTGTTTTCTCTTAATAGAATTATCTTCACTGAAGAAATTTGATGAAATTAAGAAGGCTAATCAGGCTGCAGCAAAAAAGCTAATTGAAGACCAATTAAGCTCCTCGTCTGAGGATGATGATGAAGATGCTGAAGCAAAGCAAGGGAAGATTTTGGACAAAACATTTACCATTTACACCAGTCAAACTGGTAATGTTTCTATCATTTATTGACTTTTATTTTGGTAGGAAAGCATAAGCAATGCAGTATCATTGTGTATTAGAATTTTACTGTAGTTGGAAGGAAGGTACTCTATCATGATGTCTTACATTAAAAATATTTTTTCCCAGCAGTGCGTGCTGGCTCTTTTTCTTGTCTTCTGTGCAGAAGCAATGGTACAGCTTTAAACTGTCTCAAGTGTGGCTTTTTTAATAATACATGATTGGCTTTATTCAGAGAAAAAATACTTTTGCAGCAGTCTCAACGTGTACAAAATAACAGATTAAACATTACTGATTGCTTTAAAAATCTTTATCTACTAAAGATGGAGATGCAAGTGAACTGGAACGTACGAGACAGTACATGAATGAGGCTTTTCAGTCAGGGGCCATGACATGTCTCATCTGCATTGCTTCAGTTAAAAGGAACCAAGCTGTAAGTACTTTACACTAATCTTTTAGAGCAAAACAAATGTAACTCTTTGAATAACTTGTAATATGTTGTTGAGGTTATTCTTGGGATCGATAGCTTTAAAGTGGTAAAAGTACTAAATGCAAATTTGGCATCTTTGGATTTTGAAACACTGGAACACATAAGTAATTATATGTGTAGCTTGTGATCAGAATATGTCTTTTTTGTCATGGGTTTGTTATCATGTTATAAAATACTATTTTTAGGTTTTAGGTAGTAGCGGGTGACAAAGATAAGTGCTTGAATGCCAGTGCTTGCAATTGTGTATTCAGTAAGCTATGGAGTGGCAAAGCAAAACATGAAATATGAGCAAGTTAAGAGATATTATTGTTAGATTTACAGCAGGTAAGCTAAGAAAAACTTTTCTGCCCTCAATGCTGATCAGGTGAAAAAGAAGTGTGTGTGCCAGAGAAGTTTGTCCTATTTCATAGAGGTACATTTTATATGGGAGAGATTTCAGAAAAATACTTTTCCTCATTCTGTTAAAGGTACTTGAATCAAAAATGTGTTTGCAACTATATGAATCCTTAACATATAACATTAATCCATATTCTTTCAGACCTTAATGAATATGTTTAGCATGATATTTGAAGTTCTGTGGCTCTTGATAGAGTTAATCTTATTTCAGCAGAAGTGAGATGATTTGGTAACTTGAACGCCTTCTTTTATAACACAGTGGTTTGGTAATTATCTTGAATCTGTGTAATTTCAGCCAAGTCTGTTTGTTTATGTCGTGTCTCCTGCTTAGCTTTAGTTTTGGGAAATTAGTTACCGTAGCTCTAGAAAGTTAGTCTTTGGCACTGTCCTCTATAAGTTAATGGAGAAAATCTCTGTATTTTCACAGTATTGTTTCATAACATTGTCTTAAGTTATTTTAAAAAAAATTAGTTAAAATTTTCTTCTGCACTTTTCTTACCAAATTTTTATCGTTTTGGGTCAAGCCAAAGTAATTTTTATGGTGCCAGGTGGATTAATAAGGGAGAATGGCACAAACTGAGTTTTGAGAGGTGCAGATTGGATACTAGGAAGTTAGTATGACAGTTGGAGTAGCTTGCTCAGAATGGTTGTGGAGTCCCCATCCCTCAGGACTTTCCGGCTTTGCTAGGCAAAGCTGTGTCTGAGCAGAGCTAAACTGGCAGTAGTCTTTCTTTGGGCATCAGTTTGTGCTACGTGACCTCCAACAGTGTGTTTAAATCAACATTTCTCTGATTATCTGAGTATTTTGGGCTCCGTCAGCCTTGGCAAAAACTTCCCACGGGAGTTGGAAAAAAGATTATAGGTGTAAATCTGTAACAGTAAAACTGTCTGTATTGATCTAAGAGTGGGTTTAATCTATCTTTGAAAAAGCATTTTTAAAGGGAAAACTAGTAAGCTTGTATTTCTTTAGATATTATGGATGTTCATCAGTGGAAACAGAATCTTATTTAGAGCAAGTAACATTTGATGTCTGCTCTTTAGGTCTGGAGCTGTTCTGGGTGCTTTTGTATATTTCATCTGGTATGTATCCAAAAGTGGGCCAAGGACAGCCTCTTCCTTGTATCTTCTCCTTTGACAGATGATGATTTTGGGAAGAAAGATTATCCCTGGCCATGGTGAGCTCCTCATAATACGTGAACAAAGTTATTTCTTTTGGGAAAACCATGCAAATTGGTGTTCCTTTAGAAGCAGTGTATATCATGTGCACAGCAGAAAAAGAGTGTTTAGAAGACTGACTTTTGAATTGCTTTTTAAAATTATTTTTAAGTTTTCGTTAACATGATTCAGGAAAATTTCACAGTGGTATTAAAATCTTGCTGCATCAAATTTATTTAAACCTCTGAAAAGGTAATTTAACCATCATGTGTCTCAGCTTCTGCCATTTATTTCTGAATGGCTTTACATATTTTTCACTTTTAAAGTTGACACCATGAAATAAGTTTTAAAAATATTGTCAGATAGCAAGATGTAGGGATTTTTTTTTTAGTCTCAGTATAATCCAAACATTAAATCAGGTCTTGTAGTTTTCCTTTAGATGGTATAAAGAAGAAGGTTATAATGTGGCTGCATAAATAAAATATCCTAAGCAGGTTTGTTTAGGAAACAGTGTCAGTTGTTGGCTGTCAGCATCTCAAGTTGATAATGCCTCTTCTACTATGAACTTTTGTTTTTAAACATAATATTTATGATGAAAAAAATCTCCAGGCAAATGGTATTATATTTTACATTTAAGGACATGCTAAAACTACGTTATCGCTATTGAGAAATGGTTCATGGTCTGTAATGTATTATATCAGGACAAATTGATGTTTTATTTGATGAAAATGAGTGCATAGGTCTTTCAAAGTCTTTCTATTCTTCTCTGAGGGGGACCTTCTTGTCTGTTGTCTTTTCTCAGTGTAGCCAGCAATGCGAATTGCTTTGTTTCTCCTTCCTTGTGTTGCCTCCCTTGTCCATGGTTTGCGTGGAGCCTGTTGGCCTGTGGTACTTGATAAATTCCAGGTCTCTAGTGTCTATCTACTTTTAGCAGTAATGAATTTTTAAATTCTATTAAAAAATTCTATCAACATTAAGGGTGACAAATGAAGGTGTACATCTTGAATCTAAAATTTTTCAGATAAAATTCTAACTATTATGCATGGTTTTAATAGCATTGCTGAGCTTTGTTTTACATGGCTAATAGACTGCTACTAGTAAACCCCTGGGTTTTAATCCTTTTTTTAATTTGTTCTGTTTAAGTAGGTTAACTGTTGCATAGGTTCTTTTGATATTGCTGGACATAAAAATTGTTCTGATTTTTGCTGTGCTGATTTTTTGTCTACATATATTCTTAGAGAAAAGAAATTTTATTAACGGGACAATTCTGTAGACATTCTTACTAATTATTGTAAATCTGTTGGATTGTATATTGTAAAATCTGACCTATAGAAAGACCTTTATTCTGTTACTGTATATTGCTGTTATTCATTACAGTAGTTGTAAAAATGTTAATTGGTCAGATTGCAACAGTCTTGGGAAACCAAAATGATAAAAACTGCCTCTTTTTAAAAATTGTTTTAAGAAGTTGCTTTTGTTTTCACTCCTTTTCCCCTTTTTGTAGTCCAAAATGTAGATTTGAATATAAACGCTCCGAAACTCCCAGTAGATATTACTGTTACTGTGGAAAAGTGGAGAATCCAACAGTGGACCCATGGCTGGTACCTCACTCCTGTGGTCAGATATGTGAGAGGGAATTCAAACCTTCCTGTGGTCATAAGTGTTTGCTGCTTTGTCATCCAGGTAAATGCTTGGTGTTTCTTGGTTGTGTGACCTGTGTTTAGGTACCTGTTACACAGTTCAACTTAACATCTGTTAAGTATATTTAAAATTCTCAGAATAAAAGAGATGTAGTCAAGGCTGCATTTGCTGAGTGATCATTAGCAAGACGCTATTTTTCCTGTCATTAGGGCCGTGTCCACCTTGCCCAAAGATGGTCACAACAACTTGTCACTGTAAGAAAGCCAAACCAGTGCCCCGCAGGTGCAGTGCCAAGGAGTGGTCTTGCCGCCTGCCGTGTGGACGAACGTTGCTGTGTGGACAGCATGCTTGTGAGAAGCCCTGTCATGCAGGTAGACCAACCTTCTTAAATTTCAGAGCATAGTTGTTTCTGTTGTTAAGATACATCATTCTTTTGCAATTCCCACCTTCAATGCCACTTTGCCATTACATACAGGAGATTGTCAGCCTTGTCCACGTGTCAGTAAACAACGGTGTATCTGTGGGAGACAGACAGCGGAGAGACTTTGTGCAAGTCCTCAGTGGCAGTGTGATCAGGTATGTTGAAGCTATCCTTTTAAATTGACTTCTTGCCTTTATAAAGTTTGATTTCTTGATGCGTTAAAGATTGGAAAAACGTATTCAGTAAGAAAAAAGTATTTTTTAACCTTTGAAAGTGTAATCAAAAATATGAACAGCATTGTTTGAGAAGAGATTTAATTGGAGGCTCTGTTAATTTTTTCTAGTAGTTAAAATGTTAATGTTCTGGAATTGTTCTAGGGTTATGCAAGCAGTGAATTTAATTTTGTATACTCTTTTTCTTGTACTCGAGGCTGAAATTTCAGCTGTTGCCTTCAAAAGTAAGAATGGAACCACAGCTTAATAGACAAGAGTTTCATGCTTATTTTTAGGACTGTAACAGAATGAAAGCTTTGTGATTAATTCTTTGAAGTATATTTGCAGCCTGTGCTTAAGACCAAGGCAAGATTGATAATTGATTGAAAAAAAAAAAAAAAAAATTAAATGGCAGGGAGGCTGCCCCAGGAGGTACGTGGCCGTTCTGATCCCAGTAAGAAAGGTACTTGGCCTCTGTGAAGTATCAATTAAAATGCAGTTTATTTCAGCTAACACAATAGAGAAAAGAAGTATAATCTAGAGACTGGTATGTCCCTTTAGATCTCTGGAACCCTAAGCTGTGCAGCATTGAATGGGCCATGATAGATGTGCAGCATGCAGTGCAGACCCCATTTGGTTGTTGAAGATATTGTAGGATCTTCTTACTAGAAAGCATCCTTGATCGTAATTTCTACAGTCAAACAGAAAGGATATTCAGATGAGAACTTCTTGCTGCATTTCTAGATAAAGGCAAGGACATGCAGACAGTATAATCACTGATACCAAGTGGGAGCTGCCTCCAGTTTCTTCTGCTACAGTAAGTTTATCCTGTGGCCAGAGTATATGTGCAGCACAATGCAAGCCTGAATGCTGAGCTGTATATGCAGTGCAGCACAGACCTGCAACTGCTCAGGTTTTGTGAATCACTTATCTCCTCACTGTACTGTTGTCTTCCAGGCAGGATCACTGCAGGGATGATCAGTTTTATTTAGTGAACTCAGCAAATACAAATTTATTAACAAAATTCAGAAAAAATGAAATTCCATCCAGAAGTATCTCTCCCCTGGTTTTTACCCTTGGCTTCCTTTGACTTGGTATGTGGTTCTATTACATTGCATTCACTTGGTTTCTCTGAATTTCTCAGGTGTGTGGGAAATGTTTGCCATGTGGCAATCACACATGTGAACAAGTTTGTCATGCTGGTCCCTGTGGAGACTGTCCTCGTTCTGGGAAAAGGTCCTGTCCATGTGGAAAAACAAGTAAGCTACAGGTTTTTTTAATGATAAATTGAATAAAAAGTCCTCCAATCTTTCACAGTCAGTAGTTTAGGCTAATTCTGCAGGGCAAGGTCCATAAAATGTTCTTATAGTCAACCATGACTATATTAAGTATATTAACATTTTGCATAGCTTTCAAAGCTGTATTTAGCACCAGGGGTTTAATTTGTGATGTGAAGAAGTAATTCTAAAGAAACTTAAAAAACAAAACAAAACAAAAGACAACTTGTCATTTGAACTTACTATACATTGCGTTTTTTCCCTAAATATTTTGGCTTCTTTTTTTTTTCCGAAATGTTTACTTGTACATCTTTCTCTTCATCTAGAGTTTACATTGCCTTGTACAGAAGATGTGCCCACCTGTGGTGATAGTTGTGACAAAGTTCTGGAATGTGGCATCCATAGATGTTCACAGCGCTGTCATCGGGGTCCCTGTGAAATATGCAGACAGGTTAGTCTTACTTTATCAGATTCACTTTTTGTTTGGGCTTTTTAACTATGTGCCTGGAACAGTGCAAGTCACCTAAGGAAAATTAAATCATATCTATCACAAAATCTGTGATGCTTCGCATCAGTTTTGTTTTGTTTTTTAAAATTATTATGCCCTAAAAGACACCTAATTTCCCCCCCCATCTTTTCCAGCTTCTTTCTGGCTTTGTCTTTCTATGATATTCCTTGATTAGTGAGATGGAAGGTGGTGTAAAATAGCATTATTTTCTTCTTTGTAAGAAAATTAGTTTTACTATGCTCTAGATATATTTGGAGCTTATAGTCTGGCCTACAAAGCCATTGCTTTGTCAGGTTGTCGTGGTTTGGAAAGACAGCTATCTGCCAGGGAAAGCTGGAGTTTCCCTTGGAATGGAGAATGTAAACCCCTCACCCCTGCCAAATTATAATTTTGCAATTAAGGGCTTTTAGGCAAAGATTTGGGAATAGGAATAACAGTTCTTTACTAGGAATATTAACATTACAAATGTAGTAGAAAACAAAACCACACAACCAAACAAGGAAACAAACAAACAAGCAGCCCTGGAAAACCCTGAGCTACAACCTGACACGCTGTTGGTCAGGGTGTTGGAAGCAGTCCAAAAGTGAGTCCTCCTGGAGTGGCAGATGTGGTTCTGTTGGAGCAGAGATGATCCTGTAGAACCAGGGTCCAGTGATGGTGAGAAGGGTCCAGTTTTCCACCGGGAATCGGGTGAAGCCAGATACCTTCGTGTTCCTGTGTCTCAGTTTTTATCCGGGTAGGAATGATTGGCTCCCCCCACTGGGTGGAGCATCCCACAAGAGGATGATGGAATGTGGAGTGTACGGCTTTGGGGAGGGTATAGTTTGGGGATATCTGAATGGTCCATTAGCAGAAAAAATTCCCCTGGAGGGAGGACGGGTGGTAAAAGAGATAAGAAACAATGCCCTACCTGATTTCAACAGCTGGCCCATTATGAGAAGGCATCCACCCCCCCTTCTCCCAGAGTTACAAGAGATAAAGAAAAAAACCATCTCCCCAGCTGCTTTCAACAAATAGAATATGCATTTTTGGTTCCATAACCCAAGACACAGGTCTCAGTTGTCTCTTCCCAAACCAGCTTTGGTTGGCGATAGTAAGGTGATAGTAATCATCTCATGACAGCCATGATGAAGGTCAGATAAACCTGTTCATTTACTTCTTAAATTATCTGTATACACTAAGGGTGAATCTACTTTAGAGTGCAGGAGAAATACTTTTTTGTATGAATTTGTTTTGTGGTTACACTTACCATCTTGCATGACACACTTGCTTTGTGTGTGCAGTGAAATGTTCCTTTTCCTTGAGCTTTCCTTTACAGATAGTAGTAGAACATTTTATTTTCCTATTTTTCTCTTGTTTTAAAAACACGCTGCCTTTTTTTCCCTGTCTTGCTGCCCAGGAGGTTGAAAAACAGTGTCGCTGTGGGAAGCACACCAAGCGCATGCCGTGCCACAAGCCATATCTGTGTGAAACAAAGTGTACTAACATCCGTGATTGTCAGAAGCACCAGTGCCGGAGGAAGGTAGTGCCCACAGATAATCTTTCTCAAATGCATTGTTTAGCTGACTTTTTAAAAAAAGTCTTGATAAAATCACATCAGTTTGTTGCTCCACCTCATTGTGTAGAAAGAGTTTTCTTCCATGTCACTGAAACGAGTTTTCAGTGTACCAGAATTCTCTGAAAAGGATGACATCGGGTGAAACTCACTGGCCTTATAAACACGGAGGGCATTTTGACAACTCTGCAGTTCCTGAAGGCAGTTTTGCCTTGACTAATCACTGATGCTTTATGCATTCTGCAGTAGGTCAATCAGTTTATTTCCCTACTTTGTAGGAAGAGCTGGGAATCACTTATACCTTTATCAGGGACACACTCTTTACATTGATAGCCCAGCATTCCATCCCACCTTCTAATAAACAGCAAGGCAAGCAGCAGTGGTCTGACTGCTGGGAATTGGAGTTTTGATTCCCTTCTTATTTGAAGTCAAAAAGAATGATTGATACTCAGAAGTGTCTTTTCAGTTTATTCATTCAAGAGAGGCTGAAAGTTGCCTCCTATTTGTGAATTAATATATTGTGAAAGTTGGACTACTTACCACAAATAGGCATGAAAAAATACAGTTTTACTCTGAGGCATTTTTAAATATTATTGTCGTGGGGAATTTATTTTATGCGAAAAGATTACAAAACAAGTAAATGCAATATTGATCCCTCAGTTATGAAAAATCCAGGTCTCTTGTTGGAAGGAGGGTATCTTTCAAGTTAATAGAAAAGATTATGTTCTCTTCTGATATGGCATCCACTGATGTGATGGTTTTGTGAAATGTTCTGATTTTTTCACGTTACTAATTTATTTAAGAATAGAAAATAGATGACTGGTCTTGACATTATCTGCCTTTACTACATAGGTAAAATATGTATTAAAAATGGTTAGCAACGTTTTTGTGCTGGGGACAATATAGTATAAAAAGTGGAAGAAATTGCAGAATAATGAGGTAAATTGTTAGATGTCCTATCTTCTGAAATTATTTGGGATTGAAAGGTTATAATATTTTGAACTATTAAAAGTTCGTATGCTTTTTTGAAGCCCTCTGCCTTTTTTAGTGTGCTGAAATGATGCATTCAAATGTGCGTTTTCTTGTTATTTTGTAATTGGAATTTTTTTTTAAACACTTTATGGGTGGCCTTCTTACTAAAGTGAGTTGGAGGAAATTTGACTAAAGTGCACTAACTTTCATTTAAACAAGTATTGAAAAAATGGGATAGTAAAAGAGGGAAAGTGTTCACAGAAATTTCTGTTTCCAGTTATTAGACTTCATGGGTTTTTTTTAATAGTGCTGTTCTGGAAACTGTCCACCTTGTGATCAAGTCTGCGGGCGGACTCTCGGCTGCAGAAATCACAAATGTCCTTCAGGCTGCCACCGAGGTAAGAACAGGTGAAGAATCCCTGTAGTGATGGAATATTGTTTATTTTTGCCACATTTCATGCTTGCATGACTGTGTGTGGTGCTTAATATATTCTCTCCATTGCTGCATGGGGGCTTTTTGTGGGGGCAGTGTGTTTCAAAGTGTTGGTTAGAACTTAAGGACTTACACAGTGGCAACCTGAGTTGTTACCTGGTGATTTTGCTTAATACTTTTCCTCTGAAAACCCTCTTGTATCCTTTCCAGCTGTGTAGTGCAAAAGCCATGTCTTGACTTCCTTTTCCCAATAATTCTGTTCACTGAATATGCATAACATATGAAGTCCAAATGCATACAAAAATGACTGCTGCTGATTGATCTGGATGGTTTTAAAAAATCCTAGAATGCAATATATGGTACAAAAGGGCTTAAAATGAAAAAAAAAAAAAAAGATTGAATGTATATTGGTAACCTACTTGTAAAAGAAAATAAGAACTTCTTACTGACTCTTACTGATAACAAAAAAAGTTTGCTCCTGAATCTAGTCACCTTGGTTAGAAAGATGCTAGAAAATTACCTGGCAGATTGCTTTGACATTTGCTTGGTAGGGGGTTAAATTGGAATGACTGAAAAATTGTCTGCCCTCTCTGCAATTTTCCCCATAGAAGCTGCTGCCCCGCTGAAACAGCAGCCAAGTATCCTCTGTAATTTCCCATAGTATTCTGAAGTATAAATTGCAACGACTCTGGCTGAACAAGTTGTGATTTATTTCCTGTCTTCCTTCTGAGGCAGTGACTCTTAGGAGGAGAGGACAGGTAAATGTGGTAGTTGTACCTGTTAACTTGCTATTGAATCTGTCACCACAAACTAGCAGTTTGGTTTTTTCTCTGTATACTGTGCTCCTTTTTCTCTTTCCCTTTCCTTTCTTCTCCATCTCCTGTAGCTCTCTAAAATCTTGGAAATACGTAATTTTTTGTGTACTGTCAGAAGAAAACTGGTAACATTGCTTTCCCATCTTAGTTTGGTTGATAGCTAAATCCTAGAGTAAAATTCTGATTGGGAAACTAAAGAGCTAATGCTCTATTATAGGATAAACTTTTATGTTGATTGTTTGTATTTGATGCTGCTTGCATTTTACAGCCTGGCTAAAAGTGACAAAGATTTCTAAAAATTAACATGAAAACGATAAAGTAAATATCTTTAAGAGAACAAAAGTTATCTTGGAGAATATAAATATCAAATATATACACTTTGAAGGGTAACTTATCAAAAGAATGTAATGGTCTGTTTACTAACTAAAGTTACATATGATGAAGGTAATGATACTGGATGATAATTTTCTTTTCTAAACTCTCTGTGTTTTAACAAAATACAGTTTAGTACAGTTTGTGATCTATTCATAAATGTTTGAAAGTGTTCCTAATAAAGGCAATTATTTTAATTTAAAAATACTTATATTCATGTGTTTCTCCCTATATACCAATATTTTAATAGTTACTGAAATGTATGATTAATAATTTTATCTTTAGTATGTAATACCAGGTCAGGGTAATTTTCCTATGAGCTGTCAGATCGCAGTGACCACTGATATTAAAGGAAATAGATTCCTCCTAGAAAATAACTTCCCAGATGGGGTCCTTTAAAGGGCACCAAATCTCAGAATTTTATAGGTTGCAGATAATAAACACTTGGCCTTTAGCAGGAGTCCCTGAAAAAAGGTAACAATCTATTCTGTTTGTCATTTGGGGTTTTTTTCTTATCTTTTTTTCTCAAATATTTATGATGCTTGATGAAATTCAGTGTGTTGCCAGGGAACAGAAATGGTTTACTTCCTACTGTAGTACATTATAACACTTGGTTTGAGAACAGTGTGCTCTCACCTTGTCTTCAGGCTCTCTGAATCTCTGATATCTGCCTTTCTGTATTTTTGAAAATGTAGTCAGTTGTCTTCCTTAATAGGATATTTAAGTGAATTTGTAGACATATTATCCACTCTGGGCAGTATAGCTTTAGACTTTTAGTTTATTTTGCAAAAGTAGCTGGACAAGCTTGAAAAGTGGACTCTTGGGAATCTTATGACGTGTAACAACCAGATGCAAGGTGCTGCACTGGGTTTGGGGCAACCCTTGGTATCAACACAAGCCATGGGATGAACAGATCCAAAAGCAGCTGAGAAGGTTGTGGGGGGTGCTGTGAGAGGCTGGCCATGACCCAGCCATTTGCACTCACAGCCCAGAAAGCCAAACGTGTCTTGGGCTGCATCCAAAGCAGAGTGGGCAGCAGGGGAGGGAGGGGATTCCGCCCCTCTGCTCTGCTCTGCTCTGGTGACACCCCACCTGCAGTGCTGCATCCAGCTCTGGGGTCCCAGCACAGGAAGGACATGGACCTGTTGGAGTGAGTCCAGAGAAGGGCCACTAAGATGATGAGAGGTATGGAGCACCTCTCCTGTGAGGAAAAGGTGAGAAAATTGGGGTTGTTCAACCTGGAGAAGACTGGCAGCCTTCCACTCCCTAAAGCAGCCTACAAGAAAGAGAAGGGGGACTTTTTACAAGGGCAGGTAGTGGCAGGACAAGAGGGAATGGTTTTAAATGAAAAGAGAGTATGTTTAGATTAGATATTAGGAAGAGATTTTTTTTTACTGTGAGGATGATGAGGCATTAGGACTGGTTGCCCAGAGGATGCTCCATCCTTGGCAGTGTTTGAGGCTGAGTTGGATGGGTCTATGAGCATTATGGTCTAGTGAAAGGTGTCCCTGCCCATGGCAGGGGAGGTTGGATCTAGATCATCTTATATGATCTCCTCCAACCCAAATGATTCTATGTTTCTGTGCATGCTGAACATTATATTGTTATTTGTTGTACTTTGCAATATAAAGACTGTATTGCTTCCATCCTTTCCTCTTCAGCAGCCTTTTGCCAGTGAGACATCTGCTTCTTGAAATGCTGCTTTTCAGATCCTGCTAACAAGTCAGAATTGCTTAAAATTTTTTGCTGTCAGTAACTTCAGTTGTTTTCTTTAAAATTTCAGAATGCAGTATGTTTACTAAGCTCAAACCCCATGTCATCTTTTTTTAGAAGATTCATACTGTTGCTGTTTAATTACTCAATAGTAAAACTTAGCAGTTGGCACTTGATGAAGAAACGGTGTGGGAGATTTGCAAATTAAAACATAGCTCTTTTAGAGATACACTTTTTAAAATGCATTAGATTAGCAACATTAGTAACTTTATAGAGATGGAGGATGATTTCAAGGAGGCATTCATTATACATAGACTGAACATTAATATAATACAAAATCTGCAAAACTTTATTGTATCAGTTTTTCAGTGTCCCTTTTTGAACTTAGTTGAAAAATGACATTTCTTCATAGGCATGTAGTACTGAAATACAAGTAGAAAACGTCTAAGTGTTGTGTGATCCAAATTACTAGGCTTCTTTTTAAAATGTGGGAGGGGGGTAATTTCTGACTTGCTTGTCTTATTGTTAATATGTTTATTTTTAGGTAGTTGTAATCCATGTCCGGAGACTGTAGATGTGAAATGCAATTGTGGAAAAACGGTCATTAAAGTGCCCTGTGGCAGAGAGCGTACCATCAAACCTCCCAAATGCAAGCAGCTGTGCAGGTCAGTGTAGAAAGTGTCTGTTTCCTGTTCTGGAGTTTAAAGTGTCCTTAAAGAAAATAGTAAAATATACCTTGAGAGGCAAAAATTATTCCTTATCTGATTACGGTTATTACTTCTCAGTCTTCTGTATCCTTGACTATGCAGATGGTGATTGTCAATAATCTTTCCTATCAGATGCCTCTCTGACACCAAGGTTTCATAAGCAACTTGCCTGCCTCATGGGGGAGGTTCTGCCTCACCAAGCTCTTCCAACTCTGTAGTCCAGCTCATTTCTTCAAGTCATCTCTGGAATGTTTTGAAGTACCTCAGTGAAGCAGTTTATCTAGAAAACTTTACTAGCAAAAGGAAAAAGAGTATTTTCTGCTGGGGTGTAGCAAGATTACATAGTGTAGAGTAGAATTAGGATTGAAACAGATGTTTGAATATGTAAACCCAACTTTGATTTTTAATTTTATTTAGAATTCCTCCCTAATTTTATTGTAATGATAGCCACCTGCTGAAGGTGAGAAATAAACTAATTAAAAAAAACAAACCACTAACAACTTGTTCATTTCAGTTTTTTTATGTTGAGCATACTTGCCCAGTGACTGTAACTTCTTTGTATTTCTTGCTGTTATACTGATTCATTCTTGGATTTTACTTTAGTCGGCCACCTACCTGTCACCATTCTACCCAGGAGAAGCACTATTGTCACTTTGGGCGGTGCCCTCCGTGTCGTCAGCCCTGCCAGAAAACCTTAACGTGTGGTCATTTGTGCCCTGCTTCCTGCCATGACGAAGCACTTGTGAAGCAAACTGGCTTAGTAAGTAAACAGTGAAAATCAGTGTATTATTTGTGTTCTGAGCAATGAGCATCAGTTTGACCTGAGTCTTCTGTTTTGAGGCTTTTGGAGTTCAGAGTAAACACATAATCAAGCACAGAGGTACGCTGTGCTCAGCGTGATGCTTAGTGCTTCTAGCTCCTTTGTTGTAATCTAAGTAATTTTGTAATATGTAATTGAATTGCTCAAGAAATTAGAAGATTCTTGTTGGAGTTGTATTAAAAACATTTAATTTCAGCATTAAGCAATTGCTTTTAACATAAGAACAAAAAATAAATTTTAAGTCTGATACTTACAAAACCATTAAACTTTGCACAAGTTAGAAGTCAGAAATTGGCAGTTTTTAACATGACACGTGTTATGCACTGCATGATGGTAATTGAACTAGCTTACTAATAAAAATAGTTTTACCTTTATTAACTGGTTAGAATTGTTTTACTGGTCTTCTTCATTTGGCTTGGTGCTTAATTTTTACCACTAGGAGCCACAAGACTTAATTTTCCTATCCCTAACCATGCTAAGGATAAAACTGTAATTTTTTGTCTGTATGGCATGTGGAGTTTTCTATTAGTAAAAAGCTTGTTACTGCAAAGTGAATTTCTTAGAGTTGGAAACTTTACTTTAGATATTACATTTATTTGTGGTCAAGCAGATAGTTCCATTTGTGTTTTGTATTCAGCTAGAGTCTTTTGCTCTTAGCATCAGTCTGCAGGGCCTTGGGAACAGCCATCTGAGCCAGCCTTCATTCAGACTGCACTACCGTGCCCTCCCTGTGAGGTTCCTATACCAGTGTAAGTATTAAAAAAAAAAAAAATAGAAAGAATTTTTATATGGAAAAATAGGTATTTTGTGTCTGAGAAGGAATAAAAATCAGAGATTATTTTTTAACATAACTCTTCTTCAGACTAGATCTCTGAAATAACTGAAAAATATGATGTATTAGTAGAGAAAAAGAAAATGCTATTTGGAACAAAAGCAGGTTATGTTCTAAAAAATAACTGATTTCATATACAGCTGCAATTAATTTGCACATGAGACAAATTCTGAGATTTTCGTTACAAAACACAGCAATCCAAACAACTGTTGAACAGGAGGAGGCATTGAGCTGCATAGATGGGTGATTTGCTTAGTTTGCACTTTAAAAAAATAGATTGTACTAATTTTTGTGTGAAAAGCACTGTCACTGTTTTAAGTCCCCTAAATAAATACGCATTTTCTAAATCTCTGATTTTTTTTATTTTTTAACAGGGAGTGTCTTGGTCAGCATGAGGTGAGTCATGGAAACTGCCCTGTGAAATTTGTCAGTCTGCAAAACAAAAGGCATTAAAAAGAAATAGTCAATTTTTAATACATATTTTTAAATCAATGAAGTATCTTAAAAGCTTACATATCAGAAGGTATTTTAGTTCCTTTCTGAAGAATATATAACTATTTGACTTTGTAGAATTCGTGGACAGAAATTTGAACTCATGATTCATGTAGCTCTTTGTGTTTTCTTGCAGGTGTTTAAATTATGTTAAAATGATTTTTGGTGGTCTTGTTAAATATTTATGCTTTTCCCCCCTCATTCTATAGTTCATATTCTCTGTCACACGCTCTTGAGTTCTGTGAACTGCTGTGTATATTTTAAAGGGATAAGGAACTTAATGTGATACAGGAAAATTCTCATGTGACTTGGATCTAAGCACACGTAGATGAAATCAGTGTAGTGGAAACTTCTTTAGTGTTAGTTACTAACCTGTCTTTCTGGTAGCCTTCTCTAGTTTTAGATGAAGTTGCTATTTTGGCTTACACAAGATGAGAATCTAATAGATGCCTAAATAGCTGTCATCATTATTCACAGTCATTTCTAAAAGTTATGAAATTTAAGGTCAAGTATTTTTTCTAGATTTCAAAAGATGATTGAAATTAATTTAAACTAATTAAAACTAATTAACTTAAACTAATTTAAAAAAACCTTTTTTGCTGCTATGGCTTTGTCTATTGGTATGTCTGGTATAAATTCAGTGTCAAAGCCTGACTAACAATATTGTAAAAAAAAACCTAGGATCATTTTAAGCAAGTAAAAAATTTCAGAAAACACTAAATACGAAACTATTGAAGATACCTCTTTTTTTTATTATTTTTCTTTGACATTTTTAATGATCTCTTAGTGTGTGTTGTAATGGTGGCTTGATTATGTTGTGGTGACATCTTCAAATGTTGCTACCAACGTTCCTGTAGCTGCAGTGTGTTTGGGCAGCATGTTCATGAACCCATTCAGGCTGGGAATGCAGCTTTTCAACAGAGCTGTTTTGCAGCTTGATGACTGCTAAAGAAAAGCGTGTCCTGAAGGTGGATGAAAAGAGCAACAGTGCTTGTGTGTTTGTTGCTGAAACAGATGGGCATTGATTTGTTTTTCCACAGTAAAACTTACACGTGCCAGTTTTTTATTTGGTCAGTGACATGGTTTTTGATAGGACATACCAAATCTCACCCAAACTTCCAAGAATTTACGTATAACAAAATGCAAGCTGTGGTCAGTAGAGCCAGTCTATAACGTGATGTAGACAATGTGAAAAGGATGTGGTCCTGTTCAAATGAACATGGCTGTGAAAGTTGTCCTTCATTGTAGAAAAACAGTATCACTACTCTTACTAGAGAAAGTAGTAACAATTACTACATATTCATTACTACTTGTTTCAGAATAATTAAAAAATATTTCGTTTTCTGTTGCATACTAGTCTTGGCAAAATCATTCAGTGGCTTTGGGTTGTGTTTTATTTATGGATTTGCATAGAAAATAAGGACAAATCCCTGTGAGTCTACAGCTGACTAATTGGGTTTTTTATGCTGCATGGTACTCCAATGAACAGATACTTCTCTCAGCCAGCAGAGGGTGGTGCTGCCTTCCTGCTGAAGTGCAGCAGTTCATCGAGTGAAAGTGTCTCCTATTCTTTGAGATTTTGGTGGAAGTTACGGAAAAGAATTGTTCATTAATGTGTGCCAGCAGTGTGTTTTATTTGCAGTGGATTTTGTGCTCATTGTACATTTTTGTGTTGTTCTGAGATCTCTGGAAAAGAAAACAAAACAAACAACGTGTAATGTCTGTTCACTGTTTTACAGCCACATTGGTTCTTAACAAATAATCTCAGCTCAAATTAGTTTAGTTTTGTTAATAAGAGAAAACATATGTATTTATGAATGCTTCCCTCAAGTAGAAGCTTCCAGCCCCTGAGGGGATTTTCCCTGGGAAATGGGAATTGTTCAGTTATGACAAAAGTAGTAGCAATTTTCTTAAGCAAAATTTTGCTGTGAGTAGGTGCTTATTTCTGTACTGTGCTACTACTTATGTTGGACAGTTGTTTACCTCCTATAATGGAAGAGATACAAAAAGAGAAAGTAAGTAGGAATGAAGCAAACCATAAAGTCTTGTATTTTATCAGGATGCCTGCGACAATGTGTGGAATAGACAATAAAAGCAAACACCTTAGGACTTGTATAACAAGCAAATCTACCATTTAATTTTAATATTTGGACAGTGATTTTAATTTGTGTAGATATTGGAGTTGGTTGTTTGTTGAGGGGGTTGTGTGTGGGTTTGTTGTTTCTTTTTTTAATTTCTCTTTGGTATTTAATTGAGGAAGTTTTTTTTAAGGGATTGCTTCAGTTTGAGCTTTTACATGTTCTGGCATTTAGAACAAGCAGTTTATCACTTAAGAACATGATCAAAATTACCTTTCAGATGATGTAGTTACATGAAATCTGTGCTTAGTTGGAAGTATGATTCTACATGATATTTAAGCAAAAAGAACATTTCTTTTAGCTGAAGTTTACAGCCTTCTTTTAATTAATTTACGTATATTTAGAAAAATATATAACTCATCATTCTTCCATTTGCGGGTTCTTAAAAGTAGCTCTCAATTTTGTTTCAGGTTGTTTGTCTGAAAAATCACCTTTCAACAGTTGGTGCCATCCCAAAAAAGAAATCTTGATGTTCTACCTTTTTTTAACTGTTATATACATTGGAATTTCATAGCAGTAGTACATATATCTCATTCAAAATCTTTAAAAATCAAGTTATTCTAAATCTCTTTTTATAGGAAACAATTAAAGCTGATACAAGGTAAATGAAGACAAAGAAAGAAATCTTTACTGACTATGATAACAATTTTTCTGCTATATATAATTTTCATTTAGTTGCTTCATTTCATTAAATGTTCTGGAGGAGGGAACGTGCTCTGGTTTTGCTTCCTTGTAAATGTCCTGCATCAGGCTTTCTGTCCTGGGCATAGCATTGAACTCTCTCTCTTCTTGGGTGTTCTTTGTTTTTCTTTCGGTAGGAATTAAGTGGTATGTTTTAGTATTCTGAGTGGGTTTTAGTTCTGGTTTGTTCATAGGAAGAAGACCATTACTATGCCTCTAAGTAAAATTTTATGTAAAACTTGATGAGATTCATCTTTATGGCTAAACGCCTTATAAAGATTTCCAAAATTTTGTTTTCATATTCTAATTGATTTACCTGTTAATCACTTGTATGCATTTGGGAGATTTCCTGGAAAGCTTCTGAATGTTGTCATGTCTTTTTTTACCTTTCCTTCCTTTCCTTGCCTTGTCCTGTGGAAGACCTGGAGTCTGAATTTCTTTTTTTTTTTTTTTTTTTTTTTTCTCCTCACATCCAGCTTTCATAAAACACAGTCCTCATCTGCCTTCTTCATTCTTCAGCTCATCAGCCTCCTGGAGTTTGTGGCTACTTTGATGATTGTCTTTGTAGCAACAGTTCCAGCCCCCATTTAGCCATTTCAGAACCTCATTCCAGCTGTAGGAAGTAAAATTTTACTTTGTCATCTGGATTTATTACTTAGATCCACAATAGAGAAATGGAGGAAAACAAAAATAGGTTTAAATTAATTGAAAATTTTCAACTTTTGGCTACAATGTCAGTTGATTCCAGAAGACTGTTGTATCTTACTGAGCTCAAGCTGAAGCTCTGCTGGATGCAGCCAGAGGGCTGGAATGTTCCACCCAGTCAGCCCTCTGAAAGCTGTCACTGTTGCCTGGCTGGCCTGGGTGCTTCACCAGCCTTGCCTTTGTTTAACAGTGCTGTGTACTTGAGGGGTGCTACTGGAAGGGATGCTCCACTGCTGCCTAAGTGCTTGGCTGTAACTGGAGCTAGTGGTTGTGTCCTTATCTGGTGGAAGATAACTGGTAAAAAACTCAGCAGCATTATGGAACAGTGCAGCCCTAGAGCTAGTTGCTATTGTTGCCCTCATCGTTGTCACTGCCTGAGCCACAGCAGAACCATAGTCATAAAAAACTGAGTGGCAATGGGTGAGCAAGGAACGGTAGAAAAGTGGGTGGATTGCAGTGCTTAATACATCTTCTATTTTGTTTTTCTATCTTTTAACATCCTTTGACTACTTACACTCGTACCGAAAGGACGTTGTGCTCTGAGGAGAGAGATGAAGTAGGATGTGAAGGGATGGGGTATTAGGATCATTAAAAGCTTTGGTAATTGGTGTGTGCATTCTGGGTATAGTACTGTTCTCTGCTTCTGACCCTGTTTTTATTAGGGCTGCTGCTTGCTGACTTTTCCTCCTTTGGTCACCAAAAACATCCATCAGAGACAGAGTAGGATGTTTGCAAGGGGCAGTAGGAACTGGGTGTTTGGACTACTTGATGTGGTCGTTGTATTAATGCTTTAGCCAGCATTAGCTTCAGCTCTGACACAGGTGTGAAAGTTGTTGGATGTGATGGCCTCAAGGTTTTCTCCTGTGTATGCCATGCTTGATGTTCAGCCTGCTATGCAGACTTCTCTTCAGTCTTGATGAGTCAGGAGGATAGAGGAGTTCAGAAGGCTGGTGAATGAACTGGATTTTGCAGAGATGTGCTGTGATGTAGAGTAGTATTTTTTGGGTGAAGCCCAGAAAAATTTATAAAGGCAAGTGGATTTAAATTGTACTTTGTGTAATTGAGGGAGGTAACATGGACAGTGCTGAAGGGAGGCTGTCCCTCACTCTGCCCTGTGGGGCCATTTCCCTTCTTTCTTTTCAGTTCCTGTGTTCACCTGTTTGTAATGGCCAAGCCACTGGCAAAAGACAAGAAACTTTTTTCTATTGATTCATTTGCTTTCATTTTGGTTATTTGAATCTTTTTTTTCTGTAAAGAGAGATGTGTGGTAGAGCTTGTTCTGGTAGGATATTGCAGTGAGGGCTGTAGAGTTCAAAGAGAGAAAAGGAATGGGTGCCCTGCAAAAGCTGTTCAGTCAACTGCACTTGCAACATAAAATCACACCCATAGTCTAGTCAAAGTGAGTTATGTCACATTAGCCTCTTGTGTAATACCATCACAAATAGTTTGTATTTCTCTGTGAAGTGATCATGAAATTAAGAAAAAAAAATCAATTTTTTTGACAGCATCACAGAAAACTTTTTTTTTTTTTGTATAAGTATTATATAATGTTTGGGAAATGCTAACAGCGATTTCCTCTAATCCTTTTGTATGGAGGGACTTGTACTATTCAACTTTCGTCAAGTTTCCTAGTTAGGAGTTTACACTGCTTTCAGTACCAATGAGGAGTAACAGCTTCTAAATAGATGCTCTGAAAAGTACTACAAAGTTGTGTTAACTGTTGTCCTCAAATTGGAAAGTACAAATGTGACATAAGACATTAAAATCTTATTTCTCTTATGGAGCCATTTCTACTTCTCCTTACCTCTCCTGGAAATTATATTTGATGTAGTCAGTATTTGCTTTTTAGAATTTCTGGCTTGTAGGTTGTTTTCTGTTTTTCAAACTATTAAATAATTGAGGTTTATGGTGACTATAACACAATTAGCCCTGTGAAAGCAAACTGTTACTGTCTTCTGCAATAATAGTAAAGCATTCTAGGAACCTTTAATGGAAGGCATGAGTGTAATTCAGAAAGACAGCAAATGACTCTAAAAGATTTGAGCGTATGATAGTCTTTCAAAAAGAAAGGGGAACTATGCTGCAAAAGTTAGCTTCATGAAGTGTGCTTTTTTCCTATTATAATAAGTGTAAAACAGATTTGTGAGGGTACGTTGTTACGTGGACAGGAACCCAAACTTAAAAAAAAAATCAAATAGAATTTCACTGGTGTTTTTTCTTTTACAAAGATACTGGAGAACCAAAACTTCTGTGTAATAATTTTGTGTCTCTGTGGGTGTAAATATATATATCTCACACGCTTACATATGTGTGATGTTTGTATATATATCCCACCTGCATATCTGTTGTGTTTTTTTGTTTGTTTGTTTTTTTAACTTCTAGGTTAGTCCCTTACCATGTCACTCTGCAAATCCCTACTCATGTAAGAGATTTTGTGGGCGGCTTCTTGATTGTCAGAATCATACCTGTATGAAAGAATGTCACCGTGTTACTAAATTGAATGGTAGTGCAGATGGAAAGAAGGTAGGTTAATTTCCTTTTTGCTTTTGTTTTTGTGTATTTTATATAGATATGCATTGTCTTCAGTTTTACTTGGAAAATGAAGAACTTGCAGCTGGAGGGTACAGGTCTATTCCAAATCCCACTGGGAAACTTGTACGTGTGCTGTTCCCATTGATGCTGTGACAGTTAGTTAATCTGTATTTTCTTAGACTATAAATCTGAGACAATGTTACATTTTTTGCAAATTCTAGAACTTTTTGGTTTTGTTGACGTTACTTTGATTTCATCAGAACCTTATTTAACGCCCTTGAGAAGTCTCTTTTAAAGTTACATTTTTAACTGTCAAGATCAAGGGAACTACTGATAATCCGTGTATACAAATGCACTTGCAGTCTACTGGGGAAACTATTTACTGAGGAGAGCTTAAATGGGTTAAGGAGGCTGGGAGACCTTTAGGAGAGCACTTGAAATGTTCAGCAGAATTGCTGAAGACTTTTCAAAGTACTGGGATGATATATTCATGTTTATTGGTGTCTACTAGAAACTTTCATTTATGCAATTAAGAAGTTGTAGGTGTTAACTGCTGAAGATAACATGAAACAAAAGCATAAACTTAAAATTGTTCCAGTTATGAACAGTCAGAGCCACATATATATGTTTTGTTGTTTGGGAGAGTCATGATTTGGGGAAAACAGCTTCTCAAGTTTTTTTAAGCATTATTTTAGAAAAAGTTGCAACATGGACAGTCCAGGCATTTAGATAACAGAAAAGCATTCAGCTGAATGCTTTTCAAAGCAGAAATGTTATATTTAACTTAAATAGCATAATATCTCTGTGGATTTGTGTCCTGGAAGTGGTGATGTTGTCATGTAATAAATAATTGTGTATCGTAGCTAACACATTCATCTATTTATGATTGTGGAAATTTTGTCTGAGGAGTATGACTGTTAATGCAACTGGTGGAACAGTAACTTGCAACAACAGAGTGACATCAGTAAATAGTGAGAGTGACAGTTGAGCATCCCCAGTTCTGACTATAAGAAGCTGCCTGCCTGCTGCTTCAGTTAAGCCAATTAAAATGTGAATGAGTCAGGACTATTCCTAGCTCCATTTTGAATGAGGCAGTACATTCTCAGAAAAATGGGAGTCTATGTACCTGCAAAGCATGGGTAAATCACATTTCTCAATTTTGTTCAATTCTTATAATCTCATATTGGTGTTGACCTTTAA
Source organism: Phylloscopus collybita (assembly GCA_027886175.1). NCBI lineage: Eukaryota > Metazoa > Chordata > Aves > Passeriformes > Phylloscopidae > Phylloscopus > Phylloscopus collybita. Next base: position 24,224,393 of record JAJNNQ010000009.1, on the reverse strand, counting down.
AGCTTTTGTTCTCTTGTTTTGGTAGACTGAATGTAGTCAGGGCTGATTAAATTTCTGGCTTATATGTCTGAGTAGTGATTTTTCTGTCTGGAATTTCAGTTTGTTCCGTATGTTGTGTTAGAAAAACGTTGCAGAAAGGCCAGCTGTTTGCTTTTACCTACCATTAAATGTTATATGACAGTTTTCTAAATGGTTATAGGTGCTGTTGTTTTTCTTAGATTTGCATTTTTGTGAGTTAAGATTTGTAAGCAATCATTGTACAAAGGTTTCTTTTTAAACTTCAGCAAAAATTGTTCAACAATAGAAGGAGAAGGAAAAGGGACTGGAGAAAAACTAGCAAAACCTTAAAATTCCTATGCTGTTATTTTGAAAAGCACAAAGTGCTTTTGGGTGTTGGAATAGTCCTTTTGGGGAAGCTTTGTGTAGCTTCATTCTTGGATAGATTTGCTTTACTTTGACTGACTTCTTGGAAACTGAACATTGAATGTGATAGTGGGCCTTAAATATTGTGCTGTGTAGGCTCAGCTGATAAATCATGTCAATCTGTCTGAGTGTATTTGTCTGAGGTTCTGGAAGTGTTACTTAGAATAGGAGTAGAAATGAAGCTTTATTTACTGTGCTGTGATGTTCATCACCTTGTGCTGATGATCATCTCACCTGGAATGAGAGTGACATCACAGTTCCGGTAGACTTGTGTAGTCTGTGGAGTAGAAGCAAGACCTTAGGCAGCTCCTAGGATATACCCAAGTTAATAATGCTTTTTGGAAGATTATACAGAATATAATATGCATATGGAAATGGAATGACTTAAAGTTTGTTTCTTAAAATCAAGCAAACTAACCCCTCCCCCCCTGTGTTACAATGACAAATGTAATGACTCAGGCACTACAAAAACATGGTGACTGGGATAAGTTAGTTTTGAATATGTAATAACTTATTTTTCTAACCATTTTCCTTGGAGAATTAACAGGGGTTATGGTCATTTTCCAAAGCACTAATATTAAGGAGGTTCTTTTATGCCCATGAGGGAAGACAGAATTCTCTTTTACTGACAAACACTGGCATTTCTGGTTTGCTCTTAAAAACATATTTTAATAATTACTCTTGCTTGTGAAATATCTTACTGAATAGCTTGATTGTCATAGCAAAAGCACCCCAACTCTTCCTTCTATGTAACAGATCATTAATGACACCTCACAAAACAAATACTTGGCACTTTCTTTAGTACTTTGTTTTTATTTTATTAGGCGGGTCCAGAATGTTCACAGTGTGAAGAGGAGTGCACCAAGCCCCGGCCAGCTGGCTGTCCTCACCGATGTGTTTTGCCCTGTCATCCTGGAGATTGCCCATCATGTCTCCAGATGCTTAAAATAAAGTGTCACTGCAAACTATCAGTACTGTATATTGAATGCTTGTAAGTGTCAGAACACAACCCAGATTTTCATTTGAATGCTATTAACTGGAAATAATTTGAAATGTCCGGGGATGTGAACTACTCTTATGGCAATTTATAAAATTTCTCTTGATTATAATTTCTAAGATAATTTTTTTTTATATATTTAAATTTTGTGAGTATTTGGTATTACTGCTAAAAATGCTATAAATGCGTGGAGTCTCATGAACAGAAATTGTTTTTATAATACAGATAATCCTTTGCATTATGCAAATATATAGTAATTTACATAACATTTGTTCTGTATGTACTTCTTCTAGAATATGTAAAGAAGAATTTTTTACAAGTATTAGAATGAACATAGCTAGTCTAAATGTTCATTGTCTTCGCAGTTAATGTCCTTCAATTTCTAGCTGTTTTTATTGAAAAGCTGCTTAGTGTTTCAGTTTGTATACTTATTTAATCATCTGCGTATGTGGATAGACATTAAGCTAGACTTCACAAAATATATGTTGGAACTTGAGGATTGTTCTGAAAATATTCATCATATGCAAGTATATTTTTCTTTGTTCATTTTCTTTAAAGTATGTCAAGTCCTCTGAATTTGTGTGGGTTTGTCTGATAAATAGTGTAGTTTATATTAGTCGCACAGGATATGGACAAATGAGTCCACTTTTCTTTACAGTGAAATACACTGAAAAATCAATTACATTGACTTTTGTTGTTTTTAAATTGGATTTTTTTAACACAAATATATCTTTCCTTTTACAGAAAATTAACAAGTGCTGATTTAAAAGAAAAGGAGCTTCTTATTTCCTGCAGAAATCAGTGTCCAAAAGAGGTAAGCCATATTAACAAAGAAATACTTGAGTTGATGGGTATGTGGAATTTTGTGAATATAGGCCAAGCAAACTAGAGATGCTTAGTCTAAGTGAATGTATTAAATGATAGATGTGAAGGTTGTTAGTGAACTGCACTTGAAGGACGTTTATTAATGTATTGCTGTCAGCTAGGAGGGTTATATTAAAGGAACAGAGGTTTGTCTCCAAGGCACTAATGGCTTGAAAGTTTAAGGATGCAGATAAGGTTGAATGTGGAAGAGTGTGTGCTCTCACATGGTTAAAAACAGGTCATCAATTTATATCTCAAAAATGATAGGCTGCTGTTTGATTAGGAAAAATGCTGAGAATTGTGCTTGCTATTCTCATCTAAGTGCAGGTTTAGAATCCCTGTCTGCAATTTGGAGGCTAAGGGATTTTATACTTAATAAATGAGATGAGCTAATAATGCCCTGGTGTGTTAGTGAAATATATGTTAAGTAGTGTAAAATGGAAGACAAGCCAGTTAGACTCTCGCTGTATCTGGATACATCTAAAGGTTTGCTGTGAAGAGAAGCAGAATAATCCCCTTACTACATGATACTTAGATTATGAGCAGTAGCATGAGTAAAGATGTTCAGTACTACATTTGAGTAATAAACTTTGTGGGAAGGGGCAGGAGGTGGTTGGAGAAGCTGCCAAATTTTCATCAGAAGCCACTTGGAAGTGTTTCAGGATTTCTCTTGCAGCAGTGTTACCCACAATTGGACGTGAGGGATGTGCAAAAGGACTTTGTCCTTGTCCCTCGAAGTGCTGTTGGTTGTGTGCTGCTTGTGTGCTTTCAGAAATCCTTATATTACTTACTGTTTATTTTATGTTTGTTTCTTAGTTGTCATTAATTGTGATGTGTAGCAATGTGTAGCTATTGAGTTCATCATGTCCAGGGAGGGTGCAGCTGCTGAAGCTGGCAGGGCGAAGAGCAAGATGGGTCTTCCTTTATTTAAGCTTGAGAATCCATTTTATTACCCGTAGGGAGGAGATGGGGGTGCAGAGGGAAAACCAGGCATGGGCGGGGTCATGGGGTTTCATAGGACATCTCAGGAGTGGAGTTTTAGGGTTTGGGTCAAGGGAGGGGTTCACACAAAGAGGGTAACATCAAGTCCCCACCTCTTCAGAACGAGCACTCCATGGTGATGAGAGTGACAGCTCTTTCTTTGCTCCATTTCCCACTGGAGGGTTAGAAAATGTGTGAAGTGGAAAAGCAAGAATTTCATTATCATTATCAGAAACTTCACATCTGAATCCTTGTCTTTATTAGAAGACTTATTTTTTTTTCAGTAAATGCAAAAATTTACAAGACTCCTCCTGCTTTTCCAGCAGTGTCTGTTCCTCTGCTTTTCAGACAAGATTGTGTTAACCCCAACAGGAAAGCTGTGCTTTGTACATACTTTTGTCTTCTGCTTTTTGCCCTTGTAGATGCCTGTCTGATGGATTTTTTTTTTCTGTAAATGAATGTTCCTGTCACAATTTTCTCATCTGGATATCTGAAAGCTCTCTTCCTGGTGGGGTAGCACTTTGGGATATTATTTTATTGTCCATTTGCATCTTAATTTTGTCCTTTGTCCATGTCCTTCTCTGTTGCTTTGGTTTTATTTGCTCCAAGACTTCCTTCTCTGTATTTTCAAGAGTGCATATAATCTCTTATCATGAACTGTGTTCTGTACTTCAGCTTCTCTTTAAAGAAATTTCTTTCCTGTAGCTCATCTATGACTTTGATTAATGTAACTGTTGTGAAACTGTTGTAAAATGTAACATTTTCTGAACATGTTCCCCAGACTTAGTCTGGAATTTAAAATCCACCTCGCAGTGGTCCCAAACTTTATCTTGCAGTTCAGAATTGCTCTGCTCCATAGATGATGTCTTTTTTACTTAGCTTGGTGGGATGTGAAATAAAGAATATGGCAACAGAATTTACATTAATTTTGTAAAGTTTTAACTTAATTCTAAAATTCTTACTCCTGTAAATGCTTTGGAAAATAAGAGGGTTTTTTTGTTATTCAGTTGCAGCAGCTGACATCGAGTCATTCGCAGAGCTCAATGGAGTTGATGCTTGCTATGAATCAGTGTGCACTATCACTTCTAGCTTACCATAGTGCAACTTAGGTTCAATAAAATGCAGTATTTTACTGCAGTTGTCATTTTGAGATGTTTTTGGTTAATGGAAATTGCAGTAGACAGTATGCTACCATATTTGTCTTACAGTTGCTGTGGTACATTTGAGTATAAAGAAAACCAGTTATATTGTCTGGTCCTTTGAAAAAATGCTATGGAAACTTGAAAAACTTAGGTTTCATGCTTTTCTTTTGGCTATGGCAGTATAAAACTAAAAAAGTGACTTCCAGCATTACACAGTACAGCTCACATTTCCTTTCTGCTTTAGGGAGAAGCAGTGTCTTTAATGCTGCCACAGCTGCTATACATGAGATGTTTTAATTAAAAAGTTAATTCTCTTGTTTGGTAATAATAACAAGATATCCTGTTGAAGGGAATTTAATTTTTTTTTTCTTAATCACGGTGATTAAATTCTTATTATCATCCTTGCAGATGTTTTGAGACAATTCTTACATAGGAATTTTAAGTCTACCAGTTTTCATTGTGTGTTTTCCCATCAGTTTTTGTGAATCTGTATTTAATACTTTATTCCATGTAGTTAGTATTTTTTGACAAAATAGCCGTACTTTGTAGTTTTACTGTGCATTCTGCTTTTGTCTTGATGTGAAATACAGGACTCCATTATGGTAAGTTTAATTTAACATGATAGTGCAGTAGGGACAATGTCATTTTCCCCGCTGTGTTCAGCACTGGTGAGGCCACACCCAGAATCCTTTTTCAGTTTTGGGCTCCTCACTATGAGAAGGACATTTAGGTGCTGGAACATATCCTGACAAGAGCCACATTGCCTGTGAAGGGTCTGGAGCACAAGTCTGATGAGGGGCTGATGTACTGGGGTTGTTTAGCCTGGAGAAAAGGAGGCTCAGGTGAGACCTGATAGTGCTCTACAGCTGCCTGAAAGGAGCTTGTAGACAGGTGGGGATTGGTCTGATTTCACACAAGTGACGGTACAAGAGGAAATAGCCTCAAGTTGTGCCAGGTTTGGATTGGGTATTGGGAAAAATGTCTTCACAGGTGGTCAAGCATTCTGCTGTCCCCAGGGAAATGGAAAATGGTAATCATCATCCTTGGAAGTGTTCAAAAAAATGTGTAGATGTGGCACTTGGGGATGTGGTGTACTGGTTAAATGAAGGGACCCAGTGATCTTAAAAGTCTTTTGCAACCTTAACAATTCTGTGAGTCTATAAATTTTAAAAGTATGCATATTTTGGGGGGTTTTTTAATGCCCTGAATTAATTAAGCATTCTGGAAATAAAATTTAATTCTGTAAACACACACTTCAAACGTATGTGGATTGGAAAAATTTAGTTTTGTCTTTGGAACTGGTAAAATTCTCTTTTGTACTTAGCTTTTGGGATTGGTGCTCAGAAGGGCTATTATCTTTAGTACCAGGCTATTTTCTTTATTATCAGATGTGTATTAACAGGTTGTGTTTATTACCTTTTGTTGGAGTTCACTTAAGCCTCCATAAGTGTTGACAGACTTTATCATCATCAGGTATAATGTTAAGATTTAAATGTGTTGCCTATAGGAAAGTATTTGTAGGATATTTTTTGTTTTGTGAGTTTTTTGGGGTTTTTTTGAGAGCTGTGGATGAAATCCTACTTTTAATGACTTTGCCATATCAATCATAAAGCCTGTTCAATTTGGGCTTTATAAAGTCCAGAAGCTGTTGACAAGAGATTTTTTTACAGTAGAAAAGGATCTAACAGGGGCACACACTTTTTGTTTCAGCACCAAGTAGTTCAGCACTGGCACTTAAAAACAAGCAAAAAAATCCTTTTCCATTACATTTTTTATCCAGCAGAAGCAGGAGAATGATTGCTTTTGTTTTCTGAGATCATGGGGAAATGTTGTTTTGCCATTCATTTCACAGTTTCTCTTGTTTGTTTTTTTTATTGGTTTTACAGTGGAGGGAGTAAGAAGAAAGTTCCTTGCACAGAGATACAGGACAAGAAAAAAGCTGGCAGGGAAACTAAGTGTGTACATTTGCTTTTCAGTATTGGATTAAACATACTCCTGTGTTGTCACTATTTTGGTCTAATGGTGTCTAAGAATTTTACTGCATTAACACTTAGATGTTGAGGTGACAGTTACTGTCTTGAATTTAAAGCTCTGAAATGTCAGTTAGGACACGACTGTTTGGGCTTTGACGCTGTTAATGAAAATGTGCCTAATTACTATGGAAGAGTAAGCTGGAAGTAATAGTTCTAGCCTTGGCTTGTTTTAGCCAGCATTAGATGACTTACAGGAGTTATTGTATGTTGCTCTTCTGTAGACAGGCCCTGGAGACAAGCCCTCCTACTGCACAGTGTACATGCAGTAGCAAATTGGTTTTGCAAAAATTATGGTCGCTTGTGAGGAGACTCGGCCATTAGACTCCATGTTCTGGGTGGTAGTCTGACCTTGGTAGCATAAAAGGCTTAGACAAGCTTCTCCCCTCATATTTTCAAAGTGAGGCAAAATATTTTTTTTGATTTCAGGGAAAATACTTGCTGATGATCAGTTTTGAGTGAAAAAAGCTAAATTCCTTCTTTGATAAGGTGACCAATTGTTGCCACAATTCGTGCCTGCCATGTTTTGGTTTTAGGGAATTCTGTTCCAGGGACTGAAACTGGTAAACAAGGTCACACATTGTAAACTATCGTGTTTTCCACATGCATTCCCAGAGGAGGGACTTCGCATTGTGGTCTCTGTGAGTGACCAATGGTCCCAAAGGTCCCACCTCTAAGGTGGGCACATTTGTGAAAAGTATAAAAGAGGTTTGGAAAATAAACCTGGGGCTCTTCCTCTTGAGGGGTCCACAGCAGCCTTCTATCTACTCCGCGTCTCCATTCATTGTGTCCCACAGCGACAACCAATTTATACATTTTTCCCTCCAGATAAAATGAATAGATGAGATCTTCTGCATAAGGCTTCAGCAGAGTGAGTGAGTCAATGCTGCTTAGTGAATATCTAGTTCAGATACAGGAGAGGGTTAATACCAGCATTAAGGTGGCTAAAGGAAACAACTGTATTTGATTATCTTTTGAAAAAATACACCCAACTCCCTCCCACAAAACAACATCAAAACTAAAGAAAAAGATGGAGCAAGAGATATTAACAATAAGGAAGATTTCCCAAGGACCGAACTGACACTTAACTTCACATTGTTTTCAGTAATGACCTTGGCAGCAAAAACATGGTAATTTTCTGATGAAAAGTTGAGGAGTGTTGTCAGTGTATGAGAATTGAGGAAGTGCATCTGTAGAACACATGTATTGGGGTCATGGTATTAAATACAGAAAAAGCCCCAAAACAATAAAACCATACATGTGAAGCTTATAATAAGCTCCCAGGAAACAGTAGATATTGTTATTTTCACAGCATGATTAGCTGGAGAGAAATGGAATGAGAGCTGAAGATGTTTTGGGAAGGTACTCTAGTTAAGAATGAGATGCAGTTAAGGAATTGTACAAAGTCCTTGTCGAGATGTCATTTGAAATATTACATAGCTTGAATACATTGGCTGTGTATTCAAGAAACATTGATTGAACATAAATTAAATTCAATTAAGGGAATACTATGATAATAAAGAGCCTTTTAAGAAAAGACAGAAATACTTCAGTATGAGTATAAGAACTGTGGCTTAAACTAGCTAGAACAAACCTAGGAAACTCAAAGAAAAAAAATGCTCTTGCATCTTGTAGTGATCTCCTGGAGCACCCTCATTAGTGAAACAGTAGAATACGGTCAAAATGGGTGACTGTTTTCATGGTAAGCTTTCATCCAGTCCTGGAAGGATATGTGAAGTACCTGCCTGTAGGAGGACTGGATTTCAGGACTGAACATGGTGATTTAAAGGTTCCTTCTAGTCCTGTATGAAGTACGCTGAAACAGTAACTAAAAACTTGAGCTCAAAGCATGAAGTATCAATAATAGCTTGTGGGTGTCATGGACCTGAAGACATGTATATGTGTTCTGTAATTTTAATCTGAAAGATTTGTGTTCTGTTTAGGTATGTGTCTCATGATACTAGCTCAGATGTTGTGCCAATTCCAATGGACTTCTGAGAACCCAGATTTACTAATCAAAGTGTACTCACCTGGGTTACTTACTATTTTCATTCTTGTGGATGAAGTTATGTAGTATGTATACATTTTGAATTTTTAATAAATGTGAAAATGTATCTTAAAATTCTGTGTCTTAGAGCATTTTCCAATTTGTGTTAATCCCTTGATGACAGCGAGGAGGTGAAATTTCACTTTTAATAAAGACCACTGTTTACCTTAAGTAGTTGGGGGCTTTAAAGCTCTCTGTAGGTAAATTGCTTAGATGTCTTCTGTGAGATTTCCATCTTTGGTTATTAACAGTATTGGGTTATGTAATTGAAAATGAAAAATTGTTATTGTGAAGACTTCTTATGAGCATATGAGCAAGGGATACTTTTAGTCAAGTTTTTAACAATAAAAAAAATCGGTTTACTTTCCTGACATATTTTATCTAATATAATGCTGGGAGCACTGCTACGTTCTTATCAGTCAACATTAACTTAATTTAATAGCTCAAATAACTCAAAAACTTAAGTTAATAACTCAATTCTTACACAGTAAATAATTGATAATATTTTCTTTGTAAGTTAAAAATTGCACTGGCATTAAATAAGTCTTTATCTTTTAGATGGCAAAAATGGGATAATATGCCAAATGCAGAAATTTAGGATCTTGTGAAATTATTTTGGACATGTTTAGAATTTTGGTGACCTTTATTTGACTTTTTTGTAGTTCAGATAATGCTTGAATTCAAGATTTCTTCTACAGTATTTTTGCTTCTTCTGATTCTTTCCTTTTCCTTTATTACTGTGTCTTATCTGCAAGTAGCTACAGTACACATAATTTCAGTTTTCAGGGGTTTTTTACCTTATCCATTTGTATTCTCCCACCACAGAGAGAGCTAGGGTGATTGTTGCATACATTACTGAGGAAATGACTGTTCTTGAAACACGTGAAAGGAGAAATTGTCTTCTAATCAAGCTGTGTCAATAAAAGAGAAATCATCCTACAGGAACTGAAAATCAGTAAATAAGAAGCAAACATTTCCCCCCACAAAAGAAAAGAAAAATCAATTATTTCACAAGTTAAAAGACTGATTAACTGAATTAGCTTTCTGTTAAAATGCTATGTCTGAAATAAAACCAATTCATATGTTCTTGGTAATTTTACAATGTTTTAGTGATGTGGGAGTTTTATTTGTGTTTTGTTCCTTACAGTTGCCCTGTGGTCACCGGTGTAAAGAGATCTGCCATTCAGGTAGCTGTCCTCTTAACTGCAGCCAGAAGGTTAAACTCCGATGTCTCTGTAAGAGACTGAAAAAGGTAAATTTACGAGTTGCAGTTTTTGAAGGGTGTATGTTCTTTGCATGTGCCTGGGCTTGTATGGATGGATTGTGTGGATGCTGCAGATTGGAATAGGGCCAGTTACTATAGTAGAGCTGTAACAGTTCACATTAGCTGAAGATCTGGGCTGCTATATCAGAAGGTTCACTGGAGAATATAAAATCTTGTTAATTCTGAAATATGTTAGCTACCTGACTTACAACAGTCTTATCTTCATGCACACTTAAAGTTTTGTAGTTTTGTGAGAAAAATACTCAGATGACCTGGAGTGATTTGAGAATAAAAATTACATTTTTATGATGATATTGGGAAAATTTACAGAAGTTGGAATTAGCACAGATGTTGTGAAACCTGAACTAATGCCATTAATTAAGGTTCCCTGCAAACCTAAAAGCAAGTACAGGCATCAGCATCCTTAGCTTCTAACACAGATAAGGACAAAGGAATATAACAAGTTTGCTGTAGCTATACACTATTATGAGGGGAACAACAGAAATTGATATGAAGTCTTGACAAATAATAATGCCTTAATGAAATAAACCCCCATGATCTATCTTAATTAAAAGGTGTTTAAATTACTTTTCTGGACCCAGTTAACTTCTGAACCTTCCAGCAGTTCCCCCGAGTCCTCAGCTTCTCCAAAATATGTCTTGTGCATCCAAGAAGTCTTTCAGGTGGGATGCTTAGCAGGAGAAAAGATGACATATATAGAACAAGTGCTTAAAATTGATCACTCTCTGCTTACAGATAAGCACTTTGTTGGTTTTTTTTTCAAATGCCTTCAATACTAGCAGAAAGGGGAGAAAGCGTGATTGAGAATTCTGTCCCCCCGCATGACCAGACTTTGTCCTGTAATCTAAGACAGTTAAGATAATGTATATGAAATTAATGACACAGAATATAAACTCTTTCTGCCAGAGGTTCAAAAGGTTATCTTATTTGTCTAAGGCAAACAAATGAGTAAAGAGGAGGAAAATTAAACTGGACTATTGATTCATTTTTCCTTTCAGCATAGCTTATTAGAAAGAAGGAAAAAAAGAAGATAATTTAATACATAATTACAGATTGAAATAACATTCAGTCAGCTTTATTTTATACGTAAAACCAATGCTTTACTAAATAAGAAGGTTTTATTATTTTCATAAAGAAGTTGACAACTAAAATCTTATATAGGGGAATGATTATAAAAGACAAATTATACTTAACAGGAAGTACAGTGCAGCAAGATCCAAGAAGGCCAGGTTTCACTGGAATGCGATGCATTATGCAAGGAAATGAAGCGGAAGGCGTATGAGGTAATGTATCCATTGTAGCTATAATTTCTTCTCAGAGCTTAAAGAAAAGTAGAAAAAAAAACACATTATTTTTCAAGGCAGTACCTGCAGAAATGCAACGTAAGTGGATGTGCTGTTGAATAGTAGCTATTTTTTCAGACTTGAGTTTATGAATGGTGTTAATTGACTCAAATACTATTTTAAAACAGTATTATGTTATTTTCCTTTTTTTCCCTTTAAATTAATTTGATCTGATTCTTTCTTCTTTCACTGAGAACAAGTGATGATCAGTGATGATAAAACAGTCATTAGTGCTGTAAGGCTAGAGTCAGACTGCTTCACAGGGCATTATAAGATCTGTCTTTCCAGTGAAGGTTTTGCAGCTCTCAGTTGCTCGGCTTGTTCAGTGTGGAGTATAATCCTGCCACAGTATAGGATAACTGGATGAATTGAGACTTTCCAGCAACTACTTAGGCTGCTGTTAATGTGACTTCTCCCCTGCTCCCCTGCTGTTTTATGAAGAATTTCCTGTGTGGTATCACACAGAGAGAGGATGTGATCGTTGCTGTTACAAACCTTTGATAAAAACACACACAAAAAGAATTGATGCTCAAGTTGCTTGGGTTTTATCAGGTAAGTATTAGATGTGATAAAAGTACAACCCAAGAACTCAGTGGGTAAAGCTGACAAGTCAGCTTCTCCTCAGATTTTCAGGATTGATTGACAACTTCTAACAAGTACCACACTGACCAAATCCTGCAACTTTGCAAGAAGGTTGAATGCTAAAACTCTTGGGATGTGCCTTTAGGGAATCCCAAACATAACAAACAGTTCCAGTAAAAATGTGAAGATAAGTTCATAGTATATGGAGTCCCTCCCTCCCTAAAGTGAGGTGAACTCACAGTAAGACTGCATGAGCTGAGACCCAGCTGCATGTGTCAGTGTGGTGCAGTGTCACTGCTGTTTGACTGGAGCAGGTACTACTACCAATTTCTTGCCCCGATGTTGTAATCCACAGGGAGAAATGGTCTAATGCATCTAGTGAACAGATGGGTGCAAGTTTCTGCTGTAAGCAATGCCACAGACATACTGGATGGCAAAACCCAGCCGTGTGTACCTTCTTCTCAGAAGAATGTGTACTTACTTGTTTGGGGGGTTTTATATAAAGTGATAAAGTGTATTTAAATTCTTTCTAGATACCTTTTTGTAGCCTGTGTTGACTTACTATGCAAATGACATACTAGAATTGTCTTCTATTATAGACACATGATGAAAGTGGTTTATTTATGTCTATTACTGTTTAATGTGTCTAGACTGGAAAAAAAAACTTGTTGAAAACTGCAGACATTTACAAAGATAAATTAGTTTGCACATTTGCAAAACACTCATTAATTTCTAAAACTGAAGTGCATTAATTCTTAATGAAACTTTTCATGTCTGGTACCTCTTACTTACTAGGTGTCTAGGAATTGAATGTGTCTTTTACTGTACATTTTATTAAAGAAATAGCCATAGGAATGTTTTTCCATGCTGTGGTTATAATAGTTAAAGTTCCCTTTATCTGTGTACATTATACCTATGTGTCTTATACAAATATGACCACACCAGTGTAAGAAGAAGCTTTTCTGTTGCTCTTTTCCACATATGAAGGTCACTTTTTCTTTTGTAGCTGAAGTTTTGCCATTAGATGGCAGTGAAAAACGAGGGGGCTTGTTTTTTGCATACCAGACTTTCAGATTTCAGATGTGCATGGCTGAAAAGGTTCTTTACACACACATTTCTAAAGAGACTCTGCCATTGTATTTAGATTAATGAAGTTCTCAGTAGTGCTTTTATTTGATACAAGGTTTAGTAATTTAAACATTTGTCTGAAAATAGGACTGTTCTTTTGGCCCTGCCCCCAGTGCCTGCTGTTTGAGCTACACTGTGCTAAGGCACAAGCTAGTGTGCTTTCTCCTTAGTCATCAAAAGCTCTTGAACTGGAAATGATTTGTAACCAATTCTACCAATTCTACCAGGTAGAAAGTTCAGTAAACTTATCTTCGTTGTTAGTATGCAAATCATCCAGCTACTAGGATCAACTTTTTTTTCAAGTTATTAATAGGTCTTTACATCTAACTTTTCTAAGGTAGTGATTCACTGACTGCAATGCTAAAAGCCTAAAAAAGGTATAAAAAGGGAGATACTTCTCCCACATACTCTTTCTGTGGGAACTTAAGAGGGTGAGATGGTGTCTTTCTGTCTAATGGTCTTTGTTGGATTTATCTCCTATTAGCATGCCTGGTTGTTTTTTAGTTGACATAAACTTTTGGCATCTACAAATGTTCTGTAGCACTGAAATTCTAGATTTAGCCAAATACTCTGTGGGAGTAGAATACTTTCCTCTGTTGTGAGCCAATCTCCTGGTAAATTCATTTTATGCCTTTGCATTATGAAAAACAGTTATTGATGTTTTATCCCTGTTTGGCATCTGCATACTCTGCAGGATTTGGTGTCCTGTTAGTCACCTGATGAATCCTAGTTATGCATCTCTTCAGATGGAAGCCAGTCCATACTGTTGTCTTTTGTATATATTCAGGTTTCATATTTTTTTATTATTGTAGGACCAAAATGGAATGTAGGTGCTAAGATTCAAGTATGTGGCATCTTTACATATTGACAATTTTTTCTGCACCATTTTTTCTTAATACTTTCTAGTATTTAGATATTTGCTTTATTGAACACTGCAAAATATTTCTATGGAATTATCAATTGTAACTCCCATGACTGCTTTTCATATGACTTTTGGATGGTGGAGCTCACATGATGGAAAGTTTGAAAACTTTTGCTGAGAACCATTCTATAGGACTAATCAGGACTGCTTAAGAAAATAGGTTTAGCTGCTATTTACAACTTTGTGTGTCTGGACAGATAAAAGAAGCAGAAGCCAAAGCTGCTCTTGAAGAGGAGAAACGAAGACAACAGGTAATTAGCCTTTCTTCTTTCTCATCCACATCATCCTCACCTTGTTCTTGTTAGTAAATAATGTGATTTACAGGCAATTAAAGATACATAGTTTTTAATGTGATATGCACAGTCATTCCGGTCAGCTCTTACCATACTCTGTGTGCTGTAAATTATTTACAATGGTTGAGGCCACATTTTCCCAAACGATTTTCATAATTTTGTGCAAAACGGTAACTTTGTATAATGTAATTTATTTTTAAAATACTAAGTATGTTTTATTTTAATCAAACACTTCATACAGCATAAACACCACAGAATACTGAATAGCCTCTGCAACATTTAAATATTTGGTAAAGCTCCCCTTCTCCCTCCTACAATGAAAGAACAAGGACAGCTAGATGAGTCTTTTTCCTTCAAGGTCTCTGTGGGGGGAGGAAACGTGTATTTACTGTAATTGCTCTTGGTGGTGAGGGTGTGTGATTGGCATTGTAATCCACAAAGCTGCTGTGCCAGCTGCCTGGAGGTGCTGATACTAATCATATTCAGGCAAACACTGTAAGCTCAGTTGGTGGTCATGGCTAGGTCAGGTTTGTCATCTGGAGTCTGCATGCCTTGCAGCCAGTTCATGCATGTGTGCCTGTGCCTGAGTGAGCAAGCATTTGACACCAAATCCTATTCCATGTCCAGTGTGGGCTTTCTGACTCCATTTACTCAATTATCACAGGATCTACGTATTTAGTTTGCATTTGTATTTGCACCTGCATGTCACACTCTGTTTTTATCAGGGATCAGTGGTAAAATGAGTGAAAGAGGGCAAGGAAGGCTTACAGAGCCGATCCACTTGTGCCATTTCTCCAATCTCATTAGGATAGACAGTTTCTCTGAGGGTCACAACTTCTGTTATACACACATTGTAATCTAAGCAATTAATGAAAATGTTACATCTAAAATGCTCTAGCAAGGCTTGTTTTTGTTTGTTAGAGGGGAACCTTGTCTGCTTGTCCTGCGAGAAAAGCATGGTCATGCATCTGTTGTCCAGAGCACCAGGCACTGTTTTGTAATCATCCTGCAATGTTTATTGTAACATTCAAGTTGCAGGTGTCTACAGTATTGAGTACGTATTCCCTCACATAACTCCTAGACAGTTCATCTAATTCTTGTTCTCGAAGCTGACCCTGGAAATGTTCCTTCTGGCATATAGGTCAGGAAGTATAACTTTCATACAGATGTCTGAAACAAATTGGGCAGAGGAAATCTGTAAGTGTTGGTTCTGCAAGCTAAGTACTGAAGTGTGCTAATGGGCATTTAAATATGTAAAGAACATGCTTAAAGTCCTAGAGTTAGAAAGCCAAAGTTGCTGATGTTTGTCCTGCACTGGGTGTTTTCATGCCTTCCAGAAGGCATCCCACCCAAATAGTAGTGATTTCTGCTCAAAATCACTTAAATTATAGTCCCTCTAGGAAAGTGTCAGTAAAGAGCTCCTCTGAAACAGTAGCAGATTTACTCTACCAACATAGTGTGCTGAATTTTGGCTGGGTTCTTCAGCAGTGTTTTGTTTCTCTCTGCAGTCACACCACCATTGCTTTCTACTTCTACGTTCTCTGAAGTCTCACAGCCCAAGAGTAGTAACTTTATGTAATATATGGCAGCTGCTTCTGCACATTTTTTGTGATGGATGCAACTCCAGGGATAGAAAACTTCACCTATACATAATGAACCCTATTAAAAGGTTAATTAAGAGCTAGTTATTTAGTGCATTAGGAAACAGTAGGACAAAAACAGTAAAAAAAAGACAAAACAAATTGTAAAAAAAGGGACATCAGTAACTAATAAAGAGGCTCTAGAACTGCATTACAAGTACTAACCTCAGCTACTGCAGCCTTTTTATGCAGCATTGGTTCCCATCCAGTTAGAACTCATAATCTGCCATCTGTCGATAGAAATTGGAGGACATCACTATCATAGGATGTTGGGTCACACTAAGAGTATATTTTTGAGTGTACTCCCTTCTGACAAAAGTTTGCATCTTGTACCACCTTCCTCAATGTCATTAGCACATTTTTCTAGAGACTGTTCATCTATTAGTCACAGTTTCTCAAACCTATTTTGATTATTACTTCATTAAATGCTTTATATACAATTTAGTAATAAATGCTCTAGTAAGCTTTATATACAATTTAGTAATAAATGCTCTAGTAAGTTTGTGCATTTATATTTTGGTATTTGCTATATTTGGTAGCAACTTTTGCTAATACCATTTACAGATGGAATCAGTTGTTTCTTAGGGGAAGAGGCAGCTTGGCTAGGCTTCTTGTCATGGCCCTAGCAGCCAAACTTTCCCTCTGCTTCTAATTCAGAGGCACCCTGTGAGGCCAGGGTTTTCACAATTGCTAGAGGTGGAAAAAAGATCAGTGCTTTGATTATTTAACAACTCAGACCAAGCTCTCTCTGTCCCTCTCCATTGTAAAAGATTTGGTTAAGTTTTCATGCTAACTGTTTAGAGTTTCAATACTGGAAGTTAGGGTCTTGAACCTGAAGTGTAATTTACTGAGTTGTATAAAAAGTATAATTTCCCTTTTTTTATGTACAAAGAAAAATTTTAAACAGATCCTTAGAAGTTAAATAGTCAAGTCTTCCCCTCCTATATTAATAAAAATATATCCTCACTTTCAGAAAAGACACTTTGTCACTGTTATTTGCATTAATTTAGCTACATTTTCCCCATGGGAATACTACTCCTTTCAGTGCAGGAAGAATATAGTGAATGACACATGAAAGAACAAAATCCAGTGCCTGAGCAACACTGAACTAGATGTGTTGAGTATATAGTTTAAATAAATACATTTCATTTTATTTCTATTATGTTTATATACAAAGAAGTTAGGTTCTTATCTAAATAAAAATCCTAGGTTTATTTAGCTTGAAAAATTAAGCTGATGTTTGTCCTGCACTGGGTGAAGGACAAACAAACTCCTGCTTGTTTGAAGACTGGGTGCAACCATTGCTTCAGAGGTCATTAAGGTGCCACTTCAGGAATGTGACAGTTACACAAAATCTGTAGGTAGCTTTTCAAGGGTAGTGATGGCTTCTCTCTCATATTCTGTGCCTACAAATCTTTTTTTTTTTCATTCTGTGTTTTGGTTTTTTAAAGTTACATTTATTTTTAGACAGGTTTTTGTAGAGTTCACTAGGAAAACAATTCAATAGCTATTACATAATTTTGTTTGAGCCCTATATTTTAACTATTGCAATTCATAGAGCTTTCTGCTTTTAAAATGTACTGATCACACCTGTAGAAGCCCCAAATTTTACTTAAGTGTCTGTCTAAAATAAAATACTACCATGTTGTCTATAAAACCACAAAAACTCTGCCCTTGCCTCCAGATTTTGGATTTTGAAAAAGTGTTTCATTAAAATACTTCACTTTTCTTAGGAGAGGATTAGCTAGTTGAGAGTCATCTTGTTTCAAATAGGCTGTGACTTTGTCTGAACTCTTCTCCCATATCATCAGAGAAGTGCCAACAATTTCTGCCTTTATTAGGTACAAAGGAATAGACATCAAAATAGGTCCCTTTCTCCTGCTGACAGTGGTCTCTGGCACAGGAAGGGAAGAGCTGCTTTGTGAAACTCTGACAAATACTTGCTGTCAGTGGAGGCAGACCAGACATCAGGCAACCTTGAGTTCTGAGGGAAAATTTTATTTACTGAACTACTGCTACATTTCCCAAAACAGCCTTTTTCTTGGTTTTTTTAATGCATCTACTGTATTGACTTAGTCCCTCTTCCTGGCAACTCTGCAGTCGTAGTCACGTAGATTTATTTCCTCTCGTGGCCAGGCTTTGTCTCTGTTCACTGTCCGTGATTCCTCTGCTTCAGCTCAGTCTTGTGCCTTTTGCCCAGCCAGTCCCGGCTTGCTGCGCTCTGCTACTCCCATCTCTTTTCCCTTTCACTCTATCCGTGCTCCCTAGTGTCCCATGTTTTCTCTAGCAGCTAACAGCTTGACCAAAAATCCAGGTAACCATCAGACTTTTTCTGATTTTAGTCTGTCTCAGGTCTTTAGAGCATCGCTTCTAATTTTCCTAGCAATTAGTTGCCTTCTCATTGGAGCCTCATCCTAGTCTTCACACTTTATTCTAGGCTGCCTAGTTCCAGTTTTATTTCAGCTTTGTACACTTGAATGAGTTTTTTTCTGTATTTTCATGATGCTCTTTTAAAAAAACATGGAAGGGAATGAGGAACAGGGATCAGAGATCCTATTGTTTATTCCAGACAGGACCCTGCCATTCTTGTTGGAAGCCTGGCATTCTTACTTTTGCAATTGTTCTGCTCTATTTTTGGGTCTATAGGTGCGTGCTTCCTATTGGAGGATATTGTATATCTCTTACAGTCATATGAGTGATTAAATGATCAAGTTATAACACTTAAAAATATTTTTGTGTGTATCTAAGGTTATAGCAATTAATCTAAAAATTAGTGAGCATGCAAATATAAAGAATTGAGGGAAATAGCATATAGATTTTTAGTTACTTATGTTTTTATGAATTTATTTTTGGCAGAGTGTATCTGTTATGAGGGGATGTCTGAAGATTTCAGCCTATGCTCTTATAGAAGTTAATAAAATAGCTTAAATGCAAGTGTGTTTTTTAATAGGAAAAAAAAGTGTTTTTAACGTATTTCATGGAAATAACCTTATTTTAGCTTAATGTATTCAGCCTGAATTAAAAATACTGAGCATGCAGGAGCTCAGCTGGCTACAAATTTGGCAATGTTTTTATAGGAAACTAAACATTGGTTTAATACTTGAAAGCAATGTGCTTTGTACCTGTGGGATGTGGTGCTACCATCTTATCTCTGAGATGTGTAACTTCCATTGGCTGACAGTTACTTCTGTTAAATGTTATTTGGCAATGTTACTTAAAACCTTCACATTTCCTTGTTTTTAATTCTGACACAAATGTCAATTACTTGTGATTCTCTTTACTTAGGCTGAACTGGAGGCTTTTGAAAACAGATTAAAAGGGCGAAGAAAGAATAAGAGAAGAAAGGATGAGGTAGAAGTTGAACAGTCATCATGGCAAAAGTACAAGAACCTCATTATGCTGCCGGTGTTCGGAGTTGCTGTTGTGATGGTTGCATGGCTCATGGTCTATAATGACTGAAAACAACTCAGTATTTAATATACCTCAGTTGGACTTTAGGTAGCTCTTATTCCTAGAATGTTAGTATGTGTAACAGAACTTAATAAGCATAGATTATGTATGTATACTATTTGCTAAGAAAAATGCAGAGGAGGGAAGAAATGTCACCTTTCGTGTTATTACATACACAGCACAAAACTGAACTCAAGACACTGAAAGTAATAGTAGGTTCTTATCTACACTGAAGTGCTGATAGTTTGACTGAGATTTGTTAACGTCTCTTCTATTGGTAATGTTATTTTTCCTTGTCTCCATTTCATAATATTAAGAATACCTTAGTATAAAATGCTTTATTGAATATATGTTTCCTGTAAAATCAACGTAGTGGTTTATTGAAGATTAGTGTTCTTATGCTAATCTTTATGTTGTATCACACAATAATTTCTGTGCTTCACACCAGTTTTAATTATGACAGCTAACAGAGAACCTTGGGTCACTTAGGCTTGAATATTCTGGGGCCTTGTTCAGAGCTTTGTTCAGATAAAGGACGTGTGAACTGTCTTTCAATTCAGCTATGTCACAAATAAAACAGTGTCCCCCCCCTTACAAACGGTGGGGTTTGCTTTTTCCTTGTTTCACTCCACCCCTTCCCACCCTTGTTTCTTCAAAATTGAAGGAACTGAAAAGTTTCTTCAGTGGACAGATACACATGCTGAACATGGATGTGAAGAAGTTTCAGGGTACAGGGGTGCATTGTCACTGTTGCCCCAATTGCCAGCAGCAGAAAAACAATTTAAAATGAAACTTAGGAGTATCAATCCACTATTTGTATGGGTAAATGTCAGAGTTGGATATTTGCCTAAGTGTGCAAAATTGTAATTAGATAGTAACATATATACTGTATACAATGTATACTTCAGAACATCATATAACTGTAACAATACAGTTATATGATGTTCTGATGCCATCGGGATGGTACTTGGTAGTCACATTTAAATCATCTAGCTAAACTTCTAAATGTTTAAATATTTTCTTACTGACAGTTTTGAATACCTGCCTTTAGGTTATCAGCATTGGTTGGTAGAACTGGAAGGTTTTTATCTGGCTGCGGGATTATCAGAGATGCTATGTAGTCGCAGCTGAGAGACTGCAAGTTAAATTCTGGAATGGGGGAATCAGAAAACTGAATTTTTAAACTTCTGCTAGAAACCTTTGTTGATACTTGAGCATTGTAGGTTACTGCAAAGTGATTACAATCTCCTGCAAAAAATGGGGTGCATAGCCAACAGGTATTAATACACTATTACGACCTTGTAATTCAGGCATATAATTTCACCACAAATCCTGCAAATGCAGTGGGACCATTTCTATGAGTTAGTAGAAAACATTGCAGTTTGCTTGAAAGCTCTTCTGGTTGTTTTTGACTTACTTGCGAAGGGACCCATTATTAATTTGAACAGATATCCAATTGTAATTCTGATTCAGCAGCAAGAAAATAAAATAGAAAAGCTGTAAAAAGGCAGAAGCTTTTGATTACATGGATTAAGAAAACTGCGATAAAATCAGTTTCTTTTTAATTTTTCATTGAAGAAGGTGGGGAAAACCCGGCAATATTTAGCATGGATTGATGCTATTTTATGATACTTTTTTTTTTTTAATTGACATTTTAGAGATGTGTATTAGTTATGAGTCAGACCATTAGTATTTAAAGTTGTAGAATTAACTGAAATTACACTAAGCGAAGTTGCATCTCCATTGAACTTATTTTCTAGTATAAAAAGTAAACAGTGTTTCATAATGTTGCTTTAACTTTTTTTTCTATCATGTTAATGTCTGGAAGTTAATTCCAGACTAACTGTTTTCTTCAACAGAGTGAGGTGATGCTGTTGTGTGATTGTATATGTCACTAACTCTTCTGTCACTAAGGGAAAAGGAGAGATATTTTTGTTCAGATGAAGTAAAATGTGATGGGTTATCCAAAAGTACAAAAAGATACCTTTCTGGCTGAATTATGGAAATCAGCATGAATGAAAACACTGTGGAAACAGCTTTTATCTTGCATGACTATCACTAATTTTTCTATTTACTTCTAGCTTTTAAAGAAGTACAATGGAAAGTTTATCCTTGCTTCTACAGCAAAGAGAAGAAACCTCTCTCTAGCGAGTTATACTAATTAACTGCACTTGTTATATGTTTGAAGAAGTTCTTAGTATTCTTTTCTGCATATTTGTGGGAAATACTCGAGAAGAAAAGGTTTCTCACTGATCATCTTCATTAAAGATTGCCATGCTTTTTTACTATACAAATTCATTCTGTTCATACAAAGATGTGTGTGAGTGGGCATATTCCCTTTCTTAAAGGATTTGAATCTCTTGTGAACCTTGCATATATGCAAGGCAAACCTATTTTTGAAATTTTATTCAAAACAGTTCTGTATATCTTATCCAACCATCTGAGTCATTTGCACTCTGTTGGTCTGCCTGCTGAACCAGATATTTATTTCTTGGCATAAAAAAAAAGTGTGGGGGTTCAAGCAATCTGCAGTTTAATAAATCACTAGGTTTTGTTTGTTTCTTTAAAATATTTTTATAGTTAATATTTTGCCTTTCTTTGGTTGGAGTTGCATGTTGTCAACAACCTTTAAAGTAAAAGGTACAGATAAAATCACCTTTTATTCAATATTAATGAAAGATGGTAATTTTAGAAAAGATATTTTGTACTGAAGGTAGGATTTGGTAGCAATTTATATGTAATGTAATGTTACATAAAGTAATGAGCAAATATTTTGAACATTAACAGCTTACAAAAAAATGCATATTGATCAGTATACATTAAAACAAGTTATATAATCTGACCTGCTGTTGAAGGGAAATTACTGCCATAGAAGCCTGATGATGACTTAACATGAAGACTATTTAGCTATGTATAAAATGAAGAAAACTTGGGGCTTTTCCTGGTTCTGGATGCATTGTGGTGAAAATGTATGCTTCCACTAAACCAAGGTTCTTACAACTTGTCAGTATGTTTGGGATTGGAAAGTTCTAGGGCAAGTTTTTTCCCTGTAAGAATATCAAATCCATTGTGTGTGTGTTAATTTAATGTAAAAACCAAGTCAGACAATAAATCTATTAAAAACAACTTGAAAAATTGTTTGGTCTCAAGGACTGGTTAGTGAAGCAGCAAACTTCCCAGGTAATGATGACTGACATAGTGCAGCACAAGTTTTATGGTTTAGGGGGCTTTTTGCCCCCTTCTCTGGCAGTGATAGTTGTTCTTTTCAGATTAATGCTGGAATTATGTAATTGTGTTCCTTCATGTTACTGCTCTCACAAAACTGTGAGAATGGGTTGGGGAAGTTGATTAAGATGGAACAAATGGGAATGGACTTAGCAGATTTTTTTCATCTCACAGAGAGAAATATAGCTGATTTATTAGACATTTGTGCTGACCTTAACTACTAGAGAAGGAAATGTTACTAAGCAGATAGCACCAAATTTTTTTCATACAAGCATCTGTGTTTGATTTTGGCTTTAAAGCAGTGAACTCTTAAGTTTATCATCTCAGCAGTAGTTCAGGCTCCAAAACACAATTGCCCTGTGCCAGCTTTCTCTGAGTGATGAGCTTGTGTGTTGTGAGGTTAGAGCACAGAGATGCTTGTTCTGAAGTGTGTTCCAGTGCTGGGCAGTGGAAGCTTGATATGTGTGGCAGCTGCTCTCTGGTGTGTGCTTTAGGGTGGAGCATTCTTGTTTGGACAGTTCATGTGTGACCCTGTTCTCCTTTTCATTTAGTTTGGCTGTCCCTCTTCTGCTTTGGTTTTGTCCTGTTGTTACCAGTTGTTATCTATGAGCATTTCAATTGTTCCCTTTTCTTGCTTCATTAATATATTTGTATTTCTGCCTGCCCTTACTCAAGTAAATCAGTCAGTTGCTCTAAAGAATTAGAAAATGAAGAACCTGTAGTGTTTTGTTTTCCTAGGAAAAGAAATGCAAGGTTAAAATTAGGGAAGAGATCAAATGAAGTCAAATTAATTATAAGATAATGAGATACGCTTCTTTCCATAAAGATGGAAAGATGGTTAAATGTTAATGAATTATTTGAACACTGCATTAAGATGTCTATATGCCATGGTACCAGAAAACAAGTCTGTGGTATGGATAGTGGTATGAATATGAACTGTGATAAGGCAGGCTAAACAGCAGCTGTGTACAAGTAAGTCATACGCTGAGGGAACTGGCTTGATTCAACCAAGTATTTAAGCTAAATAATTGTTGCTCATACAGTGATTTCCATAAAATCATCAACAAAACCAGAGCTCGGGCTTTCTTTGTGTGCTGCTGAATCTTGTTGTGAAATTCCAGTTTCAGTGGCTCTCTTATTGGAGGAAATTAGGATCGGATTAGGAGTCAAGACTGGCTTGGGCTTTGGAATTCACAGTTCTCCAGCTGAAGCCATCCTCAGCCAAGGCCGAGCTGGCTTTGCAGTCTGAGTCATGTACTGCATCTCTTAGATACAAGTTTTCATTTATTATTATTAGAATTTTTGACAGAGCTACCTAATCTCTGTAATTAATCAATTATGGTTTGATTCCTGCATTACAGCACAAAATGTTTGTTGTTTTACATTAAGCAATAGGATGATTTTGCATAAATGGTCTTGCTTCTCTCTCTTTACATGCTTTTCCTATTTTTTGTGCAATTGTTTTAAAACCAACCCTGTTTTTCCCCCAGATGCTGGAGGTTGGTTTGGAGAGATATTTGGTTGGTTGGTTAAAAATTGCAGCACTGAATTACCATGAGCAGAAGCCTGTTCAGTACATTGGCATGCCAGAAGCATAGAGAATACTGTCTGCACCATAATGTTTGCACACAAAGTAACAGGGCCTAAATCTGAAGGTATGGAGATGCAGGTATGGAAAAGAAACTGGAAAAAAGCTAAAAAGTGTCTATCTTACTATATATGTTTATATATAAATAATAAATGCCATGTGTTCATATTTACAAATGTAAACACTGTTACAAGAGGTATCGCCTTCACTGATTGTCAAAAGTGGTGACTGGGCTGGAAGCCATATTCATGGAGAGGTGGTGGTTCATATTTTCTTGGGTGTTTTCTGATTCACATTTTGAATTCTGAATTCACGTTCAGAAGCACTAAATCATGCACAGTAAAAATTGGAAGCTTTTCTGGTTTACAGATGTCATCTCAGAACCCAGCTGCAGTGCCAGTGACAGCTTTCTGTGACTCCTGGAAGGGTGCTGAACTTATTCTATTCTGGTAGCACACACTTCTGCCCATTTTGTACTCACTGTTTTTGCCTTTTGTCCTGTTCATCATTCTTGGATAGTATTGGTGAGCTCCGTTGTGTGCACAGACCGAGGCTTTAGTCAGACTTGACATCTTTGAACGCAAATACAGGGCAAGGGGACAAATACAGCAAATACAGGTCTTAAAAGCTGTTATCTTACGGGGGTAGGACATTTGCTCTGTCATTTGCAGCTTCAGGCGGCACTTGTCTCTTGGCCTGAGAATTTTGCTTCAACAGGTACACAACAACCAGCACATCCCTCCAGCTCCGCTTCGTTGGGGCCGGTCAGGACCAGTGCGGGGACAAGGGGTAACCCCGTCGGGTCGGGTCGCCGCTGTTCTCCCGCGCAGCGCTTCTTCGCAGGGGTGGGACGGGGCACGGCGGGGGCTGGGACCGGAGCCTTCCTGCGGGGAAGGAGCTGGAGAAACCTGTTGTCGGCTTCGGGAGGTTCCTCTTGCCGGAGCCCCTTCCCCTCCGCTTCTGCGGTGCCAGCGCCTCTTTCAGCTCTCTTTAGAGCCTTAGAGGCTGGGCTGCAGCCTCTGTGCTACAGAGGGAAGCGTTGCAGTCCCTGCAGGCGCGAAACTCTCCGTCCCTGGGCTGAAAGGAAAGCCTTTGCCTGACTGTAACGTAAAATAAAGCGCAGGGAAGTCCACCGGGGAACTGCGGATGAATGAAGGGACCCGGGAGTCTGGCCCACACGCTTGCCAACCTCCGCTCTGAACTCTGCGCTTCGACTCGGTGAGCCGAGAGCGCCTGCAGCTCCGTGCGCTGGGCTGCCTCCGGATCGCTTCAGCCGCAAGTGCGCGTCCCGGCGGCCCGGGGGCCAGGGCGCGGCGGAGCCCCGGCGAGCCAAGGTAAGGGGTGCGAGGGGCGAGCTCCGCGGGCTCTTGCCTCTCACATCATCTCTAACTCAGGCTTGTCTTGCCACCTGAAGCCCTTTTCAGCGTGACGAGGCGTCCCTTAACCGGATGAGGGGGTGCAAAGGCTGTGCCCACTCCATCCGCCCTCCCTGGGGGACGGCTTTAGGGCGAAATTAGCAAGGGGGCTGTCTCTCAGCTTGTCCCCAAGGGGTAGAGCCTTGTGTGCGAAAGGGGTGGGGATGTGGCTCTTTCTCGCGGAGGTTTATTATTATTGGGTGGAGGAGCGGGGAGGGGGAGTCTGCAGAGCAGACAAAATGCGAAGGCCTTCCCGCAAGTGTGTCTGTGCGGGAGGTGGGTGAACGCAATTCGTCAGAGGCCGAGGTAGGGAAGGGTGAGGGGGCGGCCAAAGTGGAGAGGGGTCAGCAGCGGCCAGAGCATGCTCTCCACGCAACAGTTCCCTGCCCTGCCTGCGGAAGAGGAACGCTACCGGCAGGTCCTCTCCGCCAGCCGGGTAAGGCGAACCTCAGGGCGCTCCCCTCACGGGGGTGCCGCCTGGGGACCGCGGGCCGGGGCATTGGGAGGGCGGCTGGCTCCGCCGCTCGGCGACCCCCGGGCCGCGGGCGGGGACAGCGCGCTCGGGGGACACCCCCGACCGCCGCCGGCCCAGCGGGCAATTCCCGTGCGCGGCGCACAGCCTGCGCTGCCGCCGCGGGGCTGAGCGGCAGCTTACTGGGGCAGGCGGAGAAGGTGCAACCCCCTCTCCCAGCCCGCCGAGCTGTTGTAGCGAGAGCGGACCCGTGGCTCGCAGCAGGGACGGGGCCGTGTCCCCCAGAGACGCGGCCTGGGGGGACGGCGGGGGACAAGTGACCGCCCGCGCCCAACCTGCCGCGATGGGGCCGTCCCGGTGCGCTCCTGTGGCGAAACTTGCGGGGACGCGCCGGGGACAGCCGCGTTCAGAGGCGGGATGCAGGTAAGCCGCAGCCAACAGGCGCTCGTTGTCGGCGTCTCAGGGAGAGCCGAGCGGCGCCCTCGCCGCGGCTTCTCAGCAAGCGCGGAAGATCAGCGGGGCTGCTGTGCACGTTAAATACTCTGCCGCTGGAAGGAGCGGGGAGAAGTTGGCCGAACCCGACAACAACAGGTCCGGCCAGGATTTGCAGGAGCAAAGTTTGGGCTTAACCTCTGGCAGAGCTGTCGTGGCGGCTCCATCGATGGCTGGGCTCCCGGGGAGCCGGTGCACCGACCCCGGCGCGGTAGTTGCCCGCCGGCATCAGCGGGAGTTGGCTTTACCCTGGCGTCGGTGCCCTGGCGTCGGTGCACCCTGGGGTCGGGTGGAGGGACCCCCATCCCCTCCCACGGCTGTCCGGGACTTTACCGCCGGCCGCTGCCACCCGCGGGAGGAGGTTATCCTGCACAGGGTGACGGAGAGGGCACTTCGTCCTTCCAGGGAGAGCCAGCCCGTGTGGCTGCAAGTGTCCGAAGGGGATAGCGCGGGCGTGGGCAGTCCCCCAGCGCACACCTGTGGGGAGGGATATGGGAGTCTGCCCTTATGGGGGAGGCTGCATAACAGGGGGCGAGAGAGAACTTGGAGGAGGTGGCTGCTGCGCTAGTGCGAACTTGCAGGGTGGGTCCCCTGAGCCTGCCCTTCCCTCCACTAGCCGGGGCGCAGGTGTCACCGCAGTGTCGCCGGCGCAGGTGGCGCTGTCAGAGGGGCAGGCGCGGCGGGGGCCGCAGCATTACAGCGGGGCCGCTGTGGAGCCCGCGGCGAGCGAGCGGGAGAGTCCGCAGGCAGGGACCGGCTGCCCTCGCCCTCTCCGCCGCCGGGAGGGACCGGCGAGGACCGCGCAGGATGCTGAGCCTGATGCCTGGCACTTGTGGAGAGGGCGATGGAGCTTCTTGCGCTGTCACACCGATCGTACGCGACCGAAATGGCACAGCAGGGGGTTTCACAAGTTTATAAACACGGCAGGGTACTTCAGTAGTATCATTGCTCCACTTGATTTAAAATGCAGAATCCTTGGATGCATTTTATGGCAGGCGATTAATTAATTAACTTAAATTACTAACAGTGTGGTTGAGACGGTGAAACTCTGAAGTGAAATCAAATATCTAGAGCTTTTAATGCATTCACGGGATCTCTTGGGAAGTTTTGGCTTTCAGCAGTAGGAGTATGGTAGTGGAATTTTCCATATGGCTACATACATCCTTCCTGTGTTCCTAAAAGATGGACCCGTCAGCAGGACTAAATTCTTTAGTTTGTTTTTGTAATGGATGCTCTAGTTGGAGATCTCTGTTACAAGCTTCTTGGGTACTGTGGCACATAGATGAATGAACATAACACTGAGATAGTCCAAACAGCTAAAAAGTTGTAATACAAGAAATTAGAGAACTGCTCTGCCTGTGTCCCTATAAAGCTAGTGGCATCCCCAGAGGACCTTGGACATCTGGGTTCTGTAGAAGGATGGGGATTCCTCCAGGTGAACAAGGGAATCCTAAACAGTGTTCAAACCTCTTTTAGAAATGAAATGCTCATGACTTTTTTCCCTCCTCCAAAGGCCATTTATGAAGTACCCCAACAGGCAGACAGGTCTTTCTGCCTGTGGAGAAGCCTGGCCCTCCAGCCCCACACATAATCGTCACTCAGTGTGCATTTTGAAGGAAGCCACCAGCACTCGTTTTCTCGAGAAGGCTCTCGTGGTGGTGAGAGAGGCCGCACAGCACGCTTTCCCATGTTAGAGGAGTTTGCTTGTGCTCTTAGTATCTCATGAGGCCATCAGGACAAAATAGCGTTTTTCCTGAGCCTTTGGAGCTGGAACTATAAAACACTGAAGAAAACATTCACTTCCATTCCACAAGTCTTAGCTGGCACTTGACTGCATGCAGATGACTGGAGTGTCCACTGAATTAAAAGTATTGTGTATAGATGGTTAGAAATGTGTCATGATTGGAGGTGTTCTATTAAATGTGCACAGGGCAATTTTATATGTCTCTGTTATTGTTTGGCTGTTAATTATGTATTAGATCATGTCTGCAGATACAAGTGAAAGCCAGGACTGTTAACAGTGCCAGTAATTATTTTAAAATGTGGGATGACTTGAATGTAGGAGTTGCCTTTTTTTTTTTTTTTTTTTAATTTTTCCTGCTAAGCTGATATACATGTTTAGGTCTTAGCACTCAGCTCCCTTGAGGAACGTTACTGTCCTGGCATTATACTAAGTCCATGTATTGCCAGACACATAATTTCTTGTCATTACTTGCATAGCCAGACAAGGAATGTGTGCAGAGGCTGAGGTGGATAACCACCTAGACAGAAATCGCATTTGTCAGAAGGAGAATGGTCCTGTCAAGCAAAGGTGGAAGAGGCAAGAGAATGTTGGGATGGTTATATCCAGCAAAGAAATCCAGCAGCTCCTGCTCCACTGCTCTAACCAACAAATGCTGGACCATAAAAAACCCCTTTGTACGCAGGGGGGGAGACAGCACTTCAGGCAGCGTGGCTAAGTGGATGTTTGAGCTCTGTGAATCTTTGCCTTGCTGAGGCCCAGCAGATTCAGGTCATCCCAATCCAGGAGACACAATATAAGCACTACTGGCACTTCCTTAAGAGATGGGAGCTGTGGCTTTGACCCCACCTGGACCAGGAGGACCTGGTACCAGGTCATCTGCTTTCAAGCTGAACAGATCATGCTGTTAGGCAGTTACATACAATGGCACCGTCTCCTAGTGTGGTCAGGTTTTAAAAGATGGTGGTTATAGCTGCATTGTGTGGGAAGAGTCCTGTCAGCGTGTCAGGTATCCTTAGCAAGTGCTTACAAGGCCAGATGAATGTCTTGCTTCTGAATGCCAGCCAGGGTTTGGCAGGGGTGGATATCAGGCCACTTGCAGCAGGGCAGTTTTAGACTTGCACATGCAGCTTAGACCCTTCCAAATGTGGCTGCCAGACACCTCCTGATATTTAAATGCCTTCAGGATGAAGCAGCTAAGTAAGCAGCAGGGCTTGAGGGGGGCAGTCTGACTACAGTTTGAAATACTGATGCATCTAGTCTGTCCCAGTTTCTTTCCCTACTGAAAAGAAATGGACCTCGTAAGTGGCAGGCTAGGTACATACAGTTCTCCAGTGCCAGGAGAGAAGGGTAGGTGATAACCCGCTGTGAAGTGATGGATTGTCATAGTAGGAGAGAGAAACCTTAAATCCTCCTTGTAAAGGTCTTCATACTTAGAACAGTGACTGAAGACAGTATCCAAATAGCTCCAGCCTGACTACTCTCATTGCCTCTGAATTTTTAGTTCTCTTGTCCCTCTGCAGTCAGTTGTCTTGTGTGTGTGCAGTTTCACCTAGAACTGTCCTGAGCCTTGCTCTGGGTGCCAGGGCGTGAGAGCCCTCCTTCCACTGGCTGGGACCTGCGTGGGGTGGCCCTCACTCCCCGAGAGGCTGCATGGGGGGAAAGAGGAAGGGAAGAGCGCCTGGGCTTTGTCCCTTTGGCTCTCGCGGCGGTAGCTCTGTGTCCGGCGGGCTGTCCCCTCTCTGGCCGCGGTCGCCTTGCCCGGCTGTGCCGCGGGGTGAAGCGGGGGCTGCTCCTGGGTGCCTCTCTCGGTCCGCAGCCCCGCGGCCAAAGAATACGATGCCGATCGCATCCTTCCCCTCAGTCCCCCGCCCTCTATAAATAACTCTGGCTGAGCTGACCTGTCAGATTCCCCCGGCAGAGCGGATCCCCTGACCCGGGCCGCCTGCAGTGGAAAGTCTGAATGCAAAACATACCGTAGTAAAAATAGAGCGGCGGGGGAGCCCCGCCGGCAGGTCCCGGCGGCTCTCGGTGCCGCACCGGGCCCGGCTCCCGCTGTCCCCTGGGCGCTCCCGGCTCCCGTCAGCACTGAGAGCTTCCCCCCTGCTCCTAAATCTTTGTACACTTTAATGCCCCAGCGGTGAATGCTTTTCTCGCTGTCAGATGGAAGCATAATTAATTTTTGCTGTGGAACAGATAGTTCCAAGTAGCGTTTTTAATTTTGGCATACTTTTCTAACCAGCAAAGATGAAAGAAATACGAATAATGGTTTAATATCCTAAACGTAAAAGTAATAACGAGGTTACTGTCAAGCAAGGGATTCTCATTTCAAAAAGAGGTGAGAATGTTGCTACCTGTGAAGTCTGAATTAGATTCCATCCCGTGCCTAACTTGTGCAGACAACTGCTCCCCTGAAGGAATAGATGCTCCTTGGCTGTGGTTTCAAGCCATTATAATTTAAAGCAATGCTTGTAACTAAATTGTGCATATATTATTTCTGGCTGTTTCTGCAAAACTTGAATATCTGGAGGTTAAAGCCAGCAAGAGACACCAGAAAATGCTCTATGATGCTGCTCTGCCTTGTCCTTCTGGTACATCCATGTCACAGTTCTTGCCCCTCAGTGCCCGTTGGGCTCTAGGGGTGGTGGTGGGGTGGCCTTGGCCCAGAGCCAAGCAGCACATGGCCACCTGCCCTCTCCCTACCCCATCCTGCGGGACGGGGGAGAAAATAGAATGAAAAAAGCTCATGAGTCAAGATAAAAGCTGGGAGATCCCTTCCTGATTACCATAATGGACTAAACAGACTCAAGTGGAGTAAATTAGTTTATTACTGATTAATACATATTGACTGATTCAGATATTGTGAAACAAAAACATGAAGCAAGTAGTAAAACATTTCAGGAAAACACCTCTCATCCCCACTTCCTAGACTCAGCTTCATTCCAGACTCCTCTTCTTCCCCCTTATTATCACCACAGGCGGCACTCGGTCCCTTTAGGGAGGCAGTGAACAGCGCAGGGAAGGACTGTGGTTCTCTGCTAGTCCTTCCTTCTTACTCATCCTCTGCTCCAGTGTGAGCCTCCATGGGCTGCAGTACTTTGAGAGTATTTGCTTTACCATGGAGCACATACTTCTCTGACCTTGGTGTTGGCGCTGCTGTTTCTCACTCTTTTCCTGCTTCTCTGCCTGTGTGGTGTGTATGGCCTTTTTAAAATACTTTTTCACAGTGGCACCACCAACTTGGTTGATGGGCTCAGCTGTGTCCTGTTGTGTGGATCCAGGTGGAACTGGACATACCTGGCACACAGCAGTTCCTGCACTCTTCTTAAGAAGGCCAACCTTGCAGTCCCTCCACTGCCAATAGCTTGCCATGTACATGGATGTCCACGTAATCGGGACAGAAGGGTGGCCAAAGTACTGACCAGAGCAGCAGTGTCATCTCTGTGGTTGTCTGCTTCTCTGTTTCTCTTCCCCTATCCCCGAATCATTAAGGGATGAAAAGAATCCAGCCATCCATTTCCAAAAGGAAATTCTGTTCCTTTTCAACATATCTGTCATTAAAGTGGAACCTTTGCATCATCTGCTTCTTTGGGTGCCACACAGTTTACAGTTCTGGTTATTTTATGTTTCCAGCATAAGGTAGCTTCTTAGCACATTGACCTCTAGAAAGTGAATAAAGGCTGAAAACCAGATACTGACAGAGCTGCTTTTGAATGGTAAAGTTTATGCTGTGATGGTTCAAGTGCTGCCCCTGAGGGACAGCTCCTGTAAGTCTGTGGGAAAAAAGACTGTCAGGTTGCATCACTGCAGGTGCTCCTGTCAGCTCTTGCTCTTCCAGAATTCCAAGGCTAACTTTTTCTTGCAAAAGAAGTATTTTGTGTGTTGAACATTTAATTAGTCTTCACCTAGTCCTTTAAGGGAAAGGAAGTGAAGGTAGAGTTTCCTTTTTTTAGGACTGCATCAGATTTCATCTACTCCAATTCACATTTCAGGGAGATTCCAGTATTCAGTGTATGGTGCTTTTGCTTTGGGACCGACTGGTTAGTGATTGTCAAAGTCTGTCTTTTCCTTCTTCCCCTCCTAAAACCTGTAAGACTCAGTTCTGCCATATACAGAACCCGGTGTTTTAAACAATAATGTGCTAGAATCTTTCAGAAATTATTTGTTTGATGCCAGAGAGATATTTCACTTGGCAGTGATTTAGCAGTAGTAGTAACTGCCTAGAGCAATTCCTATTACTGTTCATCACCTCAGAGAACTCCTAGTTTCAAAATAGCCTATACGGTCACCCTAATATTATTGAAAGTTACTTGGTTACATCAAAGACTCAGGAAGCATTTCCTAAGGAAAGATACTTTTATTTCCCCCCTTTTCTGCCTCTGAATGAAGCAGTGAGAAATTGCTTGTGTGCTCCTTGCATTGTTCATCTCATTAGATTTCAGAAAGCAGTCAGGTCTTTCTCTTGGAAATGAAACCTCTGGTAGGTAATATTGGGGAGTTTTGAGTTTTCCGTCCCACAGCTCTGAGTCCTGCAGCTCTGCATTCATGTAATAGTACAGCATGAAGCTGTAATGCACAATTATGTTTTCTCCAGACTTCTGTGGGACAGTGGAACAACACAGAGATGTCTTCCATTACTGCTGCTTTTGCTGTCAGATTTTTTGCTGGGTGGATTATTTTGCCCGTGTTAAAGTTGTCCTGAAGCCAGTGGCACCTGGAGAGTATAGAAGCAGCACATGCTACATTTTTCAGGCTTTTCCCATCCTCCTGCATTTTCACATCTCCAGGAAGAAACACAGACAACTGAGCCCACCTGGCCTTAACAACCTTTGCATTTTTTCCATGACACAGTATTGAGGGACAGATGTTGCTGAGAGGCACTTTATTGTTTGAAAGATGCTAATTCTATGCATCTGCAAATATTGTCTAAATGGATAATATATCTGAAAGAATATTAGGAACTGTAGAGTAAGAAGCTATCGTTCTTCTCTTTTTTCTTTTTTTTCTTCTCACATTGCTTTTTGATATGCAGCAAGTACGTAACAGAAGAATTAAGTAGTAAATGTTGTTTTGTCCTCACTCAGCCATTTTAACGGTGTCAACTTAAATAATTTGTAGTGCATGTAGACAAGCCTGAAAAAGAAGTCTGAAAATATGATTGAATATGTTTAAAAGTTGTTAACAAATCCTTTTCCCTATAAAGTGAGAGATATGGAATTGTGTTGACGGTAGCCTGGATGGTTTGAGAATCCAGATGGTTTCCATTTTCTTTTTCCTTATCATAGATAGGATTATTCTACAACTCTTGGAGTTTTCCAAAGAAAATGTGAATGGAAGGAAACCTGGCACCTGTTCTAGGGATGACAAATTGAATATTCCTAGCCATAATTACAGTAGAATTTTTCTTATTTGACAAAATAATGAATCAGATTATTATTGTTTCAGTGTTTTTATCCCATAAATCTTTATGTGATCCATAAAACTTCAGTATTATATCAAAGTCATAGTCAAATATATACACCAATGTAAGCGCCTTGTTAACCCACTTAATCTTGAATTTTCTGTATCAGCTCATTTTTTTTGTTAAGTTCAGCAATATTGAATAGGTTTAATCTCTAGTCACCTTTCCAGTTATTTCTGTCACAATGTCCTGGTAGTTTCAAAAAATATCTTTCTCTTTTTTTTTACTGAAGAAAGATGTTCAAAGATGTTTCTGAAAAAAGTGATATCCTACTGAAAAATGAATGAGTCACCTCAAAAATTTTTAGGTAGCATGTTATTGACCTTTGTGACATTGTGTAAACCCATTTTCATCTTTGTGAGGAGGTCAAATAAAAATCCAGCTATGCTGAACAGATATGGCTTTGCTTTGACACTAAATCATGTCCTTTCCTTTGCTGTTGGCCTTATCTTTGGTCCAAGAGTTAGTATATTTTTTATTCACAATTCAGAAAAACGTTAGTAAAGTTAACATTATGCATTCAGATACTAAATTTTAATTTCTTCTAGGCAGATGTTTATAGTTGCAGAATAATTATGCATTTTAATGAAAAATTAATTTAAAAATATATGGAAGATAGAGACAAATGCTTCTAAGAAGATTCCTGCAATTTTTTAGCTTGCATTCTAGTTTCACATCCAGTTAATGTAATTGAAAGCTTCTGATTTTAAATGGGTTAAGCAGTTGCATAATCAGCAATAGGCATGGCACAGAGGGTTAAGCCTACTGATGAAGCATTAACAGGAAAAAAAGGTATGTCCAATTATGAGCTCTAATTGCCTTGTGTGGGATGGGGCTTCTGATGGGCTTTCTGCACAGGCTGTTATCAGTGGGTGACTGATACACGGAATGTGAGCTACAGGACAGGCAGGCTTTCTTTTCCAGGCTTGAAACATTCTTTAAAAAAGAGGTTTTCCTCTAACAGTATCCCTCCCCAAAATGTTTTTGGTTTTTTTTTTTTTTTTTTTTTTTGGTTTTTTTTTTTTAATTTTTTTTAATTTTTTTTTTTTTTTATTTTAAATTTTTTTTTATTATTATTATTTTTTATTGTCAGAAAGTAGGCCTCCAAGATTTTTCTGTGGGTTTCTTTATGGTTTTCAGTTTTGCCTTTCTAGTGCTAATGGCTCTTCCACAAGCATCTGCTCATTGAATTCCCAGCAAGGCAGGAACCTGAAGAGGGTGCTGCGTTACTCCCTCCTTGCTGGGCTGTGATTCTCAGCAGTGTGTCGCCAGAGGCTTGCCATCACTGCTCAGCATGCTTAGCTCAATGCAATGAACATCTGGGTAGTCAGGAAAGCATTAGAGTAGTCTCTCTGTGTGTTCAGGAAAACAGCACGGCACTGTGGAAACTTTCATGTGTAATTTTTGCAAGCTATAGAAACTTAAAGAAAACTAATAACCCCTAGAGCATGAATTCTGCATTAGTTAAAGAGTACTTTCCCCAGAACAATTTCCCACTGCTTGCTGAAGTGGGCTGAATGGATGTTCGTGTTCTGGCACTGAGAAATATCGGATAATGCTAACCGTAGTCTAATCCTTAAAATTAATGCCTTTCATACACACTTCAGTTTTTAAAAAAATCTTTGCTATCTTCCATATGTTTACTGAATCCTACTCATCTTGTGAGGCATGGCAACATCACACATCTTTGCCACCAGCTGTGAGTAATAAAGAAGAGAGAACTTAGAATTGTAATAAGTTTGCCATCAGCTGTACTATTTCCTAATCTAAACATTCTTGAGAATTCAACAGAGTTCCATTGTAAATGTGGAAATATCCCCACAGTAGTTGTAAGTTTACATCAGTGAAATGATAAATAGTTGCAAATATGTACAATATGTAAGTAAATGTGTAAACAATTAACATTTATGCCAAAACAGAATCATTATTCAGCAGCGCTTCTTTTTAAAAATGAAGGGATTACAACATATTGGTAGTTAAGAGCAATACTACTGTCCTCTAGTAATGATATATATCCTTTCCCCCCTGTTTTTGAATTCAGATTTTGAAGACTGATTTGTTCTGAATGTATATGCTGGCTAATGGTGTGTCAGATTCTTATTTATAATGAGATGGAGAACAGTTACTGGTGTCACACATAGCATCCAGGGAAATCCTTTCTTTTCCACTTCCATCTTTTGCATGAGATGTTAAGCATAGATTACACCTGCAATGGAGAATCAAGGTCAATAGTTTACTTATCAATAACTTTCTGATTTCTAAATAAAACATTTTCAGGGGGACCAATTATTAAATTATTTGTTTATGTTTATTTTGATATCAAATGGATGTTTTTCAAAGAGCCTTTTTATAGTCCACTACTTTGCCAGGATAGAACAGTGTATTCTTTCCCTAAAGAGCTAGATGAAATGAGAATAAACTCAGAACTCCAAATCACTCCTGGCCACAGTGCCTATGTCTGACTGGCCAACTTACTTCCACCTCCCTCAAAGCCTTCAGAAAGGGAAGAATGAATTATGAATGAGAAGTTGCACCAGAAGCAGGCTCTTTGAGCATAAAGATAGTAACTTGGGTGCTGGCACCACCACTGGCAGCACAGCATTTACCTGTCATCCCAGGTAAAAGCAGATTTGGAAGTGCATGTTGGTGGCTCTGATAGCTGCTCATTCCTCAGCTAGAAGTGCAGAGTGAGGGTGGGTTGTGCAGGAGGTATCTGCAGCCACACTGGACAGCACAGCAGGCACACACCAAAGGAGATCTCGCTTGGCAGGCAGCAGGGAAGGGTTTCCCACACACAGGTGAGTGGAACACCATAGGTGTGCTTTTGGATTTAGTCTCAGCAAACTTTCTGCTGGCTCACTTAAACTGAAGCTGAAACAGCACAAGAGCAGTGTTGTCACTGAACATGGAGAGACACACTCGAATGTCACCTTGTCCTTCTGAGCTTCTCCTGCTTACCTCCTCAGTTCCAAAATTGTTTCAATGGCTCACAAAACTGCTGAAATTGTTGGGAGTCAAGAACTCCAAATTAGTGCAACAGAAATGAAGGCAAGGATATCATAAACATTTGTAAATCTGAATTGATGGTTGGTTTCTGGTGATGTGCAGTTTGATTTTTGCAACACTGTATCTCAAACTGGATTAGAAACAGCTTGAGAAGTCTACTGAACAGAAGTGGACAGTGAGTGTCTATGATAGTGTGAAAGACAAAACATCACCTTATTTTACACCCTGCATCTTCTTCAATACAGATGAAACATCACCGACCAGTTGCACTTTACTTATTTTAAGTGCAAATGTACATCAGGAAGATTAAATGTGTATCAGGTTTATGCTTCAGCCAAAAGAATCTGGGTGTACAACCAAATACTTCTTTCGTAAAGATATGCCCGGCTTTATATGACATCTTCCTTCGTGGGATATTGTGTGTTTTGGATTGGTTAATTTCGTGGAACAGAAAGGAGGTCTGATCATTGAAATGAACTTCTAATGAATTATGTCTGCAATTTGTAATTTGCCTGAGGATATGGAATTCCCTGGGAGAAGTTACAAGATTACAGTGAACTTGAACTATCAGGAAAAGAGTGCATTTCATTGGCAAATAATAACTTGTGATAATAACATGCTTTTCATGTTTGCCGACTTGCTGTATGAAAAGCTTGGTTGTTTGAGTTTTTTCCTTCTGTATGAAAAGGTGTTTGGGGTTTTTTTGCTGCTTTGCTGGATGAAAAGTTGGGGGTTTTTTCCCCCTTTAAATGGCATTATTTCATTTTAGAATAACTGTGACGCTACTGTTCTTCAATTTGTGTACACTGGAATTTGGATACTGCTTGTATTTGCAGACAAAAGCTGGTTAGTATCCAGTTTCTTATGCTGCCTTAATATTCAGTCTTCAGGGTTCATTTCAGTTTGGCTGTCTAATTCCTCTAACACTGAAAATGAAATCTTATGCAACTTTTTGCCTGTTTTTGTTTTTAGCATGTGACTTTGTACCTTTGGGGGATTTGTCTTATACTTTCTACTTGTTACAATGACTACTGAAGTATGTTGTTACATTTTTTTGACAATAAAGTAGTTGAATGGAGGTGCATTGCTGACTCCCAATATTCATGTAAACAGGACAGAACTGATAGAAAATGTAGGCCATTTTCAGCTTCTGTTACTCATTACCAGGCCTTTGAATATTATATATTATGAGTTGATCAGAAAAGCTGTAAGAATGAGGATGGTTAAATTTTTATATATATATAGTTAAATTTTTATATATATGTTTGTGCTTAATCATTGACACTTCACATGTTCAGGTTTTGCTCTTTAGCCATAACAAGTGGGAACCATCTTCCTTTAATGGCAAAGGGAAAGCTGTAATGGTCATGTCAGTCCAGTATCTAGAGATTTGAGATCAGCATCATAAGAGCAGATGAAATCACAAGAGCTGACAACTGAGCACTGCTTCAACATTAGAAGAGGAGCAATATCAAGGATACAGAAGGAGCTGCAGATAGTTTTCATATTCTTACATGTTTATTGCTTGGCTGGATAGCAGATTCCTCAATGGCATTATGAGGACTTCTGAGGACAATGGCATTATGAGGTCACCTTTTCACTGCCCCCTGACATTCTTTCTGCATTTCATGGTAGTACTTCCTTCCACTTCTTTCTATTACAAACACTAAATCATGTTTTGGTGTATGGCTTGCTGAAGATATATTAATGCTTCTGATCTAAGAGGTGTCTTCTCCATTTCTGTGTATTAGACCCATCATGCACAGAAGATACTGACAGTAGGCAATTAGCCCTAATGATACTTCTTTATTGGGAGAACATCTGTTACTTCTGTGGTGACAACAGCAGGAGATATTTTTGTCGAGTGCTTATACCATGATTCAGGCTGTTTTATAGACTAGTAACTTAGATACTTTTAGTATCTAAAAGGAAAATTGCATGCTACCACAGGCTTTTCACCCATAAATCTTAATGTAATGTCATTTCTCTGCTTTAATATGACAGGCATGTTATTGAAATGACAGCCATGAGATCAGATTCTTTCCATGTCTTGCAGAAAATAAGCTGTGAATTTTGGTCCAATGAATTTTTAGTCTTTTTGTAGTCAGATGGGACTACACACTCTTTTCCATCTTACTTCTTTCCTGCCTCTGTGGTTCCAGAAAATAAACTGAGTCAGTCTGATCCAGCAATCCTAGATAAACCTAGAAATTTTAAAAAATCTGCACTGAAATTAGCTCAGGATTTCTTTTTAGTCTATTTCTTTTAATGCAGTTATTACTTAAAGAATGCCACTCAGATAAGCAGCGGCTAATGTAATTTCATTAGGGACAAAACTTAGCTGTCAAAAGAAATTATCTGATGATTTTAGGCATCCTCTTTTCTGCCTATATTCTTGTTTAATAAAAAACCTGTTTGTATTAAAAGCAAGTGACTTCTTGCCTTAAAAAACAAACACCGATATTTCCTAACTATAGTGTGTGACTCTGCAAAAAATAATGTGCAGGCCTTGGCTGTGAATACAGCATGAAGGGTTTTATTGTTAAGTATTAGCATAGCTTGCACAACTCTAGAAAGCCCTTTTGTTTTAGGATGTATTTCTTGTGTTAGTATGTAACTTTCTTGTAGTTCGATAAGAGTTTCTAGGACAACTTTAGCCCCTGCGTAGAGTCCTTCTTTTATTGGTTCTCCCCTGTCTCACCCCCTCTGTCATGCATAATTTCCCTCTTGTCCATCTTAGCATCCTTATCTTTGAAGTACAGTAATGTTAGCCACTAACTTTGCTAGACCGCCCTCGGCCCATCCCAGAACCTGTGTTGGATTTGTTAGAACTTAAGTGACTTAGTTTGGCATGATGTATTTAGATTGTTTTATTGGTATCTGTAACTTAGAACCCACCCCAGAATTGTAGTATTAAACCGCCCACCACCCCAGGCTCAGGGTCTCTCTACAGAGGCACCAGCCTGGTGGCTGGGGGGATCACCCTGACCCCTTTCCCCCTGAATAAAGCCTCTGTTCCCTGGAAACTTCGAGAGAGAGTCCCCTCTTTCTTCGATCCAGCCTTAGCAGCCGAACCCCCACAAAGTGACTTGTTGAGGCGCGTTCGAGCTGCCAGGAGGCCCAGGCTGGACACCGAGCTGGGGCTGGGGCAAGCAAGCACTGCAACAATAGTGCACAAATGTTTAATTAAGAAAAATACTTCTTAGACTGAGTTTTCTAACAATGGTACGAAGAGAACTTGCACCAGTGTTCTTCAATTATTGAAGATACGTGTTAGTCCAGTGTTACAGATTTTTGGCTAAATCTATTTTATGCTGAAGTCTTTATCATTTAGGCTTGATTTCTTTCAGTGGGCTTGCAGGATTCTGCTTTTAAGTCTTCTTGTCTTTCCCTTGGAAAGGGAGATAAATATGTATCTATCAGATACCTCAGTCTTACAGACTTAGAGAATGAAATCAGAGAAACTGTTAACTACACAGAGAGTTGAGGGAGACCAGTTTCTTCTCTCAGCCACTAACCTAGAAGCTTGAAATGAGCCAAGGAATAAGCATCTGTTTCCTTCCATAGGCCCATTTTTATCTGAAGATTCCATTATTTATGTCTTTAGTCTATAATTTGTTCTTCTATTCCATTATTTATTAGAACTGAGAGAAGAGAGCATGTCTGACATTTATGCAGATACCATTGTCATACTAGAGCACTTCAAGCTGAGGCATCTATTCTGTATGTATTGCAATGTTTGGTGGCAAAAGGAAAATACTATCAGGGAACCTACAAACAGGAGGTGTAATGCATTCCTGTTTATCTATAGGGCACTTTAATAAATTCTCATTGTTGATAAAGGAACCAGTGGCACTATCTTTAGTTTTAGTTCATATTCATCAGAGAAACTGACAAAAAACCCACAAATGTAGATGTTCAAGTGATGAAAAATGGTAAGATTGGGAAACTGGAAAAATTAAGTTTATGCTTGCATTATCACTGATGATGATTTAAACAGGTGTATTGTTTTTCCCAAGGTCTTTTCCTGTAGA
The DNA here is from genome assembly GCA_027886175.1 of Phylloscopus collybita. Taxonomy (NCBI): domain Eukaryota; kingdom Metazoa; phylum Chordata; class Aves; order Passeriformes; family Phylloscopidae; genus Phylloscopus; species Phylloscopus collybita. The sequence goes on along the minus strand of JAJNNQ010000009.1, from coordinate 24,183,832 downwards.
AGGGAAAAATACAATGTGCTGTTTAGTTGCCTATAAATATTTATTTGCTGTTCTACAGAACAAGCAATTCATGGTGCTTAGAGAAACATGTATTTAACAATACACCATTCTTTTCTTGAGCAGTCACTGAAAGCAAATTTGGATCCAACAGCCCATTTTAAAATCTGTGGCAGTGAGTTGTCAATACAAAGAGGTTTATTGCTTTCAGGAGTGAACAAGAAAGAAAATGTTTGATGTTCTCATTTACTGAACATTTATGAACATTTATTGAACATTTATGTAAAGTAAGTAGTATTCACAATGCCAGTAGACTTTAGAAAACATTTCTTACAAAAACAGAGGATCACCAGAAGCTCACTGTTTTAATTGGCACACATTTAATGTTTCTACTAGTTTAAGGCACATGCACAACAGTGTAGGTAACTGCTCTCAGTTAAACACTTGTGCTTGAGATTATTAAGATCTCATGTACCTAGAGAATATTCAATGTATTGAATATACCCCCCTCCTCACAAAAAGAGTCAAAAAGTGATGATGGATACTATTTCTGAATGTTTTTTCAAATATTTGAGAACAAAATTTTGTTCCTGCTTGCTTAAGTTTTACTCCTAAGACAAACTCTGTGGAGTCATGGGTCAGAATTTCCTTTGTATTGCACTGGATTTTTCTGGTTAGGACTTGCAAGAAGTGCATCTTGGTTGGGAGTAATTTCTTTAGGAAAATGAGCTGGATCTAAAATTTGTTTGTCTTGAGGAAACTAATAATCATCTCCTGAGTGCCTTGATCGTGGCTGTGTAGTGATGGTCGTGCTCCTTGTTGTCTGGCCCAGAAGAACCTAAAAAAAGGTTGTTTTTTACAGAACATCATTATTTCAAGGCACGGCGTGCTCTGATTCAAGGGGACTCTGTGTTCATGTGGTTGTGATAGTCTGCTGAGTTGTATAGATCTAATTTTTTAACTGCTTCAGGTGAAAGAGGGTACTGAATTGGCCCATTTCCCGTGGGAGCCCTACATCTACCGCACCATTGTGTGTGCTTTCAGAAGTAATTACAGCAGTTCATAGCAGAGTTGTGTTATTCCTCTGTTACCTGTGCTCAGAACTCACAAGGGGGCCTAATACAGGCTGTGTAAACCTGGGTTGTGGAATTCAGGGAAGCCTGCCAAGAGTACAGCAGCTAAAACAGCTGCTGGATTCCAGCATTACCAGAAGCAAAATGTCAGGTAGACACTGAAGACTTTAATGTGAAAAGGTAGACAAGTGTGGACTGCAGGAAGTCAAGCAGGTATTGTCTAAATGGTCACATGGATTGAAGTTCCTAATATTCACCTAAATCCTTAACTTTTTCTGTGACTGAATGTATTAGATGTCATTTGTGGGACAAGGGCAGTAATTAAGCTGAAATATCCTGAAGTCTTGGTTTGAAACATTTACAACTTCTGAATAAGCTGCTAATTAAGAAAAAACAATTCTGACAAGCAATTAACTCTCTCCAATATTATTTATATTTCTCATGTTGTGGGAAATGAGGATCAGATTACAGACCTTGTCATCTCCAACAGTTTCAGCAGACACTCTTTATTCTCATTCTGAGCCGGCTGTTGCAGATTTTCAGATAAATCCAACACCTTTAAGTTTACCATCCTGCTTGCTAGATAATCTAGTAGTAGGACTGTGTTGAGACTGAACCACTGGAATAGGAGGAAGTGAGATGCTTACTAGCAGCTCACACCATACCAGTACCATATGCCTTTTCAGTGTTAATGTCTTTCCTTCGAACAGTGGAAGTAGGAAAAGATGTCAAATGGGACAAACACTGCACTAGGTGAGTCTCAAAGTGGTCAGATGATGTGATGCTTAGCAGTGTCAGAAAAGATACATGAAACTTCACAAATGCAGTTTCTTACCTTCTGCTGTCTGTTGAGGGTCTGCAGTGTCTAGTAACCAGGGGTTTCAGGAATAGCTGATAATTCTATTATCAGCAAGGAAAATTTCCTTCCAAATAGTCTTTGTGCCATGTTGGAACAAGACAGATTGCAGAATGATGGAAAACTATTCTGCAAATCCTACTTTTGCCTACAGTCTTCTCATGCAAAGCAGTGAGGTTGTGGGGTGGTATAAATCCAGTCTCTTTGCAGCAACTCCTTATGAAATAGTTCAGCTTCGGTTTGTGCCAGTCAGTCTGATGACCTGCTCTTTACGGGAAGGCACGTTAAGCAGAGCCAGCCAAAGGGATAACCCACAGAGACTGGCATTTACAAGACTAATATTATTTATGTTGTAGACTTCAGTCTCTTGAGGCTCTTCGGGGAGAGGTTGTCAGGGTAATGGATGCCTTTACTCTTGTGTTCTGACACAACCAACTTTGATGTGATTGATCTTCCTGACAAAGAGGATAAATTATTAGTCATCCTTTGGGAAGACACTGTCTGGAATGAATAAACCTATCATCCAGTTTCCCATTATCACAGGGAAGATTTTATTTTTTGGTCAATTTTAAATAAAGGAGCATTGACTTGATAACAGTTTCAATCTTGCTATTAAATATTAAATTGTAGTCTTGTTTGTGTTTCTGTTTAAAAAGTATGACATTTCTCTAGTATATGAAATCATATTATTAATAGAGTTGGGTTTAAAAAATACAAAATGCATGTTTAGGCTTTTGCAAAGGTTTTTTAATTTTTGTACTTTGTGCAGCTCAACTGAATTCAGAAAATTCTTTTTCTCTATTCTTTTGTATTCTACTCATAGAACAGAAAATGCGATTTCCAAACTCTACAGAATACTGTGTTAAGTTACAATTTTATAAAATACAAAAAAGAACTAGACATCATTGCTGTGCATAATAAGTCTTCTATTGTCACTTAAAACAAAGGTTATAATATCTTGTTTCTTTAATAATAAGAACATGAAGCTCTTGAATAATTAGCAATGGATTATTTTTAATTATAAAATAATCTGTATTTAGCCTCATTCCTTAAGTTTGTTATGTCTTTTATATATTTTTCAAATTAAATGCCTATCCAACATCCAGTTCATCAGAAATGTTTAGAAATTTCAGTGAAACTATAAGTCTGTAGATACTGAGTGAAGTTCAATAAATTATATGGGTTGTACTAGACTGTCCACCGGAAAGAAAATATACATACAACTTGGCATTAAGAATCTATTAGCAATTTACAGCATATATTTAAATCATGTAGCTGTGGAATAGGGAGGGAGGAGTTCTATTGAAAACATAGGATTTACTGATGGTCACCAGCATGATAAAACTGCACTTCTGTTTTTCAGGACTTAGGAACAGATGAGGATAATATGGGGGATGGTTGCTCTCAGAAACTGGCTTCTGCCAAGTTCCTTCGACTTTTGCTCCTGATACTGATTCCATGCATCTGTGCCCTTATCCTTTTGCTGGTGATCCTGCTTACCTTTGTAGGTGAGTGCTTTTTTAATTAAGGAGACACTTTTTTAATTAAAGAGACAAAAACTAAGACCACATTCTCAAGTGCTAATATAATTGTGGACATTAGACATATATCTTAGAACACCTACCTAAAAAACTAATCTACCTAATGACTACCTAGCTTGTTGCAGAGAAATAAGTCTGCTATTTAGATTTGTATCTGTAAAACATATTTAAAGTATTGATGAGGAAATCTTTTCTGATTTTCTCAAGGTAGATTTTTGAGGAACACATTATCTTGAACATGTAGATAGTTTTCAGCAGCCATTTTACAAGTACAAAAGATGCTTTTGTTATCATTTTAGATCATTATCAGTGGAATGGAATATTTATCTGTTTATGTCATACATTCATATGCAAACCTGATTCTTACTTTCAGGTGAAATTTAATTTATAAATAGCCCCAAATAATTTTGAACAGCATAGAAAATATTACTGTTTAACTAAGGAAAATTATGTTAATTTCTTCTACATACAAAATATGTATCAATGCAGAGCCCTAAATGTATTTTGTGGAAACTGGCTCAAGGTGTATAAGATTTCATAATGACTTAGTCTGTTAAGTAATTTTGTGTGTATGTTTTTCATTATTAAAAAGTCCTAATTTATTACTATAAATTTTTAAAAAAGTCTTCCCTTTGTTACTTTTAGAGAAGATGACATTTCATTAAATTGCTTCAAGTACAAAAGAAGAAGACTATAATACTAGGTTAAAGCATTATTTCTTCAGGAAAAAAGTTTAAAAAAATGCTTTCAGTGCTAGGTGTTTTTGGGTTTTTTCCTTTTCCTTTTGTTAGTGAGAATATTTTCTAATTGAGCTTCCTTAGGTACTTCAGAAGCACATCTGAAATAAGTGGGGTAATGTATCCAGTATCCAGATATACAGACATAAATCTGTTTTCCTATTTTAAAAAACTCTGATTTCAATACACATCAAACAGTCAAACAGTTAGCAAGCATAGGAAGAAACTAAACATGTCTCAAAAGCACTGTCAAAATCAGGACGATTTAAATCTGTTTTCTCAATTCAGTCTGTAAAGGATATGCAACACGATATTGTAGGCCTGGTCTTTTCATTTAGTTTAAGTTAAGGAAGTAAAAAAAGCCCCCAAAGCTAGTGAATGTTATGATTGACAGGTAAGTCTTGGGTTGTATCTCTCAACTAAGAACAGTTTGAAATGGATTAAGATCAAGGAAGTCTTGCAATTAGGAAATATGAGACCGTTAAATTTGCTTTCCTTATGTTTAGCATTCCATTTGTATCTTTCATATCCTCTGCCCTAGATTTTAATTCTTTGGTGAGAAAACAGATAAAAAAAGCAGGTATATTTACATCAGCTCTACTCAGTCTTTTCCTCAGACAAGTATCGACCTATCATTAAAATGAATGAAATCCTCTGGGAAATGGAGCCTGTTCTGATCCTAGTTGCATAGCAAAAATCACGACTATCTCCTCTTTAGTCAACGTAGTTACTGTAGGGTAACCAATAAGGCTTGGTGTTACAACTGACTTGGTGAGTCAAACTGGCAAAGGTCCCTTCAGAAACAGCTTTTGAATTAATATTTTATAATTTACTGTTCTTCTCAGCAGCTTTCATTTTCTCAGCATTGATAGCCTAGAAGCAAATATATTTGATGACCAGAATTAGATGAAATAATGCTGTGGACATTTAAAGTGTGCGTAATAGAAGTCTGTTATAGTAACCAAGAATACACTATATCCAAACTTCATATTTATTTCAGGTTAGTAATAACTGAATTCTAATACTGGTATGAAGTCTTACAGTGTAAGAAATAAGTTGATAGTACTGACTGGCTAATAAAAATTATTTAATGGAAGGAAGGAAAAAAGAAAGGAATGAAGGAAGAAGGAGAGAAGGAAAGAGAAAAGAAAGAAAAAAAGAATGTAAATAAAGAGAAAGAAAGAAAGAGGAAGGAAGGAAGGAAGGAAGGAAGGAAGGAAGGAAGGAAGGAAGGAAGGAAGGAAGGAAGGGAGGAAGGGAAAGAAAGAGAGAAAGAGAGAAAGAGAGAGAGAGAGAGAGAGAGAGAGAGAAAGAAAGAAAGAAAGAGAGAAAGAAAGAGAGAAAGAAAGAAAGACTCTATTACTGCAGCTTAGCTGATGTGCTATTGTTTGGTATACTGTGGGACCTTCACAGTATCAGTAATGTGCCCATCTCTCCAGAGTGCGGAGTCATGGGTACAGACCGTGCAGGAGTAATCTCAGTTCATACGTGCTGGCCAGTTGTTGTAGTTAAGCAGTGCTTTATTTCCTTTGCAACTGTCTCATCCATTACCCATACTTTTTTAGGCTGCTTTGCTCTGTTTCATTAGCTTTCTAACAGACTTGGTCTTTATGAGCTTTCCTGCTCTGAACAGCTAGAGATCTTCCATAGTTTAAACTGCCAGAATCTCAATTTACTAGACTGAACAGTGTGACTATTTATTAGTTCTCTTAACTGTCCGTTTTTAAGTAAACTGTCCATTTTTTAAAACCTGTCCATATTTAAGCAAAACATTGATTCCCCAAAGTGAAGAGCAACTGGAAATGATCATTAAAACTGCTAGAAAGCATTGCTTTGAAAGGAATGAGTCTGGTCCTAGTACCAAGCGCAATGAAAGCCAGCATACTGTATTTCTGTCATCTGGACATGCCCAGCTGTAGGTGGAGACACAAATCGCAAATGGTTACATCTGTTTCTCAACTAATTAACTATCTGGCTTATGATTTACCATCTACAGCTCTGTATGAACTCAAGTCTGAAGAGTAGTTGGATATAGTGTGCCTGTATTGAATAAAATAAAATAAATAAAATAAAATATTGTGTTCTGTGTGTCCTGCACGTCTTTTAGCAAACACTGATAGAGAGTAATTAATTTCTCTTCACTAAAGAGATTAAGAAAGAACTGATTTTGAAATTTAAATATAGATACTATAAAAACATATCCAGAAGGCTTAATTTAAGATTTAAGATGTACAGTAGTGTTTTTAGGGGAAGGATGAGGGGAAGGATGAAAATTAAAGCAAGTGGGAGCCCAGCACAGACAGTGGATTCTGCAGCCTGAAATAAAGTGCCTAAATTCTCTATGGTACATTGGTAAAAGGAGAGGATAGGAGGAAAATGGGGGAGAAGAAAGAGGTGGCTCAGGAAGGTGACCTAAAAGTGGAAACAGACTCATCATCTAGAGCTGGCAAGTGAGGAAATGCCAGAGGCCCATGCCTGCCTCCCTCAAGGGCATGTGTACCTGAGACAGGCTGATGTTATTTTGGAGGGAAAAAACATTAAAAAGAATTTTAATACTGCTCATTGTCAGTGGAGATGATACAATTAGGAAGTCCTTTTGTGTCGAAGAGGTTCATTGTGTGGTCCCCCTGTTAGGAGGAGTTATCATCACTAGGAAGCTGTAAAAATAGAACAAAAAATGTTCTTGTTGGAAAGATGGGTTGAAGAAGCAAACAAACATTTGGGAATCTCAGAGAAAGATGTAAATGACCTCATGGCAGTGACAGACATAGTTATTATTTGTTGTTCCAGAAAAAGAATGACATAAGTCTGAGTGAGAAGATGATAGAATCCAGTGGGTAACCTCAATATTTGGCTTCACAAAATATTTGCTTTTGACTACTGTATCCCCCCAAAGGGGGTTTTCAAACATCTTTCAAGAGTTTACTTGTCTTGTAATGTACTGCCTCCTATTCTGCTGAGTGATATATAAATAGCTAATCATTTTAACTTTAATTTTAAATCAGTATTAATAGCTCTTTGGGACCAATGTTTTACAGCCTTCTTCTATTTTTATACCGAGTGGAAGAGAGGAGATGAGTCTAGGGAGGAAGAGAGAGAATGTGAAAAAATACCTTAAGCTATTCTTGAATTATGGAAAAATACTATGCACTTTCCCAAAGGAGTTAAAAAAAGCTTATTTTAACTTAATGAAAACTGAAAAAAACCCCCCAAAACTAGTTAAGTTTGGAACTTGAAATAAAGTAGGCTTCTGAATTCTAGAGATTCAGCACTTTGTTTCAACACAAATATCTGGCATCCAAATAATTCTAAATTTAACCACTCAGTCTTCCTTAGGCTTTGGCAAATCATATTTGCTAAGGAAATGGGAAAATGCACTTACCATTTGGTTTGACCAGAGGACTCAAACAAGAAAAAAAAAAAAAGTGCTGCTTAAATAATTTGCAGGTGGGAGATTTTTAGTTGCTTCTGTAAAATACACACTGTAAATTTCTCCAAAACCCAATGATATATGAAAATCTGCTGGAGGAAAACCAGAAACCTTAACATTTATATATATATAAAGTTCCTCTGGGTTTGTCCAGTAGAAGTTAGACATATTTACTTGCAGTTAGTGACACTGGAGCCAAAACAATCCAGCCTGGATAAACGAGGATATGGTAAATCTCAAATAGTAACTGTTTCATTGCAACTCGTTATAATATTTCAGAAATTTAACCAGTTTTTCTTGCTGTTTGCATTTGCTATAGTTAAAGGTTACTCAGTAAAAAAGAAAATTATGACATTGCCCCTTCTCAGTCATTCCAGTTGTCTTTTCTCCCTTACCTGTAAATCTTTCCAACACAAAGTCACTTCAGTTGGAGTCTTCTGGCATTTTTAGTTGTACCTGTGATTTATAAACATTTCCACCTGCTCAGTCCTGGAATTTCAGACCAGTTAACTGGTTTATTCTAGCAGCAGAGTACATAGAGCAGTGAGATGAGAAATCCAATAACAGGAACGGGCCCAGGATACCCTCTTGGGCTCTCTGAGTTGGCAGAGCGGGGTGGGTTTGTCTCGGGACAGAGCCTGGGGTAGTGGAGGGTGAACAAGGCCTAACTGAGAGGTGATGGTGCAATCAGCCATTTTGGTAAATGCAATAACCAAAATGACAGTTAACTCTGGGAGTTTTGTGGACTTAGGAATCATAGAATCATAGAAAGATCATCTAATTCCAACCCTCCTGCCATTTGGGGTTCATTTGTACCAAGCAGCTAATGAAAGATCAAATGAATATGAAGAAAAGTTATTAAAATTATCAATTGTTGCCAAGGTACTTAGAACATTTGGGAAACTTTATGTTTCGAGGATTCCTTTATTTTTTTTTTATAATCAAGTGTAGATGGACTGTGTTTATTATGATTTTAAGCTCTTTTACATGACCTGCCAGTAGCAAAAATTGCTTTTGCTATTTACCAAAGATTTCTTATATTGTAATACAGAGTGGTGCTTCTCTTCTAGCATTAAATATGATTCTAATACATTTGGTTAAAGAATTTGAGATAGTATTTGTCTTTTCTTTATTATAGATAAAGAAGTTATATGTTCTATACATGTTTAAGATGCCTTCTTTATTATTTGGATTAATAGATTAAAGATCTTACTATGTAGTTTAAATTCCCAATGCTTGTGGGATACATCTACTTACTGTTGTGCATCTGTTTTGACTTGTGAATCATAATTATTTACAACTATTCAACACATACAACTAAGCAAAGTCTGGTTTTGTCTACAATAAATGATCAAAAAAATAAAGCCAGCAAGTGACTAAAATTTTAGACAATAACTGCATATTTAAAATATTAAGTATCAGAGAATAATGGCAAGGAACTCGGGCCCATATTTAGCAGTGGTAGTTAAACTACATAATTTTACATAGAGAAAACAGTACCTCTTTCCATTTCACAAATTACTGAAGAATACAGAATATATTAGAAATGTATTGATTCCCTTAAAGCTTCAGAATTGGATTTCGGAAGATGGTGATACTGTGAAAACATGAGATGATGCAATTTAAAAGGAGAAAACAAAAGCATTGTCCATTTTGTTAACACAATGATAGAATGAATGCATGTTGGAGCTCCTTGAAGTTACACTCTGTAGTTTTAAACATGTAAGTATTCGGTGACATACTATAAATACGATTAAAATATTTTAAGCTCATGGAAGCATTTGTTTCTCTATTTATCCTACAGCAACCATGTTTTATGTGCTACTGTTATTTTATTGCTAGGTAGAATTCTTAGATTTAGTTGTCTTTAATTTTAATTTTGAAATTAAAATACTTTTTAAATCTGTGTCATTATATTTATTAACTTTCCAAAACAAATGGATAACACTTATTCTTCCAGGTGATGGTAATTTTGGTGGTTTTTTTCCCCTTTTTTGCAGGAGTGTTAGAAAAAACATGCTTTTATTCAAATGGAAGTGAGGGCCTCACAGTTAATGGTGACTTTGAAATGTCTCATGATCTTTTGCCAAGTATGGTTGAAAATAGTTCCAAGACTGATCCCACAGTGGATCTCAGCACACAGCCCTCTTCCTGGACCACCACGTCTTTATCTCACATTGGCCAAATGAACAAGAACTCAAATATATTTAGAGAGTCTTTCCAGGAAAATTCCTTTGGTACCCCGACTCAAGCCACAGTGCTCAGTCATCAGCCTGCTTCTAATGCTGCTTTGGCAGAGGGCTCTGAAGACAACACTCAGCTGTTTGCCACTGCAAAGGATGTGACGTTGTGGTCTACAGATGCTTCTTTTAACAACCCAGAGAGGATGACCACTCTGCCAATATTAAGTCCTACCCAACCACCTGTGTCACAAAAAATGGATCAGAAAAAAAGTAAGTTTATATTTTATTTCCATAGTTCCGACCCAAAAAGTACAGAGCATACTATTGGCATGCTCCCCAATGTGCTTCTGTGAGGTCTAAGAAATGTGTCCCTTTTGATAATTTATTTGTTGTATGCATGCCATGTTGCAATCAATTGGTTTTTCATCAGAATATTTATTCAACCGGTTAAGGAAGATGCAGTAAAATCTCTCAGTATGAAAACTTACAATACATTCTTCAGTTGGTGATAATCAGGCTTTCCAAGGCTGGAAATGGATTACTGTACTAAGTCTGTAGATGGTATGTTCTGTGTTCCTTTAAACCTCTGTATGTGGCAAGTACATTCCTAATCTTGGGATGTAATTGCGGTTACAACTTTTTGTCTTAATGAATAAATTCTTGTCTGATTTGAAGCAGTTTTTCTATGTAGCAATAAAGTTGGCATTTTTGAGAGAGTAACAACAATTAACTGAGATCGGGACTTCTTTTTTGTTTGACTATGAAACTAGGTGCATTTTATTAATGTCATAGTAAATGTTAGTGATTCCTCATGTGAGTGGTAGTGAAGGATTCCCTGATACTGCTTTGCTAATTGCTGAAACACAAGGGTACCATATTGAAATGAATCCGTTTCTCTGGAACTGCTTATCATTCCTTTCTTTCTACTTAATCCCCCCAGAGCACAAAGCAAAACTTATGAATAAGGTCATAGAGAAAACTTAATGTAAATCACTGATATATTAGTATTTTCTTCTCTCCCCTAGACTATAGTGACTTCACAGGCCATTTGAATGGTGCAGGCTTTTTGCAGGTTCTATTTGCTAAATGACTTTTCTTATGTAAATTTCTCTCTTTTTCTCTCCCTGCACCCCAAACTCAGAATAAATGTATATAAATGCACACTTTAATCCTATTAGTTCCTTTATTTACTTCTTTTGGCAACTTGGCAAATTATCACTGTACCAAGGAACAGCAAGAAAGTATAGTGTGCTACACTACAAATATTTTCATCATTGTATTTGAGATACCTGAAATTTCAGGAAATACAGCTGAAACAGTGTAAAGTCTTTTGCCTTTTCTTACCATGTTGAACTCTTTTGAGATGCATAAAACATGTGTATGTAATATACAGATGTGTGTGTTTGGCACATGATATTTTTCCCTACTAGAGTGTTAATGCAGGAGCAGCACTACAGTGACTCAGGACAGTCCTAGGTCTGGATTTCAAATCTTTCAGATATTTGAGGTTTGGTATTATACAGAGAAGCACTTTTAGGACTTTTCAAGTATGTGTTCTATTCTGCTAAGTGCACTTCATTCCAACAGCAGTATGACTGAGTGTATATTCAGTAGGTGTGACTACTTGGAATTCTATTTTCTGTGTAAAGACAACAGGACAAAAGGTGTTTAAATACCAAATTTGAAATACCAGATTTCTTAAAAAAAATCACCACAACAACAACAAAAAACCCCCCCATCCCAAAATGAGATACTTTGCCCAAAAACAAAACCATCCGGGGATAATATGTTACTAATCAATAACCTAGCAGTCTTTGATTCCACTTTAAAGTGTTATATATATATATTTTAAGTATCCAGAAGAATTTGATCTCCTAATGGCTGTGTGTTCCCATAGCTCTCCAAGGCAGGGAGGACTAAAAAGCAGGGGATTTGTAGCACTGTCTGCTACTCACTGTCTTTTCCTGGCCTTTGCAAATTAACTCCTTACACTCGTCTTTAGTCTCTTTGATCGCTTGTTTTCCACTAAGCTTGCTTCATGGAGAGAACCCTAAGGTAACACATAACAAGGTCTGATGTTCACAGAAGTTCTTATGTATTCTGATGAGGAAGACAGTGAGATATAACTGGGAGACAAGAGTTTTGGAACAGTGAAACTGGAATATTCTGTTGGAGTAAAAATGATTTTTTTGGGGACAAGTAAAACTTAAAGACCATATCGGATTGGTGGTAGAAGATCAAATTATATCTGTCTTGCATAGTGCCTGAATCCATCTGTGAACATTAGCACATGCCTGAAGAGGAATAAACTAGGACTGGCATGCTGAGACACTTGAATGCTATGTGGTAGCAGATTCCAGGCATCTGCAGTGAGTCCTGATGAGCGTTCATTCATCCTCCCATGAATTGACGTAATCAGTTTTGAACCCATGTAAAATGGAGGTTTGAGCCTTTAAAGTATATCTTATAAGGAAATTAACCTCGAAATGAAGTGTAAGGCTGATATTCCATCATCATCAATGCACACTAGCAGATCATCCCTCAGTACAAGTTTCATCTGTTTCAGATGTGGGGAGGTGAATGCATTTTTGTTCATTTAGTAAGCATGCATATCTTGGACTTTATGCTGATTTTATGCAGTACAATAAAAGATAAATGATATGTCATATGACATAGAGACTGCCAGTTCAAACCCAACCAGACAAAATTCTGTGAACACATTTTGACTGGAATTCATGTAGCTGTTAAGTTTTTGGTCTGATGATAGCATCCCTAGTGCTGGATTTGCTTTACAGGTGGACCACAGCTTCAACAAAAGACATTAAGAAGAGAAACAATAAATATTGTGACCATATGGTATTCAGTCAAAACTTTAACACAAGTAAGACGTTGCTGAGTTACTAACTGGAAGGGAATGAAATTTGGCACATATGACATCAATTATTTAAGTAGTCTTGAAGCAGAAGGAAGTTCTTTGGCAGAAATTCTAGCAAAGAATAGATAAGTGGGTAAATAGGAATGAATGATACAATAAAGAAGAGATGAAGTAGTTTATTTCCATTTTACAAGGGGAAGCAATGCCTCACAAATCTATTAGAAAGTTCTTTGAAGGAGACAGTGAAAATGCTGGTTAATACAACATACTTGGCTTTTCAAAATGCTGTTAACAAGAGTCTTCACTGAGAAGTCTTACAGACACTCTTCTCACAGACTATGCACTCGTTAAAAGACAGAAGGAAAAATAAGAATGAATGGCTAGGTTCCAGAGTGGAGAAGGCTACTGATGCAGTCTTACCGACATACAGTGTTTTCTGATCAGGGAAAATAGAAAATTGTCAAGTAATAACATTTCTGGTAATACAGATTTAGCTACCTCAAATGAATAGCTGGGAATCACATAAAAGTTTCATGGTGGAGAAAGTGACTGATAAAATGTTTAAATGACTGCCAATAGATGTGAAAAAATGCTGGGGAATGGGAAACAATGCAAACTATATCAAATACCATGCTGGACTTTCAGCTAGTGTTGCCACCCAAATGAGGACCTGATTTAGTCCTTAAGGTTTGCTGCACTCAGCATTGTGTCTCTATGAGAGCCCTCATCATGAAGTCTACAAAGAACAATATGGAAAACCTTGCTACATCGGTATGTAACTGTGTAACTTCAGAAAGGTAACAGCAGAATTGGAAAAGACAAATAGCAGGCAACCAGACCAGTAGAGACATGGAAAGACTTAAATGTTGGGAGGCACTAAATAGAAGGAAGACACTGTTTTCCTTTTGGAAAACAGCTGGCTTATGAATAAGTTGTTATGGTGGATATTCAGACTGTTTTGAGCGTCTAGGTGAAATAGAACAGTTACTCAGTGTTTTTCATTGTATGAGGAGTTGCCTTTTTTTTTTTTTTTTCTTTTTGGCCTATAAAGCAGTAAGCTAAAAAAAAAAAAAAAAAAGGAGATCTCATGGAACTTACTGCCCCACGATGATGGGAAAACCAGAAAGTATGGAAATGCTTGGAGAACCTTGTGAGGGTTTGATCTGTTGAGGCTCGTAAAAACAGTAGTCCACTGGCAACTTCTGACTTGTGAAGGTTCAAGATTTTACGTTGCCAGAAGTTGTTGTTACAGTCATAGGTGGTTGTTCCTTATATTTGACCAATATTATTAGATTTTTTCCTGAATATATAATGCTGGCCCTTAACAAAGGTCAGCTTCTGAGTTAAATGTTACCTCCTGTGTTACGTCTGTTGCAAAGCAACTGAAAGAATATGGTTTTCCTGTTAAGGGATTTGAGTTTGAGTGATTTCATATCTAAATGTTTTCTGGAGGCATGGGCCATGGTCCTAAGTCAGGAGGATGGTTCACTGTAGAGTTTTCTGATAGCAAAAACATCAGGATGGGAATCTTAGGTGAATCAATAGGATCGTAAGTGTTTATTCATAGAATTTAGAAGTACATGCAGGAATATTCTGATCATCTGTCAGTCAATACTTAACAGAAGAAAAGACCACGTAACAAATAGTAACTATTGTAAAGAATAAAGCATGGCTTCCCAAGGAAATATTAATACAATTTTATTGGTACTTTTTTCTCTTTGAAATAAAATGAGGCCGCTCTTAGGCAGTAAAATGAAAGACTTCATTCAAACGAAGCAGACTCCCTGTTTTGTAACACTGATGATTTGGGGAGACAGGAAGAAGGAGAGCGAGCAAGGGCTGACGTTCTTCCTAGCAAAACATCCTGTAGATGACTGGAATATACACTGGGACCAGAAGTATTAGTATCTGATTTTGTTTCTTCCACCAGTGTATTTACATATGTATATTTAATAAACCCCCCCCCCCTTTTTTTTTTTTATTCTTTTGTGCCGGCTCTCCCACAGATCTGCTCTAGCAGACAGTCCAGTAACGCGTTGCCATTTCGCAAAAACAGTTTCAGCGGAGAACTATACCGGTGGCCAAATTATAACGTGAAAAGTGGCATGGCCAAGCTTGATCTTCAGCCATGCCCGTCCCTGCGCGGCATTCCCTGTGGCCCCGCAGTCCGCGAGGGGCCGCGATGGCCCGTGAGGGGCCGCGGGGGGCCGTGAGGGGCCGCGGGGGGCCGTGAGGGGCCGCGGGGGGCCGTGAGGGGCCGCCATGGCCCGTGAGGGGCCGTGAGGGCCGGACGCGCCCTCAGCACGGACCGGCAGCAGCAGCAGGGCCCGGCCACGCTCCTTCCCTCGCGCCGCCGCCAGAGGGCGCCGCGAACGTGGGTCCTGCGGCCCGCGCGGCTGGAGCGGGGCAGGAGCAGAGCCTCAGAGGGGTGGGAGCGGGGCAGGAGCGGGGGCAGGAGCGGGGCAGGAGCAGAGCCTCAGAGGGGTGGGAGCGGGGCCTGGAATGGGGCAGGAGCGGGGCAGAAGTGGGGCCTGGCTCGGGGCCGCGGGCGCTCTCGGGGAGCGAAAGCCGGTCACTTGCGCAAGCGTAGAAGAGGGTGAGCGCTCCCCCGAACCCCAAACGATTGCTTTAAAGAATGAACTGGGAAAGTGTTCTGGTAAAAGTGAGTCACTGTGTGAGAGTTTTAAAAAGCACAGGTTTTTTTATGTTTGCTTGCTTGCATCTTTTACTCTCCGTAAGCGCAGAGGAACCTTGGGTCTCTTCACCTTTCTGGCACATCTTTGAAACTGAGTGGCTTGGTTTCTTTGCAATCCTCCACTCAGCCTAGATATTACACTAATTCTGTTATCATTTAAGTGTGTTCAATTTATACATGAAATTAATCTCTTTGTCACTACCCAGCACTTCTTATGTATGTTCTGCCATTACTAGAATTCTACTATACAGAATTTTGTGTTCTGCCACTGCTACTACAGAGAGGGTCCGACTCACCTTTCTGTTTGTAGAAAAGAGCAATATGAAAATCACTGTGGGGATAGCTGGATGCAATGTTTCACAAACGGCGCAGAAACAGGAAATTCCATGTCTCTCTATCTCTGCTTTGTGCTGCTCATACTAAAGAGGCATTTCTTTTTTTCGCTGGAGCTAAGGCATCCGGTTAGTGCATCCCAAGTCAGTCCATGAGCTTGAGTCTCCTTAAACCCCAGTATTTCCTGCAGTGATCTAATAAATCATTTTGTCAATTAGCTCAAATAGTTTAATTACTCATACAAGTTGGAGTAGGCTCAGTTGTGTAAGGAGTAAGAGCAGCACAGGATCCATGGTAGATTTTTAGGGTAATGTCCTCAGAAATAAAAAAGAATTTGAGATGTTGTTAAAACATTATTTTCACTTGAAGGGAAAATGGTTTTGTTTTTCAGATTGGCATTGAAGAACATAAGCAGTGTTCTAAATATCAGGCCAGGAATTTAGCCACTCAGATGAATCTTTGCCATGCAAATGCAAACATGAATAGACTAATATGGTAACTATTAATTTTGTTGGGGCTTTAGTCCATTCTTGGGAGTGTTTTCTCTTCCAGCAGTATAGTCTGTTTCATTGCCTCACACCTACATTTTCTCTCAAAGATAGCGAAAAAAGCTGCCTTAAAATTTTGGCAATACAGTTCTCATTTAAAATTGCATTTTTTTCATTAGTCAAAATAATCACGGAGCCATTCTTCTTTTCTTCCCTAGAAGAAATTAAATATTGTATTGGCATTTCACAAGGCAAAATTAGTAAACTAGAAGAGAAACACTTGGATTTTCACTAAATTAATTATCAAGAACCTGGTTTTCATCAGTTTTACCATTGTTGTTTCTTATGAGTACAAGTGTAGCTTGGAAAAGAAACCATGAAGTTTCTGACATGTAAAATGTATTAGCTAAAATCCAAAAGATTCTTAAAAGCCATTACTCACTATATAGAGCATTTTTTCTTTTCCATTTATGTTTATAAGGGGAAAAAAAAGCTTGCTAGTTTTTATTACCTGGTGTGTTACTGCTGTCAGGTAATTGCAAATTTGCCAAAAACTTTAGATACTTGTGTGAAAATTCTAATGATGTTAACGTTTTCATATATTTACCTCTAGCTAAGCTTGTGATGTCAATTCTCTTTAATAAATTCATGGCTCATTATTGCATTCATTCTGTTTGTAGTTCATCTCTTCAAATTCAGTCTGATGAAACAATGCTCTGTGTATGATATATAATAGACTTCAAATATCTGTTAGGATTAATACTGCAGTAAGCCCTGTGACTAACTAACACACCCTCCTCGAAGTTCCATGTATCTTTACTCTTTGGCCTTTCAGTGGTGTGGTTTCCTTTAGAGTGAGAGATTCCCACTTCTACTCAGCTTTGGAAATAAAGTCAGCTTTGTTCTAGTCTAAATGACGTGTGCTTCTGGAGTTGTGGATGTGTGTCCCTTTAAAATTTGGAAGAATGGAAGACTTTCAGCTTTACGCCTGTTACGCATTCATCATGTGTTTTTACACTTTGTTGCTTGCATTTTAAACAGATGTTTGTTGTCAGATTGAACCATGAATTGACCAAGAAGCTAAGCAAGCCATCAAATACTTAGGGAAATGGGAACAATTATTTGAGAGTTGCAGGCACTGACTTTTGTTTCAGACCCATCAGCTTGTCTGAAACTATTTCAAAAGTATTTGTGTGGTTATTTCAACAAAAAGATGATGTTAATATATATCTTTTTGTGTTCTATATTGTGATCTATCACTTTGCTTCCAAAGACACACCTTACATCTGGCAGCAGTATGAGATTTTATGATTGATTAAAGTTTATCTGTTTTGTACTTCTGCATGGTCTGTTATGGGTTATAACACATAGAATGCAGCCAGGTGTGGGTACAGAGTCATCATTAATATAAAATGGTAAGTTCTAAATCCTTGTCAAAATACTGGAAGGTCAGAGCGTTGATACAACGAAGTGATTTGCAGTCGCTGTTATCTTTCACAATCATGTGAAATTCAAGAACAACAAAATGAGTACCATGGTTTGAAATCATTGCAGGGATAGGAATTTGAGAAAGTGATAAACCGCCAAATACAGCCAAAGATTAATTTAGCTGTTAATCCGTACAAAAAAAAAATAAATCTGTATTTCTCACCTTTATTATGACTGCTAATTTAAAAAACTGTACTCTCCCGAGAAATAAAATAGCAGAACTTCATACCAGAAATTAGAAAAATCTTTTTCACTGCATGGGTAATGCAGAACCCATTGCCTACAGTAGCTGTGGGATCCTTTTCCTTGGATGGTTCCAAGACTCAGACAATCATGGACCACAGCCTGCTGGCAGCAATCTCACTTGGAGCAGCGAGTTGGGTGGAGACCTCCAAAGGATTCTTTCTACCAATAGTTCTGTGATTCTAGGGTATAAAAAAATTGGGAGTAGAACATGAACGTTTTGCATGGTTGAAAAAAGTTTAACATTGCAGCTAGTTTAGTAGTATGGTCTTAAGATAATTGAATCCTAATTTTCATGGGGAAACCTCCAGTTTCCTTCTAACTGATGTAGGCAATTAAACAATGAGCTGTAACAGAGAGCATTGAAGGAAGCTATTGATATTTATTAGTCGATTTATTTGAAAGAACTAAATGGACTTTCCATTCTGTGAAAAGCAGTTGAAGTACAAGGATCTGAAATTCTCAGTTTGCACAAGCAACTTGCAGGCATCACGATCCTAAGATTTGAATACAACCTGAACTGACATACAGCTGTAAGAAACTCAGTCATGTTAAGCTCTTAAACATTTTCCTTATATGCACTAAAAATATGGTTGTTTTGACCTCTAATTGCTCAGGCTGAGAAAGTTTGTCAGAATTCTTCTTTCTTCACACAACAAGAACAGGAATAGTATAACTGGAACTTAGTATTAATGTAGTTATTCTTATTAAAAAATAAATGCATTTATGTAGCCAGCTACGCTTGTCTGTGAACAGAAGCCTTCACACTGCAGTGGTTGAAAAAGAATTAGGCTTTCACTGAATGTTTTAAAAATACAACACTTTAATGAAAGTTCCAGTGCTATAAACAATAGAGTCAGTAGCAGTCAGATAAAGAAATGGCCAAGGAAGTTGTATCTCATGTCCTGCAGCACATATTTTGCAAAATGGCTAACACAAACGATCTTTTAAAGACAATGACTATGTTATAATGAAACAAGCACATACATACCTCTAAAAAATATAGTTAGACTGATTAGCCTTAGCCTGATCAGCCTAGGGCTTTGAAGATTAACACCCTGATCTTAAACTTCCCCTGCGAATTTCCACATGGGAAACTTCAGGTTGCAAAGCATATTTTGTGTGTACTTGTTTTGATTTTCAAGTGAGGTGCTGTACTCCCCTCTTAGACTATACACAGATTTTGCAGGGAAGGGTTTGCTGTGTTAGTTTATCTGAAACTGAGGTGGGTAGAGTTATCATTGTGAGATGTACTTGGAAAAAAGAAGCCTAATTTCTTATTAAATAGATCAGACAAGTGGCTATCCTAGAAAGGTAATTAACCAGAGAGAACTGGATAGCTCAGGCACAGCCTATTTCTATGCTGACCTATTCATAAGAAGGTAATTTTAAGTATTTTACAAAGCACTGTGGTTTTTTGTTTTGTTTTGAACATAACTGAATCAATACATAATTAAATGTTATCAATCAAGCTAGCATTCATTTTCACTTATTGAAAACATGTTTGTTAGAAAAACCCACAAAAAAACTCAACCAAAAACATCTGGATGCCTGCCTGGTTCCAGTGGAGGCTACCATTTTTTATCCCCTTTAAAAAAAAAAACAAAAAAACCACCTATCAAGAGGGATAAAGCCATGCACATAATTCAGAAGAATTGCAAAATTCTGTCCAACTTAATGTACTGCAGAAAGTATCCTCTAATGATAGATCTAACAATAAAATTACTTTCAATATGTGCCTTTTGTTTAATAGTAGACTCTTAGAAATATGTCTCCAATTTCACTAAAGAATTCTGTAATTAGGAAATGACTAATCAAAACACCAGATCTGGAACACAGGCCTGCCTGCAGGGGGGTAAATGTTTAGCCTCAGCTTTGGCTCTTGAGCTTACCTGCTCTCAGCTGTGCCTGCCCAAGGGATTAAAGAAGTGTGTGCTTCAACCAAGAAGAGCAGCATCTGGAAGCAACTTGCTGAGAGAAGTGGGGCTCCAAAAAATGAGGTGACGATGAAGTGTCCAGCCTTTTGCAACATTCTTTGGTCAAGAGAATAGCTGAGTTAGAATTTAAGACTTGCTCTGAGCAAGAAGTGTCTGGGACAGACTGGGTGTGGTGTTCCATTCTAAAGCAGCTGGTAGAGATTGCCTCAAAAAATAATTATGATAACACTTCACCTCTGATCTAAAATATGAGTTGTATTTCCCTCATGGCTAATCCACTCTCTGTGACCTGGGAGATAATGAATTGTTTTTCTCTCTACTGCAGGTGGTCATTAGCCTCACCACCTCTCCCTTTGGTACCTGTGGAGCACAAGGGGGAGTTAGCAATCACTCATTCCTTTCAAATTGTAGAATTCTTTAGCTGAATGAAATTAAAGGCAGAGCAGTTGTTCTCAGTCCTGGTGCCTGACTTGTGTTTCAGATCCATGGATGAGATTTGCTGTTCAAAAGTTTGTTTTCCTCTTCCTCACATAAACTATTACAAGTCAGGAGGGCTTCATTTAAAGGTTAGTGATACTGAGAAGGTGTCCCCATTCCCTTTGCTCTGAAGCATACAGTGCTGCATGCTTTTTATGGCATTTGTTCGCTCAGTGAGCTGACTCAGATCTAACACTAAGTTAGCTCTTGGGTGGTTTGGCACAAAAGTTGTTTCAAAGGAAATGGCAAGCACACATGGTTGAAAGGAAGCAGTACTGCACCATTGCATCAATTCTATTGTCTTGTGAAATGTTTTTCTGACTGTGTCAGTTGACTTAAGGAAAGTCATGACCTTCTGTTAGAAACTTACTCGGGAAGTACCTTGCTTGTATCTTTAGGCTATGGTCACTGTTACTGAGCCCACTGGAGACAGGAGTTTGTCAATAGTCTATCCCCATGTAAATGTAACAAATTTACTACTGCTTGTCTTCAGATTATGTCTTTGTGCTGTATTAAAGCTGTATAAATGCACTCTTCTTAAGCCTTTCGTTAAGGGATCAAGACATTACATGTTTCATGTGTAAATTGCTTCTGATAATTTCCCAAAGTCTGCAGGATCATTTATGCTCATTATCATCTAAAAGAAAAGCTATTACTGCTTTTACTAAAGTTCTTAATCTATGTTTCCCTTTTGCAGTATACTTTAGAGGATCTCTGTTCTAGCAAATAAGAAATGCTTATTTTTCACAGCTAGAATAGGGGCTTCTTTTTAACATTGTTTTCCATCCCTTCATCTCTTTTGGTAATGGTGGTATTGTTGTTTGCACACACTTTTGCTTTTGCATTGTCTACAGACACAGTATTTACCAAAAGTTTATTGGCTGTGGTAGTCCTAGAAAGAGAAATACAACCCCTCAAGGACATTTTGATCTTGTCAGGAGAGGCTATTAAAAATAGGGACCTTGCTGTTGACAGTTGTTTGTAATATTGTGCTTTTACACCAGACTACGGAGTTAATTTGCCTTTTCCTTGACTTTGTCAGTGCTTAATGGATGCTTTCAGGTATGACTTCTCTATTTCCATGGTACAGCTAAATAATTTGTCAGTTGCAAAGGAAAGAGAAGTGTCATGGAAGTGGTGATTCTGTCACCAGTGGATTCGTTGTTCTATGTGGATGTTACAAATTTGGATAGTGATAAAGCAACCCCTTGTCATTTTAGTTTTGTTTGGTTTTTTTTGGCTTTTTGTTGTTGTTATTTTTTTTTAACAGAGAGCAGATACAAATGGGACACAGCAACAAAGCAAACACTCTTTTTTCTTAGCAAAAAAAGAGACTTAAAAATCAAGGTCTCCTGATTTCTTTTGGCAGATAACTGTGTGGTAGTAGTTGGCATCAATTTAGAGAAAGATAGCTGTAGAATAATGTATTTTTCAGTAAATTGCTGTCTTTAAAAATTAGAGATTGATTTTAATCTTGAAACTAGCTGTTTTTAGAAGGTGAATATATATTAAAGGAATTATTTAGTTCTGTAAGAGGACCTGTGCTTTAGTTGTAGAACAATGAAATATTGCCTGATGTACATCAGTAAAGAAACCTTAAGAAATAAATGCTTTTGAACCATGTAGTTTGTATTTTATAAGCTTCTTACTGACTGCAGCTTCTTTTTTATTCATGGTATCATTATTGAAATTACTCCTATGCAGTTATCATTCAGTACTTATTTAATAGAGTTGCAGAAGTGAGCTGTGTCTATTATTCTAGAAGACGTTTTGAGCTAATTAGAGGCAGTTGACATGTATTTTGTACATGATGTTCCTTTTTAAGCATCAGTTTGAGTGGAAGTTGAAAATACTGTTTTGATTTTGTGCAAATGTACCTGAATAAATACAGAATGAATATGTGCAGTTGAAGAGAATCCTAGCAGGAACCACAGACGAGTGTAGACATTCAGCTCCTTTTCATTCATTGTGCTACTTCAATTTCTTTCACTCCACTTTGCTTGTCATGAAGAATTTGGAACCTTCTTCATTTACAGATGTCTCTTTAGCAATTTTTTTATTTTTCCAGTGTTACGGTGACAATGTGTCTTGGTTCACATGAAATCTTAAGGAGCTGCAGATGTCAAGAGAGTGACATATTTAAAAAGGGAAGGCAACTACTTAGAACAACACTTGAGCATATGTTAACTTCATTCCTATTCAGACAGCACTTCAGCACATGCTTAAAAGATGCTCTCAGTAGAGAAGCTGTCTAGCCTCAAGATTGAAATTCAAAATTTCAAAAAAGTTATAGTTTTTAAAAAATCATTTGGCACATACCTTCCCTGTTGATTTGAATAGGGTTTGCTGGTGCTCTGAAGTTCTGAAAAAAATTGTCCATGAGAACAGTGCTAAACTTAAGAATTCCCTTAATTACCCATGGTCTGACAGAGAGGTTCTGCAACTTCTCACAAATCTCTGACCTCTGATTTGAGGCATCCAATTAATGCCTATTAAAATAGTGCACTTCTAATGAAAGAGATGCGTTTAAGAACTGGATGTCTTGTTTTGGATATACAGTGAAAGATGTTAAATCTTGATATAGCAGTCTCAAATATTCAGTTAGTCATTCAAAATATGCAGGAAAATAAAGTTAAGAACAGTCTTTGTAATGCTTTTTGTTAACATCTGCAATTTTCACTGCATATAAAACGTGATTCATTTAGATAGACTGAATTTTGATAGGATGACAAGGTAGTCTGATTAAAACAAGTGTTTAATTTGTTATTTAGATGAAGGTACATTTGCAGTATTTGTGTTCTAAATGTTTCAGCATTCCACGAGGGGGGAAAAAAAATCAAACTGAGGGTCAAGTGACATTAAAGTGTAATAGTTCCTTAGAACTAAGATACTAGTCCAAAAAAAGCATCCCCACTCACTGTAAGTTTTAAAATAGGTTGAAATTATATATGTCTGAATAGCTTACACCCTTGTAAGTATTTCTAAAATTCTTGTGTAAATAATTTTCAAAAATCTTACCTGAACCATAAGCCATTAAATGCAGAAAAGCTGGATGAAATCCAAGTAACAGAAAATAACAAAGAATTACAACCAAGGTGGGATGTGTTGAAGAGTAAATTGCACTCATGATTGAAAGGTAATACATGCTCATTATATGCTATAATTGTTAGATAATGTTTGAGATCTTGAGTAGAGGAGAAAGTATACAAATAGGGATATAAAATCTCTATCTGAAAATAAGAGTTGCATTAACAATACAAGGTTGTAGAAATTATAGGATGAAGCTGACCTTGGTAATACAGAAAGTGAAAAGAAGATAAGGGTGGAATATAAAAAGCAATATAATGACATGGGAGGTTATGTCATATAAACAGTAATTTCCTCTGTGTCCAAAATAAGAGAGACTCTGGGGAGAAGACAGCAGGGGTCTTCAATAGATGGGAAGAATCATTCAGACACTGAAGAGCTTGAAATTGTCAAAGAAATTAAATGCTTTCATTGTCTCACTATTTACAATGGCAAATTCAGGACAGATGTCTGAAAGATAAGCATTTTTAGGAGTCTTAAGGGGGAAATACTAAAGGAAAGCAGAAAAAGAAATTAAAAAAAAAAAATTAACCATCTGATTTAAAAAAAAAGTCAAGTGAACCAGATCCAGACTGAAAGTATGAAGAAAATTGTGACTTATATTGTCTGGTATATTTTGAATAGTTTGGCCAAATTCTCTGTGATGTTTCTTTATTGATTTTTAATCATGACTCAGAATATGTCCTGACACCAACAGCTGCACATTAACCAACTGAATGCTTATAGAGGAATTGAGAGGTTTAGACTGGGGGAAATAGTACAAATGATACAGAGATATTGATCAGGCTTGAAAAAAAATGAAGATTAGATTTTTTTCAAGCTATTTCCTTCCACAGCTTAATTTTGGTTTTCTGTCCATGTAAAGTTTTCCTCTGATTTATACTCTTATCTAGTCAATATAGCCTGACACCGAGACTCATGAGAACTTTATCCTGTAGTGGGAATTATCCTAATGATCTAAATCTGTTACTGCATCTTTGATGTGTCCCTGTCTTTTCCTTGCTTCTGTCTAGTCTTCCATACAGAAAGATGACCTATAAATTCCCCTTCTCTCAGGCTTTCTCTCCCCACATCACTGAATATTTTCCACATGACTCTGAGTCCGATGTCTCTATTTAAGTTATGCTTGGTTGACATGGAGTTTATCTTCCCTGCCATGGCCACCTCCATCCAGTGAGAAGCACATAAAAATTATCCAAATATGACATGGCAAAGTGGGATCTAGGCTAGTTAAGTAAAGTATTTAAAGAGACAGTACAGCAATGCATCAGTTGATAATAACTTTGTAGAATTGTTTCAGTTCTCAATTGTGTCTCAAAAAGTGCTCTTGATTATATGTTCATGCTACTTGAATTTGGGAAGAACGGACATTTTTTTATTAGACTACAGTGGATTGCACTTTATGGGCTGCCAGGTATCCACCCAGTTTCTCTCTCACTCTGTCCCCTCCACAGGACAGTGGGAGGCATGAAACGAGATGAAAAATGTCTTAGGTTGAGTGAAAGGCAAAGATAGAAATTTAACAATTGCTATCAGGTGCAAAAAAGACCTGCAAAAAATTAATTTACAATATTGCCAATTAAAACCAGAACTGGATGGTGAGAAAAAAAAATATAAAAACTAAAACATTTTCCCTCATCCTGCCCTTCTGTCACAGGCTCAGCTTCACTCTTTCATTTCCAACTCCTCTTCCTCCTCCCTGCTGTGAGCAACACAGGAGGATGGGGAATGCAGTTGTGATCAGTCCATAAGAGTTCCACTCTGCTGCTTCTTCCTCCTCACAATTTTCCCCTTCAGTGCTGGATCTCTGCATGGTCTGCAGTCCTTCCAGATCAAATCCTGTGTGTAGGTCCTCTGGATGGGTTGCAGTTCCTTAGGATAAGCCTTCTTCAGCATTGGTCCTTCACAGGCTGCAGTTCCTTCAGGACATGGCCACCTGCTCTGCATGGAGCCCTGAACAAGCTGCAGAGTGGATAACTGCTCCATCCCAGGTCCCTTACATGGGCTGCACAGGGAATTTCTGCTGTGGTGCCTGAAGTGCCTTTCCCCCTTCTTCTCTCACTTCAGTGTTACAGGATTATTTCTCACACTTCTGTTTTCCTCACTCACTGCCATGTGCAGAATGTAGCTCTCCCAGGTGCTGCCCTCGTGGCTGGGGGCTCAGCTGTGCCCTTGGTCGCCTGCTGGCTGCTGGCTGTAACCCTCCGTGCCCTCTGGCCTCTCCTCGTGGAGTCCCGCTTGGGAACCCCCTGTGCCACCCACATCTGGTACTGAGAAAGCTGAGAAAAACAGGCAACTTTTACACTAAGTCGTGTAAGAGGAAGCAAAACCCACAGAAATAAAGTCAGATAAATTATATCTAAATTTTGTTTTAATTATAAATAAAATAAATTACAACCATGAAAGACAAAAAAGGAGTTAACACAGTGAAGTCTTTTGGCTGGATGGTGATGTGGTAACTTTTAACCATTGCTGTAACCACCAAGGCCACAAGATCCTTGCATACCATTACCATCATTACTGTTCCTTCTGGCTAAATTTTCCTTTGACAGAAACGCTAATAGTACTTTATTCTCTCTGTATCAGGTGTTGTAACTAAAAATACCCATTCCTTCAGACATTCTTTTTCTTGCAGTGTTACAATTTTTGAATATGACACTCCTACTACTTTGATTTTATGAGTCTATTGCCATAGAATAATTTCTTAAATTTCTTAAGGTCAGTTATCCTGAACTTAAGAGTACTTTTCCAAGGGTCTAAAAAGTACTCAAATAGTGCTCTTCCTACAAGTTGAAATGGTGAGGGTTTCCTCCAGAATGTGTATGTATCCTTTTTATTTTCTTCAGTAGTGTTACGGGACTGTGAGCTGTTCTGTAAGGATTAGCTGATGTTTTCTGTATAATGTGTCCTGGAAGGGAACAAAAAGGACTATGTAAAAAATTCCAGGAAGAAACTGAGAATGTGTTTAGAAGAGAAGGGTCACCCAGCATACACATTCAGCAGCCAAATTATCTGTTGTATCAGGAAAGGGAGGCTGCTGTAAGTTGTGGAAATTGAGTTTTCTAGTTAGCATTTGTGTGAAGAAATTGCAGACACTGTGCTTTAGTTGTGAAATTATTGCTTTTATCTCACAAATCTTTAAAAAAAGAGAAAGCAGTTTGTGTATTTCCCTGCTGTATGGATTCCAAATGATAGATCCTAAGAAAATTATGGAGAAAACATCTGAAATGCAGTATGAGATATTCAGTCCCAAGTGGACTGTACATGAGAAAATTCATAGCTGGAGAGAGGCAAAGAAAATCTGTCCATCTTCTGTTTTAATTGAAATGAAAAATGTACCAAGATGTCATAGTAAATGAAAAGAAGTAATAGTAAATTAAAATTTTTTGAAGACAGCAATGAGTTTTGGAAAAAGGTTTTGCTGGAAAAATCAGATACTGGGTGGGAATGCTGTAGTGCTTTCACGTGGAGCCAAAGTCCACAACAAAGCAGATACTTACTGATCAACAGGACAGAGAAGCTAAAAAAGGCATTGTATAGGTTTGTATGTCTCACATAGAAAACTGTGAAATCAAGGAGAGTGACATTTTTTTAAGGTCAGGGGAACATGGCAACTTGGAATTGGTAAAAAATTGATGTGCTGTAGGTCATTCCCCTATCAAGACACCTGCAAAATGCTGCCATAGGCAAGTTAGACTGGATGAGTTTGCTTTTGCTTCTTTTAGTGGGATTCTCGGAAATTTTCAAGACATTTCAGGATTAAAGATAAGATTTCATTCCTTGTTGGTAGAACTTTTGCTATGGTAGAGCCAGGTGAATATTGCCATTTTTCCTTGGATTTATGGAGGCTTTACCAGCAAAATTATGGACTGCATCTGTGCAATTAGTGCTAAGGGCATGCTAAGCTAAGTTCTGTAATGAAGTGGGTGGTGATTGCTGCTGCAAGTTGAACACAGTTCCATTTTCTGAAAGCTACTTAAAGATGTTCTGTATAAGTTCCTCTGATTAAAATAATATTTTTTTTTAATTGAAACAAGCAAATTTGACTTGGGATATGAAAATCAGACTGCCTGCTTTTCTCTTCAGGCCCCATACTCTTCACATACTGTGTTATGTTTTGCATACCTGAGACAGAGGCATGTTTTGCATATCTTCTATAAAAATCCTGTTAAAAACATAGCCTAGCTAGGATCTCGGCAGGTTTACGTTAGCTTTAACTGAGATATCATTTAACTGCATTACATTTTAGATGTCTGAATGATCCCAGATGTGTTTTTATAGTGCAAATGAGAAAATGGATGCATTAAGGATGAAGAGTGACACCAAATGTATTAATTTATTTTTTTAAGGAAAGATGTTCTTTTATTTCTTATTAGACAGGAATTGACTCTGATGGTGCAATTCAAGTATTTTTAACCCTTTCAAAGGGCTTTATGTTGCTGGGAAGTAATGACACGTTGTGTATAATCACTGCTTCAGCTGCTGTGAACAGCTCTGATCTTACCCTCTGGTTCCTGCCACTGCACTGCCCCACCCCTTCTCCTGTTCTGGAAAAAAAAAAAAATTGCCCAAAAGCTATACAACCCAAATATTTGATCCAAGTGGAATATTTGTTTTTTCCCCTTTCTCTCCTTTCTCTCTGTGCCTATCAAAACATTACTTTGTGGTGCAAGAGAAGAGAGAAAAGGCAGGCAGGCTAATGTGCAGAGCTAGCTCATTGCATGGCCTCATAATTCGGAAGCAGCAATCATTCTGGGTGAGGGACTGTGGCCTTATTATCATTACAGGCATGGCTCAGTTTTTTAAAACTAAAAAGAGTGATTAAGCTTAGCTGCAGTTCTAGTTGCTTTTCTTTGGGGCTGCCATAAACTTTATCTTTTGGGGGAGAAGGTGGGTAGTTATTTCCAGTCAGCTCAGCCTGCTAGTTCAGTGTATTTTGTGCAGATGCAGTCCATAGGAACAATCTGCAGAGGAGAGTGGGAAAGGGAAAATGTGCAGTTTAAATTAGTTTCAGCAGGATGAATATGAAACTGTAGACTTGCACTGAATTGCTGGAGAGAAGAAAACACTTTTTTTTTTTTTACCAGTTTAATCCATTTGGCGATTGCTGGTGATAAACAGAAAACTCTTAATTCAGATGAATGTCAGAAGTGACCCATATAATTAGGAACCATGCTGCTCTAATCAACAGTATTTTTGCGTGCTGTTATTAATGCTGTATTGGAAATAACAGCATGTGAAATCACTGCTCTTCTTACGTTTCTGTACGTATTGCCAAAACTAGTTTATATTCCCCATAATTGTAGCCTTACAGTACCTGAAGGAGCTCTATGAGAAGGATGGAGAGAGACTATTTACACTCTTCTCTGTGTGATTGTTCCCTTGCAAGGACAGATCTTGTCTTTAGTCTCTTTTTTGTTTTAAATATTATTATATAATTGCCACAAAACTCCTTCTTGTTATCTATGAATTTTGAATTCATTGCTCTGCTGTTCAGCCAGTGAGTACCACAGATAGCTACAAGGAACTGTTCCCTTCTCTGTCAGGACTGTGTGAATTTTAAAATGTCTAAAGCAGTCCATGCACATGATCTCAGCCAAAAATGTCAGTGCTTCTTGCCACATATCATGGAAGGGACTATCTTGCAGTTGTGTCTCAGGAGATGCATAATGATCTTGTGAATAATTTTGATGAATTTCACTTAATGAAATTTCTACTTGTTAAAGTAGAATGGTAGTGAAAAGAGAAACTTTATGGCAACACTAAAGCCAGAGCAGCTTCAGAACCCATTTTTTTCAGTGTGATTTCCATTCTCAGCTTCAGCTGAATTTTATTGTGTCCAGGCTGTGTCAAAAAGAAATTGGTTTTGTTGGAATTTCTATTCCAGTTTTGTACAAAGTCAGAGGATTGTGAAAATATCTAAAAGCTTATTTGGTTTTCCAAGCTAAGCTTCTCTGGTTAAATTTTTTTTTTTTTTTTTTTTTTTTTTTTTTTTTGACAGTATTATTGAATGTAATTTTACCTGTGAGATAGCAGCATTGCTTATATATTATATATACTGACTAGTCAATTCAATACATGCTTTGAACCAACAGTTCAATGGTCATACTGTTCTTCTAAATATATTGTTTTGATTTCACAGGTGCCTGCAGAAATATCACCAACAGCCAGTGCCAAATGCTGCCATATAACTACACCACTGTAACTTCAGTTCTTTCCATTGTCAGAAGTATTGAAATGGAAAAGTTCCTAAAGTTCTTCAGTTACCTCAATCGCCTCAACTGCTATCAACACATCATGCTGTTTGGCTGTAGTCTCGCTCTTCCTGAATGCATCAGTGACGGTGATGACAGGTATTTGGGAATGAGAATCCATCAGTGACTAGAGCCAGTTGTGGTAAAATGCTCTCTGTCTAATCAGACAAGGGAAGATCTGAACTAAGCCTATGACCTCATTGCAAAATTCCTGTCTATCAAAGCTATTGACAGCATTTCTGCAATGATAAGCCAACTGTAATAGAGCTCTTCTAGAAAAATGTTGCCACTGTATAAACTAAAACTGTAATATTAGGGCAGTCAGGCTTGTTTTCCAGAGTTCTTCTGCCTAATTTCT
This sequence comes from Phylloscopus collybita, assembly GCA_027886175.1. Lineage (NCBI taxonomy): Eukaryota > Metazoa > Chordata > Aves > Passeriformes > Phylloscopidae > Phylloscopus > Phylloscopus collybita. Next base: position 24,153,780 of record JAJNNQ010000009.1, on the reverse strand, counting down.
CCAATTTGGCTATGCCAAAGCGGAATGTTTTGTAACAAAAATAATGCCTTGGATATGTGTAGTATTGTCATAAGTTGGGGTGGCCATTAGTTAAACTTCAAATTGTTTAGTCATTTCCTTCAGCAAAGTTAATATTTTAAATGGTTTTTTTCGGTATTAAATTAGCAGGATACGTTAAGGGTGACATAAACTATTCTGGAAGTTTAAGGAGCATATATTTTTTCTGCATTTACATAATTTCAAACATTAATATGTATAATATGCATACGCTTTTAAATTGAGTTTGATTTGAAAAAGGATCAGTGAGTTTAGCAAAGCTAAAATCAAAACATGACACAAAAAAGCAAAAAGGAATCTTTTTTAACATGTGTATGCAATCTTTGATGTTTCTGGAGGGGGAAAGAGGGAAGATAGATTTGTTTTCATTTTATATTTCCAGTTCCTCCATTGTGCAATTCAGTGGAAGACAACATGACAATTGAATAAGTGTTTCAAACAACAAGACCAGAAAGAAGTTGAAAGCTGTGCAGTTTAGAAGGAATAGGATACTTATGACAGAAATTCTGTGAGAACTGGTCAAAAATCCAGTTGCCAATGAAAGGTGCAGTCTCACTCCAGGCAGTATGTGCCTGCCACTTCCAGTGCGTCACAATGATTCCTGGACTGGCTAATCAAGCTCACTAAAGTGACAGAAAATTAACCCAGAATAAAGATGATTACATGGATAGGATTAGTGGGGAGGAAACTCAGCAGAGGTAATAGCAGAATGAGACTCACCTTTAGACTGGCTGAGTGGTTTAAAACAAATGCACCTGTGTACATATCTTTATTAGCCTACCAAAAGCTATTTTCAGTTAATCCTGTTTAATTGACAGCATTATTAGTTATAGTACCTTTGCTCCAACTCAGTATTACAATTGTTCTGCTTATGGAATCTGATAACAAACAGCCTTACACTACCTGTTTTCTCTAAAAATTATTGAACAAAATAAGAAAAGTGGGTTTAGGTAATACATTGATGCATTTGAATGTTCAACAACAGAACAGGCCGATTCTCTGTTGCTTCACTTACTTTGCCTTGTTTGGAATTTGACTTTCACAAACCTGTTGAGAGTGAGTGGTGTGTATCACAAGTGCAAAGCTCTTAATCAAATAGGTAAAATGGTGAAAGGATAAATTTTGTACATTTCTTTTCCATTTCTTTCCTGAACACATATTTTTGCTCTGGTTTTCAGAGACAACCAAAATACTTTGAGATTCAAGAGTCAGGGGTTTTCTTCGTGGTTCCCCCTTGCCCTTTCTCTTCCCCCTCCCCTTCCCTGCCTCTTCCCTGCCTTCCCCCCATAATTCCTGTCAGTGAGATCTAGAGAAAAGCATTTAACATAGTAGAGGGAAGTTCCTTTGTATATGCTGAGTGCAGATACCAAAAATGAAAGAGACAAGCCTGTGTTAGGCCTGTTGAATAGAGGAATCTGGTTAGCAGAAAGATACTGAAGCTGGAGAGTCACTGTGGAAAGAAAGCCTCTGGTGGTAATGAATGCAGATATGTCCATATGCTGTAGTGCTTTTTGTGGGGGGGACTGTGGTTGTCTAGAACACAGAGTATGGCAAAACACCCACCAATGCTGGGAACAGTTGTTACTGGCATCATCATTATTTCCTCCGGTCAGTTACAGCTGGTTCATTCTAACATCAGTGGTTCTATATCTGATCATAACTTTTCATTTGTTGCTCTCTTTGTTTTGTGAAGCAATTGTTACTAATGTATGTAAAGCTTAATTTGACAAATGTTGTTCACACAGTGCCAAAGAAATGAAACTCCTGTGATGCCTGGATGTCTATTCTTAGGTGTTGTTGAGAGTCTGTTGGCAGCTTGCAGCCATGGGAGTAGTAATTATAACAGTGCGTTACAAGAAGGAACAAGAGGGAAAGTTACATGCACTAATCTTTGGCATCCAGTGAGCTGTCATTACATAGCTTTTCTCTGATATTAAAACTTATGTCTGTTTCCCATTTATCTTTCATGTATTTATAAACATTGTTTTCATTAACACTTGAAGGAGATTAAGTTTCTAGGCAGACAGCATATTCAGTGTTTGTGTAGTTAGGTACAAGAATTTCTGAATACTACAATAGTGTTGCTCTTTGGGAATGTTCTTCTGTATTTTACTGTGGTGAAACCAAGTGTGACAGCAAAAATATATTACTTTTAAAAGATGTATTTAATTTCAGCAACTGGGTATAAAATCAGCTAGTCCCACTCTTTTAAGAAAATACCTAACAGTACCTATATACTACTTTCCAGTACAGAAAGCGTTTGAAAGTACAGCTAAAACCTGTCTGAAAAATGGAAAATGGAAAGTTAAAGTACAGTAAGGCTTTTTGCATGCTTAAACATAATTTTTGTAGTAAGGGACTGCTTGTGTAAGATGTTATGTAACTTCCTCCTTCCTGGGGGGATGGATGAGATCTTTGCAATATGACTTAAAAATCAGCCTTAAAAAACCTATGTCCTACCAAAGTCCAGCAGCACTGCTAAGAAAACATGGAAAGTAATACCAGTGGTGGAAGAACACAAACTAGATGTGCTGAGCTAATGACTTCTAAAACATTCCCAGTAGTAAATTTGTCCTTTTGGGTAATAATAGTCTGTATCCCCTGACCACCACATGCTACACTGGTACTTTATTTGTTTTAAGAGAGATCTGTCCTCAGAACTGTTGGTTATGATTAATTATTTAATCTAGTGAATCTCCCTCAGCACTGAAAGACACTAAGAGTCAATCAAAGGTCAGTAATTACAATGGAATGTATCTTTATTATAGCAACTCACATGCCTTGGATTCCACAATTAAAGAAGACAATAAAATTTTATCTGCAATGTTTTCAGATTTCAAAAGGGACAAAAAAGGATGCATTTTAAAGCCAAAATTAATGTAAAATTTGAAGATTCAAAATCATTAGAGAAGTTCATAGTGGGTCAGCCTATTACTGCATAATGCAAACAGATTCACTGATTGATGCTTTCTAATATTTCTTGCACTCTATGAAATAATCAAATTTCATCAAAAGACTTGGAAAAATAGGCAGGCTATATAAGATCCTAAAGGCTTCTGTACATGGCTTGTTTTGACTTTCTGTGCTGGGAATAAATTTGAAGCTTATGGATTCTCATACCCCTGTGCTGTCATGCTGCCTTTAAAACAGAAAAAATATCTTGAGTACTTACATTAATCCTGTTTGTAGAAGTATATTCCAGAAAGTTGATGAGATCCATTGAGAGATCTCTGTGTTATAACACCTAAACTTACTAAAATAATAAGATGCTATAAACCCCTACTTTTTAGAGTTAATTAAGGCTTTTGAAGTATTTAGGAGAAAAAGCTGACTGATCACATGGATCTTGTTTACATAGCTAATGAGAATTTTTTTTGGAAGGCTTTGAACAGGAAGCTATCAGTATATATTTGAGTCAATATCTATTACAAGAAGTCCATAATGGTTTAATTGTGTATGAATGATGTATGGATATGTTTGAGTTTGTATAGGCAGTCCTCTACTGGCATGCTTCAATTTTGTTTTAATCCACTTGATTTTGCAAACAAAAGCAGGTGAAAATGGCAAGACAAAATAGCAGCTGCTAGGACCTCTGAGTGAACAATCCCATAGGTTGTCTGTGACCCAGCTTTTATGCTGTCTTTTTATAATGCACTTGTGTGGAGATGTCATATTATACTTGCAGAGGGTACCTAGTCATTCTGCAGCTTTTAAGAAATGTTTAAATTCTACACATTTATGAAGTTAGCTTCAGAGTAATTTCTGAAGCAAAGCTATTGAGAAACTCACCTGGAAAGACACTGAGAATCCTCTCTCATGAACCTATCAGAGATGCTTTCATTGAAATTGGTGGCATTTACTTTAAACATTAAGCTACTGCACTGGTGACAATCACTTACCAGGTCTACAAGGAATAAGGTGGGACAATTTTCTCCAACACCATGTTGTCTCTTAACGTTCTTCTCGTGACTCCATCCAGTGTAGTTTTTGCCATGACCCAGGCACATGGAGGGGAGGCTTCTTTCAGATGCTTGTAAGTGGCTACCAGTTGTCCCTTGAGCTTGCAGTCCTGTCTGTCACATCCTGTGGGAGTTGCTTTATCCTCTTAATACACTTCGTTTTGACGATGCCTCTTAGCCTAAGGAATTTAACATGACTCAAAAAGGCTATTCCAGATGTAGTTTTGGCAGTAGTTGTTTGTCAAAAGATACAGAAGATTAGAATCTTCAGTTTGAAACAAAGCAGAGGTGATGTTCAGAGGGTGAAGTGATTTACACATAAAATGTTTGAAATCACATGTCTTTCATTTTAAATATTGCCATGAATTGGCTTGCAGCCCTTCAGAATCCAGCAGACGAATTGTGTACACAAACCCACACTGTTGTGAAATCTGTCTTTGGATATAACCAAGTCATAATCCAGTCTTCAGTTTTTAAATCTGGGCCATTTAAGTGCAGTTGTGACTTGAACCATACAACCTTGGAGATCTAGCTAATGAAAAACATGTATAGTCAAATCCTGTCAAAAGGGAACACAAAAATCAGCGACTGTTATAATTTTGCAAATGCTTGCCCACATAAATAGTGTTATCTGTCTGCCAGTTTTAGTTTTTTTGTGTCTTGTTATTGGTGATTTAAAGAATTCTTCTAAGGGAATTGGTGTGTTACTGTTTAGCAGAAGAACTGAGAAATACACAGGGTCTGTGTTATTGAAAAACCCCAGAATAGCAAAACAAATTAATATTTTTTTCTTTCATTTTGTCCTTTCTATCAGTTAATAACCCTTCAATAGCTGCAACTTAACCAACAGTTATAATAACTATTTTATGGTGTAATTTTTTGGTAAGTAAAATGTTGAGAATAGAGTTTCTAATGGCAGATAGCCAACATGTTGTGAGAAACCTTTTATAAGGCTTCCCTACACAATGTAAGTACTCAGTGTCACTCCGGTCTACCATCGAATTGATGGCACACTAATACTACTTCACTAATAGGTGAAGTAGCACTAATTTACAGCAGCAAGGAAGTGAAATTGTTGAGAGGTGTAAATACATTGGGCAGGGTTTCAAACTAGCAAAACTCTCTGTTTAAGGTATCTGTTAACACTAGACAGTTCCTGTGTACTTTTGCAAGTGTTTATGTGCAGTAAGAGATGTCATATGCAAAGTCATGATTGAAAACATGTTTCAGTGAGTGTAGTGAACAGACATGAATTTCTAAATATAAGAAGACAGTGAATAAAATTGAGGTGAAAGAGAAAATTCAATCAGTAATACATAGATATATGGATCAAAGAAAATCAATAATATGTAGATTCAGAATGTGAGGAAATATTTGCAGAGAAAAGATCAAGAAGAAAAAAAATCCTCAAGCCCCAATTCCTGCTCTAAGATAATTTTTTAAAACCCAAAATTTTATTTCTGCTGTCCTATGAGTATAATGTGTTCTTCATGAGTCATGAATGAGACCTTTAGTTAAGAAACAGCTAGTTTACATCTGACTTCAAAGAAGGGAATGCTCACATTTCTCTGGAGTGAACCATCTTGCCAAGACATATATAGAGAAACTTGAAGAAAGAGTAGTCACAAAATAGCATTTCTAGAGATACACCTTTCTTTTCAGTGCAGCCTGTATTGTTCATAAGTAATTTCATAGTTAATGAGTTATATTAATAATCTTGTCTAACTGGCATGTGTACGGCAGAAAACAATGTGCTAATGAGAAGATAGTTTGCATTGTCCCTCAGAATTCACATCATGAAGTCAACATGTGATATTCATCAGCTTAGGAGCCACTACTACTTTCTCCCAAGCCGAGACAGTAAAAAGGTGACAAACACAAAGTTTGCTTTTGCAAGGAATGCTAGGGAGAACATCGGTAGTGATGTGGCATGGGCCAAAATGCCTGTAATTAAAGTTGACAAACATATCTTAGAGGTCCCTTTCTCAAGATAAGTATAATTTTTGAGGGGGGGGGGGGGAAGTAAAAAAAGCACCCTTTTTTTTGGATGCCTAAATAATGCCTTGGGCAAAAAAACAGAAGGAAAAAATGGGTTGCTTATGAAAAAGCACTCTTTTTCATAAAGTAATCCCCATAAAAAAACTAATCCCCAAGAGTATTAAAGTATTTGAACACCAAAACTTTACATTTATTTGGGAAGTTGCTCTAATAAGTACTAAGCTCTTCCTCATGGTTGTTAGAAGAGGGAGATAAGGGAATTAGAAGATAAAATGTCTTTATCTTAGGGGAACTTCTGTTTATAAAGTCTATGTACCTGTGGATATGCCTATGGAACTTAATCCCCAATCTCTAGTTTACACATCTGAAAAATCGTGGAGTCTCTGAGAGCATCTCTGTAACTGTCATGGCTCAGCTGCTGTGGCTGGACCTAAAGGGTCCCAATAGCTCTGGGTGGTACTGGATCTAGGTACAGGCCCTTACAGGACCAGGGCCTGAAGTTAACTCTGTGATGCCAGTTCTTTTACACAGGTGAGTGTCAAGGACAAACCAGGGACAAAATATAGGGGAAAAAGACAGAGAAATAGGATCCTGGAAAGGAATGTGTTTTCTACATTCAGAGACCTGTCCTTTCCCTGCCCACAAACTGTTTAAAATTACTTGTATGTATAATTTGTGAATAAGTCAATGTAAAGAAATAGGAGATTGTCTAAGAAATTAATTTAAAAAAAAAAAGTTGGAAAAGCAATATAGAAATATAGGCAATGGCATGCTACTTTGGCCAGAATGATGTGTGTGGTTCAATGCATGTGAATGCATTTGCCATAGCTTGCAGCATCAAAATTTCATGCAATGTTTCACCCTCCCCACTGATCTAATTTCAAAGTGTTGGGGGGACTTATGGATGCAGCAGAGTTAAAAGGTTGTCTAATAGAGAAACATTTTTGAGAGCAGTCTGAGCATGGAAATGTCTGCTTGAAGCAATATTTCACAATGCTGTGCAGAGAAGTTAAGGGAAGGAGGCAGAAAGGAAAATCAGGAGCACTGGTTATTTTATTAATGAATATGTTATTGATTGATTGCCTTCAGCCCTGTTGTTGATTTGCTGTATTATCTATTAAAAGCTGTGGTTTATGGTTCCTAAGTTGGTATGTTAACTAGAGATTAGAAGTCATTCTCCTGCACATGCAATGTATTATTAATAATAGTACATTATTTCTTACAAATAAATACTGATCATTTATGTAGCTAAAATAATTGTTTACAACTACTCTTAGAATTAGCATGGCTTTTTGTTAATGTTTGTTTGCTAATTTAATTTATCTTCTAGAAAAGCCATGCTTTTTCACAAAATGAAATATATTTTATTTAATAAATTGTAGTAGTTGTAGGATAGGAACTTTCAGTAAAACCTTGCATTTTCATAAACATTTTGGGAGTATTAACATTGATTAACATTGATTGTTTCTTATTGGACTGGGTGTATCTGGGCTCACAACCAGAAACACACAGATGAGGTAACATTTTATCTTGAGTTCGGTAGGTAGAACTCTTCTGCTAAATATGAGTACACCCTCTTGTGCAGCAATTAGTAAACAAAATGGTTTCGGATTGAAGTGTGGTTAAAGAATTCTCGAAGAATTCATCTGCTTTTCAGCTCCTGTTTAATTTCTTTTAGTACCCATTTTATTAACAAACAGATTATAAACCATCTGCACACAAAACCTATTGAGGATTCAGTTAGTGAGATGTACCTCTCACAAGTTTGTCTCATCTGTCAGAAGTTATTGTTGCCCTGTTGGAGACCTCTTGGTGGCAGGCACCAGGCTCACAGGCTGAGCTGGGCAGTCAAACCAGAATTACAAGATTACGCAGGTGGGGAGAAGAGAAACTTCTGGAACTCTTCTGGCTCAGATCAGGATGAACATTAAAGATGAATGAAACTCCTCAGGGCCACTCTCAATTGGGCTTTGAGTATCTCTAAGGATAGAGGTTTCACAACCCTTCTGGAGAATATGTTCCAGACTACCATTTCATGATAGATAATGCTACATAAAATGCTAGTGGTGCTGAAAGAATCAGCATTACCCTATTCTCCTGCTTGTTATTCCCCATCTCACCCATCTCTTTTCCATGTCCTGTCAAGAGTATTTTTTTCAGCTCCATGACAGATTGGATTTGGAAACCAATCTGAATTAAATTAGAAGTGACTGATGCTATCCACTGTGTAACAGCATGAAGTGCTATGCTGGCACAAAGAAGTAGGGAAGAGAGGTGGGGACAGATTTTGGAGCAGGCTGATGGGGGGTAGGACAGCTTCTTTAAATTGATGACATCTGCTCCTGCCAATTTGTTTGTGAAACAATTCTAATGTGAACTTGAAGAACCATGATAATCGTGATACAATGTTTTTCTGCTTGACAGAGAAGATCCTTGAATATCAGTGAGAAGTGTGTCTGTGATTCTTTAGGATTCCTGGTAAGATGCAGCTCAGAAAGTTTTAACTTGGGTTGATTCTTGAGGTCTTCCTTTTGGTAATGCTCTGAAGTACACAGGGAAACATGAGTTCTGGAAAACTGCATGAAATTAAGGGTGCCTTTCACCGTCATCTCTGGAAAGGCAGTTCTTTACATACAATATTGTTTTGCGTATCTTTCTTATCCTGAAAACACAAATACTTAGAGCAGCTGTGCAGTGTATGATTTGCTTCCACTTAGTCCAGAATGCCTCTAGCAATGCTGTGATGGAAATACTGCTGTGTGATTCAGAGGACTTCTGTTTCACTGTACCAGCTTCTCTTTCCCAAGTGTGAATTTTGTTTGCTAAAATCAAAAGATCTTGTAATCCGGATTTTCAGACATGTTAGGAGTGTGTTTTGTTTTTTAAAAGAAACTTCTATAGAGTAAACTAAATAAACTGTGTTCATCATTTGCATAACAAATACTAGGCAAGAATTTTCAGAAATTTGACTTCATTTAGCACAAGATTGTAAAAGTAGCTCGTAATTGTAGCAGTATTCTTAATAACACTTATTTAAACTGATTGATGGCTGAACTAAAGCTCTAATGAATTAAATTAGTGCCTCTCTCCCATTTTTACTCTTGTCTTTGAAGCAAGTGATAGGCTCATTGTAAGCGCCCTGCCTCTCGCCTTGGCTGTCTGTGCCCTGGCCAGCCCTGGCCAGCCCTGGTCGGTCACAGGCAGTCGCTACAGCTGGGCAGGCTGACCGACCCAGCCCATCCGGTGGGCCCTCTGCAGCCCAGCTTATGCGTTGGAAGTCGTGACGATGCTGACGACAAAAAGGAGGACTCTGCTAAGGGGTTGCCACTGAAGTTTATTGAGGGTTCTGGGGAAACAACCTCACTGTGGAGAATCTGCCTCAGCAGGACAAGGATTTTCCCGGGCTGGCTACTTTTAACTGGGGAAGGAGTGGAGGGAAGGATCAGGGAAGGAACCAATCAGGGAGGAGCAGGGAGTGGCCATGGGGATGAGAGACTCCTCCAGGAGCCAATCCCTGGGGGAAGGAGGGACTTCCTCAGATCCTGGCCTGCTGCACAACACCCTCCCTGGAACTTTCTAGACCCAGGGAGTGGCCTCGGTAAGATGGACAGGTCCTTGGGGATAGGAGTAGGAGATTGACATTTAAGCAGAACTGAGTAAACAACTGTGGTAAGAACCAAATGGGGTTTCAACGGGGGTACATGGAACAAACCAAATGAACAGTATGAACAAACATTTAACAGAGAAAATCAAACACACCACTACAGAGCAGTAAGAGAAATCTGGAAGAACTGATTGCTTTAGTCAGGACAGATCATCCCAACTGATTATGGTCATTGTACGAAACGCACTAAAAATTTTTGACAGATTTTTTTCTTTTCAATGCTACATTTGCTAGATTTGCAGAATTTATGTTTCTGCTGTACAGTTTATACTTTAGGAGTTTCTGACTGTTATGGTATTAATAAACTCAGCATTGCAATGCATTGTGCTGTCATAGAAAGTGACTGAGGAGTCAGAGGAGATTTCTTAATTTGTTTCTTGCTGATTCATAGAATCATACAATATCCCAGGTTGGAAGATACCCACAAGGATCATCAAAGTCCGACTCCTGGCCTGCACAGGACCATCCCCAAGAGACACACTGTGTGCCTGAGAGAATTGTCCAAGTGCTTCTTGAATTCTGTCAGGCTGCTGCTGTGACCAGTTCCCTGAGGAGCCCAAACACCCTCTGGGGCAAAAACCTTTTCCTGATACTCAACCCAAACCTCCCCTGACTCAGCTTCATGCTGTTTCCTCAAGTACTGTTCTCACTGGTCACAAACTTGAAGAGCTCAATGTCTGACCCTCCATTTCCCCTCATGATGAAGTTGCAGACTATGATGAGGTCTCCTCCTCTTAGTCTCTTCGACTCCATGCTGAACAGACCAAGTGTCCTCAGTCTCTTCTCATATGGGTTCCCCTCTAGACCCTTCATCATCTTTATTGCCCTCCTTTGGATGCTCTCTAATAGTTTAATGTCTTTCTTACATTGTGGCACCCAAAGGTGCCCCAAGCACTGGAGGTGAGGCCACCCCAGTGCAGAGCAGAGGGGACAATCCCCTCCCTTGTCTGTCTGGCCATGCTGTGCCTGATGCACTCCAGGACAGGGTTGGCCCTCCTGGCTGCCAGGGCACTGCTGACTCAGACTTGACTCCTTATTTTGGTCAAAATAGTTTATCTGGGTTTTGTCTAGAAAATAAATTATTATACTGACTAAAAATTCTAACTTGTGTTGTGAAGACTGTATGTGTCCATCCTTAAGGATAGTAACACAGTTTGGCCACATTGTCTGAAGAGCATTTCTAAGCCTGAAAGAGATGTTAAATAACAGCAGTTGATGTAGAAAGTGTAAAATTCAACAGCAGCTGCTGCTTCTTTTACTCATTTTTGGACGGATAAGAAGAGTCTTTTAAATTTAATGGTATATTTGGATTTGTTCTCAGTTCCACTTTCACTGGAATCAGGAATTTATATTTCCCCCCTCTGTCTGAGCAGCCTTCAGAGTTCTGTGTGAGCTCTTTGTGAAGTATGGTACTTTTGGATATCAGATGTGTTCTAAGAGTTTTGCAAGTATAACTCTTTAGCTGTGTCTTCCCTCTTGCTATAAGTTATGGCAACTATTAAGGAGTGGTTAATTGGAAATGCAATTCTTAGAGAAAAAAAAAATCTGTTTAGAGCCACAGAAGAGAGTCTAGTCCAACTTTTTCATCTAATTTGGTTTTGCCACATTTCTGTTCTCATAGCCTTTAAACAGATTGTTCTTCCATGCTGCAGGCAATCCATTCAGTATCTCCATCTTTTTCATTCTCATTGTATAACCCAGGCTTTTTTCAGTCTTTTGGAAAGGGCATTTGTCTTGTGGCTCATCTGTAGTTGCCTAACTTCACGACAGCAAATGGGGCATTCATGAGTGTGTGTGTTAGAACTGGCCTTCTGCACTGTCTGTGAATCCTTATACTGAGTCCCTGTAGGGCAGATGAGTGGACACTTACCTGCAGTTCAGCCAATTAATGCAAGGCCTTAATCTTGTCTAAGCAGCTGCAACCATTATTCAGGCTCCCACCCCTGAGCTGGGTATGCCTTTTGCCAGGTTCACCTCTGAGGCCTTTTTTCTCCTTTAAGATGTTCAGTGCTTCTCAGACTGTGGGTCCTATCCTTTTACAGATAATTTTGCATCTTTGTACTTACACACGGGAACCTGCTTTGAGAAAACACTACCTTAATTTAAGCTAAAACCTAGGTGGGAGGTAATGCAGCTAGCTCAGCTTTGAGTGTTACAAAGTGTTAGGTGGAATTGAGGTGCCATCCTTACGTGTTGCTATATGGATTCAGTACAATTTTGTCAAGGGAAATAACCACAAAAATCGAAAATAATCTTGCTTTCTTTTCAGATTTTATTATGTAAAGAAGCAAATTTCAGATTTAAACCCCTATCTAGAAACAAAATAGAAAATTTAGACTTTCAAATGAACTTGCAAGTTAGAGATGAAAACCAAACAATAAAAGATAAAAATACATTATTTTCTTGATTATGTGAAACATTAGCAGCCAATTTGTTTATAAATCTATGAATCAAGAACTAATATTGAGAGGTTTATGAGTTTGTCTCATAAAACTGTCTGTGTCTGTGCTGCTCTCTATATTGGAGTACTGTGAGAGGGTACTGAGAAAGATTTCACAAAATGGTCACTGTAGAAAACTATAGTCCTGGGTGTGGGTGTTTGCTCTGCTGTAGAAACTTCTTTTTCTGACATTTATATTCTCTGGAAGTCATTATTGTTAGAATATAATGAAAAGTATTAAAGACAATTAGAACTCACAAAGGCTGGTGTGTGAGCTAGTCACTTCAACTTGTTTGATTTCAGGGCTGTAGAAATAGAGTAACCTCGGTTTTCTTCTTCCCATAATTTCATCATGTTTCAGTTTGTCCTTGTTCTCATCCTCCCTGCCCCAGCAATCTCTCACAATTGTATTACCAGTTTATTTATTTTGCCTCAGGCCTGTGATCTGTCACCATTCTTAGCCTGTGTGCCTGTGTATGATGATACAGCAAAATATCCTGTTTTTAACTTGTCTCAGTACCTGAATACAGCTTTTTGTGTGGCCACAGAAAAAGTTATCCTGAAACAACTGAAGGGATGAAACTGGGGAAAGAAGAGTAATGAGAACCAGCAGTAGCTGGAAATGTTCGTCAGTGTGCCTGCAGTCAGGTTGTCTCTTGAACCACAAATGTGACCTTTAGCAGATGCAGCCAACACTTGTGCGCTCCCAGAGTGGTCTTCATGCTCTATTTTCAGATCTTGGTTGTAAGGCTTTTGCAAATTTACCTTCTATTGTTTTAACCTGTATAATTGCAATAATGAATTTCTCAACAGGGCATGTCTGTTGCTATAGTGCTTTTACCAGTGGAGATATTATTGTGAAGACACGAAGAAATGCCACAGATAATAATGAGCACTAGATATATTATTGTATTTACCAGTTTGCAAGGGGAGCTCCTGCAGGATGGTTAATGGTTTATTTTGCTTAATTTAATGCTTTTGTCAGCTCTAGCAATTTCTACTTCTCCCCCTCTTGACACCTTATTCTTTCTTTGCTTGTATCCTTTTGGAGGAACCAATCGATTATCAGATGAGAAAAAAGTACTTTTATTTTTGGTCACATTACTCTTCAGCTGAATCAGTTATTTGACCTCTTATTATACAGCCTAAAACCAGCTCTTACAAACAGCAAAACTTAAAGTACCACAGAACCAGATCCAGTTGCATACGCTGTTGCTGCTTCCAGAAAAGACATGCCCTCAGTGTGTGCTAAGGTTGGGAGTCAGACCCTTTAGTTTTAACTTGAATCTTGAGCTAACCTTAGAAAATGTGGTAAATTCTGCTGCAAGAGGAAAACAGTCACCATGAGGATATTTCCTCTCCTTACTGCTTCGTGTAGTATATTTCTTTGATAACTTCTGGTACTCAAAACAACCACTTAAGAAACAGAGTCTGCTGAGGAGCCCTGTGCATGGTAATGTGATTGCAAAGAAGAGAAGTGAGTATTAGAGAAGGAGTAAATTCTGAAAAAAAAAAAATAGTCTAAAAATGTAAAGTATCTCCAAGTTACAAGGAGTAAGTCCCTGTGGGATTATAATCAGGCAATTTGAGTTCCAATTTAATGGAATTGAATGCTAGGTGATCATCATGACAAGAAAATCAGATCGTCTGCTTTCAGGCAGTGTTTAACCTCTTTGGAAACTTAAAATCACTTAGCAGAGTATGTGCTGTATTCAATATACCTGCTTCAATGAATATTTAATATAAAATTTCTGATAAATAGCTTCTTCAAAGATGCCTTATGCAAATTTCAAACCTTTATATATTCTCTCTACCCTTAATTTGCTTTTTAATAAATGATAAAGAAGATTTCTATTTCTTTTGGTGCCCTACAGTTCTTATGTTGGTGTTTCTGTACAGCTGAATTTACCGATTTTGAGATTGGGGAATTTTGAGAGTGGGGAAACCAACCACAGAGATAAAAATATGTCATATTTTCTTTCTTTCATCAAACTCCAATTTCAGGAGCTTTTCTATTAATATCCTGAAGAGCAGAATCACACACTAATATGTTATAACCTGCTTCTGTGCCTGCCGCTGGTGCCAAATCAATTATGGTAAGATTGCCATAGACCTGCCAGTTTATTTTAAAAATTATTGGTCTCTGAGTAGCCGTAAATAAGATTAATCAAGATAAAGACTTTTAATAATATTTTCATCCTTCAGCAGATTAAGCAATAAGTCCATACTAAATTTGATCATTATCCAGAAACATTTAATTTATGGAGCACACATGACTCAACATTGAAACTGGGCCAAATATTGCCGTAATTGCAGGATAATCCCATGTTTTCTGATTTTTCAGAGCTTCTCTAGAGACTACAAATTCTTCTTGGTTATTAGATCACCATGTAGTTGTCTTTTAGAAGACTGGTCATTTCCAAATTATTACTGTTCTGTGCATGTCTGTGGTAGGTTGGCCCCAGCAGTCACCAGGTGCCTTCCAAAGCTGCTGTTACTCCTCTCCTCAGCTGGACAGGGGAGAGAAAACAGAACAAGTCTCACAGATCGAGATACGGGCAAGGAGAGATCCCTCACCAACTACTGTCACAGGCAAAACAGACTCAACATGGGCAAAGTAATTTAATTCACTGCCAGTCAAATCAGAGCAGGGTAATGAGAAAAGAAAGCCCAAATCTTGTCACTTCCTCACATCCCTCTCTTCCTGTGTTTAACTTTGGTCATGAATTACCTACCTCGTGTGCCCTCAGAGGTACAGGGGGATGGCAAGTGGGCTGCAGTCAGTTTGTCACACATTGTCACTCCTTCGTTCTCAGGAGGACTCCTCACACTCTTCCTCTGTTCCAGCATGGGGTGCCTCCTATGGGACACAGTCCTCCATGAACTTCTCCAGCGTGAGTCCTTTCCATGGGCTACTGCTCTTCATCAACTGCTGCAGTGTGGGTCCCTCCCACAGTGTGCAGTCCTTCAGAAACTGGCTGCTCCAGTGTGGGTTCACCACAGGGTCACAAGTTCTGCCAGCAAACCTGCTCCAGAGTGGGGTCCCACAGGGTCACAGATTCCTTTGGGCATCTGTGTATTCCAGAGTGGGGTCCTCCAGGGGCTGCAGCTGAATATCTTCACCACCATGGACCTCTGTGGGCTACAGGGGCACAGCTTTCTCATCATGGGCTGCCCCACAGGCTGCAAGGGAATCTCTGCTGCAGTGCCTGGAGCACCACCTGTCCCTCCTGCTGCACTGACCTTGGTATCTACAGAGTTGCTTCTCTCCCATATTCTCACTTCCTTCTCCTGGGTGCAGTTGCCCTTGCACAGGATTTTTTCCCTGCCTCCTTAAATATTGCAGAGGTACAACTGCTGTCACAGATGGGCTCAACCTTGGCCAGTGGTGGATCTGTCTCCATCTGACTGGAGTTGGCTCTGTCAGACACAGGAGCAGCAGCTTCTGGCAGCTTCTCACAGAAGTCACCTTTGTACCTCTCCTGCTACGAGAACCTTGCTGTGCAAATCCGATACAATATCTAAATATTTGCCTTGTTTATTGCCTAATATTCAAATGCTGAACTGCTTAATTTAAGTAAATGAGGTGAGCGTTTTCTATTTGTGGATTTTTCTTCATATAGATGTAAAGAATTCATTGTGCACATAGATCTTCTGAAAAAAATTGCTCCTGAAATTTTAGAAGCTTTTTAACAATCATGCATAAGTATAACTCTGCATAGATATATTTTAATATAACTTTTTAATATTATTTTTAAAATTTTGATTGAGATGAGTGTTCAGTATGTTGAAAGACCTTTGGAAACAAGGAACCATATAGATGGAAGTTTGCTATAGTTACACTGTAAGAAGTTGACATACACAGACTTTTATTGCCTGATTGCTAAATGTCAGGCTATAGCTGAAGTGTGGTGCTTTGAAAGTTAATGATTTAGGTGTGGCTCAGAAAAAAACCAGAGATCATATCAAATACTCCAGACTTGTATGAAACTTTGTCTGAGAGTCCTCAAGAACTCTTTATGTTTTGTTTATTTGTCTGGGATTTTTTTTCAAATAGCATTCCCATTTATAGAAACCATGTGTACAGATTGGTTAACTGTGATAAACTCAAGTAGATCTCAAGGAGATGTTAAAATCAAGTAATGTCCCTACTGACACTTTTTTTTGAGAATAAAAAATAAACTTAGCAGAATGTACTGTCTTCAAATTACTACTTGTGATCATTAGGTATGCTCCATTGCACCAGTAAATGAGGTGGAATCACTGCTTACAATAATTTTCACTGCAATGCAGTTTTGTAGCATATTTTGTGGTTTTGTAAAAAATGAACAGAAAGTTAAATTAAGCCTATCAGATTGAATAAAATAAAGGGTTATCACTCACCAACATGTCAAATCAATACTCCATTTTAGCTTTGTGACATCTTATTAGTAACAGATATTTTGTAACTCAAGTGCCTTCTGCAGTAAGTAGCAGCATTTCTTTTGGCATTCTCTGTATTAGGGAGCCTCTGTCAAACCAGAAGGGTTATTACTGTATTAACTAAGAAGGAAAAGCTAAAAAATGTCTGGAGAAAGTCACTTGCCCTGTCAAATCCCCTTTATTTAAGGAGTTTCTCAGGCTCAAAATAGGAGGCAGTGACGGCTGCTCAAGAGCTCTTGTGCCCTTTCTTTCCATATCGAATAGGTTCTGTAAAAAAAAGAGTGTTTTAGAACATCTTTATCTGAAGAGCATTTACAAGTCAAATAAACTTAGTTTGCCAGTATAATGTGCAGAATTGGTAAGTGGCAACTCTTCTGTCATCAGATGAAACCCTTCTTGGTTTTGTACACAGCCATATAGGTGATCTTTGGTGCAAAAATTTTCCATCTTTCAAGAGATCACAGTAAAAAATATGGTGGTGAAAAGTGCTATTTTAGAATATATATGCTTCTTTATAGGCAACAAGTAATCTGCCATCCAGGAAGCTGCAAGAGACAATTTTAGAGATAAATTCCCTGACTTGTGTCTGAGATAAGTTCAGTACTGCAGCATGTGAAGTACGTTGTGTAAAAGTCCTTAGCATTACCTGGAGAATGTATCTCTGAAGACACTTTTTTTAAAAAGTGGTTCCAACCAAAGTATGTAATGAACTCAGTAACAGCACTGGCAGCACACTTGTCTTTTTAGATACTAAGCAGAGAAAGGCAACCATTCTGACTTCAGAATACTTATGCAAGTGAATATTTTGCTAATATTCACTTGCATAAGTGAATATTACTTACTTTGCACATTACTAAATTTGCATATTACTTACTTTTAGCACACAGTTGCTAAAAGTGCTGTGTTATTCTCTGTTACTGTATAATGAAACACTAAGTTGGTAAAATTTTGGGTACTGTAGAGTTCTTCAGTTCAGGCCACTAACTTGTTACTGAATATGGAATTCTAGCCATGGTTTTGAGATAGGCAGATACAACTGAGAATCCAGCATAAAGAGGAAGATATAGGTGGTGTACCAGGAAAAAATAATTCTTTGACATTATGAGTAGTTATGAATAAAGCAAAATTTCATTCGGTAAAGCCTGAGAAGTTCTGCAGTAATTTAGACATAAACTGCAAAAAAGTTGGGTTGAAAATTTAATCACTGTAAAGGAATGGGTGTAGTTCTGTAGAGCACAAAATTTGTCAAAAGCATTTATTATTAATTTTTGATTTTTGTAAAAAGTTTTCACAACCTACTAAAGTAATAATAAGTTTTAATTTTGCTCTCTATCTCTTTCCTTTAGTCGAGGCCTCTTGCCCTGCAGGACATTTTGTGAGGCAGCAAAAGAAGGCTGTGAACCCGTCCTGGGTATGGTAAATGCTTCTTGGCCAGACTTCTTGAAGTGCTCTCAATTCCAAAACAAAACTGAGAATGACACTGCTACAAGGGTATGCTTCTCACCACACCAAGAAAAAGGAAAGCAGTGTATGTTTCCATTCTTAACTGTTCACTGTGTTTATGAGTTTTTGTTTAATAATGTGTTTTCTTCCTGTGTTGAAAAAGCTCTGGGTTGAAATTATTATTTCTTTTCCCATGTTCCATCTTATTACTATGAAAAAGTCTGGTTGTCAGTGGATTATAGTTTGCAGTACTTTAATTGTTTAGGCTGATTTTTTTCAGACTTGTGTTGATTTGAGGCCTTTTTATTTTACATGAAGAATTCTGAGCTGTTTTAAGGAAAGAAGGTTGGAGGAAAGTAATATGACCTGTTGACTTTTTGGTTGCTAGCTCTAGTAAACACAGGTTTGTTATTTGGAGTAGGAACCTGATCCACAGGCCAAATTTCAAGTGTATCTCCTTTTTCCTTGCTGTAAAAATGAGCTCAAAATTGATCAAGAGGTAAACTTCTCAGAAAGGTCTTTATACACCCACACATAAAGTCATAGAATAATTTTTTATCTTGAAAAAGATATTGAAGGTCATCCAGTCCAACTGTTAGCTCTGCCAAATCCACCACTAAACCATGTCCCTGAGTGTAATGTCTATGCATCTTTTAGATACCTTCAGGGATGATGACCACACCACTTACCTGGGCAGCCTGTTCCAATGACTGACCAGCCTTCCTATCAAGAAATTTTCTCTAATATCCAATCCAAACCTCTCCTGGTGCTCCTTGAGGCTGTTTCCTCCTGTCTTACTGCTTGTTACTTGGGGGAAGAGACTCACTGCCACCTTCATACAAGCTCCTTTCTGGTAGTTGTGGAGAGTGATCAGGTCTCCCCTGAGCCTTTTTTTCTGCAGGCTAAACACCCCAGATCCCTCCCCACTCCTCATAAGGCTTGTGCTCTGTAGACCCTTCCCCAGCTCCGTTGTCCTTCTCTAGACGTGCTCCAACACCTCAATGTCTTTCTTGTGCTGAGGGGCCCAAACTAAACACAGGATTCCAGCTGTGGCTTCAGCAGTGCCAAGTACAGCAGGGGACAATCACTGCTTGGTCCTGCTGGCCACGCTGTTGCTGATACAGGCCAGGATGTCACTGGCCTTCTTGGCCACCAGGGCACAGCTGGCTCATGATCAGCCAGCTGTCGACCAGCATTCCCAGGTCATTTTCCACTGGGCAGCTTTCCAGCCAGTCTCTAAAAACAAGGCAATTCCATCTCCTCAGGGGTGCTGCTATGTTCTCTAGATCCAAATCTAGAGGTGAGATCACACTGAGAGCAGTAAGCCTGACTTTTTTCTCACTGACCACATTGCTGGAGTTCCCTTGCTGGCATCAGACTTTGCTGTTGATAGGCATTCTGTGAGATGAAGAGACTGAGGCTTTACAGTCTATCTGTGGGTTCTGACTTTGATAATGACTTCTGTGTGAAAATAAACAAGAAGAAATCGTATGATGAAAACTGTTTTTCAATTTTTTTAATTAAAAAACCCCCAAGAATTTATTTTTTATAACTACCTTAAAAGATCAGGGAGATTATACATTGTTTCTTTGAATATTAGTTAATGGTACAGTTAAAATAGATTATGTATCCTGGGCTACCTCCTTGAAGTTCCTGAGTATACATCATGATATAGCCTAAAAATTATTAGACAAAGTATTTTACCAGTTGGATTCTCTCCAGCTCTAAAGGCATATTTTTGAAGAGTCATGAAGTAAAGGAGGCTGTTGTCCATACCTTCCTTCATCTGTGGGAACTTTTGTACTGGCTGAGGTAGGGAAAGAGCCAAAGGATTGTGTCTTGTTGAAGTTGAATGATTTCCAATTAAACTGAGCACTGTCCACAAATTTTTATTGTAGAGTCCTGTGCTATTTGGTGTAAGTTGGTGTGGTGAAAGCTGCTGGGACCAGTGTCTTAAGTATATGATAAAAATATATGATATATATACTGAAAAAATTAGCTTTAATGGATCTCTCCAAATGGAAATAGTAAGCAAGTAATTATGAAATGCTTTTTTTTTCTGTGTTTCAAATTCCTTATGTAAAATGGGAATAAAAGTGCCCTTTTAGCTCACAGGGTGGTTTTAACTGTATGTTTGTTGATGCCTTTGGTATCATAAGGATGAACATTAGAGAAATATGGAGTACCATAATTTTGTCTTCATGGCAGGTTCAAATAACAAGGTAAGAAGCTGTAGCATAAATAAATGCATAAATGTGATAAAGATTTACCCATTGAAGAGTAATTAGCCATGAACAATGGGTGACTATCATATCATTAATTATAATCATAGAATGGGGCATAATTCTGAGAAAGTAACAGAATGTTAAAGACCTGGATTTCATGCCTATGTGGTACATAAACTGAATACAAGGTATAATATAAATATGCCTGTTAAATGTTGACAAATTATAGCTGGTCAGAGTGTTCAAAAACCCCACCAAATCTAGATAGCTGAACTTAAATTAAGCCAGAAGACATCTGTCACTTACGAAACTTTCAAGTTTCAGAATATCCTATGGCTAAAATAATATATTTAGTATTGCTAGAGAAGGAACTTGGAAGAATAGTGCCTGGTTAATGATTATTCCATAATCTGTATGGCAGGATTGATATTCATCTGGTAGTGAACTGCAGAAATTGCAGGTAAGTACACAGTGGAAGTTTACTTTTTCTCACCAGAAGAAGAAATGTAGAGCCAATTGTGAGATTTGCTGCTCCTGCCTGACAGGCTGTGGACACCTTTATTGTCCTACTAAATGTCAGTTCTGACATCCTCTTGTATAAAGCAAAAGGCTTTTTTTTAATTAAATTTTTCATTCTGCGTGATGCTTGGATATGAATGGTTTTCATGTAGAAGGAGAGACTATAATTGAACGATCTTCCAGGACCTGCAGGGAGCCTACAAGGAAGATGGAGGGCAGGCTATTTACAAAAACCATGTAGTGGACAAGGGAACTGGCTTCAAACTGAAAAAGAGTACACTTAGATTAGATATTAGGAAGAAAATCTTTACTGTGAGGGTGGTGAGGCACTGGAACAGGTTGTCCAGAGAAGCTGTGAGTGCCCCATCCCTCGAAGTGTTCAAGGCCAGGTTGGATGGGGCTCTGAGCAACCTGGTCTAGTGGAAGATGTCCTTGCCCATGCCAAAGGGGTTGGAATAAGATGATCTTTAAGGTCCCTTCCAACCCAACCCCTTCTACAAGTCTATGATTCTATGACTATGGAGAATATTTTGACTTTTATTTTTATTTTTATATAAATGCATGGTTCTAGTGGGGTTCCTCTGCAACTGAAAAGGTAAGAATTTGGGTTCACTAGGCTGCTTCTCCTGCAGAAATAAACTGTGCTGTTCTTGAATATTTATTTCTGCAGTTCTTATATTTGAAAGAATTTACTTCTCTGACCACAGTAGAACCAAGCAGATAAGCTGTTTCTCTGCTCTAATCCCTTTTCTTCTAATGCTCAGCACAAACTGCTTTGCACACTCTTCTCAGGGTTCTGTTCCTGGAAATTTCAAGAGCATGTCCTTGGCTCATGACTGCTTATTTCTTTCTTATTTCTTTCTTTCTTCTGTGGTTTCTTTTGGGGTTTGGTGCCTCCAGATTACATGCAGTGAATCCTTCCCTGCCCACATATGCCATTCATAAAGATTTTTTTTGTGTAATGTAATTCTCTTTTTCATTTTTAGTTTATCAAAAGTGTTTATCAAAATTAAGGTCTGACTGCTATACCTGTTTGTTCCACAGATTCTTGTACAGTGTCACCCAGTCACCCAATCCCAAATAAAACTTTCTCTTGATTTCTGTTTTTTATTTTTGTCTGATTCTGGCTAAAAACTCCATATCCTCCACATTTTCTGAATTGAAGATTATCACTCCTCAAAAAAATCCTTGAATGTCATGTTTTCAAGCCCTGTTAGAGAAAATATGCTTGAGTCGTGTTCTAGTTAGAATCCAGAGCATTTATCCTGGGGACAATTAACAGTTTTCCTATAAAATTGTTATTGGTTAGAATAGAGATTGTCTAGTGGATACATACAGGTTCATGTGTCATAGCTAATATTTATCTCTTTGTCTAAAAGTTAGCTCCACAAGCATTGGAAATTGAGTGTACAATACCACTGTGGGGAATCTATTATTAAGTACATCAGGGATGTGAACACAGATGTACTGATGGTACTGGAAAATCCAAGCTGTGCAATTACAGTAAAAACATCTGAATATAAAATGACTGAGTCATTCAGTCATTCTCTGAGTCATTGAGAAAAGATGCAGGTCTGTAGGCTGTTGTCCTTCAGATTGGTATCTATTTACACAAGTGACAAGTGAATAATCAGTAGATGAGAAAATCAGCTACCCTTATAATAGTTGTAAGAATGTATGCTTTGAGATTGAAGATAGGTGGTTGAACTGGTTTCACAGACCTAATGAGCTGTGAGCAGGAGGCATTATCAGTCATTCACTCCACATGTAACCAATAATGCATTCTGGGGGGAAGAAATTACAGAAACCTTCCTGAGGGCTGTTATTCATATCCTTACTCACAGAAAAAATTCAGCTCTGCTTTTCTCTCTCTCTCAACTGACACTGTTTATTATGTTGTTTTATTTGCTTTGACCAGCCAACATAACTGTTGCTATTAAACCCATGGCAGGAAAAAACCCAGTAGCTTGAATGAAAAGTAAAGCAGCACAACAATCTGACTTAGATTAACATAGAGCTGTCAAAAGAGCCCTGAAGTTATTTTTCTATTAATTTGAATTGTAAAATACTTTCAAAAGCAGCAGTGAATATGATGCTTCTACTGTTTATACAACAAAGCTATGTAAATTACAGTATAGAATTATGAGACATTGTTCACTTTTGTATTTTTACTAAAGAGGCATTATGAATGAATGAATGTCTGTTTCTGTAAAAAAAGTGGTGCACAAGTAGCCCGAGCTGCAGTTGATTGCCATGAGATTTGGGGTTGGAAGGGATCTTAAAAATCATCTTATTCTGACCCCTCTGCCATAGTCAGGCACACCTTCCACTAGACCAAGTTGCTCAGAGCCCCATCCAAACTGACCATGAACACTTCCAGGGATGGGGCATCCACAAGTTCTCTGGGCAACCTTTTCAATGCCTCACCACCCTTACAGTAAAGATTTTTCTTCCTAATATTGAATCCAAATCTCTTTCAGTTTGAAGCCATTCCCCTTGTCCTATCACTACATGCTCATATAAAACGTTCCTCTCCATCTTTCTTGTAGGCTCCTTACAGGTATTGGAGGCTGCAATTAGGTCACCCCTAGCTTCATTCTAACTGGTATAAATTAAGAGAATTGTCTTTGAGGAATAACTTTGAGTAGAGAATTCAAATACCTGATTGCAACAGGTATTTATTTTTCTATAGTCAATGTAATTATATCCAGTCTATTATATCCAGTCTATTATCTACTATCTAGTAGATAATTTTTCTGAGAAAAAGCTTTTAAAATGAGGAAGGCGTTATCTTTCTTTTGTGCCCTTGCATTTACTTAATGCAGTGAAGATGAGAGATGATTTGTGTACATGTAACATTGATGCTAAACAGCAGCTGCAAAAACAGCAATAGTGTTTTGAGGAAAACAAAATGTTTTTCACAATTGTTGTGGTGTTTCATGCAAAGAAACACACATGGTTGATTAAACTATTTCCCCCACCGTATCACTCTAATTCCATTGATCCTGCATTATATTTTCTTGTGTTCTCTGATTTTTATTCTCCTACTCTGCCTGTATTCCTGTTTTTCGGCTGTTTCTTTTCCAGCTTGAGTTTCTTATGTGGCCTTTTGAGGCCACGTCACTTTAGTGAAAGAAAAAGGTCTTCTGTCTTTTTTCTCCCACAGGATTTTGCATCCTAAGAAAATAGAGAAATGAACAAATTACCTGGGGGTAAGGAGTTGCCAGCTTTTCTAATTCCATGATTGGGATCATAGTATCAAAACTTTCTAGAATTGACAGCAACAAGATGCATACACTGTACTGGAGGGTACATACATGGTATAGGGAGCAGATTATGAAAATCTGAAAGTGAGAGAATACAGGGATTCTTCTGTGTTCCATTGTGCTATTATGAGTATATTGAGTAAGAGAAAAAGTTCATCTGTTTTATAATTCTGACTCCAAAAGCTGACAAAATCAAATGCCCAGAAAAGGAGAACAGGCCAAGACTGTGTGGAAGTACTTTCGCAAATACTCCTGTATTTTCTGTCTGTTTGAGATTCAAGGATTTTTCTGTAATTTGTGACCTGGCATAAGATTTTTATTCTATTAATGTGTCCCTTTGTTACATGGCTCTGTGTATGTTTTAGCATCCATAGTATCGTGTTCTAGAATGTTTCAGCTTGTCAATGTATTGCATGAAGAGCACTGCCTTTTGCTGGTTTTAACACCTCTTACTTCTTCCATAGCATTAGATAGTAAATGTGGTCTCCACTTGGAAAAAAAAAAAAAATTGGCAGCACTTTCCGTGGTCATTTTCACAGTTACAGAATGCTTTTTGTGTTGCTATACCATGGAATGCAACCAGATGTCAGTCTTGAGGATGGTAAAATAATGTTTATTTCAGTCTGCACTCTCTGCAGCTTTCCAGGGACCTTTCCCCATAATCTTCTATAGATGACATTCCAGTAATCTAGCTGGAAAGTATAGTAAGTGGTCTTGCCTCCTCAAAGACACTTTTGATAGTACACCAGACACAGGTAAAATGAAACACTTTTTGCTGCCACTGATGTTTAGTCCAGGATTTTGGAAGCTATTACAAATTTTAAACCTTTCTGGGTAAGGACTGAAACAAGCAAGTTTCTCTATTAGCAAGGATCACTTCCATTTTATTTGGGCTCATCTTACATAACATTTTAAGTTCTTCAGGAATTTGGATGTGTGTATATTTGCATGATTTTATTAATAAATGTGTAAATTATATGCAGAGGTATCGGTAATTAACATTCCCCAGCGTATTTCTTTAGAATAACATCTTTTCCATTTGTAATAATTTTGAGTAGAATGGTCTATATTTTTCCTATTTCAGACATCTATTTCTTCTGCTGCTGCTGCTTTGTTTCAAACAGTCCCAGTGTTTCTGAGTATGCAGCCTATGTTCAATAAAGTTTTATAAATGTTGCATACCTAAATCCACTAGGTTCCAGATCAAATACCAAAATTTAGCATTCAACAAAAGTGATTGTTTTACAACATTAGATAAGGCTTTTATAATTTCCATTAAAATCTGACCTTTGGAGGTATGATGGAATGGTCAGTCTACTGAAAATTTCTTGCACAAGCTTAGTAGAAAGCAGAAATTACATTCATTGGAGGTCCTGTTCACAATGTCTGTGCTCTCCTTGCCCTGAACACTGCACTGACTGGACCAAACATATCCAGTCATTACCTATTAGAAAACTGCAAGAGGTGAGATAAATATTTCTTAAGATTCCTTCTGGTTGCTGCTGGATACTAAAACTGACATAAAGAAAACTAATTTCACTCTTCCTCTTGTTTTTTGTGTAACATACAAGACAAACAGGAAAATGCTCACTTTAGGTGTGCAGAAATGGAGAAACGATTTGGGGTAGGAGCAGAACAAGACAGAGATGTATAAAGGAGGCAGAGTCAGGATGACTTACAAGTGCTTCAACACACTTTTGTTCACAGCCCAGAAATTAATATGGGACCCCATAATCTTTTCTTTTCTGATCTGTAAGAAAAGTTATCAGATATTCTTGCTGTTAACTTGCATTCTCCCAAGCCGAATTGGCATATTCACACCAAAGATAGGAGTCCATGACTCTTGCTATCTTAGTACCAGTGAAGCCCTATACTGATGGAAATCTCCATCAAAGCAAATCAAAAATGGTTCCTTTTGAGGTATTTATGCTTTTTTCCTTTTTAAACATGAAGGAAATTGTGGAAAAGCCAAGTTACAAGAATGTAAGATTACCAATCAGTTAAAGTTGCCTTTCCAAACTTTAAGAGCCTTTCTTGTATGATGAATTACAAAATTTTGATTATGCTATCATATTGTATTTTTACCTGATATCATCATCTGTGGGATAAACACTGGTGTCCAGGGAACTGGTACTTCCATACCAAGGAAGTCTGTTGTTTCTAGGAGCACCTGTAGAGCTTAGTGACTGCAGAAATCAGGAAGTGCAGTATACACGACAGGAACTGGAGAAGTAAAAAGATTGGCTCATAATAAAGTGTGACATTATCATATGAAATGAGATTCTTGCCTTGTCACTGTTGCAATGACCATGCTGAACAAGGCACTTGTATAAAAATTTTCTCTACTGTTATTTGAACACTTCCAGCTAACTGGGATCTTCACTTGTATAGCTGGTTTATTTGCAATTGAGATATTTGCAGCTACAAGTAAAGGCAACAAGAGCTATTCTTTGAACATGTAAAATAACATTAGTCTTTACCCTCCAAAAAAATCACTTTTTTTTTGTGTCTTAGATGTTATTATTCATTATTTCTTCTAACTTTCACTTTAATATCTCATTTCCTCATTTTTGCTGCTATAAAATGAGACTATGAATGTTATCTGATCTCATGTTTGCCTTAAGGCTATCATATGTTGTAGTTTGTAATGCTTTTCCAAAATGAGTAGAGTACTAGTGAGGCTGTAACTCTTCAGTTAGAGGTTAGGAAATGTATCCAACCACACAATGTGAGGGAACCTGATGAGGAACACATCATAAGAGTGTCAAAAGGATGATGCTGGTGGTTTTGCACTACCTTGTTTCTGATGAACACTCACCACATTAAAAGGCACAAACCAGTTGAAAATTTTTGCTTTAAAGTCTCTATTTTGGGCATCTTTCCATAAAGTTAAAGACCTCCTTTATAATACATTACATAAGCAGCTTGAACTGCAATAACCATGTCCTCCACAATAACCATGTCCTCCTGCAATAACCATGTCCTCATTGCACAACTAGAAAATTATGTTTGTATTACAAAATCAAAATTATTTGCTGTACAAGTAGACAGTACACCTGGGAAGGTAATTGAAAAGATTTTGAAATTATTCCTAAGTTTTTATTACAAATGAATTTTCCATAAGGAGTGTGTGTTTCAGTTAACTAAGTCTAAGTTTGCCCTGTTTCTTGGGGATGACAAAATAATAGTGAGTCTTAGAAAAGAATGTAAGTATGTTGAAAGAAAAAAATCTTCTGCTGACAAAATTTAAAACTAATAATGAGGGTGCTGAGAGTGTGTGTGTTTGTGTGTATAGACATTGCCATAGTGTGAATAGAGAAGACTGCTGTTCTAGGACCATAAATGAAATTTAAAATCTAGATAAATAGTTGAATGTGCAGCTAGCGCAAGCTGGAGCTATTTGTCATTTTTGAAAAACATTGTAAAAGCACGTCCAGTGCTAAGTGGTACCTCACAGCATCCACTGTATACCTGTTGGTTTGGCAAATTGTGAATACCAAAGGGCTATTGTAGGAGTCCAGGGTATTCCTCTGGAAACCCTGGACAAGCAGAAACCTGTACAGGGGGGTTTAAAACCTGTACAGGGGGGTCGGAGATATGTGCAGGGGGGTTACAGACCCTGGCATGGACCCCAGACAGGCAGGGGTCTCGATTATAGTCCATGGGAAAGATTACCAACACTATGGGAAGAATTGCAAGGCCTTGAAAGTAGTAGAAAGTAATAATATTTTCACGTTAGGGGTTTCAAGATAAGAAGGACCAGAGACAAGATGGAGGATTCTGGGTGTTACCCTAGAGTCTTCTCCTTCTTCTTTGTCTCCATCTTGCACAGTGGTGACGACATGAAGTAGATTTAGAGGGATTGGGTCAAAGTAGAAAACACCTGTTTAGTGTCAAGTGTATGTATTGGATCACAATTGTAAATAATGTGCACGTAATTATCTGTATTTAAGATGACAACCTGTGGGCAGGCGGGGCAGTCATCGCCTGTTGCCCGTGCTGTCCAGACCTTGGCAGAGCACAGAGAGAATTGTAAAGATAAGATATAATAAACAAAGAAGAAAACTCAGAAAAAGAACATCCGAAGACTCCTCGTCTTTTCTGTGGGCGGCTCGGAGCTTCCCGAAGGACCAGGGGCAGTGCCCATCCATCATTCTCGGGAGAGCAGAGCACCGAGAGGCTATACAGGAAGGCCAGTCTTAAGCAGATATTATATTTTTTGTAGGCATATTCCACATGAGCACGTAATGCTTCATCCTTCCTTCATCCCAGGGACAGATTTAACAGGTGTAATAGTCTTTTCATTACTGCCTGTTGAGGTCTTTTTAAATGGGTCATTCACTGATAGAAGTTTTAAATGGCTTTATTCTATCTCAAAACTTGAGATTTTTTTTTCTTTTAGGTTTTCCTCTTGATCTTCTTGCAATTAGTGATGTTCCTCTGCAAGCTATCATAATGTTTTCCAAATTGGAAATATATTTCAATCCCTGTGGGAAATACTGAGTATCACTTTTACATTTGTAAGACTCTAGTAGCACTAAGTTTGTAGTGTTGATGTTAATGGTTTTTCTCCACATTCTGTCTTTTCTGCTCTCTTACAGCACTGTGTGGAGGAAAGGAGAGTTTCTTGTGTGCCAGTGGGATCTGCATCCCAGGGAAACTGCAGTGTAATGGCTACAACGACTGTGATGATTGGAGTGACGAGATCCATTGTAGTAAGTTTCTTAAACCTTGCAGTGTTCTGTTGAAGTACTGAACCCATTCAGGGAAACCTGTAAACTGAAGCAGGCAATTGGCAGAATAGGAGCTTTGCACAGTGTTTGCATATATTGACATTTGGACTCTGTCAGTTGCTGTGGACTGTGTTTAGCTTTGCTCACTCAAGCCACAGCATGAGCTTTGGATCTATCAAATTTTATGCCTTGAGGCAGATATTCTGCAAGGAGCTATGTGGTTTTTAATTTATTTTATTTTTTTATGAATCAATTTGCATCAGACACAAGCACTTCTGATAATCAGCTGAATACTTTTAGTGGCATTGATTTTAGAGTAGATGCAAGACCATCTGTTTAGAAAGTTCCCTTAGTTCTCAACCCTGGATGCAATTTATTTAAATTAATCCCAGTATGTGCTGCAGTAGAATGTACACATGTGATGGCTTAATTTTTTATTTATTTGTTTGCAATAGTGCATATCTTCAGAGCTCCTATGTGTTTTTCTCTGTTAACAAAACACCTTGGACTACAAACACGTTTAGAAAACCAGAGTAAATGTACCATAAGAAAACAATGAGAAAGCAAAAAGAAAAAGAACAGAGGGAAATGTGGAAAAAATGCTAAAGAGGGACTATGGCAGGACATGATGCCACAAAACAGGATTTCTCGTTCAGTCTTTGAAAAATGTCAGACTGTGCAGTTTACACTCAACTCAAAAAATTCTTATTAGTGATTTAAGAGCCTGGGAATTCCAAGACTCACAAAGCTGCTTTTAAGGAAGTTGTTGTTAGATTTTATCTGGGATACTCTAAGGAATAAATGAGGACAGCAATTTCCTCCTGGTCTCAATATGAATAAAATTAGAGCTTGCTTTTCCTTTTATAGTCTACAATTCATTTAATGGAAGTTGAGATAATGTCTATTATGTAAAAAGTATTGTATGTTTTTATTTTCCAATTTTTCCTTTCTGTGTTAGCTTTAGATTTAAAGTAAGCTCAAAAATTTAAAAATGCCTATGAGACTATGGCTCTCAAGTTCTATTAGAAATGGGAAAAGAAGAAATCAGTAGTAAAAGAATAAATATATTACATGTTTTGAAAAAACAAGCATGAATTTCATGAGCTAAGATTACCTTTGAAAGGACACCTATCTGTTTAGTGATACAAGGTTTATATGCAGAGGATGTCTTTCATTAGGATGCATGGTAAGAGTTGAGGAGAGTGTGTGGAGGTCAAATAAGACTTTCCTGAATTACATAGCAGAAAGAGCAAAACTGAAGGAAGACCTATTTGCCTGAAAGCTTGTCTGATAAAAGATGCTGTGCTTCTTGCAGTCCTTGCCCCCCTCAAGGTCTTAAGTCACGTCATTAAATTATAGAATAGGTTGCTCAGAGTCCTATCCAACCTGACTTTGAGTATTTCCAGGAATGGGGTGTCTATAATTTCTCTGGGTAACCTGCTCCAGTGTTTCACCATCCTCATTGTAAAACATTTATTCTTTATGTCTAGTCTGAAGTACCCTTTTGTAAAACCATTACTCCTCATCCTATAACAACAGGCCCAGCTAAAGAGTCTGTCCCCATCTTTCTTATAAGTGTCCCTAAAGTGCTGAAAGGACACTCTTTCTCCAGGAGAAATATGCCCAACTCTTTCAGCCTTTCTTCAAAGGAGAGCTGTTCCATCCCTATGATCATTTTTGTAGACTTGTCTGAACCTCTTTCAACAGGTCCATGACTTTCCTGTGCTGTGGGACCTAGAGCTGGGTGCAGCACTTCCAGGTAGTCTTTCACAAGAGCAGAGTGACAAAATCACCTTCTTCAACCTTCTGGCAGTGCTGCTTCTAGTGCAGCCCAGGATACAGTTGTCTTTCTGGGCTGCAAGTGCACATTGCTGAGTCATGTCCATCTGTTCATCTACCAGTTCCCCCAAGTTTTTCTTGGCAGGACTTTTTTAATCCATTCATTCCCCAGCCTGTGTTGATACCAGGCTTTGCCCTGACCCAGGTGCAGCACCTTGTCCTTGATCTTGTTAGTCCACAAGAGTCCCATGCACCCACTTTTTGAGCTTGTCCAGGTCCCTCTGTATGGTATCATGTCCTTCAGGTGTGTCAACCACACCACTCAGCTTGACATCCACACTATCTCCCCACCTTATCTGCAATTTTGCTGAGGCTGTGCTTGATCCCTTTATCTATGTTATTAATCAAGACATTAAATGACACTGGTCCCAGTACAGAGCCTTGAGGGACACCACTGGTCACTGATGTCCTTTGGGATTCTGAGCTATTGACTCTTGGGATGTGATCATCCAACCAATTCCTTATCCTCCAAAGAGTTCACCTATGAAATCCATCTCTTTCCAATTTAGAGAGATGGATGTTGTGGGGGCTTGCCCAGCCCCATGTGCAGCAGATCCTTCTGGACCCATATGGGGACCAAACCTGCCACCTTGGCTTCATTAGCACCTTGCTTTAACCAGCTGAGCTTATCTCGGGGTCACCAGGCTTCATTTGTGTTTAGTGGAGTATAGAATAGGAGTTTGTATTTAATTTTATGAAAATTGGGATTTCCCCATCATTTATAAAATTTGAGCCTTTTACAAGTGGCAGGTGCCAAGTACCATCACACTTAACAGAATAATCAACTACCCTATACAATACATTATTGCCAATATCTTGAAGAAAATGTATATTAAGGCTGTTAGATTTTCATCAAGTGAATCTTATTTCCCTGCAAGGAATTTTGTATTCTGTTTGTGTGTCCTCTGTGTGGGCCTGTAAGTTGTCTACCCTAAAGAACACTGCAGCAGCTTCAGAGGTATGAATGGAAACAGGAATGGGGGTAAGAATGGAAATTAAACAGTAAATTTATCTAGAGGAAATAACATAGAAAAAGGCAGTTTTGTTTCATTTGCAAGAGGAGCAGTGGAAGAAGCATAGAAACTGTCAGAGTTACAAACTGATCAATAAGATTAAAAGTTGCCAGAACACTTCATGCTGTTGCATTTTCAAAACAAGTGATGTTTAGAATTTACTCTCAGCTGGATCTTGGTCTGCTTACAGGAAGCAGGAACTTAAATTTATTTTCATTTAGTGTGGGGTTCTTGTTATTCCCTGTTTTATGAATAATGGTTCTTTTTGAAGTTAAATTGACTATTGAGTATGTAGCTTATGGGTCAGCCATATTATTTTACTTTATATCCTGAAGCATTTCCTTCATAAATTCTGTTTGGACTTTCTAAGATAATATGAAACTTGATGAAAGCATTAATACTTCTGTGGGGGAAAGAGAGGAAGAGACTCATGTTTAAGTTCCAGAGGTTTTTTTTCGCCTAGGAGGTGAAACACTTGGTTGATATCTGAAGGAGTAGAAACCCCAGTGCAACTTCTGGAAGAGTTACACTGTTCAATGTGTAATATCCTTACAAGGACACCCAGCTTTCAGAGTGGAACCACTGTGCCATCATGAGCACAGGAATCACATGCCAAGAGGAGAGAAGGAAGTGGTAGCATGATTCTGTTGTTTTGTGGTTGATCATCTCAGAAGAAAGGAGGCACTTTTGTTCCAGTCTCTGCTTTTTGAGCTCTTTCTCTCTGTTTTCTGGGGGAAGAATTCATTTAAAATGCCCACAATGCCAGTAAGAACAGGCACAAAGGACTTCCTTGGTTCCAGTGGCTTAGCTTCAACAGGATGGAAGGATTGTCCACCCAGCTGTCCTATATCTCAGCATTCTCCTTGAAAAACTTGAGATCAAGGAAAAGTCTAGAAGAAGGCAGTGAAACTGAGTTATCCACTTCCTAGCTGTGTGCTTGAAATCAAAAGTTATTACTGATGGGACCAGAAACCACAAACCATAATTTCTCCTCAACCTGCTTAACTAAAACAAAGATTCCATGTTTTTATTGAACCTCATATTATTCAAGTATTATGATTATTCTCAGAGAATATCTGGCAGGCTTTACTGATGCATCCACTCATGATAAAAGGGTTAAACCCACTTAGGGCTGAGAGTAAGGATTCCTTGATGAGAAGGCACCAGGCCAAAGCTGAGCTCTGAACCGTGTTAAGCATTAAGCTCATTTGAAACCATTGTAATATCAAAGGCAGGCTCAAAAGCAGGATCTAGGGATCTTGATTTTGCTGTTAGAATATTCATCTCCACTTAATAGCCACATCAGGTTCTCAGAATTTTCCTAATAATCTACAATGGTGAAGCCTACAACATTTCTTGGGAACTTTATGTGTATAATTTAGTTAAACATTTAGGTCCCTATGTGCAGAGCACTCTCTTCTTATGGTATTGGTCAAAAAAACCAGCTGGTAGGGAGAGAATAGAAATTTCTAAAAATGGCTTTTGATTTTTCATTTTCTTCCAGATTAGTTTCTCATAAACTGGTGCACACCAGTATTAATGCAGACCTGTAAGTTGTAAGGTATCCTTAGCTAATCTTGTAGTGCTAGTGCTTGTAGCTAATGTGTAGTCAGTGCATTCCAGTGTGCATAGTTTATATTAATGTTCCAATGCAACTTCAACACTTTCCATGCTTTGTTTTGCAGACTGCAGTAGTGATGTATTTCGATGTGACACGGGAAAATGCCTCAATTATACCTTTGTTTGTGATGGATATGATGACTGTGGAGACCTTAGTGATGAACAAAATTGTGGTAAATGAAAGTTATGTGTTTTTCTGAAGTCTTTAAGATATCAGGACTGCCTAAGCCAGTAATCTTTTTCCTTAAACTACTGAAAGAGTAAAGTACCCCACCCTTACTGTATTTGAACAAAGTGAAAACAGCTCACAGATTCTATATACAATTTGAAAAGGTTTAAAGGAGAGTTCTGGGTCAATCCAAATGTTGAAGGGTTTGGTATTTATAAGAAATGCTGCTATTTTCAATTTGCTTTAAATTAATTCCTAAAGCTTCCTTGCTGGCTTGACTTGATTTAACTGAGAGTAAAGCAGACTGTATGAGGGTACACACTGGTGGTGCCAACTGTTTTATAGCTGAATTGTTTTTACATAAGATTCATAGTGAAGTTGTATGTTTTGATTATAAAATTCTGTTTCTTTCCAATTCTTTTGTCAATCAACTTTGCATGTTCTGACTCATGATACTTACCTACCTACTCTATGTATCTACCTACACTTAACTTCCATAGGAGAAACAATAAAGTTTTGCCATTAAAAAAGAATAATCTTCACATATAAATATTGGGAAACTTAGAAAGCCTCATTTTACTAACTTTTGGTCCTGTTACTATACCTGAGAAAAATTAAGTTTTCTAAGATAATTCTTTAACAGTTAAAATATTATTTCTCACTTTTTTCCTTTTGCTTTTCTAAGGAAAACCACAAAGAATATAAAATCTGAAAATCAAGGCACATTTTCTTTTCTGAGATTTTTTTAATATTTCTTCTCCAAATAAGGCACACTCTAAGACCTTTCAATACTTTCTCGTCAGTTTTGGTTATTTAGTGGGGTTTTTTCTTAAATAATCTTAGTTTAAAGATGACTACATTTTTCTAAATGTTGATCTATCTCTGTCTTGGTTTTGAAAGACAGGTATCTGCCAGGGAAAACTGGAGTTTCCCTTGGAATGGAGAATGTAAACCCCTCACCCCTGCCAAATTATAATTTTGCAATTAAGGGCTTTCAGGCAAAGATTTGGGAATAGGAATAACAGTTCTTTACTAGGAATATTAACAAATGTAGTAGTAAAACAAACAAACAACAATCCTACAAACCCTGACAGAGTCAGAGCTACAACCTGACACGCTGTTGGTCAGGGTGTTGGAAGCAGTCCCAAGTAAATCCTCCTGGAGTGGCAGATGTGGTTCTGTTGGAGCAGAGATGATCCTGTAGAAAAGGGTCCAGTGATGGTGAGAAGGGTCCAGTCTTCCTCCGGGAATCCAGTGGAACCAGATTTTGTTCCTACGTCTTAGTTTTTATTTAGGTAGGAATGGTTGGCTTCCCACTGGGTGGAGCATCTCGCAATGGGATGATGGAATGTGGATGACTGCTTGTGGATGTCTGCTTGGTGAGCCTTAATGGCCCATCAGCAGAAAATATTCCCCTGGAAGGAGGACAAGTGGTGAAAGATAAGAAACACTGCCCCACCTGGTTTTAACAGCTGGCCCATTATCAGGAGGCATCTGCCCCCCTTCCCCCAGAGTTACAAGACATAAAGAAAAACATCTCCCCAACTGCTTTCAACAGATGAAATAGAATACACATTTTTGGTTCCATAACCCAAGACAATCTCCTATCTTTCTTACCTTGTCACAGGTATTTTTTGAATAAAATTTTTAAAATCTAACTTTTTGTACATGCTGGAATTGGTTTTCATGGCAGATTTGGACGACTGGACTGTGTCTGTTTTCTCTATTTGGATGTAAAGTCAGCCTGCTCAACAGAATGCTCTTCTTTGTGCATTCAGGTAGAAAGAGTAAAATGACGATTGGAATAATTTCTTTGTAGATAATTCTTACGGAAAGTTCCAAGTACTTGCAAAAAAATACAGTTTCTGAAGTTGAGAAACATTTTTTAAATGTCTTAGTAAAAACATAAATGAAGGAAATTGTTTTCTCTGATGGTTGCTGAAAATGTTGGTTAACCAAAAATCATTCCCTGAGATGGTAATCCAGATCTTCTAATGTGCTTAAGAAATATTAGAAACTTGTTTATTTGCAAATAGTCACAGCTGTGCACCTGAGAGAAGGAATGAGTGCATCACCAACAGGCAATACCATTAAGAATATATGTAACTACCATCTGCAAAACAGTCTGCAGATACAAAATTTTCTTCTTATTAATGCAACATGGCTCATTAATAAGATTAACTAATTAGCATAGAACAGTTGATCAGTAATATAAAATATACAAGTGGTAACTTAGCATGCTTTTTTCTCTTCAAATTTACATTTTATGTAGATTGTAATCCAGTGACACATCACCAGTGTGGAGAGGGGAGATGTATAACAGCTGATTGGGTATGTGATGGTGACCATGACTGTATAGACAAATCAGATGAGATCAATTGCTGTAAGTTCCCCTAATCTTGAATTTTTTTTATTTCTTTGAAAACTAAAAAAAAGTAAGATAACTAGTATACTCACTTGTGAGGCAAAACTATAAGCTTAGTTTATTTCAGAAGTTCACGTTTGACAAATGTCCATTTTCAGTAGACAGCAGCAGCAAATTAAACATTTGTTGCCTTTGTTGAGAAGTAAAGCATTGTTTTGTGTTAGAGCTTTTTGTAAATTGTAATATTCCCCCTATATGAAAAAAAAATATGTGCATTTTTTTCCCTCGGAGAAGCTAAGACTTAATCTCAGCCTGTTAGTAATACCTGACATTTATGGTTTCAGTCTCTAGTTAAACATCAATGCAGCTGTAGCCAGTGAAAAATTAGCCAAAGCATAATGAGAAATGTCTCATGATCTCCAGTGCTAAGCAGTGTTATCAGCTCCATTCAGTAGGATGTTCAAATATAACACACAGCTTCACTAAGCTACATTGATCAGAATATTTTCTTTTTGATTTTGTTTCTCTATAGCATGTCACAGTCAGGGTCTGGTGGAGTGCAGAAACGGGCAGTGCATTCCTAGTGCATTCCAGTGTGATGGAGATAATGATTGTAAAGATGGAAGTGATGAAGAAAACTGCAGTGAAAGTAAGGATATGCCTCATTTTAGTCTTCTTACTAAACCTACCATTGACTGCTATGTTCCACAGTGCCTTTAGCTAAAGCTGTCTGACAAATTACTTTCTTTACCTTTCAAATAACACTTCCTAAGGCTGGTTAGGGTGTGTGCTTTCACACAGGCACTTGTAAGCAGACTTCTTTTAATGCTTAAAAAAGATTAAGAAGAGTTATTTAGCACAGTATTTAGTTATCTGATGTGATCAGCTATACTTGAAATACATTGTTTGGAGCAGTGAGAATCTACTACTACAGGAATTGGTATCATTCAAGGAGAAATTTTCTCATTAAAATCCTTTTTTTTTAATCAGAACTTAGGAATCAGAGAAAGAATGTTTTCATAAGTAAACTAACGATTTAGTGTGACTAAGAGAAAATATATGAGAACATAAATTTTCACAGTGACTTGACAGCTGTCCTATTATGGACTCTATGAGAGAAGAGGAAACAGCAATATCTTGAGCCCCAGAATGTGGTTTCCTAGAGACACTCAGAAAGCAACATTGTCGTGATGATTTCAAAATTTGAAGGTATTTTTCACATGTAATTCTCTTATTTCTGGCAAGATATAGATTCAGATTGCAGCCTTTCCTTCAATGCAAGAATTATTAATGTCTTTTTAAAATTAATCTTATTTTAAAGAAATTAAAATAGTTAACCTTATGCCGAAAGCTAGTGTTGGCAAACATAGTGGCAACAGGACAGGCTATTTAATAGTTGTTAGAGTAGAAAAGACCTGTTATCATAAAATAGATACAGTGTGATTATATAAGCCTCATTTCATTAGGAAACCAGTCTAAAAAAATCCTTTCATAAACACATTACTCAGTCCCTTCTTCTCTTGGGATCTTCCTTCTCCAATTTAAGTACCTTCATTCCAAAAAATACCTAAGAAGCTGAAATTCAGAAATTATCATTATTTTTCTTCACTTTTAATTTTGACATTATAAAAAGGTGTTGCATGAGATATCTTATGTATTTCTTATATATTCTGTGGTTTCCAGCAACTGCAAAAATGTAGTAGGACATTCACGTATTACAAAGACTTCTGCTATACAAATCAAATTAAAAAAATTGGATGTGTCTGTCAGAATCAGTGAAGTTAGGGTTAATGCAGACTGGAGTATTGGTTTTGTTACAAATATGTGAAATCAGCATAGAAATTTGTGGTCAAGGTATAGTGACTTCCCCTTGTCTATAAAAGGATGCAGGGATCCTGTGTCCTAGTACAAGTATGTACATTCAGAGATTACAAATGGCCATTGCTTCATCTCTATCTTGATGAGAAAAGTGATCTCCTTCAATA
Source organism: Phylloscopus collybita (assembly GCA_027886175.1). Taxonomy (NCBI): domain Eukaryota; kingdom Metazoa; phylum Chordata; class Aves; order Passeriformes; family Phylloscopidae; genus Phylloscopus; species Phylloscopus collybita. Next base: position 24,116,063 of record JAJNNQ010000009.1, on the reverse strand, counting down.
CATACCTTAAGGAAATCTGTAAGTAGTGCTCCCATTCATTTTGTGACAATAGAAATCTAATATAAATATACTCACGACTATGAGTACGAAGAGTTTGTGTGATGTCTTCAAAAGACAGGGTACAGTGTGTTTATAGAAATTCGGCATTATTTGTGCTAGGATCAAAAGAATCTACATTGTAAAACAGGGATTTACAAAGGGATAGGAAGGAGTTGAAGCAAACTTCAAAAATAATTTTAATGTAAATATTTGGGATAGCTTTAGAACTCAAAAGGCTTTTCCTGCATTTCATGTTCCATTTTGCAATCAGGTGCAGCTGTAAAATAAGATGGTCAATTGCTAGAGCAAAGAAGTTATCTCTATTGCTTCAATATATAACATGTATGAATGGAAGTAAATCCATATAATTTTGATAGATAAGACATCAGTTCCTTTAGAGAAGATTGTCAAGGTTATTGAAACTAGATCTTTCTTCAGCACCTTCTGTATGTCCAGTGGAGGGCTGAATGATTAATGTTCATGGCCAGTAGTGCAATACAAACACTAAGCAATCAGGGCGATAAGCTATTTTAAACAGGATAAGATGATAAATACCATCTATTTAGTCTCTCCTTACAGAATAGTAAGCTAAATGACTGATTTTGCACATGGAAGAGAGAATTTAATGGTTTGGAAAGGAGCTATCACGACTACGAGAGAGAGGAGTCCAGGAATTTGTCAGATAAAGTAACTACCCAAGTAGTTCAGAAACTTTCGATGAAGTGCTGGTTTTATTTATTCTGAAGTCCATCATTAGGACCATCATAGCATTTTTGGATTTCTTTCTGTTGCTGTTTGTTTTTTAAGCTGTCAAAGGAGGAGAGTTATGCCTCATCTCTGACCTTTTTTCAGGATGTCTTCAGGATTGTCAACCAAAACAATCATAAAATGAGAAGCAGATCACCTGAATGGCATTGAAAAATAATTCCCAGTGTTCTCTTTCAGCTAGCACCTATTGTTCTTTTTGAAATATTATTTGCATGACTTTTTGTATTCTGCATGGTAAATGTCTTTCAGACATCCGTGCCTCTCATTCAGAAACTGGGATATAATTTTTTATATTGAGCAGAGGGGTAGGAAAAGTGAGAACTGAACAGTGTTGCACACTTTTCTTCCTTACACTGAAGTGCTGTTGGGTATTTATTGAAATATGTAAAGGAAATAATTTTTATGTAAACACTGTAGTTTCTCATTACACTCCAGTCATTTTATTAGTCTGGTAAATAACTTGGAAAGTATATTTCTGTTTCCCTCAGATCAAACCATCTGTCAGGAGGGAGACCAGAGGTGTTCTTCCTGCCCTGATCCTTGTGGAGCTTCTCCCTGTGAGATGAGGAACAGCCAGGCAAACTGCAGTAAGTGGGTCACGTGCTTCATACTGTTACTCTTTAAGGGTGTTTTAGATTAAAGAGAGGATGCAGGGTACAACACAGTAAGTAATACTTTAATTTTCTAGCTAATGTGCATGTGTAATGATTAAGCTTTAAAAAGGGCTGTGTTGAAACAAATCGTGTCATCAAAGCTCTCGATTATTGATGTACTAGGATTTAAAACATATGTCATTGAAGTATTTTAATTTTCTCTTCTGTGAATTTTTATATTTTCTGCATGGGTGTTTACTGTTGCACTTTCTCTTAGCATTTAATGACATTAGGTGTCTATGTAAAGTAAACAGCATAGTATAAGTGTAAAGCAGAAGATACTGATTTATTTTCAAAATATAAAAAACCCCCATGTTATTGTATTTAGTAGTCTGGAAAACTTTTAGACATTAAAGAAGGAATAATTTTGGTATTCAAACTGGAAAAACTAATTATGCTTCTGACCAATACATACTGTCGAGGATCAAGGTCTCCAGCTCTGTGTATTATTCTTGTGTCTGTGTGCTGCTCTATACCACTCCATGCAAGGTTCCTGTACTAATTGTGCACTTGCTTCTGAGCAGCTGTTTTTCTGAATTGTGCAATGCAGCAATGTGAACAGGTAATCGAGAGAAATACATTCATCTGTGTTTTGGAAGTGGGGCAGAACTGTATTAAAAATTACCCAAAATGAATTAAAACTTAGTGTTGTGATAATTCAGTCACATCAGTTCAGGTCAACTTGACAGATGGACAGACTTGGCTTCACTTACAGGTTATTTTTACACAATTCACGTGTAATTGCTTTGTGCTGCAGTTATCTCTGCAAAGTATGCTCTGATACTCTATAGTAGCATGTGTGGATAATGTCATTCCATTTAGAATAGAAAGGACATGGTAAGGTCAACTAGTCCAAACTCCATATTCTCTCTAGAGTTGTGACTATCACCTTCAAGTGTTTGAGACAGACACCATTTATGCTGGGGCCTTTAGATGCTGCTGAAGTAAAGCTATAATATACTTTATAAATCATAAATGCTTTACATGTGCTTCTATCAATGTTTTGCCTAAGTTTTTGTAAAGGAATCATCTTATGCAGCATGTTTAGTGTTAGAGGGAAGGTAGGTAACACCTTTGGTCAACAAGCCCAAACTCCTGATCAAATCAGTCCCAATTAAGTTATGTTGCCCATGATCTTGTGCAGCTGAGCACCTCTATCATTAAGGACAGATTCCACAATCTTTCTGAGAGATCTGTTTTACTATTAGAGGACTTTCATTCTAAAAACTATTTTCCATATAAAGAATAGGAATTCTCTTGTGTCTTTTGCCTCTCATCCTATCCCTGCATGCTTCAAGAGGTCTAGTTCCATCTGATTTACACCTTCCCATTAACTGCTAAGAGCAATAGGATCTCCCATTAAAGATGATCTTTAAGGCTTTTTCCAATCCAAACGACTCTGTGATTTTTGACATGTAATATTTGAATTGCATACCAATGTTCCTATGCCATATTATGAGAAACCCGAGAGTTTTTCAGTGAAGATGTTTCCTCAACATATTGTGGGCAACTGTCTGTAGTTCTTAGCAGGAATAACATGTAGTCTGAATTAGTCTTCTGGATCATCGCACTTTGTCCTTTTCTTGTCCAGTGAATATTTAATTGTTTATGCACAATGGAACAGCAAGACAGTGTGGGAGAGATTTTTCTTGCATAACATCTGGAAGTACTGTTGTCTTTTTTTTTCATATTATTTTTATTCTTCATGTATTGACCAGAATTACTTCATCTTTGGTAAGACATGAGAATTCTCATGAAAAATTTCAGTTTTGATAAAGCAGTACTTCTTGGCCCAGATACTATCTGGTTGAAAAATTCCAAAGCATAGGCCACATTTCCCAATATTGAATATGATGGATGTTTTCCAAATGTGATAAACCAGATCAGTTTAGGCTGGCATTATAATGTATTTACAACATATTTAGGATAACAGAATGGATATCTGAAGGAAGAGTGTGAAGAAGACAGGGCTCAATGACAGGATCAGAGGCAATTGGCACAAAGTGAAACACAGAAGCATAATGAAGCTCTGACAATAAGCACTTTTTATACTGCAAGTGTGACTGGACACAGATTGTCCAGAGTGGTTGTAGAGACTCCAATGGATAGAAAAAGTTAATAATAAACACAGAAAAATAATTAAATCCAGGCATAGTCTATGTGGTAATGTTATGGTTTGTGGGGTTTTTGGTTGGTTGGTTGGTTTGGTTTTTAAACTTCTATTTTGTTTGGTTTGGGTTCGTTTTGGTTTTTTTTTTTCAATTCAGGATAAAAGATGCAATGGATTTCATTCCTTGTTCCCCCTTCCCTATTAGGCTGTACCCACATGTATTATAAATAGGGAGTAGCAGGACCTGTTAAGCTGTAAGACAGACTCAGACGGAAGGCCAACATTTGGGTTACTTAAAATGAGTCAGACGTTCCCCTGGAGCACATGATCTGCTTATTACTCTCTGGATTGTCGGGAATTGTGTGTCACAATTGTGTGTGAGTCAATGTGACTGCTTTCAAACCTACAGTGACACTTGTGTGCATAATGTAATAGAAGCTTTGTAAACACAGTGTAAAAATTACAATCATATTGAAAAGATATAGAGCTATCCTCTAGTGGCATTCCAGGGGACTAGATTTTCTTCCCTATAAATATGAGGCATAATAAAAGATAATGGTGTATGTGCATTTCAACCCTTTAATCTTGAATAATGTCATGTTATACAAACACTTAGAATGTTGCATGTAGTTCTGTGTTCATCCTGAAATATTGGTGAGTGTGTAAAGTTCTGTACGCATCAAAGAAAAATGTTTACTGGCCAAAATGAAAAGATGAGCCCAAACTAATCTGGGCAAAAGTGTGGAAGGACAAGGAATGGTTCATCATGAAGGACAGGAAATGGCAGTAATGTGAGAAGAATTGTTGAAGTCATTGAACCTCATATATCCCAAAGATGTGACTAAGTGGTTTGAAACAAAAGAAATAATTCAGTATCGGTAGTATGCCAGGATTTAGCAGTGAGGAAAAGCTGGATGTAAAATGAACTTTGGGATCATCAGATTAGGGGTAAATAGAAAAAAAAGTTATAATACCAAATGCCAAACCAAGAAAGAGTGCCCAATTCTGCTGATCAGCTGAATAATTGACTGTTGGATCTTCTTCCAACTTCTCTCAAAGATCTGAAAATCTGTGAGATGACACAGTTGTCACACTGTACTAGCAACTGATGCTAGCAACTGGCTAGCAGAGAATATTAATCATATTAAGGTGTATTTGCTCCCAGAATAGGCAAATAGATGCATTTTTTTACTTCTGTATGGCACACCTTTTTTGTGGAAAACTTTATCAATATATCCAGATTAAATAATTTTAAATAATTTTACAATCATCTCATTGCTAATTAAAAGTTGAATTTCAGTCTGAGTTGAAGTGAAATTCTGTCTGTAGTTTTCTGTTATGGTGGAAAATTGAAAAACAAATATTTCTGAATACCAATGTGAGAAGAAATACAAAAGCTATACGGTTTTTAAAAACCCAAAATACTTGGCTAAATTTGTTGTGATTAACTCCCAAAAGTTAGACGATTTTTGTATGTAGCTACAATATATAAAATCATGTGGACTTGTAGCTATTACATCTGTTTTGTCTTTGCTTATCATTCTCATTTGTTATTAGTTATGTCTTATCCAAATTAAATTATTAGCATGTAGACCATCTCTTGCTCAATGCTTGTGCAATACATAACCTAATTGTCCCCATTCTTCCTTCAGATCTTGGAAAGCAAGGAAAAAAAATTAAAAGCAAATCCTGGCTTCTGTTTTCTATACAGAGAAATTGTGCAGTCTCTGTAACTGGAGAATTTTTACAACCTGACTGTCTAAAGCCTTAAGAAGGCTGATCAGTCCACAGAGCTGACCTGCTTTGATCAGGGCATTGGAGTAGAGACCTCCTGAGATCCTTTCCAACCCAAAATATCCGATGACTCTGTCTTCTTAATTTTGGCAATTGCCCTGTCAGTACGAGGTGTGTCATGGTAGCATGGTAGGCACACACGTGGGAAGTGTGTTGCTGTGCAGAACACACTCTACTGGTTTAAGGATGGTTTATTGTACCACCTTAAAGTTAAGATGTCGCTCAAAGTTAATGAATATTAATAAGGAAATAAAAGTATCTTAATGGGCTGTGAGGCAGGCAGAATTCAAGCCCACCTTTACTGGTGTGAATAGGCTTAAAAGAGATCTCTAGCTCTGGAACTTGTAGTTTCTTAAGCCTGAGAGGATGTCCTCCAACTGAGAAATTTGTTAAATAAGTATGGAGTTATTTCTTCTGTATTTAATTTAATCTCACACCATTTGTGGTTCTGTTTGTTTTCTCTTTGTGAAAGGTCAGTGTGAACCAATTACTCTGGAACTTTGTATGAACTTGCCTTACAACTATACTTACTACCCAAACTACCTGGGCCACAGGACACAGAAGGAAGCTTCTATCAGCTGGGAGTCTTCCCTTTTCCCAGCTTTGGTTCAGACCAACTGCTACAAGTACCTGATGTTTTTTGCCTGCACAATCTTAGTACCAAAGTGTGACCCCCATACAAATCAGCGGATCCCACCTTGCAGGTACTATACTAAACCATATTTCATTTAATTCTTGACTGTGTCATAGTAGTTTTTCCCAATTTTGTGCTTTCATTGAAAATGCCAAAAAATTTGCTTTGGAATTCCGTAGGAAAAGGCTACTGCTGACCAGCATGCCCAGGTCCCTCTTTGGAGGGCTGCTCTCCAATTTGTGCCTGATGCTACTCCATCCTAGGTGAAGGATCAGGCATTTGTTCTTGTTAAATTTCATGTCCTTGATGATTGCCCAAATGCAAAGGTCTCTTGTCCCTTGGGAGTCAACACCATCTCTTGGTTTTGTATAACCAGGAAACTTGCTAATGATGCACTAAACTGCTGCATCCAGACCATTGATAAATGCACTGATCAGGACAGGCCCTGCAATTGAACCCAGAGGAGCAGCACAGGTGACCAGTCACCAGCCAGATGTAACCCTGTTTACCAGCCAGTTTTTCTCCCAGTGCACTGAGAACCTGCTCACTCCACTGTTGAGCAAGGTGACAAGAAGGGTGCAGTGAGCTTTGTATGAAGTATTTTCCATTTCTGTGTGTTTGATTAGAATTGTGCCACTATAAAGGATGTTTAAACATGGAATCAATTAATTTCATTTGTAACATCAGCATTTTGTAATAGTTCCTTGCATTAGTACATTACTTGAAACAAAGCCCTATCCAAATGCTCAACAAATCCTGAGATTTTAATGAATGTTTACCTTTCTAAGTTAGGAGTGCCACATCATTTGGAATTGCAGGCTCACTTAGGTTTTCTGCTTGTCAGAGTAACCATCCTCATTGAGTGACATTACTCTGCTTTTTCAAGTTATGCCTGTATTTGTTTGACAGAGACTATGTTCTTTAGATCTCATGGCTTTCTTAGCAGCAGTTGTTGCAGATTAGGAGATCTAATAAACTTGACTAACAGGCAGAGCTTTTTGACCTACTGGCTGCTAGAGCCCTCTCATTCTGTATTTCTGCCTCTTTTGTTGGGCCTGCCTTGACAGTATTGATCGATTAACATCTTCTGTTTGAAAGAAAAGTGCATCAAAAGTTGCAGTACACAGCCTAAAATTTCTTATCTTGTGATACTGTTGCAAACAGATAACATTTCTTTGTCTAGTGAGGTGCTTCTTAGTGCAAGGTAAGAATGAACCACAAGGAAGTTTATGAATATACTGTTAAATTCTCACATAGGAACCTAATGGGAAAAAAAATATTGCATACAGGATAGCTTCAAAGTTACAGAGGGGCTTGTGTAAGCTCTGTGTCAGGCTTGCCAGTTCAAAAATCAAGGTGTTGGTTTGTTGTTTTTTTTTTTAAAGAAAGCAGTATAATAAATAAAAATTGGAATGACTTATTCTAGTTTAGAGGGACATAAGTTAAATTATAGGCTCTTTGCCATCATACCTAGCTAACAGATTTTGGGAAGTGTCATGATACAGTTGAATAGTCTTCAAATTTAAAGTATTAAACAGATGAAGGGGAACTTTATAGAAAGCACAGAACAATTTCATTTGATAGGAACCTCTGGAAATCATCTGGTCCAGCTTCCTGCTCAAAACAGGGTAATATCAAATTTAGACCAAACTGAATATACAACATAAAACTTTAAATCGCTCTACTTATATAATAGTTTTTAGGTTTCACTCTTACGTTAGGTCACAGATAAAAAGTGTTTTTATCAGGAAGGGGTACCTTTGAAGGTCCCACTAGGTCTGTAGCATCTTCTTAATAACATTTTAGGAAGAATTTCAGATACTCATATAATATAAAAACCTACAAATGTTTTAGAAATGAAAACAAAATAACCTCATACCAACAAAAATTAAATAAATTTCTATATACATGGAAGTGCATACATTTACATGATATTTCCAAATAAATGTAAATCCACTTTACAATTTGAAGCTCCGAGAAAATGTTACATTGTCATCACAGAAATTATATTCTGAGAATCTTCTGCTTTCAAAATAACTGCCCTCTTATTCAAATAGATCAGCGATTACTTGAGGTTAACAGGATATATGTATTATTTTACCTGTCTTTTCTTGTAAATATGAAACTGAACTTAGCCAATGCAGTTTTTCAGTGTTATGCCTTTTTAGTCAAAGTGTACTTTCCAACCATGAATTGCACATTAATGTTATAATTCTGGATCTATTATAACTTACGAGAGATGCATTAGATTTTTTAATACAGGCATATGGATCTGTTTTCTCAGTCTAGGTGGTGTAACTAAATTATTTTAATTCTACTCCCCCTGTATAAAACAGCTGTCCCTGCTTTGCAAGGCTTTTTGTTGTCTTTATGTTAGTTTGGGTGTCATGCTTTGTTTTTTAGCTGTAACAGTCTTCATTCAGTTTTATTCAAAGTAAAGAGCATAGGAAAGAGATTTTTTGGAAAGAACTGAACTTACTGGTATTTATAACGTTCATTGATATATCAAGTATGTTTTCAATTTCTGAACATTATTCTTCATCTCTGATAAGGCATTGATAATACTAGTCCAGGCCTACTTTGAAGTAGATAAATAGATTCTAATTCTTTAACTACAGACAACTACATGGGTTATAATAGTTTGGAAAAGGTCAGCTTAGACCAAAGATCTGAGTGTGCAGAGAACACTGGACAGAAGTGGCTTAGATGTCTCTGCTATATTATCATATTTTTGTTGTGGGTTTTGTTTTTTGTCATTGGAAAACAAAAATTCTGGCATTCAGAAATCTGAGGTTATAAAGTGGTGTCAGTCAGCCTTTTTGACACTGAGGAAAACCTAAAAGGAAAGAGAGAGTCTGTAACATGGTTGACTGACATCAATGCTTTCTGTCTGGTTGTTCAACTCAGTGGTGAATTGTTTGGTGTGGAAAAACTTTGACTCTTCATCTAATTCCTCAAAACAAAATTAAATTTGGGTGGATTAATACTGTATTATTTTCCTAAAAGAGCATAAAATAATTAATCCAATATGGATTTGTTTTGTTGATTTTGGTCACGGCATTTTCCAAAGCTAATTGCAAGAAAATAAACAAATTCCATTCATCAAAAGGTCAAAGGAAAATAAGTGGAATAAAATGCCTTCCATGAAACGAGTGTCTCTATGAAGATGTAATATGAATCAAATTACATAAAGGCAAACTAAAAGTGACGTGAAAGAAAAAAAAAAAAATAGTGGGATCCTTTAGTTGAATATTTTTCAACCTCAAGCTAGGATCCCAGACAAATGTAGTGGTTAAACATTTCAAACATTAGGGGATTTTTCTTCGCATTTTCTCTCTGTGATTTTGAGGCATTTGACAGAGGGTATTTTGAGAGACATGATGGATGATTTTCAATCACAATAGATTGAAAAAATTTTGCAGTGAGTCCCATCTTTTATATGGTCAAAAAAATACTGCAGAAGGATTATATTCGTGCCTTTTTCTGATTTGACCAACCAAACTTGTCTAACACCAGATGAAGATGTAGAAAGTATTCTGTTGCTGTAACTGACAACAGCTTCAAGACTGGGTTAGTCTGACTTTGCTTTTCATAAAGTTACAATTTTATTGAATTCCCTGGGGAGCTCTTCACTCTTTTGTTTGCAGGCTTAAATATTTTGTCCTTCTGAAACCACGTGGTTTCTGAGGTAGCATAATCAGAAGAGGTAGCATTTCACTAGGACAAAATGCGTTTGGTTTTTTTTTTCCCTGAAGGAGAGCAGTTAGTGCTTCTTAAAAAGAGTTCTCTGCCATCCCTTACAGAGGAGAGCATGTCTATAAGCAGTTATCTTTGGTTATTAACCTATTTATAACATAACTGCAGAACAGTAACTTAAAATAATGTTTCAACCATAGCATTCTTTAATACATGTATGTTTTTCCCTATTAAAACATCTGTTTAACTGATCTTTTTTTCTTGATCTTCATCTTTAACCTTGGCTAGAATTATTAACTTCCAGTATCTGTGAATTTCTAAGCCATTCATTCAGTTCCTTGGTGCAATTCTGCTTTGTCTCCTCAGGACATTATGTGTACAGTCTAAGGAACGCTGTGAGGCTGTGCTTGGGATTGTAGGTCTGCAGTGGCCAGAAGATACAGACTGCACTCAGTTTCCAGATGAGAACTTGGACAACCAAACTTGTCTAACACCAGATGATGATGTAGAAGGTATCTCCTATATATATCATAGCAAATAAAAGATTTAAATGGGTTCCCAAAGTCACTGGTGTTTGTTTTTTTTCATACCTCCTCTTTAAACAGCAATATTTAAACAGTGGAAATTATTCCAAACTGAGTTCCCCTACTCAGCCATGCCAGTCTCTTGGGTTCTTTGCTGGATTTCTTGCTCCAGGGAATTGCTAGCACTCAATGTAAGAGTTCCTTAAAGATCTGCCAATTCTGTTCCATTCCTTTGTCCCAAAATGGTACTGTGAGATGAGGCAGAAGCAGTGAAAGGGTTAATTAGTGAAAAATTAAAGCTGGTTGAAATAGCCAGATGATTGCCAATCTTTTTTTTTAAATCCTGGGGATTTCTTCTACTTATTTCAAAGCATAACACACCACCACAATGGTGAGAAGAGTAGCTAGGAAATTCATACCCATGGTCTAAACATTGCGTGCCAGTGATCTGGCAAAGCAATGACATTTGGCAGAGGGCAGCATGTGAGGGAGAGCTCTGCAAAATGTTGCTCCACCACCTTCCCAGTGTAATTATGAAGAGTCTTGCCTGATACATAGTTCCAGTCTCACAAGCTTTCTAGCCCTGTTATTTACCCTTGTGAAACAACCCCGGTGATAAATAAGTGCCCTTGTCATGACTGAGCTGTTATCTTATGGAATCCCTCTTCTCCCTGTTGGTTGTCATTGCCAGAATGCTCACCCAGTCACTTCAAGTGCCGCTCTGGGAGGTGTGTCCTGGCCTCCAGAAGATGTGACGGTCAAGCTGACTGTGAGGATGATAGTGACGAGGACAGCTGTGGTAAATAAATTCAATGAGCTGGAATGGAGGGTACCTGCAGCATTAGGAAAAGAGCTTTTAGCTTTTATTCAGTTACTTGAATTGTAGCATGAGAGTTCAGAGAACAAGCACCTTTTTTTGTATGTTTAAAAGTATTGGAGTTTTTTAAGACACTACCAGTAAAAAATACCATAGCAAGAATCTTACTTAATCAACATGAATATAATTTGCGATAACTGATCATTTAGATTCTGGGATATTTGAGTATTCATTAAAGAATCAAACTAAAAAAAATCTGAAGATTTAGTTATTTTCATATTGCTGAAGGCTTTACTGAGCTGAAATGTACCTCCCTGGCAGATTAAATCTTGAATCGGTAAATGTAGTTTTAAATTTGTACGTGCTAATGTGCTCGTTAGGACATATAGACAAAAGATGTCATTATGATATATTGTGTTGCTGAAATGGATTCTGCATGTTTTTTTCAGATTCGTTAACCTCAAGTTACAAGTACAAGCATAAACCCTTAAAGTTCAGTCTCCAATATGTTTCTGAGTTTACTTTTAGTATAGATGCTTTTGACTTTTAACTTAAGAGGCCTGAAATAATTTTGACTTAACTTACTGAGCCTGAAATAATCAATACATCTCTTGGTCACTATGTATCCTTGTACATGCTGGCAGGACAGTTTCAGAAGGTGAAGGGAGTTCTAAATATTTCTTAATAGACTAAGCTGTAGCCTTCAGGGAGGTCTGCATGCATGTCTGGCATCCCTAGGGGCAAAGAGAATAAGTATACATCACTAAGGATTTAGAGAAGAGGTGTAATTATGAGCAAAGGATTGGAAAACATTCCAGCAGAGTAGGGTTAATGTGGACAAGCTGTATATTTTGGTTTTTTTAACTGAGAATGGGTTAAGAGGGAAGCAGATTTTACGTGAACAACAAAGCTGTGGCAGTAAGAGAATTTCTATTCCTCCGAGACAACAAAATAAAATCCAACACAAGAAAGCTAAAGCTACGCTAAAATTCAATCTTGGCAGCCCTATAAAATTCTTAATTTTAAAAAGCAAAGTGTTCTAATGTTTGCAATAGCCAAGAGTTTATGTATCCCCAATGTGTGATATATTCTGTCTCTGGGAATTTCCCGATCATGTTTTCTTTCTTTCCTCTTTCCTCTTTCCTTTCCTTCTTTCCCTACCCCTGTTAAAAAGAAAGAAAGGGAAAAAAAGGATATGTTCTCTGGAATATGATTTAACATTAGGTCATTCTCTTGTTTGAATTATAAAGAAAAGTCAGAGCGATGATCACGGTGACTCTCTCAGAGTTTGACATCTCTTTACCTTGAATCAATTGTCTCAATTGTCCTCCCTGGTAAATATTTTTTGTTGCCACCAATTTTGAAATCCTTACAGTTATGTTATGTGTCTTTTAGGATAATTTTATTCTCTGAGACATTAACATATGAAATATTGTTCTAATATGTAACATTCATTTCTCAAGTGGATCTCTCTTTTTCTGAAGTCTAGACAGAATGTCACAAGCAATCAGCAGAATTCTTATCAGTTTCTATAAATACAGAAGACTGTATCAGCTAGGAAATTACTGCTGTCAGAGTGACATTACATTGACCAGGGCTAATACTGTTACTGAAGAACAAAAAGTCCTTGTAGAGCTCCAGAAGTAACTGTCTCCGACTTATTCATATTCCATGTGTGCAGGACAAAATCAAAACTTGATGATCTTTCCATGTGTAAATGGATAGCTCAAATTTCATTAGCTTTATCCTTTAAAATTGGTTTAATAACATTAAAAATCACTGAATGTTTAATTTGATATCCTTGTATATGAAGTGCTTTAAATGATAGACAAGGAACAGCTTTACAGTGCAGGGAGAGGGAGGCTTAAAAAGACTAGCTACAGCTTTCTCATGCTCAGAATACTCTGAAAGAATATGTAAGTTAGAACAGTCCAAAGGGACTGAGGTATACTCTCCCCATGCAGGGTAGAGCTGTATTCAGGATTACTCCTCCTGTTAGCAATCCCTGCCATCCTTTCACATGGTCTTTGTGAGAGGGCATCTCAGCCATGCAATTGCAGTGATATCCTGAGACTTTAGTGCCATTTACACTGGGATCTGGGGAGAAAATTTGTCTGAGATTATTGGAAGTGAGACTTCTGAGGGCAATAAAGTGTAGGGAAGATAATTTCTAAAATACATTATTCTGAAAGATGTCATGAGAGTTTGTGGTATTAAATATAGTTGGTTGTAATTTAATGGATTTAATTGCTGGCTGAATAATGCTTCTGCCAGGGAACAGAATAGAGTCCTACACCTACTAAAGAAATTGAGGACATAACATCCATAACCAATACTGTCTTTCACTATTTTCCGCAATCTGGGTTTGTACCTGTAGTTTTTTAGGTGAGAGAAAAATGTGGTGGTCTTGACAGTAATGATTTAATGATAACTGCATGGGAAATATATATATGGATAACATTTGGTAACTTCCTTCATATTACGAAGAAGAATGAAGGTAAGATCATATATGAAACCATATCTCTTGTCAAAATTTATTTTAGAGATGGGGTAATGTATTCCTACCTCTATTTTCACTTCTCTTTCATTGAATTAAAAATGTATGTCACAAAAATCATTAGAGATTAAATATAAATACTGCAAATGGTAGATGATCTCTACCAACAAAACAGTGTATTTGAACACAGAACTCAGTAAGTAGTGAATTTTTCATAGGGAATTGTCTCTATATTTGTCTTTGTGATTAGTTTTGGAGAGTCCTGGTGCACTTCACAGTGTAGCAGTGTAATGTGTGATGAAAAGGAAATGCAAATATGTATTTAATGAATTGTAAACACTGCTAAAAATGGCAAGGTTCATAAATTATGGAAGGGTTAAGCTTTTTTTTTATTATTTTGTATTCATATCAAGATCCTAACATGGCATTCCTTGTTCTATATAAGACCAAAGATTTTGTTTGGTTTCAATTATTTTTTCATTGATAGTTATCACAAATGTTGTCAAGAAGGAGAACTGGAAAGTGGTGATGCCCAAGAGAGTTATTTGATCACGAGGAATTAGTTTCTAAGGTTAAGACTATTTATTTCTCTGGGCTTTAACATTTATTTACATATTTTTTTCAAATCTAAACAAAATCAAGCACTCCACACATCCAGGTACAGTTAAAACCTGAATAGATTTTCCCAATAATCCAGTAGGGATTCTCTGGTTCATATTTGTAAAGTATGTACTTCTGAATTAAAACTTCTTGGAAACAATATATTTGCTTAGTAACTTAGTGATGGTATGCTTTCACAGGTCCAGGAAAAGAGAGGTGCTGCTTTAAATACAATTTTTAAATTTATATCTGAACTGCTGGCATGTATGAAAATCAGGCCTATCAATTGAGTTTGTCCTTAGATTAACATGAAAAATATCATCTGTAGAACAGGCCAAACAAGGCAATCAAATAATCTGGTTTACTCAGGACAACAGATCATTTTTATGGCTTCCTTTAAAACCAGAGTGACAGACATGCAGGACATTAGTATGTCAGAGTATTTAAACTGGTATCACAATAAAATGCTTTATTAGTTGATGGAAATAAAAAGTGGAATAAAACAAGAGAAAACTATTTTCTAAAATGTAGCTTGGGCTATTCTTAATTTCCTCTAGCTGACTAACAGGAATTTTACTGTCAAAGCACTTTGACATAGTTTTGTATTACTTTTCTTTCTACCTTCCATTGTGATTCTGTGGTAGATTCTGCATCAGCACTGATGGAAAAAAATGTCTATTTCTACAGTGTTTCATGGAGATTCCATGCTTTTATAGGATTTGCTTTTGGAAGACCAAGGAATTTCTACAGACTTCAGGATTAGAAAAGTTCTTATATTACTATTATTTCAGGAATAGTGGTGTATGGGTTTTGAGATAATGGAGCTAATGCCTAAACCATTATAGATATGTATAATATATAATACAATTATTATTCTAAAAGCACTGAAGTATTATGAAATGTTATAATACTTAGATCCGTTTATGAAGTGTGTGCTGTGCCAATATTTCCATTTCTTCATTAGTAACTATTCTTGGTACCTTCTAAAATTTATATTCCAAGTGCAAATATTTTGTGTGTTTCAGGACTTTTAAGGAAGAAAACAGTTGATTCAATATTGCATGCAAGTATTTCAGAGGTATGCTTCTCTGCCTCCAGGTTGTAGAGAAAGAGGTCTTTGGGAGTGTCCTTTGAAGAAGCAGTGCATCAAACACACTATGATTTGTGATGGTTTCCCAGACTGCCCTGACATGATGGATGAAAAGAATTGCTGTAAGGACTCATGCAGTTTCTTACTCCCTTAAAAGGCTGGTCACATTTTTGGGATCTTGAGGTGAAAAATAAAATCAAAGTAAAAATGCTTTATGCTTTCTATAGGCAGAAAGATTTAGTCATTCTCTCAGTTCCCTTTCAGTTTTTCTACGGCACCAATTTCTCTCTTTCCTCATCTTATGTCCTTTGTTGTTCACATCCTTGTATCCTTGCTCTCTGTTTGGTCACTCTTATCCTCCCTTTTTTTTTTCCTTTATTTTTTTCCCCTTTCTCCCTCCTTCTCCCTCCTTGTTCTTGTGCCTTTGTACTTTGATTCCTTGTAGATTTTTGTATTCTTTTCCCAAGTTTCCTCAACTTCATTCCATACAGGCATAGCTCAGAGCTTCTCACTGCTCAGTTTTTCCTTGATTTCTACTTGATTTTACTTCTGATCTGTCTTTTGGTAAATGTCATATGTCTCTCTTCCTTATTTAGTTTCTTTCCTGATTGACATTGCTTAGATTCTGCCTCCGTTGGCTCCAGAGATTTCTTCTTCAATCCAAACTGTGGTAACAATCAAGATACAAAACTGATGGTACACTGGTGGCATGGGCACACTGTCCATGTGCACAGTGTAAGTCTGTTCCAAGTGCTGGCAGTGTGCAGGAGGTCCCCTGGTCCCCTGCAGGGGCTGCCCTCAGTTCTGTTTCCACTGTTTCCATCTGAGAATCGGACGGGAAGTGGTGGAACATCTGCAAACAGCAGCTGCTTTGCAGGCTCCCACCCTGCATACTAAGCTGAGAGTGAGTGCCCTGAGATGTTAGCTCCACTTCCATTAATTATATTAGTCGTACTCTGAATTCTCTTCTCTTGAGAAAACCTGGTGTGTGAGCATGTTCCCAAGACAAGGAGGTAGAAAAGACATACTGGGAGAAAGTCTGCACTAGAAAGAAGGGCTCATTGGTTGGTAGAGTTGGTTGAAAACTGCAATTTTCATTCTCTGAGTAAATGTGGTATTTTTTCGTTTTTGCTGGAATGTTTGGATATAATTTTGTGATTTAAAAGAAATTTCTCCTGAGTCTCTGGAGCAGAATTGGTAGGAGCAGAATGGTAGGCACATTTTATGTGCTAAGTGAGACCTCTGAATATGTTTGCCAAAATGAACAGCAACCTGCATGTATCGCTAGATCAAACTTTTTTGCTTTTTGGGATGCTGAAGCTCACAAAAATTTTCTTGATCTGCTTTTCATTGTAAAGGTTATATCATTTAACTTCCAAACTCTGTGCTGTAATCTAAAGAGTGGAGGTGGTATTAAAGCGGTTTACTCGTGATCACACATTAAGATTATGACAGAGAAAAGATTACCAAAGAGCTAAGGTGCAGCTAGTTCATAATTACCAGAGTATATTTCCTCTCTGCTTTTGAGTTGGGGCTTGAATATTCTAAAATGGAGGCAAAGTTTTCCCAGCGGAGGGTTTCCAGTTTTTGAATGAAAAAACTTTGAATGAAAAACTTCCTCTCACTAGAAGGTGGATTTAAAGTGCTTTTTCTGTTTTTGCATGCTTTATTCCAGAGCCAGAAAGATGAGGGGTAGACAGTGCTGCCTGCTGTATCTGTATGGTTTTCACTGTGGGGTGCACTTTTTGTGCTCATGTTGCAAGTAAATGCTTGGATTGTGTGGCAGTATAAATGCTGTACATCAGCCAAACATGGGCACAACTGAATGCAGCTCCCTCCCATGCCTTTTCTCCCTCTCTGCCCTCCCCCAGGTCCCAGAATTCCCTGATGATGGGGTTTATAGGAACTGGAAGTGTGTTAGTGAGGAAGGTACTGTCCTTCTACACTTCTGCCTTTTGGAAGGGAAGTTATTGGGGGGAAACTGAAAGTCACTTGCAAATGGAAGCTCTTGTGTTTCCCATACTGAACAGACTCTGGAAATCTGTATGTAAGGATACCAGCTGTGAACTAGAACATGTCTATCAGTACAGCAGTTCTCTACCTCTAAAGTGGAAATAAAAATAAATATATGATTTTCAAAAGCAAAGGCAAATTCAAAAATTAAAAATTTATTGCTGTGGATGAGAGGAAATAGGTGTTCATTCTGGTAATTTTTTTCAAAAACAATGAAGAATTAAATTTGGATCAGTTGGCTAAAAAGCATGGAACGGTAGTTTCTTTTACAGCTTCTGAGTGGCTTAAACAGGTTTCACATAACAAGAGCACAAATTATAGTAGCTAATCACATATCTTGCATTTGTAGACACTCTTCCATCCCTCTGAATTGCAATGCCCTCTGTCACTGCATGGCAGCAATCACCTTCTGCATCAGTGGTATCCATGCTGAATTTTGTTGAAAATGTCTCATTTACTTTTTCCATAAATCTGATATGTACCTACCTTCACCCTCCTTATCAATTTTTCGTCTCAATGTGAATTTCACTTTGATCATGTCTTTCTCAGGAGGAAGCATGTTTTTGTCTTTGCAGCATTTTGTGAAGAGAGTGAACTTGAATGTGCCAACCATGAATGTGTACCACGTGAACTCTGGTGTGATGGGCAGGCAGATTGTAGTGACAGCTCAGATGAATGGGACTGTGGTAAGTTTCTGCTGTGTGGTGCCTCAAAGTGGTGTTTGGGTGATGGTAGTAATCACTGGTGATTTAATTCAGAATATAGTGGTGGAGAGGTGTTCCCTCTATTAGTGAAGAGATGACCAGGGTGAGAGGTTGGGAAAGCAGGCAAGAAAGTGGGCAAAAGAGAAAGCAAAAGTTCAGTGTGAAGTGTCACAGTGCAAAGAAAAGTGATACAGTGAGAAAATATGTAAATGATGTGTATAATCTGGAAAGTATTGTGGCTAGAGGAGCGATTAAGAAGACGTTGAGATTTGAAAGGACCATTAGAGAATCAGTTTTTGCATGTGACAAAAACAGATCCTGAACTTTTATATACAGGTTAAGAGAGAAGAAATGGTGATGGTCTTTCTATCTAGATTATCTAACTAGATTAAGGCTATCAAAATTAAGGCTATCAGCAACCCATGTGAATCTGCTGGTGAATTAGAAATATTTGGGTTTATTCTTACCATTTTGAAGCCTTTGATGTTCAGTGTCTCATGCTGTTCACTCTTAGCAAGGTTCTGATAACCACACTTGCCTTAGTTTTAAATTGCATAGCTATTCCACATGTAAAGCTAGGAAAAGTGCCAGCAACTTTTAAGTCTTGAACATAGTTGTATGTTTTCAGTTTTCCATCTATAAAACTATTTGAAATAATACTATTTTCTTCCTCTTTTCCTTTCCAGTTACACTGTCTAAAAGCAAGAATTCCTTGATGCTCCTGACAGTTCACAGGTCAGCTGCTGATAACCATGTTTGTGCTGATGAGTGGCAAGAAAACTTAAGCCAACTGGCCTGCAATCAGATGGGTTTAGGGTAAGGTCAGTAGTTTGTAGCTTTGATAAATTTCTTAGGACAAGTGGAGTGCTAGAGTTAGATGTGAACTATCACTGATCACTGCAATGTTAGTCCTAGTGTGGAAATGGTACACAGAGAAAAGAGGTAACGAAATTTTGTGAACTATGGTAGGAACAGAATTTCACTAAAATCTAGGCACTTTCACCACGTTAAAAACATTGCATGAGTGTTATTAAAAGAGTGTTTTGAAAGATAATGGTGTTTTGCCAGATCTTAGTACTTGAACTTAGAGTTATTGCTGAGGCTCAGAATTGTTTGGCAATGTAATACTCTGTTTCTTCCTAAAGAACTAAAGCAGACTTAGGAAATAGAGGAAAAATAATTTTCAATTATTTGCATTCTGCAATAAATACTGTAAGTTAGACAAATGGATGTATTTAACTTGGGCATCTCTGAACAACAAATTGTTAAAGAGAGGGTTTCTGCATGGAACTCAGAAAAAGAAATAGCCTCTAAGTGTGGGGACCACTTCCGGTTTGGGACCCACTTCCATTTGGGGGCACTTCCGGTCCGGGACCCACTTCCGGTTTGCGATCACCTCCGGTCTGGGGGGACCACTTCCGGTCTGGGGACCACTTCTGGTCCCGTCTGGAGGCACTTCCGGTTTGGGACTCACTTCCGGTCTGGGGGCACTTCCGCATTGGGGGCACCTCTGGTCTCGGTTATTATTGTGCAATTTGCATAATCCTCTGTGCACAGTTGGCCCATTGCGTCATTTCCTTATGTAAGTTTGTACGAGCGTAGCAAAGGTGCATTGGTGCAGAGGCTGTGACACAAGTTCTGGAGGGTCCAGCTCGGGTTCCAGACATTCCAAATTACATTCCAGAGAATCCAGATCAGGTTCTAGACGCCCTAGACACGGGTTCCAGATTGCGTTCTAGAGGTTCTAGATCGGGTTCCAGACTGGGTTCTAACTTGGTTCTAGAGGCTCTAGATCGGGTTCTAGAGGTTCTAAAGGGTCTAGCTGTCTGGGACTTCCGGTCTGGGACCCACTTCCGCTTCGGGGCACCCACTTCCGGTTCGGGACCTACTTCCGGTTTGGGGGCATCTCCGGTTCGGGGGCATTTCCGGTTTGGGGGCACTTCCGCTTCGGGACCTACTTCCGGTTTGCTACTTCCGGTTCGGGGACACTTCCGGTTTGGGGACCTACTTCCGGTTTGGCTACTTCCGGTTTGGGGACATACTTCCGGTTTGGCTACTTCCGGTTTGGGGACCCACTTCCGGTTCGGGGGCATTTCCGGTTTGGGGACCTACTTCCGGTTTTGCTACTTCCGGTTCGGGGACCTACTTCCGGTTTTGCTACTTCCGGTTCTGGACCTACTTCCGGTTCGGGGGGCACTTCCGGTTCGGGACCTACTTCCGGTTTTGCTACTTCCGGTTCTGGACCCACTTCCGGTTTGGGGACCCACTTCCGGTTTGGGGACCCACTTCCGGTTCGGGGGGCACTTCCGGTTCGGGACCTACTTCCGGTTTAGGGACCCACTTCCGGTTCGGGGGCACTTCCGGTTCGGGACCCACTTCCGGTTTGGGGGACACTTCCGGTTCGGGGGTTCCAGATCGGGTTCTAGGTACGTTCTAGGGCTGGTTCTAGATCGGGTTCTAGGTGAGTTCTAGAGGTTCCAGATCAGGTTCTAGGTAAGCTCTAGAGCGGGTTCTAGAGGTTCTAGGTTCGGGTTCCGGATCGGGTTCTAGAGGTTCTAAAGGTTCTCGCTGTCTGGGACTTCCGGGTTTGGGACTTCCAGGTTGGGGTGGGACTTTGGGGAGTCCAGGGGAATTTTACTTCCCCTGCTTGTCCTGGTCAGTGTCAGTGTAGCACAGCAGCCGTCTGCCACCTTGCTTGTTTTCACAAATCTGTTGTTATTTCTTTTTGCGACTGCTGCTCCTTTCCTTGGAGGCTCTGTCACTGGTGCTCCCCTGAACCCAGCAGCGCCTTTTCCTTCGTTCCTCTGCTGCAGTGTCTGCTGTGTGTGTGTTTATGAAAGGGATGGGCAAGTCTGTTGATGCTGCCTGGCTTTTTGTCTTTCCTGGTACTTTTTCACTCAATGTCTTTGGCATAAACATCTTGAATATTTGACAACTGAGCAGTCAAGCTCTGGATGAACAGTCCCTTGTTTTTACATGATCTAATCTGTTTAGTTTTATTATTATTATTACTCTATAACTGTTTCTCCAAGAGGATATGGAAGCTCAGGTTAATGTTTTATTTGCCTAAAGAACAGACACAGAACCCAGAATCCTTCTGTCATACCCACATAATAAATTTGAACTTCCAAACGAAACTTCATTATTCTCCAAGAATAAAAGTGACATTTAGTAAAACAAATTCCATACCAAAGAGGAAGAATTTTAACTCACTAATTCAATATAGATGTCTAGACCCATTCAACAGAATGTAACATGCTCTTAACCTACCTTGAATCTATTTATGTTTTCCGTGGCCACAGTATAATAATTATCTATGTATCTATTAATCCTGTAGATGAGGTAGAGAGATAGCAATTTTTTCACACTTCATTTAATTATTTAAGAATGGTAACTAATAACTCATTGCTGAAATTTACTGAAAACAGATTTGTGGTAGATGTGGAAAGCTGTTCCAGTAAATTGGAGCAATAATAAACCAATGTTAAATTGGTTCATTCAATGTATTCAGTGTATTGGAGTTGTGCTAGATTAATATCTGTTAGGTTATGTCTCATCTTTCATGTACATATGTAGTTTAAAATATAAATTTTTGGATAAGACTTTTTTAGAAGAAATTCCAACCTTATAATTCCTGAGAAATTGTGACAATTTCTTAAAATATTCATTAGGCATGTGGTCAGTCCCCTCACGTAACACTTTCTAGTTCTATGATTGAATATTTTTGGTTTTTTAAAAGTAAAATGATAATTCTTATTCATAATTTTATTATCTCAAACAGCCTTGGAGCTGTCTAAATGTGCTTCTGGGTGATTTGCCATAGGTGGCCAAACTTGACTTCCAGAGGTCTCTTCCAAGTCCAACCATTCTGTGATTGACTAAAAGAAAGATACGTGAATACTACCAAAGAAGGAAATGTTCTTATTCTAATGATTGGTCACAAATTCTTTCTCAAACTATTTTATGCCATAACTTGAACATTATAAACCTACTGCTCCCTTTTTTCTTCCTTTTTTTTTATCCAGCCAAATTTACTCCATTTAACACTAAACAGATATTAAATCTCTCTGCAGCGAAAATTTGTTCTGAAATCTGCGAGTTGAAGTGTTTTGGGGTGGTTTTTTTGTTTGTTTAGTTGTTTTTTTTGGGGTTTTTTTTACTTATATATTGAAACTAAAATAGTGTAGATTTAGACTAGACATAAAGAATAAATGTTTTACCGTGAGGATGGTGAAACACTGGAGCAGGTTACCCAGAGAAATGATAGACACCCCATTCCTGGAAATACTCAAAGTCAGGTTGGATAGGACTCTGAGCAACCTATTCTATAATTTAATGACATGACTTAAGACCTTGAGGGAGGCAAGGACTGCAAGAAGCACGGCATCTTTTATCAGACAAGCTTTCAGGCAAATAGGTCTTCCTTCAGTTTTGCTCTTTCTGCTATGTAATTCAGGAAAGTCTTATTTGACCTCCACACACTCTCCTCAACTCTTACCATGCATCCTAATGAAAGACATCCTCTGCATATAAACCTTGTATCACTAAACAGACAGGTGTCCTTTCAAAGGTAATCTTAGCTCATGAAGCTCATTTTTATATCTAAAGCATTAGCTTTAGATATAAAAAGCAGGTTCAAAAATTTAAAGATGACTATGAGACTGGCTCTCAAGAACTGTTAGAGATGAGAAAAGAAGAAATTAGCAATAAAAGAATAAATATGTTACATATCTTGAAAAACCAAGCATAAATTACACTATGGGAAGATTTCTTATTAAATTAATAATTTAATAAGATTTCTTAGTGATTAATAATTCTGTAAAGTATAATGTTGAACAAAAAAACAAGTGAATTTTGTTCAAATTCAGTGTATAGTCTGATTACAGGGGAAAATAGTTTGAAAAATCAAGTTGTTTTTAAAATTAACTAAAATATTGTTTCAAAACAACATTTTTCTCTGAAATACACCCTTCATGTTTTTAAAATGAAAAGCTAATTGACTTTAAATGAAGGACTTTACATTAATTTGAAGTTGAATTAATACTTCCCGCTAAGAAAATCTAGATTTTATTTGAAGCTTTAACTTTAGATGCTCCCAATTGGTATTTTTTTAAAGTTTAGCTACAAAACGATACTTTTTGAAACCTATAATTTACAGACTCAGAGTGTTGAGGTTTAATGCCAGCCAGCAGCTCAGCCCTGCACAGCTGCTTGCTCACTCCTCCTGCTGGGAGGGGAAGACAGAAGAGTAGAAGTAGGAAGGCTCATAAAGATAAAGAGAATTTAATAGGTAAAGCAAAAGCCTTGCACAGAAGCACAGCAGAACAAGGAATTCATTCACCACTTCCCAGGGCAGGAGGCCGTTAAGCCATCTCTGGGAAAACAGGGTCCTTCACCTGTGATGATGGCTTGGGGAGACAAATGCCATCACTCCAAACATCTGCCTGCAGCTTCCTTCTCCTCCCTCCCACTCTGCATACTGAGCGTGAAGCCGTATGATGTGGAACATCCCTTTGGAGACGTGGGCCAGCTGTCCTGGCTGCGGCCCCTGCTGGACCCTTGTGCACCCCCAGCCCCATCGCTGCCTGAGGGGGGTGAGATGCAGGAAAGACTTTGACTCTGGGTAAGCCCTGCTCAGCAAGAATGAAATCAGCCCTCTATTATCAACAGTGTTTTCAGCACAAATCTGAAACACAACCCCATTCTAGCTGTGAAGAACATTATCTCAGCCAAAACCAGCATGCCAAGCAAGCATAAAGCAAGCGATTGATTTTTTTTTTTTTTCAGTATGAGTTAACTTATTCTTCATAGGTTTGACTAGTTTATCAGCTAGGAGATAGGACTGAGAGATTTTGAAACCTGAAAATATCACAGTGAATACCAATTTTCTATTAAAATTTTTAAGATTAATTTAACCTTACGTGTTTATTTTTTCTATCAATGCAGTGAATACTTTTAATTTCTACTTTCTATGTTTTAAAGTGTTTTCACTTTAAAATTTCAGGTATCTCTGATTTTAATGCTGTTAAAATCAAGGTTTTGATCTTTTACTCCCTATTCTATAGCACAGCTGTGGCTTCAGAGAATTCTGCTCAAGACCAAGAAACATTTTAACCAATACATACAGACAGGAAACAGATGCTGTTCCAGCTCTGAAGTAGGCCTAATTTGTTTTAAATTAGTGTCCATGTGTGTAATCCATTGCCTTCTGGCCTAACTCAAGGCTTCCTTTCCCAACCCTGCTGTCACATGAAGCCTACAAGAGTGGAATTGTAGAAACTAAAATGAAGCAAGAAGTAATCCAGTTTATGGATTATACTTTATTCTGAACTTGCAATTTAATACATTTGAAGGAGTTTTTCTGAATGGAATAGGGAGAATAAGGTATTGCAGACATTGCTGTACAGAAGTATCCCAGATGTGTTACAAACAGAATTAAGAACTTCATAACCTGAAATTAGTCCCTGCCTTCCAGTTTGTTTCCTTTGCTTTTCATTATAATTTAGTATGCAAGTCATAACGCTTGTTTTTCACTGTAAACTGTAACTGCTGAGCACAGTAATCAGCAAGTAGCAGACTAGAATGCACTGGAAACTTTTAATTAAATATTTCCATTGTACAGCTTATCTAATGAAACATTACTTGTCCCCACGGAGAGCACATTTATAATGTAGAACACAGACTGGGTTCTCTTTTTCTCTCTTAATTCTAAAAATTCCTCTCTTAAACACACATAACATCCATATCTTGAAATTAAATTTATCAAAGGAATACTCTAATTTTAAAGTTGAAATTGAAAAATCAGTAAAATTTAGAAATTCCTAGCTGAGTTTTGTAATTGGTACTGCAAATTGAAATGTTTTGCCTTATTTTACAATAACCAATTTTATAGGTTATTAAATATTTTTTAAGTTTACTTAGATTAAAGGAAACTTTTAGATTAAAGGAATTGGATATGTTAGAATTTTTTTGTATCCTGTGATGTTCATTAGATCTAGCAGACATCTTTCTGCGAAGGAGCAAGGCTAACTCGGCTAAGGCACAAGCTGTAGGGTGACCTGAAATCGAAAGTGAAATTCCAGAGAGAGTGAACATGTAGATAAAACCTACAAGTACTGGTGTAGAACTGTAAGTGTCCAGAGAAAGAATGAGAAAAGCCAGGAATATTATAGGGGGGTGGGGAACAGAGCAAGAAAAAACCAAAAACAAAACCAGAAAGAAACCTTAGGAAATCATATTATGTTACTAAGATAGCAAAGACTTAAGAAAGAGGATTAGAGTAAGAAATAAGAAGGTAGTACAATGCTCTTCAAAGTAGCTAGTTTTGTTGAAATCATCTAAGAGTATTTAGTATTTATGGCTCTGATGGGTCTCATTTGTGGCTGACAGTAGTGGTAGCCATAGGTTTGAGAAGTTATAGAGAATGGAGGAAACTGCTGTGTCATCTTTCATTAAAAAGGATGAAAGAATGAGATATGAAGATTTACAAACTACTTGCCTAGCTAGAATTACCGACAAATTACAGAATCATAGGGTCTTAATGACAGACAGAATGTTTTATCAGTAACAAATCAGGTCAGAATCCCTTAATTTATTCCTTGAAATACCAGAGACACTGTGGAGAGGGAAAAACTGTAGATGTGATACACTTTTAACTTTCACACTATGTGAAATGACTTTTGAAATAAGTAAGGAACTATGAACAGAGATGAAATGATATGGGAATGCTGATGATTCATTGTCAAACCATAAGGATGTATTGGTGGGGGGCCATATGCTTGCCAATGTGTCTGGAAGGATACAACAGTATTGTGAGTCATTCAGATTATAGAGGGGAGAGTAGGCTTGATAATTTCTCATTCAGCATCAAGCTGGGAGGATCTAAAAGCAGTTTGGAGGACAGGATTAGAATTTAAAAATTTTTGTCAGGCTGGCAGAATGGCCTGAATTAAGCAAGAATGTTTATGTGTAATTGTTTTGTGGTCTTCAGATTTGGACTAAATGCGAATTGGTCAGCAGAAATGACCAGAGACCTAGAAAGCATATTCTGCGAAGAATGGTTGGAAACTTTGCTTGGTCAGTCAGGGGGAAAAGAGTTATAGGAGCCTTGAAATATGTAGAAGGTTAGGAATAAACTGCTCTCCATTTCTGATGGAAAAAGGCAGAGTAATAAGCTTAAATGACAAGTAGTAAAATTTAGAGTAAACATTATAAAAAAATTTGCTTGAATATATTGACTGGAAATGCTGAGGATTCTTTGTCCTTAAAGTTATGTACAAACGGGGCACAAAAATCTGCCAGAGAAAATTTAGATATGGTTGATCTTATTTCCAATTAGGGGAATGGATTAGATGGCTTCATAGGATTTCTTTTGGCTGAATTTCTGATAGTTAATTTTTTAGTGAAAGGAAGTCTTGTGGAAGAACTTTTAAATAGGTCCAAATCCCATTTCATTCTTGAAAGCAGTGCAGAGGACCTAATGAAAATCTGTGTGAGAGTCACACTTGTCTTATACCACTAAACTTGGTATTTCTATCATCTCAGATGTAGAGGAGAAAAAAGTCATAAAACATTGCTATTTGTCATGCATCTGTTGTAAACTTTAATATGAAACTTTCCACAGTCTTGGAGAAGCCCACAGGTTGAGACTACAGGAACCCAAAAATTCATTCATTGAGTGTTAAGTTCGAGCAGTTTGAGCTCAGAGGGCCTAATGCAGCTCTTCTGGTCCTAAAGATTTACTGCAGATATTAGACAGATAAGAAAATTAAAATTTTATGGTCTGTTCAGACTTTTAGAACCATGTGGGTTTTAAAATATTACTTGAGTGTGCAAATAATTTCCTCCTAATAGCACTGTGAGATGTTATAAAGTCACGTGGTGCAGGTAGGATTTATAACTTAATTTGAAAATCTGCTGAGGGATCTGGTACAAAAAAACACCACTCAAAAGGTATGAGTTATTGTTACCGTGGTAACAATAAGTTTGCAGATATCATTAATATACTTCCTGAAGTAATGTAGGTATTTCAGATATCTTCATATAGATATTGGTTGAACTTGATGATCTGGGAGCTCTTTCCAACCTAATTATTTCTGTGATTCTGTGATTCAGTGACTGTTCTGTAATGTTAAAATACACTCTGCTGTGTGAAAAGTCTGTTCTAGTAACTGCTGGACTTCTTTAAGATTCAGTTTTTCATCATAGGCTCTGGTCACTATGGTGTGCTGTGCAGAAGAATCATAAAATCCTCACTGTAACAGACATCTGGAGAACATCTAGTCCTTCTCCCACTTGAAGCAGACCTACTGCCAAATGGAATCATTCAACCACTGTGGCTCTGTTAGCCAAGTCTTGAAAAGTTTGATGGATAGGGCTCACTGTTCCAGGGCTGCTTCACCTTCCTAATGAAGAAGTATTTCTTTTTCATGTGCTGTGAGTCTCCAAAGATGTAGGTCTAGGCCATTTCCCCATGTTGTACCATGCTGCACTATTGAGAAAAATTTGTTTCAGTCATGTTTTAACTCCTCTTCAAGTAGTTGCATGTTGCTATTGAATTGTCCCTTAGCTTACTCTTCACAAGAGTAAGCAAGTTCAGTACCCTCAACCCCTCCTTATAAGTCAGCGCCAGAGGCCTCAAAAATTTGAAAGTCATTTGCATGATCGTTTCCAGTTTCTAAATATCATCTTAAACTGATGTACCTCAAAACTGCACTCTCCCTTCCAGTATGTATGGTTTGAGTCAACAAATACTGTTTCTGTTGCTTTTTTCTGCTCTTCTTCCTGCCCGGCTAGCAGCTGCAGGAGAACTGGCAACAAGTCTTTCTGGGTCCAGGAAAGGAAGTGAGGTACAGGGGCTTTACCAGAGCTTTCAGGGAGAATTCCCGTGGCAGCATGTAGCAACTAATGGCAGCACACAGGCAGGCAAGGCATGACACGGCTGCTGAGGCTGCTGATTAGGCAGGGTTTGTTTGGGGGTCCTACACTGGGGGAGAGCGGCCTGGCTCCCACAGGAGAGAGGGGGAGGGAGGGAGCAAGGGGGAGAGGGGGCAAGAGCAAGAGGCCCAAGAGCAAGAGAGCAGCAAGACGCCTTCTGCCTCCTGTCCTCAGCTTAAAAGGGCCTTTCCAGTGAGGGGGCAGATCCAAGGCTCGGACCACTGGGATACTGAGGGGAGGAGGGGTTGGGTTACAATGAATGGCAACTTAGGGGGTGGTTTACAACAACTTAATAATGCACCATACATTTTGGGGGAGAACAGAATCATTTAGGAAAAATGAATCACCACATGTTTCAATTTTGCTTTTTGCCAGTACAGGTAATAATTAAAAGCACTAATTTAAAATCCACTCCAAGTTTCTGAGCAAAGTGGTTATGGTATATTCAAACCAAATGGGAAAACAGAAAACTACAGAGAAGTGAGAGTCTTCTAAAAGTGTTTCATAAAAATAGTCTTTATTTGTTTGGCCTGAAATCTTGAATGATACTGCAATGTCAGCAGGCCACTAAATTAAAGAAGTCGCAAGAGAGCTGTTTTTGAACTTGAAGATGTAGCTTGATGTCTAGAAGTAATTAGCAATATAATCTTGTTGTTTTAGAAACTTAGAAGAAAATGTGTGCTACAGCCTCCCAAGAGGGACCTGCTGCCTTCTGTGTTTCTGGAGCACAGGATGGGACTGGCTAAAATGAGTATCCATTGCTCCACCTCCCTCCTTTTCTCTGAGTGATTTACAGTCCCTGGTGTAATGTGTACTCCTGGTCCAGCAGCCCCTCTGAAAGTCTCACACTTAGAAACTCTCACCAGCCTGAATCTTCATTCCTAAGATTTTTTAGCTCATGTTCTCTCATTCTCTAGAAATTCTGAGAATTCTCTGGTCTCTACACAAATGCTAATCATTGTCTCCAGCTTTCTTCATCTAGAAATGAGGCTTTTTGTTCCCCTTCATTCTGGCTATTTCTCATTAAATAGATGAAAGAAGACAAGTGGCAGCTCTTGCCTATCTAATAGAAAATCTTATATAAGCAGCATCAAGGGGGGAACATAAATATAGAAGCCATTCTAAAGATATAAATTAAGGTGTCCTGGTTTTGAGTGTTTTATATCAAGCTGTGACCACCAAAGAAGAAAGGTATGATACTACCTTTGCTAAGTAAAATAATTATAAAATTTCATGCAGGTATGTTTTGTAGGTTGTTACCTTGATTTAGAAGTATATTATCCTCTTAATTCTAAATGTAGCATCACTGTAATCTGCAATTCAGAACTGCAGGTTTCACCAAAACAATCTGGTATTTGGTATAATATAGATTTGGATTCATCAAGTGGCATGATACTTGCACCTTTTTGCACATTTTTGAGTTACATATTTTATAGATCAGACATTGTTTACAAGTTCATAAAATATCACTGTACACAGTTATGAAATGGTGAACATCATTGTTCAGAGATCGTAAGGCAGAATGTCATCATAAGGCAGAATGTCATCATCATAAGAAGGTTTGCATATGTTTGGTAGGAAAAAGGCTGGGAAATATGGAAGAGAGGAGATCTTTATGTGTATGCTAAAAGCAGGCACTGAGAAAGAAAACTCCTTTTACAGCAAACATATGCCTGCACATTCTGGTTAGTAGATCATGGAACGGTATTTGCCTAATATGCCCAGAGAAATTCTGAAAAATAAGTCATGTAACAGGCAGGTTCCGGGGCTGTGACCTCAAACTTTGGGTTATTCTGCTGTTGAAAATATTTCCATATGGTTACACTGACAACTTTACCATAAAACAGGATTCGTTGATCTCAGTTTATGCAATCAAGTGGGTGAAGAATGTTGGTGTTTTGTAAAGATCTTTTAAAAAAGAGATATAGTCAGTATTGAGAATTGGACTTAAAGACAAACTAATATCCTGGCTGGCATTACCAGCCAGGTATGAGAGAATGAGAGATTGGGTTTGGAGGCCAATTTAAGGACACACCACAGTTTTTCTGAAATTCTGTCATTCTCTTTTCCATGAATTAGAAATTAGAATTTTGCCTTTGAACAGGATTGATGGCTAATCGTGAATGGTTCTGTGTTGGAAAGCTGCATAACAAGTAAAGTATTTAGAAATGCTCTATTTTTTTTTTTCCATTTGGCAGTCAAGGTTTAATAAAACAGCAATTTCTTGAGTCTATCAGGCAATAACTAGACTGAGGAAGTGGATATATGAAAATATCTCCTGGTGAATCATTCTAACCCTGACATACTTGTTAGGTTGCTGCAGAAGAACGTGTTTGACATTGTCACCAGAGATTTGTTCTGTTTCGCAAAGCAGGCAGCTTGGACTTTAGAGATACTCTCAACTCTTATTAACAAGACCTAGACTGCTCTTTACTGTTAAATTTTAATGGATATCCAGTGACAGGCCTGTAAGAAGATACTTTTTCTGTTACCTCCTTTATATATGAAGATCAATTGCTGTTTTTTTGGTTTTTGGTTTGTTTTTTTTTTTTTTTTTTTCCACATTTTGGGAAGCCAAGAAACTGTTGAAACAGTATCAATGTGTGCATTACAGTAAATGCCACCAGAAGGTTCTAGCTGTTCCTGATTCCAATTCTGCTTCTTGTTGGGAAATGCAATGTGACAATCATATGTTGGCTGACCTGGCTTCTCTGTGTATCTGCCACTCGTGGCTTTGCCATATCATTCAGACCTGTCTTTGGAGTAAACAGATATGTTAGGGCCTCTTCACTTTCCTAACTGTAACATAGAAACTTACCAGAAGTTCTATCAATGTCTTTCATTTGTTTCAGAGGACCATCCAAAACAGAAATTGTAATAGAAAATGAGGAAATGCCAGGCCAAAAATGGCTGAATCTGCACTCAGACTGGAAGAATAAAAATGCATCCACTTTACATGCACTTCTAGTGAATGGGTAAGTAACAGGTAGAAAAAGACCTGTTTCACTGCTGTGGGTGGTCACTTACCAATGCAGGACGACAAACTCTTTGGTAAGCTCTTTTTGTCCATGGTATCTGTGCATAAATCCCAGCACATACCCATGTAAGTTGTTAAGATACAGTGTACAATTATTTAATGTCTACAGCCACTGCAGTCTCTTGAGACCATTGTGTGGAACCTCAGGGGCCCATTCTTGTAGAGTAACAGCATTTGAATGATACAGAGGTGATGCCCTTGAAGCACCTGGACCGAACAGCTTCGTAAATCTCTGCTGAGCAAGAAAGTCCAGCAAGTATTATATAGCAAAATTTGCAGCAACATCTTCCATCCTCTGCAGCCCATATAGTCTGGATTCATTAATTTGGAGCAACCACAGCTTCTTCCGTAGAGGCTATATCCAATTACAGTAGGTTTCCTTAGCTCTGGCTTCAGATGATGGTATATTCTTTTAATTAACCCAACTAAACAGGGTTCAGTTACTATTGAGAAGCCAGGATCTCATGGTTGAGACATTCAAAGTGTGACTTGGAAGAGCCAGTGAACTAGAAATGCAGGGCAAAACTGGAAGAGCTGCCTAATCCCCATTGGCAACTGCATTCTTCAAAAAGCAGATTCATGGTTTCCCTATTCTCTTTGACATGCCCAGGAGCTTTCAGAACATCCCTTCTTCCATAGAAAATCCTTCTGTTTTGCAAGAAAAGATTGTCTTGGGTAACTGCAGAGAGACAATATGTGTGAAGACAAAATAAGGAAGAAACCTTATTTTCTTTTGCTTGGCTCCAATATTTCCTGTACTCAAATTTTCCCCTAGCAGAATACTGAAAAGACTGTGCCTAGCAAAGACCTAATTTTGCTTTCTTACATCTCAGTTTTGTACATTTTTGTTTTACATTGGTATTTTCTCCATTCCTTTAAGTTAATCTATAGTTCTTCATCTAGAAGGGCCATTACTAAATGGTGCCTGATACTTGAAAGTTGTCTTTTTAACTCTTTGATTTTCCTTTCTCACTGTCTTTTTTTCTCTAGCCTAACAGTATCTAAATGCTTTTCTCCAAGAGTAATACAAGAATGGGTTGTGATCCAGAATGTGAATAAAACCTTGGGTTGTGACCAGATGCAAAGGCAGATCCACAATCATATTCTGTTCAGTCACTAAAGTGCAAAGCAGAAATTTCAAGGTACTTTTTGACATTTTTGAAAGAAGTCTTCTAGGAAACGTATCAAGTAATGGATCTGGAGCCTCTGAGTTACAAATTCTAGTGACAAATTCGCAGAAGATTTAGTTTTGCCCAAAGTGCAAGTTAAAGGAGAGAAAATATCAGTAATGAGGAGTATTGATAAATCTATTGCATAAAGGAAAGTTGCATGTAGGAAACAGATGTTCCAATCCCCCTGAATTCAGAAAATGGAAAACAAGAAGTGAGAAGCTAAGGGGGAAGGGTGCATGAAGGGTGAGGCTGTTTTTGTTTTGGCTGCATCAGGCATCCAGTCCAGATGACTGGGAAGTGCTCCTGAGCCCTGCAGTCTTGGTGTATTCATCTGGATCAATTGCTGTCACAGTCGATGTACGTGGTGGTACTCGACATGGACACTGCATTCGCACTTGAGGTGCTTCATCAGAAGGCTTAAAGTATCAGTATCTTGATATTCAAAATGTCTCCCACACATTCCTCTGTATCTTCTCAGAGCAGCTCCACACAGCTCTGGCTCTGTCTGCCCTTCAGTTCTGGCTGGCTCCTTCCTGACCCTGGCACAGCCGCCTAACCCTGTCTGTCCTACATACAGTATCTTACCTTTTCTGGCCCTTGCACAACCTCTTGTCCCTAGGTCTTCACAGCACAGCGAGCAGACTCCAACTGACTTCAACTCCGACTCCTGCTAGTTAACTCACTCTTTTATCATGCCCATGGCTGTGAGGGCAAGGCTGTTTCTACTCTAGGATAATTAACACAGGTGGAACATATCAGGAGGGAGACTGCCTTCAGCAGCATCTCCTTTGTCTCCCCACAATTCCCCATTTCTTTTCATAATTAAACATTTCGAGAAACACATGCTTAGGTAAATTGACCATTATAACATTCAAATACTACATACAAATACTCTCTCCAGTTTCTTCTGTAAGTGGATGCATTAGGCACAGATAACACTGCTTGATAAATATCAGTTTCATTTTCCCTAATTGTATTTTTTATTATATTTTTTCTATTTATTTCCAGTTTTTCTCTTTTTTCTCTATTTTCTTTTTTCCCCATTTTTTCTATGCTTTTTAAATTTTCCCTTTTTTCTCTTTTTTTAAATGTCTTCTATTTTTCTATTTTTTTTTTCTGTTTTTCCTGGGTTTTTTTCCTTTTCTCTTCTCTCTCTGCTTCTCCATTGTAGCTATAACATTAATGAGCCATGGTTAATTGTTGCAGTGCGTGCTTGCCCCGGCCCGGCTCGGTGTCCAGCCTGGGCTCTCCGGCAGCTCCCTGCACGCCTCAACAAGTCACTTTGTGGGGGTTCGGGTCTCACAACTGGGTAACGCTGTAAAGGCTGGATCCAAGAAAGAAGGGACTCTCGGATTTTCCAGGGAACAGAGGCTTTATTCGGGGGTTGGGGGAAAGGGGGTCAGGGTGATCCCCCCAGCCACCAGGCTGGTGCCTCTGGAGAGAGACCCCGAGCCTGGGGTGGTGGGCGGTTTAATACTACAATTCTGGGGTGGGTTCTAAGTTACAGATACCAATAAAACAATCTAAATACATCATGCCAAAATAAGTCATTTTAGTTCTAACAAATCCAGCACAAGTTCTGGGATGGGCTGAGGGCAGTCTTGCAAGGTCAGTGGCTAACTTTACTGTACTTCAAAGATAAGAATTATATGATGGACACAAAGGAAATTATGCATGACAGAGGGGGTGAGGCAGGGGAGACCAATAAAAGGAGGATTCTAAGCAGGGGCTAAAGCTGTCCTAGAAACCTTTATCGAAACACAAGAAAGATACATACTAACACAAGAAATCCATCTTAAAACAAAAGGGCATTCTAGAATTGTGCAAGCTATTCTAAATTTAACAATAAAACCCTTCATGCTGTATTCACAGCCAAGGCCTGCACATATTATTTTTGCAGAGTCATAGTTAATTTTTTGAGGAAACACTTTGATTCCAGGATAGCCCTTCAAACTACATTGATTAATGCATTTAACATCTTGGCCATTTTCTTCCATTCTGGCATAAAAACTTGACACAAGTCACTGTTGAGGCAGTCATAACACAACCTCCCTAGAGAAGTTATGTTCTATTATCACTAGTTGGTGGCTCACCTATTGCTAGGTGTCTTCATAATATAAGATCAGGTCCGGACCTCCCTGTGGCTTCCCCTGCCACTCTCAGCTTCACCAACACCTGCCTCCCCCACTCCATTCCCAAGCGGGTCTACATTGCCAGTCACTGGGACCTCACACAGGTCTGGGCCAAGTCTGTAGATCAGGCTGTTGTATCAGTATATAGTTTTTGTTGTATCAGTATATAGTTACCACGTTGCTCAGTCACCAGATGTCATCACATCGGGGTCACCAGATGTCACAGTTGATGTATGTGGTGGTACTCGACATGGACACTGCACTCGCACTCAAGGTGCTTCATCAGAAGGCTTAAAGTATCAGTATCTTGATATTCAAAATGTCTCCCACACCTTCCTCTGTATCTTCTCAGAGCAGCTCCACACAGCTCTGGCTGCCCTTCAGTTCTGGCTGGCTCCTTCCTGACCCTGGCATGGCCGCCTAACCCTGTCTGTCCTACATACAGTATCTTACCTTTTCTGGCCCTTGCACAACCTCTTGTCCCTAGGTCTTCACAGCATGGCATGCAGACTCCAACTGACTTCAACTCCTACTATTTAACTCACTCTTTTATCATGCCCATGGCTGTGAGGGCAAGGCTGTTTCTACTCTAGGATAATTAACACAGGTGGAACATATCAGGAGGGAGACTGCCTTCAGTAGCATCTCCTTTGTCTCCCCACAAACTGCAGCATGGAAAACATTTGTGCTGTGGAGTATGTTGATGCTTAATGGAGTTGCCAGGCTTCTGGACTATGTTCAAGTTCTAACTTGGCCAAGAACTAACAAATACACCACTAAATCATAAAGTTTTCATAGGAGGGAATGGCACAGTGCAGGCAATGCACACATAAAAGCTTAAAGTCTTCTCTTTAGAGCTGGCTGTATGGCAAGTCAAAGAAACAAGTGTAAAACATGAGTATGGCTGATCTTAGTTATATTCCATATATTTTCTTTGCCTGTCAAAATTGTGCACAGAATTTTATTTCCTGGAATTGGTTGCCTATCTCTACTATCTCTATAATGATAATTTGATGAACTGGGTATTCAGGAAGAGAAATAGATTGGTTTTCACAGTGTATGAATGAGGTATATGCAATGTAAGGGACACTGGTGTTTTGCCCACATTAGTATCTATGACTTGAACACGAAATTCAGCCTCTTTTTAGGTGGTTGCAGTTTTAAAGATACTACCTATCTGCTGGGATTAAAGTCTGTAAGAATTACCTGGCAAAGAAATTACCTGTGTATCCAGTCCCATGTAGCTCTGCACCTGAGTCAGAAAAACATGTACACACTAGGAATTAAAAAATTGTGGAAATAAAAAGACAGTCACCTACAAGCAACAGTGCTTGCTGATTTAACTGTGATTTCTCCTACCTTGATAAAAAAAAGTCAATTCTTCCTTCTCTTATATGAAGATAATAAGAAATTGTAAGTTGTTGTTGTTCTAATACCTACTTATGCAGACTTCCTGGATTCTTTTAAAATAGCCAAACTCTTAGGACATGAAAGATCATCTGTTTTCAAAGGTATTTCAAAGAAAATCCTGTCCTTTGACTGCAAAGGAGACTGGCAATCTGTGCTTTCAGGTGCCGTAAATAAGAACTGGACAGACTGTTCATCCCAGCTGACCTCAGAGCTGGACCCATGACCAGGGAGCAAGGATCCCTGAGCAAAAATGTAACATCTACTCATGAACTGTATTGTAAAGCTGAACTAATATTTTGAATTATCTTCAGGCAGATGCTGGAAACTATTATCTTCAGGCAGATGCTGGAAACCGTGGATGATCTGGCATAGGAAGCTCCTTGTGTTTCTTTTTACAGTTTGAGGGAATTTTTAACAGCTGGATTACAGCAATGAATACAATACCTGTGCTGGTTTTCAAATTACCAAAATTAATCAATTAATGAGATTTCCACCATGTTTTGTTTCAATATTTAGACAGACGTGTCAAAGCAGAAGCAAAGTGGCTCTCTTTTGCACTAAAGAAGGTAAGAGAGAAGTGGTTATAAAATAGCTGTTTTTCAAAATGTGTTAAATCACTTTAAAAAATGCAGATGATTAGTGTGGATTCATTCTGAAATTTTTACTAGGCCTCTGTGACATCCAGTTTTGCACTGGGTTTATTTTTCTCTAGCTCAGTTTCATCCGCTTTTCTTATATTCTGACTAGGATGCTGTGTGTTAAGGTAGCCCATTCCTGATACCACAAAAAGGAATTTTGTCACCAGTTAGGTTTCAAAAAGTGATTTGATAAAACTTCCTGCTGAAGATATCCTTAACCAGCAGAGTGGTTATCAGACTGTCTGCCTGGGAGTTGAAGCTGTGATCTGTTTGTTCAGTTAAAGGAGACAGAAGAACCTGAAGCAGAAAGTTGTGGACCAAGTCTGTTGGCACAGCAGGTTGTGCAATTTTAAGTGGTTTGAAAATGTAGAAATTCTTCATCTGTGATGACACCATGTTCTACAGAGAAGGAGAACTTTGCTGAAGCACATGTGAACTGTGAAATAGCTTGAGTCAGGGAAAAGGAATTACAAGATTGGAGCTAAATGTGGGAAATTAATCAAAATATTTGCTACTTGTCAGAGAAAAGAAAAAGCTCAAAAGAGCTTTCTAAAAGCTTGAAGGTATTTTGTTCTGACATGTGTTGCTTACTCTGTGAAGTTAAATGAACAGAATGAACAATAAGAATTATAAGATACAAATAACCATTGCTCCAGTTTATTTCTTCAGCACTAAATTCCCAGATGAATGCAATAGCAGCATGTGCTCTCTTGGGACGCTAGTTGCAGAAACTGGTGTTCTTTTGTTCTCTAAATTAGACTGAGTATAAACAGGGTAAATAACAAGCCTGGCATCTTTCAAATCCAGAAAATGAAGTGAAACAAAAGTGAAGGGATTATTTTAGAGTAGTAAGTGGCAGGTGGTAATCTGGTGTAATTTCTAGTGGAAGTGGCTTGTAAAGTGTAATGGACAAAGTACTAGAATGTCTTCAGATCTTTAAATATTCTTCCTTAGGAATTTCTGCAGGCAATGTGACTTTTTTGCTGTGTAGCTGAGTAAACGGCGTGACATTAACTTCACACCTGACTTAAGAAAAACCTTATTATTGCCGAGCAGATTTTACAGAAGCAGTTCTTCTGGGTAATACAAAGTAGGCCAAACATGTTGCTATCTTAGAAGGAAAAAGACATTAGGAAACCTCCTGAGTGAAAGGAAGTCAGTATTTCAAGCTTGGCTTGGTTAATATTTCAGGCCGACCCAGACAAAATTAATAACCGGAGAACAAATCCTTTGACACAAAAGAATGCAAAAAGCGGCTCGGTGTTTGATACCGCTGTGCGGTCGGCGATTGCCTCGTTTACTGCACTGTTTAGCCTGCCTGCAGGGCTGTTGCCAGCCAGCCGTGCTGCGGAAGGTGCCGCTTGCCGTGGCCACTGACGCGCTGCTGTTCCCGCAGAGTGCGGCCGCCGCCCCGCCGCCCGCATGAGCAAGAGGATCCTGGGCGGCCGGACCAGCCGGCCGGGCCGCTGGCC
This sequence comes from Phylloscopus collybita, assembly GCA_027886175.1. NCBI lineage: Eukaryota > Metazoa > Chordata > Aves > Passeriformes > Phylloscopidae > Phylloscopus > Phylloscopus collybita. Next base: position 24,078,327 of record JAJNNQ010000009.1, on the reverse strand, counting down.
CTGGCAGTGCTCCCTGCAGAGCGAGCCCAGCGGGCACATCTGCGGCTGTGTGCTCATTGCCAAGAGATGGGTGCTGACCGTAGCGCACTGCTTTGAAGGGTGAGTGCGCTCCGACCTTTTACTGCTCTATAAACAGTGTGAATTAATCACCAAGTCCTTTTCCCCCTCTGCCGAACGGCCAACCAGAGACCTGGTTTTAGGAGACTGAAAAAAGAAAGGAAAAAGGGACAAACCGGCATCGGCTTAGTTTTCACATGTTTTAATATGCATTGCTGGCATCTCTACTGATGAAAGCTAAATGAAGATGTCCTGACTTTCATCAGGAAATAGGAAAAGGATGAAGACCAAAGTACTAATTCTGTAGCTGCCATACAGCTGCCATGGGTTTAAAAAACATCCTCTGTATCCACACAGAAAAGACCCTGAAAAAATGCTGTGGCTACAGTAAAAAGAAAAATGAGTATTTACTCAGAGTGCAAATGATATATTGAAGTCAGTGCCTTTTCTTTTTATACAGTCCACTCTTTAATTAAGATTGCAATCATTAACAAATGAGTATTAACAACTAAGTGTCTTCTAGTATCAGGCTGAGGTGGAGGGACAGTCTGGAGCAGAGGATGTTTACATGTCTTAGCAGTTGTTTTGATCATTGCCAGCTTTTTGGTGCTAACCAGTGTTTCTTTTTGATGCACCACAGATTTCAGAGGGAGGTTTATTACCTCATTTCTTCTGTCTCATACCAAAGATTTTAATTTGGTTTCTAAAGAAAATTTAAACAAGTGTTTTCTGCTGTAGTTAGCAAGTACTTCTCTGGCATATGGTTGCTTAGTCCTGCTTTAAACTAGTGCTTGGTCACTGGAAATTGTTTTACACTGCACTAAACACTTTGTGTTTAAGCCAGCAAAAATTCTATATTAAGCAAGATTCTCTTGAACTGATATTTCTATATAATGCTAGTCATTCCCTTTTTCAGTAAAAATTTACATTTTGTCTTTTTATTTCTGAAAAACTGAGTTTGGTGTTTGTCCTTTTAAACTAACTAAACCGGTGCTAAACCTGTATAATATAAACAAGATTACTTGGGTCCAGAAAGAATATCTCTTCTTTCTCCATCTATTTTTAAATATACTGCTGGAGTATTTCCTATCCTTTGGAAGAACACTTTTTGGTGATCTAAAATAAAGTGGGACAGAGGTTGATCCTTCAGCAATATTGGACTACTGTTGAATTTCCTAGATAAGATTCTTCTCATTACTGAAAGATAAGCAAAGCAGCTGTCACATTATAAAATAAAAATTTTCACAGTTTTGTCAAATGCAGAAGTGCCACTACATTTTGGAGCTATTCATTTACCCCTCATGTAGAGCTGCATAATATCCCTGTGAGCTCAGAGTATAACTTGTTAAAAGTTTCTTTCCCATTTATATTCTAAAGACCTTAAAGTACTAAGATATTCTGGTCTAATAATTGATTGAGATGTTATATAAACTTTTTTCTCTTCTGCCTTTCTGAAAAGATTGGGGGGAATGTACCCAGAAGCCTGAAATCTTAAAAGTCTTCATTAGTAACTACTTCATTTGTAACTTCATTTATAAGAACTTTTTTTGGTAAGCTTAATATATCATCAGCAAGACCATTCTTGATGTCACAAGTAATTTTTTTTTGCTATAAGGTAGTTAAAAAAATTCCCAAACCAACCAGATAAGACAACAATATAAAGAGATTTTAAAGGGTTCTGAAAAAAATTCCCAAACCAACCAGAGAAGACAACAATATAAAGAGATTTTAAAGGGTTCTGGTTCTTTATACCAAATACTCCATTTTGTGAAACTCCAGTGAAGATGGAAATACAAAACACGGGGACTATATAAAAATAATACAAATGTCATGAATACTTGTAGAGGGCATAAATAGAAAGAGTTCCATTAAACATCCTATAGTTTTTGAGTTTTCTTATTATAGTCCCCAGAGTCAAGATCATTTTGAAATGCATTACATTAAAGCATCCAAAACATTGAAAGATTTTTTTTTTTTTTATATGTAGGACAATGCATTCTGGCTGTTTATTTCTCTAGGCAATGCTATTTTACAATGGTCATAAACACAACAGTGTGTGAATATTCTCAGCACTTAATTTCTGTAACTTTATGGAACAGCTCACAAATGGATCATGATGCTAAAATGATCATTATAGTCTGAAATGCCAGAACTTTCATCCAACTTTTAAGGTAAATGTAATCTTGATTTAGCAACCAAATCACTTTACAAATTATAGGCATTACAATCCTGTTGAGCACTGTGATGAAGTTGGCATTTTGCCTGCTTTTACTTACACTGCTCTGAATAAGCTTCAGTCCTGTCAAAGGCACTTAGTTACATGGAGTTGTCTTTCAAGAGCTGTGAAAAATGGTGACTTTTTTGAGAGCTTTTAGCATCACAGAATAATTAGAAACCACAGAGAACCTGCAACTCATCCTGTGACCAGTTAGGATCAAGAGATTACAGCCTCGAAGGCTTTTGTAAAACTAGGCTTTTCTGATGTGTCTCAACAGACAATAGTTCAGTTTTCCCCCCTGTATCATACTTATCATTGCTTTGTGGTCTGGTATGTTTACCAAAAGAGTCTCAAAAAATTTAAGAGTCAAAGTAACCTTTGATCTTAGACATAGAAAAGATACTTTGCACAGACTGAATGCTGAATAAATAAGGGACTTTTCCCATGGCTTTACATTTCCCATGTAAATCAAAAAATACTTGATTTACACAATAGAATTACTTTGAGACTACTTATGGATTTCAGTGGGACTTAACTGCTGTCAGCAGCAGACTGCTGAACAATATTCTCACCCCAGTGAAATATGTATGTGTCCACCACTGAGCATGTGAACAACTAATGCTGGGAAGAATCCAGGGGATGACTTTGACAGCCTTTAATACAGCAACTAATACATGGTTACAATATCTTCTGATGGAGTGAGCTTTAATGTATTTGATTACAAGCAGGAGGGGAATGGAAAGCATTGATTTCTGTTGCTCAGATCTTTGTTGTAAGGAATAATGCATAAATATTTGTTTTCTTCTTGTAGTATTTGTATGCTTTGCAAAGTGCAGTGTGCAAAAAGGGAGAAAAAATATCTTGTGTATTTTAGCTTAAAAGAAAGACTTTGACTGAAAATTCGCTTTTTTTTTCTTTTTTCTTTTTTTCTTTTTTTTTTTCTTTTTTACAAAGGAGAGAAAATGCAGCTATCTGGAAAGTAGTGCTTGGGATTAGCAATCTTGATCATCCATCAAGTTTCATGCAGACCCGACTAGTGAGGACCATCATCCTCCATCCCCGCTACAACAGAGCAGTTGTAGACTATGATATCAGCATCGTGGAACTAGATGAGGATATCAACGAGACAAGCTATGTAAGACCTGTCTGCTTGCCCAGCAAGGACCAGTTGGTTCAGCCAGACACCTACTGCTACATCACAGGCTGGGGACACATGGGCAACAAAAGTAAGATGAATATTTCTGTGACTTTTGAAAAACATGTGAAGCTTCTACTGAGATAATCAAATAACTGATACTGTTACAAACTTTTATCCATTTATGCTCTTACTTGATCTTAGTAAATATTAGAGAAGTGTAACTGCTCTTAAAGGGATCAATCTGTGATTATAGCCTAGCTTTTTCAAGCAGCAGCCTCAATTTATGCTCCTTTATACTTACTTAGACACTGACTTGCTTTTAAGAAATGCTGAGGATCTAGAAACTTCTATCAAGAAAGTCCCCCACATCAGTTATGATTTTACCTCTCTAAGTTGCATTCAGAACAGTGTTGCAAAGGTATCACATCATCAGTGAGAGGGAAACACTCTTAGGTCAGTGAAACCTGGAGGCACTGGAAGCACTGGCATACAGGCTGGAGGAACAGGGTCATGAATCATTTTGTACTCATTATTCCATAATCCCAAATGTTGCTTTTGTATCTCTGAACAGAACGTTGGTGTGTTTTCTTGTTTTGAGGCTGCCAGAAACCTTGACAAGAACTGTTGTATTACGTAAATCTTTGTTCAGGCAAAATGATCCTGCAGGAATAGTATGCAAATTACCCTGGCCCCAACACTTACAGTGCACTAGCCACTTGTGCTTCTTCCTTTGCTATCATTGTAGTAACTACTAGGGATGGCTCTTTTGTATGCTGGGTAAGGAAATCTTCTTTTCTGTATTACTTCAGTGGAACTTTAGTTGTAGTGGCCAGGTTAGATGATGTAAAAATTAAATTGCACACATGATTGGTAAACTGTTTACCAGCATCTCTACCCATCTAAAAATATCTCTATATGATGTCAGGAAAAAAACTCCAACAGAATGTTTTTGCAGCACTGGTACATGGAAATGTTTTTTTGTTCTCTAATGTGGTCAGTGTTGATTTTAAAGATTTTATGCTAGCAAGCATCAAAAACCAATGTGGCTACATAGCATTTAGTACTGCATACCCTAGGCTGAAGAACTTTAATTAGAATTTTGATCTCAGTCAGTTGCTTAAACAAGGAAGAAGTCTTCTATTGTCTCTTGAACATATTACAGTAATTTCAAATTCTGATTTCCTGGTACATTCTGTAAGTCAAATTTACCCAAACATAACCAAAATGGCTGTGATTATTATGAAGTTTTACCATGACAGACACCAAGAAACAGGGAGGTCCTGCCCTGGAACAATGAATCAAACCTGTTGTCCACTTCTCTCACATTACTATTTTCCAGCCACTACTGCCCCCATCTTAAGTCACAAACTGCATCACGTCAGGGTGCAAATGCTCAATAAACAGCAAATGTCACACCAGTCCCTATGTGCTTAGAGTGCAACACATAGTGCTCCTTACATTTATTATATATAGAGAGAGCAATATTTATAAAGTATTCCAATGGAAATGTTTGTCATACCTCATGGAGTCATAATAGGTAAGTACTTGTGAATTTGTGTGAACACTTAATTCTGTTTTCCAGTGCCTTTCAAGCTTCAAGAAGGAGAGGTTCGCATAATTTCCTTAGAACAATGCCAGTCATATTTTGACATGAAAATCATCACCAGCAGGATGCTGTGTGCTGGCTATGAATCTGGCACTGTGGACTCTTGCATGGTAAGCTTCTCTATAAGGAGATACAGAAAGTTTCAACAAACAAAATTGCTTTTAGAAATCAACGTACTGTGATGTTAATTAGGTGTAGCATACTTTATCTATTCCAGTAATGAGAAGTGTCTATTTACATACTTTAACCCAATTTTTATTATTGCTATTGTTAATATTGGTGTAAACAACTTAACTTCATAATGAAATGCTGCAAGAAGACACAAAGGTTTATCTTTATTAATTAATTTTAATCTAATTAATTAATTTTTTAATTTGTATGAGCCTTTTGCAGGTAATTTTTTGTACAAATGTAACGGGTAATACACACATGGGTAATGTGTGTGTGGCTATATGGTTCATCAGAGTAGCTGTTTTTACAGCTGAGGTATATGCTGAAGGCAAATGGCTGTAGGACCTGTGATACAGCTTTAACCTTGAGTGCTAGCCATGTGTATAATAGACTGTTTTTAACTTTCCTTTTGCAGGGTGACAGTGGAGGACCGCTTGTGTGCGAGCATACTGCAGGGCGCTGGACTTTGTTTGGTTTAACATCTTGGGGCTCTGTCTGCTTTTCCAAGGTTTTGGGACCTGGAGTTTACAGTAATGTGTCACATTTTATTGAGTGGATTGAAAGACAAATATACATCCACACCTTTCTGCTAAACTAACTCCAGATGGTAAGAATGGTGCTGATGGACAAAAGAAAAAGGGAATCAGCCCTTCAACACTGAAGGTTCTGCAGTCCAGAAACTCTGTGAAAAGGAGTTTCAAGCTCTGTCTGTTCTTGTTGTGGAGCTATGGAATATGCATTGTATGTTACCGGTAAATTCTCTGCTCATGAATATACTTTGTGGTAGAATTAATAATCCTTTTGACTTTTCTTTTAACTGTGTTGTGGTGCTATTCCAAACACCACAAAAAGCTTAAAAGAAAAAAATCAACCACTTCCTGCCTTTCAGCTATTAAAACGAAGCAGTAGCACAGACTAGAAAAATGTTTTAAAATAATCTATTTTAATACTATTCAATTAGTAGCACATGCATTTTCACTCACTTCTTGTGATGAGGAAGGAATTTTGTTCATTCATATAGCACTGCAGGACCTACATTCACAAGGATAACTCTCGACAGGGCCATACTACATGCTGGAGGGTCTGGAAGAGATGGATGGGTTTGTACATCCATGTGGCACAGGACACATCAAAGCACACGTGCAGGTCTCCACTCCTGGTGTGCCTGAGCTAATGCATTTTGTCCCTCAGGGTGGTTAATTTGTATGGGCATAACCCTGTACTGTCCTGGTTCCACAGTTTCTGTTCCCAGAGGCAGCCTGGGCAGCTCTTCAGGGTGATGGAGGAACCAGTAGGCCAACAGATCCGTAACTACCGGGGAGGCACTGGAGACCAAGGCTTTATTATTCAGCCTCTTTGGACAGCCTCTAGCACTCAATCTTCTGTAGCTTCGAATGTCCTAATGTGTCCAGGAAACACCCATGGCTCAGTAGCACTGCACTGATCAGTGCATTTATCAAACCTGTGCCCCACTGGCTTTCCTCCCCACTCTGTATAATATGTTCAGCATACAAAGCATGCACTGACCATCTCCAGCCCTCTAAAAACATGAGGGTTGGCAGTACCACTGCAATGGTTTCCCCTCCTAGAGTCAGCTAGTTTAGACATCTTGTGAGAGATGGAAAATGGAGATTTAAAATGCAAAAGATGCAGTGTGGGCACTGTCACGAATATTGGGGAACTGGTTAATTTTTATGGTCTCTTCTTGTACTTTGCATTTAAAGCTTAATTTTGACTAACAAGAAAAAACATCTGGGAAAAATAATAAAAAAAACCCCAAAAAACAAAAAACAACAAAAAACAAAACAAAACAAAACAAAAACAGAAAGAAAATGAGTGATAGAAGGCTTGGGATTCCAGCTTCTGTTCAAGTGAGAATTAGAAATACAAGAAGTGAAGGACAACAGCTTCACCAGCAAAAGCTCAAGGAGCCCAGTTCAAGTGCTTGATAGCCAGATGTGTAGTGCTCTGTGCAGTAGTAAGACACTAAGCCTTAACTCCAAGAGAGTCTGGTTGGAAAAGATTATGATGGAGCTTGGCACCCTTTCACGGTGCTAGAGGGAGAGTGTGTGCTATGAACTGCTGCAGATGATGTCCTGCACAGTGATCAGCTTTTAGGAGGCCAGAATAGGACTAGTCGGGAATCTGAGGATTACTGGATAAAATCCACTGGGGAACAATGCATTTAAAGTTTGTGTTTTCAGTGCTGTGCCTCCTCCCCTGTGAATCCAGCCTATGGCACACAATAACCCTCTCTGCTACCTCTGGCACGGCCCCATGACAGCATGGCAGGGCCTTGTCAATAGCATGACTGCTGCATGGGGAAACATGCATTAAAAGACCTAACACATGGACATTTCAGGTACTATTAATCATGTTGCAACTCATCTACATAGATCTATTGTTTTCATGCAGGTTTATCTCTTATCTCTGTATCTTCTCCTTAAGCATTGCTAACATTAGAACATTAGTCACACTAGACCTGAATATTAATAAATACTGAATATTTATGCTACAGATTCTGAAACTATTTCAGTGATTATTAAGTCACTATGTCATGCTCAGAAAGAAAATTCTTCAAGGCTTTGCTAGGTTTGATTGTTGGGGTTTTTTTTACTTTTAATATCATAAGGATATAACACTTAAATACTCTTCTTCCCCCAGCTTTAAATGAGACAAAGCAGCTGTGACCATGTTTATCTCCTGCAAGTAGATTACAGCTGAAGGAGGTTATTGATGCTCTTGCCTCAAGAATATGGAGGCAGGAGCTCTCAGTCCTCACTTCAGCTTTCCTCTGAGGCTGGGATCTCTGTGGCGGAAAAGCTCCGAGTCCTGGAGCTGGTTATCAGGAGTTCCCTGAGGAGAAGGTGGCCTAGTGGTTGTTAGAGTCAGCTGGCTGGTGTCAGACAGGTTCTGGCCAGGTCTGTTTTCCAGAGAGCAGCTGCTGCAGAATGAACAACCCAGCCTGGTTAGCAGCTCTGCATGTTAAAGCACCAGAGTACACAAAATCATTCATGTACATATTAGCATTACCAAATGGTAACATGTGAGTACACAATTTAATTAACTGCATTTGGCCTACCACCAGTTTCCAAACATCCCTCCCCGGAAATGAGGGAAAATCCTGCTAAAACATAAGGTCCAGCCCCATCCTATATGGGATCAATCTGAAGAAAATTCCAAGCTGAACCCCACCCCATGGCTTTAGGAGGAAGCACTTGGGTCCTACCCTTTCCCACAACTGTGTCTGACACAACATTCCATGTAAAGAGGAGATTTGTAATTTTATAAATGTATTTTTATACTGTTTTTTAATGTGTGCACATAAAATAGGCAAACATGCTCCTCCTTCCACTGTATCAAGCCTTTTCCTGTGTGCTGACATAATGGCTATGATCACAGTTATGCTCTTTGTCTCACAGGTGTAGCTTCATTGTAAGGTAAAGTTTGTCAGGTTTGCTTCCACCACAGCTGTATCTCCAAATGGAAGCAATACCACTCAGTCAAGACAATGTGTTTCTTTCTAGCTGTACTAATAAAAATTTACAATAGTTTTCCAAATAACTTCTCTTTTGAAAATGTGTCTTAATCTTTTGAGAGTCTAAATGATAAAATGGGGGTATTAAGTTCTAACTTTAGCAATAATGCCCAAAAATAGCCTTCAAAAGGCATTTTTGAATCCTTAACTGACATTTTTTAGCAGCCTTGTTAGCACTGCACTATTTGGGGAGATTCTGGCACTACTACCACTGTAAAACTTTTAGTTTCTTCAGTGTGAATGCTTCCAATACAGAACATTACATGAATACTGTAATTCATGTAATTGCCAACAACTACTCTGGACTTTGAAATCTGAAAAACTAAAGCTGCAATCAAATCTGCAACCTGAACACATTCTGTTCTATAATTTTGCTCTGGAATGCAATTTTAAATTTAAAAAAATCTCTTTTTAACTTGTACATGGGATTACAACAACAAGTACACATGCTGAAATCAAAGTAATAAGCAGACAAAAGCTTATAACAGTTAAAATTTACCTTTCTGCTGCAATAAGGAAGCCAGGACCATGAGGGCAAGAGTAACACAACCAGAAAAAACAGGAACAAATAATATAAAACTCACACTGAAATTCAGCTATGGGAATGTTGTTAAGATAGTCACATTGGGAGATTCCCATTAGCCTCAGCCAAGAGCCAGGGCTGGTGGGAGCAGCGGGTTCTCTGCGTTAGCTGGTCCTCAGCCAGCCCTCAGCCTCGTGCTGCGGCCAGTGGGGCTGCGGAAAGAACAGCTCAGGCTGAACATCAGCTCAAACTGTGCCCCAGGTACAGACCAAAGCTCACTGTGCTGCCAAAAAAATACTCAGCAAAGGCTGTGGCTGACTGCCACCAGCCAATGTTTAGCACAGGTGTGGTTGCTAAAACACGTACTTTCTTCTGTAAATCAAGTATTGCACATCAAAATCAGAGTTAAGACTGTTCTAGATGTAGCTACAAAGTCTGGGGCAGTTGGAGGTGGTTGTTTTGGTTTGTTTTAAAACTAAAGTAGTGTAAATGCTGTGCTTCTTTTCATGACACTTGGAAGGCACCTGTGAGATGCTCTTAAAAAACTTATTTTCAGAATGTTAAAGTCAGATCATGCTGTACCTAAGTGCAGGAGTCAAGAAGCAAGAAGTGATTGTGAAGTTTTCAGTACTAAAAAATAATAAAGGGAACACTGAATTGTTGAGAAGCACAGGGAGAGCAATTTGTTTCCACCCTTCATTTGGCACTACTTTAGTTATGGCCAATTAACATTTTGAAGTTTTTATTAAGAACTCATTACCCTCATCCCCCCTTCAGTAAAAGACAGCAAGTAATCATAGCAAATACCCTCAGGTATTTCTGCTGTTTGTCCACCACAAAAAACCCCCAAAACAACAAACCCAAGCCCAAAACCACCACACCAAAAAAACTAACAATGAAATAACAAAACAAAAAAAAAACTACACCAACCCCCAAAGCAAGTTTTACCCAACAGATAATTTAGATTATCACCCAGACTGCTTGTTGAAATCCTCTAATAAAACATACCCTGTAGAGGATGATTTTAAGGAATATGGAGTACCAATATGCAATACACACACACACACGAGTGTTATTTTGCACCACTTCAAGTGGTACAAAAGCACTCAGAATCTCAGCAGAGAGGAACAGTGTCCTCCTGAAAGCCCCACTGCACTCAGTTGTGAGTAATGGAGTGACGACGCTTGTGAAGAGTCACATAATAGCAATTTAAATGTCCCAGAGGCCTCGTGCAGCTGGTCTCGGGTCTAACATATGACTCCCACTCTGCTTTCTTCATGTATTATTTTGATGCCATGGCTTAGTCAGAAGGTTTTGGAAGATCTTACTCTGAATACTTACAGCTTTTGTATGAAAAAAATGCAAACCCCTGATGCTAAATGAGCATCTACCTGTGAAATCTGCTGGTAGGTTTTGCTTCTGCAGCAGAAGCAACAAGAGGGCAGGTCACAGGCTGGTGTTGTCCCCAAACCCTTTTTCACAGTGACAGGCGGGACAGAGGTGAGGCCTGCACTCCCTCAGGTCACTGGAAGTGCTGGAGCTCCTCCATGAAAGTTCAGCAGACCTCAGTCATAAAGAGACTTGTAGAACATGCACCAATCTCCTCGCAGCGGCCACCAATGCAGAGAGGCCGTGGATTTAAACTACAGAAGAAACATTCAGGTCAGATAATGAAAACAAAACCAGTATTTGACTTTGAGGGCAGGAAAGCACTGCCTGTTTCTCTGGAGCTCTTTACAGCAGGATAACATCCACTAGAAAGAACAAGGGTGGAGCTGAGCCTGCCTTGGGGCTGTGGAGCAGAGTAGATGACTTCATCCCAGTAACTCTCTTCCTACATGATTCCACCCTGGTACCAGCCTGTCTCCCCACACAACCTGCTGACTGTTTTGCAACCTTGCAGCTCCCATTTATTGTTGAGAAAGCTGAGATGTTTCACTTGGGAAATCTGGAGTTTGCTCATGGCAAGTTGCCCCCCCACAGCCAGAAAGATGTTACAGACAAACATCTGGAAAAGTAACTTAAACCAACATCTCTTGGAATTTGAATGTCTGCCATCACTTTCAAAGGTCTCCACTAACTTTATGTTAGAACTTACCAAAACATTTTGTCATTTGTTAAACCGAATTAAAAAAAAAAAATCAGAAATGGCTGTCATCACTTTCTCCTTCCACTACTTTTCTTCTACAGGCTTATCAAAAAGTGTATTTTCTCTTTTTCTCCTCACTAACACTAGAGATACAGTCGGCCCTAATTACATTTTACCTTTTGAACACAGAGCTATTTTAAACATTTTGGTAACATGTGGTGACCAGCATTTGAATGAACTCAGCATGCTCTCAGTATCTGCCCTGTGTAGCAACAGCTGTCCAGACCTCACAGCATTTGTTTAAATTCTTTCAGAGATCTTTAAAAGATGTTGAATATGTAATATTGATCATTGATGTGGAAAACTCATGGTTCAATTAAAAAGCAGAGTCCTTGCCCAAAACACGGTGCCCAAAAATAAACACACAAGTCTTGGCAATTTGAAAGCAAAAACTTCTAGAAAGTAACAGAACTAAAAAGTGGGCTCAGCACTAGTAAATCATTAGCAGCTACAATTTGAGGAAACTTTATTTCAACAGGTGCTAGTGAACACAAACAGATTTCCTAAGTTCCTCTCTAAATTGTCCATGTAACTTTTTGGGACGGGAAATAAAAGGAGGCTATATTTTAGAGAGCCAGGAATCTAGAAGTTTGCACATGCACCTCAGCCACTTCTTGTGCAGTGTGTGAGCAGCGGGAAACTGGCAGAGGGCAGCACTCATCAATCTTGGAGACAGATGAGTAACAGCACTCACATGTGAGACATGCAATGCACTATGCCTTCTTTTGAGCAGCCTTTAGAGCCACTAAAGCTGATTAGTATAAAAGCCTGGAGGAATGTAAAAACACCTGAGAGTGAAGAGGAGTGATGTTATCAGCTAGAAGCTGCTATTTGTAAGGGAAGACCTGAAGACAGACTGGAGCTCCTCGCTGCTGCTGGCAGACAATTGTGCAGTACAGGCATGAGGTAGTTTAGAGAAAAGACAGCAAGCCAACATCTGAATTGGGTGAGGTGGGAAAGAAGTCCATTTGGTGGCAGAGAACATGAAATGGCACATGGAGTCAAAATGGAGTGAGGCAGCAGGAGGATGAACCGTCACGGAAAACAAAAGGTTGCACTTAGGATTTGCTCTTTATGTGAAGAGGAAGGCAAGGACAACATGTTACACGTGTCTCATTTTGGCTTCTCTCTTATGGTTAAAATGGTGTTTGTCCATTAGTGAGATGGCCCGTGCAATAGCCTGGTGAACAAACTGCACCACAGTGGTTATATAAATTACTGTCTACACACACTACAACATGTAATAAAAAGTCTTGAAACAAGCCAACCAGTAACACTACATCCCAGCCCTGTTGCTTACTTCATATTTCAGCAAGTGGTGAACCCCAGGATGTGCCAGGGTTCTAGGGCAGCAGTGTAAGGGAGCAGGCTGACTTGGCTGAACTGGATTCTGCAAACCCACATTCATGCAATGTCCTGTCCATAACACCATGAGGTGTTATGCAATGTTGCACATACAAGAAATAAGCAGTATGCAAAGTCTACTGCGTGAAAAAATATAAAAAATAATCCAGACATTTAGACCTTGAACATCTTAATAAATTATAGGAAAGTCTTATAAACAAAAATCTTTTAAGGAAATGTGTTCATCATCTACCTTGGTTGAAGAAAACAAAACTACAGCATGGCATAAATCAGCAGTTATTACTCCCATGTTTAACCAGCTAGCACTCCAACTTTCACAGTACAGTAAAGCACCTTCCTCGCACAAAAAACTCAAAATGGCTTTGTGTGCTAGAGATACAGCACTGCTGCCCTTTTCAGGAGTACACACATAGACTTTGACACATGAACTATTACCACCAAATGTAACTGTATTAGTTTTCTTCGATAAATTCAGTCTTTTCAGAGTTCAAGCCACTTGTACTCCCAGACTCATCCTGAATGTCTGGTAAGAAGGAGATGTTCTTTACTAACCCATCTCTTGAACAGGTCTGAAAAGGTGTTTTAGATGCCGGCAAAACACTGTCAGTGCTTTCTTCCTCTGATACAGCACCTGCAGCTGAAGGCACAGAAGTAGGTTGGAGCTCCACTCTATCATTCACATTGCACTCATCTTTCCATCTCTGAATTGCTTTCCTCTGCTCCTCGGGGGAGAGTCTGACAAGGTACTTGGCTCTCAACACCGGAGATGGAAACAATGTTCCTTGGAGAACTCTTATCAAATATCTACAAAAGAAACAGTTACAAATAAGCTGTTTAAAAGAAAACCTAAAACTGTTTCCAGTGACTAAATAAAACCAAACACCATTCAAGTAACCCTGAAGTTCTTGGACTGGAACTAGATGATCTTTAACATCTCTTCCAACCCAGGCCATTCTGTGATTCTGTGATATTGGAACTGACTTAACTGGCAGCTTAAGTTGGATTTAATCACAGATTTTTGCAGTTAATTTTAAGTCAACAGGGCACCCAACATCTGCTCCTCCATAAGAGAACTACTCCTTTAAACCTCCAGTGAAAGCCCCAATCTCAATCCCTCATGCTAGAAGCTACAGAGGACCCCCTGGCTTCACAATGCCCCTGAGTGCAGGCTTTTCAGATCATATCAGAAATAAACATGGAAAAAAACATACATGTGACAGCAGTAGTCCCTAAATCTTCTAAGGTATTGACACAGGGAGAGTACATGTGACTTAAGGAATATCTGAATAGTTTGTCTTTAATTCACCAGGAAAACCACTGCTGTCTTCAAAATTGAACAGCCACATATCACAAGCAGTCACCAAGCTGAAACCTTTATCCTACTGTGGCTCTCTACAGCCCTACCAAAAAGTCCCAGAACAGCCTTTATCTATTAATTTGTCATGTAGGGGAGATTTACTGTGTGTGAAAGAAAAGGCTCTTCTGTCACCACCTGAACTAAGCTGAGATCAGGGATGGAAAGGGAAGATGCCACCTGTTTCTTGCACCTCACACTTTGTCATTCTGCTGAAGTGTGAACCAAAGCCATCAGTCAGATCAGATCAGTCATGGCCCCCAGTGAGTGCAGTAAAACTCTTGATGACATGCTTAAGACACAGACCAGACATGTTCCAATGGTGGCCACTGCAGGCATCTATAGGCACAGCTCTGCCAGCTTTCCTGCTGGCAGGACTGATAACTTATGCAGCCTGTACTACAGCACTTGATCCAGAGAGTGTGCTCAGATTGTGTCTAATGATACAAAATTACATGAGGTGAGCAGGAAACTGCACTTATTCTCCTCAACTTTCCTCAGTATCTGTGCAATTCAATTTCAAGTCTCATTTTTTTCTGAAATTATGTAAGAGGAAAGAAAGACATAACACAGAACAATGAATAATTAGCACTGGAGGCACTTCACTAGTAAGTTACAGACTTGAGTTCACACTCAGCCAGTGAAATGAAGATAGCTGTGGCTACTAAAGAAAGCCAAACAGAGGGTTTGATGAAGTCTCTTTCACTGGTTTTCACATGATTTGTTTTGCTCTCTTGGCTCTCTCAGGTGTCTCCCAGCTCAGCATCCTGGAGTATTCCACCTCCATCCAATACTACTGCCCTTCCAGGGTGAATGAATTACTGAACTTGAACTTCATTGAAACAAAAAAATACCAAGACCCCTTGTGAATCTAGTCAGCATGTTTCCACCCCACAAAGAAGCCTGTACACGCATTCTTCATTCTAAATATTCTTGTACATATTCATGACATAAATTTCAAAAAGAAAATCATTTCACAAACTAATACAGACTAAGCACAGTATTTATTTGTCTATATACAGTACATGTCCAACTTTGGTCACTAATTTAACTGATTTGTATAAAAATTATGAACTCTGTGATTACAAAAATTGCTGTTTCTTTACTCTCCAAAGACAATATTTAATATTACATAAACCACAAAAGAAATTTTTTATTACTGAAATTTACTTGGAAAACTAAATGGCATTAAAAAGTTGTTCTCACATAGCTTGGTTTAGTAGAGTCATGAAATTTTAATTTTTATTGTGGCATGCTAGGGGGAAAATACCTCTAGCCAGAGATTCATAACATCACTGACTCACAGAAAACTAATTTTGGTAACAGCAGTAATCTACAATTATAAACCAGAAACTCACCTGGGTAACAGAGCAATGCAAATAGTCAGGAGGCAAACTAAGTAAAATACTGGGTCTGTCATGTGCTTTTCCATGATCCAGTAAAAATCTGATCGTGGGTTGTGGGTTTTGCAGGTTGCTCCAAAAGCCAGAGTGAACACAAAGTAAAACAGGATGCTGCCCACTATAACTACTGTATGTATCCACGTCTGCAATTCAGAAAAGGAAAGCAGTCAGATGTAGGTTGTAAAACAGAAGGACTGATACATCTGTATTTGCATGAACATGCACACACTTTTCCTCCAAGGGCAGCTATTGAATGTAAAACAGAGGATACATCTGTTCAGATAATAGTCCTAATTTCATACAAAACAATCCAGAAAGAATGGAGCCTTCTTTCTACAGTATAAAGGTATTCCAAAGATTTAGGTTTTTTTAATTCTCATAAATTCATAGCTTTTCACTCTTTAGTGAGACATTTGCCTCAGATTACCACCTCATCCACTGGCAGCACAGAAAGCTTTCTCAAGCAAATGGAGAGAAGATTTTCACATGACATCACCCTTATGTATCTTGCTTGAGATGTTGGTTACCTTTCTACACTGGAGTTTTCTGTAATTTTACACCTAAATGGCTATACTAAGAAAACAAGATTGTCACTGGTCTGACAGCTTGCCAACATAAAAAAAAAGTCAAACAAAACACATTTAAGTAAAGTTCTCTAATCAAGAGTGTGAATACACTCATGCTATATATATGGTCTCAATAAAGACATTTTAATTATGGCTCTCATACTCCCAAAAGAACAATGAAAAGACTGAATCACAACTTGACATTTCATCCATTATAAAACAATCCTAAAAAACACTTTTAAAAAGTCAAAGAAAAAACAAAATCCATTAGTAAGTGTCCTTCTACTATACCCATTATTGTATTTTCTCTAAGCCAAAACCACAAGTATTACTCTTGTAAGGGCTCTAAATTTATCCAAGCTAAGGAAGATGCTCTAGCTTGTGCAGACTTGAAAACTGAAATAATGTTTCTTAGCATACTGGTTTTCCAGTTCTGGCATCAAAATACACCTCTGAGTTGTTTATCCTGGCCACAGAAGACCATCAATTCCAAGCATTCAAAATCAGCAATTTACATTGTTGTCTTCGTGATGCAAACTTTGTGAACTAAGAAAATTTCAGCAGATCATTGGTGGATTTTACTACTTGCAAAACTGAACCAACCACCCAAAACCCCAAACCACCCTACCTTAAAAGGAAGCAGGATCATTATTTACAAATAATACTGAGGCCAAGTTTTGTTAATTTTGGTCATATTTCTATTGGTTCCAATGACAGGTGCGTTAGGAAGGCTCACATGGTCACATAAATATAGTATTTAGGGTTTGACCCTTTTATACTTATTGTTTTATATATGAAGACCTTTCTTCCCTTTAATTTTACTGAAAGCTGTATGCACATACTCTGTAAGGAATATACTCTTTGGGAAACAAAGTACTCACCACAGACTTGCACTCAATGAGAAGGTGAAACAGCATTATGAAGAGTGCTGCTGTGTTTATGGGGTTTCCAAAAGAAAAAATGTCTATGTCTGAGCCACAGTAAGTCTGTAAAGGAAGACAGTGGTCAGCATCAAATTTCCATCCCATACACACTTGCACACACACAGTTCAGTTCTGTTCCAATAACGATCTTCTTAGTATACATTCATATACAAGGAAGTAAAAATCAAATACTTCATTCTTTAAGTAAGTCAAAATGTATAAATGTGTTTTGTAGCCAGCACTTACAAAGTAAGGCACAAAAAAGCAAACAAGACTTTGGTAAAAAGCATCCAGCAAGGTTATCCAGAAAGTTGAAGGCAAGTAAGCCTGTAAGAGAAAAACATAAAACAAATTAAAACAAATTGAACAAATTGAACAAATTATTCATCCTTAACTAGCATTAATTTGGATATGGGGAAAGATTATTTACAGAAGTAATTCCAGTTAGTTTCCAAGTGAAAAAGGAATCTTTTGTGTTAGAGTTCTTAGAACAAAGATCTCCCTCCACACACATAGCTAACTGTTAGTATTCAATCAGCAGCCTGCACTGGGAACTCTGATCCTGCTGCTGTTCCTATCAGAGCCAGATGTACCTAAGGAGGGGTGAGGGCTGATGGACAGGGAAGTACCCTGCAGCTTACTATCACTGAATACCAAGTCCCAACTTCTTCTATCTCCGTCCCTTTTTGTTATGTGTGCTGTTTGACTCCTCTGTGAGCTAATTTAACTCATTAGATGTGAGAAATCAACTCACTTTTCTGCTGGAACAATACATTGCTCTTTTAGTAAGTTAAATCAGCTTCTGGGAGGACCTGATGGGGTAACTGAACTGGCACAAAGAGAATAGTTTAACTATATGGATGAAGAGGGAACAGGAAGAAAAGAAGGGAGAAGGGAATAAGACTTCCTCCCTCAGCAGCAGCAAACTGCTATGACAGATCAACCACCCAGGAAACTCTAGTTGCCTATGCTCTGGCTCAGCTATAACCCATTCTTTCACACACTGAAGTGAGACACATTCGTGAGAAGTCCAATCGTGGATGTCCTCTATGATTAGTGGAGAGATGGGTTTTTCCAAAGAGCCATTCAGCCCTTTCAAGAACTGAACTGCTGTCTGGAGGTGATGTGGGAAACTTTCAGGAAAGTGCTTTAAACTACTGAAGATAAATCCCATTTACTGTTCCATTATTTTCATCTTAGTTTATACAAAGCTGTACACTTGTGATGTCACAGTGCAGTATTGTGATATTGCATCTTATCGCATCTTTTAAAGCATTTCTCCTTCTTCTATACTGTATTTAATTCTAAGCAATTATTTCTGTGTGCTTCCATGCAAGAAAGGAAATACTAACAACTCCAACCACAGAGCAAGGAATGATGGGATGGACAAAAGACAACACTAACAGAAGACAAGGGAGTAAGAAGGGAAAGAAAAAAATATATTATGTAATGCAGTAATTCTGATTATGTTGCTTAAAAACCTTCATCTCAGCACAGATCACTGTATTGTACATCTTCTGAAGATCAAAACAAATCATGAGGCCTTGCAACATTTATTTAATCAGAATTCTCTGACTGACAAAGCATAGACCTGCTCAAACCAATCTACAGCGGTTTGGATTGGTACCAAAAGAGTACTTTGTTTTTCAAAAATACTGTAAACCAAGCAATATAAAAACAAATGTAGAAGTCCATAAACAAGCAAAACAAATTGTCCATTCACTGTACAACCTTCTTTCCCTTCTAGACTGGAGCTAAACAGCTGCCAGGTTATAATAATGAGACAATACTAGTACACAACATGTTGTAGTTCTTTTTTTTTTTTTTAACTATTTGTTAGAATAGAGTAGAATAAAACAGAATAAAATATTTCAGTTGGAAGGGATTATCTTGTCCAACTGCCTGACCACTTCAGGTCTGACCAAAAGTTCAAACACGTCGTTAAGGGCATTGTTCAAACGCCTCCTTAACACTGACAGACTTAGGGCATTGACCACATCTCTAAGAAGTCCAGTGTATGACAGTCCTCTTGGTAAAGAAATGCCTTCTAATTATATTGTAGGATCTGATCATGAAGAAAATGTTGAGTTTTAGGTGATTCATATAGTCAATGTTTCCTCTCTCTGGACTATCAGTACCTATTTTGTTTCAGGCTCAGTATGTCACTGCCTTCAACTGTTACAATAAAGATATTATTTTAATTATTAAATTTTTAGAAATATAAAGTTAAAATTATTCTAGGATTCATGCTAAGCAAAGCAGAAACAAGGAAAACCCCCACTGATTTATATAATTTTGATTTAGAACCTACTCCCTCACTCCCTTCCACTTTTTGTGCTAAATGTTTGAACAGAATTTACTAATAGACCAGGCATGATGTATAGTATCTTCAGGTGGGAAGGAAAATTTCAGAACATGTCTGTAAGGTGAAAAGTACCCTGACTGACAGAAGTTCTTTGAGGATTATTTGAAATTAATCTGCTCTGGTTCTTTGGCAGTTGAGACCCTTATAAGACAAAGACAAAATATAGAGTTCCCTTATCTTGCTCAAACAAATCCCAGTTTGAGGAAGCATGTTGACAGCTGACACAATGAATGAAATGAATGGGCTGGTGACAATGTTTATCTACTACATTGCTTTACCTGAAGTCCTTAATTTCTTTTGTCATCCAAATGGCTGATAAGATTGGGTCTATGACTGAAAAGAACCTAAAAAATCTTTTGAAAAATAGGTTTTTCTTTGTGCATATATTGCACAGGCCTAGATACTTCCTAACACAGAAAGTAATTTAAAACAATGTTTGTCTGAGATGAAACATAAAAAAAAGACAGAAGTGGCTCAAATGCTGACCATTTCAATTTGCTTCAGGCCAAGCATGCTGTAACCTACCACAGATTTCTGGCTCATTGTGTAAAGCTGTGGGAGTTCCATGAGTATCTCTGCAGACACATCTTTGTCCAAGACACCATAAATGATGGGTGGCACCGATGTAAAAAGGAGATTGAAAAGAATCAAGATCCAGTAGTCAGTCATTGATGTGCCTGAAAATCCGCAGAAAAACTGGTACCAAAACAGGAGGTTCACGTAGGTCTGAAAAGCCAAGGATGGCATGATGAAATTTTAGCCATTGACAAATGCTTTAAAAACAAGAGAAAAACCAGCAGGTCTTAGGTCTGGTTTAAGTAATCTGTGGAAACATTTCAAAATCAGACACAACTGGCTGAAACAGTCATGCTGCCACCATATTAGTAATGACCCTCACCCACTGTTTAATCAAATCAAACAATGGTTTTGAGTGGGAAGTTTAGTCCAAGAAATAAGAGCCTCTGGTCTCTGCAGGCAAATGGGAAACTGAATTGTTTGACACACGTTTTTTAAGACCATTCACAATAGGAAGAGAAAGAAGAAAATAAAGCCTCACTAAACCTTTCAGTTCTCAAAAATACATAAACTGTCATTTCCCTAGAATGGGACAGCTACATACCACGTTCTTGTAGAAGTAGTAAAGCACCATATTGGTAAGCCTGGTATAACACCAGTGACCATGGACAAGCAGCAGCTTCCTGAGGTGTCTAAACTGAGAGATTGCAAAATCACTTGCCATCACAGCCTGCAACACACACAAAGAAAAGGATATGCTATAACCAAACTGCTAAAGATAAGCTTCAGATACTGCAAACCAAGCAACTTACCCACTGTTGGAAATCCTTATCATTTTTTATACATAGTGCTTGCCAGGTTAATCTCACTCAGATATCCCCTTCCATACAAGACTTTACAACTAACACACACAGCTCAGTCCAACACAGCACAGGCAGGAACGTGGCTGTCATCATTACTACCACACAAGTGCACAGAAATCACTGACACTTAGGCTGCTCATTTCCCTGTATGACATGAGTAACATGGAGCTCACTGACAGGCAGCAACCTGTTGTTTGGAGCTTGACCTGCAGCATTCAGCTTCTGATTCCTCCTGGTGGAATGCTGGGACCTGGGTGTGAGGCTCAGGCTGCAAAATCTTGCCCATGTAAGGGAAGGGATTGTGGAGCTATTGGGTCTCCAGAGTACACTCTGAACTGATTTAAACTGGAACTTGACATCATTTGCAGCTGTCTTTGGATTCACTACCTGCATGCCTTCCTGGCCAGATATTCCCACACCGGTGTCAGCCACCTGGATCATACTGACATCATTTGCACCATCACCTACAGAGAAAAGAGGAAAAATCAAAACTAGCTTTGCTGGCTATCACATTGCTATGGAGGTAGCAGGAAAAGACAAATGTCAAACACCACAGAATTCAGAGAAATGCATTTTTATGACCAACACTGAAAAACCCTAAGGAAAACAGGATTAGTAGGTGGAAGGCCCAACTGAACTGAGCTGTGTTCTCCAAATAGATAATAGCTGTTCCTTTTATCAGAATTTAGCTGGCATACTGCACCAGAAAATGCGGGTGCTTTAACTCACAGCCAGTCATCTCCCCTCTGCCTCCTTATTTCGGGGGGTTGTGATGGAAAGAAAAATGCTCTCACTTGCTGCTTTGCATGTTACATAGCACTGTTACTGATGCTGCTCTTACTGCCTTATACTGAGATAAATTTATGGACTAAATTTGCTACTTCAGAAGACAAACATCATCTTATGTCTGGGACAACTACAATTCAAAGGATTATCTTGCTCATAAAATAAACTTTGTGACAGGTATTAATATACAAGAGAAGAAACTGGCTTCCACTTCTTTTCAGAGAAAGGAGGATAACCACAAGACTCACCTACAGCTAATGTCATTGCCTTTAGCTTACTTCGCACCAGTTTGACCAGGACACTCTTCTGCAGTGGTGTGGCTTGGCAACAGACTACAGCCCGACATTTCTGTGTGAGTTCCAAGAAAACATTCTGCAGGCTGTCATGAAGGACATGTTCTAAAGTCCTTCCATCAATAACCAGGCCTGCATTGAACCCTCGAGCTTGGGTGGAGGGACTTGCAGAGACATTTCCAAGTTTCTCACTGGTGTTTTTTTTGACAGAAGCATTCTTCTGGATGGCTTCTAAAATTTTACCCATTACCAGGGCACAGGCATCCTAAAGACAAGAGAAAGGCATCTTATGAAATACTGTTTCTACTCTGCCTCCTTCAATTCATAAAATATGTATGGGGAAACGGTCAAATGCTGTCCTTATATAGTATTTATCTTGAAAGGCTCAGGCATGAGGCTGAATACCCCTTTAAAATCACAAAGGACGCAGACTGTTGTTAATAAAAGTGTCTGTGATAAACTTTGCTTAAGCAGATTTGCTTGGGTATTGCATTAGGAGAAGAGAGAAAAACCTAAGCAAGCCAGAAAACCTTCACAGACTGGCAGGAAAAGCAACCATTATGGAATCTGTAAGATAAATACAGCTTTGATAGAAAACTTTTGCTCTTTGTGCTTCTTTTGTCTGCATGCAAAGACAAAAGTGCCCTTCATATCACATTACAGATGAGCTGCCATGAATTACCAAAGAACTGGCCTTGTGGAATATTTTATCTTATCAGAGTCAAGACAAAATGCTCAAAAAGTTTGTGGTATCAATATATGTAAAGCACATGCAACACAGATGAAAATACAACTTCTTAAATCTTCTCATCATTTTACCTTGAAATACAATGGTATCAAATCCTGATTTTTATTTCTAAGCCCATTAAGAGGGGGGAAGAATGCTTCTGCAAAAGGGGCTTAGTTCTCACTGTCAAGTAAAACACTCATTTCCCAGCCAAGGAAAAGTGTTGGCACAAATCAAACTCCAAGCTTTCCTCAAACACAACTGGACTAAAACTCCTTTCTTTTTTCACTTTATTTTCCCAACAGTTACTTCTTGCCACACTATCTTTTATGGCATATACAGATTGTATTTCTTAAGACACATATAAGCAGAGAAAAAAAAGAAAAACTAAATATCTTAGAACAATCCTAAAAATCTGAGGCTAAGTCAAATCCTTAGCTTACCACAGAGAGAAATTAAGAAGTCTTTCAATTAAAATAATTCATCATAATGTAGGGACTGTATATAAAGAAACAGATGTCACATACATAGAAAGAATTTCATATTTTACCCACAAGCAAGAACAATAAAGAAAAGCAAATGTTCTTTGGTTTCCCAAGCAAACAACATTTGCATTTCTGTATTGTCCTGTGGAATAGCCTTATTGAATTTTTCAGCAGAGAAGAAAATCTGCTCTTCTACTCACCCTACTCTGTGATTTAAGAGTGAAGATTCTGTCCTCCGGTTCCAGCAGTTGACAAGCATAGGCAATGTTGACAGCTGTCTCTCTCTTGTCACCTGTCAACATCCATATTTTTATTCCAGCTTTCCGTAATGCCTGTATTGTGTCTGGAACACCCTCCTGCAGGCGATCTTCAATGCCAGTGGCACCTTAATTTGGACAAGCAGAAAGTTTAGTGCTGCTATATTTCCAAAACCAAAACGCTCCAAGAGTGACAGGATGAGCTGGTTCTCTGTCTGCACCCACATCCCAAAACAGACATGCTACCATGATGTCCTTGGAAATTCCTGAAAGCAAGCACCTTGGCAGAATGAAGTCATTTAACCTCCTTATTTTAACTTCCATTTAATGTTAGGGCCAGCCCATATTGCTTACTGTCACACCAGAGACATGAGTCTGCAAGACAGCAGGTCTCCAAAGCAGCTTGACTTCTCTCTTTGTTGGCTTTTGTGGCAAAGGGTACCTGTATATCCTTAAAAAAGAATCAGTTTGCAGCACTGCTCTGGCTTCTCTCTAGAAACCAAAGCCAGTAATCCCAGAATTCCTTTAGTATCAAGGTTTACAGCATTTGCACTAAGCAGATATGACACAAAATGAGGGAAGGAGCACCTTTTACACAATAGGATCTGTCTCTCTTGAGCTTTTAGCATGAGCTGCCTTTACCACTATAGTAAGATCTTTGCAGTTTGTTTTCCAAATGTTATTCGCTGGGCGGTTCTCTAAAATGATTATTCCAGACTGCCTGCAGTTTACCTTTCACACACCTACAGCAAACATTTTTTTGTTTCATTTCTGCACAGCTGAATGACCTTCAGAGGAATGGTTCCTGCAGAAGCATGCCTGACCTCTTTTCTCCATGTTATTACGGGTGAAAACACAGTGCAAGTACACCTGCTGTGCCATGAATGCAACACTGATAGAAAATATGCCCAGAAGTGGAGTATCTCTGAATATGTGCACAAGCAGGCCTGTGACTTGTTACTATCATTTTATGTGCCTATTATAATGACATTTAAAAACTCTAGTGAAGACAGAAAAATACCCAATAATAACAATAAAAAACAAAACACCCCAAACAAACAAAAAAACCCACCCAACAGATTTTTATAAACAACAGGAGAGTACCATCTGTCTTCAGTGTGCTTTACAACTGATACACTGTGCTTTACTAGTGAGAAGTATGAAAATTCAGGACAATAAATTCTAAATCTGTAGAAAGCTATGTGTTACACAGATTGAGATTAGCACAGCTCTCTGCACGCAAATTCCAATTATGAACATCCATTATGCCCAAAATGGGCATTTTCCTGGGAGTTACAGTATTTTCTACCTACCAAGCAAAGTTAGTTTGGTCTCAAGCCTCATGGCAGATTCAAGCAGCAGGTCCTCCCTATTGTCAATGCTGGTTTCTGCTAAAAAACGATGATTTAACCACTCTGCATACTCTGCATCACTCATCACCTACACAGGGAGGGAAAACATATGGCATGTATCTCCACTGGGTTTTCAACAGTGCATCAAAAGTGTTCTTGTGGTTCATTCTGCTGTCCACATCCCAAACCTACAAATGCCCCTGGCAGTGCACTGCTTAACATGCTCCAGGATGTCCATGGATTTAGTACAATGTTCAGAGTGTTAGATTACTTTGCCAGGCTACTCATTGGCACCCTGCAGGTTCCTGGGGCTGCCTGACATTTCCATTTAGATGGAAAGCAGGCAGGGCAATGGGCACAGCACACTCTCTCTACTGCTGCTCACCTGCAGCTGACACTGTCACAGAACCTCTGCACAGCTGGGTACAGCTTGATGGCTGTACAGATACACAGCCTGTGGTTTCACCTTGCACAAAGCTTTGTAAAGAGGCTTCTTACCCGTTTCAATCCCTATGGAATTTTACTTTTGAGCAGTTTTGAATTTAAAATGGAGTCTCAAAACATCACTTCAGTTGTGCATCCAACAGCTTGTACCACTGTGAACTGCTGGTGAAACCCAATAAAACGGGCGACTTGATCTGTTTTCTGTGTCTGCAATTCCACCCAGGGTAAGATTCACACAAGGAGACCTGCCAACAACTCCTAAAGAAAAATCTGGCTATCTGACAAACCCTGTTTTAAAATTAGGATGCTAAGATGCTTGGCATCCTAAACTGACAACAATTGCAGTGTAACCAATGTCAGGAATTGATCTGGGATTTTTTATAAATTCCTTCTTACAGAACATCAGGATAAACAAAATGAGGAAACAAAAGAATCTGTTTAGGAGAAGCGATGTTTGCTCCATTGGTGATACTACTTGAGGCTGGTCACAGACTGCAAGCGTTCTTCAAAATATGTATTAAAAGAAATACCTTCTTAGCAATACACAGAGTGCGCAGTCCTTTTCTGGCATAGTAATCCAAATGCTGCTGGGTTCTCTCTTTAATCTTCTCTTCAATTTCAGAATTATTAGTATGTACTATCACAGGAAAATGTGAGAAAGCAAATTAAACAGGCATGTTTAGGCTAAATTTAGTGGAAAATTTTGAAGGTCTAAATACATTCTTTAAGTAGCAAAATGTTAAAACTTATCATTAAAGAATGATAAGGGGAAGCAAAGAATTACAAATTCTACAGATACCTTCAGATGCAGTTCTTAACAAATCCATCATGACTGAGTCTGCACCTTTTGTGTACACCACCACTTTGTTGGAGACTGGATGCCGAACCACCACTGACATCCTTTTCCGCAGTGAATCAAAAGGCAGGATATGCAAAAGCTGAAACGTTAAAGACCCCAGACCTGCAAAGTCCACAGTTACTTGATCTGGAGTCCTAGATTGTAAAACACATTTATAAGCCCTAGCAGCATGAACCAAGGCGGCTTCGTCTGGACTCTCAGCTTCATAACGTAGTTTTGGTATGGGAGATAATTCAATCGGTGACACAGCCTGGCTGGGCTCACCTCCAGCAGCTACATTCACTAGATCTAGTTCTCCAGGCACTTGAGAATTTTCTGGGCTGTCAGTATTGTGAGTCTTAGAAACTCTTTGAGCAGCTCCATCCAAAGTAGGTGAAGCCACTTTCATTCTAAAAATAGACAGTTTTCTCACAAAACTATTGGGGCTTTCAGCTGATGACTCCTTTGCACCTGGAAGTGGGGAAGAACTTAGTCTCCAGACTGAAAACCTCTGGAACATTTGCTTAATTTCCTCAAGTGATTTAACAGGCATCCTACTCAGCGAAGAGAGTCTCATCTGGAACAAAACAGAGAAGGTATTTATGTTAAATTCTTCCTATTTTAAGGAAGAATTCCTATTATATTTCTTCCTATTATATTAAGGAAAAACATCTTACAAAGTAGGTATGTTTCATAATGAAAGTAGTATTATAAAATTTACCATGGGTTTGACTGCTTGTATTAAAGATGCCCAGCTCAAGTAAACATGAAACCATATGAGTACAGTAAATAGCCTCTATAAGCTGTGAAAGTACTTCAGGTCTGAAAATTAGGTGTGTTTCAAGTTTAATTCATGACTCCATGCAATGCGTCTTTTCAGAACTTTTTAGTATGACACTGTAACTTTTAGAAGTGGCAAACTGAACTAACACTTTAATCCTTGTTCTGGATTAGCAAAATATTTGTGAAGAATAAACCAACCCCCTCACACTAACTAGCTACAAAAACTGCTAAACATACAGTACCTTATCAGCAGTTTTTAGTGTTCTAAATCAAAAAACAGTTCCCCTGTGATCAATGTTATAAAATAATTGGTTTCCTGTTACTCAGAACAGCTAGATAGGTAACAGCTTACAAAAACAAGGCCTATGAGGCTGATATTCCTTTCATGTTGCTGGTGAGGATGTAAGAATGAGTTATCTGGAAGCATGTTCTCTTTTGCCACTGAAAAGCAAAAAGTAGGGACAAACTGTGGTTCAGTTCCTCCACAGTTTTAACAAGTTGCAATGTGCAAGCTGCAATTCAACATCATGGAAACAGAGACTACGAAGATCCTTTCACTGCCTCTTCCTATGGCAACACTAAAATCTCCCATTGCCTTGAGTTCTTTCCTGTCATTTCATAATCATGAACTCAGAAACCTCCTTCCCTATTGCTCCTCCCACCTACTAGTGACCTGGAGATCTTCTAGCCTTCTGGCAAGTTATTCAGCCATATTACTCTCAAAAAACCAAGACTGTCACCTTTGTATTTTTCTCCATCCCATTTAAGGAATAGCTAACTATTGACTCTGATCTCATCTGCCTCATCCACATATGGATCTCTAGGCTGCCTACTGCACTTTCTGGGAATGCTTGGAAGCACACTAAAATATCAGGCTTATTTATACATAGGGAGTACTTCATACCTCACAGGATATGTTTTGTGAATGTCTCCAGCTATGGTTGTAGGTTTACTACCTAGAGAGACACCAAAATCTAGTTCTGCACATCACTAATTTTTTTTTCCATAAACAAAGTCAACAAATGTAGATCACCAGGTAATGAGGGAAAGAAATCAAAGTTGAACTAGGGAATTACCCGCAACATAGTCCAAACTGGCAAAAAAAAAAAAAAAAAAAAAAAAAAAAAAAAAAAAAAAAAAAAAAAAAAAAAAAGAGGTTATGAAAAAACCCAAAAGATTTTAAAAGAAGTAGTACTATTTTTTTTAAAAAAAGTTAGGTTGTTTGCACTGAAAACAACAAGAGGTCAAGAGGTCACTCCAAACTACTCAACCAGGGCAGCCTAGCAAATGCACTGTTAATTCATGGTGAGACAACTTTATGCCATACTGCAAAGCAATTTTTCTTCAGACTAATATACACATAAAACTTCATCTTCCATACTTTCATTGAATCTGTATTTGAATAGTCAGGGAACAGGTAAGAGTATTCTCAGTTTCAATATTCTGTGAATCTTCAGCAATTATTCTTATTTTTCAGGCAACAGTAACCTATTTGTGAAGGTAACCTGGGTGTCAATGTATTCTTACAGGAAGTTATACCCATATCTAAAAACTCCATAACTAGAATACGGAAAAAATTACAACTGCAATTTAATCTCCAAATTTGTCTTGTAAAAGTTTCAAATGGTCACAGAAACAAAAAGACTGAAGCCAATTTATCAGCATTATTTTATTCATTGACTCACTGCACTCCATGGTTTTACAGTATTTCCCTTCTTTCTAACAGGACAAACCAGCAGAGGTGAAAATGATAATTTTTAAAATGTCAGTTAATTGTATTTTTCTTTTTGTAACTGAACCAAAAGCTACTTGCAAATATGGCCAAATAGCCAAAAGCAAAGCCTTCTTACCTTCTGACGTGGCTGATTGGGGCCTGAAACTACAACAGTATTACAGATTGCCAGAGCAAGAAAGAAGTCAGTGATATACATTGTCTCCAAAGATAAGTTGCTGCTAGCTTCTTCTGATTGTTGATAGGAATGACAAGAAATTTGACTGAACTTCTCCAGCAGCTGTGTGTCTGGTACAACATCTGTTTCCTATTATGAAACGAACAAAACTGTCCATCAGTTGAAAACTTAGTCTCTGGAGGTTAAATCACTTACAAATTATCGAAGTGTAGAAGCTCATAGAACTTCCCTCCTGTACTGAGCTGGTTGCATCAGGAAACAGAGGAACACTGGCATGTTTACTGCCTTGTGCTAGTCCATTGAAAATAGCAAACTTCCTGCCCAAAGAGGTAAACACTAAAGGCTTAGTTCATAGCCTTAGACACATCAACAGAGATTAAGTATGATGAATGGTATTTAGACACCTTCAGGTACAGAAGCAGAGTTTTTTCCTCTCATAACTTCAAATAAGTATTGGCCATATAAATATTTCCTATTAAAAACAAAAGAAAATGCTAGAAACCTCTTAAAAGAAAAGAACAAACTGTTATTAAGTTGGTAATTTCATCTGAAGTGATCATGGATGCAGAGCAGCAATAGTCGAAGTACAGACTTTCATGGACCAACGTGTCTGCAATATCAGTTGTAAATAGCATGCAACCAACCCATCTGAGACTTCTGATTTTGGTGAAGAGAGAAAGGATTCCTTAAATCACAACCAACATGATCAAATAGGAGTAAGAAGAGACTACTCTCAGAGTTAATTCAGAAATTTAGCATCAAACCCAAGAGCTTTTACTTACAATGGGACTGCTGAAAGCCATGTCTCCTGAGCGGGGAACATCACCTGCTTCATCTGGCCTTTTGAATGCAGAGTAACTACCAGACAACTGATTCGAAGACTTTCTGTTCAAAGGTTCACACACAGCTCGGCAGTTGTGCCCCTGACATTTTGATGCAGGGGTTGAAGAGCCACACTGACAATCAGCTGAATCCTCATCCTCTGAATCCATCTCTTGGTAAGATTCCAACCTCTTTGCTAAGGAAAGGGAAACAAAATTATTGTTCCATGAGTAAAAAGAAACATCCAAAATACTGCCTAAAGTAGGGAATTAGTTATACAGTTAAGAATAATCCACCACTTATGAAAAATAAAACCTATAACAGGCCACCACACTGTCTTCCTGTCTGAGCAGCATTCTACTGGATTGAATCTAGAAGAGGAAACAAGAATGATCAGAGTTCTGCATAACATGAGTCACATGGCTACAGTAAAATAAGCTGGAGTTACACAACCTCCAGAAGGGCACATTGATGGGAGTCAAATGCATGTTCAAGTGAAGGGAAAATGCACAGAGATAGGATAGTCTGTTTTCTGTGAACACTATGGCTATCAGAAGACACAATGGCTCAATATTGTGGCAAGATGGACTGAAGCTAGGTATCAACAAAATCTTGTCAGAGATGATGGGACACATTAGAATGGAATGCCTGAAAAATTAGTGAATAGGACTTTATTGGAGGTCCTGAAAAAGTAAAACAAAGAATTTCATAAAGAATAATAGCAACAATTCTGCTTTAGGCAAGAAAAATGGGACCAGACCTCCTGATGAGTTTTCTAGCCATTATGTTATGATGGATCAGGATTGTATGTCAGGGGTTTGATAAATACAGCTGCTAGTAGGAACTTATTCAAACTGTGTTTATTGTTTCAGTATTGGACATCCCCTCTCAAAAAGATACACATCTTCTGAGTTTTTAATTGAAAAGCAAATTTCCATAATCAAACTTCATCTGTACATGTGTAACACCTTTGTGCCAGAGATGGAAATGCAGTTTTATTCCTTCTCACAGATCAATGGTGTAAAAAACCTCTGCAGCAAATGGAAACACTCCTATGCCATCATGTGCTTGATTAAGAACATATCCAAGTGTTTGCACTGGAGTTCTGAGAGTATTTGACCACATGCCAGAAGTTGAAATCTCTGGAAAGCACTGGAACTATGTACACTATTCAGCTTTCAAGTTTTACTTCTCACTGTGAAAACAGCATTCCATGAGCATACATTAGCACTTCAGTGCCTAAATCCACAGACAGCATGGAAAAACTTTTCTGAGAGCTGTGTGTTGCCTATTTATTTCATTAAAGTCTGAATACAAATAATAGCATCCTAGCAAAAAAGCAACATTAGCATACATTGCAGACATGACCAGCAACACCACTAATTCCCCATTTCTTTATTTCAGGTGGTACCAACTGTACAGGAAAGAAGTGAAAAGTAGGATATCATTCTGTTTTATGCAAACAGAAAACCTATCCACAGGTCTCTAAATGAGACAGAAATAGGTTTATTATGCCATTTGTGAGTCCCATATTTTCTACTGTCTTCTCTTTCTGCAACACAAATGAAAGAATTCTGTCCCCCATAGTGCTATTCTGATGAGTCCAAGGAAACAGAAAGACCAGAGCTTACAACCTCCTTGGCAGGCCATCTTCCTGATATCAACAGGAAATTAGTAAAACAGCTCTTTTAAAAAACAGGTAAGTGGGAACATAACAGACTGTGGCTCTCCACAACTACCAAATACAAAATCCCACATGAGGCATTGATACCTTTTACCAGAAAGCAACACCAATGACTTAGTACGTGTGTGTAGAGGCAGGTTTGGACAACACATGCCCATTCTGCTCTGCTTCCAGGCTTGAGAAGCTGCACGCTCTGTCTGAAGTAACATGTGGCATCTCTTACAACACCACGCTGCCATGGTCCAAGAAGCACAAGTCACTTCAGACAGAACACTGCCTGGGGGCATCTTTATGGAGGATTGTACTGAATCACAGGCGTCCCTTTACCCTGGGAAATATAAACACAGAAATATATGCTCAGATTAGGCAGCTTCTATGCAAAAGACTGTATTGTGTTGCACTGCAACTCTTACCATATGTAGCAGGAGCCTTGCAAACAGCAGCTCTATGCATCCAAACAAATAAAAACCAGGGCTAAAAAACCAGGACCTCCAATGCTTTTCAAGCTGATTTTCAGGGCTCATATAATTTCTGATTTGTTAGGAAGAAACACATGTTTACCCTCCAGGGAAAAGATAGGGCACAGGAAGCAGTAATCACAATAATAATTTTGGAAGATAACTGTACGTGAACTACTAGCAGAAGCATGTGGAGGCATGCTTTCCCTGGCACACCAAGATCTGAATCGGCCACAGCTGCATCACTCACACTACTTTTCGGTTTCTTTTCTGGAAGTTTTTCTTGCTTTAGGAAATGCTCTGAAAATATAACGTGCTTTTTACTGAAGTTGTTCATTCATCAAGTTCAAAAGTTATAAACATTTTTCTCATTTTGCTGTTGTCATCCTTTCCGGTACCATTATGCAAAGCCAAAGAAGCATCTGGGAACCCTCATCATAACACTTCCAAAATTTTATTGCTGTAAAATTTGTCTATAAAATCTGGACCTGTGACACAACAAAAGAAGGGCTGAACTGATTCATTGCTGTGGCTAGCAGGGTGTGCCTTTTGCTTGTAGTTGTGAGTAGTTCTATCTGGCAGCAAACCCATCAAAACCACAAAGAGGGTTTACTACAAAGCTGTGCCTCGCATGTCCACCCATCATCAGCACCTCACCTTTGATCTCATATGGAATATTTGCACTGTCCACCAGCAAAAGAGCAAATGTCTGCAGGCACTAGTACATACACATGGTAACTGTAATAAATACTTTGTGGTTTTATATAATTAATAAAATGGCTTATTAAATCATTCATATCACTGCCCAATTTTCTCTTGTGTCTGGAGCTGGATCTTCTCCCAGCTCCCAGAAGACTTCAAGTTGGCTCTCATGAAATACATATTGAAAGATTCTACACTTTTAGATAACAAGACAGCAACTATTCATTAACATTGCTTCTTGACTTTCTGGCTAATAAAAAACAGCTGTGTAAGATCTAAGTAAGAATACAACAGTCATTTTCATGAAGGTAGTTACATTTGCAGCATTAACACACACATGGACACACATCTGATTGACTTGTACCTTAAAATTACTGTTAAATAATGCATTAATACTGTTAAGCATGTATTAAATTTGCGTTACTACATCCTCAAGAGCAGAAGTAGGTCTAAGTGGAGTCTTAACATACACTATATAAAGGCTGTACACTGCTAGGATGGTCAAGAGGATGTTTAAAACTTAAAATGCTAGGTAAGCATTGGCACTCTAGTAGGAGAAAAAAAAAAAGAGGGTAAACACTAGATGGACAATTTTCCAGTGTTCTAAGTTCTCAATATTCCATGGAGAGAAACAAAACAGAGTAGGCATGACTTCTTCCACAAGGAGTAAAGAATATTTAGTTCACGGTATCAAATGTGTTGGAAAAATGATCCAGATGAACAAAGATTTAGTGTCTTACCATTTTCCTCATGGCAATACTCCTGTCCTGCAATGCTGCATCTCCGAAAAACCATCTTATTTTCAGTGAGGGTTCCAGTCTTGTCAGAGAAAATATACTGAATCTGGCCAAGGTCTTCAGCAATATTTAGTGCTCGGCACTGAATAGTTGAATCTGTTTTCTCATGGTAAAAATCAATGTCATTCTGTATCAAATAAATTTGTCCCAATTTGACAATTTCAATTGAAACATAGAGAGAAACAGGAATCAAGACCTACCAAAATAAAACACAGGGATTAAATAAAACCAATGTCTTTGGCCAGTTACAAACATGAAGTAGCTCTACTGATGCTAAAGAATTACTTCAGGGGTACAAATGAGATCAGAATATGACCCATGTTCAAAGCAGACCAGTTACCTGTAATAAAATTATCATCGTCCAGAACATATAGAAGCCTGCTAATGTTGGAGGACTTAATTTCCCATCTGGTCTGGGGATGTTAAAAAAAGGTATTTCCGAGTACCTGCTTAACCAAATTCCATGACCTTGAAAACAAGAACATGATAAAGTCAATCAGTTTTATGTAAAGTGTATCACAGCTCAGGGTTATTATGTTAGCTGTTATACTCTGCAGCTCTTACTAAGCTTTTAAACTACAATTTTATATCTTGATTTTTTTTCCCAACAGGAGTCCCAAGTATCAATACATACATGAATAAACACCTTACATGCATTCTATCAACACCATCTACACAGCATGTCTCAGAAATAAAGACATATTAACTACACTTCAAAAACAGGTTTTTTCCCTCCTAAAAAACCCCCTGGCAACTAATTTTGTTATCCTTGCTTGTCCAGGTTTTAGTCTACCAGTGAATACATCATCATGTCATCATTTTTAAGTGTAATCTGAAGTTTTATTAAACATATTTTTAACATACATTAAACACCTTTATGATCTGTCAGAAAAGTTAGTCTGTTTGGATTTACTCAAGCAATAACTTAATCAACCCCTAAAATATCAAGTCAGTACTTGACTAGTACAACTCTAGTCACACTAGGTCTCTCACCTCAATGTGTACATGCATCTCATGTTACCTGAAAAAATCCTAAGAGAAAGTACTTTTGCAGAACAGTTAGTGAGAAAAAAGATAAATCAAATGGAGAAACTGGCTCCAGACCCAAAACCTCACATCAGGAACACATTTTTTAACCACACTCCAGATGAAACATGACAGCATGAACTTAAACCTCAAAGCACTCACAACTTTCAGGGAATTACATATGGATGAAGATGGACAAAATCGATCAGCCCCAAAATAAAACACTAACCATTGTACGCTGAGAAAGGAAAACAGCAGGAAACTGAGTGATTCTCACTTACCTATTGCACCAGTTAAACACATCAAAAGTAGAAGCAGTACACACCAAAGAATATCAGTGTTCACTTTTCTTTCCAATTTACTGCGCTTGTAATGAGGGCCACTATTATTCAGCATAGCTTTGGTTTCATGACCTGCAACCAAGGAGGTCGAAATTCCATTATAACAGGTATCACAACTGCAAGGGCTTTTTATTTCTAAAGCTTTGGGAAACAATATTTCTATTAACTAATATTTGAACAGCCATTATAAATATGAGCAAATTACATTCTCCTACAATGAATTCTGTCTTAAAGAAAACTGAACAAGTTAAATCAAAATCTGTCATGTATATATTAACTTTCATTAGCTTACATTAACTGTCATTAATATTCTTTCCTATAGAAACAACATAATTCTTGACTTTTCCATATTATTTCTAACATTTTCTACAAAATCCTTCACCTGTGCTACAATATCTGACTGGATACATTATATTGATTAGTGTAAAAACCTCTGTCCTTTCTACAAGTTGAAGAACAGAACAAGAAGAACAGCAATAGTTTTAGTTTTGGTTAGGAAGAAAGTCCTAAGCAAGTCATGCATTTCCATGTCCATTTCAAAATCCCAGTTTACCACTGCAGCTAACAAGTTGAGGATGAGGACCTGTTCACACACAACAGATCCTCCCTTCCAGGAATAATCAGGGGTATCAGTTTTTTACTGCTAAAACAGAAACAAACTTAACCCAGATATACATTCTTAACACTTCTAGCTACGGCTGCCTTGTGCTGTATTCAAGCTTTTACTCTCTCAATTCCCCTTTGTACAATCATGTTTCTTAGGGCACACAACTATCTTGTTTGCAAGGCAGTCTGTGACAGCCAGAGCAGTACACTAACCTGCATATACCACTAGGCCTACCACAGCTTCTGTGTTTCTTACTGTGCATCCTCGGAGCAGTAAGTTTTCCTTGCTGAGACCCACTCGTTCCATGTTTGAATGCTCACTGCAATAAAAAGCACATTGTGTCAGCTCCAGGACTCCAACAATTACCAATCAATCAGGCTTTGCAAAACCATTAGGAAGAGATTTCCCAAAGAAGCTGCTGGTCACTGACTGCCATCCTGACATCTCTGACTGGACTTTTCAAATGAACAGAGTAACATGAAAGCAGATCACCTTTGAAAATCCAAGCATGTAGGCACTGCATTACAATTTTATTTTTTTTTTCATTTAAAAGCCTAGCATTTTCCATCTGGCACATGAGAAGTAGGTTAACACTAGTGAAAAGAGATTCCGACACAAATACTGGAAATCTGAAACCCTATCCTATTTGGATTATCAGCATCAGAAAATATTTGAAAAAAAAAAAAATCTCATCCTAAATATACTGTGAGCACCATCACTCCGGTGGTATACTTCCAGTGCAGCTAGGCCCATTCCTTGTCAAGGTGCTTCCTCAGACACTAAGATTTATATGTATTTATTTTTATTCTCAAATATCTAATGTATCAGTGTACAAAGGGAAGAATATAGACATTCTAACTCTCAAAATCTAAAAACAGGTCACCCCATAAAACAGTATTTTGTTTTCTTTTTATCTATAGAAAGTCATAAATCTGTAAGAATCACAGAATCATAGAATGGCTGGGGCTGGAAGGGACCTTAAAGATCATCTAGTCCCTTAAGGTCTCTTCTGACCCTAACCATGAAGAAAAACCCTAAAACAAACACAACCTGAAAAGACACATATAGGCACACTGGTCAAAACTGACTGGAGGTTACACAAAACAAATCAGAGCAGGAAAGGAAGCAAGCCAGTCCTTCTGACTTCCAATTCTAAGCAATGCAGCTTGCCCACTCAGACTGTGGTCCAGATCAAGTACTGTGGATACCATATGTTATGAAGAGCAGATGTAAAAAAGCTATTTCAAGTATGAAATACATACTTGCAAAACAGTATGAACCAAGAGGCTGAAAATATTTAATACAAAATATAAAGAGCATCAGTGCCCCATCTGCTGCTCAGAAAACCCTTCTGGAGCTCTGTCTGTTGTGCTGCGCTCAGAAAAGCAGTGGTGCTGACTGACCTCTATCCATATTGTTATTTCTTAAAGCAAACATTACAAGATCTCTGAAAATTAGTAAGAACGCCAAAGCAAATGAAAATAGTTTAAAGAGCCACCAAGCCTACTTACACAAAGCCTCTGAAATGACTGAGGTCATTGTTAGGACTTTCACACTCTATTCTACTGGAAAATTCTTCTGGATCAATTTCAGAGACCTAAAGCCATGGAAAGGAAAAAAATCCAGAGAACTCAGTCAAAATGTGATAGAACTTAAAAACATCATAAATTCAGAGGTTCAGATACTACTATCTAACAATTTAGCCTCTAAACTGTAGGTTGCTGGTGGTGTTGACGGTCTCCTATCCAGTATAAATCTGACTTACCATAGGACTTCCTAGTAAATATTAAACACTGGCAAGTATCACTTGAATTGCTGATATTCTCAAAACACTGGAGAGGAAAAAAATGGGTGAAAGGATGAGGAGGAAGAAAAAAATGCAAAAGCAGTTAGAACATCCGAAAGGCAGAGATTTCCTACATATTTTTTTTTATTATATGAAAAAATAAAAAAGAAGACACACTGTCTTCTCTGCAAGCAGAATTTCTTGCAGACTTTTTTCCCAATACCATGACCAGGATGGTTTCTGTGCTAACACAAAGCAAGCAGGTAGAACTTTGCAAGGAT
The DNA here is from genome assembly GCA_027886175.1 of Phylloscopus collybita. NCBI lineage: Eukaryota > Metazoa > Chordata > Aves > Passeriformes > Phylloscopidae > Phylloscopus > Phylloscopus collybita. The sequence continues at coordinate 24,041,193 of JAJNNQ010000009.1, read as the reverse complement.
GATTCAGACAAGTACCAGAGAAAGGGCTGTTATGAAAGACCAGAAGTACACGTTGCAAAGAGCGGGTGAGCTCTTCAGTGAAAAGTCAAGTGAAACAAATCTCCTGTATTAATAAGAATGAGACATGACAAGAAGTAAGAGAAAAGCCAAAAGACCTTATCTTTGGAATTACCAGCTATTGCAATTTAATTTCAATTGATGCCATATGAGTATGCTTCTAGTCTCTAGTATAACACAGGCTTGCCTTTGGTATAACTGAGTCATTTCCAAGTTAAGTACCTGCCACAAACTCTTTGGAAAGTCATTTGTTCTACTCTTTAAAAAAAACACCAATGACCAATTTAAGGTTTCAAACTCCCAAGCATAATTCTCTAATTCACAGGTGTTACTGAATATATCTTCTATATAATTACAGGTCTCTGAGAGGGCTGTACTCCATCAACTGGATGACTTTACACTGGCAGAACAGCAACTGTGAGCTTAAAACACAATCCTGTAAGTAGAATTTGAAACTCAGAAGACATCATATTGTTAACAAGTACTTTGTTAGCTTGGTTAAAATACTCTCTTTGCTATGTTTTGCTGTATTGATGTGTTGCACTGTATTAACCCAAAGTCAGTATGAACACAGCCTTCGATATACAGATATATTCAGTCTCTTTGCAAATTTAGTTAACTGTGAAAAACCTGTCCCCTCCACTGACCCCTCTCACGTTGACTTGCACAGGAGGTACAACATTTCTGTAAAATGTTCGACAGAATACTCGATTGATTCTTTTCAAGAATTTTGCACTGTACAATGATTACCCAAATAAGAACTACTCTCAAAGTAAAATAGCCAAAACAGCCAATTTTTTTCTTCTACTATCTGGAATATATACTTAGATGGAAACATCTAAGTATATATTGCTGGTGGAGCTTCTTGTAATATACCTTGAAACAGCAAGCACTGAAACTCGGGCTGTAATCTATAGTGGACACAGCTGTCTACACTCTGCCAGCATAAAAGAGAGGTTACAAAAACTATGTCCAAAAGCAGGTATCTTGATATGGACACTCAGATCTTCCTGGATTATATGTTTATTTTCTGTATTTTTTCATTATACTTATGATTTTGGCAAAGCAAATACTGAGAGTAGAAGCCTTTATATGTTATTTTTTGAGAAGCTTTCCTATGTTTCCTGGCACAAAAGAGAATATTTAAATTTTGTCAGAATTAGCATTACTTGGATTTTGTGTAAAGGTCCTTAAAGAAGTGAGACAATAAAGATAGAATCTAAGTAAGGGAGCTGGGACTGATAGGCCCTGCATCAGACACTCACTGAAATGGAGAGATGCACATCCCAAGGCCAAGCCCGCTTGCTTTGGCTGTGCTGTGTTCCTGAGACATACACCATTTGATAACACAGCATGGGAATGGAGTGGGTGTATGGCTAAAGTGAAAGAGGAGAGCTAGGAATGCCTTTGATCAGCTTGGCTGAGGCTTCCTGGAAGAGGATGCCGCAGCCAGCAGTGGATTCAGACACTGACCATGCAGGTTGAGAAGGAACCAACTGGTGAAGCTCTTTTCTATCTCTTACAATCTAATAGGAAATACTCACTGTTCACTGTTCACAGTTTTAGTGCTAATGGCATATTAGCTTCTCCATCCCTGTGAACCTGTATGTGGTTCAGCTAACCACATGAGGGGTAGAAGGAAAAGGAGATTAAACCCTTCCTAAGAGAAGCAACATTTGAGTATCCTGAAAGTAGCAAAGCAATGTCAGTTTGTTCACAAAATAGCTCATCATCCTCAGGAAGTCAGTCCTCATCTGTTTTGTGTATTTCTCTTTGAATGCCAAGATGGTTGGAGACACTGTGTTCTATGCTTCATTATCCACTGCTATTTAAGAAGCCTTGAGTTACTTTCCCAATTTCTTTCCTGTTGTCACATTGAAAAAAAAAATAATAATAAAAAAAAAAACTACTGAGAGTTTCAGCTCCTGCCTCTCGCTTTGATTTTGCCTTGCCTTCTCTTAAAGGAATCCCACATGCATGAACAGCTGCCTCACTAATGAACTTTTTCATTGTGTTTCTATTTGCTCAGTCACAAAGAAGCAGGATATAACAAGCTTGGAAATAGAATAAGATTCTGTAGTTTATGTTTTTTAATTTAGTGTTGTTTATTCCTTTTCTTCTGAGGTTAAGAAGTGGGAGAAGTCAGGCAGTCAACCCCTTACACGGCACTGCCAGTTTTACTCAGCCTGAGCTTAAAAGGACAAATTCCCAGGCTGGAGCTCAGCTGGAGGTGCACTCGAGATCTGTGAAACAGACCATGGCTGTACATTCAGAATCTTAGCAATCCTGACAAGAAGGCTCTACAATAACTACTTTTTTTCCTATTTGATGACAAAAATGATCAGTCTTGAATAGTGAAGGAATTGACACTTTTTTTGGACAGTACGACACTTCCTAGAATTTTGGTACAAGTTCTCAGAAAATAAAGAAATCAGTCTCTTTCTTGAGTGGGACTCAAATCAGATCTTGGTAGCAGGAGCTCGTATGAGAACTGGGCTACCTCAGTAAGCTGTAAGCCTGAAGAACCACTGGAATTTTGCTTTGTGTAATAATATGTATATACAAAAGCAGTCCTTCCTGTCTTGCTGTTTCAACATTAAATCAGGAAATAAAAATAAAAACAGAGGCAAAAATAAAAGTAAGCATGTGACTGTTAGGGAATAAGAAACAGCTTTGTTCATGGATAGCACATCATGCCTTTGGTATTACTTTACCCACTAAGTAAAGGCACTTAGAGACAACTTTTCCACACTTCCTCACTGTTGCTGTAAATTCAGAGGCAGTTCAGGTAATTTTATCTTCAGAGGACTAAACAGTCTGTTGTTATGAACAAGACTGAAGCTCCATGTTGTTGTTTTAAACATGGTGTTTCAGCAGCAGGACTGAAGACTACACAAATGTCAGGATTCTTTAATCTTTTGATATTATCTTTTTTGTGCCAGCCTCTAGCACTTTGGCTGCTAGGTATAATATTTAACTATTGTATTGGAGTAACAAAGCACTTGCAATGTGAAGAAACAGTGAAAAAGATAGTATCTGCTCTTCTCTCTAGGTCTCTATCTAGCACAGAAGTCCCCTTTCTAAAAAAAACCAACAATTTCTCACTCACAACATGTTATGCACCATAAGTAACTACTTGAGGTTTACCTGAATGGTTAATTTCGCTGTTTTTCATTACTTGAAATAGATCTGTCATTCTCTGGGTTATGTGAACATGCAAAGATTTGCTCCAAAACCACTCAAGCAATGAATCAGAACTGTGTTACCTAGTACTTTGATTTTCAGATGGGGATTGCTGAGCTACCATGAATTAGGCAGTCCAGAGGGCTGAGGTGTTTGGGTTTTTTTAGTTCACCACCTGTCACGTCAGCTTTCTTACACCACTAGAAAAGCACAATTCTCACCTGCTCTGAATATCCTCTCACCACCTGTCTCTGCTTTAGATTGGTTTCTCCATCAAGGCCTGCAGTTTCAATGTAACAGATTCCATCGGGGTCACTAGAATATAACAGCACCATGTCAGCAGGAATGACTTCATTACGTGAAAGCCGGACGAAGTCCCCAACATTGACATTTTTCCAGCACTCATCTATGTATTTCTTCTCTTTCCTGGAATACACAGAAGAACAATGATTTTTTTTATAAATGCATAAGCTGAAACTGAGAAAAACCTACAGATACTATTTGTGATGGCTACTACAACACATCAAAAGTGACACTTCCCAAAATACTTGTTTTCCCACGTGGAAACAGAGCATGCAAGAAAGGAAAAAAAACCCCGCAACCATTCACTGTATTTCCTTTATCTTTGTATTTTACATCTTGGAATATCCTTTTGTGACAGATATGAAAGAGAAATAAATATGTGGGCAGCACTGATATATCCTTAGAGAAATTTTTTTATGGTTAATTTAGAATATGATCAGTTTGTATTCTTGCCTTTTCATTATCCATGAGAATAACTGCCTAGCAGATTCGTCACTAGCAGACTCCCCACCTGACTTGCACCCACAGTGTGTAACACTGCAGTCCAGCACGGTGGAACACAGATGCTAACACTCATACTGAACTGTGTGATGCTCTCAAGTAGAAAACTATCTCATTCTGTTTGGGGAAATGGTATCACACTATGAGTTCAACCTGATGCCATTAATGAGCAATAAACTAGCAGACTTTCAATCTCCATGAAGCCATTTTAAAGGAATTAAAAATACACCTTTCAAAACAAACACTATGTACAATAATGCTTAACTAGTCAAAGTACCTTGGTTAGTACACACATATGTATGAACTCATTTGCCTCAAAGCAAAATTTGATTTTGCGGATTTCACACTAATTTGATAACCATTTAACAAAACTGGTGATTGAGTCCCAACTAGTCCCTGAGTGAACTGATCTAAATAGCCCTGCTTCGTGCAGAGGGTTAAGACTAAATGACTTTCAGAGACCTTTTCCACGTTACATTATTTTAAGCTTCTCTAAGTATCCAGAAAGTAACCAAAGGAGTTATCACTAACTTTTTCACATGATAGTCAGAATCAAATAATAACGATAAACCACAAAGACTGTTGTCTCTTACCTGCTATATACTTTGGTTACTAAGTTGTTTATCTGTTTATCCATTTTGTACCTTGAGTAATCTTCCAGACCATCCTTCACTGCAATAATTGTCAGAACCCCTAAGAGAGGTAGCATTGTAATTTCTTTTTGGAAAGCTTCAACCAGAGGGACCCAATTTAGGACAACTAGAAATAGGAAATACAAATTGGCAACTCTGAAATAAAGAGAAAACACAGGATTTAGCTGTGCTAGCAGACATATTTCCCCACTCCATGCTATACACACATTTAAATTATCAACGATTTATCTTTTCTTCACCCGCAATTTAAGGAATAACTATCCATAAGTGTTTTCACTCTCCAGTCAATAGATTACTTAGCAACACAATTGCTTAACATACATGACCAGGTGATGTAGAAACCAAGAATTCTCCTGTATTTTCAAAACTGTACTTCGGGCACATGTTTTCCAGAGTGAGGCACTGGTGAATTTGCACTCTCAAATTTCCAGGTCCTTTAAACTTAATTTTATCACCTCTTAGGGAAGACGACGTGTTAAAAAGGAAGCCATCCTGTAACCTCCCTGTGTAGCTTGAGAGATAAGCAGTTCTCCGAGCAGAAGTAAGATGAAAAAAATTGGCAAGAGAGAAAGACATGAGGGAAGAGGAAAAAGACATTTGCAGGAAATAAGCTGAAAATCCTCCTGCCAATTGGTGTGTGGCAATGCTCCAAGAGCAAGGAGTTCAATAGTCCAAAGAACAGAGTAAGAGGAAAGTACATAAGCTATGGAGAAAAGCATTAGCTCAACACAGATGATACTCAAGAAACTTTGGCTATGTAACATGTATCTTTTCAGAAGTGACAGGTCAGTATAATAAGAGGGGAAAATTTTTTAATATATAGTAACACATAAAAATATTTAAATAGAAGGATTCAGCTTCAGAAGAATTATCACAATCACAAAGGAGTTCCTTACCTGTGAAATTGTTCAAATAAATTCCGTGGTAAAAAATTCAATAAAGTATACCTAGTAGTCCGTATTTTGTTGTTCATGTACAGTTTTGATACTTTTTCATACTCTTCTTTAAAATGTCCCAAACAGGGTATCACTATCCTATGTTTGCCAGTAGTTTTTGATGATTGATAGCACTTGCTACTTAAATTGCTGCTGCTGCATTCTCTGCCCTCTGCTGACACCAGTCGCTGCCAGCGGTACCGGGCCCAGCGGATGGGATCTGCCATTGCACCTGAAACACTTTATGCTCCAAGGAGTGTCATCTCTCTAGAAACGTTTGAAAACACAGCAAGTTACACAACAATTCTGTAAAGGCTTTTCAACAAAAAGTCAAAGCTACAGTTTTGAATAAGCTTAGGGAAAAAAGTAATTTTCCTAATGAACCCAACCCAGACTGTTAATAGGTTATGTAAGGTCAGGAACTTCTGCTTCAAAGATTGAATTTATCTGAATTTCATCAAACCTTTCAGGATCCTATAATCTGATTACTCTGTTTGAAATAGCACAATATTTTTGTTATAGCAGTCCACCCACCAGTTTCTCATGCTGTAGCATGGTGCAGAAAGGCAGACAAGCTGCTAATTCTGCAGAGAACAGCATTTTGAAAGGAAATCCTCATTTCAGACACTGCAGTCCATGCTGATGGTTAACAAAACTTATTAAACTCAGATGTCAACAATCTAGCAATATGCATCTGAATACAGCCTTAGACACCAAGTGAGGAATTGCTAGTGAAAGGCACTAAGTAGCCATCAACAACAAAACTTCTTCCAGTGAATTAGGAAGAGGTTTGAGAACTTTTAACAACTGACAGGGGATGAATAAATTTCATGCCAATGCTTTTTCTTCATCAACCTAGCTAAGCTCTAGCATTCTACCCAGGAATTTGTTTTCCTACAGAAAGCTAAAGTTCCTAGCCATAGGTGATACTCAATTACAGCTATACGTGTTGCTCACTTCATTAAATCATCCAATGCAGTCAGAACAGGCCTCTTGCACAAACCATGCTTTAGAGCAGCTCAGAAGTGCTGGTTTTCATAACAAAGTTTTTTACAATTTTTAAGTTTTAACTAGTGGTTGCTACACATCTTGTATAACTTCTTCCATAGAACAGTTCATTGTATATTTGTTTAAAACTATAAACTGTATGAGCCCAAAATCATCAGTACTTCTCACTTCAGTTTACTTTCCTTCCATCTCAGATCTTTTTACCTGCAGAGATTTTAGCAAAATTTTTTACTAAAACTCTTCCTAAATTTCCACACAAAAGCTGCTTCTAAAATTTCATGGATCTTCCTAAATGAAATCCGTTTACAACAGACTCTCTTGTGTGGCTATCAAAGTAATCCTGACTTTGGTTTCAATCAATTCATGTGGTATCTTTCTCTTCTATTGACAAATGCCACTCCATCCTGCTCAGATTCCTCCAAAATGTTGCTCTAAATAGTAATTTTCCAAACCATCAACTTGACTATTTTATCCAGACTATCTTCTCTTACCTATCTTCCTGGACTCTTCTATTACAACTGCAGAATTCTTGACACATGAGCACAATGCCCTCACCAGGTCCTCTAAAATTGGGTACTATTCTTATCTCCACATCAACCCATTGTGTTCTGAAAAAGAAGATTCTCCAAATTTCCTAAAAAGCCTGGACATCTGTGTCACTACCCCACAGCTAGAAAATTTTTCTCTAATGTTTATCCAGCCTCCTCATCTCATCAAATTAAGATGGGACATTTTTGTCCTACCACCATTAGATGTGGATAGCTATTGACTGTCATGGTGTCTTGGAAGACTGTAACCATGTACATGAAATTCATGGTCTTTAGAAACCATGACCTGCACACAAAGGAGAGGAAAAAAAATACCCCTCTAGATAACATTTCCTCTCAGCATGCCCTGGCAGTACTCTACTGTTCTTCCAAGGCCCAGCTGCAGTGCTCCCCCAGACAACGTAAGGGACCAGTTTGAGGAAAAGGCTTTCCTTTTTTCTCAGTCCGAAACCTTGTGGTCCCCAGTAATCATTAGACTATCAAAGGTTGCAAGGGAATGCAGCTATGTCTGGGACTTCTTAGAAAAGCAAGAAAGAAGAGGTTGTGAAGATTTTCTAAAATACATGACATCCTCTTATTTTCACAGAATGTGGCATCTTCTATCTTTGCTTCTTCTAATCCTACAACCTGGGAGACAGTTCCCAGAGGGACTGCCCTCTGGCAGCATAGAGGTTACTATCCCATTTTAGTCAGGGTCAGCCTTTTCTCCAGCAAAGGGAACTGACATTTGGAAGCAGCTGCTTCACACCAATGAATCACTTTAAATGTATGGCTACCACACAGTCATACATATGAACATTGATCTGTACACACATGAAAAAGATGCTTCAGGTAATTTACACTGAGCCTGAGAACAAGTCTAAAGCTTGAAAGGTCCTCAAAAACGTTTAGGGACTGCAGAATGTACTGCTAGTGGAGTCCATATGGGACTATGAAGATTTCAATACACCTAGAGCTCCCAAATCCCTAAATTAACATGGACTCATCTACAAAAGTCAGGACTGAATTAAAGAACAAAGTACTGGATATTAAATAATTTTAAAAGATGACTGGCTGAAAAGAGGTAGGTTTTTTGTTTGGTTGGGCTTTTTTTGTTTTGTTTTGTTTTCCCTGCAATCACAAATTTCAGCATTTCAACAATTAAAAATCCCCCAAACTTCTGGATTTTGGACGGCATCCTTAAGGCTTGGCCATTTTGAGGAAACAACAACTCTTCTTAACTGTCTCTGCTGTGACAAATCAATAATTGTACAAACAGATTTTATACAATGAGAGGACTTTTCAAATAAATGTTTGCTTTAACTAAAAATAAGCTGGATTATCAGGGAGAGTGTTAACATGATTTCTTCTGTTATATTTATCAGACTCCTTCAAGCTTTCATCTTTAGCATGAATCATAAAGGGTGTGTCAGTTAACCACACTTTTGACCAATAATCTGACAAATCTCTGCACACTGTTACAGTGTACAATGATCTAGAAGCAAACTAATAAATGCCAGGAAATTTCACAAGATGCCAGCAGCCAGATATTTGAGAGCAGGTTACATCTGTAGTGAAAATTATGTTTGTTTTCATAAGACAGGCAAACTCCCAATACTGATGAAGAAGGAAGGAACTATTTCTCCATCTCCCAGAGCTAATGGGAATACAAAAACTTTAAATAGGAAATCCTGTTATACAGCTAAAATACACCTCACAAATTTCAAAACCTTCTGCGCTCTAAGGCTTTTTGGTTTACATAATCTTTTATCTTTTCTAGCATTCGATACCCAGTGACCACAATGTATAAAAAATAAAACAGTTGGGGAAGGCAGGGAGGAAGAGCACTGGACATTTTAACATGCCAGCAGGTTAAGATGGAATTCTTCATTACTGGATAAGGAGCTAATAGTTTAGACTGCATATGCAATGCTGCTGAAGAGCAGTCACCCCTCACCACATACATATCCTCTCTGACTCCTGACACAGCTCCAAAACCTCTGCCCCACCCTTCCTCAGAGACACAGAGCTTACAAAGGAACAGGAAACATCAGATTCAGTTCTGTGCACTGCCTACTTTGTCAGTATCTCCAGTATTCTAACGTAACTACTTCTAACAAAACTGCAGACTGCAGGGATGTGAAATAACTAACAAACCCACCGCACTGGAAACACTGTCCGAATAACAAGTAATCTCCTGTAAACAGGGAGGTGAATCAGACAATTAACAGACATCTTGGGAAAAAAGCATCTGGATCTCATACTCTGCGGTAACACCCTCTGCCTCACCTGGCTATTATTTTGCAAATGATTTTTTTGCCAAAACATTTGCATCAACATTTAAAAGTAGCACTTTTGAGGTTGCAGACTTCAGAAATCTCTTGCATTTCTTAATTCTTTAGAGTAGTTTTATTCTTTTTCCTCATTAAATTTGGTTCACAAACTACTGAACACATTTTCTGTGCTCAGGAGTTTCATCAGCTACAGGTTAGATATTTTAAAGGATTAAGTTACCAAAAATCAAATAAAATCTATTTTAATCAATTTTTCTAAGAAATCCATTCCCTTAAAACATTATTTGACCCTCTTTTCATGCTATTTTTCATAGCAAGTCTTGAGTTCCCCAGCTAATGTGAACTTAGTCATACAAACCAGCAGGTATTTCTTGAAACACTGGTAAACAATCTACAAGATGAGTTACTCTGAAGCACTATTTTTAAAAGTTTATTTCTAAAAAATACGTTTGTGTCTAAAACACCCAAGAATAATGTTCATGTATTTGAAAACAAGAAGCCTAAACGATCACATGCTAGGTTTTGAGGACAGTCTCACACAAGCTAGCCTGTCCTCATTTTCACGCTATACACCACTCAAGTGAACACTCTTGACCTTGCTAAATGGAAACAGCTGATATAGAGGCGATTCCTACACTCAAAAGGGGAAGTTTATTAACTGTTACTAACAAAATTATAATGATGACACGAGGAAGGGAATTATATGACACAGGATTTGTTTGCTTTCTTGCTTTTTTTTCTACACCAGTTACTTCATGTGCTCTGATTCTTTCCTCTTAGAAAGCACTTTGAGATATGAAAAACTGGAGGGACTAGATATGGTTAACAGAAATAGCTGGCTGTCACACCTTTGTTAAAGCAAGGCACAGCAGCGTACTTTTACCACAGGACAGATCAACACTATACACTCTCAATGGTTGAGCATTCTTTATCATAATAAAAACAGGCTTTGAGAACTCTCTGCTAGTGGTAATACTAAGAAAACCCCTACTTTTAAATGCTCTGTACCCTAGAAGAAGGGCCTTGCATCATAAAGCCTCGTGTAAGCATTCTCTTGTATGTGTATTTCACATGTGTAAGTTGTTTTCTTTTCCCATCACTTCCCTTCCACTGTCTCTTGAAAATTCTGTCTGTGAAGTACCACCCACGTATCTGCATGCAAGCCTTTGCTCCTAGCTTTCCTGGTGGAGGATGCAGCTGACACTAAAAATTCCTTAGTTCCAGTTATATTATTGGTAGCCTTTGGCCAATCACTTAGCAATCACTGATCTCTCTCATACTAGATAATTTCTTAAGATCATCAGCAAAACAGATGTGTAGATAATTCAGCCTATGTTTATCCTGCTCTGGAACTGCACCTTACTATTATTATGTTGTGGTCATCTACTCATATGTCATGTGAAGTGCCTTACCATTTACCCTGGCTTCTCCTAACCACTTCCTCCTTTCTGACAACATCCTTCTCTTTTACTGTGATCTCCAAATAATTAGTCCTCATTTTTCTTTCAGAAAGTTCTTTACTTAATACTTGGTAAACGACATATTTGACAAGCATGTTCCCCAGACCTTTGCCACATGCATGCTTATGGTGTGTGTCTCTATGCTGTTCTTCTCAAGGAGTGTAGTAGGCCTTCATCTGGGATAGTTTCCAGTAGGAAGTAATAAATCAATTCTTGGCAAACAGAAATGCAACCAAAAAAAATTCATTATCTTACCTGAAAAACTTCTACAGCACCTAAAATGGAAGCAACTCAGACAATGAATTTCCCCAACAACATCCCTTCTTTCCTCCCCACATGAATATATCAAGATGTTCTGCAGGTCTGAGGTTCTGGGTGATCAGGGAATATAAAAAATGCCATCCTAGATAGGGGTTACACTACACAATGCTATGAAAAAGTGGACCATCTCCAGTCCACACAACAGTCCCATTTAAACCTCTTAGCAAGCGTCACTGCACAGGTTCACTATCACTTTTGTCACTACACTGAGAGAACTATACAGGCTAAATCTTAAAAACTCCTCCTAATCATCTTTTAAAACTCAAAAGCTAGCAGCAAATGAAGAAGCTTCAGGGAACCAGGGCCTGAACATTAATTTACACTGAAGAACAAATACTTTTCTCCTAAGATTTGCTACTTTCTCCGTAACATGCACAAATTTCACGAATTTGTCACACGTTTGCAAGCCAATATGAAATCTGCCGAGACATTCTAATATGCCAAATAGATCTGGATAAGAGACTTCTGCTGTCAATTTATGAGACAAACAGGCAAAAACCTGCAGGAATCAAAACTTCACTTTGAGAAAATGATGTGGTCGTTGTAACCATATATTCTGAGATACATTTAAAAAAGAGATGTAAGAATTCCTGAATTAAGAGTGGAAGGCAAATGTTAGTATGAACAATCAACTGCTGTGGCACTATTTCACCATGCACTGCCACCTACCAAGTCTAATTTAGCACGGGCAACACTGAAAACTAGCAAGCCTTGAAGAGCCTTGGATCTTAGAAAGGAAATTCCTTGGTTATGAGTATGTTAAGCCAGCCATCAATGGCTCTTCACAAATGAAAAACAACCAGCAGGATGCATGAAAACCCAAGAAGTGCCAAGGCCCTGACACAAGGACGGATGCATGATAATTTAATAGTAAACCATGCAATAATACTATTTAACATACTACAGTGTGGAAGCCGTATATGAAAGCAGTAAATCTTCTTCATCTTGGGTAAAATCATTTAGGATGCCAATCAGATCTTGTACGTACAGACACAATCAAACCATACACTAGCAAATTTTAGGTTTAAATGTCAGATTAAATAGTTTCAAAATAAAACTGAAGACTGCTGAACAGTGATCAACTGTGAAAATACATCCTTTTCTCCATCAGCAAAGTTCTGCTTTATGCCCTGTTCTCATGTGCCACATTGGTCTCAAAACTGTAAACCAGAAGATTACAGTTTAAGTCTTACTCATGTATGACTGTCTTCCCACACAGGTATATCTTTAGCTTATGGTCAGACAGCATTTAGTCACGACAGATGCTTTGCTATGTGTGAAATTCCCATGAATTTCACAGTAAGACTAAGGCGTGGGCCATGTTAAAATTTTATACTGGCATTCATGTAATGCAGAAGAATGTGATTTTTTTTTTTGGTAGCCATGTACACTTCCTAAGCTACCATAAATAGTTTTAGGAGCAATGGATCCACACTGGCAGTATTGCTGGTTTTTAAGGGGCCAAAACTCTATTGTGTAGATCAGGTCTAGCATACTTGTTGAAATTTATACTGAAAGCACCTATTATAGCAAGAAACTACTTTAGTTCCTAAAATCCTAGATTAGGTCTCTGACTAGTTTTTTTTCTGTTCTTCTGGTTTTCTAAGACACCTATATTATCAGCTACTCAAAAGTTCCATAAATTCCCAAGGCACTCACTGAGGTTTTCAGGTCTAATGCTCTAGGGTTAGCGAATTTTCAAAAAACCCAACTCTTGTACAACCTCAGGAAGACAATCAGATTTGCCACAGAGCAATAAAACCTGTCTACTGCTTGGGGTTATATTGACAGGAATAACCTGTGAATCTACTTTAACTAGAGACTTCCTGTAAGACTATAAAACATGACTCTTGAGATGTTATTTAAAACCTGAAAGTGAAAAGTAACCTACAGCAATTGAGGGCTCAACAACCAATGTGTATCTTTAATGGTTTTATTAATAAAAATGAAGCCAAAATATATAGAAGCCTAAAAAAAATATGCAAGGAGTTAAGAATGCTGAATTCTGACCCTAGTAACCCCCAAACTGTCTAAGACACTAGAAAATCACTGCTGTGAGTAGTTGAACTGAGTTAACGCTGAACAGAATTGTTCTCACTTCTATCTTCCACTCCTGGCTTAGGCAACTCATTCATAATGAGTCTGGTACTTACTGAACCTGGTTCTCACTGATCTGCAAGACCTTTTACTAACTCAAAGACAATAACATCACTGGATTTCCCCATCCATCACTACAGCTGCCAAAGTTCTCATGTTGGCACAAGCAAGGTGGGACAGGAATGTCTCATTAGAGAGTATCTTTGAGTACTCATGAGCACGTGGTCCAAATTTCAGTCTAGTTTTCATTAAAAACATATATCAGCTCTGGTTATTGCCTTTGAAATTCAGATCATCGAGGGCAGTGGCAATTAACAAAAGAATGTGATGCTCACCTGTCAGTCCTACCTTTTGCTCCTGTAAACAGCAAGTGCCTACACACTAACTGGAAAAATTCAGTCTAAAACAATGGCTTCAGACCAGCTTTGGAGTCACACAGAAGAGCTAAGTGAATTCCACTCCAATCCTAGGTAAACCACTTAGGTTCTCTCTGCTGGAAACCACTACTAATGAAAACAAGAGTAATGACAGTTCTGTTAGCTTTTGGTGATGATGTGAAGACAAGTATGTTTTTAAATAAGAGCTATCTCAACACTACGATCATTGGTGAGATGTGAATACAAGTATTGCTTTTTAAGTACTAAAATAATAGTAATAAAAATAATAGTAATTTTGATATTAGAAGTACATTTTTCTTCAGCAGCTGTAGTTCTGACAAGAACTTGGATTGTTCTTTCCCACCTTTGTGAATACGTTTTATAATTAAGCCCAGTAACTATTGTTGTGATCCAACATGTGAGCTCTGCACCCTCCATACTTTCCTTAAGTTTCAGGAATTTCCCTGCGACCTATATGGACTTAAGTCTATTTCCTTGCCATGAATCTGTAAAGTAGTAAAAGGCTGACACCTCAGTCACCACCGTGAACGATTAAAACAAAGACTTTTGTTTCTGGAGTCAGAGTTCAGACAAACATGCTCAATGGCGGGGCGGGGGAGAGGTGGGTGGGGAGGGTGTGGGGGTCGGTGGCCCAGGGGACATTTGAAAACATAAACCCACAAATCGCCTTTTTCCACCGCCCACGACGCTCCAGCCACCGCCGAGTCCCGCAGGGGCCGTTCCGGTGCCGGCCGCGCTTCCCGGGCCAGCCGCCGGCAGAACGCCACCGGCGGGCGGGCTGAGGGGACCTTCCCCGCGGCCGCTCCTGCCGCATTTCCCAGCCTCTTCTCGGTCCCGGAGCCCGGCACCGCCGTCCTCCCGCGCCACAACCTATGCACCCGACCCCGCGAGCGAGCTGCCCCCCTAAAACTCCCCAGCACTTACCGACGGAGCCGCGCACATCCCCGGGGAATGGCCGCGCACCCGCCCCGCCCCTCCGGAGCTGCCCGGCCCCCCGGCCGCCTCCGCCCCACCGCCCCTCACCTGCCCACACCGCCCTCTGGCCGCTCGTTCCTTCAGCCCCTTGCCCGTTCTGGTCCTTCCCCTTCAAGGAGTCACCGAGGCAGGACCCGCCGGCCCGAGCTGCGGCCGGGGACCCTTCCAAAAGCGGCTCCTCCGCACTCCCATGGCAGCTTTGCTCGCTGCCATAGAATCCAATGACGCTTAGTTAGTTACTGTTTAAAGGTTTGTTTTTTCTTTGCCTTAAGGCCTCGGCAGATGGAGTTTGGGGGTAGGAGTATGACTGTCACAGAACCTGACACCCTTGACAGCTCATAAGGGAAACTGACGTTCTTAATCTTTTACAGTACTGAAGGCAGCTTGGCCTGTCTAAACATCAAGTTTTCTAGCCACTGGGCTAATCAAGGTTAGCAAACACATCCTCTTGTTTTCTAGGAAGTCAGCCTCTGGCTATTGAGAAACTGCCCAAATTGCCTTAAACAAATCACTGCCATCAGGAACCTCAGTTGGTTTTTTCTTCAATAACCCTTGTGAAGTCCCACATTGTCCTTCTTGATCTTACTGCCTTCCAGGGCACTCTTGAAGGCTGCCTCTTACAATGAAATCATATGGCCTTTTACATGAAAGTGAGAGGATTCTTGATTCAAGACCATCTTCTGCTGAAAAAGAAAGAAGAAAAAAAATCAACTGGGAAATGTTATTTGCAGATCTCTTGGTCCCTGTTGAAATAGACTGGGATTACCAGTACTTGTCCAGTGTCAACAATGAATTCCTAAGAGAGAGCTGGGAGGGCTATGCTGAGCAGTGGTAGTACTTGGTTGTGTTCTCCTTCCCATGTTTGTGCATGGTGCTGTTTTCCCCTGTTTTCTGGATTCTAGCATGCCCTGCACCCCTGACCACACACTGAAAATATTTTGGTTATGTTCAGTGAACAGCTGCTGATGGTCTCTTCTTTGGATTGCCCATGCGGCTGATAGAAATTTCAAAACATACTGGCATGTCAGATGGAATAAAAATTCTGCATTAAGGGTCTGTAACTAGTGCCTTGAAATTACATAGGTTCTTCTTCTTAGCAGAAAAAGATGTGGAGTTCTGTTTCTTTGCAGGCAGGATCCACCACCTTTGCTGGCACAGGTGCTGTAGGAAAGAGGAATCTGCTCTGGGGAGGACAGAGCAAGCTGCTGCAAGACACAAGGTGGTAGCAGGCTTTGCCAAAACCCAGTTACTTTAAAGTGATTTAATTGGTTAACATTGATTTATTGGAACATTCAAGTTGGCAGAGATGTTTGACAAAGAAGAAAATATCACACAGCTTATCACCAACCACAGCTACTGTAATCCCATTGCAGCTGTAAATAATTCATATCCAGAGTCTTATATTTCCCATTCATGTTTTTTCATGCATGACAGTCCATTCTGTAAGCCTACAAGTATGAAAGGCATTATTTTGTTTCCCTTGTTTGCTCAGCAATAACAATTGCCTCAATTAGGCCTCTACGTCAGTGCACCTGACGTAATAAATACCTGACCAAACCATCAATGAACTACCCCGGCTGCCAGAATGAGCACAATTGCCTTACTGCAGCTCTCTGTGTACTTTAATTAGATGTGTTGAAGCAGAGCATGTGAGCTGTTTGGAGAGGTAAGGCTGATCAGGTGAGTAGAAGGCATTGCTGACTCCAGACTTGGCCACTATATACATGTTTTCACTTTTCACCTTCTGTACAATTGTCCAATAATATGAATGGTCTTGATCCCAAGCATGCAAAGCAACCATTCGGCATGTCTGAAGCGTAATTAAACTGTCTTCTCCCAGGTATCCTATGGAAGAGTAACTACAAAAATCACAGTCACCAGAGATAATGCTTGATTGAGAAATCTCAGAGATAGCTTTTCTGTGTGGAGGTAGTAACACTGAACATCCTCCATACAGATAAATCTTTTTTTTTTGTTTCCCCAGAGAGATCTGCAGGTGTCTTTTATATAATCTCCTGAACCGCCACATGAAAAAGGAAAATTTTGAAATTCAGGTCCTCCAGGGCAGTGCCAATTAACAAAAGAACGTGATCCTCGCCTGTCAGTCCTACCTTTTGCTCCTGTAAACAGCAAGTGCCCACACATTAACTGGAAAAATTCAGTCTAAAACAATGGCCAGCTATGGAGTCACACAGAAGAGGTAAGTGAATTCAATTCCACTCTGATCTTAGTGCCACTAAATGCCCTAAACCACTTAATGCCCCCTCTGCTGGAAACCACCACTAGTGAAAACAGGAATAATGGCAATTCTGTTATCTTTTGGTGGTGATACGAAGACAAGTATGTTTTTAGATAAGAGGTTTCTCAAGATTTTCATCTTGAGAGATGTGAATGCCCTGTAAGTATTGCTTTGTAAGTACCAAAATAGTTTTGATATTAGAAGTACCTTTTTCTCAGTAGCTGTATTTCTGACAAGAACTTGGATTATTATATAGAACTTTCCTATCTTAGTGAAAACTTCTCGTAACCTAATCCAGTCCAACCCTCTAAGTGACCATGTGTGCTCTGCAGCCCTCCACACTTTCTTGAAGTTTCAGGAATTTCCCTGACTTATATGCACTTAAGTCCAACGACACAAGAGCTGTTGATGACTCCAAAACAGTGGCAGAGCTCTTTGTGTATTTCAAACCCTCTATCTGTTCATGGCTGCAATAACTCCCTAAGTACAAATATTAACAACTCAGCCTGGCGTGCTCATACTGGCACTGTTTGGGACACATGAAGCAGAGGAACTTGTGAATTGCCAACTAAACATGTTGGCATACTGAAAACTTTCCAATGAAGACCTGAAAGGAAGAGGGAAATTTGCCACAGGTGCTATCAAATGTTTCCCAGAGCACCTCAAGATAATGGGATGCAAAAACCTGGGTATGATTCTTCTCTGGGACAATCTCTTCCCCAGAGGAAAATCATACGCAGTGGTGATTCCGGTGCCAAATCCACATAAATAGCAGTGCCAGTGGGGATTTTGGGTTGTAGACATAGATGGTTATCATTACTGCAGTGTGGATACACCCACATCAGCATTCATATGAGGTCAGTGGATGTACTTGAGAGATCCAGTGTGTATTTACAAGTAAATAGTGACATGATATATACTCTACACTCTTCAAATATATACTCTATACTCTTCAAATACATTTGAAGATGTAGTGGCATATTAATAATAACTTACAGCCAGAAAGGGAATTGATTATTACCCAGTAATTTCATGATGTTTTTCTTCCTTAGCTCTATAGTAAACCCAAATAATTTAACTGGAACAGAGATTAAAAAAAAACAAACAAAAGACAACACAAAAAAACTAGACTTTTAAATTCCATTGAATTATTGTTTTACCAGATCATTGGCTGGTAAATATGTGTTTAGCATCCTAAGCAATGCTGCCAGTGCAAATTAAAGCAGTCTGTTGTGTTTATCACTAAGGTAATTTCTTAGTATTTATATATCTTAGATACTTAGGTAAGTATCTAAGATCTTTGATATATTTCCTGGCAGGATCCCTGGAAGACAGATACATATGAACAAACAGCTGTTTATCTGCTGTAGTTTGTGTGTAGCCATAGCCTTTATTTACCATCCATTGTCTAGGTCTGTACTGGAGGAGACTGTTTTTATTGCTGGAGTGAGCATTTTATAGATAGTCATGATTTTTCCTTCACTGCTCCCTGTGAGACAAGAAGGTATTACTACTTTCAGGTTACAAATAAAAAAAAAAATGAAACAAGGGAGAATAAACACCACAATATGAAAGTGTTAGTGAATCTGAGCCTACATGCTCAGTTTTAAAGACTGAGCATTTGTTTTAATATTTTATTGTGCAAGATATATTCTATGTAAATTATGTACATTTTGAAATCTTGAGAGAGGTAGAGTTGTATGTAAATATTATTGTGGGAAGTTTCCTGAAAGGCATTTTCAGGGTCATTAAATCCTTGTAATTGCAAGTATGCCATACAATCTGTTTCATAAACTGACTGATTTTTTCTAAAACTATTTAGGTATTTTGCTCATATTACTGTACTAAAAAGATTGCTTCAGAGTATGCTGTGAGGTTAAGAATTATCTTGTAGCTTCTAAACTCAGCTTCATACCCATTTGCTCACATACTAGCCGTGATCACAGCTTCCATTAAATAATTTTTTTGTGTTCCTGATGTTTAACAACCCACGTTTGTTTTGCTGAAGTAAACCAGATAAGAATGAATCATATCAAACTGACCAAAGGCTAACTAAATTTTGAATAAAAGTGTCCAGCCAAAGGTGTACTGCAGCTTAACAACCCATTCAGACCTTAGTTAATGTTGGATAAATTGCTGTGACATAGACAAAACAACATTTAAGGGAATAACTGACTAATATTCACTCATGTAATTCTCATGCTTTGCCTGGGATTTACACCATCAAGTTTAGGCAACTGCAGAATGGAAGGAATCAGGAAGCTGGCATTAGATGCCAGTTCTGATGGGCAGTTATATGTTGTCAGATATATATATTGCCACTCACTGTGGTTTGGCATTGTGTGTATTAGGAACTTCCTTCCTGAAAGCCACTAAGATCATAAGACTTTCTTTTTCTAGAGATTTTCGTTGTGTTATCCATTCTGCAGGAAGTAATTATCAGCTGGAATTTAACAAGGAATTGTAAAGTGTTTCACTTTTAAGAGGCTCTGAACTAATAAAACAAGCAGAAAATAATTTTAAATAAGATACTGTCGTGTTACTGCATCAGGAGTTTTCCTCTTATCCTGACATTTTTACTTTATCCAAATAGAGACGCTGAGTTTGTAATCTATGGGGAGACTCCACTTCTAACAATCCATATTCACTCCCCATGAACTAACACAGGCCCACAAAACTAACCCTAAAAAAAGGGAATACCATCCAGTGCTGATACTTGTGGACTGATGGAAAAGTGCCTATGATTGGAAAGTAGTTCTAGCTAAGTGGAATTGCATATAGGCAGATTGATGCACTTGGAAAATTGCTTCATTCCTTCTGTTTTTGTTTACTCTGATGTGGCAGTTTCCCATGGCTAATCTTCAACCTTATCTGCAGCTGTAAACTTGGCATTAGCTGGTTTACACTATTACAGTTTCACTGTGTGTCAAAACACTGTTCATATGCACTTAAAATATGTGCTTAAGTGCCCTCCTCTTCATTGTACATAGAAGCAAGTTGACTTGTTGAATTTCTCTGGTCCACAAAACCCCTTAATTCTACACTTTCTTTTTATCAAACTGCTTTATCAGCTAACAAAAGGACCCGAGTCTGTGATATCAAATGAAATATTTAGTAACTGTTGCTTTTTTCTCTATCTTTGCTTGTATAAAGTTATTGTCTGTGTTATAATATTTTTCAAGTGTTTTTTCCTATTAAATTTTTCTACAGTTTTTCTAATACAATTTCTGCTGGACAGCGACTCCAACCTGCCAAGCAAATTTTGTCAATATTCTAACTCAGCTACTTATGCCACAATTACTACATCCATTTCTTGAATGAATACAAATAACCAGGAGATGGACATGAAGATACCACTTAGACTTTTGGTTCCCTCAGGTATTTTTCACAAGGGAAAAGCCAAGGCTGATTTCCTATAGAATGCGTAGTTTAACCCAGCATCAGATTAAAAGTGTCCACAAGACAAAAAAAATCTAGTTTTTATATTTCATGTATATTTAAACATTTTTTTGAAGGTGAAACTTTGCCCCAGCAGATCATTTCACATTCTAGAGATGGTGTAAACCAAGATAAAGTATAAACAAAGACAGACCAAGACAAAGCACAAGTACAGCTTTAGCTAACTTGGAGGAAATGTTACCACATGGGTGTTTCTGATTCACTTGGTGAGCCCAGTGCATCACAGAACCAAGATGAATTAATGAAAAGCCATACCCACGGTAAGGACAAGAGATTTATACTTTCACAGGTATTGTAGGTCAAGTTCAAATTGCAAGGAAAGCTTAGGGTTTACTTGTAACCTGCATTATGTGACAATATTAAACCAACTGCTCCTTGCTAGAAGTTTGTCATAGAGTCCATCATAAATAACATAAGGAAAAAACATGTTCCGCTTTCAAATGAGCAATTTGTATTTTCTCCTTATTTTGCCCTTAGAATGACTATTTAAGGAAAACTAGGAAAATTAACATAATTGTAAATTTTCTGTTTAAAGTTACTCAGCATTTATCTAGAAATATTCTCCAAATTGTGAAATGAAAATTTCTTCCTTCATTCTTTATTATGTCACCTGGAAGAACAAGTAGGTCATCTCTTCACAATGCAAACCAATTTTCTAGAGAGCTTCTCTCTAGAATTTGCACCAGAGTGAGTAACTCTAAATAAAAGCAAATGTCAGCTACTTTATTGAAAATTAAAAACACCTCTCCTGATGTAATAACATCAACCCATTGAAAACTTGTTGTGAGCAAAATGGTAATCAAAATACCACTGTCACCCACATAATAAGATTAATTATTTTATTCATTATTCCTATAGCAGTTTTTACCATTCATTATTACAATAGCAAGCCCTGTTTGTATGTAGCATTTTCCTATGTACAAAACTCTTGCACTTGTGCATGAATTAGAGGGCTTCCAGACTTTTTCAGATGGCTGGTATTGTAGCAGAACATTATTTTTTTTTTTTTTTCCTGAGAGAAATTACACATAGGTAAGCTGAGATGTTTGTATTGGTACAGGATCTTATTCATCGGCAACTAAGCCATGAGAAAATTTCCAGTGCAAAAAAAGTGCTTCTCTTCTTTTTGTGTCTTTGCTAATTTGAGACACTCTCAAGATAAAAAAAGGGAGAATTACAGTATTATGATTCAAAGCACAATTCGTCCCAGGAGTCATGGAGGTCATGGGTCATGTGGTCACACAACTGCAGTGAGAGTTAGCAAAGTTTGAAAAGCTGGTAAATATGCAGAAGCTGTCCAGGACACTGACAACTGCTTCTAAAAATCTAGTTTTCAAATTAATACTTGAATAGTCAGTTAGCTTTGCGAGAAGTTGCCACTTTCATAGTATTTATTCTGATTTCTTTTGGAGAAGCCTATTAAATTGTTACTTTCCATGGAAAAGACAAGAGCAGTAGGAAGTAGAGAGGTGAAAAGCTGCTCCATAGCGTATTATTATTTAGAGACCACAGAGAAGTCCAGAAAATCAGGCTAATACAATGTGCTGCCAAGCTGGAGATAGACTGACAAGACTGAGAAGGACTCATAAATCACAAGGCCATTTTGTGAGGAATTCCTGGGAGGAAGTTGGCTGTATTTACCCTGGAGAGATTTAGTAAAAAAGCACTGCTATGCCTTACTATGGATGTATCTGTATAAACAAACTACTTTTTCTTAGTCTGTCATAATTGCCTTCTTTTTATATGCCCTTGGATGAAACAACCTCTGTCAGCAGACACAGAATATTACCAGTGTACCTTCCACCAACTGCTGTTTTCATTTAATTTCAAAATATGATGTGATAAAAATAAACCCCATGGTAGCTGTAGTAGTAGCTCTCAACTCAGAGTTATATAATAAATACAGACCATGAAGTCCTTGTGTAGATGAGGTATTTGAAGAAGGGTGTTTATTATTTTAGGAATACTTCTTCCCTGCTGCTGTTATGACGTGTTGGTACAACTTGCTATGCAGCATATTCCAGCTAATAAATCTACTAATTGTTGTTTACTGCTAGGGTTAAGAGTCACCATAATCTACCTACTGGGCATTTTCTTTTCTGCTTTATGATGTCCAAAGATTTTTGAAAAGCACTAACACATTCTTACCCTTCATCATTAATACTGAAATCTTAAGGTTAGGTTCGGATAGAAACAAGGGAATATTTTGGCTTAGTTTTACTACATCTGCCCTAAAAGGGATTGCTAATTTTCTGTTCTTGTCATTTTGAATTCCAGACATTACAATCATTAAACCTGAACATTGTGAGTAAAATTCCAGTCCTGATGTGTACCTAGTGTTCAGTTCATCTAGAATTTTTAAGCATGAAGAAAGGGACATAGAAGGATAGAAATAGTGACAGTAGATTTTTTCCTTATAAGGTGGTATCAATACAGTAGATAAAAATTAACTTTCTGCATGATCCCTGAGCATGGGATAAGAAATAAGGGGTCTGAATTGTAGAAAGGAGAGTTAGTGGAATATTCATAATGCTCTTGTAGAATGGAAGATGAAGACTCTACCCTCTCCAATCAAAGAAGCTTATGCAAAGAAGTGTCTTGGGGACAGGAGAGGAGAGGCTGGGTAGGTCTGTGAGTGCGCAGCTGCTTACAAAAGATGGTGACCAGTGCTACTCATGAGCAGAGTCCCAGCTACTGACGCCAGTTTGTCTTCTGAGCTCTTGTTTTAGTGGGTATGTGGCTCAAGCTAACTACAGGCTCCTTGGAGTACACAGGGTATAATTTTTTCTGGTCTAAGCTATTCCTCTGCCTCTGTCCTGTAGAATACTGGGTGTGATACCAGCTCCTGGCTCCTCTGTTACCTCAGCCAGGCAGGTGTTGAGGTGTACATAGTACAGGTATTTTAAAAACCTATGCCTGTGATTTTAACTGATTTCAAGTAATATGTACAATATTTTTTCCATCTGGTACTTCCAAGTATGCTTGGAGTGTTTCCAACAATAACACTTCCCTCCCTGAGGATCTTACAGTGTAGCAGAGCTCTTTTGAATGATCTCTTCAGTATGCTTTTGTCCATGAAAGGAAGTGCGGACTTCAGTGTATAAACTGTGTGACACTAAGGTGGTGTTGAACCACAGGAATGTCCCTCAGAGCTATTGCTAGTTCTTCAGTGCAGCCTGTGGGAAGAACTGCTACAGAAACCAACAAGATGATTTTGAAATATCAGTGAGAAGTGAAATCAAGAACATTTAAGAAAGTTCCTCTTGTTACATCTCTTACTGGGAAAAGGAGACACGATAGGGACAAGTGTAAAACTGTGGACACAGACTGAATCCACAGTATGCATGACACACTGTACTACTCATGTCTCAGAGAGCAAATAAATGAGTATTATATTTACTGAATAGCGACAGAGGGAAAGAACCAAAACTTCTTAAGGTTTTGTATGTTCAAAATTTAGAAGTAAAATTATTTCAGAAACCTATTTGTTATTTGGAAGGAATTATGATTATAAATTATGAAAAGCAAATAGGTGATAAAGTATGTTATATGCATTCAGTGTCACGTTCATTCAGCCTCACTATGAACTACACTGGCTCATCAGAGTGTAAAAATTAAATAGAGATACTTTATTTTCTATCTCCTTCAGCTGCAGCATATCACTCTGACCATGATTATATGTAAGCGTCTACAAAATCTTACAAGATTCCTGGTTTAATAATTAAAGTGGTTCACTGATTGATGTCATGTGTCAACCAATTTCATCTAAGTATGGGCTACCAGAAGGGGGAGTTTTGTCTTACCCCTCAGTCCCAATTCGCAAAGGTCACTTCTGTCAGAAGTGGTGCTCTGTTCATGGTGGAAATCTAACCCATGAAAAAAAATGAATGCAAAAATAAAGTTACTGTTCATCTACATCAGCTGCAGTTTCATCCTGCAGGCGCCCTAGTGCTGGCATGAGGGTTGGGGGGAGGAAGTAGAGCTGGTGACAGGGACTAGGGAACCAGTGGGACCTCCTTTCTTCATGGCAACCCACATTTAGCTCAGCATAACCTCAACTGCAGTCTCAGTGTTTCCACCGTGTTTAAAAAATGTATTTACTGTCCCCTTTGTGTTGGTAAAATACACAGTTACCTGTTTATTACTATTAACATACCTGTTTAATAGTTCCCTGTGGGACACTTATACTGGTGCTTGGATATTCTCCCCAACTGGATGTACCTAGAGCAATGTAAAACACTGTGCTACTATACTATATACACATTATATATAACAATTATACATTATAGATAATAATACATAATTATTACTCTATTGTCATGATAAAATGTATGTTACTATAATATTAATAATCTCTAGTTATTGAGTTATTTCCCAATGTTTTAATTATTACCATTCTTCCAAAACCAAGGGCAACAAATGGATTGATCTTAAAATGGGTTTAATTACTGTAGTATAGCTTGTGGGTTATCTTTATAAGCAAATAAATGCCTCTACAAGTCATCAGCAATGTGGATAAAATAATGTAATGTTCACTCTACAATTTTCTCCCATAAAAGTGCTTCTTTCTTTGCTGCTCTGAAATCCTTGCCTATGTACTTACTGTTCTGCAAGTTTCCCTCCCTGATTTTGTGGTTGAGAGCTTAACTTCAAGGGGTGAGGTGAATTATTACTTCTGTGGTACAGAAGCATGAAAATCAGGTATTTTTAAAGGTTAAGACTTGAGGGCAGATTCAAATAATGCAGTTCCAAACAAAGTCCAAACTGCAAAAGGCCAGTTTTACATCCCCTACTTCACTGCAGTTGAACATGAGCTCCGAAACATGGATGTAGTTAACCCAGTTGTGGTTTCCTTGAGCAGTCTGACTTTGCTGCTCATGGGCCAACAGGCTGACTCCAAAATATTACTTTTAAACTACATTTATGTGGAAAATAAGAAGTGACATTCTTTATTCTTCAGACTGGCAAAAAAAATTAGCTGCTTTGAAAATGTTCACTGGGATAGTGTCACATGGGATGGCAGTTTCCTATCCTCTTCTATCTGTTCCTGTCTTCATGCATTGCATCTTTGTTTTCTTCCATTTTTCACTTGTTTGATCCCTTTCATCTGAGAGGGACACTCACTACCTTTCTCTTTATTTTGTACATTATTTCTTTGCAAGTCTGGATCACCTTCGGATTTCTCCTGTTGTTGCTGGGTTTAAATTGTTTGGAGCTGACACTCCCCCTGGTGCTCTATTTTGTAGTGCACAACACAGTATAGCCAAAGTAGGTACACTTCCAGTTATCTAACAAGGAAAATTCTAGGGGGATAAAGGAAATTATTATTGAAAATAAATTTTTTAATTTGCAATTTCCTCTACTCCTCATTTAAACAGCAACTTTGAGTAATTTCTCCATAATAAAATTGACTAATTTTCATGAAACCTTTCTTAAAAGTCTAATCTATTAGCAGTAGCAAACCCTGAGGAAAATGGAGGTAATATGAAAGTTTTCAGTCAGCAAAACCTGCAGTCGGTTCTTCCCCATGCTTCTTCTCCAAAACTCCCATGCACCACATCATTTCTACAATGCCACATCACTGTCTGGGAAGTTGTGCTGCAGACTGACTTAACCAGCTTGGGTTTTTTACGAAGACCTTCTACCCACCAGTCGGGACTTGCAGCTGCTTTGGTATTCTTATTCTTCAGTGTTATACCGACATATGCATAACTGTTTGACTGTAAATTAGCCTTGTGATTTCAGTGAAATAAAGTCTGCCTACAGGTGTAACAGTCTCTGTGTAGTGTTGTGATCTGCTATGACTTGAATTCTTACAGGTTTTCTCATAAAAGCGATCATGAAAATTTTGCTTCTTTGCATTCACATTCAATCAATTCGACACATGGAAAGGTCATTGCTAATATAAAAACTTATTCCATAAACCTCCTCCAGTATCTGGCTAGGACTGAATTCACACTTTGATAAAGCATTAAAAAAAATGAGCTCCTCACGGCAAACACTGTACAAGCAGCACAGGCTTCTGTAGTTGGTGTTTCTCCCAACTTCCTCAATTTGATTTAACATCAAAGATGTGGTGCCCGTTGGAAGTCTTGAGCTTCCTCTCTTGCCACCAAGTGCAGATTTAACCCGTTAAGAGTCAAAAAGAAAATGTTGCAAGATAGGCAGAATACAAAAATACCTTAAGTGTTATTGCATATTAAAGCCTGTAAAACTGGGGAAGTTCCGGCTTCATTCTCCCTCTGACCGAAGGTAGAGGACACGGTCGTTCCCAAGCACACAGGACGATCGTGACGCCAGGAGTGGGACTCGAACCCGCGACATGGAGCAGAGGAGGGCGGGTGTTTGCACCCGCGCATGCGCACCGCCGGCGGGGCTGTCACGTGGCGGGCCGGGAGATGGTGCGGCTGCTGGAGAAGCTCCCGCCGGGACGGGCGCTCGAGGTGGGCTCCCCGCGGCCCCGGGCCGGGCAGGCGGGCGGGGCTCTCCGGGACCGGCTCGGCCCGGCCTCTCTCCTGCACCTGTGAGGGAGGCAGTGCCCGCCGGTGGCGCGGTGCCGCGGAGCGGGGCCGCCTCTCCCGGCAGGCCGCAGTGCCAGAGGACAGTGTTTTGGGAGAACGGAGAGGTCCGCGGGTTTGGAAAGCAGCAGTTTGGGTTGTGCTGTGCAGCCTGGCAATCCCGGGGCACGGGTGACTGAGGCGCCCTTTGGTGAATGAGGACTGTAGTTGTGCACATAGCTGTTCAGTCCGCATGTAAGTGAAGGGTGAATCTGAACCTCGTTGTGACTCTGCGGCCGGACCTCGTGAGCTGCCCTCAGGGGCAGAAGGGAGGACAGATCATACTCAGGCAGTTCCTGTTCGGGGCGTTTTTGAATGGTGCCTGGCCTGCAGGCTGGAAGCATTGAGGCAGTGCCCAGTGGAGGGAGGGTTGGTAAATGAATTGCTTGATCAGTCTCATGTCAGGTATAGATGAACCGTGAGAGAATTGTAAATTGTGTATCACATCTTTTCAGTTCCTGCATAAGGTAGTTGATGGCATCTGTGGCCGTGCGTATCCTCGATACCAGGATTATGGCAATGTTTGGAGCTTGTCAGAATGGATGGAGGTCTTAGAAGAAACTATGACATATTTCAAAACTGCAGTTGGCAAAAATATGTCTGATGAGGAGGTAAGGGCTCGTCACTGGTTAGCCTTGACTTCGAGGGATCATGACTGGAGTGATTAGTTTTGTAGTTTAATCCCAAAATATTTTTATAGTGTCGGATTTGAACAGTAGTGGATTCAGCCTAAATAGGTAGAAGGTAAGCAGCATTTAGAGATGCACTGCCAAGACTTCTACAACAAAAAGTGAAACAGATACTGGTTTTTGAATACTTTTCTAATATCGCAGGATACTTGTTAAAAGATTGGTTTAATCACTTAAATTGGTATTTTGAGTACCACCATATTAAATCTGTTCATATAATACTGCTCATTAGCCATAAAACCAATTCACTCTCTTGTTTGGTTTTGTTTGTTAGTTAGTACTGTGTTGAAGTGGTGTAAAATACTGATTGTATGTAAATAAGTTTTGTAAAAAATCTAACTGTGAATGGAAGACCATGTGGCACAGGGACTGTAATTCAGGACATCCCTATAGGTATGAAATCTGCAAAATCTTCTTCTATTATTAGAAATGTTAATTCTCATTTCGTGCATATTGCTTGTGTTTTGACTACCTGCTAGCAGCTGGGTCAAAGAAAGGCACCTGTGTAACCTGGGGGATCTCCCTACATCAGCATTTCTTTTTCAGCTGAACTGATGTATTTATTTAGCCTCTGCCCTGATGCTGAGAAACTTCCAGACCTAAACCTGAGTTGTTTGGGGTGTGATGTTCTTTTGGTTTTGGGGTGGCATGTAAGAAGGCTGATAAAGCCTCTATTCTGTGGTGTCTTTTAAATTATTATTTTTTTCTCTGTATTTTGCTGTGGTAAACACTGAGTCTTAGCTATCAAAGACAGGGAGCAGCCACAAAGGGCAGCTATCAGCTTGGATATTTTAGCTATTGCAGGTGGTACATGACACTTCTGTGGTTCATAGAGCAAATAATCATGGTTTATTTTTATTTTTGTAGGCTGCTCAGCAGATAATTGAGTTAAATTCAGACCTCCAAGAAGCAATCACAAAATGTCTGAAAGGTAGAAAGGAAGAAATCAGGAATGCCCTTGTAGAAAGTGTCCATGCAATCTCTTCTGCTCAGCTGCAGGATTTTGACTGGCAGTTAAAGGTGAGAGTCTTGCCTTAATGTTATTTGAAAGAAAAGTTCTACAACAGAGAAGTAGCTTGATACAGTCCTATTAGGCCTGCTCCCTCTGCAGAATGGTCCCATTTTTATAGGTATTGCAAAAGCACATCAAAGACTTGCCAGGAATTTGTATAAACTGCAAATGTAAATTCTAAAAATTTGTTTTATGTTGTTTTTCCCCTCTTTTCTTTTAAAGCTGCTCAGGGAGACTTGGTGCCATTCAGGAACACCTGAAAGTTTTGTATGCTGTTATGATTTTGAGGCCTGAATAAAACAGTGTTTTTTCTCAAAGGAAGAAGTATATGCTTAATTTTAAGATTAGCTGACTGATTCAGGATAAGTTCTCTTGACTTTCTTCAAATGTTTATATTTTTACAATGGACATTTAATAATTAGTTTGAAATCATTTGTCATTTGACTTCTATTTTGGTAATAAACCAGTGATAACAGTGTTGCCTAAGCTAGGATGGTGGTTTGAGGTTATGAAGAAAATTTGTTTAAATTAAGCTCAGTCAAAGACCTAAAACCATTACTTATACGGTGTATATTTTTGGTTAGACTGTGAGAGCTGTTAAACAGATTTGTGGAGCTGTTAAATAGTTTTCCATGTTTACAAGAGTGCTCAGTAATTTCTGCAGCAAACAGCTTTGGAAATCAAAGAGCAATGCCCAAAACAGACAAGTTTGTGCAAGAGCAGATGTGGCATCATAATGTGCTTTAGAAGAACTGTTACTGGGCTTGATCTCTTGCTCACTGCATTTACTGCTGACAGAAATTTGGACTTATGTGAACTCTTTTTTGTTTGTGGCTTCTTTTAAATTTTTCTTCTAGAGAGTTTTTTGAGTTTCTTTCTATTTTGTGATACAAATTTTTGGTACATGTCTGAATTATTATTTTTCTTGAAACAATTTTTTCCCCTTTGAGCTGGTTATGATTTTTTTGTTTGCTTGCCATGATTGAACCCTGCTGCATTGTGTTCTCTAAATAAATAAGGTAGGTGTGTACAATACTAACCTATAGTACTGTCAACTCATCTTTGATTTTAATGCATTTTGAAAGCCTTATCTGTGCTCGAGTGGATATTATAGTCAATGAGAATGAAAGCACAATTGGCAAGTAAGCTGCATCGGTGTTTGTCTAACAGGATATCTGACAATGTGTTTGATCAGCTGCAGAGTGTTTAAAAATGCATAAAGGTCTCCTCTTTCTCCCACCAAGCCCATTCTGTAAGGCCCTTCTTGTTGATTAGAAAACCTATTTGAATATGGTGATTTCAGATTCTACATAATTCATGATCAAGAGCCATGATCAAATGTATCCTTCGTTTTGACCTAGAATACCAATATGTGGCAGCCCAGAATTCTAACAAATTGGTTTTGACAAGTGTATATAACAAGTGTGCAAAGAGGGGATCTTTATTCAATATATTGTTGGTATTAACAGACAAAAATTCCAATCACAGAGGAAAAAACCCTGAAAATTGCAGAGATGGCTTGTTTGAAGTTAATTTTGTCATGCTGGTTTTTTTGTGGCATTACAAAATTCAGTATAAAATACACATGTGATATTATGAAAGACTAAAAATTTAATGGCTCCACCTTACACTTTATTATTGTTGTGTCAACCTGCATAGCTTGCTCTCTCCAGTGATAAGATCTCCATGCTGCAAATGCCACTCCTCAATCTTGATTTGGATGTGAGAGAAAATGGTGAAATTAAGCCAATTTCTATAGAGATGAATAAGGAAGAGTTACAGAACCTAATAAATGCACTGGAAGCTGCTAATAAGGTAACTTTTACTGATTTAATGTATTCTTGATTTGTTATGTACTGATTTATTTTAAGCAGAATTTGTAGAATCATAGAATAGTTTGGGTTGAAAAGGCTCTGTGAAGATTGTCTAGTCTAAGCTCCCTGCAATGAGCAGGGACATTGTTGACTAGATCAGGTTTCTCAGAGCCCTGTCCAACCTGACCTTGAATGTTTCCAGGGATGGGGCATCTGTGTCCAGTGTTTCACCACACTCATTGTAAAAAAAAATCTTCCTAATATCTAGACTAAATACAATTTCTTTAATTTGGTTACCCCTGTCCTATGCTGAAAGATTGGTGAGAACTCCTGTATTTCTCTCAGCTTCACAATATGTCATTGTCTGGGAGAGTTACTTGGTTCATATAATATTTCCTGTAATTTCCAAGGCATAGTAAATTAGGAAGAATTTTACAAAGGTTACAGTATAGTAACCCAAGAAGAGAATTTCAAGTGAAACTCTGAGGCTTCTGAGACACTGAAGGGTTTCAGATTTCATAATAGAAAAGGCTAAGGAAAATGAGGATTCGAAGAAAGTGGTGTTTGCATGAAATTATAGCCCCTAAGAGCTTCCACAGCTTGCTTCTGTATGGATTTTCTTCCCTGCAAAATTAAATAAAAATAGTATGTGAGCAAGGCTTCTTCCAGTGTTCATATGTCTTTGTTCTGCTTGAGGGTCTGTGTGGAAACTGTGGGGCGTGGTCATACTTAATTCTTTGGGCACAGGAGGAGGAATTCACTTCAGAATTGGTCCCCTGGCTCTGCTTTGTGCAGAAGGAATCTCACTGGACCTGGACTTGCTGTTCTACTTTTTGATTACAGGCAGCTGAAGAATGGTTTGAGTGCTGTAAAGGGTAAAGAAAGTTAAGTGATGGTTGTGTGAGATTGTAAAAGAGAGTTGAGAGAGGAGTGGTGTGCTGTCCAGAGGAAAGAAATGCTTCTTCAGATCCAAATTCTACTGAAACAGAAAGCAAAAGGCTTCTTTTCATAGGCTGCTTAAGTTTTGGTCTTAACCAACTTTAATCTCATTCCTCTTCTCCTTTTTGAAGGTTGTCTTACAACTGAAATGATGGACTTCAGATCAACAGTATCTGCTGGTGATGGCTCCCCTGATGATTTGGGGATAAATGTGTTTACTGCAAAGTAAAAAGTTTTTGGTGCAGTAAAATATTGAAGTCAGATGACTGTTACGACTTGTGACCAAATGAACTACTAATACTTCCATAAAAATAATGAATTCTTGTATCTATTTGACCAAAAATATGTAAGTCTCATCTACAGTTGCTTTTAGTACAAAGATTTGTAGATATTTGGAAGAGAATCACTTGCAACATATGCCATAATTGTTTTGGTAAAACTTTGGCAGTGACTACACAAGTGCCTGGTAAAACTACGGCATCTTACTTGCATTGTATGTTATCTTATTTTAAGTTCCATGCTCTCATGCTCATAAAGAACATGAGAGAGTATTTGTAACATTAATGTATTTATACTTGTAAATATGGTAAATAAACTCCTGACTTTTTGTGTGACTAATTGTTGTAGGTTATTTTTTTTTGATTTATGAATCATTAAACTCAATCTTTTTAGATGTTGGGGAAAATCACCTTTACAAACAAAACCAGTGTAGAATGACGGAATAGTTGAGGTTGGGTGTGAGCTCTGGAGGTTATCTTGTCTGTCTTCATTGCTCAGACAGGGTAGCCTGGAGCAGCAGACTGCATAGGGCTGTCTCCAGATGCCTTGAATATTTCCCAGTGATTGAGGCACCACAGTCTTTCTAGGCACCCTGATCAGTGCTCAGAAGTAGAAAAAGCACTGCAGCTTTATTTAGAGTAAAGTTGGAGTTTTTAACTTAGTTTTTGTACCTTAGTTGATAGCTTTTCAATTAAAAATATTAATGTTTTCAGAAGGGGGTGCAGTGCTGGAGAGGAGCTGTATATCTTACCTGTGTAGACTATGAGAAATACATTCCTCACTTATTAGAGGAACTAATTGGTAAATTCTACTCTAAACTTTTCTGAAAACAGATGGAGTTTTGATTGTAGTTTGTAACAAAAGTTAAAAGCCCTAACACTAGGGAAGGGTACACCAGAAAGCTTATGGTTTCAACTATTTGTTAGACCATTTTTCCATACATAAGGAGCAAATTACCTCTAATGCTTACATAAATACTACTGCATGATTCTCATGGTATGCATGTGTGTGTTTTAGGCAAATTTTGTATAAATAATAAGGAAAAATTACTGATAACTTTTTTCATCATTTCATAATCAGGATCTTGAGTTTTTTCCACGGTATTTTCTTTTGCCATAGGTTTTCATATATGCAAAGTTTAATACACTAATATAAAATAATGGACTTCAGAGTATGGATCACAGAAGAAGAGAACAAGAGGCTCTTGTAGAAAGGCTTCTATAAAAAGGATTTTAACGGGTTTAATGGATAGAAACCTAAATATATTGTTTCTCTTTTATTTGGTACTGATACATTTAATCAGATATGCATGTTCAGTGTCAGCAATTGAGGAAAGAAAAAGCGTGGAGAAGTGGGTAGAGTTGTAAAGATGAAAAAGTGAAAGATATATCTTACAGTGAAAGGAGTGCAACCTCTAGCAGATATGGCTTGATCATAGTCTTGAATTTCCATAAGCAACAAATTTCTTAATGGATCAAATAAGACCTTGTAGAAATGGTATAAAATTCAAACTAAAAATCAGGTTGAATTGATAATATTTTATTTTTGTTAAAAATCTTGAAAGTTACTACAGGTTGTCTGGTAGCATGTTAAGAGGATGCTGGTTTTTGAATTGTGGGTGTAAGGAATAAATTTACCAAGTCTCTTTATTTTATTTGTAGGTATATTTGTGTTGACTATGCTTTTTCCTTTCCTCTAGATCTAGTTGCTTTATAGGAGAATATGTGTGGAGAATATTATGTGTTTAGTATTGTCTGATGCATGTCTGAAGGTGTAACTTGCCCATGTGATGGCATGTATTGCTAAAGGCTTTTCTAGAGAAAAGAGGCTTTATTTTTTATTTTTATTGTTGCCATACTGTTTTCATCATTTAGGACAAAAGGACTGGAAACCACTTTAATTTGTAGATTTAGTAACAGCAATTTATTTCATAAAAGTGTACACTATCATTTGGGATGTTGTTTGGATAGAAGAAACTTGTGTGCTGATGTACTGATACAATTTATAGATGTACCCTGAAAACTGAAGAAACATACCTCGAAAGGCTGTACTTCAATGAAAGGTAGATACTTTCATTTTTAGTGTGTTGCCGAAGTGAACTTTTGTGTTGCTACTTCTTAGTTTTCAAGATCAACCATTCAAAAATACAGAATAGTGGTATTTTCTCAACAATGAAAGGCCACAAATAATAACTTCCATTTTTATGTACAGCCAGTGAGACTTCTGTTTCAGAATCGGTTACTTCTCTGACAGAAAACAGTTTTTTAAAATGTAGGTGCTACTTTCAATATTTCTGACTTTTTCTTACTAGTAGACTTACAGTGTTTACATAGCTTCATTTTAAATTCTCTAGCAACTTCTGTAATAATGGATTTCTAATTAAGTGCATGTGGTGTTTAGTCTGTAATATCATCCCATATTTGTCTGTCCTTTAGTGCAGCGCTGAACAGGAAAGGCTGAAAAGTCTTTTTTCATGGTTTTTTGCCTTAACCAGGAGATATGTTTCTGATACTCCTGTTGTTGCCAGAAATAAACGTGCAATGAGATGCTTTTTTATAGGTGTTAGACTTTATTGAAAATCGGAATTTTTTTTATATAACCATCAAAATTATGTTTCTAATGGGGGCATAACACTGAATGGCTGGGGGGCAGGGGTTGATGAGCAGTTGAGAACTAGCAGCTAAAACACGGCATTGCATTTGAAACGTGTGTCCTGACCTTACATCTCTACAGGGAAATGTAAGGCACATAATGGCCTGCAGCAGATGGCAAGGAAAAGGACCAGAAAGAGTGGAGAAGAGAGCATGCTCTTCGTACAGTCTGTCAGAAAATGTTTTTTTGCTGTCTGCTCAGAGAATTAGGTACTTCTGGAACAAGCAAGGTCTCCTGTTGTGACAGAGAAGGCATTTGTGGAGACTGTACCAAACCAGATTAATGCAAAAAGAGCTTTCACAAGGCCCGTTACACTGTTGTCATCTTCAGCTACGCTTTGCTGAGCGCAGGTAGACATGAGCAGGTGGCAAATAGGACAAACCTACACAGGACAGAAGCATTGAAACAAGCCTGTGGCCAGGAGCATGTCTGTCAAATGTGTCCAGCCGTGCTCCCTCCTGGCATCCTGAGGAGCAGCTGGATGGGTAAAGATGTTGGCATTGCATTTCCACACAGAGGTTGTCACAGAGTGGGAAGCTTTGCCATGCATGTCACAGCCCTTGGAGAAACTCTGTGTTGTGACCAGAGTTAAGTAAAATTGCACCAGTAACAAAAGCTGGGGAGAATTCATGGTGTGAGGAGCCCCACTCACAAAGAAACTTGTGCCTGTGACTAAGAATTAGGCCAAAGGAGTGAGAGTTTAAAGAGACCCCATTAGCATTAAAGAACTGAGTTTTGTCCTTGCTTATCTGCTTTATTTGCCTGTATCTTATTTTCCTACATTCTTCCATGTGTGAGCTCATTCTAATTAACTGGCTACAGCATGTGGAATAGCTTTGGAGTTTGCACATCCCACCACACTAACTGGTAAATACTGTTCCCACGAGATGCTGCCCCTGTGGCCCAATCCAAGAACATGGATTCCTATTCTCCCAGTCTTTTTTACCGGGCAGAGCAGCTCACTTCTTAGTCCTGCAGGGGCAAAACCCCCCCCAACTAATCATCATAAATATGTTCAAGAAATCTCTCTGATTTTGCAGGTACTAAGGAGAGACCTCTTGAGTGATACAACACTTGAGTATATAATTTACACCAGAAACAAAACTTTGCACAGGAGGTTTTTGAGCCAAAGCTAATGAAATCAGTACCTGCAATATAATAGACACAATGTAGGAAGTTTTAATTTCACCATGCAAAAAACACCTACAGAAATTCACATTGCATAAGCAGACCTGCAATTTGAATCAGAAAATCAGCATGTCTTGATAAAAAACATAAAAGTGAATTATAAAAATAATGTTACTTGCCCTGTGCTGGCATTCATTGCACTTTTCTCTGTTTCACAGAAATCTTGATTTCAGAAAAAACTTTTTTTCATATCAACCATGTCAGCTTTGATCTTGGTATGTTAAAGGGAACCAGAACTGCATCTGAACAGCAAACTGTCAGTATGGAATTGACTATTGTTATAAAAACTGCTTTTGCAACAAAGCAATTATATATGCCAAGAACCTATGTTTTTAAAAGATCTGAATAAGTCTGTATAACATTTCTGAGTTCTTAAGCAAGCTTTCTGATGGGAAACATGTTGAGACATAATTATGCTATCTTCTGAAAGTTGTTTTTTTAAGAACCAGTAACACCCTATCCTGAAGTATGCACATTTTGCTATCATTTTGATTAGTGAATTAATATTTATAATGCAGTATCAGCGTTTTTACTCTCCTAGTACTAAAGAATGCTTTTGTAAGTGCATCAAGATAGTCCATAATTATTTTTTATTTCTTTAAATCAACCTTAATTACATTTGGTGGTATACACTTTTCCTCTGTAAAATTGTGTTTATACCTGCTTCAGGGCTTCTCCAGAAAGACCAAATGGCTCCTACCAAAACCTAGAAAAGGAGGCAAATATCACAGAGATTCCTTCTTTGGACTTTTGCAGGCCTGTGTGGAGAGTACTGCATAGAGAAGGCCCTGGCTATTTTTAAGCATTGGGTTACTCAGCTAGTTCAGCTAATGGAGTAATGAAAGGCACTGGAAGGTGTGGGGATTTTTCTACCTAGGAACTGCTACAGGTCCACAGGGACTGCTTTGGTGATGGACTATCTGTGGAGAAGCATTCCTAGCATAGTGTATTTTTTGATGACTACGGTAATCTGTTGGGTTTTTTCTTTTTTTTTGGGGGGGGTGGGGGGGGGAAGGCAGAGGTTTCAGATCTGCCATATTTCTGTTGATATTGTTTTAAATGGGAGCCAGAGCAATGTCAGATCATCTAATGAGAACAATTGTTAATGGTCTTAACTTCCTTTGTAAAACCCAATCCTGAATTATTTACCTATGCTAAAGTCTCATTCAGCTCTTTCTTGAAATGATGATTTGCCAGCTTTGTTTCAGAAATGTTAGCTACAGTATACAACATTCAAAGTTTCCTCTGAAAATCTAAAAAAAATCAGGTAATATGTTGTCAGCTAGATCAAAACAGCAAATGACATTTCAGAGATAGGAACAAGGAAACTGGTGTGTTCACAGATATGACTGAGATGGCTGATGCTCTCACCAAAATGCATGGTCTGTATTTTTATTAAACCTCTTTATTACATTTTTGGCAGTGTGATTGATTTTATACTTTTGCATGAGGCTGTGCAGGTACAGAGAGCCAGGGATGAGTTAAAAGAAATTGGTCAGAGATGATCTCTAGTAATATGACGTGCTTCTGCTACCATGTAATTATTTTAGTTCCTCCTTGGTATTGATACTCAAAGGCAATTGGATTTTGCAAAACAAACAAACAGACAAAAAACAAACAAACCCCAAACAAACAAAAACCCCAAAACACAAACCCAAAACAAAACAAATCAAAATGTAAAAGAGTGAGTATCAGACCATTTCTTAGATTGCCACCAGCATGAGACAAGAAGTGACGCTTTTGTAATTCTGGGAGACTCAAGATTACTTACAAAATACTTGAGAAATACACACATCAAGGAGCACACAACATACTTAGAGTGACTTCACACTCCAAGGCAGTAAGTAGACCAAAGTCACCTGGTCTTCTTTTAAGAAATTCCAGATTTTTTTATTTATCACCTAATTCTTTCATCCTGTGCATATACGTTTTGGCACTATTACATGCTGAAGTTCATTATTCTTGTGTGATCTCTTGTTTCCTCAGGCTGCAGAGTGGTTGGTTGCCCATGGAGGTAGGAAGAAATGTACAGTCACAGATGTGGGGAGGCCATGCTTTGTAATACAGAAACCATTTTAAAAGTATTTTTTTACATAACAGATATAATCCAGCCTTTTTTTTTTTCACTAATACTCCCAAGGATATGTTAGCAATGCATCCTCAGTATGTGAGAATTCATGAGAAGAGGCTCCTTGGTGATGGGAAACAGTTGGTGGAACAAGGCCCTAAGGCCCTGGGTGACTTTCCTCCTGATTTATGTCAAGAAATCCTCTGGTTGCGGTACAAAGGGAAGGAACATTTCCTGTAAGGGTGGGCTACATGAACCAGCAGAAACAGCAACCTCCGTGCTGCTCAGGGGCAGCATAAAGCAATGTAATGTCAAAAAATATTCCTGTTTCACTGAAATGACTGGGGTTTGTGTCTAATAAGGCTGGAGTTCATCAAGCTTCTTTGTGCCAGAGAAGAGGGGTGGATTAATGTGAGCTTTGTCCTCTGCTAAGCTAGCTGTTTTGTTGAAACTTGTAGGAACGTAGTATCTCAGATCCTTACTGCTCTTTTAGCTTTTGGTTGAAATTATCAATGGATTCAAATATTGTTGGGAGACTCCCAGGTAGGTACACAAACATACACGCTCAGGGACAGTAGAAACTCAACACCTCAGGAAACTGAGGCAAAAATGACCTTCAGAAGAAATTGCATGGCAGCTGCACAAACAGCATGGGAGGTTACCGAAAACCTAATTAGCAACAGGACCTTACCTATGCTGGTCTTGAAGTCTGGTTCCTCAGGACAGGGAAACTACTGAAGTACAACAGTGAGGGAACTTAGCACTACAGAATTATTCACCTTTATTGCATAAAGCCAGCCAAATTACTCCAACCTATTGATGGGAAGAGATTGTGTTTCTTTTGTGCTCCCTAATTTCTAGCTCCAGATGGCAATGTACCTGGGTAACCCATAAACAGACTCATTTTGCCATCCCATGCCACTAATAACCACTGGCTTTTCCTTGCTGCCAAGCTATTGCTCTCAGATGAATGTTTTCTTCTGCCTTTTTCTCTAGAAGTTGTACCTACAGTTAGTGGCTCTTGTCTCTGTATGTGGTGGGGTTATCAGCAGCTAGCTTTTGGCCCTGCTGCCAAACTTTGCACCAAGGGCTGGCAGCTCTTTCCTGATTCGAGGTTGTGGCTTCCAGCTCTCGATGCAGACAGGCCAGACAGACAGCAGACAGATGTGTGTGCTGCTCAAAATGGGCTGCAGAGCTGGGGTTTGGATAGGTGCCATGTGCTCAACGTGTCCTGGGGCAGAAGGGTAGATACTCCTATTTTGGAACATGGCTGTTCTTAGGGAGTTTTGCATGTGCCTGCTCTCGTTTTGTTAATGGCTTTTACTCTGCTCCATACATTTTACTTTTTTTTTTTCCTACTTGGAACTGTACAATGTAACTGCATTTAGTTCATAGTTATAATCCTTTTAACTGTAATTTCTTCAAATTTCTCTACACTCTAAATGGTGAAAGACAGTGACATAGATACTACTAGTAGTTTGACCATGTTGTTTGGAAGCATGCTGCTGTGAGCTGCCCATATGTGATAAGAAATACAGTGGGACAAATTTACACTTAAAATAAATAAATAAAAAATAAATTGGGCACAGAAAGGTCATCGGCGATGAACAAACTTTGTAAAAATCAAGGTAGAACGATTTTTCTCAAGATGCTCCTTAAGAGCTGATCTGTACTAATCTGATGTAAAAGTTGTGACCCTGGATTTATGTTGGGTTGTTCTTTCTTTTAAAGCTTACATCTAGAAATGTTCCATGGTGGAGTATCTTACATTGAACATGGAACATTATAGCTACTGCAGTTCTTCACAGTTAAGAAGAACTGAAATTGAGAAGGAAAAGAAACAAGTCTAATTATGTTACTCTGTGGTAATATTATTGCATAATTTAGTGGACATAATAAAGCCAGTAAACAACATTGAAAAGAATAAACATGATGGGAAAGACCATTCTGGACCACTTGTCTATCAGGTTAACATCAGTCAAATCAGGGATTTTGACTTTGATCTGGGATGTCCTCCTGCGTAAGTGTCCTTTTTTGTGGAGCCTTTGCCTGTCCAGAGCACTCCTGTTGTAGAGGTCTCTGCTGGAGGTGGCTCTTCTGTACTGCAGGTTGGCACTGTCGTACGTGTACGTGGTGGCTCGGGGGTCACGGAGGCTCGTGAGCACATCTGAGCTGCCAACGTCATTGCGTATTTCAAGTGCTCTGAGAAGCATGTTTCCGTGGGCATCAACCTGTGTCAAGGAAGGAAGGCGGATTAGACAAGTTCCTCAGCCAGCCCGAGGCGTTTCCCAGATGGGCCGTGTGGCTCTGGTGTCAAGGTGCTCCTGGGGCTGCAATGACAGCCCTGTCTGGTACAGCATTGACAAAAGTCAAAAGGTACTCAATACACTTCCCTGACTAGTGTGAAATTAGCTATTCAACATCTAAGCACCTTCCATCCTGACTCGGCTTCTTGGTCTTGTAATTCAGTTAATTGTCTCATCCTCTGTGAAGTAAGACTTATAATTTTATCTTTCACTTGGATCATGGCCTTTATGAATACTGATTTTTAAAGGCTGGTGACTGGCACCTGAAGCTTTCACATACTCAGGGGGAAAAGAAAATGTTGCTGTGTCTGCCCATTTTTCAGAGTTTTCGACTGTTAGTGCTGCAGGTTAGTTTCTATAAGTTTTGTAACAATGGGCTCATCGTATGAAGAGCACGTAGATACACACGTATTCTATCAGTTATTGTAAAATATTCGTGATGAGAATTGATTTTGGGCAATTACTATATTACAGGGATGAAATCATAGCATACCAGTAACTTGTTCATGTGACTATAGAATAATCCATTTTATTCAATGAAAGCTTACATTCAGTTACATTTTTATGTGTTGGTAGCAGAAGCAGTTGCTTCAAATCTGTTTGTCACTTTATTTGTGCTAATAGTCAGAGCACTGTTTTAAATAACTAAGCAAAAAACTGGAAAGTGCAACCAGTATGTACATGTCTGGCACAAACAGTTATATATATGTATATATTAAATATTTTTGTATCATTGTCTTCTTATGTGTGAGTGTAATTAACCATGAATTGCTGCATTGCTGTGAAGTGTTCTCCTTTTCACAAATCTTTAGTTTTCTTCATGTTTGTAGTAAAACCTCTTTTGAAAAATTTTTGTGGTATTTCCAGGTTGACTTCTGACTTCTCCATAAAGACTTCATAGATGTTTCAAATTCAGATATTTAAGCATCCACTGTAGCTCATATACATCACAACACAGGCCTC
This sequence comes from Phylloscopus collybita, assembly GCA_027886175.1. NCBI lineage: Eukaryota > Metazoa > Chordata > Aves > Passeriformes > Phylloscopidae > Phylloscopus > Phylloscopus collybita. Next base: position 24,000,316 of record JAJNNQ010000009.1, on the reverse strand, counting down.
TTAAATGAAACTTCAAAGTCTTCACATCGAGGCTTGAACATTAATGTTGTTTTTGGTAAACTGCGGTATTGGACCTATCCCAAACTTAGAACAAACTTGATCATGTCTGTGGATGCCTTTGTATCAGGGGATAAGGTATTAGTTATAGACAATATCTAGTCTTGTGAAGCACCATTGATATGCAGTGCTTTGTTCACACTCTGAGCTTTAGACTTTTCATAAGACATAGCAGAGCTAGGAAATGATACAATAATCTACAGCAGATTTGAAGCATATGTGCAAGAAAAAATTCAAAAAAACCACACAGGAAGCCCAGTCTTTGTGGGTTGTTGCAAAAGAAAGATGAGACCAAAGAAAGTTTCAGTTCCACCTGGCAATGGGGAAGATGTTCCTTCCCATCACCAGGAGAAATTTTTGCATCATAACTGATGTCATATTTGCAATGTGCCAGACTAAGAACTTACTAACTGAAAGCAAAGCCATGAAAGGACTATTTGTACAAAAGCCACACAAGAGAACTGTGGGGAAAAAAGTCTTCAAAGTGAAGTAATAAGTCATCACAGGTAGAAAATGCACTAGTCTGGTTTAGAAATTGATCCTGTATGTGTTGAAATGAGCATTCAGTGGTAACACCCCAGTTCCCACCACTGTTTTGGTGGGAAAAGCTCACATGTTCTGGGTTAGAAGGGATATCTTGTCACAAATCAGCATGGTGTTTGAAATGTTTGCTTGAGATATGGGCTACCCAGTTCATTCATACTTTTTAGGTCAGTTCTTAAAATTTAAGAAGAAGATTTAAGCTAGGGTCTCCTACTCTCCAGAGGACTGCCGTAACTATGAGACTATTCATTTATTCTGAAGATCTGACATTTTTTTGTGGGAAAAACCCAATGATCTCAGAGTTGTCTCTGTGCAAAAAGAGATTTTTTTTTTTTAATTTTCAGAAGTTTTGAAAGGTCAATCTTTTCCTCCCAGTTTTATGAAATAGCTCTTTGAGCCGTCTTTGATTACATAATCTAATATGTAAGTTAATTGACTTCAGTATTATAATAATAATAACAATAATGCAAGCATTATTAAGCAGTTATTATGACTTTTCTTTCGAGAAGAAAACTCGTAGCTGCCTATACTCTGAAGAGATTCATAGTGATCTTTCTTAAACTAATATATTCTGACAATTTATTAAGAGCCAAGCAGTGTCTGAATGCCTGCTCTAAGCCTTCTGAATGAACCTGTTATTTTAAAAATGAATTTAATTTAAACCATTTTAGGCAAGATGATTTGTATGTCATGAAGCAAGTTGGTCTTTGAATTGCAGTCTTTGCAATTCAGAGCAAAGAGCCTTACACTGATCTTGACTAAATTATCTCATGGAAGTATAAAACATGTTCTTATGTACCTGGTCAAATGCTCTGTGAAATTTCCCACATCATTAAAAAAGCCTCTTAGTATATTTTGAAGTTCACTGCGAAGTATTAAAACTTTTATTAAAACTCAGCTGATCCCCTGCTGCTGAGCCAACAGCTGTGCTGAAATCGTTCTCCTCAGATGAACCCGGTTCATTATAATCTAGCTGTAATACTAACTCACACCTCCATCCAAGGTACAACCACCCCTCACTGGGCATGTGCTCCGTATTTTATTGACTTGAAGAGTGAAGCGAGAGACTTCTGCACCAATCAGTAACAAAGGTTAAAGGCACTCAAGTTCCACCTAAATGTAAAGAAACAGGATACAAGTAAGTTGAGAATGACGAAGAGTTAGGGAAGAGACTCCATTGTAACTACTGGCATCAGTCAATTGGCTGAACCTGTCTTCTACCCCATAGGGAGGCCTATTGGGTAAGAATCACTCTGTGTGGGCTGAATACTTTCACTGGGGATTAGAGTTTGTCTGTGTGTTGCTTTAAATATGTTTTTGCAGTTAGATGCTATCACCGGCAATCCTTGAACCTTAATCTGTCACCATTTTTTATTAATAAATAGTGATATTCCCTAAGTTGTTAGAGTGAGTCCTTCCCAGGTGCTGTCTGTTGCTGGCAGTGGGTAACATAAATAAAGAGGAAGACCCACTAAGGGGTCATAAACAGGAAAGACCTGCTGAGGAGTCTCCCTTAGGCTGTCCCTGACTAAGTCAGTCAAACCACACTGTGATCCAGCAGGGCAGTTCAGTGAAGGGTCCCCCTGAGAGGACGCTGACAGACTGGTCTCAGCTTTCCTGGGGCACTGACAGACAAATCAAACACTGAGGGTTGAATGGATCCCCCACACTAAGGGGGATGAAACCTCCTTTTTTCACGTGTTTGCTGCTTAGGATCATCAAATGATATTGTAAGTGTGAAATAGTCAAAGTCATAAAAAGAAAACAACCCAAAACAATAGGCCTGTATTGACCACATAAAAAGCAGTCAGACAGCTCTAGGGGAAGTGCATGTTAGCATTCCTTGACAGAGAATGGGTCTCAAATGCTAAGTCCTGTCTGGAATGAATTTTTATTTCTCTCGTTTTGTTGGGTGGTGTTTTTGTGGTGTTGGTTTTTTTTGTTGTTGTTTGTTTGTTTGGTTTTTCTTTTTTTTTCTGTTTTTTTGTTTTTGTTTGTTTGTTTTGGTTTTTTTACCTTAACTCCTGTGAGACAAAAGGTAAGAACATCTGTTTTATCTCAGTACAAACCCATTGTTTCTTCCTTTTAAGATGAAAGACTCAGGGCCATGTTACTCATACAGGTTGTCTTATTGGAACAAATGCTGTAGTGTTACCACAATCTGATCTGCAAAGAAAAAGCTTATGCCAGCAGGGCTATACTAATTCACAAGGAGATTTACTTGAAGGTTAAGATATTTGTGTGGTTATGTGCATTCCTTCTTCTCCTTCCAGTAGCCACTGTATTGGAAAACTGTAACTTTTCCTTGGAGCCTGTGGCTGGTCTCTGGCTTTCTATCCCAAGTGTTTCATGTTTCAAAGGACCCTTGAAAGGAAAGTGTGATGCTGTGCAGAACTGGGGAGACAATCTATCACTTGCCTTGTGTTGTCACTTATGAACCTTTTGATAGCATAGCCCCTTTCCCATTATGACATTTTCCTCTCACATTATGATTACATCCTACCCTTTTTCATACTTAAAAGATATCTTCTCAGTAATTACTATTCATGTTATGATTGTTTGGGGAAAGAGAAGCAGTTTCATGCATGGACTATCTAAGTATTTTCTTGCTGAGTAGTTTTTCCTGCTTATCCATAATTATGGTGATGTCAGTGACATCTAACTTTGACAAATAAACAAGAAGATAAAAACAGTCTTTATGCTTTATTCAGAGAAACAGAAAGATTGTTTACTACAAATTATATTTTTTCTATACTAAAAAATAAAAATGGCATAAATTGTGAAGCTGGAGAGTCTTTATTTCCATCTTCTTCAGTCTGTAGAGCATGGAACAGCCATCTATGAAACAGCAGTTCCATTTAATTTTTCACCTGGTCTTCTCTATGCTGTTAATGTCGTGGTCAGTTTGCTGAGTGTTGCACACCCATCTAAAGCTTGTGTTATCTGGTGAAAGAATTTGAGCTCTTTTAGTCTTTGGAGTTGTATGTCAAATTGGAATGATCGATATCTTCACCTGGCACAAAGACATGAAGCACTGTTACACATCTTCTAATAGTTACAAGTCCCTGTATGGATAAGTGGTGTGGGTCAAGAGTAAAAGGGAAGAAATGTCCTAGAGCTATAGATACTTACAACTGTACTTCTTTTATGCTCAAAAAAGAATATTTTCCCCTGCTCTGGTGCAGGCATCATAATACCAGTGAAAAATCTCAAAAAAATGATGGAGAGGGGCTGGGAGCTGTTTCACTGGAGGTCATATAACCTTGCTGTGTCCCACTGCTCTGGTCATGTCCACTCTTCCTGCCAAAGACAGAAATACAACTGTTGGAAAACAGCATTTCTATGCTAAGTAAAATTAATGTTCACAATGTCTCACACCAGTGTGTGGAACACAAAATTCACTGATATCCATTCCCGGGTGCTTTTATGTATATGGGTGCATATATATGTATTTAAGATCACAAACCTGCACTGTATAGGCAGAAAGCAGTCTGTTCACTTAAAGCACTCTCAGTCTCAGAAAGGGATTGCTGTCTGAAGTGTGAGCATTTAGAAATCCTGGTTCAAAGCATATATGACTTCCTTTTTCTATCAGAAAAAATGATAGTATATGCAATGTGGTGCTTTAAAAACTTTCCATCCCATTCTAAGTACCAATCTCAGTGTAATCTTTGCTGCATAACATTTAGACAAAAGCTTTTAGTTATGAATTATGGCATTTTGTTAAACAAAATCTTCAAATGTGTAGGAGAAGAACTTACCTGCACTCTTATCCTTTACTCAGTTCAGTGCACTGGGGCACACGTAGCCAAGGCTGACTGAAGAAGTCTTGATTTCCTTTGTCGCGATTCCTTGCTGTGCTGCTTCTCACCTAGGCTGGGTTATCTCAGGAGCTGTTGAGGTAGCTGGTCAGAGTTTGTGGGCTATGTTGTATTTTTTCCCTTCCTTATTTTCCATAGAAATGGATAGACAATGTCTGTGCACAACGATCCATACCGGGGTGGCTTTGTGGGGTACAGTACCCCACAGTACTTTGTGGGGTCTTGGAGACTGCTGATTGCCTGAACTGAATTTGTGCTCTCACTGTAATTAAGCATCTCCTACACAATGGGACAGAAGGCAAATGCAAGTAAGAGTTCACTGAGACTGAGGATATGATGGTTTTGTTAATGATGCGTAGCTGTGGTGGTGGGACATCAAACACACAGCTCTAGAATTAATAAAGATATCACAGAGTTTCTGAAATGCACTTCCTGATGTGCATGTGACACTGTACCCATCTGTCAAGATGAAGTCTTCTTAGAATTGTGTGTTGGCCTCATTCTTCAAACTGAACAGAGGTCTCAAATACAGTTTTATCCAATTGTCATCACCTCAGGCCACAACAGTAAAGAAGTTTGAACTTCAGCCCCAAAACAGCCTGGGAAAGATCTCGTTAATACTTGGATGTAATATACTTTAAGTAAAGCAAAGGAAGGAAGAAAATTTTTGGCTCATTAGGATATGTATTTTCCTCTGAGTCAAACTGGGCCAAATACACCTGAGGCTCCAAAGGGTTTATTTCTGAAAAACTGAGAAAAAGTGAAATAGGTTTATAGATGTTTGCAAGTGCTCAGTGATGTATTGCAAAATTAAACTCATCCTCGTTAAAAATATGTCCCTAGCATTACTTCCTGAAAGATCTCTGAGTTGTTTTTTAAAGAGGGGAGAGTTGTGATTTGCCTGAAATAAGCTGCGGAAAAAATCCTGACGTCTATGAAAGCTGTCATAACTTAGCAGCAGCATCCTTGTGTTCCTCAAAGCTCAGTGCTACAGGCTTCATTCAGGGCTCACTGAAGCAACAGAGCTTGTCTATGCTTTTTATTTATGGTAAAGTTTCTGTATGTAAAGAGGAACTTTATTATAAACATTTCTTCTATACCAACTACTAAAGCAAAAAAAAAAAAAAATACACAGTTGAAGTGATAAATATTTAACTTCCATGTATCCCTTGTATTTCTGCTGCAAGAAATACAAAGAAGAAATGTGTCCTGAATATTCATTTGTATTTTCTGTATTTTTTAACTCTGTTTTCAGTTGAAGATGGAAGAAACCATAGGTTGCTGTAATCTCCTTAAAATACAATTTTTCTCTAGGCAATCTTAAATGCTTTTGCACATGTTCCACATCTAGTTATCTCTATCATCATATAAATGAATATTTTCACAGTAAAAGTAATGTTTGAAAAGATAGCTTGAACCTTTTACCTGGACTCTATTTGTTTCCAGTCTGCTCTTCTGACCTGTAGCATGTCCTGCCCTGCCTACTGTCTTTTTTTGACGTTGAGGTCCTTTCCCAAAGAATATGTAGTTTACAAAGGCATATTCCAGCAAGGCCAGGAACACAAACACAAAGCATCCCATCAGGTAAATATCGATTGCCTTGACATAGGGAATCTTTGGCAAGGTCTCCCTGAGATGGGTGCTGATGGTGGTCATGGTCAGCACAGTCGTGATTCCTGTGAAGGGAAGAAATAGACATTGACGAATAAGACAAGGAAGGAGATTTGAGCACAAAAGACATAATGGCAGCATTGCACTTCTCATGCAGATGGGTTAATGATGTGATCAGGTTCTCAGCAGCCAAAGGAATGCTTTTTGCAGAGCTGGAAAGGAACATATCCTTGCAAGTCTGTTGATAGCACCTTCCTTGGCTTTTCATGCAGTGGAGGGTGAATGAAATAACCTCCAATAGCCCAGGCTATGTTGGAACTTCTTGCCTTAATTTTTGCAATAACTGTGCTAGAGCATGTGATGTTAGCTGACCTGGATAGCAAAGAGTTGACTGCTATTCTTTCTATGTGAGAAAATGCTTCTTACTTCATTTACAAGCAGTAGCTCTGCTTGACCCCATAGGTGACTTGCTATGGGGGTCTGCAACAAGTATCTAGCTTTTGATTTAAACTGGAGGATTAAAGGAGAAAGGGAAGCCTTTTGATGAAGTGATGATCTTTGATGAAGAGAAAGTGATATATGTGCTTGTACCAAAACAACTTTTCCTATTAACTAGGTGCTTGCAAGTAAAGCATTTCCATCTCGTTGTGTTATCCACCACTGAATGATTTTTTTTTTTCTCATATGTGTTTTTTCTTTTAGCTGGCTGAAATGACTTTTTAGTCTGCTTTAATCAGAGGTCATTAATGCATGTAGATAATAGCTCTAGGCACAGGTATAACAAGTTTAATTTGCAGGGAGGTGGGACAAAATGGCTTTTTGGCAATAGAGATGAAAAACATATATGCCTTAAAGCACAGATAGCACAGAAGATTTTCAGTCTTCTGGAAAGCTGTAGGAAGGAACATTGTATGGGAAAGAATCAACTCTATAGGTAAAACAGACTTATTTGGTGTAATCTGGTGTATCTCCACTGATGTCAGTAGGATCTTGCATATTCATTCCAGTCACAGATCTGGCCTGAGAGAATACTTTTTAACATCAGCAGGGATTGTTCATGCAGCACAGTGTAGATACCCTTAGATACCTGAATTAGACTTTTACACTCCAGTTTGGAAGCAAGATACTTTTGGCTGGATCCAAAGACCATTATGCCAACTCGAAGTCAGTCAGAATCCCAACCTAAGTGCAGAGCAAGAGCTTCAGATGTTGGCAAGGTCACATTTGCCTGCCTTCCTGACAACCAAGGCCCTGTGCTGCTTGTGTAAGATTACAATTAGTGATGCTACAACCAACAGTATGGATTTGGTGCCACTGTTTTCAAAGGCAGCAAGTGTCCACATAGTTCAGTCATTTTGAGAAGAAGTTACCTAGAGCAACTCTGGCTGCAGAGGCATCATAATTGATCCAAAAAGACACCCATGACAGAATTGTGATCAGCGTGGAAGGCATATAGGTTTGCAAAATGAAGTATCCAATGTTTCTTTTAAGACGGAAGCTAAGTGATAATCGAGGATATGCTCCTGAAAGAAAGAAGTCATATAATGACTAATGCCTCACAAAAGGTAGGCACTGATATTTCTGGGTTGTAGGAAGAGGAGACAACTTTTTTAACTCGTGCTTACCTGTTGTAAATTCCACTCTCTTTGATACCATCTTGTAATCCACAATAGAAAATTGCGGGAGCTCGATGTTATTAACTCCTGTTACTGCTGACTCTCCTCCATTCCAGTAAAATTCAATATCATCAGTAGTGTATCCATCTGAAACAGAGGCACAATCTGATTATTGACTTTTCTTTTTGTCTTATTACTTTGCTTAAATAGTTGCAGTTCAAGTGGAAGGAGCTGCTGTTAACCAGGGATTCAGCCTTCTGTTGTGTGACATTCCTGTTACATAGAAGCCTTTCTCTGTGCCCTGAGGAAGCTTCTAGATGTAGAAGAGGAGAAGAGAGAAAACAAGGACAGAATTCATGATTGAAGTTTGTTTTGTATCTAGCACTAATACAACTACTTTTCAGTCAGGCTTGAGTTCAGTTTGCCAGCAGATACATCATCAGCAAAACTTTTAAACTTTCTTGGGAGGAGCTCTGATAGTAAAAAAAACCAGGTTCAGTTCCCAGATCTTAATGTGATTTCCTATGCAGGATTTGACAAAATACAGAGCTGGGAGCCAGTAGAAAGAAAGATGATTCTAGAAGAATTAAGCTGCCTGTAGTTTCACCTGACAATGTCTGTCAGAGCTGTAGGTAACCCTTTGATATTCATGAAGCATTTTATATTTTAATTAGACCATGCCATCTTTGATCTTCTGTTATCACAGAACTATTTCTTTTTTACCCCAAAACTAGCACCTTTCTTCTGTTTCCTTTTAACAATGATGTTGATTATTTATAATTTAATTAAAAATTAATTTGCCATTATATCACTAGAAATGTTAACATTATTGTTACCATTTTCAGAAATATTTTGATTGAACTCAGAAGTGACTGAGTTTCAAAAAAAATCTTGCAATTGACAACATTTTTGAACTAATATTAAAACTGGTTCCACTTTATTGCATTTTTCTACTTTCCCCAGATATCTACCAGAGGAGAGAACATCTCATCTATTTTTAAATTTTTCCTTCAGGTGTTAGATTTAATCAGGTTTAAATCATATAACACAGATCAAATAAAATGTGTTTGAACTCAAAGCTTTAGAAAACTCGACAGTACTTTTGCCAGTTGAACCAACTGTAGCATCAGAAGCCTCCACAGAGTTAGGAACCTATCCTTTCATGTGTACAAGTACTGCAATATCAAGCTAAGGAAATTAGTCCTGAGATGTCTTTTCCTATGATGGTGCCTAGTAATAGCCTCATCCCTGGAAGGCTGACCACATGCAGAACAGATCCGTGGTTTCCCTGGTGACAGAGAAGCTCTTATGACTTGCTGCCAAGCTCCAGAGATTGCTTGGAAAGTCTGCAGCTATTGAACAGCTATCTCTTGATGCAAACACACAATGACAGGCTGAACAAGGTTAAATGTTCATGTATTTTATTTCTGATCTGCTCAGTGCCATGGTGTTCAAACTATCTGAACTGCTCGGAAAACCACACTAACCTATGTAATATGGATTACTGCTGCAAGCTTAAAACTGGGTTTTCCATTAATTATGCTATTTTTTTTTCAAATGATCCACCCCAGGGCTGTGACAGAGAGCTCTGCATGGCTGGTTTTCATTCCTTTTCACTGCAAAAGGTCAAGGTAGCTGCTTGGTAGTGAGACTTCAGTAGCTGCTTTAAAGGCTTTGCACACAAACCCCAGAGCTGACATGAGCTACATGTAGGGTGTGATGCAGAATGATTGAAAGTGAATGAAGACTGCTAAGACTGTTTAAAAGACCAAGACTGAGCTTGGCAGGGAAGTGTTAACTTCATTTTCTTGCAAATCTGTTTTATAAAAACTTTCTCTTGAAGGATTTATCTTCTCAGAAAAGGTGGTGCAAAACAGATGGCATTGGAACTACCATCTCATACTGAAAGGGTATTGATTATGTGTAGACTTTGTACCACTGAGATATCCTCTCTACATGAGGTAATACCCATCCTATATCTTTAAGGGACAGAATAAGAAACAAAAGGGGCATCATTACCTAGATGTTGAGCAGGTACTTGCTGCAAAGTTGCAGGTGAAGGTTTAGAGGTGAGAATCCTGAACTCTGCCTCAGGGTTTGGAAGAAAACCACAAAAATGATTCTTCTGTTCTGTGCTGTCACCACCTGTTGCTCCTTTCACATCCTGCTCTGCAATTTTGCTCTGATTAGTGCCAATTCCTTGGACAGTGCAGGCTGGGACCCAGGGCAGAGAGAGGAACTACCTCCAGTCCTCAGAAGCTCCTGACTTTATTTGTGGCCTCTTAAGGCAGCTGCAGCCAGCTTCTCTGTAGTTTCTCTGACATTTTGAGAAAAGAGGTAATAGTTTGGCACCTTATTGTGGCTGAAATTCCCTTCTCTGAATGTGAATTATTAGTGATTTAGTTGTTAAAACCCACAATGGTGCCAAATAAACACCTGGGATATCAGAAGGCAGATTTCAAAAAGAAAACAGGCAAAACCTCCTACAAAAAGATTGCATCATGTCATTGATACACTGTGTCATGTTGGATATTTGCAAAAGGAAATTATATTTTTTGTAAGGTAGACAAATGTGCTTTTCCCTAGTCTTGCTTTCTATGACTTTGGCTACTAAACAAAAAGTAGAACTAGTAGGTTATAAAGTCAACTGACCAAAAGCAAGAACCTCATGTAAGGTATTAGCTGGTGACAAGCTGTCACTGCTGACAGGCCATGTTTTTAATCTCTACAAACTCAAAAGAGACTTCCAGATAAAACAAAAAATGTGTCTAATGTGAGCTACTACTTTTTCTAAATATACCGATTTTTTTTCTTGAATTAAAGCTTCCCTAAAGCTGATGGAAGTTATGAGAAAGGGATAGTGATGTTTTTCACTCAGGAGCATTCACATTTTTCAGCTCCCTTTTTAGAAAAGTAGTTGAGCAAAAACATCTTCCTGTGGTTTTAGGTACAGTAAGCTTCAGTACATTTATTATTTCCTTGGCAGTCATTGTAATATCTCTGCTAGACTCTAACAAGGTGTAAATTCTCCCTGACGCGATAGGATTGTTGCTGTGCGATGCCCTTTCCTCATGTGCTTTGCACATTGTTCTAGGTGTGTGAGAGGCATTGCTTTTCATGGCTGGCAATGGCTCATAGGTGCAGGAATTGGAGGCTCTCGTGTTTCATTGTCAACATGGCTTTTTTCTAGCAAACTTAGGAGGAAGATTGTTGGCTGCAGGTTAAAGACAGGAATTGATCTCAGCTCTGAACAGTGGGCAGGTGACAGATTGTCCCTTCTCCATTTTCAAGTGGACAGTGGCTTTAAGCAAGGAGCTGTAGTGATGTAAATTAAGAAATCTTCAAGCGCAGAGCAGTACTGCCTACAGGCTAGCAGGCAGCACTCTTATTTCGGGCAGCAAATGCCTTAGGGGTTTACAAAGGAATAAAAGCTATTTCAGTGATAGGAAAAGTGAGTCTTGCCATTGCAGTGGCCAGTGTTAATGCTGGTTTGTTCACCGAACTTATCAGTACTGCCCAGGTATTCCCTCGGCTCTTATCCCATGTAATCCTTTTCCCTCTGCGTAGTATCTATGTCACCAATTTAAATGCATACCTGCGCTTTTGTGCCAAGAGAGAGCAGCACTCGCAGCTGGACCGTGATGTCTGAACACGAATTTCACAAAAGTCAGCTATCGCGGGCCTGCAATATCTCAGCGGTGTTGACAAGAGCTGTCACAGGGTGGGCGCCACGCGAGCGGGAGAGCGCGGGAGTTCCCCGGCGGGCGCGGGGAGCGCCGGACGGCTCCGGCACCGCGCCCCGGGGCCGCGCGGGGGCGCCCGCGCTCCGCCTTGCGGCCGGGGATGGCGCGGCCGGGCGGGCCCGAGAGGGGAATGAGCGGGGGATACGCGGGGGATGAGCGGGGGATGAGAGGGGGATGAGAGGGGGGATGAGAGGGGGATGAGAGGGGAATGAGCGGGGGGATGAGAGGGGGATGAGCGGAGGATGAGCGGGGGATGCGCGGGGGATGAGAGGGGGATGAGAGGGGAATGAGAGGGGAATGAGAGGGGGATGAGAGGGGGATGAGCGGGGGATGAGCGGGGAATGAGCGGGGGATACGCGGGGGATGAGCGGGGGATGAGAGGGGAATGAGAGGGGGATGCGCGGGGGATGAGCGGGGAATGAGCGGGGGATGCGGCGGGAGCCGAACGCGTTTGCTCCCAACTTCTGGAGCGAGCATGGCCTCATTGCTCGGCTGGCATCCCTAGCAGTCTAGCTCTTTTAATCAAGCAGTTTTCCCAGGAATTCTGCGTCTGGTTTTGTTGACCTAAATAATGAGGGGCCGCTAAAATTTTATTTATTTGTTTGTAATATAATCAATAATGGTCCCTGAAAAATATTTGTTCTACTTAAACTTTTTTTCTTTTTTTTTTTCTTTTTTTTTTTTTTTTTTTTTTTTTTTTTTTTTGCTTGCTAGATTCCTTTTCATCTTCAAAACCACATTTAATTGTCCAGCTCAAGATACAAAACTTCTGGATTGTGCCTTTCATAACAACTTAGTCTTTGTTGCTAAATGTATTATATTGTTCCTATTCCTATGACTGTATTCAAACAGAAAGATAATGCATTTCTTTCACATGGCACCAAGGTGGTCCATACAGTGGTAAATGTATTGTACTATTTAAACTTAAACCTGACATGTGAATGGCGCACCACACACCTGAAGATGTGTTTTGGAAATCAGTGTAACTAGTTAACTTTAAGGTGATAGGATTGCTTGAAAAAGCTTCCTGCCACCTGTGTTGGAGTGTGTATTTGCATCTGTAAGGTACTTTTTTTCCACTGAGAAGTATTTTTTGTTTTCCCTGGGGATACGAGTTAGCCTTAGCAACACTGGTCTAAATGAAAACTTGGTTAGACTTCTGGAGTACTAAACATTGTCAATTATTTAAGAAGGTTTCTCAAATAAAAATAAATCTTACGTATGGGGCAATCTGTTCCATCTCAGTTGGAGACATAACTTCTTATCCAATAGAAGAGGAAAATAAATGTTATTACAGTATAAAGTCACTCTTGCAAGATCCTAATCCAGTTGAAAGAGTGAATTATAACCTTGCCTTAAATTGCAAGTACCTTTAATATTGGTTTAGCTTTACTTATCATTTTTTGCCAGTGAGACTTGATACAAACCTGGAAGTCCTGTGGGAGAGAGATTGTTTGGTTTTGCTTAATATCTGTTTAATGGCTAACACAGCAGGACTTCTCTGTATCCCTGTTTATCAACAGAGGGAAATGAAGGATTCTGGAGAAGTAGTCAAACTTGTATTGAAAATGCCTTAATGCCAGGTAATTTGGCTCCTTCTACTGGATAATGCCAGTTGTGGCAAAGGAACTTAAAGGCTAATATAAATATAATGCAATGAACAATCAGTATGTTTTGGCTAGTATGGTTTTCATGTGCAAGAGTACCTCCTGTAAGGCATGCTGGTGTTTTTGTGTCCTGTTCACTAGTAAGAATTTAATTCTCATTAGCAATAAAAAATACCCAAATGAAGAAATTATTTGGAAAGGGAAGCAAATGTAAAATTCTTTGTTTGCATTTCCATACACATTCCAATTCACGTTGTGCTATTTCATGCAGTTTCCTTTCTTTGCCCAAAATAGCAATCATAAGTTGGCCAGAACGAAGGACACACTTGATTCCAGTGAAGAAAGGACCTGTCTGAGTCAGCCTGGAGGTAAGGTGGATGATAAAAAAAAAGTCTGTAAGATCTCAAGTTAGCATGGTGAGCTTGAATAGTGCCTGATTATTTATAGACCATGAGACTTTCAGACCAAGAAAGCAACAAATCATATGTCTAGTGGCTAGTTTGAAAGAAGTAAAGGCAAAGTCAGCATACAGGTAAACTGCAGAAATCAGTGATCGACATGAGTGTCTTGAGTTTATGCTTGTTCAAAAGCTGCCATAGAATCACAGAATAAAAATCTACCCAGATTGTTAAATATGATACTATATCTGACTGGATATAGCAAAGTGCAGAGCACTTAGTGGAGGTGTTTACTGAGGAAATATCAGCACGTGTGTCCTAGGCTCTGTTCTAGCTTCATTGATATGTTCTGCTTGCTGCTTTCGGAGACAAGATGATGGGCAAGAAGGACATTTGATTTAAGACAGTACAACAGTTAGGGATCTGACGTGTTCCAATGCAGCCTGATTCATCCATCTCATTTCTTTCACCTTTACAACATTTTCTTTTCATCACTGGCATGATGGCTTTTAGCCTGATACAAACCTGAGACTGTGACTCTATACATGTCTGTGTAATTCCTGTAAATCAAACTGTGATTAAAAGTCTTGTTCATGCCTACACATTTTGTGTAGTAATAAGCAACCTGCTCATAGTAGCTTAGAGGCTAAGATGTTGAAAACTCTGAAGTTCCTTATATGCAAATGTTTAGTGAGCAGTGCCAGTGATTCAAATTTGGACTTGAATAATTTTGATGATCTACTGTCTTAAAATTTCCACCAATAATATACTGGTTTTTTAAAGTTTTTAGAAACCAGGCAAGCAGTGTGTGTTCATGACTGGTGTCCTCTTGTGCAGCCCAGACACTTGTGTAATTGTACATGTAATATGTACAAGGTGCACAACTGCTGGCAACAGGTCAGCCCTGATACCCACATCATACATCAGTTTCTACAGACTTCTAGCAAGTTTCTCATCTTGTGAGTTAGTCTGAGTGACTCTGAAACATGAAGTTTTAAGCTGGCACTTTAGTTACTTTGGTAGTTACATATGCTGAGGAACACTTTGTTTAATCGCTTCCACATTTCTCACTCGGATCCTGGATCCTCTTATCTTGTGGGGTTGAAACCACCAAAGTCCTGAAGTCACACTGTCATGTTCTTGTCTAAAGACTAGTCAACAGTGATTAGGGCAGCAGCTGTGCATGAGGAGGTTAACCCAAACAGTCTCCCTGCCTTGCATGCCATTTCACTTGCTGGTGGTACCAGACTGTCCTTGAGAGCTTGGAGCTGGAAAGAGAGGATTTGTTTCTTTCCAGCAGCGAGTGTCAAAAATCCCAGCCATCTTCTCTTCCTTTTATTCTGAGATGCCTTTTTCCTGAATCCATTTTGATCTTCCTGCTTCTCCCTTTCTTATTCTTTTTTTGAATGGACACTCTACTGGTTACCAGCTGTATCTCAACTGGCAGAAAGGGGAACCAAAGCTCCTGACATCTGGAGAAGTTTGCTTGCTTCTCCACTCCCCCGCCCCCTTTCTTTTTTTCTTCTAACCTTTATTCCCTTCTGGTTTGACGAGGAGGAAGAAAATATCCATTTTCAGGAGCAGCAAAAGGCAGACCACATATTGTTTCTACTCTAGTCCTGGCAGCACGGGCTGGGAGTGCTAGGCTCATGATGAAAGACCTTGACATGTTGAGAGAGACCTGCCCTCTGAAAGCCTTGTGCAATCCTTCACCTTGTTTGCTAACTCAAAGGACTTCCACACCTTACACCTTTACACAAACCTGACTAAGGTAACTTGCTTGCAGTGCTCTCAGGAGCACATTTTATGTAGAATTTGTAAGTCCAATGCAAATCTCTTTTCAACTCCACCTGTTTCTTCCTTCCTCTTTTTTTTTTTTCTCTCATTTGAGCTGCTGTACAATAGATGACTCTTACAGTCTAAGCCATAATCCTAGAAGTTTTTTTTTCTGACTTGAGTTGCTTTACAAAGTTAAAAAGGGAACAACACTATTTATAAGCACATTATGTAAACATTAGCAACAGAGGTTCAGCTGCTTAGCATTCAATTAATTTAGTTCAGTCAATATTGCATGGTACACAGTTTTGTCTGCTCGTATTGTAAACACATCTTGCCCTTGAGCACTTCTTTCATTTGACTAATTAAGATCTGCTTCTAAGTGCTCTCATTTTGTTGCCAGGCAGACTCACCCAACTTTGGATACAGCTGCTGTACTTGGTGAAAAAGGCATCTGAAATCCAGGTCCATCTAGTTGGTGCTCCAATGTGTCAGGCCAAAACCTGCTCTTCTTTAAGGCAGAAGGATCTCTGCTTTCCACAGGACTCAGACTGGAGATGGATCAGGACATTGTGTGTTTCTTACTTATGCCAGCATGTCTTATACAAGTGCACATATTTCTGTGCAATATTGTGTTCCCACCTGAGACTTTTAACATTTTAATTATTTAATGCAGGTGCATAAAGTTTTTCAGAGAAGTAAATGTGGAAGCAAGTACAAGTCCACTATACTTGGGCTTTTTATATAAATAGTGAGAATGAAATTTTCATGGTGGTCTGCCCTTTCTTTTCTGATTCTCCTCCTCCCTGGGGGAAGAGGGGAGTGAATGAGTGGCTGTTTGGTGTTTAGCTGCCAGCACAGTCTCACTCACTATTCTGACTATGTATGTAGCTGAATTTTCAATTCATGAACAATTGTAGAAAGATTTAAAGTTACATTGAGCTGCATTAAAATTTCCATTCAGACAAAATTAAGAATAATTGAGAGGAATTTGGCAATGCACGTCTTGTACACATACTCCACATTTTCTGTGTGCAGATTTTGTCAAAATAATTACACATTACTGAACTCATATACTGTGCTGAGAAAAAATTCGTGCCTAAAATATACCACATTCCCTTGGGCAAAACCAGACTGAGTTCAGAGAGGAGTGCAGTCCTGCACCAAGGAGATGAGTGCTTCATTGGACATCAAGGTGCCTGAGTACTGCAATGATTGTCATTTTTCCTTAAGCACTAAAGAATGAGTAGGGGGTTTCTGTGGCTAAAAGCATAGGCTAAAGTCAAGGGAACAGGTTTTTTGGGTGGTTAATGTACAATCTCTGCTTAGTATCTGAAGTTTTGTGTGGAGGGAGGCAGACATGCAGCACACACTCCTTAGTGGACTAATGTAATGGAGGGGCAGGTGCTCCATGGAGGGAGAAAATCTAAGGTCTTAAAAGATTCAGGATGGTTTCCTGTCTGCCTAATCTTGTTGATACATACTTACTGTGTGTGAAATATTTGAATTACAGGTTCTGCTGCTTTGGCCCTAAATGTGAATATAAAAAAGGTGGTTGTGGTCTATGTGGTTTGGATTAGAAATTACAAAACTTTAAATAACAGGGTTTTTTTTTTGTTTTGTTTTTTTTTTTTTTTTTTTTTTTTTTTTCCCTCAGGAAGAACTCTCCATGGGTAATTTAGTAATCACAGAATCAAAGAAGCAGAGAGAGGTTTGTTTTGGAAGGAAATTAAAGTTCCAACCCTCCTGTCATGGGCAGGGACACCTTTCACTAGACCAGGTTGCTCAAAGCTCCATCCAACCTGGCCTTGAACACTTCCAGGGATGGGGCATCCACGCCTTCTCTGCGCTACCTCTGACAGTGTCTCACCACCCTCACAGTAAAGAATTTGTTCCTAATATCTAATCTACACCTACTGTCTTTCAATTTGAAGCCATTAGCCCTTGTCTTGTCATTACATGCCCTTGTAAAAAGTCTCAATCCAGCTCTTTCATTGGCACTGTTTAGATACTGGATGGTGTTCTAAGGTCTTCCTGGTCTCCTAATCTTCAGGCTGAACACCTCCAACTCTCTCAGTCTGTCTTCATAGGAGAGGTGCTCTGTCCCTCTTGGTGGCCCTCCTCTGTACTGACTCCAGCAGGTCCATGTCCTTCTTATGCTGAGGACCCCAGAGCTGGACACAGCACTACAGGTGGGGTCTCACAAGAGCAGACTGAGGAACATAACCACATCCCTCGACCTGCTGGACATGCAGCTTTTGGTGCAGCCCAGGAAGTTGTTGGCTTCCTGGGCTGGGAGTGCATATTGCCAGGTCATGTTGAGATTCCCATCAACCAAAGCCCCAAGTCCTTCTCCTAAGAACTGCTCCCAATCCATACCTTAACCAGCCTTTAATTGTGCCTATAGGCACTTACAGAACATAAATGAAGAAGAATGGAAATAGATCACGCAGAAAATTGGCCACATACTCTGAGCTAAGTCACTGAGAGTATTAGCTAAAATTGCACCTCACCAGGAAGTTGCAGGAAGAGATAGAAATGCTGGGTAGCAATCTAGTAACCTTTAGGTGCTGCTTCAATCAGACAGATTACACTCAGATCTGTAATTAGAGTTACCATGCAGTCCTTCCATTTCCCTGGACATCAGCACTATGGCTATGTAGCCCTGAACCTGGGTCCAGTGCCTCATGTGAAATGAGTCATTGTCTAGTTCAGTTTCCATCTACGTGCTAATGGAATGTTGTACCTTTTAAAAACCAGGCTTGCACTCCAATGGTAACAGGTATTTGAAAGACTGAGGGAGATGACTGTTTCCCTCATGGCTAGGGAGATCTGAGCTAGGAGTCTGGGAAACTTGGTGCTGCTGTTTCCATGGAAGCCTGATTAATTGAGGGCTGCCAATCACCAGAAAAATATAAATTAAATGAATGTATGTATCTGTATGAATGATGTCTTCAAACAAACCTCAAATGCTCAACGTTTTCTTCTTGAAGATTTCCATACACTCTGGTTTCCCCATAACAACCTATGCCTCTTTGTACAGTCTACTCTGACACATAATGCTTGTTGCTATAAGTTTATGAGGAAGGTGAATTAATAAATAAAGCTGTTAGAAGTGGTAGCAGAAGGCTAATGGAGAGTTTTATTTTATATATTTTATATATTTTTATTTATAGTAATTTTATATTATTTATTATATAATGGAGGCATTAAGAGTTTTATCTGAAGGGCTGAATTCTGTTCTCTGTTCTGCAGAGAAGTTTCCTGAAGGCCAGAGGATTTGCATGTGAGTATACTGCTCACTCAATAAAACTACTTCGTATTAATATTGTCCCAGGTCAGCTAAGCCATCTTCCCACACTGAGATTTGAGGCATTGTGTTTTGTTACTTGTATTACTGCAGTGTCAAGAAGCCATACCTATAGATCAAGAGAGAGAAGGAATAGGCACTGAGTAGATAATTTCTCAATATTTATAATATCTGTAAATACAGATGCATTGGGGGCTTCACTTTCACAAACTGAAGCAAATCTATGAGTACCAGAATCTTTCCGTTTGTTCTGGGGTTTTTGCTTTTATATGGCAATTCACATCTTGGCAGAAGACAATGAAATATATAAGTGATACTTATGGCTGTGACATTCTAGGACAACTGTATTGTCTCAAAGCACAGTATACCAGCTCTTCCAAGATTGTTATATTACCAGGTGCAGAGATTATTTTTCTTTCAGCTCTTACTGCAGAAACTCAGACTCATCTAAGAGCACAGCTGCTTCTAGAGAAGTCAGCCCTTCCTCTAAATGAACAATTAATTTTTTTTTTAAAGCAAGCTAAGCTTTTCTTTTTGCTGTTCCCTGGCCTGAGGGATCTCAGAGGCTGAAGACTGAGACTTGATGAGGCTGTGCTGGGAAATGACTCAGCTCCAACTTTCCTGTCCTCTCTGGTCACCAGGGGACACCCTGAGTCACATATTGGTACTTCTGAGATTACCAAGGTGACACTAAACAAGAAGAGCAGTTGGTGAAAATAACTCTGCATTCCTCTGTGTGTAATACAAAAGTGCTTAAGACATAGTAAGCTTTGCTAATTTCATATGTTCATGTTCTGGAATTGTTGAATGTCAAATATTTGCTATTAAAATCTATGCATCCATATAAAGACAAGCTATCTTTTTGAAAATAAAATGGGAAAGTCATATAGATGAAACTATCTGCATCTAAGTAACTTGTAAATTTGTGTGCAGTGTAAAAATACATTGTGAAAGTAACATAACCAATTTATAGTCCTCTGGGGAAAGAAATCTTTCCAAAGTGTGGAAACAGAGCAGTCACTGTGGCTTAACACTAGTGTGCTGTGAAGAATGAATTATTTTAGCTCAGTGGCTGACTTAAAAAATGAGTGGTAAGGAATGACATAAACTGAGCCAAAAATACATTTTAACTTTTGATGTGAAAAAAAAAAAAAAAAAAGAAAAAGAAACATGCAGTCCTATTTGGTTATTTTCTCAGTTTCAATATCAACAAGTTATTTGTGAATCTGCCTCTCAAAGTACGTAAAAAAAAAACCAACTTGCTCTGCTTCACAGATCTGTGCTAGTCTTTCTGTTCCTGTGATGTTTAAATCTGCTACTGTGGATGCTCATGCTGTAACTTTAAAACCTCTCTTGCTTTGCTGCCAGCCTGTTCTTTGCAGCTCAGAAGGAAGGCATGTCAGAAGTTAATGTGGATCGAGACTGTTGTGTGCATGCAGTCTCTCCATGGGTGATCCTTCTGAGACTGCATTTGCAACGATACAAGCTCAATATGTGTATTCTGCATGGGATATAGGGAGTAACCTAGTCTCTATTATCTAAATGCCTTAAGAAATTATAATGTGAGTTTCAAATTGCAAAATATATTGCCCAGAGAGTAGTCACTTTGCTGTCCCAGTGGGCAGTATATGGGATAACTTTTGTGCTGATCACCATTCCTGCAGCATTTTGTGCTGACCTCCATTCCTGCTCTTGCTGATGTGTTACATATGGTACTGTCTTGCTTGTTTTATATGCTTATATTATTTTATATTATTTGCTTATAATAATTAATTGTATATATATAATATAATATATATATAAAATATATATTAATTATATATATAAGCATATAATAATTAATTATATGCTTATAATATTTTATATTATTTATATGTGATAAAATGTGCTTTTCTGTGTCTTGCTGTTGCCTATTCTTTTGTTAGGCTTTGTGGGAGCTTGGATATGGCATTTGATCCAGGGGCAGGGTCTTTGTGAGATAAGGTGATTTGTGCATGTCATAGTGCAGGCAGCAATAGGAGTACAGTGGGCATGGATGGAGACCCACCTGCACACTGGTGAGTTGGGAAAGCTGTCAATAGGATGACATGCTGAGAACATCCTATCACTTATAGCTGGCACATTAGGTGAAGATGGGCAGGCAGGAACCCTTGTGACCTTTTCATTCAGATAGTTTGCACTGCATTCCATCTCAGAATGATGCACTCTTTGAATGATCTGAGTTTTGGAACCTCTCTCTCTTCTTAGTCCACGATGTTTGGAAGAAATTTAAACCTGAGTATGTATTTTAGAACACTTAAAGGAATTGGACAGAAGCAGAAGAGAGTTTTTATTCCCAGTGTTATGCTGTAACAACCAGAGACAAGTCAAAGTGGAGAAAATGAGGGGGTTTTTTGTTTATTTTGTTTGGTTTGGTTTGGGTGTGGTTTTTTTTTTTTTTTTGTTTTGTTTTGTTTTGTTTTTTTGTTTTGTTTTGTTTTTTCCCAGGGTTGACAGGGCCCATGGGAAGAAACACATTTCAGAGAAGAGGTTTATGGCTGACAGATCTAGTGGGTGAGCAGGGGCAGTCTTGCAGAAGGGTGACTGAGAGAAGCTCTTCATTTACAGATGTGGCAAAACCTAAGTAACTGGTATTGGGGGGCTGCCTTCTTTAGGAACACCAGAAATAGAAGCTCTTAAAAAAGGCATTGGGTTCATCATCCTTCCAGACTTTTATTTAATTGGGAAGGGGCCTTGCAACTGGCTTTTTGAGAAGGGAGAAATTATGCTTTCTGTGGAACCAATTTGATATGCTTGGTGAGAAGCAGGGTGAGACCAGATGCCCTTTTAGTGGTTTTGGATACTTTAGGGAAAATACATAAGTGGATCCAGCTCAAAGCTCTTGCTGCCTCAGGTACAAGAACAGCAATATTCATTAGTGAATTTTTATTGCCAGGCATGAATAAATTACTAGATATCTGGTGCTTGCAGGCAGGCAAAGGAAAAGTTGTATGGGAAAGCTTGGATTTAAGACAGGCTTCACATCTCTAAAAAAAAATCCCTATTTGTTTGAAATGTAGGTTCTTACATCTTTGGTAGTTCAAATGAAGCCATACCCTGGATCAATGCAATCTTGTCTCAAGCACAGAGCTGTGATAAATCTGTTCAAATCTCATTCTGTCAGATGGCTCTGTGCCAACAAAGGTGATAATGAATGTTTAGGTATGAACTCAGTTGGTGTTTCTTTCTAGCAAAAAAAAACCTATATAGAGGTTCAAGTGAAGCATTTTATTGATTTACTGTAATATCACTGATAACACTCTAAGTTGGTTGCACTTTTATAGAAGCATTACATATATATAGAGTTAGATCTATTTCTATGTGAAGAAGGGATAAAACCAGTGGAATCAAAACAGAGCTGCCATTTTTTATACTGTAGCCAACTGAATAAATCTTCCTCTTTTCCCCAAGGATCTCTGGGTTTCTGTGTTCAGGTTTCTGTGGGCTTGTTCAGTTCAAGTGGTTTCTAAGGGTGCCGCTGACAAGGCTAATGCACAGTTCAGTGTTGCAGCGTTGATCCCTGAATCATGCTGCAGCATTAACTGTTGTCATAGAGACAACAGATTTTTGAGTCCAAAGGGACAGTTTTGATTATCAGCTCAGACTTGTAAAACGTAAGTAGCTTGCCAATAAGTAAATAACTTCACAAACTGGAACACAGCTGGGCCCTCCCTCTCCTGTGACAGTGAAACACATTTCACTGAAGTTTGTGAGATACTATAAGTAAAACCCAAAATAGGGTTTTATTTGTTTGGGGTTTGTTTGTTTGTTTGTTTTAAGAGTGATGCTGTCAGCATACCTTTTTTTCTGATGAGCAAAAGCCAGGTGCACGCTTAGTCCACAAGATCCTGCTGTTACTGTGATGCTGGCAACCTCAGAGGGACAAAGAGTATTAAAATAATAACAGTATTCTGTCTTACCCTCTAGGTAGCACAGTGAGATTAGCACTTGTAAAGAAGGATGCTAGAGTGGGGCAGCTGTATGCAGTCAGAAGTCTCTGACAGAAAACCTCTGGGTGATACAATTGTAGCATTTCGATGCTACCGTCCCTAGTTGTTTGCCTTCTCCTTTCTGCTTGCTCCTTTATCAGCTGTGTGTCTGCACCCACGCCAGTCCAGAGCCTGTCATGGCTGCTGCCAGGAACAGTGGACTTGTGCCAAGGCACTGGGTTCTGAACTGCCATAGCAGTTGTAGCCCTTGCCAAAGGCTACCTGATACAGCAGAACTAACAGCTGGGGGATTTAACATCTTAAATTGCCAAGCTGACATCCATCAGAGCTCATGTGAGAGTGCCAAGCAGTCTGTGTAACCTCCAGCCAAGTATTAAGTCTCCTCTTTCCCAGTATATGCTAATCAGTGAGAAATGGATTGTTACAGATCCCAGCTCCGCTGATGAAGCAGTTCCAGTTATAAAATCCCTTGATTTTGTACACAGAAGTTTCCAGTGTCCATCAAGGTATTAGACACTGGAACAGGTGCAAAATGTCTGATATGGTCTCCCCATCTTTCACTGCAGAATTTGGAATAAGATGAACTGGTTGGGTAAAGCTGTGAAAAATGTATGTGAAGGAACATATGCAGCCAAAATGCTCCCCTCCTAAATGTATACATTTCTCTTGTTGTCAGCCATGCATACATAGCTTCTACAGTCCTGTAAGATAGCTTTAGGAAAGCTGGAAATGCAATTTTTTCATGAAAATAATCTGCTGGCTCAATATAGGCATGCATTATCCATGCCTTTGCTGTGCTGCTGGAGAGGTTTGATAATAGTGCAGCATTTGGTTCCTTGTGCTCTTTTTCCATTGCTGTGTCACACAGCTGTTTTGCTGCTATTTGCAATGCTTGAAATTGCACACTGTTAAGTATTATTATGGAACAATTCTTATCGCTTTAGATTTTCAGGGGCTGTCTTTGGCCACTTACACGGCATCCCTGCGAGGTGGAATGACTCACTGCCTTTCTGCTCACAAGGAGTGTGATGTTCATCTACTCTTTGACAAATTAATCTGTGGGACTTCTGGTTCCTCTGGAACATGCTCCTTCTGCAGCAGGAGTAAGTCACTCTTAAAAACTCATGGGAACTCAAAAGAGAGCCAGGTTGTGTGTGCTTCAGCATTGGTGCTCTGTGGCAGTGCTGTACAGCTGCACAGCTGTTGTGGATGCACTGGGAAGCATTCAGGTTTTGGAGGGGAAAATGTAACTCCAGCTTGCTTGTTTTAGAAATGGGGAAGCAGCTTGGGACTCTCTGAGAAGCCATGTGCCTTCCAACCTTTAGGAATGAAGGGAATCCTGCAGCCCACACAGTACAACAGAACTGCTCTGGAAGCTGGTGCCACATGGGTTAAATCATATAACTTGCACAGTATGAAAATGAACAAGCCCACTCTCCAGTGCTTTGAAAATGGTTTGACAGTGCACATACTGCACAGTATCTGTCTAGTGGTGAGAAATGCTGCTTGCTATTGCACAGATTTGCTTAGTGATCACAGCACCACCTTCCCTGGCCCTTTTACTAAAGAAATAGTTCTGTCCTGGGGTTTATTGAATTCCTAGTCTGTCCAAAAATTGCAGTGAATAAGCCTTTCTATCAAAGAGATATTTTTTTAACCAAAAAAGTATTAGCAGTTTCATTTTCAACCTCGCTCTGTGAACATTTGTATACTGGCACAATAGAAACAGAACAGAAGCTTGGTAGCTGAAGGGTGATGCAGAAGCTGGAAGGAGAGCTTGAGGGTGACAATCTTATAAGCTGGTTCTGTCATGAAAGCAAATGCCACATACCTAATACACATGGCATGAGCAGAGAAGCCGTGGTCACGGTTATCACCTTTTCACCCACCCTCTTCCATTCTGTCCCCTCATTACTCTCAAGCAGATTAGTGGGTACCACCGAGTGCTGAGTACTCTGGACAAAGGGCTTACTGGTACTCAAATGCCTAAGAAAGAAGCAGGCAGCTTGCCCTTCAGAACTCTATTCCCCCAAATTTGATGTCCTGGTTTAGGGCACCCCAGGACACATGATCAATAATTTCCAAGAGTTTTAGACATGCAGATGAGAAGAACTGTGGTGCATTAGAAGGTACATTTTAGGTGGACACTTGTCAAAGACACCAATGCCCCTGACACATCTACTCCCTGTGGGCTTTCAGTAGCAGGTAAGCACATCCATGCTTTTGGAAAATCATTCAGTTGTTAGCAGAACTGACCTAAGTACTCATGAGAAGTAATTCACTCTCCAATTTTGACCTGTTGCAAATTATGATCAGCTCAACAAGTCTTAACATATCAACATATGTATCTCTGGAGAAATGAATTATTCATCCAAGTGTTCAAAAGGTCTGAAAAGCAATTTTCTTTTGGGCATGTGTGACTGGCCATGAGTGATATGGTATTTTCTCATCCCTGATTGTGTTAGCATTTTAATTGCTTATTCCATCTGATGCTAATTTTGATTCCTGATGAGGTCTGAGTGGTAGTATTAAATGCATTCTCACTGAACATTTATCCCTACAAAGCTTCATTTATGTGAAAGCTTGTGAAAAAAGAGGTTTAAACCAGTAAAGTGTCAGTCTAGTTTCATTATTTGGGCTGGTATATGCTAGCTGATAAATGCTTACGTACTTTCATCATCTTCAGTCATGACTGAGCTGGAGATGTCAAATCAACTACCTCCAACAAATTAACTAGGTATCTGTTCAATATGAAAGCAACTTCACTATCATCACCCATTTCGGATACTTTGGTATTGTATAGATATCAGTTTCCTCTGCTAATCAGGTGGAAAAGTGACTGAGGAGAAGTGCTATGCACTATATTTTGAAAATCAGAAATTTGACTCATTCTCCAAAAGCATCTATTACATGCCTTAATAAGTTTAAGCCAGGAGATAAGCCAAGCAGCAGCAAGCAAGAAAACTGGTTTATGCCAAAAAAAAAAGGCAGGGGACTGCAAAGCCCAAGTATGGGAAGACAACCATGCATCTTAACAAGCCACTCCTTGGGTCCTGTGAAGTGGTGGATTGTGACACGGACCGAGTTTTGAACTAGCAGAAAGTGACTGGGGAGATCAACAGTGTGATGGGAAACACTGGAAAGGGAAGCTACATAATACAGCATAATACAGATCCTTTTCAAAAACCTTCACAGCCCCCATCATAAAATATAAAGAAACAATAGCAAAAATTTTTAAGTGCATGCTGTGTTCCTATGCTCATGGAAGACAACGACAAAGCTCTCATTACCCTTGGTGCTGAAGGATCAAGTTATTTCCTTTTATAACCTCCAAATGATTTGGTAATAGCAATTGATCAATCCTGCCACCACCACATGGGACGGATATTACTCTTGATGTTAGAGATGAATGTGCTGAGGTGAAGTAATTGATCCAGGTTCAGCAGTGATTAGGCACTGAAGATGGACAGTGCTTGATTGCTGTCCTCTGAGCTAATCTTCAAAAATTACCCTCCTCCCTTCCTTGACAAGAGATTTTGAAAGACATCCTACACGCTTGGATCAACCAGTACTGTGAATGAAACACATTCTGGATTGTGTGTTACAGAAATACATTGAGTATGTTCAGTGTGCAAGCTCACTGAACCCATAGTATTTGAACAACTTGCTCCTGTTTTGCCTAACCTGTGAATGTCATTCAATTCTCAGCTGTCATTTGGCCAACCCTTTCCCTCCAGTAACTTACAACTTTCAATTTCTAGAGTGCAGTTTTGTTCATCCAAAGGATATCTGCGTAGATCCATCATGCAAGCAGCTGTTGTTGTGATCCTGTAAGAGGAGGGTGAAAAAAAATAATGAGACTTGAAAACACATTTTTACTTGTTTGAGATGGCAAGATTTTCTATAATGGGTTCTCTGTTTGTTTAAATACAGAATGGCATGCACTTGGATTCCTGGCATGCAGTCTTTATAGAGCTTGTAAAGCATGATTAATTTATACAGCACAGTATAAATGTACTGTGCTGTATAAAGTATTATGCTGGTTACAGCATAAAGCATAAGACCATATGCTGCATATTGTAGAGAAGGATTTTGACTCAAAAGTTTATGTCCTAAAGTATACATGTTTTGAAGAACATTCAGTAAGATTTATATTTGAACATCTTTTTTTTTAAATGTTCTTAATAGAGACATCTTCAAATTGTTTAGCCAATTGTTTTATTTATAACTCATACTGCTGATACCTTTCTTTTTCCATTTTCTTGTCACTTACTGCTGTTTTAGTTTTGTCTGATAGGTATGTGCATTTTCATCCATGCTGTGGAATACCTGATAATACCTTATTCATTATTTTTATGCTTTCACAATCAGCTTATCATTAACTATGATAATTGTACATGACCTCTTAAAAATGGCATGAGGCAATCAAACACTAGTGAAATATAACATTGTACAGTGGTTATTTCATGAACATTGAGAGTAACTATGATTGCAGGCTAGATGTTTCAGATCCTTAATTCTAGAGGGCATCTGAGCTGATACTTGGTCCCTAAAGGTATTCTCCATAGCCTACGACTTTTTGCAAGGCAATTCCTCTCCTTCGTTAGAACATAAATCACAAGAACATCTGAGAAAATATTTGCTGGTAAGTCTGTGACTGTGTGGGAGGAAGGTTGAATGACTTCATGAGGATGGGGGTCAAATTTTAAAGTTCCCTTTGAGAAAGACAATTAGATCAGTGTTTTCAAACTCAAAAAAGTGAGTTATCACCTTCATTTGCCTTTTTTTTTCTTTTTCCTTTTTTTTTGATAGATGGGTTCTTAAATGTTTATAAAACTTTCGGAGTTGTGAATAGGCAAACTTGGCTTCTAATTTTATTGGTCTCTCTCAAATGATTTATACCAGATAAAGGCAGATAACCTCTTTTCTTGATCTGGATTTGTTCCTGTTGTTCCAGTTCCATGTTAATGAATACCAGAGGAACACCTCTTGAGATTTTACTTTTGATGTGCTGAAAGTCAAGTACATTTATATGCTATATTGGGGTGATAATCCTTGCTGTCACTGAACTGACAAAATTGAAAAGGGAGAAAAAGCCACATGCTTTATTAGTGTGACATCCTTCAAAATTTCCTAAGTCTACAAAATCCGTCTGTCATATCTAGTATAAGGAACATCTAGCAAGGGCTGTAATAAGAACCAGTCCATAAAACTACTCTGGAATACTGTGTAAAGTACAATGAAAATGGTACACTTATTCTTTTTTTTCAGGCTGATTTTGTCACATTAAATAGAAATGCATGTGTCTTAACATGCATTTGCCATAAAAATGCATTTGCCATAAAAAAGGTCTTTGGCTGCGATGGGACCTCATTTAGATTAGCCATGTATCAATTATACCTTACTGACAGGCACTGAGAAGACACTAATTTGTCAGACAGCTGCTTAATAACACTTAAGATCATATGTAACAATATACTAACATTAGTCACAGTTAAATGCTTTTTAATGAAGGTTTCATAGGGAAATGTTTTGTTCCCAATTAATAAATCGGCCTTTATGGTACTTTAGCTCACCTGTATCAACCAGAGTGTTTTCTAAACCAGTGTGGTGAGGTAGCACTCCCCCTGCTACCTGCTCAGGCTGCTCTGTGATCTCAAGAACTCCCACTAGGCCTTGGCTTTTGAGCAATGAGTGGAGTGGTGAAGTGTACCTTGACCGTGCCAGAAATTCTTGCATGGCTAAGGTGAGGGTGGCACTTTCTGTACCAGGGACTTCTGCTGCCTCCCCAAGGAGGTGAACAAGAGATAATCAGTCATCCTCTGACAGCCTTGGAACATTATTTACCTGAATTGTAGCCCGAGTGGAACAGTGCCATGATTACTGACCTTTTCAAGAACTCCAGTAATTATCAGCTTGGATTACAGCCAGGATAGAGACTCACTAATGACTAAAGCCAAGTATTTTGTCACCCTCTAAGCAGCTGTTCTAAGAGACATCATTTGAGCTCTTCTGGACTGCAGTGGATGCACCTCTCTCTTAGAGGGACACCTCTCAGACTTTGCTATACTTGCAGGACTGTCTCTGAAAACTCACAGAGGGAACAGCACTGACACCCCCACTCCCTCCTCAAGGCTCAATTCTCACCCACAGAGAAATGACGAGG
The DNA here is from genome assembly GCA_027886175.1 of Phylloscopus collybita. Taxonomy (NCBI): domain Eukaryota; kingdom Metazoa; phylum Chordata; class Aves; order Passeriformes; family Phylloscopidae; genus Phylloscopus; species Phylloscopus collybita. The sequence goes on along the minus strand of JAJNNQ010000009.1, from coordinate 23,971,679 downwards.
CACTTAAAATTAGTATTTCATTGGACTTGAGGGTAATTTTTAACAGGTATATCTTTGTAAAATTATTTAGACACAGACATTGTATCCGTAGATGTTTGTGTGTGTGTGAAGTGATTGAAACACACTATAGCAAGTATAGTGTGAATGTTGTCATCTTGGATCCACAGTAAGTCATGCACCCTCTTTTGCACCCTTCTGCACTTTTTTCTTCCTCGTCTCTGTGCAAATCATTCTAAACTGATTCTAAGCCAATTTTCATCTGTATGCTTCATCTGTGTAGTAAGTAACAGAGTAAACCTCCCCATAGCACCTTGTGAAGTTGTACAAATTTATATTAAACCCGCTTTTGCTAATATATTTGACTGATTTTTGAGTCATCCTACCCACTCATTTGTGATAACCAGAGTTTGAGTGACCAGTTATTCCTAATGGTAGGGTATCTGTACTGCTGACTTCTGCAGTTTTGCATATTTTACATAAGTTACATAAGCAACAGCAATTAGCTGTTCTTTATATCATCAACGCAAATTGATAGTGCAGTAGTAATTAATGCAATTGTTTATATATGAAATTTAAATATTCTACATAATCTTTTCCCCTGACATTGTAATTCTGACAACTGTATTGTCTTCTTCACCAGCCTGCCAACACAATATGATCCTCTTAGAGCTGGAGGTGCTTAAACTTTATTGGGAATCTTACATTTCCTTGAAAATAGCTACATGTAATTGCAGGAGTGTTTCAGGATTCAGCAACCTTCATTACCTGTAGTTCACAAATCTGCCTTTCAAGCATGTTTCTCACTCTTTATGGAGCTCAACTGTGTAAAAATGTTAATGGCATTATGCTCTGGATAACCACAAAACTTATTTAAGCAGATAAATTAAACCCAGATTCAATCATAGTAATTGTTGTCTTGATGAAAAAAAAAAATCAAATATTTTATTCTCAACAGAGTAAATAAATCCCAGACCAGTTAGTTGTTGCCCTCTCTCTGGATGGAGAGAGTGACTGATGGCTTGCACATGCACCAGAAGCTTAAAAGTAAAGACATTTAAATGCAGAATACAGGCTTGTAGTGGCAGGAGGGAGATTGCAATACTGTGATGATAGGGCAAAGCTGCAAGAAATCTGTGTTCAAGAGGATTAGACCTGAAAGGCCCTGGGCACAAGCAGTTTGTGGCAATGGCAGAATATCATGAGGCTCTGTAAATGTTTAAGTGGAGGATTAGTCCTACACTTGAAGCAGAACTATTTATATCTCAAAGTAGGATATGTTTCTTCCAGGCTTTCCATTCTTAAAATACATTTTAAGTTTAGGTGCTGTAAAATAACTAATTTATTTTGTTTATACAAAGTCTTTTATTCTACTGTTCTTACATTCTTTAGAATCATTTGGATACAAATGCTAAAAATGGGATTATGCAAAGAAGACAAGCAGTTAGGTGGAGATATTTCATTATGCTGCTTAATTTCACTCATGTCAGTACTCAGACATTCTGAGATGGAATGAAGTCAGAACTGCCAACAGGCAAGATAAATAGTATTTGCATAAAAGCAAAATCAACTGATTTAACTTTTGAAATTGTGGCTTGGGGTTCAAGGTATTTGATCCACTGTTTAGCTTTTACTTTGATGCCTTACTCTCTGAATATCATATCTTACTGTATAGTCAAGTTATTTTTTGCTAAAAATAAAATTATATGGAAAAAACCCCACTGATGTCCATTATTTGCCAAACTGACTTCCTTAAGTAATACTGTCAGAGATTTCCCTGCAGAGCAGCAGGTTTTGTAGGAACAAACGTTAAAGCTTAGTATTTTGAGTTAAATCATCAATGAGCATTTAAAGTAAGTTTAGAATTAATACAGGAAGTGGATTTATGGTTCAGTACTTAAATAATTTCCTCAATATTCTGTCAAAAAGCTGATCCTCATTCTTTGACAAGAAACAGACAAAATATTTAAGACAGCAATAATAATAATTAAATGTGAAGACGATGAGAGCTAAACAATGCAAATCCTATTGTGAAATGTTTCCTTCATTTGGAGGTCAGGAATCAAATTTTAATATGTTTGTTCTTTTCCTGTCAGTCAAAAGAGCATAAATTATAAATGTGCATGAAGATATGGACTAATTTGTTCTCCTTAAAAGCTAAATGAAATCTTCAAATCAAATATAGAATAACCATGCTTCTCTTAACCACTGCAGTGCTAGGGCTCTAGTACATGCCGGAAGTAGACTTCCATATTTCAGGTAAAAAATTGCTTTTATTAAATCAGTATTAATTTAGCTTCACTGGTATCAGGGAACTTAGTCTCCTAGGAACATCAGAACCCAGATCCGTATCCCTGGTGTAACTGGTTGAATTTTTCTGAAACCTGGAAGGATCTTGATATTTAAGATTGAGTTGGAATGTCTTGTAAGGAGAATCATTGAAGGAATAGAGGAAGGCAGAAAAAAAATGTACATTTAATCTGCAATTTTTTTTCTCCAGGCCATGTACGAGGTTTACAGTTATCATACCTGCTGACACCACAAAGTTGCAAGCACAGCCTGAGTGCTTGACCCTGGGAGAAACGTCATCTCTGCACCTGCAAACATGCCCAACTTCTGCTGCCTGGAACAGCCTGCTGGTAGGGTGCAAACTGAGCATCAGCATTATTGGTTTGGTATTGGGTATTTTATATAATGTTGTTTGCACTTGGGAAATCTGTGTTCAACAATCTGTGTGTTGCTTGTCTGGTCAAGTTCCACTGAAGTCTATTAAATTCTATTATATAAAGAAGTTATGAGTATTAGTAAAACTGCAAGGGCCAAAAGGTTATTATAATAATGCTTTCACAGACCTCATTAGAAGCTGAGAGAAAATTTGCAATACTGGGTTCTGAGCAACAAAGCCAAAATTTGCAATATGGGGTCCTTAGTTTTAGATAAGAGTACATTAGCATGCAGAAACTTTTTTTTTTTTTTTAATTGGAAAACAGTGGATGATTTATAGTTTAGCTAATTTTCCCAGTAGGACATATATTTGTGACTCTAGAGTGACAAGCTGCCAACTGCTAGGTCACTGCTGTAGACTGCATACTTTGAGATAAAACTCAAGTTTATATGGAAAGCTTTTGTATGATTTAGCTTAAAAAGTGCAACATGCATTTCCTTTTAATCTTGCTCAGAGAAACAGCAGAGTTGAATAATCATGACAAAATAAAAAGGACCTTGAGGAAGATGTGTAAAGAGAAATACACAGCTCAAAGACCTTTATAATATTGGGTAAAGTGACCTGTTATACTTAAGTGACACAAAGATTAGGCAGGGAAAAATGGGTCAGACTATGGGCTTTCTATTGCATTTTATCAATACCCTGAACTTGTCAGTGTTTGCTTGATTTGCCTCTCCTTCATCTTTGTCCCTTTAGTTGCTCACATTGAACCTTGAATGAAATGTGAGCAGCTCAGCAATAACATTGGTTGCCTTGGGTATCAGGGTCTTGAGCTAGTATAGCTGCAGCCAGAAAAGGACGCACGCTGAAATTTTGCAATGTCTTTCAAGGGCTGAAATATTGCTTTTCAGATAAAAAAAGCGGCAGTGATCAGTGACAACACCCCCCCCAACAAAACTCCAACAAGTCACTGAAAAAACTAGAAGAAGAAATTACTAATAGTAGTGCTGACTAGTGCTGTAGCATAGTAATGGTCATGGATTTGACCATTGGTCATGGATGGTGCTGAGACCTGGGGGAATTGTTCTGGGTTTGTCTTTCCCTGTGCAGCTAGTAGCATTCTTGAGAGTGAATAGACTTGTCAAACGCAGAGGAGGAATATTGGGTTTTCTCTGAGGTATATATACAAATGTCTGTTTTCAAGCAAAAGACAGGCATGAAAAGTTAATCTGCAGGGTGTCCAATCAATCAACTGCATTGGCTTGAAATAAGAATGTTGAAAAAAAGAACAACTTAATGAAAACATGACTGCTGCTATTGCTCTTTCCATTCACATGTTCTCCCAAAAGCTACTGAACTCTGCCTTGGCTGCCATGTTGTCCTGTAGGTCCTCTGAGACACTCCTTATCCCATTCTTATTTCCCCTTGGTTATATCAACTCAACAGCTGCCAAGACAAACGAGGCAAAATTTGCCTGAATTGACTATTGTTTTTAAATCAGTTCATCAATTGCACTCAGTGTCGGGCTCTAAAGATAGTTAAATAGCACCATATCAGAAGAAAGTAATGATGATGATGAACTGATGAAGGCAGTGCTCCTACACAATGAATTTTGTCACATTATTCCCATGTCAGTGGGAATATTCACCACCAGTGAATTGCCATGGTCAGCTCATTGCTGGTAAGCTGCCTGAGCTTTGTCTGAGACAGGAGTCCTGGAAGAGTCAAAACTATTTTTAATAAAGAATGTTCCCTGTCTATCTCAGCAGCAGAGACTAATCCTGTGGTATGCATTCAGTCTCAGGCAGGGGCAAGTCACTGAGCACAGTGTGACACTCACCAAGGAGAGAAAGAACGGCTTATGCCTGTGTCTTCATATGCCCAAACAGATACTGGGGCTGATTCGGGATGTGTTGATTAGAGTAAGCATGTGCCTAGATTTGCTGTTGTGGTCACTACAGTTTGCTTCAATTAGTATTCTTTAACATGTCCCAGGCACTAGTTTATCACATCTGTCTTGTGCCTACAAAGCTAGGTAAAGCTCAAATGCTCTTCTGCTAGACTGAACTGACTGTGAATTTGAAACTTCTTACCCATTTGCTGTTTATTCTTCCCCCCCCTCCACCCCTCTTACATGTTGTATTTACTTCCTTTGCTGTTTTTTTGTTGTTAGTTGGTTTGTTTGTTTGAATGATGAAGGGTTGTTTACTGGAAAAACTCACTGCTGATCTTCATTTAAGTATTCCAGATTCAGAAATCTCTTGCAGCACCTGAAGCTTATGGGTTTTGTGATGAAGGCTTTCAGTTGCAGTACCCTGTGCTAATGGTGTTGTGATCTATAGGACAATACTGCCTAAGAACTGCAAGTGATGTCTTCAGGCAGAATTCTCTGTCCCTTACTCTGATTTTTGTTGTAAAATGTAAGATGATGGTATCATTCCCACCTTTAACCTCTCTTATGAATGCAAACAGAAGTGATCATGCGTTAAGCAGGTGTTACTGAATGCTTACGGGAACACTGTGGTTTTGTATTTATGTCCTGCTGGGAAGTTGTTTAAAAATGTTTGCCGGCTGGAGCTGTAGATCACTTTTTTTTTTTCTTTCTCACAGAAAACATTGACTTCTACAGTCAGTGCAAAGTAGAAGTGTCTCAAAGATCACATAATTTTCAGTTAGAGTGCTGCGCATGAAAATATTTTGGGGAAGGGTACATCACATTTCAGTTGTCTTGGGAGATTTACCTTGACACTCGAAGTAATTGTCAGTAAATTCATCATTTTTTGCTTAAACCTGTGATAAATGCTGTATATAATTCGGTTTTATTGTAAATATGTTTATGAAATAATGTAATGAATCCACACTGTGCCTTTAAATCAAAACTCCACACTCGCCTCAGAAATCACATCATCACTGCCGCACTCAAGGAAATGACTTAAAGAGAAAGAAGGATGCAGCTGGATGGGGATGGGTGCTCACCCATGATGGGCCTGCCAACGACCCACCGTTTAACAACTGATATGTATCTTACCAATACTATCAAGATGGTGAATCCCAATACCCGGTTCCAGTAAATCTAATCATGGACTACTCCCTTCTCGGAAATCCTTTCAGCTGACGGGCAGCAGAAAATCAAGGATACATGAAGGAGATGGCAAACAGATTGAGATCATGCACTGTGCAGCAAAACACTGTATAAAAGTGGGCTGCTCAGTGCACATGTCGGGAACTGTGGGGGGCACGGTGCGATAGAGGCCGTGTCTGTGGTTCACCCAGTGGCGACCCCCGGGCTCGACACTGACCTTGATTGTGGCATTTCTCGATTGTTCCGCTCAATTTTTCAATAAAATTCTTTTATTGATAAATTGGCTCTTTTCATTTATAACAAACCGTTAATGAATAGTCTTTCAGCTGCCTGAACTCTGCTTCAGAGAACAGCTATATAGTTACATAGTTAAAATTCTGGATAGTTCTACCACAAAGTAGGGAGGGGTGGGGAAATTACCCGAAATGCAGACAAACTGACTCGCTGGCTTCTGCTTTTCCCAGGGGGAGAGCCTGAAGCTCCAGCAGAGCGGTGGCAATAGGAAGCAATGGGAAAAGGAGAGCTCATATGTGAAGGAGGTGAGGAGAGAGGTGGCAAGACAAAAGGTCTTTGAGAAAACATGTTGCTCTGACTGAATTAGAACCTTCTAAAATCAAAACCTTAAGCCAGATAATGCATTTTTAAAGATAATGTAAGACCTTTACTCTGTTCAGTGTAGTGCATCAGAAATAGTTCAGAGTAGAGTGAAGATGAATGGTGGAAGAATGAAGATGCTTGTAAATATCAAGAAATAATAGTAAAAAAATCACTAAAATTTTACAGTGTAACCTTTTAAATATTAAAAAAAAGCTCTGTATTTGATGCTTCTAAGCCAAATTTCAGTGCAATGAGATTTTTTACTGCACAGCTATAAACACATGAAAATAAATTTTACAATATAAATCCCAAGAGGGCTATAACCACACCAGGGCAAACAAGATACTTCAATAAAAAGTGCCTTAGATTTGGAACTGAGATTTATTGCAAATAGTAATTTAGTTTGACAGTGCAAGTATGTTGCAAGATAAAAAGAAAAAGAGTGAGCCAGATGGGAGGCGCTTAGCATAAAAGGTCCAAGAGAGAAATAAAGTCAGATAACTGGTTTTCAATCTGGTTTGAATTAAAGAAAAAAAAAAGATGATCAATCTGTAACTTTTTCAATGTCTCTATGCAAACCTTCTAGAAGTGACTAAATGCTAGAAAGGTGCAGATAATATCCACTGACCAAAACATCCTGCTCAGGAGAGAATACAAATCTGCTAGATGACAGCAGTGATGTTAGTGTCATCTAGTATGTTCACACTTTGGCTTGTTTGTTCTGTTGTTGCTTATTTCAAAATAAAACAAAATTAGACACCAGTATATTCATTGTGTGTGAAAGAAAGACACGCACATGTTCAATAGCCCCCCGTTTTTTGGCAGTAGCAGAAACAAGGCAACATCTTCCATATGAAGCCTGGTTTGGAAGACTTCAGGATGTGCTTGGTGAAAACAACTGGTGGTTTCAGGGACCAGACATATTTCTGGTGTCTTGTGGTTTTTTTTTTTTTTTTTTTTTTTTTTTTTTTTTTTTTTTTTTTTTTTTTTTTGTTTTTGTTTTTGTTTTTGTTTTGTTTTGTTTTGTTTTGTTTTGTTTTTTTTGTGGCAGGTGGGGTGGGGCAGGGGGGAAACAGATCCCTGATCAGGCTAAGCATCGGTTTAAGACATGAACTGCTAGGAGTTTTGCTGATATTAGGTGGGCCCTGCTTCTTTTTTTAGTTATACAGAAGAGAAAGTTATTAACTAATGAATTGCAGAAAATTTTGACTCGAGATTTTTAGGACTTTTTAGTCATGTTTTCATTAAGAACATCATTTGGAACTACACTAGCTCCTAGGAGAGTACAACAGAGAGGGAAGGGGAAGGCAGCATTTTCTATAGGGGTCCTGTAATAAGAGAAAGAGAACTGAGAAACAAAAAGAACCCTGAGGCAAAGGAAAAAGGGCTTCCACTTGAATCTGTAGTTATTTATATGGCTGTGCTTCTTTATAACGAACTCACCAATGAAATCTAAAAATGATGTGCATCACATAGGAAAGAGAGCAGCAGTAAATGGCATCTTACGGTATGACACGGCTTTGTTGGTAACTGACTCTAAGACCTAATACTCATTAAAATATGCCTTTGTCAGTTAAAGAGTTCTTAGATTATCAAGCCTTTACAGACCAGTCAAGCAATTCTTAACACAAAGTGTGATTGATTTCTGAGGGTTTTCATCAGGTCTCTGGTATTCACTGTTTACCCATGTTCTCCCATCCTGTCCAGACAGTAAGTACACCTCATTTGTTCCAGATAGGTAGTTGAGTATGAAAACTAATAATTCCAGTCAGCAAAGCTGGCAGTGTAATTATGTCTTGATATATATAACGTGAGGAAACTTGAGCACCTCTGAAGAAGCTGAGCTGCTGCAGTTAATCTACCATGTGTGGTGACCAATTCCTTCGGAAAACTGAAATTAAAACCTTGCACTAGAACTTCTGTGAAATGATTTTTGGTTTTCCAAAATATTGGTTCTGCTGGCAGTGTGAAGTGTGAGCAAAGATATTTGATTGCTTTTTTGCACATCTTTGACTTGGGAGGAATGACAATGTGATTTTTGTATAGAAAACTCATTGATGGTGAAAAAAATTCTCCGTCCTTGTTAAAAGCAGTATTTCCTTTCCTAGGTGCAGCAGCACTACATGAAGAGACTCTCATCCTCTAATTTTCATCCTTAATTTTCTCTTTCCGTGAAAACTAAAATCCATTATTGGCTACCAGCAGAGTTACTGATGTGACAACACCCTGAATCTATTTTTGTTGATTGGAAGTTAAATTGGTGAAGGTAGTAACTATTTCAAGGTGCTGAAATAGATTAGGAAGTGTCCACCAAAGCAACCTTTGTTAGCATCCATTAGAGAGCCGTAGTCTCTAGTAGGGAAATGGTGATGGTTAACTTGGAAGAGTCTGGGAGAGACCTTCTTAAACCAGCACAGCGTGGATTAGGAGATTATATATATACACACACACATATGTGGGCTTCTCTGTATGAATTATTTATATGAGCTTGTCCTTTTAACCCAGTTCTTCAGCTGGGCCTGCATAAGATGGAGAAGAGAATGAGCCCCAGAGAGTGAGTTGCTCATTTGGACTTAGAGCATTTAGTTTCTCCTGACTGCCAACATTGATGAGTCATATGCAGATTTCATCTGAGCTGCTCACAAGTTTGAAAAGAAAATCGTTGTTTGTGCCAATGAGATATTTTTATCCTGAAATGTCTGTTAACTAAAGCAGTATTGATAACTTTCAATGGGTAGGGGGTGAATATTTTGTAACTGGATCTTTTGAGGAGGGAATATTTTCACTGTTTTTGTCTTTCAGTAGTGGCAGCTGTTTTACAAAGTGGGTAGCAGCTCTGTATACCAAAAATGTCTTATGGGGAAGAAAAAGATACAAAAATTGTAAGTGGTTCTAGAGTAGAATATGCTTATTTAATTGCTTAACAATTTATATTTAGAGAGGTAATAATAACTTACTCCAATGTTGACGCTTCCTACTGGTTTATTTGGTTTTAGATATTCTTTATATCAAAAGTATAATTTTTCTTTTACACAATGATACAGGGTGCTCTTTTATATTCATTGAGAGCTGTGCGCACCAGTGATCCAGCAGACTGATATTTAGTTGAGTAGCATGTTGAATGCACATCTGTCACTACTCCTCTGCCACCTGAATATCCTTCAATAACAGAGTAGGCAGATTTGTTGATTTCAGGAATTAAATACATATTATTTCAGAATTAAAATATATATTTCACAATATAAAGAAATGTGTACGTTCCACAGATAATATAGGTGTATAAATGCTTTCCCTGTGATAGCTTGGAAGATCTTATTTTGTCTGTTTGCTTTTTTCTTTGCTTTTTTTTTTTAATATCAATTTCAAAGCATGTACATTGGCTTTAAAAGTTTCATGAAAGGATTTCCTGGTTCTACTCAGAATCCACTAGGCATTCTAATTTCCTCTTGTGCCAGAATATTTTTCAAATGAATGAAATACAGGACAGCCAGAAGGGTGGGTCTGTTAAATTAGGAGAGTAAGTGGTCCAGCTAAGTACTTAAATTAGTTCAGGTAGCCCACTTTGTGCCTTATTATGCAGTACAGTCATACTTTTTTAATCTGAAATCCAACAAAAGGTATGAATGGAATCTCTTGGTACTGTTTCAAACATTAATTTTTTGCACATTAATTAGCTGCATTTAGAATACTGTCAGAGAAAGGCTGGCTAAAGAACACTGATTTTTCACTAAAATCGTAAAGGTTAGCTGTGTTCAAATGGTGGTGCAAGCACAATCAGGAAGGTTGCACAGAATGGTGAAAAGTGAGCAATGTGGGGACGGCTCTTCTATTGGCTCTTCAAGCTGAGAGGATCAAAGCCTCGATGAAAGAAAGAAAGAAAGAAAGAAAGAAAGAAAGAAAGAAAGAAAGAAAGAAAGAAAGAAAATGAGCATGTTTTAGGTATCAAAGCCATGAGTAGAATGAGGACAAGGCTCGTTTTCTTAAGCTCCTTAAGTATCAGGACAGATAATTATGTATTTTTGAGAGTTTCCTGGCTCAGGCTTTGGTGTTGACCTGTATCAGGCCTTCTTTTCACTTTTTTCCTCCTGTCTTGAGTAATCTCAGAGCACCAAGCCTGACAAGAGTTCAAGAAGCATTTGACAGTGCTCTCAGGCACATGGTGCAATTCTTGGTGCTTGTGCAGGGCCAGGAGTTGGACTTTGATGATCATTGTGGGTCCCTTCCAACTCAAAATATTCTGTGATTCTGTGATCTCTAATATTCTGCAGGCTCAGATTCTGAAGGCTTTTTTTCTCTCCTAGCAGCATCTGCATTTGATTTCTCCAAGTATTTGACACGTAATTCCTCACAGTCAGTATCTGTTGTTGTGCCTGTTTCTTCTACATTTAGCTTTAAGAGCACAGTACAATAGACTCTTTCTAACAGTACCTTGCCTTTATTCATGCAATAAGGACAGAACAAGTAAAAATCTCCTCAGTTGACAGAGATGTTCTTTACCATAATGTTAAAATACTGAATTAAGACTGAAGCTAATAAAACAGACCAACTTTTCTGCTTATGTTGTCTAAGCAGTTAAGGAGAATTTTCAGGTAAAAACCAGGTTGTTTATGGTGTTACATTCTCACCTTATGTTGTTTCATCATAACCTTCCTGTGTTGCATCGCTTCTTGAGACCCAAGAGGTAGTTGGGGAATTTTACTTTTTTTTTCTTTTTTTCCTTTTTTTTCCTTTTTTTTTTTTCTTTTTTTCTCTTTTTTTTTCTTTTCACAGGAAATACAATAAGGCATTGCTACTTGACTACTGTGTTATATTTTCTGTTGAATTTCACTGTTCAGAAGTTCTTCCCTGAACTGTTTTGGTGATGTAAGTCATAATAAACTACATGGGCATTCTTTCATTAAGATAAGCTAATAAAAAATGCAGCAAAGTACAAAAAACGTTGTGTCAACCTGTAGGGTTTTAAAACTCTCCTCCCTCTACTTACCATCCTGTATAATTTTTTGCTATTATTCTCAATCTAGTAGCTAAATAACATATTATTGCTAAGGTTTAGTATCCAGTGGCTTCACAGAATGATTTCTTTTCCTTCAATGGACACCTTATTTTTGTATCAAAGGATGGAGTTTGAAACCTTTACAGGAGAAGGGTTTAAAAATGGGTTTGGAAATGTTACATTTTAAAGTTCATATATTGCATCTTCTACTAGTTTCATACTTTCTTCCTGCATTTAATTTAAAGATGCTTTGGAAGGGAAAATATTTACATATACATTTTACTTATTGTTGCCTTTACACAAAGTAAGTGCATACCTGGCATACTGAGAAGAACTGCGATAAGTTATTTCTTTTGATCTTTAAACTCCTTTTGCTTTGGCCAGGAGTTTCTCTTTGAGTATGCTAATAGCTCTTCAATTTAGCAAATAATTTGCTTATACTGATAAAATTTCCTACAGGTGACTGAGTATAGCAGAAGATTGAGTTATTCCTCATGAAAGCAAAAAGTCCTGAACAGCATTGGGCAGTATTCAGGCAGATTTACTCATAATCTTGTAAGCATGCAGGCCTTTGATTTTTTCTCGAGAAAAATGCTTTGATATTTTCACTGGCATCTTAAACATAAGCCTGACATTTTGCCATTAGGAAATAACAGAAAAAAGGAATTAAAAATGGAATAAAAGATCACTAGTGAGTGAAAGCTCATACATATATATCAAACAGCCATCACCTCAATGCTCACAAAAGATAGAAACTTCCATTGCCATTGAGAAAAACATTTCCCACTTATAGGGAGACCTACAAAGTATCCTCAAAGATTAATGTGGAAACTAACCCTGATGTCTGTATCATTCACAACCACAAGAGTGAGATTATATGGGAAGGGGCTGCTGTTTATAACCCAGGCAGTTAATCACACAGAGATCTGAATTGCTGTACCTGGCAGAATGGAGGAGGTAGTGACTACAGTATGGGTTGAAATATTTTAGATGAGTTTTTCAGGAAAGAGAATACTGATGATCTGTGAGTTACAGCAATTGTTCTAACATGTACTTAGCCTGAAAAGTGTTGGTTTGCTAACACCTAAAGAGGAGCTTGTGTGCCAGAAAACTTATCTATATCTTTTCAGTTAAATCAAGTGGTGCAATGAAAATAATATTCTTCTGTGAAAGACAACGAGTATTTTTGGTATTTTACTCTTGCACTCCTAAAATATCTGAGGCGTTTTTTGTTGTTGTGTGGGTTTTTTTTCTTTTGTGCGTGTGTATGTGTTAATCAAATTGAATAAAGCTAATTCTGTTTATATCTTCTTTAGTGATAACCACACAAATCATCCATCAGTTTGAATTACTTATATTTAGCAGATAGGCTGTCCATTTGAATCATAATCATGAATTCTGAGAATGAGGAATATTTTAAAGTATTTTGAGTATTTACTAAGCACATGCATCTGCTATGCAGAGTTCTTTTTAGTGATTTTCTTATGAGAAATTAAATAAGGTTGCATTACCATACCATATACAGTATAATTAAATATTACTGAAACATCTGTGACACACCTTCAAAACAAAACTCGTCTCTTTTCTTGTTTGCTTTCGACAGAGTCCCAGCAGGGGGCTCCCAGATAACACAAAAATCTGTGGCACTGTTAATACACACTTGGTGCCCACACTTGGATGGTAGCATGTATTTTAAAACCTTCTAGAATTTGAGTTAAATTACTCCTTAGTCTTTTTTTTAAAAGCTTTTTAGTTAAAGCAGGTTTTACTTGCTGAACTCTTTTGTCTCATCTTGAAGCGTTTCAGTGGGAATTGATTTTCCTTGCATCTAAAGGTAGATGGTGAAAAGTTGAAATTTTTGCCTTAGGTGTTTTAAAAATCTGGCTGATACAGGTCTTGTGCCAGGCTCAACTCTAATATTCCAAGAGACATCTTGGAATCCTTAGCCACTTTAGTAATTCTCTGTAGATGGTTAAATGTATACCCTGTATTATCGAATTATATAAAGAGCAGAATTATCAGTCTCATGTAAAGAAATAATTTTAAAAATGAAATATTGCTATACCTTTCTAAACTCCTGCCAAAATTTTTAAAGTAATAATTGTATAGCTTTTCCATTTACTTCTTTCAGTGACTCAACATCTGTAGACATTGTAACAAGACAAGTAAGCCAGTAGCCAAATGCATTTGGAATTATGCCAGCTGGGGTCAATGCAATATTTCTTAGGAAATAATCTGAAAAATTTTTTATTCTTTCCCCTCTTTCCACATGAAAATCTGACTAGAGATTAGTGAAAAGTATGTCTTCAGAAACATTTATTCAGGTATGGAAATATTTCTTGCAGAATAGTTCAGGACTAATAAAATAGAAATTGAGATTTTTTTTTTTTTAATTGGACTCCAAAGGTGTATTCCTCAGATGGTTTCTAACATAAGAAAATAACAGGAAACGGGTTAGATATTATTGGAATGAAATAATTAACAATAAAACTGGTGCAATTTTTCTCTCTGTCCCTTGGCCAGGAGATATTAAAACTGATAAATTGAAGATGTGTGGGTAATTTAACTGGATAACTGTTAGGCCTTTAAAAACCTGCTAAAAATTCACTCTCATTTAACTAAAAAATAGTTAGCCTTAAGATACATGGTCTTTTGTTTGTAAAAAGGCTTATGAACAAACCTGGGAACAAGTTTAAAAGACCTCATATCTGCTAATTAACCACAAAATAGTGTTTCCCAAACCAGATTTATTTTCCAGGTTGTTGATTTACACAAATACAATAGGAACAGGACTGGAAGTATATTTATGCTTCCAATATAGCCATTTGATCACACTGTCTCACATAGTTTACAAATCCATCTATATAAAGGATATGAAAAATGCTGCGTTTGCAGTCTCTTGTGACCATGCTCTCAGAGGTTGCTAGAGACGCTCTGCTAAAAAAGACATCAGCAGCATGCATCAGAGCATCAGATAGTTAAACTTCCCAGGCCTGAGAAGGTCCAAGAGTTTACTCCTTCCCAGGTTTCTTCTGCTTGTTCCATGATACATGGGAGGTGTCAGATTACTCTTCGTTCATAACTTATCTTCTCAGACTATAAAACTCCTCTGTCTGATGTATAGAACTGATGGTAGTATAAGAGGGCATATGTATTTCTTCTTGGATGACTGGTGTCTGGTTGAACCAAGCCTATTGTTACAAATGTGGCTTGGAAAAAATTGTCTTTGGCATTTTTCTTGTGAATGCGAAAAACTGGACATTTGCATATGTGGAAAACATTTAGTTTTGCAATAAGTAAGCACAAATAATTTGTATGTGTTTTGGTTTGAACTGTTTTTTTCAAAGAGAAGCCAAGTGTAATGAGTGTATATTCTTACTGACCTGACTCTAGAAAGGACCTGTGTGTGTTTTCCATTTGTGTGCTTGTGTTTTATTTAGTAGTTTCTGTTTTATTTTGTGTAAGTGTTTATTGTTGCTGTATCTGGGAGTTTGCTGTTTGCTTTTCTAACAGAATTTCAAAAATTGGAGCCAGTGTTTCTGTCAGTGGGACATGTTGCTGGTGTTGAGGTTGGAGGCTGACTGCTGTGTTACTCTGACATGTGGGCAGGTACCTCAGCTAAGGTGAAAACCCCACTCTGGCTGTAGACAGCGCTGTACCCAGGCTGGGGGGGCTGCAGCTGATGTTGATGCAGCTGCCTGAGGATTTACACAGAGATTGAGGAATAGTTCACTGTCAGCTCATTCCCGTGTGGGTCACTCCCATATATATTTACCTACTATAGGTTTTAAATGCTCAATGATTTTCAGGTTGCTGTGTCCACATTTTGATTTCTTCCTTAGGCTCTGAGTAACTAGGACTTCTGATATTTCTAGATTCTTCCCTGGAAGATCATGTCTAATTATATTTGTAATTCAAAACTACATGAGTTGTATTTGAAGTACCTACCTCCTGTCTGCTCAGCTTGATTTCCTTATTAATGGTTTTATAAATGAAAGCATTTTATTTGTCACATATTTTGCCTCTTAAAACAAGGTCATTTTGTACTGGCAGTTATAACAGCATGCATGTTGATTACTATAGAAGGAGTGCCAAATACAGGAATGAACTACTGTATTTTATGGACTAATTAATTTTATATTTTAAATTTTATTATATTCAAGGACTTGACTGTTACCTAGATTGTGAATTCTCTTGCAGCTACTTTTAAGCCAGGCCAATGATATTTGAGAAGTAAGTCTAATCCTCTTTTTAAGTGGATATACTTACAGAAAAGTAAGGGTTAAAGAGAAAATATATTGCCTGAAAATATTTTTAATGGAAGTATTTTTAATATTTTATTATTTGAATTTTTGCACTGTCCTCAAAAATGGATTTTAACTTAATGTAAAATTACTTCTAAGCACTGTATTTGATTGTTGTAGTGAATTAAATCAGTGCAGGGTTTCTCTTCACACTAATACCCTTGAACACCTCAAATGGTACCAGCCAACCTTCTGTGTGCTGCAGCACAGAGCAGACATGGCCTAATGGCTCTGGACTTTTGAGCAAGGGGATGTCTCTGAGAACAGCAGCCCCCACAACCTGGCATCACTTACTAATTCTCCTTTTTTACTTTTATGTTGCTAGTAAACAGGCTGTACCAGCATTTATTCAAGATTTCAGGAGTGTTCCAGGTAGTGTTTATTAGGAAAGTGCTTGTCTCTTTGAGAGAACACCTAAATTAAGACTCTTCCCTCTTTTGTATCTAAGTGCATTTATCAGTTTGGAGCAGGTCTGCTCCAAATAAATAAATAAATAAATTAAAATATTTGCTGTCTCCCCTAGAACCTTAATTTACCTGCCTGATACATTTATTACACTGAAATGGTACCGATTGATTCCTCATCCTATGCTCCTTTGAGTTTTGGTTGAACAGCTGTTTTGCTCATGTAATGAATCAACATCAATATAAATTAAATGAGAGTGAGGTTAGTTTTAAGCAGCTAAAAACTTGTATTTTGTCCTTCAGTATTAATTGCTCTCAGCATGCTCAAAATTAATAGTAAGTAAGTTGGACATCTGCAGCAAAGTACAGATTTAATTACTGTCCCTTTAAAATTTTTATCATTAGAGGGAATTTATTTTTAATAAATCGCTTTTTAATGAAGATCAGGACCTGAAAAACACACATGGTGTGGTATGTACCAAATGTACGGTGATACGAAGTATACTAAAATATGTTAACAGTTAACATATGAGGACTCAGAATAGATCTATTTCATGTACCTGCATATAGCCTTTTATGAAAACATATACTAAATAGTCTATACTGCTAAAATATATCCCAGGCATATAAGTTAAATTGCAGTGGTTTTCAAAATGTTTTTGCCTTTTTCTTTCAAAAACACAAATGTTGTAACTGTATATGTCTATTTGGTGTTCCTTGAAAAGTTTAAGCAGCAAGAAATGTGTTAAAAATCTAGTATTTCAGGGAAAAAGGAAATATTATGACATTGTGCAATTTTAAGTACTAACTTCCAGAGTATGCATATTAAGTATGTGCTGCTTCAATGGCGTGTATCTAACTGGCTACACTGAAACAACAGGAGTTACATAGCTCAGTTGTGAAAAGCTTGTGAGTTTTTCTTTCCGGTCACTCAGTTGTAAGATATCTCTGCATCTGAGCTTTTACAGTGTGTAGAGGTGAAAACTGAGCTAGCAAATACACTATTTTACCAGAAAATTCCTTTCTTATCTAATGCCTATCCCCTAAAAGCAAGTAAAGAAGGAAATACTTGTGAAATCTTTCCTATACTATAATAGGATGATGTGATTCTTAGAGTGTGTATATAAATTTATTTGAAATATCTCTTGATCAAAAGTACTTCAGTGCTACTCTCTGTCATTAAATTCTTTTTTCACTTGATTTTTGTGTCCCAATATGTTTGAGCTAACTATAATAGTGTTACTTATACATACTAGAGATAAGCTTTGGTGGGACTGGAGTTCTTTAAAAGTGAAACATAGTAAATAAAAATGGAAGATGATTTTACTTAGAAGTGCAGTTTTGATGCAGATCAGGTTGACAGTGAAAGAGTAATAACTTCAAAGTATTGGAAGATATTTGCACTTCTGATATGGGAGAAAAGGAAGACTTGCTCAGATACAGGAGGCAGAACACAGCCTGTAAAATAGAGGATAAGAAAATCATCCAAAATCTATTTATACCAAAATGATAAGAGATAAGATGATAAGAGATGGTGTGCTGCCTAGAAAATAACCCATACACTGCAGTGCTTTTCAGTTTTACAATGAAACATTTGTTAAATATTGTCTAATCATTTTTATTTGTTCTTTTGATAGTATTAATGAAGTTAAATAATTATTTAAAATATTAATATACTTAAATAGTTATATCATTTCAGTAATTTGAATTTGATCTAGACCCTGCTTGAATTAAGCCATCTTTGAAAAAAGTTTAGAGGGCTTTGTGCTACAAAATGCTTCTTCTTCTTCAAAGTGCTGTACTTGATAGCTGCAATCAATTACAACATCTAAAGCTCATGTTGAAATTCAAGCCTGTGAAGCCAGTTGTGACTCCACCAGACTGCTTATGTACTTCAACTACTGATTACAGGAGCCAATGGTTATATATTTAAAGCTGAGTCCATGTTCAGTACTTGTGTGTTTCTACTGTTTTTTTAATAAACTCTCTATAGAGACCAGTTCAACCTGAAGTATTTCCCCATCTTTCCTATATATTAAATGTTCCCTATGGTATGTATTCAAAAATCCTATGTTACATGGAATAAAACCCAAGCTGGTTAAAATTGGAGGAAGAAGTTCTGAATCAAATACAAGGAATTACTTGATAACTCAGTATATGGAGTTTATGAATAATTGCTCCCCCAGAGCTGTGTGCGCTTCTGCCGTGTCTGCTGTACCCTCAGGGCATGAGGGGGAGGTTTGCTACACATGCCACTGGAGGGAATTCAGTTTGTGTGTGTCCTCAGGGGTGAGGAAGGCACCTCTTTTGGGGATGGACAGCAGCTGGCTTCACTCTGGCTGTTTCTGATGCTATTTGTGCTAAAGGAAGAGAGCAAGGCTGTCTCTGAGTTATACCTGGGACTTACCTGGCCTGGTGGCCAGAGAGGACCCTAACTTTCTTCCTTTTTCTTATAGTTTTCAGCCTTCCTTTTCAAGTGCTATTTATTAGCTACCAAATTGCAACTTATTGAGCCTGCCAGGTCCATTTTGTGTTTGATGCTGAATAAAACCTTGGTGTTTTGGAAGAAACTTTTGGGGTTGCACATAGAAGCCCATAAGCAGCTGGGGTTTTTCTGATTTACCTACAGTAGTAAAGGTCTACATAAACGATGCCCCGTAAGTTTTAGGTGTTGTACTCAATTCTGTCTTAAATTTCCTCAGTTTCATTTGTCTGCTTTCAGTTATATAGTAGTACAAATGATATTTGCCTCAGATATTCTTTTAATCAAATGATGTTACAGAATTATAAAATCCTTGATATGTTTATTGCTATGTTTCATTTTGTATAATAAATGTGAGTAAATTAGTAGTGAGATTGCATGGAGCTATTTAAAAGTCGTGCAGATATGGCATTTAGGGATGTGGTTTAGTGGTAGACAAAGCAGTGTGAAGTTAATGGTTGGACTTGATGATATTAAAGGACCTTTCCAACCTAAAAAAATTCTGTGATTCTGTGATCATCTTGTATCAGCCATGACATGGCCTTAAATTTGGGTTACAGGCCAGGAAGAGAAGATGTGTGGATTGACAGAGTGACATAGAGGATTCAAACAGTCTGCAGGCAGCTGAAGGGACAAAGAAGACAATTCTTCTGCCTCAGGATAAATTTGCCATGTTCTCTTCCTTCATTTTTTCCTTCTGAGTTAAAGGAATGCTCCTAGCAGTGCACTGCCTGTGACAAGGGGTTGTGCTGACTGCCCAGCAGGGACATATGCTTGCTTAAAGGTCTGGTGGGAAGAAAGATTGCAGCAGGTGCAGTTGTGACTGCCACAGGCTGAACAGGCACCCACAGTGTGAACTGCCCCCTCATCCCTACCCCTTCCTAGTAGCTGTACACTGAGGAATGTCTACTTGCCCATGAATCCTGAAAACTGACCCTGTGAGAGGGAAATGTTTTGGGAAGTGGAAGAAATGATGAATAATTGCTTGATTTATTTTTTCAAAGTTCTTGTATTTTTTTAGGGCTGAAAAATATAAACGGAGTCCCAAATTGGTTCTTGTGAGTCTTAAAATGCTCACTGCTAAATCTTTTGCTATGGATAGATGGAAGAAATATTTTTTTGAAGGATTTTCAAAATTATCATCTAATAAAATACTCCTTTATAATTTGCTCTGTATTTCTTCTGTAGTAAAACAAAGTGTAGCTTTTTATTTCACTTTATAGATGACATGGCTTTTTCTCATTTAGAAGAACTGCAGTCTGTTTTTTGACTGGACATGTTTAGTAACACAAGTAGGACAATCTATTGAGTGCCAGTGAAAATCTGCTATTTGTTGCCATGATGGGTTGTCCTCAAAAGGATTCAATAACTGACTCTAAGGAAATCCCTGAAGCCAAAATTCCACAGTCCCAAATCATGTCAATGCAAAAGCAATCCACAAACTATTAAAATTTCACTGCAATAAAAGATATAAACGACTGTATAGCAAATTTCTTTAATAACACTCTCAACTATATTGCCAAAATTGAGTTAAGTAGAAAGGTAAGTCTCCACTTAAATTTACTTCCAAGATCATACTAAAAACTATACATTCTGCATTTAAATACAGCTTTTCTTGCACTACACCTCAGGGATATACTTCCACAGATGTTGCATGAATAAATGGTTAGTGAATGCAATGTTAAATGGATTGTTGTGAATTGGTTGGTTTTCTGCCAGTGTTTGCATCACAGAAAACTTTCTTTGTGTAAGAAGTGGTGACATAAATCCTTATGTTGAAGACAAAGATTTTTCTTCCCCTTGTCCTCTTGCAATTGTAGCACTGCCTAGCAAAGTAGCATCCTCTGCTGTAGCAGTACAAAAATGTGTGGTCTCACTGAAACCAAAGGTTTTAGATGCTCCAAACCAGCTCTTCACACCTTGTCAGGATATGCTCAGTCCCTCTGCCTTGAAATAAAGAATTCCTCTAATCAAAGGTGGGTTTTTGTCTAAATATCAGAAGAGAGAAGTCTGTATAAAGATGTCGCTGAAGGTGTGCTACACTTCTTAACAACTAACTCTACTGAAGGATATGCTTCTTCCACTACACAGGAAATTCTGCTGTCGTTTATTGTGAGGCAATGTCATGATAAAAGAACAGATGTCTCCAAAGAAACATGGTGTCATTTTTCTGCTAGTGAAAATGAGAGAAGAAGAATTAAGAGGTGGCATAAAATACTAGGAAGTGTTGATTTAAATCAGAGCTTCCATTCCTGACATCATGACATAAGAATTTGAATACAGAATTCAGTATAATAAATTATTAATGGTTCCTTAAATATCTCAAAGACACATTACATGTCTAGCATCTTACTTGAGAAAGGCAAAGAAAGGAGAAGCAAAAGAAGCAACAGTATGTATTGGCTTAAGATTCTGGAGCTTTGGGAGAGATTTCTAGAGAATCTTACTTGAACAGGCAATTAAAGTAATGAGAGACACAGCTAGTGCCAGAAGTGTTAGCGCTAATGGCATCCAATCACTTGTTAAAAATGGGTAAGAAAAAAAAAAAAGAATAATCCAGTATTTTACCAGCTGTACTGGCACCAGGCTGGCATTGCCTCATACACCAGCCTCACAGTGCTTCAGGTTTGTACATTGACCCAAAGGGATTTTTTTCCTTCTCTAAGGAAGCAGGTGGCTATACCACAGAAAATCATAATAGCTGCTGGTGAGAAACTGAAGAAACACGATCTTCAGAAAATAATTAACAGTGACACTCAACTTCCCTGGCATATTTGAAATGAAATTCAGTGGAAGTATTACTATGGAGTTAAGTTTGTTTGTGTGTGTAGTTCTTGGGTGAAAGAATAAAACAATTATTTGGTTAGTAATGTTACACATTTTTTACTACTGTGAACAATTAACAGAACCGCCTTTTGAAGCAAGAGAAATAACAATAATGCACAGTTTTAGAGGTCAAAAGGCTTAGGAGTATTCTCTGTCTGCACAAGTTTATAGCACACATTGTTCTTTAAACAGTGGGGACATAACAGCTGAAAGTTACTGGACAAAAATAGCTAAAGGGATTGTTGAGTTTATCATAGAAATAATACAATAATGGAGACATAGTGAAATGATAATGCTTTGTTACATGATCTAAAACCGCTCCAGTGTATTATGTGCATGTTTCCCTTGTTTACTCTTCTGTAAAGCCAAATGGTTAACCTTGGTTTATTTTTCCTCAGCTCTGCTGAGGCTGAACATTGCATCAATGAATAACTGCTGTGTACATGGGTGCAAGAAAACAGGTTATTTAGAGCTGTTATGATTGTTCCAATGTCTGTTTTAAAAAGCCAGTAAAATTTCATAACTGAGCCTGAACGGAAACATTAACTCTGGACTGAAAATGGAAAAGCTGTTTGGGGAACAGGAGGTATGAGGGAAAGGAAGCATTTAAATCATCCCTAAGATACAGTTAAAGGCCCTGACTAATTTGTGAGAAATTCAGACTCTGGTTGCAGCATAATTGGTGTTGTTTTTCTTGTTCAAGTCATGCTAGGCCAATGCTCTGTCTTCAGCAAGGAAAATGAAACTCGCAGGTCACAACCCATGTGAGAGGTTTGGTGACACTGTCTTCATGCTCTCTACTGCACGGATGCTTAATCAAGGTAATATGCTGCAGAGTTTATTTTCTTGTGAGACTAGATTGGAACTGTGCTCAAATTTCTAATAGGATATAGTGAATTTTACCTAAAAATATTTTCTGCAGTGTTTTCTCATGTTTTGTTTCTTACATATATGTCATCCAGAAAATGAAAAAAATGCTGCTTGCACGAGTTAAAAGTAACCTATAGGCTGACAGAAGCATATTAATACCATGAGGAAAGTGACCATTAGTAACATGCAAATTTAGTGCAAAAACTGCCATCTGAGGCATGAAAAAAAAATACTGTAACTTTATTTTTTCTTCTGCTCA
Organism: Phylloscopus collybita; assembly: GCA_027886175.1. Classification (NCBI taxonomy): domain Eukaryota; kingdom Metazoa; phylum Chordata; class Aves; order Passeriformes; family Phylloscopidae; genus Phylloscopus; species Phylloscopus collybita. The sequence continues at coordinate 23,949,200 of JAJNNQ010000009.1, read as the reverse complement.
TTTGTTATTTTTGTTTTTGGTTAGAGGTTTCTTGTGGGATGGGGACACTACATGTGTTTTTACAACTACAGGCCAAAGTCTGTTCACCAGATGTGCCTAAACAGCAGCCTTTTCTTGGAGAAAACATAGTGCATCAGCCTGAGCTGTGAAAAAGACCTGACAGCTCAGCAGCATCTCTTTCTGCATGCGGGTGGTGATGGCAATGCTGTCAGTGTATATGGGCCCATCTGGCAGCACTTGGCCTTGCTGCACCCTGGGACCCTGCTGCCTTCCCTGGGGTGAGAAGGTGGGGAAGCCCAGCAACGTGGGAGAGTCGGAGGCTGCTCCTGTGGCAGTGTGCATTAAGGGCACGAGGCAGGGTGAGGGAGGGTGAGGGAATTGCACAGTACCAGACTGCATTAAGAGCATGAGGCAGGGTGAGGGAGAAGGGAATTGCACAGTATCAGACTGGAAGTGAATGGAATATAGCTCACCCTTTATATTAGTGTGGGATTTTCTGCCTTGTTTTGTTGTTTGTTTTGTTTTCCTACAAAAGCAGTGAGGTATTGAGCAGGGTATCAACTTGCAGAGCTGCAGCTGTTGCAGAGTTGCAGAACTGCTGCTTAACAATTGAAATGTAAATGGTTATTCAATTATATTCAAACTAGCAACCTAGTGTTGAGAAGGAGATCATCTTTGCTGTTGCAATGGAGGTTTGCCTGAGCACCTGTGAGTGAAAGTACATGGGCTTTATGCTTAGGCAAGGTCACAGCTTCTCAGCTGTGCTGCTATTTTGTGGATGAAACACGTGACAGTGCTTGTAGCAGGTTCAACAGACACATCACAGCTTCTTTTGCTATTTCTGCAGAAGGCTGTTATTGATACCCAGTGAATGGCATGGGTTGGGGCACATCCATGGCATACATTTCAAGCCATTGTTTATATTGTATACAACTGCTTGTGAGGAAGTGTTGGCACATTCTTGCCACTCTGCAAATTCTGGAATATAAATAAATGTAGTTCCTGGCCTTAAAAATATACCACAAAACCAATCAACCAAACAAAAGGAGAACTATTTTGAAAATTTGTCAGACCAGATCAAACAGTCCTCTCCTAAAAACTGTCCCGGAGGAGTCAGTTTGATTGAAAGGAACTGTAGGAGGTCTGAAGACAATGAGGAAGATGTATTCTTAAAACGCTCAAGTTTAGCAGATGACAGTGATAGCCTTTGGTCTAACTGCTAATTCCTCATGAGTCCCTTATTTTCTTTTTCACAACTGAGGTAGCAGTTTTGCTGTACCAGAAGAGAGCTGGCTGTATAATATTAAAGTGCCTGTGTGGTTGTTGGTAGCAACTGATGGAGTGCCTAGGAATCTGACAAGTTCATAAGAAACTCACAACTAGCCAAAATAATAGTTTTAAATAATTTTTTGTTTCTTGAAAAGCTTGAACTGATGCATGGAAGGCTTTTTTTGCATGGTTAGTGCTGTGTTGTAAAAACCTATGTTTTTATAGGCTAAGAGGTCATTTTAAAATTCTATTTTCTCTAAGCTCTAAGTTATACTTTCCCAAATATTGTTTTGATTTTGAATTGCTGCAGAAGTTTGGGTGTTTTCACTAGTTCTATCTTAGGTACAGTTTTGAGGTATTTCAGCCAGGTTTTATCGCAATGACTTCTTTTCTGATTAACTGAACTATGCATTCATGTTTATATTCTCCAAACATTATTTTCACTGTTGAATGATAGCAAAAATCAAAGTTTGTTTCAGTCAGGCAATATTATTTCCAAGCAAAGCTATCTTAACTTCAAAAATAATATGATAAAGGCTTACTCAGGCTCTGCAGCAATCTCAACATAAAAAATAACTTGGTTTAGTTTCAATTTTACAGTTGTGTACCTTACCATTAGATCATGCGTGTTAAAACTTTAGGATATATTTTTATCTTCAGGGGTGAATATGTTTTGCACTATATGAAGAAGCAGTTGTGAAGAAACAGTCATAAACCAAGGCAGATTAAAGAAAACATAGGCATATAGATAATATTTAAAAAATTTATGCAACTTTAAAAATATCCCCTTTGTGTTCTCTACCAAATATCACATTTCTTCAAATCACTCTAAATTTTAAATTCCTATTGTCTTAAAGAACTGCTGGAGAAATTTTAGAGGAAAGGAAGTGTTTGTTGTAAGCTGTGATTGATTACCAGGTGAGAACCATAATAAAGAACTCTTTATAGTTTTAATACACTCAGAAGAGCTGAAAGAAAGAGGCATAAGGCTTTGTTAGCTATGGCTGTAGCTGTTAAAGGTGGTGCTGCTGTTCTGTGGAAAATCCTTGGGTGTGTTGCGGTCAACTAAATGGAGTATATGTTGACTCCACTTCTCTGAATGAGAAACCAGGAAAACAGCATAGAAAAGTGGCATTGGTTCTACCTGCACTTCTGCCAACACAGATAGATTAAAACACCCAACATACCGTAGGCCATAAAGGACTGTCCCATCTGGATGGAGTCGAATCATTCGGTTTTTCACTGTCACCCCATGGACAAAGGATTTCTTGTCATTTTGGAAATACGTGTCCGGCACCCAGAGCTGGTCAGCCACTCTGTTGTCCAGAGTTAGGTTCAAAGGTATTCCAGAATAAGAGAGCCTTTTGTCCCTCCAGGACTGCTGAAAGTACATGGTCAGGGTGTAGTCCTAGGGAAGAAACAAGACAGGCTTTTTGTGTTTTCATACTGATTGACTGACCAAAAGTTTATTTTTGGATGAATCTCAGTAACTGAATATCAGTAGCAATAGGAAATTTAAGGATCATCAAGGCATTGTTGCCATTTGGCATGATCATGAGTCTTGGCTTGTCCATATTAGTGTCAAACTTGACACTTACCAGTGGCAGTGACTATACCAGGCTTTCAAAATCTCTTGACTCAGAGGGAATAGATGGGACATATGGGTCTCCAGTCTGTGAATCAAACTTGTTTTCTAATTTTATTTTTTTTAAGTGAAAAGAGCAGTGCTTAGCTGAGCTCAGCCAAATAGCACTGCATAGCACTGAGGATATTCTTCTGATATTCCCTCCTTTTGATATTCCCTCCACTCACCCTGAAAGATTCCCCCCACAATCCAGAAAGGTGTAGCCCTCCTCAGAAAGAGCAAATACAACCTTAGAATGTAACAGGTAACTTCCCATTCCACCTCTGCTGGAGCTGCCAGATGTAGTGACTTTAGATAGCCAGGCATATCCCGTCTCAGCCTGGGGAATGTGGTGCTTTCTGTCCTTGCCAATTGGATTTTACTGTATAGAAAATCAACACCTTTTCTTGGCTATCATGTTATAACTTCAGTTAAATACCATTTATGCAGCCTTTCAGCTTTCATTTTGTCTGCAAAGAATTTTTTCTAAAGGTCTGTGGTCTGATTTAGTCTCTTTTATACGTCTTTCTGGGAAATTGGTGATTTTAAAGGTAGTCTATTTTTGTGGGTAAGTGTATATAAGTGGAGAAGCCCATGTACTTTGCAGCTCATGGAATTCCTAAAAGATGATTAGAACAGCGGTATGTGGACTATTAGTTTTCCCTTCCTCATTTCCTCCCCCAGCCCTGTTTTTAAGTGACAGGCCACTTTGTCAAATGTTTTTATGGTAGAAGTGCATCAAAATCGTAGCTATTACTGAAGAAATTAGTCAGAAGTAAGATTTTCTTTTATGTGATAGAAAAGCTTATCTCTGTCATTATTACAAATCCTAGCCTGGACTCTAATTTCTGAAGAAAAAGCACAAAAGGCGTCTGATACAATTTGCATTCTTCATCTATAGTGGCTTCATAAGACTGTATCACCGCCATGAAATCAAAGCAGAGTGGTTACCTTTCAAAAATATTTTCAACTTGAAATATCACATCCAACAGAGCTATAATACATACCTACCAGTGAAAGTTGTTAATAAAAATACTGTTCTTCCTTGCCCTGGGCCAGTAGTATTTTTGTTGTTGTTTTTTAATGGATGCAGTATTATGATTGATCATCAGTGGTTATATACAGTAGGACAATTACATCCACTGTGAGCACAGACACCAGATTTGCAATGATTTCATAAATATGCCCTTTTTCAGGCCTGCAAATTGGTTGTGACCCACAACAGACACAAGAAATTGTATGCTGAAGGGGAGTTCTGGTTTTTTTTGCTGGCCTGGGTCCCTAGGAGGAGGTCAGAGCATCTTTGCTTTTCAGACCATGCTGGTCAAGCCAGGAACTACAAAGTAATGCAGTGAGGCATATGCTGTGCTTTGCTGAGTAAGTGATTTAAGTTAAATAGGGATACAGAGGAGCATGAACACCAAGGAGGCAAGTTTTTGAAAGTACAACTTGAATAGAGGTGGGTTAGAAGCACCCCTTAGAGAGAAGTTTGCCCTTAGTTCCTCTTACACATATACAAAGACCAGCTGGGAATTGGATGAGAGAAAATAAAAATTAAAAACCAAAACAAAAATCAACCAAATGAGAAAGAACAAAATAAAACTCCCAGCCAGCACCATAAATACCCCATAATACTCCACCACTATTCTGGTGCAGTTTTCATACGCTTCATCTGTTTCCTAACCTGCCCTATTTCAAATCTCTTTAGGTAGAAAACCTTTCATAGATGACTGATAAAATTTGAACCCTCAGTGCTGCACCTGATATCCTCTATACCTTCTGCCTGATCCAGCAGAGCCTATGTAGCCTGCAACACTGATGGAACAGAAATTCTGATTATACATAATTATCCATAATTATCTTTTCTCCTTCTTGCTTTTCTTTATATTTTCACTAGGCCTGAAGACTGCTTTTGTGGAATTGTAACATTGTCCTACAGAAAACCAAGCAATTGAGAGTGGTGTCTATGTACGGGTTCTTAAAGCTCAGCCAAGAAAAGAACAGCCATGGTAAGCTACAATAAATCTTAAAGGATGTGATCAAGTGAAAGAAAAAGAAATTCTGTCTCTCGGCTATGCCTATTAGAAGAAGCTGAGTTGCTATTTTTAGCATCATAGTCCATTAAAAAAAATGTTTCATCCAGTTGTGCTTTACATGAAATGCTGCTGTTGGCAACACCACTGTAGAGTGAGCGATCCTCTGGTCTGCAATTGTGCTGTACTGTGGAGAAGTACATGGCACCCAGCATGTGTTAATGAGGAAAAAAATCCCAGCTTCATCCTGAAAGAATCTCAGTGTTTCTTATCTTAGCAAATTATCTATTTTTTCCTATTCATCAGTAGGTGGGGATATTACTCATTATTTTAATAAGAAAAATAGTCTGATGTCACGATTGTGAGTCCCTGTTGAAGTAACTTCATATTTTAAAATGCATAGTCAAAGTCTGTTTTCATGAAAAGCAAATTATAGCTGTGCTATAATAACCCAAATTTTACAGCTATAAAATTTCTAATTTTTTTTAATGGAATACAGCTTTATGCTTCTTAGTTCTCATTGGCAAAGTATTAAATGCTGGCAAGCCATATGGCTAGCCACATCTTGGAGGTTCTTGTATTATTTTTTATAATGTACAGCGGTGTCAGTGAAGTGAGGATTTAATGACTACTTGTCTTGTACCCTGTAAAATTTTGGGGGGATTTTATGCTTTCAAGCTCTAGACTATATGAATAATTTCTGAATCTGTCACATCTGTAGTGGTAATTGGCTGCAGAATTTTTTAGCTTCTTATGAAAGCTTCCCGAGATCTCAAACGCCAGTCTAGATATGAAAATAAATCACACTGTATTTAGCTTTCATATTTAAAAAATTCTACTCATGAGTTTAAAAAGCAGGGCCCAATGTAAAATTAAAAAAGAGAATCTGTTTCTGCAGGTAACTCTTCTTTCAAATTTGTTCTTAAAACATTTTTTTTCTGAACTGTACTTTTCATAATTAAAAAAATCCGTAATTCGGCTGAAAAATCATATTTCAGTAGATCTAATAGTGCTTTAGTGCTACTAGTTTATGCTTTCCGAAAGTGCCTCCTTACATTTTCAGAGCATAGTGAACCTTAAGAGTGGAAAATATTTGAGCACCAATGATAAAGCTGTTTTGATGTATATCTGGTCTAGTTTCCTTTTTTTTTTTTTTTTTTTTTTTTTTTTTCTGCAATACGTATAGATAATGTAAGGGCAATAACAGATTTTTTCTTTCCTGTTAAGCCTCTGTGGATCTCTGAAACCAGAAGAGACACATTAAAATAACTGAAGAATTTGGACTTGCTGGTAATTTCTACTCTGTGATTTACCAGTTCAGCACAGTGGAATATAATGTGGAATACATTGTTATATTATAATCTAACCTTCTGAGAGACACAGAACTAGTATTTCACCATGTTTATCAGCTGAATTACAGATTCTGGTGGAATAAAAGATGAGTTCACATCTGCTGTACTTGTTTCTTCTTTTACAAATTCCATATTTTAAGGAGAAAATAGGGAATCTTTTAATGTGCAATGTTCAGCTTGGTGGTCTAAAAGACCTTTTGTTTTTCTCTTTTCTAAGGTGGCCTTAATCTAAGCTCTGTTATCATTTCATGAACTGAACATCAGGTTAGCACAATGTGATATATTTAAGTAATAACTGAATATCAAAACACACTCTGAAATTCTTAACAGCTAAAAATGAATAATGTTTACGCAGTTATTAGCAAAAGTTAGCAAATCAAATAATATTTTTTGAATATTTAGCTCTTCTAGGTCCACATCAGACATTAGCTTTCCACATGAGTTTGCACATGAAGGCACTGTGCAGCAAAATGAATACATGAAGTGCACCAATGTCATACTCCTAACAGTGTATATTGGTAGTTGTGGGATAAACACTGTACATCCAAATAATCATAAATTTAAATTTCATCCTTGGGAACCATCCACTAATACAATATCTGGCAGCCTCACAGAAAAATGAGACGCAGTGAAATTTAGATAAATTATAACTTAATCAAGACAAACATAACTGAAATTGAAATTTAAAATTAAGCATTGAGTGATAATCAGAGTATTAATATTAACTGCAATGATGCCATAAATGTAGAAAAGCAAATGTAGTAAATCCTGCTGTGACTGCAAACTCTTATTAATTGGGAAAGGGTATTTTCTATGTTTGTCTGATACAAAAATAGGAAGGGCAAAGTTCTGAAAGAATGGAGAACGCAAAATTTGCAAATTGTAAAAAAACATACTTGTTCCTATGTTGCAAGAATGTCAATGTATCAGAAGCAGCTGTTAGCTGTTCAGCAAGTTAACTGTTCTACCTTGGAAGTCCAAGGGAAGCTCTATATCCCCACCTGAAAAAGAGCCATTTTATGGTAAGAGAATACAACTGATGATGTGGATTTTTGGGTGTGGAATTTTGGGTTTATGTTTGAAATTTGTGTGTGTGTTTTGTATTTTTTTGTTTTTGTTTTTGTTTTTTGTTTGTTTGGTTTTTTGTTTTTTTTTTGTTTGTTTTTGTTTTTTGTTTGGTTTTTTTTGGGGTTTTTTGGGTTTTTTTTGGCTTGTTTCTTTGCAGGCTGTTTTTGGTTCTCCCCACCTCTTGCCTGCCTCACTTGCTCAATTCCAGATACTGCACAGAAAAAACTGTAGCTGAAATTAAGGAGGAAGAATATACTGGTTCTACTCATGTTCTTTTTAAAGAATGTCAGGGGAACTGCATCTCTTTATTAAGTCTGAAGTTCAGCCAAACAAGGAAGCCAAGGAATTAAGGGGCACAGTACTGACCAATTATACTTGCCTTTCTTTCTAAGGACATAGTTCAGTGTTCCTGTGGTTGTTTTCAATGAAAACTAACATATCATATGTTACCCAGTTCTCTCCTCTTCTATCCAAAGTAGTGGGAAGAGGAGAGATGGAGCATGTACTCAAATTATTCAATATTCCCTGGCCTGGTTCACTGGAGGCCATGGTTCTTGTGAACTACACTTCTGACAGGGAAAATGAAAGAGAAAGCTAGGACTCCAGGACAATAGGATAAAACCCTTCTATTTTCCATAGAGAAGTTGTTTGGTGTTCTTTAACATGGTCAGAATTTTCACACAGCAAACTTCAGTTTTGCAGAAATCATGTTTTCCACCAGAAAATTACAGATCATTTATAGATGTGAGACTTCTGTAGGAGAAAAAGTTGTGCGAGGTCTTGTTAGGCCGAGTGCCAGGTCCTATGCTTTGGTTAAACAGCCCCAGGTAGTGCTGCAGGCTGGGGGCAGAGTGGTTGAAAAGTGGCCCAGAAGAAAAGGGCCTGGGGGTGCTGGTCAGCAGCAGCTGAACATGAGCCAGCTGTGCCCAGGTGGCCAAGAAGGCCAGCAACATCCTGGCCTGTATCAGCAATAGTGTGGCCAGCAGGACCAGGGCAGTGATTTTCCCCCTGTACTCAGCACTGGTAAGACTGCACCTTGATGTCTGCAGCCAGATGTAGCACTTAATGCCTTGGTCTGGTTGACAAGATGATGATCAGTCAAAGGTTGCACAACGTGACCTCAGAGACCTTTTCCAAGCTAAATAATTCTGTGATTTTTAAATTTTGTTTGATCCAGGTGGTAGTTCCAGTTACTAATAAATGCCTTGCATTTTTGTTGTTCAAATGTGCTGATAACTCTTCAGGAAAGTGTTGGCATTTCTAACTTCACAATTATGTATGTGGCATCACAGTTGGGCCTTACAGAAAGAAGCAAAGATCTAGCAGGAATCCATATAGCTGTAATGATGATGTTTTTTATTTCTCAAAGCACAGCCAAGAACAAGATTAGACTCATAATAATGTTTGAAGTGAAGGCATTACTGTATTGAGACCCAGTATTACTCCTTGAAGTCCCCTGAACTGCAATGGGATAAGAATTACATCCAATCATTACTGGAAAAGCAAAGCAAAACATTTCTCAGTTGCAACCATAAACTATGTATTTTGTTGCATTTTGTTCAGTGTTTCTGTAATAAGACAGCAGAAGCAGTAATAAATGCTTCTGATATTTAAGTGGGTTGTTATGATAGCTGTGTTCCATTGATTTTATATTATTTAACACAGAGGAGGGTAAAATCCCAACCCTTTCTAGTATGTTGTTTTGCCTCCTGAAGAGAAGAGTAAGGACTTCTAAACTTTAAAACAATAACCCGCTACCTTGTCCTTTGCTGCTTTTTATTCCTCTTATTTGAACTTTGCTAACCTGAAAGGCTTGAATGTGCCATTTGCTCTTTGTATAGAAAGAAGAGAGATGATGCTACTAAAACTAATATGGATCACTTTGATTAGAAGTGGACTTGTCAAAACTTAGCAGGAAAGTAAGGCAGCAGGTAGGGCAGGCTTATAGATGCATTGCTGTTATCATCACTGCATGCTGAAAGCCCCTTCAAGAAAGGTGTAAAACTACTATACCATTCTCAAACTTCCAGCCACATAAAGCACTGTCTGGGATGGCAGTGAGACATACCAGTGTAGCAGTTTCACAGTTCAAATTTAATACCTGTCTTAAGTGGCTATGTTGCCAACAAAAGAATCAGAACTTGTCCATGGTATGATTCATATTCCTGGAAAGAACAATCAACTGCTTTTAGTAGGAAACAAGCAATGATATGTATTCCCAGGATATTTGATTTTGCTTTTGAAGCTGCTAGTCTTTTTTTTTTACTGTAGAGGGTAATACAGTCATAAAAATGCATGAGGGGAGGAGTTGAGAACAGGAAAAATATGGTACAGGAGATATACACACTTAAGTAAGATGTCATTGTAATGAATGCTGGAATAAAGAAATAAAAATGTAGTGGCATATACAGTAACTATATTCAATGTGTTAATGTCTTTTCTATAGGCAGCAAATAACAGTGTGCTTGATACTTTGGCTCCAGTGAGGGCACTTGGTGTTTCAGAAAGGACAACTGAAGAGAAAATCAAGAAACAGAAAAGTTTCTTACTGCCAAGTAGCTCACAGACCAACATATGTCAATAAAAGCCTACCTACATCTTTTAAGAGCAGTAAGAGAAAAACATGTTTTTTTGGTTTTTTTTTCTCAGACATTTCTCTCTGTGACACAGCTAAAAACAATTTTTTACTAAAACCCCCCAAATAAACCCAACTTGTCCAGATGGCCTATACCTATCTATCTATGTCTCCTAATTCCAGCTAATGCTCAAGACCAAGTATTGGCAACTACAGTGGAAAGCTATTCTAGGTATTATATACTGATCTTACATTTTAGCATCCTTCTCCTCTTGAGTTTTACAAATCTTGTCTGTTCATATGCAGGCATGAAAGGAAATGGTGGAAAGACATTTTTGAGAACTGTGACCTTGTGATCAGGAAGTGCTGTCCTCATCCTCTCTGCAAACAGGTAGAAGAAGCACTCCAAGGAAAAGAAAATTTAAGTTTTAACTGACATTCCAAAATATTTAATCCAGCTTGGTGATGAAACATTAATACCAAAGGAGTAGGACTGGGCATTTGGGTGAAAACGGCACTTCCCACCTTTTTGTGTGGACTTTATGGAGATGGCTCTCTAATGACTAGAGGAATGACTGAGTGGCATAGATGAGCTCTGAGGGCCTATCACATGGAATGTGATGTGATGTGATGTGATGGCTAAAGCAAACTAAGCCAAAGATACATGGGAGGGTGCAGCACTTTCAAGTTCCCATTAAGGAAAAACATTGTGGAAGAGTGAAGAATTAATTAAACCCCACTTCCCTTGCTACCTATAAGCAAGATAGTTGGAAAGCAGCCTGTTTTCTAACAATGGTTCTTGCTGAAGCACTTGATTATTTTTTTCCTTTGTAATTTCCATCTAGCTAAGCAGGGGTGAACTATGAGACCATTACAGAGTGCACTGAATGTCTAAGGAGGATGCCAAGAGTGCTAAGAGCTCAGTGTAATTCCTTGTGGTGTCAGCGCACAGTGCTGCAGGTGAAGCTTAACTGATTGCAACCTTGGGAGCAGATGGGAGAGGTTTCTTGACTTCTGTCTTCAACCCTATTGTATAAGCACTAACAGTAGCAGAAATCTTAAAGGAACTGGACAGAAATCTTAAGAAAACTCAAGGAAGTGAATATCAGCAATGTGAAAATGAATTGGAGTCACAGGATGAACTAGCTGATCATGTGGAGTAAAAGAAAATCTGCACAAATCTTAACTCTGTGTTGTGAAGGGCCTTATCTTAAGCCAAACTTAAAAGCAAGAAATGAGAAGTAAAGACAGCCAGCCATAGCTAGATCCTTTGGCTCCAAAAGATGCTTAACAACGGAGGAGGGAAGATACATATATCTTAGTATGAGGTTGGGCCAACTTTATATAAACAGCAACCGATTTTTTTCTTTTTAGTGCCTTAATACATATATATATATGGGGTTTATTGTTGTTTTGGTTTTTTGTTTGTTTGTTTGTTTTTTTCCGATTTAGGAGCAGGACTTCTATTTCTATGGGTCTGGTGGTTGAAATCTGATTCCTCCTGCCTGGTTCTCAGCTGTCATTCTACTATATCAACTCTCTTTAGTTTCAAGTGAAGCAGATGGAGGTCCAAATAACGTGTGATGAGTCAGTAGCTCTACCTGGAATAGAAACAGTAATTACATAGCTGCTGCCAGATCTTTAGACTTGTGTATACCTTACTGGGGTTTGTTGTTGTTGTTTTTTGTTTGTTTGTTTTTTGGTGTTTTAGTGGGTTTTTTTGTTTGTTTTTTTTGGTTTTTTTTTTTTTTTGTGTGTGTGTGTGTGTGTGTGTGAGTGGGTATTTTTGGCTTTTTTTTTCTTGTTTTGTTTGTTTGTTTGTATTGGTTGGTTGTTTTGTAGCTTTCTATGTGACTACTACTTTTTTTTTTCTCCTAAATGCTCAAGGCAACTTGGTTTCATTGTTCATCAGGCTTATGATTGAACAGTGTTCTATAAAATGTTCATGAATATGATGACTTACATGGCCAGAGATATCTTTCCTGTGTATTTTGGTACCTTGATGCTTTACAGAATTGTAACCCATAAATCATAGGGCAGGCTGATACTCACATTTTGTGCTGTATTTGGAAACCAGGGATGGAGGAATATCATGACATTTCTCCTTTATAATGACAGTCAAAGTGGAGGTATTTTGTGCTTGGAGTGGATAATACTAAGGGTATTAGTGACACTCTCATAGTACTGGAAGACTACTGACATGCTGGTTGCAAAATCCTCTGGGAATTTCTAGTCCAATCTCCTGTCAGAAGCAGGACTGTCATCAACCCTGTCTCAGGTTAAGGTATCGCTTACTCTGGCGAATCTTGAATACTCTCAAGAATGGGAATTTCACAACATCTGTGGGCAGACTCTTCCAGTTCGCACTACTTTTTTGGTGAGAAATCTTTCCTGACATCTACTCTGACCCTCCCTATGTGTAAGTAATAGTTGCTGCCCTTCATTATTTCGTCTGCCACTACTGAGAGTGGTTTTACTGCAATCTTCCCTTCAGGACATTGAAGGTTGCCATGAGGTTTTCTTTTGGCTTTTCTTGCCAACTGAAGCAAGGGAAGTTCCCATGTCTCTCCTGATATGTTATGTGCTCAAGGCCCTGGCCACATTGATAGCTCTTCACTAGATCCTTTTCAGATTCCCAGTATCAGGAAAGAAATGGGAGACACTGCTCAAAGTGCATCCATACCATTACAGAATATGGGAGGGTAATAATTTCCCTCTGTGCTGCCCATACCCCTGCCAGTGTCACTTAGAATACAGTTTCCATGATGCAAGTGCACTTTGTGGCATGTATTTAGCTACTGCTTAACCATGAGTTTCCCAGCTGCTGAATTCTGAGTTTCCTGGCTGGACCCAGAGATGGGTATAATGTTTGCTGTTTTTCATATCATCAGATACCTCCCCCATGACACACGTTTTTCACCAGGGCAGGCAGCAGTTTTAAAATTATTGTCAGTGAACTCCTAATTATCTTTTGACCCATGTTGTATGCATCTTTGTTTCACAATTAATGTAACTAGAGAAGCCTTTCTTGTTGCCCTGTCTCTCTTTACTGTCAGGTCCAACTGGGATTTGAAGCAATATTTTTATGCTTCACAGAATCAAAGACTAATTTAGGTTGGACAGGTCTCATTGAGATTGAAAGAGAATCTGAGCCATAAAAGTCAGAGACAGCCTTGGCTGCTCTCCTGAAATCCAGGGCTGTGATCCCACTTTTTGTTGTTTTTCTCTCCTCTCAGATTCCCAAATTTCATAGTCGTTGCAACTAAGGCTGCCTCTGACTTCCTTACTCAGACAAATTTTTTCTTCTTGTAACTACAAGGTCTAGCAGATCATGTTTTCTTGTTAGCTTCCCAGTTACCAGGAAGTTGTAATCAGTGTGTTCAGTAAGTCTAGATTTCCTGAGCCCTCCTGTACCATTCTTCTCATACAGTTCCATGAGGAACAGGACCTGTGCACATGAGAACTCTTCCAGTTGTTGGAAGAAACTCTCACCTGTATTTTCTTCCTGGTCAGGATGTCTATAGCAGATACCCACAATACAAGGCCAAACAATGTTGGTTTGGCTGCTATCTTGAGCCATGAACTGTTGTTTGGCTTCTGTTTTCTCACATAGAGGGCAACTCCATTTGCTCTCCTTTCCAGCCAGCTGAACAGTAATTCTTGCTGGTTTCCTTGTCAGTTCTTGTCAGTTCTCCCTGTCAAGTTGCCTTGTTTCCTCCTCCTGTATGCTCTCTTCTGAGTTTTAGTTCATGGAGAGGCTTCTGTCTTAGCCTGGCAGTTCTCCTGGTGAAATTCTGTCCTTTTTGCATGGCACAGTGGATTGTTTCTGGTTTTCTTAAAAATTCAGTCTCATCTCTTTCTGCTAGATGACTGCTTGCTGGGGAATTTTACTTAACAATCACCCAAATAAGCCAAATTCTACTGTCCTGATGTCTTAACTCCACTGCTCACTGTCTCAGCTATCCTCCAGATCCTGAATTCTGTCATCTTGGGGTCACTGCAAACCAAATGTGCTGTAAATACTTGCTTTTCATCTGGGATATTTCTACAAAAGTCAGCTTGAAGAAAAGCTCTTCATGTGATTTTTCATGAGCTGCATAATTTAAATATTTTTAAGCTGCTTACATGATAATCTAACATCACAGTCGATGAGTATACAACACTGATGCAGACTCTCTGTGGAAAATTTGCTTTTGGCTTTTGCAGGTAATCAGTTTGCCTTTAAATGCATCTATTGTTGACACTTAATCCTCAGAGAAGAACGCAGAGTATTTTTAGAGTGTTGATAATAAAGGACTTAGTTTTATTTTTATTTTAGCAGCATAATCAATTGGATAACTAATGCCACTGGCCAATTTAATAGGATTAATCTGATAAAAACCCTACAAATGCAGTGCAGTTGCCAGTCTCACGGGAACCAACATTTCAAAATACTGCAAAGTATGTGTAGACATTTTAAGAGAAGAAAAAGAAAACAAGAAAGAGCAAATAACTTACTAGCTGGAAAGCATCTGATTAATACTCTTGAGTACTGATTTGGATATGGAGGTGCAGGCTCTCTTTCCTGCAAAATATGTAACTAAGGAGAACTGGAGATTAGTATATCATTTGATGAATTGAGTAGCTTAGTGCAGAAAATTGGGATTGGTGCCAATGTACTGAAAATCTGGGAGAGTGTCTTCATGTAAATGACTTTATAAATAAAGAAAATCTCAAAATAAGTTTTATTTAATGCTTAGGGCAGTAAAACCTCTTTCTGAGACTGAAGAGTCAGAAGGCTTTCACCTCAGTGAAGCCCAAGACAACTGCTACTTCCATCCCTTCTTGTGTGACTGCACACATTTCAATAACTACTTAGAAGTGGAAGGAATCCAGGTTAGAGATGAACTTTGTCATTACTACTTATTCATGGTGCTTGTTTATGTAGGTAAATTCCTTGATCATGTCTCCACCACCAATGGCTATCCAAGCATCAGTTCTTGGGCAGAAAAGGACAACTAAGAGTGAAGGTGGAAGCCAAAGCAGCTTTGCAGACCAGCTTAGAGCAGCTGTGAAACTATAGTTCTGGAATGGTATTTATAGTCCCAGAACAAGGCAGGAAAAACTGAAGGATCCTGTGAAAGATCCCATGACACAGGTTCTACTGTCCTCAGTCAAGAAAATTTTCATGTTTTCTAGTCAGAAGAGCCAGAGTGAACCAGAATGGGTTAGCAGTGTGCTACCAGGCATGGGGCTACAGCTGAGACTGGGTTTGGTAACTGCGTGCAACTGTTCTACAGCTTCAAGTCAGAGTGACAGAAGCAGCTCAGATCTATTGCCAGGGTTGCACCAACTTTTCTCAAACGACTGTGACACCCAAGCATCCTGTGGGTTGGCATCTAGTAGCCTATCTGCTCTCTTATATTTGCTATGTAAGCTTATTAGTGTTTTCACAGTATTAAAATATCACAGGAGCTCAACAGCCAGTCAACTGTTTCAGTATTACCTTGCCTCTGTTTGATCTTTTATTAACTTGGGGAAAAAAAAATATTAACATCCACAACATCTGAAAAAGCAAGGAAAGCCACTCTTGACTCTTGAGCTTTCCCTGGTTTGCTACAGCCTGTTACAGAACGTTGAGGTGCTGTTGTGAAGTTTGTCTGGCATGGTGATCTCTGAGAGGGGTAGATGGAACCTTGCTGGCAGAAGCCTGGAGTTGGTTTGTTGAGTTGTTGTCTGGGTTGTTCTTTTTTACATGTTCCTGTGCTTCTGAAATATTAGTTTTTTGGTCCATCTTGAAAGGTCAGCAGAAGTACATGTAACAGTTCTCTTGTACACAGCTTCACTTCCCTTGGTGCTTTTTAGAGACAGCTGTATCACACTATGAAGGATAAAGTTAAAACATCTAAGTGACCCATACCTGATGATCACTGATGCAGATGGTATAAGTTTGGTGTGTCCTGAATTTATTGCAACTGATATAATACATGCTAGAGAGACTATTGAGGGTTGAGGGATCCTAAATCCATGGGTTGTTGGCCAAGCAATATTTTCTTCTGAAGCTTTCATTTCTGGAGTAATTTTAAAGCCTTAACTGTGTCAACTAAAAGACCCCATGAAAATTTTTCCATTTAGAAACAAGTAAACAGCTCTTTGTTACTGGTAAATTTTCACTGCTTTGCAAATTAGACACTTTCAGTCCAAGAGAGGAATGGAAATTCAGTGTGTTTTTGTGAATGAAACATGCATTGTTCCTATGCATTTATTTCTCCTTCTACAAATATGACTGGTTTCTGTTTCTTTTTCCTAATGCCTCTACTGTGTAGTAAGACTAATTTTCCACTAGAATAGACTTGTACCTAGCCAGAGAACTCTACATGCAGCTGGCCAAACTGTGAAGCCTAGGTCTGTTAAACTATCGTTCAAAGCTGAAGTGTGGTATTTTCTCACCTACAGCTTTCTGTAGGACTGGTGTAAGTTCTTGCAGCATTAATCATAGGTGCTGTTATCAGAGCAGTATGAAGTGTAGAGGTCCAGAAGGCTTGGCTTTTCTGAAGACAAATAAATGAGGTGTTTGTGGACCCAAATGGAACCCAGTGTCAGCGAAGCAAGCACTCCTATAGAGGAGTAAATTATGGGACAGACCTAACTCTGCTCCTCTTGCCATGTACAAAAGGAGTCTGTGGCAAGAAGGGGATGATAGTGAGAAAATGACCAGGTGGAACTCCTGGGACAGGAGATCAGTTATTTGGAAGTTTTGGTGCATGGCAGAGGTGACCAAATCATGCTCACTGTATGAGCAGCAATGAGGATGATGGGAAGGTTTTTCTTCTTTGTGGTCATGGTGGTGAATCTTGGTAATATTCAGTATGATAAAATATCTCTGGCTGGCTAGAGCTGGGCGGCTTCTAATCAGAATTAAGGCCTTCATAGGTAATGAGACAAGTGAAGCTACAGCACAAAGTAGGATGCAGCACTATGCCATGCAGCAACAAAATCTTTGAAGGCATATGGCAAATGCCTTCAGTTAAGGTTCCTGATGATATGGTGTAGGTGAAATCAAGTATGGGTTTAGTAAAATGAACGTTTTCCATATTTTGTCTGTTATTTGCCTTATTTAATCACATAACCCTTGATTAAATAGTCACAGAACCAGTGGGTTTGCATCATACAGGCATAGATACTGAATGCTAAGAGATAAATATGCTGGCTAGTCACAGGACTCTCCAGATGGACATGTTATATCTGAATAGCTTTGTAGTTTTTCACTTATTTATAGCAGGAATGGCTTTTAGATCTGTTAGGGTATAGTAATAAATTCACTGAACTACAAAATAATTTATCCTCCTGCTCACTTTCAGCTAATTACAACATCTTAAGGTATCTCAGGATAGTATGAACATCTGTCCCCTGAAGATCAATTCTTCTCAGACAATAATTATAGAGCTAATGAATGGAGTGGAGAATGGAGTTTAGGAAACAACAAGGGACGGTTCTGCCTTTCTTTGCTCTCACCTTAGTACATTCCTTTCACTAGACTGACTTCCTAACATACCCTACAGCAAATGTTCCAGATGCAAGAGTCCATTTTCTCTGAAAAAGGACAGAAAATCAGATAGTGGGTCTGGGAATTGAACACCTTACTCTAACAATTGGCGTGAGCAGATGATCAGAAGCAGGTAGTCCTGCCTCCTTTTCCACCCACTCTGAACCCTAGAGCTCAATACCAGAAACAAATCTCCAGCACTCAGTAGTGTTGTCACAGGGAATAATTTGTCTCATAATATGAGTGAAATAGATTACTCTTCTGGTATGTTTTTCAGTTTGCTATTTTTAGTGATAGAAGTGACACCTAATTTGCACTTGTTAAAAACAGGCTTACGAAAGTGTGTTGTAAATAAATCTAGGGAGGAATATAAATTAGCATGGTTCAGGGTAAAATAACTTCCCTTTTGTGGGTCAGAATGAAAATAATGTTGGGGGGGGGGAGATTGTTCTGCTTCTCTGTGTTGGAAGATTCTTGTACCATATATAGTATTGGATGCTGGCTACAGTGGAGACAAGACTTTAAATGGACACCAAGTGTTGGCATGACAGCCCTCTTGCTCTAGAACAGCCAGATGAATGTTAACTCCTGGGTCTCTCCTAGATTACAGATCTAATAAAACAGATAAACAAATGTTGGCATATTGAGCAGTGAAATAGCTGCAGACGAGTTAGACCTTCGTCTTTGGCTTCTGCAAGAAATATGTATATAGGTAATGTAATCCTACTGAGAATGTGTAGAGGACAGGATTGGAGAATAGCTTGGTTTTGGATGCAGCAAAATGAAATTCAGTAGGCTCAATAGGTATCATATGTGGTCTGCTGCAATGGCATCTGCCACAGTTTTATGACATGGATAATGCTTTTATGTCTCAAGTCCAGGGGTGCAACTAAGACAGCTTAGTCCCTGCCCAGCACTTGTTTCTTATCATGTATCCTCTCCTATATCACCAGCCTGATGTTTGGGAAAAGCCTTTCTGTGATGGAGATATCTGTTATGTTAAAGATTAGTGTTCTGTGTGAGAACAGTGTTTTTATATCTCCCTTTTTGTACTTACAGGAAGAATTATTGTTCCTTAATCCTGATTTCCGTCAGTTTTTAATCATATTCCTTCTTCAAATTCTGTCTGCAGATTGCTTGTCATAAAGATACCTATTTTCTACAGTATCAACACAGATTCAGCAGTAGGTGTCAGTTCAGTATTGGGTGAACTGTTTAAATCTCTCCCCATGCCTATTCCTTCTTCATTTCATGGAGAGTCAAAGTCTAGCAACTGAAAGGTAATCACTATGGTTACAGCATCCAGTTCTAGCAACAAATCCAAGATTTAAGTCTTAACGCTTGCAGCGAAATATATATATTTGAGACACCCCCAGACATTTGGGATCGTGTTTGCAAGTGTTAAAACAGACATTGACAGTTTGAGATAATTCCATTGCAAGGCTTTGCTTGCAAGACAGTGGTCTGCTATTATAAGTGGATTGCTTACATAAGAGGTGAAAGAATACCTACTAGTTTAAAATGCAGCTCAAGCAATATTGTGTTTTCAAAAATCAAAACATTCAAAAAGAAATCTAAGATTTAATCACTGCCTTGTTTGAAGCCTGTGTCAACACTGTCAGCCAAAAAAAAAAAAAGATTGAAACTTGGATCCTTCCCAGCTGTAAATATTACAAAGACATCACTGAGCCATTTTTAGGCATTACGAGAGCTATGGACACTATGAGGCACCAGGATTTTGCAATCCTACAGCAGATGACTTTATGGCCCAGGTGGTTGATATTTCATGTGGTGAGGTCCCTCACCCCAATTAGTAATTTCAATCCATCTGTTTACAGATGGCAGAAAATCACTGATCTACCACAGTTCTCTCTAATAGATAGGTCCATCCATAAGCCAAATTAACAACCTGAGACCAGAATTGTCCAGGGAGATTTGCTGAGATGGTATCAGTGCCTCAGTACTGTTACTGCAGGACTAGTGGCTCTTCTCAGAGATAAGTCTAATGGGAAAAATCTAGACAAATAATGCTTATAGATGGCAAATCTCTGATTGTGGCTCAGGCATAGGAATGAATCTGGATGGAGAATGTCTAATCTAGACCATTCTGTACTTCAGGATAGGATACAGGATTGTGCTTTATGTTTAATGAATGTGGAAAAAAGGTGTAGAGTTCCCTGAGAATTTAATTTCTAACCTGACTGCTAACTAGTGTATGGCAAGAGATTCTACATCCCAGATCATGACAATGTGTGTTTTGTCACTGAATTCTCAGAATGGCACTACTTGCTGATCTCAAAAGCCTCATTATCCTACCACTTTTTATAGTATCTTACAGTATATTTGTTCATTCTGGAGAAAAGAAGACTTTGGGATGATGCGATTGCAGTCTTCAGTATCTGGTGGGAGCCTGCTAGGAAGATGGTGAGAGGCTTTTTACAAAAACATGTAGTGACAGGGAGGGAAAAACTAAGGGAAAACAGGTTCAAACTGAAAGCAAGTTTAGATTAGATATTATCAAAAAATGTGTTATTGTGAGTCTGGTGAGGTACTGGAACAGGTTGCCCAGGAAAGTTGTGGATGCCTCATCTCTGGCAGCATTCAAGGCAAGGCTGGATGGGGCTTTTGGCAACCTGTCCTAGTGAGAGGTGTTCCCACCCAGTTCAGGGATGTTTGAACTAGATGGTCTTTGAGGCCTCTTCTAACCCAAGCCATTCTATGGTTTAATGACTTACTCTCCAGATACTTTTTCATAACAAAGTGCAAAATAATTAGAATTTTTAATCGAATCTTTAAGCAAGTCTCTTTCAGTTGTAAATAGCACACTGTATTTTTTCATTTGATATATGACTTTTTCAACTTTATGATACTGTTTTTTGAGTCTTTGAGGAAATTTTGAGGAAATCTTATATAATGTTTAACTGCAAGTGACTTTTCTACTTAGTGACTCATCTTAATTGTGGTTTATTTTTGTCCTGAATCTATTAAATATAATATTAGATGTAGAATATTCTCTCAAGTCTTTGAACTTTATACCTAAGTCAACTTATCACAACTAATCACAACTAGCTAGTACATATTTACCATGGGATTTGTTTGTTTGTTTTGGATGTGGCAGCTGCTGCTGCTCTCACTTGACTTTTAGATTGAGGATGTTTAAAAGGCTTCATTGTTTCAGATTAAGTTTAATTTGTATATGAGGTCTGAGATTAACTGATAACTCCTTTTACCCTGGAGTTTGTTTTGCTTAGAGGAATTTCAAGAATTATGTAAATTGTGGTGGGTTTTTTGTTGCTGCTGTTGTTGTTGTTGTTGTTTTAATACCATAAGGGACATGAAACCAGATACCAGAAACAGCTGGTGATAAAATAAAATGCAACATATGCTTAGCAATTGTAGATCAATGTCATTGCTTGTTTATTCTGTGACTGGTTCCCTAGATAAAAGAAATCTGGCGGACCTCAGCTATCTAATGTTCAGTAAATCATCTTTGATTACATGATACAAATGGAAGAGTATGGGAATTAGAACAAAAGAAGTGTCATGGTTTAACCTCAGCTGGCAACTAAGCATCATACAGTCATTTGGTTATTCTCCCAGCAGGATGGGGGCAGGAGAATTGAAAGGGTAAAAGTGAGAAAACTCATGGGTTGAGATAAGAACAGTTTATTAATAGAAATAAAACAACATTAGTAATAAATTGTAGTGAAAATCTAAATCACAACGAGAGAGAGAGAGAGATAAAACCCAAGGAAGACAGTAATGAAAATGAAAGCAATTGCTCAGCACTAGTTGACCATTGCTCAGCCAGGGCCTCAGCAGTGGCACCCTGGCCACTTCTACCCTGGTTTACTGCCGAGCATAGCACCATAAGGCATGGAATATCCCTTGGGTCAGCTGGGGTCTGCAGTCCTGGCTGTGGCCCCTCCCAGCTCCTTGTGCATCCCCAGCCTCCTCACTGGTGGTGTGGTATGAGGAGCTGAGGCAGCCTTGCCTCTCTGTAAGCACTGCTCAACAATAACCAGAACATCCCAGTCTGATTAGCACTGTGGCCAGCACAAACCCAAAACACAGCCCCATTCTGTGAGGAGAATTAACCTCACTCCAGCCAAACCCAGAAAAAAGAGTAGAATGGTTAAGATTCTGGTTTAAAGGGCCAGTACTGTGCCAGTACTGCATGCTGAATGCAGAAGTAACATGCCAAGGGAGATTACAGGCAGAAATATTCAAAGGATGAGATTTGGGACTAATTTTTATTTTCTCTTATATTTTTTCTGCCACTGGAAAAATCAAAATGTATAAATGAGATTTGCAAGTGACACGGTTACCATCAGAGAGTATCAGAGTATCACGATCATCTTGAGTGCTTGGGGTAGTAGAAGTGGGATTATATTCAATACTGAAAAGTCATAGACTAGGAGACCAGCTATAAAGAGTTATTTCATAAGATGAGACCTTGTTGGGGAATGGGATGAAAAAAAAGATGAAAGAGCTGAACACTTATCTATCGGATATGTCACTTGAGTATCAGGAAATAACAGCATCAGAAGGAAGTATGAGGTGTTTGGGGTTTCTTAGGTCAGCAGACAAATGGAAAATGAAAATAATTTTGGATCACCCAAAAGTAAATACTTAAAGAAAGTTCCTTGAAAATATTTTTAATCAAATGACACCTCATATTTGTTTTGTTTTGCCTTTTTAAAACTACTTTATTAAATAATTAAGTATAGATGAGTATACTATAAAAATATAATCTTAAAAATTAATATATCAGGCTGTTGACACAGTATTTTTTTAACATTGTAGAGATCAAAATTCATAAATTGTGAGAAGAATTAATGAATAACTTTAAAAAAATTATTTCTGCTGTGAAAGCCCTCCCCAAAGTTCCACTTAAATGATTCAAAGTGTGTGGGTGTTCAGCCTCTTTCTAAGGTACACCTACCAGTTTTTATATTAATTACAGAATCATGCAAGTTGGAGGGAAGCGCCAGAAAACCTCCTCCAGTTCACACATATCCAATGAGATCAGGCTTCTTGGGGCCTCATGCACCTGAGTTTTAAATATCTCCAAGGATGGAAACTCCACGACCTCTCTGGGCAAGCTGTTCTGGTGTTTCATCGTCCTAACAGGGGAAACCTTCATTCTTATGTTCAGTCAGTACTTCTCACATTCCAACTTTTGCCCCTTGTCTCTCATCTAATCCCTATGATGTGTGTAAGTTAAATACAATAAAGAAGCTCATGTATTGAACTAGAACTTTTATTAGAGCTGATTATGATTATTAATAATATTACATGAGGATACTGACTTTTAAATTCTTCTTATATATTCCTGCATGATGTTTTAAGACTTGTTTTTGAACAGGAAATGTCTCACTGTTTAAAAGCATGTTAAAGTAGAATTCTGTGTGACAACAGAAGACAACAGAAGATAAAATATTTTATAGATAATAACTGTACTGTAATTATCTGTAAAATATTTTTTTCTCCACTGAGTTTATATTTGAGATTTTTGGCTGAAATGCTTAGCTTTAAACTTGTACACAAGAAAATCAAGTAGATCAAAGGGCTTTGTAATCTGCTAAATCTTCACTTACAGATGAAGGAAAAGTTCTCACAGACATGTGTTGAGTTGGTGACTTTAAACCCTGACCTGGTGGGAAAAATCTGTCTCCCATTCAGGTGTAGGTAAGCCAGGAAATTACTTTCATTCATATATGATATTTTCTGAGGAAATCTCCTGCATTACTTTACCCTGTAATATTCTAGTAATAGCACCTCTGTGTGTCTATGTTGTTCTCCTTTTTAACTTGAAGTGTTTTGGAAAAATACAGAGAATTAATTTTTTTTAGCCCTGAAATGCTGTCACGTCTCAGCAGAAAAATGACAGAAATAGAGCTCATGAAGAATTAATCTAGAACATTTTACTGTGATTGAATTATTATTAATAAAGAAGAAAATAATAGAGCTTTGAGTCACTTTGAGTAACAGCTATTAACAGTCAGATGAATTTTGTTTTAGATTCTTGTCAAATTCCCAAGTAGGAAGAAAACTGAGGGATGAGGAGGAAAGGAAAGCAACCTATGTAGTATACCAAAGAAATGTTGGGAATCAAATATTGTATTTGCATGCTCACAGAGGTGCACAGGTGATTTGCAAATACAGCGAGCATTTTCTTTAGCTGGTGTTTGCAAGTAATACTTCTTTCTGGCCAATGTACAGTGTATAAAGGAATAAGAGGGTGGCTCAAATAGTAAGTCTATAGGAATGCTTTGGTGTGTATCTTGGCATAAGAATTGGCTTCCAGCTAAGCCTTTTGTAATCATCTGAAAGCTTAGATAGAGGAAGAGCTGACATTTGATTTAGAATACTACTTCATTTCCCTTTCTTTTCTCTAAGGTATATCGTATTTCTTTAATAAAAAAAGAAACATTTCCCTGACAGAAGACACTGATATTACAATAAAGGAGCATAATAGAAGCCATAGGGACTAAGACAATGTTTGCATTAATTTCTCATCTGTTTGCAAATATTATTTAATATCAATTTTTACCTTTGATGTAGCTGTTTTGTATGGCTAGGACAAATAAGATACTTCCTATTCAAGCTATGGCTCTGGCTCTCCTCATCTCCTGAGAGCATCCTGTAAAGCCACTGAGGAATCAAGAATAAAACTGGAGTCTGTACAAATTCTGAACACAGTGCATCCTGCCTCTTGAATTTTTCTGTAAACACTACTTTGGTTAGGTCAACAAATAGCCTGGCTTTTGCCCAGACTTACAGAACTTCTTCAGTCAGACTGCAAAGGAATGCTACAGGAGGATGTGGTGGTTAAGGCAATACAACATTTGTATGGGGACAGAGAGAAAGTAAAATTGCCAGTGGAGATGTTGGGAAAGAGGAAGACAGTATTGCAGAGAAAAAAAAAAAAAAAGAAGAAAGAAAGAAAGGTCTTATTTCAGTCCTGGGAAAATCTGGAAGAAGAAATTGCAGGGAAAAATCAGAAGCTTTATTGTAAATTTATCAAGATGTTAGTGTAAGACAAGAATTGTGAGCCTCTTGATTTTTATACTTGGTTAGTTAAAATACTGAATTACTCTGTTAGAACTTAACAAGCTCTTATATATGCTTCAGATATGTACGGACACAGAATTTGATCATCTGAACTTTGACACTAATTTTCTCAGTAACTTTCTGCAACTTCTTGATTGCAGTGTCCCCTCAGGAAGAATATTCAGCTTGATTTAGAACAAAGCTTTTGTCTGTTGTCATTCAATCATGTGCTACTTAGCACGCCACACCTTTGTTTTCTTAGCTGAACTAGGGGGGATGGAGGATGGGGGGTCCAGGTCCTTTTCTTGAAAGCAGTTAGTATTTCTGATGGATAAGTATTTATCTTTATTATCTTAGCCATGCCTAGCACAATAGGGCTAAAGGTCTAACACACTCTATGAAGGCTTGTTACATATATTCTGAAGTGGAAAGATGTAGGTAATATAGCCAGCAGCAAACCCAGGAAATGATAAGAAAATAAAATGGTATTCACAGAGCTCCTTAATCAATGAAAAACAGCATACTACCTTTCCACAGAAAAATTGGTAAGAACAGGTGTTGACAACCTTTGGAAATCAATTGATTTATTTTGCTCTTCTCTGACAAACACATTAATTTTTAATGGCTGGTAGGCAATCTCCCTGATCTCATAAAGACAACTCCTAAATTTCACAGATGCTGAAATCTAAATGTTTTTTGATACTAGTCTGAATCAATGCTTTCATGAAAGAAAGCTAAAATCCTTCCCTTAGCTGCTGCTTTCCATTGCGAGTGGCCACATGTAATTTTTTTCTCCTACAACGAGGTAATTTTGAAAATGCTTGTAAAGAGATACAAAATAAGTCGACTATTTTGAGGACATTAATGGAGAATTCAGCACTAAATTCTGGATCAAACATACTAGCCACTTGACCATTCCTCTGAGTTTTCTTTATGTGCTTCTATTTCTCTAGCAAGTTAAGTAAATTTGGCATTTAATTGCTATTTCTGAAACTTTCAACCTCCTACTTTGCAGGGTTAATTAGCCCACCCTAAAGTTCAAATACCCTCATTAGTACAAGTTCACTAGCTATCAAGTATTACTGAATAATGATCCCATCGAGAAAATTTGTAATATTACAAGGTGAAAGCAGCAGAATTTTCTGAATTTTTTTTTTTCACAAGAACTTACATGTTAACGAGCACAGACTTATGTCTGACAAGGACCTTTAAAGGAAGTAGGAGAATCACATTAAATTCAGAGATATGCTTTTGATGTCTGTTTTGCTGTATTTCAGGTAAATTAAAAAGTCTGTGCATACTGCTTTGACTATTCCGACAACCTGAATTTTGAAGCAATTGGCCTGAATTTCTGCAATTGTTTCCGTTTTTGTTATTTGCTTATTGTGTACCACATAATTGGTTTTTGTTTCTTCGTAGAACTGATGTCTTTTATGTAACGAAGTTCACTTGTGAACTGACTAGTTTTGAACACACTATAGAGGAATATGCCCATTAGCTTACAGAGGAAAGTTTCATATTACTTTCAGTCGCGGGGATGTGTTTACAAAGACAGTATTTGGAGAGGCTTTGTTTTGGAGTAAAATGATGTTTCACCCCCTGCAACAGCCAACCATATCAGTTCCACTATGGTTAACCTAAAACATGCCTCAAATAAAAAAAATATGCCTTTTTATGAGTGCATCACACATGAAGAAAAATTCTCAATATTTTCTCCGTACATTAAAAACATACTTGCCAGAGATACCCATGCAATGATGAGTATCAGAATTATTACCAAGATAAGTTTTTTTTAAAAAATCTTTTTTGATCCTAAGAATTTTATTTTGTCTGTATTCCTTTCCTTTCATTTTTGCTTCCAAATTCCTCTCTTACGGGATAGTCTGTTTTTCCATTTTAGCCTTTTACTACGTGGATATATAAATACTCATTTATCATAGGAATAACTGTCTACTGATTACAGAAATTACTAGTATGAAAGGCTGTGTCAAGCTAATTTATATAATTTGTTTTTAACAGACTTGACATAAGGTGTTTTAGAAGATGAAGGAAGATGTAACCCTACAGAGAAATGATGGGTCAATCTTAACTAATTTTGAAATGAATCCATAGGAAACATGATCTCTATCCATAGAGAAGAAAGGCAAGTTATTTGCTACTCAGTTAATCCTTTCCTGTTAAAAGCATCACTGATCATAAAAACTCACAGATCACCAAAGGATTTCCCCTCCCCATCAGTGACACAAGGCTGGACCTTTAAAGCATGAGGGTTACTTTGTGCTATTTTTTCATATTTTCCTAACACTATGACATACTTTTCAGCTCATTCTAGCTAGCATGTCTGCTTTGTTTCTTTTTTTTCCTCTCTCTAAGGCAAGTCTAAAGCCTACAATCTGTTAGATGTTTTAAAGCTCAGCTTTCTTATATGAGTCTTGTACTTTCACAGAAGTGAAAGATGCTGCATGAAAAGGGTACTTTGTAGCAGTTATTTTCCACTTGCACAAGAATCTACATCAGAATATGGAATTCAAGAGAATGAGGTTTCAGTTACATGTTCTTTACTTTTCTTCACTGTATTCAACATATTTCAGCAGTCATTGTTAGCTGTAGTGGATATTTAGTTTATTTAGTGGATATTTCATGTAATTTCTCTTGAATATGAAATAAGAATTAATTTCTGTTAGTTTTGCCGTAAGTCAAGTTTATGTGATGCATGCTCAGACACCCAGTCCTTCCTGCTTCTTATGTCTTCCTAATTCCAGCATCATCTTAATGGGAAACATTATGTGTACAGATAATGGAGTCCACAACCTGGCCCACAGTTGACTTCCAGGTCACACTGAACAAAAAGGTACTAATCTTCAGAGCTCTAATGGGCAGGAGCCTGAAGTTTTGCTTTCTTGTGTTCTATTGTCACTGGTTCAACCCATGTCAAACAGATGTTCTCTGCTGTACCCTCATTAGACCTGGTATACCAGGCATCCCAGCCAGAGGACCTATGCAAACAGCCAGTGGCTTTAATTTACCCAAATCCATAAGTTTTCTTTGGGAGGAAGACAAGGTGAACTGTGGAGATCAGCATGACCTTTCTGCAGCATGAGCTGGTGGTGAAGTCCACTTCATCTGGAAAGAGATCTGGAAAGCAGGGTGAGCAACAGGGTGCCCATGACCCTCTGTTGACAGCAGATACACCAGGACACCTGTGACCTGTTGGAAGGTATGTTGTAGGGTTACTTTGTGAAAAGTCCTTGGTACAGAGGAATGACCCCAGCCGGTTTTTGTAGCCTTCTAGATCACCTCACTGAATCATGGTGAGGTCAGTGGATTCAGGCTTGCGAGTTCATTTTTGTTGAGTAGACTTGAGTATTTTCATGGTTTGATCAGCAGAAGATAGGAAAACATATTTATATTTGATGAACACCATAAATAATGGAAGTAGATTATTTGAACTGAACAGTTTTGTGGTTTTCATAGATGAAATGAATGGCAGGAGAGTTCTGCGTTTTTGTTTTCCTGTCTCGTGTATCCTTGGCGACCCACCAAGGAAAGACCATTTTGTTCAATTGTTTGTCCACGGTAAGAAGACCACTAATATTCTGATTAAAATCCTGTGTCTGTGTAGATGGGGAAAGGAGGCTTGAATTAGAAAAGAGTTATGTAGCCACCTGAGACAAAGCATCCATGTACACAGACAAATTAGTAAAAAGAAGCTCTATTATGTCTGCTTGAGAATAATACTTACTACTGCATCTATATGAGATTGAGCAAATTAGGTTCTGGTCCGTGAACATGTAGGTTCTGCTCCAGGCACTGGTATGGAAGGACCAGTTTATAAGGTCCTTTGTGGGAAATGAAGATGTAGGTGCATCAGAACCTTGTGTTAGCACATGGTTCACTTCCTCATGAATACAAACATCAGTTCATGAACACATGTCTACCAGAAGGAAAACTAGAAATGCCAAGTATTTCATTAGTGAAGTTTCAATGAGCATTCATTGATTTAGTGCATGTTTCTCTTAACTAAGTGTTGGGTTTATACTTGAGCTGACTAAACTCTTACTAGTTTACTTGAAAGTATAAACTTCAACCCTTGAATAAACAAGTGCACAACAAAGAAGGAGTTTAGAAAGGATGACCTTTAAAACAGATCACAAAGTCTAAAGGACTACATGGCACTGTAAGATTTTTACAAAATCCTTAATGTAAAATAGGTCACCTGTTCTGCTGAGTGGTGACGGATGTTAAAACAACTGCTCTGTAAATGAACTCTGTACTGAACTCTGAAATGCTCTGTACTAAAGAGCCACCTAAAGAGATTTGAGTCAAAACCCTGTGATAAACATGAATTGGACTCATAAATACTATGACACACAAATTGGAAAATAATTAAAAAGAAACATATGCTCAAAAAATAAATTGGCACACATGTAAATGAATGCTATTAATTTGTCTGTTTTACAGAATATGACATTGCTGATAATTTGATTAGCATTTTTAGTTTAGATTGCTAGCCCAGTTATACTGAGGATATTATTTCTTTCTCCAGAGGACAGTTTTCTTAGAAAAACCTCCTGGGCAATCACTTTGGAAATTTGACATGTGATGCCAACAGTCTCTCTTGGGACAAACTCTTCAAGGCTTCTGTGGTTTGTAAAGGGAAAAGTTGAAAAACAATCCCTGAAAAATGTCCTGATAAGAGTTTTGTTTTGTTTATGTGTCTTTTCTTTGACACACTATGTAGCATCATGCAGACTTCTACCAAGCTCTCAACTATTTCTGCCGTAACTCCCACGACCATTAACGGGTCTACAGTTACATTCTACAACTACACCCGGGACTTTAAAAGCCAGGCACAAACCCCAGATATGTGCCACATGCTGAAACATTCCCAAAGAGGTTTGTGGGTTCTAGCAGTTCTTAAAAAGTCAGGCCACCTATCTGAAGATGTAACTAAGAATAATTTGGAAACAAGGAGAAATGAAAATCATTCTAGCCCTAGAATGCTGTCAGAATTTTAAAAACATGGCTTATTGGCAGCTATATCCATTATGCCATGCTTTACAGTTCTAATTTTTATGTGCAATTTAGCCAATATTTACTATTTTACCTGTTTACAACATTCAGGGGCTTATTTATAAAACATAGTAAGACCAAACATAGTCTAGATTTATTGCTGCTAAAATATGTCATGATAATGCTCCAATCTACTGTACAAGTGACAGGTAGGGCTGATTAATCCATCATCCCCTACCATAACCAGTTTCAGAGATTTATTATTTTTATTTTTTTTAATGACCTTCATAAGTCATCTATGTGTGGCATCTTCAGATGCTGAAAATAAACTTTCAAGCTATATGCTAAACTCTGAAGGAAGGACAAAAATAAGGCTGGGTGGGATGGGGAGAGCTTAACACACCATTCAAAACCAGTTCACAATTAAAACCAAATCACAATTAAACAATTCTGAATGTCTTCTTGCAAATAATAAGCTGCTAGTATCAAGAAATGTAAACTTAACAGCATTTGTGTAGGAATGATTGCACTGAGCATTTTTATTGCTTTTTTCTTCTCTGTGCCTCAGCTCACTCACCTGTAAAATAATACATCTTTGCTATTTCACAGGGATGTTCTGAGGCTTAATTAATTACACTCATTAAATGACTGCAGTTATTATATTGTGATATAGAAAATGTCCCACTTTAATTGGTATTAAATGTCAAAATAGCTATACATGGGAAGAGATATGTCTCTCAAAGGCTCTTTTACCTTTTTAATTTGAAAAACAGAAAGGAAGAGAAATGAAAAATGAATCAGTATATTGCTTCCTTTGCTGCTAATTTTGCAAGACTTGTTCAGATCGGGAAAGTGTAGAATTTGGGAACTGGAGACAAAACAAAAAGACAGCACAGTGTCTTCAGCCTAGAAAGAGGGTCTGGAACTCAACTACTGAAGGCATCCTTTTAACCTACCATCTATGACAATATAGCAGATGAATCCTTTGGAAAGCTATAGCTTTGGCACTAGAAATAGTGTCTTTATACTGAGTATATTTTTGAGACCTTTTTTTTTGATTCAGAACCTAGGCAAATTATATTTGTCATTGCCAAATTACCTCGAGGGGTCCCTTCCAATCTCAACAATTCTGTGATTTTTACCAATGTAGAGTTTAGGAAAAGTTTGCAGTATATTTGCCATTGCCTGGGAAATAGTGTCTTTACACTGAATATATTTTTGAGACCTTTTTTTTTGATTCAGAACTAAGGCAAAGTATATTTGTCATTGCCTGGGGAACTGTGAGCATGTGGCTCCTCTGAAGGCTTTTAGTACATTTCTGCTTGAAATTTTGGTAGACTTGCAATCCCAAGTGATTTTTGGATTGCTTAGGAGGGAAACTGCCTTTCATCCTTTCAAGTAGTTTGGATATAGCAGCTACTTTCAACTCAATTAGTATTTATTACTTAAAACACTCCCTGCAGCTACCTTACAGGAGAAAATTAACATTTGGTTAAGAAATTTGCAATTCCTTGATGCAAATCACAGAGAGAAATATATATATCTATATCTATATATATCTATTCATACACACATGCACACACATATATACACACATATTTGAGGAAATGTAAATTCCTGCCTCTGGGGAAGTATTCACTGGTACATACTGGTGGACACTCACCTGGAAAGCAGCCTGAACATGAGCCAGAAATGTGCCCCTGTGGCAAAGAAGGTTAATGGTACCTTGGGCTGTGTTTGCCAGACATGTTACTTGCAGGTTGATGAAGGTGATAATTTCTCTACTCGCCCCGGCAAGACCAAAGTTGGATACTGTGTCCAGTTCTGGGCTCCTCAGAACAAAACACACACGGAACTACTGGAGAGAGTTCAGTTAAAGGGCCACCAAGATGTTTAAGGGACAGGAGCACCTCTCCTATGAGGGAAGGCTGTGAGAGCTGGGACTGTTTAGCCTGCAGAAGAGAAAGCTCAGGGGCAATCTCATTCATGTCTGTAAATGCCTGAAGGGATTGTGCAAAGAGGACAAAGCCAGGCTATTTCCAGTGGTGCCCAGTGACAGGACAATAGTAAGCAGGCACAAATTGAAACACAGGAAGTTTCTCCTGAATTCCAGGAAACATGCTTTTCACTGTGAGGAGTGACTGAGCACCAGTACAGGTTACCAAGAGAGGTCATGGAGTCTCCATTCTTGGAGATATTCAATAGCTGTCTGGGAATGGTCCTGCACAACACTCTTACAGTGGCCCTGCTGGAGCAGAGGGGTTGGACCAAATCACCTCAAGGGTTCCCTTCCAATCTCAACAATTCTGTGATTTTTACCAATGTAGAGTTTGTGAAAAGTTTGAAGTTTTTAGGTGTTCTAAATCCTGTATGTTTATGCAGCTGCAATGTCTAATGACAAAAATTTGGCTTTTCTGACTTAGGCAATCACCCTTCACCAATACATGTTTATTCAGTAGATTGAAGTGTTTACTGAGATCACACAAAAGGTGAATTAGACTCAAACGGGTTTATCTAAACTGTAGTGCTTCACACATTCTGCTAGCACATTGCATGCTCCATTAGCTGCTTTCTGCCTTATTAGTCTATAATGCTCTAAATGTTTTGTGAGAGAATTGGCTTTCCACATCTGATAGCTCTGCTGCTGCAGTTAGTGTTAACGGATGAACTAACAACCAGTTATAAAGAGAGGGGATAAAGTAGACAGTCTTATGAACAATAATATACCTTTTCCCTTACAGTCACAGCAAGCTAGGAAGTGAGAAATTAAGGCAAAGGAACAAAAATGTGACGTACTCTGGGGACTTTAAGCTGACATATGGTATTAACAGGTATCTATTATAAGCAAGGGAAATTTTCAGGCAGGAAATTTTCACTCTTTAGGAAAAAAAGGAAGATCTTGTAAACCTTTTTTTGCAAGTGTTTTGTTTGTTTAACTTCTCAGTGAAAGTTCTGGGTACCTGACTTGTCTCCTGCTTCCCACTTTTGCACTTTATGAACACATTCTTTCAAAAGTTCTATGGCAGAGACAGTCACTGAAGGGGCACACTGGGCATGTGGTGAGCTCAACTAGCTAAAACACCAGCTGGAGTCCCAGATGTTTAGCTTTGACCTCTATATGTAATTTCTGCAGCTCAGGTAGAATGATGGTAGTCTGCATTGTCATTTTGGTTCTGATGTTGATGTCTGTTGAAAATTATGTTGTGCCATTCAACACAGGTAGTTAAAAACAAGCATTCATGTATGTGTCTAGGAAGCCTTTGTATGATCCATTCTGACATGGATCTGATACAGAGACAAGCAGCTCCAAACAGAACTATGATATGAACTAAACTCACTTTTCATACTGAAAGGGAGCTTAATTATATTATCCTATTTACTGCAAAGTTGTAGACAATTTATTTCAAACTGGTTTAAAAATAATGAAATGACTGGATTTTTTCCCACGTGGAATAGAGTCATACACATGGTACCTGGTTTATATTGTGAAGTGTCATTTTTATGGTGCTTTCTTGCAAGGTTAATGGGTAAAGATCTGTGGCAATAAAGAACTGTACTGACTAATTTGGCATTGAGATGACTACAAGGAAGAATAAATCTAGTGCTAATCAGGTAACAAGTATCAAAATGATTGTTCTAATAATTTGTAGTGTTATGAAGAGGGAAGTTTTAAGAAGCCAGTAGTAGTCACTGAAGAAGACTTTAATGCATAACATTTAGCCAACAGTAGCAAACTAGGGATTTAGGATTTGAAATGCCTGCAAAATTATTTACAGAAGAGAAATGGCGAGTTGCATAGCACAGCCTGCAGCTGGGATAAGTGAAATCTCTGGTTACAAACAAATTATTTCAAGACTACTGTTCCAAAGAGCTCACAGCTGAACCTCCTAACCCAAGACTGGCAGCTGATGGCAGCCCATGTAATACAATAATGAAAAGAGAGCATTATGGCAGCAGAGAGAATCAGAGGAAATCTACAGCTGTGATATGTTTATGAATAGTCTGTTTTCTTTGAACTCTTCCTTTTGCATCCAGTATCACTTCTACCAAAGCTTCAGATTAAAAAAATAAATCTGTTGAGTAGTTTTTTTCAGTTGCAACAGAAGCTTTTGTGAGAAGGCAAGGATTCAAACATACACAGGACAGGCGAGGTTTCTAAACTATGTACAACAGCTTCTATAAAATACAGTGTTTCCTTGAGGAGGAAGAGATGTGGTTGGTGTGCCTGTAGGCAGCTGACCAAGGTGTTGCACACTGGAATGGGGAAATGTGTTTTAGTGGCACAATAATGGGGTGAAGGCATACCCCAGAATGTCCTGAAAGACATTGTGACTGAGTGTGACTGGTTATAAAAGATGCGACATCTAAGGAAGCAACATTTCGTAAGTTGCAAACTCAGGTGTACTCTGAAGAACTGGAAAGATACCAGGACAAAGAGACTATTTCTGAAAGTCTGGGAAAGTGCTGGGAAAGATGCTGAAATTAGTTGCATTGTGCACTGAAAAGTGAATTTGCAGGGGTTATGGGGGTGAAGTCAGCACCAAAATCTATTTTGTGCCTGAAAAAGTTGAACTCAACAAAAATTACAAGGAAAATTTTATGATTTAGTAGTGGTCAGATCTGCTATTGCTTTTTATTTCATATTAAGTGCCTACATTATGAAGAAATTTTAATGAAAATCCCCAAACAGGTCCCCAAACAGCAACCACCACTGGAAGTAGGATGTGATGAATTATTCAAGCAGAATAATCCTGGCAGAGTTGTGAGGCTCTGCCTTCAGAGGCACACTGTGCGTGTCCTGGGTGGAAGAGGGCTTCTGTCAAGGGCACAATGTACAGCCTAGCTTGAGGTCATGGCACCTAATGAATGTGAAGCTTTAACCTCGGTGAAAAAGCAAGTCTCTGGCCTACCTGGGAAGAGTATCTATAACATGAGTGAGGGAGGTTTCAGATGCCCTTGAATTGTGGCACTTGCTGGAAAGGGTGTAAGGCAATTTTCAAAAGTTGCTTGCCTTTAGAGAGTTTCTAACATGGAGCCATTACTTCTAGATAGTACAAAGAATGCTTAGGGCAATACACTGAAAAATAAGAAACCCAGCAGAAGAATATGATCATTACTTCCCAAAAGCTGTTTTTGAGAATATTTGGCTTCTGGCTGAACAGAATTTATTAAGCTAATAACTCTTCTCCTGACTGGAACTGACCGAAACTGCCAGAAGCAGGACACCACTGTTGGGCAGTTTGGGATCATTTGAAGTATCAACTGGAGTTACAGCTTCTGTTACAATGGATCTGACCAAAGATACACGGCCTTTGAGAGTTTTCTGCATAGTAAATAAAGTGAGTTTGGCTTTTTTCCTTGGGCTCTTGCAGCCAGGTTATCATGGCTTTTGCCTGCACTGCTGGGGAGTAAAGCAAGTGACAGTGAACAGATGAGGCAGCTAAGCTGTTCCTTCAGAGGCCTTGTGCTCACCTCAGACCTGAGGCTCCAGGGAGCTGCTGTACCAGCTCACTCCTCAGAGAGTGACTTCTTAGCTTTGAATTTCTAACTCTGGTTGACAATGATCTATAATGTATTGCTCACTCTGCTTTTAAAGAACAACAGGAAGGGCAAAATGCCACAGTGAAATGAAGCAAGGGAATGGCTAAGCCATGTTAACATGCTTGGAAAAAAACAAAGCCCAAGCAAAGCCACTGTTGGTGTCAGAGTTCCTTGGCTGTCACATTCAATCATACAAATCCCAGTGATGTTATGTCTGCAGCAGATGTGTTTTATTAATTACAATGGGCTGTGGGGGACTTGCCTTTTAGTTGGATTTGTTTTGGTGCTACCATCTTTGTTCCCCTAGGCTGTTTCAGGTCTTCTGAGAGTCCTGGTGCAGAGTTAGTTTTTTCTCAGATATCCTTAAACCTCAAAAGTTACTTTCCTGTATGTGTTGCTGGAACAGGTTTTTATGAGTTGACACATACTGAATGTATACTTTGAACACAATATTGTATGTCATGTATTTTCTTACTAAAATCAAGCCGAGAGGTGAGCTTTGTGCTGTAGAAGTGCCTTATTGGTCTGCCAGAAAGAGGACCAGGCAGTAATTTCCCAGAAATATGAAAAGCAGCATTTGGTGTAAGCATGATGAATTAGGCAGACTTTTAAAAGGTTAGCAAAGGAAACGTTCTGTAAATTAGAGAGACCATCTCTGATCTACTTTTGCTTAAAAATCTGTATACACACTAATTTTGAGGAAGGACAAGAGCACGCAGCAGAGCATCATGAGAACAGATGATCAGCACTCAGCAGTTGTGAGGACAAGACACTGTTACCTAGCAACTTCTCAGAGCTGTCTTTTATAAATCCATCCTGTCATGGATGTCATGTATACACCACAGTTGATCTTCACAGATTTTGCAGTACTTTGTGGGAACTGACAGTGGTCAGAAAATAGATTTTTAGGCTTCAGGCACTAGCTTAAGCCTGTGGGAAAGCCAGGTACATAACTTTCCCACTCTGGCCCAAGAAATTGTAAGGAGGAACCCAAACAGTCCTTGTAGATATTCTCTTCCCTGACACCTGGTGTTTTTCCAACTTGTTTACTGGCAAAGATGTTTACAAGGAGGTGTAGGGTCTGAATGACCAATCATATTCATTGTACTGAAACACTGTGTAAGAGTGTGTCTTTCAACAAACCTTCGCTATAATGCCCTCTGAAGACACCAGAGTTTTTATGTATTGTTATTTGAGTCATTCAGAATAGTAACTTAGTAATTTAAAATATATCTTCTGAGTGTAGCATCCTTGGCAGGTATTAAATCATGCCAGTCCAGGTTTTTCTTGCCCTGCCTGCTAGGTGAGGGCTGTGGATTTGTTTTTTGTTTAAATTACCACAAGTTGCCTGAGTTCAGAGATGGGGCAGTGTTTGTGGGAGCTCTTGTTGCTCAACCTCCTTCCTTCTTTCTTGTACAGATTGAGAAAGAATGGAGCATGATCTGTGTGGATTTCTGTGGGAGTCCACAGCACTCCTTTAGTTGCCCTGGATGGTCAGGACCTGCACAACAGAGCTCGATACCTGTACAGGGGGGTTTGAAACCTGTACAGGGGGGTTTGGAATCTGTACAGGGAGGTCTGAGGTCTGTACTGGGGGGTTACAGACCCTGGCACAGTGCTCAGGAAGACACTGACTTTGACTTCAGCCCATGGGAAAAGCTTCCAACACCGAGAGAGGAATTGCAAGCCACAAAGGTGTGAAAGAAAGTAGTGTAGTTTATCACATTTGGGTTTTTACAAGAGAGGTGAATGGGGACAAGATGGAGGATTCTGGGCAGTGCCCTGGGCTCTTCTCCTTCTTCTTTGTCTCCATCTTCTGCTGTGACAGTGGCATAAAGTAGCTTTAAGGAGATTGGGTCACAGTAGAAATGACCTGTTTAGTATAGATTGTAGATATTGGTGTGTAACTGTAAATAATAAAGATGTAATAAGTAGTGTAAGAGATGATGAGCCTCCATCAGAGGAGTCATCGGCTGATGCCCGAGCTGCAGAGACCTTGGCTGGGCACAGAGCAAATTGAAAGATAAGAAATAATAAACAGAGCTAGCAACCTTGAAAACCAAGATTCTGAAGACTCTGTTTTGTTCTTGTGTCTGGCTCAGGGCCTCTCAGAGGGCAAAAGACTCTCAACCACCCGAATCTTGGGAAACGAGCGAACCTGAGAGATTTTCATGCCTATAAGCTCCTCTCCATCTTTTGCAGCAGAAGGTGACTATGAGCTGTAATTTTTTCTTTCTGAGGTGAAGAACCCTTACCATGTCTCAGTATAAAAATATGAAATGAATAAGTGGAGATATTCTCGATTTTGACAAATGCTGCTTCACTATACCTCTATACAGATCTCAGACAGTTTATTTGATCCTGCATAGACTGATCTTGGATGTTACAGGATTACAGATATTCAGTGAGACTGATTTAAGGCCTTAACTTTTCTGTCTAATCCTTGCCTACTAATCACATCTATTTTGAGATAACACAAGTACACCATTGTTTCCAATGGCATTTGGAGTTGGCATTTGGAAATTCCCATCTTTGTTTAATGTTTTACTCCTCGCAGTATTTTGATGTGTAAGCTGTAATACTGTAAAAAGGGAGTTGGACACATTATCCTAAATATTACACAGAAAAATACTGTGCTGATTTCTGCAACACCCTTTTAAATTACTTTCTGTTCTTTGTTATAAGCAGAGAGAGTGTAGCATCTCTTGCTTCAATAATTATC
This sequence comes from Phylloscopus collybita, assembly GCA_027886175.1. Lineage (NCBI taxonomy): Eukaryota > Metazoa > Chordata > Aves > Passeriformes > Phylloscopidae > Phylloscopus > Phylloscopus collybita. Next base: position 23,911,422 of record JAJNNQ010000009.1, on the reverse strand, counting down.
TCTGATTTGATGTGTTATGAGGTGGACTGTTTCTCTTGGATTCTGTTACAGTACAAGAAGTCCAACAAGCTGAGTTTTCTATATCCGTCCTTGAAGCTGACAGACATCACATCTCAAAAAAAAAAAAAAAAAGATGATGTTAAAAAAGAATTTCATGTTTTGAAGTGATCGAATGCAGTAGTAAAATATTGTGGCTTGTGACTTCCTCATGGTTACTTTAAGTGACTTGATATTACTTTGTAAACTATCAGAGACACTGAGAGACTGAGTTCCCATTCTGGCTTTATTTTGTGGGTTTTCATTCTTTCTATGGGAGAAAATGTCACTGGAAATTGCCACTATCTATAAGAATGTTGTAAAGAAATTTTAAGATAGAAGTCTGTCACAATAGTGGAGAATTCAACCTTAAACCTATCTTGCATTTCAAGATCTTGATAAACTCAAAAAACAGCCTGAAAAAAGTGTGATGTGATTCAGTTAACACATTCAAGTTCTATACTCAACAGTAATACTGTGTACAGTATCGCATCCTGTATATGTATATATATACTGAATGTGTATATATACAGGACAGAGAGTAAGAAGCAGCTCTGAGCAAAATGATCTCTACAAAGTGAATGTGGACTACTGTCAAGCTGTTGTGGAAGGAAAAGTGGCATATGCTCCAGTGGGATGTGTAAAGAGAAGGAAAATCTGCAACAGCTTGTATTTAACACAGTACTGAGAAGACATATAGGGGATAAGATATATCTGTCTTCAAATACCTAAAAGACTCTTAGCTGAGTTCACTTGTTGCTGACTTTTTGACCTGCTAAGTCAAGACAGAATGGGCTTAGAATGCAACAAAGTAGATGTCAGTTAGCAAGGGAAAACTTTTTAATATGGAGTATATGTTTTACATCATTTACTTCAGCATATTACTGGGCAACTAACAGTCACTGTCAGTTTCTAAGTACCTATTAACCACGTGTTGTGCAGGTACTATAGCACCAGTAACAGGTGCAACATTCAAAGAAATGGACTGTAGGACCTTACCAGGCTTCTCTGGAATTATGCCAATATGCCTAACTGCATTATTTCATTATCAGTATTTGGTAAGAGACAGGGCAAAAGGTAACATAGTTTTGAAGTACAGTAATTTATTTTACAATTACTCAAATACCTATTCATGCCAACTCCTAACATCCCATTAGCAAATGTTAACAGCATCTAAAGAAAGTGTCCTAAATACACACAGAGTGATCTCTATGATACAAATTATCCTGCTAGCACAGCTGCAGGTCATCCTCAGCTGAAGTCTTGTTTTTGAGATTCCCTACACCCTCAAAAACTTTATCCTCTTCCATTACCTCTCCTAACTGTGGAAAACTTCCCACAGACAACTTCTTCATCCCCCTTTACCATGACACACAGTCTTTCAATCTGATGATGACAGGTGATAAGTTGTAATCAGGACTACCCTTTCTAATTCATGAACTCAGGACAATGGGCATTGGGAAAGAAAAAAAAAAATTACACCATCTGGATTCCCATATGCTTTTGTTTTGGCTCACTTGTTCCCTTTATCAGAGAATTAAGACTCGTAACCTAGATGATGAAGTCTTTTGAGTCAGAGCTACTACCTATTGTTTGATTAACACCTTGCACATTGGGTTTTCCCTCTGTGTAAAGATGTCTGTATCTCTTTGATACTTGCTCTCTTGCTCTTCACTGGCTCAGAGTGCCTAAGGCAGTGGATCAACTTAAAAACTGGAACGATTTCAGGTCAAAACCTTGCCAGGACATGTGAGTAGAGCACTCATTTTGGAAATGGCTCTAAACAGCAGAGCTTGATTATTTGATTAGGTCCTGATTTCCAGTTAAACATTTAATAAATATTATCTATTATGGTATGCTATGCACAGTATGTGGCATATGAAAGTGAACAGCTGTTAAGATGCCCACTGTGCTGTTCAGTATATTGGCCAGAGTGCAAATGAAGAAAGCTGCCAAGCCCTGTGTGAAGATTGGGCATCACAGGAAGAAAAAAAAAAAAAAAAAAGAGGTCAAGGTAGAAAAAAAGGTAGAGGGGTAGTAGCAATGACGGAAGAGAAAGGAAGTGTTTCAGGACCTAGGGGAAGGGGCTGCAGACATTGCTTATCAGGTGAAGCATAGGTTGGTTCAATATCTTGTTTTAAGTTGATTACTCATCATTTACCATCTTAATTTTTTGTTCTTGTTGTTTTTGGGGTTTTTTTTACTGCATTATATATTAGCTCAACATGAAAACAGAAGCTGGAGCCAAGATAAAAATTTTGCAACCAGTTAGCTGCTGAGCAAAGTGAACTGAGAACAAGCTCAGGGTTAGAGCACAATATAAGAACATCTCAGAGAAACTGCTCTCATTCACAGGTTAATTAATTGGAAACGCTACTTTTGGCCTTGTGAACTATACTGGAGGATGGTAAAAATTTTAAGAAGTCTTTCAGAAACACTAGTTATTGAGCAACCAGAGGATCTTGACAGGAAAAGGAGCAAAACCTGTCAGAAGTATGGACTTAAAAGATTTTTGGGATACTCTTACTCCTAGCTAAATCTATTAGTAGGAGTACTTGGTAATACAAGAAGACAAGTTTAGAAAAAAATGGTATGTTTCTAACATGGAACTTCTCCTATTATTCTTTTCTAGAAAATACTTCATTCATCATCAAACTATTTCAAAGAAACTCCTTGTGGTAACAAATCCGCACGCAGTCTGTTTGGTCCAGATAGGTACTGAACTCGGGGAACCTGGCTTTTTCAAGCAAAAATGAACATACCCCCCTGTTTTGAAGGTTTATCAACAAAAAACCCTGAGCGCTGCTGATTGCAACATTAACATTAATAACTGTAACATTACTTAAACTAGTACAGAGGGCAGTAAGGTGCAGCATTTTGCCTATCAAATGTAATTCAATTAGTATAGTCCTTTTTATGTTTTCATGTTTATTTGACATACCTTTTTTTATAGGAAGTTACAGAGTTTCTGCCTTTTTATAATTCATTATTGTCTCTTAACTGCCACCATTCCTTCAAGTTTCAGCCCCATAGGCCTTGAATGATGACATTTTCTTCAGCTGAAAGTAAATTTAATTTGAAATGCACACAGAAAAACAGTATCTTAGTTTTTTAACTCAGCAGTGCAAGCCTGATGTCATCAGTTGCCCCTAAGACCTAGTACTTCTATGACTTAATTTCACAAATTAGGTCTACAAATTAAGTCTGACAACATCTGAAATTACTGTGATTTGTTCTATCTTCCTGACTCTGTTTCCATGCTTGAGGCATCAAGTGGATAGGCAGAAGCATTGCTGTGCTCCTGTTCATTCCCTGGCTGCAGCATTGGAACCAAATGGACTTGAAGGCATGGCATGAAACACCTCCTCCCAGCACAGGGATGGGGCACACCAAAGCTGTGGTTTTAAGAAGCACTGCATGTAAGAAGGAGGCATGAAATTAGCTGCAATAAATAACATTATTTCTTTCCAGGAGGCTTTAATTGCTTTATACTCTTATATAACTGGGACCACTGAGAGTGTGGGTATGTGTTTAAATGCACATCAATGTGTTTCTGCCATGCCATTTCCAGATGGCAAGTATGGAACTGGAGAGTATCTCCAAACAGAGCTTTGCTACAGCCACTCACTCTGCTTCAGATTGGGAGTGGAGAAAAATGTCCAGTAACATTTGCAACTGATTCCAACTACCCTGGCTTATTGATGTATTTTATTGCTGATTGTTGTTTTTTCCCCTTGCTCACTACCTGATGTAAATTGTACCACTCATTTAATAAATCATTTTTTTCTCTTTATATTTTATTTCACTTAAGAGTAGAAGAATTTCTCATCATACCTTTGACAGACATTTTATCCAACTTAAAATGACAATAAATTGATTGATAACTTGCTGGGCAGACAGTTCTTTTTGTAAAACAGTAAAAATGAGCTTAGATTATTATTTGGACCAGATTCCTAACACCTATGGGGCTAGTGCTTTGACCCGAAAACTACTACCTTGCTAGAACACAAACTAGGCTCATAGAAGTTGAGCAGTGTAGTTTATACATTTTAGGCCTTCATAATTGCCCTTGAATAATCTGAAAAGGTTTTGTCAGGTAGTAGAAAAAATGAGACAGCTAATGTAAAAAATAAAACTATTTTTACATCATTAATAGCTCCAGCAAATCCTCTACTTGAGTCTAGCCTAATCCTCCAGACCTATGCCGCTTTCCTGGGATTGCAGATGAAGAATCAGTTCAGGCTCTACGTTTTTTTGCAAATTTCTCTTTTGGAAACTGAAGTAACTTCTAGTCTGAATTTGAGAGTATTCTTGTTCCTTCAGAGTTAACCCTTATACTAGCCAAAAACAGTATGAGAAGACCTCTGGAATTAGAGGGTAGGTTGTATGAAGCATAGGACACGTAAGCGTATTTCACATGTAAATGCTCCTTGGTCCTTATGGATTCAGCAGAGTGAAATCACATCCTGCAAATTGTGCAGGACATGTGCAATGATAGCAAACAGATTCTCCTTGTGGCAAAGCATGTTATGTCAGGATCTTCTGCCTTCTGTTGTGAAAAGTACATGTAAGATGCAGCATGAGCTGGTTCATATTCACCCATATACTCAGTGGGCTGCAGGTTTCGTATCAGTAAAAACATAAATTTACTGCCTTGAGGATAAGATAAAATAACTCACTAATTTTGAGAAAATTCAGTTTCACAGCCACAAGAAAGTGGCTCTGTCAGTCACCATCTACCTGTGTGGGTTGGAAGCAAAGGACGAATGAGCTCCGTTTCCTGACACTCGTCTGTTTGTGTATTCAGTAACATCTAAAGCAGTTGCTTTCCCAGCCAATATGGAGCTCATGTACCCACACCGTGCCCTGCTGCCTGGAGGAATGTGAGGAGAAGGTTGCCAGCTGCCTCTCCCTCCCACCCAAGCAGCTTTAACCGCTCAGCCTTTTCCTTCAGTGTCAGTGCTGGCAAGCACAGCAGAACCAGGGGTGCATTGCAAGAGGAAATTGCCTTCAGGGATGCACGGGGAGAGGGCACTTGAATGAGTTGTTTTGAGGAGAGGGCTTGAACCTGCATTAGAATTGGGGTCACTGCTGGGTGAACTACAGGATTTCCCTTGTGTTTACCCCTACAAATTTTTTGTGTCCAGCACTCGCTTAGTTTAGGTAACTGCTTATTTTGCTTGAGCCTTTGCCATCACTAATCACAGCTTTCAGAGCTCTGTTTTAATCTGTTCTGTCTGGGAACCACAAGCCAGTAAGGAATAACAGTTATGTTCCCATACATTGCACTAGCAGTTGGGAATCATGTGATGATGCAGTGGGAACTACTGAATTCCTGCCTCACACCCTTTTTTAGCACATGCAGTCACAAAGGAGCAGGATGCTGCATGTGCTCCAGTCTGTAATTCCCTGTATAACCACTCATGCAGAGCTGTCATGTACTTCAGTTAGAATTACACACACCATGTATTCCGATGATAAATTTTCTACAAGACTAGAGAAAGCTAACAAATTATTTATGACTAGACAGATTCCTGTTTATAATCCTTGTGGCTACTGTTGTATTGCTGCTAGATTTTAGTACCTTTGAGAAGGGACTTCTTAAGAAATTTGTCATCTGAAAAATAAAGCCTGTCTGCACATTTGGTAAAGAGGGACTTCAAATATCCAAATTATCTTCTAAGCAGTCTTCTTTCCTCTTTCTAGGGAGGCTTTACAACTTCAGTGTAGAAAATCCAGAGAAATATATTGTTTCTCTTAGTAAAAATGATCTTTATGATTTAGCTTTGCTATTCTTACCTCCGCTGAAAATGTGGTCACGTAAACGTTGTATACTAAAAATTTGTAATATAGGTTCTTGCATAGACCTACATAGATTTCTAGACAGGGAAAGAAGCCCCCCTTGACGGAGGAGTATGTCCAGTCCTTGCTGCTTGCCAAGGCAATGAAAGAAGATTTTACTTGTGAGTTTTCATACATACCTACTTTGTAAATCTGCTGGATTTCTGAATAACTCCTGGGGAAAGAGAATTCCCACCAGAACTGCATATGCAAACATTTTAATCTGGTATTAGTGTAGTTTTAATATTAGGCATTTATAGAAGTAGGGCAAGACCTCAGATATGTTACACCTCATGTTTTCTTACTCAAAACCATGCAATTACTTCTACAGGAGGAACTTAGCACTGCACCAGGATAACTTTGTTCAGACCATTCCTTAAGGAGGCATGAAATCAGGTACTCTGGAACACGGAAACTGTGTTTGCACAACTGCTCAAGCCCAAAGGCAGCCAAGTGAAATAACAACAGTACTGTACCTTTCTCCTCTGTGATGAACATCTGGTTTGCATGGCCACACCATGAGCATTCAGCTAGGAAGACAACTTCTGTCTGGCTAGGTTAGTTTGAGTGAGCTGACCCCATGCTTTAATTTTGTGCATGCGACTCTTTTGCCACAAGTCTTGGTACAGGCAACCTAAACTTCTTCTGACCCATGTCTGTACTGAAAGAGAAATGATACAGCTGTATGTCTGGATGCCAAGGCAAAATGAATAATCCCTGCTGAGTCTGAACTAATTATTTTGGGCACAGTGCTGCAAGATCTGGCTTCTCTGCTTCCGAACTAAAACTAGTATCTTCATGTTATCCTGCATAACACGGAATCCCTGGAAAGGGATTAGTTTGATGATTATCTTACACTCCATCATGGGGTGACCAATCATTGTCTTGGATACCTCACACTCTCCAGGTATGTAGAGTCTGTAATTCAAGGTGCCATTCCACCTACTCAATCACATCACTGCAAGCCTGACACAAAGTGCTGCTATTCAGATTTGGTTTCACGAAACAGAGTGGAAAGAGCAGGGAACAGGGCTCTAAATTTAGTCTGTTTAGAATGCCACACCACTGAGTATTCCCATCTATTTTCAAAGCTGCAATAAAGCAGCACGGCAATACTAGTAAATGTCATTAGTTCTTTGAATCAAAATAATTACTTCCAGCCATCAGTAATATATTAGAGCAATTCTCATCTACTACATTAGAGTAATTCTTGGCAGTGTGAACATAATGTATCTGAGGAGCTTACAATACAACCATCTAACTAAAACTTGGAATATAAATTCTCAGCCTGTAATCACTTCTTTTTTTGACTCTTTTCTTTTTAGTCAAGGCAGTATGATTTTTTTTTCAGTCAGAAAGTCATGAAGTTTTTATTGGTTTTCAAAAATGTAGTTGATCGGTTATATAATTTTGTTTTAAATAATCCTTCTCTTTTCAACAAATGCCATTTTCAAGCTTTAAGATATTTCTCTTATTTACCTGAAATCACTTTTTTTTCCAGTTAAGAGATTATAAATTTTTATTACCCAAATATATTGTCATACATCTTAACTGGGCTATGAATATTAAAGTACTGACCTTGTCCCATTTTCTTTAGAAACCTTTCCAGGAAAAGAGCATCTCAAGCATACCAAGTGTGCATTCTTTTTTCTCCGAAGTGTTTCCTAACTGCATTGATAAAACCAGCATCATCAAAGAGCATCAGCATTATGTGAACCTTTGAAATGCTACAGAAGCCAGTATTTTGCTACTGTAGTTCTTAAACCTGATACTGATTTCTCTGCTGTTGGAGTTATTGTTGATTTATGCTGGAGAATTAAGTCCTGCTGAGGCTGTTACCACTAAAATGGGATTGGGAATGGGACTGGGAACTTGATTACAGCTCCTTCTATTTGTGAACTGGTCTTTGCTGTTCCTACTCTCTATGTGGACTACAGTCAAAACACTACATGAATGACACAGCTAAATCTGAAGAGATTTCAGACTGATTGAAAAAAGTGTGCTTTGATTCTTAATTATTTGTGCTAAATTTTATATTATTTTTGAATAATCGTACTGAAAAGAGAGAGGAGAGCAACTCCATCTACTTGCTCCAAAGATATTGGTTAGTGAGCAAATACTCCCTGAGACCTTTTAACAAATTACTTCAATACCTTTAAAAGGAAATACCTTTTAATAATCACATCTTTGGTTATCAAAGATATTGAAAGATGCTGATGATTCTAATGTAGAGAAGCATGCTAGAAGACTTATCTAGGTCACAGGTTATGAGAAGACCTGTACAGACATTGAATAATATCATTGGTGCTTTTTACCCAATGACAGATTTATAGACAGCTAGAGAATTCCTCAGGTTTGAACAGAGAAGAAATGTTGTACTCAATGGCTGCACTCTGGAATGGTTACTGATAGACAGTATCCTGCACAGCAAAGGGGAATCACCAGCCACAGGGTTTTATTTATTTATTAGATTTTCCTTTATGAGCTATTTGTGTTTATTTGTATGATACTTCCCCTTGCTGGCAATCACTAAAGAAATGCCCCTGAAAAACTGAAGAGTTAAATGTTCTTCTGTTTCTTCTTCACAACTAACCTTCCAATTGCCCTGTAATGGAGAAGCAGAGCTTTATGCAATCTGAGCAAAAGGAGTGAATGAAGCTATGGTTTCACCAAGAACAACATGGTGGAAAGGAACAAAAAAATTCACAGCAATGTAGTGATATGGAAGCCCAGTATTTCTGAAATGCCAAAAATTACAAAAATGATAAGTAATTCTGTATCTCTTTCATGCCCTTCCCTCCAGTCTTCCTCATTATACTACCTTCTGTATTTTCAGGTATTCTGAACCAAACAGTAGTCTACACTGGAAGAACTTCCCAGAGGAATTAAAACTGAATGCAAGAGAACACTGTGATGAAGTGCTGTACCAACAGCCACTGCCCTCCACTGTCCATGTTAGCCAGCACACCCTTGGTTTAATTCAGGAAGGAATTTTATTTGATATTGTTTCCAGTGGTTTTCATTCCAGAATAGACAAATTATGGAAAAGAAACTAAAAAACCAGTTGTCTCTCTGCAGCCCAGCACAGAAACAAATTTTATCACTGGTTTGACAAACATGTCAGACTCACTCAGTGAAAACAAAATTGATTTTCTTTTTGCTGTTTTAAAATCAGCTTACAAATTACAGAAACTTATAGAAAAGACAAAACGATCAAAGACTTGGAGAATCCATAAAACCCCATTTGGTTACTTTGGCTAATGTGTACAAGTCCAGCAGATATTGTTATTTTAAGTCTCAGGCTTACAATCAACAGGATAGAAGAGAATTTTTATGAAAAAATGCATATTTGTAGGTATTTTCTTTCATAAAATAATCCTCTTAACCACTTTTTTCCCCCAATTGTGTGAGCAAAAATTAATTCTCAAGTGATTAGGAACTTGAATTATGAGCATTCAAAGAAACTCCTCCATGATCTGAAAATGCTGGAAGCAAATCATAGTCACCTAATAAAACATGAAAATACAGATGCAAAAATATATCATACAGAGAAATAAATCCTTCTTTGTGACTCTAGTTCTTATGCTGTGAAATTAATTTGGGTAATTCTTCTTTTAAAATGAAATCAGATTATCCAGTCCTTTAGTAATGAATCTGATGGATGTTGCTGTAACTGGTCATGTTGAAAAGCTCAGACCTTCGGCAAAAGAAAATAATATTGCTACATAAAATACAACTGCAACTCTACATCTGACTTAGGAACTGAATCAGGTTATCTAGAATCATAGCCAAAGAACAGCTTTCCTTTCTAGTCCTGGTTCAGGGAAGAATACCACTGCCTTTTACACAACCCCTAACAATTTTATATATGATGTCCTTGATCATTGTCCTCTGCAATTTTTTGTTACCGGACAACATTTCTTTGCCTAATTCATAATTTTGACTAAGTAAATGTTTAAATAACTGTGGCCAGGCACTCACACCTCTTTTGAAAGTTCCTTTTTTTTCAAGTATTTTATTTTTAAAGGTTGTTTTGCTTGGAGAGTGCAATATACACACAGTTCTGCTGCTGCTGCTCAACTACTGTATTCCAACAGATGCAAATACTTATAGTGAAAAACAAGGGATAGACGAATGGGGTTTGAAATATTTTTTGCAACAGATTTTTGTACACTGACAATTTTTTAGCAGCAAAAACCAATTGAAGAAGACTCCAAAGGAACCTACAAGAAAACCAGTAATACCCATTTGAAAACAAGCGAAACATAAAGAAACAATGGCTGCCACAGGTACAGGAAGAATGGTTTATAAAACCTTCAGGATAAAATTTGGATTTCTGCACTGCATTGTGTTTTCATTTACTACTTAGCCCACCACAGGAATCCATTGATATTTTCCATGGAACACTCTAAAGGGAGACAGAAACTCAGTCATAATATTTTGATTATATAAAAACTGAATCACAGTATTTTGATAACGTTGTAAAAATTTTGTTTTGTACAGAAATAGTGGGAAAGCTAAGAGTAAATTTCACAACACTGTTTAATATCATGCTCAGTTGTTGGCACTTTCTGGTTTACGAAATATTTTCGGGAGCAAGGAGGCTATAGAGTAGAGTTGGGAATTTGTTTCAGTTCCAAAGATGATAATATCTGTTCACAATCATGGTCAAGTACTGCAAGATTGATTCTCATGTTTGGGAATATTTTTGTGAATTTTGCTTTTGCTTTGTTTGTTTAGCAATGAAGAGTAAAGTGACACTTTAGATTATTCCATTCCATTTTCAAGTGTTAATATCAAGTCCCTAGCACAACTTAGGCCTTTTGTGGACCTTTAATCACTAAATAAATACAGGAATTTAGGAAGCATTTTTCAAGTCAGTGTTTCCCCCACCATACTTCTGCCAAAATGCTCCTATTTAAATCCCTAGTCATGCAGCTACCTGAGCAAACCCCTCTAGCCATGGTTATTGAAACACTGGTTCTGGCTTTTTTATCATTTGAGATACAGCAAGGGATGAGGACAAGAGATGGGAGCCATGGGATAGCAGAATGAAGAGTTTTCCTTTCTCTTTTGAAAGGAAATTGTCTTGGCCATCTTTTCACATCCGTCTATATACAGAAAATAAAACATTTTATGAAATAAATTAAAATTTAAAAAATAGAGTTATATTGCATTTTGTATTTCTCTTTAGATTATATTATGCTTATAGGTAACTAGATAATAGATTTAATCTGTTAAGAGAGACGGACAAAAAAGCAATTGTTCTGTATTTAATTTTTAATGTCTAATCTCTTCTGAGAGATCTTGTTGCTCAGAAACCATCTTTTACTTTAATGAAAAATGTAGTTACTTCTAAAAATTTGATTCTGCTATTACAGATTACATACAATACACCATCTAGTATTTGTATTTCATTCTGGCATGCTCTAGGTACATTATTGTATTATTTACATGTTATCTGCTGATCCTTTCTGAAATACATTTCACTGATCCTCTGATACACTTTTATCACTTGACTCTGAACTCAAATTGTCAATAAGACTGTCTGGGTGTATCACGACTACAAAGAAACTGAGAAATTGCCCATATCTGCTATCAAGGTATTACATCATTCCCTGCTAAGGTGAGAAACATATTCTAGCCTGATGCTTAGAATCCACTTCAGGGAAACATACTGCCCACCCTCACCAAACTCAGAAACATGCTGGAGAAAAGGCGATTATTTTGTCTTGGTTTCTTTTTAAGCACTGTTCTTGACATACTTAGACCATACTTGGTCTAAGGTATGCCTCACTGTCTGGACTGAAGGCTCACACACTATTTGCTTTTCTTGCTTCCACTGCCATTTCAAAATGTCAGTATTCTCCCTGGAACCAGACAAAAACCATTGAACGCCGTTTAAATGACTCTCAAAGTGCAGGCTAATTTCAGCAGGTCCGTAAGTTAGCTCCAGCTGGGTATCTTTCTAGAAGATACAGGAAGTCCCCATTCACATCTGCTATGCAGGTGTTCTGTTGCTCATCTCTATGACAATGAATCAGACACCCTGTGAGCTTTCAGCTTTGCTGCCCCTTTGTGCACATCTCATGTGTCAGAAGATATTGAATACGAAAAAAAAAAGATTTGGTGATAGCCTATTGCTGCATATTCAACAGAAAACCCAACCCTGAGAAAATGAGCTGGATTGCTGACACAAAAAATGTGTTTACTTATTTTAACATATTTTCACTCAGCTTTGCATGAAAAATCATTCTTGGCAGTGATGTGGAAAGCAATATAGAAGCTGTCTATCTACTAGAATTCATACTCTGGAAAATACACTCTCTCCAGGAATTTGATTGTTTCAGGTCCGTAATAATGCCCAAGCTGAGTGGTCAAAGCCTTTTATCTACATCATTATCTCAAAGATGTTAGTTCCATCCTAAGAACTTGTTGAGAAATAATTTATGCCAGTAAAGTATCTTGAACCTATTAATCCTATTTTTAATCCACAAACAAATTTAATATATATCATTTTCCAGGATGACAACTAGAAAGTTGAGTGAATGCAGAAAGTCTTGTATTAAAATAAACAGGTTGCAGGTACATTTAGGGAAGATTGTTTAGATGTAAGAACAGGCATGAAAACAGAATAAATAAAATATTATTTATAGTATTAAAAAAACAGTAGGGCTGTGCTCTAAGGAACAAAATTACAGGGAAATGAGGAGATTTGGGAATGATACACTGAATTGCAATTACTTTCCATCCAATATCTGAAAAGATGCTTTGCTCTGGAATACATACATATGCAGAAGCTGGCTTTCAAAAACACATTTTGTCTGCTTGTCCTCTTTCTTTCATCTGAATATGACTCATTCATTTCAGACTAGGTACTGCCAACTTATTGGTCAGCAAGGGTTCTGATCCAATGTCAATGTATAGTGAGAAGTGTGACTCCAAAATGGACTACAACAATGATGTGTAATGGCTTTACACATCAGTTGTTTCCTCAGCAACACCTGAAAATACATCTAGGAAGCAGGAACACAGCCAAGCATGCACGTCCAGACTGCCTAAGGCAGATCCTTACATAGGCTGGTACTTGCAATGGCATATGATGTGCTGTTTCATGAACTTGAAAGTAAGTAAAATGGCCATTGATTTTAAAGAATCCGTATTATAGAAAAAACTTGGGGAATAAAAGCACTATGGAATATAAAAAAAAGGAGACAAAATTACTCCTTCAGTGAAAGGAGCAGATATTTATATGTGATACAAAAGGCATAAAATGAAGAGATGAGAAATAATATCTTGGAGTCAAGGAGAACACGCTGACTGAGATAGGGAAGGACTGCTCAACAGTGATCTGATTTTAGCTCCTGGAGTCTTTCAGACTAGCTTGGAGTAAGAACAGTAAAATACACAATGAAGGGCAGGACTCTCCTCACTTAGTGGATGGACTAGGTTAGATAACTTCTCTCATTTCACACTTTACTCTTAAGAAATGTATCAGGTTTCGACATGGATCTAAATCTTGTCATTCTTAGGTCCTGTTATTCATTATCTTTAAGCAGCTATAACACCAGTTCACTCAGTTATTGGGATTTCTTGTCAAGTGCACAAAAATTTCCAGTTGGCACGCATCAGCCATATTACCTTGTGTTGCCCTTGACTGGTCTTTCTTATAGAGACACGGCCAAAAGAATGAGTCCAAGAAACAATTTTATGCACCAAACCACACTAATATCCATACTGTTTTCAGACCTCTATACATTTCTTGTGCAACTGGCGTGGTAATGTGGTAGCCCTTGAATCAGGAGAATAAGAATTGCTGAGCAAAAAAGTGCCCCTTGCTTTGAATTTAAGGAGTAACATATTACAAAGCAGGGGAAAAAAACCCACAACTTTGTCAAGGTCTTCATACTGCCTAACTTTAGCCTCTTAACCTTGAAGAAATAGACTTTGTATGACATGATTAATAGAGAAAGTGATAAGGATACTTGAAACAAACTATTTAGAAGAGAGAAGAAAACTTTGTCAGTTTAAGGAACCTGCATTACCTCTCTAGTGAGTAGACTGGTAACAGCTGAAGACATTTGACACTCCTGCACTCAATTCTCATTCCAGCACACCAGTAGCAGTGTTTCAGAACTGAAGTACTTGACCTCCTCATCTACCCAGGAATTAAAACTAGGTATCCACATTATTTTGCCCCTCAGGGATGGCTGACTTTAAAAATGCTACTCCCAGCATAAGACACCACCTACCAAGAGGCCAAAGGGCTGAAACTGGAATACAGACTTGCTACAGATGTATTTTTTGTCTAAGAGCACATTAGGCCTGGCACTGACACAGCACCCAGTGAAGTAAGCATCCACTCTAGAAATAAGAATGGCAGGCCTGGGAAGAGTATTTTCATTTATCAGCCACACACTTTACATGAAGGCTATTGTTTTTTAGGGTACACTAAAACTCTTTCACAAATACCTAAAGAAAAATGTTTTTTTCACAGAGGGGAATTTCTGCTCATGCTAACTGCCCTGGTGTGTGAATGCAGAATTTGTGCCAGTCTTTCTTGTTTCCTTCTCCCCACATGCCAGCCCTGCAATATCTTGCAAAAGACAATATAATGACTGAGGGATAAATGTGAAAATCTGCCACCTCTTTAATGATTACCAAAACCTTATGATTTTGCATGGTATCATGTTCCAAAAACTGGAAAAATAATGTTCTAAAATTAAGTAAGGTTAAACAGCCTTACTAACAAAATAATCATGTAAGTTGCTTACCTGTTCTGTTAATCACAAGAAACAGGCATTTAGTGGCATCAAACACTAAACAGAAAGCAAGCAAAAACTTCATATTTTGATGTCTGACTCTTCTGACAAATGACTATCATTATTGTTTTCTCCTGTGAAACCATCTTCAAACAATATATTCTTAAATATTAGAGTGAATATATAAATAATGAATACATGAAGATTTCCCAAGCCAGTGCAGAATTGTATGTGCCTTGAAAGTTAATGCTGACAAAGTATGCATGATACTGTGTGGTATTCAGAAACTTCTCTTTATTCTTACACTCACTATGTTCATCTGGAAACCTACCGTACTGGGCAAAGTACAGTGACTGAAGTTAAATTCACAGTTGCCTCTTGATATATCACAATATGTCATTCAGCAATACCACTGAGAAAAATGTAATTACTTATGCAACATTTTGTGCCTTCTTGGGATTTCTCACTAGGTAAGTAAGAAATAAATTCCTGTCAGGACTGCAGGAGTATTGTTGTAGAGATGTAGGAACAGACCAGCTGGGTCATAAGCCACGATGCTATGTTGAAATAACTGGTCACAGGGGATAAAGCCTTTTCTAGCTGCAGGCTGTATGCCTTTTCTTTCCACCTGAGTGTGCAGAAACTTGCTCACTGTCCAAATGAATGCTCATACAATGAATTTAATTCCCATATTATCCCTGTAAGGTAGAAATCTTAACAGAGAAGCAACCGAGGACCAGAGATATTGAAACAAACAAACCAATCCAAAAAATCCATGTAAGGACAGAAATTTACTCTTTGGTTCCACTTGATATCTCTCCCCTGAGACTCTTTCCTTCCATAAAGTAAACAGCATATAACCCCTGTAGGCACTGATCTGCTGAACACAAGAGTGAAATTGAAGACACTGGCCTCCAAAACACTTTTTGAGCACGACCCAAGCCACCTGAATCACTGCCTTTTCCTTTGGAACAAGGATCTCCACTCACAACTTGTTCTGCTGCCACAATGACTGTTGTGATTGCCAGGAGGAAGGGGCATTAACACCCACACACTTCCCCAGTTTCAGTACAAAATTCAAAGCTCCTAATATGGATCTATTTTGATTTATTTTAAATTCAAATATACAAATAAAATCCAAAGTAATTGATTGCTACCTACAAGAACAGAAGAGATTCCCACTTGTGACTTTTAAAACTTGCATGCCATTCTGATAATGTGGTTGTGGGTATGAATAATAAAAAAGAAGATGCATAGGTAGCTGTTCATGATAATTTTGTTTCCATTGGAGCTGGCTCAGCATAGACTAAGGAGACTGAGGTCTCAGATTATTCTTGGAAAGACTGACAGCTTCCTATATTAATGTTTAAATTATACCATAATGGAATGGTTATGGCTGGGAGGACAAGCTCATCTAGCTCCAAGCCCCCTGCCATGGACTGGGACAGCCTTGACTGCACCAGGTTTCCTAGAACTACATCCTACCTGGCCTTGGACACTTCCAGGGATGGGGCATCCACAGCTTCTCTGGCCAGCCTGTTCCAGCATCTCACCACCCTCACAGTAAAGAATCTCTTCCTCATATCTAATCTAAACCTACTCTCTTTTTGTTTAAAGCCATTAACTATTGTCCTGTAAAAAGGACACTACCTGCCCTTGTAAAAAGTCCCCCTAGCTTTCTTGTAGGCTGCTTTAGGGGCTGGAAGGCTGCAATTAGGTTATCCCTGGTGTCCTCTCTTCTCCAGGCTGAACAATCCCAATTGTTCATGTGAGAGCTGCTACATCCCTCTAACCATCTTGGTGACCTCCTCTGGACTCTAACAGGCCCACAGTCCTTCCCATGCTGGGACCCCAGGGCTGGATGCAGCACTGCAGGTGGGGTCTCACCAGAACAGAGCAGAGGGGCAGAATCCCCTCCTGGCCCTGCTGCCTACGGTGCTCTGGCTACACCCAGGACACATTTGGCTCTCTGGGCTGTGAGTGCCCATGGCTGGGTCATGGCCAGCCTCTCACCCACCAGCACCCCTGAGTTCTTCTCAACAGGGCTGCTCTGGATCTGTTCATCCCCCAGCCTGTGTTGATTCTGAAGATTGCTCCAGTCCTTAATTTAAACACTAGGCTAGGATGAATGAATATAGCAGCAGGAACATTGTAAAAAAGCTTCAAGGAAAACCAAGCTGTCTGCAAGCCAAGAGTCCACAATGACAGAGAATATATTCCTGTGAGGGTAACAGACTTCTTGTTTTTTTTGTCACTTGCTCATTTTCATTATTTTCTGCATTTTGCTTCTCAGAGGCATTATCATAACAATTAAGCATTTTTAGAAGTTTTGCTTGATGTCTCTGTGTGTCCAGAACAGTTTATTTTGTCTTGAGTTTACACGTTACCAGCAGAATTCTTCCAAGAAAATGCAGTTCCTGCAGAACAGTATAATCACCTTGAATAAGGTTGGTTTGATTCATTACTGATGCAACTTCATTGATTTTCAGAGGAACCTAACCATAGAAAAAGGTGAGCTGAGCACCTCAATGCTCCATGCACTCCAGAGAAGCCCTTTGGAGCTGATATTCAGAACTGGAAGAACAGCTGATAAATGGGAATAATCTCTTCCCCAATCAAGATATCAAATACATCTTCCTTCTATAGCATTTCTATAAAAGATGACTTAAGACCACATGGATATATATAAATCCTACCTAATAAAGTATTCCAACCAAAGTGTATTGGTTCAGAATTGCATTTGGCTTGCTGTTGTATAAAGTTTGTCCAGCTTCTTGCTCCACAGTTCTTGAATATTGCAACATGCTGTACTGATCCCTTCTCTTAACTGGAAGTTACATGGAATACTGACTTTCCATTTTTTTGACTAAAATTTGCAAAATTATGCATACTAATGAGTTTAATAGATTTATAATGTTTTAAGTACAGAGCTCCATATTTTTAAATTCCTTTCCATAACTCTGTGCTCAATTCTTCATTATTGTAATTGCTTGGATGAGAAAAAACCAGCAAAATAATTGCTTTATTGCAAGTTCCTTCTAGCACCACAAACATCCTTGAAAAAAAAAACAACTATGCAATTCATAAAAAATGTTGCCTGCATTGTAAAATGTTCTATATAGTACTATAAAAAATAATCTAAACCACAGTATTGCTGTTTCAAATCTGTTGAAAAGAATTAGCCATCTGTCATGACAGCAGCTTGACCTGATGGGCCCTGCAGTGCAGCAGTGAGATCAGCAGGGTCCCTGCTGAGCCAGCAGTCCTTTCCTGCTGAGTCAGGCCCTGACACTCTTCCCTGGCACAACAGGTTGTCCTCAGCAGCGCCTCTTCCACTTGCTTGTTCTCTATGATCTGGAGCACCACTGCTGCCTGGATTTTCAAACAGAAACTGTGCAGAAGTCATTGAAACCATGAGGTTCCACAATAAACCCAGGTAATAAGCTTGCCTGATATATGTCAGAATCATCTGCAGATTAGTATTTAACTTAAGAATTTAAAAGTGGCTGTCAATCCCATGTTATGTTCCCTTCATAGGAAACCAGTGACAAAGCTATACTGCCTGTGAAATGTGCTAAGGTGAATGAAGCCTCTGAACCTCATCCATTTCTCTCAAGAAACAAAGGTTTAAAAATTATGTTAACTGGAGAGCTGAACTGCTCCTGTAAGCTGCTGAGTAAATTGTTGAGCTAGTCGAGCCAATAAGTACTTCATTTTAGTGGTGTAAGAAATTTTATCTGTGAGCATATTCACTGAAAACATGGGACTATCAGCATCTAGTCCACTTGGACGGGACAGGAGTCCTTGGTGCACTGCAATAATTAGTAATTACAGAAGCTTCTGAGATACATAAGCATGAATATATCTACCTGCCATTGACTTCTACTCATTTTACTTCAGTTACACTTAAGAGGCTCTTCAGGTTAAAAATATGCTGGGAAATTAACTGCACTCCTCTTTTAATATGATTAAGATCCTGCATAATATTTAGACACCGTTTATCTGTTTCAATAATTTTAACTTTGCTAATTCTTCTGTTCTTTCTATAGACATGACTGAAATTCTTCCACCTCAGTCAAATGGATTGATGAGTTTTAATGGAGAACATTCATTCCAACCTTTAATTAAGTTTGGCAGTCTGAAATCATTAATCTTTGCTTTGAAATTATGTACTGTAACATGTGCATTTAAAACCATACAAGTCAATCTTGTTATGAGGTGGATGTCTGAGTGATAATGCAGCTTTCTAGAAGCTGCCGTTGAGTCTTTTAAATTACCTTTCCTTGGTTCATGATATAAACCATTAAGGATTTGCCCCAGCAGAAGATGAAACCAACCTCAGTGGGACACTCCTCTGGCCAAATGCAACCATTTAATCTTGAAAGGTTATTATAAAAGTTGACAGGCAAGAAATCTATCTACATTCTCCATCTCACATATACCTTAACACAGAGTTATTGCTTAAAGAAAGAATCAACTGCATTATCTGGTGTTATTCTGCTAGATTATTCAGTGACTCCTACGATCAATTTCCTTGTGAATGTATTTGCAGTAGTTTAGCCTTTGGGGTGGAAATAATTTCATTTTAATATGTTTTTGGAGCAGTGCCAGAGTTACGGGCATTTTTTACACGAGAGAATTCTACAAGAATGAAAGTGCATACCTTGAGATCCTGGGTTCTCTTTTGAGAAGAAAATAAGGAGTCTTAAAGGGCATTAAAGTGTAAAATCTTTCCAGTAGCCATCTTGGGCTTTTTTATCACCTGACAGAAGACCTTATAGTTCTTGTTTTGGCCTTTACTGATGCTTTAAAGTACAGCACACTTAAGATGGATGGGGGATGAAAAACCACAGAGAATTCTCCCATGCAGCTGCTGTTTGATCACTCTGCTGAATAGAGTGGTCAACAAAACACATCAGTTTGGGATACCTCTGAATGAAGGAAATCTCTGGGTTTAATTTAACAGCTTCAGCTATTGTCACAGAATACTTGGCATCCTGTGAACACCAACAGGTTCTTTCTGGTAATAGCTATTGAGGTTGTTACTGTTTCCTCCACTGAGGTTCCTCCCTCCTTACCCACCTCAAGGTGAACTGGTGGCGCAAGTGTTCCCTCTTTTGGTTGCACAGCTTCAGTTTCAGGTCTGTACTGAGCTGCAGTTGGTAATTTATTATTATGGCCTAGAGGAGGTATGGAACTTTTCAGGCAGTAGAGTACAAAGTAAAGCTGATAACAAAACAAAACAAAACAAAACAAAACAAAACAAAACAAAACAACCACTATGTTTTGGAGACATTTGAAATGTATGCCTTGAATTTCCTTATGAAGAAAAATTCTTTGTTTGGAAGGTTCTGATATTCTCTTTCAGAAGCCACATGTAAAATCCAAAATCAGAAGTAAAAGGGAAATGCAACTGTGGAAAATGTGGAAAGCTTTTAAGTAAATACTTGCCCTGTCCTTCACACAAGACAAGAAACATGAAATTTAATTTTATGGATTTATTTTTCTTTTTTTTTAGAAAGAAGTTAATTTTGGAGAATGGGTCTTTTTGTGTTAATCATTAACTGGTCCATTATTAAACAACCACTTGGCACTTTGAATGTTTCAAAAGGTTTGTACCACTGAACTGGAGGACTTGTGCACACTAACAGATGAGCACACAACCAGCTGGATGTTTGCAGCGGTCACAGCACAGCCATGTTTGATGTTGGTACACTAAGCAGGCAGTGCTGGGGAAATCCTTTCATTTTCACTTCCACACAACTAAAAAACCTATCTCTATGCAGATATACTCCTTATTTAATGAAATCCTACACAACTCAAACTGGGTGCTAAAGCTTCCACTACTAAAGGGGAGGGTGTCACCCCTTTAATTTCTATGATAATATCTATCACTATGATATGATTAACTGTAGATTGTGGGAGTCAGGAGAGTTGCACTAGTGGGGAACTGTGAGTTTAACATTACACAAAAGAAATACATATTTTCTAAAGGGCATTCACAGCTAGTTTGTGTAAGCCTTGAAATCAGAAAAATATTGTGCCTGTCAACCTAAAAAGAAAATGTGGACTATAGCTTCTATCAATCCTGAAGCTGGTCTGATGTTTGTTCAATGTTTGAAAAACTAAGATAGATCAGATTTCTGATATGAAACAACATTTCCATTATTGCTTTTTAAGTTGTGCCTATTTATCAATTTTATTGCTTATTCTTGTCAAATGAAAAATGATCCAGCAAAACATCCACTAAGAGTGACCCAGTTGTTTAACCTCAAGCTGCCCATTTCTACATTCATTTCACATTTTACTCTCTAATATAATTACTCCCGTTTGGAATAGAAAGTGATGAAATGATCTGGCCTTTATGTATTATTACTTGATTAGTTTTTTTTCATATTTGCTGAAAAAAAACCAAAATCAGTTAATAAACACTATTATTAATATTAAAGTGCCTTTGCATGTCCTTCATGCTTTTTAGGACAGTTGCTATATAACAAAAAAGTATTTCTCCTTTCTTCTGCACTACAGCTGAGTAAATTTTCATTAGTAATTATTAAATTTTATGACGTTAGAAAAAAATTAGCTTAATCTGTATGAACATCTTCAGGTAAATATATTTAGACCAAGGACCATTTATTATCATTTGTGTTAGACTGGCTGAGGCTAAAGGAATTTTTGACATTTTAGTCGTACATGAACCAGACTTACAATTACAAAAAATGACACTTGGCTGCTCTGATGCAAAGAGGCATGAGATGGGGTTCATAATGCCAGTTTGTTTTTCCTATATTGAGATTCACAACAGCCACCTTGCTAAATTCTCAAATAATTAAGACCAGGAGGAATAAGATGTGTGAAATTCTGGCTCCTCCAGCAAACACAGCTTAAGTCTCTCTCAATCTGCAAAAAGTGTCTTAAGATTACCTACATCCATAGGCAAAAGCCCTTCTACCACTTCTGGAGCTGGGATCTAATACATGAGCAGCGGCCTGCCAGGATTAATGGCCAAACTTCCACAGCTCACAGATCCAGCTTCTCTTAGCTAAACATCCATCACTGTAGGATGCCACAGCCATCTGAGCTAACATCAGCCCTAAAGTAAGGGGAAGGCCTTTGCACTTCTAGGCCCTGGAGGCTTCTGTGGCAAACTGGAAAACTTCTGTGTATATGCATATATATATATATTTATACATATACACACATACACGTATGTTTATGCAGGTGGCTTATTTAATTATCAACTTTCTACAAAAAGGATACAAAATGTGAGTGGTTTAAGCTAATATAAATTCTTCCTGGGGCAAAAAGATGTTACCAAACAGGTTGGGATGTTAAACAAACTATTCTCTGCAAGATTTGTGGCTTACTTGGGAGATGAGCTAAATGTAAGAGCCTTGAATACATGTTTAGAGAAGCTAAAGAATTATATATTCTTTGCATGTTTTCTTTTACTTCTTTTTGCTGGGACATGAAAACTTCATTCTGTGATCACACAAACTACATCATCATCGGTGTAAAATCTGTATGGTAGGTAAGGAACAGTGTTCCCAGTATAAAATAAAAGGCTTTTTTCTTTTTTTCCTCTTGTGTCTTTTTTGACTACTCTATGAAAGGTTATAATATGCATTTTTTTAAACTTCGTCATGTACATGACGTATTTTGTCTATTATAAAGGTTTGACCACCTTTTCTTTTGTAACAAATGTATTTTAGAGAAAATTACAGCATGTACTGCATGTGGATTTTTTTAGACTCCAGCTACTTCTCTTGACTGTTTCTTAGTACATAGAGCAATATATTATTAGTTTGCTTGCCCTGAAGCATGACACTAATTGTAAATCATTCTACCCATGTTCATTCTTGAAGTACAAACAGCACCTTCTGCCAACCACATAAAGGCATCAGAATAAACCAGACATCACAGCAGCCTTAATAGAGCTAGTCATACTGTGGCTCTTAATGAACTCTATATTCATGTAAATGTCTATTATACTTAAGGAGCTCTGTCATGAATGAAAATTAGCTGAACAGAATCATTAACTGAGAAAAGGAGAAAGATCACCTTGTGCCTTTGGAAGGTAGTACTTGCACTTACTGTAGCAAGGCTGTGAAAATCAGACAGAAAACTAAACTAAAACTTATCTCACGGTATATTAGGGGGAAAGCCTGGTTAGAACCAGGCCGTGGTCACTAGGATGTTTACATTCTACTTCTCCTGCTTGTTTGTTGTAGGACAAGCTTTTCAGATTATTACCTGCAAAAATCAACATAAGACAATGTATCTGATATCAAATGGGAGTTATGAGTGTTTCAATTAATCAATGTACCTCACCACAGTATTATTGAACTACCAAGCAGGTATGAAACGATGTTATTTAATGAGCTGAAGAGATGAGGACTGAGTACTGAGGGAGAAAAACCAAAATGGTTGACTTCAAGACTGTGCAAGTCTTGGTTCATTAACAGAGTAAAGTATTTCAAATAGCCTCATAGATTAGAATAAGCCACTTCAACCAGCACAGCTCCTTGAACAGACAGTTACTACTGTTGGTGCTTGACACTGTTGTATACCACAACGACACAGACTCCAACTTCAGAAGGCTGAAAATGACTCCTTCATTTTTGGAATGTGTCTCCCTTTTTATACCATTCTACAGAGACCAATTCAATTGGGGAAACAATGACAAACCTCTTCAATCACATCGGTCAGACGAGAGGGACACCAAGAACTCCCTCCTAGGGAAAGGAATGTAAACAAAGTGACAGCTACAAAAACATGTCTCTTGTTTACAGAAAATTCCCTGAGAAAAGCATTACAGAAAACCAAAACATCTCAGCCATGAACCAGGGCTACAGAATTCAAAATAATTCTGTTGCCTATATCTCAACTTTTTTACCCAAGGACTAGATGTGCTTGGACATACAAATCAGCCTGTTGACATGGCAGACAGTCTACAGTCATGACCATGTCTCACCCAACACACCAAAGGAGAACTCCTCCTTCATAGCCTCTCACTCTCTCTTTCCCTCTCAATAGTCTTTATTCTTATTTATGCATTGAGACTAGAAAACAAAATTTAACTCTGTGGGCACCACGATTGGGAATATATGTCTCTGCCACTCTGGATATAAGGTTTCATGATCCTGAGGAAAGCCAAGGGATAAGAGAATTCCCTCCAATACTGCTAGGGTGAGACTGACAACTCTGGTGGATCCAACTGGACTCTCTTGCCAGGAGGACCTCGTATGATGAGGGTATTGCTCTCACAGCTCCTAGTACTGGTTTCCCTCAGCAACAAAACTGCCCTACAACTGGAGGACACTCTGAATTAAGGCCTTCTGAAAAACATTTCTGGATCTGAAGCCACAGAACACTAGCTCTTATTAAATAAATAAATTTTAAAAAAATCTATAATACACAGTTTAAAGGAAAAGATGAATGACTGACATGTGACTGCAACATTAAGCATTAATCTCAAGGCTGTGATTTTTCAGAAATAAATAAAAAAAAGAACAAAGCATTATTTTACTAGGTAAAAAACCTTTTCTTATGTCAAAATATTGACTGTGTTGTTTTTGCAATGATGGATGAAATTACTGATCATTGCCCAAAACCAGGCAGACAATCTCTAGCAACACAATAAGGACCTTGCAACACAGAACACTACCTAAGGTTATGTAGAGGTAGCACTTGTGATATTGGAAAGCCCTTTCAAACTGATTCAGAATGGAGACTCCATATTTTGCCTTCAAGAATGGCTACAGCTATAGCTGGGACCAGTTACTTCCTTCCACCGTGAGATGTGGCATTTTATGAAATGAAAACATTTTCTTACTTTTTGACCAGTTTTAGTCAAGCTTCCAACACACAGAGATTATTCTAAGAATCCATTTAGCATATAACTTGTCTTTCCCAGAGGCTGTGCAAGCGTTAGAATGGAGAAGAAAGCTTTGACAGGTATAGGTTGCAACTAAGAAATGCTGTCAGCTGGTGCAATGCACTTAATGCCCTGTGAGATTGCCATTGGGAACTGTCACACCCACTCCCCTACAGATTAACAGTGTTTCGTATGTTGAGACTTTACAAGATAAATTCTGGACTTTTCAGAACAGGTGTTTTTGTGTTTTGCTCTGGCTTTTTCCAAATGTGAAAGCAGCAATCCCACTACAGCGTTATAGAAACAGCTTGGAGTTGATTTGTTCTCTGACTATTTTGATAAGGTCTTTGTTCTGTTTCCTCTGCCTTATCTGTGTGGTCTGTACCATGTTCCTCCCTGAAAGTACAATACAGCAACAGGAAGACCAGGAACTGAAACCTGCAAAATGCTCTTTGTGTGGCATTAGCAGTCTGTAGACCTTAGTATGCTACACACCACCTGATGAATTCTGTTTCCTTCCCACTCTACCATGCATATTCATAAGCAAATAAAAGTTACACATAAACAGAAGCTGTGATATATGTAACAAATAACAGAAAAAAAAACTAAGTATGAAAACAAAAAAAAAAGAAGAAGAAATTGTTTTAATGACAGCCATTAACTAATATACAAAGGAAGAAATCCCCACTCTTGAGTAAATTACTTCAAATGGGCAAATCACCCAGTGAAATAAACTGCTAATCAGGATGGAAATGTAAGGTTTTTAACTAAGTAAGTGTCCCCATATGTAAGAATGGGAGATCAAACATAAGAAAAGAAAAGAAAGCGAGAGCAAAATGCCCATGATGCTGACTAATTCAACATGATTTTGTATAACGTTCAAACTTGCAACTGATTTATTGCTTTCTTTTGGGAAAAGGCTGTCAAATGAGGCAGGCACTAAAGTCACATTTTTGTTCTTTAAACCTGCTTGTCTATTAGAATTCATTCCTGCAGAACTGAAATCAAATGCAGTATGTTACACACCTGTAGGTATGAGACTTCTGATTTTGATAGCTAGAAACATCCTTCTGTACTTATTTTGCAGTGTTGTTATTCTTTTCCCCTTCTACAAGAAAGAGAGTATTTTCTAGAAGTCCTTCTTATTTTCTCTTTGCACCTTTTACTCAAGGCTACTTGCGTGCGAGGTGAACTAACTCTTTAAATAATTTAACATGAAAACACGCACATCTGGCCATCTGCCGCTATAGCTCAAGAAACTCCAGCATTTCCGACGGCAGTTGCTGGCTACGCAAAGGGCAAACCAGGGCAAGAGGGACCCAGAACCTCAAATCTGCAGTAGGTATTCTGACCAAAGCAGGGAGCTCTTCCGAAGTGCCACCGCAGGCATGCTAACATCATCTCACAAACGCAAATAACTTTTCCTAGCAACTGCGACGTGCTCGGTGTGGCGACCGCTGTGGCTCGGTACGCGCACCCCAGCGTAGCCCGGCTCCCGGCCGGTTGCAGCGCGGGCCCCGGGGCTCCGGCAGCCCCCGCACGGGCGGGCCGGCGTGCGGGCTCCACCGTCCGAGCCCGAGGGTCACTCACCATATTGACTTCCGAGACCACGTCGATGCTGGCGATCTCTATCCGCATGCCCACATCCACGGGCGGACCTGCGGGGGGAGCGGGAGGCGCCGTTAGGGGACCTGGGGGGGCCGGAGCGCGGGTCGGGGGGGCGCGGGCGCCTCACCTCCGAAGTCGGGGCGGAGGCGGATGTCGTAGCCTTGGAGCAGCCTGTCCACGGTCTCCTTCACGTAGGACATGTTGCTGGGCCCGTCGGCGCTGAGGGAAGAAGCATAAGCGGGTTAAGAAAGCGGCCGGGCGGCCCCGCGCTCGCCTCCCTCCCTCCGTCCGCATCCCGGGGGCGCTCACCTGCGCGCCGCGCACGCTACGGCCAGCGCCAGCGGCAGCAGCAGCGCCCGCGGGCCGGCCCGCCTCGCAGCCGCCCCCATCCCGCCCGCCGCCTCACGGGGGACGAGCCGCGGACTGGAACTTGGTGCGGAGCGGCGAAGAGAAACAATTCCCAAAAGCGGAACGCATGCGCGAAGCGGAGCGCCGTGGCCCCGGGGCGCCCCTCTGCTCGCCTCGGCTGCCCGCGCCCGGCCGGGCCGCGCCCCGCCGCGGGCTGCTGAGGGCGCCGCGGGCTGAGGGCGCGGGGGGCTGAGGGCGCCGCGGGCTGAGGGCGCGGGGGGCTGAGGGCGCGGGGGGCTGAGGGCGCCGCGGGCTGAGGGCGCGGGGGGCTGAGGGCGCCGCGGGCTGAGGGCGCGGGGGGCTGAGGGCGCCGCGGGCTGAGGGCGCGGGGGGCTGAGGGCGCGGCGCCGCAACAGGTGCCGCGGTAGTGCTGAGGGCGGCGGGGCGCCGCGGTTGGCGGCGCACAGCGGGACCGAGACCCCCGAGCTGCCGTGGGGAAGGGACTGCCACCGCCGGGCTCGCCCCCCGCCGCTGGAGCGCCGGCTTCCCCTCAAGAGACAGTGAATAATTGTCGAGGGCGCTTCGGCGTGAAAATTCCTCTCGACGTTATGTTAGCCATAAAGTGAAAGGAGCATGGCAAATTGGACAGAAATGGCACGTTTTGGTGTAGGTAGCGTTTTGCCGAGCGGCGGAGGCTTGAGGACCCTCCCGCAGTGGGCTGGTGGCGGGGGCTGCCCCACAGCGGTACCCACAGTGCCCCCTAAATCAGAGTAACTGATTTTTAGCTGCCATTTTTTAACCAATATCATTGATCTTGCGTTTAGAACGCGATTTTTTTTTTTTTTTAAGACCCTCGGAATGGATGCTCTAACGTAACCTGACCACTCTTTCTCTCTTGTGCATCATTACAGTGACTGATCGGAGCCGTGTGAACAGTTCATGGCTTTGCCGCTCGCGTTCACTGCACCGTAGCGCAGCAGAAATAACATTTAGCCCTTTCAGGTTCAACCCATCTCCTCTGTTCGCTTCACAGTCCCGCGTGCGGTGCCCTTGGGATATGTATTGGATGCTTTTGACTCTGCTACAGCGTCACGCAGACTTGTTTCTGAGAAATGGCAGACTTGGTGATGTTTTTTGTAGCTGAAATAATGCTACGATATTTGAAAAGTACTGGAATATTGATACAGTTTGTGACACACATTCTAGTGATAGTTTTGAGCATCTTTTGAAAAAAAAAAACTTTTGAACAATTCATTTTTCTATGAAAATTTGTCACTATTGGAGGAGAACAATATGCTTCCTGGAAAATTACTATGGGAGTCTTCCATCTCACATCTGCTTTCTCCAACCATAAGTGTACAAGTTTATGAAAATAATTATTTTATTAGTTCTTTGTAATAGTGTATAGTAAATATTTTCAATTTTCTTTAAAAGGTTTTATATTTTTTTCTTTTCCTGCTAGTTCAGTAATTAGCTACTGAAAAATGTGACCTCCCAGCTCAACTTGAGACTACTTTAGGATTGCTGCTTGGAAAGAGTTTTGTTCAATTATAATTGGTGTGGCTTGGGTAGAGTGCTTAAAAAAAATCCTACCTGTAGCTGTCAACCAAAAAGTATCCTTTTAATGGGAGCTGTGTCAGACACAGCCATCATAAAGTTATTGGTTCTTCTGAAACACTGGATTAGGATTTAGCATAGAGCTATATAGTCCCTTTTCCTTCTTGATGGTATTACATTTAGCTTATTCATAAGCCATATGAAAGTCAGATATGCCTGAATTTAAGGGAGACCACTGCTCTCTCCATGGCTTGCCAAAATCTGTCTTAAGGCATAAGTGCAGGGGTATATTCCATTAGAATTCTTAATCTGCTGCACATTTCAGGGCAGCTTTAGTTCAGGTGAGTTGTAGTCTGGCCCTGGACTGAATGCCCATTAATGGTTGAACTGTTTTAGGTGCATTTCTGATCTTACCATCTGGTCTGAGAAGGCATGAACAAAGCCTGTCCTGCAGGTCTCCTGCAATCAGGGATGTCTCAGTCCAGCAAATATACTTCCAGGAGTGATGAGGATGTTCTTATTGACAAGCTGGTTCCTCTGAGCGCTCTCCTAACCAAGCTGTCCTGGGTTCTGGAGACCAGCCTCCAGCTTCCTTTACTGAACATCCCAAAATTAAGACTCAAACTGTTGAAATTCAATTCCATTTTGTACAGCTTGATTACTGAGGACATCTGGGCTCTAAACTTGGGTTTTGAAACAAATGTAAATATCCTGCAGTGTGGAGACAATACTGAAAAGATCCCTCAGTAGTATGGGCTTGGGAGCAAAGAGATTTATATATCCATACAAAGAAGGAGCTTCATGGCATTACACTGCCAGAGCAGAGCGGGTGAGAAGGATTCCTGTTGCCCTATGGGGAGGATGAAGGAAACATGTCTGAGGACTGTTTTCCATTGCTTTCAGGACTGAAAAAGGTAAATTATTATCAGCAGGACTTCTACTCTCACGTGTTGCTAGCTGAAGTAGTCAATGAATTAAGAATTTGAAGTTCTGCAGATGATCTGTTTGCAGATGATCTGTTTCTAGGAGAATATAGTGTACTTTTCCAAGCCACTGATGTGGAAGAATTTTGATGTAATTTTGATAAAAAACACTCCATGTGGCATAGTTCTTGCTTCAGGATCTCTTTAACAACCCATTTTACAAAGAACAAAGACATCCAAAATTAATGACTATGGGAAAGGGCTAATGCTCAAATATTATGACTATAGTTTATAAACATTTTCTAAAAGCTTATACAGGTGACAAGACATATGGTGATCTGCTTTTGACATGTGCTTCAAATGACAACTGCTTCTGCAGTCAACAAATTCAAAACACAGCAGTGTGTCTTTCCATCCACTCCAATGGGGTTTGCTCAATCACTCAGCTTGAGTTAAACCTGATGGGTACTCAACATGGCTTTTGGGCATCTTGGAATTTGCTGAGCACCCCAGAGCATAGGCAACTAAGTACATGGCTAATTTGCAATATTGAAAATTGGGCTGCTTGCTGTCAAAAGTTCTAGGAACTTAATCTGGAGAGTTTTGCCACTAGTTTTCAATATTTATAGTTCTCTCTCTCATCTCTGAGATATGCAGTTTAAATCTGTGTTATTTAATAAGACTGGAGATAACACAGCTGCTATACCAAGAAAAGTGCATGTCTTCTGCATGGAAATGTCTACCTTGACAGAAATAATTAAATATTTCTATTGCTATTACCTTTCCTGTCTACTCTGTCAGTGAAATGAGCTCCCATAGCAGAGCTACTACCCTGACCCAGGTGTGCTATTTAGTGATGACACCAGCGGCGTGCTGAGGTGGGATGCAGCCAGCTCACAGCCTATAGGAGCTGTAACCCTGTTGTACCAAACCCAGTTTGGTTTTCAAACACCTGTGGTGGCTTCGATTTCTCCTCTTATGGCCTTTTATTATGGTTATTTTCTCATATTGTTGTTCAGTAAGTTTTCTTGAAACCGTTGCTAATGATAGTGGCCAAATTCTTTTCCCAGACATTTCTACTCTGGGTTTAGTATATATAGGGCCAATGAGATAGACATACAGCTTGTAAATAAGATTTTTAAAATACATTTTCTGGTCTGTGTTAGAGAAGGCAGACCTTTGGGGGGAATAGTTTCATATGTTAAACATATGTAAGCTCTAATAAACTAAACCAATTGAAATCCACTAGTTCTAACATGTTAACCATGATTTTTTTTTCATATTCTAAGGCATGTCAAATGCTTACTAGAAGCAAGACAAATAATATAATCATAAAGCATGATGCAGAAAATATCCTGGGCTAAACGCATGTTCATTTTTCATCTTCATTATGTTTAAACTTTCAGGAAGGAATCTTCTTTCTTACACAAATTAATGTTTCCACTTTATTAAATACCTCTTTTGTACTGCTTATTTTAATTTGACATCAGAAAGTGCACACCATACAAAGATAACGTCCTGCTCAGATAATGTTGGCTAATTAAAAAAAGACAAGATCACTGAAAAAATGGGAAATTTAGAAATTCTTTCTGTGTCCCACTAGATAAGATCTGTAGGCAGGAAGATCATAAGTAAAGAAACAAAGGGGGAAAATGCAAAAATGATGACAACGCAATCTCTCTCTCATGATATTTTATGCCTTCTTAAAAGTAGAATGAACATAGGTATCTCCGTGCTTCTGCTCAAAACACAAAAGGGGAGCTGCGTCCCTCATATTGTAGACTTTGTATGTGGAGGTGATGACTGAAAATGTTAATATTTGTGATACTGACAGGTTTTGAGAAATTGCAAAAAAGGGATTTGCAGACCCAGGATACTCCTAATCTGTGTCCAACTGGAACTGCTGTGTGGATTTTTCATACTACATACACAGCTGAAAGAAAAATGAACATTAGGATGGTTATATATATATATTTTTTACTTGGCACTGAGCAGGCAACATTTTGCAGTAATTATATCAATAATGTAAACTCAAAATTTTAGATCAATTTTTTAAAAAATTAAGATGAATAGTTGGGTTTGAAAATTATGAAGTGAAACCTTGGAATAGTGAAATAACTCCCTGTGCAGGAAAAAAACAGATCTTGTTCATGTTTATACATAAAGAGGCAGGTAACGAAATAGGTCACTTATTTCATCTGCTTAGTGATAGTGCTATTGTTGTTTTATACCTACAGTAATCCCTTGAGTCAAATAGAGCTTGTGAGCCATCTTCTCAAATGACAGAAAACTGCAAGCTGGAAGTACTTTTAGTGTGCCTTGGGGATTTCAGGGCAGCAGCAAAGCTGCACAAACAATCAAGAAGAGCTGAGGACTGACATGCTGAACTTGTGCTTTATCCTGGGATCTGTAGATAGTGTGAGACTGCTACACACTGAGGAGACCACCTCACGCTCACACCTGTTTCCCTTTCCTTTGGGTCTCTCAGTAAGCCCTCACTCTTCATCTCAGGAAACAATGTGGTACATATCATATCTTCTTTGTGCTCCATTTTCATCCCTCCTTTTATACCCTGTAAAGATCAATTAAGTTCATTCTAGTGCATGTTCTACTTATTTTAAAAGACTGTAAAATGCCTAGGACAGTTCTTTTAAGGAATTAATAGTAAATATCAAATCTCAGTGGAAGAGTGGAGTTCTATCTGGTTGGGACTGGTAGAAAACTGAGTAGAAAACCTCACTGGTTATTTTTCAGTGGAGCCAAGGAGTTAATTTCATTATACCTCATCACACACCATGACTCTCCTCTCCATTGGAATGTTTGTACTGCTTGATCAAGTGGCAAAATAATTGACTCCCTGTCTTGGGTTATGGAACTAAAAATGTGTATTCTATTTCATCTGTTGAAAACAGTTGGGGAGATGTTTTTCCTTATCTCTTGTAACTCTTGCGGGGAGGGGGTGGATGCCTTCTGATAATGGGCCAGCTGTTAAAACCAGGTGGGGCAGTGTTTCCGATCTCTTTCACCACCAGTCCTCCCTCCGGGGGATATCTTCTGCTGATGGGCCATTAAGGCTCACCAATGACAGGACATATTCCATCATCCCATTGTGAGATGCTCCACCCAGTGGGGAGGGAGCCAATCATTCCTACCTGGATAAAAACTAAGACGTAGGAACATAAGGTATCTGGTTCCACCAGATTCCCAGAGGAAGACTGGATCCTTTTCACCATCACTGGACCCGTTTTTCCTCTCAGGATC
Source organism: Phylloscopus collybita (assembly GCA_027886175.1). Lineage (NCBI taxonomy): Eukaryota > Metazoa > Chordata > Aves > Passeriformes > Phylloscopidae > Phylloscopus > Phylloscopus collybita. The sequence continues at coordinate 23,879,209 of JAJNNQ010000009.1, read as the reverse complement.
ATCTCTATTCCAACAGAATAGTCCAACCTTTAATAGTCAAAATGGGAGGAGAATATATGAGCTATAGGATTTTGTCCTGTAATATCTGTAGCCAGGATAATTGAGTCTTTAATCATGTCAGATAAACATCTGTACTACTCATCTGAAACCACTTTTCAGATTTCCTAGCTTTTTGTCTAGACCACCATTCAACATCCATTCTTAACATTACAGAATTTTCTTCTCAAGATGTGCATACCCAACACTGCATCTCCAATGACAGAAAATCCTACAGCAATACATTTTCTTTGCCCTCCCTCCTCACCACCTGTGGGAAGCAACCTTGCTTCAAAGCCCTTCATTCCATGTGTGAAAGACTCAGAAGCTCCTTCTGCCTCTGATTCTGGTTCAAGAGAAGTAGTAGGGGCTAAAGAGTAAGGTTTTTGTGCCAGTTGCTATAGAGATTATCAAAAAATACAAAGCTTCAGAGAACAAACCCTTCAGGGTAAATAAGGAAGACAAGCCACAAGTGTTCAGACAGACATGAAGAAGGGGAAGGCAGCAGTTAGTCTGTATGCATTTGTATAGTTCTAATGGACGTATTAACTACAAGGAGCCAGTCATCTTAAGTGTTGTTGGAAAAAGGAAGGCAGTTGATGGCAGCACTGCAGAAGCTGGTTTTAAGGAGACAGAGACATGTGAAGTATGATGGTGTTTTGATTTCTCTTAAAAGGTACTTCAGATGCTTCCTTTTATACAACTCCTAAAAATTGAGTAGAGGCAGTAGAGGCAGTATGTCAGAAGCAGGACAGACAGAGTTAACACCTGGTGCTTTATCCTGGAGAAATTGAGCATGCATACCTTTTGATTACAAGCAGCTCCCTTGATTTTAAGAGACTGGTGCAAAATGTGGCAAGGTGCTTATACATTTGTAGGATTGAGAACTTTGCTTCTGTGTTTTTTAGGCCTGCTCCTGTGTTGATTTGTACAAGGTTTCTTTAGCATAAGAAATGAAACACTGTTAGTGAAATGGCTCAGATTATTTTTCTGATAAATGGATTAATTTTACCCAGCTTTGCCTTTTCATTGTTTTCTGAAGCAGTTCTCTGCAAATCCCTATTTAAATTATCAGGTTTTATGAATAGTATTCTCATGCTCACAAGCATTTTACCACACAGAGCCACTAGAATGCAATGTGTCTCTGTCTCACTTCAATGATGTGATGCACTCACTACAAACACTTGTGAATGTGAGTCATGTAAATAAGAGCCTAGATTGTTTTCTTCTAGCAATAAGGAGATAGAATGGCCGAATTTGTCACATATGCAATTTCTCTGGAGATATCTTCCATAAGTGTGTAGCTCAGAGAGTTCCTTTCTCAGGAAGAACAAAGTAAAAAGTGGATAATTGAAACTTCCTTGAGAAAATACATATTTTTGCATTATATACTCTCAAGAAATTTTGAATTAAAGTATACTCCTGAGCAACTTGGTCTATCTTTGAGGTTAATGCTTCTCAGAGAAGAAACTGAGCTTGAGTTTGCAGTTGAGCAGGAGGTAGGCTACTCCTTTTCCTTTCCAATTTCAAGTATTTTGTGATCTTGTGGATTTAAAGAGTGGTAACATTGCTTTCTACCTCTACTTCTGGTTTATAATTCTTCCATAGAAGTGGTAGTTCCAGTTCCTTTTTAATCCTCAGTAGCCTCTGCTTATTTGGTGTGTTATATTGCTGAGAAGATTGAAGATCCTGGCTAGCTGTTCCTCAAAACTAGTTTTACATTAGAAGTTTTGGAGTTTTGACTTAAATCTGATTTGTGATGAAAACTGCTGCTGAACACAGACCTTTTCTATTGGCCACCACTTCCAGTTTTAAAATTAAATCTACCCAAAGGTATTCTTCATGCACTGAAGACTCAGACTCCAAATCACATACTCCTCAAACAGCCAAATTCAGTAAGAAAGGAAACAGACATTTCGGTTGAGATTTTATAGTACTCATTTCAAGAGGTTGTGCCTATATAAAAAGGAAAAGCTAAAAGAGCCAAGAATGGGCATCACAAATAGAAACAGTTCTTTATCTTGCTGTTGCACCTGCTTTATGAAAGGTAGGCATTGTATATTTCCACTCATTATCAAGGTTGCTGCCAAAGATGGAGGTGACAATAAGAAAAATTTGCATTGTATTTCAAGAATATGCTTACAAATATGTCACCTCTCACATTTAAGAGTGAGTTTTATGGAAAGGGTGAAATACAACAACAAAACCTGCCAGACTGAAAACTTGCAGGCTGTTTTCTTTGATGATGGCAAATTCCCCTGGAATTCTGTTGTCAATTTACAGCCGTGAAAATGACAGCATTAGGTATCACCATGCACAGTCATACTTACGCTAGGAGAAAACAAAGTGGGCATGATTTTAACAAATGAAATAGTCCTACACACCAGCTGCTTGCACACTCCTTTCTTGTCTCAGGAGCCCATTTGATGAGTGAGATAGATGCTTCTGGCTTGCTGAAATAAAGAGCATATGTGAATCTCTTCTGCTGGGAGTCACTTTGTCATCAGGGAAGTGTAAGACAACAAGTAATTTTACTTATCTCTTTAAGTGATGTAGGGGTGCAGGTCTAAAATCCATGATTTATATATGTCATGTGGGCTGGCAGCAGTCACTGGAAGTGGTCCATACTGAGAAATGGATTGCGCCCTGTCATTTTTGCTGCTTTTAGCTAGTTGAAAAAGAACCTTAAAGGCTAAAATAAGTGCCAAGTTAAGAATTTGAAGGAGAAAAGAAAAAAAAAAAAAAAAAAAAAAGACAGAGAATTGGTAAAGATGTTCCTCAGCCAGATCACAGAACTGGGATGCAACTAGTTTTTTTAGCCCCTGTTAGTATCTCTTCCCACTGCAGTGGCGGGCAGAGGGGCACAAGGATGCTCCCATGGATAACTGCTCTGAGAAGAGGTGTTCAGGAGGGATGTTTCAATGGCATGGGGTATTGTTTTATTCATTGTTCATACATTTTGGAAAAGATGGAACTTTTTATGGCTGCCTTCAAGCCCAACTCAGAGGATGAAACCATCATGATCTCTCTTCTAGAGCAATCAGCAGCATGTTAAAGCTCAGGAAGCATTAAAAAGGTGAAATAAGGAATGCAGGAGCATCCCCTTGTTCCCTTGAGCTTCTCTTGAGCAGCATCAAGCATATGTATGATACCAATACTAGTTTCAGACAGTTTTTAAGTACCATTTTGGGAGAGAAGTGAAGAGTTTGAGAGAAGATTTAGTTTTGTGTGCAGAAGAGGCCAAAAGAACAAATATCAATACATTAATAATTTAGAAACATTTCTCTCTCATCTTTTCCTACTGTAAGGGATGGTTTTGAAATCCTTCCCATGAGTTGACTTCTCATATTCTCAACCTCTTTGTTATGTCTTCCTTCATCTTGCTAGGTGTCTCCTTAAGTGACTTCCTCTTTGATTCAGAGTGTTTCTCTCCCTTCACATGGCATATTAAGGCTTAATTTTTACTTCAGCTCTGGACATTATCAAGGTTTTAATTTCAGAAAATCTGCAAAATGTGTTTCAGTGAGAGGTGCTAGGCCATGTGAGTGGCAGACAAGTCAAATTCCTTTTCACCCCCCTTTCAGAAAGCAAAATGTTGTCTGCCTGTAGTCAGGGAACCGAAGAATTAGAAAATTTGTATAAGAGGATTAAACCATAATAATGAGGCTATAAGAAAACAAAGTATTTTAAATGTAGAGAAAACCCCAACACTATAGTAAATTAGGATCTCAGAATGAAAAATGCAATCTTATTCTGATCCAGAATCACCTGCATGAGTGGTAGGGATTTTGTTTACTTCAGTGAGTTTTGGAGCAGGACCTAAATGACCCTGGTATCTAAATCATACATAAGTCAGGGTAGATTTTTACTTCTTCATTTTGGATATGGAAAAAAAATCATATATTGCTTTGGGTTAATATGTGGCACCCTATCCATCCTCTTAAAACCATTCATCTCGTGAAGTCTGCCTTCTGGAACAGTGTATTTATTTCCGTTAAATATTCAACCTTTTTTTTGTCCCCTGGATTTTCCACTCCACTCACGTTCACCATCAGCAGTGGAAGTCTTCTTTTTTCATGTCTGAATGGGCTAAGAGGTGAGGGAGGTGATGGTGAAGGCCTGCTTATGAAGACAGGGTATTTCTCAGATACTGTTAATCTCATGTACTCTCATATCTGTGTCCAGCAGAGAAATATTTAGAAAGCTGATTATGTATTAAACATCTGAAATGAGACAAAAAGTTGACAAAATGTCTAAACTACTAAGGACATGGGTATTGGTTAAATACTGACCTATTTGGTAATAATACTTAGTGTTTCTACACTTTATATTTTTAATTCACTGTGTGCATTTGAACTAATTAATGCCTTCAAATATCCCTGCAATATATGGAAATCTTTTCTAAAATTTGAAGAACAGGAAATTCAGATATGGAGGTGTGGAAATCAAAATTTTAAATGCAGATTTGGGTATTCACCTCATAAGGTCTGTGTCAGTCTTATGTATAAATTGATGCATGTAGAATGAGCTACACTTTTTAGAAGATTTGGCCTAAATGACTTATCCAAGGTCACAGAAATCAGTGGCAGAGCTGAGAAAGGATCTGAAGAGTGCATCTTTAAAGGTAAAAAGCTACTCAGGCATAAAACTATTTCTATTTTAAGTGCATTATGGCCTGTGAATTTTATAATTATAATAATGAATTTTTTTCATGCTGTTCCTGAAAAATTCAATCTAGTACATAAGGTATGAAATACTGCAGCTGCACTGGATCAGCCCCATGGTGTACACAAACTAGCACACTCTGTGACTGTGTCCAGGAGTTTACATTGGTACTGTTGCAAATTACTTAGAGTGGACTTGTCACTGCACATCAATTACCTATGACTGATTCACACACAAAAGGGTATTGCACTTTGTCAATTATTGTACTTTCACTCTGCATAAAAGCAGAATACCATCCTTTCATAAGAAATACTCCAAGGATAAGAAATACTCCAAGAAGATTTAAAAGGGGAACTCCTCAGAGGCCCTGGACCTACCTGGTCTAACTTTGAAGCTGGCTGTGCTTTTTTGGTGCTTTTTGGATCAGTGACTTCTAAAAGTCACTTCCAAGCTGAATCACACTGCAATTTCCCTTTGTGTGGGAATCATTGTGTGGGAAGGGGAAGAGGTAGTGACCATCCAGTGGATAGGTACAGAGACTGTTCACTGTGCAAGAGGTGAGCTAGCTCCCTATGTAGCTGTAGAATGGGATTAGGTCCCTCTTGCTTGCCACTGAGGACATGACCCCCCTGCTAGGCTACCACTGTAAAATACCTCTCAGGGTGAGTAGTGAAGATCTGGAAACTAGTAATGGAAAGTGGCTAACAAATATCTTATCTTGTCAAATGGTCTCAGCTGCCATTGCTGCCAGCAGGAGGGAAAGCACACTGTGCTTCCCAAGCAGTTCCCAGCTCCTTGCAAATGATACTCGGGTACATCTCAAAATACTTGAGAGAAGTACTTCTTAATGTTTTCTTTTCTACCTGCTCATCTTTATAGTGTTTTCTTCACCTGATGCCTTTGTATTGATGCTTATAAGACAAAACCACCCCCCTTGTGCTGCCCACTGCTGCTACAGTGCCCTTTCCTTTCCAACGATATCATATTTTTCCTCAGTAACTTTGAGATGTGACTAATGCCACTCCATGCAACAACCACCAGATGGTAATGAAGAGCAGACTAGTTGTGTGTCTTTTGTAGATTTAGTATTACCACAATGGCAAATTTTGCTTTTACAAGCAGAGCTTACAGATCTAAACACCAGTTTGTTCAGTTGTTTACCTCTGGGCCAGTTTGCTTGGCAGCTCTATTTGCATAAACCCCCTAATCATTCTGTTTGCCTTTATACTAAAATATGTGAAAGGGAATATTCTCTACCTAATGCAAAAATGCTAATATTATTATTTAGTACAAAAATATTCTCATTATAAGGAAGGTTTTGACTATATTTGGTATACCATTATAAGAGCTATCTCTTGTAGGAAGGCAGATGCAGGACACCTTTAAGTGACTATATTTGTTGCTTCTGCTGTCATTATATTTCTCCAAATGTTATGAAGGATGTACCTTTTTCAAGGTAGAAATGAAAGTCTGTTACTGTGCGTGCTTGATGTCAGCAAAGAGAGCAGTGCTGGGAAATGAACCAAACCAAAGCAGAGTTCTTAGCTGAACGTCATTGTCAGTGAAGAGGTGGTGTTGAGCACAGCTCGCCAATCCCCCAGCATGGCAGCATGAGGGAAGAGCAGCATAAAGAGAACCTCTTAAGTGCTGCTAGCCCCAGACTTTTGAGAACCAGAAGTTGGCCCCACAGAGCTCATGAGATTCAGAAGTCTCAATTTTACTTACCTGCATGCAGGATTTTGGGGTTTTTATGCAGTATTTGTAAACTATCTAGGTAAAATTTTCAGGTTTTTCCTGGCATTATACAATCCAGAGACTTCACAACTCTTTCCTTTCATCCTTTTAAAGAAAAATGAGGCTCCTCCTCCTTTGATGCAAGCCAGGCACCAGGAAGGCAGGAAGAAAATCACTAGAGCTGTTGCCAATGACTTCACTGTGAGTCAAGGTCCAGACCTGTGGCTTCCATGGAATATTTAAGTCATTCTCCAGGTGTCCTCAGCTGCCCATGACTCATATACTTCTGGGATTAGTATCTACATTAGACATGTAATGACTGGGAACAATAAAGCCTTCCAGGAGGGCAGTTTGTTGGTGCATCTTCTCTCTTGTTCCTTCTGGGTGCAGTTGCCAGCAGCAGGATGCAGCTGTCTTAAAACCAGTAGGCAGAGCAGCAGACTCTGCCTAAAGGCAGGAATCTGAAGGAGACTGCAAGTGGGAGCATCCAGCCTTCCTCTCCTCTCCTTCTGAACTATGGCAGCCCCCACAAACATCCCCTACCTCAGCCCCCTGCCTCTCTCTGCCTGCCCGTCACTTCTGAATGCTGCTGAAAGTTTGCAACTGTTGCTTGCAGCAACCAAAATTTTTGACGCATTTTGCATTAAATGTGGGAGCCCTGACAGGGAAAGGCAGGATACAGGGCAGTGGCTACCCAGATCCCTCCCCACAACCTTGGCTGCCATGTCCTTCACCTCAATGAAAGACAGATAGATTTGTATTGCTTTTAGGAAAATCTGCATTTCTACCTACACGAAGAGGTTTTTCTTATCATATTTTTCTGGGGATGCCCATTTTAGAGATAGAAATCAGATCTCGTTGATTCCCCACTTTGCCACTGAGGACATGACTGCAACTTGTCCTGATGGCCCTGGCTGCAGATGTGACGTGGGTCAGTGATGTGCCAAATTATATGAGTGTGTTTGCTGGGGAAGTATTGAGGTCAGATGGGAAAGAAGAGATGAAGGCACATGAATCCTCTAGTGCTTTCTTTGTGACAACACCTTTTTGCCTCAAATTGCAGTTCCTGCAGTGAATGCTTCCACAAACACATTTCCATTGCAGTGTGTAGAGGTCCCCTTAAATATGAAGCTCACAGTTTACCTCCTTAAACATCCATGTGTCAATCACTATAATCCATATAAATCTTCTTGCAATCAGTAATAGCAATATATGCATATATATATACATATATATTTGGTACTCAAAGGATTTTCTAGTCTTATTCTAAGCAATCAAGGACATATGTGTTAAAATAACCATGGTACTGTAGAGCAGTCTTGTAAATACCATATGTCAGAGGAAAAAATACACAGCTAAATGCATGTCGGCATCAGCTCCTGCAGTTTTGTAGGAGTTCTGGCCATGGAAGTGAAGCAAAGCTGGGCCAGCTGAAGGTTCAGTTTTACATAGAGCTTATGCTGTGCTCTGAAAAGACAAATGAGGAGGTGACTAGAAAACTGACCTGGGACACAGCAGACTGGAATTAAGCTCCTGTTCCGCTGCAAATTTCTTATATTGGAAGCAGTTGTATTTCATATATTGCGTTGCATTGCCCCTTGAGCTTTTTGTATCTCTATTCCCAGCAAAACAGAAATAACAGTATTTTCTTGTATCCAGCCCTTACTTATCTTGTTTATGTAGACTGTAAGTTCTTTAGAGAGGTAAGTGCATAGGTAAAAACTTCGTGATCAGATACTGAAATAAGAACCTGGAAAGAAAACTTCTAGAACTACATCAGAAAAGGGAACTACAGGGAAAGCTGGAATTGGAAGAAAAGCCAGAAAGAGCTTATGCATCTATCTTAGTGTTCCCAGAGCAGAACTTAAGTTCCAATCAATAGACCCAAAAATCTGCATTCCTTAAACATAAGAGCATCACTAGATGTGCAGTCAAGGCCCAGAGTGTCCTGGTACCCCCAGTGATTGAAAACTCTTCCCTGAGCAGGTAGTACACACTTTCGCTGTACTCCAGATCAAAGTTTTGAGAAAGCCAAGACATGTATGTTTCCATGATTTCATTAATCAGTGTGGATGTTGGAGAAGGGAATGGAAGACACTTTAGTTAATACAGTAAAAGTATCCATATCTTTTCTTGGTCATCTGCCAAAAATAGGATCAGGGTATGCATTTTCCAAAGAATGGATACTCAACCCCTGATTTTTAAAAAAGGATGTGTGTGAAGACAAAATGTGTTTTCAAGACTGTAAGAAAACTCTACTGATATGGATAGAAACTAAAAAATCCAAGAAATCAACGACTTAGCTACTTAGATAAAGAGACGTGATACTTGGCAGTGATCCCAGTTTTATCTTCTCTTTTCTAAGAGTTAAAGGTTTTTAACTATGCAACATATAGTCGGGCATTAAAGATTTTCACAGCCTTTTCAATATTATCTTGTATGTCTTCATGGATTTGATGCCAAAACTAAATCAGGTAAAAAACAGCTGAATAATTAAATCTGCTGGGGGAAAGGACGGAACCTATAATTTACCTATATAACCTGTAGTGTTGGTAGAGCCTATAGTTTACAAAAGGAAAAAAAAAGTGCCAAACCAAAAAATACAAACTCATAAAGGTTAGATAATGACTAACACAAGAAAATAACTTGACTTTTTTTTTCTTTCCAGTTAATCTGATGGTAAAGTAAAAATGGGAAGAGTGATGAGAAAATCTGCTTCTCTGTTTTGTGACAAATAAAAAATTATTAAGCTATATTTAAGACCCATAGCTTTGGATAAACGTGCTTTTGAGGCTTGGCCAGAATGTCTGTTTCATCAAAAATCATTAGTAGGATACATGAGTATAGGGACAGTAAAAAAAATCTATTTAAAAAATTCAAGTGCTTTCTGAGCATATGGAGGCTGGCAAAAATAGTCCCCTTCTTACAATAGTCCCCGATGGGTGAGATTTCTTCAGAGAAATCTTGGAAGAATTGGTGGTAAAAGCTGGAGAAGCTGGGAAAATACTGAATTCAGCAAACAATTTTGGGGACCATCAGTCCAGCCCATGACCACTAAATCGTTCTTGGAGTCATCAAATTATTTTAGAGAGAGGACATAACCCAGATATTCCATGAAGAGATCGAAGACCGTTTAAAGCTGTACTTTTCAAAACAGCATACATCTGCTGGTGACAAAGAAGCACCTCTGGAATTTCTGTGTGTCTATGCTACAAATACATTACTAAAAAAAAACTTAGAACGGCTCTTAAGTTGTAAGTCAGAAAACATTGAAATTAGGCTGGGCAATGCATATATCAGAAGTAATAAACAAATACTCAGAGGTGCTATATGTGGCTTACAGAACTGATTACTGTTCTTTTGAACTGCTTTAAGTTTCCTTCAAGTCTAGTTTTGTAAAAGCTTCATCCATCTACAAATGATACAGTTTTTCGGATGTCAAGGACAACAATCTGGTTTTGGAATTAATCTTATGGATTTCTTGATAATCATTGCTGGATTTAAGGGAGATATTAACCACTCATAAATTTGAGATGTGCTAGAATTAATTTGCTAGATTTAGAGAAAATGAATTTCCACTTAGCACTTGTAGGGAGTTTTAGCACTTGTAGGGTGTAAATGCACTCATGTGACACCCAGATACTGCATCAGTACAACCCGAGGCAGGCTTAGTGTGACAGGAGGGCACTATGTCTACATTTTCTTAGAAAAAACAACATGGGCATCTTTTTAGAAGCCATGAGTATTTCTTGCCCCTGTGTGGCATGTCCACAAGTCTTGTAACCTGATGTTACTTTTACTGAATGTTGCTTCAGTTACTTCACTGAAGTACCCTACTGAAGAGACAAAAGGTATTAATAATATTGTTCTTTGTTCTGAAGAACTTAAAAATCAAAGACCAGCTCAGTTCCTAGATTTGATGAAAGGGGGAATTCCTTTGATTTCTAGCTGTAGCAGAACTACTGACTCCAGGCATGGATTTGAGAGGGGGTTGTGTGATAGCATTTCTCAGGACATTCCTGTGGTGAGATCATTACTGGTGAATACCACTTGAACTTTCTATTTCAGTTCATGCAGGTATCTATATGTATCCAAAAGGTATTAAGACAATCTAAACCCAAGGATGTCCCCAGCTCTGCCTTGGTGTTTGTTTTCTTCCTTAGCATCTGCAATAAGTGACAGTGCCATAGAGCCACGTTTTGCTCCAAGTTTGTGACTAGCTAGCAGGATTCTGCCAGTTCTCAATTACCCTCTATTGCTCTCACTTTAGTTCTTTGAGTTTCACTTCTCCCAGCAAAATTTTACTGAGGTATCCCTATATAAGATAATCTCACTAGGAAATATTTTCAATATTCTGCAATAAGGGTTTACTTTTTATTTCAAGGGAGAAAAACTAGACACTTTCTTTACTGGAGGCCAGTTCTCCGTATCCCCCTGGCATAGCCCATGCTAAAGCAGAAGATTGATCTTGAGAAAGAAATCACAACACTTTACAGAAGACCCCAAGTGGCTGATTAACCCAGAGAAATTTATCTGACTCTGGTGAAATTAGAATTCTGAAGAGCTGTGCATCCATCCTTCTGTTGTTCCTGATCAGATTGCTAATGGAGACAGAGCAGTGGACTCTGGCTGTTGTGCTGGTTTTCACCTGTCTGTGGAGTTAAACAGGCTGCTCCTAGAGCCTCATCACAGGAGTTGAAGTGACCTTGGCCTGACATCCTACCTCCTGTGTTGTCCACGTCTGTAAAAACTGCACAGAGCGTGTGTGCCGTCCATAGGCAGGCTGCCCCAGTTGGTGATGTTTTGGCAGCACATTTGTCATTCCACTAAGGCAGTCAGATCAGGATCCTGTAAAGCAGTCAGGAGATGAAGATCCTTGTCAAAATCTCAGGAAGCAGACTAGTAATCTGCAAAGGCCTAAATAGGGCTTTTAAAATTGGAAGCAGAACTGAATGCCTAGACAGAGTTTTTTGAAAGATAAACAGTGTCAGCAGGCTAAATGCATTTCAAGCACAATTTTGTTTTTCAAACGAATTAGCAAAGGGCACCCTAGCTGGAACAAGCTCTGAAGTACAATCAGGAAGATTTCAAGTGTACAGTAGTTTTGAAGATAATCAGGCATTTCAGTGCTAAAAGATCCTGTAGCAAGTGATGAATAAAGACCTTTTACTGTCGACATTGACAGTACTGTAGTCTTTGAGTCAATTACAATACCTGCCCTATGTGCATGATGAATTTCACCACCCTCATTAAAATTGACATGCACACTGATTTTCAAACCTCAACAATTGTCTCTACAGCACACCTGATCAGAAGAACAAGTTGTTTATTGCCAACACTTACTGCGTGTGGAACACCCCCCCCCCACCCCCCCCCGCCCCGTTCTCTTCCTTTCCCCTCGTCCTCCCCCTCCACCCAACCATCCCAATAGCCTTTGACAGACTAACAACACTTCTGAGTGGATTTTACTGTAATTCTTCAGAATCCCTTGGACCTTGCATAATGGAATTTTTTTGGGTCACCAAATGATGTTTCCTAATTATAGGAACGATAAGAAAAGAAAAAAGGAAAAACCCACCAGATATAATGTGAAACGATTCCCTTATTCTGGCAATTTTTGCGTTTAGAAACCTGGGATAACCCACCCGCTTCCATCTGTTTTGGGCGCGCTCTGTTTTAACCTTGAAGTCAAAGCTTTCCTTCACCTCCTCTTCCTACCTCTCTCCTGCCAGCTCCTCTTCTACTGGAGCGGAGAGACCCTCTTGCTCCCAAACCCTCCTCGTTGGGGAATTAATCGCCCCCGCCCGCCCCCGCCCTCGGTTTTATTCCCCTCGCGCGGAGCAGAGACGATCGGGACGAGCGAAGACTCCGCCACCGCGGTCACCCCCGCGCCGCCCCCGGCCGCCCTTCCCGCACTGTCAGCCCACCTCCGCACCGCCGCCGGTGGCAGCGGCGGCCTCCGGCCGGGCCGGGAGGGGAGCGCGGGGCGGAGCGCGGGGCCGCGGGCGGGGCGGGGCGGGGGCGGGAGCGGCGGGGACCGGCGCCTGTTGCCCCGAGAGAGTTAACGCTGTGGGGAAACTCGCTCGCCGCTCCTCCGCCCGTGCCGGGCGCTTGGCAACCGGGGCGCCGCGCATGTGGGACCACCGGGGGCCGCCGCCCCCCCGCCGGGCCCCGCGTCCCCCTCCCCGCCCCGGACAAGGCGTTTAACGTGCCCAGGCGTGAAGTATGGCATGCAAGGATGGTTTCTGCCAAGGAGCCAGCCATCGCCATGTCCTCGGGTCTCTCCATCGCCCTCCTGCATTGCCTGTGCCTGGCGACCTGGTGAGTAGCCCCGCGGCGGCGCCGGGGGGCCCGGGCGGCCGGTCCGGTGCCGCTGCTCCCCGCGGCACCGCTCACCCGCTCCCTTTTTGCCTCGCAGTCTCACCGGGCCGCCGGGGCAGATCAAAAAAGAGGAGAAATTGTGGCCGGAGAATTTCACCAGCATCCTGAACAGCCTCCTGGATGGCTATGACAACCGGCTGCGACCGGGATTTGGGGGTACGGTGGCGGCGCGGTGCCGGCGGCGGGCGGGGGGTCGCTGGGCAGGGGCGGGGGAGGCAGCGCTCACCGCTCGGACCGACCCGTGACTGACCGAAAACGTGGGGGTGTGTCCCCACTCCGTGCTCCGGGGTCCGAAGCCTCCGGAAAGGGCCGGCAGCGAGGCAGCGCCTGGCCCGAGGGCCCGGGGGTGCTGCGCAGTCCCGGCCGTGGGGGCCCCTCTGGGGCGGTCCCGGGCTCAGCCCCCGCTTTGCTGCTCTGCCCACATGCCGAGCTCGGGCTGCTGCGCTGGAGGAAAAATAAGCCGGGGTGCGTTGGCTTGGTGGGGATGGAGGGACCTGTCTTAACACCCAGATTCTTCTCATTCTTGCCAGGTTTTGACCCGTAAATGCCGCGATCGGGTCCTAATAGAAACAAGTGTACTTTTATCAGCCTAGGAGGTTAGGTCTGGTGGATTCTGTTCCGCTAGTTAGGGAAAATTAAAGCTCAGGTGCCAGTTCTTTACCACAGTTGCTGAAATTCCAGCTTTGATTTAGAAGTAGTAGACTTCATTGCTGTATAGGAATTAGACGTGGTGGAGTTTCAAATTTGCCTTCACTTGTGTTCTGCGTGTGGATGTTTTGGGCCTCTTCCTTTTCCCAGGCTGTTAAGATGCAGTTTTGTGATGCTGAAGAAGCAGGCAGACTTGCTGTTCTTTATGATTTTGATGTTTCTTTTGTGTAGGGACTTGGAACCAAAAATCATTAAGATCGAGGCAAAATAAAAGTTTATTTTGTAATTTTGAATGAAGATATTAAAAATGCAAATTTGAAAGTAAAAATAATATTTTTAAAAAAATATAAATAAATGCTACAGACCTTTTTATGATGCTCAAAGCTGTAATGAGGTTTTTATAGGCTGCTTCCAATACAGGATTGAATGAGATCCTTGCGTAGGTTTATGTTGCGAAATACTTTCTTCCTCCTCTGAAAGTACCTTCTCCATACATGTGATCATCCACACTGACATGTATGCCAGCACATTCCCCTCATGCCATATGCAGTGCTCTCACATGCATGATTGTGATTGTTAAAGGACAACACCTGGCACCCATGGACCACTCTTACAATTTTGAATGTGTGGAATAAATGAGGCCTTCTTAAGTTAGCTTACACGTTAAGTGAGAAGGAAGCTAAATTTATTAACACCCGGAGGAGTCATTGGGAACTGATAGTCTTTTGCAATTTAGTCTTTGTAGAGAGGTTACAGACACTTCTGCACGCGTACAAGAGATGTGCTAAGTTTGGCATCATTTTAGGTTGAATGCCAACTAATTAGTCATCTAGCAAAGATGCTTTATGAGCATTATCAGATTTCCAAAATTAAACAACTACTAAATATGTAATATATGGCGATTTTTATTTATACAGTTGTCCTTTGCAGAATGTTTTGCAAGAGTAGGTATTTTTCCCCTGTAAGTGTGGGAGACTTTCAGTAAAATGCAATCAAGGAGAAAAAGTTCGTTGTATCTTCTTGAACTTTCACATTGGCAATATTCAAGCAAATGAGAGAAGGAAGAAAAAACTCAGATTTCAGCCTGGGGAAAACGCTTCTGGGGCCATATTTCACGAAATTGGTACTATTTTGCTTCTTCCTTCCTCATAAGCGCATCTATGGTTTACATTTCACCACTCATCTTTGAGTTTTGAACTTTTACATAAAACATGGGGGAAGAATGCTTTGTTTTTAAAAATGATGCTTACCTCCCTAGCTCCCTACAGTGAAAATTATCTACGCCTGATTTGAGAAGAACAACTTTGGATAAAAAAAAAAAAATCAAACAACAAAACCGACCAAAGAAAGAAATTTCTGTAATTGATCAGATTTCACTTTTTGACATTACTCAGAGTAATTGTCACAGACTATTTATTGAAATAGAGAATATCAAAATCAACTTTTACCTATATTTTGGGGTTTGTTTTTGTTTTTCTGATGAATCTTCATCAGAAATGGGATTTGTTGCTTGAAAGTGGGTCACTTGCTAGTTTATAGTATTGCAAACAAAATGTCAGAGGGGATGGGAGTATTTAGAGATGGAAAGTGTGTTTTGGTAATGTTAAAGCTACATCACTTTCTGATGAACAGCAGAATACTTATTTTTGTTTTCTTCTTGAAGCTGATTCACCATCTAGTTTTCACAAGGCCTGAAATGAAATGAAGATTTTCTTTTAAGAACAAAAGGCCTCACAGAGGACTAACTGATGCTGATTTTAAACTTCAAATTGATGAAAATAATTCTGACTCTGGCAAAAATTATGTTTAAAATCAGACTTGGAGGGGTAGCCAAATTCTGATTTTTGCTGGCATGTTCCAGCATTACCACAAATAAAAATACATGAAGAAAATTCTCATGCAAAGCGAAGTAGAATATGTTTGATTTTGGAAATTTCCTACAACTGGATCAAAGTTCTCCATACTATCATTAATCTGCACAATTTTTGGTACTTATGGAGGAGAAGCTAAATTGCTGCAGCAAGCTTACAAATGTGGATGTGGTCTCCCAGGAGAGTTGTGAACCCCAGTGGAGTACGTGGAAGCTTCTCTTGGTGGTACTTCCGCAGGAACATGGCATGTGTTGAGGGTTAATAGCAGAATGAAGTTTTCCATGCCATTGGATTGACACATTGCACTGTAAGTTCACTTCATTAAATGAATTTAATAAACTTAAGAAGTTGCTGTCAACTTGCTAGGCACTGTGAGGTTTGGTAGTGTGAAAAACAAAACTTAGAAGGGTTTATTAAAAAGGTTACTAAAGACCATTTAAGTGAAAGTTCCCATTAAGTTGGGGCAGGGGGAGAATCTAAAGAGAGAAGCAAAGAAATGTCACCTAGAAATTGAATGAAGTAAAGCAGAATGGGCAGTTTCATGTAGGAAAGAAAAAAAACCCTGCAACTGCTGTCAGAAAGACTTCAAATGCATTAGAGTTTTGAATTTGAGTAGATGGAAGGTATTTAGGGACTAATGAGTAAAGTAATGTTCTATGATGTTTGAAAATAGTGTGATGGAATGAAGTTAGTTCATTCCCTACACTGTATGCTCTGTTATATCATTATCCTGAATTTCAGCATGCAGTTTATAGTCCAAGTAGGTTTCCTGGTCACAACTACTCTATAAAAACAGTATTTTTACAGAAGCTGCATGTAGTGACATTAATTAAAATCATCATCTCCTGGAAAACTTTAAGAGTACTACCAGAGTATTAGTTTGATTCAGCCGTAAAAGTCGAAGTAGAGGCATTTCTAGCTAAGCCGTCTAGAGTTTTTATCTGCTTTTAAAATTTTGTGTATTTTTCTTCAAAAAACTATAGAAAGTTACACAAGCTGTATTTTCTCTGAAAATCACCTTATTACTTTTCTAGTGATTAGTTTCAAAGTGACAGTAGAAGTCCAAAGTCTTTGAAAGGAGCATTATTCACCTGAAGTAAAAGGCCTGGGTCTGATTTGCCATTTTAAACCCTTTCATGGTTTCAGACTTTACCTGAGTGACTCTTGACATTAGCAAGGGCCTGCAAGAACTGATTCAAACCTGTATTGGATGGTAACTTTAAAAAATGTAATGGTGTCTTTGAAATTTTGATGATACCGTAACTAACCACACTTAAACCTGGACTTAGGGATGTAAGAAGGAATAAGGAGACTGAAGCTGGTGAGGGTGACAACACTGTGTGCTGCCATGTATCTGCTAATTTTAATGAATTTTGCCTTTCAGAGAACATCTGATCTCTGACATCTTGCTCTTAATGGCCAATTGTGTGGCCAGACCAAAGAAAGAAAGTGGTCTGTGGCTTGCCTCCTGCCCAGGGCTCTAAGGTTGGCTGTGGAACCCACAGGCCATAAGCTGCGGCATTGCCCGCAGCCTGTTGCTGGTGTGTTGTGGTGTGGTTGCCCATCAGCTGTTGAAAACTGGAGCCCTCTCCCTTCCTGAGTTCTGTTCATTTTGTGAGGTAGTTTTGAACTCACTGTCAACTACTGGTGTTAGCTCTGTGGCTTTCTCTTTGGAAATTGCCACATCTGGTGCTGACTCCTGAATAGAAGGAACAGGACTGTGTTCGTTCATTTCCCTTTTTCTTTTCTTCCTCCTTTTGTATTTTTTCTCATGATCTTGTAACTGTGGAAGTGCAGCTGAGTACTTGGTGGAATTAAGTGTATTGACCATTGTCTCCCCTAGGAAGGGTAGGAGAAGGATTCTCTGCCCGTCTAGTCCGTGTTGTTCAGCTGATGAACAGCATTTCTGAAGAGTTTCATTTCCTGTCTATGCAGGACTTTAGTCAGAAAATAAACACAGAATACACTTGAAGAGCAAAGGCAATTTTCTGTTTTTAGAGAAAATAAAAATATCTACATGATTATTTGCTCTTATTAGGAACTCAAGCATACCTTAAAGGTTCCATTGCTCAGCACAATAGATACTATAATTTGTTTTTACTATTTAGATTGAAAATGAACTTGAAGTGAGCATTGAAAAGTGAAGCGGGTCATTTGTTTTTTTTCCGGTAGTTGTCCATTCTTTCTCAGCTGGTGAAAGTTGATGACTCAAAGCTTAACAGGATATGGTGTTAGATACCTGTAGGTGACAGATTTGATTTTGGCCTCAGTTAGTAATGCTTGAAGTCATTGCCATCTGTCTGTTGTTCAGTGATCTGTACGAAATTAGCTGATATTCTTAGTCCAGTTCTTAGTAGACAGGTGTCCACATCATGAAAACTGGCTCCAGTATTAGTCTTATTGGCTGTCTCAGCAGAGATGGTTTGCTGATAAATAGGCAAAGAAACAGTAATCTCCTAATTTTTGGAGATACACTTTTCCCTTTTCAGGTACAGACATGCTGATGGAAGAACATACATAGAGACAAAGGTTATTGTGTGCTGCTGTGTTTGTTGTGTTGTCTTTTGGTAGAGAATGTAGCCCATGTGTTTGAAATCTGCATTAATTTTTTAAAAATGCCCTACCTAGTTCTTTCTGGCTTCTGAACAGAATTCTTACATATAACAGGTGTCCTTAGCTGTTTTTTCTGATAGAATGAAACAAGAGCACATGTTTCATATGATTTTTTTTCTTTTTTTCCCTCACTTAAAAATTGTCAGCCCTGTTCAGGCAGCAAGAATTTGGAAAAAGAAAACACCAACTCATTCACATGTAGTTATATTTTAAAAAAATCTGTAGCATCTACTGTTGGTTTTTTGGAGAGTTTTTTTGTGTTTGGGTTTTTTTTTTTTTATGTAGCTGTAGAAACTGACATAATACGATTTTATGTGGTCTATATATCTTGGGATTGATCTCATAATAGTACCAATAACTGCACAGCATTTAAATTGTACTTTGTACGTTGAAACCTTTGTGCAGACTTGTTTGCTAGTGTTTCTGATTGGTTGTGGGACCCTTGATGGCAACATTTGCCATATACAGAAAGCTTGTGCAGGATCTGAGTGTTTACATACAGCAGAGATCTCTGCAGTGACAGTTGCCTATGGAGACGCAGGGATAATGGAGCCTGGAGTCTTTCGCTGGGAGCTGTGCTGCAGTTCAACCCATATGTTGACATAAAATGCATGGGAGCGTTCTCCGATGTTCCTCTTCCCCAGGTTAGGGCCTGGCATCCCTTCTTCAGCCCACATGTAACATCTATAACACTGAACTATTCTGGTTTTTTGTAGGGGTTGCTTTTAATCCTCCCTGAGCTTCTTTAAAGTATATTATCTTGCAAGCAGTGATTCAGACTTAACTGTTCCCACTGCAGTGTGTAGGACTCTCCTCCTATTTCATTGACATAAAAATACACACCAGTATGATATAAATAGTTCTTCAGCATTCCTGAAGATTTATGGTAGATAGATACTTTGTGAAGATCCACTGAGGGGTAAGCCCAAATGGTCATATTTAAAGTTAATTGGCCTTCTTACAACTCACTGCGTTTTATTGCCAGTAATAGAGCGTTAAGGATTCTAATAGGATCTTAGGCTTGCAGAGCTTGAGTTGATTAAGTGGTGCAACACATTCATTTTGGAGGGCTGCTTAAATCACCAGTAAAAGTAGGTTAGGTGACTACAGATCACCTCCTCGTTGACAGGAATTCCCACGATTAATAATAGTTTAAAAAAGAAGCAGCAGCATGACTCACTATTTATACCCCCGCTATTGTTACCAACTATGTTTTCTTCTAGAACAAGAAGAATAAGAGATAGGTATTGGTGTCGCCATAGATACTCCTGGGTTGGCATTGAGTACTGAGATGTGCTAGAAAATCCAAGATTTGTCATTTCACAACTGTTAAGGCCAATGTAGGTGGAAGACGTGGAGCATGAAAGGGCTGCAATTGGAGAGCAAGGATTAAGGAGATAATCAGCTTCACTGTCTTTGCTTCTACCAGACACTGAACTGTTTGACCAAGGTTTTGGCTGCAAAGCAAGGATTTGTATGTCTGTACTAGCTGGATAACTGTTATGATGTCTAAAGTATTTCTAAGTCCGCATTCATCTGCCATTTTCTAGTGGAATAAAAGATGATTTTAACACCTTTTCGTCACTCTTCTGCCATCGTATTGGACAAGCAATCAAACATGAACACTATTTAGTGGCCTCATAATTGTCTGAGAGTTCCTGCTTCCTTCTTTCTCATGGGTCATACTAATAAATACTTGAGAACAGAATAGCATTTACTGGAGAGTGAACTCAAACATAGTTTTAGTCTTATGCTGCTGCTATAGTGTTTCTAATAGCATTAAGTCATAGGCTTGCTGATTAGATCAGCTTCTTGATCTTAGCTTTCCACTTCTTTCTGAGAAACTCCAAAAAACAAAGTTGCAAAAGCCTCTCAATGCCTATTGCCCATGAAGCTGTAAGCATTTAATAAAACGAAAGAAATCAATGTCTGAGGAGAAGCAGCTCATGCCTTTGGGGAAATCTGTCCCTGTGCTCAATTTGATATGATTGTAAAATTACAGTGTTCTGTGAGCTAAAGAAAAGAGTATACCATCAGAGGAAAAACACTTAAAGGTTTGGGGTTTATTTAAGGACTATTCCTATTTAGTTTCTCAGAACTAACAAGTAAAGCAGTTCCTGAAAGGAATTCAGGGACTTGTCTCTGTTACTCAGTAAAAAGGGAACACTGAATATTGAACTCAGTTCCTGAAAGGAATTTTTGCAGGAACTGAGTGCAGTATTCAGTGCTCTCTTATTATTGAGTAGCAAAGACTAATTCCTGTATTTTCTTATAAAAACTATGTGGGAAAGTGAATTTTTCACTTCTATAGAACTGATTCCAGAAATATTTCAAAGTTCAAATGAAATAAATATTTATGTATTTAAATCAACCCTGGGTAAGTTTTAATAGTGTGCATATGGGAGATTAGTGGTAATTGAATTTTTTCTGTTTCTACATGCAGGTATGACTGGGCTTTTCTCTCCTGTTTTCTAGCACTGTAGATAAATGTCTTCACTTCTAATCTCTTGGAGCTCTTGTGCTCACCAGAAATAAATATATTCAAGAAATGTCATTTGACTACATTGTTAGTAAAATGAGTGATCTAAACATTCATGGATTTCCCTGACTGATGAATGCTTTGTTATTTGTAGAAAAGGAAGCAGCTTCCATTTGACATGTTTAAGGAGCAACCCATTGCAAAACAAATGGCATGGTATGCAAGTGTGTTATCTGGAGCTTGGGGGTTGCTTTTTAAAACGTCTTTGAGACAGACTTGCCAAACTACGCGACTTTCCAGGGACCTCTGAGCTACCAACAGTTGTACAGTGAAATTTCTTTAGAGTTATTTGAAAAAATGCCCTTCTGTGAAACTTAGCTTCCAACAAAGTAATCTTTCTGACATTTAGATGAAAAATTCTTACCTTTTCTTCTCCAAATAATTGGCAAACTCTGTAGTAAAACAATTTTACATGGTTTTCTTTTACTTTTTTTGTTCACAGCTTGAGACGTTTCTTGGTGCAAGAAGTTCAGGTTGCCTGTTTTCCCATTGCTTACTTCTTTTTTTATATTTTACCATTTGATTTAAAGTGACATCTGCGAGGAATGTTTTTTTATTTTTTTTCTTTTCAAGTGGGACATATTCTTCTGTTGCTAACTCTGTTGAATCTTTCCCCGTTTCATTTTTACATTGTAAATATTATGATAAACCCTGAATTATCAGACTTGAGCCACTTATCCTCTTTAGTAATTTGAGTTGTAGGGGTTTAGAAGCTGCTTGTGAATGTGTAGATCGTGCATGTTTTTTTTCAAACGGATGCTGTTTGGTAAGACCATCAGTAGATTTCTTTTTTTAAACTTACAATGTGAGTTAATTACCTGAATTAAACTGTTAGCTAATGCTTTGATCACAAAATCTTCAGCTGATAATGATTAGCAGCTTTCTAGACTTTTACATTAGGGAGAGACCTAAATCCCAGTGAAATTAGGTGTGTATTCTTTGGTTTAAGAGGAAATGTAGAGTGTACTGAAGAGTGAACACCCGCTTAAATTTTCAAGGTAGTTAAGGAAACAATACATTAAAATGAAACTGCTTTCTCTGGTGGTTGATTTGCCGTACGCAGCTGTGAGAGTGCAAAACCTCTGCTCAGTGCACTGTTTTTGACAGTGTCCTAAGAATCTTTGGTTCTTTCAAGACAGGCATTGTAGCAGAATGTGGATCTTGGTTCAAAGCCACAAAAATACTTAGACCTCCAACTTTTATTTTGGATATTAGTATTAAAGCACTGAAGTACCTCTCAGGAAATGGATGCAGTTCTTGATCCCACATTGCTAAATTGCTCACTGCATGGCATGCTAATGTGTTAGTCCAGTTATTACCAGTAGGTCCAAATATTAGTAATAAATGCTTTGAGAAAAGTGGATTTCTTGGATTCAGTGCTTGTTGTTAAGTAGAATGGTGTTTTTAGTGAGCCTTTTAATTTTTGGCATCCGTTTTCTTAGCCCTTGAGTCAACATTGGTTTTCTGAATGGGTCTTTGCACAGAAATGCTGCTTTTGATTTATTTATGTGTTAAAGGTGTTTGAGCAGTGCTTCTTGTTTGAGACTTATCTGAATTGACCTCTGTTTGCATTTTGCTCTTGCTCATCCACAGAACCCTGAAAGCAGTAACTGTTCACACACCAGGATCATTTATGGGAATTGTTGACCTGCAAAATTCAAATTTTCTTGCTCACTTCCTTTTCATACATTAGGTCCTGTTACTGAAGTCAAAACAGATATATATGTCACCAGTTTTGGACCTGTTTCTGATGTAGAAATGGTATGTATTTCTGGGATTAAAATGCCATTTCCTGGTTCTGAGAAACCATTAGCTGCTGTAGGAGTGGATGCTTCATCTGTACTGTTCTGTCAATCATGCAAATTAGGCAAGATTAGTAACAGCTTAATTTACAGGTTATAATTAGATACATAAGGCCTGATTCTGGTCACACTTTCAGTGGGTTTTGGCTGGCTTAAGAAATTCACTTCATAGGATTTAAAACAGATTTTCACGGCACAGAGGCAGATTCCAGCCTTGCAGGGAGTGTCTAAGTAAGTCTACTGTGGGGAAAATGTGTAATATCTTTGAAATTGCTTTCCGTTTCCAAAACTTTTGTTATTCTCAGGTGAATAATAATGACATCACTTCAAAAATACTTTGTACGTTTTCATTTCAGATGAATGCCCTTTGCTGATCTTTGTGCTCCTTTAAGCATCACTTTCAGCAAATGTTTGCCTGATGAGAGTTTTCATAAGTATCTGCAGAAATTAAACGTCCAAGTGACATGCATGGAATGGTAACAGAGAAAAAATATTACATTTGCATGTTCTGTTATTTGTGCCTGAATAGCTTTTGCTTTCAAGGTCAAATCCAGTGAAACTCTCATCAGCTTCTAAAATATAGTGCTGTACCCTTAAATCATACAGCAGTTGATCTTTTTATAACATATTCAAGAAATCCCATGGAAATAACACAGCCATATGTGCTGAACTGAACTTCTTCATGGAAAAAGCAGTTTCAGGGTAGTAATTTTCTTCCCATATAGTGCTGTTGTTCACTTTGTGTTGCACCTGATTTACTTCTATTATGTGGAAAGATATGTGATAGCAAGGTATTTTTTCAAGAGCTACATTCGTGACAGCACTGTGATGTTGAAATGCATCTTACCCCTTCGTTGGTTTTCATGTGCAGTATGATGCTTATCAGAGTGACAGGGGGTACAAGAATGTGGTCCCTAGGAAATCTAGTAATATGTTCCCCAAATCTACAGTGAGGGCTGCATGGCATCTCTCAGGTTTCATTTTCATGAGATGTTACTAGTTATATTGGGGCATATATATAGGCAGAAGTGAGAACATGGAATGAAGCTTGGTAAGCAACTTTCTAAAGAAGAGTTTACAGCTGGTATTTCCCCTTTCTTGATTAGGGATGATTTAGGAGGCTATTTAGGGATACAGGGATTGTTTCTGGAATACCCTTTAGTTAATGTGTCCATTAGTGACCCAATGTAATCTGAATGTGGCTGCACTCATAACACTTGCTGCAACAGTGATGTTTGCTATGGTCTCAGTACAGGGATGATCAGAATGACTTTCTAGTTGCTTTTGTACCCATTTTCATTTTGTAATGAAAATGGTTGAAATCCTATATTACAAAATCTGTCAGGCAGAAGCTAATAACAGAAACTGCTACTTACGAGCTATGAAGTTGCCAGCAAGAAATGACACTAGAGGAGAAACTTTTCATGGATTAACTGTAAATCACAGTGGAGGATACAGTCATGGAAAAGAAGACAGATATAATCCTAAGATGCATTACACTAGTAGACATGCCTCCTTGCCAATGCAAATTGATATGGCCTTACAAGTAATTTCAATGGAAACATGATGCAGAAGAATTTGAAATGAGGTCAGAAAACATTGTTTGGCTTAACAACAAAATCAAAACTGTAAGTTAGAAAGGACTTAAAGCCTTCTATGTGACCTTTTTCAATGCCACATGATAGTTTTTTTGTGAAATACTTTAACTTCCCAAGATGAGAAATGCATTTCTTCATCCATTCATTCACGTATGATTTCCCATTATGTGCCTGTGTTTGCATTTCTGCAGTTGTTTGCATGTTTCCTTTGGAGCACCTGAGTGGCTTTTCTGAGGAAGTTAATGGGATTGTTACATAGTTTTAAAAAATGTATATATATGCAAATCTCTATATAATTTATTATCCCTGTTTTGTGGGCATGGCAAAATGCTTAGCTTTCCTCAGTTAAAAGCTTACTTTCCATGAGATGAAGTTAGGTTTTCTTTCCTAACTTTAAAGTGGAACTGATTGTTTGTCCTTGTACTTTCAATTTAGCCAGCAGCAGCCGATCTATGGATATATTTTCTTTAAAAATCTGTCGACAATTCTTGTCAGAGATGATTTTGTTTCCAGTTATATGCTTGACTTCAAATTCAGTTGCCTGCTGCCTGCAACCTAATTAGGTTAATTATTCCTTAATGATTAAACGTGTAGCAGCTTATTGATATGACTAATGTAAGAAATTAAGCTATTAAGAAGTACACCCTTTAATTGGTGGAAAGATGTTTGTGTAGTGGACTTAGGATTTTCTTTTCTAATGATTTCTTTGGTCCTGAGGGATTTCTTCTTTTATAGGAAACACACATGCAAATGTGATCTTTGTTTTTCTGCAATTTAATACAGGAATATACAATGGATGTCTTCTTTCGTCAGACATGGGTAGATAAAAGATTAAAATATGATGGCCCTATTGAAATTTTAAGACTTAACAACTTGATGGTTTCGAAGGTATGGACTCCTGATACTTTCTTCAGGAATGGGAAGAAGTCTGTTGCACATAATATGACAGCCCCAAATAAACTCTTCAGAATAATGAGAAATGGCACCATCCTGTACACAATGAGGTATCTAATGTGTTTGTTTGACTTCTTACAATTGTATGCAAAAGTTGTACTGCCTAGACAAAATGGCAACCAGAGACTATTTAATTTGTTCCATTATAGGCTTACAATAAGTGCAGAGTGTCCCATGAGATTAGTGGATTTTCCCATGGATGGTCATGCTTGTCCTCTCAAATTTGGGAGTTGTAAGTTGCAATTATGAAATTTCTTGTAACTACAGAATTTAAATAGTAGAATTAAATTTTGAGCAGTTACTAGACTTTCTGAATTTATATATTATGTCTTGATATGCAATCCCTATGCAGACCAAACTCCTGTTAAGTTCCTCAGGACTTCAATTTAGGACCTCAAAACTTAAACCTGGATAACTAAAAAGCAGGCAGTGATTCAAATATTATGTTAAACCCCACTATTCTGGATATACAGTTGCTTGAAATATGTAGTTTTTCTTGGTTCTTTGGGAGGAATTGGATACTCAGTGAAGTGGGAGATTCTCTGGAGAAGACAAACTTAACTTAAAACATCCAGGTAAAAGACATCTAAGGAAGCAGGTTAGCTAATTTTTTTCTACAGGTAGTGGAAGCACATGGGCATCTTAAGAAAGAGGTGAAGGTGCAGAGAGTTGACCTCTAGTTGTAATTGTCTTTCTGCTGGCCTTGTAAGGGGAGTCTGCAGAGTGAGTTTAGACTAGATACAAAGAACTTTTTAACTGGTGAGAAATCTTAGTGCAGATGACTTTTCTTTTCTGCTTTGAAGTCAGATGTTGTTTTTGAAAAATGTCCAAACTTTGGATAGAAAGAAGAGTTTGGGATATCTGCATAACAAACAAGAAAGGGTAGTTGTGGTTCCCTGATGTGAATCCAAACAGAGACCTCTGAGATCCCCTGGAGATGGTTGGTGCACTCCATTAACTGTCTTGTTATTCTTTTAAGCCTTCTTGGTCACTGACTTCTCTGCTTTAGGCCCTCTGATGGCTGGACATTAATCTGTTTTCCTTGACACCAAAGCTCTGAAGTCAGAAATGGCTGGAGAACCTTCAGAGATTTTCCATTGCATAAATTTGGCTGGGCAGTCAACCTGCCCAGGGCTATGAAAGACACTGCTCTGATATGATTTTTCATCAGTGGAGACCAGGTGCTGCAAGACTTGTCTTTGGTATCAGCTGCATGACAGAGGTGCTTTGATAGTGGGGGCTCATCCACAGACATAGTTCTTCAGACAGAATCACCACTCAGCTGCTGATTGTGCTGAACACTAGTCTGGTATTTCCCACAGTCAAAGTTAAACTAATGTATAGCCATTTCAAATGTAAGACTGATTTGATTCAATTTTAACAGGAGTTTCGACTGTGTAGGGATTGAGTGCTAGCCCTAAGATATGTCTTTTGCATTAAATGTAAAATGTTTCTTTGTGTGTGCTTATTTTGGGGCCATTGTCAATTTTTTACTGACTTATGGTTTCTGGCAAATATTTTAAACAGAAGTTTAAAATATTGTTGTTTTTAGTATAATCTTTCTTTTCTGTGATGTGCCCCCAGTCTTCAAAATACATACTCCTTGTACATACTCCTTTTTTTTTTTTTTTTTTTTTTTCAGATTAGTATATTTTAATAGTAAGATTTTAGTTAGAAATTGCTAAATGAAGATAAACTTTGCATGCCCAGTAAGGGCTGATCCAGAAGGGATTTGCATTTAATCTTCACATTCATATGTGAAGTGAATTTATGTATGACGCTTGACATATAACCTCAGCTCTCATTTATTCTACTCTGAGGGTGGCTTTTGGGGGGTAGCTTAACATGAAGAATATCTTCTGAAGTTGTTCATGTGTGTTTTACTGTTTGGTTTCAGTAGGCTTGGGTTCTTAGTAAGGCATGGGAAAAAGTTTCCTATTTATGCAAACTGATGCTGTGTTGTAGATGCTTATCCAAAGAGTGAAATGATTTATACCTGGACAAAAGGACCTGAGAAGTCAGTGGAAGTTCCTGAGGAGTCTTCCAGTTTAGTTCAGTATGACCTGCTTGGGCATACGGTATCCTCTGAAACTATTAAATCTATTACAGGTAGGAATCTCATCAGTAAAAATCAACTTGAGGTAAAACTAACCTGTAACATTGCCCAAAGCTTTTTTCTTTTTTTCTTCCTGTAAGTTTTATTCTACTGAATGTCATAGGGTATGTATTAAGGGCTGAGAGAGTGTAAATCTGAATTAGGTTTCTGTCCTTGAGATTTACATTTGCAGATTCATTACAGTAGATTGCGACAGTCTTTCAGAAAGCTAGAATGAGATCATTACTCCAAGGGACAAAATGAGCATTTAATCACTGCTTAAAATGCAGTTTGAAGAGTCAAGAGGATGCCTGGGTGAGGAAGTAATTTCTCAGTACTGTATCCACATTATGTGCAAAAGACTTCCTTTGTTTGGTGGTGCAAACAGCTCAGGATAGAAGTACAGCATACAGAATGGGTTATTAAAACCATAAAACCCCTCTAGTCAGAGAAGGGTAGGCACAAATACGTTAGTCACAATAGATACTTCTGCTGATTTGTGCTATAAGAAATAAGGCAAATGGCAACTGCAGGCATCCAAAATGAGTGAAGCATCACTGATGAGCAGTGTGGTGATAAACAAGCATATTCCCAAAATATTTTTAAAATTTGGAATCATTTTCTAAGCATCAGCAGGTTTGGGTGTTGTGAGATAGTCAAAATGAAAGCAATAAAGGAAATATATTTGATGTATTTCTCTATGGATGTTTTACACAAAGATAAAATGGCATTTTGCAATTCACTACTTCTCAGCATATAGATTATTATGAGTTAACAGAAAAAGTCCTTGCTGTCCCCAAAGGCTCGTTCCATAGTGCTTTATTTAGATAGTTTGTTGAGTTTATGGTAAAACTGCTTTTTTTTGTTTGTTTGCATATAAATGATAACATTTTAGATAAATTTAGAGCATTTTTAATTCTTCTCGATGATTGTTGCATTTGTTTCGTTATCATAGCGGGGCTGACTTATAAACCTAGTAAAAAGTTGAGATGCTTGGATAACATTTGATGTGTATCATTGTTCTTAGTGTTTTATTCAGCAGGTAGGTACCGCAATGTTACAGATACTGTGGTAGGTAGATAAATTGTGTCTTGGGATTGTATTCTTCAACAGCTGTCAAAAGGATTTTTAAAATCATGCTTATACTGTAAAATTAATCCAGTATTAGTTGTATTATAGTATTTTTGATACCAACTTCCTTGTAAGGACCTACTGTTTCTAGGATTTTTTTTAAAAAACCTTCATTCATTCTTGTTCTAAGGAAGATATCTTTCTGTACTTGTTAAGTTACATGAATAGCATATTCATGAGTACCAATCCTACTTGAGAGTCTGAAACAGTTATTCTGCAACACAAATGTTATAGAGAGAGAAATATTTTTCTTTTTTTTTTTTAGGTGAATATATTGTTATGACGGTTTATTTCCATCTCAGACGGAAAATGGGTTATTTTATGATTCAGACCTATATCCCATGCATTATGACCGTGATCCTCTCTCAAGTTTCATTTTGGATAAATAAGGAATCTGTTCCTGCTAGAACTGTATTTGGTAATTATTTCCTTTTTTCAAACTTTTTCTTGTACTTGCTCTTTTAATAACACTCACTAGAATAGGCCTTTTTAGTTCCTTGGGGTATACTCCATGCTATTGCAGAAACAAGGGAATAATTTAAATTCAGCAGGATTTTGCTATTGATGTATGAAGAATGTTGTTACGTGAATCGGTGGAATCTGAGGAGAAACTTGGAATGTATAACCAGAAGGGTGGTACGGTCACCTGTAGCAGCTCTAGAGAGTCTACCTGCTTCAGGGAGCAAACTTGAAAGAACTGGCTCTGAGTAATACATTCAAGTCTTTAGTCTACATCCAGATCAGGTTTGTCCTCTGGTAGACAGTAGTGTAAGTACTTGAACTCACAGTTTATGGAATACTTGTAAAATAAATTGATTTGGGGTGTGTGAGGTGTTCCAGCGTCTTGTTATGAGGTATCTGTGTCATCAGTGGAAGCTTGCTATGCGTAAGTCTTAGATTCTGTTACTTCTGTAACGGATTCTGAATCTAAGTACTTCAGTACTTTCATATTCTGTATTTTCTGTAAAAAACAAAATGATCACAAGATATTAAAATTGCTCTCTTCAAAATGCAGCTTGAATGAGATGGCACAGTGGAAATAACAGAAAATCTTCAGTGGAAGACAAAGTGCAAGAATCTAAATGAAAATATGTTTCCTAACAAAGAAATAGGATAAAAACATTTTAAAAGCAACCTAAAGCAGGAAGAGAATATTCTACTACAAGCCTTTCTATAGACTGCTAGATGCTGGCAAGAGTGATAGGGGCAGTTGTACTGGCAGCTCCAAGTCTTCCAGAAGAGTGATTTAATAGGGAAAAATCTGATAAAGACTGTCATTAAACTAATATTGTTACAGAATACTGTCTCCTCCTTGTTTTTGGTTAATATTTGGTCATTTATTTCACTTTACCCTATTTTTACATCTATAAACCAATTGTTTTTAAAAACAATTTGAACAAACTTTTCGCTTGAAGAGGATAAAGGTCCTCTAAGGTCCTTAGAAAGGATATGGCTAAACAGAGATGGGTCTCCTCTAGGGGAAAAAAAACCAAACCAAACCAAAAACAAACAAACAAACAAAAAGCCCATCAAAAAAATTTCATACTTTTTTTTGTCCTCAGATATAAACATTTTCAGTGGTGTGGCTTTCAAGACCTTCCCATTGAAGAAGGTTTTGTGAGCTTGCATCTGTATTTTTTATCCTCCTGAAAACTCAGAAATCCTTTGTGCTCTCATGACCTGGCTATTACTCTTTTTTCATTTTTCTTCTTTAGTAGGAAGGACTGATTTCATTGTGACCAGTTCTCTGTATGGCAATGTGTAGGTGAAGTGCTTTTTTTTATTAAATTACCTTGATGGAATACCACCATTTAGCAAATAGGGATGTTGAATTTAATGAGTTTAAATTCTTCTGAGCATAAGAATTGCGTCTTGCATTAGAATGGGTACAGTGTTCTTTTCATAAGAGTGAGGACACCTCTGTTTGCAGTCACTCATCATTGAGGTTCTCATGCTAGGATTTATGCAGTGTTCACTACTTACTTGGGGCTTTACATTTGTATGATACGGGATATTTTGGATGAAAAAAGAAAAGACCCAATTAATTTGTTTTTATACAGCATGTGTTTACATTTAAAGCACTACCATGAAGTGGCCGTGTTTTGAGTTCAGTATTCATGCTTGCACACTTTTTAATTAAAGTTGTTTTTTCAGAAGATGAAATTCTAATTAAATTTCATTGGCTGACTAGTAGCAGAAGGCTATAAAAAAATCTGATGGTTTTTTAAATAACAGAGTTTTTAATATAATATTCATCCTTAGCACCAAAATAATTTGTTATGACTTAATGGCTCCTGGATTACAAGTGAGATCAGAGGCACAGATGCAGAATAATAGGTGGCATTCAGAACCATTTACAGAAAAAGTTGCAGTCTGAGGAGCACTCCCCAATTTAACAATTTAAATATTATTCAGATATATAGAAAAAACCTTGTAAAAAATTTTACTGAACTTGACGTGAAAAACCTATGAAATGAAGGCTTCTGTGTTTTCTTCTTGTGAGCTGGAGATGATATGCTGAAGTCATGGTTTTCTGTGCCTTTAAAAAGTGGTTAACTGTTTGTGGACTTAGCTACTCATGGATATGTGATGCTTGCCATGACTTAGATCTAATGCCGTATTCACAAGCAGCAGAGAAAGACTCACAAGTGGTTTAAAATTGTTTGTTTGAAGCTGCTTGTCAGTTCTTGCTTTGTTTTACTTTGATTCAACAGTTGTTTTGCCTTTTGTTTTTAAAGGAATAACCACAGTGTTGACAATGACGACACTGAGCATCAGTGCAAGACATTCACTGCCAAAAGTATCCTATGCTACTGCCATGGACTGGTTCATTGCAGTTTGCTTTGCCTTTGTGTTCTCTGCTCTTATTGAGTTTGCTGCTGTCAACTATTTTACCAACATTCAAATGGAAAAAGCCAAAAGGAAGACGGTAAAGTCCCTTCTTGAATTTCCAGTTGCTCCAGTACAAAGAAAAAGAAGTACAGAAGAGACATTCACGGTATGTTTTCAGCGTATGCAAACATTTTTTGTGGTTTTGGTAGTGTTTCTCAGTAAAAATTGGCCTTTAGCTTCCTCCCAGGTTCCCTTTTGAGCTAATGATGTGTTGTACATCAGATTAATGGAAGGCTAATACTACACTATATTCAATTATAAAAGCCTGTAGAACAGCATTTAATTCTTGTTTGTGTTATTGAATAAACTCAGGGGGAGAGGTGGCCATTATGTCCACCCATACGTTCACTCTTTTCTATGTTTGGAGAATCTTGAGGAAACTTAGTTTCCTTTTCTACGTTGATTCTGTATGGACTGATTATACAGGCCAAGATATTGCAGATTATAAGGGCCTCATGTTACCTTATGTGGCTTATGTCTTTAATGACTATGTTAAAGCATTGCAGCTAAACCTTGGAACACTTCCCTAAACATCACAGTTCTCCTTGCATTGCATGTGTTGCCTATCAAGAGTTTTCTTTATTTATCTGTTACAATTTCAGGAATTTTTGAAGAATGTTGGGTGGAAACTTTTTGTCTACCATAGACATAATTTTTATGTGATTTGTGTATCCTTGCACAGTAGTTCACCTCAGTTCCTAATAAATTTTTGGCACTCTGTTTAGCAAAATGCTTTCCTGCTTTCCTAATGCTTTGGATTAAGTGTGACCTGTGATGGAGCTGCTTTAGTGTGTGGACTAGCTAATAAAGGCTCGATCTCATTTCCAGTTGAGCTCCCTGGTGATTGCCCTTTCCTCTCTTTTCCCATTCCAAATAAATGGTGCTTACTCTCTGAATCATCTATTCAGAGGCATGTAGCTGACAAAGTAATTGCAGCATCTGTCCCAGCCACTCAGTAGGCCAGTACTTCCCAGCCATGACTGACTCTTGGCAATGCCACTGAAGAAGTGAGACGCTGACAGCAGTGTTGTAATTTACTTACTCTTCCTGTCAGGCTGACTTGGTAGTTTCCTTTAGCTGAGCCAGGATTTAAGAAGGGCTGTTTTAGACTAACTCTTGTTAATTTTGTCTTCTGTCTCATTTCATATCTCGTTTTTCTCCTTCCCTATTCACCTTCTCATTTTTGCCTTCCCACCCCTTCCATTTTCTATTGCTGCACAGCTGCTGTCCACCCACTTCCATTTTTCTTCCTCTTCTTTGCTCTCCTACTGTAGATACTGTTTTCAGTCTCCTGCCTGTGTAGTTATATTAGCTCTCATTTCTGCTAAAGGATAGATATGCTCCTGAAGAGTTTGTTATTTGTCACTCCATTGGCTGCTGGTAAGAATCAAGAAATATGTTTATAGTAGCACGTAGTTCACCTTGTACACAGAGGTATTAGTGCTATGAGCTTATACTAAGCTTCTTGACAGTGCAGTATGAAGTTTAGTAGAGTATGTTGGCTACTCCTGAGGAGTGAAAGTAAATACTGCTTTTGGTGATAGGTTTTATTTACATGCCTGGGAAAAATCACTTAAAAACAGTTTAATCCTAGATTTGTTTATTAGATTTTATTTAAAACAATAGGAAAAACAGTAGTTTTCTCAGGTAGCTTAATAAAACTTATTCTCATGGTGGCTTCAGAAAACTCTTGATTCGTGGACAGAATTGCTTTAAGTTAGTAGTGTGTAATGCTTACCCATTAATACACATTTTGTAGCAATTTCTCTTTTTTTCCGCTATTGTTGTTATTGTTACTACTATTGCTATTATTTTTTAAAAGATAGCAGCAACAGAACGAACACATCTTCTTTCAACTTGTAAGATAGATAAAATTAGATGTGAAAAGTTCTATTCCACTACTTAATTAATACTGCTGGGATAAATGTGGGAGCATTCTCACAGATTGGGAGAGTTTGAAAGCACTCAAGGGAGCAATCTACTCAAGGGGTTACACATTAATGTTATGAGTATGTAAGTGAGTGATAGTGTTATTGTACCTTGAACTGTTATTTTTTTTTCATGGCTTTCTCCCTAATTATGCTTATACGAAGATTTGGAACTTTGCTTTTTAAGGACAGGTGTACAAGGTGAGCCCACAACTACTGTTATAAGGGCTTAACTATTGTGCAGTCCTTTCTATGACTAGAGGATTACTGTGCACAACAGAAACTAAGATCATTGCTCTAGTTCTCTAGAACCTAACATGGATGTTATACCCTGCTTTCCAACCTGTAAAATGTAAAATACTCATTGCTATATTTAGTCCTTATATTTTGCTTATAAGGACTAATCTAGGATTTTCTTTATTCCTTATTATAATGTATTATATTTTATTTTTATTGTATTATTATATTATCTCTTTATTTCATATTATGAATCTTTTTGTTCTGCACAAATACTGTCTAGTCAGTGCTGATGTGCTAGAGAGAATGAAATCTCAGTTTCCTTGGTACAGAGGAAAAGTGAAATGAAATCTTAGTTTCCTTGGTGGTGAGTTTGTGGTACCCAAAGAATAGCCAGACTGTAGCCTGTGATTTGTAAGCAATGTTTCTTAATGTAAGTCTACACATTTTTTTTTCTCAACAGCTAAACAATAGGCTTGATTTCTTGACCCAATTAGTATTTAAAAAAATCTCTACTGTGTTGGCACTATTGTGGTAGAAATTCTGTTGGTAGCAGTACAATTGCCAGAGCTCAAGGAAAAGCTGTATTTTAAACTTGAATCTTTTTTTCAAACAGACTTTGTGTATAATACTAAATTTACCAGTCTCCCAAAATTAAAAATTTTCATTTAGCACACAAGAAGTGTATGCTAATTGGGAAAGAAAATGCCTGAATACCTAAACCTTGCAGTTGTTTCTGTTGAATATCTCACCATTTGCAATGTGCTTTGGATCTTCTGCTAACTGGGGGGGAGATGCCTGTCTTAAACCTATTAGCCCTATATTTTAGCCTGCCTTGAAATGGCATACAGGTGTCTCTGCCCACTTCTTTTGCAATTGAGATGCCATCTGTAGAGGCCCCCTGAAAAATCACAGAGCAGTTGAGATTGTTAAGGAAAACAAACATGGTGACATTATACATTTCAGTAAGAGGTTTGTTTGATGAGCTGTTGATTCTGCATTTTTAACTGGATGGTTTCAGGCATTTGATCTCTTTTTTTTTTTTTTCCCCTCAAGTAACATGGTGGGATTGTCCTTGAAGGATTCTATGAGGGAGCAACTTGGGCTATGAACGTTGGGATATGCTATTCTAGCTATAGAATATGAAGATTTTTCTATTTGATTATATTAGAAATTAGGCATATTAATAGTAAACTTTGGTAAACTGCACATTGTTAGAAGTCCTTTTTTGACAGGTATATCTTTGACCAATTTCTGACCATAGAATTAAAGTGGGTTTTCTATATTGAATCAGTTCATATATAACTCATGCTAATTAGAGCTTTTAGTGGTGGGTTGCTTTTCTCTTTTCAGTCAAAACAACTTTTATAGTTGTCTTGGATCAAAGGCAACTCCTGTTGTTTATTGTTACGATCAAATGATTTGGATATATTACTTCATATTATATATTTCTTCACTAGAACCAATAAATCTTTGCTGTAGCAAATGTGGCTGTCTGCTTTTCTAAGTTATTCTCTTATGTAATTATTTTTACTTTTTTGGAGCTACATGATGGGTGTGACTGATGAATACACTTATTAAAGTAAGCATTAAATGCAGTTCAGAGGCTAGCTAAGTAGTCTGAACTGTGTTAATTCCAATGAAAAAATCCTGGCATCAAGCTAATTTACTGGGCTGAGGTTAGCAGGAATAAGCCTGCAATAGCTGAAGATGAGGTTTGTGTTCCCTTATCACTGTTTGACTTTAGCCATGGTAATCTTCAATATTTTAATACTCCTTTTCCTGCCTACCCTATTTCAACTCTTTCTTCTTGTCTTTAACTTCTTGATACAAACTTAATGTGTTTCAGTAAAGAGGAGTGCAGGTCTGCAGAAGACATCCCAGGAGTAGGACCCAAGCTATTTTGAGGTCTGCCTTGAGTTCGCAAGGGACTTGGACAGATTTTCTGTCAGGCACAGCAGGATAGCACTGAAATATGTCTAAGCCAAGGGAAGTAATTTAAACCATGGTTACCTGTGATTTCTTTGTTTTAGGAGCAAGTTAAAATGCTTTCTGTTTAGAAGGAATGAACCTATTCCTAAATGTTCTGAACTACTTTCATTAGTATGAGCAGAAATGTTGCTGCAAGTCAGTGTGTGATGGAAATGAATGATTTATAGTTTGTTATTGGATTTCTGAGTCTATTTTTATGCTTCTGTACTATTTCCTTTTCACTGTATTCCTATGAAGTTTATTTTTAAAGACCTACCCAGTTTTGGAGATGAAGAATGCTACTGAAAAGTAGTCTTCAAAAAATAGACTCCTAAGCACTGGTAACATGAGCTTCAACCTCAGCTGTTTGTTAAAAGAGTGTGAAACTCGGGAAAAATCAGGTCAGACTCAAAAAAACCCTTTTGAATGGAATTATTTCTTCAAACTCAGTCACAAGTAGCTTGTAACTCTCAATTTTTCTCCCTCTTTTCTGAAGACAGTTAAATGTCATCTTGTCTTTAGCAAGTCCTGTAGCATGTAATGGGGGAACTCAGGGGTCAGGCTCTTCACTGCCATGTAGGCACACACTCCTCTTCTTGCTTGGGCACTATGTGACTGGCATCCACCTTGCACGTTCATGGGAAATGTCATGTGGACAACCTGCATACTGCTTTTGTGTGATTCACATGTATTTTCTCTGGCATGAAATACTTATCTTTTAGTCATTTATGGGCATAGCTCAAGCTATGTGATGGGGTGGGAGAAAAGTGGAGATCCTTTGGCAGCCCTTGGTGAACAGACATCTAGAGCAATTAATCTGGCTGATGGTCAGCTCTGTTCCCCAAACTCCTGAGCAAGAACATTGGGCCTGATAAATTGTTCTGATGGGCTGCATACAATCTCTTGAGGCTATAGGTGGGATACTTGTTTTTTTAGTGTGCCATTTTTGTTGCTGTTGTTCTTAATCCCTGAATTTGATTAATGAAGAGGTGTCAGCAGATACACTCTTGTGTCTAAGGTCTAGACTTTAAGTGAAACTGAGAATTTTAGCCTTTAGACCAAAACTTCTATTTGAATACATAGACATTATGGAGAGGTACAAAAAACCTACCAGACCTAGAGTAGTACAACTTTGCTCCTTCTTCGGAGTAGTAGAATAATAGCTTTGCTGCTTTGTCCCAGCAATAATGAAGTGGAGCTAAACCCTCCTGCCTCATATATGAATGGAAGTATCTGAAGAGCAGCTTAGTCTTGATGGCAATGCGTGGGCCACAGGTCTGGTGACTGGACTCCTTGGGTGGATGCATAGCCTATCTCCTTTGTGTGAGTTAAAACAGTTCTGCAGTTAGGGCACCATTTCAGGTTTTAAATATAATGAGCTTTTTTTTCTGCTTCACTACTTCTTCACTGCCTAGGATGTTACTGTTTGAGTATTTTTAGGGCAGTGGCATTTAAAACTCAGATCCTAATGAAGGACATTAGGCTCAAGAAATGCATAGAGTTCATCTAAATATAAGGACAAGACCATACAAATGGAGGCTGCTGTGCCATGTGAACAATTTCTTTGGCATGTCAACAATATTCTGCTGCTCTAAGTTCATTACTCAACATTTTTGTTGTTGATGATTTGTAGTCAAGATATACTAGCATCTGGGTTTAAATAGGATGAGAGTAGATACAGGTCATAAACAACTGGCACATTTTGTGTTAAATGCTACTTGAAAGATAGGAGAGATTGATCACCTTGGAGAAGGTTGCAGTGACTTAGTGGGAAGTTTCGATGTTTGGATACCTAAGATAGAATAGATCCAAAATGGTTCATAAAATATTTTGTTAGCTGTGATGCTCAGGTACAACGTTTTGTGGGTTTTTTTATGCTTCCTTGATTTTATTTGCCTTTTTGTTGTTTAGCTAGCTTTTTTTTTTTTAAATCAGGGAGAGATGTTTTGTGTTCATTAGGGGCTTTTTGTTGTTGGTTTCGGTTGTAGGGTTTTTTGGTTTCTTTTGTTTGTTTTGTTTGTTTGGGTTTTTTGTTTGGTTCTTTTTGATTTTTTTTTGTTTGTTTTTTTTGTTTTGATTTGTTTGGGTTTTTGTTTTGTGGTTTTTTTGTTTGTTTGTTTTTGCTTTTTTCTAGGCTCACTAGGCAGACAGTTCTACTGATCAACTGGCACTATTCATGATGTATAAAGCTAAATATGTGCTCAAACAATATGACTTGGACATAAATGTGAGACATAAAATTTATTTTTTAAAAATATTTCACATAATATGTCTTTTTAGATAGCACAAATTAAAGTACTAAATTAAAAAAATTGTCTGTCTTCAGCAATCTGATATTACTCTAGCATGGTTGGGTTGTGGAATAAATTTAAACTGTAAGTAGAAACGTTTCTCTACTGCAAAGTGAACAGAGTAATTAATGGAAGTAGGCAATGTAGTATGGGGTTTGTGCCTGGATTCTGACCTAATTTGACTGTAATGTAAACTCCACTGAATTCCAGAATCCAGTTATAATGAAGATAAAAAAATGGTGGGGTGTTTAATCAAAACTGTTGGGATTTAAAGGTTTCCTGTTGTAAGGGAAATGCTTTTTTGGGGGAAGATTTGGTTTGTTGTGATTTTTTTTTTTCTCAATACTCAAAAAAAGCAGGAGTTCAGCTGCAGCACCTGGTGGATAACAAAAAGATCCTTCTGGAGTGCTATCTTCTCCAAGCCTTCCTAGGAAATGTTATAATTGATCGTTCTTCACTTTCCTGGAAGTATTAGAATGATCTGTCACAAAATAAGCAAGGAAATACAAAGGATATACTTGGCTGTTAGTCATCTGATGCTAAAATACCTGACAGTGTTTACTGTAAGTAGTGGAAGACTTTATTTAAATAGTATTAGGATAAGGCTTCTTTTTGGAAACCAAAGCATAATGCAGTTATTTTAAAAAAAACCTACATCCCATTGTTTTGTGTTCCAAAAATACGTGTGAATGTCTTTCTCTGTCATTGTGATGATCTACTAGAAAAACAAAGACTGTCATGCTCCAAAAAACCCATATTCCTTCTGTGTTTTTCATTAGAATATACAGTGCATGTTTCTGTTTAATAATAAGTTAATTTCCCACCAATACCAGTTGCAGGCATTCAAATAGGTCTTCTATAGATATAATGGCAGTTTCCTTCCTTTTTTTTTCTAGAGGAAAATGTTAAATAGTCAAAAATATGTGGTAGCATTTCAGAAACATTGAGTCAGGGCAATCTTTATCGTGACAAGGGTAAAATTTTCAGATGGTCCAGCACCAACCCTTACTCTGAAAATTGTTGGGGAGTTTCCCTGTGATGGTTGATACGAGATGATGTCTCTGAACACAAGACTCGTCATATTTTCTGCTTAAACCTTTTAATGTATTTATATTTAAATTTTAGTTTTGTTTCCCCTCCACAAAGTTTTCAATACTGGTGCATCCAATGACACCAAATCACATTTGAATTTCCCAGCTGTTTGTGAGATTTCTGGCTGACTTCATTTTTACACTGGGAAGATTGGAATCAGAGGAAATAAGCATTGAGAGGCTTGGGAGAATCTACAAGACAATGAGTGTTCCAAGCACTTTCAGCAAACTACTAAAGCAAATTTAACTACAGCTTTAAGGTCAACGAATATTGAAAGACCCCAGGTCCTTGGTTCCTAATTAGCCATTCTTCTTCCTTTCAGAGATGTTACACAAATCGCCTCCACAGTTCATTAGGACATGACTTAGGCTAATAAATTTGTTCCCCACCATAGTTATGTTTTCAGTTCTTTCGTTTTGTCATAATATAAGTAAAAGCTTTAAGAGTCGTGCACACCAGTGCTTAAGAATCATATATATGCATATTGCATTTAAATACATATACATACATATATATATATACACACATGTTTGCATGTGTAAAGCTTTTAGGCAGGACACAGGTGGGTGGGTTTATTTGGCATAATTTTGTCATCCATTTATTTAAGAAAGAGTTTTGTAATTTATGTTTCTTGTATTCACTTTTCTCCTACTTTGTGCACTTTTATGCCCATCTAGTGGTAGAACATAGAATGGAGTGCTCTTCTTGCCTCTTTTCCCCTCCCATCACATGATGCAGACTGCAGAATGAGCAGAGTGGATAGTGGACTGGCTCTTATAACTTATCTCCCCCCTTTTTTTTTTTCTTTCCAAATAATTTGTGCTGCTCTTGGCACTGCTAGAGCTATGGACTAGAATTCATTGTGTTTTGTGGCAGGTGGAGCTTTTACTTGGTCATATTCCAGGGCTCTGTAAGGCAACCCAAAATCTCTTGTATTATTCCAGTAAAATTCTGATTGACTGGCTCTGCAACATAGTAGTAAAACAGGGTAGATTTCTCCTCCAAGTTTTGCTTTTGCTCGCAGCAGGTCAATATGGTGACTCAGTGGGATTTGGGACGAGCAGCATTATTTACACTGATGACAACATGCTGCTTCCCTGATAAATGTCAAATAGTGTGAATTTGGCAGGCTATAAAATGTCCTCCCAGAAGAACAGACTGTTTTCTTTGGAAGGATTGGTAAGGATAAAAACCACAGTAGTAGATTTTAATAGTAAGATGTTACTAAATTACCATACAAACAATTTTGTTGTTGCAGCTAAACAGTAAATGATGTCAGACTTTGGTTGCTCTAAGCCTTCCAATTTTTGCATGAATTTTGGCTTGGATTAATTCAGTTTTCCCAGTTTGGGAAGACCATGCTTTCATATAATACATTACTGACTCTCTCTATATTAAATTACTTGTGTGTCATTGAAATTTTAGTAGTGCTGCCATGAAAGACACTGATTGTATCCTTGGAAAATTAACAGAAAAGCATAAAGATTTATTGACCATTCACTTTTGACTTCATTCTACTAACACCTCATTGTTACATGCTGATTATTCTAATAAACAACTAAAATTATTTGGAATTTTAAAACTGCTTTCATTGTGGTGCCCTTTTCAGGATTTTTTTTTTTTTTTTTACTTAGAGAGATTAAGTATGCAAAATGATAATTAGACACCTGAAAGGCTTAATTACTAAATTTCCTGGGTAGGCAAGTACAGAACTGACTTGCTGCTTCTTAAGGGTTTACAATGCATCTTAGGTGGATACCTACCCCGTTTCAGCTCTGTGGCCAGCATACCTATTAGATACAGACTTCCACAAATCCCACATGGGAGTCTAAGTTGACTTGAGTCCTGCCTTTTCAATACTGGAGGATTAGATTAGTAGCCAGACTGCTATAGGTAGTCCTTGGCATGTTAAGTTCTATTGAAGCTGCTCTTGTTATGTTAAGTAATTTATAGGGGGCCATGGAGAAGGAGGGGAATTGATTCTGGAGCCAGCTTGTCTGTGCATGCACTGCAATGGGAGGGCAAGATAAAGTGTGGAGAAAGCAAGATCTCTATCAAGGAAGGATGATCACTTGTCCTAGAATATCCAGGGGCCTGGTGGGGAAACACTTGAGATGTGAAAAGCCTGTGTTGATATCCCTGTGACAGTCAGGGCAGATCTGAGAAGTGGTCTCCTATCACCAAACCCATGTTCCCGTCCTGGTTGCTGGGTTACAGTAGAGGAGGACAGAGTCTTCTCTTGAGTGCCTTTTTACAGTGTGACTTAGCTGCCTTGCCTCAGCAAAGAGCTCAGAGCTGGAAGCGCCGGATACAGTTGGGTGGCTCCTTCTGCAAAGGCATGTAATTTAGGCTGTGATCCTACCCGGGGCATTTCTCTCCAGCTTTGACAGCTGCTTGCTGGATGGCAAAGTGTTAGCTCTCTCTCACTAGAACTGGTACCAGATGGTGGTGTTGTGACTTGTAAATTCTGCTGTGCATTTATCCCTGGGGAAAAAAGCAGCTACTGCTTTAAGTATTGTACTCCTTCAGTCCTGGAGAGAGATACCGTTTTAGTGTGGCAAAGATCTGTTGTGAACTAGAAAATGCATTGACCTGAGCAGTGGGCTCTCCACTTTAGTAAACAACAGTGCAAAAACAGCCCTGGGATCTTGCACAGTGATGCTGTGAAGCTCTGCCACAGGGTGAGCCTGACACAGGTCTTCAGAAGTGTATATCCAACCCCACAACTGCTGAGCTATTTTCCAAGGAGTCCTGATTAGAATACATCTGAATTAATTGCCAATACATAGTTCTAGTTTTATGTGCACCTGTTTTTCAGGAGTTGATGATGGCTGTGCTTCCTAATGATCAGAGGGCCTAAGAAGGGGATTTTCCATGCTAAGTACTACTGGTACTCTGTTAGCTTAGGCAGTAAGAGCTGCTTATTTTAGATTCACATCTCAAAAGGATGTGTCCATCATAAAAACCGTGAAGAAATTTAAAATTACAGAGACTGATTTAAAGCTTCTATGTAGAGCACTAACAGGCTACAGAAAAATGTTCTTGAGTTGCATGAAACAGCTGACTGTACAATGCTGTACCAACACAAGAGTTTCTCACAGCTTGCAGTGTTCTCACTGCTTTTGTTTTTAAATGCAGTCCCAAGGATTAAGTTCCCTGATGTTCCGGTAATCACTTTTATCATCGCTGCATTTCCCCAGGACTTGGCTTGTGACTTTTAAATTTGTTCTTGTTTGTTTTACAGATTCTAGGTTGGCCTTACCATAGGAAATATGCAGTGTGGTTGTTACCAGCTCTCTTTGTTCTGTAACAAGATGACTAAGTTTGTCAGTTCAGTACTGCATATTGCTGTGCTGATGATCCCCTTCCCTTGAACCTCAGCTCAGCTGCTGCACGCTACTTCACTTCATGCTAAATTTGCAATCTTGACTTCATTGAAGTGCAAAATTGCCTTGCTTGTCAAAAACTGGTAATACATACAAAACAATCCAGTACTTTATTTTTTTTTTTTGGCTCAAGTTGAGGCTTATATAGACTTAGAAATAGTTTCAGAATTTCCACATTATGTGAACAGCTGTTTATGGTGTACAAACCATGTTAATTATTGAAGAATTTAGATCGACTCATATTTGTGCATCATTTTAGTTCCGTAGTAAACAGCAGTATCCATCAAAGTTGAGCTTAAATGGAAAAAGCAAATGATGTGTGAGTTGATTTTTGGCAGTAGATTTTTGTAGGGGGTTTGTTTTTGTTCTATACATTCTGTCATAGAAGCTGACCATCAAACTTACTCCACAAATCTGCCAGAGTATTTAACAATAAATTGTATAGATTTATCCCGAACTATGCTAACAGCATCTTTCATTGTATTAGTCGTGGTTAATTGCATGTGAATCCACTGGTCAAGGGAGGGATACAGCATTAATTACCACATTTTACACACACTTGTGAGGAGGTTGGTTTAGATGTCCTGTCTTCATGCCAAATGAAATGGACTTTCTGTTCTAGTACTAGCAAAAGGGCATCTTGCATCAGGACGTTACACATAGGAAGAATTTGTACTCAATGATTCTTTCCCTAATTTAGTTATTTTAAAGATACAACACATGAAAAATAACATGTGATGCTTTAAGTAAAATCTCTATGCCTTTTAAAGAAGTAAATACTTAAAAAACTTTTTGCATATTGCATGCTATGTGAAAAAAATTGTCTGACTGAATTTGAACCTCCTGTCCTATCCTAGCCTCCTTCCTCCTCAGTGAAGTATGCTTATGTGTAGGATGGGAGTTTTCTAAACCTGTTTTACTGGGCAAGGTTTTTGTTTTGTTTTCTTTTTTTTTTAGTTGTATTTGCTAAGGAAATATCCATTTGGTTAGAACGGAAGAGTGATTATCAATCTCTTCTGAAAAAGATTGTAGTCCACATTTTCCCATATTTGGTCAATTCCTTGGCTTTACTACACTCACCTATCTACCTCTGGCATGATCAAAGTTCTGGTGATAAATGTTTGAACTCCCATCAAGGCTGGAATTTAGTTTCCACCATTGCTGATCTTGGCTGTTAAAAATAAGATAGGCATTAGTGTATCCCAGCCAACCACAGAGCTTTAGCACGTGAAGATGTCTTACAATTAGGACAATATATGCATTCTCAGAGCTCTGGAGAACTTGGTTTATGCACAGACAGGAATTGT
Organism: Phylloscopus collybita; assembly: GCA_027886175.1. Lineage (NCBI taxonomy): Eukaryota > Metazoa > Chordata > Aves > Passeriformes > Phylloscopidae > Phylloscopus > Phylloscopus collybita. The sequence goes on along the minus strand of JAJNNQ010000009.1, from coordinate 23,836,038 downwards.
GCACTCAAATCACCCAAAATTTTGAAACTTATCCATAGTGTTTCTGCCAGTGAAGGTTCAGAGGCTGAATTCTCCTGACAGGATCTATAGCAAGAAGGTTTCCTCTTGAAGGAGGATATATCAGAGCAAAGTACTTACAACTTATGATTTGGTGGTGGTTATGATTGGAGTTTCTGGTGTGTGTAGAATTGGACTAATTTGTTGGACTTACCAGATCGATAGGCTATTTCAAAGGAAAGGTGAGGCATCATTTACCTAAGCAGATTTTTTTTTTTTTTATAGACAGACAATCTTTATCAGATCTATTAAGCCTTGTTTGTTTTGGCACTACATGGTGTAATAGACTGGATGTTATGAAAGTTCCCAGGCTCTCATTTTGCTTTTTTGAGCTACATAATTTTAAATGTCTCCCAAAACTCTTACTGAAATGTCTCCAGAAAATCAGAACCTTTCTCAATCTAGAGTAAGAGTGTGAAAAATTTGCACTCCTGTGGAGCCCCGTCTGGGCTAGTGCGACAGTCTTGTTGGCTCAGAACAATTGAGTGGTTTCCTGACTTGCCCTCATAAAAGAATCCTTACTTGGATAATCCCTTCCTTTCTTGGCTTGCATTTTCATTTGGCTTCTATTAGGTTTTTGTGTTATATTTCTTGGTTTTGTGCCTGTGATGGGTTGACCCTGGCTGAACACCAGGTGCCCACCAGAGCTGCTCTACCACTCCTCTCCTAAAATGCACAAGGTACAGAAAATATAACAAAAGGCTCATGGGTCAAGATAAGGACAGGGAGAGATCACTCAGCAATTACTATCATGGGCAAAACAGACTTGACTTGGGGAAAATTAGTTTAATTTATTACTAGTCAAAACAGAGTAGGATAATGAGAAAATAACTAAATCTTAAAACATCTTCTCTGCAGCCTTCTTCCTGTGCTTAATTTTACTCCTGAGTTAATCTCCTGCCCTACAGTGGTTCAGGGGATTGGGAAATGGTAGTTACAGTCAGTTCATTAAAAGTTATCTTTGCCACTCCTTCCTCCTCAGGGGGAAGAATCTTCACACTCGTCTCGCTCCAGTGTGAGGTCCCTTCTGGGGGAGACAGTCCTATGAACTTATCCAATGTGAGTCCTTCTCAGGCTCTGCTGTTTGTCATGAGCTGCTCCAGTGTGGGTCCCTTCCATGGAGTGCAGTCCTTCAAAAACAGGCTGCTCCACACTCTGATATGGGGACCTCTGTGGGCTGCAGGTGTGTGTTTGTCAGACACGGGAAGTTTTTGGCAGCTTCTTGCATAAGCCACCCCTGTGGCCCTTCTGCCATGCAAACCTTGCCATGCAAATCTAATCAGTGCTTCCAAACTAAAAGGCAGTATTTTTTTGTTTCTTGCTGTTTTTTAAAAAAGATAAAGTGAAATAATTTTGGGAGGTAGCAAGTACTTCGCATACATTTATAATTTTTCTGGTCAGATTGTCATAATCACATTATTTTTTTACTAGGGGTATGTACCATAACTGAAATGACTGTGAAATGTTTTCCTAATACAAACTGAGTGTTGTATTTTACTATGTTTTACAACAGAATTTGGTTCATTAAGGCTTGCCATATGATCAGGCTTGTTCGATATTTTTATTAGTGACCTTGTCACTAATCTTCAGATGATGTAGAGTTGTGAGATATCTTCTGTACAGAGGAGAAATAGACTAACGTAGGAAGAAGTGAGTTATCTTTGCAATGCTGAATAGAGAAATACATAAGGGCTCTGTGTATATAAGCAGTAGTAAGAATTTTTGCTAGAAACTTGTCCAGTTGTCAGCTGGAAAAGTCAACAAGGAGGGTTACCTGAGTGCTTTGAATGAGGAGAGTGAGCTATTGTCATGATATTAGCTTGAGTAAAGCAAGTGCAAGGAAAGGATAAATGAGGGGCTGTGATGGTCAATGTGCTGGTGAGGTCACCCTGACAAGGAGAGTGCATTCTGCTCAGCTTTAACAGGGCATGGATCTGCGTGCTCCATGGAGCATCCTTGTTTCAGTACCTTTAAGAAAAAGATTCTGCTCAACAACACAAATCCAAACTATTACAATGATATTGAGCAAGAACAACTGGGTTGCTGTGATACATCATCTGTGGAACATGTTAGAAATGCCATTTCTGATTTCCATGTTCTGAGTGACTGGAAGGTGGTTTCCATAGAATTATCAAAAAATATACCCGTATTTTTGGTGCTTGTTATGCTGTGTTATTTTATGATCTTATAATATTATGTATTTGGGCTTTATGTGTATATTTATGTGTATGTTATGAAAAAAAATGTGTTTCTCTCTAAACTTAACGTTTCTGAAGTATTGGAAGTTTTCTGTGTCAATAACAAGAAAGCAAATGCCTGGTAGGCTTTTACACAGATACCCATTTTGACCATTTGAAATAGTATAGATAATTTTATTTAGAATAGAGATTGTAATGGAAAATAAGTAGTGAATCCAGTAGCAACAGGTCCGATTTGGTCATTTAGATGACAGTTGAAGGGAGGGGGAAGATGAGGTGTTATGCAAATGTATTGATGGAAACAAATTCCTACAGAAGAGATGGAGATGACTGGGATGTAAGGAGTCTGACCCACCTTTCTTACCTGTGCCTGTAGCTGATGGTGCACAAAAGGGAAGTATACTGAGATGGTCACTGAAAACAGGTGACTTTGCAAGTGAGCAAGAACATAAAATAGTGCCTCTGTAAATTAATTGCACCTAATTTATTGTTTTGCTCTTTGGACTATTCTTTATGGTTGCATGTGGAGCAACTGAAGATGTAGTAATTCTGTTCTCCAGCAGCAGCACTTCTAAGCTACTTGTCTAATGTAGGCAGGGAACAGGAAGGAATTGAGACATGTCTTGGTTCCAGTGCAGATCTACTTTGCAACTCCTGTCCCAGCCCAAGGATCTTTGCTTCCCAGGCACTTGCTTGAGAGCTTTACAGTGGGTAACACATACTTGAGCAAAGCCAGGTTGTCCAAGGATCTGCATGTAGGAGATAAAACTCAGCTTCTCTCATTCACTAGTGCCAGTTTCTCCGTGGCACAGAGATGCTGTCTTGGGCAGTGAACATTAGCTTTCAAGCCTTCAAGTGACATGCAGCACTCCACCAAGTCCCTAGTAAATGTACCCCTGTCCTGATTGTACTTTATAATTTGAATTTAGCAGTCTTGAAAGTGGCTTTGCTATTCCTGGGTCATGGACAACAAGTAGGAAAGTATCCGATTTACACACCTGAGTGTTCTTCTGCACTTCCCAAAGTGTTTCTTTCAGGAAAACCAGTTTCCTCTGGTGTTTCTTCCAGTCCTCCTCTTTGGATTGCAGATGCAGATTTAAGAGGAATTCTTTGATATATCAACTGTGAGCTGGCAAACACATCAGCCATAAAGCTGTGACAGTTTCAGATAAATTCAGGCCAGCAGTATTGTCAGTGACAGAGCTGTACTGCAATTATCAGTATTAGGGGCCAGCATTCTGGTCATGATGGAAATACTATGAAGTGATTTTATTTTTTTTTTTTTATTTTTTTAGATTTCCTTTCAGCTTCAGTTTCTCTGTTTCCATGAGCAGAAGCACAACTGGTGCAGCAGATAGACACAGTGTCACTCTTGTCAAAGCTCAAGGTACTATAGTATCTTGAATAACACCTAACCTGCTCTCTGCTACTGCTCTGTCACTTGGCTGGAGAGAACTGCTGTTGGGCAAAGGAGGAAAGACATCGCTGCCTGCTCTCTCCCTTTGATTTGTGCTGTGAGCTTTGGCAGGGTTCTCTGGGAAGGTTGGAGGAAAGGGACAAAAGCCAAAGGCACAGTTGATATGGTGCAGGGCAGTGCTTGGGAATGGTATCATGAGAGAAGTGTAAAACATAGGATTTTTTATATGTAACAAGAGGTTGTTTCATCCTGTCTGTATTTAGACCTGTGTACCCTATCTGTCCTCAAGTCTTTGTCTTCTGGAGAGCAGTTATTTTCTTAATTAGAAGATATTCACGTATTATATCCAAAGTATTACATGCTTTACACTGTATTTAGGCGCAGGGCTGAATGTTAGAATTCTTTAGATATCTTTCCAGAAGGAAGTTCAGGAGATGTTAGTCTTTCTCTTAAGTCTGCAATTAAGAAGAAAGGCAAGAGGCCAAGTCCCACTCCTAAAAGTGGGAATATTAAACTCTGATGGATTTCCTATTCCTGTACTTCCTTTTCTGTATTTCGGTTTCTCATGCAGCCTAATAAGTACTGTTTGGTTGAAGAATATCTTTCAGGAGGACATCCAGGCTTGCCTGAAGATACCAAGTAATGGAGAATTCACCACTTCTCTTACTTAATGAATGGAGAGGAGTAGTTGATGAAAGACTAATTTATTCCCTGGTTCAGTTGTGCCTGGCAAATTTATTGCCTCTGGTTGATGTGAAAAATCACTGGCTTTATTTCTGAAAGAGCAGCAATGCGGTAACTGGGTTTGCTGAATACTTGTGGTTTAGCAGCCTCTTCTGTGGAAGACTAGAGTTCTTAGTATATGGTAGTTATTTTTCTGGAGATATAAAGCATAAATAAACCTTCATGGCTGGTAAGTTGCATCTAGAGTTTTTTTTATATCATCCAGGAAACAGAGAATTGAGAGACAATAGAGAATCTTGTTTTGAGCTTGAGCTGGAAAAAGCTGTGGGAGAATCCTTAGCTTCATGGTATTCAGTTTGTATAGGTACTGGGTCACATGGAAACGTGGTGCATTTAGATGTCTTCCCACTGATATTCTAGCCACAGGTAAAACAAACTCTAGTTTGTCACTTTATATGCTATTAAATGTATTTTCATGAGTTTTTGGTATCTTTGTTCTTCAGGATCAAGCTGCTGGTTATATTAGTGAGTATTCCTCGGAGAGTGCTTGATTATAGTTTCCATTGCTTTTGTTTAAGTGTTTGTTTTTTTTTAAGAATGACAAGTACTTTTTTGTAACTTTGCAGAGTACAGACGCCAATTCAAATGTGAGGAAAAGAACAAATGCCACAGTACAGTCTGAAGCTGATGGTGGGAGCCGAATTGACACAAGGCACAGCTCTGTCCAGCCTCCCTCTGTAGCTCAGGGGTCTTCTGACATTACACCCCACTCCCTTTCTGCATCAAGTCCCAACCCCTTCACACGAATCAACGCGTCAGAGACATTATCTTCTGCAAGAGCTACCCCTCCTGCTCCTCCTTCTACCCCAATTTTAACTGGATTTGTATCCCAGCATGCCACAGCTGGATCCCCTTCCATTCAGCACTTGCTTGGATCTAGACTGGAGCAGATTCAGACCACCACACCTAATACATTAGGAGCATCTGCAAAGCCATCTGCTGTCATACCACCTCCTCCCCCCGCCTCCCACTCTGGCACGAGTAAGATAGACAAATATGCACGCATTTTATTTCCTGTTACCTTTGGAGCATTTAACATGGTTTACTGGGTGGTCTATCTATCCAAGGATACCATGGAAAAATCGGAAAGTCTAATGTAGTTTTGCTGCTATGTAGTAGTTCCTAAATTATACTCACATTTGATGCAGAGTTTCTTCTTTTGAAACTATTTAAGAAGGTCAGTAATTCTTATTTATAAAAGCTGTGTGCTACTTTCCCATTCTAAAGGCTGGAGTTAGTGGGGATAATTAGTTAACTCTTAACAGAGTGATGGGTAACAGTAATGGGTCTTCCTTCCTTCAGCCAGCAATGAAACAACACTTGAGACAAACTACTCTGGCTGCACAGAACTTGCATTTGGGAGGAGCATGCACCTGAAAAAAAATCAGAGGCAGAGGTGCAGTGGAACACATCTGACTGCTAGGAATACATATGTTGGCTGTTAAAAATGCCTGAGGCACCCAGCGCTGCTGTCTGGACACAGCATTGCATTCTCTGAGTGTGAGGTCTATGACCAGAATATTTTGACTGTGGTTGCTAGAAAAGGACTTTCCCTGCTCGATTAAAATTGACAGGATGGGGGGAAGAAAATCAATAATGGCAAAAGGGAAGAGAGTCCAGCCTGGGAGAGTGCAACTCCAGGAAAGTTATGCAAAGGAGTTGTAGAGCTCCATATATTTTTACTAAGCATTATTTTGCATTGTAACCTGGGAAATTCTCACACCAAACTAAGAATGAGTGAACCTTGTAAAATCTGAAATCTGATGTAATTCTCAAAATTGGATTTTCTTGTTTGATAAGGTGATCTTAAGTGGGTGATTCTTCTTTGACCTTGCTGACCAGCTTGAGAGGATTTATTCCTAAATTACATCAATTGTAGTGGATGAGGACCAGACCACAATGTTCAGCCTTTTATTTGAATTCTGTGCTTTTTCTTTGGATGCTTTGGGGTTTGGTTTTGGTTTGTTTTTGTAGTTTGGGGTTTTGTTTTTTTCCATACTTTTCAGTTATACTCCTGATTTCCTTTAAACACATATTCCATTGCCCACACCCCTCCCCCCCTTATATAATTTTGTGTCAAGTTAAATTTTCAAAACAGTTTTAAAAGCAACTTCAAAATAAAGCAAAAAAGCCCCATTTCCTGTGCACAGATGAGTGTGGCATGTCACTGAGTGAATGAAAGACAGTCTTTTTGAGAAGGACTGCTTTGATATAAATAAGCAAGTAAACTTTCTAGGTGGATCCCAGGCTAAAAAAGTTAATTTATGATCCATTTGTTTACTTTAAACTGTGGCATAGATAGGGGCTTTTCTCACCAAATTGCAGTATGCAAGCAGGCAACAATATTAAATAATTGAATAGTTAAACCTGATAGAAATCCTGATCATAAATGTTATTTTCCCTAGAACGGATAGAAAACATATTGCCAATAAGAACAAGAAATGCTTGTACAGATCTGTCTGGTTTGGCAAATGGTTAGTGTTTCTGTGCAGGTGACAAGTGAAAATCAAAGGCCAAATTCTCAGCTATGGTCTGGCTGTGCCTTTAAAGGGTCTGGGCTTATCCTTGGCTTCAGTTGATTGAGTAGCAGATTGGTAGCCTATTGTCAAAGTCTTACACTGCAGGGCAGATCAGGTGAGTGTTGAGTGGTTCTGTGCCCAGATAATGATCAAGGGACTTGGAGACCACAAGCTGCTGGCAATAAAAGACATGTGTAAGACTGCCCTAGACTATGCTGGGACAAGAGTCAGGGTAAAAGGACCCTATAATGGTGAAATACGAGTATGCCTCTGTCTCTCCAAGCCTTTTAGCCAGCTCATGGCTGAGATTCTGACCTTTAACTCATGAGAGATACCTGGCAAGAGATGCTACAGTGTGTAGTATGGATCCCAGACAGTTCTTTCATGTGTAATAGTGACCTGTAGATGATAGAATGCAATGGGATTGTCTTAGGTAACTTTATTATAATGGAGTGATATAAACAATTGCCTTAGTCTTTCTTTTACTTAAGGGATGCTCTCAAAAGGTCAGGTATGGTTCTTTCCGTGTTCATCTTTTACATCTAGAAGATACCTGAGATTACAGCCCTCATTAGAAAAACTCTATGTGGCATATCACAGAAATGGAAATGGAGCACCCGTGCAAGATGTCTAACTGCAGTAATTTGTATCTTTGGATGTACTGCTGGTTGCTGTAGCTGTTTCGTCTCCAATTAGGTCACACTGTTACAAAGTGTTAGAATAGAAGATAGTATGCAAGAGATTATTTATTGGTTAAGCCAGAATAAACAAAGCTAAACCTCTGGCAGTTATAATTGCACAAATGATAAAATACTCTTAGCATGTAGAATGGTGATCTGCTGTGTGGAGAAACTAGTATTTGCATCAGAAGTTACTGAAGTTACTCTTTGCTTTCCTCTGTGATGAAAACCAAGGATGTTTTTTCACATGCAGAGCTTTAAACAATTAATTTGAGACAATTATCTGTTCCTTGCACCCATCCTTGTATACTGATTGTAAAATCAGCTTTTTCTAGTGCATTGTTCAGTGGGATCAACAATAGTTCAGGCTAAGACTGATCTAAATGTGCTGCTTGAATTCATTTATAGTTTCTGTTTAATTTTAAAGGCCTATAAAGAGGAGAAAGCATTGCAAAAATAATAAATTCAAAATATTTATTTCTATGCTTCCATTTTGGAGAAATTTTTAAAGATACCACAGAAAAAGTTACCTATTTTAAATCTGCCAGTGTATTTCTGAAGTACCTTCCAACACTTCCATGCCTAATTCAAAATGAAGTACATTTTAAAAAAATCATTATAAGTCTAGGACTAATTTATTGAACTGTACTACATTTTTATGTTGCAGCATATGGAGAAATTACCGTGATTACTTTCCAAAGTGCATGTGGACAATATAAATAGGAATTTATTATTAACAGTTGTTCTTCATTATTTTTAATCTCCCTGCATGATCAGAAACAGTAAAACAACAAAGAACCTGCAGTATACTCAGTGGCACCATAACTTGGAAGCACAAAAGGGGGAATATGCTAAATATAGCAGCTCAAATATTCAAAACTGGTAACTTAAATCCTAAGGGAGAACATTGCAGGTGTCATTTCAGTGACCAAATAGCTTATTAGAGATGAGCTTCAGTGAGAAACTCTACAAGAGCTATATTTTTTGGTTTTTGTTCTTTTTTTCTATTGGCATTTTTGAATAATCTTTTTTTTGACAGTGTCATAGTGGTTTAAAACTAACCTATCACTTCAGATAAGTTTACATCTGTCCACAGGAAAGAAAACTGGATAGAAAGACAAAAATCTTTACAAGGAAACAGAGATAGTTCTCCACTGATATTTCCTTGGAGACATTGTTAGAGGCAGCAAAATTGCCACACATTGCAGTGATGCATCCCTGACCACTAATGCAGTCATTTGAGAAAAACTTGGTTCAGGAAGATTGCCTTCATAGGAACTGAAGTGTGGTTTGTAGTCAATTGTGAGCCTACTGTTAACAGGTTTCATTGCAATTATGAAAATAATGAAGATGAGAAAGGTAGCAAACTTAGACCCCAGCCCTTCAAGGTGACCTGAACTCCTAGAGCTCACCAGAGGTACTGGAATCTGTTTTTCCTCCTGTTAAAATGGACTTGTCTCCATCAAATGGATATTTGGTAGTGCATTTCTTCTCCTGTGTGTCTTTGAAGGGGAAAAAAGTAGACTTTTTAAATTGTTTAGTTATCCACTCTACATTACCCTTTGATCAGGCGAGTAAACTGGATGATAATTGGATAAAAGAGGTAAATAGTTTAATGAGGAATGTGATTAGAGCCCTTCTCTTAACAGGAGCTAAGAGTTATTGATTACTGTTATTATTGTTCAAGTTTAGCCTTTGGCATCTCATTATCATCATCATTCAGAATGGACCTTGCAAAAAATAGTACCAAGTAAATGTATTTAATAGGATTTAATCAGTATTTCTACAAAAAATTGAATGAACTCAGCTTTTTGATATGCCCAGAATTCCATGTTCTTCCACTGTATTGTGTACATCTTGTATGTCATTTGGCCTCAGTGTACTTTAATAATGTAGCTAATTGTCTATGTGCCATGTGAGAATGTCAGGGTATGCAGTATCTATTTATCCAATTTATCCAAAGCCTAACTTCCCATATTCTTTGTTCTGTTAGAAATGTAGGGAAGACCAGAATGGAAGAAATGACACACAGGCTTTGTAAGAGACACACATTGGCCATCTGGGACATTTTCCCGTAGATACTGCAGATTTCTTAGGAGAACCTTTTTCAGTGTGCTATAGCACATTTATACATCCAAATCTCAAAAGCTGCCAAGAGGCCTGTTTGGAGAGCAGAGTAGACCATGGACACTTTGCACACTTCTTACAATTTTGCTTAACTTAGAAGATTAAGGAGAAAAGAAATTTTGGTGAGTTGTACCTTGTCTTCCTGAGACTTGCCAAGAGGGCTTGACCGCACTAAAGTAGGAAGGGTTTGTTTAGCTAGCACTGTTATGAATTGCAATACAGACAACTAACAAAACTCACCCTTGGTTTTGTTTAATCCTAGTATTGAATAATAGATTAGAAGAAAAACAGCTGTAGTGTTGAGAAGCCTAGGTTTAGTATAACATCTGCTGATGGTATTGATCAATTCTAGGATGATCAAAGTTGTAGAAGTCTTACAGAACTGCAGAGCTATAGAGCAGTAAGTTTGGAGCAAGTCAGTGCTAAGTGGGGAGAAAAGAAGGTGCTTCCCTTCATACTCTGACAGGAGTAAAGCAATAAAACATAAGCAGTACAGCTCCTCCATTTGTATTTGGTAGAACAAAACTGCATAAACAAAATTTCATACTCGGTGAAAATCTGAGGGGTAAATAGCATTATGGAGGTCAGTATTAATCACTAGGAATCAACCCCCCAAAAAATGGGAAAAAAATCTATGAAAAAATTTAAACTAAATTAAATTACAGTAACATCTTTTAAAATTATTTGTTTGTTTGTTTGTTTATTTTTTCAAGACCTTGCATTTCTTTCACTGTGTGCTTCCAAGGTGAGTTTGCATTTTTTTAAGAATGGATAAGAGAGATTTTTGAGAGTGGATACTCGCTGACATCAATATGTGTTTCTCATTTACTTCAGTGCACTTTAAAGAGGAAGTTTACTGGAAGGAAAAATGTGCCATTTTGAAAGAGTCTGATATGGGTTAATTTGTACAATCTTCATTTGTAAGCTTCTCCTCAGAGTCAAGATGTAGCTATTTTGGAGAATGTGAGTGTGGTGAGAGTTTCAGCATGTTCTGAGTAAATCAGACTCTGAAAGTAAATTTTTGCCACATCCCAGGCAAGTGAGAGTAGTGCGAAGTACAGTGTACCCTGTAAAGATCTCTCTTTGCTAATGTTATACTCTGTGTTAACTGGAGGGAATGAAAAATGCAATTATTGTAAAACTGAGAGAATTTGCAAAACATACTTAGTTTTCACATAAGTTAGAAATGTGGTAGATATTTATTTCAGAATTGAATAACATTGTCTTCTAGTCTATAACTTACTGCATCTAAAAGTATCTCTTAGACTTTCTTACGTTTTTTGTACTATTTCACTGAAAAGGATTTTAAAAAAAGTTAATATCCATTGCAGTTCACTATATTTTTTGGTCATAATTCTATTTTCATTTTCTTGTGCAAGAGGAATTGAGAGCATGATAGCTTCTTCAAAATAAAAATAACAGCAGCAAAACAAAAGCCTTGGAGATTCCCTTTTTTAGAAAACTTTCCAAACTCCCATCAATTTTTGAACGCTTTTTTTAAAAAATAGTGCCATTTTAGCACTTTAAAACACTAATGCTGTTGCAGCCTGGATACATGTATACAAACATCCCTTGAAATAATATGATTTCCCTGAATTTTAAGGATGCTAACTCAAGATGCACTTGCTAATAGTTCTGTATTGAAAGAGTACCTTTCTGGATGGAAAACACCATGTGAGGTAGGCATTTTTTTTTTTTTTATTACAGTCTTCATATAATTATTTTCAAGAAAAAGATCTGGAGGAAGAATGTGGTATTACTGAATTAATTTTCAAATAGCATGAAGATCTGGGTAATTTCCTGCTGGTCATCTTGCTGTTGTGCCATCATTTGCTTAGTGTTTTTGTGAATGCTGTATCCAGGTTGCTGTTAACTGACATAGCAATCTGTGGATGATCTGATGACATAAAAAACCACAAAAGGAAATAATTGTATGTGAATATGTTTTCATTCTTGGAAAAAACATAACTGGAGTTTGGTAGAAGAAACAGGTGACAGTATGAAGAACTCAGCAGTACTTCTTGAGCTCAATACATTGAAAAATTTGGTTGAGTACTGCTTTGTCTTGCATCATCATCTTGTGCTGGTGGTTCATCTCCATGGTAAGTAAAACTGCTATGAGGATGGAGGACTCAGAAGTAAAGAACATCTATTTCAATATTTCTTCGAAATTATTTTGAAATATGAGATAGCTAACCTTATTACTAACAGTATTGTCAACGCTTTATATTTGCAAGCTTGAAAATCTCCTTTTCTGTTAGGATGCAGGTTGTCAAATGAACTTTTCATAAATAGATGATGCTGTATGTACATGTATTTAACTTTTTTATTAATTTGTGGCAACATTCTCTATCCGCAGATGAGTGGTGGAGATTTGAGGTATTTCAGATAACCAGAGTTCCTGAGCAATTATTTTAAAATATTTGTTTCATAGATACATGCCTTTGCAAATCAATACCAGCAGTGCTTTTGTGCTGAAAATTAATCCACCTGATAAAAATTCTGGCCATGAGTACTCAACCCATATTTGAAGGTCTGATGAAGCACATTGGGCAAGAGAGGACTCAGGGCTTGTTTATTGTAAGAGGCTTCTGAATTGGAGCTGGCTTATATCCAGCCATCTTCTGAAGCAGTCTGCACCAGAGAGACTACAAGCAGAATCCATGGGCTTTTTGCAACCTTTTTTTTAAGAGTCCACTATAAGACTGTATTACTGCTGAGTGTAGCACCCTCACCTTCTTTATTGCCTTGCTTTGTGTGTAGGGAAGTATTTCAGTGTTTGTGGGGGAGCAGGCTGAAATAACTTGTCTAGCTAAACCTCCAATTTTTTCTTGTTTCCTTTTGGCTGGTTAGTAGTAGTGGGATCTGTGTGATCTGGCTCCCATCTTAGTGCTGGTACAAAGGAGGGCGTGAGGAGCCTGGATGGATACTTTGAGCTGAGTTAATGCTCGTGTGAAACCACAGTCTGAGGATTCTCATCTTACCTCCACTGTCATTAAAAGAGAGGCTCTCTCAGGCTTTCTCAAACCTCCGGTGCCCCCTGTGGTCATTTTTCCTCCACAAAAGTGGTTTTGTGAATTATATCAATGACAAATCATGTACAAAAAAACCCCAAAAAACAACAAAACCAAACCCAAAACCAACCAAACAAAAAAACACAACAAACCAAAAACCAAAAAAGAGGCCAGAATTTTTGAAAGAGCCAAAATCAATGAAGTTACTTGAAGAGAAAGAAAAGGAAGAGAAAACATGAGTATGGATGAAAAATTTAGTTTCTTGCTGCCAAGCAGTTATTTTAAGATATGTCCTATAAGAGGTACTAGAAATGCATCTGGCAGGAAATAGCCCAGAAATAATTATTTCTTCATTATAAGGATAATGAGAAAGTAATAAAGAAAAGTGTCTAATGTCCTATTATAAACATTTGTGTTCCATTGAAGCTGTTTTTGAAAATGGTATTTTCATTGTCAGCCAGGAAAAATTAGGAGACAGAATGGGAAGGGAAAAAGAATGAGTTTTATTAAGTATTACTGTTTCCCTTTGTTTTAGAACATTTCTCAACCAAAAATGTAAACAGTAACATTAAAAAAAAATCTTTCTTGGGCTCTATATATTTAATTTTCAGTAATGAAGCACTGAATGTTTAGCATTTAACTTGCTTTATGTTTAAGAGGCTAAATAGAATGCTGTCTCTGATCTAATTCCGTTATCAGAGGGGATGTGGGTGAAGAAAACAGCTTTCATTACAGTAACAACTAGTTTTTCTAAAGTATCTTGCTTTCCTACTAAATCTGAAGACTTTGTTCTTGTACCTGAATTCACGGGAGCTGTTCAGTGCTGAGCATTTCTGATAATCCAGTCAGTGCTACAGCTTGTGGGCTGCACCTGCATTTAATGTTGCCATGACTGAAAATGAACATCCAGAACTTGGCACTTGAGCAGCATGGATCCCACAAAAGGCAAAGGTGCATGTGTAGCCCACTGTGGGGGCATGAGAGCTTTTCTGTTGCTCACGTGGGAGAAGATGGGAGTCTGTTGTCAGAAACAGAGGGTAAGGAGGGAGAGTGTGACTGCCTCTTTCAGAGGCTGAGCAGAGCTTATACTGGATTAAGCCACTTATGAAAATGCCCCTAAACTCTTTTCCAAATAGACAGCTTAGGAGCAAGCTGAGTGCAATGTGTAATTCGACTCCAACTGTAAATCCTGCACGAGGATCAGCACAGTTAATCTCCCCTCAGGTTTCTGATGTTGTAGCTAGAAGACTGAAGAGATGTGAGGTAGCTCCTGCTGCCAGCTGGAATGCCAAACTGTCCTGTAGTGCATCAGGGTCTTTGGAGTAACGAGGGTGGGATGGAAAGAACTTTTTTGGAGTACAAAACAGGGCAGAATGAAAACCTCCTTCAGATCAGCACTGCTTGTAAGCACTAGCAGCACAGAACATCCCAAAGGAGCACCAAGGTGTGTTGCAGTCTTGTCTTCTCCTTGCCTACCTGCTAAATATTTTGAAATGGTGAGTGGTGGGAATGACAAATCCAGGTCTGGTAATGAAACAGAAGATGTTTAGTGCTTCTGCCTGATAAGTACCCGGAGTCTCCTGCCAGCAGCTTGTGGGCCTTCCCAGAGACAGAACTGCATCACTGACTTTTTTGTAGGTGTAATTATTATGCCCCTACCATCTCCCCTGTACCTTAAACATTAGAAAAAGAGGGTTTCTCTTTAATGCTCTATTTTGTTGCATAATTATGCACATTTCTCCATTTTGTTGCATAATTATGAAGAAGAAAAGCTGAATTCTTCTCATTTTGAATTTTTTTAAGTGGTTTCCTCACCTGCACACATGGAAATCATAAGCTCCAATGCAAACTTCAGGAAGGTAGGAAACACTTCTATGCAAACTTCTGTCTGTGATAATCTCACAAAGGTAGCTTTTGTTTTTAAATAAAATAATTTGGAGGATATTTAGTTGAACTTATAAAATTTTAAATACAAAAATATTTTCTCTGTACTGAAAATGTGAATTTTATTTGTAGACTTTTCACTTAGGAAGGTAAGGTGAAATGTATGTGGGTTTTCTACTTGGCTAAACCAGGTACTTAGCTGTGGGATATTCAGTAGTCATTTCACAAATACATGGATTGTATTTTTTATCCTTTGGAGAATGTGGAGAGAATATATAAACAGAAGGTGAGAAAAGTCTGTGGAGAGGTTTTAAAATGCTGCTTCTCTCTTCCTCTCTGGCTATCATATGCATAAATAAAGTCAGATAAGAAAAGATAAGTGAGTAAGAAGAAGATGTTCTTTGATCTTCGCATTCTCAGTCGATCTTATGAAGTATGCAATTAACCAGCTTCCCTGTATACTTCCAAGTTTTCTTTCTGCTGTGCCATGGGTAAACTGTGGCAGACCTAGGAATTTTTAGGTTCAATTCATCAGTCAATTTAAGAGGGCACTCAGTGCTGGCCTTGCTGAGTTAGGAGCATGTATTTGTAAGTGGTGGAACAATCTGTTCAGCAGGAGAAGGTATCCCAGTTCTGGATAAGAAGAGCTGAAGCATTTTGCTGAGGTAAGATATAGAAGTTGAATTAGGCTTAAGGGCTGCTCATTAGCTGTTTTTAACTTCCTCAGTGAACAATCTAAACCCTCTCTTTGGCATGTTCTGCTACTTCTGCACTGTTTTGATTTGTTCAAGTTCTGTCCTTGACTTTGCTCTCTTGCCTTGTGGCTGAGGTGAGGGGCAGCAGTTTCTGGGGTGTGTGGGATTCCCACACCTTCCCTTTAGCCATGGGCTCTTTATATATCACATCTCCATCACCAGCTGGACAGCAGAATCTGGGCAGGGAGAGGGTGTGCATCCATGCCAGTGGCAGATAAGCCCTGGCAGTCAAGCAGCAAGGCACAGTTGTGAGTAGAGTTGGAGTCTTAAAGTATGGTGTGTAAGGATTTTTGGGTGGGCTTCAAGATCCAGTGCTAGTGCAGTGGCATAAACCAACTTTGGCTGCTTGAAATACAGGTCAGTTGTAGAACAGACAAAAGATGTTCAGATTTCTAAGTTTTCTGGATGACTGCTAGCACTGCTGGCCCTCTTGTGCTCTGTGCTGCATCACTAGCAAGCATACAGAGCAGAGACAGTATGTTAAAATTCTGTCTGCAAGCACAGTATTTAGCCTGCTGGTAGTAAGTAAATAAGGTGCCTAGAAGTTGCCTTGAGTACCTTTTTCTCTTCACCTTTCCTTACCACCCTTGCACTCTGCCAGTCCTGCCAGTTCTGATATTCCAAAGAGCTGGAGCACTTCAGTGAGCTGTTAAAATCAGTCCATCTAACAAATGATGAGGAGCATCCTTTCTCTCACTCTTTCTACTCACAAATTCACAGCTGAGAGGAAGACTGGGAGATACCAACTTTGGTGCTAATTTGAAGTTTAAGACCTTTATCAACTGAGGAACCAGAAAAAAAAAAGGGAGGGGGGATTTATATGTGATGTGCAGCAGCAGCTATATCTTGTGTCATTTTAAAGCTGAAAAGAAGTAAGAAAAAAATTCAAGAAGAATTTACTGACATTTTGTTTTACTATAAGCTTTTCTTTTCCTGACAAGCCCTGTCCATTGCAATCAAAACATCTGGGTTTAGGCTTAGACACTGCAAGGAAGAATCCCAGTGAAAAATATGAAGCTTTTGGAAATACTCTTTTTTTTTCTTTTTTTTCTTTTTTTCTTTTTTTCTTTTTTTTTTTTTTTTTTCTGTAAAAGCAGTGGCACGCAGAAAATATACACTTAAAGCAAGCATAGTAAAAATGCTCTTTAAACACCTCCTATTGGAAAGTCCTATCTTTTCTGTCAATAACTTACTACTTCTGCAATATGTGGCTGTCCTAGATGCATGTTGCAAGAGTTCCTGTACCATACCAAATTCTGATGTTTATCCCTTTGTATTGGCTCATACATGGGGAAAAACTGAAAGGAAATCGATGCTAGGGAAGCCTTTGGTTGAATTCTTTTACCCTATTCTTGGTGCACATTTTAGTTTCATGGAACAATGTGGCTGGGAAGATTTGAAGAATCAGAGGTTAACTAAATTATTTGGATGATATGTTCAATGCTGGTCACCTGACTATACTAACAGACTTAAAAGGTGGTTTGATAGCTGTCAACTTGTTTTGCTATTGTGCAGCTTAACTGTTACCTTCCTGTATTATGAACATCTATGTATTTGGAAAATAAATCCATCTTGCAAGAAAGATTGTGCAAAAAAATTGTTCCTATAATACTCCAGTGTATATTGCTGATGTCAAATAAAATACAATTGTGAGAGTTCTTAAACAGTTGTCTTTCTAATTGTGGCCTGAAGCAGAAAGAAGTAAACCTCTTTAATATGGACTCTCCTGAAATTATTGCCGTAAGATTGATGCTAGCTAAATGATTCCATCAACCTGTTTTAGATATGAACAGATAAAGGGATGGGTTTCATGAGCAATATGATGAATGTTAATCTACTTTATTATTTATTAAGATGGCAGACCAGTATGCTAATGTATCATTGTCATGATGTATCACACACTGTCAACAAGCTAAAAGCTAAATGAGTTGCGTTGCCTCTCTCACAGCAGCAGAAACAAATAATACACAGATGAGCAATGCTCACTTTATTATCTAATTTATTTATTTTTTATTTCTGTGAGGTAATCTTAAGAACACTTCCCTTCTTGCCTTACCTGCAAACAGACCATTTGTCAGCTGCTCTATTTCTTTACATGACCTAAAGTGATTTTCTATTATTCTGTGCTTGGGCCTGGCAAAATTTCTGTACATTAGAAACCATAGACTTGTAAAAACAGCGTTTCAGCAAAAATGAACTATAGATTGTTACAAATAGGTGTATAGAGGCATGTGTGGAGAAATCATTTTATTATGAGTACTGACCCGTGCAAAGCAGGGAGTGGGGAACCCAAATTTCTTTTGCTAAGTGTGGCCAGGACCATCAAATCTCTTTGGAGGCTGAGCTGAAACCTGTCAGAATGGCTTACAGTGCTGCAAAGAGCTGTAATTGCTGCTTGCTTCAGGGACAGATGTTGATGCCAAG
Source organism: Phylloscopus collybita (assembly GCA_027886175.1). Lineage (NCBI taxonomy): Eukaryota > Metazoa > Chordata > Aves > Passeriformes > Phylloscopidae > Phylloscopus > Phylloscopus collybita. Next base: position 23,818,219 of record JAJNNQ010000009.1, on the reverse strand, counting down.
AAATCTGCTATGTTTGACAACCACAGCTAGATCATAGATTTGGGAGACTACAGCCCTATTTCCTAGCTTCTGTGGCTGTCATTTTTAAGCCTGTAGCACAAATTAGTCATATATGCTGCTGCTGCCACTTAATGCTACATGGCAGGATGCTACCTGCCCCACATCTCACATTTTACTCACATCACTTGCATTGATTAGATGGAGATTTCTGCTGTTAGGTTATAGATGAGGCCTGTTTAGCATCCAAGGAGAGTTTCACTGGATGCTGGGGTCAGGTTTTATGTAATTCCAAACTATGACTGCAGGTAGCATAAGAGGAAATCAGTCAGCAGGCTGAAAATTATCAGGAACTTTACCTGGGCTGGTGAAAAACACCTCCTAAATTAAGTCTTTGTGTACTGGGTGTGATTACTGCTTCTCAAGAGCACTAGATCCATTTCTGGTAGTTGGGATCATGAGACTTCTGTTGTATATAATTTCAGTCTGAGTTTAAGGGAATTGAGCCTGTGTTTTCTGTCTGACTGGTCTTACTGTGGGCCCATGAAATATCTGAGATTGAACTGGGAATAGGTGCTCTCAATTCCCATTAAAATATGTTTACTTTTATATGTAGTACTTAATACTTCTCCTAAGAGAAAAAACACAGCTGAGGAGGACTTAGTTGTGGAAGTTAAGTTCTGGCTTTTTGCCTACCACTGCCTTCTGCCCTTTTTCCTCCTTGCTTTCTGCAGGGATCAGTCTCAAATTTGTATTCTCAAATTTGTGTTTGGATGTTCTTTTGGAACAGCCCTGGAGAAGACACAATTAAGTATGCTGTTACTGGAATAAAAATCTTGGTCTCAAATGCTGAATATCAGTGTTCATCTACTGAACAGCCTCTGACCTGGTATGTATACAAAGATAAAAACCTGCTCAGCCTGTTCAGTGGTCTGACATAGTAAGACTAAAATTTTCTAGGAAACCAGCTAGATGACAGCTCCAGGTGTAAATGAAGAGGCATCTGGGGAAAGGTTGGATGCCGCTCACATGACGTTTCAGCTTATGCTAGCGATTGTCATGTCAGGAGGGCAACCAGAGACAGGAAGGTGGATCAGCTTCAGCACAGCTGAGTGAGCCTGGAGGAGAAATTCAAAATACAAGGTGAAGAGCAGGCCCAGTCTGAGTACAGGAAGGAACTGGTAGCCCCTGATGCTATTAGGGGAGGGAAGATGAAGGCATGAGTTGATGTGATTAACCCCAACAAAATTTAGAGAAATTATAGATCAAAGGCTTGTTTTTCAAATTTGCTGGAGGGTCTTTAAGAGGAATAGAGAACTTACCTGTATCACTGAACTGCTTTAATGCTGATGAAAGCTTTTGGATGGGAATATGTGTCAGCCCTGATGGATAGTGTGAAAGGAAACTTGCTGGAGACCTAGTAGGTGCGAAGCTGTTGGGGCAAATTGCCAAAGGCATAGTGGGATGGGCAATGTATCCAGATGTACTCACTGTATTTATTGCTATTTTGGCTATTTTTCTTTAATGACTTTTTCTGTTTGTTCTGTGGAGATTTTTACTTTCTTGACTGAGAAAATTTCATTTCAAACTACAGGAAATTCATTAAAAATGCATTGAAGTATTTTCTTTTCCAGATGACAAGAAGCTGAATAAAAAGCTACTCTGAAGTGTCGTTCACAGCATGGGAGAGCCTGCCAAAAATGACACAAACAACTCGGGGCTCCCTGATGTTTTATCTACTCAGGTTTTTTTGGTGTTTGGATTGTTTTTTTGTTTGTGGTGGTTTTTTTTTTGGGGGGGGGAGGGTTGATTTGTTTTTGTGGGTTTTTTTGGCAGGGGGGTTGTGGTTTTGTTTTTTTTTATGATTGCAGATGGAGGTGTTGTTATATCCTTCCTTTACAAGGCTATCAATTAGAGCACTTGCCCATAAAAGAGGTTGAAATTCTTCTGCCTTCAAGAGAGTCAGGAGCCAGCTGAGTCAGCTTCTAGCTGACAAAAAACCTGTGTGTTTAATATGAAGTAATGTCTTGCTTTGGAAAGACAGGTATCAGCCAGGGAAAGCTGGAGTTTCCCTTGGAATGGAGAATGTAAACCCCTCACCCCTGCCAAATTATAATTTTGCAATTAAGGGCTTTCAGGCAAAGATTTGGGAATAGGAATAACAGTTCTTTACTAGGAATATTAACAATACAAATATAGTAGAAAACAAAACCACCAAACCAACAAATTTGGAAAACCCTGACAGAGTCAGAGCTACAACCTGACACCCTGTTGGGCAGGGTGTTGGAAGCAGTCCAAAAGTAAGTCCTCCTGGAGTGGCAGATGTGGTTCAGTTGAAGTAGAGATGATTCTGTCAAAAAGGGTCCAGTGGGTGAGAAGGGTCCAGTCTTCCTCCGGGAATCCTAGATACCTTGTGTTCCTACGTCTCAGTTTTATCCAGGTAGGAATGGTTGGCTCCTCCCACTGGGTGGAGCATCTCACAATGGAATGTGGATGTACTGTTTTGGGGAGGAGAACAGCTTGGGAAGTCTTAATGGCCCATTGTGAAAAGAGATAAGAAACACTGCTCCACCTGGCTGTAACAGCTGGGCCATTATCAAAAGGCATCCGCCCCACTCCTCCCAGAGTTACAAGAGATAAAGAAAAACATCTCCCCAGCTGCTTTCAGCAGATGAAATAGAATACACATTTTTGGTTCCGTAACCCAAGACAAGTAACCACAGCCAGTGGGCCATGTTAGCAAAGGAAAAGACTTTTGGGATCCCTTGAAGCATAGTAGGAGGTATTTTGCTTCAGGAATCTATCCAGGATCTGAAGATGAAAATTCTGTTTCTGGTTCAGGAGATAATTTCATATATGTTTTCACAGTTTTTCTGGACCCCTTGTTTGAGGAACCTCTACGTGCAGGAAGCCTTAGCACCAGGTAATGTTGTACATGGAGTTTGAACAGACATGTTAGAATGCCTACAGATCTGGCCCTGAAGGGAACTGGACTCAGCTGAAGAGGCCCAAATGCTGTGTTGATTGTATGGACACAACTGCAGCCATAGGAAGGGCATTTTTGCTCAGGGACACAACCATCCTTGGAGTTCCACCCCAGTTTTATGACTAGGTGTTACAGTAGTGTTGATATGGGGCTCAAAGAAAGAATTTTTAAGGGTAGAGGTGTGCAGTTGGAAGTTAAATGGGCCGGATTATTTGCACAAGTCTGGGCCTATCTGAATTATTTTTGCTACTGCAGTATACCAGCCTCTTTTTTTACCATGCTTTTGACTTTGATTCCTCTATTTATCCTCCTTAATAACAGTCTTTGCTTTTATAGAAATGAATTACATCTGTCAGTTCAGGCTGGAAGTTGTGCTTGTGTTTTTTCTAAATTTCCAGCTCCTCTAAACAGCATTGCATCTGTGCTGTGTGATTCATTGTGAGCTGTAAAGCACAGCAATGCTTTGGAGACAGTATGTGTAAGCTCTGCTTTGTGTGTTGGCAGCTGAAGGTCAAGAAGCTGGGACGTCTTAGGAATGCAGAAGCAGACCCCTACCAGATTCCCTGGCCATCACAGGGAATGAGGTATTTGAGATGTGTTTCCATTCTCTCCATGTGGCTCCAAGCAGTGTCTGAGAACTGGTGCAGCTGGCATTATTTTAAGGCCCTTTTACAATCTTTTAAATTTATCATATAAGATTACAGTAAGTATCAGCTTTGGAGACCAAACGTGATAAATTCTATCCCTGAATTTGAGAAAATATTGCAACTGTTTATGAATGTAACAACACAAGTAGGGTAATTGTTAAATCTGCTTAATTTCTCCAGCTGGAAGCCTCTTTTCCTGTGATTTTGAGAGCCTGGGATCCTAACAACATCTTGGGTTTGATAACTTTCACATTCACCTAGATTAGCTAAGACGTCAATATTGTTGCTTCTAAATATATTTAGTTATCAATCTTGTGACCACTTACATATCATGGCATCTGTCAGGTCTTTTTCAATCAGTTCTTACATAATAAATGTTTTATCTTGCCCTTATTTCCATATGTTGATGTCAATAAGCTGCATTCTAAAATACAAGCAATTAGTCTTCTCTGGGATATGAATAGAATCACATGAAAATAAATGGCCATCAGTTTGATATTGCAAATGGTGATGGGGAGGGAATTTGATTTAGTATATTCTGAAATTTGTTAAAAATACATGTGTCTGTATGCTGAAAAAGAACTGGAAAGAGCTTATCTCTAGTGTATTGCTCAGTTCTCTATCTGAGGTGTCTGTGGGCAAAGCTGGGTAAGTAGGTGTATCAAAACCTACAAATGAAAATTTTTGTTAATGTGCTGGATAGGCCTTTTAAGTACTTAGGCATTGAGTGCTCTCTCTGTTGGAATGCAAAACCAGTGCATATAAATGCTACCAGGAAGGAAGAAATACGCTCTCAGCAGAGGGAAAAATTGAGAAGGTGTGCTAGAAACATTGAGATCTGCAGAGTTTGCTGGGAAAAAAAACATGCTGTTAGCAACAACCCACCCAGAGTTTTTAGCCTGGAGAAAACATATCTCACGGTAAACCTGAGTGAAGCCCAAAGAAGTGGTTGAAGAAAGATTAGGATATACTGTCATCTCAGTTTTCCTTTGAGCCACCTCCAGACAGTTCTCTTTAGCATCCTAATCTTTGAAATCCCTTTCTGAGACACTGTAACTCTCAGATAAACATAGGATAAGGAGTCAGGGATCCCAGAGAAGGACAACCAACAGCTTTGAACATCTGGATTGCAAACCCTGTGCTAAAACCAGCACATTTTAGGTGCTGGTTCCTTCCGCTGAAATTCAACATCCACATCTGTAGTAAAGTTTGAACTTAAGCCCAAGGAGATGCTTTGTCATACAGATACCATGGAAAAGGCCTTTCTGCCTACATTTTTTTTCTAGGAAAAGAGAGGAGGAGAGGAAGGCAAGTAACAGGGACGTGAAGCTGGACCATGGATGGGAGGAAAAGACAACTCTATTCTCAGGTAATATTGGCATAATTTGAACAATATAAAAAATTGTTTTCCAAGGGGTCGCTGTTTTCATGTCTTTTTCTTGAACAAGTATGCCATGCAAGTCTTGAAAAAACATTTAAGTTTGGTCATGTAGGAACATGTACTGGACTCCAAATTAGATCTTTGGTTAGTTATCTAGTCTCTATCCCTGCACATGCTCTGGTCTGGTTGTTCAATCATGTGGGAATAAATGACCTGTGGCAGTGACAGGTTTACAAGTGCCTAAAGTGAGAGCAGAGGGAATGAGCCTGAGCATTTTTTTGTGTGTGTGTCATGCAGCTTGATTCATTGTTTCTTTATTCACATGAAAGTCAAATTCATTGAGGAAATTAAATAGTGTGAACATCTCTTACTTCTGTTATCATAGTAGCAGGGTGCTAAATGGAGCAAATCAACCAAATCATTACTTAATCATGTACTTAATTCATTGTCATGGATTTTTCCCCTTGACTATTCATTATGTCCTTGTAAATGCATTGCTGTTGCAATCACCTGTAGCCATTATTTAGGGTTTCTTCACTATTTAGTTCATACATAACACATTAATGTCCTCAAATTTGGATGAAATCACAAGTTCTTAATTCAGGTTACAAATTTCTTTGTGCTGTGTTACTAACGTGTTTATTTAAAGAGTTTTGTAGGTTAAGTTGTATAAAATAAAGAATTTTGCAAGACTCATGAAGAAACTTACAAGAGAAGTACAGCAGATATTTTCTACTCTGTGTGTGCTGAAACTGCTGGAGAGTGAGGTACAGATTCCAACAACAGCCAAAGTAGTGTACAAAGTACAAGGCCACCAAATTTAATCTCAAGTCCTGGGGTTTTGGCTTTTGTTGTTGTTGTTTTGTTTGTGGTTTTGTTTTTGTTTTTGTTTAGGCTTTGTCCCATGTTCTGTTTCTGTCCTTGGCTATTTAGTTCCTGCTTTTCTTTGTCTGGTGTTCCACCCCAATCTCTCTTTGTAACTGATTTGCTCAACTAACCTAGTAATTGACTTCAGTGGAACTTGAGGACATGCTCAAGTGCTCTCCTGAAGAAGGATGCTCTAATTAATCAGACTGAAATTGTCTGTGAAGTAAATAACATTTATGAAGAGTTTTCTGAGTTATGAATAAATGCAAGAACAATTTGTTTATGTTAGTTTTGTCACAAAGCACTTTATTAATAAATTGTTCAGGCAACTAGATAAACCTCTCAGATACCTGCTGTGGAAGAGAAATAACTCCACTTACATATTAATTTAGAAGCCTTTGCTGGCATCCCTCAGTACAGTAGCTACACTCTGCAGTCCTGAGCTTGGGCAGTGAAACTCTTCACTGTGTGACAAACTGGCTGGACTGCTGGGCCCAGAGATGGTGGTGAATGACGTTACATCCAGCTGGCAGCTGGTTGCTAACAATGTTCCTCAGCAATCAGTGTTTTGGCCGGTTCCATTGAATATCTTTAGTGACAGTTTGGATGAGGAGCTTGAGAGCATTCTCAGAAAGTTCACAAACAACACCAGGTTGGGTGGGGGTGTTGATCTGCTGGAAGGTAGGAAGGCTCTGCAGAGGGATCTGGACAGGCTGGATTGATGGGCTGAGGCCAATTGGTTCAACATGGTATGAGGTTCAACAAGGCCATGGGTCAGGTCCTGCACTTGGGTCACACCAACCCTCTGCAGTGCTACAGGCTGGGGTAAGACTGTCTGGAAAGCTGGCCAGCAGAAAAGAACTTGGGGATGCTAGTCAGCAGCAGCTGAACATGAGCCAGCTGTGCCCAGGTGGCCAAGAAGGCCAGTGACATCCTGGCCTGGATCAGCACTAGTGTGACCGTGGAAGTGATTGTCCCCGTGTACTTGGCCCTGGTGGGGCCACACCTCAAGTTCTGTGTTCAGTTCTGGACTCTTCCCTTCAAAAAAGATATTGAGGTGCTGGAGTGAGTCTGGAGAAGGGCAATAGAGCTGGTGAAGGGTCTGGAGCACAAGTCCTGTGAGGAGTGGCTGAGGGAGCTACCTGACAGGAGGTTGTAGTGAGGTGGGGATTGGTATTTTTGCTGTGTCTCAAATGGAAAGATAAGAGGAAATGACATTAGGTTGCTCTAGGGGAGGTTCAGATTAGATTTTTTTTTTTCATTGAAAGAGTGTTTGGATATTGAAGTAAGTTCCCCAGGTAGATAGATGGTGGAGGTCATAACTGGAGTTGCTCAAGAGTCATCTGAATGTGACACTTGGAATGTAGTTTGGTGGTGATTATGGTGGTGCTGGGTTGAGGGTTGGACTAGAATATTTTGAAGGTCTCTTCCAACCTTGATGATTCTGTGAAAGACATAATTTTATTTAATTTTTTATTTTGTTTCTTCTTCACTATGTCCATGTTAGAAGTTAAGCACCTAGCTAGTCTTTGGGGTGGTTTTGATTTGCATCAGCTAGCCAAGTGGTTTCTGGACACAAGTGGGAGTTCCTGATGGGACTTTTCTCAATACACGGTTGCCCTCACCTGGGGGGCAAGAGGAGTAAATGATCTCACTTAGTTCAGTGCCAGCTGGCCTAAGCAGCAGGCACAGTCCTGGGCAGGTTTAACCTAGTAGGATGGATGCACCAGGCTGGAGAAGAGTCCTTGTGTTCCTTAAAGGACTATGGAAGGATGCAGCAAACTTTTTTTGTTGGAAGTAAAATTTTTAAAAGCAGTTGCAGAGGAATACCCCACAGGGTTATAATAATCCTGGGTTATAATAGTCCAGGGTTATAATGCTGGAAGTCAAATTTAACTACCATTACTGGCATTGTGTGCCATTAATCCTTGTATTTCAAAATGAAATTGCATGTATTATTACAATTTGGTTCTTTACAAATGCTTTCCATTGTCTTAGCAAATAAGCCTAACACAATCCTTCAGTTTGAGATAAAGCTATTTAATTTTTCAGACATCTCAGATGATCTTGCTGGTGCTGTCATATGTGAATTTCACAGCCTCTGACCACATCCAAGCAGTTCTATACAAACAATTCACTTGAGACATCCCACAGCATATTCCACCCAGACTAAGACATGGTGATAGCTTCATGAATCATTAACCACATGGCTGATGTGCACATAATCTAGATAAACTCTGCACTCTTTATAGTGTTTCAGGTCTGACATGAAACAGTCCCGATTCTTCCATGCTGGTGGCTGATTTTGCTGCCTTCCTGCAGATCTTGCAGATCACTTGAGTCCATGTCATAGTCATTAAACATAAAGGAAGCACTGGAGTTCTTTGAAGCTGAAATGTGTCATAGAGCTTACTTTGACCAAGAGAGATGTCATAAAAGATGACATTATCATAGATTTTTGTTTTCTTTGGTGTTAAAATTAAGCTTGAAAACAAGAGTGATTGAAAAAGAAATCCTTAAAACAACTAAGATTTTCAAATTTTCAATGAAAATCTTGGAAATTTTGTCCCATTCTGATGGAAAAAAGCAGATTAATATAGCAATATAGCAAGTAGAGATATGCATGCCCCATTTTAATACTCTTGATCAAATGAAAGAATTTCAAGTGAGGGGTTGCATCAGATTGCAGACTTGCAAGTGATAGAGATAGAGAAATATAGCATTTTAAATGTAAGAAAAGGAAGATGACCAAATCAAGGACAAATTTTGTTTTACTTTGCTGATTATCTGCACAGGTCTATGGCCCTGTACTGCAGATGCAGGAAGGATATGTATCCTGCTTGCCTTGAAAAGCAAAGGGAGAATGGGAGAGTTCAGGTACTTAAAAATGATTCCTGACCCAGATGAAGAGCTTGAGGGTAACTCAGTGTGTTTTTTTTATCTCTGACAGGCACTGGGTCTGATTTGCAGTCTTAAGCAATAGGATTGTTCAAGCCACCATGATCTATATGTTCTTTATCACCTGTAAGGGAATGATTTTTTTTTTAAAATAATTTTATTTAAATTATTGAATTTCTGTGCTGGTCTTGCCACACTGAACCAAAGTTTAGCCACGTAAGTAGTGACCTTACAGAAGTATAAGGCTCATATGCTTGGTTGAGTTAAAAGCTCAGGTGAATGTGGGATCAAACATGTAGAAACAATGCATATTTATAGATCAATTGCCAGATTTCAACCTGCACAGAACTATTCAGTATAAGTACATTGATATTTCCAGCAACACTATATTTAAAGGCTAATTCCAGAGAAGTATCAGGCACAAAACTTAGGACAAGTTTTACGTTTCGAGGATTTCAACATATGGGTACATCTGAGGTATGGGGTACTGCATGTATCAATACTTGCTATTAATAATAGAAGAGAATTGAAGTTAGGAGAAGTTGCTGATAAATGTAGAATGGCATTTTGACTAAATTATGGCATTCTTAGATAAGGCTGTAAAAAATTAATCAGATTGAATAGCAAAGAAATTAGCTTTCTGGAGAAATAGTGTCTTGGTAAGTCAAGTTGTAGAGGATTTTTTATATGCAAGAAAATGATTAGAACTATGGAATAAATCAGGAAATTATCAAGGAATGTGATGCAAAATGAAAAAGTGGGGCCAAAAGACTTACCTCAGCTAGAGAAAATATTTCCTCGCTTGAACTGAATAGCAAGCATATCTATAACATACTATTGCAGCAGATTGAAAAATATGTTAGCTGCCATCTGGAAAATTGCAGTGATTGCACTTTTTAAAAATTTCCTTCTAACAAGAAGCAATTTTGCAATCTCAGCTGTGGCAGAAATTATCAAGATGAAATGCGTCTTTACCTTTACTTAAATGATACATTATGCAAATTGAAAACAGCAGTTTAAGGAAACAATTACATAAAGTGAATAGCTTCTATGATCCTCAAACAGGAAATTGTAAGGGATAAAAAAAGCAAACCCTAAATGCTCTTGACTTCAAGCTAGTAAAGGAAAAGAACCTCTATACCTTTCTTCATTTCAGGAATTTCAGTTGCTGGTATAGACAGTCCTTGTAAAACATCCCTGTTGGAGGCCTTTAAACATCTAAGAGCAAGTAAGTGAAGTAATACACCTGACGAAAACTTGAAATGTGAAGGTCATATCACTGGAGAGATATAAGGGTAGTAAACAGTTTACTTGTAGGGCAGAACTGAAAGTAGCTTCTTACTCTGACCTAAATTCCTGCACCCCTTCAGATTTATCAGCTTTTATGGGATTCATGGCTCTTTGCTGGTGGTGTCAAACAGCCCAGTGCTTGCTGACCCATGTCCACCAGTGAGTGGTTTTTACTAGAAATGTATTTATGTCAGGCTTTAAAGCTGAGAAGATGGTCAGTGTTTCTATGTCTGGGGAAAACCAGAGACATTCACATGATGACAATACTGTGTCCCACTTCACAAATTCAACTTCACTGTGTATTTCAGTGATTTTAATTATGTGCTTCCATCTTGTTGCCTTTATGTGCTCTCTTGTTTATCTGAATGTAGAAGATTGCCTTTAGTCTTCTGCATTCTGTCCAGCAGCTCAAACTCGTGGGTTGACACACGAGGGATACTTTTGACATTGGGAAAAATCTTGTAGCTGCTATTGTATTCAAGCACAGGCATGTCTACGGGGTTTTTTGAGTCTTTGTTATTTCTTTTTCTCTTTAAAAAAACTGTATCAGAAATGTTTCAATAGTGTTGGTCTTGTCTTGAATATGTGTCTATATTAGCTGATCTCTTATGGTCCATGCTTCAACAAAAATAAGGGTATAGTTCCTTTGTTCAGGGGAAAAAAATCAACTGTGTTTTTTTTTAATTATTATTTTGATTAATACTTTTGTGAATATAACTCCTTGTGTTTCTTAAGAGTTTGCGTCTTTATTATAAGGCCTCCTGCAACAGCCTTTGTCATGTAGAGTAATTTGGTGACTGAGAGTTTATTTGCCTAGGTTTTTCTAATTCCATTCAAACTCCTGGTCTATATATTCATTTTTCTTAGGTAAAAATAAAGAGGCTACATTTGTATGTGAAATGATAAAAATATTAATTTAAAAAATGTAGTTTTTACAGAATTTTCTCTTAGACTATTACGCTCTTCATCTTGTTTTTAGTTTTTAACTGTGCTGCAGCTCAGCTTTACCTTGTTGAATTAGTATGTAGAATGTAGGGGCAAGTGGTGAGATCCAATCTGTGTTTCACCTAGGCAATTCCAGTTATGTCCTATCTTCTTTTCTGATGGTGCAGCTAAAAGGTCCTCTCTTCTCTTTTTGCCAGCCCTCCACCCTGCATGACTTTCTGAATAAATATTTCAGCAGTGCAATGATGGAATGGGCTGTGATATAAGGCAGATGTGATGTTAAAAAAGCAAAAGTTGCAGATGAATTAATTGAAGCCATGTGTGACAGTAAAAAGTAGACTATCAATAATATGATTGCTCCAGAATGGGGAATAAACCTGCACCCTGTTAGCTCAAAGAAGGGTAGCTGTGATGTACTGGAGTCACAGCTGATTAATTACTTAATTACTACTGATTACTATTGCTGTCATCACTACTGATATCATTGTATATTGGGATAAGGGACAAGAAGAGGCTGGGTGCATTAGTATCACATACTCTTGGAAATATGTATCATTGGTGCAAAAATGTTATATACTTTTAGTTGGGATATATTTATTATTTTATACTGTTATTATTTAGGGTGTGTTTGTATTTTCTTTATTTAGGGTTAGGTGTTAGATCTTAATTGCCAATGAAAGTGGAGTTTACTAGATAGTTGTTTGTCTGTAGTCACATGTTCTTCTGGCTTCTCTGTTTTCTAATATTATAATTCACTGCTGAACATATGGTTGAACATAAATTTGTATCAAGAGATAATGTGGTAAGCACTGAAAATGTGAAAAAAGTTCTGATAATACAAAACATCCTGAGATTAAACTGACATGTTTCAGTTCTCTTTACATTTTGTGAAAACAAAAGTAGGTCTATAATTAAGATGTCTAATTCTCTGACTAAACCATGAGATACCATGAATGAAGGAAACAGCTGAAGACAAATGGAAATAAGAAGCTTAGAAACTGATTTGAAGGTGATGTCTGGGATTTACTTAAGGACAAAAAATTAAAGATCGGGAAATTTAAGATTCAAACATTGTATAAAAAAGTTCTGCATCTTTCTAAATTAGTGAACTTCTCAGGTTTTTGGGAAGAATTTAGATTGCCTTCAAGCAGTCAAAAAAAGCCTGAAGATTTGAGTTAAATGCCTTAGAGATCAGGAAATGAGTAGGTAAAGAAAATTACAGTCAACCTCAGCCACAGTTAAAACAAAGGGCCCTTTGCTCAGTAAAGAGGAGATAATGGCATTTGTTGTATAAAAATCGTATTGGGATGGAGAAATATTACACAGAAACAATATAGCAATAATAATAGAGGGTTGTACTGAAATAATACACAAATAGACAAGCAAAGTCTTGAGCATGAAGTATCTACCCATCAGGGATTGAAATAACAGCCTGTTTAATAGAACTTTGATTTCTGAGTCAAAACTTGTGGGTGATGATAATGGAGAAAGCTTGATTAAGGGTGATGTGACAGCTTAGTGAAACAAGAAACAAGCAGAGTTGCTTCATGCAAAACCAGAGGAGGTAAAAAATAAAGGAGCGTTAATAAGATTAACTAAATGAGCAAGAGTAAGAAGGAAAAGAAATGAGAAAATAGGTCCATTAAGTTTTAAGAAGCTAATGGGTCAGAAAAGAACAGCTGAGAATTCAGAATCTCTTAAAAAGAAAATAAGGATGTTGAACTCAAAAAAACCCCCCAGCTCTCAGTTAAATTAAGAACATGATGTTTTTCATTTCTAAATTAGTTTAGAGGCTGTATTCAACAAAATGTTAGAGACATACACACTTAAAATTGAATGTACAGGTAAGCAAAAATTGCTTGTATATTCCCCACTTCAGAGTGAGAAGATGTGTAATTGCACTAGGACCATGTTGTACCTGCCCTGAAAGCTCTGCATATTGCAAAGGTGATCTGTTGCTGGAAAGCTTCTCTCTGGGACATGTTTTAATGCAAGTAGCATTCACAGAGTGTCTGGTCCTGAGTGAATTATGGGCATTATAAAACCTGTTAAAACAGTCTCTGTTCAAGACTTTGGTGGATGAATGACTAATTTGGCATCCTCTTGAGACTTGGGTGGGAGCTAGATGCTGAATTAAGCAGGCTGAAGCAGACATGCAGAAGAGTAGAAGGCTGTCAGTGAGGATTTTGGGTGTTTTTAAAGGGATTTGAGTACTTCCTCAGTTTGAAGGTTGCTGAATGCAATTATATGGGAGAAAATTGGGTTGATAAATTCTGCTGTGTAGCCTGCCTACCTCTTCTATATAACATGTAGCTGTTAGCTCAGATAGTTTTCAATACATAAAGAGCTGTTAACCTGAGCTCCTATCATTCACTTAAAAACAACCAACCAAAGTGATTCATTGCAATATTTTTCAGCACACTTCATTTTATTAGTGAAAGAGATTTGATAGATGCTGGGGTGTTGAGGAGTATAATTAGTTTAACCATGACCATTAACCATTAACCAGACCCATGTCTGCCATGTAGCTGTAACCCCAGGGACCCTGTCTCAGTCATATTTGGTAAGGTCCACAGGAAGAGATAGACTTTGAGAAAAAACCTTATGAGCGTTTCACTGTTTATTTGTTTTTATATTATTTAGTTTTTCTACATTCTTCTGTAATCTATTCCTCATCCTTTCTTTTCAGTACTGTGCAGAGATTTTCCCCCTCTGCTGTGCCAATCCTTGGTCTTTCAGTGTGTGTCTCTAGTGCTCTCATCAGCCTGTTCATTCACTTGTCCCTGTGCCTTTTCCCCCCTTATAGTCTGGTGACATGTAAGCTGATCACAGAAATCTTTATGTTCCTTTGTTCGAAGCACCTTAGCACAGTTCTTCCTTTCTTCTTTCTGCATGACAATTGTGTTCATGGCTTTGTCATCCCAGTAAGAGGGAGTACAAGAACTGGCAACATCCTGGCATCCTTTTTGAGCGCACGCACTGGATAGTTTTGTTGAATGCTGTTCTGTCACGACGTTCAAAGCAAACATCTACTGCAATGCAGCTGTTTGAGCTGTGCCTGCACTTGGTACTATTTTTGTTTGCAGTTCAACATATTTTCTTAAACCTCTTTTAGTAAACTCAGATACATGCTGCAGGCTGATAGCTGTTCAGAGAAAAGCGTAATCCCTAGGAGCTGCCTGCCTTGGCAAACATGTACATGCTTTTCAATATGTCAACAGGCAATTATTCTAGCAGTGTTTATTCCCTCAGTTCCCTCAACACAGCCCAACAATTGAGTATTTTTTTCATATATCCTCACTTAAAAAATCAGATGAGTGCCCAGAATTGTGAATTTGTCATCTGTGGATTCATGCAGTCACAGCTCAGATGATTTAGTTATTCAACCTTTTGTACTCTTTTAGAATTATATTAGAATACATATATTTCAGACTAGGATTATGCAATTTATATTAGTCATATGATAATAATTATGAACATGAGTCCCATATTTTCAAAACCCAGATATTGAATTTCTGCAGAGAGTCTTGATTAGCTTATTTTTTTCCAATTTCCCTGCCACAGTGCATTCCTGCCTCAGTAAAACAGCTTACCTCCACAACATCAGGAGAAAAGCTGCTTCTCTGCTGTTTTTCCCAATTAAGGTAATTTCAGATTATTGGATCTTGCTCTGTGCATCCCAGGGCCTCAGTTGTTATCATCCTTCAAAGCTGTAGTTTATTTGGTAATTAACTTGTTACTGGATGGCTCACGCAGCGTACAGGTTGTTCCAATTTTTATGTGGAATGGTCTGCTGATTTGAGAATGGCTTAAAGTATTTTTCTTTGGGAATATTTTAATTTTTTTTTTTTCATTAAAATACTTAAAAAAGCTGAAGCTGTTTTTCATGTCTTAGCCAATTTAGAAACATTAGAGATTAGGGTCCCCACCTCTTTCAAAGAATGGAACCTGCTACAATGGACTTTTTTCACATCATGTCTTGAACTCTTTTTCTGAAAGAGAAGAAAAGTGATTGTTGCAGTGTTTAGAATACTTTAATAGTGTGATAACGAATATATGCTGCTGTCTGGCACAGAATGATTGCATGCTTGAGATCTGGATGTATTCCCTACCACTGGCATTATCTCCTTGGTGGGAAGAAGTGTTGAAGAAGGAACAGTGGAGGTAGGACCTGGGCCAGGAGCCTTACATAATCCAAGCCTGAGCACATGGAAAGTCTCTTTGCCAGAAGAATTTCTGCCTAACAGCTTTGAAGTAACACTACTGCAACAGAAGCATGCCACTTTTGAATGTGGCTATTTCAATAGATTTAACTGTATTGGTAAAGTTCTTGTATCTCTTATATAAGAACACAAACATCTAGTTTGTCTCTTTGTTTTTCCCTTAGTATTCACAGTTTGCTCTGGGCACTTGCAGCATTTAGGAAGAATATCAGTCTGATTTGTTGCCTGCAAGAGAGTCTAATTAAAACAAGAGAGCAGGATGGGAACTGATGACACATAGTGCAGCTGAGCTGCTCCCAAAGCTGAACATGGCAGCTGTGGTTTTCGTCATTTGCACAGCCTCAGCCAACACGTTGGCCCACAGTTAAAATAAATGTCTAATTATGTTGTTTAATTATTTCAGTTCCAAATTCCTGCTTGAGAAGGATTGCAAAAGATGTGAGAGAAGCACTGAGATCACCATTGTCATGTCTGTGGCTTTGTGGCTTGCCGGTAAATCAGAAATCACGATGCTCTCTCTTAGTCAGATTCCTCCCTTCCCTGTGCCTGTGGTCAGGTGGCAGAGGAAGGAGTGTGTGTGCTTGAACCAGTCTCCAGCCCTCTCCCCTCCCCTGTCACTTGGCACTGACTCACAGCACTGTTTTTCAACATGATGCTAATTAGCTGCTGAGTAGTGAGATACTGTGAACTCTGAGAGAAAAGACAGAAAAAGACTTCAAAGATGTTTACCATTTTTCCTTTTTTTTTTCTGTTTTTTCTTCTTTTTTTTTTTTTTAAATTGTGACAGTAATAAAAAAAAATCTTATCACTGCTGTCTGGATCCAGCAATTTCTTGTATGCAGGAAGACATTGCTCCAGGTTATTCTAGGGTGAGGAGGTTATGACTTTGTTCTTTGCTTTCCATGGAGTGGGCCAAAG
Organism: Phylloscopus collybita; assembly: GCA_027886175.1. Lineage (NCBI taxonomy): Eukaryota > Metazoa > Chordata > Aves > Passeriformes > Phylloscopidae > Phylloscopus > Phylloscopus collybita. The sequence goes on along the minus strand of JAJNNQ010000009.1, from coordinate 23,802,067 downwards.
AGAGGGAGCAAATATGGATTGCTGTGCTAAATCTGGTGGCTATAATTGGACAGGGTGGTACTAGTGTGCCACGCAGAGGAAAATAGACACAGAAAGAGAGACTGAGATTCCTGCATCAGAGCAACCTCTTGGGGAAGTCTTGTTAGATCTAAGTCCAGTTTGGGGCACTAATACCTTTTCATGCACAGCTTAAGCAAGTGCTCTTGGTGGAAGAGATGAGGACCATTAGGTCTTTCAGAATCTCTGTTGTTTTAGCCCATATTCACAAATTACTTGCCAGTAAATTGGTTGATACTATCTCAATTAAAGGGTCCACTGTCTTTTGATTCAGGCTGTCTATCAGTTAAGCTGTTTGTGAAGCAAATGTTCATCAAAATTGCCTTTATCCAGAACCCTGGAAATAAAGTGACTTTTCACACACAAATGGTTCCCATTGGTCATGCATATTTAATTAGGTGGTGGCCCACTTCTGCCATACTGTGTTATTCTTAATTTTCCATTCTTCAAATAGCTTAATAAGAGATGAATGTTGAATACATTGTCAAAGTATAGGGGAAAACGTCTTTTAGAAAGACTTCTGTTTTTTATCTGAGTCTATCTGTCTTTTATTTTCCTGATGTTAAAAGTCTCACCTCCCGCAGTTTGGAAAACTCTGCACAACACAGAGCCAATATAGTCAGTGCCCCACTTACTGTTAATTTGTGTGATCAAGGAGACCTCTGAACTGCTCAGGGAACACTTTGAGTCAACAGTTTGCATTCATCAGACTCATGATTAACACACAAATAAACTGTGACTGTAGCTGATGTACTTGGTTAGTTATCTTGAGATCATTGTTTTATTCTCCCACAAACTGAGTTTCACATTTCTTGTAACTATGTGGAGACCTCTTTGTTTTTACATGTATCAAATAAGAGAGGAAAATGAAAACTAGAGCTCCAAGAAATCTTTTCTGTATCCAGAGTTTTGACTTTTTTTTGATTGATGAACATTTTGCATTCCAAAGGGATTTACTATAATAACCATTGTTAATTATTGCAAAAAGAAACTGGCTGAAGAGAAAAAAAGATTTGTCTCCATAGTTTAGTGTCAGTTTGCTGCTGATCCTTCTTCAGCAAAGGGAATATTAATACTACAAACAATGACTGCACACCACAGTCAACTGAAAAGCCAATTGATTTCTTAAAACTCCTTTTGGAGCATGTGGTCAGTGATATTCTCCTTTTCCAGTCAAGGTATTCTGATTTTAATTCTCAGTTTCCTTTCCAAATGGATGGGTTTTTGTAAGTAGAAAATTTCAAAAAGACTTTCTGGAAAATCTAAGTAGAAGGAAATGTTTAATTTTTTTTATTCTAGTCTGATACTGTGAGGAGTTCAAATGTAGGAATTTAAATGAAAGATTTTTATTTATCTTAAAGTGGTGACAGCATAAATTAGAATTTGACAAAATGCACAATTGGGAACAAAATTAAATTAAATTTTTCAGCTGCCCTTGGGTCTCTAAAACTTGTCAGTCACCTTCCTTGTTTCTCTTTTTGCATGTGCACATCTGAATAGTATTTTATTCTCATATGTATTTCAGAATTTATTCATGTCTATTTGTTTAAAACTGTGCAATTCGTGAATGTGTAGATTGTTGTTAGCTTTTAACCAGATACCAGCCACAATTCCTTTTTATCTTGAGCATTATTTTCATATAATTCAAAGTAAATCTAAAATAGTATTTTATTTTCTGCACCTTTTAGCGTTACACTTCTACAAAAGAAGTGAAAACTGCTTTTGTATTTTTTTGGTGAGGGAGAATTACTTAAGGAATATTAAAATATACCATGATTACTCCTGCTCACTAAAATCCCTGATCTGATCCCAGGTCATAAGAAGTTGAAGGGGACTAAAATCAATGTTAACTGTACTTGTCCAAGTGTGAATCTTCTCCTGAGTATGCAAAGGAAGGTAATTAATCAACACACCCCATGCTGGACCTCTGCTGGTGTGACCACTTCACATCTTGGTTGGTGAGGATGCACTCTCCTACTTTTAAAGGCTTACACTTACCCCTGCCAGCTGTAAAGCAGAAGGACTTTACAGCCAACATGAGGCCAGCATGGTAGGATGTGATGCTGCAACACACAACTAGTGCTCAAAAGACCAGGTGTCTTTTACAGCTCATCTCTCTGCTCTATGCAGATGCATTACTTATCAGATGCAATGGGCATGAGGCCTCTAGACCTGAGATTTCATTGTGCCACAGGGCCCAGAAAGGCAAACATGCTTCCCAGTGACAGCAGTCTTCTTTCAGCTGTGCATGTGTGTGCAAGAGAGGACTACAATTAATATTGCATAATGTATGCTTTGAAAAAATATTTCATCAAAACTGTGTCAGCTTTAAATTTTTAAGTTTAATATTATTCTGGATGTTCAAACACTTTGTTAAGTAATGGATATATCCAGGTTCTTGCAATTCTAGAGGAGTAAAATTTTGAGAGCATGTCAATGGTGCATCCCATGAGCATCAAAAGAGCATCAGGTGAGATTTCCAAGGCAAATATATAATTAAGCTAGCAAAAGGGACATTGAAACCTGTTAAGGACAGCTTTCCATATCACAATCCATGCTTGGAAAATGTTGTGGATCATTTTTTCTTTTGCAAAGACTGCAGTAAAATGGGAATGGAGGAAGAAGGAAAAAAAACAAAATGTAGTATATTCAGACTTCTTTTCTGCCAGCCTGTTAGTGCTTGTTATCTTTATGCAGCTTTTATGCTGTTAAAATAGAATTGAAAGAAAATGCCTCTCTTACTTTTCAATGAAAAATTTGAAAGACTGAAATGGATACATTCCTGCAAAATCTTCTTGTGCAGAACATCTCTGGAGTTTTCTGGTACTTAAGTGAAACATTTAGGTGTCCTACATTGTTTCTTTTCCAGTTTTCAGTATTCCCCTCATGGAGATGGTTGCTGGCTCCCTGACTCATCATGCCATCCAGCTGCTGTATCTCTTTCAACTTTAAGTGTATGTTTACATAGCTAAATCGAGTGCTCTGTAAGTTAAATGTTCTACTAAAATCCAGACGGGAGGCTGCCATTGGTAGATGCAGACTTTTTCCTACAAATCTATTGCCCTCTCCAATGAGAAGTTGCCATAGATCTCCCATTTTCTACATTCCTTATTTATCCACAGAGGGAGGTAGGCTGATCTCAGCTTTAACTTTCAACTTAAACTCACATGAGAGCAGCTTTAGATATTTCTGTTCTAAGTTTCTAAACTACACTGCAGTATTTCTGAGTGCTGATGTTATAGCTGCAAGACATGAGTTGTATCACTGTGAAGGCTGGGCAACTTCACAGTGGGGACATCAGTAGCTGCTTGGGTCTAGATACAAAAGGGGCTTACTTGCCTTTTGGACTTTGCAGCACCTAACCTGAGTCTAGAAATGAGGAAGAACTCTTAAAGAGATTAACCCTCTTGGATAAAGAGTAAGTCGGTTATAGCAGCAAGCTTTAGAAGTGTTACTACCCTGACTTCTACCTCATTGTAATGGTAGCCAGAATTAAATGCATGAAATTTGGGCAAAATTTGAACATAATTAGTAATATTCCCAGTATGTTTTCTAAATGCATGACTGAGTGAAATCCTAGCTAATTATTTTCATTTTTTTCCTCATAATTTTGGATATTTTTTACTTGGAAACAGTTTTTATTCTTTAATACTCATTAAAAACCATGACCAAGGTGCACAGTGTAGCTTTGAAGAGTCTCACAAGTTTTTGCTTTCAAGATTCAGAGCATCAAAATTATGATCTGGCTAAAATTATACATAAGCCTTCTTCAGAATATTTGTTTTTATGATCTCCTAGTTCACATTTCTCCAATATTATTTGTTATTTAGAATACAGCTTACCTTGTTTTGTTTTGATGCTGAATTCCGTGTTACAGTAACAATAACACACTCCAGGTAATTCATTTCCAGTCGAGCTTCACTCTGCTCTAATGCTTAAGAAACCATTTGGCTTTCTGTCTTGTACCTTTTAATGCCTCCTGCAGTCAGCAAAGACCATCAAGAAATTCACTGCTTGTCATGGCCTTTTGGTTTAAATTAAAAAACTAAATTTGGAAACTCTACATGCTCTGCTATCAGTTTTTCTAGTGTAAAGCTGTCCTACTAAGGGAAATTGCCAATGGACTTCACCACCCCTGAAAAAATAATCAGCATTAACAGAGTAGGAACAGAGTAGGAGAATATTTTGGCTGTGTCATCTTGGTGAAATATAGTGTGGATATAATTGTGAAACCTGCCAAGTCTTCTAAAAAATTCAAACTATTTTAAAGCAACTTCTCCCTTGGGGGATTGAATGCACCATAGAGACCCTGAGGTGGCCTGTGACATGGCAGTAGCAGGCAGAGATATACAGGTCAGGAGGCACTACAGGAATATCAGCAAAGCAGCATGCCTGTGCCATTGCAGCTACTGCCTGCATTTCTTCCTGTTTGGAGTGTCCAGCTTGTGCTGCATGATAATCATGCCTCTCAGAGATAGCTCTTGTGGAGTCTGTCTAATGGCTATGAAGTAAACACAGCAATTCAAGAGCATCCTAAGTCACCACAGCATTTTGCCTTCAGGACAGCCCCCAAAACCCTTTTTGCTTGACTCAGTCTACTCATATGGTACCTAAAATCCTGAGGAGACTGAGAGTCAACAGAGCAAATTTTCAGCCTCAGAAGGGATGCCATCCACAGGAACCTTGACAATGTTTAGAAGTGGGCCTGTGTTCGAGACCAAGTGCAAGGTCCTGCACCTGGGTCAGGGCAATCCCAAACACCAGTACAGACTGGATGGAGAATGGATCAAGAGCAGTGCTATGGAGAAATACTTGGGGTGTTGGACAAGAAGCTTGACATGAGCCACCAATGTGTGTTTGGATCCCAGAAGGCCAACCATGTGCTGGGCTACAGCTGAAGCAGCGTGGCCAGCAGGTTGAAGGAAGTCATTCTGCTCCTCTACTCCACTCACATCCCCACCTGGATTTCTGCATTCAACTCTGGAGCACCTAACGTAGGCAAGTCATGGACCTACTGGAATGAGTCCACAGGAGGGACATGAGGATGCGCAGTGGACTGGAATACTTCTTCCCCTATGAGGACAGGCTAACAGAGTTGGGGTTGTTCAGCCTGGGGAAGTCTCTACAGAGACTGTACAGCTACCTTCCAGTAGCTACAGTGGCTACAGGAGAGCTAGAGAGGGACCTTTTGCAAGGGCATTTAGTGATGGGACAAGAGGGAATAGCTTCAGTCAATAGGAGGGAATATTTACATTAGTGTTAGAGAGAATTTTTTTTACCCAGAATGTATTTAAGCAATGGAACAGGTCCCAGAGTTGTGGATGAACCATTCCTGGAAACATCCGAACCAGGCTGGGTGAGGCTTTGAGCAACCTGGTCTAGAGGAAGGTGTCCCTTCTCATTGCAGGGCAGCTGGAACTAGGCAGTCTTTATGATCCCTTCCAATCCAAACCTTGCTATGTTTCTGTGAAAGTGTCACATCCAGCAGTGGGCATTAAAGGTCTCATTTCTCCTATGAGAAATTTCTTATTTCTCCTGTATCTGTCATTGGAAAGGAATATGACCCGATCTGTACTACAGAGAAAAGCGGATTAGTAAAAGCACGTAACCAAGGGTAGACACAGTTGATATGTAAAGAGTGGCAGTCAAGTCTGTAAGAGCTCTTGCCACAACCCCAGTGCTGTGAAGTGACTCTAGATGGCTCAGATCAGTGAGGTGCTAAATCTAGATTATTACACTTGTGTATCTGCCTGGATTATCAATGCTTACACTTGGAAGATCAGCTTCTGATCAATCTGAAGGGCAATTTCCCTTACAGCATCCTACCAGATACCATCTACGCATAAATTTATGTACAAAACTGAAAATAGGCATTTTTAGGGGTCACTTAAGGGATAGGATGGGGTCCCTTGTAATAATGTGGTAGAAGTCTGTATTGGGAAAAGAAGTTGGTTTGCTTGTAAAGGTTCAGTCATAACCATTGGGATGAGGGAAGTCTGGATTAAATATTTTCAGTAGATCTGTCCTGTCCCAGGGGGATGCCCTCAAGGGGCACAGAACATTGGGTAAGTTGTGACCTCTTAATGCTGTGCCCTAGTGCAGGTACACAATGTTAAAGTTTTATGGATGCCAGAGAGAAGAGTACAGTATTTTCCTTAGTATATCTACCAAGTGTTTTCAAGCAGACACCAGCTTTGTTTCTTCAGGTGTCTTGCTGACTCTAGGATAATCAGTAATCTGAAAGGCAGGATTTCTTTAGGCTGGATCCACTGCCACTCCAAAGCAACTAGAGAATATCCAACCCACTGGTAGAGCAGGCACCTCTTAAATAAGGGCACCCAGATTTGAGGTGCCTGGAGAATGTCTTGGATTCTAGTCAGCAACTTCCAACTGTTTCTGGGCTTGTAGCTGTTCACCTTCATCTATGTCACAGAAATCATAGCAAGTTTGGATTGATCACAGCATGATCAAAGCCATGCTGTGACAATAAGCAATTGGATTTTCCCTTTTTTCTGTTCCTGGCTAGACCACTATAGAGCTTTTCAGTGTTTATAGATATATAACTTAGTTATTTATCTCCAGGTCACATCCTGGAATACAATTCTGTGTATTGACTGCAAATTGGTTTTTGCTCATTGTGGAACTCTAACTTTTTTAAAAAAAGTTGTTGCAGAATTATATTTGAAGGCCTTGTCTCTTCACTTAGTGTTAGTTCATACACTGTATCACTTTTTTTGTGATCAGTTTAGCATGAAAAGCTGTTCCATATTTAGTAGGTATTTCCTTTTGTAAGTTTTTTTTTTCTTTTTAATAGTAATCTTTTTGTAAAACAGCGTAAATCTTAATATGTAAAGGATTAATATGTGCTTTTCTTTTCAGATGGTCTGAGCATTAACATTCCATAAATAGCCCAATTTCCCTCCTGAGTTGATAAGTAGTCAAATACTTCCACTAAGGACATTTTTACTTTATCATCCAGAATGTGAACAAATTTAAATTTAACTGGCAATTATTGGTGATGAATGGAAGTAAAATATATGAGTGTTTTTCTAATTTAGTTTGCTTAATCTCATCTTCAGTGCTGCTAAGTAATTGCTTGAGAAACCATCAAGGCAAAAGGCTCATAACAGGCTCGTAGACTCTTATTGCTGTGGCATCAACCAATTTATGTTGCATCAGCATCATCCACCAAGAGATTCTAGCCTCTGATCCCAGGGACTTTAAAATTCCTTTTAAGTGCTTTAAGGTTCTCTAAAGAATATAAAAATTTAAATTCAACCTCACTGTGGAATTTCTGTGTTCAGAAGCTGAACTGTCACTATGGGACATCTCCTAAAAATCATGCTTAATTCCAGATATACACATACCCTATGAGATTTTATCTCATTTATTTTAGTTACATACTCTGAAGGCTCAGTATCTCTGCAATCATTGAAATCATCTCCTGATCTTCAGTTCATTTGGTCATGTTGCTTTTTTATTTTGATGTTTGGCAAATATAGCAAGTTCTTGCAGGGTTCAAGGCACCTGTTTCTTTAGTTCCAAGAAAGATACTTGTGGAGCCAAACCTCAAAATTCAAAACATGACAATAGATAAGAGTGGAGTGTCTACCACCTGGTATTCTAGGTATGGTACAGATAATTGCAAATAAAACCAGGACTGGTAAATATTTCTACCAGCTGAGCTCAGCCTGGAGTGAGAGTATGTTGTGCCGGGCTGTACTCTACTAATTGGGTAAAGAGACAATATTTGGGGGTCCAGCTGATACAATAACTTTTCAGAGCTTTAATAAGCAAGTTAAGCAAATACTTGGCTCTCTTAATTCTATTACATTCTAAAATGCATTTAGGTATAAGAACGTGGTCAGACTTCCTCTTGGGGAATGATCATCTGATTTTGGTTACTTACACTGAGGAAAGATGACCTTGAAACATAGCTAAGTAAACATGCAAAGTAAGACCAGTAGAGTAGTTAAAGTTGTTAGTAGCCTTTCTTGTATATAGAAGCTCTGCTTGTGTAGCCCCATCAGATTAGGGCTGAAAGATGACAGCTGACTGATAATCTAATTAGTATCTAATATATTGGAGATTCAGTATCAGGTGAAGAAGAAGGTGACTGATTAATGATTGCTTTGGTTCGCTTTATCCTCAGTTTGATAACTTTTCATTCTTTTTTTTCCATAATTCTAATTCAATTGCTATTCTTAAGATCACTTATGCAGAAGCCAAAAGGTAGATTGGCTTTCTTTATATTTATCTGAATTCAGAAAGCAGACAAATAGCCTGTAAATAATAGTATTATTTATTTTCTTTTTCCTTGAAATACATATGATGCCTAAGTTTTAGCTTTCATGTTTTGCAGATTCTATGTGGCCTAGGGGTTTAGTTTTGAGCCTCATATTGTTAGTCAGCTCTCTTCACAGGGGAGGTAGACAAAACAAATCCTTTTCCCGCTGGAGACCAAGGACAACAGATACAAATTTTCAGGCCCAAAGCATAAACAACAGTGGACTGAAGAAAGAAAACAAGAAGGATGAGACCTCACAACCTGAAGCTGTAATTGGACAATTAAACCCCAATATGCAAATGGACCAAAACTTAAAAAAGTGTGAGACTTTGTGACTGGTCATCCATTTTGTGACCATTCTAAGTCCACCTTGGGCGTAGCCCTGGCCAGGCTCCTCTCCCGCCCAAGGTGTATCCTTAAAGGCCTTTCGATAAATATCTACTTTATTCTCTAGCTCTGTCCAGTCTCTGTTCCAGGGCAGCCTTCCCAAGGCATCACATAGAGTTGATTTCTTATTGCATTGTGAATGAAAGAAGTCAAATGGATTTCAAACACTATTACATTACAGTTTGAAGCTTTTTTGTCCTCACATCGAGCAGATGTAAATGGTATAGGAGACTAGTTGTGAAAAGCCAGATGTTCATACTTTTCTTCTTCGAGAGAAGAAATACTCTGATCTCCTTTTGATTATTTTATATCTTGGAAATCAACATTCCTCTAAACATCAGAGAATGAATAAAAATCTGTTGTTTTCTCTACTTGGTAAATATGTTTTTTCAGACTTGAAATAATATGCCTATCATGAAATTAGTAATTTATTGCTCCTCCAATTCCAAGCTAATTAAAATTAGTCAAATATGCTGCAATAGGCAGTCTTAGGATTCCTTCTGAAACTGTATTATTCTAATGTACACTACTCTCAATCTCTTTTCATACCATTTGACAGTGGCATATCATTAATATTCATGCCTTTAGTTTGGTGTCATGGCTCAGGAACAATACTTTCCATTTAGTGCTTCCACTGAGATTTTTCAAACCATGCATGTTTCATTTGCTCTCCCCCTCTCCCTCTGGTGGGATGGAGAGGAGAATTGAAAGCACTAAAGTGAAAATCACAGGCTGAGATAAGAACAGTTTACTGGAAACAGCAATGAGATAAGAAAGTGAAGAGTGGGAACAGAAATATTGATAAGAAAGCGTACAAGATAGGCCAATGATTCCCATGTGATTGCTCAGAACCAGCGTCACCCAGCAGGCTTATACCATCAGATGGGATTCGATCGATTCGCTCTCTCTCCCCAGAAGACACTCCTTTACCCCTCTGCCCAGCAATGACATGAGGTGGAATAGAACAACCTTTGGCTCCTGGTCATGCCCCCTCCTGGATGCTGCAAAGATAAACCATGCCCTGGCTGAAACCAAGACATTTGGTTAAAATACACAGTCATGTTGTATTGCCCAGAAGGATACAGGACTATCCTGATGAATAGATGCGCATCTACATTCCCAGCTACATGTGTTTCTTTTCTAAGTTTTGCTGATGCATCTCCATTCTGAGCAGTTAGCTTTCTTCCTGAATTTGCATCATCCATGACTTCTTGAGAATCTGGATGAAATGAGTCAGGATTTTTCAGGGAGATTAAGGTAAGATCTAGTAAGGCAGCTACATTGAAACAGCAATGAAGAATATCCCTGCTCTGGCAATCACCTAAGTCAGGAAGGCTACAAAATTCACGCAGCAGCTGTAACTAGGTCAGAAATTTTTCCTTAGTTTTCCTTTAAAGGTAAATTAGAAGTTCCATGGTTTAAACAAAATCCATGTCACTGATTTGAGCTTCACCATGATCTGCATGTGAGGTGGAGCAGGGCTTAACCTCTGCCCTCTCTAGAGGTGACTACAACTCTCTTTTAAACTCTTCCACAGAGGAGGCAAAGATTTTCTGACCTAAATTAGTTTCCTGTCTAGAATCTCCAAATTTTAAGAAAGACACACAACTGGAAGAATTTGTGTGATGGAATTTTCATCTCAGAAATTTTCAGAAGTTTCAGAAAATCTCAGAATTTTCATTTCTCCTTAAGACAGAGGTAATCTCTAAATCCTTTAGCCAAATCTCCTGGGATGTGTAGGTGCAGGTGTTATTTGCCTTCACATAAACCACAGAAAACTCACTTTCAACACTGTGTTTTAACACTGAGATGGTGTATAGTGTATTGGTTTAAGTGAATACTTCAGTTGGGATCTGATGTAAAAAGTCATCTGAGTAGAGAATATCTATGGTCACTTGGACTGACAGTCCAGTAGAGACCAAGAAATTTCCTTACAGCAGGAGTTGTCTTCCGGAAGATTGCTAATGGCAAAGAAAAATACCTTTTTATTTACTATATAGGTATTAAGATTCTTTAAATTAATTAATTAAAAGGCAGTTTGGAGAGTTGATAGACCTCTGTGTAGGAGGTCAAGTTGTTTTCACTTATTTGAAACAGGACTTAATTGCTATTAAACCTGATAAAATTAAAAGGATATTTCACAAAAGGGCCAATGAAGGAAAAAGGAAGCTTTGAAGATTCTGTAAATTTTTTCTGCCAGGAAAATAAAACCATTTAGAAAAATATTGCATCTGTATGAAGTCAACTGTGTATTTACAAGCTGAGGCTTGACCAAGAGCATTGTGTGAAGGTATTGAGTCAATATGGGAATGACAGTAGCTGATTTTGAGTCTAGCCAAGCACAAATGGACTTAATGGCTTTTTGTTAGTAATTTTCTCATCCTTTCAGAGCAATTGAAGAGGTAGTTATGAAGCCATCTTTATTATACTAGCATCTTTATTATACTAGGCCTAAATTTTATAATATTGTGCATAGCCTCTTGCTGTGTTCAAGATTGCCAAAAATAAAGGCATAAGATCCTAAAATACAGCTTAATAGCTGCCCAATTTATTACCATTTTTGCACTATGTTGACGTTACAGAAACATGAGCTTGCAGAACACCCAGATGGCAATAAGATCAAGAACAATCAAATACAGAGTTCTGATAAACTGTGTTACCTTTTCTACTGGCTTTGTATAAAGATGTATATGTCTATGCAAAACAACCAAAACCAAAAAGCAAAACAAAAAATCCCCAACCCCAAACAACCTCACATAGTAAGTTTTAAATCTAATTTCCTTCTCACTGATAAAAAACCCCCTTTTTCTTTTCTTTTCTTTTCTTTTCTTTCTTCTGAGGTTGGAGCAGTTAACCTAATACTGTGGTATTTAATGAAATTAGGCTAATATTGGTATAGCTTTTTCTAGCAAAAATAGATACTCCAGCAAATATTAGTGCTAGTTAGGATTTTAGTTGTGAATAGAAAATTAACTCTATCTCAGACTTTTCATTTAGCAAATAATGGCTATTTTAACTGTATACTCAGTATCATTCCCATTCTTATAACCTTATCTAACACATCAGAGGAGTGGAGTTGCTATAGCGCTTTTCTGTTTCTATCCTTCTACACCTCAAATGGTAAGTCGTCAGGGTCTCAGTTTTTAGCTGCTCTCCATGTTTGAAATCTCTAGCGAGGAGATGATAAATTGAGAGGGATCATGAGATGCTCGTTTCTGTGCTGAAGTCTGCTGGCAATGCAGCTGCTGCTCTGTGGTGCAGCCACCTTTGGTAGGCGCTCGCTGGGTTTGCTTGCTTTACAGTTCCCAAGACCTTACTCTTCTATTTACAAGGGAAGTGAACATACCCAGAGGGCATGTCCTAGTCAAACCTGCTTTCACTCCACTTTATTGTTACTAGCATTTGATTACTTACATATTTTAGCTGGTTTGTTTTTTCAATTTGAATATAGAGTGTTCCATTTCAAGAAGTTGCTCTCTGTGGACTTTTGCAGAGATAATTTTGAGTTCTTTATTGGTATTGCTGAGATTATAGATTTTCAAATACCAGTGTCATATGATTTCCTGATAAGCTGTCCTACCCTGAAGCTGGATGTCCCTTCCTCCTGGACCTTAGATACGGGAATAAGCTGAGAAGATTCATCTGATTTTAATGAGGGTGGCCTTAAGTGGAGCAAACCCCATTCCTGTTGACTTCTGCTCTCTGAGGTTTTTAGGATGGTATTTCTTTAGGATGGTATTTCTTCCTGTTTTTCCCCACAAGATGTTTTCTGATGAAAAAGCATGTGAGGACAAAGGGGATCTGCAGCTTGATTCACCATTACTTCAGACTTCACAAATGCCCAGACTGAGAATTTGCAGATGGGGAAGTTATCTGATTTTTCAAACATTACTGGTCTTATTGTTAGCTAACTATGATGCTGCTAGCCTTTGTTACTGCCCCACTGTCTCAATGGGTAGAAGTGGCACAGGGGAGGAGGTCAATCCATCTTTCAATAACTCAGACTCTCAACCCACTGGCAGAGGAGCGTGAAGATTGCTGCTGTCTGAACTGTGTGACCTCTGCTGTGGCTATCAGCTGTGCAAACAGTCCTTTCACCAGGGCCGGCAGGAAGGAGAAAGGTCTGCATGTGGCTCTGATTTGTGTTACTCTGCCAGCCTGTCTGTGGGGCCATTTGAACTGTGAGCAATTTTTGCTGTCCCCAGCTGCCTGCTATTAAGTGCAGTTGCCTGTTTGCTGGCCCCGTGATTAAACAGCACTGTTTGATTTAGTGCCATCTAATGCTTATCTTGGTAACAAAGACATACAGGACAATAGAAGATTAAATTAAATTATCTGCAAACACAGTGACCCACTTTCTATTTTAAACAGAGCTGAAGTGTTTAATATATACAATTTGTTCATTTGCCTCACAGAAGAATGCGTTGGGAAGTAATGGTCATGCTTTGCATAATACTCTAACAAGAAAAAGCTAATGTGATATGACAAATTATACGTAGAACTGCAATGATAAAACAAATTGATCTTCTGGAGATTATTTTAATTGTTACTTTTTGTCTTTCATATGCAAATAGATGAGTGCTGGTCTTATAAACTATTTTCCAGCTAAGAGGTTGACTTATTAGCTGCCTTGTTAATAACATTCACAAGTGTCATTCCCAGTGCAGAAAATATGTATAGGGAGGATCTAGCCAGCATGACTCTGTTCATTCCAGTTTAGACTTCATAATCATACATATACATACTTGAAATTCAGAGAAACAGCTAAAATTTCGATCTTGCTGTAGAAGCAGATGTATTGCTAATTTACCAGGTAGAGAATGCTGAAACCTATGATAGAATGATGCTACCTACTTTATCAACAGCTTCACCGTCTGTGTCAATTTGTATGGAACATAATTACTCTTGTTTTAAATAATTGCAGCTAACAGTGCGGACCTTTGAACAACAGGGAGCATGTTCAAAACCAATAACCTTTTCATGAATTAATGGTGCTATAATTTTCCTAGAAGTTTTTTTCTTTTTCTGCTTATGCAACTGTCTATCACTCTTTGGCTAATATGCACATATCATGTGCTTGTCTGATTAATTCTTTTTTCCCTATTTTCTTGATTTACTAAAATGAAATGTCTTAGCTAACAAGGCAAAATTATATTTTAAGAAAAGATTTCTACAAAGGACAGGTATTGCCTTAGTCGTCTCCTGCTTGTACAGTGTTTCTTTCTCATCAGCTACTTTCTCTTCTGTTACTTCTTACTGTTGTGTAAGTAGACCATTAAAAATGAGAAAAAAAATACTAGGAAAAAAATGTAAAGGGTCCCCTCAACTCCTATCAGCATTTATGGTATCTTTAATGTATGTTTAATATATGTATCTTACTGGCCCAAGGCAAACCACTCAGAAGTTAAACTGCAAGCCTCCAAACTAAACTGACTAATCTTAAGTTTACCTTCAACAATATTAATATATATACTAGTTATGCATCATACTGAGCCAATGTGTTTTTGGTTTTGTGTGTTTTTTTTTTTTTTTTTTTTTTTTTTTTTTTTTTTTTTTTTAACAAAACAAAAACCAGGGAGACTGAAAGTAGAGAGAAAAGAAAAGCAATTTTGTCTGTGTCCTGTCCTGAAACTGTTCTGTGATGCTGTTCCCAAAGGATGTTAAAATCCCTTTAGACTGCAGTGACTTTCTGCAATGACAGTTGAGTCATATTTTTGTCAGGTTTTATGGTGTCATTTTTTATGTCTAAGAAGTAGCATGCTAAATTTAAATTTATTCTTCCAAATAATAAAGGAATTGTTGAGAACAGTCAGAAACTTTTGCTAAATTGATAACCATACTTTTCCTGTCTCAAATATGAAATAATGACCCTATTTAGCTTGATTTTTAGAATGTCAATAAATGTTGCCCATTGTTGAAACCAATGAAACCCATTTTTTATGTCTTGTATTCCCTAGTGCAGATGGATTGAAATCACAACACAATCTTTACCTTGACATTTGCACATCTTTGCTTATTTCTCTGGCCACCTATATTAACAAGACTTAGTATCTTCATAAAACTAGGAAAAAAATACAGTGTAATTAAGAATATTAAGTTAGGATATAAAGTAGGGATAAAAAATATTTAAGGTATTAAAGACATTTCTTAACATCTTTATGGTATTTACAACAGCACATTCAACTTTGTCATATTTATTTGATAGATGGCAATGACTGCAAAAGAGAAAGAGCTCACAAGGATACAGGAAAACATAGATATTCACACAGAGATGAATCCGTGGTGACTTTAAACCTCGTTTCCTTGAGGCAAAGACCAAGTAGGGGCAATTTCAGCTCATCAGTTAAATGGAGGAAAATCTATGATGAAGCTTAATAAAGCCCTTGTTCTTCAACATTAAGCCTGCCTATAACTTAACCTGAAAATGCTGAAAGTTGTAGCTTACAGGAGTAATAGATGTACCCGGTATTCAGGGTATTAATACAGATTTTTCTTTATTGGTTATTTTTTAGCTTGAGCTTATGCTCAGTAAAACATGCTGTCAAATCTGACTAATGCCCCTGATGTTTATCATTTATAGTGCAGAAGGACAGAAACAGAAAAGATAAAATATTGCATTTACTTAGTGATATTAAATGATCAGTAGCTGATTATCATAATAATCATTCTTCAGACAACTCTTACCCATGAGTTAGGGTATTTGATAACAGACTCCTCAACCTCCTGGGGGAGTGTCCCACACATTAGAGATATAAAATATACTGTGAAATTTGATAGCTTTAAATTTCCCATCTTGGTCCTTGTGTAAAAGAGCATTTGCTCTGGGTACTGAGATCAGATCAGCAGATCTACCGGATCACCAGGTAAGATTTTGACATGATAAGACTTGGTTTCAGAAACCCAGCTGTGCCTAAAAAGGAATTTGGCAACTATGTTTATGGCCCTGAGTCTTGTCCTTTTTGCCTGAAGGAAAGATCTAAATAGATCTGGGAAGGGAGGTACTGAAGGCAGCTGGCAGATATTTTGAGAAGCAGAGCATCCTAACTGTTGGATGTGAGCCCTTCAATCCCTTCCTGGATTTGGGTCACAATTCATCTCCTACTGCTATAAGACATAATTTCAGAGGGCGAGAAAGCTACTGTGTGTTCATATAGAGCCTGTGGGTTTCTTTCATCTTAGAAGCTACTAAGTTTTGGGGCCTTGTAGCAAGCTGTTCATTAAATACTTGCAAATTCATGTTCTTTATTCCCCATCTCTGATATTCAATTTACTGACAGGTGGAAATGGAAGTGTAGGATATATAACTGTTTAGAAGCCCTTTAGGGTTTCTGCTAGCTGTGGGTAGATGGGCACTGGTTTCTGCTGCCATGGCATGGCAGATTACTGCCCATTATTAAACTCAGCAGGGTTTGGAATTAGCTAGTTAAGGAGTCTTTTGCTCCAAAGGGTTAATATTGCCATATCTGCCTTCTCCTTGGAAATAAATGCTGCCTGGTGTGGGTGAAGAGAAAAATGAGCAAAATATGGATGTCTTGGTCAGAGAAGTGATTAGTTCCTTATTAAAGAGACAGAGAGAGACTGTAACTATAGTAACCACTGCATATATGATCCTCTACCCACCTCATTGTAACCCACATGCTTACAACAAAGATTTCAAGCTGCTGTTACTAGTTTGTACAGCCATTCCTCTAACTGAAGAGTCACATAATAAATGTTTTTCAAATATCCACATATATATAGTGTGTGTGTGTGTTTTTATATTTACACACATCCACAGACTCAGAGAAACTGAGTTTCCTTGTGATTAGCTAAACAGATGGATAAAACCACCAGTATAAATACCCATCAGTGGTATTTGGAATATTTTTTTCTTGCTGACTAATGCAAAATAAATGCTGTAATGACTCAGGAACCACATCACCATTTAAGAATACTCATACCTGTGCATATATTTTTATTCTCTGAGCTATTACATGCTTAATTTCAGCTGCTTCGTTCTAATAAAATACCATTAGCATTTAAAATTTGAGCATGTCTCAGAAATCCTGCCTATATCAAAGCACGTTTCTGACGTCTCTCATGTCAACAATGCCATTAACTTGTTCCACTGCACTCTGCACCTGGCCATCTGCATTAATGCATGATACTGCTCACCTATTTGGAATGAAATGACTAACATTTAGCCCACTGATATTATCAAGCATAAATCTGAAAAAGACTAATTGTTGGCAAGTGTTCTCCCTTTGAAGGAGGCTGTGGCAAGGTTTACAATATTCATCCTCCTCAATCTGGCCAAAATATCCTGTTCTGTACTAAATTTAAAGGGAAAATGTGAGTTAAACCTAATGCCTTAGCAGCTATTTCCAAATCCTGTATTTTACAGACTTTTAGCTAGAAAATCTGAGAGGTTCTAGTCAGCAGAAATGAACACCTTCGGTTTGAAACTGATATTGCTAAACAGCAAGTCATTCCATTTACTTCTGATAATGAAATCACTTAGCTGCATAATTCTATCAGCATTAAGTGGACCAAATTTCAGTTGAAGCCTACCAAGAAAGTCTTTACTCATGTGAGGGGATACTATAGCGACTGAAATGCCAGAGGGGATCAAATACAAAAACAATTTCTTTTTACAACAGAGGATCTTACAATGTTTAGTCTTACATTCATGAGTATACTTCCAGTCACTGAAATGCAGGGGGTTTTATGGGTCACAAGACCTATTCTGATAGCTTTTTTTAAAAAACTTTTCGATGGTTCAGTGAAAAGTGTTAATCTTTCACTGTTCTCAAACAAGCTCCTGCATGTTTTCTGCCTGCCTTTATCTTTTAGAGTGAAAAAAATCCCTTCACCTCAGTGAAATATCTCCACTAGCTTGAATACCAGGGCAAAATTACACTGAAATGTGAGCTCCACTGAAATTTCTTCTGTTTCCAATAAGGTGCAGATTTCCTTCTTTCCTGAAGAAAAATCAGACTCTTCAGGGTAAGGACCTGGAAGGTCCACTTCCTGGGCTTGGGTTTCAAGTCACCCTTTGCAGCTATAGGGCCATGCAGTGAGTTACCCTGGCCCTCACAGTGAACACTGGCCGTGGTGACTCCTGGTACATTCAGTTTGCTTTTCTTGCATACCTCTTGACCTGGAAGCATGTGGAGGCTGAAGTTTCTGAGGTATCCACAATGTTCAGCATACCCAGACATTTGCAGACTGTAGCGGATAACTGATACAGCTATCACACAGAAAAACCTGTATTTGTGAAATCTGCCTCATCACATCAGGGCTCCTCTGTTTTAGACTAAGCTGCTTTTGGTTTCCTCCTGGGCACATTGCATAAGTTCTTCCCCAGAGATGCTTCTTGCCTAGGTGTGTGAGAAACAGCAGCAGCTCTGAGCAGGAGGGCATTGACAGGTGAAAAACAGGGAGCCCTGTATTATCTGTCCTTAAAAGCTACTTCAGAAAAGGTTGTGAAAGAATGTGTGTGGTCTGTAATTACTTCTTGTCACAGTATGTCAGAAACAAAGAAGCTCTGAAAATGTATTGCCTTAGGTTCTTACTGCCAGTAACATAGAAAACAGGAATTTGTGACACAGTTCTAATTTGTTGTTTAGACTATAGGTAATTTTAAACCTGTCAGCCTTAGCATCTGGAAGAACTTGAAAGATTTTGTTGCTCTATAAATGTAGTGGTATTTTCAAGTGTATCATGATGTACTAGCAGGTACACCTTTTTTCTCTTTTACATTTGGAAATGGAAAAATACTTCCTGGGATATTTCAGAACACAGAACATCCCTTAATTTCTGAAATACTTTTTGCAATCCATGCTATTTTCTTTTTCATACTACATGAATTTTCTCATTCATTTCTTCCCCTTTCAGATCAGTTAATGTACAAGTAAACAGTTAGAATGTCTTTTAGTCTTTGTGAAGTGGTAGGGTGAAACACCTATTCTTTACAATATTCTGGCAGAACTTTAAATTATGCATGTCCTACCTGATGTCAAAACTGTTTTATATTTGTGCAACTTCAGTCTCTGAAAACAGGGAATCAGAGTAGTGTTCATTACGATTATGTGCATGTACAAAATGACCACTTGGAGCAAAGCTATGAGATCAGCTAGTTGAGCCTGACATTCAGCTACATCTCTAGAGCTGAATTATACCATCTTTTTTCCCTTAAAGAAAAAGTCTGCTGAATTTCAAACCTAGTTTTATTGTCTGTATTCCACAATGTAATTAGACTTAAAGATCATAATATAGCTTTTCCTGTCATTTACAGGGAATGATGGAGCAAGAAATGGAAAAATCATGCAGCTGAAGAGATGCTTTGAGATTGGTGTTAGCAGCAGAATTCTGGGTTTTTTTGATGACGGGTTGGTTTATATGCCACTGAGCCTGCTGGGAACATATGGGGTCCACCTGTCTCAAAGTGGAAATAGAATCTTACCTCAAGAGTTAGCAGAGCTTGTTGAGAGAGCTTTAAACTAGACTTGAATTAGGCTGTAGAAGAGGAGGCTCCGGGAGGAACCTTATCACTCTACGACTCCCTTAGAGCAGGAGTAGTGAGGTGGGGGTTGGTCTCCTCTTCGAGGTAGCAAGTGACAGGATGAGAGCAAATGGGCTCAAGCTGTGACCAGGAGTGATTTGGGTTAGGTTGTCCTGGTTTAGGGCAAATTTGGGAGGAAACCTCCGAAGGGAGCTCCTCTGGAAAACAAAACCCAAACGGCCCCTCCCCCCAGCCCGTCTGGGAAAAAACTTTCTTGGAGAAAAAGTGGAAAAAACTATTTATTTAACAAACAAGATACCCACAAACACAAAAAAGAAAAAAACGAATAATATGAAACAATAAAACCTCTCCCTGCTCCGCAGAGCGATGGCAAACTGAGGCAGTCCTTGCCGTGGGTGCAGCTCAGCTCCCTCAGTCTCTCACCAGCCCCGCTCCCTCCGCAGGGCCAGGCCCGGCGGGCCGCAGGTGCCAGCCCTCGCTGCTCCTCTGGGGTTTTCAGTCCAGAGCAGATTTAAACAAGGAAAAGGGAAAAACCAGTCCAGGGAACTTCTCTGCATCAGCCAGCTACAACTAACTAAAATCACAGGCGATCTCTGCCCCACCGCTGTCCGTGCCTCAGACGAACGCCGCAGCCGGGCCGTGTGGGAGTCAGGCAGTTTTCTCAAAACAAACTCCGCGCTGCTTCTTTCACCCCCTTCGCTCCCAGAACCATTTTAAAGGTACAGAACTTAATGTACAGCACATACAGAACAGGTGATTGGGGATACAAGCATCATAAAGTCACCCTATGACATAGGTATTATGAATTTTTTTTTTATTGGAAAGGGCTACAAAGCATTGGAATAGGTTGCCCAGGGAAGTGCTGCAGTCACCATCCCTATAAGCGTTAAAAAATGTGTGGATATGGCACTTGAGGACATTAGTGGCGAACACAGTGGTGTTTTTAGGCTGATGGTTTGGCTTGATGATCTTAAGATCTTTCCCAACCATGTTCATGGTTCTAACTTGCTAAGTACATCAAATTATGTTCAGAAATAAAGTCATTAAGTTTTGTGTCCCAGTCCCATTTTGTATGAATTTCCTTTTTATTGTTTCAGATTGTTTAGGTGTTTTATTTTATTGTAGCGAATATTATTTTGTTTGGGTGTTTCTGTTTGTTTGTTTTGTTTATTTGTTGCTGCTGGCCATGGTCCCCAGTCACATGCTTGCACTGAGTACTCTTTTGTTCATTGTCAGACTAAACAGCATAGGGTGTGCTTGCTGAGAGAGGTGTGAGCTGTGAATTTGCCCTTGGTCCTGGTACAGTCAGCCTCACAAGATGAAAACACTCAATATAAGCTTAACTCTATGATTTACAGAGTGACAAACTGCTGTGTACAGTGTCTTGAGACCTGTAAATGTCTGGCTGGAGGAGTATTCAGAAAATGAATGGTGGATGAATGGGTGGATGGAACAATGGATTAACTGGAAATAGGCACAGAAATCATCCACAAATTGAGTGAAGGAGAGCTAACACTGTGCTGACTGGACGAATTCTGACTGGCACCTGAACACCAGTGGGATGTGGGGGTTTTGACATTGCTGCCCCACAAACCAAATGTAAATGCTGGAGATTCCACCTCTGACCTCTCCTAAAGAAAAGTGAGTTTGGAAGGGCATTAATGATTTTAAAATTAAAGAATATTTTAAACCATCTACATAGTGCCACCATATTTCTGAGAGTTACAAAATCTCTGAGTAATGCAAAGCTATTGATGGCCATTTTTGTAGAGGTTTATTAATGTGCAGAGATGATGTCACCTTTTGGAGGGTGTATTGTGTTTGATTCAAGTCAATAATCACTACAAGTAATTAGTCTTGGGAGCTTATGTGAAATAAACTGGTTGTCTCAATTTCCAAAATATATGTGGCACAATAAAAGAGAAAATAGGAAACTAATGCTTTTTATAGTAGTAACTTAAAACCTTGATCCACGTTTCCTTAGCTTAAGTGTTTCATTCAGCAGGATGTGTAAAGAAGACTTGTCCTTAGTTTCACTTCAGCCAAGCACAATTCAGCCTGTAGTCCTTTATTTCTTTTCACCTCCAACCTCTTCTTTCAGTACTCTTTCAAAAAGCAGTTAGTCAGCTCTAAAATAACCATCACATTCAGATGGGAACAAGAACCTAATAGTGTCTAGTGTTTAAAATACTATTCAGGAGTCCCATTTACACTGTAGTATGTAACTGTCTAGGTCTTGAGGTGAATCTTCGCAATAACTCTTTACCCAAGTTACAATATTTCTCCAGATCTGTTTTCAAGCATATTTTATACTAGTTTGGGATTCTTGGTGAAGAATTCCTCAACTTGGAACACCTTTTTATTGTTTTACTTTCCTCATGCTTCGGTGTGGTCAGAGAACTTGAGCAGCTACGAAGTACTCCAATTTTGGTCATTGCCCTGGAAGCTATTTTCAGCCTCAGATGATATTTCTGGTCCATTTACCCCACTGAGGTGTTCTGTTTGCCATGGCTGCAGTTTGGCTGCAGTTTGGTTCTGCATTTCATAACTGTGAGTGACCTCTACCACACTGGCCACTTTGCCATGTGGGAGGTAGCACCATTCACAAGGCAGACACCAAATGCTGAGCTGTGTATTTCCACAGTGCTTTCAGTATCTATTCTTTCCTCTCCCTTCCTGAAAGGTGGCATAACTTTTCAGTACTCCCAGTATTTTCAGCCAAACATGACAAAAGGGTAGAGATCTCAAAGACATGAAATTGGTCCCAGATTTGTAAATGGCTGGAGAGAGGGGAGAAAGTTAGTTTTCTCTCTGACAGGAATTCTGGACCTTCTGAGCTCCAGACTTCTACCTTCTCTTTGGATTACTTATCACCCAGGACAATGTGGGATAGAAATCATATAAACATGGGCTGCTTCTTTCTCCATGCACAGGAAAATAGATTTCAGTTTTCCTGTTCAGAAATGATTTGTTCTTCATGTGTAGCTTTTTGTATTAAACTAATAACTTCTTGGCAAAGTGTAATCCAGAGTGAATTTTCTGATAACTTTTTTTCTGAAGTCATGGAAATGTTCGGCCTAGATTGGCATAACAGTGAACAACTGCTAGCACCAATGAGGCAGTGCCACAGGGAGCCTTGAAAAATACAGATTGCACAGCATGAAATCAGAATATACTAGGAGAACAAAAAACATTCACATCTGAAAAGAGGCTAAAATGGAACAAAATTGAATTTAAATAGAAAATATGAAGACTTAGAACTGGGATGGGTCTATTTTAGAGGAGAAAATAAAATGAAGAATTTTCACATAAAGGTGGCAGAGGTTTATTGAAAAATGCTCTTGAATTTTAGTAGTGAAACTACTGAGGCTGCAGACCATGAGGCTACAATAATGACAGAAAACTTGAAAATATACAGCAAAATTCACAGATGCATCGTTCCTAACTGGGTGAAGTAAATGTTGCCCTAACCAAAGTAGAAGCATATGTACTGTTTACCTGCATATACTCTGAAAAAAATTATTTCTATGTATTATACATATTTTTGTCAGAAATACACATTTTGGGCCAAGTCACTAAACTGCATAGGTGCACAAGGCATTCAAGCTAAAGGAAAAAAGGGGAGTTTAAATACAAGGTGGGAGAAATGCCAAAAGGGAAATCAAGATCTGCCATTTCATTCTTTGCACCAGCCTTTTTGAACCATAGTGTGTATAGTCTCAGTTTGGGAGGCAACATTCTGGGACTGTACTCACAAAACTGAACTCTACTGAACTTGTGTGTGCTGTGAAGGTCAATTGTTTATGTTCATCAAAGAGCTTGACTGGGAATTAAGTCAGTAAATGCAAACATTGTGTTTTACACAAGAGAAGGAATCATTATTTTCCAAGAGCATAAAGTTTTTATTATTTTGGTTCTACTTTAATATTCTGTTTGTCTGCAATCTGAGTTGGCTTCAGGCATATGTTTCTCTGACAATTTCTGTATGAAAAGATTTGCATCATTTCACGCATTAAAAAACCTGAAAAATAATTTTAGGCCACAGGTCCTTCTCTAGCTTTACTTGCAGTTTATTTTTAAAGTTAATTTGGTATGGTATGATCTAAAGCATACAATGTTTTGCTCCATGATATAAAATGTTTAATTACTTCTGTAACAATCTAGTTAGTTTTGAAATAAGAAGGAATGACTTTCAAAAACGTTCTCTTCTTCACAGAAAGAAAATGAAAAAAGGTTTGCAGAGAAACATTTAAATAATCGTGAACATAGAAAGCACATCGTATGGATGTTCAGATATGTTAAAATACAAGGAACCAGACAAAGTGGATAGCCTTTTGGATAGTAATGGATTAATGACAGTGCACAGTAACATTATGTCTTAACATTAGCACTACCACACTCTGTTTAAGATGTTTATAAACTAGGTAATAAAGACATTTGAGCATCAAAATTCTAAGGTTTTAGTAAAGTCAAGTCCTGCTTTCCAAGATGCTTCCAAATACTGTTTTTTCAGGTGGGGTTCCTGGTTCAGTTACACAAAAGCAGCCTAAGCTTTAGAATACGTAACAGTGAACTTTTTCAACAGCACTGAGCAGTACAATAGTAATATTTTGCAAAAATTAATATGTATGTGTATGAAAATGAAATAATTTTACAGATTAAATTATTAAATAGTAAAAAAATCCCAACTTGCTTAAGAATTTATATGACGGGATCAGTGAAGCTGTTCAGATAAACATGAAACATGTTTTAGTCGACTTTTATATAAATGTCTATTTTAAATTATCTGATGCTTTAAATGTGGAAATGTATTCCTTAAAGGAAACCAGAAGGTCCCTTGGATACCTGAGGGTGCTATAGTCTCCTATATTTGCATACACTGTCATGATGTACTATAACAAGCAGGAATTGCATTCACACTAAGTTTATTTCATTTGTTTGTTTGCAACTGGCTCAGCGTCCTCTTTTTTCTGTGGAAATACAAGCATACCAATCCTATTTAATTCCTGTGAGCTGTGCTAAAATGGTCATGATTTTTCTTTATATAATTGCACCATAGTACAGGTTAAAATCTGTTTAATTGAATCACTTACATTCTTAGTAATATCCCCATTTAAAATGATAATAGAGGTTAATAATACTTCCTAATCACACCTCCATAATCACAGTCATAACTTTAAGAATTTTAAAGTAAGTGTGGTCAGTAATGCAGTGATGAAGCAGAGTATTGTTTCTCATCATTTATAGCTGCAAATTTTACTTACTACTGCTGCTTATGACTAGAGGACAACTTCAGCATCCACACCTGATGGAAACAGCTTCTCACCACAGATTTCTGCTTCCATAGCCCTTAAACATTCCCCACACCATGCACTCATATGGCCTCCACTTGTGTTTGTCAGAGTAGCAAACGGATTATTCTCATCTGATTTAAAGCATGGCACATAAATGAGTCATGGCAGGAGTGGGGATTATTTCCAGTAGAAGATAAATTAATGTATTAGTGGTTCAGTGTTTTACTGTTATTTACTGGAGGAAAGTGAAAGCCCTACCAAAATTCTAAATAACCAGCAACACTAAAAAACAGTGGTTAAATGGTGCTGGTTCTTGTTTTGACATGTTCTGTATTTCACTTCCTTCTACAAGCAACAGCCTTAGATTGCCATAAAAAGATTATTTAGAAAGCATCACTAATTTTCTCTTTTGCATATGGATATTGTCTAGCACTGCAACCATCACAGGACCTGAGAAATGCGTATTTATTAATAACAGCTTAATGAGCTACTCTCTCAGGAAACTAATTAGTCAGTCTCTGGGTTACAGTCATTTTTTTTAAAAAAAACAACCCATTGATAAATCTTGGTTGTGGTGTTTCTTTGGGTAGATATTAGATGATGATGTCAGATTCAGTGCTGCACTCTTTTGCTAATGATTGCACTGGATCAAGGAGGACATTAAAAATTACAAACTTGTCAGAAGCAAGAAAGTAAGTAGTTGAACCAATGCTTGAACTGTAATTAAAAAGAGCCCTGTAGCTAACAAGAAAATTGTGATAAACGAAGCAAGAAATTGCTTGTTATCTGTTGTGCCATCTACTCTAACATTAATATTTTTAGAATAAAAGAGTCATGAAAATCTTCTGTCACGTTTACAGTTGCAAAGCTTAACAGCCATTATCATTATGAGCAAGGCTGAGGCTTGGGATGGGCAAACTGACTAAGGGAAAAAAAGGATAGTTGGTAATTATCCTTATCTGTCTCTGATCCAAAACAAAATCATCTTTCATTGCTAATCTGTTAATGACTTTGGCCTTTACCTGCTGCCAGTAGCTTTTGATTCTCCTGTTGCTATCTGACCAGCAAGTGATTATGAATGTTAGTACTGTGCATTGCTTTGAATATTTACTTAGTATGTTTTAGCTTAAAAACAGCTTTAGGCTGGGAGCTGCTCCTCTCTTAATACAGCAGGCTTTTTGATAACTGCAGTCTGCCCAGGCTGAAACTTCTGCTTATATTTGTCTTTTTGAATTCTTATGAAAACTAATCAAGAAATTATAGTCCTAGTAATTCTTAATTTGATTGTTAGGTGGTGAATTATACCATGGCTATATGATGAAATTAATCTCAGTAATATGTTGAATAACACAGCTCTGAATCTTTGGCTTGTTGGTATTACCAGCGGTGAGCTATAGAGATGAGTGAATGTTCATTCAGGCTTTGTGAAAGCAAAGATGCTTTGGCAGTGAGCTCTGACTGAAAAAACCACTGGGGTGATTTTTAGGCTTGCTGTGTCAGCAGCCTGCTCATGGTGCTGTGTATTCTATCCTGCATCCTTAACAGTGACAACTGCTCAAGGCCAGTCCCTGTGCCTCCTGCTCTGCCCTGGCCAGGGCTGAGCCCCAGGACCTTCCCCCAGGCCTGTGGACCACTGTGGGCATGGTTCCCTCCTCCCATCCCTCTGAGGTGGTGATGGTATCTGGCTGCTCAGGCTGGGCACTCAGAAAGCAAGCTCCCACCTGCAGACTTCTCTTGCTACTCCTGGTTTGGTGTGCTGAGTACTCTTATCTCAGAGTTTCTCTCAAGTGAGTTGTATTCCTGCACAAGGCAGCTCCAAAACCTCTGCAAGTCTCTCGTGTGTGTGTGTGTGTGTGCATTCAGTATGCTGAACATCTGAATGCAATATTTTACCTTATTAGGAGTGAGCCTTGATCCCTTCCTATCAGATCAGACACTGAAAATCTGTGTGGCCTTGATGTTACAATTTTCCAACAAAACCAACAGAAAAGTATTTTCATCTCCTTTGTTCTTTGCTGAAAGCATTTAAGTATATTTTATCTGAAAACTTTTTAGTGTGTAACTACCAAGACAATCAATTGTCATGAGAAAGCTCTGAGATATGAGTGACTAGTGACTAGAGGCACTGGTGTGTTTTGAATTATTTATTTTGTAAGTAATAGGATTTGCTCGTAAAAGGGGTAAGAGTAACATAGCATTTAGTGTAAACCTCAAGGCAATATTAATAAGGTGAATTTACGTAATGGATTTAGAGATAAATATTTTTATTCATCTATTGGTTTTAAACATGTAACAAAATAAATGATGATAAATGCATCAGAATCTTTATGTTTAGCTAGGTTACTTGTATCATCATACTAACAGAGATTCCTAGCGATGGGTGATGCAGATAGCATCATGTTTTCCCTAACCATGATTTTTTTAAGCACAGCTCTCTGCAATGATCTTGCTGAGAAAGGATGTAAAAAAAAAAAAATTTAAAATTATTTAAGAAGGTGATCTCTGCCACCATCAATTGACCTGGCAAGACATCTTCAACATCAAATTTGCACTTAAAAAGTTAAAGCTGTTATTTCTTGCCAGACTTCCCTTCTCCACTAGAATTGCTCTGGAAATTTATATGAGAAATTCCTGAGAAGCTATAGTGACAATATTCTGCAGCCACGGTATAATTCCTGTTACTCTTTAATACACTTCAGAGTTTTGCAAAGTCAATGGCATGTGTTGTTACTGATTTAGTTCACCCCTCTACCCTGGATGGCCGTTTCCTACTTTACCCCTTCCCTCCTTGGAAAATCAGCAGTATTCTAGAAAAAAAAAAAAAAAAAATGTGCTGAGTGAAACATTTAGAAAATGTGGAAAAAAAAGAAATGAAAAAGTAAGAATGAAAAATAAGAAGCCATGATTTTTAGTGTAGTGTTTTGTCTTGGTTTGGAAAGACAGGTATCTGCCAGGGAAAACTGGAGTTTCCCTTAAAATGGAGAATGTAAACCCCTCACCCCTGCCAAATTATAATTTTGCAATTAAGGGCTTTCAGGCAAAGATTTGGGAATAGGAATAACAGTTCTTTACTAGGAATATTAACAATACAAATATAGTAGAAAACAAAACCACCCAACCAAACAAGGAAACAAACAAACAAGCAATCCTGGAAAACCCTGACAGAGTCAGAGCTACAACCTGACACCCTGTGTGTCAGGGTGTTGGAAGCAGTCCAAAAGTGAGTCCTCCTGGAGTGGCAGATGTGGTTCTGGTGGAGTAGAGATGATCCTGTAGAACAAGGGTCCAGTGATGGTGAGAAGGGTCCAGTCTTCCTCCGGGGAATCGGGTGAGAAGCTAGATGCTTTCGTGTTCCTGTGTCTCAGTTTTATCCAGGTAGGAAAATGGTTGGCTCCCCCCACTGCCAGGGGGGAATGTGGTGCATCTCACAATAGGATGATGGAATGTGGATGTACGGCTTTGGGGAGGGTATAGTTTGGGGATGTCTGAATGGTCCATTAGCAGAATAATATCTCCCTGGAGGGAGGACTGGTGGTGGAAGAGATAAGAAACACTGCCCCACCTTGTTTTAACAGTTGGCCCATTATCAGACGGCATCTGCTGCTCTCCCCCCAGAGTTACAAGAGATAAAGAAAAACATCTCCCCAGCTGCTTTTAACAGATGAAATAGAATACACACCCCTGGCTCCACAACCCATGACATGTTTTGAATGATCATTTGATCATAGCTGATGCATACCTGTGCTGGGAAGAGATACCAGTCAGCAGAAAAACTCATACAAAAAGCCAGTAATTTAAATTTGAAACTGAGCAAAACTAAATTTGAAATGAAATCAATGAGGCCATTTGTGGCCCAATGGTCGCAGTTCAAAAAGATAGTCTTCACAGCAATTACAAGGTGACATGCAGTGGCCTATTTATGCTAATGTATGTCACTACAGAGACTTATACCATTCTGAGTGTGAAATTCTATTGAAATTAGCAAATAATACCAAGGGTTCCTGAATTGAACACTTAAGGTTGTTTTATACTATGCTTGTGCTGTTCCATGGATAAACAAATGCTCAAATTATGCTATATTTTGCCATATAACAATTGATGGACTCTTTCAAAATAGAGCAATCTGCAAAATAAAACCATTTCTGTCATAATTGTGCTTTGTTTTCCTTAAACATTTTGACAGTGTAATTTATCTCTTAAGTGCCAATGTCCAGGGAAAAAAATCTGTTTGCTAATCTCTTTAGTTCTGGGGTTTAATGCGATGTTAATAATCAAGCCCACAACTTGCATAGATTTAGCAAAGGCATGAATCACAGCACAATTATATCTCAGTGAATTGAGGAATTTGTAAGCAAGCCAAAGTACTTAGCAGTTCCTGCTGTAAAAGTAGTATAAGAATATGGTACAGTGTTTCCAGATGCAGTCTATTACAAGCTGTAGCAAGAAAAGTCAAGGGGAAAATTTCATATTTTTGGGTGAAAGCAAAGAAGAAGCTGTTCATGCGAGGGTGGTCTTAGTAGCCACAAAATAGTTTCAATTGAGGCAAGAACAATAGAAGTGTAATTATTAAATATAGAAACCCAGGAAATTCTAGTCTAAAACTCCCCTGTAGTGATGCACATTTGAAGGGTACTTTATCCAGATAGCACAGAATTTTTGGTTGCCCCATCTCACTACTGCCTGGCTTTTTATTGCTGAAGGAGTATTTACTGCCTCCAAGGATTGGCAGTGTCCTGGGAGCTTGTGCAGGCTCCTGTCCCACTTGAGGGAAAGGCAGAGGAGGTGTGGGGAGATGCTGTTATACCCTTTATTTTTACATTAAGGTAAGGTAACTTTTATAGGAAAAAAGGTGTGAGGACCTGGGGAGGCTGTCTAGTCTGGCACAGCTGAAATAACTTGGCCAGTGCTTTACAACTAAATGGTGAGTTCTGTTTTGGCTTTCCAGGCTAAAGAAGGGAATAGAGGTTGCCCTGTGCCTCAGTTGCCATTGAAGGGCTCTGGCCCCCAGAGTTAAGCAGGGAAACTCTGATGTATCCAGTTCTTCTGGCCAAGCAGTACCAGTTATGTATAAATAGCTCCTGACAGATGTTTGTGTGATGTGGTCTCAAAAACTGCTAGCACTGGAGATCACTCTATTTCTAGGAAAACTATCTTAGGAAAGCTATCACAATGCTTAAGGCTAGAAATACATCTCTCTTGATCTCCAGACCAAATCCTGCAGGTGCAGTATAAGTCTGTTGTTCCTTGACCTTCCTGCAATGGACACAGAAATAGATTGATCTATTCTTCTTACAAGAGGATTTTACATATCAGAAGGATGCTCAGTCTCCCTCTAGCTTTCTTCTCTCCAAACTAAGTAGTTGCAATTAATTCAATTGTTCCCTATAGGATATTTTGTAGCCCACTGATAATTTTTCTTGTCTTCCTCTAGGTTCTCTCTAGCTGGTCCATGGATTTCTTGAAACTGATGCTCTGTGGGAAGCAGCAGTGCTGAACAGAACTAGTTGGATGCCTTGCCTACAGCCCCTTTTTCTATGTATGCATCAGGACACAAAGACAGCTTTTAGATTGACATTGTTGGGTACTTAAGTTAATTATTAGGTCAATAGACTTTCTTCTTGTGTTTGGGCACCTAATCCCATCTAAGCACAAATAGAAAATACTTTTTTTTCCCCCCAAAAAACCAACAATTTCAAAAATTTATTGAGACTGATTTTGAATTACAGGAATTGAATAAAAAAGTCACCCAAACTTCAGTGGAATCAAGCTGGAAAATGTCAGTCTGTTATACCTGTTGAGATAAAGTATACATTCTGCCTTCCCATATGTTTACAGATCAACTACTATACAGAACTGACATATCCCTACCATAATTTGGGCAGTGAAGCAATAACTCTACCACTGTTAACCACCTTTACCATAAAATTGGTTAGGTTAGAAAAGAACTTTAAAATCATTGAGTAAACCTAACTTAAATCCTTTATACTTTGCTCCTGCACAACTGTTTTATTATATTCTGTATTATTATACTTTGATATTAGAGGGGTTTTAATACAAAGGGCCTCTTCCAATTAATCTTTTAGATCCTAATTCAGATCCTAACTGAGAAGCTAGATGTGGTCAAAATATTTAGAATACTTCTTAAGCAGATTTGAATATTCTGGACTAAAC
Source organism: Phylloscopus collybita (assembly GCA_027886175.1). Lineage (NCBI taxonomy): Eukaryota > Metazoa > Chordata > Aves > Passeriformes > Phylloscopidae > Phylloscopus > Phylloscopus collybita. Next base: position 23,771,367 of record JAJNNQ010000009.1, on the reverse strand, counting down.
TCTGTCATCTCTTTCATACAAATCTTCATCTGTATGTTAGTAAAATACCTGCCTCCAGCTGAGGAGATGTGACCTTTTTTCTTGCTCTTGTCTCTGGACTATTATTTTACTTTGACTGTTTGATAAAACTTCCAGCAGAACTATATTTTGTCTGTCACTTTCTCTTTGTGTATGTTCTTTCTTACTTCCTTGAGTCTCCTGCTCTGTTTACTTCTGTCTCTATAATTCATTGCAGTCTTTCTGATAGTCTTTCAAATTTTAGGAAGCATCAGCATATTTTTTGTTAAGTGACAGTTTGTCTGCAGCTGAAGTCAGATGGTGTCTCTTCATTGCTGGTAATATTCCTGTTACATTGATTTCTGTTGTCACTATTTCTTAGCAGGTTGGCCACTGATAGGAACACTGTAATAAACTGCCACCATGAGGCATCAGCTAAGCCATAATGCAGTAATGTTGATGTTGGAAATAATATTCATTGCATGATGAATCAGAGAACCCTAGAAGCTTTTCTAAGACTGTAAAACACATCCCATATGTACTGTAGTTTGTTGAGCTGTACACAATGATAACCAGAATCATTCTGTAATAGTGTTAGGGTGGCTGTGGTTTCTTTTCTTTTTTTCTGTTTAAGGTAAGATGGCATCTGTATTCTTCCTTCCTTTGTTGCCTAAGAGCTTTCTAGTAGTAGAGTTTCTGTGTGTATTTAAGTTAGCAGAAAAATTTACCCTCTTCTCGCCTATGCTATGTGTACTGCCAGTAAAAGAAGCAAGTAAAAATTTAGAGGAGTAAAATGGTTACAGCAGTAACTTGGATATGACTAAGGACAAATGAATTAGGCTTTAGTACCTCAGACCACTTTGTAACAAGACTTTTTAATTTTCAGTGCAGAATTCATAGTTCAGCAGAGTATCTCTACTGCTTAGACATATCTTTGCAGTGTAGGTGGTACATACAGTGTAGATGGTACCTACATACAACCAAACACAGTTGTAAAGGAGTGGTTTTCCAAAGTCTTCTCTTTCTGTTGTGCCCTGAGCAGCCTTGCAGCTGCTGTGGCTGAGCAAGTGGGTACCAGCCATACACTGAAGCCTCTCTAAGGTCTTCAGACCACTCCATCTCTCCAGCTCCAATGAAGGCACCCTCACTGAACTCTAAGCACCCAAAGACTTACATGGGATCAATAAAAGCCTTGAGTCATATGGAATTGTGTTTCATATTAGTTGTTTTATCTGTAGTTTTTTTTCCATGATCATCCAGTGTTTATTTTAATTTTAAATCAAAAGGTAACAGGGTGGGAAACAGGCAGTACCTTTCTGGTTCTGTAGGATTCCTGAAAGAATAACTACGAGAGGCATAGCTTGCCAGTGTTGAACACTTTCTTAACTCTCAGTTTTAATTGTTATGACACATTCAACACCACTATTCAGTCTTGCAGGCAAAGCATGCAAAAAACCATATCTGGTGATCTATATAGTTTACAGCAAATAACATCTAAATTGGACATAGAGTGAATAGACCCTGGCTTGTTGGCAGGGTATTACCTTTTCCCCATGTGTAATGTCTCATTTGCTAACAAAACTCTGTAAGAAAGGTTGTAATTTTAATTAAATGAAATAGGCATGAGTGGCGTAAAATAGAAGTGTAATACAAATATGTAAAGCAGAAACATTTGTCATTGCTTTTGTTCTTCTAATTCTTCCCAAAGATGTCATAACCCATCAGACTGTGGCCATTTGTCTGATTTAAAAATCTTTCCTTTCAACAAAAAGTGAAATGTTTCCATGGAGATCAGCCAGAGATAGCCAAATGACGAACTTCTTGGCTGTACTTTCACTTTGGTTTCTATGGTTTCCAGACAAGGAGGGGGTAACGTGAAGTCACTGAGCTCTTTCTTTCTTTCTTTCTTTCTTTCTTTCTTTCTTTCTTTCTTTCTTTCTTTCTTTCTTTCTTTCTTTCTTTCTTTCTTTCTTTCTTTCTTTCTATCTCTCTCTCTCTCTCTCTCTCTCTCTCTCTCTTTCTTTCTTTCCCTTTCTTTCCCTCTTTCTCTCGCTCTTTCTTTCTCTCTTTCTCTCTTTCTCTCTTTCTCTCTCTTTCTTTCTTTCTTTCTCTCTCTCTCTCTCTCTCCCTCTCTCTCCCTCTCTCCCATTCTCTCTTTTTTCTTTCTCTCTCTTTCTCTTCTTTTCTGTCTTCTCTCTCCCCACCTTATATTTTTGCATGTTAAAGGTTATTGTAAAACAAGTTGTGTGGGCCCACAACAAGCCCACAACAAGCAAGGGTAATTGTTGTCATCTTGGTCCTTGAAAATCCTTGCATAGGTCAATTTTGCAGTTTTACATTTGCCCTTATTCTAAGATAAAGTAATAAAGAAAAAGTGATAAGACTTTCTTATCATTATCATTCTGAACAAAGTTATAGGGAAAATATGTTTGTAATGACTACATTTACCTTGACTGTGCACACAATGAGAAAATAGTAACAGGGTTGACACCACACATTTCTTTTTAAAGGATACAAAAACTAACAATGAAATACTGTATCTTGGAAATATCTCAAGGCCTTCAGATTAAGAAATACTGCAGGTCTCACTAGCAATACTAAACTGAATGGAGAAATTTAGGTATTAGAGTAGTAAGCACACCAGCTAATGGATTTCTATGCAGTGTTAAGAGAACTCCATAAAGCAAAAGAAAGCTGTCACCTTGACATCTAAATTCTCATCTTTCCTCTCACTCTGCACACTGAAGTTGTTTTCATCAAAAAGTGTCACATGGTTGTTTGGAACTGGTAAATGCATCCTTTCCATGCTACTCCAGAGAACATTACAAAGCACACATTCTTCTTCATAAATCAAACGGGTGATTTCCTCTCCATCCTGCTTCACTGTTTCTTCCTTTCCCAAGCACAGTAACACAAACTTATTTCCACTTCTCAAATTTCTGAGGGCTAATTCAGTTCTCTCCTACCATCTCTGCCATATTTCTGAGAAGGCAGCTTCTGTCTGTTGCCACCAATTGCATCCTTCTTTTTCTGGCTCCCTTGCAGAAACAAATTTCTGATACCGTAGAAAGAGTCAAAAGTAAGAATGAAGAAAACAAGATGCAATGCTGTTGCTATTTGGAACTCTCTGAAGTGAGGACTGAGTGAAACATGATGACTTACAAAGGCTCTTATGTCTGTCCAGTAAGTACCACTCTGCAAATTTAACTGTTCATGCTGTCTCCAGACAAGAAACTGATGAAAAATGAAGTATGTCACACAACCTGATGTGATGCCTAAACCCCTTCTTTTCAAAAAACCAACCAAACAAGAAAAAGAGTAGGACCTAGTTTCACAATTTAAGCTACAGCTTTCCATTGAAAAGCCTGGTTAAAGAATTGAAAAAGCTGGCCATGATCCAACAGCTTTGTGGTTCTAAATCTAAAAAAAGAAATATTAAAAAGGTAAAACCCCCCTAGATAGCAAGCATAGGACACTACACCTATTGAAAATAAGATCACAGAATATTATCCAGACATAAAATCTCTTTCTTCTAAAAAGCTTTGAAAAGTATTTGAAATCTCTGCAGAAAACAGGTGGTTGCTGGTAGCAGAATAAGAGAAAGAGACTAGAAGGTATCACCAGCCTGACCCACAGCAAATTAGTGAGGGGGCTACAATATCTTAAACATATGTGCAGCAATAGAAGGTGGAAGATACTGCTGCTTACCCTCCAATTGATTCCTGATCACAGCATTCAGGGTTCTGCTGGTGAAAGGAGACGAAGAAATGGGAATAAGCCATGTAAAAATGGCACAGGGGAGGGTCATCCCTTCCTCTTACAGCTGTCTCCCCTTAAATTCTTTTGTGTATGACTACAAGACTGCAAACAGCTGCAAGAAGATAAAGCAAGCAGTGGGAATCTGGTACAATTGTTTTCTTAAATACCCCACAGTGAGATGCAGTTTGCAGAAGCATTGCCAGGGGAATCATACTGAAATTGGTCTGTGTGGTATGAGATCTGATTAATATAAACATCTAAAATATTGATCCTTTACTTCAAGATCACTGTATGAATGGAATTTTTTAGGTAATGAAACTTAATTTTTACATTGATTTAGTAATAAAAAAAATTAATTCACTCATGCCCATTTGTAAAGCTAACAAAACAGGGTTTTCACCTATGTAACAATTCCTAATTGTGTGCAATACAGAGCAGAACTCATTCTGCCTTGCAGAATGGCATCTTAACTCTTGTAGAAAAGATTCTTCATGATGGAAAGTATTTTCCCAGAAAGTATAGACTGTGTGTTGTTTAGACTGCACGTGGATTAGCTTTCAGTGAAGACTGTGCATTGTGTTACTCATTGCCATTACTCTGCTTTCCTTTAGTTAAATAACCTGTTAAGAATGATAGATAATTTTCAAAGTTTTTACTCATCAAACCAGTATTAGTTGAGGTGTGGTCCATGTGCCACACGTACTTTATAGCACAATTCCTGCCTTCTGCAGTGTGATTCTGTTGCCATTGCCTGTGTGCATCTAAGAACAGTCTCCTATCTTTGTATGTGGGAAGGGGCCACAGAGCCAAAATACTGTGGTGTCAGTCAATCAGAAGCTGTTCTCATTTTACAGAATTACAGAATTGCTATGGTTGGAAAAGACTTTAAGATGATCTAGTCCAACTGTAAATCTAACACTGTGAAGTGCACCACAAAACTGTCCCTGAGTGCCACATCTGTATGTCTTTTAAATATCTCTAGGGATGGTAACTCAGCCTCTTCCCTGGCCATCCTGTTCCAATGCTTGACAACATTTAGGGAAGGAATTTTCCCTAACAGTCAGGTCTAAACCTCCCCTGGAACAACTTGAGGCTGCTTGTTTTTCTCCTGTCACTTTTTACTTGGGAAAAGAGACCGACTCCCACCTGGATACAACTTCCTATCAAGCATTTGTAGAGTGATAATATCCCTGAGCCTCCTTTTCTCCAGGCTAAACAACCCCAGCTGCCTCAGCCACTCCTCACAGGACTTGTGCTCCAGACCCTTCACCAGCTCCATTGCCCTTCCCTGGACTCACTGCAGCCCCTCAATGTCCTCATTGCAGTGAGGGGCCTGAACTGGACTCAGGACTTGAGGTGCAGCCTCACCAGTGCCAAGCACAGGGGGACAATCACTGCCCTGGTCCTGTTGGCCACACTTTTGCTGATACAGGCCAGGATGCCACTGGTCTTCTTGTCCTAACTGGCACATGCCGGCTTCTGCTTTCGCACTGTCAACCAGCATTGCAGGTCCTTTCTGCTGGCAGCTTTCCAGGTCTCTGCATCAGTTTCTCTGCCGTGACCAATCACATACCTGCTGTGTGAAAAGCAATGCCTCTTTTTAACGTGTGCCAGATGTGCATCCTGCAACATCCATGACCTGCAAGGATGAATAGAGGAGCGAGCTGTTCTGCCTGCTCCCCTACGCCACAGTCCCATGACTGATGCTGCCACACAGCAAGGATGTGACTGCACTTTGACTGGGTACTGGATGTGCAAATAATCGTGACAGGAGAGGGGGTTGCAGCTTCCAGTGCAGCAGAAATAAATCTATGGCCACCCTCTGGCTGCAAGTGTAGGTGTCACTTCCCTCCTCTGCACATTTTTGATAAGTTGAACTAGAATTGCATACCATAAATTATCTTCAACAATCCATATCTCCTCAGTCATACCTTTCTGCAGTGATCTCTGTTGCTTAGAAAAGGAGAATAAATTAATAACCATGAGGGTTTTTACCTCTGGTTGTAGCCCTGGGCTATCTCCCTGTTATCAGAACTTCACAGGAAAACTGTTGGTTTACACCCTTCTGAGGAAATCTTTTCCACTTAAGCTCATGACTCTCCTTTGCCTCTTTTCATCTTGGCAGAAAGTTCTCCCCAACCTGAAGCTTAGCTAAACATGCTTGGGGATGACTGATGATGCAAGAATACTTGAGTGTTATTCTGCCAGTATAAAAAAAAAACAAGGAAAGACTTCTGTGTCAAGTCTGTATATTTGGCTTTTGAATAAAAGACTGAAAAAAAAAAAAAGCTTTGAGAAAATGAACTTGATGTCATCTAGCTAAAATTTAAAGACAAGGTGATGTTAACTACATGATTTTGCTTAAAATCCCCAAAGGAATTCTGAGAGAGATTGTGACCAGTGAATACAGAAGAGCCCTTAAAAGCAGGTGGATGATAAAGGTGATAAAGGTGATAAAGGTGATAAAGATGATAAATCCATGGTGAACTAGGTTTGTCTTTGTGAATTCCAAACAAGGAAACTTTTTGATGGAAGGGAGAAAGAGGTAAAAAACCCAAAACAACAACAACACCCCCCCCCAAAAAAAAACCAACCAAAACCCACCAGAAAACAACAACAACAACAACAACAACCCAACAAAAAAACCCCAAACCAACAACCTTCCCCAAAAAAAGAGAGAAAAGAGCTCTTAAACGTGATGGGAGAGCTGTGTGATGTGCTGAGGCACTTCTAGCTTGTCCAGTATATTCCCCAGCCTTGACCACAAAATGAAACTGTTAGATCCCTCCACAAGTCTGGCCATCTCTTTCCAGCTCAACTTACCATACCACCTAACAAGCATACTATGACACTGCTGATAGGAAGCCAGTATTTAATATTGTTTTAACTGCCATTGACACTCGTAGAGCTTTCTGCTGTAGACATGCAGGAAACTGAGAACTCTGCTGGATGTGAATGGCACTGTCCCTGTTGGTGACATTAGGACTGATTTTAGGCATCCAGAAGTGACGCTGTAGACTTTGCATTTTTAACTCAGTCAATATCTGTGCAAGAAACTGCTAATTGTTCCAGAACCTGGGAAACCTTAAACAGAAATAATAGGTCAGCTAGTGAAAAGAATAGCAAAATATGTTTCTTTCTTTGCAAAATTACTTCTTGAAAGTATATAGCATGGTGCAGGAAATTAAAGGTCTTGAAGTCAATGTTCTGAGCCGTTTTTAATATTGAAATTGAACAATGAAATTCAAGATTCTTAATCTGGATGCTTTGAAGAAGGTATATTTCCCTCTTTTACTGGATATTATCTGTTCAAGATATTATATTGAGATATTCCTTTTGTGAAAAAAAAGTTATTAACAGTCTGCTTTAATAGTTTTGTAGCTTAAAAATTTACATTTATGAGCAGATATATCAAATATCATAGTAAAATCTGTCTCGCAAGCAGTCCCAACACAGTGTGTCCATTTGTATGGCAGCAGCAAGGCTCAGTCATATTCATTCCCATCTCACACATCCTTCAGAGGTCACCAGATCACTTGGCCAGTTTAGACAACCCGTCCAACTCAGTGAACTTACAACATGTGGGCTGGCAAAGAGATGCTTTAATGTGAAGATTTTCACTCTAGAGCATGAGAAATGACGAAAGGGAGGAACAGACAGGAAAAAGGGATGTTAAGGAATGGTGCGGGGCGGGGGGGGGGGGTGGGGCGGGTAATGGGAAAAGTAGCATTTTGATTAGATGAAGTGGCTAGCAGGAAGTTAAAAATTTGGTCCAGACTTAAAGAGTCACAAAGAGGGAGGATGCAGTAGTTTTGAGACACTCCTGAAGGACTCATCTTTGCTAAGGAATTTTTTTTTTAATACGCACTCAAATTTTCATGTAATATAGGTTGCATCATTCTTCAAAACACACAAACTGGTCAAATTGTGTAGTGTGTTGTACCAAAGTTTCACCCCTTGCGAGTTAAAACTTGTGGTCTAAATTGGTGCAAATGGCATCCTAACCTGGTTCGACTATTGCTTTCTCTCATTGTTATATACCTTTTTAGGATTCCAGCCACACCAGTAAAGATCCAAGCAAGCTCAAGTGTAAACTGTATTTTAGTTCCTCTTATTTACCTATTGCAGATGTACTGTAACCATGTCGGGACATTTTACTGAGGGCCCATCTCAGTACCTCTGCGTTGTGGCAAGTCTACACCGAGCTGAGCCGAGGCTGTTAACCCGTGATTGTGCGGAGTCTGCTGGAGAGCTCGTCCCGTGTTCCCGCCGGGAGCATCTTCCCGGTGCGGCGCTGGGAGAGAAGGAGCTGCTTGCTGCCATCTATTGATGGCACGGCGCAAGGGGCAGCGCCCCGGCCGGCCCGCAGCCGCTGCCGACGGACGGGGCCAGCTGGGCTCATTCTCAAGGATCGAATAAGCAGAAAATGGTTTCAGTTTGAGGCAGGGTGAGCTTAGTTTCTGCATAACCCAATCGCAGCCCCGGGTCACGGCGTAGGAAGGTTCAGAGCCTCAGAGATGGGGAGAGAAGGGAGAAAAGCCTCCGGGGCTTTGCCAGAATGAATTTCACAGCGTATTACAATGAGAGTTAAAAGAACTGACACAGAGATCACAATACTTGTAAAGCAATAATTGTTAGACAGTGTGGAAGCATGAAAATCCCTTTGCAGGGCTGTACAAACGGCAGAGGAGCACGGAGGCTGACTCAGAGAGAGCCAAGAGGAGAGCGCAGGAGCGGTGACACAGCCGCGGGACGCGGTGACAGGAACATCTCCTGACCATGGACAGTGTGCATGGGGGGCTCTGAAAACTGCGAGGGAAGCATGGGACCAGGGGTCTTCAATACTGGATATTCCTATCAGTGGGTGGGGAAACGGAGTCAAGAGAGTCAGAATACCTGAATTGTGGAAGTCTGTGTTTTGCTTTTTGTGTGAACACCTTTGTGGTTGTCGGTGTTTCATTCCCTGAACTGATCTCAGTTTTGTTTCCACATGGCTTTTGTTTCATACAATGACTTTCATACACAGGAAGATTCTGCCTGCAGGTGGTTTCTGTAATTTTTCCATACATTTCAGGGAATGGCTACAAGCTGTTTCTCCTATGAGTAGAAGGAATCAAGAGATATTTTATCCCTACTATCTTTGCTCACAAACACCCTCTAAGAGTAAAGGGCCACCAAATTAATTCAAAGATGTTACACAAACATTATATGTGAGCTGCTTGGTGTTAATTTACTATCCATATAAAAATTCTAAAATTAGAAAGATAATATGGAATAGATGAAAGGAAAAACTCTACCTTTAAAAACTAACTCAAAACCAAAACACTGAGGTGTACTTGAGCCAAGTGTGGTTTTATGTCTTACAGAGATTTTTAGGTTTTTTTTTTTTCCTGTTGTTTGTGTAATTAAAGATAATTAAAAGATCCTCAGCAACTGTAGTCTGCATCTGGAAAGGTAGCACATAGGGGTAAAGCAATATTGGATATTGCACAGATTATCTTTGTGTTGGGTTTACTATCAAAATGGAATGCATGTAGGAAAAAGTATCTCAGAAATAACCCAGGCTTTATTTCTAGTAAAATATAATTAATAGATAAGACTAAGAGTATTACTGTCTGCTTATTAGGATCATGTGATTCCTCAAAGGCTGAGATTTCCCCCTCAGGACAATAATAGCTGCTCCTTTGAACCAAGCCAGCTGAACACTTGGCCAAGGCACAGTTGCTGATACTCAGGATGCATGGCCTGGTCTGTGTGTCTGCCTGATCTCACAGAGCCCCAACATCAGAAACATTGGCCACCAGAACAACCCCAGCCTCTGAGTCAGTGTGGCTGCTCTCATACAGATGTGTGAGTGCTCTTTGGTAAAGGTGGGAGGGCGCAGTTTGCATCGGCTCAGAGGTGGCCAGGCTTCGTGGCTGCTTCTCCAAATGCCTCAGATCCTCCTTTGCTGGCTGTCCTCACACTTGCACACTCCCCGTGCCAACTGGTACTGCTGGGGCCTGGCCCACTCTCCTGTTCCAAACATGCTGTGTAGGCATGATGTGTCTTCTTTACTGGGAAACACCTAGGCTGCCTCTGACCAGCTGAAATGGGCAAGGGTCTGCTGAAGTATCTCCTTTCTTGCTGGCATTCCAAGCCTAGCAGGAATAATTACTCCTGATGATCTGCTTCTCACTGTCCACTCCTGGTGTCACCTTTACCATCAGCCTCCCTGATTTCATAGCTCCTTGTTCAAGTGAATCAACCCACAAAGCATTTCACTTGGGCCCATTTGATTCAAGTCAGGGAGAGCAAGCATCTACTCTACAGTAATTAAGAGAAATCAAATTTTTAAGACTGATTTTTTGTCAGTCTTTTCATTTAAACTTTGCTAAGCTCCTTCCCAAAGGCAAACTTTTTCTGGAAAGCACGGAGAATGAATGAACGAAATAAAAAAGAGCATGTGTGCTTCAAAAAATGCGCTCTAGGGGTTGTCAGTGACAATCTTAAGGGTTGGAAACCATTTTGAGGAGAACAACAGAATGGGAAGGTTGTGCTGAGAGAACTGAGACCTATGGAGAGGCTTTGCAAAGTAAATATCAGACGGAGAATGTCAAATTGTTTTTTTTCATGATGCATTTTTTCAGTGAGAATCTATGCATGAGCTTAAGGAACAATGTCAAGACAATAATGTTTAATGCTGGAAATGTATGTTCTTGATAATGTCTGTATTCCCTTTGATGTTGATGAGGTTACTGAAAGAATGCTACATTCAGTTCTGAAATCTATAATTTACCAAAAAAAAAAAAGTAATGAAGAAGATTCAGAAAAGAAAAAAAAAAAAAAAAAAAAAAAAGAGTGGGGGAGCATTGAAAAGAGGCCTTTAAATAGTTCCTAAAGACTTTCAGTCTAACTTTTCAAGAAGAAATTTAAGTGCTGAAAAATCTATTTATAACAGTGAGAACAAACTTTGATAAGAGATGTTCAGTATCTGACTTGTGAAAGAAGAAATATTTAAACTTGAAATAAATGAAATTTCTTATTAAAAAGAACCATCCATTGCAATGGCTTGTCAGAGTAGAGCAGGTTCCTCAGCTCTAGAAAGTTTCTATTGGTGTTTGGACACTTATTTAGTTAATTATTGGGTTTGTATTATGCATTTGTTTAGTTTGGCTTTTTTGGTTTTGTTTTTGCTATTAACATTACCTATCAGCATTTTACTGTCAGTCTTAAATGTTAAGCAAATCTTATCAAAATATAGTATTATTTCAAGATATCCGAAGGTGGTACTGCCCTACTGTTATGTGCTCTCTGCTGAATTTTCAGAAACTTCTAATAGCTTTTGGTGGCCTTTGTTTAATTTTGGTAGACCAGACACCTTATTGCCTGACCACACAAGCATTGTAGATCCACAATATTGGAATCTCTGAGAGCTATAGGATTTGAAATTTTATCTGTGAACTAATTGGAGGTGCCTTAGATGAGAGAAGTAGTATTTGACATTCTGTGTATGTGTCTGTATTCGTGTTTTTCATTTGATCCTCGTTAATCAGTAGTTTCCATGTAGCTCATACTCCCACACTGGTTATTTCATCTTCCATAAATCCCTGAGATATGAAGGGGATGGTCAGTGTTGTGTAACAGGCTATTCTAGATAAGAACTACTTTGTATCAGGTGAATTTTCTCTGAAGTCAGTGCAGAGAGCGAGAAGAGGACAGGTCATAAAAATGTATATTCAGTGTTGCTAATGCAGTGGAGGTGTAACTGCTTTCACCTCAGGAGTAGGAAAGCTTCTGGGACATTTTTGAATGTTAATTCTTATACCATCTTTCTTAGGGATCTGTTTTACCTATTTATCAAGGTGAAGAGGTATCTTTATTTTTCTCTCTGCAGTTGCCACAATATAGGTACAGGAGCAGACAAATATAATTCAATCTTTTTTTTTGGAACAGAATTTTGCTAGAATGAGAGGATAAAATATTTGCTGTATGACAAATTCTTGAAATCTAACCAGAAATACTCCATTTTGATTATTTAACACTTTTAATTATTCTTGACTTTTTCAATTACATGGTCTTAAAAAAAATATTTGCAAGTGTGAATTTATCCCAAACGTACAGATGGCCTTCACTCACTGTATATAATTCCAGTTTTACTTCTGATTTATTTTTTAAAAAGATATTAATTTGTCAGACTATCTACTTTTCAAAACACAGATGATTCTTAAGCAGTCTTTAATTCCAGTTAGGAGCAACCTTTCAATAAATTATGGCTTATTACAACATTATATACAGCATTTACCAGTATATAACCAAAGTTTTGTGCAATTGTATGAAACCTTGAAGGCTTGCTTTTAAGAGTAAATATATCTACAGATAAAGTTGTAAAATATGTGAGGACATTTGATGTTACAGCAGCAAGAAAAAAATTTCTATTTTGGTAACATGCAAGCTACACTGTTTTTATCTGTATCACGAGTTTATTTCTATGGTTAATACTTGAATTTTTTTGTCTAGTTTTCATACAAAAAGATGGATATATTAAACCTCTATGTGCTTTCAGCTCATAAGATATACCATTGTCATCACTTCTGTTTTTGTGGTTGTTGTCTGCTCATTATACTTCTTTCATACAGTATTCTTGCTTTATACAAGCATAAGCATGACTCAATTTTTTTGCCAAGTCATCTCTGTAAGTTGCTGCTACAGGAGTGATGGGTCCTGTACAGTAAGAAGACACTCTTATTGTATTGTTTGTGTTTTGACCAGAGAGTTTTTAGATTTATAGCCATTTCTAGAATGGTTAAAATCAAACTTCTACCCGATGTTTCATACTTGATATGACTCACAGTGCTATATTGTATACATTCTTGTGTTTATTTAAAAACCTTGTTTAAAAAAGGCTCAGGATGTGAAGCAATACAAAATGTACAAAACTTCCTTCTGGAATCACTTCCAATCCTTTAGATTGAGTACACTTTGGTTCAGAGCTAAGAGGGTGGCTTCCTTTCGGCTTCTGTTAGTAAAAAACAGACTTCATATTGATTTGCTTAACCCATTTTAGCATTTTGTGTCACCAAGAAAGCAATCAAAATATAAACACATAAGAAGTTGCTCTTTGAGTGTTAAGGGCATGAAATTCCCTGAAAAGTTTCTCACAATAGAACATTGGGGCAAAATCAGGATCAAAATAATGGGAATTATATAACAAAATAATCAGTTTTGGCATCAATATTGAAGGCTGTTGATTGATACTTCCAGAAAATAAAACATTTTTTGTTTACTACTGACTCCTTGATTGCTATTTATCACGTTTACAGAATATGAAAACTGGGATAAATATTGTTACCTATAACAAAAGCAAAACTTTACCTCAAAAATACAATGTCCTTATTTAAGCAGGAAAGTCTGATTCATGTATCTTTTCCTCATAGTTTTTTCTTATTCTGTGTGTGTGCATGACTCCTGCAGCAAATCAAAAAGCATAAGATTAAGAGGGTGGCATGTCTCACAGAGGCTATCTGAATTATTTTATGACTATTATGCATCTGTTCAAAATCCAGAGACAATGGAGAAGCTATTCATGAGCAGGTAGTAAAATTATGTTTATCATCATAAGAACAGATATAATTTTGATTTCTGGTTTCATTGCTTGTGAATATTTTTTAAATGGTGTAAAGGCTTTGAAATGTTCCTTGAATTATTATTATCCCACTTTGACATAATTTAGCAGAACTATTAAACGTGACTTATGAATCGAGTGGCTTGCCCACTGGATTTCATCATTCATAAAATGCACATTTTTTTGGAGTTGGATGTTTTTTGCCTTCTCCAAACACTAATGCTGAGTGTTAAGACCAAGGTAAGCCAGATAAGCATCTCTCCAAATACAGATGCCTGCCATGGAAAGGCAATGCTGGGAAAATTTGGAGGTTCTGGGGCTCTGTGGGAGCTATAACCATTAGCTGCAGGTAAATGTGATACATGTACTCGCAGTTACCTGATGAGATTTCAGCAGGCAAGAGCACCGAATTGTTTTCACATCCTATGTCTTTGCAGCACACATGCCACAAAATGAGGTACTTTGTCACCTACTTTAAACTGAGATGTTTCTCTACGTGGTAATACCTCTGTTTACTGCATCTGATGAGCTCATAAAATGCTTATTCCTCAGAAACCACTGACCTATGGAACTGCACAATGCTTATTCTGTAGGAAGAGCTGGAAAGCAACCAGCCCAGTTGTGTCAGCTTTTACCAATTCACCAGGCAGTAAGGGATGACTTTGGGGCCATTGACCACCAGGGACCACCAAAGAGTCTCCCAGGCCAGAAGACGGGATGTGTAAAGGGGAGGGAAAAAAGCTTCATGATTTTGGGGAAATAATTGTCATCTGTTTGTTTATTCTGGGAAAATCTATGAATATATATGTAGAGTGCAGTACATGAACAGGACCTTTTTCCCCTTGTGCAGCTGGATAAAGAATGCCTGCTTCTTAATGCTGCATTGTTGTTAAGGAGCCTTTTTATTTTTTGTTCATTTTTGGTAACACTTCCTTTCATTGCAGCAGTTAGAAAACCTAAGTAAGGAAATAGAAGAGATTAAATATGGCAATTTTACATGGCCAAATAATCCACTGAAGTCAATGTGAAGGTTTTTTCTTCCACTGCAGCTATTTATGCTAACAGATTTCCTTTGGTAGAATATTATCCTTTTATACACAGGAGTCAGATTTGTCCCAGTGATTTCAAAGCAAGTATGTCTGTCAGGCAGGAGCTGCTAAGTGCACCAGAAGTCTGAGAGCAAATTAAGACAAATGTTCTTTATATCCTCTCTGATTAGAAGGATTAATTGTATGTATCCTTTCCTTTATCTCTTACAGTCATGTTACCTTGAGGAGTGTTATATGGATTAGCAAAACAGCAGAGTGTCAGAGGGATGTGCTTTGTTGGTAAGTTTTAAAAGTGAAATGTGTACTATGGTTGCTGCTGTTCGTATCCTGCCTCTCATTTGTGTTGAGGTGAAATTAAGCACCCAAGAGAGTTTAGAATTCTCTGATTGCTTGATGCTGGAAGAGGCCACTTCTGCTCCATGTCAGGTGACACCAACACTTTTGGGTTGAGTGTGTGTGGGTTTTTTGGTCTGTCTCTGGGAAAAAAGGGGAAAACCCAAGTTATGATACTGCATGAAGCTTCCATATAGAGACTAGTCCAAAGCACCTGAGAAAAACACCACTCTGAGACACTTTTAAACTCCTGGAAAGAGTGCAGAATGGGACGTTACACTAGGTAATAATTCCTTTGTCTTGGGTTATGTAACCAAAAAAAAAAAAAGTGTATTCTACTTCATCTGCTGAAAGCAGCTGGGAAGATGTTCTTCTTTATCTCTTGTAACTCTGGGAGGAGGGGGGACGGGTGCCTTTTGATAATGGGCCAACTGTTAAAACCAGGCGGGGCAGTGTTTCTTATCTCTTTCACTGCCCAGGCAATATTTTCTGCTAATGGACCATTAAGACACCCCTAAAAGCACACAAAATAGACTATCCACATTACTTCATCCTATTGTGAGATGCTCCACCCAGTGCGGGGAGCCAACCTTTCCTACCTGGATAAAACTGAGACACAGGAACAAGAAAGGATCCAGCTTCACCCGATTCCTGGAGGAAGACTGGACCCCTTCTCACCACCACTGGACCTGGTTCTACAGGATCATCTCTACTCCACCAGAACCACATCTGCCACTCCAGGAGGACTCACTTTTGGACTGCTTCCAACACCCTGACCAACAGGGTGTCAGGTTGTAGCTCTGACTCTGTCAGGATTTTCCAAAATTGTTGTTTGTTTGCTGGTTTGGTTGGGTGGTTTTGTTTTTCTACTACATTTGTATTGTTAGTATTCCTAGTAAAGAACTGTTATTCCTATTCCCAAATCTTTGCCTGAAAGCCCCTAATTGCAAAATTATAATTTGGTGGGGGTGAGGGGTTTACATTCTCCATTCTAAGGGAAACTCCAGCTTTCCCTGTCAGATACCTGTCTTTCAAACCAAGATGTCATTCTACTTAAATGAGAGGTAATTATTTACACTGCATAAATGCAATTGAACATATTGTAATCATAGACATGGCTGATGAAATTGTGTAAAGGAATAATCAAATATCAACGACTACTTTGGCTAAAAATCATGCAAACAATCTTTGATATATCTGAGGAACAAAGACCTTCATTTAGAGACATAGCTATTATTAAATATTGATTGTAAATAATAATACAGATGCAAGTGGTTCAAGAGCTAGCCATGTTATGAAGTAGAGTAATAGCTCCATCAAATAGGGTGTGGTAGGTAGGTTGCCAATTGTAACAAAGGGAATTGTGAGACATTTATCTATGAAAATGAAACATCTCAAATCTACATGTTTTGACAGCATATACTTGGACCTTTAAAGGCACTCAAATTGTATTTTTACTCCAAGCTATGTTTCTTCACCCATGAACCTTTGGGGATGTTGAAACAATACAGCTGGGTGATATTAAAAAATCCCCACCAAACAAAAACCCATCTCCTTCCCAAACACAACATTCAATAATACCTGTGACCTGACCAAGAAGAAAGCAAAACATAAAATGGCTGTGAATATTATAACAATCTTCACCAGAGGCACCAAACCAGAAAGCATTTCCTGGTCCACTCCTACCTCCATCAAAACCCAGGAGGTGAAAAATGAAGTCAGAAACCTCCAGTTTCAAAGCAGCAGGCACCTTAATAGGAAGATAATTCAGTATTTAAAAAGAGAGGCATGGAGATATGGAACTGCACCCATTTCTGATACCTTAAAAGGGAGGTAAAATATTTCGTACAATGGGTTTTATATATTCTTGAAGTTTTCCCCTCCCCTCAGCCCCCCGGGCCAGCTGCTAGCTCAGATTTGGGGAGTTTTGGGCGAGGGGATCTTCAAGATCGGGAAATAAATCCAAAAGAGGCTCTTACCTCAGGGTGTATTCCAAGGTTTATTCCAAGAAGGGATCCCAGGGGCCAAGAGGGCGAACATTGAGGGAAGGGGGTTTTTATCCTCTCGGGGTGGGGGGTGGGGTTAGCTGGCCAAAGGCCATAGGTCAGAGTCAAGGGGCAGGTGGGGTCAGACCAAAGGTTACAGTCTCAGAGGGGGTTTCACAGGGGAGACTAATGCCAGAGGGATAAAACCTATTCTGTTTCTCTCTCTCTCTCTCATTTTTTTATTTTTTTTTAAGGATGCATAACTAATATGTATATTATTTTACTTTAGATGATTTTAACATTTGCAGCTACATAAGAGAGCTGGACATGAACTAGCAATTGCACACTTGCAGCATGCAATTCAGAAAATCAGCCATGACCTGGGCTGCATCAAAAACAATGTGGTGAGCAGGTCGAGAAAAGTTATTCTGCCCCTCTGCTCTGCTGTAATGAGACCCCACCTGCAGTGCTGCATCCAGCTCTGGGGTCGCCAGCACCAGCAGGACACAAACCTGCTGGAACAAGCCCAGAGGAGGCCACCAAGACGTTGAGAGGAATAGAGCGCCTTTCCTATAAGGAAATGTTGAGAGAACTGGGATTGTTCAGCCTGGAGAAGGGTAGGCTTTGGAGTTACCTAATTGCAGCCTTTGTGTACCTGAATGAAGCCCACAAGAAAGATGGAGGGGTGTTTTTAAAACGGCATGTAGTGACAGGACAGGAGGGAATGGCTTTAAACCAAAATAGAGTAGGTTTAGATTAGATATTAGGAAAAGTACTTTACCTAGAGAGTAGCAAGGCACTCATACAGGTTTCCCAGAAAAGTTGTAGATGGCCCATGCCTGGACATGTCCAAGCATCTGGGATGCTGCCTTCCCTAGGTTTGGCTGGCAGGGGCTTTCACTTGAAACTGAAGGTAGTGGTGGGGCTTTTGTAAATTAGTTTGGATGTTTCATTATTTCCTAGTCTTGCACATTGTTCTTCTATTTGTTGTCTGTAAAAAATCAGTTTATTTATATCTAACAAGTGTAAAGCTTCTGTAAAAATAAACTGATGGGGCTCTGTCTAGGTGTGTCTGCAGTAAATTACAATGATCCATGACAGTGGGTTACCCAAGTTTTAAACCCCATACATCATTGTGAAGCATTAGATTTACTTGTATCCTACATGCAAGTCATAAAGAAGTGAAGAATGTGTGCATTTTGTTATTTAGTAAGCTGTAGATCAACAGATAGGAAGGCCAGACAGATGAATGTAGGTAATATAGTGCCTTTCTCTTTGTTTAAGCTCTGTAAACATGGCATGAAACTGGAGCTTTCTCTCTGTCCTTTGTTTAGTCACTTATATTTTTATTACCTGGATGCTTTCTACCACCATTTCATTATTTTTTATTACCCTCCTCACCATTGCAAGAGATTGCCCCATAGGTAACTAGATCAAAATTGCTGTTGGTAAGAAAGGACATTCTTTCAAACACTCCTGTTATTAATTTTAGAGAGCAAAGAAAAGTGACTTTTGTAAACAAATTTATTTTTCATATTTTGTAGAAAAGAACAGCAGTGAGTCACCTTTGATCCTAAGGGCCTAGTCTTTAACTTCGCTGTAGTGTGTCTAAGGAAAGACATCTGGAAATATTTATTGCCTGAGAGACAAGAAAAAATAGGAAAAGTGGTGATCTAGTCAAGAGTAGAAAACATGAATCATAATGGTTTGGTTTTTCTTTTCCTCAATCTACTATGAAATAAGAGCAACCAGACAGTCTTATTTAGTGTTTGGATAAACTACTTCTGAGTGACAGTATTCTAGGTAGTTCTGTAAAAGTGACTATGGCTTGAAAAATGTGTGGAAACACTCTATGAATGTCTGTGCATCTCATTTGACATGGAGTAGAAAGTTATCCCACAGAATGACTTCACATTCATTACTGCTATTGTTCCAGTTAAGAAAGGTGCATACAAAAAATGGGCTTGTCATAACAAAATATTGTCCATTCTTACCACTTTCAATACTCAAGGAAGTATGTTGAATTTATGATTTTTTTTTGTTCTTGTTTAAGGTGGTATTTGACATACTAAATTATGGAACTAATCTTTGAGTGACATGTTTAAGTGTTTTGTAAAAATAAGTCTGCCAGTTGTATACAAGCTACTTTACTT
The DNA here is from genome assembly GCA_027886175.1 of Phylloscopus collybita. NCBI lineage: Eukaryota > Metazoa > Chordata > Aves > Passeriformes > Phylloscopidae > Phylloscopus > Phylloscopus collybita. The sequence continues at coordinate 23,752,487 of JAJNNQ010000009.1, read as the reverse complement.
TTCATGCCTGTTCAGATATATTTTAATTTAGGTACAGCTAAAGATAAAAGCTTGAAGACGTAAACTTCAACGTATTGATGCATGTATTTATATTCCTAGATCACTGATCAAGGGCAGTTAATTACTAAACCCAAAAGTCCTGCTTAATTTGAGTCTGAAAATATAAACCATGTTGTGACAGCAAGTTCTACTCTCTGCTGTGCCTCAGTGTGGGACTGGAGCTGTCAGGTGTACAGACACTGTGCAAGGGGCTGGAGACCCTTCATAAAGAGGTATACTCTAACTAGGAGATGATGAAAGAAATTTTTCATTCATTTTGGAAGAAACCTAAGAAAGGAGGGAAGCTAGGACTTTTTGTGAAACATACAGCATACTTGGTTCTTCAGTGGCTTGGGTAATAAATAGTATTTTGCTTTAACTATTTACTTATGTATTTATTTTTAAATACATAAGTATACCCTTATGTATACCTAATATATAGGATTAATATATATATTAAGGATATGCTTTTGAATTTATTTTTAAGTAGGATTAATATATATATTAAGGATATGCTTATGCATTTATTTTTAAGTATTACACATAGTCATCTTTTATGACACCAATATTACTGATGGTAATTTAAGTAGTAGTACACCTTGTGAGGTTAATGGGGAGGATACCATGGTGGTATCACAGTACAAGGTCAGAATGATTGATTCAGAAGCCTGTATGACTGAACTCTTGACACAATGACATTAGTGGTATGAATTTGGTTTTGGTGCTCCTAGACAGGTGGAGCCCATTTTGAAAAGTGAATGTTTTCACGAGGAGACCTCATGTTAGGAAAAATGGTTTCTCCTGTGAAACTCTGCTGCACTTTGGGTTAAATTGGAGCTTTGCTGTACTGAGTTCCATCAGAAGTCTACCTGGTTGACACTGTTGTACACCACGACGACACAGACTCCGACTTCAGAAGGCTGAAAATGACTGCTCTATTTTTGGGATGTGTCTCCTTTTTTATACCATTCTACAGAGACCAATTTGATTGGTGAAACAAAGACAAACCTCTTCAATCACATGGATCAGACCAGAGGGATATCAAGAAGAACTCCCTTCTAGGGAAAGGAATGTAAGCAAAGTTACAGTTACAAAAACATGTCTCTTGTTTACAGAAAACTCTCTGGGAAAAGCATTTCAGAAAACCAAAAATCTCAGGCACAAACTAGGGCTACACCTGGTTCTTTTCACCAGCAGACTTAATTTTAAATAAAAGATCTGTTATAAATATTTGTTCACTTTCTCTCCTTTTAAACACCAAAAAAGGAATCCAGAGAAAAATATGATAAACTAACATCAGGAGTCTGATTAAACTGGGAAAATGCAGAGGTAGGACAAAACAATTCTTATTTTTGTATTGAGTTATTTTACACTGTTTAGTTTGCAAGGTTCCTTTCCTGATAGACTGTAACAGCTGCCAAAGTATAACTTTATTGAGGTAAGGACTAGTTTAGCCTCGACTGTAAATGGCTCCTACGTTATGCTCCCCTGCTTTAGTTGTATTCTTAAGATGCATCCTTTCATGTAAAAGAGGTTCAGAGAGTAGAAGGAGAAAGAACAGACTTTAAAATGAACATGCTAACAGGAATTTAAATTTTAAACTCTTCTGTTGTGCTGGTATTATGGTTGATGGAAGTTACACTTGAGCATGGTCACAGCAGAAGTATTTTTTGACTAAACAGGACTTTTGTATGAAAATAGGTGCTTTCCTCAGGAGGAGAGACGGACCTAAAAGGACAGCTAAAGAATGAAGCACACAAGTTTTCCTGGAAAAGCTACAGAAGTGTTTCCAAACTTTGACCAAAATATTTAGATTGCTGTAGTTTTTTCATCCTTGTGTAAAATCCAACATTTTGGTTATGGCTAGAGGTACAGACTGAATTCATAGATTCACTGGAAAACTTAAGAATGAAATATAAGAATGCATATATATCATCAGAAACTAGGTAGCAATGAATTGAGTCAGAAGGGACTGCTGTGCACAATATTTTGTACATTACTCAGAGAGGGAGTTGGAGGGCAAATCAGATTTGGTAGCGAAAGGCTGGAAATGCTCCGAGTGATGAAGATACTTGTCATGAGGATAAAGTCCTGGGTATGTTGTATCAGTACTGACTATTTAAATGTCTCCATACTATGAAATTTGCTGCTGCAGAAGCTTGCTTCAGTACAAGTGTATAGAGAAATCAGCTAAACCTTTCCAGCTATCACAGGGTTTATTCATCTTATTAGATGAGTAAGAAAATCTAGCACTTCCCTGTTGTTGAATGGGCTCTGACCCAGTAAATTGTCTTGGGTCCAAAAGCCATTTGAATATTGAATTTGAGCTATGCTTAAATTCATAGTCTGTTTGCCTTATCTGCTTTGTCACCAGAGATTTTTTTCTGAGGATTTGTTTTGCTGTTGTCAAAGTCAGACCTGTCTGTTACGCATTCTTTTGTAGGAAAGGTAGCAAAAATTTCTGTGTGTCTTTACAAGTAGCAGGAATTTGTCCCTTGGAAAGAATTGTAGTAATGACTTTAAAGATATCAAAACTAGAAGCTGAAATTATGCTAAATGGTACTCAGGAATCATGGAATGGCACTGTTGATGTTGTAAAGATAAGTGAAATTGGCTGTTTCCTGTAGTGGCCTCCTTTTCTGCTTTTGCAATTTAAACTTATTAGGCAATATTCAATCCTTACTGAATATAAGAAAAAAATTCAATTTGTTTTCAGAAAAAAATTATCAGGGGATGTTTGTCCATCATATACAACTTAAAACTGACTAGTAACAGACTAGAGCATCCTTCTAGTTGACAGTAAGTGGTATTTATGTTCCTCTGAGAGGAGATTAATCTAGATTATTTCCTGGGGTCTCTTTTAGTCCTTCATGTTCACAGTTCCTAGATGCTGACAGCAAGGGAACATTCAATCAGTTCAACATGAAGCTAAGTAAAAAATACTTCTGTTTTTTTTGCAATGCATAAATAACTCTTATCATGTATTGCCCCAAGATATCATTGTAGACAGATGGCAAACAGGAACCCAAAAAGTCTTAAAATTTTATATATCTCTTCACAGTATTTACAATTACACTAGAAATGGGAATTATAGAAGGGATATAAACATTCATACTTCTGCTGTTTATCAGATGGGAAGCTGAAAGAAAATTGGTTAGTGTCAAATTTTCTTATTTTAGAAAACCATACATTGTTGTTTGTAAGACAAATGGTCAAGGTCTGTGTGCTAAATTCTGTGCTCTTTAATTGAGTAATGGTTTTTGTCTAGCAAAAAATCTTATGGAATTCATGTCTTTCTGAGTGAGTCTTTTTTCATGCAGTGCTGTGCGCTGCAAATTGGGAGGCATTAATAATGACAATGCAAGTCCTAAAAAATCCACTGTTTTCATGGGTAGGAAATGATAGCTCTTGGCCATCATTAACCAGCAAACAGTGGCTCTTGTTCAGTATTCTATTCGCCATGGAGTAGTTTGACATGCCTTTAAACAGACATTTTGGCATTTTAGGTTTAAAAGACTGTGTTGCAGGACAGACATACAGCTGCCTGACTGGCTGTACTTTGAGCACTAGTGTAGTTAGAGGGCAGCTTTTGTGAAGTAAATAAGGAAAAAATACGAACTTTTAAGGTTAGTCATGTTTGTGATAGAATGAAGAGCTTGTTCCCATAAGTTTAGGAAGACAGAGATTTGTATTGCTGTGATACTGAAGCAGAACTAGCATTCATAGAAGATCTAAATTTTTTTTCTGTAATGAATGCTTTGAAAAATCGGTTCAGAATGATGCTAATTTATACTACTGGAATGAACAAATTTAGAGGTGATTTGTATGTACACTATTCATAGCACATCTGAGTGCTGCATATGCTGAGCACCAAATTCCACCAAAGACATCAGTGCCTTGCTTCTCAATGAGACTCTGCATTAAGGAAAACACACACTGCTGAGAGCAGGATTATTGTTGAGAGAAAATGTGCAGACAAACCGAATGGGCAAAGAACAGATTTTTAACCCAGGGCTTATTGGAAAGAAAAAAGGAACCAGCTGTTTCTTAATATACCAAATTGTAACAGAATATACAACCTATATTCTACTGAAATAACTTTATATTTTCTGAAGTGTGTAATAATTTTGATGACTTTAATGTGTTACCAGTGTTTAAGCTAACTTAATTGGTATAATCTATTTAAATCCTTTAGAGCTATTCCATCCACTTAGTGACTGTTCCATGAATCACTCAGGGAATGTGTGAAAATACACCTAGGTTTTGAAGGAGAAAACTTCCACTGTAATTTCAGAAATTCTCTTAAGATCTTAGGAACTGTTTCTGACTCTAAACTAAGTCCTTTTTTTTTTTTTTTCCAGTATCATATTTTATTTGGAATTGTCTTTTTTTTAATTATTATTTTCTTGTAGGTAACCTAAAAGGAGTAGAAAGGCAAGGAGATCTGTTGTAAGGATGACATATGCCTCGTTGTGGATATGATGACATATGACCAAAATCTGGTTAGAAAGCAGAAAAGTGCTCTGGAGTAAAATCTAAACAGGTAATAACATAGATATTTTTAAAGTGGAGAAAAGCACAAGTTTGTGTTGCTTTTTTAAGCTTCTGTAGGAGTGCTTCAGCTACAGAAAAAAATGTCTCAGCTTCAGTGGTTATTAGCCCAGAGGGAGCTGTCAGTCACCTTGACTCCCTTGAACTACCCACTGCAGAGTCAGTAACAGTAGTTGCCAGGGTTGTTGCCTATAATTTGGGGACCCAAATGGCTTTGGTTTGAAATTAATGTATAGAGTTTAGAATATTTTTTTTCAGTAACATTCTCTCCTTCTGGTTTGAGGTTGGTTGAGAGGAAAGAGGAAAACACTGTGAACATACACATACTGAAGTGCACAGGTCTCCACAAAATTACACCATGCAAAGCCTTCTATAGCTTTCTGTCTGCAGCATGATCTCTCCTAGATGTGTCAACATAGCATGAAATTATCTTTCACAAATAGAGCAACTGGTTACTGTAAAAGGTGTAATGAAAGCAGAGTGAGACAAACAGCAGAGAAGAAAGGGAAGTTTCAGGAGGGTCAGGAAAAGCATTCAAAGTAAGGAGAAATCAGAGTGTACCTTCAGGGCTGGAAAACATTTTAGTGATTCTAGAAAACAGTTTGGCTTCTTGCTGCTTTATTTCTCACCAATAACACAAAATCCCACGCTGTCAATGAGTACTGGAGAGTCAGCAAGAGCCTCTTCTCCTTAGCTTGTTCAGGCACCCACACTTCTGCCCATGGCTCCTGAGCACAGTAGGATCGGACATGCTCCTCTTCCCATACAGGTACTGAACATGTGGCTTTGGGTCCTGCTTTTGAAACCTGCTTCAAGAGAAATAAAAGAAAGGAGACTTGTTTTAGTAGCTGGCAGTGCAGAAGGAATGAAGAAATTGTTATTCATTATTAGCTATTTTAATTATAAAAATTGCCTATAGCAGTCACCAGTCTTTTGGCTAGAATAATTCCTGTGTGATGGGTTTGGTTCATTTCTCTACCTCCATGCACTAACACAGTGCTGTGCTATGTTCAGCAGTGTTGACAAAGCACTGGGACTCTGGGATGAATGTAGCCAGAAAAATGTTTTAGGTATTGATGAAAGAACCAAGCATTTCCTTTTGAAATTGATGTGTTCATTGCTTTGAAGTCCCTGGAGAACACAACTAGGAGAAATTCATCATCGTTAGGTTGAGGCACCTTTGACAACTGCAGCAAGAAATCACACCAAACTTAAACTGAGATTTTCTAAGCTCACATGGTGAAGTTTAAGTCTGGTGTAGCCAAGGTTTGCGTTTACATTCAAATACAAATATATTGTCTTTGTATGTCTTACTTGCTGGTGCTTACTAAAAATATATATATCTTTACAGAACTTGGTCCATCACGTGTTTCTATTGATCATCTCTAGGCAAATAAGGGGTTTTTTTTAGACGTATGAAGTTAAAAATAATAAGATTCACAGCATTGCAGAGTACCTGATGACAGATAGTCTCATTGTTGGAATTATATGGGTGTATTAGTACTGAAAATTCAGTGCTATTAGATCCACTTGCTAAAGAGCCATTACTAAGAAATAATAATTAAAGTACTCAACACCTGAATTATTTTTATTAGGAGAGGACAAAGAAAATGTATCATTTCTGTAGGTGCTAAGAGGTTAATACTTGTAGTAGGGCAGCTCTGCACAGCTTTCTGAAAAGAGAGGGAAAATTTTTCCCTAGAGGGAACAGGAAAACTCTCTAATAATTCTATTCTTTAAATTTGTTGATGGTTATGCATAGTTAATGAAGTTAAGTCAGTAAGAATCTTCTTTCTATTCAGATGAAATAAAGCTCATAATATAATAAGTGCGTGATATAATGCTGGCTGAAAAATGTCCAAGAGATTTAGAACCAGCTTCCCACATGTAGCAGGATTTAATAGCTTGTTTCTAACCATCTTCTCTAGTTCATTATTTCAAAAATATGCTCTTTTAAACAAAAAAATTAAAATTGTATTTAATCTTAAAATTATAAGGAGTATTTGTTTTGCATAAAGACATAAAGTTAGAAGAGCCATATTCCATACAGAATTTAATAATTATTCCAGGAATGTAGGAAATTTAAAAGAAAAATGCTTACAATTCTTAGTTAATTATATACTCTCATATTTTATATTATAACTAGCTAACATCCTGATTTTCAATAAGGGCAAGAAAGAGGACCTCAGAAACTACAGGCCTGTCAGTATCAATTCAGTGTCTGGTAAAATTGTGACAAAGATTATTCAGGGAGGTATTGGAAAAATCTCTAGGACAATGCAGTCATTTGTCACAGCCTACAGGGCTTCATGAGGGGAAAGTTCTGCTTGTCCAGCCTAATTTCCTTCTATGACAGGGTAACCCACCTAGCTGATCTAGGAACTCCAGTAGATACCATCTCTTTGGATTTCAGAAAAGCTGTTGTGTCTCACAGTGTCCTTGTAGACAAAGCATCCAGCTCACAGCTGAATAACCGTGTTAGGCACTGGGTGAGCAGCTGGCTGATGGGTCTGCCACAGAGGGTTAGAGTAAGTGGAGTGACATCAGGCTGGGGTCTGGTCACCAGTGGGGTTCCACAGGGCTCCATCCTCAGCCCAGTGCTCCTCAACATCTTCATTAACAACTTGTACAGAGGACTCGAAGGAATACTGGGTTTACTGATGACACTAAATTGGGAAGCACTGTTGACTCCCTCAAGGGCAGAGAGGCCCTGCAGAGAGACCTGGACAAATTAGAGAGATGGGCAATGACCAACCTGTGAGTTTAACAAGGTTGAGTGCTGCACCTGGGGTGGGGCAACCCTGGTTGTGTATAGAGTGGGGAATGACAGGCTGGAAAGCAGCACCACAGAAAGGGACCTGGGGGTCCTGGTCCATGACAAGTTGAACATGAGTCAGCAGTGCCTGGCAGCTAGGAGAAACAACCTTGTCCTGGAGTGCATCAGGCACAGCATCACCAGCCAGGTAAGGGAGGGGATTGTCCCTCTGCTCTGCACTGGGGGCAGTTTTGGGTGCCACAATGTAAGAAAGACATTAAACTATCGGGGAGCATCCAAAGGAGGACAAAAAGGATGGTGAAGGGTCTGAAGGGAAAGCCTTATGAAGAGTGGCTGAGGTTACTTGGTTTGTTCAGCCTGAAGAAGAGAAGACTGAGGAGAGATCTCATTGCAGTCTACAACTTCCTCACAAGGGGAAGCTGAGGGGCAGGAATTGATCTCTTCACTACTGATAGATGACAGAACTCAAGGAAATAGCATGAACTTAAGTCAGGGGAGGTTTAGGTTGAGTGTTAGGAAAAGGTTCTTCATTCAGAGGGTGGTTGGGCACTGGAATCAACTCTGTCAGGCTTGGTGCTGTGGTCACCCAGGGAAGTGGTCACAGCACCAAGGGTGACAGAGTTCAAGAAGTGTTTGGACAATGCTCTCAGGCACATGGTGTGACTCTTGAGGATGGTTCTATGCAGGGCCAGGATTTGGACTTGATGATCCTTGTGTGTCCCTTCCAACACAGTATATTCTGCTATTCTATGTTTATAAATTATATATCATGTGCTTTTATCTAATTTGAAATTCAACGATGTATCTAACTTGTCATCTATTTTAAACTAAGGCAACTTGTGCTTTAATACTTTCAGAAACCTTACTAGTTGAGTATGTCAAACTATTGAAAGAATTGGCAAAATAAGCAGAGATAATGGTCCCTGTAAATGACCTTGAACTGTGAAGCCATAAACAGACCATAAATGCCATTTTCAAAATATGACATGAAGATTTATTCTCATTATACAGTATGCATGTAACTCTCAGAAGTGACTCAAGAAGAGGTGATATATTCCCAGACTATAGCATGAGAAAAGAATGGGAAGTGAATTATAGTTTCTTCAGTTATAATACCTTAATAAGATACATGTGACAAACTGATTTATGTGTGGAAAACTTAAAATGCTGACTTGTTCCACTTATCACTTGAATTGCCACACTTTATATTTTCACATTTAATGTTTTTTACATAAACCGGTAACATTTTCAGTAATCCATACTGAATCACTTTAATTGCTGCATGGAAGAAAAACAAAACTGTTACTTTGGAAAGAACTGGTGTAGCACTACACTTCGATCCAAGTTCAAATCTTTCCATTTAGGAACAATGAAATTTGTTTGATGACCATGTAATTGGAATTTGTTCTGGTAACAAGCAATACCTGTCAGGAAAATGCTGTCAGTATCCTAGTGATGTGTGGTACAAAAGAACATCCCTTCCTGGCTGCTTTTTGAAGCCCTCAGAAGAGCCGTGAGGAGTAAAAAAAATTCTTTCACTTTTTCTGCTAGGTTTATACAACCTTGGTCCAGTGAATATTTCAAGGCTCTTTTCTTGTTTGTCCTAAAATGTAAGGAGAAATAGTGGTGCTGAATTGCTTGGAACAACTGCACAAAATATGAAGGGACTGCAACAGAGGAAGGCTGCATGTGAATATAACATGAGCAAGAACAGGAGAAAGGGAAAATACAGTTGTTTTCCTTCTGGACAGCAACTGTAGGAAGGCAGATAATTCAGATGCAGTCTATAGGAGTAATTTAACAGAAATGAACAAAAAAATGCTGGGTTCTGATTTCTTGGTTCCTCAAAAATTGCTGAAAGCTGGGGGAAACAAGTTATTGCAATTTTATGTGTTTGATTTTTGTGCAGGAATGGCCACACATTCTTTAGCAATTTATTTCTTGTATCTTTCCCTGAGTTCAACACTAGTGGAATAAGTAATTTTCCTTCAAATATATTAACTCAATTAATGACTTCCTGCTCTAAGTATATACAAATAAAAACTCACTGACAAGCATGAATTGACTCTAATCCTAATATAATTTTAATTTGAAATGTGAGTTCCAGCACCCAGTAACTTGTTTCCTTGCCAACAGTAACTATGATCTCCTGCTTACAGATTGTGTCTGTGTATAGAAATACAATATGTCTTGAGTAACAAAGTAATAAAGAAATCAAAATGGATAGACAGATCAAATTATATTCCACTCTGAACATAGCTAAAGCAATCTGTTCTTATGCAGAAGGCTTTGATTATAACTCTAATTCCTTCTTCACATAGTCTGCCTTCTATATTAATGTGTCAATTCAAGTACTCTTTACTCTTGTCCTACATTTGATTAAAAAAGAAAAAAAAATCACATCTGGGCTATATAATTTTAGAATAGGCTCCATTAGTAATGGTGACCTTGACTGACCTTATTTTTTTGTTTTAGAAATGTGCATATCACATAGTCAAATGAGATAAAGACCCATTTTCTAAGAGAACTTAGAAATGAGAACGTAATATTAGTGAAAAGAGAGTGAGCCTGATCTGAAATCAGTGTGTAACATTCAATCATACAAGAGGGTAGGGAGAACATGTCTCCTACATATATAATCCAGAAGATGTGGTTAGTGGCACGCAATATTCAAAAACATCTCTGCAAGTAGTATAGATAGAGTATCTTCACTTACTGCACTTCCCCTTACCTTGCAATACATAGGAAAGAATGTGCAGCTCAGTGTAATGATCAGACTGTCTGTAGGGGAGAATGTATATATGTAAATTGTGAGCCAAACCTGCACAACTGCACTGCTCCAACGTGGTAAAAGTTGCACTGGGACATAGTCTGCTATGCCTTTACAATTCCTGATTGAGACACCTGAAATCCTGAGCTTACCATTCGAGGATGCTAATGATCATAAAAGGTTTTTTTGTATGCAAATTCAAATAATTGCTTTCATGATCCTCAGAAAATAAATACTATCCACAAATGTGAAGGTGGGGAGGCACATCTTCAAAAGCTGTGAAGATTTTGTCTGTGGATGTTCATAGGGGAATGGTTGAGGGGTTTGCTTTCGTTTTCCTTCTCTAAAGAGTCTCAACAGACTTTTATGTCCTACAAAGAAAAAGTGCAAACCAGTCCAAAACAGATGTCAGGTCCCAGTTTCCCCAAACTTTCAGTTTTTGTTATTCATTGCTGTAGTGTGTGAATTCCTATGGGATTTGGGCCTCCAAAACACGCTTCTTCACTGATGAGCCCTTCATGCTCTGAAAAAGTTCTGCCTTTTTTCATTTTTGAATAATTTTAACCTTAGCAAGAAATTAGTTCATTAATAAATGAAGAGGAGTGAATTAATTATGAATTGAAAATGGCAAAGATTGAGATTCCCTGCAAAATTTCTGTGTCATATGTGCACACACAAACTAGAAATAAGAAAAGGTCATACAGAAATAATTTCAGGGGAGGACAAGGGAGCAAGTGAGGAAAAACTTGAAGAGGCAGAGCCTGGGAGACTGCTGCTCTGGAAAATTTATGGCACTGTGTTGTATTCAGGGTGAACACATAACCTGTCGCTTGAAAATGGGAGAAAAAGACACCTGTTTGTACTGATTAGTAAATTAGGAGTAGAGAAGAAAGGGATCAAAGCAGCAAGATAATCATGAGCCTTCCATACACTTAACCTCTGCTTCTAGAATCATAACAGAATTGTAGCAGTAACCATCCCTCTAAACATATAAAACCATTTTGAGCAGGAAGTGTTATGATTCTTATAAAAGTTGTTTTTTATTAAGCATGTTTTGAATTGTTCTTTTGAAAGTACAGTAGAAAATCAGTGACTGTACTGATTGCAGCAGATGAAATTAAGTATCTTTGGGTTTAATTTCAGAGTTTTATCTCATTTTATGAAATCAGATAACAAAAATTAATTTCCATTTACTTGAAAAGACTAATACCACGTTTCAACAAAAAGAGCTGGAGGACAACCAGATGTATTAAAAATAACTATAAGTCAAACAATATAGTTATTTAATGACCTGTTTTAGGGACTAGCAATTTAGCAACATATTTCTTACGGAAATAGTAAAACATATCCACGAGTTCCCAACTTTCAAAGTAAATGGCAGCAAAAACATTGATTTAGAGTCAAAAGACTGCATAGACAGGAAAAAAAAAAAGAAAAAGAGAGACAATATGGATAAATGTCTGTTAACATGGGTGAAATAATTTTGTACTTACTATAGACACAGTAAAATATAACTTACCACTCCCAAGAGTGTCCTTAAAAAGGAAAAAAAAAATCACAGGGGAATGAAAGAAAACTTGTCCAGAAACAGCCTTCTCTATTTTGCAATTTTGGCCTTAGGGTTTGTATTATTTATTATGTTAATTCCACAGGCTTTGGGGAGTTATTTTTCCCAGAAGTGGAATGCCTTGAAAAAATATCTTTGGAGGAAACTGTGAAGTTTCCCTCCTCCGAACCATCTCAATTAAAGATTTCATCATGGAATCTGTCCTTACGTGGTTACAGATGAATCAGGCTTTGCTGGAGAGTGAATTACCAGATCCATAATCAGCTTAAGGTGAAGAAGAGCAACAGAAATAGATGGAGTGACATATGGGAAAAGATAAAATGGCGTTAAAAAATGCATAGCTTGGCTTCAGAAATGACTTCATCTGTGATGGGCTTTGACGATAGTTTGCAGCTATTGGGAAAAGTGAGAAATAAAAAGAAGGAAAAAAATTGTGTGAAACTTAGAGTATTTTTGTTTACACCAAGATTGAATTCAGCCATATGTTTTCTGTAGAGGTGGCTGTACATTCCTTTCAGCCTATATCCACTAGATTTTTCAACAGTTTGTGCTCTGTGAATAAAGAGGGTATACAGACCTTATATTTCACCAGCTCTTTGCTATCCATATCTCTGCCCAGATCACATTTCTATGGTATGTGGAAGATTGTTATTTTCATTCAACAGATAGGAAGGCTTCCAGTGTGACTGCAGGAGATATCCCAATGCAAGCTTGTGCATCACCTGCAGAGCCCGGTGGAAGCCATGCCGAGACTATGATCCATAGTAGACTGGAAGGACCTGAATTGCCTAAATTGGCTTGTAAAACTTTATACCAGAAGGGCAGGGCAGAGAATTGAACCTGCTTGACTCCTGACTTCCCATGTTGATGTTACTGTGTTATACCTCCTCCCTCTGTTAAGTAAATGTGGTTTTATTTGGGGGTTGGCATGATGGGAAATGCTGCTGTGGTATGCAAGAAATCCTATCCTATGAACAGATATATCACTCAATTCAGCTCTTTTCCAAACAGGAATAGGTAAGCAGTTAGTCTGAGGTGGTAAGTAATTCTATTCCTATGATGATACCTCATTTTCTCCAGGAGGAACACAGAATTTTTGTTACCTGTAAATCTGTTCATTTCATTGTGATTGCTGCACTTAACCACATGAAGCAGTAATCAAAACTGAATTAGTTTCAAATAATAACTGCAATGTGACCAAAACCTTCCTGCAGCTTTACCTTGAGGCTTCTCCTCTTCCTGCTTTTCCCTCTCAGTTCCTCCTATAATTTTGTTGGTAAGCAAAACCGGCTTTTGTTTTCTTCTCAGTCACACCAGGTGGTCACCTTTCCATTGTGGCAGTTTTAGTTAAGAGTTGGGTTCCTGTTAGCTGGATGTCTTTTCCCATTAGTTGGCTGTTGCTTCTTAATGATTGAGCTGCTGCTTCATGTTTACTGCTTTCTTTTCACAGCTCTCATCTTGTTTCATCAGTTGACATGTCAGTAAACTCCCTGACAACATCAAGTATCCCCTTGTGTTACCTCTCCTCCTCTTGCTGCTTCTGCTCTTTCCTGTGCCTGGCATTCTGGTTCTTGTTCATCTTGTTTATTGTTTTGAACTAAAGTCTGCATATCCTTGCTGCTTAGATTTCTGAGTTTTTTATTGAGCTGTTTATGTTCTGTTGTATTGTTTGCCTTGAGACCTACAATTTTACTAAAGATAGGTGGGCTATTTCAAATTGTTTGTTGCATATTTATTGTATATAGTAATGCAATGGATAACTCTGGGTACACTACGGTGGTAAAATTACATATGCTTTATTTTTGCAAATGCTTTGGACATTTTTAGAGTTTCTGTTCCTAACCAGCTCTCTGTGAGTTTTATTTGTTAATGGTGTTAACCAAGACTTGAGACTGGACTTTATCATCTATTTCAGAAACGCAATATAGGTAACATAATTAGGCTTCTTGATAAGGAAGCAAGATCTGTTTTCAATTGAAATATATAGGTTAATTAACACGGAATGTAGATCAGAGACACTACACAGCAAGACTTTGTTTTTCAAATTCTGATCTTCAGATGTTACTGTGTATTTTTCTATTGACTATGCCAATGAACAAATGAATGGTGTGTTTTACAAAATCAGACTTTAAAGTAGGCTGCTACTAGTGTCAAATCTTTTAGAAAAAGAATTGAAGCCAGAGTATTTACCTCAGTAGAGAGCACTAGTCACGCATTAATGGGCTCCTCTAAAATCTTGTATCTGTGTCACGCAGTTCCATTTTTGTCAAAAAGGGCTCTCTGTCTGCCCTCTGTTTGCAAGGAAAGTGTCCTGAAACTATGACTGCTTCATGTATGCTTAAAATTGTTTCTGTTCTGAGGAACAGAATAACCCTTAGGTGACTAATTAGCTTTTGCCTTTACATGCATTGACCATGTTTGTGAGATGAAATGGTAACAGCATGAGAGAAAATGTCCTGGGATATAGTGTTTTTTGTTTGTTTGTTTGTTTTCATTTATTTTAATTTCATTAATATTGTATGTGTACTTTATTGTATTGCCACTATGTGTAGTAATAATATGACAGCAATAGATTATAATAAATTATTACAAAACCCTGGGTTAGGAGGGGTCTGCAGTAGCACTCTGTCTCCATTGCTTTCCTGATCACCAGCACATGACTAAAAGGTTAAAATCATGTGACATCCAAAACCAGTGCAGCTGGTGGGACTAGGATGATAAACCCATCTTTGATTGTCTGAGCCTCAGTTTTGAATTAGGCAGTAAGCCAGAAGGAACCTTCTGACTTATGCTGGAGGCCAGGGTGTTTTTTGTCTGGAGTCGGTGGGTACCAGCCCATGACTTGGACATTTGATAGTTGTGTCCCTCTTACCTTTTTGTGCTCCTTTTCATGATTCAGACTGCTTGGTTCTTCCCATCCTATGCAGACTAAAATGTCAGCTATTCTTTTGTGCTGTTCCAGAGCTTTACCAAGACTCAGGCGCTGTCAGAGCTGTCTGCAGTCATTTGTGTGGGAGGTGTGTGAGGGGACTTACGCATTAACTGTGCTGAAATAATTACTGTATTTGACTTGACTAATAAGTGGTATTTTTTGCAAAAAAAAAAAAAATTCTGGACAGGGGATAGAGGAGTATTTTACTCATTATACTCTGTACTCCGTAATTCCACGAAGATGAAAATAAAAAATGCTTTGATGTAAAGAAGCAATTACTTCTAAAAGATGTAGGAAGCACTATTTATGAAATAGACACCATTTGTTTTGATTTTTTTGTGCAAAATTTAAACTCAGAATACTGAAGTCTTTGGAGAATAAAATGTTAAGTAATTCTGCAGTCTTATTTTTTTAGATGCTGCAGTTTCCCTGTGTTGCCATGGTAACATACTTTCTGTATAATTGCCAGGCCGCCTTACAGTGATGCAAATAAGTAAAGAAGTTGTCACATGGCATGACCTAGGCTTATATTTGAGTGGAGATTTACTGCCCACAGAGCAGCAATAACACCAAAGATATCTGTCACCTGCAGGATAAGGAATTACATGTTGCTGAAGTGCTGCAGAGACAAATGGCAGTGAACGTGAAGTGCTGGGACTTGCTGTTGCGCAGAAAGACTAGAAGCCCTTCCCCAAGCCTGCCCCTGCTGAGCTTATTTTTTCTTATGCTTTACGTGAGTGGAAGATCAGAACTCTTACAGCTAACAACAGCCCCAAGCATGTTATTTTGGAATTTAATTTGTCTTGGAGATAAAAGAAGTCTGGAGCAAAGAGATTTGCAAAGAAAGAGTTGTAGCTCTTAACAGCAAAATCTGGCCTCTTTTCGGAGATGAATTAATCCTGGGATCCAAAGAACTCCTCTCAAAAAGGGGTGAAAAAAAGGGGAGAACTGTGGAAGGGGGAGGAGAAAGAGGAAACCAAAAGGGAACAAAGGCATTAACAAGTTTTCCTTAGTTTCTTTTTGGTGAAGGCAGTGCTTATATCTTGCACACTTCTTTGGGATATTTTTGATGTGAACCACAAATCCCAGGGTTCCTGGGAATATCCCTTTACAGGAACCCTTCTTTCTGCCAAGCTTTCTGCCCTCAGTCCTGTATTGTGATGTGTTGCTCCATGGGAAAAAAGAACTGGGGTAATATCTTAGTGATGAGTTCTGGGCATTTCTGACAAGCAGTCTGAGAGTGCTTATCACCACATTCAGCTCAGGCTAAAAATATGTTTCTTAAAATACAAAATTTGAAACATCAAAGTCAGAAAAGAAATAAAAATCCCCAAACCAATAAGCCACCAAAAAGTGCAGTTCTGCCCCAATCCTGGCACTGCAAGAATCCCCTACTTGCTCCAAATTACCCCTTGTTAGGACACAGTAACTAGCTCAGATTTTCTATATAACATTTGTTCAGATGTTTTCCTCTCTTATTGGACCTCTTTGTTCTTTTGTTAAAGATGGGCTCTGCTAAAGCTCCCCCTTTCACTGCCGCAGCATTTCTGCTAGGGTAGGTGCTGGGGGATTACCCTATTTTGTTGGGGGTTTTAGCAGTCCTTTCTGTAAGACTTTCTTTTGGTCTTTGTTAAAACCATATTGTCCCTAGAGTGAGTCTCTCTCACTGTGCTCAGTGGACTTTCTTCTTGGTTTTCTGATGCATGGCTGTGAACTGTCTTCCTCTCTCACAAGGCTGCTTGAACACTAGTAGTGAGAATGATGATTTCCTATTCTTTGCTATCGGGGGTTACGTTTATTTTCTCTTTCCCTCCAAATCTGCCTCTAATTAATTAGAATGGTAGCAACCTCACGCAGATATTGCCATCATGTTCCTTAATTAGGCTTCTTGGCTTCTGGCTCTTTCTTCAAATTATTTTAAGGCTGTAACAGAACTTCATCTTCCTAGATCAGGAGGAAGATTCATTGCTCATGCACAACAGGGAGTTTGTGACTTCCAGCTTTGCATTAGCTTCTTTCTCAGAGACTGTATGTGGCAAAACATTAAAAATAAAATAAAAAAAAAAATCTGACATCTCCTGCTTTCTGGGAAAAGGTCATGTCATTGCAATATGTATCATTGTAATTGTGAGCTATTATGGATGCATCTATGACTGTTTTCCCCCATGAGAGCAGATGTAGCATAAAAAAAATTAGAAGTGCAAACTAGGGGAGCTACTATACATAAAACTACAGGATAGATTCAAATTGCATGTAGCCCACAGCCTTATGGGAAGCATAATAATATTTTTTTTCCTCTTCCTCCACCCCCACCCTTTCTTTTTTTCCTTTGGGGAGAAAAGTATGGTAATCAAACAGCTGTATTTCAAATTATTATTGGATTTCACTAGTCACTTTCTGCTTTCACAGTATAGTTGGTCTTTGTCCTTTTTGCAGGAATGGATTATGGATCCAGCTGGAAAGGCAGAATGCAAAAAACAATGTCTGAACATACCTGACAGAGAATAAATATTACCTAAGAAAAGCTGTTATACATCCCTCCTATGCAGGAACTGTGAAAACATCAAAATAAACATTCTGGGCATGCAAACTGGAGTCCATAGACTTATCACTGACACTCATGACAGGATAATTCAATTTTCATTATTCAGGACACACAGCTATAACAATATCAGATTCTTCCTTTTTGCTTTAGAACATGTAAACATCAGCGTTTTAGAACTGTGATGTTTAAAAAAATTGTTAATTGTCTGAATAAAAATGACTGTGTCAATATTAATTTTCTATTAAGCTTGCTTTAAAACCCTGGTTATTTTTAATGTAATAGTTGCAAGAAAAAAATTCATCTTTGACGTTTCTGTACATGCCACCATTTAATCAGGAAAATCACTGCAATTCAGAATTGTTCTCATTATAATATTTTACACATCCCATTAAAAAGAATGTGTAAGTTGTTTGAAGAACAAATAATTTTGTTGTTGTCTCTATAATGGCAGGTTGGTCTACTATTTGTACCCAACTCTAATAAAGATAATAGCTTGTAATTGCTATGTTCAATAAAATTCTTGTAAATGGGAACACATAAAATTATTGTGTGAACCTCAGTAAGGTAGATGAAGACTTGCTTATATGAGTCTGTTGGGGAAAAAAAGAGAGAGTATTTCAAACATAACACAGGAATGTTAAATTGCAAGCTAGGTTTCTTTCCTTCCCTTTCTGATTATATTTGTTTTGCTCTTTTTCAGTCTCTCTTTTTCATTGTCCATCCTCTGTTGTTCAAATGAGCCACTGATACTTCAAATCCCAAGGGAAAATATGAGACATTTTTAACTTAAGCTCGCTCCCGTTTCATCCTCAAAACACCAGCAAAGAAATACTCTTCTCTCCTTACTATTTCTGAAATAAAACAAAACAAAACAAAAAACCGCCAAAAAAACCAAAACCACGAAACAACCCAATGGTTATTTATTTTTTTACTTTGTTAAATCAGCTTAAATTTCTATTAGTTATAGCACTGAAAATCATGAAGGAAAGCTATGGATTTCCACCCTGAAAATTTCATCAATATTTTTTTAGATATCTTTCTATGGGACTTCATTGAATGAGATCCACTCTTAGGAACAGAGTGCACAGATACACACACAAAATAGTTGTGTGAATATGTCTCCCACATCACTCTGGTTCTGCCACTTTTATGACATGAATGTGCAGAACAGAAACCCAGAACCTCAGGAGTTTTTGCCCTGCTGTTCCTATGTTACAATGACAACTTGCTTCCATGCTTATAACTCCTCTTGCAAACAGAGGAGGGAACTACTTCTTACAAAGTCGTCTCCCTGGGGTGTCCTAAGGATTAATTGCTGTAAGTGCAGTTCCTGGAACACATAAAGTTCCCTATAAGTATCCATCATCAAATATTATATCACTTCAAGTGCTTAACCATATTAGTTTTTCTCACCTAAGTAGCCCCAGTGATATCTGTTTCTATTAATTATTTTTACTATTTTCCATTATTCTTAAACACAAACTAAATGGCTTTTCCTGTGGGAAAGAAAATTCACCAGACAGCTGCTTTCTTCTGTATTTAAAGTATACATACCTCTTTTTTGTTACTTTATTCACTTAGGTTTATCTTTGTCAATAAACTTTTTACTCCAGTGATTTTCTGGCTCCTTATTTGTATTAGGGGAAGTAGTTTAAAATATTGGAAGTAGAAGATTTGCACAACCCAGTAGCAAAGAAATTGAGAATCAAAAAGCATCACACATCCATGCAACTTGCAGAGGTTTCTGTACCAGTTTGAAGAATGAGAAAGGAAGATGTGGCAATTAAGATTTCAGGAAGCTATGACTTGAATTGGCATGCAAAAATAGGTATGTTTTTTAAACCAATTTCATTAACTTCTAATTAATTTAGCTTAACATTTTGCTCAGAAGGCTGTTCTTAAAACTCACTCCTTATTCACCATTTTTCTATTCCTTTTATTCACTAGAGCTGCCTCCTCTCTTCATGTGTAGTCTTACATATGCAGAAAGAAATTTTCTGTCCTGGAGTCCTATAGGCAGAGGGTTCTATTTCCTGCATTTTTCTGATTTCCTAATAGCATTTCTGGTGTATGTACAAAGGTGCCGAAACATAATTAATACATTTTCCAAAACCAAGTCAATCTATCCTCTTGTTTCTGCTCTTTCCACTAAGAAAATGCAGTTACTTCCTCCATTAAGTAAACAGAATTTAAACAACTCATTTGGTTTAATCTGCAGGAACAAATAGGTGGAGACCTAATGTGATGATCTAAATGAATACCTCACCAACAACAAAGGTACTTCATTCTTTCTGCTTATGTGGTTGCAGTCCTATCTTCAAGATTTTCTTTGTTTCATTCTCATTAGCCATTTATGTTGTAGTATTAGCTGTGCCACAATAACTCTGAGTTCAGGAGTCTTCTCTCTGTCTCTCCTTATTTAAAATAAATAAATACGTTGATAAGCATCATCATGAAGCTAGTTAATTACTTAGGACATTCATGGCTAGACCAAGATAACCCTGCTCTATATGAAATGTTCTAACCGAGATGTTCTACATATCTTCCTTGTCTTAAAGAGCATTTACTAGGGCTACAAACTAATTAAGGCTGAATTCCACATGTCTAAGTGTGTTCCTTAGCGGGGGGACACATGCAGTTCTATTGACTCCACATCCTTATCTGTAGCCTTAAATCTGAGTACCTTGCTGAATCAGGAAAAATTATGAAGATGCTAAGAGGGGAAAAAAGTTCATTTCCCTAAATGAAAAAATATACAAGATACATTTTAATTCTGGGATTAAATTTGGGAAATATATGCACTCCCCAGGAAAAAAAAATCTCAACATATTGCACTTGCCAAGTACCAAAGGGATATTAAGGATTTATCTGTCTTTGATTTGTCTTAGTTCAAAGCCTTGGAGCTGTAATAAATTTCTGAATGACCTTATCTGGCTTCTGATATGTCCTTGGCAAGGACACATATTTGAGGCAAATTAAAATCTGGGACATTCTATAAGAGAACTCTTATCCTGGGATTCTGTAAATAAATATCTTGCTTATGAATTTAAACTAGCCTATACTCATGTATCAACCTATTTATGTCTCAGAATATGACAAAATATTGAGCATATAAAGCTGCCCAGAAATCAGAGGTGTTTGGTACACCAAAGATCACAACTCACTTTTTTCTGTCAAGCAGTGATACATTACTATTCAGCCAATGCTCAAGATTCAACAGGAGAACTTCCACGCTCCTCCAAAAAATCATACAAAATAATTAGATGATTTCAGCAGTTTTCCCCACCCTCTGCAGGGGGAAAAACACTGGGGGATTTTGTGCATTCTCTCACCTTTTTTTTTTTCCATCCAAGAGTATCCTGCATTGTAGCAAGGACAGTCATCATCTGGCTCCCAGCAGTAAAAAATGCAAAGCTGATCAAGTCTGGCAACAATTGACCTGGGTGAAAATAGTCAGAGAGTCTCATTTACTGTATGCTAAGATGGTTGCAATAGGAAAGTACTAATTACAGGTGTACAAGATGGAAACATCTATGTCCTTCATGCCTCTTGGAAACTCATGCTTTGTCAGGATCTGACCATTCTTCTCCCACACCTAGAGTCTTAATTTCTCAGAAAAGAGCCTGAAATTAATCTTTCAAATTCATCTGTAATTATTCCATGGCACCCTAAAAATCACACAATATGTATCATTTTACTTCTTCAGATCACCTTCTAAAAGCATGGATGTGGTTTTCTTGTAGCAAGCTAGAGGTTGATTAAAAGAGCGTACAAGTCACTATTCTTCAACAAAATGTTAAGGTACAGCTTTAGTGGCAACTCTCAGATCTGTGGCTAAATTAAGTTTTCCAGTAGGAACCTCTGTGGATTCCAAACATGTTCATATATATTAGCAGAAGTTAAGTGAGATAAAGATTTTGGCATCATGAATTAGAATTGATACATTATTTTTGACTTTAGAGTTTGAGCTTGTGCCCTTATGCAAATTTATTAAAGAATTTTCCACTGACTTTGAAAGGCACTGAAGGGTTTTCTGTTCTCTGCACATCTAACAGCCTCTGGGACCAGCCAAATCTGTTAAAACCCTGCTATTTCTAAGAAATCCAATTCTGTGGAGCATCACCAGCCTTGGCTGGAATGGTGGAAGAAAGAGAATACAGGTTTCCTAATGTGATTATCTGCCCATTGAAAAGCATGTTTTTATAACAGAAGAAAGTTTAAGATCAGGGCAAAACTTGTGGTGACTTACCCTACAAAGTACTTTATGCCTAAGTTGGGGTTAAAGACAATGAATTATTTGGATTCTATCTAATGTAGGTCTTTTGGTTTTTGAGCATTATAAGTTTTGATGTTAGAAACTTCTTTTCCTCTCATGACTTACTTATCATAGTGGTTCACTAACTGATGACAATGATCTTATATCATCCTTTAGGCACTGAGGATTTCCTAGCTTCTTTTCAAAAGAGCAATATATTGAAAAGACCAAATAGAGAAGATGGGAGAACAGTTCTTAACAGTTTAATTCTTAGGCTATGAGTAGGAGAGAAATTGTGATTATGGAACTTAGGGCTGACTTCCCAAAAAGCTTTGTCCTTACAAAATATGAAGTCTGTCTCTGAGAAACTGTCCCTCTGGGGCAGTAATTACTTATGTTCAGAGTCTGAGATACATCTACCAATAGCCTGATAGTCTTAAAAAACCCAATGCACTCAACTGTTTGCATTAACAAGGAACTGCAGGCAGATTACCCATTAGGCTAAAAATCCATAAAAGCAAGCAAAAAACCCTGATGGTGGCTGATGCTTTTCAATAAATAAGGTAGAAAGATTGTGAACCACAATGGTGATTATGGTGGAACCACTGTGGTGTGGTTATGGTCCAACTATTTACTAAGTTTACTAAAAATGACACCTTTTGGGCACACAATCCATTCTGGAAAACTTTTTTTTTTCTGATCCTTTTGTTCTTGGGTAGACTGGAAGGCATCCTACCCTGTGGGTTTTCTTGTCCCAATAGATGAAAAAAGCCCTTACTTTTCATGGTTTTTTAACCCAGTCTGCTGTCTAAAAATAACTTTGCTGCTTGTATCTTGATATAAAGCTTTCCTCAATCTTGTACTCCCTTCACAAATGTAGGCCAAATATAGCAAATTCAAGATAAACAAAGCCAGAAGTGTACACATTCAGATTGAAAATGAATCCTCTTTCTGCAAAGTATGGAGTCATTTCCTCAAGCTGACAATTAACTGAGTCAATGGACACATAGAATGACAGAATATTATGAGTTGGAAGAGACCCACAAGGATCATCGAGTCCAACTCTTGCCCTGCCCAGACCATCCCCGAGGCACACCATGTGCCTGACAGTGCTGTCCAAGCACTTCTTGGACTCTGACAAGCTGCTGCTGCCACTACTTCCCTGGGGAGCCTGTTCCAGTGCCCAAAGACTCCTTGAGTGAAGAACCTTTTCCTGTTATCTAACCTAAACCGCCCCTGACTCAGCTTCAGGCTGTATCCTCGAGTACTGTTGCTGGTCACAAGAAAGATCAGTGTCTGCCCCTCCTCTTCCCCTCACAAGGAAGGTGGAGACTGTGATGAAGTCTCCCCTCAGTCTCCTCCAGGATGAACAGACCAAGTGACCTCAGCTGTCTCCCGTACATCTTGCCCTTAGGATGTTGCTAGGTGAGATTCTGTCCTGAATTCTGTCCTGTTCTTTTCACTGGGCTGAAAAGAAATTTCACTGTGGCTAGTCAGTGGTTAATGTGAAAAAATTCTTCAAATAAGAAGTAAAAAATATGAACTGATAGGTAAATTCCTTTATACACTACAGTTTGTGAACACATAATTAAACACTCATTCGACTGTAGGCTTGATTTATGGCAGATCAGCTCAGGAATACACAATCAAGTTCTAGTCTTGCCTATTTAATTGATTGATGAGAAAGTAACTTGTAATTTAATAAAACTGAAAGCAACAAATGTTTTCAAAGTATTATTGGTTATTTTAAAATGCCTTAGGATATGGATTATAAAATATGCAAGATGACCCTCATTTCTTGCTGGATTTCAAGACCCAGGCTGCTTTTCATGCACGGCGTTGTTTTTTCCCCTCCACAGTAAATCTCAGTCTTTCTTTTTCAACTGAGGCTCAACATATTCAGGCTTGAAGTCTATTATTGTCTATTTTTCCCAAGATTACCATCACTTTCTCCCTTTTCCTAGAAAAAAAAAATGGCTACTTATGTAATCTCTCTTCACTGCATCTGAATATTTTGCTACTACTCTTTCTTAGAATCTCCATATCCACTGCTTTCCATTTCAACATCTAGAGCGACTTTCTAATGAAATAAGTTGCAATAAGAGAAATCACTACCATTCTTCATTTCCTAAGTAATTTGTAATTGTTAACCAAAATCCCTTCTGCAAGTATTTTATTATATGTGTATGTAAGGTTATGATCATTGAAGAAATTGTTCAGTCAAAAAAAGCCTCAGAGCAGAAACCATATATCTGCTGGTGACACAAAATTTACTCTGTTTTGTAAGTGAACACAGCACAGTATGACTAGGGCTTCATTGCAGAATGTTGCTTTATATTTTTCAGTCACTGATAATAAATATGGTATCTTGAAAGAAGTAGCTGAAGGATATAATGTATTTGTAGAGAAAGGTACGGAGTAATATATTGCCATTCTCTTTGCCTTTTGAAAGGGATTTGGTGCTGAGGCATTAACTTTGAAGACTTTCTCCTTAGAACAGATTTAATTGTTAAAATGCCATGTTGGTAGAGCCCTTGTGCTAGTTGCTTTCCTAAATCAGAAAGGCTGAGTGAACCTCATATGTCTTGAGAGTGAGGATACCTTGCACTACCACTAGAGAAGTTGTGGATGCTCCATCTCTGCAGGTGTTCTAGGCCAGGCTGAATGAAGCCA
The DNA here is from genome assembly GCA_027886175.1 of Phylloscopus collybita. Taxonomy (NCBI): domain Eukaryota; kingdom Metazoa; phylum Chordata; class Aves; order Passeriformes; family Phylloscopidae; genus Phylloscopus; species Phylloscopus collybita. The sequence continues at coordinate 23,728,379 of JAJNNQ010000009.1, read as the reverse complement.
TGAGCAACCTGGTCTGGAGGAAGGCGTTTCTCCCCAGTGGAGGGGTTGGAACTAGATGATCTTTAAGGTCCCTTCCAACCCAAGACATTTTTGGGTTCTATGATATGCTATAGATAAGCTCAATGAAAAATTAACAGTGGAAGGATCTCTGGTGGAAGGTGGGAGAAGTGGGAAGGCATGACTAGGAAAATGCAACAATGCAATTTCAAGATGAAGTTCAAAAGCATTTTTAGGGAGAGATCCAAACAGGAGGGGCAATAAAATGTCCAGCATGTTGGTAGAAAGTATTAGCATTGCCTAGCAGCTATTCGTTTTAGTATTATATAGGAATTATAGCTGTGTGGTAATCCATGCACAGGAAGCAATTAATGGATACAAACAACGTAAATCCAAAAAAGGTGGTTGAAATCCAATCTAACTTCAGAAACCATTCTTTGTTTAACTAGCTAAATTGAATCAGCAATTAATAATGCAGTGATCTTCTGAGAGATTCAACCTATAGAACTGATTTACTCTCGATATGCCCAGAAAGCAGTGTTCTAAAAGGATAAGCGAAAGTTTCAGAATACAGAGGTTTCTTGCTGCTTATGTACTTATGGCTTCTTCACTGAAAAGGAAGCAGCAGGTATATGCTGGGATTTTACTTTTGACATGAGATTCAAGGTAAGACTTGACAGACGCTGCATCCTAAGATGTAAGAAGTGTTCCAGTTTCAAATTGACCTATGTATCTAAACCTATCTATTAATTGTATTTTCAGGTCTTAAGGAATAAGTCTTTCTTGTGTCAAAATGTATGCATGCAATATAAGATATTATTAAATCAAAGGTCAAAAAAATCTCTGCTAAATAAAAATCTTCTTGGATGACAGTACATTTGCAAGTACAGCTGAGCCTGTCAAATAGCTGATGGCTGACACAAGGGCCAATTCTGCTCCTCCTTCTGCCTCCCAGTCAAGCACCTTCCTTTCTGGGTTACAGTACAGCCTCACCATGATGGGACATTAACCTGTTCAATGGTTAATTTATTCAGTGACTTGAGCTAACAGAAATTAGGATACAGTTGTGTAGTTTAGGGTTTGAAACTGGTTCATTGCAAGTGAGATAAATGCCAAGGAAACAGCATAAGGAGAATGTTGGGACCACTTGATTACAGCTGGGGGTTAGTTTCCTTTAGCTGTAATATGAAACTGCCTCTTAATTGCATATAAAAACATATGGGCATAGGTACATAGATACAAATAAATTATAAAGAAACAGTAAATAAACAGTTGTGTCAGTAGAATGGGACATGAGATAGACAGAGCTTCTCTGTCTGTATATTTACTGACATCTGTTGTCACCTCCCTTTGCTATTTTCCTCCTCTTGTCCCTTAGGATTGACACATTTCCAAGTGGTAAGGACCAAACATTAGAGCCATGTCCTAAGATAATCCATCTCTGGACAGCCTGGGGAAAGAGGGAGTCCTGTGCCATTGACAGAAGAGGTGGATACTGCAGAAAGGCAGATACTTGAGGACTGTGACTTTAGCCATGGTTCTGTGCAGTGGGTTACTGAGCAATCCTATCATGCCTCTATTTTGTTAACAAGAGGCCTAGAAACTGAGATCAAATATTGGTCTCCCGACTATCTGAATTACTGGATTATGGCTTCCTACTTCTCCCTGTTTTGGACCATACCATCTCACTTGCTAAGTCAGTGTCCTTAAACATGTGGGCACTTGCCTGGTTTTATTTAGCAATAAAGACATAGTTTATGTGATTAAGAGAAAAGTCTCCAGGGGAAAATACTCTACATATCCCACAGCAATAACTTGATGGAGGAGGTACAACTGACACCAAAGAAGACTCCAAGCATCAGCACCTTATTATCTAAAAGTCTCTTATACCCTTTTTATGCACTCTCCCACAGGCAGCTCCACACAGCTCTGGCTCTTCTCTCTTCCTTCTGCAGTTCCAGCTCACTCCTTCCTGTCCCTAGCACAGCCACCTAACCCTTTCTGTCCCTCACATGACCTCCAGTCCTTTCTCACCACAGCACAACCAGCAGACCCCAACAGACTGCCTACCAACTAACTCACTCTATCCCACCCATGGCTGTGAGGGCAAGGCTGTTCCCACTCTTTGGTAATTAACACAGCTGCAATATATCAGGGGCAATATTGCCTTCAGCACTGTCTCTATCTGTCTTCCCACAGTAATTTAATCCTAGTTCTTTTAAGCAATAATCATCTTTCATACTCTCTCTAATGAGTCAAGTACTTCAGTGTGCAAGACTAGGGTGAAGGCTCCATTCCCCATGACTTGTGATTGATATGAATAGGTCTTGGCTCTGCAGGCATGAGGTCTCAGTTGTTGATCCATGAAGGGGCTGGGTGCTTGGCTGAGGACTTAAGTAACAGCCAACCCCAATTTATGTATGCAGAGAAAGAAAATGTTGCTTAACTACTAGTTAATAAACCTGGTACTGGCATTCAAATTACATTTACTATCACATCTATGAATCCAGCCGAAGCTTTGGATCAGATCATGGAGTGTGTATCCACACTTATTTTTCTTCCATTAATTTAGCTATGGAAAGAATATGGAATTTTATCTGAGTCATTGCATGATAAACACTCAGGTCACACACTGGCACTCTTGCCTTCTAGGTACCTCTAGTGTCTAGGATCAACCAGGAATCCTACTGCAGTTAAATTAATAATGAGGATGTGACCTCAGAGAAAACAAAATCATCTGGAGTCTGATGAGTATTTGGAAATATAATTCTCTGAGATAAATGCCCCATTAAATAGTGAAAATGCTTTGAAAGAGTGTTAAAGTTAGTATTTTGTCTCTTGTTCCCCTTGTAAACCTCTTAAATAGGATTTTATGGAGAAGCTGACTTTGGTTTAATTGAAACACATCAGAAGGCAGTGTTCTAGTGTTGTTCTAATTACAACAGAAGGAAAAACAGCAATAGCAAAAAGTACTTGAGTAGTAATTTCAGCAGGTACATGGGCAGTAATAAGAAATCTCATTCTTGCTTATCATTGCCAACAGGGGGGACATTGTTCCTTCAGCTCTTTCCAGTGAATCACCAGATTACCACAAATCAGTCCCCAAGTGCTATTTCAATAGCACGAATTGGAGAGACGAGCAATTTTCTGATGTACTCTCTATCTGTTCATTTTAAAATCTGTTCATTTAAAATAGCTTTTTCCAGTGGATAATATGGGAAATTAACTGTCTGTGTCCTCCTGTTGCCACCACAGACACATTATTTCTGGAGAGCAATATCTTCCAGACATAGACACTGCAGAGATTTCCACCACTACACGTCAGCACAAAGACTACAATGCCAGTTGTGCTGATTCCTGTGCAATAGTGGATGGGAAACAAGAAACTTGAGATCACTCTAGAAGCTTGAACTGCTTATTAGGTGTCCATGTAAAAATGATGTTTATTTGGAACGGAGAGTAAATTGAGCTGAGACATATGATAGGACAGGACTTCTATTCATTTTCTTTAAGATGCCCAAGCAACTTGTCCCTGATGAGAGTGGGCTCAGACTGGTCACCACGGTTAAATGTTAAGCAATGAGGGGATATTCCAGTTTGGTGAAGGCTTTAACTGCAACAAAGCACAAAGACTTAAGTGTCTCTTCAGATTCTTTTAAGAGCTGAAATTAAAATTTCAAAGGGAAAAGGTGATCTTCTTCTCCAAGCTCTTAAAGAAAAAGATATATTTTTGCACAAAGAAAATCTTTCCTTGTAAAACTTAATGGGTGTACTTCACCCATACACTTCTGCATAGCAATCCTTACGTCAGAGCTGTCTCAAATATATTTGAAAAAACAGTGTTATCAGTTAGAAAGCCAGTGTTTATAGGATGTCAAAGTCCTGGGTTCCACTGAATTGAAATGTTTGATTGGAAGTTCCTTTCTTCCTTCTTGAGATAAATCAATTTCAAGGAAAAAAAAAGATAGCTAATGCCAATTATTTGACATTCCTATGTTCCCATCACTTTTCTGATGTTAAAGCTGAAACCTCATTTTACAGCCAAAGTAGTGTCTTTTGAGTAGGACAAGGACAGTGGGCATGCTACGGATGTATTTCAGAGAGCAGCTGAAAATGTCAATCAATTCAAATAAAGTCCCTTTCCTTCCTCATTCTGGTACCCAAATATTTAATTGACTCAACTATAGCTACTGTGAAGTGTCAATCTAAAATGTTGAAATGAGATTATTGGAAATGCTTGTTTAAATCTCTTGACTACAAGCAGGCAAAAAATAATCCAGGATGTCATTTTATAGCAGTGTTAAAATTTGATCATGTTTAACTCAGATTCTTTACCCTGTGTAACTCATGTGATCTTTGCACAAAAGGCAGTCATTTATATGTTCAGTAGTGCCTCTGGGATGGAAGCAAATATTGCATATCAGGGCTGAAATGCACAGTCCGTATCACAACAGTTCACTGGCAAAAATAATTATGATATGAAATAGCAGTCATGTCTCCTGAAACCGGAGGGAAAAGATTTCTGTTGACAATGATGACTGAATTTATCAAATGGCTTTTCAGTCTGCTTAAATAAATTAATACTAAAGGGAACTTTATTGTAAAAGGTCTTAAATGAACACCGTTTACTAATGTAGTTGGTTTTGAATATATTTGACATATTTGTGTCCCTAGGTTGATGAAATTTAAGATTTTTTTTTTACTTGTTTTCTGTTTAAACCTTTATTTGGACTGAAATACTTATTAAACGTGCAAACGCACCATAAAAAACTTACAGGGTAATAGCAGAACTATAGCTATAAATTCAGAGGAAGAAAAACATAACAATGCCTTAGTTTGTCTCTTCCCACGCTTATTTTAAAGACTGATTATTTAACACTCTATTTCAACCTTATTAGTCATATTGAAACTTTACATAAAATCATATGCTCAGCATCTTAATATATCTAAACTACAAGGGATACAACCTCTTTGAAATGGCTGGGGAGACATTTGCTTTATATTCTAAAATGAATTTTTATGAAACTCCTGCATGTGAATGAGAAGTTGGGTTAACAGCTCTTTTAAATACTCTTGTGAAATAGCTTTAAAAAAGTGATTGCTTTGCAAAAACCTCTACACAGCACAGCTTGCATTTTCATGCAACACTTTCCTGTCTCATGTTGCATAAGCCACTGGATTTTAAACTTTTTCTCCAAAAATGTTTTGTGTGACTTGTGTATCAGTCACCTTTGATAATAGGAAGTATATTTCTTTGCAACACAGGAAATTCAAACACAAATGACTTGACTTTACATGGTAAAGTAGTAATACATTGATTAAAAAGGATTTGCACCAATGGGGAGTGGAGTCTGTTGCCTATAGGCAGAAGCTTGGGCATTAAGTTCAAGTAAGGATTTACAGATTTTGGTGTTTCTACTTTGCTAGCTACTTACATACTTTCTGCTCTCCCAAAAGCAGAATGCAGGCTGAGCTTTTCTTTACAATTGGAGCAAGCGTCCTTGAAAATCCTAAATACCCACCCACCACTCTTCATCCAAATTAGACAAATCTGAAGCATATGGGGAAAAGAAAGAATAACTTAACTTTTCTCTCTATTTTATTTTTCCAGGCAAGCTCTCAGTGAGAAGTGCAGATTAATAAAAACCCTGTATGTATGTGTGTGTGTGGTGGAGGGTTATTTTCTTGTTTGTTCTTGTGGTTTGTTTGTTTGTTTGCTTGTTTGTTTGTTTGTTTCCCCAAAACATATACCTTTTGGAAATAGCTTTGAAGGAACAAGCCTTGATAGCAATATCCCTGAATCTTCCCACAATCTCCATCCTGTTTGGTCATTCCTTTTGTTTCTACTGAGCAGCCTACAGTCCCAAAACTGGGATGGAGTTTGTTCTGTTGTATGTTCATGGACAGGTTTCCATAGTGTCCCACAGGAGTAGGAGAGTGACTGGGGTGCCATTATGGGAGAGGTGGGTCAGAATGTATTTGGCAGATAAATATCTGCCTAGAATGTAAGAACCAAGTGTCTTGGTATTTTCAAAAAATAGAAAGCAGCCTGATTGTTAAAGTAGTTGTAAGCTCAGGAGAAAATGTTTGTAAGTAACAGGCAACTGTTCTGGACACTCTCTGAGCTCTCCCTCTTTTACATGCCCTGTGTGTTGAGTATCTAACATGAGGTCTGGATTCTCCTTAACTCCTAATTTGGATACAGCTTCAACTGCTTGTCTCAGCACAGGGTGCCTAGGACCTCAGCTCTATGCACACACCAATGACTTGAAAAATGGGGAACAGGCCAGACTATGACAGGTCCATTTTCCTCCTGAGTGCCCTATCTGAGGTGACAACTGCACCTGCAGAAAGGAAATTTGCTTTCCAGAATACTACTCTGACTGCAAAATACATGTATAGAGTCAAACTGATTTCTTGAATTGATATGTTTGCACTTGACTGATAGAAATAAAGATATTCTAGCTGAATAAAGGAAGAATTTCTCATAGTTATACCCCTTTAAAGTAAACCACCATTGGGAAAGCTCTGATGGGGAAATACAAAATTGTCTGTAAGTACATAATTGTCTTCAATGTATGTAAGCCTATTCTCAACAATTTAATACTGTTTAATGGGGAATTATATCCTTCTGTCTTTAGGAAGGCCTGTAAAATCAAATGGTACAACTAGAGTCACAGGACCCATTCACTGGCTAGCTGCAATCACAATAAGGCTTGGACACTATGGTGGGTTTTAATTTGTAAAGTCTATGGGTTCCTTCTCTAAGGGTCTGAGAAAAGGAACTGTGAAACGTTAGCAGGCCTAAATTCTCTACATATCTCCATGGGGAGGATTCTGGAGGTCTGCAAATTAAAATTAAAAATGTTTGAAACCAAGGTGCATTAGGTAATTATATAAAAGGAGGGAGAGAAGGATGATAAAAATACATACTTCAAAGATTTATTTGGAAGTCTAGGCCCCTTATTGGAAAAAACAAGTTAAAACAGGGATCACTGTGTCTTCATAGTACTGGGAGAACCGGTGGTCCAGCCTGCATTTGTAAAATGAAACAGAGAATGTGCAGAGAGGGCCAAAGACTTGCCTGGTGGGTAAGGGAGGAAGAGGAGGGGAAAGGAATGCTGGATGCTGGCTGACTAGTCCTTTCAGCCTACAAACAAACAGCATGGATATTGCTGAGATTTAGTGATATTGTAGTTGCTGTATAATTAATTCGTTTAAGCCAGGAGAAATGTCTTGTCATTTTAAATCTAAATAAACCCCTTCATCCATTAGGGCATGATGCAGCACTGTGAGGTGTGTGTGCATTTTTTGAAAGCTTGGGAAGTTAACTCAATCTCCAGTTCTTCCTTTCAGGAAAGGGAATGAAATCTTGAAATCAGACAACAAAGTCTAACAAACATTCTGGAAAGGAGGTATGATCAAATAAAAGGCAATTGAAAAAAACCACAGAAAATTTGGAAATGGAGTGATTACAACCAAATGTACTGAGATGAAATGAGGGGCAGTGAAAAGGACTAAAACTTGCCAAAATTACTCCAATTCAATCGTGAAATCAGGGAAGAAATGTAAACAAAGAGAGAGGAGGAGAATTTGAAGGAATGAAGTGTAAAAAAAAGAAAGGAAAAAATCAGAAACCAAGTGAAAACAATAAAAGTGAATGAGTGGGATGACAAGCAGTGCAAGGAAAGGGACCAAAGCTTGTCAAATTAATCCTCACTGAAATGGCAAGATTTCATTCCTTTTCCTGAAAGGTTAAGCTTTCATGCTGCAGTTTAATATCAAAAGCAAACCCCTCGACCTGGCAGCAGCGCTGTCCTGAAAATGCCTTTCTGGGATAAATAAGGCAGATTCTGCTGGGCATACCATGACTCAGACATCAGCAGTCCCTCTCCTGGCCAAGTGTGTGAACAACTATTCCTTGAGCTCCAGGAGACAATTTTTTTTCCCTGGTGCTCTAATTGCTTTTTCCTGCAGGGAGACATATACTCTAACTTCAAGTTTTATGAAAGTCCTACTACATTTATCCCTGTATTTTCTTCTTTAAAACAGGAGAAATTTCTTTTATGATTTTTGCAAAATGATGAAATAACATTTTACAAAAGCCTTTCTATATTTCTGGTTCGTAATTCTGGATAAGAACCTGGAAGTGAGTTGACAGAAATTGTAAACTACTCAGTTAACTGTATCCCATAGCAATAACAGCCAAAGTAAGAGAATTTTTTTTCTTTGTATTTATACTTACCTGTTTACCTAATCAAGGTTAAAAACAAGGCTGTAGAATTCACTGGGGAATACACCCCCTTGTGAAACAATGAAGAGAGGGGGAGATTCCTGACCATTGAGACTGGCTTTGACAGATGATCACACTGTAGGAACTACACAAATGTTCAGTCCAGCTTTAAGAAAGCAAAACAATAGTATCCAATCTAGCTAGTAAAGAAGATTTTTCAGTGGACTAAATAGTTCTGTCCCTCTTCTACCTGGGTAAAATTGACTCTTCTCTACCAAAAGGCATTTTTGTTCTATATTTTCTTGTTTCAATGACATACAATTGCATGTCCAGGTGTCTCCAAATCTCTGGTTTCTACTTTTAGCCTTAGATATCAACATTCCTAATTGAATTCATGAGATAATTTTCTTTCCTTATTATGGTCTTCTATTAACCTTTCTCATTTCTCTGAGATTTATTATCTAATCTTTGCTTGCCAGTGGCTGGAATACATTTGCCATTTACTCTTGAGAGTTCTGGGTACAGTAAGAAGGATATGGATTCTAATCACATTCATTCTTAAATGACTTTGCTAACATTTTTCATTCATTTTTTACCTTCCATCCCTTTTGGGATGATAATGAACAGCACATATCTGCTTAATCAAAATCTAATCAATCACAGTTTTTTAGTGTGTAGATATTTATACACACATATATGTAATAGCTCACTCTCTCTAAAAGAGAAAGAATCAATTTGAGGTAGTAGCATATCAAATAAATTATGGTGATGCTGGAGGGCCAGTAATTTTTACTATACAGTAAAATGATAATGAGGTGTTATAATATTAAAAATATTTTTAATACATACTTGGATAGTAAAGTAAAAATACTTTCCTGTTCAGCAGAAAATCTCCAAATTTGATCTTCATCCACACACACATTTTCATGAACCTTGAGACACCTCACTTATTTCTGACTTCTGTCAGCATGTATCTTACTCTTCTGAGGTATTCCGAATATATATTGTTACAAAATATACATATGGGATGTCACTGAATCCATATTGAGCCTTAAGGGAAAAATCCTAATCTTACAAAACAAGGGAAAGAACTGTAGCTAGTGCTCTATGTCTTTTGGAAGAATGTAGAGTTTGTCTCAATCAGCTAAGAAATCTCAGGGGAAAAAAAAAGAAAAAAACCCCAGTAATTTTGTATTTAAAAGTTCTAGAGTAGTATATTTTAATACTATATTTTTTCTATAACCATAACAAGCTGACATAGTGAGGCTGCTTGGAAAAGGGCAGGTTTCATGTGTAAGGAATCAATATATACATTATTAATTCCAAAATACAATTTTCTGCAAGGCAGCTCCATCCAAAAACTGGACATTGGTGATATTTAAACACTGTGCTACCAGTGTTTCCAAACTAACATCATCAGCACTGTCTGTAGGCTCTTATGATAAAGTATGGTTCTCAATTTTCTACCATATTTATTATAAAATTATTGCTATCATTAATTTGATTTTTCTTCTACCAGCAAGCAATAGTGCTGAAACACTCAAGATGTATAAAAGTAAAATAACTCACCCTGCTCCTGCCTATAGTTTTCCCAGTCAACACTGTCTTTCAGTAGAAAATATAGTTGAAGATTATAAAAGAGAGGTTTCCAGTATGTTCAAAGTTTAATCAAAGAATGAGAAATATATCTTGAAACAAAAAGCATCCATAAAAATTTTGCTCAATCCACTGGTTTGCTCCCTTTTTCTTACCAACAGTTGTGTTTTTGTCTCTCACAGTCTCCTGTTGCAGCTGTTCCACTTTGCTAGAAACCCTCTCTTTTCATGGGTACATCTATTCGAGACCTGTGGCTACCCACCTCTTTTGTCCTTCAGCAGCAGCCTCTCTTTTTTGCTTCTGTATTTCCTAAGGACACCTTGTCAGAGCTTCCTACCTCTTCTTGCCCCTCTTTCTTCAGCCTTCACTGTAGTAGGCACAAGGTAAAAACTCTTGACTTCTGTAATGCAAGTAATCCTGTCATTTCCATGGCCCTTTTGGACAGATGTTCTAAGTTTCAATTCCTTCTTCTGAAACACCCCTTTAAAAGCTGATCATTATTTCTCCTGACAGGACCACAGAAGCATCTTATACTGAGGTACTAAAACTTTATTTCTCCTGCAAAAATCTTCCTGACATGTCCCAGGATCACGATTGCTTTCTTTACAGTGCCACTTTACATCGGTGATTCAGAGCCACCTCCCTTCTCTGTTTCTGACTAATGAACACTGAATTTAGCAACAGTATAAAAGAAGCTACTTGCAGACACGGGACACGCTCTGTGCTGAGGATCCTGACACAGCTGGAGCATCCACCAGGCCCATCACCCAAGGGGTACCCAGCATATCTGGACCCTGACAGGTGATCATTTGACAACCTCCCTGCATCCATGCCCCTGTTCATACTGCGGTGGTAGTGGTCATATCTCATGAGTAGACTTTGAGGATCTTGAGGAATTCTTCCATTCTGTGAACACAATGAGAGTTCTTCCTTTCTCTTTCTCAGCTCTTTTTGTGCACAGATTTACTTCTGTTCCCCATGTCTTTGATGTTTCATGCCTTCTGAATAGAGTATAGACATTCACAAGGTCTTAACTATTCAAGGCCATAAACACTTCATTTTAAACCGTTACCTTTAAAGTCTTTGAACTTGCCTCAGACCAGCATTAATTTTCCTGGGCTACTCGCCTTGAGTTAATTAGTTCTCAGAGCTCAATGCCCACATCTTTGATTTGTTTTAGAGGTTTCCTTACTTGCTCAGAAAAAGATTTCCTCTTTCTGCATGTGAGTGAAATGTAAAAATGGTCTTCAGTATTCTGCAAGATGATTAATTCAGAAAGATGAAAATCATATTGTCACTCCCTATGGGGAAACCTATTATTATATCACCATTAAGTACTGATTAAATATACATTGTCCTTGTATAAATATATTATGTTAATAGTCCTTCCATGATCTTATAATACTTCAGGATTATTCCAAAACCAATACATGTAGAAAATTCCAATTTTTTAAGTTGATAATGTATTAATTTTCCTCTACATTCTCAGTCCATCAGCTCACAGATACAGAAAAGAGATTGTGGACTGTATGCAAAAACTTTAGACCCTAAATACGTTTCATAAATAGTATTCATTTATAATTTATAATTATGACAATTCATAAATTATCAAGTTTTTAGGGGGACTCATTCTGATACATCCAGTATAGAGAAACCTGCAGACAAATCTGGGTTAATAGCATTAAAGCCTATGGAGTTACCTACCAGTGAGTGTTCACCCTGCCATCTCAAAGGTGCAAATATTATCAAGCAACTTTTGTTGCTCCCATTGCCAAATTCCACACTGTTAACAGAATCTGAGCTGCTTTGAAGCTTCTTCACATATCTTTCCCAAAAAAATGCAGTATACATATTTTCTCACTCAAACACAGGTAATTGGGTGGAATAATGTGCTAGTTCCTGCCATTCTGTGAAATACATTCAAAGGACTCTCCTTCAAATCAGTCTCAGAAGTGAAAACCCTTGGAAAGAACTATGAGTCCTGTGGAAGTCGTGAGAATTGGTTGGGGTTTAACACTGGAGCTTGGTTTGTCAGGTGACTGGAATGCAGAGATACATAAAAACTTGAGGAAGCACAGAAACAATATCCAACTCGTTGCATAAGATGAATGTTTTACAAAGTGCATTTTGACGGAGTTGAGGTACAAAACATATAAAATAATGAAAACTGCCAACAAACAGTTGGCAAACAAATATTTAAACAAATATTTGTTTAAATAATATGTTTGAATGGTAGTCTGTCGTAGCAGAGACGGCCATGCACTCAGAGTGCTTTGGTTAAAACTTCAGAAGGCTTCAAGCATCAGCACCTCCTTATCTAGAAGTCTTTCATATCTTTCTATGTAGCCTCCCAGGGGCAGCTTCACACAGCTCTGGCTTTCTCTCCTTCTTCTCTCTTCCTTCTGCAGTTCCAGCTCACTCCTTCCTGTCCCTGTCACGGCTGCCTAACCCTTTCTGTTCCTTCCACCCCACAGCAGAGCCAGCAGACTCCAGCTGATTCCCTGCCATCTAACTCTATCCCACCCATGGCTGTGAGGGCAAGGCTGTTCCCGCTCTTTGGTAATTAACACAATATATCAGGGGCAATATTGCCTTCAGCACTGTCTCTATCTGTCCTCCCACAGTATTGAGAATCAACTTAAATTTAATCTTTCATTTTCAGCCAAATAAAACCATATTGTTTCATTTGAGAAGACTTACATGGCTTTTTATAATTTTATAACTGCTTATAAGTTTTGAGACTTGTTCTTGATGCGGCTGCTGTATTAGTGAAGTACAAAATTCTTCATTGCCAAAATATTTTTTTTAGTTTAAGGGATGGAACACCAAAGAATCATTTTACATCTAAAATAATGTTCACAGAATTAAAAGTATTATTAACAATTAGCTTTCAAATAGTAATTTTCCCAGTGTTTTGATATGTAACACAGGGGCAGCTTGAAGCCTGTGATATTTTTCCTAAAATGGAACAGGATGGTAAAAAATGCAGGAAGCTGAGAAGAAAATCATCCTGGAAAAGAAAGATGATTGGATAAATAAATGATATTTAAATAAATAAAAAAATCTTTATAGCCTTTTTGAATAGCTTAATCCATTTGACTATTTTTTTATTTTTTAATGCATTATAAGAATTAGAGGAAACACTCTGTTTATAAACAGGAAACACTGTTTATACTGAATTAAAGATACACCTTCTGCTGTGCAGAAAAAAAAAAATAATGTCCTCCATTTCCTAAATGTGAAAACTAGAGAACAAAGACCTTCTCTGCAATCCAAACTACTTCAATGAAAGTATTTGAAAGCTACAAGTCTGCCAAATTGGGCTGCAGGTGCATCTCTAATATAAACAGTGCACAAAGACTATCTTGCATATTTTCTTCAATTTCTTGAATTGAAGCTCTTGGTGGTTTTTGGTAGACTGATCTCTTTTTTTTTTTTTAGCTACAGATGTTCATGTAGGCTTTAGGCTTGGAGTAATAGAAAGGTCCTTATACAAACCCCTTCCTCGTCCTTTAAAATTTCAAAACCTAAATAGGACTCATTCTGCTACAATTTTTTTCCTTGAAGAGAAACTGATTGGGAATTATAACAGCCACATACACTTTTTTTTGGTGGAAATAATCCTGTTGGGCAAAAACATAGTTCAAAAAAATACACAGTCAAGGTCCTGGTGAACTGTTGCCTGTGGTAAATGGGAAGCAAGAGAGAGGAGTGGGAATTCTGCGAGGACTGTAAAGCTGGAAGTTTAAGCTGTGTGACTTGGTAAATTAAATTAAATTTAAAAATGACTCTTCCATGCCTCTTCAATCTCTTGCATCCCAGATCACTGTCCCTCTGCCTCTGGTGTTTGTAACAGACGGAGGCGCTTAAGAAGAGTCAGCACTGGGAAGGATCTTGCCCCAGCTAACAAGCATGTTTGTGACATCTGGCCATGGTCATGCCTGCTTTTCAATGCAGTGGCAATTTGGGGTTAGCAAAAAGCTTCCTTCATCAAATGTGACCCTGCGCTCCCCAGGTAGGGTGGGGAAGGAACTGCACCTGTGCACCCACAGCATCCCTTAGTTCTCCCCAGGAAAAAGGGAGTTTTTTGCACCAATCAATCCTCTAAAGCCAGGTGAGGAGTGAAGAAATTGTGCAGAGAGAAAAGGGAAACCCAAACAGGGAAAAAGGGCCTGTTGCCATGTTCCCAAAATGTGGCATACAACTTGTCCACCCAGGCCAGAGACTGGCCAGGCCAAGGTGAGAACCTGTCCAGGTTCTTAGAGAGACAACAGAGACCATCAGAATGAGCTCAGAGCACAAAGCCAAGTACCACAGAATCAATTAAAAAGGACACAACAAGCTCTCTTCTTAAATAATCTTGGTGAGGTTTAATGAACTCTTACCCTGGGCACCCCTTTTTGTGTGGCAAACTTGAATAGCACCATGCAGATCTTTTGGGTAACACAATTCTTACTTTGTAGACAGTAGCATTTAATTTTTATTGTAGATGCTTTCTTGTGTCCAGCAGTTGCTACCCAGACTCTCACGAATACAATTCGGTGTTGACTATCTGCCATGTGCAACTATTTATACATTCTTGCTACATCTGTGAGATATGAGGGCAGCTGCTTTTCCCTGAAAATCCCTTGGCACTTACCAGCAGTTTTGACTCAGCTTTGTGGAAATGGATATTAAAATGCAGCCCAGTTTTCTCCCCCTTTAGAGCATGGATGGCTACTGCAGACTCACGTATGAAAGAGAAAGCATGTTTTGGATTCCCCTAGTGAGTCATCACTCTCTTACTGGTGATTCATTGCTTGAAAGGAGAGGAAGGTAAATCAGGACTGTTTATATGAGCTGTCATCCGTTTATCTGGTTATTTATTTATTTTAGCCCGGGGCATTCTCAAAGCAATGAAATGCAGCTGTACTGACAGTGGCCAGAGTCTGAAGCTTTTTCTCAGGCTCTGGGCTGTACTTGGCATCTGCATGTTTGGAAGTGAGGAGAGATGAGCTAGAGATCCTTCAACCACACAGAGATCTCTTGCTCTTAAGCAAGAAAGAGTGAAGGAAGGGTCCATGCTGCCAGCTTAGGTGCATGATAGGAGAAATCTTTGGGTAACTCAATCTCCTCCAGCAGGGCAGGCTGAGAACCCATCTAACCACCTCCTCAGGGCCCAGGATGATTCTTATCTGCCCAGCTTGGAAGCTTCCTGATCTCTCTATCTATTGGTGCAGCAAGGGACAGTTTAGGAAACTAGCAATACCTAGAGCAGGCACGGAAATCCAGCAGTTTGTTTATGCAATTGCCTATCCCCTGATTTAATTGTCATCCTGTGTAATATGTCATCTGCAGTGGGCTGAAAAGCTGAATTCTTCTTTTAAATGCATAAAAATACTGTAATGGCAGTTAATTAACCCAGATATATATAGCTCCATGCTTCTGCAGAATGTGAGCAGACTGTTATAAGCTAGAACTACACCCCTAAACAATTATATGGTTTATGTTTTTTTCTAAAAAAACATGGGACATAGTACAACACTTCTCCTCCTAGACTCCATCGACAAAGAAGCTACATTTGTGTTAACTCAAATATGGAGTGATGTGATTTTTTTTGTTGTAGTTGTTCTTCCTGAAGCTAGGCAAGACGTTTCATGTTAGAACTGTCTTTGGATTATTTGTTGTTACTGAAGAACACCTTTGTGTTTGTTTTAGCTAACATTAGTCAAAGACAGGAGGAAACTCTTTGAAGTCCTGGGAGGCAGAATCATTTTTAAAATGCAAACTTTTTGCCACCCAAGATAATGTAGTCTTGGATCAGCAACAAAATCTTTCCTGACTAGGAGCGGTTATTGAACAGACTGCTAACTGAATTCTGGACATTTTTTTGAGCAGCACTGAAATAAGGCCAAAGAATGAATTTTTAATTTTTTTTTTTTAATATAGAATTTAGAAAAGCATCCATTTTTTTAAAAAAAATTAAAATTTAAATGTACTCTTAGTAGGAATAAGCACCCATGATTATTTTCTGCTCAAAACCTGGCATTGCCAGAACTGCCAATTTCAGCAATTTTCAGGCAATCTGAAGGTCTGTATTGTGCTTCTTGTTCTAGAGTGACTTGTGCTTATTTACATAAGACAGTACTTTTTGAACCAGTTTGTCTGAAAAGTTCATCCTTCCTTAATCCCTTTGTTTGTCATACTATGTTCCTTTTAGCTTTCTGCTTACTTTAACTGATTTTTCACGTTACTGAATCCCCAGAAGCAGAATTTAAGTAATTAAATAGATATTTTAAACACAGAAATATTACACTCAATTGTGTCATCTGCCCACAGCCTGCATTGTGGTGTGGGAAAGAGACATGCAGAAGCACGTTCTCTAGGAAGTTGTCTAAGGCCCTGAGGCTTAGGCAGATCCTGAGATAATTGATAAATTTGTGTGCATCAAACATTATTTAGGATGGCCAGTATCAGCTAGTGACAAGGGGAGAGGAGGCCTTTGCAGAAATAAAGATAACCACTGACAAAAGATTTCTCATATTACCAGGCTGCAAAGTCAGCACATGGCAATTTTTTAGGCCACACAAACTGGCAGAAGTCTAGCGTCTTTCCTTTCTTTCTATTCCTGGAAAAAGGATTGATTATAACTTGCCCTACATTTGTAAAATTTCCTCTGAATATCAATTTCATTGTAGCAATACAAAGGAATTTGGTTTTGAGCTTTAAAATATATTCAAACCAAGTGAAACTCAAAGTAGTTCTATGTTGTAACACTGATTTTTAGAAATCAAGTACATTTCTATTTTCCTAAAAAACAAGTTCTACTTGCCCCAAACTGCACACCTGAAACATGAAACATCATAAATCTGTGTTGCTTTACCTTAAAAACATCTTCAGAGTCCGAGAAAAACTTGTGAAGAGTTGAAAGATAAAATGTATTTATACAAATAATACAAAAATAATTATATTTATAGAACAATTTAACATATATTTTCATTTCCAGCACTCTGCCTTGTTTACTCAAGCATAGGTCTCATTTTGCTGTGAATTTATTTTCAGCCATTTCTATAAAGCAGAAAACAGGGATTTGCAGATGAAGAAAAGTGTTGCTTTTATAAAAGCAAATCTTCCCTTCCTCTCAACTCAGACCAAGAGTGATTAGCCAGTTCTATTTACCTGAGCCTTCCTATCCCAGCTGGTAAATGTGTTATATTGCCCTCTGTCTTACATTTCCCCCTCCAAGGAAGATCTACTCTAAAAGGATGAAAGTTTCACTACTCGTGATAACAAAGACTCTCTGCTCACCTCCCTTTGCTTTTGGAGAAAACTAAAAATCCTCATGTGGTATTTAAGGTTCAAATCTGGGAGAAGTATAATCCTGGGGAAGAAGAAACATTCATCAATATTTAGGGTGGGAAAGCTCATTTCAGTTTCTGGTTCTGCTGAACTTCTCAGTGCACATTGGAAAGCAACTTATAGCTGATTACATACAGCTGAAATAAAGCTGGTACTGGCCCTTTGCTTTTGCTCTTCAGTTAGGAATACTGTATGATAGCTAGAGCTTTTGAACAAGCACAGAAATTCTTCCCAATCTGTAAGTGACATAGTCAAACTGAAAAAGAGTTGCTCAGACCCTTACAGCAGTGGGTATTGCATAAAGTTGTAAGATTTTTCATGCTTCCTTGTTATACTAGCATCTAGTGTCGGATGTTGCATCTCAAAATAATTTCAACTCTGGGAAATTTGGGCTGAAATTTTGCATAAGGAGGAGTTTTGGACCTGAGAGCTGAGTCTTCTTAAAGAAATCTGATTTCCAGCATTTTATGGGGTTCCTGAAAAAAGCCAGCTTCTTCCTTCTTTTTTATCAGACTAGCAGTCATGTACCTGCATTATGAGCCAGCTAGGGACTGACTTGGTCAAAAACTAATTTCCTCATTCAACGTTTTATTTCATCATTATTTACAGAAATAAGGTAACATACATGTTTAAAATTACATAGAAATGTTGTCTTGGATATATATCTCTCAAACACTTGAACTTATATTTAACTACTTAACCAATATAAATAGAACATTTTAAAGGATGAAACAGTATCAAAAATTAATATCAGATTGAAACATGTTTTAAGCCTTTTTAGAGATAAAATATTATAAAAATTATATTTATAAATGTCATAATTTATACTAAAAAAATCCACTGCTTACCACATACAAAATTTTCTGATATATCACTTCAATTTTCACACATATGCATCACTTCATTTAACTCCAGAGATTATTGTTTATATCCTTACAGCTCAGAGTGTTTCTGGCCTAGATATAAGGGTGGGGATTATTCTTAAGCAGTACAAAGTAAACGCTGATTACCTCAATCTGCCAAATTTTTTTCTGGAAATGTTATACTGCAGAATGCACCCCAGATCAGAATTACATATTAAGTTCGGTTCTGCACTACTTGATTATGTCCATGACAGAAAAAGATTACTCCTTCCTCCCTGGTGACTACAAATCAGAGGTATTGTTTTTGAGTAATTTATTTTGTCTGAACTATGGTGTAACTCTGTCATATAAATGATTCTTATAACCACAGTTTTAAAGGAAGAATTCAATCTAGTGTTTTGCAGTCTGGATAATGACTAGGCCTTGGCTTAACCTCTCCTGTGTTTCTATTACCTCTAAACTGTAAGAAGTGCTTCTGAAATGTCATATACCTACCCTGTTATTCAATTTGTGCTCACATAGGAAGACATTCCAATCACACAAAAGAATTCTGAAACATCATTTATCAGCCTGTTCAGAGTTTTGGGATCCTTGACAAGGGGGATAACAGGATTGTAAGGTCCTTTGTTTGTTCTTAAGATTTTTTAAATATCAAAATAGAGATTGAATTCTATTTACATATTGCAGCAAATATAGCACAAAAGAAATAAAACCTTTTAAGTAAAATATTTTATTTATACTTTGAAAGTAACTATTTGTAGGCCTGCTGCCTTTCTGTGGACTATTTCAAGTCCTATTCAAACCAAGGTCATGACTCTCCATCTTCCAGGGTGCTTGCACCAGGACTCAGGAGAGTCTCAGAAACCCAGGTGATGTGTTGGATGCCACATATCACTTAGGGTTAATTGAAATCCAATAATGAATGAGAGCATTCAATACCATACCACAAAATAATAATGCAGAAAGGAAGAAGGGTTCCCTGCTGACTGTGCACCTGACGGGGCTCAAGCACACTTTTTCTAACCACTTAGAGCCAACACATTTAGCATTTTTGAGCTGTGCTTGCATGTAACCCAACAAAAAAATCCCCCCAAAAAACAAACAAACAAAAAACCCCACGATAAACCAACACCCCAGCAATACCACAGTTTTCTCCCCAAATACTTTCCAGTTCACTGGCAGCACAGGTTGTAAGTATCTGAGCCTAGCAGAAAAACCCTTCTCTCTCTTAGTAATTATATTGCCTCTGATTTTTCATGTTGCCACAGTAGTTTGTCCATGTACTCAGCTTTCTGTGATTTAGGATGCCTCACAGGGCTGCCCAACTTGTTTAAAATGGGTATGAGGGGTTATTTTAAAATTTCAGATCTGAGGCATGACTTCAGTGCATGAAGCTATGGTAAATCTCCAAGAACATCACGGGTAATAATTATGATTAGAGCCTAAAACCCAGCACATTTTCCTTGGGAAAATCTATGAGCACAAGCTCATTATAAATACATACCTACCCCATGTGGCCTTTGAAGAATGACAATATGCTATCATAGCAACAAGGAGCCAGGTCCCTGTGACTGCTTTCCTTAATGAATCTATTTTTTTGATGCAACTTATATATGAAAATTAGATTATAGCTTCAGTATTATTATTACTGGAAGTGTGTTTTGAGAAGAAATGCCATGAATACCTGTGGAAAAAATCATTTTGCTTGGATTACATAATGTGTTTCATATAAGAATAAATCATGAAGACTCTTCATTTCAGTGATCCTTTTTTTCCCCTCCATTTTGATATCTGTGAAGTCACTTTTTCTTAGAACAAGAAGTTAAAACTAGTTTTCTTTACTGTGAGGGTTGATTTTGCATCTAGTACCAGTTGTTAATTCCTAATATGTGGGATTTACAGGCAGATCCAAAGAAGACTTTAGATCGACCACAGATACCTAATTGACAATGAACAGAGCACATTTGCACATCTGGACAGGGAAAGATGAGGGCCTTGTGTCTTAGACACAGCCAGGGTTAGATGGCGGCTGAAAGAGTGTTTTTCAGATTTCAGTTTTTGCTCCTGTGTCCTTATCTTTGTCATTTTTTCCACAGTTTGGGCTGTCATTTTACTGGTTATTCCAAAACAAAGCCATTCAGTTTATGGCCTCTCTCTTCTCAGTCTTACTCCAAGTTACAAAGTATCTCAAAGTTGGAAGGGACAAATTGTCTGGATAGCCCAAGTGTTTTTCTTTCTTCTTTTGTTTCTCATCCTCTGCTGTGGAGTAATTAAACCACTAAAGGAGAAGGAAACAAGGACATCTCCAACTGCAAGCTGCAACAATTACGAAGCAGGAACACCCCAATCCTATAGGTAAATAAGAATTTTATTTTTTTTTCTACCTCTTTCTCCTTCTCTCCTGCTTCCCTCCCCTCCCTCCTCATCCTCCCCACCCCCGCCCCCGTTCCGCCCCAATCCTCCTCCTCCATGGTCTGGGCATCCTATTTTACATGTTCATTTTGAAACTGCTATTGATTCAGGACCAAACTTCATCAGAATAATTTCAGTTAAACACAATAAGCAGGCCAGCGACACTAAGAGAGGATAATTGAGATGGTGCTTTGGGCAGTTAGGAGATTGAAAGGAAAGGAGATAGACGAGGATTGGTTTAAAAAGAAAGAAAGAAAAAAAAACCCCTTGGAATATTATTGCCAGCGTTATTTAATTATTTCCGAGTTAACAATGCAAAATGAGGGTACACTAAATATAAACCTTTATCTTTAATTATCAAGCCTGTCCTGTTCTACTTGTACTGGAAAACCTGAAATCAATGGGAATGAATCCCAGCAGCGCTCCAGTTACTACCAGAGAAGGACTGCATATACGAAAGGAGGGCAACGTGCTTGAAAAGACAATACAACAGAAAGTAATGCAATTTGAGGGGCAGAAAAAGAAAAAAAATACAAGCGCGGTTTGTTTCCTTGTCTGCCTGCAACCTGAGCTCACGTTAAATGATAGACTTTTCCTCTCTCTGCATTCCAATTAGACTGTGCCAATGGGCAAGTGGGGAAGGGAATGTTAATGAGGCAGCCGGGGAGCGGGGTGGGAGCCGGGGCTGGCGGCTCCCCGCTGCCGCCGCAGTCCGGGGCAGCGCGGCGCGGCTGCTGGGGCTGTGCCCCGGCAAAGGCGCACTTGGCCAGAGGCGACTGAGGAGAGCCTGAGGAGGGAGGGCTACGGAAAATGTGTTGTACCGGTCTGGGGAGCGCTTTTCGCCCCGCTTCTCGTTCGCGCACCGGCGACGCTGCCGCGCCCGCCCGCTCCGGGCTCCGAGGCCGCGGAAGCCGCTCCGGGCCGGTGCCGGTGCCGCCGCGGGCGGGGACCCCGCGCCCTCTGTGCCCCGCGCCGGCCGGGGCGCGGGCGCGGCGGGCGCGGCCCCGTGACGGCCCCGGCGCGCCCCGCGGGGCAGCCCCGCGCCCCGGCACGCGCAGGCACGCGCGCGCGCGCCCGCCGCTCGGGAGGCGCTCGGTCCCGGCCGCGCTCGGTCCCGGCCGCGCTCGGTCCCGGCCGCGCTCGGCGCCGCCGCCTCGCGTTCCCCGCCGCCGCCTGCCCCGCTCGCCGGCGGCACCCGCCTCCCCTCCCTCCTTCCCTCCCTCCCTCCCTCTCCCCCTCCCTCCCCGCCTCGGCCGCCCGCCCGCCGCTCCCAGGTAGGGTCCCCGGGGGTCCCCAGCTGCCGCGGGCAGCGCGGGGCGGGCGGCGTCGTCCCCCGCGGGCGCGGGCAGCGCCTGCCCGTGTCGGGGGCTCTGCTGCGCTCCGCAACTTGTCGCCCTGCGGGGGCTGCCCCCGTCGCCGCCCCGCGCCCCCCTCCGTCCCCCACGGCGGCGGCCGCCGGTGCTTTGCCGAGCAGCTGTCAAACGTGCTGGGCGCTCGGCGGCGACGGGGGGCGGCTCGCCCGCGGTCCCCGCACCCAGCCCCGGCGAATGGCATGACTCTGCCTCCCGCCCGCCCCCCCGCTCCCCCGGCTGCGGTGTGCCGTAGTGAGGCGAGGGGTGGTTAAACCCCCATCCTCCCATACATACGCTTTTTATTTTTTGTTCCTTTTCGTCTCGGGGCTTTCACATCACGGAACAGGAAAGCATCTGATGCGCCGGCTCACATGCCACTTCTGATCATACGTTGCCTCCTTGCACAGAGCAAGATCGTTGGGAAAGATGGAGATACAATAAGTTGCTAGTACTGAAAAGTGCTGCGGAAATCCAGTGGTTTCCTTTCTCCGTGAAGTGGCATATTTTCCTCGGGTTAAGTTGAAAGCACTGCTTGGCGGAGACTGACTGTGGCTGAGAGTGGGTTTGTGTTTTTCTTGCACCGTTAGGTTTTGCAAGGAGCAGCGATGAAGAGGAAGCTGGCACTCTCCGAGATGCAGTTGGTTCTTCTCGTTTTATTAGCGTGGCTACCAACAAGGTGAGAGGACATTTAGTTTTGTCGTTCAGTGCGAACATGTATGTTACAATCTCCTAAGGGTAAGCTTGTGTGAGAGGTTATGAAAGTATACTATGTAGTAACGTAATAAAAAAAAAAATCTTCCTTAGCTGTTTGAATGCTGTATTACATAGTTTGGAGAGCAAATGCAGTAGAATGTAGTTTAGGGACCATAAAAGCCAGATCTTTTGCCCTTAAACGGGTTATTAATTGATTCTTTATTTCACCATTAAAATAACAATTTCTTTAAATGCCTTTTTGGATCTTAAAGATTTGAGTTACTGTATCACTGTGAATCTGTACCATACAAAATGGAGAAACAGATTGTCATGAAGTCACACTGCAAATCACTGTCTTTAAAATAATGCTCATATATTTATTAATATGGGCATGCCTTTATTTTTTCCTTGATTTTTTTTTTTTTTTGGTCAAACATAATAGAATTCAAAATGATGCTTAAGCTTTAAACCTCTAGGTGGAGATAGTATACAACTTCACAATCACATCTAATAAAACAATAGCATCATTTATTAATCAACTTTTCTTATGTTGTTTAAAGTTCTCAATTTCTAAAGTGACAGCATAAGAGGAAGTAATTTTTATTACCTTATACTTTTATGTTGCTCACAGTTCCTAAACATGTAAATAATTGTAGTTTGTAACTTTGATTTACTTGCTTCAGTTCTGGCTGCAGTAGGTCCTGTCCTAATATGGTAAAGATTGTATGCTATATAATGCAAGCTTCCTGTGATTTAACAAGTCTCAATATTTTTGTATGTTTCCCAGAGAACAATATTTTCTGAAAAAATGCTTTCTATTTCACTTTATACCTAACTATGGTGCAGTATTAGTTGAGTCACAGTGGGCCAGATCCTGCAAGCCCTACTCAAGTGAGTAATCTTACTGACGTCAGAGAAACTGTATGCGTTATTAAAGACTTTATGCCTGAGTAAAGTTTGGGGATTTGACCCTAATTGGATGTAATTGTATTGATATAATTTTATTTAGTGGAATCTTGAGTTCAAAAACTGTTGTATCTCAAAAAGAAGCTTAAAAATGGCAGAGACATACTCTGGTAGTCAATGAGTACGATGATACATTTTACAAACCAAAAAGGAACCATCCAGTAATTGCAAATAAGA
This sequence comes from Phylloscopus collybita, assembly GCA_027886175.1. Taxonomy (NCBI): domain Eukaryota; kingdom Metazoa; phylum Chordata; class Aves; order Passeriformes; family Phylloscopidae; genus Phylloscopus; species Phylloscopus collybita. The sequence continues at coordinate 23,704,752 of JAJNNQ010000009.1, read as the reverse complement.
AAAAACTGACACATGAGTAAAATCACACATGACATTTTCATGGGTTCTTTATAAGTTATGTGATTTGGGTCAGTTCTGTGGTTTGTATGATGGAAAGTACAGACTGCAATGATTTACATTTAAATACTTAAGGCTATTGAACTGGGGACCAAAATATAGCCTTGTCTTTAATAATTTTATAGCTTGCTTTAGAGAAAATATCACCCAAATCTACTTTTGGTTTGGAGGAGGAGGAGGAGGAGGAAAACATGCTTGCTATTATGGCATTCCGAATGCCGTCATTTTGAGATGATTAATACTCAAACATTTAGTGTTAAAAATTTAGGTAGCTGGAAAAGGTGTGAATAGTAATGTGCGTAGCATATGATGCTTTACTTTCTTGATACCAATATGCTGGTTTTAAGTAGATAAGCTTAAGTGATGAGCTCATATATTTCACATGCATTGTTTAAAACTGTTGGCACGGTAACATTTGCATGTGCAAGGCTTTCTTCGTGTCAGGGTTTCCCTGGCACAAACCCTTTTGGTCTGGGTGCCCAGGTTCCAGAGTACTGTGGAGCACCACAGCTGGCTGGGCAGCAGGTTTGTATTCCAGTCCCTAGCGTGTTCCATAGAGATTTGATCCATAAAGGCTCTAATGTCTGTTTATTGGGGAAGTTTGAAACAATTGGTGATCTACAGATTCTTCTTGACACTTCATTTTTGATTCCTTTTTCCATCCAACTTTTATAAGGTTTGTCTGCGTCTAATGGAACATCAGATAGTGCTTTTTATGACAAAATAGCATTTTAGAAAGATGAAGTGTGTCCACAGCTATCCTGCAGCTTGCTAGTCAGCAGTGGTGTTCCCTCCCACCAACTGCTGGCGTCAGAGGACTCCCTGAGCATGATCGCTGGAGTTTTCCCTCATGTTAGTTCTTCTGGTCATGTACATTACATGACCATTGGGTGGAGGCAGATCCACAGGATTTATCCAGAGCTAGGGTATACCTAAGTGAGGACAGATAAGACAGAGCTGGAAGGAGCTGGGTTTGTGCATGCAATCCTGGGTTATCAGTCCAGGGGTGACATGCCATCAAAGCCTGGGAAGCTCTTCTAGGGTTTTGCACCAGCACAGCCTCCACTAAGGGTGTTAGTGGAGCTTGAAGTAGTGTTCACAGTAATGCGATGATGCCTACAAATAAAGGCTGCTGGAAAATGATTCCTGGATGTTTTAAATAGTAGGCTGTTGACTCTCATATGTCTGAACTTGTTATATATAAATTGTGTATTCATATACATGTTAAATATATCTTTCCTGTTGGAATGCAGCAAGTAAAGGCCAGCCTGAAAAAAATGCATGTTGAATATATGTTAAAACATACTTAGCACCTTCTAAAATATAAAATATCCATTTAGATCAGTGCTGGCTGACTCCCTGGAAGACGAAGCTAAGAATAACATCACCATCTTTACAAGAATTCTAGACAGACTTCTGGATGGTTATGATAATCGCCTCAGACCTGGATTAGGAGGTAATAAAACCAATTAAAGATTGATTTAAAAAAATCAATTTTAATGTTCAAATTTTATGCAGTGATATTCTTCCTTCGGGTATTTTTTTCCCTAACAACTGGCATGTATCTTGATAAATTATTTATAACTACATTCACCCAGATGAATCATTTGAAGTTTGAGGAAGATAACATCTATGAATGGAAAGAAGGCACTTTCACACATTTATCTTAAGTAAAAAGAAAAAAAAATCTCGTGTTTTAACATAGTAAAACAGAATGTGAACAAAAATAACATCTAAAGCTGTTATTCCAGTCAGGGAGTTTTGGTTGAACAAGGAATGCAGGCTTAATTCCCTGCAATGCGATAGGTGTATGTTTTCAGAAATCTGCACGAGTGTTCTTTGTGACATGTATAAATTCCACATTTTAGATTCGTTCCTTGGCCCAATAAATTCAGTGAAAATGTTGTGATTTTGACTTTTTTGGAATTAGGGTGTCACTGATAATATGCATTTCATTTCTGGGCACCTTACACTTATTTGGGCATTTGGAAAAAAATACAGAAAAGGAGAGAATATTGGAGGACATAGGTCACTGCACTCTTGTGCCATGACTGTCTATTATTTTTTAAAATGTCAGTTCACATTTTGATTTTAAAGCTGTATGCCAACTTACGTCAGTATGTGTTATATAGGCAAGAAATATAAGCAATTTTTATGGTGTTGAAAATATTACTGTGTATAGAAAAATCTCTATGACATAGGGAGGGGCTGAATATCTTAGTTTTGACAATATTTTATCTACTATTGTTGTTTATCTGTATTTATAGTATCTAACATTGTATGATTCAAATATACACTTCTGCTGCTATTATTACTATTTGTAACAGTTTTGGTAATTGTAAGTTTCAACCTGGAGACTGTTTCAGCTTGGTGAAACTAATTCTAGTGCGAAAGCCTTGGGAGCCATTCCTGTTCTTGTTGATTTCAGGAAGATCAGACCCAAAGCTAGAGGCATGCTCCAGCTTCCAGGGAAATTACAATAACAACTCTGATCAAATTAGGCATTAGTTAAAGCTCAGAGTTTTTATCCAATACTATTCCGTCCTGACCTGTGGCTCTGTTGCTGTTCTGGTCCTGGAGAATAGTGGCTTGCATCTGACACAGCAGAAAGTGGGAGCTGACGCTGACTAAAACAGCTTTCTCATTATACATTGCTTTTAACCTAGAATGTCTTTTCATTTCCATTTCTGGCCTCTGTACAGTGGAGGCTTGTGAAATATTTTATATTCAAAGAATTTTGAATTTGGATGATGCATGGGACCGATAGCACTGTTGATTGCGAGAATTAATAGAGTCATGTTTTACAAGGAGTTTTGATTTCTTTGCAAAATTCTCAAATTTAAGAATTTAGGCATACTATAAATGTACAATGACTTGCAGAAACATTTCTTATCACCAAGCTCATGTTGAATTGGCAGGACTTTTAAAATAATGCACTTTATTAGAAAAAATATTCAAAGTTTTATTGCTTACAAGGAATAAGCCATTTAATGAGAAGAGTCGGCAGTTCCTTTGCATATCAAAATTCTTTTTAATATTGAAATTATATTGTTGAGAACATGAAATGAAGAAAAAATCTAATGGATTTTCTTTTTATATTTTTCATTCCATTTGCTTCAAAATAACCTCCCTCTTTTTCTTTATGAAGCCTCATAGATAATTAAAACATACTCTGAGAGCAAAAAAATTAAAGAATTAACATCTGTTTGATATTGGTATACATGGCAATCAACCCATGCAGAATATGTGTGAAATGAAACTGTGTCATGCATATTAAACCGTGGTGATTCATGACACATTAATCTTAATCTTCAAGAATACTTCAGTTGTGGATGGATGGATTCTTACAGTGTAAAAGAACACTTGTAAATGGCAGTTGTGATAATTCCTGATACAAAATGTACCAAACAAGGCTTTTGTACGTAGTGCTCAGTAATTATGTAGTTTCATTTTTCATGAATTTTCTAGCAGTTTATTCCTTTTTCTATATTGACCTGTAGTCTGAAAGATGTGGAGATAATTAACCTTCTTTTTTTTTAACACTACATGCCTAGTAAGCCCTGGGAATAAGTGTTTTTGCAAGAGATTACTGCATTCTGACCATGCCACACATCATTAATTTAAGATATCTAGTCTCAGTTATGTTCCACTTCCATTTATATGAATCTGAAGTAGCTAATTTGAAACCAGTAGAATGTTTACTTTGGCATAGCAGCTTGCATTATCATGCACATATCACTACTATGGCTGGGATCACAGTCTGGCCTAACGTGCTACAACAGAAATAGTCCAGGGTCTGAGATGAATTCTTGTAACGTCATCTGAAAGTAAGATCTATTCAGCAGCCCACTTTCACTTGCTGTGAAAAACATTTTCAGAGATTTCTTACAGCAAAAATCTAGCTTATAGTAAAAATTGCTCCTTTAGTAATGAAATGTCTTAGGTTAATACTGGCATTTTAGCTAGTTATTGACAAACAAAAGAGAAATGCATAGGCTTCTTGAAAGACTGTTAAATTCAGCTGAATAAGTGTCTGGTTGGGAGGCAGTTCTTGAATTAAGGAATAGATATGTAATTCATTTTACTGGGAGACTTGGTGTGAGTACTGACAATATGTAACTTGATGCTTTACTGACACATTTCAAAACTGAGTACTGTTTTCTAGAGACTGTTGAGGGAGGTTTAACTTTTCCTGGTGGTACACTGCTGTCAAATAAACAGGTTCTAGCTGTTGGCTGTTGGCTATTGGCTATCCTACCAGCTGGGATCCTTGAGTGATATATGAACCCTAAAATGATGACATAACCTGCAAAATGGGTGTTAGCAGGGAGAAGATGACACTGCACCATCCCCTGAAGCCACAGGCATCTCATGTGACTTAGATATATACCCCAACCTGCTGTATTGATATGGATAAGCATGGGTTTATTCAAGGGGAGATAATCTTTTCTCTGTATTCATTTTTTGCTAAGCACAGGATTGCAGCTGGAACACTCTTGAGTGCACTTTCAGCTCTGAAATGAACTATTTTGCCCAAACATTCCATACCATTTCTGTTTAGTCATCAAAATAAATTACAAGTTTGACTTCAAAACAAATTTCCTGTATCATTAGCATTAATTTGTATATAGCCATGCAAATGGCAAGTCATACAGACCTTAATTGGTTATGACTTTCTACAAATCTTGAAGGTGTTTCCTTCTTTTTATTTGCTGTAATGTTTGCAAGACACTTAGAGTAACATTTTTTTCATAAATCTTATGCTTTTTATTAGTATGAGGAATTCCACACATTAATGGGCACTAAAGCTAAGCAAGGAACCAAAATATCTGGAAGTGAATGAATTAACTGTCTGCTCTTCTCTGCCCCATGAGCAGACATGATCATGCTGGATACATCAGTATTCTGACTATCTCCATAAGTTATTCAGCATTCTTTACTTTCTCACATCTGAAATTGGCCTTTCCAACAGGCTATAGAACTTCTGTCTTTTCTACTCTCTGAAACTTATAAAACATAATTGAATAAAACCCCTAAATGTTGGTGAAAAAAACCCCAACAAAATAAAATGGAAGTTACAAGGACAGAGGACTGGACTTCATAGACTAAAGTTTCAAGTGCCATATTGACATTGGAAAGATCTGTGGAAATGTCAGGATCCTTCTGCAAACTGTGGTCAGTCTCACTAGCTTCAGGAATGACATTCTTTTTGTAACCGAAGAGTTGAATGCAGGTTGTGAAAAAAAGAAAAAGATAAGACAGTAGGTAGGTGAAAATTCAATGCACTGTGATTCCATTTTGAAGGAACCATCTCTGCTTTCAAATATTCTTATTGCTTTAAGCAAGCATCTGCATTGCGTTTCCCATCCAGACAAACCAAATCCTCTTTTTTCCCAACATTTTGGAAATCAATTGAGCAGGAAAACTGAAGAGAGTGGAGGGGAATTCTTGCTGACTATTGCTATCAGAGGGATGGTCAGCAAAGAACATTTGCAGGTGTGATCTTTCATCTTTGGAGCACTGGATATTTCACTGTATAGAATCAGTGTAATGGTGTAGAATATCAGACTTGGTGATTGAAAGTTGTGTGATGTGCACCAATATGAGCACAAGGGAAACCCATTTTTTCACAGATTACCTTTGTCCCCTGCCCAGATCGGGAGAGCTGTATGCATATATATGTGTGTGTGTTTATCAAATAGTTGGAGGTTTTCAGTTGCCAGGAAACACGGCCATGGTCATATGCTGATAATCTGAAATATGTTGAATTTAGGGCACTGTATTTATGCATTGCTATGATTCAGAGTTTTTAATGAGCTTTGGAAGAGTTTGTAGCTATAGCAGTCCCTAGCAGGGGGACCCTAGCTTGGCTAGAGCCCTAGCCAAACCTGGCAGTGCTTGTCAGCCCCAAACATGCTTAATGCAAATTCAGAGTATCATAAAGGAAGATTCTTTGACTATTTTTTTTCTGCAGAATACTACTAGAAAGCTTTCACTACTGTTTTAAAGGAAAAAAGTGCAGTTCTATCTATCTCAGTTCTGTTTGCTTCCTTAGCCTTTCTTTGCTCCAGGTTCATCTTTTGGAAATGGTAATATCTCTCTACTGGTGCTAGTGCAGAGCAATTCAGAGCAGCACTTGCATCTTCTAAAACCTCACTATCTTTGTAGCTATGCTGGGACACAAAGGACTAAACTACTGTATGCTCCTCTTTTGGGCATACCTGGAAGGGCCATGTGGAATCTGGCCATAATAGTGCTTTCAGAGGAGTCAGCGAGAAACTCAGGCTAATTTATGTTAGAGCTGTGGATAATGTATATTGGCAAAAAGCATTCCTTGTAAAAAATGGAAAAGCAATAGAGAGAAGGATATGAAAATCTCATTAATAACTTATCCAGGGCATGCAGTGCTAAAATCCAAGAAAAGAACTAACTCAGAAGCTGTAAGCATTCCAGGGAATGTTCCACTGGGAAAGTAGAAGGATAAAAAACCCACAGAAACTTCTTCAATACTAAAGAACAAACCAGAAAAAATGTCTAGTATAGGATGGGGGCTGAGTAGCCAGACAGAGGTTATTTGGCTATTTATTTATGGAAAGTCTATGAATAAATCAACAGTGAAGACATAAAAATAAAATTAATGCTACAACTCTGCAGGGTAGTGCAACTGGGGAGTGTTGCACAATGCAAAGCAAAAAAAAAAAAAAAAAAAAAGAAAAAAAGAAAAAAAGAAAAAGAAAAAGAAAAAAAAATCACAGAATCACAAAATAAGCTGAATTGGAAGGGACCCACAAGGATCATTGAGCTCAGCTCCTGGGCCTGCACAGCACTATCCCAAAGGGTCAAATGCTCTGCCTCAGATGAGTTAACAGAAATGTAGGTGCTTTACAGCAGTTATATGTGCCTGTAGAGGAGCTAGTCTGGGAGGCTCTCCCAGTTCACTGGACATGTGCATTTGGGACTTTTTTCCTTTCCTAGCAAAGCATCGGCATTTGCTTCTAATGCTAGAATTACTGCTGACGACACCAAGGCTGAATTAGAGCTTTGCTCACTTTTGTCTCATCTGCAAGGAAGCTGTGAAAGCAGATACTGCAGATTTCTGTGTAGCTCATTGATGCTCATTGTAAATCAGACTGATGGGGTGGTTACATTTTTCAGCCAGATTTGGTGGACAAAGACAACAAAACCGTCACCTTTTCTCTGTGATGCAGTTATTCTGGGTTATTTAGGAAATGATTGAGAAGCAGTAGTCTTGCTTATAGCCAAGGCATTCTACTGCTGACTGGTTTCTACTAAGGCCTTTTATCATGTTAAATCTTGCAATGATTTTTTTTCTATCTGAAATATACAACTACTTCTCATTCAGGCTGGCTAGTTTAAATAGCTAAGTACCAAAGGAATGCAATATCATAGTTCCAAAATTTTTATTACCCATGTGTAATGATACAATTTTCATAAAGCCACCTGAATTGAAAATATAATTATTATTTAAATAATCCAACTCTAAAATATTTTCAGAAATATTTAAGTGCATTAGAAATTCATCCAAGATAACTTTGGGGATTTTATTTGGTTTCATGGATTTTTACTAGTGGATTTTATCCAAGCCAAATGTGAATTTAAAATGTAGTAATTAATGTATTTGTTGCTTACAATGAAAAAAATATTATAAAATATTATATAATTTATAATATATATTATATATTTTATAATATTATAAAAAAATAAAAAAATAAAATGAAGGGATTTTGTAACGCAAAACTAGTAGTATTCTGGGTTACACTAAAAGGTATACTTATAAAGAATGTCAGGGAAATCCCTTAATGTTTACTGCTGTGATTCATCTATGGAGTATTCAGTTTGGTATATTCTTTTTATAAGAGACACAGAGAAAAGTACATTTCAAATATTTTCTTAAATAAGATATACCAAGGAAAGAGTGCTAATTAAGAATGTAAGAAGGAAGCTATAGAGATCTCTTATTCAGTTATATAATCACCTAAAGATATTGTGAAAATTTTGGTGAAGAGATATTAAACCAGTTTATAATAAAGCATTGATGGTCTTTGACATTTTGGGTTTAGATGTATAGGATGCAGACAATATTTGGAATCACTGCCCTTTACAAAGGTGAAAAAATGGACCTTAAGAATATGTTAGATTTAAGGAAAAATGGCAATTATATCATACTGTGATATGACTAGCATCACTATTTAATGATGTTGTGTGATAACAACCAATATTTAAGCAAATAGTCATGCATAATTTTCAAGGCAATTAATTGGCAAGTTTTGACATTTTATTTTCAATGTCACTAAAAATTTGGGATTAAATGGACATAGATAACTCCTTCAGCTTCTTTGTGTAGAAAAGGCTAGGGTTTTTGTAAACTTTATTCTTGAGTCCTCTAATGTCAAGTACACATTTAAACATATTTTCTGTATTTTAGCACCCATGAAGAAAATACTGCCATAAGACATTCATTCTGCACAGCACAACAGGCTTCTACTACATTCAAGGCCTGATTGTGGCAAAACAATGTAACGATACTGTCTTTATGAGACATAATCTAAAAGGACAAAAAAATAATTATTTCCTTCCCCTCCTTAGCTTTACTAGACGAACTAATATGCTGATGATTTTTAACATTTGCAGAGATAATGGCTGCTCAGAGTTGTGGTGGAGTTTGCATCTTTGTGGAGATCTCACAGTTTGACAGAACTGGGCAACTTGTTGTGTCTTCAGAGATTGCTCTGCTCTGGACCTTCCAAGGGTTCTTTTTAAACTCAGTTGTTCTAAGATTCTTTAACTGACAGCCAGAAAGACATTGAAATAATGGCTGCACTGCAGCTTTCCATCTTACTTGCAAAAGGTGAAAAAAAATAAATTTAGTATGTCAGATCTTGAAGATATAGCTGAAGGGAAAAGTCTGTGTAAATGAAAGGTTTAAACTGCTTCGAAACAGCAGGATGCACAGTGTTGTACAACTCTTGAGTTTATTTATTATTCATAAAGACCCTACTGAAAATTGTAAGATTTTGGATTGATAGGATCTGCAAAAATGAAGAGGAAATATCCTTATGTTCTTTGCCACATTTTTCTCATTATCGCCTAATGCTGAAGCCCTGAAAAATACTGAATATGTGAAAAGACAGTATTTTAAAGGACAAGCCCTGTATTTCATTGAATCCTTCTCAGTTTACTTCAGCAGTGTACAAGGAACTGAAAAGCTGCACAACACTGTGTATCCTAAAGATCAACACCTCCTCAGGAAGCACACAGAAACCTCTAATCACTACCCTTCTGCAGTGCCCCGAATCACCTTCCAAAGTTCCTCCTCTTTTATTCGTCTGCTTTTATATCACCTTTTTCTTTTCTAAATACCTATCTATTTTGTCCATTATTATAAAAAATGCCAAATTCTCTTTTTTACCAAATTTTTATGAATTTATTTGATTCCATCTAAGTATAGTGTTACCTAAGTCCAGGTGAGATGTGCCCTGTAGATGAAGCTCTGTACTTTTTTGTACAGAGCCTTGCCTTACCCTCCTCCCAGGTACAGTTGCTGACATCCAGCTGCCTGAAAGACTTCTTGTCCAATGAAGCTGGATGGAGGAGGGTGAAAGATGTGAAGGCAGACCCCAAGGTAGATAGAAAGCAAAGATTATCCTTTACTCACAGATTGCACAGCCTTCCTTTTGTGCCAGCACAATTCTCTGGTGTTGTTGACTGGTCTGAGAGAGATCTGTTGCTTCTGGCAGTACTCCTGACTACTATTCCTGTTTCTGTTTTCTTGCAAGGCTACCATTTCATGACTGCCTTTAATAATAACATTTTCAATGCACAATATAGTGTATCCAATTTTTAGAATTAATAGTGTGGAGAGAGAGGTATTTCACCAGAAAGGATAATGCAGAAGGACATTGTAATTGTCTTAAAATTAAAAATTAAAAATTAAATTAAAACAGCACAAGTTGGTTTTTTTGTGTGGGTTGTTTTGTTGGTTTTTTTTTCACAGTATTTTGGTCTGTTTTAATTGTTGGTATTAGTGGCTACAATTAATATCTAACAGTAGCTTCTAAGTACTCCAGATAACATGTATGAAGTAGAAAAAAAAAGCTGTTTTTCAACAACCTAGCATTAGGGTAATATAAGCCAGGGTGAAAAACCACTATGAGCAAAAAAATGGGAAAGAGAAGGAGGGCAGAACAAAAGAGATGACGAGTGAAGGAGGAAAATAAAATTGTCATACTAACCATTGACCTCTTTTAAACAACTGGCAGATTTAAACAGCTGTATGAAAGTTTTTTCAAATATCCTTTGGAAACTTGAAAGTAGAACAGATAAGAAATTTTATCATTATGGTATATGCATGCATTTAAATTTCTGATATTAGTGTTGTTCAACAATGAGTCATCCATCTCAAGAAACAGCAATAGAGGTTGTGTTGCTGTACTATTCACCAAACTGCTAAATTAAAGCATCAGCAGAAGATTTTGAATTAATACTGTCAAAAGCCTAATACATTTTAATTATAAGAATCAAAGCACTTTAATATGCCAAGATTAATCTTTAAACATATTTTATATGTGTTTTTTCCATGGTAATGCTTTAATTAAATTAATCACAAGCCAAAGGAAATTTTGTTTACCACTTTAGTTTGCTTTATCATGCAGAGTATTGCACCACTAGTTCATGGAAATTGTGTAAATCAGGAAGGTATGATTCTGCTAACCTTCTAGAAGTAGTGTTGCTATTTGGGAACCATTTATGTGATTACTGTGTAGCACATGGCTCCTGATTTACATTCCTTAATTCCCTGCCATATGTTGAGGGCTATTTAATAATTAGAGCATTTAACACTGTGAAAGCAATGTAAATCAATTTCCCTCTTACCTGGGATTATTGTGCACATCAGAGGACATTAAACACTTTAGTGAAGTTGTGCAGCTGCAGAGATTGGATCTAGTCTGACCAAACTGCATTCATATACATACATATTTGGTCCTCCCCATGCTTTTTTTTTTTTTTTTTTTTTTTTTTTTTTTGTGTTGAACCAGTAGAGATCACATGCCCTTATCTGCAGTTTGTTTGGGAAAACCTGTGTGTCCCATGTTTCATCTACTTAATCTATGTTTTCTTACAGACTGTAAATTAAGTATTTTATAATCTTGTAGTGTGACTAATAGAGTTGATTGAAGATAAAATTCAGTTCTACTGACCTTCACATATGGTTCAATAGAAATCAGTTAAAAACTGATTTATGCTGTAACATTTTATAGACTGCTTGCTTTTATGATCTTTGATGTGAATGCAGTTTCCTGGAATAACCTATCTTCATTTAGCACCTTCTGCTGTTTTAATTTAAAAAATTGCATTCTCTCCATCTCTTAGATACCTAGATGACATGAAAGCAATGCATCTTCTGACTGAATGATTGCCCTGAATGTTGCTAGTTTGTCTTTGTTCATCTCAATTGCTTGGTGCTGATTCTCTCATCGAAGAGAGGAAATTGTCTTCCAACACATTCCCTCCTTTTTCTTTCTTACATCCATTCTCAGTTGTTCTAAGACAATATGTTCTTCTATCAGGACATTGGGAGGTATTATAGGTTATTATTATTATTATTTCCATTCTTTCAAGTGTGTAAACCTCTCAGCACAACACCAGAGAGCAAAAAAGAAATGGAACAGGTGAGAAAGTCTGTGTTTATATTCAGGAATTTAGAGGTGGGTTGAAGCGACAATTCCTACACTTAATACACCAGCATAATGTTCTAGATATTTCATTCTGAGTGACAATCTAAAGGCTACTGTAGATGTCTATTTATTCTTACTATTTGAAATAATTATTTAAAGGCTCACTGAATGAGAAGCAGCTGAAGAGAGACTTGTATTGTGGTGTATATAAATGAGAACTCCGAAGGTTTTAGTCTTAGATGCAGTGCTGTTTATACAGCCCTTCTGCCATCCTAAGGCATTCCGTAGCATTTCATGGACTTCTTTGTGTCAATAGTTTAAACTGAGAATTAAACAGTGCACTTTTTTTACCAGATCTTTAAATGTGAATTTGGTACTGCATTGTCTCATGCAGTTTCTGAAAGGAAAAGGGAAAAGATTTCCACCTGGGAAAATAAATAAATAAATAAGTAAAGATGAGAAGGGAGAAGTACAAATGCCTGTTGTTTGAGATAAGGAAATGGTCACGTTTTTAATAATCCCTTTTCATCTGCTGGATGCTAAAAGATGTCAGAGAATTCTTTATATTTTCACTAGATGTTTTGTCTTTAATGACCATTAAAAGAAAAAAAAAAGAACAGATAATCTGGTTTGCCACTGTATGATATGCTATTTTTAAAATAATTGCTTTAAAATAATATCAGTAGTAGATATTTACCTGCATTTTAACAAAGCCATGGTTTCTGCTTAGAAGAATATGCACTTTAAGAAACTGGATTCTGATTAAACTCATATTAGGCATTGTTTCAAATTAAAAAAAAAAAACAACAACCCTATTTTTTAATTTATACCTGTAAAAAGCCCAACCTGTTATTTAAATATTAAAAAGCAGATCCCAGTCCCAAATATATAGTCTTTCCACATATAGAAGCCTAGTGGATTCTCAAAGTTCCATGGACAGCCAGAGGCAAATTCTCTTGTCACAGGCAAAAATAAAAGACAAATTTGAGGCTGCTTAATCCAAGCTCTGGGAGTATCCTGGGAGTGTGTTTTAGAGGAGATTCTGGGAAACACTGTTATCTGTAAAGTAGCTTGGAGACATTCAAGTGACTCAGCTGTGGGACTTTGAGTGCTACAGCACACTTCTTGTAGACACTTTGCACAGCCTTAGACTAAGACCTTTATTGGTATTAACTGAATAGCAGAAGAATAGCTGACGACTCTGTAACATGTTAAAATGGGACTTAAAATTGCTTCAGTGCTGTCCATCCCAGTATTTTTTGCTTATTTGGGAGATGCTTGTTTAAGAATTAAAATGATTCTCTGTTGGATCAAGTCATGAACTCATTGTTTGTCAGGACTCCTGTTTAGCAGGAAGCTTATTACCCGTGACCATCCCTGGAGTTGTCCTGCCAAGCAAAAAATGTTGAGAATAAAAAATAAAAGACAGCCTGGCAGGCAGTCTGATTTGTGCTGTGTCTTGAAACCGTAACTCTAATTCTTCCTTCTCTGCATTTCAGCAACTGTGAGGCCCGGGAACGTGTGAGGAAAGCATGTGTCTAAATGTTCTTAAGCATGCTAGATATTTAGGGTGTTAACATGCACACAATGTCTGGCTGGTTTTAGTAATTCCTCTGGCTAGCTTTTTGAGAATATAGAGGAGTCTGGATAAACATTAATTTCCTGTACTTCATAGTTATTTTACCTGGCTGAAATAGGAACTGCTGCCTGGTTGATAGAAGGATTAGAATGCTCTTTTTCTTTTTTTTTTTTTTTTTTTTTTTTTTTTTTTTTTTTTTTTTTTTTTTAATAGTATGTCACAGTTTTCTGAAATACTATTATAGAATTTCATACAGCGTTACCTATTAAAAATATATTTGAGGATCCTGCTGAAAAAAAATGCATTAAAAGTGCCCACTAATACGCAGCTCTATTAAATAAAGGCACTACCTCTTTCTACCATTGGTTCCTGTCATGCTTGAATGCAAAGTACAAGGCTAGCAAAAGATAAAAGAGCTGCAGCTCAATTTTTAATGACTATACAACCCAGGACTATAATACCCAGACAGTAAGCACAGACATTAAAATTAATCTGTCTGAAAGGATCTACATTTTCAATGCTTTCTTATGTCTGTTGATCTCTAGAGGACCTCCATCAGCTTTTGGGACTTTGGAACATGTGAGTTTCATACTTTGTTCTGATAGCAGCAAGCCTTGGGAAGATGCCAGCTTCTGGTGACATGAGTGCTTGCCACAGAATAAGCAAGACAGTCCTTCCCAGAGCTTCATCACAGCTTCTGTCAGCTCCAGGGTGGCAGCCACAGAGACAGACACAATCCAAAGGCTTCTGCTGAAGCTGGTAATCACTAGGGGAAGACTTTTTCACTGACTTCCGTGGGCTCTGGCATGCTACCCAAATTCCTCATTAAATAATTAACAAGGCTAATAGGGACTGTGACAGTGTCTGTTTCAGCTTAGAAAAAGTTGTGTGTAGCCAAAGAATGAATACTTTATATATATATCTATGTATTATCACAGTTTCTTGGCCATCCCACTGAGTTCTGTGGCCATTTTACAGGCGCTTGATGTAGAAGCACTGATAATGTTCTTCCAGGAAGTTATGAGAATTTAGCGGGTTTTTTTTTAATGTTTAGAATGTGGGAAGGTCTTGAAGGACAGTGTTCTTTCATAACTTGTTCTTTCACAGGCAAGTTGACATGTTACATATTTAATATATATATGAACCAAAGTGGCTTCTGAAATCTAACTTGGATAAAATCTAGGATGAGTGATCTTGGTTAGAAAAGCAGCTGGGCCTGTGTGAGTGATGGGCAAGCAAATAAGCTAGCAACAAAAATGAAGTTTTTGAAGAGTCAATAGCCACTATACAATAAAAACACTTCTTAAGAAACCCGCACTTGGCTGCATTATGACTGCAAAGAGAAACTGGAAGCTGCTGCTTTTTAAAAATGATACTGCTGTTAGGGGTAGATGAGGTTTGAAATGCAGGAGGGACTGTCAGAATGAGTGTATCAAATGGGATGATTTATAAATGCTATGACTTGGAATAAAGCACAGAGATTAAACCTGAAATTAGCCTAGAAGTGTAATGCAGCAGAATTTGCCAAGGTGTTCCATGATTCTAAGTACTGACGCCATAAAATTCAAACATTAAAAAAAAAAAAAAAAAAAAAAAAAAGAAGAGATAAAGAAGAGATAAAGACTTCTGAGTATAAGTTTCTACAATCTGAAATGAATTTGGGAATTGTCCTGCCTTACCTACATGTTACGGTTTTCCTGCTAATAGCACAAACGTCTAAGCAGAGTAGACAGAGTTATTCTCATGCGAATAACTTTGCCCTCCCTACTTGTGTGATGACACCAATTCAGGTCAGTTCAAATAATTACTGCTCTACTTCATCAAAGTCTGCTCCCTTCCAGACTTTCAGACTTACACACTTGTTTGAGTGCTTTTTTTATCTTCCTCGGTCTCATTCTTTAGAGTGTTGGGGCAGTCTGGTTAGTTTTAACTGTATCATGCTCATCCAGTTTATCTAAACAATGCAACAGTCATATTTATTAGTCTGAGACATAGACTTTAAAGAATTTTAGGGAAATTAGGATTTTAGTTAGAAATAAGCTTTATGGTTGTGGAAGTGAATTAAAAGCTTTGTAGTTAGCTAAGGAAGACTGGGCTGGAGTTAACTTTTTCCAAATAACTGATTGCTTGTCAACTTTATGTTTGTTTAGCTGTGCTTGCAACAATAAATAGGGAACCTGATAAATAGGTTTAGGGACACAGGACAATTGCAGAGACTCCCCAATCCTGAAACTTTTTGAAAGTCACTGTACCTAAAGAAATGGGAATCCTACCAACATCCATTTGTCACCATTTGCATTGAAAAGGTAGAAAGTTCAAGGCGATGAAGAGTCATTTTACTTCCTCATTTTAAACCCACTCCTCTTGAATGAGACCACTGACCCATTTCAAAGGACAAACTACGCATGCTTAATTGCTTTTTTGCTAATTACCATACAAAGCGGGGAATGGGATGTACCAAGGTTATAAATACGCATTTATATTTTGGATATTCAACAGTTTTGTAAATAAAATGGCTTTGTGATTTTCTGTAAGGTGCAGTATGTTTTTGGGAGCTATCCCACATGCTGCCCAGCACTGCAATAAACATACACTTTCTAACTTCAAACTGTTAGAGAGTTTTTGTCCGTCTCAGTTGGATATCAGTATTAGATCAATATTCATATTTTTAATAAATCAAGTCAGCCTGGTAATTATAAATACTCCTCATCCTGATAGAAGCTGTAGTGTCTAAAGGGACAAGGTTTAGTGCTGAAGTTTCATTTTTCATTTGTGTGGCATGTGTTTTTGGTTTGCTGCCAAATGTGTTGTGTGTTAGCTAAGTTCCTTTTACCTCAGCATTTAAGTAACCCGTTTCAACAAGATAACATTTCTTCCAGCAAAACTCAACTATGTTTTTAATTTCATGTTTCTATTGAACATATTATGCAACTTTAACTGAAAATTTCTCACATTGGTAGTTTATTTTAGAGCTGAATGCTTTTAAATTTTTTTGTTTTGTTTTGTTCTTCATGGTGTGTGAGGATGTAATGAAAAGGGAAGAAAGGGAGATTTGGTGGATTTCATAGTAGTCTTATGGGAACAAATTTCATATTGCCCATGTGTTTAGATTGTCCTTCCTAATGACTTAATTTACTTCTTTTAAACATTTTGTCTCTCCCTTTTTTAATTGTACCATGGTCAACACTACTGTTCAAAATTACCCAGTTATCACAAGTATTTATACAACCAAAGCATCCATATTGTATTAATGCCTTTGTAGTGAAGGTAAATTGGAGGAATACTCTGTTTAAATGATAGGGAAAAAATCCAAATAACTGTCTAGATAGTTAATTGCTTTTTTAATCACTTGGAAGTTAATACCTCTGAGATTGTCAAAATGTTGCCGGAGGTGACAAAATCTATGAAGTCCAACAGTAATGAGTGAGAGTATCTAAATATCGTCTTTTCCCAGTGCAAAGGGCCAATTAAGTTATGCACTTTTGGGCTGTTTGAAATCTCTTTCATGTTGAAGTCCTGGCAGGATTCACGCTAGATGCTGGTTGATTGATTGGCCCAATGTGATATGAGCTGCACCAGTCAGTACAGTAGCCTTCTCATCAGGGATGAAGTACATTCTAGCTTAAACATCTTAGTTACTCCCTGCCTGATTTGGAAAAGGCATCTGAATCCATGTTTCCCACTTTCCAAACCTTTTATGTAGACATAGGACTTTTGATCATTCTGAGAAAGTGTCTTCTTCCATTGGAGATGTTTTACTTATTTATTTGTATAAAATAGCTACATATGTGTCAGAACACACTGAGGCTGAGATCTCTTTACCTGCTGGCCTTTAGAGGCATTTGTGGTCTTTGGCCAGTTAGCCTCACAAGACTGAGGGCTTAGGTTTGACAGTTTCCACATCTTCTGAACCCCACTTACAGTGGAATTCATCACTCCCAAAGGCTGGACACCCTGTGTGAAACATGGGTAGAACCGGGCATGTTGGCACATCTCAGTGATGGTGTGGGCATAGCTGTCTACAAATGTGATTCTTAAA
Organism: Phylloscopus collybita; assembly: GCA_027886175.1. Lineage (NCBI taxonomy): Eukaryota > Metazoa > Chordata > Aves > Passeriformes > Phylloscopidae > Phylloscopus > Phylloscopus collybita. The sequence continues at coordinate 23,687,381 of JAJNNQ010000009.1, read as the reverse complement.
GTGGATAAACTGAGTAGGAATCTGTCAAGCTAAGTAATTAAAAATGCTGAAGAGGAGCATGCAGCTGAAGCCTTTCCTTGCCAGCACATGTGAAACAACCAAGTTTGGGTGTGAAAACATTACCAGTCTCCTTTTCATCTGTTCACAGGGTGTTCTCCCTCTAGAGCTCATGTCATTCCTCCTTTCCTGAAAAGAGCCATGAGAGAAGCTGATAGTCGGGTTTAATGGAAACTTCTAAAATAGAGAGCAACTCTTGTCAAGTGGATGCTCTAATTTAAAGCAGAGGCATGAACTCAGTTACTGTGTGTCTGGTTCTGTCTTAACCACAAAGGTGAATTTTCTAAGATACAGCATGCTTCCTCAGTCTTTGGAAGGAATTGTTCTGCTTTGTGTAAATAATTAGATCTTGAGCAGAGGCTTCAATTTAAGTCTGCTCTATCCCATGAGTACTGCTAGGCTGTGGAATTAGTCTCTTACTTGTTTTCTTGCTTTCCCTCTCAAAATCTTTCTGGCTCAGTAAAATTGTAATTATTTATAGTTTGAGGAACTCATTGGGACTTGGTTGAGAGCCAGTTCTTCAGGCTGCTTGGCAGCATTGGAATATTTTTGCCTTTAGGTGGAAATATAAGCAACCAGGGAATCTTAGGTACTGACAATGTTAGACAGCAATTTAGGAATAAAGGGGATTCAGACAAATATAAGTGCAAAATGTAGTCATTATCATCTGGACCACAGGGACATTCAGATAAACTTTGATTGATTTAAATGGAAACTTGGAGCTTAAATAACTTTGTGGAGCTTGTCCAATGTACTTTAATAGATAATTGGGCACCAAAATCAGTCTTTAGCTCTATCCTTGAGTAACTTTCTTAAATTTGTGGAGAAAGTATATAGTAGAGTTAAAACTGCACCTCAAATGTCACGTGTATCCAAGGTTCTTTGTTCGTAGGACCCTTTGGAAATGTGTTTAAATTTGTGACCTGAAGTAATGAGGTTTGCAAATTAAAGGTCTCTTTGGAGAGAGAGAAGAAAAAGTAGTAAATAAAATGTTTGTCTGTGTGATCTGCATGAAGGTTTTGACTGAGAATTATACCTCAAATTTGTCATATACGTGTGAAAATTATCTTAGTAATGTGCAAATGTCCTCAGCACAGAGAGAATTCTTTTGGTTTTTTTTTCATTTGATATCTGATAATGTGCTAAGGCAGTTTGCATCAGTGTCTTCTACATACAGGACAAAGAGTAAATACTGACAATGAAAATATATCACATTATTTGTGTTGCAGATGTACCTACATATCATTCTGTGGACATTTTGTGGGTAACCTACACCTAAAAAAAAGCTGTTAGTTTAGCTAAAAACAAGTCTGAGGATGTTTTCCCAAGTCATATTTTTTGCTACAGTAGAGAAGGGTGTTGACAGTTAAGCTAAATCCTTTTTTCCAGGTCAGTGTGTTTTTAGCAAATAGCAAATTCCTGTTATTTTGAACTATTTTAATTATTTCAAAATAATGAATAAATACTGCTTTGCTGAAATAAAATGGTAGGCTTATATGCAGCCCAAGTATTCTGTTAGTGTAATTGGCATAATAGTATTTATGGTACTACTTTACAGGACTGCTGAATTTCATAAGTTCTGAATAGGCCTTTGGAGGGCCCCTGATAGATTTTACATACAGCTGTCAATTTAGTAAGTGATACAATGTCTGTTAATAGATACCAGCACTTCAGAGGTAAGTCAGCTGGGGTCTCTTAGCCTACTGGCTTTCCATTTCTGTCTCTTCCCCCAGACATTTTCTCAAGAATATATTCTTGTTCCAGTCAACACCATGAGAAATTAAGTGCAGTGTCTGATTCTGGTCTTATTTATACCAATGTGAATCAAGAGTGCAACTGTTAATATAATACTCACAGGTATTACTAGCTCTTACTGGTAAGCTTACTCTACATATACTTGGTTAAAGATGGAGATTTGAAAGAGAATCGTGGCCCATATAAAGAAATTTTCTTTCTGATAATTCATGGATAAAGTGAGGCCATTGGAAGTGCAGTGCTGATGTCAAGGGGAGATATGACTTTTTTTTCTTCTCACAGATGACTTCAATTTATAAACTGGAAGTGGTTTTATGTAGGCCACATGTGGCTTTGAGACTGTTGTAATTTAATGAATGATAATGAATGAAGATGCTGAAGTTGGTTAAATAAAATTGTTGCGTAAACCACCTAAACCAAAAATAAGGAACTGGCAGAACACGTTTTTGAAATACCTCAGATTTTGTTGCTTTTACAGCTCCGTGTTGCACGACCTCTTCTGACCCCCATTCCCTGCTAGCCAGTCAGTGTCTTGAGCTGTCAACAGACACACTAAGGAGCTTGTCAGATAAGGGCAGCATGTTGAGTTGGAACAGTGTTTGATGGATTAAGACCCTGGCTGTTTCACCTGTGCAATTTCTGACTTGTATTATGAATGACATTTTCAAGGCCTTTGGGCAACATTGCCAAGCATGCCCCTGGATACCATATTACAATGTCAGAACAATGTCAATTCCAGTTAAATAATTTTTATAGAAGAGTAATTAAATTAACATCAAGCTTTTGACAGCATTTCCACAAAAAACTCAGAAATCCTCAGTTAAGTTTCCCATAGCACTGCAACATGACCTTTTTTTGTTGTTGTTGATGATGTAATTAAACACCAGTATTTTATTCTCATTTCTCTCTCATTTTGGTTTTTTTTTTTTTTTTTTTACATGCTTTAGCAGCCTTTCAGTTACAGCCTTGCAGATTTCTCACAGGCACTATTAATTCTATATTTAAAATAATGTTTGTATAATTTTTATAGTATAAATTAGAATTGCATATGTATACTTTAAAAGTGCTGTCCCACCAAGAACACTTTTGATGGTTTTCAATTGTCTCAAAGAGATTGTCTTCTATTTTAGCTGCCCCAAACCTGTATTTACAGCTTTATTGACTCAAAATTCAAATTAAAAAGAATGGAAAGTCCAACCCAATCTACTAGGCCCGTTTTCTTGTGAAAATAGCCTTGACACATTAATCAATAATGTAGCCAGTTTCATGCAAACATCTGGAACCCTTCTGAAGATTTTGCAGTGATCACACTCCTTTCTTCTCGTCTTTTAAACATACTTAAAATGAGACATGTATGTTTTGTCCCTACTCTGTGTAAGGAAAGGACTCTATTATTTTGGTGAGAGGGGGAATGAATAATACTCAGGTCATTCTCAAATATAAGAAATACTCTGAAAATTTATTTCTTTAAAGATAATGCTTTCTCAGCATTCTCCAGGAAAGAGAGAGCTCTCAGGTATGCAGAATCCTGCACGTCTAGCTACCTCATATCACAGATGCTGGAACTCTGTGTACCCTGTCAGGGATGCATATGAAGGGACATATGAAAGAACTTGAAATAATTTTGAAAACTGCTGTTAGACAGCAGACCAAAGGAACTCATTGAAAATTTAAATGCCTCTGTGGAATTTTACCATTTTGACAAACTGGTAAATGCTCATGAGGAACCTTTTCATCTGACTTTTCTGATTTCTCCATTACTCAGCCTGGACTGGTTTAGACTTCAGCCTCTGCAAATTCTCTGCCAAGCAGCCTACTTCAGCTGAGCCAGCTCTTCTACTGAGAAACAAGTCAGCAGGATTTCAGACCATCAGAAAGGGTATCCCAACAGCAGGAGAGTTGGCATAAAGGAGTTGGCAATGCCACTGGTATCAACTCTAGCTGAGCTCTGAATCACTTTTGTAATTTTTTGACAAGTCAATGATGTTGACATTTTCCGGTGTGGTTACTTCGTGTTGGACAGCTATAACCAGACTTGGCAAACATTTCACATTACTTACACGTAATTTAATCCTTCTGCCTCAGCTTCCCAAGTATGGAAAATTGAGGATAATAAAATTATTATCTTCATAGACGAGTTGTTATAATTAACATTTTTAAAAATCCTAGATGTAATTAAAGTACATAGCAAACATTCCAGCTAAGGACAGATAAGGATATATAAATTTTCTGCACTTTCATATATGTATTGCTTTTTCTTACGTTCTGTTTTTTACTTTTTTCCAGTAATGATACCATGTCAGTTCAAGTAAGGAAAGGGAATCAGAAGAAATCAGTGCTTGAGAACCATACAATCTTAATAATTAATGGTTTTTTTTTACTTTCATGGCATATGTAACTTTATTGACTGTATTTTGTCAGTTTACCTTTGGCTTCCATCATCTGAGAAACTGGTCTGATCTAAGTCAGATAGAGCTTCTTTTTTAACATTTATGAGCAAAGCAAGTTAGAAATGGTGCTGTAATAGCCTTTGCAGAATTTTAGAGTATTTCACATGATAGTGGCAGCTATGTGTTATATTTTTTACCTGAGATTTTTTTCCCCTAAATGAAGCATCTTAAATAGAAATTATATCCTTACCTTTTGCTCTTCCCATTTCTTTGTATAACCTTCAAAGGCAGTGATTCAGAATAATTTAAGAGCCCACAAGTATAAATGGAGCTGCCACCCTTCCTCACAACAGAGGGTTCTTTAAAATCTCTAGACTGTTTTTCAATATGGGCCTCCATTGATTTTGAAAATCAGACCTTTTAGTTATGTGCTTACATGTCATTTGAGGAAACAGATTTTATAAACCTAGTAGAGAAAGCTTGTCCTTAACTTTTCTCAAAAAACCAAGCTAGATTTGTATGCAAACACATTGCATTGAACATCTTTTAGCTGAGTATATTCCTTGGTTTTTCCACAAGAACTGATGATCCAGAACTGTTTGAGTCTCTGGTGGGCTAAGTATGATGACTTGTGCTTTTCTTGACAGAATACGAGTTATAAAAAGCCTGTAACTGTGACGCCTGCTGGATGAATTTTGATTAGAGAGTTCATTTGAAACTGTGCTTTGTGCTTCTGAATTCTTTGTTTGAGAAGCATATACTCCTTCAAAGGAATAGCTACAATATTTGTTGTAAAAAAAGAAGAACGCATTTTTTATTTTTGTAGACTGATTCTGAACCCTCAAGTTCAGAGGATCCTTTATTGTAACACTACGTAAAGTAACAAGGACAAAACAAACACAAGACTCAGGCTGCTAACACAGATGGATGGTAACAGGAGTAATTCAAGATTTATTACGTTTCAGCTTCTTTTGTCTTTAAGGACTTGTTTTCTTGAAGGTAGGGTATGAATAGAACCTTCTTAACTATGCAGAATTTGGAAAATAGGAGGCAAAAAAAATCTGCCATTTCCTCCTTAGTGTACTTTTCTGTTACTTAACACAAACTAACAGGGGGAATCTATAGACTGTTCTAATAACTTAAGTTGTGATCAATGTTTGTTCTCCTCTCTGTCTTGTCTGCTCATTTGTGATGGAAGAGTAGATCCAGAAGAGTTTAAAAATTATATAACAGAATATGGGATTTTTTTTTTTTTTAATTCAAACTTGGAATGCAAGGCAAGTTTGAAGATCCCAGTCCTGTAGTTTATTATATGCAAATATTAAAATAATTCCTCTGTGTCAAATAATAGACACAAAAAACGGATAGCAGTAGAGTGAGGTTACAAGAGGACCATGTTCCCAAGCATTTGGGGGATGGAGACTGTGGAGGTAAAGATTCGCCAAGTGACTTTGTTGCCTATAGTTGAGTTCCTTCAAGTTACAGAAGTATAGTTGAAATTAGCCTTGGCACTGTGCTGTTGGGATATTTGATTGTCAGTCATATTTTTGTAACACCAGAACTTTTCATGGAATTATAATTAATATATTGTATTGTATCACAGTAGAGGCCAAATTTCACAATTTGTGCCACAATTTTACCTCCCGAAGAGTAGCTCTCTTGCCACTCTCCCATTTCATTCCAGTCTGTGCCAGGTAACCATTTGGAGATAATATTTTTTTTTTTTTTTTTTTTTTTTTTTTCCCTGGAGAGTCTCCCACAGGCAGCATGGAGTCTCTAGTCCTCTGAAATGTGCTTGTGGCCTCTGTAGGATACTTCAGCCAGACCTGTACTTTAGCCTTGTTGAATACCAAGAACAGTGCAGAACTCAGCACCTTTTCTGTCCACTGACTTAAAATTTGCTTGTAAGATGTTTGGAGTAGAAATCAACTCATCTTGTGTAAGGATGCTTCATAAGGGATTCTGGAAGTATCTGTCATACAAATAAATATCTCTCAGGACACGCAAAGGAATTATAGGAGTCAGTCTTTATTTATTTGCTTAAAAAGCAGGCATGATCCTGGAAAAAAAGATTCTATTTGGTAGGAAAGGCTTTATGAAGTCCTGTATTCTAGCATTTGTCTGAAGAAGGAAGTTTCCTTATAGATTAGAACAGATGTATATTCCTTGCCCGTGCTCCAGAAGTTGTCTGAAATCACTGTATCTTTGCAGCTACATCCCTTTGAAAATGCACTGCTCCCCATGCAGCTGCTCATGGATCAGTCCTGGCCTTTTCCTGGTGGCTTGTAGAGACCCTGCTGTCCTGAGTGAGCACCATTGGTTTCTCCCAGTAAAGAGCAGGGATTATACTGTTGGCCTCAGTATATCTGGAAGTAAAGTTTTCTTGTATCATGTATTTGTTTAAAGGCAGCTTTTAGGAAAATAGAAACTATTAATTACCCACCTGTAATAATTATTAAATATATCATATAATAATACATATTATATGATATATATTATATAATACTAATATATATAATAATGTATAATATAACAGCAGAATCACTTATACAACAGGCACTTGTATTATTTTTGGGTGTGGGAAATTCTGTGATAAGTCAAATTGCAGCTAGTTACATTCAAATTTTTCTTTTCCAATTAGCAGCTGGCTTTAAGGCAGAGAGTTCCTTGAGTTCTCTGTCTAGAATGCAGACTGTAGTTGGCAACTGCTGTAAGAAATTTCCTGTGCATACTAAACCTCTTAGTGAATATCATTCTATTTTGAACCTAATTGAAAACAGAAGATAGAAAACTAAGCAATTATTTTTCCCTGCAGAACAATATCTAATATTCTGATTTCATGGCTGTCTGACTGCAATGATTAGAAAGGACGTTTTTCTCAAAGTGTTCACAGTACCACAGCAATGTATCAGGAGCATTGCGTATCAAGGAAAGGAACTGTTATGTTAAAATATGTGCCACTTAAAAACACACCCACTTGAAAAGTAGCATGCTGTTCTGTTACATTTGGTGCAGTCAATAATTGCCTTTTCTTGTCTTTTTCTTTGAAAAAGCTATTAAGGATGTAAAAAACAGCCTTCAGCTAGAAAGGCTTTAATAGCAGAGATCTGCAACAACAGAGGTAACACCTCTGCAACAAAGGCATTTGTGTTTAGAACTGTCCTTCCATGTTAAGTCCAAGATGCTGTGGTTAATTTTCCTGGTAGAGAAATGGGATATATACATGTAATTGCTGATGATTGTACAGTTGAACAAACTACCACGTGGGACAAACGCTTGTTTGATAATCTCTGTGTAAAGTGGGAGTGAAACCCCCAGTATTTACAATAGGGTACTGGCAAGGGGTAGTAAACAAAGAGAGAAACCTGTTCAGAATGTCCCATAGTCTTGCATAAAGAGTTTAAAAATATACTATCAGTTTAAAATGTTTGCTTGTTTTTTTTTTCTTTCTTTCTTTTTGTATCAGACAGTATTACTGAAGTCTTCACTAACATCTATGTGACCAGTTTTGGACCTGTGTCAGATACTGATATGGTGAGTTCCTGAATCTTTTGCATATATGAATAAATGGTGTAATATATATATATAAACTTCCTTTAAAATTGTATTCTTCTTTTACTTGTTGTGGATGAATTTGACACAATTTCACTAAAATCAGAAAGTGCCAAATCCCATATAGTTCAAAATTTGGGAATTGATTTATAGACTTTACATGGTAAGTGTGCTTGTGTTAGCTGTTTAGTTTAGACCAGTAGATCTTCTGATTGTCCCGCTGACTGTACTTTGGTTTATATTCTGGGGCAATCTTGATATGGATGAACTGGATTACTCTCAGATGAAAACCTGGAGTGAAAGGAGCACTCTTAATATTGGCAATAGACTGAGGGACCTGATGGGAGTCAAATCTAAATTAAGCTTCTTGAAAGACATAGCTTGGATGCTAGGTTGTCAACATGACTGTGGTGTTTTACAGATCTGTCCTTTGTAATTTACATTGTTTAATAAGCATTTAAGGAAGTCAGTGACATTAAAAAAGAAAGAAACTTTCAGAATATTGTTCTGGTTATAGAGAATTGTTTGTAGCCTCCCTGCAAATAATACAGAGACTGGGGAGAATGTTTCACACTGGGTAAAAATATCTGATGGATATAGCTTCTCTAAAAGGGAAGGGAAGGACAATCTCAAACTTACTTTAACTACCTGTTATGCTCCTGTCCAATTGCCTGGTTTAGGGGAAGGTGGTTTAATTAACTCTGGGCAATGTGTAGGAGAGAACAAAATCCTCAGCAGATTCAACAACAAACTTTTACTTGCAAAACTTAGAACATTAAGATAGAATAAGGTACTTAACAAATATTAAAACAACATCCAGGCAAAGTAAGTACTTCACAAACTTTAATTTAGCAAACTTAAACTTAGCCAGCCTTAACAAATCCAGACACAAGGCACTTACTAAGGCTTTGACAGTAATTTTTTAGTCTGGCTTACAATGTATTTTGAGAAGAAAAGGAGAAAGAAAGAGAAAGAAAGGATAAGAGTAGAATGATATCACCATCCATGGATTTAGTAACAAGACTTGATTGTTGTGGTTTTGATATCCTTTGGTCTGAGTGGTATCTTGATCCATTGGGGGTCAGGAAACCCACAAAACACAAATTCCAGAGGGTGTGTGTATGCTTAGCTTTAGGTGGAATGCCCAGGCACCTTCCCTGGAGTGGGGAGTTTTACGCTGTCTTTGGCAGCACCTTGGATCTGTTGCAACACTGCGGATCCTGTGCAGTCCTCTGGTGGAAGGCCCCAGAAATTATTCTGGGAGAATTCTGAGGTTCTTTGAAGGTTTATGACACCTTCTAAGACATGACAGCTGCCTCTCAGTCAGTGCAGTTGAGCTTGTTTGTCCTGTCAAAAGGGATGAACATCTTCAGGCCTGTGCCTAAATGTCCCAGTATATCCCACAAGTCAGGGGGAGTTTTACATCTGAGCCACTTTTGTAGGGAAGGACATCAGCATGATAAAAAGTATTCATCTTCCTCATAGGATCTGCTTCTTTTTGGCCTCTTCCCTTATCTGTCTCAAACCCCAGCTTCTTGCTAAACAAAGGTTGCTTTGTCATGGTCCTCCCCTGGTGCTCACACCCTCTGCACCTGGGCTGTTACTGTGCTTATCCTCAGCAAAGCACCTCCTGCTTTTGCAGATGCCTGATTGTTTGAGCCATTAACCATTAACATCTCAATCTCTCACACTACCCTTGCCAATCTCGCAAGAAATTATTTTTGAAGTGTTTTGAACATTCATTATTATGTATGAGACATATAAAATACTACCTAGGTGTATTGGTAGATATTAAAAATGAATATTTTTTGAATCAGACAACATTTCTTTTTCTATGAAAAAATTCAGGTTATGCATCATCCAAAACAGGAACATTATGATGTTATTAACAAGTTTATGGAGCTAAATATTTCATGGCACATTGTACATTTTAACACTTATTTGCTTTATTTTATTTGACTACCAGGTAATCATAGCTTTGGAGAATATATTCTGGTGGAGTTTTGCATTTATTTTTTGTGTGGGAAAGTTTCAGTTTTCAAGCTCTGTTTTGATAGTTATGAATGCACTAGTAAGGCTTCACATGAAAGGCCATTTCATAGGAGAAATAGGCTTTTGTTTTTATTACTGTACATGTTGCTGATTCTCTGGAGGTGTTTTTTCCTAATGATTTTAGGTTTATGAAATTATTCTTATTTTGTTAATAATTTTGTAAAAAAAGGTATCCACAGCTATGTACAAAGATGATATGTACATCTTGACCTTGTTGGTCTAGTATCTCATTATTTTGGAGTGGTAAAGCCTTGCCTTTATAGTAGTCCTGTGTAACAGGGAGATGATATTAATACACTTTTAAAGATGTGTACTGAGGCACAAGGAGACTTACTCAAGGCTGTGCAAGTGATCTGTGCTTCAATGGAAATATAAGGAAAAGCTCTCTGAGTCTATTCCCTCACTCCCAACACACTTTTGACATCAGTGGATAAATGTATGGAGAACTCTGGGTGTCTATATGCATAGACATATAGACAGTGCAGTAAGGGGTCAAGTCCTTTGATGCTACAGCTCTAACAGATCTATGCAGAGTGCTAATCAAAGCAGAGTGCAGAAAACCCACCACCACAGTGCATCAGAATGGCAGCTGCTACTCTAATGGGTAGGTTTATTTGCAGATAAGTAGATAGATAAGTAAGAGCAGTTTAATTCTTATTACTACAAGCTTCAGGGTTAATTTAGCTTGTTCTGTTGATAATTATAAAATAATTTTGAAACGTATGAGCAGTCAATTAGAAAATTCCAACATGTGAGTTCTGAAATAATGGCTTCCAAACCATCACGTATTCTGTCGAACATGAAGGTGACATTAGAGTTTTAAACATGAGTACTTTTTCATTTTGGACCTGCATGGCTGAATCAATAATGTAAACTATTATACAGAGGATTAATTGATATTTTCTTCTGTAAATGTTGGAAACTCTGGGATATTATAATTTTTTTTAATTTCTTCCTTAAAAGGCTTCATTGGAAGAATAAGTTTGACTCTTGCCCATGTCCTCCAGAATTTTCAGAGGATCGCAAACTCAGATTTTTTCAAGAAGGTTAGGTCCCAGCCCCTGAAGTCCTTTGCTGTCACAATGTGAATGGTGAGGCCCTCAGTCACATGAGGTATTTAGGCTGAAGACTGCTGTTGCCCCAAACTCTCATGATTGTTGCTGCCCCTAGGATTCCTTCCACTGGGGTTTCTTACAGTAATAAAATCATCAGGTGTGTGACTGCACCCTGTTTGCATGATCTATTTTCCAGTTTGTTTTTTCCTCCTTGATTAGAGTCTTCTGAAGAATAATGGTACTTCGAAGAAAAGGTCTCCTTTTGAAAACAGGAGGGGGACTCACTGACATGGGAGATGTTTAATATGCATTTAGAATATGGAAGAAGGAAGTGGCACACAGGCAGAGATGGATGGATTGGAGCTAAGGATACAGTTCTCACGTAGTATTGATTCACAAAGTTGATAAAATGTAATTCTAACCTTTGTTGTTGAATTGCTATGGATTTGTGAGGTTTCTGTTTTCCTCACAAGCAGTTCCCATTAATGGTAATATATGGGATGGTGTACAATCTGTGACTTGGTATGATTGCTAGAATGTGGGGTTTTATTCACATTTGCTGTATTTTTCCAGTATCACAACTTTGTGAAAAAATAATTATGTCCTGGGGAATCTGATCTTTGACTGATTTTAAGGTAGCTGAAGTGGCCGTTGATAAATTCAGGAAGTTGTAGCTGAGGCTGAGATTTTTCTCAAAATGTATTAAGAGTCGAAAACATTTGGTCCTTGTAGTGGATTAACATTTTGACTAAGTTCAAAACCTGCTACTCTCTTTTTGACCAAAATAGTCAGCTACCAAATCTGTTCACTCTTGGTCAGGAGTCTGTTGCAAACTGTGCTTCAAATGAACAAAAATATTTGGGTACCTATATCATTTGTGTCAAAGAAAATATATAGGAATTTTCAACTTCCTTTTGCAAACTAGTGAAAATCAAGAATGGCAAAGCAAAACACAGGTTTAAACAGATTTTACTTTCACTCTTCTTTATTTTTAGCTGTTATTTCTCAGAAATCTTCAGGTTCAGTATTGTGAGGCTATGCCTTATAGGCTTCCAACCCAATCAGTGATACAAATTTATTTTGACATTAGCCTGAGAGAAGAAGAGCTGCATTGTTTTGAAAAACAAACAAATGAAAAATTGGAACAACTGAAAAAGCATCTCTTAATTTTCTGAAGAGTTATAGGATGAAATTATTATTACAGAGGCTAATTAAAGCATTTATCGTGAAATTAAAATGTTTAGTATTTGAAAATTCAGAGGTAAAGGATAAACTTGGTTGGATTATAATTTGTAGGATAAAAAGGATTGAACATTAAACCTGATTATTTTTCTGTTATTAAAAATTAATTATTTTAAATCTGGTAGACTGTACCATCTGTGCCATTGTACATCTACATGCTGCTATCTTGAATTTCATTACTGGAAGCAATGTATTTTTACCTCTTTTTCTCAGACTTGGTGTCTTTCCAGGCTCTCCTGACACTTTCACTCCTAAAATTTCCCCCATAGCCATAGACAATAGTAAGTGTTGATGTCCACAACTGAGAAAATATATATATAATAAATGAGAGCTGTTTGCCTCTCAAGCAGTACTTGTTTTATGTAAGAAAAATTATGTAGGAATTGAGTTCCTTTATATAAGGTCTGCTGTGAAAAAGGGTTTGCCAAGATTTAGCAGATTTTTGCCTCAGAAGAGTCTTTCTGATAGTCACTGGAAATGGTCTTTCCTGCATTCCTGCAAAACACAGTAGGTAGCAGGACTTGAATCAGTTTAACTTAAATATTTAAACTAAGAAGCTTTCTGAAACTTCTGTATTTCAAGTTACAGTCTTAGATTTTCATTGTTATTGGGGAGTTTTGTTTACTGTGGTTACACCTTTGCCCCCAGGTCATTTGTAAACAACAGCTTTTCCTGGTTTCTTGATGATAGACTTCCCATTTTTCATTTTGAAGTCAAGGAACAGGAACATTTCTCTGTAGACACAGCTAGTTCATCACTCCACACACTTCCATCTCATCAGTTTTCAACTGAAATGTCAATAAGTGTTTCTGATTTTTCAAACACAGCCAGAATAGAAATTTTCAGTGAAGATGGAAAGTCAAATACAGAAATGATTAGAAGGGTTGCTAGAGCATTCATCACAACAACTGAGGATGGTTGGTTAGAGATAGTGACTGAATTGGAACCCTGTTACTTTTTTTCTGTCTGTTTTTCAGATTTCCCGTTTCAGTTTGTATTTCAAAATTTGTTTGGGGTTTTTCCCTATGAAACTTATTTTTAGTTCTGTTTCAGAGTCCAATTAATAGCTAGAATAATTAGAATTATTAGAATAATTAGCTAGAATTCCTTAACTTAAAAGACACTTTACAGAGCTGGTATGATATGTAGGTCTGGACAGAATAAGGGAATGCATCAGGATGATTGTTTTTCAAAAAGACTAAAAAAAAGTACTGCAATTACTTTTATGTTGTTAATATTTCAACTCAGTAAGAAAAGATTAAAGAGCAAAAGAAGTGATAAAGTCACTTAGACTTTTTGGGTTTTGGGGAGCACTGGGTAACATCTAGGTTGTCTTTTTATAATTGATATGTTTCTAAAAAGAATAAGGGAACAATAAACAACAATAAATTTGTTGCTTTATTCCCTTTTATTATTGGCTCAGGTAATTGCCTTTGCAAGTTAAATCCATACATGGAAATTTTGAGGAGAATATCTCACATGATCTCTTTCAAAGTTTGTCCTTTTATTATTTTGGGAAGGCTTTTTCCTCTGAGCAACATCCTGCCAAGTGGATCAATATTAGAGATTGATTTGTCAGTGTCCAAGCCTGTCGCTGCTGTTAGCTCTCTCTGTACCTTTGTTTGGATTCCTGTTCTGGCACCAGGCATCCACTGTATTTCAGGGTTGCTCTTTCTCCATGTCTGAATAAAAAAGGGATAATGACAAGTGTTTTTATTTTTAGTGACAGCAGTGGGAAAAATGTCCTGTAGTCTCTTTTCTAAGTAATCCTTATTCATATCTTTTACAGAACTCTCTGACCTCTCCTTGGTGCTTCTTTTAGATTCAGAGTTCACTCTGCATCAGGTATATGGAAAAAAAGAGAGAGAAAATTATTCAGAGAAGGTCCTTTTCATAAATGAATATGAATAGAAAGACATTCTCTTCCCTAGATGCTATCATTCAAACTGGTTAAACACAATTTTTCCAGATTTTTTTTTAATACTTCATGTTTAGATTAAATGCTTAGACAAAAATGACTAAAGTTGACAGATTTGTCAGAAAGAAAAGACTTGAAATGAGTTCTTCAAATAGAGAAAAATTGTGCTGCAATTCCCTAGAAATATTCCACATATTCTTGATAATATTAAAGGTCATATGTATCTGGCAGACATTACTTATGTATTTAAAAATGAATACATGTTCCTTTGAAATGCAGCAATGGGATTGTGTTTCAGTTTTTAACAGGGCTGTTAAGGGTTTTGATAAAAAATAACCAACAGTGCAGTTTCAAACCACAATCCTCTTTTGTCAGAATATTTTCAAGGATTCTGTTCACTAGTATGTAAGATCCACACTCAGAGAGACCTGAAGGGAATTTCTGGCTGTCTGCTATTTCCTTCTATGTTCTGTGTTGTGTGTGCACATCAGGAGGTAGGTTTTGGAGAAGAGGAAATGGACCCAGTTTGTTTATCTGTGCAGTGAGGTTTGATGTTGATATACAAGTGCTTGTACAGAGCCTGAGTAGTCAGTGCTTATGATTAGGAGCATTGAGGGAGTTCAGAGGAGAACTCCCAATCCTCATAATGTATGTAAATTGCTTATTTTTTAGAGAGGAAAAAAGCAGAAAGTGAGATGGATTGTTTGTCCAATCTGGTAGGTAGGCCTAGGTAAAGCCAAGCAGTACAATGATGAAGTAGCTTATATGCAGACTGTTGTAGCATGTTAGTCCTTCTGTGTGCCTTCTGCACCCTGCATAGATCTGCCCACAGAGACAACCACCCAGACAACCAGCTAATGATGTGATCCTCCTACTGTAAAGCTAATTTCAACACTCACTGAAAATGTCTAGTGGGCAATTTTAATAAATTGAATTGCAGAAGTTGCATCACAAACTTGCACTGTCACACTAACGAATGTCAGGTTATGGTAAGTGCATATACTGGGCAGATTATTTTTCTTTGACTAATTACATTGTTTTGAATCTTCTGTCTAAACTCCTTCTTGGTTATCTTGAAAGTAATTTTGATGCTTATATGCATACCAATCATGTTAGTATTCTACAGCACCAGTTACATGCTAAGATTGCTAATGTTTTTAAGCAAATCCAAAAGAAAACTTACGTGTTTCCTTAGGGCAGATATGAAAACAAGAATATGCATTTTAAGAATTAAAATGAAGAAATTATACTGATGTAAAAATAAATATTAATATGCAGTTCCTATATTAGCTAGGCAAGATTTAGGTCTATGAATCTGAACTGTCTCATCAGAGTATCAACCACAGTATTTCTGTTTTAAGGATGAAAAGCTGTATATGCCATTTCCCCTTTGCTTGCTTTTAATTTTTTTATTTGCCTTTCAAAAGTTTTATATTTTACAGTATTTTAAATTTTTTTTGTGGTTATATATATCTGTCCATTAATGTCTTTAAGGAAAAAGACAAATATACTTTAGATAAATGACTAAGAAAAATCTTTACAAGTAGGGAATGAAGAACTCTGGCTTGAACTATTCATTAAACAAAATGCTGTGTTCCAGAAGGTAATTAATAAAATGTTCTGTCTGCTTCAGGACAATACTGCTTGCTAATGGACACTTACAATTTTTGAGATATTTGGAACACATCCATCTTTACTCCAGATGCTAAAGCTGCCAGAATCTGCCAACCATTATTGGAAAGGATGAGAGTACACTTTTTGTTGGTTGAACTTTTCCCATACAAATCTGGCCTTCTCAAAAGAAAAAAAAAAAAAGACTGTCATGTAGTGGGGAGGCTTTGCTCATACTACTCAGGTCAAGTAATGCTTCTGCTAGGGTTACTAACATCTTCTTTATTGTGCATAGTGTTACCCACAAAACTGCATATTAAAAGAGGAATGAAATTTCCTCACCATTTTATTATTCTGACCATTGAACTGGCACAGGGTCAAATGCTTCTTAAAACTGTAGCAAGAATCTCATCGCCTGTACCTAAAATTTCATGTAAGGTAGTACAATACATATTTGAAAGATTATGTTTAATCATACTGCATTAGAGTCTAGCTATATAAGCACCATTTTAGACACAACACAGTAGGAAGCACTTTCTTGTCTGGAAATTATCACGGGAATCCTGTGAAGACCTGGAAGTATGCTCCTGTGATTTTGTGGAGATACTGCATTATATATATACTGGAGAGTGGTTAGGTCATGTCCAAAGAGGGCAGTTTTTTTACAGAGGAGAATGTCGCTTTGTTTTTCTAAAGTTCTGCTTCAGCCTTCTGATGTTTACTTTTTGAGATGGAGTTTCTCATGCACTTTTCATGTAAATAATGATGGTTTTGCAGTCCTTTCTGCAGGAAGAGAGAATTGATGGACTGTTGGGTTGACCATTGTTGTTGGAGTGGACAATTTTCTTCCTCCAAACCATGGTCACTGTTGGAATTCTATAAATGTCGAGGTCTGTAAATAAACTGCCCCTTTTTTGCTTTGGACATCTCAGTGCATGAGTGTTGTTTCTTTCCTTTTGTATTGTGACAGGAGAATATCTGCAGAATGAATTAAATTAGTATCAGGTACTAATCTGTGTTTTTTTCTAGAGTCCAGATTTGTCTTTGTCACAGAATGTTAGTCTTGACTGAAAAGTAAACATTACACAGTATTTACCACAAAGTGGTATATATCAAATATATCGAATAAGAATCAAATTAGTCGATTCGATTATCGAATTTAGTCTCAAAATCTTTATGTAGCATCTTTTTGTAGCTTTTTATCATATTTATTGTACTCAAAAGTACTTCAATACCTTTCTATTAATGGTAAACATCAGTAGGGATATTCATGATCATAAGTAGGATAGATTTGGCACAGAAGGGAACATGGGATCAGTGAATATAGCACTGGGATGCAAAGGCAGGAGTTGTATTTTGCTTTAAATAATAATTTGAAATGGACAATGAAAAAATTGAGATCCCAATACTTCCACTAAAAAAATGCAAAGAAGTCTGTAGAAAGACAAGTTATTTAAGAACTATGTGAGATTTTACTACTATTGTGGTAGATGGAAACAGAAGGTGTTTGTCATCATTCACACCAAACTTTGGTTTATTCCCTATTTCCATCTTCTAAAGGAGATATTCTGAAATAAAGATCTCCAGCACAGACTGGATGATGTTACAAACCACCCTAAACATGAGGGTAAGTCAGGTTCTTATGAATCGATCCCTGGGAGCAGATTAGAGTGAAACAACACTGAATGATCTGTGTTTATAAATACATATATATATATATATATATATATATGAGTTAATTTTGGAAATTTTTGGTTGCAAAGGACGGGAGGTATGTAGCCATTTTGGTTATTATTATCAATAGCAATATAGCAATACAAAAGCATAAAAATAACACTGAAGAAAATTTATAAGGAAATGAAAGAAAGAGAAAGAAAGAAGAAGAATAGATAGATATCACCACACATGGATTCAACAAGACTTGATGTAATTTCATTGTTTGTTAGTCAAAGTGATGGTCACAGTTTTGATCTGCTAGGGGTGGGGGAAGCCTATGAAACATAGAGTTCAATGGGTTTGATATATGTTCAGGTTTATATGGGAGTGCCCAGACACCTCTCCTGGGAAGGGGAGTTTTACATTGTCTTTTGCAGCACTATGGGTCTGTTGCAACTGTGGATCATGTGCAGTCCTCTGGTGGAAGACCCCAGAGAAGAGTCTGGAAGCTATGGTCTCCCCCTGCCAGACCCAGCCAGGGCTTATTTTCAGCACATTTGCTGAGTTAGCTTTTCTTGTGGATACTAACTTCTCCTTAGGCCTGAGATAATGGGACAATAGAAGCACCTACATCTTATCTCAAGGTCCCATCAGGAGGCTTAATTTACTGTCCAAATTTCCAGGAATTCACTGAGGCATACTGGGGAGAGGGAGAGAGGGGAATTCTGTGGTCTCAGATGGGCAGTTGCTTCTTTATACAGTTTGCCATAGTGGGCAAAGTCCTTTGTGGTTACCTTTACAATGTTTGAGCCATTAACCATGGCCTGTGGATCAGTCAGAGATTTCTCAGTATAGTCTCTCAAGGCTGCAGCTCATTCTGCTGCTCATTCTTTCTTGCTCATTCTACTTCCTTAGCTGTTGCCATGCAGCAGATGTGAGTTTTTGTGAAATGTTGCTGTTTTGATTTAGTGGCATTTCATGTCTGCTTTTTTTTTTTCTATTTCGTTTCTCTTGTAATTCTTTTTATGTGTGTTGGAAGACAGTAAAATAGCAGGATCTTTGAAGTTCTTTATTTATGGAAACATTGCAAAAAAGTTCAGATTTATATTCTAATCACTTATGTGCAGGGATGTTTGTCAAAAGAACCTGTGAGGCATATCACTCACTCATGTTGAATTTCAGTGGAATTTCAAAGTCTTAATCCATTCAGGCTCTTCTTCACTGTTCTTCATACCTCAAACATCAGTCTTACCATGATTTATTGGTAAAGCTCCTCAGAGGAAAACCACAAGGAGGCTGTTATGGCAGTTGTTTTCCTTTAATTACCTGGTATTTCTGTCCAGATTTCATATAGTCCCCTGCAGTTCCTGATCCTCCATGATATTATACATTTTGTCACTTTCCCTGGTCTGCAACTGAACTGATAGGTAACTTGTTATTTGTAAATGGGATTTTAAGTCACCTGATATTTAACAACTAAAACAACATATAAACCATCAAATAAAAGAAGACAATTAAATGTGATCTATAATAGAGAAGTAAGCAAACCTCTTGTTATGAGGCAATGTCTCTAGCAGTGATGAGGTACTGAACAAAATCAAGTATAATATCAAAGAAATACATGTTTTATAGCTTCATAATTTTGTATTAAACAGATATATTTACTAAAATATTATTGGAGATAATAAAAAATGGGATTAAGGAAAACCAAGCAAGTTAATTTCCAGTGTACTGTCATGCTAGTTTTATTTAGTATTATTTTAAATATTTAAAATTTTAGTTAAAAATTTGAGAAAAAATTATTTTGTTAATGTGTGACCTCTTAGTATAGCTAAAAATTGAGCTTCTGGTTTTTGTCAGGTTAGTTTATAAGTATTCATAATTTCCAAAATATCTCTTTACATTTGTTGCTGTTCATAAAGAGAACTGCTTTCTCTCCTGCCCCTGTCATGCTCCTTCAATGTAACAAAATTCTCTTTTCTTTGTTCCTCGTGCTCTCCTTAGCCTCTGGCCCTGACCTGGAAAAAGGTCCTCACAGCCCTTTGGCTCACAGACCAAAGGAGCTGAAGAGAGCTGTCACTTGTCACTGTCTAGTCAGCACTCCTTTTGTACCACTGTATGATTGATGGAGAAGAACCTTAAGCCTTGTTAATCAGCACACAAGGGAGCCAGCAGAAAATGATAGAGGCTGATAAGTTCCTTGAAGTCACTTTTATATTGAAATCCCTTGAAAATTTTATATTGGTTAAATTTTATCAGGCCTTGTCCATTCAAAGTAGTTTACTTGAAAATGGTTTATGCAGAGCAATTGCAGTAGTACAGACTGTTGCAGCATACTAATATTTTGAAGTCATGAGACCACATTTTGTACCTGTCCAATAAAACAAAATTGCACCAATATAGCATTTGCAATATGCCGAATACAGTTTGCTTCCAGCATAGTTTTTAAGCTTTCCTGTATCCAATTTATATGCTGTGCTGACAGAAGCAAAACATTAAATCCATTTACAGTTCTGTTTTGAAGATAGCTGATGAATTTACATTTTCAATGTTTAATCAGTTTTTTGTTTGTTTGTGTCGTGGTTTAACCCCAGCCAGCAAGCCAATAAACAGCAACAAAACCCACCAGATGGGATAACAAGCACTGGTTGACACGGGCATCTGGTCTAGGTCATCAGTCTGGTTTTGTTTGCATCCTTTTTTTCCCAACTGTCCTGCCTTCCCAAGACTAGGCATCAGAGTAAGGTTCACCAGGCAGTGTGTGTCACCTGTTAATCATCAGCTGTTGTTTCCTGCCTATGTACTTTTGTTCATAAAATCCACACCGCTACAGAGCCTTACATTCCTCTTTGGAAAAGTCTTATATCATTCTGCTTGCATATACTGTACCCTTTATATATTGCCCTGTTTCCTTACTTCCAGGCTCAGCCATTCTCCATGCTCTCGAAATGCTGGGTTACTCCGCAGCAGAAGATACTGAAAGAACTATTTAATGTCTTTCTGTGTATTTTTTCCTTACTGTGTTTGCTGAAATTACCCATGTTACAGATATGTTGTATATCAGACACAGAAATCTAAATATTGAAAGCGTCCAATACAAAAACAACATCTAGTAATCATGAAGAAGAATGTCATACTCTTAATACATTGACTTCCTGTTTATTATTCTCAATACTAAACAATTTTTTGTGATGATTGTTCCCCCCTTGACATTTTTGCCAAGGGAATTTTGCAAACAAAGCTTTTCTATTTTTGTTCTCAGAAAGCAGATTAGTGTTTCATTGTGTCAAAAAAAGCGCAAACATTTACTCTATTACAGGAGTACACGATAGATGTTTTCTTCCGTCAGAGATGGAAAGATGAGAGATTAAAGTTTAAAGGCCCAATGAACATTCTTCGACTGAACAACCTAATGGCCAGCAAAATCTGGACCCCAGACACATTTTTTCACAATGGGAAGAAGTCAGTGGCTCATAACATGACAATGCCAAACAAGCTTCTACGAATCCAGGATGATGGGACACTCTTGTACACGATGAGGTATGTCTGTTCATCTCTTCTCAACTTGAACAATTAAATCAGATTTCAGGAGAACCCTCCTTTGTTTTATTTCTCTCCAAGCAAAAAGAAAGCTAGAAAAACGTACGTTTTGTTTCCAGTTCTGTTGAAAGTCTCTTGGTTGATAATGAGTTAGATCAGTTTTTCTATGTGTGCCTCAATTTTCATATTTTTGTAATGTATTGAAGATATTGAAAACCTGAATAAAGTTATTTGACCTTCAGGTAGAGTTTACCAACTCTGTATTAGAATGATTAAGTAGTGTAGGAGTTTAGCCTGTTACTGCAGCCATTGTACTGAATATGTGAGCTCCTAAGTAAATTATTTATTAAGATCAGGGGCAATAAAAAAAACAGAGCAAGAATAAAGAGGTAATAAGGTCTCAAATTCTTTACAGCAAGAGCTCAAGGGAAAATACGTCTTACTCCATAATCACTATTTCTTTATATCTAATTAAAATATTTAACTTAGAATTTTAATTTTTTCATCTTGTGCATCATTTGTAGCTAAGATAAATATTTAGCTAGTAAAATGTAATAAATTAGCTTAGAAAATAGAATATAGAATGTGAAAAATTATTAAAAAACATGTATACACAGATATTAATAGCATTTTTATAAGACTTATTTCTTATTTGGTAACTCTTTGGGCAATAATATTACCTATGTGAATATTTTTGAAATTTTTACCCAAGTTTCCAGAAGCCCGTGACTTGGTTTTTTTCTTTTTCTTGGAAAATACTTGATAAATTGAAGTTGTTGTGAATGTCGACTTAAAATCTCTAGCCTAAGTAGGATAGAAAATGTGAACTTCAAAGTTAACAAATACTGTGGTACTTTTTCCATGCAGCCATGCCAGCATCCATGAAGCCCAGTTTTGCTACACAGCTCTGAAACCCTTACAGTATTGAGTGTTGATGGGTAGACTGCTCATGATAATGCATGATGTAGTGGTTGGAGAGATTCAGAAAAATTTGCTTGAAGTAAATTGAAACCCCCTGTGTTGTATTTTCACTTTGGCTCAAATCAGTATTTGACAATTATCTGTATAAGCTGTCTGAAATTCTCTTCCTCCAGAGGGAATAATAATCATATACTATAAATAATAGGAAATACTGTTTGAAACCATTATGAAGTATAAGCTGGGTCAGCTTAAGTTTAATTAACTAAGCATTTTCGTTATGTGTAAGTGTGTTGGTTCTCAGGGTATGAGATTAATGTGTACACTAATCTAACTGTTTTGTCTAGATTTTAAAAAGCTATTTTTATTATGTCTACACAAAATGATTGTGTGATTTACATCAGAGGCTCATGCAGTTCTTTCCTTTGCCTTCAGCTGTTTGCTGATTCTTATCTCTCGGTGCCCCTTGAACTCAGATAAACATTCCTGGGGAGTGGAGGAGTAGAAATATGAAATGTTTTTTAGTGGAAGGCTAGGAGAAAATTGCACAGAATACAATGACTAAGAACCACTGGGAGTACAGAAGGACGTATCTGATGTTTGGGGCTTGATGAACAGGAAGAAAAGGCATAGAGAAAAAAATCTTTATCCAGAGAAGATTTACAGGATAAGAAGGAGAAACATAGGGTTTTTTCTTGGCTTTTTTTTTTTTTTTTTTTTTTTTTTTTTTTTTTTTTTTTTTTTTTTTTTTTTTATAATTAAAAATAATGGGGAAGTCCATTAAAAGCTTTCTTCAGATTATTTTAAATTATTTTTTATTGTACTAACCCCATATATGATACAGGGATATTGCTGAGTTTTTTTCATACAATGAGCAAAACTGGGTGCCTTGTTTAACATGCTGTCACACTTTACATAAATATAAAGGATAACAACTAGCAACATGGAGAACGAGCAGCAGCAATCTTTTGAAAGAACACAAATATTTTTTCTCTGTATCTTCCATTCAAACTATAAAAAAAATTAGATTCCGAAGACTGGAGTAGGGTTCTTTGGCAAGTTAATTGTATTTTAGACGCCTTTTTAATGAGCCTTTAAGAGCTGTATTGACACATGTGTACCTTAGAATATTAGGAGAAGAAAATTATTGTTCTTAATAATCTGGCATTATTTAATTTGAGTTTTTCTTTAAATGACCTTTGTTCATAATTTTGAGGTCAGCTTTTACAGGTTCTTGATGTGATAAGTAAATGCCTTTCAAAGAACACATAAAACGGAAGAAGTAAAAGCTGATTTAAATTCTTGTTAGTTTAATATAAAATTTCAATTCAGTCTACTAAATCAGCATTAGCTCTGTTAATTTCTGTGGATCTGATTTTCTTGTCCTGCTGAATGACTTAAATGCATAGAGGTCTTTTGCCTTTTAGGCTTACAGTCCAAGCTGAATGTCCAATGCACTTGGAGGACTTCCCTATGGATGCTCACTCATGCCCACTGAAATTTGGCAGCTGTAAGTATATTATTTGAAGTAAAGCCTTTGACTACTGAATATCTAATATTTCTCAGCATAGTTTTGTTTCAATAAATCGATACAGGAGAAATGTAAACCACAAGAGGGGACTTGTAAAAAAAAACAAACTGTAGCTTGACACATCAAAATCTTTTTCTTCTATTCAAGTGTTGTGTCTTCTAGTGTATTTTAAAGATTTTATTACTCCAGTCAACAATAAACACCCTGCACCTCATCATCACAGCACTGGTCCACTTTCATTGCAGTGTGCAAATCATACTGATGAACACAGAACTGGATGCACATAACCTGTGTAGTATTAATAAAGAGCAGATCAAAGACTTCAATGAGTGGGGTATTATAAATTTATCACAAAAACTTAGTTTCTCTGTATTGTTAATGATGTTTTTAATGTTCTTATTCAATGAAGCCGATAAACCAATGGCTTTATGTGATAAAAACTTACATTCTCTAGTGCATCTGCATGTTACAGACAGGTGGAATTTGACCTCACTGGCATTATTTCACTTTCTTAGATTACAGACATTCTTCTTCTTCTTCATTATATATATTTGCTAGATTTTGTACACTAAAAGATTTTTTTTTTTTTTGGCTGCAGCCTTCATTCTCTGCTGGGCCCAGGAAAGGGAATTGGATTTTTTTGAGGAAACAAGTTAAAATCTATAAATTCTGGCTGACTTTATAATAATTGTAGCAACCACAGAATACAAAACCGGGGATATGCCACCACTAAGGACATCATTGTCCCCATGATGCTTGTCACAGCACTGTGCACACTCTCTCCATCGTAATCCAAAATCTTTTTTCCATGGAGTTTGTAGCAAATTAAATGAAACCTGTGCTTCTGAGGATGATTCCACGCTTGAAGGAAATTTTAGCTATGTAGATAAAAGATCATTAGAATGAATACAATTTGCTTCATGAAGCCTTTTCCTGCCCCCTCAATATTACACTTGTAATATATAATGCAGCCTAAATAACTAACACCAGAGATGTTAGCCAAAATCAGCTCCTGACTCATAATATTTACATATATGTACCCAGCAAGGCATGTTGGATTTATAAGGTGTTGCAGGAAAAAAAGACTCAGATGTAGCCTCAAAACAACTTGAAAACTCCTTTAATAATGAAACTCATATTCAGGCTCAAAGGATACTTCCTTCATGAGCAGTTTTAGTTTGGAAACCCTTATGACTAGGCGTATTAGACTTTTTGTGAACTACTTCCTTTTTTGTCTTTTTTTTTGTCTTGATTGTTTATTTTTCTTATCAGCTTGCTCTTTTTCTCTGCCCAGGATTTTCTAATAATCAGAGGAATTCTAAATGTGAGCAATGTGATTTAAAAAAAAAAAAGTATCTTTCAGTTCCCTCAAAGTCACCTGTGCTCCAGCCTGTTGGCACTTTCAGGGGACTCTGATTTCTGTTCATTTTGCATGGCTTCACACACATTTTATTTCTTTACCTAGGACCCATTTCTAGACAACTGTGCATTTTTCAGCTTTTATTCTGGGATAGAATCTGAATGATGAATAGTGGTGAAAATAAGCAGGAATCCTGAGGATTTTGGTTTAACTAAGGCAAGTTTGCCAGTGGTATATACTTGTCACAGCTCTTCATATGCTGCTAATCTTACGTTGCTAGGAGGATCATCAGCATGTATGAATGCCTCTTTTTATACATAAGAGAAAAGCCAAACTGAATGTATGGGAGAAGCTGTTTTCCTTTAGTCTTTTCAAAAAGTCTAGCTGACAGTGAAGAGAATGGAGACAAATCAACAATTTGCCATACTGCTGGTTTGCATTAAAGCAGAGATATTTTTGTGGAAGGCTGGAAGGACAGATGGGAAGTGTTAAAAATCTCTACTTGCTACCCACTTGCTAGATTTTGTTAGTCGTGCAATTTATGGCTTGTTGCATGAAGAAACTACTTTCTGAGCCTCTAGAGACTTCTCAAGTGCAACTGTTTGCAGACCAACAGTAATGATGCTTTACTTTTTAATTGCACTGCAATTATGGTGTAAGATTTAAAATGTACTTGTCTCAGTCAATCAAAATGAACACACAACTTCCTCCATCAGTGGTTTACCCTTTTCCTTTCATATTCCATTTGTTAATAGGATATTAGACTGGAAAACTTTCCAGATATACTCTTTTTTTTTTTTTTTTTTCCTTACTTGCTGGAGAGGCATTAGTGCTGTTTAAAATACAGTGTTGATTTGCTTTCATACTAGCTTAGTTTGAGAGACCAGACTAAATGTATGTTTGATCATGAGTGTACTGAGGGAGCAGCCTGTTTAATGTCAGTGTGTCCCCAGAATAATGGCAACTTGTGAGGTTTAAGAGGGTAGGTGGGACAAGGTACCAGAGTGTTGTCACTGCTGGCTTCCCATATAAAAGACTGGATTTCAACTAATAATAAAATTCTTGTGAAACATCCCTGGAACTGAGAGTGGAGACAATGGAAGGTCAGAACTATACAGGAATGTATTTTAAAAAACATTATGTGTGCTAAATCTTACAAATTGTTCTTATTTTCATCTGCCTTATCACAAATTATAGGATATGTATAATATCTAATCTCTGGTAAGTCTTTTAATAGTGTAGAAGAGATGTTGTTTGCAGTTCAATAGAAATAAATTGTGGCTAATAAGATCACAAATGAGTGCCCTGTTCCCATGCTGCAATAGCCACTTACTTTACAGTAAAGGTATTTTAAACAGCCAAAGATATTTTTTTTACCATATAATTTTAAATTCTTTGGGGTGAGTTTTTATTTGAGAAATAAGTAGCTCTTGTAATTCTGTGAGTTTTGATGGATGCTGTTTCATTTAAATTGCTGAAAAAATATTTTATCTTGTTTCTCACAGATGCATACACAACCTCAGAAGTGACATACATTTGGACTTACAATGCTTCAGATTCAGTGCAAGTGGCACCAGATGGCTCAAGACTGAATCAGTATGATCTTTTAGGCCAAACAATTGGAAAAGAGACAGTTAAGTCAAGTACAGGTTAGTAAAAGATATTTTGGAGAAAAAGGCAGTTACTGGCTGTGAAAACTATATTCCAGGTAGTGTTAAAGGGTTCTGAAAAATAATGTTGCAAAATGTGATCTGTTAGGCATTTACTGCACAAGTAACACAAAACAGCACTTCTCTGATTCTTTCAAATTATAATTAACTGGTGATAGCAGAGGTGAACTTGCCCTCAGTAACAGTTTTTGGGTTTTTTTGATGCTATCTGGAGCTCCATGTTAAATCATGACATTTGTAACCCAGGATTGGGATATTTGTTAAATTTCATATTGTAAATGACATGGATTTTTATTTTTTACTATTACATAGTAAAGTAGACAGGTTTCAACCATGTTTTTCTTCTATCGTGTTTTTGACATTAAACACTATTCTATTCTACTAGACTCTGGACTGTTTTCCTGCATGTGCTGGGCTGTGATGGACCCCCATGACTGCTTTCTAACTGTGATTAAGTTTTCAGAAAGCTGTTGTGTGAACACAGAGAGTTGCTTATGAGCAGAAGCCTTCAAGGCTGAAGTACTTCTCAGTGCATACAAGAGTTCCTGGAAGTTCCTTAACTTCCAGGATCTTTCATGGAATACAGTGGGAATAAGAAATAGCTGTACTCAAAATCTTTGTTATATTCTATAGGATGCTTTCTATTACAGAATACTTTGGTACAATATAACCCTAGAACATTTGTTTCACATAAATATAGCAAACTTTCTCTTATCAAAGAAATGGACTTTCTTAAGATGGTAATCTTTTATTTCATTGTGTTTTGTTTGTTTCTGGCACCCAGGTGAATATACAGTAATGACGGCTCATTTTCACTTGAAGAGAAAAATTGGTTATTTTGTCATTCAGACTTACCTCCCCTGTATCATGACTGTCATTCTGTCTCAAGTGTCATTCTGGCTGAACAGAGAATCTGTACCTGCCAGGACAGTCTTTGGTGAGTATACTAAGTAGCATTAGCTCTGTTTGCAATAGCTGAAGATGCTAGAAAGTACTTCTGAAGTACAGGGCTCTTTTGTTCAAGTTAAAGTGTTTGTAGAATGTGATATGATAAGTCCAAACAGCTTTCAACTGCAGCTTACATATCTCCTGAGAATCTCAAAGATTTTGGAAATTAGTACATCCAAACAAACTGCCTTCACATATCCTTGACTCTTAAGAGGAAAAAATAAATCACAGAATAGAAAAAGATGATAATGTTTCTATTTAAAAAGTAAATTTAGTAAACTTAGGTGATTTTCTGAAGTATCTTACCTTGGTATTATCCAAGTATTCTGATACTTGGTAGATAAGCAAATTTCTAAATTTCTTTGTAAATTAGGCAAATTAAATTTGAATTTGTTGAATTATTTGTCAAAATTTCAAGCTAAGTTCTTTTAAAGAAACCCTATTCTGGGGTTTTGGGCAACACTTTTTTGCTAATTCAAATTGGAGACTACTGTGTGGCAGCAGAGAGGTTCAGGCAAGCAATAAAATGCTGTTTCTCAAAGTAGCAAATGTCTTTTATTTGCAAAGCAAAGTTCATTTAGTTTGTTTGCTGTTAAAGAAAAAGAGATTAGCACAATAAAATTAATGTCTGTGTGGAATCAGCCATCAATAATGCTGCATAAAATTGTGTGATTAGTCATCAGTAAACACCATGTACTCTTCAAAAAATAGGCCAAACTCAAATGCATATTAAGTACGATGCACAACAAAGCACTTAATGTTGCTCCTGGTAGAGAACATGCCACACAAAGCATGGTGGAAATTGCAGGTTTGAATATGAGCCTTATTGAAGGCAGATGAAATAGGTCAGTGGTTTCAGTGGGACCAGAATTCTACCATGGTTTTCCAGGCAGCTATCAGGCAGGGGTTTTTTTGCCTTTCTTCAAAATCTTCTGTGAATTTAACAATTTTTGATTATGAAAATGTACACTCATGTTTCCAGCTTTACAAGTACATTGTCAAATCCTTCTATATCTCTGTCTTTACCCTTTTCTGTATCGACTCCAATACATTTAGGACAGTGTGACTGGTTTCTCCAAAAAAGCTCTTGCATCTGCTCTCACTAAAATGCACTTTCTGTTACTGTGTCACTGTTAATAAGGCCCATCCATAACAAGGCCCTGGGATAATTTTCCTGAAATGTGTTCCTTCCTGCACACCTCTTTCTTGTTCTTGATTTATTTTCTGCTTAGTTTATATATTTTTTAGAATAAGTAGTATCTGCATGGCAGCCTGCTGCTTTTCTCTCCTGGGGTTTAGTATAATGTGGATAATGAAGTGTCCTGCTTCAGGATGTCTTGAGGAAAGTGCATAGGAGGGCTGCAAGAACAGAATCACACCACTCAGTGACAGGGAACCTGAAATCTGTTTACTGAACGATGGGTTTATTGCAGACATAGCAGCTTTATGCTAGTATTTTATTCCTGCTGCACAGACATGCACCCTGTGTGCTGCTCAGGGCTCTCTCCCCTCCACGCCAGCATAGACTGGCACCCTGAACCCAGGGAAACAAGACATACCCAGGCTCTGACTGCTGGAGAAACCTTAACCCAAGCATGCAGCATTTGTTGCTCATTTGTTGCTTTTTCATTGGATTGGGTTGGATTTTCCCTGAGGAGCTATTTCATAGCATTCTTTTACTCTCTAGATCAGGTTGTCAGCATAAGCTGCCAATGGGCTCTAAATACACAGCTTCAAGTGGATCTCCCAGTCCTTCTCCATACCTACTGGCAGCAGTTGTCACTGGGGTCTCTGATACCCTCTGGTCTCTTGCCTGAATGTGTTACAGAAATGTGCAGTTAGAATTTCTTAACCAAGTTCATCTATTACTCTTTAGTGGTTTTTGACTGTTCTGAAATATTCTTGTCAGTGAGAGCTGGGCTGGTACACCCAAGGTTTCATCTGGGTGATAGCTGGAAGCAGACTCAATCCAGTGACAAAAGAAGCCCATACTATAGTTACGTTAATGAAACAAGCTACACTGAGCAGGGAGTATAAAAACTGTAGGGGGTATTCCTTTATGCTTTTATTGATAATACTTAATTTTGGGTTTTCATATGGAGTAGTCACTTGATAGATACCCATCTTTGCATTGTATATTAAATATATCAATATTAAAATATAATTAAACAGAAGTTACTGGTTATGACAAAGTGTTTTTGCAAATCAATGACAATCAATGAGAAATTTATTTCGGTGACCTTCTTGAGAGCTAAGGATGAACTATTGGAATACTGTTTCAAAGAAAACAATAACCTCTAGTTATTCAAAGCACCAGTTAGCATGTATTATTTAATGGGTGAAAGAAGTTACTTTTCCGTTTCTATTCTCTTGCAATGTGATTTCAAATTCTAGGTTAACATTAGGATTTGGTATAATGAGGTTTACTTTAAAGTTGAGCTCTTTAATCCCTTTTCTTTATGGCATCTATTTAATATTGTTGACCTACACTATCCCAAATGAATTGTGGCCTAATGCTATATTGCTTCAACTTTGCTTTAAATTATTGGAAGAAGAAAGTTTTGTCATTATTGATTTAATAAGTCTTGAATGTGTTTTCTCTAGCAGATAAATCTGATGGCATTCTTAATGACAGAGAATAAGACTAGTTCATAATGCCTTCATTTAGTGCAAGATTACAATCTGTTTAATTTAGTAATGTGTTTATTGTTATGCATTTAGTGTCAACAATATTAGAAAAACTAATCCTGTGCAGCTTATTGGATTCTTGCTTCACTTTTAATGGGTATATTTACCCATTAAATTTACCCATTTAATGGGATGCATTTAGAAACATCACATATATTTGAATAGCAGCATTAGATGCAGGTGACAGAAAATCAGAAATTAGTTTGCTTAGAGCTTCAGTTATCTATGTTTTAACTCTCATGGACTATCAATGAGAATGATAAAATAATTGTAATTAGGTATATATTCTTCATTAACTGAAGCAGGAAAGAACAAAAATTAGTCGTGTTATTTATTATATTGTCCAAGATGAAGAATTTTAAATTCACATAGCTATGTTCTTTTGTCAGTTCACTGTGATAATTTTATTATTACTCTGCGTTCCTGTGCCTGTTTTTACTTGTTCTTGATGTGGGTCCTTTCCATGGGGTGCAGTCCTTCAGGAACAGACTGCTCCAGCATAAGTCCCCTGTGAAGCTGCAGGTCCTGCTGGAAGCTTGCTCCAGCACGGGTTTTCCATGGTGCCAAAGCCTCCTCCAGGCATTCACCCACCTTTCGCGGGGTCCTCCATGGGCTGGAGGTCGGTCTCTGCTCCACCGTGGACCTCTCTGCGGGCTGGAGGGGCACAGCTACTTCACCGTGGTTTTTCCCACAGGCTGCAGGGGAACCTCTTCTCTGGTGTCTGGAGTACCTCCCCCCTGTTCCTCCCCACTGACCTGGGTGTCTGCAGAACTGTTTATGTCCCATATTCTCACTTGTCTTCTCTGGCTGCAGTTGCTTCTGCTCAATATAATTTTTTCTCCATCTTAAATATGTCATCCCAGAGGCACTGCCAGTGTTGCCCTTGGGCGTGGCCTTGGCCAGCAATGGTGGGTCCCTCTTGGAACTGGCTGGCTTTGGATCTCTCAGACATGGTAGAAGCTCCTGGCAGCTTCTCACAGAAGCCACTGTGGTAGCCCCCAGTACCAAAACCTTGCCATGCAAACCCAAAGCAACTTTTTATTTGTGACACTACAGAAAGAGGAAAAGTTCAGATGTGTTCTCTGGTTATTTTCACATGGGAATTGAATAATAGAGACCTGTCCTTTTGAACAGTTCTATAGATACAAAGTACCTTTTCTCATTTCCTTGAAAAAAAAAAAATCTCAATTGTCTTTTTTCTTCTCTCCTTTCATATGCTGCAGATTATCTTTTTTGCCTTTAGAGACATACCACCACTGACACATTTCTGTTTTTAATTTCTTAATTGGGAATTTCTCCTAAATGGAGATATAATAATATCATGATAGGCAGTGGGTAGTGGAAAACTAGCCCTGAGTAAGAGACTGAGCTGGCTGCAAACAAACTAATGTGTCTCCTCAACTTAGTGATATGTGAAGACACTAGTTCATGTTCCAGTGATGGCATACTTGCGTGCAACTTTTCCTGGAGTTGTTGGGGTAAATAGCACATGCCATTCAGCTTTGGGAATAAGCTTGTCTGTTGCTCATGGGAAATTGTGTTCCATCGCTCAGTATTGGTACAGTGAAGCATCATGGTACCTACTTCACCATATGGATACTTAGCTTACCCAATTTGAATCCAACTGATTGAATCCAGCTTTTCTGGAAATAGATTTTATGATTCTTGCCTCTCAAGCTATTTTAAAAGGCTGGTTTGTGTTGTTCTTTTAGTAAAAAGGGTAGACAAAGTGCTTGAGCTCTTTTCTGTAATCTTTCTCTCAGTGGTTGTTCAGACTTAGCTGCTGGTGGTTGAACAAAATCATGGTACACTCCTTTTGTATTGCATCTCTAGCAACATGTATACATTGAGTAAATAAAAGCAAAAGATAGTGTGTAGCCAAATGTTATGGTGCAGTACATTAATATGCTACATACAGAATTTTTAAGCTTTTGTGTACACTTCTAACTATGAGGTCTTGGAGTGATAAAATGAAGAAGTTATCTGTATCTCTGAAATGGTCAACAATCTTTTCTTTCTGCTGTTATTTGTATTTATGAATCTCTTTGGGTTTATGAATTTCTTTGGGTTTTTGACCAGGTTGGGATATCTGATTACCAGAACAATTTGCAATTGCTGATAAAAAATAGAACAATTAAATTAATTTCCTTAATTTAAAAAAAAAAAGTGTTTATCAATCCTTTTGTGATGTTTTTCAACCATTATGTGTAACTTTGAAAACTTCTGAAAGGATAAAATAGTGGGAGGAGTAGCCTGAAATTATAGGAAATAGAGCACATTTAAAACATTTTGTACAAAGTATTTGCAAAGCTACAGTACCTCTTTATTACCAAACTGTCCTTTGGTAACACTTTAATTAGGCCTTTCCCTTTCAAAGGAAGTGTCCACATTCTAGCACAAAAGGCTAGATTGTTTAGTTGACTAAAGTCTCTTCAAATTATAAAGATCAGCTAATTTACAAGAGGTGAAATTAGGATCCAAAAATTTGTCCCCGTCAAGGAGTAGTCTTGGTTTGGAAAGACAGGTATCTGCCAGGGAAGGCTGGAGCTTCCCTTGGAATGGAGACTGTAAACCCCCTCCCTCCAAATTATTATAATTTTGCAATTAAGGGGCTTTCAGGCAAAGATATGGGAATAGGAATAACAGTTCTTTACTAGGACTATTAAAAAAAATACAAGTGTAATAGTAAAAAAATAAAAAACGAACCCAGGCAAAACAAACAAACAAACAAAAAATCCTAGAAACACTGACAGAGTCAGGATATGACTTGACACCCTGTTGGTCAAGGTGTTTGGAGCAGTCCAAAATAAGTCCTCCTGGAGTGACAGATGTGGTTCTGTTGGAGTAGAGATGGTCCTGTAAAAGGGTCCAGTGGTGGCAAGATGGGTCCAGTCTTTCTCTGGGAAATCCAGTGGAAAAACAGGCTGTCCTTGTGTTCTGACTCTCAGTTTTTATCCGGGTAGGAATGCTTGGCTCCTCCCACTGGGTGGGATGGCTCCCTCCCATAATAGGATGATGTAATGTTTTCAGGCATGTGGTGAGCCTTAATGGCCCATTAGCAGAAGATATCCCCCCTGAAGGAGGATGGGCTGTGGAAGAGATAAGGAACATTGCTCCACCTGGTTTTAACAGCTGGCCCATTATCAGAAGGCACCTGCCCCCTCCCCCCTGGAGTTATGAGGAATGGGTTATACAAGAGATAAACACCCCAACCAGTTTCAACAGATGGCAAATAGAATACACTTTTTTGTTACATATTGTAAGACAAGTACCCTGATTTTTTGTGCATAAATGTGGGCATAAAGTAGTCATCATAACAGATTTTAACTTTAATATGTATGTGTTAGTTCCTCCAATTTCCACTCTATATTTCTAGTTAGACATTTCTAGTTATTCAGGTTACCTCTTCCACTGTTATAAGCATAACAGAGCTGGTATTTTCCAGAGATATAAGTCTAGTGATGGTGAAAAGTGTTGAATTTGTAGCTCTGGACATGGATTTTCTCTCTCCAATAAGCAAATGCCATTTCAAAAGCAGCACCATAAAAAAACCCCCCAAAAACCAACATCCCAGGCAATCAAATAGCTCCAGTCTTGCCTGGAATGCATAAACCTGTAGTGATAGAAGATACTTAGCTTTATAGGCATGCACTGTGGAGAACAAACCTTGTAAAGATGTTTTCTGCTAAGTAAAAAAATGCTTGATCTTCTTTGGAGAAAGGAAATGTCAATGGTTTATTTTTTGGATCTCTTTCAAAGACAAATTGATGAGTGCTCATGGTCCCTAACAAAATAATACATGGCCGTTTCTTCTGGCATCAATTCAGTTGCCACATCTGCTGGGTGCTGGGCTACAGGAGATGGTTTTTGACCTGCATGTAAACTGTGTTTTTTCTATATCATGGTGGGATATCATGCAGCCTTTACACAACCTTTTAAGTATTTTTTTTACTACTTTATTGTAGGGGCTACAATTTACTTGTTGTTTTTTATACCAATTTTAGTTTACCAGTGTTATGAATTAGGTAAGCAATGAGGAGCAGTTTTGTTCTGATTAATGTATGGGTTTTGTGGAGTTTTAAGTTAAATCTTTGTGAAATAAATTAGTTTTGTTTCACAAGTTGACCATGTTCTTCCACATTAATATTTTTTCAATCCTTTCAGTTTTAGCAGTGGCAGGGAAGCAGGTAATTTCCATTCAGTCCTTTTTTCATAAAGATGACTTGATAAAACTGATTTTTCAAATTAACTATAATGTGCAAAACCTTTTCTCTGAAGAATAATAGCAATGTAAAAGGACTAACAAATCCTAAACTGACAGATATTACAGATCAAATTTTCTATCAATTTTTTTTTCCCATTCAGTTCAGGTTAGATGACTATGGTAGCTTGAACATCACTGAGTTTATAGAGTGAAAGAATAAATGGAGGTATGTTGGCAATGGTCTGACAGAGTGCTGCTTCATTAGCATTTGGGTCACAAAGTGGTGCGACTTGCTGAACTTTTTAGAGAACTTGTCAAGTGGTAGCATGGGGTAACAAGATTTAAATTCACAGTGTTTCAGCTGAGACTAGGAAAGGTCAGCAGTAAATCTTAAATCAGATTTCTGAAGAAGTCAATGTGGTTTCGAGAAGATTAATTTATTTTATAAAGTGGGATTTAAACCGAGCAGTACCTTAGCAACTGTATATATTTACATGTGGATAAGGTCAACTTATATCTGAGAAACATTCACTTTACTGATACTTCTGTATAATTATAATGATTTATCTGCAGCTCGGGACAGGTGTTAAAATTTACATGTGATAATTTTAAATGTAAGATAGGCTGTCTTTTCCCTGAGGTGCTGAAGATAATTAAGCCATATGTTCTGTAAGTGTTAGGAGAGACTAAGTTCTTTACAAAATATATTTTGTCTATAGATTTTCATACTGTACCATATGACAGCTGCTTCCTTTTCATTGTATAAGCTAGTAGATGTCAACAGTGTCATGGCTGATTCCTGGCCAAATCCACTTCTTTAATTTATGGAGGCTGACAAACAGCAATTAGAGATTTGCGTCTGCTAAAGTCTCAATACTGTGTGACTCAGCAGGATGCTTCTGTGCATTGTTTTCCCTGCTGCACACACCTTTGAAAGTACTGAGGCTGAGTCCACTTAGCTTTGCTCTGTCACCCTTTTAGCACCCTCAGAGATGGAGATTCTTTACTGGAGGGATGAAAATTGCGAAGTCTGAGGAGGTCCCAGTAGATGCAATTGCTGCATCTCTTCTGTTTCATACAGAGGGTAAAATTGCTTCTTCTCTTGTAGCAGAAGGAAAATCAGAGCTATGTCGATCCTCCAGAACCCAGGTGACAGATTGCTGACAGCAGAAGATCTGGCTTAGGGAGAGTGACTTTACTTTCTTTTGGGAAGCCTCCTACAACAATTTTATGAGTGTGTATTTGTTGAAGCTGTGATGTGCTATTACTAATATTTCTGCCATGGCATCTCCTTTGCCTGTCATAGTGAAGTGTAGGTTTGCTGATCTGTGCTAAGTATATCACTTTGTGTTGCTTTTAATTCTGGAGACATACTTAATGGTGTGCCACAAAGGGAATAGTTTAGTTTGTCTAAGTATGATTCAGCCTGAGGTGGGAGAACTGATTTACTTAAGAAATGGAGACTGTATTTATGGCTGTGGATTTCTGCTTGCTAAATCTGATTCAGAAAAAGCTCTTCTCTTCCTTTCTTCCCATGTATTTTCTTCCTGATTCTTTTGGGAGGGATTTTTTTTTTTTTTACTGGGTCCTCATTATGTAAAAAGTACTGCAAAGTTCTTTTAGTAACTGCCACAGTGAATGCACAGTCTTCCTGTATGACCAAGTCTTGTTTTCAGACACATAATTTAGTTATAATAATCTGTCATTTCAAATCAATGCTGTTCTAGAAAACAATCCATGTTACCTGAATGAGAACTTACCCTGTTTATGTTTTTGAGTATGTCACTGAATGGTTAGTAAGATAGCTAATGTAAAAAAAAAATTTCTCATAACAAAAGTGTATTTGTGTGGTAATTGCAGTAAATAGGGGTGCCAGACCTGCAGCCATTGCAGAGAAGCCAGCTACCAAGCATTAACCTATTAATCATTATTACTCTAATATTGCTAAGTATTGTGAATCTGTGAAGAAATTTTTAATTTTGTTCTTTACAATAACCTATCCTGCCCTGATAGGTTAAAAAAATATTTTCTGTAAGTAAAATCATCAGCTTATTAAAAAGGGAAGTTTAGACAAGAAATTGAACTGAAATTACTTCAAAGGAAACTCCAGAGAAAGTACTTAATATAATTCTAGCAACGTTTGTCACCAACTCAGAAAAAAACATTTGCATTGTGTTTCAAAAACATACCATAATAGTTTTTGGTTTATTTTTGCTAACATTCAAAATCCAAGTGAAATTGTTGATGTTCTGATTTTGTGTCCCCTTGCAGGAGTAACAACTGTGTTGACAATGACAACACTAAGCATCAGTGCTCGAAATTCACTCCCCAAAGTAGCATATGCAACAGCTATGGATTGGTTTATTGCTGTTTGTTATGCATTTGTATTCTCTGCATTAATTGAATTTGCAACTGTAAATTATTTCACAAAACGAGGATGGGCATGGGATGGAAAAAGTGTAGTGAATGATAAGGTAAGTCCTAAGGAAATAGTCCTATTTCCTCAATTACCCAAACCATCTCTAATATATTGTTTTGATATATATATATATATAAAAGATGTTTTAAATCAAAATAATGTAGATATATTTTCTGTCATGAGCAGAAATATATCTGCCTTTATGTAGCTAATCTCATTTGGTCTCACTAATCCAGATTTAGTATCAAGAACATTAGTTTTTTATTTTGGGAACTGTCTTGATTTTTGACTCCTCAGATACAACTGTTTATCTAGTGATTTGTAAAATTTAATCCAGATCATATTGGTTGAACAATTATTTATTTTTTTAATTCAAATTAGTTGGAAATAAAAAATACAGAAATATATAATGTATATTAATTTTCAGGGTAGGTAAGGTTTAGAAAAACAAATTAATATCCATATATGTAAGTACTGTGAATAACAAAATCTAGAACTTCTGAACATTTCCAGTATTCTGAAACTTATCCTTAATGATAGCTAAACATTAATTTTAAAACTACTTTAGATAGCAGATGTACAAAATTATTCACTTATGATGTACTGATGCTTTGAGTACACAGAAACACAGTCATGCCTTAATTTTCTGGTCTTTATAATGATATAGCCATGATGGAATGAAGTTTTAACCTGATAGAATTTCTCATTTCACACACAGAATGATCTCGTGATACTTAAATTTGTGTATTTGCAGTTTAGAATTTTATTAACGCAGAAAAATTATTAAGTCTCACTCATTTTGACTGACCTAATATATTTTATCCTTTTTTCCTATCTCAGTTCTCGATTTTGGCAGTGAAAATATATTTCTTCTGTAAAATACACAGATTTCTGTGATTCTTCTTAAAATAGGATAGAATTTTATTTGCTTCCTAAATGATTATAGTAAATGTGAAGCAGGTTTCATTAACTGATTTCTCGTCATTTTGAATGCATAAAGAAGCAAAATGTTCATAGTAGAGGAGTATGTTAATAGTAGAGGAGAATTAGAAGAAATGTTCATTCTTCATAATTCCCTGTGATTTCTGGAAGGGGATGAACTATCCATAACTTCAGGATCTGATACATCCTTCCGGAGGATCAGTTATCAGCATGTCAGCTATCAGATCAGTTTATCAGCATGTCCTGAGTGAAGCTTTTCAGACTGGCACATTGCCCTGGCATTGTAATAATGTTGGGAACCCTTATACTCTCTCTGATCTTCCGTTGGTTATTCCTTTAAAGTATGACAGTGTTGTCTCATGATCTTAGGAGTGGCAACTGTTTAACAGCTAGGCAGTGTTTCTTCCCTAGGAGGGACAGTAATACACATTACATTCTAAGAATTATATACCATCCAGTTCTCTATTTTCTTCAAACTGGCTTAACAAAAAGATCAGCTTCTAACATAGTCATAGTTTCTCATACAAAAATATGGTTCATCTTCATTATGCAGGTCTCATTAATGGTATTACAGATACCTTTTAAAAACACACTAATTGTGTCTGAAAAGAAGGACTTAAAGATTAATTAAAGGGTTCCTCTCATAATTTGATTTGGTAATTTGCTCTTTTTTTAGCTGGATGCATCTGTACACCTGAAGCTAGGCTTACTCTTCACCAATTAAAATGAAATACATTTCCTCAGTGACAGTCATCTGTGTTCACATTATATGGAAATTCTTGTCTAAGAATTGCTGTTGACATGGAATTGGCCTCACAGGAATGCAGGTGCAGGAAAAAGTCACATATTTGATCAACTATTTTTCACACTCCAGTCAATAAAGAACAATGCTGAGTTCCCAACTGATTCCCAGATTCTCTTTTTATGTGACACCATCTTCTAAGACAAGGTATTTTGGGTACAACATCTAACCATGAAGATCTTAGCAAGATTTTTAGATGGCCCAGATAAATATGAAATTGGATTCAATTTGAAACCAAAATTGCGAATGGAATAGATGCCTCCCAGTGGAAGTAAAAAATTGAAATGCATTTATATGAGTGAGAAATGTCACAAGAATTCCCTTACTCGTGACACTTCCATCAGATTAAAAATCAAAACAAACCAATACAACAACTAATGATTTCTTATATGATCCAGAAGCTAACTATTTCTTCATCTGCTTAATTCTGTATTTTGTGGAAGGGATGGACTAAATCTAGTATTTATTTGTTTGTCTCTAAACAAATATGTACACATGTGTACATATATTTTATATATGTACATATATGTACATGTGTTTTAAATTACATTATATTATTGTATTATGTTTTATATAAATATAAATTTATTATATTTAAATATTAAATTTAAAATAAATTTAAATAAATATCTGTTATATTTATAGATATGTAAATAATATATATTGCTTCCTGAGAAACTGCCTTCCATTCTATCCTGTAGTTTATTAGAAATTCCTCAGCAGTCTGAGGTTGCTGCAAAGCACTGGATCAATTTACAGTGTTACAGTCATATTACAGTCTAAAACCCCAAGCCTATATTCATTCCCTGTACATCCCTGTGCACATGGACTCTCCATTGAGCTGCCCCTGGTTGAACTTTAGCCCTTTGAAAGCATACACAATCCCACAACAACACAGAATTGGTGAAGTTGGAATTGAGCTCAGGAGATCATTAATTTCTCTCTACTGCAAGCAAGGTCAGCTAGGGATGGTTGCTGAGGGTCATTGTCCAGGTATTTTTTTAATATCTTCAAAGATGAAGATTCCACAACCTCTCTAGGTAACCTGTACCAGTGCTAGATCATTCTCACAGTAAAAAATTGAGGTTTTTTAATACTTAAGTGGAATATTCTGTATTTCATTTTGTGCTCATTGCCTCTTGTCCTTCCACTGGATTTACCTGGGAAAAGTCTAATCTTCTTTATTCTAAGATATTTACATACATTGATAAGACTCCCCTTGAGCCTTCTCTTTTCCAGGCTGAACAGCCCCAGCTCTCTTGGCCTTTTATATTTCAGATGCTTCAGGCTGTAATCATCTCCATGGTCCTTCACTAGACTAGTTTCATTATGTCCATGTCTCTCTTGGACGGGGAAGCACAGAACTGGATCCAGCACTCCAGATGTGCCTCACCAGAGGGGAATGATCACTTGCCTTGGCTGGCTGGCAACACTCTGTAATGCAGCCCAGGAGGCTGTTGGCCCTTGAGGGCTCACTGCTGGCTTGTGTTCAACTTGGTGGCCACCTGGACCTCCTGGGCTTTTCCTACAAAGCTGCTTTCTAACCCATTAACCTCAACCTGCACTGGTGCATAGCTTATTTCTCCCCATGTGCAGGACTTATATTGCCCTTTTCTGAGCTTCATTAAATTAATTCCATCACACTCTCCTTATCTTCTGCTGCTTTTTAGGTTCTTAGTCCTGTTTTTATCATTGTTCTGCATTTTTTTAACCAATAATTGATGAAAAACAAATAGTCTTAGGGCTAAACCTCAGCTCAGTACTAAAACTCTCAGTTGGGATTCCTTCTTTCATTTAATTGCAATTTCTTCATGACCTATGTGTGTGTCTATGTATATATATGTGTAAACACATCTCCAGAGTCTCTAAAAATGTATACCCTTAACTGAAATTCATTTATTTATCAGTGGAATGTTATGACATACCCAAATAATAGTCATGCTAGTTTTACATGAGAAAGGTGGCCTAATTTTAATTTTAATTTTACTACAATGATGGGTAGTCTTCAAAGAAAACATTGTAAAGAACTTGCAATTCTGTTGAAAGAAGACAGATGCAAAGCCACTGCTGAAAGGCCAACTCTTTTCCAGTTATGCTTACCCTCACAGTAACAGAGACTTCCTCACATAACTTCATTAGGGCATTTGATGGTGCAAGAGCAATCTTATGCCACCTCAACCTTCTTTTTGGATAGACTGGAAATGTCTTTCTTTATATCTGAATTTATCAGCATGGTATTTTTTTTTTTATATATGCTCGCTTGTTTCTTTTACTTTTGAATATGTTTTTTATTAAATCTGTTCTGGCAAATTCACATGAAATATTTAACTTCCTGCTGTCTTCCAATAGAAAAAAGAAAAAGCATCTGTCATTAAGAAAAACAATGCCTATGCAGTGGCTGTTGCCAACTATGCTCCAAATATTACCAAGGACTCAGTGCTACCAACCATCTCCAAGAGTGCTACAACTGCAGAACCCAACAAGGCAAAACCAGAAGCGAAGCCACAAGAAGCAAAGAAGACGTTCAACAGCGTTAGCAAAATTGACAGAATGTCTAGAATAGTGTTTCCAGTCTTATTTGGTACTTTTAATTTGGTGTATTGGGCTACATATTTAAACAGGGAGCCTGTCTTACTTGGCTTTGCACCATCAACCTAAAAGCTGACTTGCACTGAGGACTTCAAGCATCATTCTAATCAGATAGGTTGTTCGCTATGTACAGTCCGACTAATAACTGCTAATCTGTGAACCATTATGTACAGTGTGTATATAAATGTCTTGTCTGTGTGTCTCCAAAGGAGGGACACAGTGTTAATTCATGGGTCTGTAAACAGATAGCACCCATGGCAAATACAGCCAGCTCTTTAAAAGTTAAACCCAGGGGACTTCTGTTAAACTAGAATTCAAATATACAGAATTATATTCTCTCCATACAATGAGATGAAGATGTGATACTACATAATTATTTAGGAGCAGTATTTTTTTAATTTAAAGTTAAAATATTTTTCTATAAAGTAACTAATTCTACTTTACTTAAAGAAACTGTCATTTAAAAAAGTGATTTTTTTAAAACGGTGTAATTGTTTCATACAATAGCAGTACCCATGTACATAACAGAGTACGGAGGTCATACAGTTCTGCTCTTCACAAACATTCTGGATACGAGTTAGATTGAAGAGGTAGTAAACACTACTATATGGCAAAAGTGACAAGTTTCTTACTTCTTTCCTCTTGGAAGTTGTTAATAAATTCATCTGATTGATTTCAGGGAAAAGGGTTAATCAAATTCAGTATCAACCAACTTCTGCTAGTGAGATACTTATTTTTTCACTGTTTTATTTATTTGGTATTACTAATATGGATTGTCTGGTTCAGCAAAGCTGGTTTTTTTATTATTATTATTTTTGATTTTGTTCTTAATTAAATTATTTTCAGGTTTATAGAATCACTCAGAAATTTTTCAGTTTTAAGTTTATGAGTAATATAATATACTTATTTTCTTTGCATAATGCTTTCCTAAAGCCTGCCATTAAAATATTTACCTGTATTTGTCCCAGGAAGCACTGTTTTCAAGGGAAACAAGAACCATGATTTCAGTTCAGGAATATGTCCATATAATAAAATTTACTGCTGCTTTTGTAAATTGCAACTTTACATTTCGCTGACATAACTTTACAACAACTTTGTATACTAGAAATGATTTTGCTAAGATTTGAATGTTATTTTTTTAATAAAAGGTCATGCATCATCAGTAGGCATCAACTGTATTTCATATACACAAATATAAAAAAATTGGATCTGCCAATTGGCAATTTTATAAGAAGATTT
Source organism: Phylloscopus collybita (assembly GCA_027886175.1). Taxonomy (NCBI): domain Eukaryota; kingdom Metazoa; phylum Chordata; class Aves; order Passeriformes; family Phylloscopidae; genus Phylloscopus; species Phylloscopus collybita. Next base: position 23,645,243 of record JAJNNQ010000009.1, on the reverse strand, counting down.
AATACTATCAGTAAAATTGTTTTTCTTCTGAGCCTTTGCAAAGATTCTTTATGCCCCTAAAGGCCTGGTAAATCATAGCATAGATAATAATTGTGTACTGTATTTAGATTTTAGTATACTTGGCCAATCAAAAATATTTTGATTCACACATACATTAGCAGTTATTAGTTGACCTTTAAAAAGATACACCTTTATGATGATGTCTTCTAGTAGAGACATATGTAGTCGTATAGTGTCATTTATTGCAGTTTTGTACAGTAACTCGAGTATAGTGCATAAAATAGATATGTTCAGAGTTTAAAAAAAGTTGTACAAATATTTCTAAAATCAAATAAAAGAGTATCTTAAGACATGGAAGTGTGCTAAAAACAACAAAGAGAAACACCGCTTTCTTTTGCTGTTTTATTTTCTTGCTTTTTCTTTGCTTTTGATGTGATTCTGTTTTGTACTTTGTGTGACAGTATAGATGCCAAGGTCACAAATGCATATTATAAATAGAATTAATAGTTAAGACAGAGTTGACATCAGTAAAATAAAGACATTTAGTAGGTTATAAAAGAAAGGGAGAAGCATGGACAAGGTGTGTATCCCTTGAATTCCCTCTAATTAAACTGTCAGACTAAACCTTTCTCATCAACAGTAGCTTAAAAATGAGCACTTTACTCAGAACATTAAAATAAAAATATCCTTATTTTCATATATATTTATATGTAAATGTAGATCTTCCATGTAACATGGAGATGTGTGCAATAGTGTGATTATGAACAAAAGGCTAGAAGGCAAGCAATAAAAAAAGGGATTTTCATGGTATAAGCATACATTTTTAAAATGTTTCATTTGTAAATTATAAATTTTCCCTTCAACATCACATTGTCCAGGTATGAATAAATATATAAATATGTACATATGTACAAATAATTGTAAATATTAGGACTGTAGAAAAATCCCTTCACTTTTAGCTCTGTTTTTGGCAAAGGGCTCTGACTGTATAGTTTAATGGAGGCCCCTGCTAAAATGCTCGTGAACTTGAATAGCTTGATTATGTTTTCTGTGGCTGAGGTCTCCTTCCTGTGATCTAGTGAGAGTTCTTACCTTCTGTTCATGTTGGCAAGATCTAGGGACTCTCCAAACCTCACTGGAACTGAGGTATGAGAAACAGAGGTTTGTGTTTCACCCTTGACTACATCCCAGGTACTCAAACCCTTCACAGTGTTGAAACTGTTGTGTATTTCTCCATGCACGACACTGTATAGTCAGAACTCTGCCCATGCCAAGTATGAATCTGCCCTGTCACGCTGAATGACCTGATAAGGAAGGATTTTGCATCCTTATCCAAGAATGGCACCTCCTCAAAGGCTTTTAATGATAAAGTCTTCTCCAACAAGACTTCTCTGGAAAATAACATCTGGGTAACTCAGAGCTGCATGCAAAAAAGCATATCTTCAGTTTGCACAAGAAGCCCGATGCTGTCTCATGTTAGTCAGCCCTGCTGCTACTGCTTCTATTGGGTACAACTACTTTTTCATTCACTGACCCTTTTCTCTACACTTGCTTGAGTTGGTAGAAAAAACAGGTGTTTATCATCTGGTAAAGTTACATTTATTGCCCATTTATATAAAAAAGAAGGCATACTATATAAACTCAGTGGAAAAAAACCCAAAACATTTTAAATATTTACATGCAGTTATTGTGGGCATCAGCAAGGCTTTTAAATGGACATGCTCTGGAAAATTTAGTTACTTGGCCTACATCAAAGCAATCTCCTTCTATGGGAAGAAGAAGTATGCTTTACTGTTTCACTGCTGAAACACAGTGGCCCAACTGGGTACACGTAAGTTGCAAATTTGTAAGACTTCCAACTGAGTAAGTGAATATAAATGTAAAGATTTAAGTGAATGGGAGCATCGTGCAAGGAATACCAGAATACAAGAGTTAGGCCTTATTTTCATTTAGAAGGCATCTGTGTCATTTCATTTAGTATAAAATCTGTGTCTGGGATTTTAAAACTAATGCCACAAATCTATATGCCAAATATGTAGAGGTTTCCTATAATTTGAGTAAATTCTGCAGGTCTTAAATACATGAAGTGGGGAGTATGAATGAGAAAATACAAGTCACTTCTTTATCAAGGACTTGCACATGGAATGTGCCAGTGAATTTTTTGGTTGACATATTAATCTAATTTATTTCTCCCATTATTCTTGGGTCAGCATGTCATATTTTATGACTTTCAAAATGAATAAAATAAATACAAAGATAAAACACTGTGGTAAAGTTAGACTGGAATGACAGTAATTCTAAATGATGTTTATGAAATAGCCTTCCAGTGTAGTACTGGGGCACATATTTCTGGATGCATGTGTCAATTAATTTAACAGTAATTTATAAGTCAGCATGAAAAGTAGAGATAGGCACAGTTTATCAGCCAGAGTTGTCTGCTGGAGACCTCATGACAGAAGAGTAGCTTTGAAATGTCTCAGTCATGCTGTGGCCAAGTAAATTACCTCCACCTGTCAGATGCGAGCTAATTCAGCTTGTAACTGCTGCATTGTTGAGCATCTTTAAAAAAAAATGTTATGGTAGGATATGATCTTTAGTCTGGGATACTACTCATACCATTGAACGTTATTCTAAAATAAGGAGCCAATTTTGCCCGTATAGTCACAGGAAAGAGCGTCTAGAGACCGAACAGGAGCCTTACTGAGTCACCTTCCCTTCCCAGTGGTTACAGATAACGTACAGGGTGATGAAACTTTTTAAAAGTGACCAAAAACTGTCTGCATGAAATCAAACAGAAGCAGAAGGGAGGAGGCAGGGATGTATGGGAGAGGAAAGGAGAAAAGAGAGCACACAAATGGCTTTGTTACCATGGCAGTGGAATGTGAGATAATTGAGGAAGAAGTCACTGAGGGAGGTAATGTGTATTTTTGTTACAGCTTCAGTTCTGAGCCTTCATTGCCACATGTGAGTTGTGGGACAGTACATAGAGCACATAAAATGGAAATACTTGTATAATTCTACTGAAATTGAGGGACATAAGTTGTGCCTTTGAAAGTGAGAGGCCTCTACTGACTGCTTTGTGAAAACAGACCATGCAATGCTGCGTGTCTCTCCTACTGTTGGAACATCTTGGGTGGAAGGAGAAAAAAAACTTCAGAAATTAAGTAGAATTTGTTAATTCTACACTTCATTGTCTTAAAAAGCATGGCTTTCACTCAAGCACAGAGTCAGCACTCATCCTCCATACCTCTCATTCCTATTCTGAAAGCTTAGTAGTGCACAGGTTTTGCCTTGACCTTCACAAAGGAGATGAAGTCTACGCTGCTGAATGTTACCACTCCTAACAAATTTGCATGAAAGATTATTTCAGTGTGGATATGAAGCTATCATCACCTATGCCCAATTATGTGCAGACACATAATTCTAAAATTTATAAAGCCATACTATGAGTTTTAAAGTAGAGGAAGAAAACATTTTAAAATAAACCCAGTAATTTAAATAGCTTCATTTAAAAAACAGTAAGTTTGACAATTGTACAAATGTCTAAACATACCTAAATAGACTCTCTGAGTGTGGTATAATTTCATATCACATATAAAGTTTTTGTCTTACACACATTTAAATGCTAAAATAATTATGTGAATTTATGTAAAAATAAGATCGCCCCTCAGCTTTGAGTAAAGCAAATGGTTCTTTAAAACGTGATGTTCGGATTCCTTCCATCTCATCCCGGCAATGGTGAACATCCTGCTAGAATGCTCTTAAAGTGCAATATAAATTCAAGTTACATCCCTTTAATAGCTCTCTTTTTTTTTTTTTTTTTTCTTCTTAGTCAAGGAAACCTCCATTTCTGTAGATGACCCAAACTCCCTAACAAATAGAACTTTTAATTATTTTCTAAATCCAGTTATTAATTACAGCCGTCTGAGAATCAGTGAGGGAGTTTAAGTCTTTAGTAGGGGAAGTTAAAGGCTCAAAACTTTATTACAATGAATGGCATATGTTAATCACATAAAATGTGCTTTTTTTTTTTTTTTTTTTTTTTTTTTTCCCCCCCCCTCTACTTTAAACCACTTAATTTTCTAGATTCAGATGTTTCTAGGTGAATCTTTTAACTCGTGCTTTTGGAGTCTGTGATTATATCTTACTGGAAGAGGATACATTTTGAGGTCTTGACATCTCTGATGGAGATCAAGGCAAAATTTGCACTGAATTTAATATAAAACTAATTTACATCCTCATCATGTTCATCTTTATCAATGAAGTCAGTAAGGACTTTTTAACTGGACTTTTAGAGAAGAGGAGTACACCTAACCTAGACTCTCCTTTGGATATGGGTTGTCAGTTCTTTAAGTCCTTAAAGAAGTGTCAACCATACTAAAATACAGGACTTTATGTCTGTTTTTTCCTTGATATTTATTAATGCCCTTTAATATTGTAAGTGCTGTAAGTTAGGATGAGGTGATAACACTAACATAAAGGAATTTGGAGGATACTTTAAAATATGCAAGATGATGTATACTCTTCCTCTAGTGTTGGAGTCTACATAAATATATATGATTATATTTTTATTGTTGGATAATTTAAAAGTTCTATTTTGCTTTCAAATTCTTTACATAATGCTGTGAATACTTCACTTGATAAGATGTTCTGGAGTGTGTTCTTATGCCTATAATCAAGATTTTTAATGATTGCAATGAGTGCTTTCATTCATCTGGTATTAAAAGGGGTGAGCTTCAACAGGTTGAAGTGTTACATTTGTTTTCCAATACTTTATCCATCAAACTATGTCATTGAGGATGGATGGAAATAGTGAATGGAACAAGATATTCATTTGATCAACTGCTTTTGATATTCTTTATTAGAGGTTCATTTTGGCTGAATTTATCAGTTTATAGGCTACTGTAGCTTAGCAATAGCACGGAATGCAATGTAGTACTTTACATCTATTAGAATACATATGCACCGTATCTATAAACTGTTAAAAAATCAGTTCCTAAACTGCACCCCTTCACCCTCTCCCCTCCAAATAGTCACTTTATTAGGAAACATTTGAAGGCACTTTAATTTTAATGGAAGTGATTACACTAAATGTTGTTATACTTGATTAAAAAAATTATGAAAATAAAATGGTCTCTGATTCATACATGGTTTGCAATTTCTCAGCTGGGCTGGAGTCAGAAAACATTTATGCGTTGTATGACAAATCTACTTTAGTGAGTCACTTAGGTGTGAAAATGTCTAGGACTTGGAAAATAGGCACTCCCAGTATATTAAAAAGAAATAAGGGAATGGGAAGAATGAAACCAATAATTTTGAAATTAAACACCAATCAAATATGCACAGTAAGAAACTGCATGATAAATGTAAGTATACTTAACCTTGAACATCAATGTCATATAAAATCTTCTGGGTGACAGTTTACTTATTTAGTAGGTTTCATAGTTATAAATAATTAAAGAAGATGATAATATTCTGTAATTTGTGACCTTGTTTTAACTGGGAAAATTGTTACTTTTCTAAAATGTAAAAGAAATAACTGGATTTATGTTTGAATGTGTCACTGCTTGCTGTTGAAGAATATTTATTAACCACATGCAAAATATTGCTTAACATTATCTTTTTGTACTTCTTATTAAAGTTAATTTAAATATAGCACATTTTGTATTTTTGTTTTTAATGCTTTGACAGCACAAATATTTAATTCCCTTCATGTCATTTCTCTTAGGACTTCTGTATGGGTTTTTCATTTTCTTGTTTTTAAACAACCCATTACAGCCTCTATGAAGGTGCTTTTTTTATTAAAGACAGTATTTCCCTAAGGAAACAAACAATACATTGGAAAGAAAATATTCTTCAGCATGGTGAGAATTTAGCAGATTTCCTATTTATATAATGAGAATACCCTCATGTATACATATTACAAATGGCAATGTTTTATATTTTCTGAAGGTTATAAAACATGTTGCTGCTGGGTATACACTAACAACCAAGTCATGTGGAACATAAGAAACCTCCCACCAGACAGCTTAATTGGTCAGTGGGAGTATATGGGGTAACAAAGCTTACTTAGAAATAAACAAAAGACTATAGTGTTAGTAAGGTGTGGGTTTGGGTTTGGTTTTTTATTTTAAAATGAGCGTTCTGATTCCAAGTGTTTCAGTGGAAAAGCTATAGATTTTTCTGCGATGACCCTTTCTTTTCTTGTAAAGTCACATCAAGAACTCACCAGAAACTCACAAATGTTCTTCATGGATGGCATCCTTCTGTCCAAACTGGAGAGACATGGATTTGAGGCTTGGTCCATATGACAGTAAGAAATTGACTGGATGGCCGAAGACAGAGAGTTGTGACTGGCTCAATGTCCAGGTGGAGGCCATTGACAAGAGGTGTCCCTCAGGGCTCTGTTTTGGGATTGATGCTCTTCAATATCTTTATCAAGGATAAAGAGATCCATGCACCTTCTTGCACCTTTACCTTTACCATTGGTAAACTTGCTAGTTTACCAATGACACAAAGCTAAGCAGTGCAGGTGACACAATAGAAGTAAGGGATGCCATTTGGAGGGACCTGGACACACTTGGGAAGTGGGCCCATGGGAACATCATGTGGTTCAGCAAATCCAGGTGCAATGTGCTGCACCTGGGTTGGGGCTGTCCCAGACATGGGCCCAGACTGAGAGAAGCAGCCCTGATAAGAAGGGCTTGGGGGTTCTCTAGGATAAAAATATGGCCATGACCCATCAGGATGCTCTCACAGCCCAGAAGGCCAATGGCATCCTGGGCTGCATCAAAAGCAGCTCAAGGGAGATGATTCTCCCCCTCTGCTCTGCCCTGGTGAGACCTTACCTGAAATACTGTGTCCAGGTCAGGGATCCTCAGCATAGGAAAGACACAGATGCAGGTCCAGAGGAGGCTATAAAGGTGCTCAGAGGGCTGGGACACCTCCTGTGAAGACAGGCTGAGAGACCTGGGTTGTTCAGCCTCGAGAAGGAAAGCCTATGGGGAGATCTTCTTGTGGCCTTTCAGTACTCAAAGGGGGCTTATTAAAAAGAGGAGGAGGAACTTTTTACACAGACAGATAGTGATAGAAGGGCCAATGGTTTAAACTGAAAGACAATGTATTTAAATTAGATATTAGGAAGATTTCTTTTACTCTGAGGGGGGTGAGGAACTGTCACAAGTTGCCCTAAAAGGTTGTGAGTGCCCCATCCCTGGAAGTGTTCAGAGCCAGGTTGGATGAGACTTTGAGTAACCTGGTCTAGTGGAAGGTGTTGTTGCCTATGGCAATTTATGAAATGCTGAGGAATTGACAGAAATGCAGAAAATGGTCTAAAAGATAGTATATTTTTTCAGGCAACTCTTAATCCAAAAATCAGACCGTAATGAATAAGGATTTCGTTTCAACAATGTGCTTTATGTATGGATAAGAAGCAAACAAGAGCCTGAGTAATATTTGCAGAGTTGACAAATCATATGGGAGAAAAGAACCATTTAAGTAGATCCAGCATGGAAAACATTTTGAACATTTTGTCCTGTGCATTTGTGATGGATAGGAGTCAGAGTAAAAATGAAAGAAGAATATTCATAACATTTTAAATATTGAAAAGCAACTCTGCTTTCAAGTTCTTTGCAGATCTTTTGAGACCCTGGTATAACTTATTAAAGAGGAAGGAATTTAATGTCTCTTCAACTTTCCAAAGATTAGCATCACTTTTTGCTAATGCTGGACATGAGTGACAAATACAAAGAATGTGAGAGTTTTATGAAGATTACTGTTTTTTGTAGAGCAACATACTTAACTGCTGCACTCCTCTCCCTTCCCTCCACCCTGCCTCCCAAATCAATTGTTAATATTGGAGGTAGTAAGAACCAGCAGTAAAAATTGCCCTCAAGTTGGGGCTTGACATAGTGCTCTTAAACCTTTCTGATGGAACACATTTTCCTTCAAAACACCTTTCTGTTATTCCTTTCTACCAGAGACACATGACACTAAACAGGTTAGTGTTCTCAGAAATGACAGTGGTGGGAGTTTAGAGTCAACCATGCTTCAAGTTTCATTATAGGTAGAATTCAGTTGTTTTTACTGTAGGTTGTATACAATGGTCAGTGTTTCTAATTAAAAAAAAAAAAAAAAATTCTGACAGCATTAATACACTAGAACAAATGTCCAGTAATGAGCCAGTGATCAGGTGATATTGGGGATATCAAAGACTACATCCATCTGGCAACTCTGCCATTTACCAATAGTGAGAGCAACTTCATGCCTCACACTAAGACAGAGTATTAAAAAACCAAAACAAAACAAAACAAGAGTTGAAAAAACCTGGGGAAATATAGGAAGCTTCTGAAGTGCATTGATGACAACTTCCTGGCTGAGATAATGGAGGAGCCAAGGAGATCACGCAGCTCTGGCTGCAGTTCAAACTTACAAAAGGAATGGACAGAACAGTGATGTGCAAGCCTTGGGTGACCACGACATGGAGGTGGTCAGGATCCTTAGAGGAGGGAACAAGACAAAAAACTGGATATCAGCCCTGGACTGCAAGACAGCAGACTGGTCCTGATCTCTGCGCAGTGCTAATTCCATTCACAGCTCCAGGCAGCTGAGAAGTAGGCTTGAAAGAGTCCCTTGGTAGATTGCTCTGGAGCAAAAAGAGGTCCAGAGCATCTGGTTGATTTTTAAGCATATTCTTCTCTGATCTCAAGCAAAGTCCAACTCGGAAAGAAACAAGTCACACCAAGGTGGCAGGAGGCCTGTACAGATATGTTGGCCTTGACTAAACTCAAATATAAGAAGGCAGAAGCAGGGCTGGATGACCTGGAAGGAATAGAGCAACACTCTGAGTTTTTAGAGAGAGCCATAGGAAAAGTCTGAGAATGGGAAGAAAGCAAATATTACTCCTACCTTCAAACAGGGGTAGAAGGAGGGTCTGGTGAGCTACAGGTCATCTTTACCTTGATTCTTGATTGGTGTCTTTGTAATGAAATAAATACTCCTGGAAAACATTTTCAGGTATCTTAAAGGCAGCAGACCCATTGAACTCCCTGTGTGTGACATTATGTGTGAAAGTCTGGCATCAAGGGCTGTATCTTTTCCAGCAGTACTGCTAGTATAACATTACTATTAGGGTGCTAGGATTTTTTCTGATTCTGCAGATGCCTTTTTCCTACATTAAGGAGCTTAGGAAAAATTAGCTATATCTCTTGCATTCCTACAACAGTCAACACAGTAGGCACCCCTTAATGATTTCCCTCTTTCTTACCTTGTATGCTGATGTCTCATTTTGCCTTAGAACAACAGTTTCTATTCCTTGCAGCTACAAAGACAGCCTCTGAAGTGTATGCTCAGCATCAAAAGATACAGCACTCCCTGAATCTGCAGACAATCTGACTCAATAGATCACTTCTGAGAAGTGCCATTTTAGCGTGTTGTGGAAAAATCAGTTAATCATTTAATTGGTACTCCAATTAAGACAATTTGAATAATTTTAGCATGGAAGAGGGTTTGTTTCCTCTGCTAGGCTACAAATACATATTTTTAACTTTAGTACTTAGGAGATGGGAAAGATGAAATCTCAACTGAGATTTACGCAGTGCTACACTATAATGAATCCAAAAGAACTGAGTTTTGAAGGTTGTAAGGCAAGGAAGGACATATTTAAAAATACCTCCTAAAGTTATAAAGCTATAACTCATATTAACAGTACAAGCACCTGCCCTTTAATAAGGACTTTTTCCCATGGTAGAACACATACTAGAATTGCAGGCCCATTTTGGTGTTGGTAAGGAGAACTCTTTTGCCCGTCACAGAAAACCAGTGTGTGAGAAGGCTTTTCCTGTGTTTCATGACTACAATAATTTCTTCTGTATAGAATGACTAGATTTCTTATTACAATTTGATATCTTATGTTTATGACTCTAAAAGTGCATGAAATAGTCCTTTTAATTCTAAGATGCTGCAACTGAATCAATGTTTTGTCTGCTATCCATTCTCCATTTTCACAATGAAAATTTCAAAATTGTCCATTCACTTCTGTAGACAATTGATGGCAACAAGACAATTTCTATTTATCATGACCTAATCACAATGTCATAAAGAGATGCCTATTTGAAATTATTGCCTTTCTCACTATTCACACATCACACTTGTTGCTAAAGCCTAAGTATTTATGTCTGAAGTGTAATTGCTTTGTTGACAAATTATAATAATGGCAAAACTTTCAAAACCTTTGAGCATAATGTACATATCAATATTGTTGTAATTATTTCACTGTTGATGAAATAGTGATCATCAATGATAAATGAATAACCATAATGAAATGAGAATTTGCTATGAGTAACATTTTGTTAATTTTAGCAGTGTATTTGGGTTATGACACGGAATACGTCTCAGCTTGACTTTCCTCACTAACTCCCATTGCAGATCTTATTCCTTTCCACTCAGAGATTCTACCTGGTCTTATTGACTGGATTTTTTTTTTTTAAATAAAGGTGATTAAACTATTCCCTTTCCACACAGAAGTATTACTTCTGACATTTGGATTTTTTTATGTATTTCATATGTATTTTTTTATGTATTTCATTTTATGCATTTCATTTCTCACTGAAGTAAATACTCCTGAATCCGTTACACCTGCTCAAGTACCAATTACTATATTCTTGGATCCAATTCCATTTTTCAGTAACAGTTAATTTTTTTTCATTGTGCTAGGTGTTGCAATCACAGATTAATACTACTTTTCACATTTGTGTGTGTCCTTCACCAGAATTTATTTTGATCCATGATGAATGAAGCTTATAAGTTTTGAATCTCTGATTAATAGATATACATATATTATTCACAATGATTAATGTTTTAGTTTGCAAGTTCATTTGTTGATTAAAATTTCTAAAATGTAGACAATATGTAAAATCTGAAACAAAAGCCTGTCTGCCTAAAGATTTCTTCAGTGGAGTAGTGGGACATTGCATATCAAAACTATGTATCTGTATTATCACTGAGATGATAAAGTCTGCTTTCTGACTATTTCTCTAAAGAAAACCGTAGGATTTGAATATGGAATTAAGTGCAGCATTCTACTGCAAACAAACAAGAAGGCTGGAGTGGCACACGGAAGTAAGCATTTCTGCCCTGGTGAGCACCTGACTTTATGATATATGCGATGTTCCCTTTTTTAATAGTCTACACGTTAAAATTCATTTAGAGAAAAGATCAAATCAGACATTATTAAGTACTGGTCCTTCATCTTGTGTCTCTTTAGTTCAGACCTCTGCTTGAATTGCAGAGAAAGCCCTTCCAGGTTGAAGGAGCCTGGTGTGGGTGGAATTCCCACCTTGATGAACTTCAAAGGTTCCCTATCATGGAGCAGCAGAGACCAGAATACTGTCCAGGGGAAGGCCCTAGGTAACCCACATTTGTTAATGGTGTAGTGACCCAAATGCAGAATGGGATTCTGTTGAAGCAAAACCCTTTGGTACTTATGTCAAGTCTGATTTGCCCTCTTGTCCATATGGTGGTGACTTTCCTCAGGTAATCCTGTTTAAATTAATGGACCTCTTCATAAAGCATTACATTAATTAAATCCATTAAATTAATGGACCTCTTCCTGCCCTGGTGGGATGTGAGGGCAGGTCTGCTCTACATGACTTTGATTTTCCCCTCCAAGTTCTCTGGTTCCCTTCACCACCAACAGGCACCTCGTGGTACCACTGTAGGAGAGCAAAGCTTAACACCCCTCTGTCCCACATGCTGTGGTGTTCTGGTGACCTGTGACAGTTAATCTGGTTTGATACAAAGTAAGTAAGCCACCAAAAACTGCCTGAGGGAAATTAGAGCCCTGATGATCACCCTCTCAAGGTGCAAGTGCACCAATGGAAGGTCCACAGTTGTCTGCTCTCTGGCCAGCTCATTCATAATTGCTTAATTGCAGTCCCAAAGGAATCATGATGGAATGCAGGCAGGATGAGGTCAGTGCTCTGTCCTCCCATTGTAGTGGTCTGCAGTGGGGTCTTGTTGCAGCAAAGAGAATGACTTTCCAGAGGTGTTGTACCAAGAATTGTTTTTAAGCAACCTAATCCAGGATCAATGCCAGCAGTTAAGCCTAGAGGCATTATCTAACCTTCAAGGACCATTATTTTTTTATAGTTTGTCCTTTTGCATAAAAGCCTTTAAAATCTAAAAAATGTTGAGGCCATAAAATCACCTGGGTATCTGTTTGGCAGCCTTTTGACATGGTATCTCAGTGAATTCGCCTACCCCATGCACCATTCTTCCCCCTCAAAAATGGTTTAATTTAAAGAGCAAAAAGCTATAACACATCTGTTGTGTGGTACAGTGCCATAGGGAATAAAAGAAAATGAAATATGCAAAGCATCTAAGAAAATAATTACTTTAATTGAGAAAGAAGTGGAAGGAGAGAAATTGTTCAAGTAGAATACTTCAGGATAATGACTCACACTATTTTCATAGCAAATTACAGAAAAAATATTGGCAATTTGGTATATTATTTGTATGTTTGAATATTTTAAATGGATTTTAAAATTAAAATCTTAGAAAATGTTCGTGTTTCTTATCCAAACTGCCTCCCAATCTGACTTACCTTTAAAGAAATGATGCTTATCATTTTCTTTTGCACTTCAGAAAATCTCACTACAAAAAGGAACATGATTTATTTGATACATCTGTTTTAAAAAGCAGTTCAGCAAAAAGCACAACAGACATATTCCTTGCCAAGCCACAAATATGGTCATTTCAGTAAATTCTTAGATTACGGTTAAAAATGTAGATTGCACAAAGCACATTGTATACACAAGCATGAAAACGAAATTTCTCATTCATAGGGAGCACCTACAATAAATATAAGTGAGATAAGTCTTCCATGAGAGAGATCACTGGTTCTTTAAGGACTACTTTTGAAGTAATCATCCTTGATATTTAGAAAAATAATAAGAAAACCTGTATAAGTTTTCCATCTCACCTGCTCATGCAACTGTGTAATACCCTTTAAAGCATAAAAATATTTAACAGGCACCTGGATTTCAATAAATGTTTTGCGGGATAGGAGTGCGTATTTTCATTTCATGGACTATTTCCCTCATTGTTAGTCAGAAACAAAGTCTAGGTAATTCTCATTAGTTAGATAATTGGGAAGTAACTCAAAGTTATCTGACATAGAAAGCATCAGAATGTGAATATCTGTACCTGTACTATTTGTGAGCAATTTAAAATTAGTATATAAGTGTTTAGGAAAAGTTATTGCTGTCTTTAATAGGCAATATTTTGAGGCAACTCACATCTTAATGCAATCTCTGAATAAACAGACCCTTGACTTAATATCTTGTCCCATGAAGACGATGATGCAGATGTACAGCTCCAACCTGGGCATGTTTCCCTCTGATAGAGGCATGCATAAAAAGAAGTGCAGATTCTTTAAAATAAATAAAAAATCTTTTTTTGTGAGTTTCTCTTCTTCTATACTGTTTTCTTTCCCAAAACATTAGTACTTAGATGTGCTTTTTATTTGGAGGCTATCCCACAGAGGTTTTGGAAGAGGGGGCTATAGCTGATTTGGCTTCATACTTAACAGGGAGCTCATGTTGCAACTGAGTTTTCGAAAATCTTTCTCTTCTTAAAGTGTCTCCCTTTTGTTCTTGCAGTCTTCTATCAGATTGCAAGAGGCTATATAACAAAGGAGAGATTATGTAATAATGTACCACTTCAAGTAAAATGTATTTCATATTCATTCTTCAGTACTATGTATCCCTTTCATGTAGTCATATTTCAATAGTCATATTTCATAGTCACCACAAATAAATTCAGGGTTAGATTGTACCTCTCAAGGTGACTTGTTCAGGATAAAGGCCGTTGTTATTGTGTTTCAGCTCTTTGTAATGCATGTACAAGGCAAGGAGGGTTTTATCAAAGGAAAAATATTTTAGTTTTGCACTTTTTTCTCATAGCAGAAAGTCAGACAAACAGAGTGCTATTGAACTTGTACTTTCTCAAAGAAAACTTGCTGAACAATTGAGGAAGAATACCTTTTTACAAAACTAGTTTGTTCAAATTCCATTTGGTTAAAGGGTTTTTGTTTGCTTTTGTTTTTTCCTAACACATTTCATCCCGCTGAAATTTTCCTTAGTTTAATTTAAAATAATTTTTCTTTAGGATCAGGCTTTTCCAGTACTTTCCCAATTTTTTTACACCTTCAAACTTTTCTGAATGTAACTTGTTTGAATTCCATTCATTTTGGGTTTTGTGGGTTGTTTTCTATTAGATTTTGGTGTTGGTTGTTTTCCTGACATGTTTCATTCTAGTGAATTCCTTCTTAGCTTAGTGAAATAAATTTTTCCTTGGATTCAATACATAACATCATATTTCTTTCTATAAAAGTATGAGAGCTTACAAGAGCATTTCTGAGTCCCCTATCTCCCCTCAAGCCCAAGAAAGATTAGATTCAATGCACCTCTTATTCCTGACGCACAGAACTCTGGGGAAGAAAAAATTTTGTTTACAGAAACTTCTGCATGCGTTGGAGAGAAGTCAGGCAAAATAACAGGCAAACCTCAGCTACATAATACCCTTTGCAGATGGTTTGAAGGTATGAAGGCATAAGCATTTATAATATATGTAAAGCCATAATCCTTTCCTTAGCTTTCCTGAATCATCTGAGAAATTCTGCCTGGTTCCTCTAGGCTGGCTCAGCCACTGGCTCAGGGAGGGGATACTCAGAGGTTTTTGGAGCTGCAGATGGGTGCAAACAGCACAGTGAGCCTCCTGCTCCTGCAGGGCAGCAAGGGCAGGAAGGAAACCATGAGCTGCCAGGGTGTTTGCTGTCTCCTCTTTTTCCCTTGCAAACTGACTTAAGACAGCACAGGACAGGATGCAGGATAGTGTGACCCATCCTTTTGCAGCAGAAGAGAGGGCTTGAGTCAGATGAAATAGCAGCAATGAAAGTTATCACAAAAAACCATGGTGTAAAATTACAGTGAGTTTGCTGGAGACAGGGGGAGAACTTACCAAGACATCAAAGGAAATATCCAGTTAAGTCAAGTAGAGGATCCATATTGTTAGAATTTTTTTCTACAGAAACTAGAATTTGCTCAGAAAGGGCCTAGAGAGGATTCAAACCCTTATTAATTCCCAGAAAATCCCATGTGCATACTCTATAATAAAAATGATGGAGTAGATTTGTTGTGTTAATAAGATAGACAGGTGCCTTAGAATTACTTTTGGGAATAAAATTCCCTCTAGATGCATCAGATGTAAGCAATCACTGTACCTGATGTATTTTGGTAAAGTAGCTTGCTGTATTTTTTCCATTGAGAAGCAATTGAGCTTGCTTAAGTATTGGAATAATGTGGGGGAAAATTAAAATTGTTACAAGTGTTAAATAGCCCTAAAGGAGCTTCTTGGCTCAATAAACTCACAATATTTTTATAAGGGATATTTAACTTAAATTTACTTAAGATATTTTCTACCTCTTCCAACTTGCATGGTGCTTCCAATTATTACTGAAATGTTGTGTGGGAGCGTATATTAGTTCTTGCATATTGAAGTGATCTCCAGGGAATTCTCTTAAAGCAGATCGCATTGTAGCTCTTGATAAAATAGAGCTCAGTTTTACAATTTCCTTTCCTTCAGTGTTTCCATTCCCAGTTCAGTTAGAATGAATTGCATGAAAAATAATTTTCATGCAATTTTATCTTGTTTGCCCTTTACCTTTCCTCACAAGACTTCTTCCCACTTATTTTGCATGCACAAAGAGCACTGTACTTTCTTGTCTGAGGAGGAAGAGTGAAATGGTCCCATCACTTCCTTCTCTAGAAATAATAGCAAAGAAAGGTCAACCTCAAAGTCTCATTTCCTCAGATACCTTTTCTTAAGTTTGACTTTGAGGTTTATGAAGCTTTTGATAACCCAAGAGGCTCTTCCCTCCAACATTATAAACCTCCTAGGAGCCGGCAGTGCCCTGCTGCTTGTACTGCAGCCATTGAAGAGTAATTGCAGGGGTATTGTGTCACAGATATAATTCCTCAGTTCTGTTACACATTTGTAGTAGTGGTAAATTAACCTACACTGCTTGCTTGAATTTTAGTTGTGTTTTCATTGGAATGAGCATTTTACGTTTATTAGCAGAAGAACATTTCTAGCTCACTGTTTATAAACAGTGAATAGTTTTGTCAGAATGTTAGGGCTGCTGCACAATATCCAGCCACCACAGCATCTTCAAGATGCTGTGTTTAAAGTCCAGCTGGTGACATTGCAATTAATTTTAAGTGAGAATGGTTTGTTTTCCATTAGAGAGGCCTTTACATATGTCTTGGTTTGGAATGACAGGTATCTGCCAGGGAAAATGGGGTTTCCCTTAGAATGGAGAATGTAAACCCCTCACCCCCCGCTAAATTATAAATTTGCAATCAAGAGCTTTCAGGCAAAAATTCTGGGAATAGGAATAACAGTTCTTTACTAGGAACATTAATAATACAAATGTAGTAGAAAAACAAAACCACCTAACCAAGCCAGCAAATAAACAAACAACAATTTTGGAAAACCCTGACAGAATCAGAGCTACAACCTGACACTCTGTTAGTCAGGGCATTGGAAGCAGTCCGAAAGTGAGTCCTCCTGAAGTGGCAGATGTGGTTCTGTTGAAGTAGAGATGATCCTGTAGCAAAAGGGTCCAGGGGTGGTGAGGAGGGGTCTGGTGAGGGTGAGATGGGGTCTGGTGTTGGGGAGATGAAGTCTGGCCTTCCTCCCAGAAATTGGGTGAAAACTGGATGTTTCCTGTTCCTGTGTCTCAATTTTATCCAGGTAGGAACTGCCTGCCCCACCCCGCCCCCCACTGCCAGGGGGGATGTGATGTATCTCACCAAAGGAGGATGGAATGTGGCTGCAGCCCCTGGGGAGGGTACAGTCTGGGAAGGTGTCAATGGCCCATAGTCAGAAGGCATCCGGCCCTCTCCCTGTGCCCCCCACCCCAAGTCACAAGAGACAGAGATAAAAAAAACAAAAAACCATCTCCACAACTGCTTTTAACAAATGAAAATAGAATACACACCCCTGGCTCCACAACCCAAGACAGCATAGCCACAGGTAGAGTTGGGAGATGATTAAGCATTAGCTAAGCTCAGTGCTGCGTACTGTAAGTGATAAGGGAGTACAAGCAGCCTTTTTTATCCCAGACACTTGCATTTAGTGTATGAAAAAAGGCTTGAGACATATATTAATACCCAAGTAATGACTTCGCTCTTCAAGACCTGTCTTTTAAAATACTTGTTTGTCTACTATATTATCCAAGAGTCATTCTTTTCCTAAAAGGACTTTTCACACTTAGATGTCATTTCAGTCTTGAAGAACTGCTACTTCAATCTGCTGAATGGAGGGTTGTCCTAAGGGCTTTCAGGACACCACTTAAAGTCAGTGGTCTTTGACAGGTCTTTGATGCTTTATGACTAAGACAGTATTTTGAAGTGGAAAGAATGTCTGCAAAGTAGATACAGGGAAAAAAATTAAAAATTATGCTTAGGCAATTCAGAATGGGGAAAGTAACAAGCAAACACATTAATAATTTGTAATATTTAATCACAAGCTACTGTGTGACTCCTTTTAAAAGAAATTTCCAGAAGATATTGTCCTTAAAAATTATTGATTTATGTTAGGATGCAGATTATTTAAGAACTCTGTAAAGGAATCAGACGCATCAGGGAGGTAAAAAGACATGGATTCTCTGGAAAGGATGTTTGCAAGGGTTATGTATTCAAGAGGCACTGCTACACATTATTAAAATAATGGTATACAAAGTAGTTTGCTGTCTTTCAGTAACTCTGTCTTGGTATGACTGGCCATGATTTTTTTAAGGGATTGCAGAAGTTCACTTCATAAGCATTTATCACTAATTTATAAATGTTTTATGAAGTATGCCTCTACTAGTGAAAAACTATAATAATACTCAAACAAATATCAAAAATTATAGGAACATTTTTTTCAGCGTGATTTCCTCACAAAAAAGTCTCAGAAATGTTGTAATTTTAGATAAAAGTATTCTGCAGACCAGAGGAAGTAGGACTTTCTCTGCAAAGGGAAGAGTGATCTCAGGTACTTTACAGGAGCATTGGAAGAGGAACTGTGAGTGGAAAAGACAAACTCTCCAGCCAGACTTGCACCAAGATGGGATTACATATTCTTCTGCATTTGCAGCAACTAGAGCGTGCAGGCATGCGGAACAGTGTTTGCATGAGTGAACTGAGGGTACAGGTAATTTCTTTGTGTGTTACACAGGGCTCCTTACTCATGTGATTTAGGAAGTACCACTCAGTGCTGGCAGCTAGCTAGTGCTGTGAAGGCTTGTGTTCCTCCCTTGCTGTAGCTTGTACCCTTACCCTTTGCTATCCCTGCTTCTTTCCAGAGCATTGGGGGTGTTAGGACAGCCTGTGGCAGAATTCCCACTATTCTTATTTTGGTTGTCGTGGCATCAAAAGTGATGACACACACCTACTCACTAGGCCATCATATATGCACAGCCTTATTTTTAAAGAAAAGCTGTCCTATTAATTCGTCTATCATTACACTGGATGATTATGTAAAGAAGAATAAATAATACTTGAGATATGCTACATAACTTTAAAGAGCAGTGCATTCAAATTGTAATGAAGGCTAAGGTAGCAGACCCTCAAAGCACAAATGCTTTGTGTAGTGCGTATGGGCTATGAATCACACATCTCATGCAAACTCAGGAATTTAGTGTTAGTCCAATTGAGGTATTAGAAACCCAAATAAGTGTTTATGACTACTCTAGCTACAATGATGTTAGCACACACAGTTGAAATCAGCCAATTACAACAATTTTTAATTTAAAATACAATTGTTGAACACAGATTTCCTTGTCTCTTTTACACACACCTATATTATTCTGGGTCAGTAGATAGATGGAGTTACTGTTGAGCAGAATATAATAGGGGAGCATACTGTGGATCCAGCATTTCAGGTGCTTCGCTGACAGGAAAATCGTGGTTCTAGTAAGACTTCTTCCTCATCATTTCTTGGTTTCACTTGGTGTTATATTTATGTGTTTGCTAACAAACGTATTTGCTCTTTCTTCAACGGTCTGCAAATTCTGTGTTATCATTGGGTTTAAGTATATATAGTATGTTTTCCATGTCTTAGATACTTGAATTTTGCTGCTGAATTTTGTCACCTCTACGTCCAGTATTACCCTGGTCTTCAGGCCTAAGAGTTCCAATGCCATCCTGCTCTTTCACTTTTAAGTGAAAGATGCATTCTGCATCTTGTGCTTGAATTTTTGGACACCACTTTTTTTTTAAAAAGCCTGGAGCTGTTCTTTCCTAGTAATGTAGCATTATATTAGCACAATCCAGTCAAGCACACAGTCTCATTCAAAGGTAACTCAAGGTTCATGCAACAAAGATGAACTCTCTACGGTCAAATCTATTTGTGTACTGATATATTTTAGTAACTACTCATTATTAATACCCATTAGTTATGGCAGTATCACTGTTATGGAAATTGTTTCACCAGAGGAGGGATTTCAGTCACTAGAAATGGAGTAGCAATTTTAAAAACTTTACAGTGTGTTACTTTTGGTGTTTATAACTTGTCAGTATGAGTTAGTAGCTTCTAGAGCTAAGGGCAGATTTGAACAGTTGAACTGAAATTCTTAGTGCACTTTGCACATTGTCAAAACTGTGTAGGATTAACTGTGGAGTAATTCTTTTTGAGTGCATTGTATGTGAAAAATTCATTGGTAGGTAGGACTGGGATGCTATTTATGACTCATTGATTCCAGCTTACTGTTGTTATAACCATGATTTAATTGTGGTCACAAACTTAAAAGTTGTTTCAATTCATTTATGTTTTGCATAGTTATTTACACCACCTTAAGCAGGGCAGACTAATATGTTGATTACCAAGCCCTCTCCCATTCAAGATCAGACATTTTGACAGTTACATATTTGAAATATTATTTGGAATTCCTTAGTGAAATCTGTGGACTGGCTACATTAGAAGAAAGAGCTATAAAAATAAAATTCTGGAAAGGAGTAAAACTTGTCGCAGAAAAGAAAGAGAACTGGGAAAAAAACTTCCAGAAGCTGTATTAGTGGAAGATCTTCAAGGTAGTGGATTTTGAGCCGATTTTTCAATAGGATATTTGAATAAATCTGGAAAGGAGTTGAAAAAGTCTTAATGAAAGATTTAAAGGCATTAGAAGGTACTAAGACTTACGGCAATTGATGGAAAAATGGTGTCACCAAGACCTGGTGGAAGAACACTTCCCTGGTATTCTGAGAAATCAGCTCCAAAAAGTCAGCCCTTCTTCAGACCTTCAGGCACTAATTGTCAATACTCTTAGTTCAGCAACCAAATATTCAGGGAGGTATTCAAACCTAAAATTCTAATTGAGAACCACATTGCAGATTGGTCATTAAACCAACATACCTCATCTCCTACCTCCTGTAGTTCTTTGTTGAACAAGTGCCAAGTGCTCTTTGCTTTTAACTTGTCTGTTTGACAAAACTATAGTAAATCAAAAGCGACTGCACTTAATCTCTGCTTTGCTTTGAATTTTTCGCAATTTTTTCAGACTTGGTGAAGATATGGTGTACTTGCCAGCTTGTGTGCTTTCTCCAGCTATTTCAGCTGCTCTAATAGACTATTTTACATTTGTTTCCATCTGAAAAGACATGAATTGATACAACAGACGTGTTTCTGCTATCCTGTGTGGTAGAGCTCTATAGGAATAAGGATGAAGAAACTGCATGCAGCATAAAATTCCAGGCCTGCAAGCCTGAGAAATAGTTTGGGATCCCACACAAAAGCAGAAATGTGAAACTTAAAACCAGGCAAGAAGTTACTGGAAAGTCACCATTATTTAGAGATACGAAGGCCCTAAATGCTTCTGTAGCCAAGGATAAAGGACTAAAATGGAAAACTCGCATGGCTGGAGTGCTGCAATGGATGGCTATATGCTCTTTAGCAGGGAAGGCAAGGAAGGAGAGCTGGTGGGGTACCTTGTATGTTAGGAAGTGTTTTAATTGTGTACTATTGCAGTGATGCTGATGATAGAATTGAGTGTTCATGGGAGAGAATTGGGGTAAGGCTAACAAGGCAGATGTCCTGCTGGGAGTCTGTTACAAACTACCAGGGTGAAGAAAGAGGCAGGTGAAGTACTATGTGAGTGGCTGGCTAATTTTTAATGATTGCTAGCCCTTGTTCTTGTGGGAGACTTTAATGTGCTGGATGTCTTCTGGAAACTCAACGCAGAGGAGAGGAGGCAGCCTAGGAGGTTCCTGGAGTGTGTGGAAGGAAATTTCCTGACACAGCTGGTGAGCGAGCATACAGGTCTAATGTTTAGACTGGCTGTTTACAAGCAGAGAAGGGCTGGTGGGAGATGTGGTGGTTGGAGGCTGTGTTGGGCACAGGGACCATGAAATGAGAGAGTTCTCAGTTCTTGGTGAAGTAAGAAAAGTGGTCAGCCAAACCTCTACATTGGACTTCCACAAGGCGGTCATTGGCCTGTTCAGGACTCTGGTTCAGAGTCTCCCTTGGGAAACAGACCTTAACAATAAAGAGATCCAGGAGGGTGGGAAATACTTTCAAAATGAAATCTTAAAGGTTGGGAAAGCCTGCAAGAGCAGGCTGTCCCTATGTACTGAAACACAAACCCCCATGGAAGAAGACTGGCCTGGTTGAGCAGAGGCCTTTTGCTGGAACTCAAGGGGAAAAAAGAGAATTCATGAACTTTGGAAGAAGGGGCAGACAACCTAGGAAGAGTACAAAGCTGTTGCTAGGTCATGTTGCTAGAGAGAAAATTAGAAAGGCAAAAGCTCAGCTAGAACTTGATCTGGCTACTGCTGTGAAAGACAATAAAAAATTATTTTATAAATACATTAACAAGAAAAGAAGGGAAAATGAATATCTACATCTTTTATTGGATGTGGAGGGCAACATTGTCACCAAGGATGAGGAAGAGGCATGAAGTAACCAGGTACTCCATACTTGTCACCAAGGATGAGGTACTTAATGCCTTATTTGCTCCAGCCTTTAACAGAAAAGCTAGTTATCCTCAGGACAGCCCACCTTCTCAGTTGGTAGACCAGGACAAGGATCCCCTGCAACCCAGGAGGAAGTAGTTAGTGACCTGAGGAGGAAGTAGTTAGTGACCTGTTGTTCTGCTCAGACACAAATCTATGGGGCTGCATGGACTTCACCTGTAGCTACTGAGGGTGCTGGCAACATGATTTTCTCTTACTTAATAGGAAAATTACTGTTAAAAGACAGCACTACAATTTACAATGTGAGAGTAGTGCTTGTTTGTACAGTAATTACTTTACTTTTTCTGACTCATTCCTTCCAGAAGCACTCCAGCATTGCAGTCATGACTGTACTTACAGCTGAGAGAACAGGACCACTCCAACAGAGTGCTAAGGCATATGTGTTAATAAAGAAATGTGGTAACTTGAATAATTTAGGATAATACATCCATTTAATTTTAGATTAGCACTTGGTTACTGAAAAAAATTTAGCCTGTTGTCAGGAGCATCCTTCAGTTTGTAAACATTGATATTACTAAGGTCAAGTTGCACAGGCCTGAAGATAATCTATAACTTGGACTCAAGCACTTTGCTTTCTGAACAAACATACCAGTAAACCATAGAGACTTTAAAAACTTTATTTTTTTTCAAGGTATAGATTAAAAAAGCAAGACTGTTTCAGTATAGTGATTGGTTTTTTTACCAGACTGCTTCTCCAAGGAAAATATGACATTATTTCAGGGAGCATTCTTACAGGATAAAAGCTTATTGTGCTATCTTGAAACACCTATAAACAATAAAAAAGAAACATTAACAGGTATAAGGTAAGATGACAGTAGGTACATCTAATATCACATCCTCCATTTTATGTTATCCAAAGTCTATTTAGATGCAATTTAATCTTTGGATTTATTTCCAATACATTCTTAATCATCAGTGGCTCAAACTAGATTATTAACTCATCTGTCCTCAACACATGCAGTGTATTGGGTCACAAGCTGTCACAAGTCTTGAAGAGTTGTATGCTTGTGAATAGGCAGCTTATTCTGAGTCCAAACAAGAAATAGGTGCTCCTGGCTAACACATTCACATAAGGTTCCAGCCAGAATACTTGCTGCTAGCAAAAGTCTCCATCATCCTGCAAATGAAAGTTGTTTTCCTTCTTAAATACAATTAGTGTTTACTCACCATGACCAAATTTTTCTGTGACTGGGGTCAAATTTGCAGTAGGCTCTGGCAATCCCTGTTTTTTGTTCAGCTATGATTCATTTTATCTGGGCTTACACATGGACTACTGCTTGGCACAATGTGACTATGACTCAAAGCCAAGAGGTAGAAAGAATGTGTCTGTCTTGGTTTGGAAAGACAGGTATCTGCCAGGGAAAGCTGGAGTTTCCCTTAGAATGGAGAATGTAAACCCCTCACCCCCTCCAAATTATAATTTTGCAATTAAGGGCTTTCAGGCAAAGATTTGGGAATGGGAATAACAGTTCTTTACTAAGAATATTAACAATACAAATGTAGTAGAAAACAAAACCAACCAACCAACCAACAATCCTGGAAAACTCTGACAGAGTCAGAGCTACAACCTGACACCCTGTTGGGCAGGGTATTGGAAGCAGTCCAAAAGTGAGTTCTCCTGGAGTGGCAGATGTGGTTCTGTTGAAGTAGAGATGATCCTGTAGAACCAGGGTCCAGTGATGGTGAGAAGGGTCCAGTCTTCCTCTGGGAATTGGGTGAAGCCAGATACCTTGTGTTCCTACGTCTCAGTTTTATCCAGGTAGGAATGGTTGGCTCCCCCCACTGGGTGGAGCATCTCACAATAGGATGTATGCTTTGGGGATGACTGCCTGGGGAGGTGTTAATGGCCCATTAGCAGAAAATCTCCCCCTGGAGGAAGGATGGTGGTGAAAGAGATAAGAAACAATGCCCCACCTGGTTTTAACAGCTGGCCCTTATCTGAAGGAATCCGCCCCTCTCCTCTCAGAGTTACAAGAGATAAAGAAGAACATCTCCCCAACTGCTTTCAGCAAATGAAATAGAATACACGTTTTTGGTTCCATAACCCAAGACAGTGTCTTTTCCATTGGGGTGACATTCATGTCTTTTTTCTGGCTAGGGTGGTGTTAATTTTTTGCAGTAGCTGGGAGAAGGTATGGCCAGGGCACCATCACCTTGTTGCCCCAGGGGAAAGGGACTGTCTTCCCAGGGAAAGAGGATCCTCCCATTTGAGTAGATGGAGTGGTCTGGTATTTGTTTATTGTTAGGAGTTTTCCATACAAATTGTTTATTTTTATTATGTCCATTGTTATTGTTGCTGTTACTGTTACTGTTAGCTTTCTCATCTCATTGCTGTTTCCAATAAATTGTTCTTATCTCCACCCGTGAGGGGGTTGGAAAGGGAAGCAGTATGTGGATTTAGTGAGAGTGTTGAATTGGAGAATATCATTCCTAAGCAACAATAATTTATTCCAAGGGCAGATCCTATTTTGTTATAAACCCAGCATGGGGAGCTATAACAAAGATGAGCAAAAGAAAAGTCTCCCATTCTTGTCATGATTTCTTAAGAGAGCACAGCTGGACTTCAAGTAATGCTCACAGCCAGGCTATAAATGTCAAATCCTGGAGGCAGGACTTTATCAGATGACAAAGTAACAATCTACTGGAAGCAATTTGTAGAATGAGCAAAGCCAGGCAAGGTTCATGATGGACACAGGCTCTGTAGAATGACAACACTGAAAAGAGTGACTTCCCTTCTTTTTTTGTCTTTTCATAAGATTTTCCATCCAAACTCTGTATTTTTGACTAAGTGGACTTTGTGCAACTAGCTCAGAAATTTAATGAGATAGTTAAAAAAATTATACAAAGTCTCTGATACTACAGTGACTACTTTGAAAACTGTCTGGGGTGAAAAAGATTCAAGTTTGAAAATGGAACTAGTGATATTGTCCTCTGAAAAGAATCTTTTCACAGCAGAAACAGTGTGATGCAGGAAGAGTTGCAAATTCTGCTGTAAATAGGCATTCAGATCCTGGTATTGATCTGGAAGGAAGTAGGAACTGTCATAGAATATTATGAGTTGGAAGGGACCCACAAGGGTCATTGAGTCCAACTGCTGGCCCCACAGAGGGCATTCCCAAAAGTCACACCATGCGCTTGATAGCATTGTCCAAACACTTCTTGAGCTCTGTCAGGCTTGGTGCTGTGACCACTTCCCTGGGGAGCCTGTTCCAGTGTCCAACCACCCTCTGGGTGAAGAACCTTTTCCTGTTTTCTAAGCTAATTCTCCCCTGACTCAGCTTCAGGCCATCCCTTGGGTCCTGTCACTGGTCACCAGAGAGAAGAGGTCAGCGTCTGTTCCTCCTTTTCCCCTTGTGAGGAAGCTGTACACTGCAATGAGATTTCCCCTCAGTCTCCTCTTCTCCAGGCTGAACAGACCAAGTGACCTCAGCCACTCCTCATACAGCTTCCCCTCCAGACCCTTCATCACCCTCATGGCCATGTTTTGATGCTCTCTAACAGCTTTTTGTCTTTTTTATATTGTGGTGCCCAAAACTGCATGCCATTATAAAGATATGTAGAAGATAGATCATGGAAATTCCTCAGCTCTGGGATACTGTCAAACTCTGAACAAATGGCAGCTTCTGCTTGACACCTGCCATGAGCCTGCAGCACACTGAGACTGGCATCTCTTAACATACTGCAGCCTTTGCAATACTTCCTAAAAAAGTAAAGGTGAGTCTCTGAGTGGAAAACGTTTTTCCAGGAGCTAATGGGAATTTAATGGAAAAAAAACATTAGAAGTTTAGAAGAAATATTTTAAAGTAAAAGAGATATGAAACAAAATAGATGAGAAAATTAAATTACATTTTATTTTATTAAATCAGACTAAATTATAATGATTTCTATCAGACTAAATAAAGCTCTCTTACATGGCTAATACAGTGTGATCACTGAGGTGAAGCTTCACAAAAACATGCAATGCTTTTAACAGCTATTAGGGAAATCAAAGACTGACATACAGAGTATCATTTGCAGCACAGCTGAAGCAGAAGATAAAATAAGTATCACCAATCTTGTCAATGGCATTACTTTAGGAGATATTTTCAAGAGAATGGTTGATTTACACCAGAGAAGGATCATTCCTGAGAATTGTCATCAATTATGCAAACCAAAGCAGCTGGTTCTTCAGTCTCCAATCAAAAAGGTGACTTGGTATTGATAATCATAACTGATAATGGCCTTCCTGAGAGCATATGATAAACCATAGGATAATTTGTCCACTTTCAAAAATAGTTGATTTCTCTGTTATTCACTAGAATTATCTCTGCACAGTAGCATTTTTTTTTGTCTTGCTAGAATGATGAATTTTCTTCATATGCAAATATTAAAATATGCAAGTTGGATTAAAGACAACCACAGAAAAAAGAGTTTGTCTAGCAGCAACAGACCTAAGACTAAGGGTCTTCTAGTCCTGTTTTCTGGTATTGTTTGAGAGGGAAAAATATTCTTCTCTGGGACATGTTTAAAAATATAAAAACCAAAGCACTTTCATACTGAGAATGCAATGAAGTAGTTTTGAAAACACACCATGAAATATATATTTTAAATATTGGCAGACTTCTGCACTATGACACAGTGGAATATGCATATATTCTTTAATCTCCATGGTATCCTAATGCTGTTAAATGTTTATATGTTTGATGCTATCCACAAATGATTTTTGATAATCAACAGTATTTATCTTACACAATCTAGTGAGGACCTGTCATAATAGACTACTTTTCTCTCAATAATTAAACTAGGGAGCAATGTTGGTTTTACGTGATGTATTCTGACCTACTCCTACAAATGTGAATAAATCTATTGACCTGACAGCTGAGTTTACACCAAGGTATATTGTAGGACAGTTCTATCTGATTGTGTAGTGAATATTCAATAACAAAATAATTTGAAGCTCAGCCAGATCTCTGCTTATTTCTCTGGTAAGCACAGGAGATACTTATGACTATGATGTATTCAATTGGATTATTAATCATTTGTTTCATAAAGTGTAGCATAGTAATAATAATTGACCAATTATATAGCAATAATTGGAATGTGGAAAAGGAATCTTAAGAAAAATGAAGAGGCAAAAGGATAAATTTAGTGAAGGATAAATTTAATTTTAGAGAATATAAAAGGAACTAAAATAAAATCTAATATACCAAAAAGCAATCTCTAAATGTCTGAGACTTTTTTTACAACTGAGAGACCTAGAGGTCAATTAATAGCAATTGTAGAAGATCAGCAAGTGACATAATATATTGCAGAGAGAGTGTAATGTTCTGGACAGAATTATTTCACCCTTCCTTTAGATTTGCTAAGGGATACTCTTACCAAGAGTTTAAATTGTCATTCTGGAGAAAATGTTTTCCAATTATCAGACAGACCAGCCTTATGAAGAGCCCTTTTTATCTCTTGTGCTTTGCAGATTAAAAAAACTTCTTATACTCTAAGGAGGATTGCTCAGGATAGGGTATACTGAAAAGCCACTTTCAACTTTCAACAAAGGCTGAGCCAAGTATCAACCAAATCTTTTTGAAACCGGAAAAAGTACAGACCACAGTCTTTGCCTGCCCCATTATTTTTCATTTTCACTTGTCTTTGTCCTCCTGATCTGGCTGGAACAGTAAGTGCTCACGGTAGTCAGGTAGAACAGCTGCCCTGTTAGCCTCTAACAAAATAAGATCAGACAGATAATCAAATAGTATTCTCCCGAGAGCATCCTATAAGCCATGAAATTATTCTTATTCTTAACCATTTGAAGGGAAATTTCATCTTAGCTGGAGACAAGAGGAATCAGCAAAAATAAAATATTTCTTTGCTATGGGATTTCAAAGTATGGGTGTTCACCCATCGAACATACATTGGCACGCTGTTTTGCCATGATTCATGCAAGGGTCCTAGTTCTCTAATAACTCACTGTAGCTTTGGCTACATTTGCAAATCCTGGAATGAAATAGAAGCAGATATTCAGAGACAATCCATTGGTACTGAGAAGTCAGCACCCACAGTAAGTGTGGTTTGGAGGGCATTTACTTTAGTCTAGCACCAATCTAGTTCCATAGAGGGAAGACCCATTAGTGCTGGAGCACAGTATAGTCCAGCAGTCCTGGTAAGCACATCCAGAAAGATGCTGCAATCATCTTCATGTATCTCATGGCTCACTTTCGAATTGAACGCTCCTCATTTGCATTGAAGTGGCAATGCAAACCATGTGCTCCTTCTGGGATCCACTGGGTTGAACTGTGTCTCTTCCTTGACAGGAAAAATAGAGCACAGGCTGGAGAAGGGTTTGAATAGTGTTCACCTCCTGCACATGACTTTGGGGTTATCCAAGCTGGATTTAACTTCCTAAATGAACTAGAGTGCACCTTGGTGTGCAAGTCCCTGTACGACTCCTTGCCTTGTCTGTGGCACACATGTGCCTCACACTTGAAGTACCCCTCTTCTCACTGTCACCATGTCCCCTATCAAAGTCAGCTGCCTTTGAGGATGTGTCTTGACAGATGGTAAAACCAGGCTCCTGAGAAATCCAGGGTCCTAGTCTCTGTTTACTGGGCAATTGACTGATAGGTGAGGGAGAAGCAAAGTTAAAATTGTGCTCTTAGAGTGAAGAAGAATTAGGGATTGTGGATTTATGCCTTGTAAAACAGGAAAGATCAGAATGTATTTATATGCTGCTCGCTGGCTTGTGTTGAAAATACTTGAAAGTCTAGTGAAAGGCAATGACAATACTAATAGGACCAAGGGGATGTTTGTGGTTTAAAGTTATCTTTCTGTACCTAAGCACTCCAGCCTAATTCCATAGATCTGCCTACACTTCAATTTGTTAATCTTTTCATCCTAACTTAAATGGAGAGGAAGTCTAACATATTAAATGTAAAGGAATATCATCTTATGTCTGTAACACTAACCCTTCCTCAGGATGCAAAGATAGTTGCAGTGTTCTTTATTCATCAATTTTTCTCTACTTGTGATGATTTCCCTTGCTTATTTTTTAAGTGCAGCTGAAGATGTGTGTGTGTTAGTAATCATTTTAATGAGTAATGTGAGTGAGCAGTTAAACCAATGTATTGGAGATGAAATCCTAATTAAAATAGTATTTAGTTATGGAAAGTGAGAATTTTATAATTTATTTTCTATTAAGATGTTGACAGTTTCACTGAAAGCAATTATATTGTAGTTCAAATCACAATATAAAAGCTGCACTGCAGTCACATTTCTGCATTTTTCTGTTCTCCTCCTGTGGATATCCACCACACTCAAATTTAAAGGTCCCTTTTAAAAAGGCCAGTACCAAAATGTTTGCATTAGTTTTCTCTATTTTTGAGACTTTTTTACATTTATTGTAGCACTAGGCTACTATGCTGTTAAAGATAGCTTTTAAAATTTATATTAAACATTCAGGTAGGATTAACCATGATGATGCATATTTAAAACCACATTTTTTGAACCTCCCTAAGAAGAATGGAACTGTTTTCATTTCAGGTGCAAGTTTTAAATACCATGCATGTTACTCTGTTCTTAAGTTTCTGCTTACTCAAATGCAAGCATACAAACGACATTTGTGCACTTTTTTGAAATTATCTCTGCCCATAACAGAGGGCCAACCTAAAGTATTCTCTGATTCCATAAATCTAAGGTGTAGCGTGCACACAGGAAATTATTTTGTGAATACACAATTAAGGTCTACATATGCAATTCCATCAAAATATTGTTATGTAAACCTACCCTTTTTAAGACATGATTGCAGTGGTCCTTGAGCTCTTGCTGTTCTATATATACTTTTTTTTGGTGGAAGACACCATAATAATTTTTTCTTCTGTCTCCACACGCTGGATAACTTTGATCTCAGCAGGGTAAGTGCCCCTTATAGAACCACATGAGAGCCATTAACTTCCCTCAAGCACAGTGAATGAAGATGGGCCATCCACTAAGTCTAGGTTTTCAAGGCTCTTATGCACTCAAAATGGTATGCAGGTACACTAATCTGGCATCAATTCTCATATGTTAGTAGCTGTATCCAAGAGAAATACAGCAGATGTCAGCTATGTAAAATTACATATGAGTGTTTTTAAGTTCCTCTGTGATCCTGA
This sequence comes from Phylloscopus collybita, assembly GCA_027886175.1. Lineage (NCBI taxonomy): Eukaryota > Metazoa > Chordata > Aves > Passeriformes > Phylloscopidae > Phylloscopus > Phylloscopus collybita. Next base: position 23,615,053 of record JAJNNQ010000009.1, on the reverse strand, counting down.
GCAATTGAATTCTGAAGAATCAAAATGCTCTTCAATACTAAGTGTGAAGTCTCCCAGGTGAAAAACACAGTGGTATTTGCTGTTTATGTATTAATGTGGCAGATTTTTCCTCCTTCTTCTATTTGGACTTCAGCTTTAAGCATAAAAATTCTTTCCCATGTCCTTTTAGATGAATCACAGATTGTAGGTACCTTGTGGTTGAATCAGTGGCTTCCAGACTGGAAATCAAGAGCTTGCATTAAGTGCCTTTGCTCCTTTTATAGTGCATGAAGTTAGGTGTATTACTATGGAATCCAAATCAATAATTACACTTTTAAGGTACTAAGGAACAGGTGATCTAGCCTGGCTGTGTTTTAGAGATCTTTTACATTAGATTATCCTATCTTGCACTCCTTAAATCTGAAGAGTAGAGAAAGTTTTCCAGTGAGCTTGGGCAGCATGTAGGTGCTGAGCTGCTCTAATTCGTACCCCTCCTGTTTGTGTGAGTATCCCCCTGCAGTCCTGGAAAAATTTCAGTTAAGTCTGAATATATGTCTTCTCTGGATTTTCCAGAGGCAGCAGCAGAGCTGACAGCTGAGATTTGATTTTACATTTAGGTATTTACAATCTTTACCAAATTCAATCCATGAATTATTTTTCTTTTTCCATTTGTCAGCATATTATCACTTCCCATTTTATAACTGATATTCTACACTGTGATGATTTAACAATATATTCACTTTTTTCTATAGACTTCACCAATCTAAGACTTTCATCTGCAAATTTTTGTATTTCTTCTCTTTGAAACCATTAGTGCAGTGAGTAATCAGTTAAATTCAATAATCTCAAGAGCAGATTTATAAGAACTCAACTTTTTAACATAGAAAGTTAATTGCTGACAGTAGTTTCAAGCAGTTTCTGAAAGATGGCCTTATTTTCCTACTAACCTCAGAACTATGCAGCTTCTTTAACAAATTCCTGATAGAGTTAAAATGGTTTTAAAAGGCAGTGAATTATGAAGTTCCATTCTTATATTGGTAGACTCATTAAATATGATTGAAGAAGATAGAGATGTGGTTTTCCTTTGTAGAAGTCATTCTGGTTTCTTCCTCCTTACTAATAGTAGTGATGTGAATCCTATAGTTTTGCTTAACTTTGGTCAATTTGATGTTTCTGAAATGATGCCTAGCAGGTCTGAAGTGACACGATTAACTCCTTTCTTCACCTTGGTGTTCTTTTTTTTTTTTTAAAGATGGCCTTTACTTCCAGCATCAGAAGGTGTTTTTAACTGAGAGTTTAAATACTGTTGTTAGGTTAGCCGTGCCAGTACCAAGCAGATGAAAAATATCTTAGTAACTAACTCACTATCTTTTAGTGTATTGTCCTGTACCCTCTCCTTCTTTTGACACCTAGCTAGGTGATTTCCCCAGCTTTTCTTTGAAATTCTCTTTTCTATTTTGCAGTTTTCATTTATTGCTTCTTTCATTTTCCTTAGGAATACAGACAATCTGAGTTGATTTCTTTCCCTTCATGTTTTTTTTTCTGATGGTGAAAGATTTTTTTTTTAAATTTTCTGTTCCCTGTTTGCTTTTCAAAACTTTTATACCTATTTCTCATCTAGTATTTTACTTAATCATGGAATAATTTCTTCTCTAGTTTTTAGAGGGATGGATTTCTATTGTTTACATGAAAGCAAAAGAAAAAATCAGATTTGGGACTACCTGAAACCAGCTTGTCCAGATGTCATCCTTATTTTTGTGTCATTTGAGAAATATTGACAGTGCTTTTATTTTGATTTTTTAACAGTACTTCTATGTGCCTTAGTGTTCTCAACCCTGAAATAAAATTAAAACTTCCATTTTCTCAGTATACATGCTACATGTTATTTTAGGTGTAATCTTCCACCTCTTTCACTGCTAGCAAGCTGCTGGATCTACACAGGAGTAAAATTCGGTTTTGAAATAGATGCTCCAAACTTCTCATATAGAAAGAAGATGTCTTGGAATTCTGTAAGTATGTTTAAACTTCTTATGTCAAATTTTTGCAGTAGTGACTTTAATTGCATATCTTCTAGTGACAGGGTGGAATTTTACAGACTGGTAAAGGGCTTTAATGATTCCATAAGTATCAGAATGCAAAGACATAAGCATTCCTTGCGCATTTTCAAAATGTAGTCAATTTGACAGATCAATTTATAATAAACCTAAGGACCATGGCCATTTTCAGGGCAGAAGGACTTCCCAGAGAGAAAGGGTCTTGGGGGTGGGCTGTGCACATTATCTTGCTGAGGGGGACAGCAATCCTGCTTCTTGGAGCTAGTGCCACCAGCTGCAGCAGAGGAGCTGCTTCTGCACTTTGTAATAAATGCATATGCTCGCCTCTGAGCTCATCCCTTTGCCATCATGCTAGGATGCCGCCTGCTGCGTTAATCCACCAGTTAAGAGACCTCAGGTCAAGCAATAATATGTGCGTTTACCGTCTGCCAGTACCCCCAGGACTGACTATTAATTTTCAAGTCGTTGAATTTTCATTTAATGTACTGCAGCTCCCTGAAGCATGGTGAGTTTCTTTAACCATTAAAGCAGTAAGATGTACATATAAAATAATAACCAGATGATGATGTGTAAAGAAGACTAAACACTGCCTTTCACTGGAATAACCACTGGATGGGGGATTATTTACAATTCTGCACAGTGACAACTTGTCTCGAAGGAGGATGATGATGATGACTGTAAAACGGTTTGCTACTTCCACAGAGAACTCGGTGCACAGGTTACTCCGTAAGTGCCCTATAGAGAGCTGCGAACAAGGGCATCGCCGGGGCCAGGGAATTGGGTTGGTGACAGTCTGAAGCCGAGAGAAGAAACAGGCATTATCTAAGCGCTGGTCCCGCCGGGACGTGCCCACCCGCGCCCGAGGCCCGCCAAAGGCTGCGAGCGCGGAACCTGTGGTCTCCCGCCGCGGCCGCGGTGCCTTTCCCGCCCCGGGTTCGGGTGTGTGTGTGCGGGATCGCCGGGGGGCACGTCTGCCTACTTTCCCTCCTGCGTCTCCTGAGAGAGACCAGGAGGAGGGAGCAGCCGAGAGGAGACTAGAGGGAAAAAAGAAGACAAAACCCCATAGCCTTGCGTTTCGCATGCCCTGGCGCATTTCACAGCGCAGCACCGCGCATCGGCCGCTTCCCGCCCGTTGTCCCCGGGCGCTCCGCGGCCGCGCAGAGCCGCCCGCAGCCGCCGAGCCTGCGCCGCTCGCCTCTCGGGGCCGCGGAGTGCCCGCGGCTGCCCCTGCGCCTCCAGCGTGCCGCCTGCCTCCGGCACGGCTTTAGGGACTGCGGCTGGAGGGGTGTGCTCCCTCTCCTGGGGACGAACCAGGGGATGGCGGATGCCCCCTTCCCCGCGGCTAGGGCCGCTCCCCCCCACCCCGTCCCCCACCCCCAAATCTTGATCGTGCCAGACGTAGAGACGCGCAGTCCCCGCGGGTGTCCGTCCACATCCCCCGGCGCTTCTTCTCCCGGCTGCGGGTCTCCGCTTGGCAGGGCAGACCGGCTGCCTCTCGGAGAGTCGTCCTCTGAGTAGCTTCAAAAATAGAAATATTTTAATGTACATGTGTAGCTTTAAAAATATATTTAACATTTTATACATTTTGCCTATATTTATTTACATGTATATGTATATGCATATGTATATGTATATATGTAAGGTCTATTTCATTTCCCTCTTTGGAGAAAAATACCAAATCAATGCCACCCTTTCTCTCAGGCATGTTTCCCTTCTAGTAAAGGAGGCTCCACCTCTTCTAGGGATTGATTCGTCCAGCAGTTTTTAGGATAATTTATGAAGCAACCTGATGAGCCTATTGGGCGAGTTGCTCGGTCCTTGCAGAGTGGGTTTCTACCTGTTTGGGTGTTTTATTTTATTTTTCCCCCCCCATTCCCCTCCCCTCTCCTCCCTCTCCCTGCCGTGTGCCGGGGGGTGGTGGGATTGGTAGGGTCGCTATTTCCCAGCCTCTTCGGAGAAAACTCGGGCAAGGGAGAGAGCGCCTTCAGGCTCATGGATGCATGGGGGGGCCCCGCGCCCCGCTGGATCCGCCGCCGCGGGGCCCGGCTGCTGCTGCTGCTGCTGACGGTGCGGCTGGGGAGCGGGTGAGTACGGCGGGGACCCCGCACCTGCCCCCGCCGGGACTCGCTACCTGCCAATCGCGCCCCGGGCTGAGCTCGGAGGCTCCGGGCGGGGGCGGGGGCAGAGGCAGGGGCAAAGGCAGGGGCAGGGGAGGCGGCGTGTTGCGCCGCCAAACTTCAACCAAAAAACGTGTCGGTGCTGGCGCTGTGGCTCCCGCGGGCGGCTGCGGCTGGAGCCGGCACCGGCAAAGTAAAACTTCAGCCGCATCCCACTTGTCGCTGGGCGGCTTGGTGAGCCCGGGCTCGGCTCGGTGCTGGGAAAAGTCCCCCCGTGCCGAGAGCTCCCCGCGCGGTGCCGCCCGCCCGCGGCTGCGGGAGAGGGGCCGGAGCGCGGCTGGGCTGGCGCTCCCGCAGCTGCCGGTGCGGGGCACCCATCGCGGCAGGGGCACCTCTGCGGGGCCTCCCGCACGGCACCGGCTCTTGCAGCGCCCGGCAAGGGGACCGAGATCACGCGTGGGGTGGAGCAGGGCAGCCGCTCAAGTCCTGGAAGTTGGAAACGTGCGTTTTAAGGGAGAGTTAGAAAATTGAACTGGAGACCTCTGAAGGAACAACAGTTTGGTACAGCTGTGTACATGTGTTATCGGTGCCCATAACAACGAAATGAAATGTGATAATTCAACTCCATTAATAATGCAGAGCTAATGTGAACCATTCCACAGGTTACACTCATAGAAATAACAAAGCAGCACTTTAGGTGTAAATAAAGGGTATTTGACTCTTGCTCAGTGTGTGTTTCTTTTAAATGAAAGATGAAGTTATCATTCTAGAGGGTATAAAAATGTGTAGTGTAAAGGCTGGCAAAAATAAAAAAAAAAAAAAAAAGGAAAAAAGCTATTAAACATTTTTAAAGTCTCATACTCTACTTCTACCCTTCAACCCTTCCCCACACTGAATGATGATTTATCAGTCTGTGTGAGGTATGTTCATTTCATCACACCTCTCATCTTCACAAGGCTGCTGTGTTATCCTAGTAGAAACACTACTGATTATACTTTTCTTAACCTGTGTCTTTTAAAACTTTGATAAATTATTTTTCAAAGGCATTGATGAAAATGATACCAGTGCAGCTGCACATCTTCAGAATGTTTCTTAATGATCATAGTGTACCTCAGGTGTGAAAGAAATTATCAAGTGGTTTGAGAGAAAAGAACATGCATGCTAATTTATCAGTTCAAAGGCTTAGTTACAAAGGAGGAGAACTATCTAAAAAAAAAAATTATTTTGCTTTGCTTGTCAGACTGTGGTTGGGATTATAAAACTAGGTGTAGATTGTTACGTATGCATCTCATTAACATTACCATTTATAAATAAGTTGATACGAGGTGAGAAAAAGAGGTAACTTACATGCGTTGTTTTGTTCTGTGTTCCAGGATATCTCAGATAAAAGGAAACCTTTGGTATGAATATCCATGTATCTGAATCAACTGTTTTCAGCCTTGATTTTTTTTCAGAGGCTACCTGGAAAAATGGTGTTTGAAAGATCCCACCCCCCACCCCCCCCTTTTTTTTTTTTTTTTTTTATAAGTGACCTCAGATGGACATGTGTTACAGATCATGGTTCTCTGGTATGTAGTGCATTGCAGTTCATGGGTGTTTGTGGGGAGCTCAGGACCTCTGGTGCTCTTTAACAGTCTGCCACACAGTAGAATGGAAATACTATTTTTCTGCTTCTTTGGATGCCTTTCTATAGTTTCAGCCCAAGATTTTCCTTAGATCTCAAACTAAAGTACAGGAGTAACACTTTTTCTCAAGAATAGACCAGGCTGCACCAACCCTGCCAGTTTTTCTAAAACTATCTTGCGGGAGCCAGTCTGCCTTTTCAACACATACTTTTAAAAGGATGCTAATTGCATCACTTTTAGTATGCATGTATACACAAAGTACTTTGTGCTGAGTATGAGTAAAGTTGCTTCAGCTGTAACAAATGAAGCTAAAGCCTAAGCAAGGGAGGCTGAGCCCAACTGAGAGTTCATTCCCACACCTAAGTGAACTCTTTCCCATAGAGCAGTTGTTTACCCCCAGTTCTTCACCTTCATCACTAGCAAATTAGAGTGGCCAATGCACTTGATTTAATTTCATGGGTCAGTATTTTGAAAAACTACTTTTGTCAATAGCAAATATCTTTTCTGTTTCAGAAATTGGTCTGTGAGCCTTTCTACAAGATGTGTGCAGGGAAAGAGTACTTACCCAGCAGTCACTGCAGTCTTAAATGTTCAGCAAACCTATTATTCTTGTTGAATTCAAATAAACAGATAATTGATAGGCAGAGCATAAGAACTGACAATATAATTAATGTTATTTTCTTAGTTCCAACCATAGAGGTGCACCATTACTGTAACTTTTCTTCTAATTTATAGTTCTTTAAATAGTATATGCTGGTCAGCAAGCCTAAAAGTGTATTGTAAGCTTAACTTAATTTGGCCATATCTTCCCTTTTGTTTTACAAGCTGATGTTTTAAAAGCAGTTATAAATGCTCTATTGAAATGCAACTGTCAGCAGGTACATATGTCAACTAATATTTTTTCAAAGTATCTGTTAGGAAAATATATAATACGGCCTATGTTTTCTTCTCATATAAATTTCTGGATCAGAGTTAAGCCTGTCATAACAATGTTGGTTTCTTAGTGCTTGATAATAGCGATTTACTGTTTCATTTGAATATCTGTGATGTTTATTCATTATTATCCTCACTCTTGTGTGCTTTGTTCATGATGTGACAACAAAGGACTTGTTATTCATCAGTCCCAGTGGTTTAAAATCCAGCTTATTTTATTGAAAGTTTGTTAATATTTTCTTTTGTTGGTATAAAGTGTAAAGAGACATAAATGTTGAGAAATACTTATATTCTTTGCACATAATCTTCTTACAGAGGATTCAAGGAAACCTTCAAATTATGTCAATCTGTTAAATAAAAAGGGGTAGCAAATTGAAACAAATTTTCATTTACTTTTAACTTTCTGTTTGTTAAATATGCCTGATGTTAAAAAAAGCACCTTTGCTACAAATTCAAGCCTTTTTGAGCTGGACAGAGAAGGTTACAGGTGAGCACTTGTCTAGCTTGTTCAGCTTCTTTTTCTGAATACGTATGTCTGGCTACAGAGTAGATTACAAGGGGGTCGGAGGAATAAGTGCTTTTTCTTTGAAGCTCTTGAAGATTGTATTATATCTAGAAGAATCTGGGTCCAACAGATCACCTAGTAGGTAGGACCACTTAAATGAACTATTTATATGCACTATTTGAAAGAGGGTTGCTTTGGTTTGGGCTATCTCATATATAAATTAAAAGAGTCTTTTGTGTGTTGAATTCACAGAAAACCAAAAGTGATCTTTTCAAACCCCATTTTTGTGGCACCCCTTATGATAGAAGAGAGTAGCACATTTTGAATTACCTGCATAACTCTTTCTTGCACTGCATCCTGAATTGATCATGGGCATGAGTAAAATAGTGATATCATAACTTATTTGGTAAAGAGCAGCAGAGCCAAGTACTGATTATAAATGACTAACATACTGACAGGAACCTTTCAAAGGCTGGTTGATGACAGTGACACTAACTTTTATTTCTTAACAATTTCTCTGAAGAGAAATAATTTGTACAGAGTAATTCAGAATTGAATTAATTAAATCTGAATTTTTGAATTGAATTAATCTGAAGATGACATGGAAGTCCTGATTTTGCTTTTTTACACATGCAAACATTTTTTAGGACTGAAAATAGTGTGGTGAGTTCAGTGACCTACAGGTCTATGTAAAAAATGATTCTCTATATATATAAACCTAAAATGGTAAGTCATGGGGCAACACTGAACTAATAGAGGTAACTAAAGAGATTAGGAAGATCATCAGGAGTTCATCAGAACAGAACTTATTTCTAAGAAGAGGAAAATTTCAGTGGTATGGATGTGATGGAAATAAATAGTTTCTAAAATATGCTTTAATTGGGGATTTTCCAGTCAGTAGGATCTGTTGAGATAGGCTGGTCTTATATAAGAATATGTAAGAGGTTGAACAAAACTGGAGAATTTACCCTGGCTTCTCTTCCAGGTTTGCTTCTTCAGTTTAACTGACTTGAGGAGGAGGAATCTGATGAAATATTATACAGTATTTGTAGTCTGAGGTTTCTCTGGCTTTCAGCCAGTGGATCTCCCTTTCCCAGTTTAACCTGCTATACCTGGCTCAGCCACTGGATTCCCATGTCCCTCTCTGTGGGGAAATCCAAATCTTCTTTGATACTTCTGGTTCTGCAGGGTAGCCTCAAGGTGTAGACCAATGGCTGCAGTTGCTCTTCAGAGACAGAATGTGGTCTTCATCCATCTACTTGTCAACAAGAAAACCAGTCATAGAAGCTCTTCCTTGCTGTGATTACCTCTGCCAAGTTTTGCCCTGACAAGAACTCAGAGAATCTCAAGTGGACCCTGAAAATTCTTAAAGGAATCAGCATTTTGTTCAGAAAATATCCTAGTGCCTTTTTCTTTCCAGCCTAGTCTTTCATAATATGTTGTAGAAACCTCTTCACCTCTGGGCGACGGGAAGCTCCAGTGTGGTTAAATTCCAAGCAGTTGTTGCAGTATGAATGATCTAGTCCAAAATGAAAGTTTTATACAAATGTGTCACAATTGCAGGCTCTTTATGGAAGAGTGGAAATTTCCACTGAATTGGGTTTACCTATGCTATAGTCATACAAACTAATCTTTGAAGCACATCCCTGGTATATGTAGTTTAAGAAACAACTTGATAGCCTCTTACAGTTTCCTCTCACTTAAGTTAACTGAGATACCAACATTTCTTCTGAAAATATTTATTTGTTTGCTTAACCTCTCTTAGGGCCTTTCCATTTTTTTTTTGTCTGAAGAAGAGATATACACAGAATGTTGCTTTGTTACTACTTCATACAGCTCAGATACTCTCTCACAGGGTTAGCTCCGATACTGTTCAGGTGTAACTCATGTTCTTTTTGCTTTCTGCCTTGGTTGTCAAATCCTTTTCTGTGTCACTACATTCATGTCTGGTAAGGTGTGAATGGCTGATTCTGTGCTTCTAAATTTATATGGAGCAATTTTCAGGAGGACGGACAGACATAGTGGATGGGAAAAATCCTCTTTGGATTAAATTATTTGATGTCTCAAATAGATTGTTAGTCCTTTCCATTAGTATGGTTTTCTTCTTGTTTAAGGCAGTATATCATGAGGGATCATTATTATTATTATTATTATTATTATTATTATTATTATTATTATTATTATTGTAGTATTATTGTCCAAATTTTCTTCCTGAATAAAGTTTAGCTGGATAGAATTTCTATTAGTAAAAAATCTGTAGAATCAACTTCCATTTTTTATGTGGTAAACTATCAATGTAAGCCATGAAATTTCATTGTCCAATGTTAAATTTGCGTGACAGAGTAAGTTATGTAGATGTTTTTTAAAATAAAGTGTCGTTATGTGAGAAACACTAAAAGCAAAAGAAAATTTTTAAGAGCTGAAAAAACAAGCCTCAAACAGAAAAAGCTGAAATCTCAGAATTTGCAGCAACTAAGAAAAGTTTGGAACTAGGAAAGATATAGTAGTATATAATAGTATAGCGAACAAGGACATAGAAAACAAAGGCCGAGTTTTTAGGTTTAGCTTGAATAAGTCATAACACTGCAGAAAACATATGCCAGACAAGATAGTAGAAGGTTTTAAACTTAATGTAATATTGTGTATTGTTAATAGAGAAGCAAACAAACAACTATTGTTTGAAATAGGTGTACGTGTGCTTAATTTGGCTGGTCAAAACAACTATCTGTAACTTTTAGTAATATACTATTAGTATATTACTAAAGTCCTTTTAGATGCTTAATTACTAAAGTATATTAAAAGTCCTTTAGATGCTTTGTAACGGAGAAATCGGGGGCTATTGTAAACGTCTATTGGGGCTACTGCTGAGGGCGATTGTAAACTGCTTCTAGAGCTACATAGAGCTGCTGGTGTTACTACTGCTGTACTACACATAAGTGCTGTAAACTGCTACCTTGCTTTAAATCCTGTGATGAGACTGATGCTTCATTAAAAAAAAAACAGCTATCACAACAATCAAGTCCAGTGCCTGTCCACGTCCCTCCCACATCCTTATTGTTTTCTTTGGAGGATAACAGTTCTTGATATCATCACCACACAGCCACTGAATATGTATTGGGTTGTGCCAGACCTGCTGCAGGTGACCTCTGGACCTGTACCTTAGGTTCTTGCTTTGCCAGTGAGGGCCATCCAGCTGATGGCCTGTGGGTTGTGTCCAGCAGGGGACAACTCTGACTACCATAAATTTTAGTCACCATCTAACAAGAGATGTAATTCTCAGGTTTTAAAGATATGTGTGACATGTAATACACAGTAAGTTACATTGGAGAAGACATAATTTTGTGCATAGAGAGAGACAGCAAGCTTTTGACTACATGGTTTAGGCATTTCCATTAGTCATTATGGAGTATATTCACCTTTTTATACAATTATTCATTAACTTAATTCAATTTAGATTAGTCCATAATTGCCTAATTTTACACTAAAATTTCAGTAGAACCTATTCATTGTATTTCTACTGAAGGCATGTTGTCATTGCCTAGTTATTGTAGTTGTATGGCTTTTTCTGGAATTTCAAGCCAGATTTACTTATATGCTGCAATTACAGTGTACAGTGTGCAGTTCAATCAAGTCTCTGGTTCTGTTGCTGCTTCAGTCCATGCATATTTCTTTGGCTTTTGTGGGAGGAAGATGCTCACATGTGTGCCAGAATTTGGAACTATTTCAAATAAGTTTGGTTTTCTGAAGGGTTATAGTAGATTTCTTGTCACCTGAAGATTTTGCAGGAAGTACATGATCAATTGTTTTAGAACAAATGTTGAAATGTGTATGTTGAAATACCGTCAGCTTAAATGACTGAAAATGCCTTATAAAGGATTGCTCATTTGATATATCCTGTGAGATGCTGGTGATATTTTAAGGTAGAAAAATGACTTAGCAATTTGGTGAATTTTATATTTAGTGTGGGATGGCATTTAATTAGGTTAACTGCTTTTTATTGAGGTTATGATTCGCAGCATTCATTTATCAAAGGTCTGGTTTAGGTCTAGTTGCACTATGGAAAGTGTATCTGGAATCAAAGCACTTAGCCCATCAACAGTGTATCTGTTCATTTTGAACTTGATGGCAATTAACCTTTCATCAGTCAAGTGTCGGTAGTGTGTGAATGGTGTGTGGATGCTCATGGTTTTATACATGGGTTTATGTGTGCCTGTCTTCGTGTCTTTGTGTGATGATCACTCGGAAACTCCCAGGACATCTGGTACTGCCATGGTTAGTCCATGTTTCACATATCCAGAGAAGTTATCAGCACTGTGTCCTTCCTTAGCAGTTTGGGGATATTTTGACCTTTGTTTAATACCTGTTGCCCCTCTTCAGTTATCTACTTAGGTTCTATAATTTGCTTTGGTTATCCTCTTACCTTGTGTTCAAGTCTTCATTTGTTTCCTGCTGTTTGGTCTAGATGAGCAGTGGACTGTGGCTGTTTACGTTTTAATTATTTGATTGCATGGTATGGCCAAAACCTACAAAGAAGGTAACCTTACCAACCAAGAGAATAGGATTGTACCTCAAGTCCTGTGTTCAGTTCTGGGCCCTTCATTACAAGAAAAACATTGAGATCTTGGAGTGTGTCCGAAGAAGGGCAGTGGAGCTGGTGAAAGGTCTAGAGGTTAAGTTCTGTGAGGAGTGGCTGAGGGAGCTGGGGTTTAGCCTGGTGAAAAGGAGGCTCAGGGGGGCCCTTATCACTCCCTACAACTGCCTGAAAGGAAGTTATAAAGGTGAGGGTCAACCTCCTCTCTCAGGCAGCTAGAGACTGGACAAGAGGAAATGGCATCAAACTGTGCCAGGGGAGGTTCAGGTTGGACATTGGGGTGAATTTGTTCCCAGAAAGGATTGTTAAAAAATTGGAAGGGGCTGTGCCAGGAGGTGGTAGAGTCCCTGTCCCTGGAGGTGTTCAAGAAACAACTCTGTGGCACTTAGTGCCATGGTCTAGTTGACAAGGTAGTGATCACTCAAAGGCTGGACTTGATCTCAGAGGTTTTCTCCAAACGAAATGATTCCATGATTCTGTGAAAAGACATCATACAACACGTTCCTCAAGTTTGTAATCAGAAGATGAAATAATTGCTTCAAGGAAAGAGAAATGAGAAGGTCTACAAAACTGAATATTTTTGTCATCACATTTGGAGGTAAAGACATGACCATCAAAGTAAGACTGCTATACTAATCATGCTGAGTATGTTTGAGAATCCAGCAGCTCTGAAGTGGTGCAGAGAATTACCTGTACTTGGCTAGACAGGTGTGAGAAAAATTGTGAATTGATTTCTGGACTGCAGCTTGAGAGGAGTAGAGGCAGAATTATACTGGTCTAACCATATCAGTGTTTGGATGAACTTTCAAGGAGAGAAGATAAACTTTGTATTATGTGAGAAGACTGATGGATAAAGAATATCTGAGATGCTTTGAGTCTTTATGGTAATTTTGTGAGATCTGTAAAATCCATTTGAATTAATAGCATTTGACCAGTGTAATTTCAAGAAAGTATGGAGCATTATATGAAAATTGACTTGGAGAAGAACAATTTGTGTGGATCTCAGAACAAAATTGTTCTCCTGGAAGATAGCTTTAACAGTATCTGTTGTTCTTATTGTTAAAAATCCACATTTCTATAAACATTCTTTGCAGTCAGATTGTGTCTTTATTAAGTGCTCAGAGTTAAGTCTGATTGTCTTTTTCAGTAATTTTGGATTAGTTTTTAGAATATAAGTATCATAAAGATGTTGAAGATTTTTTGAGAAATGTGATAATGCTTTTAAGTGAAGGTATTACTAGGATTAAGATTTGTTGGACTGAAGTTATTGTGTGTTGGAGAAAATATTTCATATCTTTCAGAGCTGTGCTTCAAAGATGTAATGACTCAAAAGGTCTTATCACCTGATACTTGTGATATGTATTAAGATATCACAAGGTTAATAGCCTAAGCACTCAGATACATAGGCAACACTTTTTGTTACAGGGAGTGAACACCAGAGGTACATATTTTTATTCTGTTATTGCTGTGATTATTCATTTTTTTTTACAACACAGCTTATTTAATACCAAGTGAACTTCCCTGTGTAGCTTATACTTCTAATCTTATGTTCAAATGTTTCTGTGTAGGAATTCCTAATATTTTTTCCACGCTTTCCCCTGATAATGTCCAAATTAATCCCTTCACTAAACACTAAGGAAAAAGTAGGAAAGACGAAGCAGGGCAGGAAATTATAAACAGGTAGGCAAATATGAAATAAGACAAAGAGCACAAGGTACTATGTGTATTCAGAAGAATCAACCTAACAGTATTTGGTTGGTGTACTGCAGAAAAGATGTGGGGAGTAAGTAAAACATACTTCAGTGTGAGAGAGAATTACATTTTGACACACAAAAGAATATGCCCGAGTCTGGCAAGGCAGAAAGGGTGGGAAATTGATGAAAATACCGGAGATGGAATAGATGGGGGAAGAGAGGTTTTTGTTGAGAGACTGTCTAAACCAGTCTAGGAGGGAGAAAGAGGAAGGACTACAACATCAGTGGCTTTATATCCCATAGGATTAAGAGGAGTAAGTAATGCTTTTTGGAGACATGTTTTTTGTAGGTGTATTTTTTGCTTGCAGTTACATTTATTTTCCCAGAAGTTTTCTGTGACACATAAAGCTTATCAGTGGAGATGCTGATGATGAAATGCAAAAGAGTTCACTTCCGCGGAATTGTAACGGAACTGACGACTATGAAGTCAGCCATAAAGTCTGAAAGACAAGTCTTGAGAGATGTTTAAACCATTTACCACTGACAGCTAGCAGTGATAGTGAGCTTTCAAGGAAGTCTTTTGTAGAAAAATGGAATTGAGTTCTATTTCAGCAGTCATGACTATGCGGTCCTGCTTATTTTCGCTACTTGAGAGTTGTATTTGCATACATGAAGGAGTCCCAGTAATTTCTCAGCTTCTGAGGATACTACAATATTATCCAATATCCATATTTTATCTTGAGAAGATTCAAGATCATGTGAAAATATGTAATTTAAATTGCTGGCATGAGACTAATTACTCATTCCTTCCACATTGAAGTTGCATTTTTCTTCAATTTTAAGGAATTCTGCTATGTTTCAGGAATTTCTTAAACTTATCATCCTGCTAGAGTTCAGGTTTTCATCTACCCCTGGTCCTAGGCCTCAGTCACTCACATGACAAAGTATTTGCATTTTTATCTTCTGAACTAGAACCATCACCAGCCTCTGTACAAATGTCTGACTCTGGACTGAGGTGTGTTAGTGACCATGTTTAGCTTTTCAGCAGAGCTTTAGGTCTTATGTGTGGAATCTGACCTCTCATTGAAGGGGCCATGAAATAGTCTTCTTTACCACATACAAGCATACAGTGCTTGGTGTTCTGGAGCAAGCTAGTGTCTGGTTAGATGAACAGTCAGAAAACTTCCCAGGGAACCTTACCTGTCTTGACCAACTTGTTATGAAGGCCAGTCTGGTTAAATGCACTATTTTGACAAACCTGTGAAGCAGTATTGTTGCTAACAAAGTAATCTGTAATGTTTACACTTCAAGAAATATTACCATTTTTCTGAAAGTTGAGAGAAATAATTTGGTTTGGTGTTTTGGGGTCTTTTTTTTAAGTAATAGGAAATAAAGGTGAAATTGTATTATATTTAGACAAAGGACATATCCTGGGGAACACAGCCAGTGAATAACAGCTGTCTTATGACATGTTTCATCATGTAAGTAAGTGTTACTTTGCTCTACCTCTGTGTTGGTAACACTCTTGAAGGAACTGAAGATCCTCAGATAAATGAGGTAACACAAGTAACCTTACTGTTTTCATTCCCATACATAAGGCAACAAGGGAAAAAGTGTATTTGTTTTAGCTCTTTCAGCATAGAAATTATCTTAAACATTCATTTGCCTCCTTATTTATCTATTAAATAATCATCAGAGTATTCTTTGTACAGAAGGTTCACTCTCTCCAAATAGACAAGGCCATTTTGAAGGTTGTCTGAACCTCACCAATACCAAGAGCTTGATTGAGTTGTTTGTGCACAGACTTGAAGCTTCAGCAGAGATAACTCAGGTTCCCTGATAAGTCTCTACTTTTCCACAGGTCTACAGGTTCCCTATAAATCAACCCATCTTGGAAGACTGGATATCCTTTCGTGTGTTGGATAGGAATAGGAGCCTGCGAATGGACAGCTAAATTGATGCTGAGCTATGTTTAAATACTCTCACTTGTGCTATACATGTGCTTTTGTGTGTAATACTTTGACATGCATGGTGCAAATAGTAATCAGAATACTCACTATATTCATTTTTCTTCTAGTTCATTGCATAACTTGACAGATGTTAATCGCAACGCAAAGCTCACCTAACTGATTTTTCTCATATTTAAAGGAGAACAAAAACCTATGGTATTAATGTCTGATGAGCAGCATGTTGCCTGATGCTGAAAAGAGTTATTTAGTCCTAAGTCACTTGTGGCCAGATATTTATTAGTCATGGTAATGTCTCCAATTAGTTGAAGGACAGAGAGCATAATGGGGGGACTTTTTGTCTAATTGCTTTTAGCTGTGTACATGCAGTCTACTGTTGAGTTTATGAGGGTAGCTGAAGTGTTACAATAACAAGCATCCTAAGAAGTGAGGCCTCTTTCTTATTTATAAAATCATTATCAGAAATCAAAATCAGAATTAGCACCTGCATTAGTAGATGTAAAGTAGCTCTGTGCATTGGAACAGAAATATTTTAATGTTTGATTGTTTTAAATCATAATCTCTCCAGACATTCTGAAAAAGACAGTGAGTGAACGTTGGAACAAATATATTTTACAATAAATGGAGAGATGATCAAGTATTATGTTCTGTGTAGTGAAATAACCTTTAGATGAACTTGGAAAGGAAAAGAATTTCTCTTTAATTAAGTTTGCCTTTCTTCTTGGCTTTGTGAAAGAGACAGGAAAGTGCCACCGTTAAAGTGGGAGTGGAGTTAATTGACATTAATCTTCATAGGTTTCTTAGATTTATTTTAATGACAAAGAAGTAAAAAGGTCCTCAACCCAAAGGTCCTCCTTAACTGTCACTAAGTAATTGAATGGAATACCTGAATTTAACATTTTATTTTCTGGTTTGGAATGAAGTTTCCTGCCTTCTGTCTTTCCTTCTATCCCATTCCAAACCCTGGAGAAAATGCTGGAGATACACAGCAACCTAGTAAAAGAGTAACAATTTTGACCCATCTTGTTTTCTAAAGTGAATATTTCTTTATAGAATATAGTCTAACAAGATTGATTAAATCCCAATAACACCATCTCAGCTGATCCTACTGACTTTGTACTTCTGAATGGATTTCTGTCTTTAAAACAAACTAATTCAAATCTGTTTAGCACAACAAATACTAGCAATTCAGACTCCTAAAAGTGAATAGGTACCCAGTGCCTGTCCTGTTGCCTTCACATGACTAGATGCTCTTTTGAGGGAGCTTTGTGCAACTCCCCCCAAACCAACTGGATTGACAATTCAAGTTGGCAGTTGGTGTGCTCTGCTTCACTGGAGGGTGTACAAAAGACTTTCTGTATATTCTGGTCACTTCCTTCTTCCATCCAGTGTCATTCCCTCTTACCACACAGTCTTGTTGCTGCACATCAGTTGGCTGTGGTTTAGGAATCAAAACTGTAGACCTGGGTGCTATCAGCATTTCAGAGATATTACAGTCTTTATTACACATTTGGTGATCTTGGGCACATTTTAAAGAAGAGTTAAAAAGATGGTATTCCAGTAGTGAGATGGGTTAATCTCAGTCAATCACCTCTGAAAAGGCCAGTAAGATAGGAATAGAGTAAGAATAGCATTTTTCGCCATATAGAACAACAATAGTTCAGGCCTTGCACATTTGGTTACATTGCTATCTGATTCATGTTGGTTTCTTTTCCGGTTTAGCAAATGGGTTAGGGAGTCACAAGCTCTTTTTGGTCTTGTGTACTTGTGTTTCTTTTATAGCGGTTGGCAGTTTTTTAGTGTACAATATTTCCTAGATAAAATCAAATAGTTCCATGTAAATGGCCAGAAATGCACATTTTAAACCAAGACTTGTCAGATACTAAGTAAAGAAGTGTTGCCTCTAATAAAACTATCTTCTTAAATGGATTTATTTACTAGAGTCTGGAAAATTGCTCAGATGTTGAGATGGAATTTTTTCCTCTCCACCTGGAATTGCATTAATAGATTTCTGTAACCTGTCATTGTATTCCTATTTGTAGTTTAGAGTTTTAAAATTGGAGGAGGACCAGAGGTCCTCCAATTAAATAAGACAGAAAGTTGAAAAATGAAATGTGAAAATTTGAAATATGTTTTTATTTGCATTTTTTCTTGTTGTTAATTCCAAATTTATTTAAATATAATAAATAGTAGAAAAGAGCCAAGTGGAGATCAGGTTGCTCAGAGAGGTTGTGCAGCTTCCATTTTTGAATGTCTGCAGTACCCAGCCTGATCAGCCATGAGCAACCTGCTGTGACCTCAGAGTAAGCCCTGCTTTGAGCAGGAGGCTGGAGTAGAGAGACCTCTCATGATCTCTTTCCAACAGGATTTGTCCTGTGAATCTAGAAATAAAATTAAGGACTCTTTGAAATGTCAAGATATTCAGTAACTATGAGTTGAGGTGTTGTGGTTGTAACTCCTGTTTGGTTCAGGTGGTGATGGCATGATCTCTTGTACTTTCCATTTTGGCTAAATCTCTGCTGTTCTTAATAGCATTTTGTAAAAAACATAAAAGCAGAACAAAATAGTGTCACGATCACTTCAAATTCTCTGTAAATAACTGGGCTGATCCAGAGAATCAGGTGGCCTGTATCTGTAAGGAACTCTGTCAATTTCACTATACTTCCTGCTGTTTATGGGATGGAAGACAAAAAGAAGAAGGTCAGTTTTGTGGTGGTTATGTCTCTTGCCTTAGAGAGCTACTTATAAATTAACTTTTAGCTCCTCATCATCTTAATGCCTCTGGGAAGAGGCTGGGATTGCTTCTGCACTCTGAGCAACTGTAAGCTAATTTATAAAGTAATTAGATGCCAAAAAGTGCAAGCAGATCATAAATAGATATATTAAAAAAACCCAAAGCTGTGTGGCAACAAAAACATGAAAGAGATGGCAATAGGTAGCTCTAAGGGAAAAAGAGTGTACATTTACAAAACTTATCTTCCTAGGTTTAGTGCTCCCATTAGTGGGATCCTGCTAATGGGAAATGTTAAATATTTAATATCTGACATTTCTCTAATGTCTATGTTGTGCAGTAAAGATTAAGTATTTTATGGTGCATTTCAATTTAAAAGAATGAAAGCGCTTTTCAGGCTGTTACAGGGAAGCTGTCAGTGAGCCTTGTATTTCGACTGAGTATTACTTTCTGCTGTAATAGACTCTTTCAGCTTGCTTGCAGCAAGTTAGGTATGAAAGCTCTGATATCTGAACAGTGCCTTTTGTTCATCCTCTGGGAACCTGTTGAGCTGTGGCAAGGTTTCTGTTGCACTTCCCAAATTAAGCAGGCATGCCAAAAACACTGAGAGTTTCCACAGCCCTGACAGTTCTGGTTTTCAGTGAGACTTGCTAGTGTTATGCAAGAGGTGATGCAAGGCCTTTCTATTACAGACTGGTTTGAGGCATTCCCACAAAGGACTGCAATAAAAGGCAGGCATGCCTTCTCTTACTCTATCCTCTCCTGACTTTTTCTGTCTTCACGTGGAACATACTGGTGGTCTTCTTTCCTGTAGTAAATTTGCTGAAAATTTCAACTTTTAGTTTTGGGGACAGCATATGTCTGTAATTTAGAAGCCTTTAGCAGTAACATTTTTAGTTTTGGTGTACAATGCGAATTGGCACAAGGATAGTAATTTAATTCCTTTCTTTTACTGGAATATTGTACTTGTGTTAACATTGGATCTGATTTATAGGGGCTGCATATTTTCTATAATTGCTAGCCAGTGCCAATTTGTGAAGGTAGGTCGTGTGACTGTTAGTTACTGCTATCAGTCTCATGCACTTTGCTTGACCTCAAGCCCATAGCACTTCCGTGAAATAAGCTGGATGAGTAATATAGATTGCAATTTTTAGCACCAGAGGAATACTGAAGTCCATAGTCATTTGATTGAAATGGAAAGAAAACTACTTTCAGTCATTCTTTGACCTTTTGGTGAATTTGCAGATGCAATGAAGGTATTGCAATTTTTTTTTTAATGATTTAGAGATTAACTATCTATTGCTGCTTTTCTAATTAAAAAAGGTAATAAATGAATGTGTAATTATTTTCCTTGTACAATTGTTTCATCTTGATAAAATAGGTAGCTAATAAATGGTCTGAAAATGGTGTACCATTCCTTCCACCTAACTATACCATGTATATATATAAACACATAATTGACATATGTCTGCAGCTTCTGCTTCTGCTAATGCTTAGCTGTAGCACATGGATGTAATGTTTGCTTGCTTAAAATGTGAATGGAATCTAGTAAGTATGCAAGTTGTTTTTTTTTTTACATCATATAACAGAGAATCTCCTAGGAAGGAGATTCTGCTCATCCTCTTTTAAGTAGCATACAATAGGTATGCTATTATGAAGATCAAGCATCTCTTGGAAATATTAGCAGCATCACTTGAAAAAGAAATGCATATAGGTAAAAGCTTTGAAATTACACCTTTGTTTTAAAACAGGAAAAAGCTGATGGGAAGATGATGCCTGCTGCTGCTTTTATGGGTTTGACTCATGGCTTAGGTTTTTCTATATGGGTGATGTGTGAATGCCTCTATA
Organism: Phylloscopus collybita; assembly: GCA_027886175.1. NCBI lineage: Eukaryota > Metazoa > Chordata > Aves > Passeriformes > Phylloscopidae > Phylloscopus > Phylloscopus collybita. The sequence goes on along the minus strand of JAJNNQ010000009.1, from coordinate 23,595,009 downwards.
AACACTTACACTCCCCACCACCATAAAACAAAATGTTGGCAAATATATATATATTGTAAATAAGGGTCTGTTTCTTTCTTTTGGCAGCAGAATTCATTTGTGTTTTCACAAACTATTCTAAATAGTGTTCAATATTTTATCTCTTTCTTCTCCAACTCTTGTGTATTCAGTTTCACTGTGTCTTGTGTTTTTCCCAATCTTGGTTGTTTGTTTTGTTGTTTTTTTTTAATCACACAACATAGAGCTGATAAAGCAGATGATGAGGATGATGAAGATCTAATGGTGAATAAAACATGGGTCCTTGCACCAAAGATTCATGGTGGTGATGTAACTCACATACTGGACTCCTTACTTCAAGGATATGACAATAAGCTTCGGCCAGATATTGGAGGTAAGCTCATAAAATGATTCGGTGTAATAGAAAATGTGAACTAAAGATGGTGTGCATTTTGTCAAAGATGGAAGAGTTCTCCTTATTGCTATATTTAAAACTCAGTATAGCAAGCTAAATATAAGAGTAATAAAATGCAGACATTTTCTGGAACTAGTAAAAATGACATTCTATTCAAGATTAGACTTCATGATCTATTTATGATCTTTTCTTTTCTTATGGAAACTACTGGTTTTGGGGGACAGTGAGCAATCTGTAATAAATCGCTAAAAGCCAATTATAATTTGCTTTGTTTAACAAAGATCTTCTGTCAGAAAGAATTGTTGCTATAAACCAGACATGGTCATTTCAAAAATTGATCTTAAGTTTGTAGGACTTCATTGAAGAATGATCCCTAGACATTTTATTCTTACTTAGGAAATGCATTGTGTCTATTTTGAGCAAAAATAACTCAACTCAATCGATTTTTTCCCTTAGCTAAGATTTTGAAAAAAATTTTCAAGAGTAAAAATTCAACCTAGGGCCCATTTTTTCTAGTGGAATATAGGAAGAAAAACTGCATTGCTATAGATCAAACTTTGCAGCTAGTAGAAAGGGAATTTTGTCTTTCAATAGTCAAAGCATCAATTTGCATTTAACTACCAAATGTAAATATTTGGAAGAATCTTGTTTTGAAAACATGTAGTACATGAAACCTTTCCAGCTCCTGTCTACCACTTGCATGGAGGATTAAATAAGAAAAACAATATATTTTCTCTGAGTTTGTTTCCTGAAATGTGAAGGAAGAGGTGGAGGACAAAAGTATTTGTGATGTACCTGGCATTCCCTACCAAAGGAATGCCATGTGAGTCTGTAAGCTGCTTATACGTTAAACTGCACAACAATCTAGACCTGTTTCATTGATGTAGGGGAAGAAAAAGACACAATCTCAATTTGTCAGAAGCTTTCAAAGGAAAATGCATAGTTTGTTTTCTTTCCCAAGCCTCTTAGTTCTGTTTTATTGGTGACTGTTATCTTGGAGATGTTGAAAGGCAATAATTCTCTGCCTGTCATAATACAATCACATGTGAATCTCATAAAGTTTGGTTTAAGACTTTTTCTTCATGTTCATTTAATTGAATTACTAATAACATTTAGACAACACAAAAAGTCCTCCAGCATATTTTTCCTTAAATTCTCAATGTGTGACAAATGTATAGATTACTGTTGGTTTTTCCCCCCATTTGATGCAACAGACAGAAAAGTGATTATGAGGAAATAAACTGTCTCTTCTAGGATACATTCTAATGATTAGCTTGTAGGTGGGGATGAAAGAAAAGAGAATTCTATTTCTCTTCTCTTCTCTCCCCATAAGACTTACAAGTAAATGGATCAAATACAGAGGAGGAATTTATTCTGATGTGTCAAATGTATTTAGATGGGCATGGAAGAATTTTGGTGTAGTTTTACCTTTATTTTTCTGGTCATATTCTGAGCCTTGATAGGAAGAAAACTGTCTTTTTGTGAATAACTGGAAGTACAGCTTTTTGGATTCAGAATATCAGTTCCCAAAAGAAGACACTTAGTTTTAGCTTCTCTGACATAAATGTACCCTTTCTCTTCTCAAAAGTTCTGTACCAATCTGACCTTTTCTATCTGGGGCCTGCTTCCATCCACTATACTAGAACATAAAGTTCATGAATAATCAGCCAGAGTAATGATAAAAAAGGAAAAATTTGGGAGTATTCACTTTGTTTTAAGGAGAACAAATGTTAAATATGATTCTGCTATAAGGAAGAAATTTTGGACGTCATAAGATGAAATTTCTGACTTCAGGTGAAGGCACTGCATTCTATCCAGTTGTTTGGGAACTGCAGCAGATATTAGATAGAAAAAAATCAGAGTATAGTTTATTAATCTGCTTCAAATATGTGGATAAAATCTAGTGTCAGATTCCTTTCTTCAGAGAGTATGTCAGTTCTTGTACAACAAGGTTATTGAACTGGGATTTTCATTACCTTTCAAACCATTAGTATCCCACAGGACATTCTCATGATTGAATTACAAAGCTCATTTACAATAGCAACATTTTTGGTTTTGAACTTGGACTTTTTGGGTTTGAATCCCAGAGCAGAATTTTGTTTTCTTCCTGGTGTTGACACGGAATTTCAGCATCTCAGAGGGAGATAAGAGTTTCATTGTTAAACATGCAATTAGTTGAGGGAGATGCTAAGAGAGAGCCAAATGAAAATGGAAACTTTGGAGGCAATACTGAAATTTAATAGGGGCAAACCACTCTGACATTTTCTGTTTGTCTCATTCAAATATCCATGAGTTGTACTAATTACTTAACTCCTACCCTTTGCTATGTTTAGTAATCTTACTAGTCTTTAACTCAATTTATGCAGAAGGCTTGAGGTGTTTGGACCATATATGTTCTGGTATTCTTCTACTCAGTAAGAAGTAATAGTAGTCATCAGATAGTCTCCTATCTGTGGTTTAAATACCTTTAATTACAGATACAACCTTGGAGTGCTGATACACTAATAAAGCAGTATTATTCTCACTGTAACATTACCTTTTGGCTGCATGATTTTATAACCAAAGTGTTTTAGCTCTAGACCTGCATCAAAGTAACTATTATTTTTGCACCTTTCCTTTTAAAGGAAAGAATTCTGGCTGCTCATTTTTCACCTCTCATCTTAGGGACACTGATATATTAATATTATCTTATCAATGTACAGATAATTTTTTTCAGCAGTGATGTGTGTATGGATGAAACACAACTGTGCTATCTGAAAATTTATTTAAAAATAGGGAACAGTCATCACATGTCTACAACTTCAGTGGGTGTTTTCAATTAACAGTTTAAGACTGGTCATCAATGATGGAAATTTGAAGAATGGTGGGAATTTAAGGGTAATTGCTCATGGACGAAGAAAAATTGGATACCTAGAGAAATTTGGATTGTTGCTATTGCCCTATAAGCAGGGCATGGGTAAATAATTACATCTCTCAAGTGCACTAATGTGAATAATCATGTTCTAAGAGATATAAAGTATATGAAAAATACAGGACTTTCAAATAGAAGTGTCAGTTCTCAAAAAATCAAGGTAGAAGGTATTCTGCTGGACAGTGCTGTTAGTGTAGGAGCAATGAAAGTACAATATAGGCAGAAAAGCAATAAGCTCAAACTGACGCCTAAAGATTTTTAGATTTTTATGTTTTTCATATATTTGTAACTTTGCAGACTGTTAATACATAGTTATAACTTCTAGTACTTTTCCTGACCTCTCCCATAGTTTAAGAAATGCTTACTAATACATTCTTGAAATTCTGTTTATTAGTCCAGCAAGGACACTTTGTTTTACACCCCGCATTGTAGACACAGTAATGTAGAGGGTTAAAAGATTGGGGTGGGGCGGGAGGGGGGCTCTAATGGGGCAGAACCCAGGGAAAATTACCTAACCAACTGTTCTTCTAATTGGACAATATTTGTTAGATATGCCAGTTAAATAATCTTACAAAAATTGTAGAAGTACTGTATCACGTGTGCATATTGTCGTATTGTGTCACCGTGAAAGCTTTCTGTTAAAGACTTGCTTTTACACTCTCATTTTAACACTGTTTGGAAACGTTTTGAGTTTTATTCCAGGCAGCAAAACAAGTAGGAAAATACCAAGGAAAGGTAGAGAGAGATGTATGTTGAGTTCATTTTTCCAAGAATTGAAGAAAATCAAAATCCAAGAGCAAAGATGTAGAAGCACACATTCAGGGATGTTGAAGGTATTGGAGATGCGCACTGCATAGAAAATCATGGAAATAATAAAAGTGGTGGAGTAGAAGTATCTGCCAAAGATGGATTTCTTTTAAATAGAAGGGTAAAAAGTTTGGAGAACAGGCCTCTGCTTTCATTGAAATCCCTTTGAATAAATTCTTCAGGGGTTGACATGAAAGCCTTCTGTAGACACTTGAGGCTGAATTTTCAATATAAGTAGTAATAATCTTAGATTATTACTTAGATGTAAGTAATAATCTTAGGTAGCTGATTGTGAGAATTGTATTATTCCATTAAAAGCTATTAAAAATTGAAGAACTCTGTTATTTCTGAATATGGTAGTCACCTAATTTACTTGCTGAATAACTGCTTTATCACTATAGGAAATGCTTCTTGAGACAAGTAATGAGTTATAGAAAACATGCTCAAAGAAAATAGCTTGAATGAAGTTACAAAAGTGGTCTTAGTTAAAGAGCATAAGTACTAATTAAATACAAAGGTGATGTGACTTAGACCTTCATTAGGTAATGAGGGAATTGTGGTAAACTATAGGGATTGGTTAGTGAATTCAGATGGACTATCATGCTCTTGATTAATGTATTGAAGTAATGGACTGGAGGGATGAAAATAGCAGTATTAAGCAATAAAAAGTGCAGTATTCTGGACTTTTAAAAGAGTAATAATTATTTTTTATCAGGAGATAGGTGTTTATAGAATGAGAATAGCAGATAAGAAGAGCTCTTAAGTGTAGCAAAAAGGGATATATCAAATATCAAAAGCTGAAAATTGAGCCTGCAAAAAATATAGGCTAAAAACCAGGCACTTCAAATATCAAGGGCAATTACTAAAATAATTTGTCAGTGATTGAGGTTTTTATCACCATGATTTGTCTTATCAGGAATAAACATTTTTTCAAAATTTTTAAAACCAGAAGAAGTTTAGTTTAGTAAAAAAAAAGTCAAAGCAGGAAATCAGAAAGGGAGTATATCTCTCCAGATTGGACTTCCCAAACAAGTTCCCTGTGTGTTTCTGTTACATTAGAAGCTGACCTTGTGATCAGCTGCTCCTTTGTGCTCTTTCTCAGACTCCGCCTCCCTCTTGAATATGCACTCTGTTGTCCTCTCACCTTGCTTTACTCTAGCCTACATCATGCTATCTTTCAGTGTAAATATTTAAAGTGTTCAAGCCCTTTCTCCCCTTGTTTAGAACACTAATGTTCTGCACTTGATGCAGGGTGTGTTAAACAGCCTTCTTGTGTTTTCAGGCCTGATATCAAGTGAAGTAAAAAAAGTAAAGTAAAATAAGAAGCATTCAGGGTAGGAAAATCTTCTCAATTTGTTCTTCTCAAAGTATCAAGAAGGTATTTTCCTTCAGCATTTGTAGTTTTCATGAACTCTTTCTAGTTCAAGAACACAAGAACACAAGAAATATTAATTATTCCTTCTAATTCAGAAGCGCATTTCTCTGTACCATACAGAACTAAGGTAACAAAATAGCTTCTTCCATTCCTCTTGCATTGGGTTTCTTTCTCTGGATCATTTATGTCAATTAAAATAATTTAAATAGAAGCATGTTTAAGTTTGAAAAAACTTAATACCTCTAATAATCTTACTCCGAGCAGTATGGAAAAGGCAGAATGAACTAAGTGGCTCAGTACAAGAAAGCCCTTGTGGCAGATGAAGTACTGCATGATGCAAGTTGGAATTTCTTAAAATTGACACAGCCCCCATTAAAAATTAGAACTAGAAACAGAGCTAGAAATGTAGTTGTTAATAAGGGATGTCAGGCTGGGATAACTATAGTGTGGTCTCAGGAAAGTTTTGATCAAGAATAATGATATTTTGAATTATTTTAGCAATCAATTCATTCTTGTAGTAAAGTTGGCAGACAACACAACAACTGTTGGAAAGGGAGTGGCTGCATCTGCAGAGTGTTCAGCTCCTTCAATATAACTGGAATTGAGAGGGGGAAAAAAAAGGAGGTGGAGGGGGAAGAATCCTGTGAGTTGTATTTCAAGTTGAGAGATTCTTCATAATGAAGTATTCAACATTGCTTGAGGAATAAGGCAAGATATACTTTGATCCATCTCCTTGTGTTCTGGTCTAGCAGTGAAGCTGCTGTTATAAAAACAAATAGGATTGCAAATTAAGGGAAGAGGGTATCTGTTTGCAGAATGTGATGTAAGTTAAAAGGATTACATTATACATATGACATTATAAACTTTTCTCTTACTCTGATATTTCAGTCTGTGTATATGAGTTCTTGTGCTGTCTCCCTTTCTTTATGAGCTCTGCAGAAATTGGAAACGTTTGCAGCTCACAATCAAAAAATTACAGAATATTTTGAGTTGGAAGGGACCCGTAAGGATCATTGCAGGAAGTACTCATTTTTTTCCCCCAGGAAATAAATTGGTTTCCACAATCTGTTTAAACTTTCTGTGAAGCATGCTGGGGACAAGATGGTGATCAAGTGACTCTGTGCTCTGTGGTGATACAGAAAGTCCTTTGTGCAGCCTCACTAGTGTGTCTTTCTGTCAGGCATAGGTTCACACTATTAAGCAGATTTGGAATCAGGGAGAGTTTCTTCCCAAGTGAACTTGGCAGGGAAAAGGTATCTTGGGATACTTAGGAATTGCATCTTGCCTGCCATTGTAGCTGGCAAGGGTGTCATTGTTACAGTCTTTCTTTCTGTATGTCCAAGTTTTTAGAAATTTGAAAAGTCTTCTTACTTAAGGTTTAAGGTCTGTTGTTAAACACTTGGGCAATCTCTGAAGTTTTGCTGTATAAAAAAATTAAATCTGATGATCTAGGGTCCCTCTCCTATGAAATCAAAATGCCTTTTTGTTTGTACCTTCCCACTTTTTTATCTGCAGATTGAGAGAGATGCTTAATTTATTGTGTGATATCATAAAAGGACCATCAGAGCTCTATTATTATTATCTCTTTTCATTCCATTGGGTACAATGACATATATCCTCTTGTGTGCACATTCTGGTTCTCCAGTACAAACTAAAAGAAAATGCTTGGTAAAATTATGAAATTAAAATGCATCCTCTCCTCTTTCATTTGTGCCTTGTTTTATCTGTATAAACCAGTTAGGCGGAAAAAAATGAACTATCAGAGCCTCCTTTACTTCAGGTGTGCCTTTCATGGACACTCTTAGACTTTGCATCCTTCTGTAAATGCACAAAAGTAAAGAGTATACTCTGTAATGGAATATATTTTTTAAAATTTTTTTGTCTTTTTTTCTGCACAGTCAGAGTGTTTTTTCTGTTTTTAAAGAAAAATAAGTTTGGTAATGTTTAAATTTTAAGTTATTTTCATTGAGGAGCTTTCAATTTGGTGTTTTAACCTGTGTATTAATCAAGCTGATGAAAGAACATTAATAATCCCTAGGTTTGCTATAGCTTCATTAATTGAAGAAACCTGTGGTGAAAAGTTACTTTGTATCTGTTACACATTCTTAATAGAAATTGATAGAAGTCACTTCATATTGATTCCTTGCAGCTGATAAACACATTTGTCTCAGACCTCAGGGTTCGTTGTATGAAAAAGATATTACAGACTTGTTTTCTGTTTAGGATTGTATTTTTATGTTGGAAGACAGTTTTGAGGGCTTTTTGTTTTATTTTTTTCCTCCCTTTACACTTTTTATCTATCTTATTTATTTACATTTTTTATCTATCTCTATTTTTCTATCTTTATTTATCAAAAAGCACAGGTGGAAACTGTATTATGAACTAAAAAGTTCAAGTTGATATTTCTAAAAATCATATGAAATAAGAGAGCCAAGTCATATATGATCCTTCACAAAATAAACAAACCAGAAATTTAATTATTCTGAATCTAATAAAAGAATACCAGATACACTGGGTTTTTTTAGTTAAATAAATTAAATTGCACTAACAAAGTACAGACTTAATTAAATATGTAATTATTATTTTCTTTAGTGAGAACTACGGTAATTGAAACAGATGTCTATGTTAACAGCATCGGTCCTGTTGACCCAATCAATATGGTAAGTTCTGATTATCGACAGAAAACATCATCTGCATGTTGATGTGGGTTAATATTATGAAATAATTCTAATCTCATTCAAATAAGTTTCTTTATTTCTTACTGTGTATTCTTATGCTGTTGGATACAACTGTAGTTATTGCAGAGGTATATTTAGTCCCTCTGTTTGAAATTGTTGTGATTTTAAAAATGCAGTTTTTATTTAAAAAAATGAGGTCACACAGAGCACATTGGATCAGGTCCTTGTTTTAGTTTGTGTTGAACATTTCTACAGTCTTTGTGTGTACTTGATCTATCTCTGGCTCAGTTTGATTTCCTGGAGCTACTCTTCAGAACCTAAGAAAAATAACATTTGACACAGCAGTTGTGAACAAAGCTATTTTCAGTGAAGTGATCTATTGTTTGTTTGGTTTTTCTTTAAATTCATAGAAAGCAAAAATTTTTGTCCTTCTTTTTCCATTTAGTCTTCTGTGTCTTTTTCACTGTGTGTGTATTACATGACTGTTTCTTGGAAGTTGAAATGCACCTCACCTAGTTTGAGATCTGACCTATCTGTTCAGTACCAACACTGAAGTAACAGCACTTATGAGGAAGTTGAGGGTGTGGTATTTTCTTAGTTCTCCTAGGCTGTGCATTGCATGAAATGGTAGAGGCTCTGGAAAGGCCTTTTGTCATGACTTCTGCCCAGGACTAAGATGGGGACTTGCCCTCAGGTGATTTTGAGTTTACCTCCTTTACTTCCTCCCTACAAAATTGCTGACAGTATTGAATTTGTGTGACAGAGAAGAGTTTTGTTCAAAGGTTGGAGCATGCCAGTGCAGGGGGTTTCTGAGCATTTTCTGAGTGCAGTCATTCTCAATTCTTATTAAGGATCTTGTGGTTTAGAGGTATGTCATCATGTGGGGGTGGAGAACAGTGACTTTCTGTGATATGAAGCCAAGCAAGAAAAACCAGTGGTACTTGGATACTGTGGGAAAAGATGCATATCTGTGACAAAGGATTCATTCTAGCATAATGGTCTAACCAGCTGAGGGTTGTCATTACCTGGGGCTGTGGCAGGGAAGTCCATGTCTCAGGCCAGGACTGTATGTAATGAAATGTGTCATAGAGCAAAGAGTGATAGAGTGGGGAACATTTTCTAGTTTCCCTGTCCGGTGTAAGTGGTGCTTTTGTCTGTCTCCTTTCTGCTTTCTCCTTTGCTTGTCTCTGTCCAATACTCTTCTGAAGGAACTTACTGTGAAAACAAACTGTGAGGACATGTAAGGAGGATCTAGCAAGTGGTAGAGACCTCTTTTTCCAGTAACCTATGTAAGCTTTTTAGCTTGTGGCCAGTAGGCATTGCACACGCTGGAACTGAACATGAGAAATGCTTACAGCTTCAGTTTTCTAATTTTAAAGAGCCAGCACATGGCTGGCTTTGCAGAATAACCCTGCCCCATCTCCCATGTCCTCCTCTTATCTCTGCAGCCACTGCAGTCTCCAGCAATGGTTCAGCTATGAACCATGATCTCTTGTGTGCCCACAGCTTCCTGCTGCTTACTCAGCCCAGGACCTGAAAACTATTGCATGTCAGGTCTCTCCACATCTGCTAGAGCTGTGCTAGAGCTGGGTGGGGATGTCCTTGCCACGCTGCTAGTAAAAGCCAGTCATGCTGGCTTACAGTCCAAGGTAAGGATTGGCATTCTACTGAAAATGCATATTACCTCACTAGAGAGTGGGATCCTAATAGTCAATAATGGATGTTTCTCTCCAACCTTCTGATGTCTCTTTAAAGAAAAAAAATAATGATGCATGCCACAAAAGGGTAATAAGGTAAATGTTACTAAGATATAGAACTTTAAAAACTATTATATGCTTTTTTAAAATGGACAGAAAACTACTTAACAATTTAAATTACAGTCTAAAACTACTGTGGCCTTCATAAAAGTGAAATTGCTTTCACTGAGCTTGAACTTCAAGAACATGGCTGTAGTCACTGCTTGTCATGTTTGGGTTTTCTGAAGTTCTTTCCCAGGGACCTAAACTGGTAAACAAGGTCATACTTTTTAAACCATCTTGTTTTTCACATTTCTCTCCTAAGGAGGGACTTTGCTTGTTGACCCTTGGTATGACCAATGGTTCAAAGGATCCCACCTCTTAGGTGGGCACATTGTAAAAAGGTATAAAAATAGGTTCTGAGAATAAACCAGCCCCTTTTTTGGAGCATCAGCCTTCTGAAATCACGAGTCCGTGTCTTTCTTTCATGTCCAACAGCGACACATGGCTTGTATGAGCATCTAACCTCAGTACAGAGATCAAACCTTTGTAAAAATAAGTACAACCATATACTTGAAAAGAATTTGATTAAGGTTTCTGAAAAAAAAAAATTTACTGTGGGAAACAACATTCTCAGCAAAAGTAATAATAACAAATTTTAACCTAAGCTCCACTTATGTGAGCTGTTGATTTCATTAGGAAGGCACTTTCCCTGGAGTCAGTATTGTTTGAGATTTTTAACCAATAATCCAAAATTTGCTTCCATTTCAAGGGCTGTCCTTAGCCACTAATTTGATCACTTAATAAGAGAATAAATTTTCTGTGATTTCCAATCCCCATTGGATTACCCATTTGCCAGATACGTTAATTCACTCTGGCAAATGATGTCCTTTAACTATCAAGTTTGGATACAATATGGCATGATGTAGCAGGTGTTTTTTTTTTGATGATGATGCTGAAGAAGAATATCAAGGGAGTATATTTGTCTGAAAGCTTTAGAGAACACATATTATGAGAGGAAACAGATTTGTTTTTTTAATTGTATATTTTCCTCTTGCTATTTGATAAGCTTCACTTTTGTAATTGAGGTCTATGCATGACATTTATTAGAGCTTGTTTTGGAAGGCTATTATATTTTGGCTTTTATTATTTAGTAAGATCTACACAACATTTTAGATTCTATAGTTACTCCACGATTAAGATACATTTTCCTACAGCTTGTGACCCCTTCTGCATTCTGAGTAAACACTTTAAGCAAGTGTCTGGATCAGTAGAGTATTTAGGCTTATAATAGTAAGTCTAGAGATTTTTGAATCTGTCTTTTAGACATGCTATGCATTGTACAACAACCATTTAAAATGCAACTAAGTGCCATTACATGGTACATTCAGGACTAGCAGGATATCAAACCCAGCCAACATGGACTTGTTAAAGTAAGGTCTAGCTTGACTAACCTGATCTCCTTCTATGACAAATTGACTGGCTTAGTAAAGGGAGAGAAAGGCTATTTTCTATCTAGGCTTCAGTAAAATATTTGACACCAGCTCCCACAGGCCCCTCCTGGAAAAAAATGGCAGCTCATAGCTTGGATGGGTGGACTCCAGAATGGCTGGCTGGCTGGTCCCAGAGAGCTATGGTGCCTTGAGCTCAATTCAGCTGGCAGCCAGTTTCTAGAAGTGTTCCCCAGGACTCAATACTGGAGCAAGTTCTGTCTTTATTTATGATCTAGATGAGGGGATCAAGTGCACCCTCAGTAAATTCGCAGATGACACTAAGTTGAGTGGGAGCACTCATCTACTCATCTGCTTGAAGGCAGAAAGGGTCTGCAGAGAGACTTGGACAAACTTGACCAGTTGGCCAAGGACAACTGCAGATAGTTTAGTAAGGCTAAGTGCTGGGTCTTGCATTTGCAGTGCTACAGGCTGGGGTAAGAGTGGCTTGGGAGCTGTTCAGCAGAAAGGGCTTGAGGGTGCTGTTTGACAGCAGCTAAACATGAGCCAGTGTGTGCTCAGGTGCCATTCTGGCCTGTATCAGCAATAATGTAGTCAGCAGGACCAGTGTTCACTCAGTCAACAATATTACTATTATTGCAGCATTTGCATAGCACTGATTTCTTGTGTTTAGATTTCTCAAATGGAACTGTGTTCATTTAGACATACAGCTCTGTAACAGACAGACAAGAAGGGAGAGAGAGAGAGCATTCATATCTTTCCTCTTAGACAATTCCTACTTTGGATTTTGTTCTATAGAGTTTAATCCTTAATTCAATGTGACATGTGAAGTCAATGTTCACACATGTAAACTGACTAGGTATCTACAGGATCAGGGCCTTGCTAAATCCAGTATCATTGAGTAACACAACATTTAATATAATTCAAAACCAGAGTATAAACTATATCTTTTTACAGACTAATGCACAGAAAAAGTGTGTATCTTTAAGTACTGGATGTCAGGGTACCTGCAGGTAATGTATCTTCAAGTAATGTATTACTTATATTCTAGTGTACCTTGTGTAAATTTAATTGCATTGTAAAGTAAGAGTACAAACCTTCAAACCCCCAATATAAATTTGGTGACCAGTAGAATAAGTGCAGTGACACACCTAGCCACAAAGTATCCTCCACAAGTGCAATAATGTTGAGCAATCCGTATTAGGATATTGATCCCATTGATACCTTGAAAAATTAAAAAATCTGCTGCTAGTTACTGCAACTAGAGAATGAATTGGAATTTAGAATTCAAAGGATACTTAAAATTTACTACCAGCACATTCTACATAAAGTCATAAATGGTACAATATGACAAGAGAAATTGTAGCCTACCAAGTCCAAGCCATGCCATCTGCCTACCAAAGTAGCATACTGTACACTCTGTGAGTATCTGATTTGCTAAGTGTTAAAAATAAGAGTGGTAGGCTTCAAAGTATGGCTTCAACCTGTGATCAGAATAGCCTTCAATGGTTAATAAGCAAAGATCATGTGACAAAAGCTAAATTATGCACAGAAGACAAATGTTGGAATATAACAAGGAAACTGAACATATCTAGTGAAGTGCAGTCCTAAAAATTGATCCTGGAATTTTCAGACTGGGCCTGCTAACAGCAAGTTCCAATAATAAATACAAAAAGGGAATACAGAGCATCATCTCATCCACAGGAAGGGAAATAAAAAATAATAGCAGACACACTAAAATGGCGATGATATCAGAATGTTCCAAGTGTTAAATCGTGATTTAGATGCTCATTAAAAAGCAAAGAAATTTAAAAACATCATTTTGTTTCTGTAAATCTATATATTTGTCTATAGTTTTATAGAGACAGATACAGACAGTCTGGTAGAGCACTTTCTTTTAATTTTGAGTCTATTAGTCACGATGTCTGTGCATCTCTATAGAAACAATATGCTTCTTTCTAACTGTTTACTATATGAAACTTAAGTAAATATACATCAAATACAGAGTAAGTATAAACCTTTCTCGTGGTTCTTCATTTTTGACAGAATGATTCAATTCTGCTTCTTACTTAAGGAGCCGCAACTGCATTTCTTCTCAAAAAATTCCTCTCATATATGGTTTCAGTCTTTTATTGTCCTAAGAGTTTTGCTCAAACAGAAATTACAAGAAAAGGCCATCTCTTAGTTAAAGGAAGGCAGAAATGTCTTGGAGCAGTGCCATGCCTCTCCCAGCCAACTGACTTGTGCACTTGAACAGCCTTGTCAAGGCACAGAAGCTGTGGTGCTGATGTGGTTCTCCCCTGGACAGCTTGGGGCATCAGTAGCACAAAACTTTGCATATATATCAATACATAGGGTTAGGGGGATGAATACAGGGCAGAGAAAGCTAATGAGACCAACAGACAGCATGGATCAACATGCATTTTTGCACTGGGACCATATGTAAGACTCTACTACTTGTATCACCACCAAACTATGGTTGCTTTTCATCTTGGCCCTAGTTTGGAATGAGAAAGGCAGTAAAAGCCCAATATTCTATTTATAATGCTCAACAGATATTAAAAGTAGGATCTAAATATCCACTGCATATCTAAACTCTGTAAAGAAATCCCTAGACCACTGCAGAGCTACTGGGGATCAAGATGTTGCTCATAAAAATGCACTTAGAATCATCAGATCATGAAGGTTGGAAGAGAGATGTAAGATTACCAAGTCTCACCACCAACCCAGAACTGAAACTCCTAAACCAGTAAACCACATCACTCAGCATCCCATCCAGACACCCCCTAAACAGCTCCAGGTGACTTGCTCATGGTGACTCGACCACCTCCCCAGGCAAACCTATTCCAATGCCTGACCATCCAAACAGTGAAAAAGTTTTTTTCAATATCCAATCTGAATATTATCTGTCTCAGCCTGAGGCCAATTCCTCTTGTCTTCTCACTCTAGGCACAGTAGAAGAGAGGACCCCACCCTACTACAACCTCCTTTCAGGGAGTTTTACAGAGTGATGAGGTCCTAAGCCTCTCAAGAGTAAACAAACCCAGCTCCCTCAGCTGTTCTTCCTAAGGCATGTTCTCTAGATCTTTCATAAGCCTCGCTGCCCTTTGCTGGACACGCTCCAGCATCTGCATGTCCTTTTTAAAATGAGGGACCCAGAACTGAAGCACTCAAGTTGCGTCTCCCTCAGTGCTGAGTACAGGAGTACAATCACTGCCCGAAACTCTAGAGAAAAAAAATCCAAAGTAGGAATTGTCTAAGAGGAAAGATATGAACGCTCTCTCTCTCCCTTCTTGTCTGTCTGTTACAGAGCTGTGTGTCTAAATGAACACAGTTCCATTTGAGAAATCTAAACACAAGAAATCAGTGCTATGCAAATGCTGCAATAATAGACTGATTGAACACTGCTTTATAGGTCTTGTGGTTTGGGAAATGCACCTGAAGCTTATCCTAAAGAGTAGAATTGCTTTCATTTTTGAAGAAGACTGTTTTGAGGAGAACCACTGTCCCTATGAGCTTTATACAGACTGACTGAAAGGAAAATCACAAGGGATGCACTTTGGCCCATATTTGAGAATTTATGAGGTTTCCTAAAGATTGTGTGGATTCAGTGTGCAAGCAATGGAAATTTTTGGAAAGTCAAGTATATGCACTTTATGCAAATTGGTTTAATTCTCTTTCAAATAGGCAGGAATTTTGTGATCAATTTCTTCATAAAACAGGACAAAACTACCAATGGGTCTTTGAATATTACCTGTTTCTTATTGTACAGTATCTTCTTTGAAAGAAGTTAGATTTTTTTTTCCCAACATACACTTTTATTTGAATTAGGGAAGATAGATTCCAGTCATTGTGGTACCTGTCAGCACTGCAAGTGATCATGGTTAAGTATGACTTTGAGATTGATGGATGCTGTTCATGTAGAGCAGCTGAGTAAATATTTTTTCAGTAGTCTCTTGAGCATTGTGGGTTTTTAATGGAATATACTTAAAAGTAAAATTCCATTTTGCTGCTAGCATTTCTTATGTTACCATCTCCAGAAACTGAGTAATACTTTAAAAGTATAATTTCATGATTGTTCTCTCTTTTTTTATTCCCCCCAAAATATCAGCTTTAATTAATTAATCTGGTTCTTGCAGTTTGGTTACTGCTATTGGAAAACAGCTTTAAGCTTGTCTTGTTCAGGGAGAATTGGCCAAATACAAGCAGTATTCTCTTCATGTTGGGACAGCATAGCAGTTCCTTTGTTGGTCCCAATTCCTGTGATCAATTTGAAGGGAATGGTGAGGCATGAGGGAAAATGCAGTTCTTGTACAACTGAGAAACGTTTCTGTAGCCTTCTGAAACCAAATCAGAGAACAGACATCTTTGTGGTCTAGATTTTAAACAATATTCTGTATTTTTCCTGCAGAAAAAATTTCAGCTGCAGTTTACCAGTTGTCCCTTAATAGTTACGAGGCCAGGAGAGGTACTGAAAGTTCCACTCAAGTCACTAGGAAAATCTATGCTCTCTTCTGTAAAATATGGGCCTAATTTCCATGTGTCATATAATAGCAATGCTAATATGTAAGGCTACAAACAGCCTTTGTGCTGTGGTTGGTTCTTAAATCTTAGATTAGTTCATGCTTTAGGAAATACTGGTTTTGTATTGCACCATTGCATCACTGTAGCCACAGTTGGCATGGTTGCAGTAATAATAATAATAATAATAATAATAATCAATATAGTAATAGTACTACTACTACAACTACTGTTTATTTTTACTTCACTCCTCTGATTTCAGTAGAGCGTGCCAGCATACTGATTGGAAATCCTGTTTGTTTCATCTCAGATTCATAGCATTCACAGCCAAAGCAATAACCAAACTGTCTCTGAAGTACCTGAGATTTCAGACATAAGTGCTGTGTATTTGCACAGGGCTAATCTGTGAATCTGTAATTTGTTAAAGACATGGCAGGAGTGCTGAGCTGTGGACGTGAATAGGGCTGGACAACAATTCTGAAAAAGCTGCCTTTTTATCTGTGGTCAGTCTGTCAGTGTGTTGGGATGAGGTCTCTTTAGTTTCTCGTGCTCCTAACACTTGATCTGTTTAAGTATTGATGTAAATGTATTTCTTAAAGCTTTTCCTTTGTTGCTTCTGCACAGCATGTCGTCCGTGGTCACCTTATCTTCTCCTGCACTCACTTCCTTCTTGGAAGTCTCACGCACAAATTTAGTCACATTTCTGTGTCCGTTTCCTGCTATTCTGTGTCTCCTTTTGTCCAGTCTAAATTCTGTCTTGTGTCACTCATATGTGTTCACAGTTGTTTTGTTAGCTCAATATGGCCAAGTCACAGCTTTTAAGCTTACAGCTTTTCACCTCTTACACACTCTCAGGTAATGTGAATAATCATTATTCTGTGCCACTGAGGACTGAAATCTAAATATTTTCTGTGATGTGATGGATCTTAGAACCAGGATTAGGGTCTCAGTTTTAGTCCTGCAAATTCTGAATGCAAAGGGATTTTATATTTCTTTATTTTTAACCTGTCACCTGAAAATTCTTGTCCAAATTCCCATTGTTATGCTAATGTATTTCTGTAACCCTTCCAGTTGCAGCTTGGCTCCACTCATATAATCTAGAGATGTCCTATAGATAGAATTTTCCACTTTTTCTACTGACTTACCTCTTGCTCAAGTTCTTTTGTCTTCTCTTTCATTGGATCTCACACAGAAATTGTTCCCTTTCACTTTCAAGGTACTTCAAAACCTGTCCTCAGCGATTTTTAGTTGCCTTTTTTTTTTTTTTTCCTCAAGAGGCCATTTCCTGCCTCAGATCTTTCTAGTTTCTGCTCCCATGCTTTCAACTTTTTATATCAGTTTCTCCCAAGCTGCCCTTTATACTTGAAAGAAACTTCCTATGAATGTCTGCAAGGCCACTTCATTGTTTCTCATTTTGTTTCTGTTTAAACTTACTTTTCCTTTTGCTCATTTCCCATTTTTTCTCCTCTGTGAAGGTTACAAAATATCACAGAGAATTAAGCTTGTGTTGTGCTAAAGTTGCTATCTCTAATTATGCCCCTGTTGGGTTTCCAAATCTTGCCTTTTATGTTAAATTCAAGCCATAAGCTCCTTGCAGAGGTTGTGTATCTTGTATAAGCAATATTGAGTGCCTGCATAGTTCAGTTGTGATCTGAGATGATCTAAACCAAGAATAGTGTTAATGCATTACACATCTCTTCGTTGATAAGGTAAAGGTATTGACTAGTGTTAAAGCTAACCCAAACAGCAATTTACTCTTTCTTTTCACCCCAAAGCAGCATAGACTACTTGTCTGCCCTGATGTATAGTTTATTGTTACTTCCTGTGCTCTGATATCCTCTCCAAGTCCTTTCTGTCTTCCTCAGCTGTGTTGTGTCCCTTGTGTCTGCAGCCAAGACAAAATGCTTTTAATTTTTTTGTCTTATCTCTGTGTCAGCCATAAGATAAATATTTTGAAGAACATTATACACCTGTTCTTTGTTATTAATTCCTTGTCTGTCTGTCTGTATGGACATATGTGGTGTGTTCTAGTTGTGTGAATAATTCTGCTGGCCTGGAGTTGAACTGGGTTTTGGAGAAGGGAGGCAGAGGGTGTGCTTTGCTTGTTGCAGTAGCTTGTAGCAGCTTGTTGCAATAGAGGCTGACCTCAGCAATGGCTCTTATCAGGGAGGTTTTCATTAGCTGTGTACCAGCAAAAGCTGCTGTAATTCACTGGCCTCTACAACGGCTGCTGTCAGGATCTGTGCTGACACTACAAAACCTCATTCTCTCTTAGAAGCCAGGCAGCTAGAGCTGGGTTTTTCTCCTCAGGGCACATGCTACAAGAATTTCACTTTGCTGAGAGAGGAATGGTCTGGAAGCCTTGTCATGCAGGAAGCAGCACCTCCAGGCTGTTTACCAAGACAAAAACCCTACCCCTGGAAAGAGTGTTGCCTTGCTCCCTAGGCAGCAGGGGTGACTGCACTGACCAAGTAGCTACTAAGAAATGTAATATGCTTTCGCTAACAAGTGAATACAACTTCACTGCCTGTTGATCTTGGCTTCCATTTTATTCTGGTTTTGCACGATTTTAAATTTCACAGTCTTTCACATCTGGGTGCTTATTTAGACCACCATGGAGAATGCATGTTTAAAATACTTTTTATTGGGCTATTTTGAAGTGTCATTCACCAGCATACAGTAAATGCTGATTGAGATGTTGCCTTTTTGAATAACAGTAGTGTCTCTATTGTAGAGGTTCATCCCCACAACACGTTAGGTTCTTGAGACCACTGAGTAAGTAGAGTCTCCTTTTAGGAAGTTCTTGATGGCTGTACATGCTCTCATATATTATATATCTTATATAGTGTAGCAGATGATTGATGTTTGGAGCTGATTTCTGCCTCATCAACCAGAAAAACAAATAGATATGCTGTATTTCATGTAGGATCGTGTATTTTACAGGAGTTGCAGACTAGAAACTGAGCCACAGATAAGTCTGTTTGCCATCAGTGCTGGGATTTTGAACCATGGCAGGAAAACCATGTACATTAAAGACCAAACAGTAACTGTGCAATTAGTCCTGCTTTGAAAACAGTGTGCTTGCTTTGCACCATACTGAGTGGTGAATTATTCACTTTACTTATAAAGGGAAGCTACAAAACTGTGTAGGCTTGAGTAATGTATGGCTTTGTGGTTAAAGTTGCCTGTGAGTCTAATTTTGGCTAGAATGTCTCTAATTACAGGAAGGTAAATGTAGGGTTCTTAATTTAGAAAGTACAGTCAATGGAGCCGATAAATCATTTTTGACAATCTCTAAACCAAATCTTAATCCATTTATTCCTGGGGTTTTGATATATATGTATTTACATATGCTTGGTGGATTTTTTTTATTTTTGTGGGGCATTTTTTTTTTGGTTGGGGTTTTTTGTTTGGGTTTTTTTTTTTGGGTTTTTTTTTTTTCGAGATTTATTTGTTTTGGGGTTTTTTGTCTGTTTTTGTTTTGTTCTGAGTTCTCTAGTTCTTTCTAGAGTTTAATGTTTGTTCATGAGAGCTACTGGCTGAAATATTCAATTTTCTATTGAAAAGTAAATCAAAATTTTTTATATAATTTTTACCATGAGAATGTATACAGATTATGTATATAACTTATCTGCTTCCTCTCCTTATGCTCTCTTCAAATTACCAAAACCTAAGCTGATGTAATAAAAGCATAGATTTTGTTGAAGTGTTTTAGTTGTTTTTCTAGCTAATCTTTTTACTGTTGGCAAGATTTTAATGATAGTTCGTAATCTACAAAACATTGAAATAAGTCTTGCCTTTTATTCATATTGTTGTTTGCATCTGTCAATTTGCATTTTCAAAGTAAGGACTAGATCAGCACAGATGCCAAATTATGATGTGAAGAGGGGGATTTTTTCCTGAATTGTGACTACGTAGGTCTCCCTCACCTTCTGTAGATATGATTTGTCATATTTCCACTTACCCTGTGCATATGTTCTCTTAGCATCCTCCGGTGTGACTTTCTGTACAATTATAGCAATCTGACTGACTAAAAGACCCTGGAAGCAGATGCTGTGCACTTCTGTTCACTGCATTTCCTGCAGCCCTCACCTCTCCCATGGCTGCAATATCATTAATGTAATATTACAGGTACGTGTCAGAAGAACTGTGGTTTGTTGGATATATTAGGTTTCACCCTAAGGTCAGAAAGTTCAGATTGCTTTAGAGAGTAAACTAAAATGTTTTACTAAACCAAGAAATTTTATTTTGCTTTGGTCTCAGCCATGGGGATTAAGTTCTGAAACCATCGCTGGCCCTGAAGCAAGTCAAAAACTCTCTTTAAAGGGCTTTTAAAGTAACCTACCAGAGAGAGTAGCCACGTTTTCAACATTTTTTTAAGAGAGGTTATACATCAAGGATAGGTTAAGTATTTTAATAAATTACCTTACAGCCCCTTATTGATATCCATAGAAATTTGCGTGAGGGAAAGGTAAAGGTTACGAGTGTTTATTGGCAGCGCTCTGGGATTATTAAGATAAATTGGCTACTGCTTGATGCTTTATTTTCTGCTTACTTCTTAGGAAAGTGTGTGGTTACAGGTTTTGTGGTTTTTTCTAAAATCTTTTCATCAGAATGCTAAATTTATATTTGGTATTAAATCACATCTCTTATTGTGGAAACACATAGTTTGGTAGAATGCTTTCCTTAGTTTCCCCTTAATTTATTTTTTCTGAAAAATTCCTGCCTCGCTGATGTTGAATTCCAGTTTAATGAATTAGAATGCTGAATAGAATGATAAAACAACTGACTAAAGTAAAGTCATGTCAACCTGTTAGTTGAACTGCTTTGAGGGGCTCCATATGAAATAGATTTCAGAATGTGCCATTACAGGAACCTTGAGGTGCCCTTCACACAAAATTTTATATCAGGAAAAAAGTTGGGGTTGGTTTCTGAACAAAGATGAAATGATAGGAATATATTTTTATTAATTTTTCTATGAAATTAGCAGCATTGTAGGTCTGTAGTTTGCAACTATTTTTTTTAGTTCTGAGTTTGATTTTTTTGGTTTTGGGACTCTTCCTTGATTTTCTGTTTGGTCTCATGAAACAAGGCTACTTTTTCCTCTTCTCAAAAAATGTCCTGCATTTAACATAATCCAGCCAACAATTTAGGTACTTGTTACTTGCCTTCACAATTTTTTTATTACAGAATGTCAAATCAGTTGTTGGACTGTCAGGGAGAGCACCTAAGAATTCTTTTTTTCTTTTTTGCTAGATTTTTCCTATCCTTATTGATATTATATTGGAATTTGTGTGATGCAGTTTATAATGATAATCAATTGTGTTAGATGATACCTGCCTCTCTGTCTTTCACAGCTTTCCATTAAAACAAGGCAATCCACTGACCTATTTTAAAGTCTGACTGTAATTGAACTGTTCATGACAATGAAACCTATTGAGGATTCTATTTATCCCCCTTCAGTAGCTGTTCATGCTTTGTTTGAAGTAATTGTTTTTGTATATTAAATGACTTTCACTCAGGCTATGAGTCTGTTTGTCAATACTCACAGTTTGTACCCTGCCTGGCCCTTTAATGGTAATCTGATTGGTCACACTGCTCCCAATCTTTGGAATTTGTTACGGTCTTTTAGAGAGGAAAGAGATGGAGGAGGATTGAAGTTATCTGGAAATATTTAGGCAGGTGGGCACTTCATGCCAGCTGTGGAAAAAATTACTCAGCAATTTAATCAAATGCCAAATATGAGCCAATATGTGCCATTGTTCTTGAACCCTGTGAGGCTAAATATGAATAAGCATGCATTCTGCTATGGCTGTGACCAACGCAGCCATAGATGGATTCCATCTTTGTTCTGCATGGCTATTTTATCATTAGTTGAATTAGAAAGAGAGAGTAGTAAACCAATTTTTATGGTTGCACAGTGGCATTAAATGGAGTGTTTCATGAAAGACTAGTAGAAGTGATAAGAGATAAGATAATTTTAAATTTTGTAAGAAAACAAAGAAAGCAAAATAGTTGGCTAGAAAGATTTGTTGCACTATAAGAATATTGTATAAATCTTGTTTTTGTTGCACTTACTTATGCAATCTCTGAAAAAAAGAGGGCTTTAATTAATCTTTTTTAGAAATAAAGTACTCTCAGAAAATACAGTATGGTGATTTTTCTACCTAATTTTTAACAAATTCTAGGGACCCAAATTTCCCCTTCTTAAAAGGAAGTAGGAAATATTTTGGTCTAAAGATGTGATCCCATGTAAGATGCATTTTGTGAAGAATGTACTCAGGATGTATTATGGACCCTCAAAGACAGAGGGGTCTCAGGGAGGCATAGGATAAATAGATGTGCTGAAGAAGTAGGTAGTAGCGTCACCGAGGAAGATGGTTGAAGTGGAATAAGCATTCTTGGGTGAAATCATAGCACTGTCTGTGGGTCCCTGCTGAAGAGCAGGGTGAGCTGCTGCTATCACCCACCATAAGGCTGCATGTCTGTGCCTTTCAGGTGGGGTGAATGGTAGGATAATGCCTGTAGTTGGCTGATTCCAGAGGGGGAGAGAGAGGGGTGTGTCTGAGTGCAGAAGAGTGAGCTTATAAATGGAGGACAAGTCGCTTCAGGTGTGTTACAAGAGGCTAGCACTTGGATTTCATTTGATATTCAGTAAAACACTTGGAAACAAGCAGTTACTAATTTTCTGATGTTAAATTATTGTGTACTGGGTTATTTTTGAACAGTTATAAATGTACTATGAAGAATTGTTCTTGGGGTTTTTTGTGGGTTTTTTTCCAAAAGTTTTCTAAACAACTCCTCTAATATATGGCATGCTAGTTTCGTCTGGGATAGATTTAATTTTCTTCTTTGAGGCTGGCACAGTGCTGCTGTTTGGATTTAACAGGAAACAAACTTGCACATTTAATACTTAAAGGTAAAAGAATCCAAACATCTGAGTCCTTGTGTTTGAAATAATCTTCCTTTTAAAATCTAATTTACTAAGGTAGTTGGTATCCTATGACAAGCTGTGTTTTCTTGTTTGGATGGATTTGACTATAATGACTTGGATAATTTATTTTCTCAAACCAAGCATTGCTATTGTGAAGTAGCTGCTTAGAGTAGCACCTTCAAACTCAGACAGTCTTCACTTTTTGTACATTTCATGCTGTCTGTTGATTTCGCTCACTTCTTTTGTTTTTCTCCTATTTGTACTGTAAAGGCAATGTGTAAATCTTTGTTCATTCTGTCCCATTAAAGCCCATTAAAACACTTCCCTGGTGCACTGCCTTGGGCTATCCTTTATACCACAGCAAGACGTTTCATTTTCAGTTGTAACCACTACAAATGAGCACAGAAAGCTGAATTTTAAGGTTAAAGAGTCCCAGGGTTTTCACAGGTATCTGGAATTCTGTTTACAGAAAAAAAAAATAAAAAAGATCAAGAACTTGTTATGACCTGCAAAATCTTCCTCTGATGGCAGTGACTCTCAAGAAATATGCAGACTTTTAGAACAAAGTCACCTTAAAAATGCATTTTTATAGTCTTTTTGTTCTCTCTGTCTCTCCACTGTTTGCCTCATGCATTAGTTGTTCATAACCTTTGAAAAACACTGAGTTACCACAGTTGAGGTGGTAATTCATCTGCCATACATCACAGAGCAAGAGGAAACCTCCCTCTAGCATATCTGTTTGCTGAACTTGCACTTCTCCAATCTGGAGAGTTGGGAAAATTAAGAGAGATTAAGATAGTCCTAGAATATCTGCCTTGGTACTTCTCTAGGATGAAGTGCCAAATTTCTCAAACTTTCCTGAGAGATGGGTGGTATCAATTGCTGAAATTAGTGAGGAATCTGTAACTTGTACAGTTGGCTGCTGTGATTGCTTAAAAGGAAAATGAACAACAACAAAAAAAATCCACTCCAATCAATGAAGCCTTCAGCTTTTTATTTAAAACCAGAATTGATTGACTGCACAATGCATTTTATTCACCAAGTAAACTAGTACTGATGGCCTTAGATTTTAGCTTTCATATTTTCAGATTCTATGCTGCCTAAGGATGTAGTTTTGAGCCTCAGGTTAAGTGCCAGTAAGCTCTCTTCACAGAACAAGTAGATAAAACAAATCTTTTCCTGCTGAGGACCAAGGACAACTAAAAGCATAAACAATGGCGGACTGAAGGGAGGATCAAGAAGGATGGGACCTCACAACCTGAAGCTGTAATTGGACAATTAAACCCCAGTATGCAAATAGACCAAAACTTATAAAAATGTAAAATTTCGTGATCAGGTAGCCATTTTTGTGTGGCCATTCCTAACCCACCTGGGGTGCAGCCTTGGTCAGGCTCCTGTAATGCCCAGGACAGGTCCTGGAAGCCTTGCAATAAATATCTTTATTCTCTAGCTCTGTCCAGCCTCTGTTTCAGGTCAGCCTTCCTAAGACATCAGTACTAACCCCTTTGCTCAAGCAAGAGTGTGAACATTGTCTCTTCCTTGTTTTCACCTGTCCATTCAAGCCATAATGAGAGTTGAAAAACCAACACCAAGTGTTTCAGTCTGGTCTCCTGCTCTTTTCCTGCAGGGAAGATGCTGAGTTCTCATTGAAGCCCTCATGGGGCAGCTGTGCATGAAAGATCACATCTACCATTGGGTAGTGAGACTCTTGCTGTTAAGGTCAGAGTATGGTCCAGAGTTCTAACAACATGGAAAGCTGCTGCTTTACCCCTTTGTCTGAAGTGCAGAAACAACTGGCTGGATTCTTCAAAAAGCAGAATTCTTCTAGGGATCTATATTGCTTAGCTCTCTCAAAGTTTTACTGTGTCAAGAATTATTTCATAAAAAAGGGTTTCCTTTTATTTATTCCTTTTGTTTTTCATCTTTCTTTTCTGGCCATAAATCTACAGAGGAATTTGATTTTCTATTACAGAAGGAGCTCCTTGAGGCTTTAATAAGTAAAGTGGAATTTCTTTAGGGAAATTTCCTTCCTGATTATGATTATGTATACTTCTGTGTATGCTGGTAGGTATACAAGGCAGATGGTAACAGTTCTGCAAACTGTCATGTGTAATTTCCACGTATTCATGAATTCTTCATAGTCTGAAATTTCTTGAAAAATGTTAAATTGTAAGTTGAAAAGTTTCAGGGAAAATGTAGAAAGCTTGCACTGTTTGGTTCTTAAAAGACATAGAATATCTGTCTTAATGAACATAGTCTAAGCCTGAAGTACTATGGTTGCCCTTAAATTTCTGTCCAGGGCTCCCAGAGGTGATTGCACTGTGCAGGAACCTCCAAGTTACACTCCCATCATGAGTTTTCTTCCTGAAGTAATCAGTGTGCATCAGGGGAGAGCAGGTAGGGACAGAAGGCTGTATGCATCTTTTGTCTCTCATTCTGGGTTCACTGGCTGCTGTCTGTTATGCAAATGGTAGTACAAAAAGAATAGAGGAAGTAGCTTTGGATTTATGTATGAGTCATAAAAGAGCTGGTTTGAAGACTTTGGTAAACATAAACATAGATATGGTTGTTTCTCTGTTTTTAGGAATACACTATAGATATAATTTTTGCCCAGACTTGGTATGACAGTCGTCTGAAGTTTAACAGCTCAATGAAGGTGCTTATGCTTAATAGCAATATGGTTGGAAAAATTTGGATTCCAGACACTTTCTTCCGGAACTCAAGGAAATCTGATGCTCACTGGATTACAACTCCAAATCGTTTGCTTCGAATCTGGAGTGATGGAAGAGTATTATACACTCTAAGGTGGGTTTCTGTTATTGGGGCAGAAAAAATCCCAAACCCTGCTATAACCAGGATTATGAAAATAGTGAATATGAATCAATTTCCTGGTATCTCTTTTGTTATGTACCACAGGAATTTGCAAGGAGTTAATGAAACAAGAAGATAAAAAAGAGCATTCAATCATGAAAAAGACAAGACTTGTAGTATTGAAATATAATGCAGAGATAACTGCCTAAGGGATAGTAAATTTTTGTCTTATTTAGGTACAGGCAAGATTTAAAAAGAGTGTTATATAGTATATAGCATCGTGTTGGTCTGTCACTAATATATTGCAGATAAATTATTTTTGGTCTAAATACTTCATCATCTAATTTCCACCAAATTATATTCTGTAAGTAAAATATTATATGCTTCAAATAATAAAAATTATAAGAAGTTTGATTAAAGGTAAGGCCCCAGTCCTGCATGTACTTCCTAACATATTTGTGCTTGCAAGATATTAAAATCAACAGATCTGTTCATCCGAAATAGGAATAAGCAAACATGTTGGTGATAATTCCCCTTGGCAAATGGAAGATGTCTGTGCTGCTTTTAAGCTTAAGGCTATCTGTACTGATTTTGAGTCACTTTTCAAACAATTCTTGAAAGGCTCTAGTCTACAAGAATGCCCAGATACCAGTACAAGGATGCCATAAATATGATTTTGCTCTTAAGAGTTTATTTATTTATTTATTTGTTTATTTATTTATTTATTTATCTATTTAAAACAAGAAGTGGCACTTTTAATTACTTTCTTCTCAATCATTTATGCTGTGTTCATATTCAGTCTATGTTGTATGAACAATTTATAAATTTCTCCTGTACTGGATGTAAGAGGAATTAGAATGTTTTACAAGGATTCTCTTCACTGAATTTTTTTCTTAGTATGCATCATTTGAGAGCATGCAAATATCTCTGAAGAACACTTTTTAAATGGTTTATTATGCCAGTTGGTGTTTATCAAGGCCTCTAGAGACCCCCTTCTGTTGACATGCTAATTTTTTTTTTGTCTAATTAGCAATTGTAGAGTCATACTTGGACTTTACCCTTCCATTGTTCATTCATTTTCAATGCCAAATTTCTTCTAAAGAGATTCAACGTAACGGAAGGAAATAAATACGAGAAAAAAAAAAAAATCATGTGAGCCCTCACAGAGCAATAGGTTAGAGTTACTGTGTCAGAGTATGAGAAATAAAGTGCAATGAGCTGGTAACAACAGCAGAACAGGCTTTCACCCAGCAACATGCAAACAAACATCTGTGTGGGTGAAGACATGGCCTGAATTGGACCTAAGGTAAAACAACATTGAGATGTTTATATCTTGCTTATTGAAGGAACAATTATTTGATCTGACAGTGCTCCAGGTTCATGGGCTCTCCTGTATCACCACTCTTTCCTTGTCAGTAATTCAAGGGGCAGACATGGTGAAAATGTTAATCAGCCTTACTGAATCTCCTCTGAGGGTAGCCCATGGCCTGTCCATTGCACCATCAGTGATTCCAGATCTAGTTGTGCTGCTTTAAACACAAGGCTTAACTTGTTTTCTTTTTCTTTGAGTGTTTAACTATCCAAAAATTAAAAATGGAAAGTAAAGGCAATAAATATATAAATCATAATTGACAAATTTAAAAAACATCTCCATAGTGATTCAAGTATTCTGCTTAAAAATGTTGGAAAGGGTCTTTCTTCCTCTCTCCCACAGTGTATGCTAAGAAATACATTTTTCCTTACAAACCTTTGGTCAGGTTGTAGTGACAGTTTGTGTAGAATAAATACTTTGTTCAGAGACTCATAAAACTATGTGGCAGCATGTCTCAGAGTCTTTTCCCATCCTTTCTTGTCTAATATGTAAGCATTGCACACAGTCAAGTATGTGAGCATTATGGCAATTTTTAAAGTAAAGAAGACATTCGGACTTTCTACACAGTGTTGCCAACAAAGGAGGAGGTATTTTAAATGCAAAGAGGTCAGTTTGGAGTCTAGCCCCTTACCATGCCTTTCTAGTGAAAGGTAGCAGAACTGGGTTTTGCATTTATTGCTTGGAGGTCCTGTGGAAATTTGTGATAGCATTTTTAAAAGCAGAAAGTGATTTAGTTCAGACAATTATGAATCCTAAACCAGTTCTAAAATGTTTATAAATTGTGAATTATGTGAAAGAGGTAGAAACATCGTCTGCTTTTTCCTATCCAAATACTGTCTTCACCAGAACTGCTTCCATGAGTATAGAGCAAGTCCAATGTCCCCCACAATTTTTCTCTAATGTAAAGCCACCAGATACAACGATGCCAAATGCAATTGGACTTGATAAATGTGTTCTACAAAAACTTCCTTTATGTGCTGTCGTAAGCTCTTCTCCTTGTCCTGTCTTCAGACCCTACTTTTTATCCCCTATTTTTTTGTTGAGCTGAAGGGTGCCCTTAAATCAATTGAAATTTTTGAAATGGCTTGAATTACCAATTGAAACAACACAGATCCTCAAGTTGCATGAAATAATAGTTTTTGTTTTGTTCTTTTGTGCTAATGCTGGACGTTGTTTTTCTGATTCGCAAGAGGCTATTAATAATATCCATTAACTGGCAAAATTTATTTCTGTGCATGTTCTGGGCTATGTAGTCTGAAGTGTCTGAATTCTTGAATATAACCTTTTTTTTTTCTTTCCCTTTTCTAATTAGGTTGACGATTAATGCTGAATGTTATCTTCAGCTTCATAATTTTCCTATGGATGAACACTCCTGTCCTCTGGAGTTTTCAAGCTGTACGTGTTTTTTGTCTTCTTTACATTAAAGCCTCTTTTCAGGCTTTGAATTTACTTAAATTTTGGCATCAGGAGAGCAAATGTTTACTTTTTAAGGCCTTGTGGTGAAAGAAAGAACTGACATTCATGTTTTGACTGGATTTATTGCAGTATTTAACACACTAATGAATGACCTGAATCACATGCATTTTTTTGCTACTTTAAAAATAGTCTTATTGCTTAGGAGTCTAATACAATGCATATTCCAGTTGATGGAAATGCATTGTCCTGGAAAAAACTTTGTTTTCTTATGCCTGCAAGACTTGACAGCTTTGAATTAGTTCCATGTGGTATACTTAAAAGAAAAAATAAGATAGGTTTTCTTCAACCTGCTCCTCCAAATGCTGAATCAGTATAAGGAGTTCTTTTCCTTTCAGTGGGACTTAAATTATATGAACAAAACCACAACCTTCAAGCTCTATTTTTTTGATGCAAACTATGTTTATTAAACAAAAATCCTAGGGAATTGTGCTACTGTAATTATAGAATCATTAAGGTTGCAGAAAAACACTAGGATCATCAAGTCCAACCTATGACTGAACACCAACTTCTCAAGTAAACCATAGCACAAAGTGCCACATCCAGTAGTTTCTTGAGCATCTTCAGGGATGGTGACTCCACCATATTCCTGGGCAGCCTGTTCATGCTTCACAACCTTTCAGTGAAGAAATTCTTCCTGGTATCCAGCCTGAACCTCCCCTGAGGCAGACACAAGGCCATGTGCTCTTATCCTGTTGCTAGCTGCGTGGGGGAAAAGGCCAACTCCCATCTTGTTACAGCCTCTTTTCAGGAGGTCTTCCCTAAATCATCAAATTATGTACTAATAAGTGTCCGTACTTTTAAGCTCTTTCTGATCATTTAACGATAATGTAATGACATTTACATTTTAATGGTGATGATTCTGAGCCAGTATTTTGTTACTGGAGTTTGAGAATGATATATAGACATTTTCTAAACATTCATATTTACACAGTTTTTGACTGATCTTACATGTACCTAGGCTTAAAATTGAGGCCATATATTTTGTGGTTAAATTTTAAGAATATGAGGAGGACTATAGGTGGTCTAAGATCCACTTTATTTATAGCCCTGGTTTAGTTTATAGGTAACTTCAGAGTTTAGAAAACATGCTTTGGTACATTCTATGGCTGAATGCTTGATTTGTTTTGCTTTATTCTAGATGGATATCCCAGAAATGAAATTGAATACAAATGGAAGAAAACCTCTGTTGAAGTGGCAGACCCAAAATACTGGAGATTGTATCAGTTTGCCTTTGTAGGGCTACGAAATACAACTGAAATTTCTCATACCTTGTCTGGTAAGGCAAAGTGTTGAGATTGATTTTGTGAAATATATATTTAGATCAAGACTGACAGATGAAGATACAACCAAAAACCATATTAGATGTCATATAAATATTTTTTATTCTTTTTTTTTTAATTTTTAGGTGATTATATAATTATGACAATATTCTTTGATCTCAGCAGACGTATGGGATATTTTACTATTCAGACTTACATTCCTTGTATACTCACAGTTGTTCTTTCATGGGTGTCATTTTGGATCAATAAGGATGCTGTTCCTGCAAGGACTTCTCTGGGTAAGAATGTCTTTTTTTTCAGCCTTGAAGGATCTGGTACTCCCAAAGAATACAAATGTGCAGCAAGGAGTAAATTAACCATAGTTTATTCCCCTTCAGATTATGACCGTTGGTCATTCTCTCTCTTGAACTGCAACACTGGCAGTAGGAGAATCCTGCTGTAGTTGCACAGCAGAGTTTAAGGAATACTGAGCATAGAAATCCTGATCCAAGTCTTCTGGGTCTTCTGTTGTTCACATATGTATTTATACATTTTTTCATCTTTATGTTTTTTTATCATCTCCAGGGACTGTCATGTGGCAATTATTAGTCTGACTCTTAGCATCATGGAACAAATGAAGTCATCACTACATGAGCAAAAATGATGAAAATCTGGTTTAGTTATTTTTGTTGATTTCTTTGTGTTGTTTGCACTGGTTTTTTGGTTAATTTTTGTTTGTTTGTTTGTGTTGGTGTATGTTGTTTATTTGTTTGTTTTAATAGACTGATTCAATTATTCTTTTAGACCCTGGATAGAACAGAAAATTTGCAACCAAAGTTGTTCTTCAAGCAATTAAATCTATAATACACAAAACAGACAGTACTGAAGTGAGTTGCAAGTTCTAATACAAAGATAATTCTGTGTTAGTGTCATCTTGGCTGACCTGTTTTGCATGGCATCAGTCTGCTAAGTTAGACTATGATTCATGTGCTCTCTTGGAAGAAAGTTGTAGTCCCCACATAAAGCCTGATAAATGGGTACAAGGAGTGCACAGGACGCAGCTTTGAGCTTAGCAGGGACAGATGCTTATATCAGAACAAGTGACAGCAGTCTGACCTATTTTGGGGGAAAAGCCAAGAGCTGAAAGTTGTATCTTAGGAAGTTAGAGATGTGAGTTAATTTTCCTCATCAGTTATAGTGTTGTGAACACACCATTCCCACCCTACGAGATCATTTACTACCATAAGCATGAGTCCACACTTTAGCTCCCTGCCTTGCCCACTGAAACTGGACCACCAGCAAGCCTACCAGATTAATGAGTCAAGAGAGAAAGTAAGCAAAAACGAGCATGGCTCAGTAGCCTAATGAAAAGGTAAGGGAAGAAAATCTAAGTTTTAGATTCTAACTTTATGTTATTTGAAAGTGTTGAAAAGTTTAGTGAAGAGAGTCTAAAGTCTTGAATAAATAAGTGAA
The DNA here is from genome assembly GCA_027886175.1 of Phylloscopus collybita. Classification (NCBI taxonomy): domain Eukaryota; kingdom Metazoa; phylum Chordata; class Aves; order Passeriformes; family Phylloscopidae; genus Phylloscopus; species Phylloscopus collybita. The sequence goes on along the minus strand of JAJNNQ010000009.1, from coordinate 23,563,793 downwards.
AATTACTTTTGATAGTTTTAGACCTTGATGCAGAAATCTCACCAGATTTCTTTGACTGACTAATCATCAAACATCTTCTGGTAATAAATGAGTTTCTGGTAGTAAATACAATAGAATAGTTATAACAGGAAAAAAGTTTTCTGTTTGTATCCTTCTAGTTCTGTATCCAGTTGTGTGGTGGTGTGGTTGTTGTGGTGGGGTTTTTTTGTTGTTTTTTTTTTGTTTGTTTGTTTGTTTGTTTTTGTTACAAAGTATTTTTTATATGCCATGAACCTTGAACTCTATCGTGGTTAAGCTGTAGTTTTCAAGCCCTCACTTCAGCAGTACTTGCCTTCATCTACTCGAGATGAAATATAAACATTTGTAGTATCTTATTTGCAGCTCCCTGCAGGTAACTCCGAACTCCTTTCTTGTAAAGACCCAAAAGCCATCACTTGAAAGATTGTAGGAAGACTTCTCTTGCATGCAAATGTTCTGCAGAAGGAGAAAGAGAGTACCTGTCAAATAGACACAAGTTTATGGAAAGAGAAATTAATACAGGAAAACCAAAACTAAGCAAGGTTTATCATGGCAGGTAGCTGCTTTGATGTTGAGGAAATGCTCCCTGTGACAGCCCTCTATGCCTTTCACATAGCAGATAAGGATGGGAAAATTTGTGTCCCTTTTTGTCCTCTCTGAACAGAACTCAGTACAGGGAATGGTGGGTGCCACTTCCCACCCAGAGAGTGTGCTGGGGTCTAGTACACTGAAAAGGCTGGACCTTTTTCTCATATATATTGGAAGATCCTGGAAGATTGTGGTTTCCCAGAGCAAAAGATTGGAGGTGATTGCAGATATTTAAATATTTAGATCTTCAGAGAAATGCCAAATAGATTGTCAAAAGTATCTGGTGGGAGTGAAGCACTTTTGAAGAACTCTATGGTTATCTGTTTGCCCTTTTAGGCATGCAGTTTCAATGCAAAATCTCTTGGAAAAACATTACTGCTTTACTGCTGCAGGAACAGTCCATAGTGACCAGTGATTCCATGTTTTGATTTATGAGCCATAGACAGCTTTAGCCTGGTATAATGCTTTTGGTTGTTTGCTTGTTTGTTTTGTTTTGGTTTTATTTTTAATAATCTTGTGCATGTAAATAATTATTTGTGTATTCAAGTATTGTTCTCCAAAGGAAAGGTCACACCTTAATTTTGGACTACTATGTAAAAGGCTTTGCATCTCCCTGAAGCATCAAATATAAGAAGAAAGTGTTAACAGCTTATGAATGTTAAACTAATGAAGAGAGGTATAGTTGAGATTTGGAACACATAGCCATTAAGGCCAGTTTGTTCTTTTAATTAGTTTGTATGTAAGTGAATCAAAGGAAACATTTTCTATTACTAAAGACACAGTGTTGAAAGCATATCTGGTAACTTAGACAATGAGACCAGAAAGCTGTGAATGTCATCAAATTTGATCTTCTATGTCTTCTTCAGAAGCAGACAATTGGAAACTTTATTCATTTCTCTTGTGTTTACGAGAAGCTTGAAATCATTGATAAATAATGCACCTTTTATTTATGAATGCACTCTTTTTAACATTTTAATTTTTCAAGCTAGGGGACTTCCTTGTGCTTATTTGTACCTGCTTTTCTACTGTATTTATGTGTACATCTTATGCCAGATTTATAAAATTTCACAAACTTAGGGTCATTGTTTATTCAGTGTGTCTTGAAAATAGGATGGATTTAAAGGGAAGGTGAAAGGTGCTGCCTTCTCTATGATCCCATGGAGGCTGCTGCATCCATAGGGATAGATTCTTGCCATAGCACCAATGCACATGGATGTAATCAGTGGTGAACCCACTGAGCCCTCCTGTAGGTCAGTTGTTATATGACTCATCAGTGAAGTAAGAGCTAATATGATAACTTTTTTGGTGACAATATGATTTGATTATCTATACATTTCCCTCTCTCTTTTTTTTCTTTCTTTCTCTCCCTAACAGGGATCACAACGGTGCTGACCATGACGACACTGAGTACGATTGCTAGGAAGTCACTCCCAAAGGTTTCCTATGTGACAGCAATGGACCTTTTTGTTTCAGTTTGCTTTATTTTTGTGTTTGCTGCCTTGATGGAATATGGCACCTTACATTACTTTACCAGCAACAGAAAAGGGGACAAAGGAAAAGAAAAGAAGACAAAATCTAAGCCATCATCAGTAAGTTCAGTCAAACAAGAAAAAAATAAAGAAATAAAGAGTGTTTTTTATTGTAGCATTCATTTTGAAAGACTGCTTCTTAAGTAGAAAAGCTAAGATAGCTTTCAAAGATAATAAACACTAATATTTATTTTTTCATTTTGTTGCAGTTGGGAGCATATACTAATTTTGTGTAAAACAACTAGTGAGTAGAGGGTTTGGATGATTTCATATATGTGAATGAGGACACATGAGCCTAAGGAGGAGAGTGGTTTGATATAATATTCCATGCCCTTGGTGCTTCTAGAACTGCCCAGGAAGTGTGTGAACACAGAGATGGTTCTGTAGGGGCACAATGCTTCTGAAAACAGCACCTGGCAAAGAACCACAGCTAAAACTGTAGCAGTAAAGATAATGTGAATGGACTGAAGGTATGAGGATTTCTTTTGATCTGCATCACCTAAGTCTTACAAACTTTGCAAAGGAAAAAATGCTTATTTTTGGCCAGTATTCTGAATCCCACTACAGAAATTCTATCTTAACTCTTTTCTAAATTGGCTTCCATGTTTCTTTCTGTTAAATGAACCTTCTGCTTTTAAAGTTGATGTTTTTATGGTAAAGCTCCACACATCTCAGAATCAAATATTATTCAATTTTAAGCACTTTCTGCTTGTGTAGTAAGAATACTGTTATTTCCAAAGAATTTATTTTTGGAAGTCAGTACAAATATTTAAAGGTGGTTTTTAAAGAAAGAAAACACAGGAGAGGATAAGAGGAAGGAAAATGTTATAAAGCCCCTTTCCAAATCATCTAATCAAAAGATGCAGGAGCGTACCTGAACCATAATACTAGTTGCCTTTTCTGGATGAAGGCTGAATGCCAGCTCTGTATGAGGTGAAACAGAATTTGATATGAAATTACATAAGTAATTGCAGATATGGAAGTGCAAAAATCCTGTTAGGAACCATACCTGTTCTGCAACTCATGTCAGCAAGAACTTGTGCCCCCATTCTGAGCAGCACTGCTGTGGGTCTTTCTCTTATGTGGGCACTGAGAGGCTGTTGGGGCTTGATAGCAGGGAAATGAGAGCCTTAGGATTCACTTGGTGAGCTGGTGCAAGGGGATCAGCTGTGTATTTAGGACAAGGCTAGTGGTGAATACTTCTCTGTGCTGCCTTGGTCAGACATCACTCTGAGCCTCAGGGAATCCTGCACAGCCAGGAAAACTGGAAAATGGAAACCTGAAGCCTGCTTCCTGCTAGCAGTAGGAACAAATGTGGGCACAACAGAAGGGGCAGAATGCAGACTTTGGCAAGGGCCACAGCTGAGTTATGAGGGAGGCTAAAAGGTAACAGAGGATGTGGGGGTGTCCCAGTGTCAGCAGAGCAGATTCAATTTCAGGTTGCTGCTGCAACGAGGTCTCAGCAACACTTAGTGAACAGGGAGCTGAGTAGGTCTAGTCTTGGCATGCACAACACAGAGAAGGCGAAGATGTCAGGAAATACTGCTTTATTCAAACCAGGCAGATATTAAAGATCAGCTGCTGACAAATCAAAAGACGCTGAAGTAGTTTGCAAGTATGCTCTATTGAATGAAATAACGACACTTTGCAAATCTGTTCGCACATCACCCACGTGTGCAATAATCTGGCAAGTGCTTTGAGATTTTCAGTGCATATGAAGATTTTAAATGTAGAATAATGATGAGATAGAAACTATGAATTTACTGAGTAAATAGCTCGAGTTTGCACTAAGATTAAAATTAGCATTATAATACTAAAATTACTGTTCAATTGTGTTTTACTATGTTCTTAAACAATGCTTTTTTATTTCTAAGAAGTTGAAAAAATAAATCTTTTTGCACAAAATTCTTTAAACATGTTATGGCTATGAGACCATTAAGACCATACAAAATAAAGAGATTATGCTAAAAAAAAGGGAGAATTAACTTTAACATACTTAGATGCAAGGATTCTAATTTGATCATTTTTCTGGTAACGTTTCATAAAAAGCTGTGACTTTTCTTGCTACAAATAAATAAAGAAGGCATCTAATTAGTTAATGGGAAGTCATACCATTACAAATCCTTTTTTTTCTTCTTTTTACTCCTCCTCTTTTTCTCCCTTTATTTTTTATCAAATACTTCTATTAATTCTTTTTGTCTTGTAGTTATGGATATGTAGCTAAAAAAAAAAGTTTAATTTTAAAAGTCAGTTTAATTCCTTCTGAAAACTCATTTAGAAATGTTTGTTGTTTTTTTTTCCCTTGGGAAACTTGTCTTGAGTAGATGTTCTATTTCTATTGCAAAATGCAATAAATGGTTACTATTCCAGAAACTGATGCCAATAAGCCACAATAAATGATCTTGTGAAAATAAATGGCAAGATTTTACAAATGATTACAGCAGTTTTATCTTAGAAAATATGTGCTAGCATCATTCAAGAAAGGTAGTATGAATTGGCTTATGCAAATCCACATTAGTAAGGATAATGAGTTTGGGCAGGAAAGATTAAACTTAATTAGTTGTGGATCTTGTTCTGATCATCATTTCACCTGAAATGAATGTATCACATGTGCCATGATCTCCACAGAAAATGGCTTTCTTTTGTACTTGTGTTAGTATTATTGCGGAATAATTGGGGTTTGTTCCTATCAGAGTGTATTATAAATGATCTCACAATACATGGAGTTTTATCTACAATTTCAGTAGGCATACCCATAAAAAATCAGCATGTACTTCTATATCTACATGTTGTGGGCGTTTTGTTGTTTTGTTTTGGGGTTTTTTTTCAGTTCCTGCCAATTTATACAAAGGCATTTTCTTGTAAGATGTTGGTATTTTTTCCTCTTTTCCCTCACATTGCCTCTTACACACATCTTAGGTATTTCCTGTAGGTAGTTAAGCCTACAGGATGACTGTGTCTGCCTCTCCCAAGCCACCTCTTCAAACTTGTAATTCAGTAGCCACCTCCAGTCTATGCTGCTGACGTGAACAGTGGAAAGCAATACTGTAATTTTTTCCTTCTCCCATGGTGTTTCTTCTGTGTTGAGGATTCCTGTTTTACCCCACTAGTAGAAACAACTCATGCCATAAATCTTACATGGGCAAAAACAACAGTGAGGAAATTTTTGTAAAACTAGAGTAGGTGTGAATCAGAAATAGGCATCTTTCCCTGTTTATCTTCAGCAGAAAAAAAAGATTTTTTCTTAAATTCAAAAATAATTGAACTTATTTTTCATGTTTTATGAAATAAGCCCTCTTTGCAATTCCTCAAATTAGGATAGAAGCATGTAACTCCTGCTTTTTAGTATTGTCAGTATTCTATCATAACTGAAAAGAATAATGAGGTCCTTCAGGATGATAATTAGCTCCCTAGGTCATCATGTATAATAAGTTTTGAAACAGCAGTCTGTGTGAAACTTTCTCTGGTGAAGACACTTACTAAATGAAGCTATTTGAAAATATGGTGGATACTGCACTGCATTAACACCATCCCTTGGAATATTGGGAAAAATGCTCCTGAAGCCTAAGAAGGTCACCTTAACAATATATAGCTCTGTGTACTGGCCAAAGTAATTCCCAGGAAGTGGGACAACAGGACTTTAAAGGATAACAATAAGCTAAATGATGGCTTCCCACTTTCTATATTTTTAATGTGTTTTCATTGCCTATCATATATAATTGGTTAAGAGAACTTAAATATCCAGTTAGATTTTCTCACTGCTCCCTTTCCTGCTGTTTTATGTCCTTACATGACAAAATACGAAGAACGAAGAAAAGAGAGAACAAAATATAAGAGTAGTGTTAATGGAACCCTTTTTTTAGGTCTAAAGATTTCAAAAGAGATGCCAAATGTGGGGTGGGGTAAGTTGAAAGAGGATTATAAATAATTTAAAACAGCCATGAGAATTAGAAAGAGAAGATAAAGGACAGATGAAGAAAGAGAATATCTTCTGAAACAATCACAGGAAACAAGGGTGATAAGTAAAAAACTGTGGAGAAACAAAGAAATAAAAGGAGGAAAGGTGGGTTGTGTTAGTGCAAGTAAAAGGAAGGTGGAAAGGCAAAAGCCACAAGCAAGGGGAAAAAAACCCACTATATGTACTAGGCAATAAGCCACCCAGATTTTTTCAATGAGAATTATGAACATATATATTACACTGAAATACAAGAAGGCTGTTATGCCTACAGAAAGTGAAAGTAAGAATTAAGAGTTGAATTAATCAGTGACTTGAGTGGCATTCTCCTAAGGAGTCATGTCTTGGATTCTAAAGGGGAGCTGTATTGTTTAGGGATTTAGCATCTGAGGGTTAGATGGCGTAGCCTGGCCTTACGTGCCTCAGTCTGTTAAACTTCTCCAGTGATGCTGTGCTAAACCCATTAGCTTTTTTATTTTTGTGAAAATGTATCTTCCAGAAACACATCCAGTCTTCTTCTAAAGACTCCAAAAGATGGGAGGACCATCATTCCTTTGTTAGTGATGATTATAGCCTGCGTATGGACTTGGTTGTGACCCAGTTGTCAAGAAGTGACTGACTTCAAAATGTTTGTCTGTGTTGTGTAGATGGGATCAGCTAACCCTGTCTGTGTAACTAATTATCTACTATTCCCAAATCCCAGCACAACCCAATTTTCACTGTGGCAGGTGAAAGTCATTCATGATCTTTTGCCTGCATGCACTAATTACATACAACAGTTCATCACTTTCTAAGCTCTCCAAACTGTTTTCTTTAGTATGAGAACTTCTATATATTGTACTGAAGGCGATTATACTGCCAGGGAAAGCCTATGGAATTATGTAATGTGAGGATAGAACCACACAAAACTATATTTCCTTTTTTTTTTTTTTTTTCCTTAAGAAACCACCTGCAATTGCTGTTCGACCTGGATCAACACTAATTCCAATTAATAGCATTAATCATCTCCCTGAACATGATGATGATTATGGATATGAATGCCTAGAAGGAAAAGACTGTGCTAGTTTCTTTTGTTGTTTTGAAGACTGCCGCACAGGATCTTGGCGAGAAGGAAGAATACACATCCGTATAGCAAAAATTGACTCCTATTCTCGAATCTTCTTTCCAACTGCCTTTGCATTGTTCAATCTTGTTTATTGGATTGGCTATCTTTATCTGTAAATTTCAGAGGTTTGACAAACTCAGAAAAAAAAATACTAATGGAATAGTCATTAATTCTTTTAACTGAGCAAAGATTAGAGCTGGTCCAAAATGACTCAAATTGTTTGTATGCTTTAAAAATTTGAAATGAGAGAAAATACGATGATGTAGTCTCCCTCTTGTGATCAACTGTAGAACTGATACTGGTATTTTGAAGAGAAAATTTTAAAATAAATACCCCTAAGGTTTGCCTTTTCTGAACACACATACATACATTTGTTTTCCAGCTCTAAGAAAATGTAGAGTCACAAGCTATGCTATTTAACTGGACCATCCTACATAAGCTCTCAATTTTAATCCTAAATGATAATGCAGAAGGATTTTGTAGCATCTCTTACACCTTTACAAAGAAAGCCTTAATTAAATGGGATTAGTTACTCTCAGCCATTTCATCCATAAGGTGATGATTTTTTTTAATCCCTAATTTTAAAAAGTTGAAATGTAACATTTCTCTTTTCAATCAGCTGTTTGTTCTCTCCAGTATGTTAAAAAGTGTGATTATATGATAATTAAGCAATTCAGATTTATACAGAATGCAGATATTAGAGCAGCAAGGAATGGATATATCAAAACATCCAAGGATAATTCTGAGCTTGTCTTATCCTGACCATGGATACAGACTTTTGGCTTTCAACCTTAGATTACGTTTATATCTGTGCTCCATTTCCTGTTACTTCACTGTTGTGAGTTCCCTAAAGTTGTGCAAGAGGTCTACAGCTTTCAGAAATTTTTATCCAGCTGCCATTGCTTGTTCATTTAATAGAAAACAAGACTGATGTTGGCCAAGATTATGGCCATTAAGAATAATGATCTTCACATACTCAGTGTTGGAGAAAAAGTCATAACCCTATATTGGGAAGAATTTGTATCAAGAGAATTTGGAAGGCCTGTAACAGTGCTATAGTCATTGTACTCAAAGTCACTGTGTTAAATCCCCAGTCCTAAGAGTGCAGTGTGTGATCTGGTCTGCTTTGCATACAGCATGGTTCTGTAGATTTGGTTTGTTACTGTGTGTGCCGCTCAGTGAGCCAAAGCCAAATGGTATTATTGTAATGAATTGTGTGATACAGATTGCTGGGTAATTACCTTCTTGATATTCATTTCTAATGGAAAAGATGTGTTATGAAGGGGAGTTACCATAATCCTTATGCATTGCAGAACCTTCTCCAAGATGGGATCATAGGAGGAGGATATAGGACCAAATCATAGGACCAGTTCTCCATCCTTTCTGTGCTGAGAACTTTGGTAGAAATCCTTCAGTGGTAGTTTTTCTGGATTGACTTCTTGGTGTGGACTCTTTCTGGCTGGAAGCATTTGGTATCTCATTTCTATTTCTAAATCCATTGTCTTCATTATGGAAAAGTACAGTCTTTCCTCATTTCTCAAAAAGAAACTAGTCTCAAGTGAGCTTGCAAAAATCACTGTAAAATTAAGATATGCATTAAGTAAAAGTCAGCATTACACAGAAGACCTTACAGATCTTTAAAGAGGATTAATGGGATTAGCATTTGGCTGTAGGTAAGGATGTTCAGTACTAGAGATAAAGATATGATTAATAGCTAAGAATAGAAAATGTTACAAGAAGGGTTCCCCCTATCCCCCCCCCCCCCAATATTTCTGTTGAATATGCTCCCTCCACTGAATTTCTCAGTAAAGACTACTGTATTTATAGTCTAGTTGGTACCAGGCATAGCAGGATATGATATACAACACACATTTCAGAGGAAATGTTACTCCAGTGTTCAGCTCCAAAGTTTAATAGAGAATGTGGGATTATGTGCAGTTGTACTAAAAGGAAGTGTGACAGAAAATCCAATTTTAATTAAATTGGACTTTATTTCAGTATTTAGCTGATGAAATATAGGAGTGGTTGAGGGAATGTGAAAGCCCAGACCATGGGGATGGCTGGCATTACTTGTGGTATGATCTTTCTGAGTACCAAGCTCCTCTGACTGTTGGACTGAGAGTAAAAGTGCGGTATCATTAACAACACTGATCTGCTATAATTTCTTGTTTTTTTCTAGAGTCTCATTTTCATAAAATGTTCAGTCCAAAAGAAGCATGTCAGTTTTAGTTCCATAATGTAGGTTGATGCTTTTTGACAGCATGCTGAACACATTCCTCTGTAGGAGGGATGAAGGTGGCTTCAGCAGTCTGTTGGATATGTGCTTGAAAAGCAATCAACTTGCTGTACAATGCAAGGCCCAGATTTAGTGAGTTCCTGATTTTCATTAATTCACCTTTAAACAAAGGAAACTGAAAAGAACTTGGCACTTCACAAGAGGAAATAAAAATTTCACAGCCTGCTCTCCTCTGGCTCATCTAGTTAGCTTTTTCTGTTCATGTGGTTGTCAGTTGCCAATCAGCCTCCAGTGGCTGAATTGGAGAACAGAAAACATTCAGAATTGGCAAGGGATGGATAAGAAGTCTTTCATCTCTAAATTCTATGGAACAATGTAATGGAGTATTAAACCTATTGAATGTTATGGCTGTTTGGGTTATGGATACACTTGCTTCTGCCTGTTGACAAACTTTTCTGTGTAGTTCATTTATTTCTGATGAAATAATTTTAGTTTCTCATGGTACTGTAAGTGCAAATGGGAATGAGAATGCAGTGAACACGGCATGTAATAAATGTGTTATTTTACTCTGATGTATTTTCTTTTTAATCTGGGTGTAAACACTTGATTTCAAGAAATCTAAGTGATACTTAAAAAAATGGCAAGAAACAGACAGTATAATTAATTGAAGTTAGATGCTGCAATCATTTTTCAAACTTACCTGGATAGGAAGTTTGTTTAATCTTAGCTGGGATCACATTTTTTGGGAGTCATATTATTCTGACTATGACTGCATAAGCACACACTTAAACATATTCCTAGTTAGTACTGTTATTAAATCAGAATTCAGAAAAGAGAATGCTTATGTACTGTCATAAAGAGTGATGCTATCATGAATTGATGCCATTAACACATGCTTCATTTGCACTAATTTCAGTAATGAGTGTTCAGTAGCTCAAATAATTGAACATTAAGGGTGTGAGCCAGAGCCTTTTCAATAAGATATTTTCTCATTGAAAGAGAGAGACGTAAGAGGAGAAATTGCTGTGAGGGCAGAGAGTGGAAAAATTCTGGGAAAACTGTTTTATACTACACCTATCTTTGGCATCTCTTGAAATGTATTTTTCAAAAAAGAGACTTTTCCTTGATATTTATGTATTAGTGTTTACTACTTGTCTGTTTTGGTAGTGAGTACAGATGAGTGTGTTATTTTTTGGTAAGGTTCTGTCTATGATTGTACCTCACTGATCTTCAGTGCATGTCTTCTGTGTCTGAATGAATCTGTTTTATGTAGTGGCAGTGCAACCAAAGCATGAACTCTGGGTAATGTATTTTGTATTCACATGTTGATGTGCTTTGAAGACTTTAACCTTATCCAGTTTTCTGGCATTCAGAGATATAGGACTGTGTAAGACTTTGAAGGAGAATCACCTCCAACAGTATTTTTATAACTTTCTGGTCTTTATTTGGTATGGTAGTAAAACATTTGTTTAAAATTGACATATGAACTGTGCTTTGCAATTTGTGAACATCTTACAATTGAAAGCGAACAGAGGAGTCTGGATTTAAATATCTATCAGCCTAAAGTCGGATATGTTTTATATAATTGTATCAGTCATAATTTCTGTCTTTTTTTTTTGTTAGTATAATTATTTTTTTAGAATTCATTGTAATTTCTCTCAGTTGTAACTTAAATGTGATCTTTCATGTTTATGAAATAATACTGTATTTTTTAGTCATTATAATAGATACAGAAGATGGAAACTAGTGTAGAATTCCACAGATGAAAAATACAAAGCCAGGATTCAGAAAGAATTACTGTGCTTCTCTTCCTGAAAAAGTTCAGTGGATGTCCACATGCCTCATGAATGTGCTGGAAGGGGAGACTGGCTCACAGGGAGAGGTAGAATAGTCTCCAGACTGTAGAAAAGGCTTTTGCATTGGTTCATGCCATGGATTTACTAAACAAGTGGTTCAGATGGAGGAAATTAATAGATCTGTCCTCCCTTTTTCAGCGATCTCCTGTTTCTGCTTCATTTCTGTCAGCAACAGCAGTTCTAATGCTTTCCTGCCAGATGAAACAAAACCTGAAAAATTATCTTTATTTTCCTCTTGGTTAGTTAATATTTCACACAGATGGGTGGGATCATCTGACGGAACACACAAGATTATGAGCAAGTTTTTCTCCAAGACAGGTGGTGGGAGTTTGCAGCTGGAGCCTGAAGGATGGCTTCTTGTGATGGGTATTTTTCATTCAGTTGAGAATCTGCACTGAAAACTGGTGGGAGGAAAGGAAACAGTGGTATGAGGGAAAGATTGATGGTGGCAGCAATCCCAGAATCATTACATGGATCTGAGTGACACATATTTTGTTCATAGGTTTCTCGCTGGTATAATGCCCTTGATTTCCCTGCAGAATAGTTAAATATTTTTAATGTTTTAAATAAAAAGGAAAATATTGTGAATTTCCTATAAGTTAACTACAGACTGAATGAGCAAGAGAAAGTAATCTTGAGTGAACATTCAGATAGAAAACAGAGATCAGATTAAATGGGATTTTTTTTAATCTCCATTTATTATTAGAGATAAAACCATTTTTTAAAAATTACTGAGTATTAATTAGTGCAGTAGGCACTGGGAAAGGCCTAGTATCCAGTCTAAACTGCTGTTAGTCCCCTCAAGGGCTAAAATATTTGAGAATAGAAGACTGACTCAGACTGCACTCAGTTATCATCCCCTATTTACATCAGGAAGTGAGAAAGATGAATTGTGATTATGCCAGACATGAAGTAGGATGGCTGGGGTGCTCCAGGGAGGTTGGTTTCTGGTTAAAAGGAAGGGTCATTTCTGCCTGAAACTGTAATTTGAAACATTCTTCCCTCAGAAGATGGATCTGTGCTGTGACTTCCATGATGATGGAAAAGCATTCCTGCATTTAATGTTTATCTTTGCACAAGAGCAGTTTCACTGAATGGAATGTCCTCCTATGAGGCACCGATATTCCCTGTGTGGTATAGAAGAGTTTTGGTGGCACTCCTGGGCAAGATGTTTAAATCTTGTCACAGAGATTGGTCATAGTTGTATTTTGGATGTTATGATGCTAGTGAAAAGCCTGGAAGTAGACTTTTGATTTTACTTACTAGTAAAGCTCACTGAGAAAGCCAGAGGGGTAATGAAGGCTTTAGCGGAAATCTCAGATGGCCCTTGGAGACAGGAGATTGGCTAAAACTGAAGCAGACCAAATGATACAGCCCTTTTTACCATAGATGGGTCCTGTTCACTAGTAATATATTGATTCTGAAAAAACTGTGAAAGCCTCATGGTATTTTAAGGGGAAAAAAAATCTGTAAAATTCTTGTTCCCCTTTCATTGACAAATCTTGCTTTGCCTGCAGGTTTTGCTTATGGTACATCAACCTCACTTAAGCTGCATGAGGAGAGCCATGGGGGATGTAAGACAGGAGACCTGTAAACTGTTCTACCTTCTTCTTTCTCAGTTCCTTTTCTTAGTCAAGAAAAGAGGTTCAGAAGGGTAGGCGTATGGCATGTGTAAATGAGGACAATTTTTCTACTGACAACAGGGCCTGAGTCTCACTGACAAGATCAAGAGGGATGAGACTCTGCTTACAGTAATAAGGTTTCTCTTTTGTAATTCTTTGTAGTAGCAACTTTTCCATACATCACTGCAGGCCTACCTGAGATTCAAAATATTTTTCCGGTTGCAAGTAATTATTTTGTGTGTTTCTGGCTTCATACAATGTCTTTGTCATCAGGGTTTGAACCTTGCTGAATTCAGAAGGAAAGGTTTCCTCTTGAAGTTTCCTTGTCCAGGCATTGCAGGTAGGAGATGTCCTCCTGGCAAACATTGGAAAAGCGATTTTCAGTGATCCTGCTGAGGAGACAGACTGGCTCCCTGGGGTGGCATTAGGATTCGTACGTCATTTAGACCTGAGGAGGTTGGAGGCTGTTAAAACCAATAACCACTACTGCCTCCACAGAGGATATATTACTTTTGTCAATTTGATATTTAATAACAAAATCCAAAACCGTTACAGTGGTGGGAAATGAGGATGTGTTATAATTTTACTACAGATAATATATTTCCCCTTGAATTGTTTTTCTTCATTAGGAAGATGGTGTAGAGGACCCTTTTGACTTCTGAAATATTCAGAAAAGAGATGATTGTCACTTTAAACAGTAAAGTCATGTTAGTCCATCTGCCCAACAATGGCCTAAGAGCAGTAGAAATGATAGCACTTGCCCAATAGTTCAGATTTTCCAGGAAAGATAAATGTGGAAATTTGCCTATTCATGGGCCTAGTATTAACATACAATCTTTAGTCACTGAAAAAAATCTTAATGGTTTGTGCATCTTCACAGTATCTTTTGTATTTCCCACTGTTGTCCACTACAAACACTTGGACTCTTTGTGTGAACATGAAAAGTTGTGTTATGATACCCTTAATTACAGTTTAAATTGCTATGGAATATACTTCAGAATCTGGTAATCTCATAGTGATTCCTATATTTTAAATTTGAATATTTTTACTTAATTTACTTAAGCAAATAATACTACTATAAATTATATTTCCCTTATATTTCTCTACATTAAAGTTGTATAAAAAATTGCAATTGATGGTCTAAACCCTAAATTTACAGAAATATCTTCAAAAAATATCACTTGTTGATTTATGATGTGTCTCGGTATTTATTATATTGAGGGTCCAGTATTCAAACGCACCCTTAATCCAAATCTCTGTCTTGGCATCTGTAGTTCACATAATGTTTCAGTTATTCAGACTTCACGCCTTACTAGTACATTCTTGTTAGTACATCCTTGTTTTTATTCATTGTTTAAAAAAAAAAAAAAAAAAAAAAAAAAAAAAAAAAAAAAAAGCTGATATTTTTAACTACCTAAGTGAATATTTCTACTATGCATTTAATTTGATAGTGTTTTGGCACCAATGGACAATGTTGTAATATTATGCCTCAGTGCACCTTTTAAAGTTATTTATTAATGCCCTTGTGGATAACTTACTGTAAGAAATATGGAACATAAGATAAATCTTGTAACTCCCTGTGCTGCTTCTAAGGTTTATATATAAAGTACATGATACTGAAGCAAATTTATTCTTCCATTTCAGTTTTCCTTCCAAAAACATCCTCAGTTGGGGTATTATTATTATTATTATTATTGTGCTGATACTTACAGTTCCACTTAGTTATTTGGTACTTTTCCAATAGTCTTGGAATGTATTCAACCATTATTATATTCAGTTACCTGGAAACATCAAGGTATCCTCATAGTCTTTCAATGTGATTAAGCCATGACTTCTTCAGCCTCTCTTAAAATGCCATAATCTTTTGTGTGCAATACCAAAACTAAAGCATTTTCAGGTATTAAATGAATTTTTACTTGCTTCTCAGTTTTGAAAAAGTCTGTCTGCTGGGTTATAATGAAACACTGATATCATCATTTTTATATTTGACAACATTATTAATCAGCATGGCTGAACCAGAAGACTTCAGATATGATAAACAGAGGATGCTCTTGGCTAAATCCCATGTACATCTACAACTTTATGGTCTTACAGAAATTATTATGGCAATGGCAGTAACATATATATATTTATATATGTAGACTGGAAAGCAAGATATGAGAACTTACACATCAGTTTCTGATTGTCATTATAACAAGCTTACTCCCGCCAATAAAATTGTTCTAAATGTGACCAAAAAGGTCCTAAAAAAACCCACTTAGATTTGTACATTTAGAATATAGGAGTGGTTCAGGAGCCTAAAATAATGATGGCTTTGTTTGATGAGTCTTGTGAATTAATTTTTCATTTTACTCTATTTTACTGAAGAAGAAAGAGAGAAGAGATAGGCAATGATATGACTAAAGGTAAATATGAAAATAACTGTCTGTGCGAATAGTAGGTTTACATACATATCTGTAGGTAGGCGCAAATTTCCTAATTTGCAGAGTAGATGGATTCTGCTCTCCATTTTCAGAACTGTTGGTATCATGGCAAAAGATTGACTCAGAGTTTTGTATTTTTTAGTATACTCTTAGTTTTTCGATGCCTCATTTTCTGATGTGCAGTTTAAGACATGAAAGAAAAAAAGCTGCTTTTCAGAAGTTTAGCCCTTTTTAAATACTATCCCTTGAGCATTCAGTTTCAAGTACTTCAAAAAAAGTAACTAGGCATCACTGAGTGTTTTAAATAAATTAGATTACTATAGACTAGTGCAGAAAGTTCAATTATGGTTCAAGGCTAGAGTTTTGTAGCCTTTAGGGGATTTTTTTTTATTATTTTCTTGACATCTGGGGAGATTTGAAAGCAAAGAGAGGGATTTCATCCTATGGTTGCTTGCTTTCAGCAGCGTAGCTCATGTTGAATAGTATATCAGCTGCTAAAAGCTGATTTTATTGAAGTGCAAAGAAGACTTTGAGACTGGTAACAAGAATACTAGGAGCAGGCTCAGATAGGTGATGCTTGTGGCCCTCATTATCAGAAGGGGCTTGGAAGCACAAGGCTTTGGAAACAGAAATTCTGACATAAGATTATGAGAAAGAGCTGGATTATAAGGACCTCTAGAGAAAAAAATTCTCAGAAACCTTTTGCCAGAAGACTAACAGTGGTTTGAAGGACAGGTTTTATCGTTCATAACTCTACTGTGAATGTTAACGTCTGTTGAATTTTCATCTAAATGTTGCACTAGTCCTTGTGCATTGGAAGGAAATGTGCTTGCACCCTGGTGCATGGTTCATACAGATGTGACTGAGATGTGATCTGTAATCTTCTAAATGTAAAACTCTGAAAGCCATAGTCTTAAAAAAAATAAATTTATACCCCACCATTGAACAGTGTGTTCTGTGCAAAATGAATAGATTAGGTGTTTGTGCTCTGATGTCTCTTAAATTGATAAGAATCAAGAGAGTTTCAACACTGAATTTTGTAAAGCAGTTGTAATGCATTGTTTTTACTGTATCTGCTGTGAAGTTGATTAGTTACACTGTGAAAAAATAAATAGTGCCTGGCTACTTACTTTCTTATGCTTTTTATTTTCTATATGCTGGACATTCTTTTCTCTTTAAGACAATGATGGCAATGGTCATTCTGGTGAAAATAGTTAAATACAGTGCTCTGATATACAGTAATCCTTTATTTGCTTTAATTATTTCCTTCCCCTCCTTTCCTTTCCCCTCCTCTTTCCTTCCTTTGATAATAATGTAGAAACAACACCAGTCATGCCATAGAAGAAACAAAGCTCTGGAACTAAAATTCCACTTTTATTGGCCTTTTTGTTTGGAACCAGTTTTATAGCTAATAAGTATGTCCTGCTTGTGACTGCCAAGAGGAGTGGGTGATGCTGCTCTGCCACACAAGCCTTTCACTTCCTCCAGCAGCGGTGCTTGGCTAATACCACTCTCTTTCCCACTCCAGAACCCCTCATGGTCATGATGTGTGGCTCCCTCTTCGTTGTTCTGTCATTTTAGGAGAAGCTGTAATGCTCTATTAGATGTGCTTCAAGTCAAGGAGCAGGACTCATGTTGAAGCAAATATCCAGGGGAAAAAATCACTCCTCGTTATTTTCCTCAAATACATTTTGTTCTCTGGCCTGAGAGTCCCTCCAGAGGATCTACCTGTGAGTGTCAGCTTCCTCATGTAGTCAGTCCCAGAAAATATGTTTAATGCATTTTAAACTGACTGTGGAAATGTGATGAAAGAGGGATTCAGTCAATGTAAAAAGCCTGGAAAAGGGGTCAAAAATCTTTAAAGTCTCTGGTAGCTCTGGAAGATGCCGCAGATTTATGCAGCCTCTTGCGCATCCTTTTCAGATTAAATTTAGGGATCCCTACATTCTCTTTAGCATTTTGTGTTCTTTTTTCCCTGGTAACTACTTCCAATATCATGTCTTGACAGCTGTTACTTAAATTATTAATATCTTTTTCTTTAAGATTGTTGATGCCCTTTCCATTGTACATACAGTGAAAAGAATTGTGGTATTTCATAACAACAAACCTCTGAGTGCAAAATGTTTTGAATGGATTTTTAGGTCAAAAGAAACAAACCTCTAGCTTACACAGTACTGTTGATGAATGAAGGAATTAGGCAAAGCCTTTATGTACAGACTTCAAAGCAAAATCTGTGATGTGTATTTTTAAGGTAAACATTTTTTATTATTGTCAATAGGGGGAATTTCAGTTATAAGTGCCTGTAAGGAGCTAAAATGACTTAATTTCTCATAGAAAAACCAAACTTAATTATTTTCTACTAAACTGAGACTACTATGACTCGGGGTGACACAAGCCTTGCTGACTGAAATTACTAAATGTCAGTGCAGAGCAGAACAAGAAAGTCAATTTTAAGAGTTCCCAACTACTTCATCTTATTAATATATAAAATAATCTGTTTGTAAGAATTCGTAAACAAATGTCATAATAAGTAAATATTTCTTAATAATATTCAATTTTATTATTTGCTAATAATATCTACAGTAAAAGTTAAAGAGGTCTTCTGAAATGTGTATTAGGAACTCAAAGTGTGTAAATGAAACCTGTGGATATTAAAAAATCCTGATCAAAAGAAATGACAGCTACTGTTCAAAGTAGTGGATGAAGCTGTCTCTGCATTCCCTCTCATGCCCTAAGGTCCTGCACAGTGGATTTTTGTGAGGGAGTAACCCAGTCTGCCTGCCCTCAGACTGCCAATAGAGTTTCTCTTGATAAGGGTAACATCTGTGGTTCTCTCACTTCTCTTCTGGGAAGAGGGCTGTGAGCACTGAAGTCATTCCACACAGGCCAGTGGGTTGGCAGCCTAGGGTAACAGTTTTCAGACTTGACCAGCTAATGTTACGTACAGACTGGCAACTGAACATTTTCATGATCAGTGCCAGTCCCTCATGGATTGTGTCAGGTGAGATGCCACTCTTCTGTTTTCTCTTGTGTTCTGTCCCATGAGAAACACTTCAGGTTTATTCATCCCTTCTTGAGTTTTGGCTACCATCTTCTCATAACTTTCCTCAGCAAATCTCAGTTCTTTTCCTTGCATTATAAATCACTGGTGTTTCCTACACCTTCACTGTGCTGTCCATCCTTTTACCGTTTTCTGCACCTTTGTTTTCTCATTTTCTGTTTTGCTGGGTTAATTCACACATTCACAGTGAGAGCTGTGGAGGGTGAGAGATGATCACTGTCAAAGTGATGCTGGCATAAGAAATGAGACATTTCAAATGACACCACTGGCAGTCAGACAATGCAGTATATCAGCTTTCTGCTCTGTGAAGAGCACCTCAGAGGCTTTTTTCTGGTGTAAGTCATCTGATAAAAAATAGAAAATAAGCATTAGATCTTTCTTAACACTCTCCTCAGGATGTCATAAGACAAAAAGGACTAAACATCCTTGAGAATGATTTTTGTTTAGGTTGTTTATTACATAGTCCTGCTGTTGAGGTCAGTGGGCTCTCAGCAGCAGAGCCTCCAAAGTTGGTTGGGTTCCTGAATGCTGGGGATTCCTTACAACATGTTTGGGCTGATAACCTGGGAAAAGTTCAGATACTTTCATAAGCTTCTTGCCAGCAGTCCCTCAGCAGAGACCTTGTTTCCCTGTTCCTAACTGTTATTTTCCATAGAGATCCCTACAAGAAACCCTGGGGGCTGTGCTCAGAGCATGAATCAAAGGTTAGATATGAGCCTTAAGACTTAGAACTCAAAGTTGTCCTTTTCCTGTATTGACACTGAATCTGCAAAACTCAAATATTTTCTGTTTTATTTGAGATAAATAATTTTTTGTGTCTCAGTTTATATCTGTAAGATGTCAATAATGCTACTCATAAAGCTGTTAAAATTAACACTGACTTAACAAATGCAAAGTATTCAGATTTTTTGGTGAAGGACTTGTCAGAAAACTAGAACAAATTATATTTTTGAACTTAAATTCTGAGAAAGAAACATATGTATCCCCTTAGAAGTATACTGATTAAACAGATGGGTGATGTTTCTGTGCCTGGAACTTTCCTAAGGTAAATAAATTAGTAATTAATGAAGACAGACCCTCAGAATTTAGCAATCAAGGCTCCCATCAGGAAGTAATGAGGAGCAGAGCTATCTGGCTGGTAAATTCTGAATCTGAAAACTCTTTGGAAAGAGGTGTGAAACTAAGAACTCTTATATCTTTCTGTTATTAATGATAATACACAAGAGCAATTTTATCCTGCTTATCTGTTGCCTGTTTTGGGTCTGTTGCTGATAAAAAAAACCCCACGCTTTCTTAATAATGGGCTTATTTGTAGTTTGTCCTATAGGCAGTATTGGAAGACTCTAAGACCTTCATAGCTGCAGTAAATTAAGGTGTAGTTGCAAGTACAGCTCATCACTGCCTGAGGTTTGAATGAGTGAGGGAAAAAAATAAAAAAACTGTCAGCCAATAAATAAAGTTAATAGCAAAGTTTAGCTGCTGTAGTGAGATTGCTGATCTAATTTTATTTAAAAGTTGACATGACCAGAATCTCAGTGTATGGCAGCATTGCTCCTCTGCAATCAATAGAACTGATTTACAGCTGCAGCTGCAGGATCAAAATTATTTTATAGCTATGAGCTGTATGTTCTGATGTGACTGAGAAGTATAACCAGTGTTTTGCATCAAAGTATTTGGTTTGGAATTACAGCCTTCTCAGCACATAGTAACGCCACAGTGAGATCACATGGTCATCATTCCGACTGTCAATGAGCATCCAGCTCTTTTCCCATCAGAAGCTGCTACTTCATGCAGTCAGTTGCACTGAGTACATACATTTGTGGCTTAACAACAGAGTCATCTCTGCTGAGAAATGAGCTCGATTCCCTATATTTGCAACATGCAAAAGGGCTTTGAAATATAATTGACTAAAATATTTTCACCATGTAGCATTTGTTGGGCTAGGGAGTTTTTGCTATTTTCTGACAACCCAGAGTGCTTTAAAATTCTAACATAATTATTTAACCAAATGGGAAATTCTTGTTAGAGACAACCTTCACATTTCCCAGCAGCAACAATGAAGATAAATGTGAGTGTGTTATCGCCACAGCATTCCAAAAAACACATTAAGGGAAGTGATACATCAAAGCTGACGTGTCCTACAGACTGCCAGGAGTTAGTGGTCAATAACTGGGCAGCAGGGCCAGAAGAGTGCAGGCAGCCATGACTGGTGCCCTCGCTGTCAGAAGCAGTGCCCTGTAACACAGGCAGCAGCTAGAAACTTGCAAAAACTTGGAAGCTGTGTAGATACTAGAAGCTGTGTTTCTGGACCATTGCCATGTATGGCCACAGGTCCCACCTCAAGCCCATGTGCTGTCGTGTCCCTTAGAGGAGGACCCCTGTGAGGGGAAGGTGACCCTAGGCACCCATAGAGGCTTCCCCTGCCCAGTTCTCCTGAGCAAATCACTGTTCTCTGTTGCATATACCTGAGTCATCCTTCAGTCCTTTGGGTGAAGCAACCAGATCTTCTTGGAACTCTGGAATGAGAGGCCTCTGTGCACGTGTGTGTGTGTGTGCACGTTTTGGGTCATTGTTCTTGTTCATGTGGTAACAATATTCCTGATGGGTACACTGAACCTCTGGCCTGTTAAATTACGTTGCAGTGTCTCTGTTGGTGACCCCCTCCACATTTGCTAGTTTTGGGCATTGGCTTTAATTGCACATTTGAGGGGTTTTTTTCTCTGTGAGGTTGTTTATATATGCTTTAGTGATAACTCGGCAGCCTTTATGTCCTGAAGCATTTCAGTTTGCTCCTCTCCAGAAGAAAACCTCTTAGTATCTCTATTTAGCATAGAGCCAGTGCTGTCCTATTGCTGCCTTAGGAAACAGGACAAGAGCCACTTAGCAAGAACTTGATGAAGAACATTGGTGTAGTTTCCACTTATTGCAATGTCCCAGTGCTTAAAGGGGGCTTAATAAAAAAGAGGAAGAACAGTTTCTTGCATGGACAAATAGTGACAGGATAAGGAGCAATGGTTTTAAACTGAAAGAGGGCAGATTTGGATTGGATGTTAGGATGAAATTCTTGACTCAGAGGGTGGTGGGGCACTGGAATAGGCTGCTTAGAGAGGTTGTAGATGCCCCGTGGAAATGTTCAAAACAAGGCTAGATGGGGCCCTGAGCAGCCTGGTCTAGTTAAAGGACTCCCTGCCTATGGCAGAAGGCTGAAACCTCTCTGATCACAGAAAGGGTGAGATCCATTCCCCCCAACCTCCCTGTGGTTCTAGGATTTAATTGTAGTGGAGGGAACACATGACAGAAATATCCTTAGCTAACTCCTTCAGGTTAGAATATAGGTTTGCTAATGCTGAATTATTTGCCCAATGACTTTGTACTAGAGACATGTTTATTCTGTTACAAGCACTGTTTAGAGAATATTTTATACCATTGTGTTGAACTAGCAGAGATTCTTTATTCGTGATACAATTCCCTTTTTCTAAACAACTATTGAGGTTAACAACTACTTATTAAAACAACTAGAAGTCATAAAATAATTAATGACTTTAAAAGAGATGAAAGTTATTGACAGTCCAATACTGTAGAATAGCTACATGGCTAAAATGCACCATTTAAGGGATTAGGGGCACCTGCTACAACTCAATTTCTGATACTTAAAATTTAGTAAAAGTTTGTGATGTTTTCACATTATTTTTAATAGATTTTTTTTTCTCCATTGGTTTCTATTTTGATTTTGTAAATATTTTTCTTATCTTCAGTCCATTGCTCCTGCAGGATCTAAGCATCTGGTGATACCATTTCTTCCCATCTCTTACTTGCATTGGAGATTTTCATGATTTTGTTCTTTTTTGTGTCCTCTTCCTTCCCCTAATACCACTTTTCCCTTTGAGAAACTCACATGCAGCTGCTGAACTAGTACTCAAAAAACTCTATCAGTCTATACCGTGATGCTTGCATTGCATTTTGAGCTATCAGCAAGGTAGATAAACAGCTCAACATTTCAGGCACACAAATTCAAAAATAGATTAACAGGCAGGGCTGGACCAAAAAATTACAGCCTACCACTAAAATCAAATTTAAATCTCAGAATTCTTGTTTTTTACAAAAAAAGATACCTGCACCATCTCATTTGATCCTTGCTTCTCAGAGCATGACACTGAGGGACAAAAATGGATGAGTTCAAAGTAAAATTTGGAGTGGTTAGAGGAACTAATATGAGTTCCTCAAGACCCATTGGCATTATTAGGAGTGCTATGCCATGCTCTGCTGAGATGTGCTGGGTGTAGTTGCATCCTGACTTAGTTCTGTGATTAGAGAGAGAAGGGAGACTGGGACAGGACCCAGAGGAACTCTTCTGCTTATCTGGTGATTTCTGTGGTCAGGAGGCCCAGGTGGACCATTGACCTGGTCCCAGAGGTCCAGACCAAGGCTGGTGGTGTGCTGGAGGCATATCTACCCTATGTTGTAGACACATAGTGTATGTGTATGTATGACACAGCCTCAGTGATAAATTCTCTGCTTAGTGTGAGCCTTTCCAGCATCTCTGCTTAATGCAACAGAGAATGAAGAAGCTTTAAAACCCAACAGACAGACTTCCTCTTATTGTTCCACTCTCCTTTCTTCTGTGAGAAAGGCAGTGATGCTCTCTACTTAGAGACTAATGGCTCACAGGCAGGAAGGAGAGTATTATCTTTCTTTCCCCACAGCAACCGCACAGTCCGTATTGGCTTTTTTCAGGGCTAGTTGGTGCAATACTTCAGAATGAAACCAGAAATGAGTATCTGAGAGAATATGTATTCTGAGAGAATATCTATATTCCTCTTGCTTGATGAAAAATTTGTAGTGTTAATTTGGCAGAATACCTCCTGTCCAGTGCTATCAGAGAACACAAAATCATATATTTTACCTTTCTCCAGGGCAAGTTGTGTTTTTACTTATGAGTTTGCCTCAGTTTTACCAGCACTGCTGTTTCTTCTCCTAGTATTTCATCTTGCCTTTTACCATTTCACTTTCAGACTGCTGCTCTTAAAATAACAATCAGATCAGGTTCACAATGGTACATTTTAAGTGGATTACAGCAGAACAGTAAATGAAAATGTCTGTATTCAAGGCCTTTCCCACCCTTAGAGGCTCTGGACCTAATAGAGAAGGCAGGAAGCTTGCACCAAGCAGAGATTAATTTTTATTTGCTTTGTATTTCTAAACTTTTTTTGTGTTCTCAATTAAAAATATTCCCTTTGAAGGCTTTCCCTCATGAAATGGATTATTGCTTGCCTGAGAAATAATAATTAGCTGATAATTTAGCCTGAAAATAAATAAACCACTAGTTCATAATTCATAATACAGCGGGAAATTATAGTTGCCTGTGAGATAATCCAAAACTGCATTCTAATAGCTATTATCCCCTTTGGGAGAAGCTGTCTGAAGACCATGTTTTACCTGGAGACACCTTCATTGGGAGATGGAAGCTGAGGGTTCCTCCTCACTCCTTTTTTCTACCCAGACAAAGCTGTCCAAGAATAGTCTCTTCACAGTTTCCTTCTACAGGGGAATTTCCTAGAAAGAGGAAGCAATAGAAAGCAGGAGGATTGAGACCCAAGCACTGAAGGAGATTAACAAAACTTTAGATGTCAGAGGAGGGCACTATTCCTTTAGTGCATCCTCAGATGATGTACCACCCAGAATGATGATGAATAAATTTAAATCCAGTCCACAGTGGGTCACCAGTGGTGTTTTCCAGGGCTCTACAGAGGGATCTGGACAGGCTGGATTGATGGGCCAAGGCAAAGGATATGAGGTTCAAGAAAGCCAAGTGCCAGTTCCTACACTTGGTTTACAACCGCCAGCAGCACTACAGGCTGTAGAAAGTGTAGCTGGAAAGCTGCAGAAAAGAACTTGGGGGTGCTGGTGACAGAGGCTGATCATGAGCCATGTGCCCAGGCGCCCAAGACGGCCAGTGACATCCTGGCCTGTATCAGCAACAGTGTGGCCAGCAGGACCAGGGCAGTGATTCTGTGTTTGGCACTGGTGAGGCCAAACTTCAAATCCTGTATCCAATTCTGAGCCTGTCAATACAAAAAAGACATTGAGGTGTTGGATCGTGCCCAGAGAAGGGCAACAAGGCTGGTGAAGGTGTTGGAGCACAAGTCTTGTGAGGAGGACTGAGGGAACTAGGGGTATTCAGCCTGGAGAAAGGGAGGCTCAGGGGGAACCTTATCACTTTCTACAACTCCCTGAAAGGAGATTGTAGCTGATCTGGAGGGCAGTCAGTTCTTCCACATAACAAGTAAGAGGACAAAACAAAATGGTCTCAGGTTGCACCAGGGAAGGATTAGACTGGATATTAGGAAGAACTTCTTGATAGAGATATTTGTCAAGCATTGGAATGGTCTGCCCAAGGAAGAGATCAAGTGCTTGATCGTGCTTGAAAGTATTTAAAAGATGTCTAGAAGTGACACTTGAGGGCATGGTTTAATGGTGAATGTAGTCAGAATGGATCCTGGCTGGATGAAATGCCTTGTGCCTCTAAGTTCACCCAAAATTACCAGTTTTTTTGGAGCTGCACATCTAGACATTTATTTAGCCCAATCCTGGTGTAAGAACATCTGTAGAACTAATTAGAAAGAGCAATCCATTCTGTATGACCTGAATGAAATCATCAGCTCAGTTAAATCTATAGCTTGCACAGAAGATAAGAAATAATAGAGTCAGGAAGAACTGTTTTGGACCTTACAGAGTTTACTTTGAACTGAAATTGAATTGCAGCCTCTTTGTAGGCATTAGATGATTTTTTTTTTAGTTCTGCGGTTACCAACAGAAAAATACAAGTATGGAAATAGAACATAATTATTAAGGAAGACTTCCTTTAAAATTGAAACTCTGCTGTTCGGATAATCTTGTGTACAGTCCTGCTGAAGATTACTGAGCTGGTTTACTTTGAGTCTTGATTATATTATAGATTGTTTCAACCTTTGGAAGTGTAAAGAAGTTGATTAAACAGAGACCTGAAGGGAAAGAATCTCAACTGCTGTTGAGGCTTCTCTTTGGCAAGATAGTATATGAAATTCTACTGAAGATGCCTTAACAATTAATTTTTTTAAATTCCAGTAGTAGGTGACCTGTTTGTCAAGTAGGTTACAGCTGCTTGGGACAGCCTCTACATAGTAGACAGGACGGCTGAGTCATACTTTTACTGAATTACCCTCTGGCCAACAAAAGAGGTTTCTAAGCCAGAGTGCCATCCAGAGGGAATTTGATATGTGTTCCACCTTTTCTTTGGGCTGTGCTAGAATAACAATCTTGCTCTTTTTGAGCTAGAAGAAGAACATGCTGTACATCTAGAAACAGGAACTTAAGAGACTTGCTACAATCTCATTATGGAGGCATTTGATTTTAGCAGATTGTTCCTGTATTTCTGTTAGGAGTTTTTATGAGACTGAAAACTCATAAAACTCATGAGACTGAAGTCAGAAACAAAACAAAACACAGAAATTTAGGCATTGTGACATTTACACAAGGGAATCAAGCTGAGAGGATACAGTTTTGGAAAACAACAGCTCTTGTTGCAGCATGGCCAGCCTTTGTTATTGATCTGCAGAGCAGCCTTCTTGACATGCTATTTTCTTTTACTTGTATAGTGGAAATTCTAGTAAGTCCCTTTGAAATGTTTTTCTTTTGTTGTGCTGAACTATCTGGTTATTCTTAGATGACAGGTAAAATAACCCCCTCTGTTTCTAGTGCTTCTGGAAAAAAAAAAATGTTTGTGTCTGTGGTAGGTTAGCTTTGGCCAGCAGCTAAACTTCCACTCAACTGCTTTTTCAGTCTCTCCTCAGCCAGCTGAGGAGAGAGAAAATAGGAAGGAAAGGGATGAGAAAACTCCTGGGCCAAGATCCCTTGCCAGTTACCATCACAAACAAAACTGACTAGACCTGGGGAAAATTAATTTACTGCAAATTAAAATAGATATAAAATTATTGATTTGGGTAGGAGGAAATGAAAGAGCAAACATTAAACTAGTACCAGTCTGTCCCCCTTCTCCAGGCTCTCCCTCACTTTCTCACTCCAGAGTCCTTTACTCTCCCAGCAGGTGGTGCAGGAGTGTGGGCTGTGGGTGGTTACATCAGCAGACCATGGTTCCTCTCTGTCACTCCTTCCCTGTCCCATTTTTCCTCTGGTCTGGCTTTGTCTCGTCAAGGACTGCAGTTCTTCAGGCATATCTACTTCACCACGGAGCACCTTCTCCTTCTCTTTGGGTCTTGGTGTTCCCACTGCTCTGTTCACTCTTATCTACCTCCACTGCCCATGTGGTGTTTTCTGACTTTTTAAAAATGTGTTCACAGAAATGCCACCAGCTTGTCTTGGGGGCTCAGCTGTGTCCTGTGGTGAGTCTATTGAACCCTCTTCTCCTCCCAGTGGGCAATCTTTCAGAAATTCCTAGCTATGCCTGAAAATTACTTTGAGAAGTAAACTTTGTGGTATTGAAGGTATTTTGAAACTTTTTTTTTTTTTTTTTTTGTATTGTGAAACAGTCATGACTGTACTGAGAAGACCATTCTCCCACTTGAAGTCTTCTGGGTCCCAAGGATGGTTGTAGAAATCATACATTCCTCACCACAAGAGATTAAAAATCAGTAATTTATTTTAATGAATGACAGTTACAGTCTGAAAATGTAGTTTTTAATCAAAATATAGATAATTTTCACTGAGACTCAGTGATTTAAACCATTTACTTAAATCAATGATGAATTACAAATTCTGCAAGTGTAACTCAGAGTTTAGAGGTAAATTCTGAGAGTCAGTACGCTGCAATCATGTGACAAATTTATATATGGTTTTCATACCGTTAGATTATTCTAACTGCTTGAACAATGTTAAAAACAAACATTAATATGAATCTACTGCTAGCAAAATTTTGCAATGAAATCTGGTAACTAACTAAGTTTCATTTGGCAAGAAGAATATAATTTATACCACCTAAATAATATTTCAGACCACATTGTTTTCATTTCTCCCTGTAGATGTATGGCACTTACCCTGTTTTGTCCAAGAATGACAAAAGTCAAGAATGACAAGTTTTGTCCTCTTCCATGAGACTAAATATTTACTGTTTCAAAGTCCTAGCCCCCTTGGTAATATTTCTAGTATTATTAAAACATAAATGCAAAATAGCTGTTCAGCAGGGAAAGGCCAGACTGTTGATCAGCCTGATGGAGAGACATGCTGACAGCAGGATACTTATTTACCATTTCTAATTCCTAGTCTGCCCGAAAAAGTGTAATTTTTTTAGCACTGATTCAAACTGAAATTTGCATCACATTGCATTACATTAAGCAACGTTATGGTCTGGAGAAATAATAAACTACATAGGTAGAGCACACAATTTAAAAGAGCAGCTCTAGATGAAAGACATGGCTAAGAAAAGGCCCTTGAGGTTTAGCACAGCTGTTGGGGGAAGGTTGAATGGAATTTAGTCACTAAAGTCCAGAAGACACCATTTTAGAAAGATAAGTGGTCTCATCA
Source organism: Phylloscopus collybita (assembly GCA_027886175.1). Classification (NCBI taxonomy): domain Eukaryota; kingdom Metazoa; phylum Chordata; class Aves; order Passeriformes; family Phylloscopidae; genus Phylloscopus; species Phylloscopus collybita. Next base: position 23,535,884 of record JAJNNQ010000009.1, on the reverse strand, counting down.
ACTTAACTAGAGCCCAGAGCTACTTTCTGAGGTGCTCAAGATGATTAAATCTGCCTGAGAGTTTTTTACATGCATACAAAATGGTTATTTCCTGAAATCCCATCTAGTGCAGTTATAAAAATGGTCTCAAATGAACCAGCACCATTTTTTGGTAGTTTTCTGTACCTTCTTTCAACCATAAATCAGACGAAACCCAAAAATACTACCCACTGAACTCCCAGCTCACCTCTAACCAGACTTCCCTTTTCTGTTTTGCATTAGTCTCAACAATCGAGTAGAAGGGGAAAATCTCTTTTCCTTCAATGACTTGTTCCTTTCTTTCTATGGAAGCTTGCCATCTTCCAGCTGGCTTTACGCTGAGCAGATCTTGTTTTTATTATTTGCCCCTGTATTTACCCTTGGGAAGATATTTAAGAAGCTCTAGCATCAGCTGTAGGGACCCCAAAGTAGTGCTATGTACCAGGTAATATTACTCAAGGGTAAAAATGTGCTTAGATGCTCAGAAATGTGTAAGTTTAGTAAGTTTTTGTAGGGAAAAAATATCCAGCTCTGCTCAATGGACAAAAGTTGATATCCAGCAACAATTTAAGCATGGGCTAAATCTGCTCATTTAGAGCTTTGCATTTAGGGTTATGTCAGATAAGCAAGAACTACACATACACATATCAAAACTTGTGTGGCAAACTGAGGAACAGGTAGTAGACTTTCTACCTCTTATACATCTTCAGTTGACCACCATGTTGCAGAGGTGGATGAGCTGAAGGCAGTGTATTTTGCCTTTCTAGCTACTACTGTCACCATCTCTGATCATCATGACCAGTAGATCTTTGTCAACCTCATTCTGAAGATGGCCTGACCAAAATAAGTCAGAGTGGTATTTCTACAGCTGAACTTCTCAACAGAAGATTTGAATGTGAAATAGAGATTCCTCTCTTGTTTCTTGTCCCCAGACACATTTATTTTCTGTCTTCATCTCCATTTGCATTCTGCTGACTGGCAGACTGATTTTCTTTAACAAAAACACTTTACTCTTTTAATTGGAAAGGTGGCAAAAAGAACTGTCTTTCACTGACACAAGTTTGCCAGTTCTTGGCAAGACTTACAGGATCAGGGACCAGACATTACAAAAGATTAAAATTCTTAAAGCAGGATTCATTCAGACATTTAGTTATGAAATCCAAAATTGTCACCTCAAATTGTATCTCCTTAATCTTTAAGCTGTCTGAAATCGCTAAGACTTAATTTCTGTCAGCAAAAAATCTGTTCTTAGACTGGTGATATATGTGTGCAGCTCCACAAATTTTGTTCCCAGATACGTTTTCAAAAAACAAAATGTCAGAGGACCACAGTATTTCAGCACAGCAGAAAGGTACTTTTTCTGGTTTTCACCTCTCGTTCTGTTGCTCTGACCTGTATATGAAATGCCATTAGATAATACTGCCTACTTCTATTTAGGAAAGGAGTGTCGGGGGAGACTTGATGAGGCTGGAGAGTCCTAAAACTGTATTTCTTTTTCAGGAGGCTTAATCTATGTTGATTTGAGAGCCGTAGAGATTAAAGGTAACAAGAATAGAATAAGGACTCCGAAAAAGAGTGATGAAAGTGTTCTCTTCAGCCACTTTAGGTGCTGTGGGCCAGGTCAGCATACTGGGCTTTAAACCTTGTCTGTTCTTAACTTTTTTTACTTTTCAGTTATCTCTGCCACTCCCACAACTCAGCTGTGGACTTGGGACTGCAAAGCAAATCTTGAAACTTCTGCAATAACTTTCATTTTGGAATATAGTTACCTGAAATTTGTTGGCATGGTGAAGTTCTGTCAGACTGTTTAGAAGAGAGTGTTTCTGTCTGAGATAAAAAAAAAAAAAAGCAGCTGTATTTAGCTCCCCTCAGCTGTGAATTCCCTTTTCCTATCACAAGTTTAGGAAGGCAAAACTATCTGTCTCTGATTATGCAGAAACATCTTTGCTGCAACTGAGCTGCAAAGACCAATTGGTTCCACAGAGATTCATTTGTACGTGTCTATGTACCAGCATACAGATAAAAAGACAACTGATAGACAAAAGACAAGAAATGCTCTTTAAATGCACATTTCTGTGTGCTTGCTTGTTTTCAATTATTAAAAATAATAATTAAAAGATTGCAACTGCTGGAATGACAATGGTATTGTTATTTAATACTCCCATTGGTCTTACACCAGTAAATCTCCTTTCACATCCATTAGGTACCATGGAAAAAATGAAGAAGAATGTTTAACAATGTGATACAAGTAAAATAAAAAATAATACCTTCTTAGACATTGTTAGCTCAAACTAAAACCTGTCTAAAAAAGGAAAAACTATGTTTATTTGGAACATGACAATAGGTAATAATGAATTATCATTAAAGAAGAGACTGCAGTTAAAACTTGGGCCTTGATTTCAAGTTTTCTGGCAAATTATTTTGAGCCAATTCATAGTTAATGGCAAAATGCTAAGGAAAACTTGTAAAATACCCCATTAGAAAATTTGGAAAAGCAGTAGAGAAAAGTTTTAAATCTTGTAATAAAGTTCAGATTAAAGGAAAATGATTATCGTGTGGAGGGCACTGCGGTTTTTTTGTTGTTGTTTTTGTTTTTGTTTGGGGTTTTTTTTGTGGAATTTGTTTAGTTTTGTTTTCTTTTTACTAAACCAATGTTTCCTGCAAAGAAACTCAAACTTTATGCAAATTTTTTCATATGTGAAAGCACTTTTTCACCAATAGAATCAGTATTTCAGCCTTCTGGTAAAATGATGACTACTTTGACCATTGATGGTGTTAAATTCAGTATAGTATAAATATCATCTCTTCACTGAATCTGATGATGGGGGACCAGACCAATGTTCAAATGTAATTGGAGATTTGGCCAGCTGACTCCATCCTGTAGTGAATAATGGGATTTGTCATTCCTTCCTGTGACTATCAGCACTTCTATTTGGAATGTTTGCATCAGATAAGTATGGAACTTTTACACTATATCTTTGAGACCTTCTTAGCAAGTACTTTTATATTGGTGCTTATTTAGATCTTCTCTATAGTTTGTATATGTGTAACAAAGTGACAAGGCACCTGAAGGAAGGAAAGAATAAGAAGCAAATCCTGTAGAAGAATCCGGTAAAATTGTGTATGCTTCATTAGTGACTGTAGAATAAAGAAATAAAACAGTAAGAAGAACTTGTTATTTTTACTATCTACTATTTGGTATAAAAATGTATGTTCTAAACTTACTTTAAAACAGGAGCAGAGCCTTTTCATTTTAGAAAGGCAAATATTTTGTCTTCAAAACAAGCAAAAGTTTCTAAGTTTCAAAATTCATTACCTTAATTTCTTTGCTCCATGACATTTGGAAAGAGCAAGTGGTAGACTTGGTAATAAGCTCTAATAATTCATCATGGTTGAAATTACATTATTTAATACCTCAGCACTAAGAAATCTAGTAAAAAAAATTACAGTGCTGCTCAGAATGAGAAAAATGCATTTGGTATGTGGCAAGTATTATGCTATGGTACTAACACTTTGAAATTGAATCAGCTCTTATCCTCCTGCAGAATCTTACTTGAGATTCAGGTGCTTAGAAAGATGGTCAGAAGAAATAAAGTAGCACAGCTTTGTGCCTGTCATTCTACACTTGTTCCACAAGTAGTAGGTACTGGGCAGCTGAGTTAGCAGTAGAATAAAACCACAATTTTCAGGAAGAGTTCTAGGTAGGATGACTTTAAAGCTCTAGCCATATATTACTGAAAGGACAGAGAAAGTGCAAGGTCTCCTTAGACATTATTAACAGCATTTTTTAAACTAAATTTTAATCTTTGATTTCATTTCAATTTACTATTGGCCATGACATTTCTGATGTATTGCTTGAAGAAAGTGTTATGTCTTGGGGTGGAGGGTTAAAAGGTGTATTGTTTAAGTTCTTTATAGGAAGAGCAGTGGCCAGGTTCTGTACTCCCAATGTGTAGCCTCCCAGATTTGAAGTGGGTGTTGGTTTCCTTGGTTCCTTTCCTTACAGCCATTAGCTGAGGTGGGCAGATTGTGCATGATGGGTGGTATATCTTATCCTGCACTATGTGTAACCCCAGATTTGCTAGCAAAATGGCCTAGAGCACATAAAAGGCCAACTCATGATGAATGACAGCTGGTTAAAGCTGAACCCAAATGAGTTTGGGTTTGTTTTGAATTTGTGCCCTAGTTTTGTTTTCTACTTGGATTCTTCATCAATACTAAGCTTTCCCCCATAGATACCAGAATAATGCTCAGTTTTTCTTGTTCTTATAAGGAAAGCCATTCTCAGCTGTTTATACAGGAAACTGCTGCTGGTTGGACTGTGACAATAAGCTGTGTGCTTACAAAATTCTAGTGCAGAGCACTGGAATGAATATTCTCAGAGACAAAAGACTTAGAGTATTTTTTCACAATACTTCCTCTGCCCTCTTTCTCACTATTTATCTATTCTCATCTATTCATCTATTCTCATCTATTGACAAAATATTTTCTTAGGCATAAAGGTCAGTATCAAATCAAGGCTGCTTACAGGGGATGCAGTCTTCTCAGAAGTGATGGAATAGAAAGGAAACTTTGTGATGCAAACTTTGTGATGCAAACTGTCCTCTACTTTGCCTTGGCAGCTCCAGTTCGTTAAAACCATGCTTTCATTGTGATCTGTTTGAGTCAATAAGCCTTGGTACCAGTAAAACACAGTATTCATCTATTCCCCTCAGCAGTACTGCAATGCTTAATAATGACCAATCAGACTGCTCTGTAGAAAGTATATTCATGCCAATTACATGCTGCCCATTTGCATGAAATACCTAATTAAAGTTTCCTATATTAATATTAGCCTGACTGAAGTCAGCTTGCAAGCAGACACATGGTCAGAGGCATGCCAAGACCTTTGTAAGTCCCCAGAGGTGTTTGAAGCATGTTTTTCTCTGACTCAGATTGCATTAAGCCACTCTGTAAGCCACAAATTCAAAGAGAAAAGGTAGATATAGAATCATTCATATGTAGAAAAAAAAAATTTAAGTACTTTTAGGTAGCACAGTATAATCTCTTGCTTTCCTGGATTTTGTTGCTAGTTCTCTACGCTTCCCTGTAATTTAAGAATTTCATGTTTTATTGTTAATATTGTGACTTGGCTGATAGAAAAGCAATTGAAAATTTTCATTCAGTTACATTACAATTATGACCAGTATAAGCATAAACATGTTTGGTCTCATACCTATGAAGAGGTCAGGAGTGATCCTGTGCAAGTGAAACTGTCTGTGTTGTGCACTCTAGAAGTGGACAGTATTTGTGAAGGTGAGATAGTCCAGATACATACCATTAAGGAGGCAATAAGTGAAACAATGAGAAAATTTTTTCTTTTTCTGTATTTTATAAGGGATAAGGAGCTATTTTTTTAAATAACAGGAAGTTCAGTATTAAAATAGCAATAAGTATATTTAAAGGTGAAATATTTAGGTCTAAACCAATAAGAACTTATTGTTAAATAATATTGTTAAAAACTTAAATATTACACCTTTAAATATAGCTTATATAGCTAGAGATGTAGCTCATCCTGATAAGGCCAGAAGAACATCAATTGAAATAATTTGCCTTTGTTAAGTGAGCATATCCCATTGATTACACACCAACAACTATGTAATACAAGAAGGGACAATTAAACTCAGTAGATTTAAACTATTTTATTATACTGAACTATATTATGTGGTTTGTGGAAAGAGCATGCCACATTTAGTGTAGTAATAACAATTTTCCAACTCACAAGTCATTTAAATGGAGCTGTAATAATAGTCAGCAAAAGTGGCTTTCCTAAAGCTCACACTCCATTTCAGTTTTGCTGCCTGGAGCTTATGAGGGATAGCATTTCAACATCCTTTTTCATGGTCTTTTCAGGAATGAAGCGGCATCTCATTAAGATAACTAGAATATGCTGCAATGAGTCGATTATGGTCATTTCTGGGAGGCTGCAGGTATGCAGAAGGTGTTCTCATGTTTTTTGTGCTTCTTACTGAGAAGTTGGAATGAGTGAAAATTGGCTTTTCTTTACATTTCGTTACCGCCCTGACAAAAAAACACACCTGTCTTCATCACGTGCAAACACTATAGGCAACTTTTTCATGTTTTCATTAATACCTTTTAAATACAGGGAAAAGCAAAGAAAAAAGCATGAAGACAGCTGTAGGAACTAGAAAAAACTGAAAACCACACTGAGAGCCCTTTATTGTGAGATCTTGAATAGCAATTCTGCTAGGTTTTTTGCATGACATTTCTTGGATCACAAAGTAAGGACAAGAACTGGAGTGATGGTTTCATGGTCCTGTTTTCAGCCAGGACAGGGTTAATTTTTTGCAATAGATGTGAAGGGGTGTGGCCAAGATCCTGATATTATTGCATACAACCTCACATCATGGCCAGGGTGGGGGAGAGGGATTCACTTCAGGGACAAAGGACTTTCCTTCAGGTGGAAAAGACGTAGTGGGAGAGAGCCCCCTGATTTACCCCTTTAAGTTGAAAAAGGGAGATGAAGCACTGCCCCAGAAGACAGTAAGTTTGTATCTACAGCAGAAGATTGGAACTGAGCTTGCAAAAATGGGTATTTGTTTATTTTAGGGGACTTTTTGTATAAATAGTTTCTTTGTCTTATACAGTTTTTTATTAATATATTTGCTGTTACTGTTTATTAGTATTTTGCTGTTACGGTTCATTTCTTATCTCAGTTAATTATCTGCTTCCAATAAATTCTTATCTGAACCCATGATCTTTGCTTTTTGTGTTTTGAGTTGGGAGAGGAAGGTGAGTGAAGGTTATAGTGTGAGTACTAAACTGGAGAGTACCATTACAAAACCATGACATTCAGTCATTGAAAATCTACAGAAATCAGAAGCTGGAAATAAACAGAATTGAACTTCCAAGGAATGGCCATCAGTATTCTACAGTATCAAAGTTACAATCGTGTTTAGACCTTCCTGACTTGTGAGCAGTGTGGTAACTGTTTGCAGAATGTTAATTTTAAAAAGGAAACAGAACCAGGATTTTTTACGTAGCACAAGAAAAGGGCCATGCAGGGACTGTTTCCAACTGCTCAAGACTTATAAAGGAGGGGAACTTTTCCAATAATAATTTAGACTTAGTTTTATCTTTCTATAGGGAGAAACCAAGCATTTCTGAATTCTTGCCTTTTGGTACCCGCAGAGACACCAAACTGTGTTGTTCAGGTTATTGTAGCAAGGACATAGATTGTCACTATGTACAAAATATAAACCGCTTTTTCATCCTTATCCTCTCCCTTCTTAAATCTATGGATAGATATATCTAAGCATTATGCATTCACAAGATGTCTTTAGATGTTGTCTTGAAAAGAAAAGAAATCGTAGATAAATCAAAACTTCATTTTAAAAGCAAATGCAAATTTTTCTTCTTAATACTTTGGAAGTGTTCTCTTGTTGAAAGACATGAGACTGGTGAATACAAAATGACCTTTCTTTTATAAACCTCTGTAAGGGGGATTTGAAACCTAAGATAAAAATGTTTCATTCAGATTCTTCATGTTAGAGCTAATCTTCACAGAGATACAGTTTACTTTTTTCTTCTGAGGTAGAAGCTGTGTATTCCCCTGAAAAAAAAAATTACTGCAGTCACTTAACAGTATCCACTTACCCCACTCTAGAAATGCGGATTTTTCTCAAACAATATTTTTGTCACAAACAATCATGGCTGAAGTTACTCTAGGTAAAAGTATATGTCTTTTTTTATTCATTATGAAGGGGAAACTAATGATAATATTACTTGCCTGATTTGCTAGTAGATGGCTGTCCCTAGAAAGTTAAATAACCCAATCTGATTGCAATAATTAATTTCATCATGATAGATGCAGCACTTGAATTTCATTAGACTGTGCATTATGTATTGTCTAGACCACTACAAAAATTAAATGTGCAGAGAATGTGATTTTTTTTAAATAAACGTGTCTGTAGATATATTTATATCAAGAAATCATACAGGATAGAAGAGGATAAAATTGTTTTCCCTCATGAGTTGAAACAAAATACATTTGTGTCCTTCAAGATTTTTTTTTTTTCTGTTTTATTTTTGCTGTGTGAAAACACCTTCCGTGCTGAAGGTTGATATACCTTGTTTACCCCTTTAAGTTGAATAAGTGAGATGAAACACTGCAGTGGAAGAGAATAGGTTTGTACCTAACAACACGTGATTGGAATTGAGCTTGAAAAAAATTTTCAATGCATCTCTGCCTAAATTTATAATTATTAAAAAACCCAAATGGTTGCAAAACCCAGATAGCCAAGCATCCATTGCATGATATTTTTGTCTACAGATTTTTACAAGGTACCAGAGTAGCAGAAATATTTTTACTTGGCATTAATTGCAGCCGTAGTTCTTAATATCAGGCAGAACAAGTGACTGGTAAGTTCAAGAAAATTTAGGGGTTAAAAAAGATCTCACCAGAGATAAAATAATGGATTTAGGGGTAAAGATAGGTTTTGCAAGGCTATGTCTCCATTAACAAATAGTTTAGGTTAACAGAAGTTGTCCAAGAAGCATTCGTCCCTGAGGACCTGCCAGCCAATCATCTTGGAGGTGATACAAAATAGCTCTTGCCTCATATGTTCCTGGACTCTACTTTCCAGTTTGGTTTTATGCAAAAGAAGTGCATTGAAGCCACTTTCAATGCCTCTCCACCATGCTCATCAAGGTGCAACAGGTGGTGGTATATACGAGGTTAATTCTGAAGTGCAGTCCTCAAATTCTCTAAAATGCTTACAGAGATGCATATTGTTTCATCTTTTAGTGTGTGCTGACTAGATCTTTTTAATGATGCTCTGTAAGACTAGGATATGTGGCTGTTAATTTACCAGAAAAAAATCTGCTAGTCCTTTCATAATTTTATGAGAAGGCAAAGAAACTCCATGAAATTAAAGGTTCAGTTTTTCTCTATAGAAGGTTAATTTATCGTGTAACTGCCAAAGATATAAGATAAAGTACTTTGAAATCTATCTTTATATTTTGAAGATTTAATGAACTTATCACTGGCAATAGAAAAGAGTCTATAGCCTTTTGCTCCAGTAAACCACACTGTTTGTGAATATGTTATTGTGAAAATTCCTATTGAACTCATACTTGAAGCATTGAACTGTGCTGTTTCTGAATGAGCCCAGACCTACAGCATAACTCACGCTATTTGTGCATCTGAGATCTTACTGAATGTGAAGAGAATTGACAGTGTTGATTTTTTCTAATCAGAAATTAAGCCTAGCTGCACCCACCCCCTCTGATCTCTGAGAACTAGCTGGAAAGCAAGAGGGTTTATTTTCCACCAAATTTCTATACCCTAAACAAAACAATATGCAGAATCATCTGGACTCTCAGGATGTCATAAAACTGTTAAATGTGTTCTACAGATAAGACACACATGTTTCTGAGGCTGATTTTTGCCCCTTTCTCCTCCTAATAGAAAGCCCCAAAAGCTTGTGTCTTGAATTTTGTACTTCACTCTAGGCAAAGTAGAATGCCTTCTAAAGCCACAGGCAAATGCCAAAAGTTGATTTTTAGATGTGACATTCTGACTAAAAAAAGTGTTGAAAATGAAAGTCTTCTGATTTCTTGGAAAAAGCTACATCTTTCCAAGTTAAATAGAAACCTTAGGCTCAGCATGCTTGAGTCAGTGCCAGTCCCATTCACTATAGTGCCTCCAGAAGCCTTGTCTATACCCAGAAAGATCAACTGGCAATTAAAAGAAAGCAAACAAAACTGCCTAAACCAAGAGTACACTTTTCATACTCAGAGTATGAAAATTTTTATACATACCTTTAATTGAAAACTGTTCTAAACTTCATTTTTTCACAGAAGCTGTCTTGTCTAGTAGACTCAGTAAAAGGTATGTTAAAGAATTACGTTTTCAAGCACAAACCCAAAGGTATATAGTGTTGTATCTACAAAACTGATATGGTTTTCTTGTTGAAAACTTAGCAATACATTTTCAACAAATGACAAATAAAAGCTTCATAAATATTTATATGGATTCTTGGTGCAATGTTACAATTTAAGTGGCAATATTAGTACACATTCTTTCTGTGGTTTTCTACTCACTGTATTAGAAAAAAGACTACTAGAAATACTAAAAATAAGGCATCATGTTGTTTTGATGAGCTAGGTGTTTCTTGAAAAGAAAGCTAAATTTGGTGTATTTACAATTTATGTTAAACTGGCAAGCTCTCTAAGCTGGCTGATTTCCTCTGGGTGATGTGGAAATTGTAAGGTTTATCATAACTTTGGAGTATGTCTGATATCCTTAGGGACTGGAACATCTCATCCATGAGGAGAGGCTGAGAGAGCTGGGACTGTTTAGCCATGATAGAGTGGTTGGAACTAGAATATATTGAAGGCATCTTCCAGCTCTAGACTGTCTGTGATTCCCTGGTTCTATGATTCTATGAAGTGTAGGAGCTGGAACTAATCAAGGACAGAGTCAACATGCAAGATTTGTTTGCTCTCCCTATGTCACCAATTGTGACGTAACAGAACCTGCTACACACTCAAGCAGAAACTGCTGCCTGTGGCTTAAGAAGAGGTCACCAGAATGCTAACATAGACATGCAGCACTCTCTGAAGGGGTTTGTTTTGCTGTTACTACATCAGGGGACTTACAGTCATGAGCAATTGCCTACCTTGTCTGGTTGCCTCGTTGCCTGGAATAATCATCATTTGTGGCTTGATTGCTTTGTTCTGCATTGTTCTTTTTGACACCACACCTGTTCATGGACAAAGGAGGACAGTCAAGAAGTTCAGGAAACCAGGAAAGACAGAACGCGATATCCGTTATGTAATTGTCAACCCAAATGCACCTCCAGAAGACATTGAACTTGATACAGATGGTTTACTAGTCAAGATGGAGGAGATCAGTCCTGACTCTAATGTGGTGAGTAGCAGGATTTTTATTATTAATATTATTATTACTATTTCATCTTCACCATCGTAATGATAAATTTTCTTTTATTTGGTTTTTGCTGTTCCATGCTCAGTTTAAAGTGGAAACTCTGTTTTTAATTTATCTTGATATGTAGGACAAACAAGGGGATCCCTTTACATTAAGTAGTGGAAACTAATAATATTAATTTTTTTGTAAAAACTAGGAGCTGATATTGAGAAGTACTTAAAGATGTCATATATTGTTTATAGATTAAACCTTTGCAAATAGCTCATCAGCTTTGAATTCAAAATTGGTATTTGTCTCTGAATATGAAAGCAGGCCTGACAACTCAGTTTGCATGTTTAAAGGTAATGCACTTATAGCAGGTGAGAATAAATGCTCAGTGCTAGTCTCTTGTATTTCTATGTATATATATACATACACTTACAAATTCATACAACAAATGTGTATATATATGTTAGAACGTGGCTTTTTTAGGCATAGGATTTAACTTTTTTTAGTGCTTGAGAAGACAGGTTCATCTGCTCCTTCTAAGCATCCTTCCATAAACTTTTTGTATTTTTCATCCTTTTATTTGAGCTGTCTTCTGTACGTTACTAGTTTATGGCTGGAAAAAAAAAAAGTATGGTGATCTTTATATTGTCAATATTTGGCTGAATTTTTATTGTCAACTGTATGAATATAAAAAAACCCAAAAAAACAAAACAAAACAAAATAAAAACAAACCTACACCACCAAAAAACCCCCCAAAAAAACGGAAAAGGTACTGTTTATGTTGAAGGAAAAGTCTACAGCTTTTTAAATGGAAATTCATTTGGACTTCATCCAAATCTGGCACCATCAGTTGTATCATCTGTTGATCTGGTTCCTTCTTGCTCAGAGTTCCATATAATGGAAAGAATACAAATCTGTAAATATTTACATATACATTCATATGTATATATGCATAGACATATATATGTATATTGTAGGTGCTGTGGTCTAGCAGTGCTGATCAGTTTTTAAACATCACCTTCTAAGGGCACAGGAGCAGGCAGTTCCCAAATGCTGTCAGTCAAGCAGATGAGGCAGAAGGCATTAGTTATGGCACAGGAGCCACTGTTTCACACTGGATTCCAGCAATGGTGCTTACATGCCATGTGCATAATGAAGCTGTCTTATCTTAATGGTCTTACAGTGTGTAAACTTTGAATAGCTATCATTTGTAGGTACTGATGTTTTCTGTAATGATGCGCTGTAAAAGATAATGATGAAGTTAAATCTTTTCGCTTTTAGAACCATTTGTGTTAATGTAAGTGCTTTAGACAAACAATAGAAATACTGTTTCTGGTCCATTGGAACTGCTGAGTACATTAGGAAAATGAATAGGAGAAAATTAATCAGCAACAGAAGATGGTAACTTTGCAAAATAATCTCACTTTTCTGTGTTTATATTGTGAAGAACTGTGTAGATAAAAGAAGGGGAAAATAGCTGGCATACTAAAAGTGGGAATAGCTTGTTTACTGGTATACCCTAACCCTTCCTAAATATTTTCCTGAGAACTGCAGAGCCTGCAAGAGCTCTTTCTGGTCTTGATGGTTTTTTTTGTATGTGCAAAACCAGATATGGCAGAAATCCAGTTGTGGATTGGATTTTAGATGCTAGCAAAATATTAGTTAAAGTAGGTAGAATAACTTTGAGCCAGTGATCTGTCTGACATATTTTAGCTAAAAATAATTGAGGTGGGGAATATAACTGCTGTTACTAGTAGTTGCCAGGTATTTGTCCACCCTTATAGAAATGAATGCTATTATTTCCTTTTGAAATAGGAACTGTAAAATATCACTATGTTTTTAGAATCAGTATTGAATTTCAGTAAGACATGCTCTTCATGCTCTTCTTCTGGGCCATTACTATTAGAATAATGGAATGTACCTGTTTTTTATTAAGACCTTAGATTTAATTAACTCAAGTTCATTTGTTTTCATTTATAAAGTGCCTGGAGATCTTTCCAAAAGAGCAGTTTGTGCCTGGCAGCAATGTATGGCAAGAGCAACCGATGACTGATGCCCAGGAAGACAGAAGTTCTGACGAGCAAAGTTATGTTTTGACTTTCCAGTACTTGCAGAAGACTTTATGGATCTTCCTGGAGACCATTTCTGGCACTTCCCAGAAAAGAGGTGATGTGAGAACCATCATCACCAGTGAGAACAGAAAGTCCAAGTAGGCAGCAAAAGCCAGGCCAAGAAGGCAGCAAAAGTGAAGTTAAAAAGAGAGCACCTACCCTGTTTTCAGTTTGGCAACTTGCCCTTCTACAACATTCAGTGCAAAGAGCCTTCTCTCCTCTTTCACCTAAGAACTAAGCTTGTGGGTACGTTTCTCACTGCTTCATTAAAATTCACTGTGTTTAACACTCATACTAGATGTTTGGGTTTATTTATAGGTTTTTATATTTAAATGTGATACACTCACATTGTTGGTACAATTGAAAACCAAGTTTGTTATTTTAACTACAGGTCAGAAGTAAATGGGGAAGTAAATGCTTTTATTTTATTTTTCCTTTTGAGAACTGAAAATACTGATAAAAAAAAAAAATTTCTCCTGGTATTAACAAATTTAAGTCTCCTTCTAATAATTTATGCCTGGACAAAAATTCCCACTGGCACCTGTCAAAATGGAGAAAATCAAGTAACAGGTGTCCTAGTAAAATAGCTGACACTTATTTTTAAGCCTACAGTTACTGTTGTAACATTAAGATGACATGCACCTGTTAGTATCTACTTGGATACATTACTGCTGTTTCTGAGGGAAAGTTTAACTTTTTGTGTATTCTATATCAGCAGTGGAGAAGGTTTGTTGCCAGTGAGTGGTTAGGCCACTTAAAGAATCACCATTAAACTTTAGTAGAGTTTGGTGGCAAGGTTCACTTTATAACTTACTACATTGATGAAGTATACATAAGAAAATCAGATTTGAATCAGTTTAAAAAGATTTTCACAGTGACTGGTAATGTAAGGGTGCAAAGGATATGGATAAAAAATAGTAAGGGTGCTAAAGGGTTTAGCAGCACTTAATCATCGACTAATTTAACATTTATGAGGTGAGTCAGTAGAATTTGCTACAATTATAACAGTGAATTAATTATAGACTCCTGATAACCTTCATACCAAAATAAATAGACATATATATACAGGCAAAAAAAAAAATTACATCTATATCTATGACTGTAAAGCTACATACCAAAAATTCTCCTTTTATTCAGGGAAATATGTCAGATCCCTTAGCATTTCTCAACAGGCATGGCTTGCACCTCAAGTGTGCCTGTTTATTTTATCAGACTAGGCTTCATTAGCAACAGTCTTTCAAGTACGGCAAACTTGAAGGTTCACGAGCTCTGAGAGGTGTCCCATCCAGAGGGAGTTGCTGGTGCAGCCCACTGCACTCCAGGAGAGCTCAAAGGGCCTCACTTAGGATCACTCTTCATAGGGTTGCTAGATAATTGGCTTCAGTCGTCAGTAATTTTCTGTTGAGGGCGTAACCCAAGCAAACTACTGTAGTTTCCAAAATTCTGGCAGGAATGCTGCTGTTTCACTTGGGCTACTTTTCAGGTAAGGAATGTTGCAATGCTGATAGTGTTGAGCTGATTATCCTTTGTTCTGTTTGGCTGGGCAGCTGATGTTCCTCTTAGGTCAGTGTTCCCACCTATATTATGTAAGACAGGCTGACGCTCAGAGATGCTTCACCACCCAGCTGCTACAGTAAAGGGGCAGTACAACACTCATCTGATTCAGTCAAGGCATGTCAGGAGCTCCTGGGATTGCAGAGCAAGCTTGAAGGTTGGGGGGAAACATCTCCACAATCTTAAGAGACAAAGTGGCAAATAGTACAGATTATACTTTGGAAGAGGAATGTGCAGGGACTGAACAGCATTCCTGTCGTTTGCAGATGGCTTGTCATGAGTTCTGATCTTGCTCATTGTTCAAAGCATAGTTTTAAGCCCAAGTGTATAAATTTAATTTACTCAATCATTGTTTGGAGTATTTCAGCAAGTCAGTGAATTGTGGGCCAGATTTGTAGCTGGTGGAAAATGGAAACAGTTCCACCAACTTCAGTGAAGAGGCATTTGTCCCTGTTGTCTGAAGCTGTGTTACAATGCATTGGTAAGCACAAAGAGACAAAGGCATGAAGGGAAGTCAAAGAAGGAATACACATATGTAAGCTTTAGGTTTTTCCCACTGCAGCAAGATGACATGTTTTTGGTGATAGAGAGAGGCCCAGGGTGAATGCTGTTTGCTGTGGACTGGCACTATCTTTTATTCTATTACCTTGTAATACAAGTCCTAATAGGACTTGTAAATTTTTTATAAAACTACATTTTAATTTATCTTTAAAAAGGTGTTCTGTTTCTTTAATTTTTTTGTCTTTTGTTGACCTTTTAGGTATCACTGAGGGGTTTTAACATAATTTAAAAGACCCTTGTATGAGCTTTCAGATTTCAATTTTTGTGAAAAGAAAAATTCATGTCAGGAATATGAAAGGATTCTTGATTAAAAATCTCATTTTAAAAATAAAGACCTTCTCAGATGTCTGGGAAAGACACTGTTACAGTTCTTTTTGTTTACACTAATACCTGGGAAAATGCCAGTTCAGATTAATTGCTAGGTTATTTAAGTTCCTAAGCTATTAAAATAATGTAGCATAGATACTGCTCAGCAATTATAGTCACATTTGCTTCTGTTTAAATTAAAAACTTTTTCAA
Organism: Phylloscopus collybita; assembly: GCA_027886175.1. Taxonomy (NCBI): domain Eukaryota; kingdom Metazoa; phylum Chordata; class Aves; order Passeriformes; family Phylloscopidae; genus Phylloscopus; species Phylloscopus collybita. The sequence continues at coordinate 23,520,182 of JAJNNQ010000009.1, read as the reverse complement.
ATATTAAGAATTAATACTGAATTACTGAAATAATTAGTAGCAAAATAATGAATTACTTTGTTCCTCCAGAAGCATTTTGGAACTCAACAAAGATCATGTATGCAAAAGTTTAAATGAATGTTTAAAACCATCAAAATCAGTACACACCATTTTTTAAAATTATTCTCTTCAGTCTCAGAGACAGGTTAAATGAGGAATTTCACATTACATTTTTCAGTTTTATGGTTGATCCAACCTATCAAGCCTTCTTAGACCTGTGGTGACTACCTTGTCAACACTTTGTCACCTCATTTTTCTGTAGCTGGAGAAATACTGCTTGAATGTCTTCCCCCCAGTGCCCCAACCTACTCAATCTCAGTCATTCGCTTCTCTTCCAGCAACCTTTAGATTCCTGACAGGTGTCTTGGTATCTCATTATCTTTAAATTTCTCCTTTTGCATTTCTTTGTTTTACAATTCTTACCCTTTGCCAGACACTGTCAAGGAAAATAAAGTGTCCCGTCACAGACTCATAAAATTGCTAAGTTTTGTAAAGACCTCTAAGATCATTTAGTCCAACCTCATGCTGCCAGGTCCCCCAGTAAACCATGTTCCTAAGTACCACATTATTAGTGTCATGACAGTTATGCACTTGGTATGCTGCAAAAGCTCAAAATTTGTTTCAGTTTTTGGGGGTTGGTTGGTGATTTGTTTGTTTTAGTTTGTGGTGTTTTGACTTTTTATTCCTAAGATATCTTTACTTACGTATGCAAAAGTTTTGAAATTTTCTGAGCTGCACACAGACTTCAGTACAACACTTGTCTCAGAAGTATATAATATAGTAGGTATAACACCTTCTTAAATCTTTTTATGTGAAGAAATGAATCCCATGCTGACTCCATAATTGCTTTTGTAAACTTAAAAGTATTTTTGAAGGGAAGTGGGTGGAAATGTGAAGAGATGAGAGGTGGTTGTCAGTACTAGCAATGAATGATCAAAATCTCTTTCCCACTAAAAGATAAGGAAGAGGTGATACAGTCTCCTCCAGTGTGCCATCTGACATACTAACCTGATCTGCTCGTGACTGACACTGCAGCAACAGAAAATTAATCACTGGTGGCTGAATATCTTGCTCATTCATGAGGATGTGGTATGCAGGGATAGTCACTTTGGACTGTTCACTGCCTATGAACAGTAAGATCTTAGAAAAAAGGTAGTAACTTACTTTTACACCAATACTAATATAGTTACCATATATATATATATATACATACATATATATATATATATACTTTCATAAGAATCTGTAAATACCTTGATGTGGTAATTTGAATAATTTTATCGAAGTTATGCCTCCTTCCTCTCTGATTATGAGCATTAATTGTTGTTGTTATGATAGATTAAAATATTGAAGAAGTTAATCTAATGAAAAAGAGATATTATTTAATGAAAGAATAATTAAATTCTAGATGGAATCTGATGTTTTAAATAACAGACAACTAATTCATAATATCTAAGACCAACACTAATAATAGAAAGAACAAGCACTGAATAAAAACTCACCTGTGGTAAGAGACCAAAACTGGGTCTATTGTTTTACCAACTTCTAAGAATTGGCAAATCCAAATTTAGCCTCATTGACTCTATCTGATCCACAGAAAAAGATTCCTAACCGTATATATATTTAATTAGAATCCAATAGTTTCAGAGGGGTTTTCAGCTTTACAAGTTTGCAGGACATAGGAGAATACCAAACCTTAGCTTACTTGGCTCATATACAATGCAAAATCTGCCCTCTTTGTCCCTTACTTAGTGTCCTCAAGCTTTATAGCTGAAACTTGGATGCTAACAATACATGCAGCTCTAAAAGGAATAGCAAGATTATTTCCAGCATAAATGGCAAGTTTCACCAGGACAAAGCCACTATTAGGGCTGTTAGAACTCACAAGCTTTAGTTTCCCTACAAGGTATGTTTCCCTTTATTTTACAGAGGACTTTCTTCTTGTCTTTCTCTTTATATTTTATATTTTGTCTAATTCTCAAAGAATTAAAAAATTTAGGTAAGAGTTTTTAATTTTTTTTGTTATTGTTTTAATCTTTAATAATTTTTTTTTTGTCAGTTGAGATTTTTTTTAGTGTTCTTAGAGGAAAACAGAAACAACTTAGATAAAATTTTGATTTTGACCTTTATTTATTTTTAAGGCTTAAAGGTGCCACAGAAAGCTACGTGTTATGTTGACTCACTTGAAGGCAGGGAGACCTTGCAGAGAATATCCTGTGCAGTCTAAGAGGTGGAATCAATGATCCTTTTGGGTCCCTTCTAACTCAGCACATTCAATCATTCTGTTAACCCCTGGTACAGTGTATCCTCTTTTCTATTAGAAAGCTGAAGGATGACTCACTAAATTTAACTAGCAGCAATTACACATGATTTGGATTTGGTAAGTTAAAGCATTTTGGTAAACTTCCAGGTAAACTTTCATAAACTTTTTCTGAAAATGAATCTACATTTTTGCTCAATTCATGACATATCACATAATTTTACTCTTTCATGGACAAATAGTTTCATCTGAATTCATTTATTAATGTTTTTCCTGTCAAATGCATTGAAAAAGTGTAGAATCTCCTTGTAAAATCTCTGGAATTTGTAAATCTCTAATGGATATTAAAGATACTAAAGGACTTTGATAATGCAGCAACACAACCAATTTTACTGTTAAAATTTTACCACTTTTTCTTTGTCCTATTTATTTTTATTTCATTTCTCTATATCTATCCCTAAGTCCCAGAAGGTAAGATGGTAGAAGGTGCAACCTTCAGCAAGCATGTTTCTGAAACATTCAACCATCCAGTTTCTCTCCCACCATGGCTCTTCTGGATTAAATGAAGTGAGTTTATGTCTTTGTAGCTCTATTAGCTCACTTTATTCTAGGATGATTTGATAGATCTACTACCTACCCCTACCTGGGGATGTAGGATGCTGTTGATCCTGAAGGAACTTGGTACCCTTCAGGATTCCAGAACTCCCTGGGTATCACAAAGGCAGGACTGGACACTAGAAAGTAATATCACATAAAAATTTTATTGTTGTGTTGGTCCTAACAGAGATTGTCAGTTAAAATCTTCGTGTCAGTAATTACCCCCAAACAACACTTTGGGTTGTAGAAAACCTGACAATTCAAACAGGGTATTGTTCCCAGGTATTGGTATCAGACTTGCTTAAGTGCTGAGAGCACTGACAGGGCTTAGAGAAAATAATTATTCCAATTTGTTCATTCTGAAGAGAAGCATTCAGAGTTGTAAACTGTAATGTCATTTTCAAATTTGACTAGCAAAATCTGAGATCTGAATTTTCTGTTTGTGATAACTAAGGTTAGTAAATTGCACATTAATTCAGCTTTCACAGTTATTTACAGCTTGGGTAAAGATCAAATCATGTTGTTCTTAGACAAAACTTGTAATTAAATAACTTTCTAGTTTTTCAATTTTAACAAACCCTATAAGAGATTGCAATAAAAATTGCAATAGAATAAAAAGGATAAAGAGAATAAAAGTTTCCTACTGCTAATTGAATTTGTTGAATGGAATTATCCTTTGTTTGAAAAAAAAATAAAATGGGATGCACACCACAGCTCTCCCCATGGATATGCTTTTGGCCAATCCCTTTTCTTTTTCAGTTATACGTCAGAGTCTGCCTCAGGGTTTAAGTAACAATGACTTACATGAGTTTGCAGAGTGAAAAGATTCCTTTAGTTATTGAACCTAATGGGAAATTTTTGCCAAAGGTAGAGAATTTTTTTAAAACATCTTTCCTTCTGTAAAGTTCTAATTGTTTCTGTCCACAACACGAACCTGGCTAAAAGACATAATTATTCAGTAAGGTACTACTGTGTAGTTTTTATAATCCTGTACAACGATATTTTTAAATGATAGTTCAAACTAATACTGGAGTTATTTTTATTCAAATGTCTTCCTTTAGTGTGTCACACTATTATAAGTAACATTAATATTCAAACATAATGCATCATATTTAATTCTACTACAGGGATAAATCATTATAAAGACCGAGTTTTTAAAAAGGGTTGCCACTTGTCCTGCTCTGTGCTATTGTGAGTGCATTTTCAAGTACATGGCTGTACAGTGACCCACATATCCTTGCATGTGTTCACAGGGCTTCCAGTCAGGGAAAATTGTCTTTATATTGCAGCTGGGGAAATTGAGCTAAAAAGCGTCATGACACAATGAATACAGAAGAGCAGAATTTAATTTTGAATGCCATTCTAACCTTTGTGACATTCACATTAAAAAAACAAACAAACCAAAAAGAAAATAACCCCCCAAAACCACCAGGAACTGTCCTCATCCAAATAGGACTGACTGTGGACACTGTCAGCCACTGTGAAAGCAAACATTTTAATAGGATACTGGGAGAGCCATGCTCAAAACTAAAAGAAGTTTTGGGTATCAAGCCAGTTTCAACTGGCTTGATTTTGAACATTTTTTTGAGAGAAAGGAAACATTTTTTTAAGCTTGTCAGCTGTCATGAAGCTCACATGTGGCTGCTGACTGATCTGAGAAAGATAATAATTTCTAGACATGGTACATCATCAGGAATGACAGTGAGTCAGTGTGTAAGCTCTGCTTCCTGGCCACTTAACATTTGAGACAGAATTGTTGTGCCTCCCAGAAAACATAATTTATCATTCCCCCCCCTTTTTTTTTTTTTTTTTCTTACCCTCATAAAGTAAGTACAAGCAAACAGTACATTGTTAGGAACAAGCCAGTTCAGAACTTAGAATCTTCAAACTCATAGAACTGAGGGATAAAAGCAAGTTAGATTAAGCAAAAAATGCTGCTGATACTTTGGGCCATGTAGACTTGATAAAATTAATGAAGTCGAAATAATCAGAAAGTCTTTAGATTCTGAGCAGGAGCTTTATTTTCTCCATGAGAAGCCATCATTTCCTTTAAATGTAATTAATCTTATCAGGTCACTTTTGGTTGCAGCTCAGTTACACCACTAACATTAACTTCTGAACATCTGGAACAATTATTCCTTCCTCTTGACTGATCAGTAGGTGTAGGGAGGTGTTACTAAAGACACCAAGCAGTATTGATTATATACTCTACATACGATTCCAGAAGCATGTGGGAGGACTTCAGTACCATAGTGCTCTCCTGAAATAAGCAAACAGAATTTAGATTTCATTCTTGGCAAGGGAATTAGCTGGAAATTTAGAACCTACTAGGCTGTAAGAAGGCTATTAGTAATCTAAAGTGAAATCTTGGTATTAATTTAATTAAAATTTTTATCCTACTGTTCTAATCCAAGGTACTTCTTTATCTTAGATGATGTGTGTTGTTCAGAACATCTGCCTCCCCCACACTCTCTCCTTTACAAAAAGACAATGATAAATCTAGAAAAAGTTCATAGAGGGGCAAAAAAATTCAGAGAGAGATCAAATATATGGAATACTTTTCTACAAGGAATATGTTAGAAAAGTAGGACCTCTTGCTTAGAAAAGAAATAGTGTCGGAAACTAGATGATGACCTGTAAAAACACACACATCATGGCAAAGATGAAGCTCAAAATTTCTTCTGGTAAAAGAGCAAGGAGCCAGATGAAACTGTTGAGAGTCTTATGCAAAAGGAACTAAAGGAAGTGATGCTGTCCATGATAGGTAGGTGAGCTACAGAGCTCCATGACCTGCAGTGACTGTTAAAAGTTTACATGATTCCAAAAAGCCATTAGGCAAATCAATGACATCCAAAAAGACTATAAAATTCAAGCATATATATTTTCACAGAGTAAGTACTTGAGTTGAAAATATCGAGTTTGCAAGAGAGTTCTGGGAAAACGTTGCTCAATTGGTTGGTTCTAGTATTTTCCCTGACATCTACTCTTGGACTCCACATTACATAAGAAATATTAAATAGAGGGACTTTGCTTGGATACAGACAGTCATTGCCATTTCAAAATATTAACCCTTGTTGCAAGAAGTCTTTTGGGGATAGAAAAACTATAAAAAATACCACAATCATAGAATATTCTGAGTTGGAAGGTCCCAAAAGGATCACCAAAGTCCAACTCTTTGTCTTGCATAGGATGTTACCAAGAATCACATCATATGCCTGAGAGCATTGTCCAAATGCTTCTTGCATTCAGACAGGTTTGGTGCTTTGACCACTTCCCATGGGAGCCTGTTCCGTTGTGCAGCACCCTCTGGGGCAAGAACCTTTTCCTAATATCCAAACTAATCTCCCCAAAACAAATTCAGGTCAATCCCTCAGGTCGTGTCACTGGTCACTAGAGAGAGATCAGTGTCTGCCCCTCCTCTTCCCCTCATGAGAAAGTTGTAGACTGCAATGAGATCTCACCTCAGTCTCCTCCTCTAAAGGATGAACAGGCCAGCAACCTCAGCTGCACCTCAGCTTCCCCTCAAGGCTTTCACTATCTTTGCAGCCCTCCTTTAGATGCTCTCTAACAGTTCAGTATCTTTCTGATACCGCAGTGACTAAAACTGCCCTCAGCACTCAAGGTGAGGCTGCCCCAGATCAGAGCAGAGTGAGACAATCCCCTCCCTTGCCCGCCTGGCCATGCTGTGCCTGATGCACTCTAGGACAGGGTTGGCCCTCCTGGCTGCCAGGGCACTGCTGACTCATGTTCAACTTGTCATGGACCAGGACCCCTAAGTCCCTTCTAGAAACTAGGATAAACAAAACTCTGAGAACACTGCTTCAGTATTCCTGTAAGGTTGCCAAGTTACTATGTGCTTCATTATCTGCCTACAGAGACACTTGCACTTCTGCAAGAGAGGGGAAAATAGGTCATCAGACTTGAAATGCTAATCCAACAGCTTTCCTAAATTCATAATTACAATTGAGGAGCAATTATTAATAATTTAATACTTCAGGTAAATTATAGGACTGGGAACTGATTCAGTATCACACAATTTTTGTGCTTTATTGGTATTGAGGAGCATGTTTAAATCAAATGTATGAGGCTCATATATGGCATTGTGTCTTGGTTTGGAAAGACAGGTATCCGCCAGGGAAAGCTGGAGTTTCCCTTGGAATGGAGAATGTAAACCCTTCACCCCCTCCAAATTATTATAATTTTGCAATTATGGACTCTCGGGCAAAGATTTGGGAATAGGAATAACAGTTCTTTACTAGGAATATTAACAATACAAATGTAGCAGTAAAAAAGACGAACAAGCAAACAACAACAATCCTAGAAACCCTGACAGAGTCAGAGCTACAACCTGACACCCTGTGGTCAGGGTGTTGGAAGCAGTCCAAAAGTGAGTTCTCCTGGAGTGGCAGATATGGTTCTGTTGGAGTAGAGATGATCCTGAGAGAAAAGGGTCCAGTGATGGTGAGAAGGGTCCAGTCTTCCTCTGGGAATCCAGTGGAACCAGATACCTTGTATTCCTACATCTCAGTTTTTATCCAGGTAGGAATGGTTGGCTCCCCCTACTGGGTGGAGCATCTCACAATGGGATGATGGAATGTGTCCTGTCATTGGTGAGCCTTAGTGGCCCATTAGCAGAAGATATCCCCTTGGAGGGAGGATGGGTGGTGAAAGAGATAAGAAACACTGCCCCACCTGGTTTTAACAGCTGGCCCATTATCAGAAGGCATCTGCCCCTCTCCCCCCAGAGTTAAAAGAGATGAAGAAAAACATCTCCCCAGCTGCTTTCAAGAGATGAAATAGAATACACATTTTTGGTTCCATAACCCAAGACGCATTGTTTTCTGAGACATCTCAGCTTAGGATATCACTGGAAAAAGAATTGGTGAGGGAAGTTGTCCATTCATTATTACTGAAGGATCAAAACCTCCATTTCATATATCCACCTGATACTTTCTTCCCCACCTTTACCATATGCTGTCTTTGAGACTTTAAAGGACAGATTTTCTTCACAGAATGTTCTCTGACTCAGAGAGCCAGCTAGGTCACACAAGAAGTCTGGGTAACATGCTGGAAGAAATATGGGGTTTTTTTTCTCCTTGAATGCTTCACAGCATTCCAGAACATAGAGCATGATTCATTCTTCACGTAACATATTTTAATTAGATAGACCCTTGCTATATAATGATGAGTTTTACCCTTCCTGCTACAGTTCATCCTTGCTGATGCCTTGCATTCATGGAAATCTCCTTATAAACCTTCTACATTTCACATCTGGTAAACGGTCATGATGTAAGCCCCAGCTAGGTACCACAGCTGCTTCCCACACCCTCTGTCCCTGGTGGGATGGGGAGTAGAATCAGAAAGAACTTACAAATTACAGGTTAAGAGCAGTTTAATAATTGCGATAAAATAACAAAAAATTAAAATAAAAACAACAGCAACAATTATAATAAAAAGGGAGGAGACAACGCCAAAAAAAGAGATCAATAAAGTCCAAGATAGAAAAGCCATGCATAATACAATCACCCAGCACCTGGAGACTGATGCCAGATCCATCCCCAAGCAGTGACCGATTGGTAGCTCCTGGCTGTTCTTCCCAATTTTAATACTAAGCATAACTCTTTGGCATGGATTATCTCTTTGGCCAGTTTGGGTCATCTGTCCTGTCCATGTTCCCTCACAGCTTCTTGTCCACCTGCTCACTGGCAGAACATGAGATACTGGAAAGTCCTTGACTTAAAGTATGCACTACTTAGCAACAACAAAAGCATAAGTGTGTCATCATTAATCTCATTCTAAATCCAAAACATAGCCCTCTACCAGCTACTAGCACAAAAACTAACTCTGTTCCAGGTGAGACCAGGACATTACCTCAAAGCGACAAGCAAAAAATTCATCTTTGGATGTGATTCTAAATTCTGAAAATTTGGACACATTTAAAAGCAATGTCATTTCAAATGGGAGCAAGCAGATCAACATCTCACTGAAACAAAAAGATCTCTTCTTGAGGATGTGGACTTGATTTCAGAAATGAAGATTTTGGCATTAAGAAGAAGCTATTCATTTCAGGCTGACTATAATAAATTGGTTCAGAATGACCATTTATTACTTCTGGGAATAGGAAGCACTTTGTATTTATTTTATGCAAGGCCTGAATGAATGCACCAAAAGAAAAAAAGAAGTTAAATCTGTCTAAAAGCAAGAAACTCACTGTTCTCTCTCTCTTTTTTTTTTTTTTTTTTTTTTTTTTTTTTTTTTTTTTTTTTTTTTTTTTTTTTTTTTTTGCCAATGATTTGTGACTGATTACAAGTAATACCTTGTTTCCAATTCTCTTGCAGCCTAGAATGCCTTCCAGGATGAAGTCAGTCTATGCAAGAAGAAAGGCAGGGTGCATCATGTGCCAATCATTCTGTCTGACACAGCAAATTTATGGCAACAACTTCCAGTGCATTTTCCATTATAGGTATCTGAAAAAGCAGAGGAAAGATATCCAAGCATTGTGCAAATGAGAACACTGAGGACATCTATGATTCCAGTTCACTGTGAGTTTTGTGTACATTTCTACTCCCAAGTAACTGCTTAACTCACCTATGTAAGCTAATTTTTCACCTATTGAAATATTGGTATAATATTGAAAGGACAACAATACTGAGACCATATCTATCTTGTTTTCATTCAACAATCTCCTGAATAATATTTTCTACTCCTGCTTCTTTCATGATTAACAAATACATGCTTATATTTTAGGGTATTATCTCCTGGGGAAAGAAAGAGATGTTAATATTTAGAGACATTTAGGCAAAGTGAAAAAAGGGTTCTGATAATCAAGAATAAATAGAAAACATACCTGTCATGCATTGCTACATAAAGAAATTGGATTGCACTGATTTTGAGTACCTGCAAACTGCAAATAATACTGAAATTTTTACCTAGCAAACCTAGTGTGCATATGTACATAAAGGTATCTTTTTGTAGCAGCTGCTGGAATGGGTGGAAAGTATATTGGCTTTACATTCCAAATGAGATTATTTCTTGGAATTTTCAGTAGTGCTTGTGGATCAGTTGTAAGTAAAGCATTTAGATCTGTTATTTTATGGTGTTTTAATACAATGTATCAGTTGCCAAAGACTTTATACTATTTCAGTGGTGACTGAACATTACTTGAGATAAGAATCTCTACTTTGAGGCAGACTTGAAGTAAATATTTCTGTAATGGTTCATTTTACATGGACTACTTAAGAGGTGAAGCACAGTTGTTTTGTGTTTTTTAAAAATAGAAACGTTGTACTCTTAACTAACATAACTTCATCATTGTTGCTATGGTAATGCTTTAAGAATTGCATTTGCTTTTATCTTGCACATTCTAATTCAGAAGTCAGTGGGGATATCTCTAAGCTTATGAAGTTTTCTATAACATCAGGCCTGGATCTCTAAGTTTGAATTAAAGCACCTGCCAAAAACAGCTAAAATGGGTTGGTCAGCTTAATTTCTTCTGCTTTCTCTTTCTTTCATCCCTTTAGAGAATTCATGAAAAGTTTTACACTGTACTAGCCTTGTAAGGCTAGTACACTAATGTGGGAAACACTAAAAGCAAAAGTTATCACCTAACAAATCTATCATGTACAAATTAGCCTGAATAGCAGCTATGTAATTCAAAGAAAATTCTCTATTTAGATCAGAAGTCTTATATATAATGAATTAGATTTATATTCAGTTTCCTTAGCATGGAAAGCAATGTTAAAAGAGTGTTAAAAATCAACTACTGGAATTTATTGATTTTGCTAACTATTTAATTATACATATAATTTCTTGCTAATAAATATTGCAAAAAGTTAAATAATAATTCAAATAAGATACAGTGATCTTTATTCTAAAATATAAAACTCACTGCACAAACTTTGAAATGTTCTGATAAAATTAGTCAAACATTCTTCACACCTTTGGAGAATAAAAAATCCAAAATCACATCTGCAGCTGGAAGTACTCACCCCTGAGATATACCATGAGTCACAGGCCTCCAGCTAGATACTCTGTGGCTGAGCACAAGCCTCTGGGACTTGCTGTTTCTCACTCCACTGCACTGTCCACTCATTCAGCCTGCACTTCCTAAGTTTATGAGTATGTTGTGGGAAACAGAATCAAAAGCCTTGCTGAAATCGAGGTTAACTTTCTCCTCATCTACCAAGCAGTCATTCCAGGGTATTGTATAGGTCAAACAATATTTCCCCTTGCTGAATGCTTGCTGACTACTCTTGTTAACCGTCTTTTCCTCCAAATGTTCAACGACACCCAGAATGAGCAGCTGCTCCACCCCTTTACCAGGGATTGAGGCTGACTGTCCTGTAGTTTCCATGGTGCTCCTTTCTGCCCTTTTGAACCCTGAAGTGACATTGGCTTTCCTACAGTTCTCAGGCACCATTACAGTTTTCTGTGACCTTTCAAACATGACAGAGACTGGCTTATCAATAGCACCCATGCATGTGTTCCATCAGGGCCCATGGATTTGCCAATTATCTGTAGCCCTATCCTACTCTTTAAAGGGAAACTTCCTTCCTCCACAGCTTCCTGGTCTCCTGGGGCAGGGGTTCTTGAGGTCCAGACTTTGTGGTAAAGGCTCAAACTAGGAAGTCATTTAATAACCACCTTCCCTGTATCCATTGTCATCTGGACACCAACCAAATCAGCAGTGGGCTGACACTTTCTCTAGTGTTCCCTTTTTTACTGATACAATTGAATAAGTCCTTCTGGTTGTCCTTGACATCCCTTGCCAGCTTTCATTCCAAGTGGATCTTAGCCTTCTTCGTCATATCCCTGCATACTCTGAAAACATTCCTATATTTCTTCAAAGTGGCCTGTCCCTTTTTCCAAATTCTGTACACTTCTTCTGCTGGAGTTTTGCCAGAAGCTTCTTGCTCATCTATGTAGGTCTCCTGACCCCTGATTTCTTACTTACAGAAATACACAGATACTGAGCTTGGAAGAAGTGAAGCCTGCATATTAACTAGTGCTCTTCCAGAGCCCTAACCTGTGGAATTTCTCCAAGTAGGACTATCAAGAAAAGTTAGCTCTCCTAAGTCTGGGGTTTTAATCCTACTTTCTTGCATGCCTTCTTGAATGCCTTCTTTCTTGCATGCAAGATTCTGAAAATTACCATCAAATGATCACTGTGACCAAGACTGCCTCCAATCTTCACATTCACAATCAGTCCTTATTTGTTAGTACAGGGTCCATAAGTTCAGATGACAAGTAAAAATGTCTTACAAAATGGAGGATTGCCTAGTGTAAATACTTGTCATGAACTGCAGGTGTCTTTTGGTGATTACTGCCTCTGTGGCTAGCACTAGAGAACAATAGGAATCTTCAAGGTTTTCTTAGAAAGTAAACTCCTCTAACTGAGATTTTCTAACTTTGGGTATTTCTACTGATTGATTTTGAGTAACTGCTGCTTTTTCTACGCTGGCCAAGGTCTAGATTTTATGATTTTATGCCTGAGTATGACAAGAAATTGGTGGTTCTTGGAAGCTAAAAATATGAGCATAAATTTCAGAAGTACCTAGGTGACTTACAGTTTGCCTTCGCAGACAGTTAATCCACTGAAAAGGAGGGAAATAATTTATAGCACCGCTTTCTTTCTGGGCATCTTCTAAATTACATCGGAAGAGCACTTGTAGATTGGACTCACAAAAGTTAGCTTTAGCCTAGCGAAGTTAATCTCCCAAGGCTTCTCTTCTCTCTTTCTCACAGAAAGGAGGTAACTCAATCTAGAGTGGGACTCAGCATGGGACCCCCCATCACAGAATGACATTTTCCAGTCTTGGAGTTAGAATGAAGAAATTACTGTGGTGTATTGGTTGGGCCATGAATACAAGTATATACAAATCTATGTTTTATTTTCATCCAAAAAGAGAAATTCTTATTTAAAACAATCTCTTAAAATTCAAGTTGACATACCTTTCACTGACTATGCCAGAGATTTTGTATGTTGTTTTGTTGAGAAACTCTGACAGGCAATGCTCAACTTTTTCCTTTACTGTTGGGATTATTTGTAAAATGTAGTTGCTCCGGATTCCACTCTTCACTTCTCCTAGGAAGAATGCCCTATTATGACAAGCTAAATCATTACTTTGTCACTGTGAGAGACTGAAATGTTAATGGTCAATGACTTGATCAGCCATTTGCAAAAGCAACAGGTGCTTTGCTGAGGATGAACACACTAACAGCCCAGGTTCAGAGGGTGTAAACTCTAGGGATTGACCATGACAAAACAACATTTGTTTATCAAGAAGTTGGGGTTTGAGGTAGATAAGGGAAAAGGCTCATAAGAAGCAGATGATGCAAGGTGGGATAATGTTTCTTACCATGCCAGTGCCCCGTACACAAGTGGCTCAGTTTTAAAACTCTTCCCCCCACCCTGCACTGTAAGGTGGGGAGGGTATTGGACCATTCACATTATTCATCCCTTCTCATAGGGCATAACTGGTTCAGTTACACTGACAATGAGAGGTAGCTGTAGCTGTCACATTTTAGATGCATCATGTACCATCAAAGACCAAAGCGTGCCCAAACAAAATTCTGGGAGGACTGCCCATGATCCACACAGTCACAGTGTTGCAAAAGACAGTGTAAAAGTCCCCCCAAGGGAGTTACTTGTGTGTTCCCTCATAGCCTGAGCATGTATTAACCTATTGAAATTTGTGTTGTTTCACAGGCTTTCCCCACTGATGGATCAAGACTGCAACCACCACTTTGACCAACAGACACTGAAATTGCAACAACCAAGTCATGTCACTGGATTTCTGAGTGGTGATATCCTTTTACTCTTATCCTTTGTTTCAGTTTTTTTCTTTGCCTTATACATTTTCTTAAGCAGGCTTTTTTGTTATTATATTACTATAAATAATAATGAACATAATGGCTACATGCCTCCTTTCCATTGCAAACAATTTTGTTCTAAAATTAACCCTACACATGTATATATTTGTAACATTGATCATTTACTCTTGTTTCAGTCTAATCTGCTCCAAGGGAACTATTTAAAAGAACCTGAGTCACTCTGGCCTTCAGATGCACTTCTGTAATGGTCTGAAATAAGCATACAAAAAGAAACATAGATATCATCCTGTAAAAAGGAGACACAGTTACATATCACATCAGTAAAAGCAAAAATCTTGCTGCTTGGAAACACACAGACGAATAAATGACTGGGGGTAATTACATTGACAGCAGCTGAATTTATCGTGAGCTTTGTTAGCCAAAATGTCATTCATGTATCAAATGGCATAGTAAATTAAATCAGTTATAAAATATGCAGTAAAAGTTAAAATGCTTAATTTTCAACATTTTGTGTTAAGTATATTGTTAAAAATCAATGTTTCTATCCCATGTAGTCTTTTAGAAGGACAGGTGCCTTCTATCATTAATTCTGCAATGAGAGTTTCTTTTTTCTTCCTTTGAAAGTGGCTATCCATCCAGTTCTATAGTGAACAATCAGTAGCATGATCAGCACAAAAAATATTTTTGAAACCTTAACGTATTCTGCCCTTTCTGACAGCATAAATGGTAGCAGTTACAATTAGAGATAATAATAAGAAAAATGGTAGCAAAACCAGCACTCACATATCTCTTCTTCTCAAATGAAGCTTGTCTTGAGAAATGAGCCCAGAACATCTTATATCCCAAGTAAACCCAAGCTGGATGACAATTATTAATTTGATAAAATAAACAATAAAGAATAACAGAGACACAACTTTATTGTTTACCATCTGTATGAAAAAGCTACAGCTATGTGATTAGAGGTTGTAACAACAAATATCTGTGGACATTTGACATTAGGAGACACTTAACAAACACTTGACAGATTATTAAAGCTGTTTTGCCAAGATGGATAAAGGCAAAAGCATTCATAATTAAAGCAGCTGTTGTCCCTAGTTATCCTCTAACTGCCTGTGTGCTAGATGTCCTGAGGGACAAGAATCTGGAGATTGGTCATGTCAGATAGGCACATTACTCAGAAAAATACATACTTTCTATAACTCATTGTTCCCTACAAACTAAAGGATATTCCAGTATGGGCTAACTCTAGAAGACAGATAAGTAGGGACAACTTCTGCTTTTGTTGCAGCAATGTAACAGGCAGGTCAGTAAGAAATGGGCTTCTCCCATCACTGTCAAGTTGTATGGGGACTTCTACATCCAAAGCAGTGGTAAGCTCCCTAAGCAGAATAACTTTCTCCAAACTGTCATTATTTTCAAAGTGGGTCTGATCTTCTTGTCAAGCACAAGAGCATTATAGACTGATGACATTTGAAATACAAATGGGAGAAAAGTTTATGTCTGTTCTTAGGACAAATTAACCCCTCATCACCCTGCCCCAAAGACCTAGTGAGTGCCCTCTAAGCCTGCTCTGCTAATCTCCCCAATTTGAGATGCACAGGGACTTTGAACACCTAAATCTAGAAGGATCAGGAGAATGTTATGCAGCTGATCTCCATGTATCCCTTTCCTGTGCACAACATTAACAGGTTTGGCTACCATTTAAGTTCCAGAAAGCCAGACTTAATGGGAAAGAATCAAGACAGAAAGAGGGAAATCTATCTCTGACAATTGTTTTGCCACTCATTAATCAGTATTAAAACTCTGTGTGTTTTCATACTGGATTTGTCTGGTTTTAGCTTCCAGGCATTGAGGTTTGCCTTTCTTTCTATTATAGCTCACCAAGTGCCTTAACAGAGATTTTCTCTGTAGGACATTGTGAAGCCACTCACATTAACTGTCATTAACTTTCTTTTGCATAAGCTGTAGTGATTGAATTGTTTCTATCGCCCTCAGGGTGACATTTTCTTTAGCCTTTGAATACTTTTCTGCACTCATTGTGATTTCTCAGTAATGTTTTTGTGTACCACGAACCCCTATTGTTACTCATTATGTTTGTGTTGGTCTTTTCACTACTTAAGGAGAAGTGAAAATCACTTTGCTGTTGTTGCTTTGTAATCCCAGTTATATTTCTTCTTTCAAAATAATTTACGGATGTGTTTAAAGCATATGCTTTTCACGTTTTTTTCAGTACATATTCAGCATTTCATATTCTTTATGTGTAGTTTTGTTAGCAGCTGAAAAACTGCATTCAGTGTGATTGAACCTTTTTTATCACTGTAGGAATATGGCCCTGTCCTTTGTACTTTGTCCCTGCTGTTATTTATGCTGTGACCATCCTTTTTGTTACCTGCACAGATTATATGTAATAACTGTTCTGTTAATTCACTGAATGTATTTCAAATGCAATAGAATACATTTGGGTTGTGCTCTTCTGCCTCACTTTTAAGTAATATTTCTCCACAGCTGCCAGGTACACTTTTCCTAATCATCTATGTGCTCTCGCAATGCTGTGTAGCACTAACATTTTAGTTGAAACACTGAATGATAAGGTCCATATTTAAACAAGGTGAAGCATTTACAGCAGCCAAAAGAATTTGCTTGCACAGGTTTGTGTTTTCAAGACTTCTCAGTCTTTCCTGTTTCCCCGCTGGCATAGCTCTCTTTCTTCCTCTATCCCTTCCTGTAGCTCTTTCGGCTGATCCTGGCAGCAAAAACTCACATAGGTACCAGGTTAATGATGGTCAGGCCTTTCCACCTTGGTCCGACACAAGTACTCTTCCATTCTGTTAGTCTGACTGATTTTTTTTTTTTTAATATCTATAGATGTAAAGAAAATAGTCCCTCTGTTCCTTTAGTAAGCTTGTAGTAATCATTCTTGCTTTCCTGTAAGACCAGATGAAAGAGGGTGGGCCCTCTGCTTTTTGTCTCTGTCCCTAGGGAGTCCCCAACAGGCTTCTGTCCTCTTCATGAGCTTCAAGGGCTGCTTCTCTTTCACATTAAAATATTTTCTCTAGCTTCTCAGTTTTCTTCTTCCACAGCACTCTCATCATCTTCCTTCTTTCAGCATCTCCCTTTACCCCTTTTTCTCTTCCCTTAGATTTCTCAGTAGGCTAGACACAAATGCTTCCTTTCAGCAGGATTTGCAGTAGATGTTCCTCCCTGTGTCTGTACATTTACTGTTCCTCACAATGAGTCCTTCTTGATTTCTCATCTAGGAAAGTAAAAAACTAAAATCCCTGCAATGAGTAATGCCCTACTTCTATCAACCTCTACTAATAAATCAGTTTCCTTTTGGTGATATTGAGGAGACGGGAGATAGTCCTGCAGATGGACAAAATCTGTGACCACTGCATTCAGCAGGTAATTATTACCAAGCTCAAAGTCACTTTAATGCTTCTTCTTACCCGTCTTAGATTAATTAGTTTATTATTATGACATAGGAAGGTTCTAGCAGAAGAAGGATATATTTTTCTTATCTGCAGGCTGCTGAAGAAGATGATTTCTAATATGTCTCCTTTGTTCTCTCTCCTTCTTTCTTCACTGGTAATACCTTCAGCTAATTCTTTTCTTCTTTCACCTCAGGAAAGCTAGAGTGGGAAAAAATGGAGGGAACAGACTGTTTAGTAAACTCTGGATCAGCATATGTAAGAACACATTAAAGAGGGGTTTTTTGCACATTTTTGGCCCCATTTCCTTCCGAAATTTCCTTTACTTGGGGTGCCAGTAACCTCCTAAAGTCATCACAAAATTTGATTTTTGTCTTGGTTAAACTGAGCTAAACAAGAATTGCACTTCATGGTATTAAATTAAGGGAAACTTTGGATGACTGATATTGGAATTAGGCTTTTACTCTCTACAACTTCTGATTTTCTGGTAAACTGGTTAGAAGATCTTCCTCTGAATTTCTGTAATCTTGGGAAAAACTGCAGTTGCTACTGAAATGTAAATTTTTTGGAAAATTTTACTTTTTGTATTTGATATGATATGACTTTTCTGACAACATAACATTTCATATGGGTTCTTTGTGACCTTACCCCAGGATACCATGAACCTACTTAACTTTAATTGAATTAACAAACATATCATTCAAAATACTGTTGTGGAAATAAATTTTCTTTCTTCTTTTGTTTTGTTTTTCAATCTATAAAATTAAAGGGTCCTTTTCCTAGTGCTAGGCAGGAGCAGCATCAGTAATTTTGCTATTTGGATGTGTAATGCATTTGAACTGATTTCCAGTTGCCTATATTTGAGTGACTTGGGCTCATGTGTAAAAATTAAATTAAAGCCAATATTCTATTCTACAGACCAGCATGATTTAAAGTAGTACATATCTCCAAAGATATTAGGCTTAATATGAAAGACAGATTTAATTTCTGTGGTTTTGTTCAAGTGTATGATCTTGACATCTCAGATGTGCCACCAAAGCTTAGATGTGCCTTTCCATACCCTTTTCCTCAACATGTTTTATTTTGGTATTATCTGAGAATATTTCTGTTCACTCACAGAACTAATCCATTGTGACATTTGTGGTATTTTCATCTCTCAATTCTAAGTATTTCTTTAAGTAGTAGGTAACATGTTTTTTTCCTGCTGGAAAAAAAGCCAAGAAGAGAGTTTGCAATGTGGTTTTTCTTCTGAATCACAGTTTAAATAAATGCCTGGAATATTATTAAATTTTCTGTGAAGTAAAGATTTTCCTTCAAATGTTGAATTCAGTTATTATGAACTCATCTATGATTAGATTTATTATGTCTAGCATTAAAAAAGTAAAAACTCATATAATATGAAAGAAAATAATCTGGAGTTTTGCTTTCAGAAAATCAATGTTTAGAAAACTCTCTGCCCCTTTTTAAGAAAAAGAAATATTCTGATACTGCATCTGAGGTAGTATTGGCAATAATATGCTCCAGACAACTTACAACATTAACGGAAAGCAGGTTAAAATCAGTATTATACCACTAATATAAAATTCTTCATCTATGTACCATCATTGTAATGAAACTCTCAGTGTATACTTCTTAAAACAAGTTCGTATTCAGCCTTTGGTCTGGAATCAAGATTGAAAATATCTTGCAATTTATTTATTTATTTATTTATTTATTTAGTGAAAGACTCTGGCTGAATTTAACTAAAATACTTTTTTTTTCCTCAGATTGAGAGATTGAGATAGTAAATCAGGTATTTGAGAGCTCTTGTATACCTCCAAAGGAAATCTCTTCTGATTTTTTCCACTTTGTCAGAATTCATTTTAGGTGATATATTTATGACCACAGTATGCCTCTTCATTTCTGAGCTTTAATTTGCCATTTTATGAATGCATTCTTGTCCCAAATTTCATACTCAGCAAGATCAAATTATCAGAGTTATGAGACTACTGCATTAAAGGTACTTGCTTTCAGAACCTGAAAGCTTCCATCTTTCATAGTTATCTTTAATTTTAAAACAATTGGAAAATTCTACTTGGACTCACTTGATATTCAAACTAATTTCTAATAACAGGAAAATCTTTGAATGTTCTTTAATTACAAAGTTCTAGCCATACAGCCTGCCTGTTCTCTTCTAGCAGAGCTGAAATACTTTCTGTAATTATGAAAGTCTTCTGATCACTGAGAGAAGTTACTGTGTAACAGAAGATTCAGTTTTCAAGAGCAAATTTTAACTTATGTACAATGTACTTTGCTATCTTAGGCAGATCACTACCTGGACAATTAGCTTGAAGCAAAATAATTCTCCCTTGGCATTGATTTGTGGATAGAACAACCTCATTTGCAACTAATGACATTCTGCCAAATTTCAAGCTGTTTATTTTTAACACACCTTGTCCTAATACAATTACGATGTCACTACTCTTAAAGTAATCAACCAGTCACAGCGAGTAATATTATTACTTACTCAGCTGTACTTAAATAAAATATGCTGGAAATATTTTAACATTTTATTTACTACGACAACAGCAATTGTGGGAATTAATTTCTTAATAATTTTTGGTTTTTTCCACTGATAGGGTAAGTGCTGTTTCAAAATATACAGCTAAAATAGCAGTACTTCCAAATGTAAAGAGAAAAATCTAATCCTCTATCCTGTGCCTAAGAACAGAGTTGGCATTAAAAAAAGCTTTGACTTTTCTGGGCTCTGCAACAGCCCACTAGATACAGGAGAAAAGGCTTGAGATCCATGCAACAGGCTAAGTTTCTGGTGAAAGTCTCACTAAAATGACCTTTTTTCCATTGAAATTGTCAGATTCAATAAACAATTGTACTGGTATAAAAATTGTATAGAGACAATGGCACTTCTAGGGCAGTTGATTCATAAGCAGTCTGGAATTTTCCTTAATTTAAACTACAAAGAGTAATACTTCAGATAAGGCTGTATAGTAACTTGCCATGTAGAAATGCTGTTCAGGGGAAATACTAAAGATGAATAAACCAATGGCACTTTTTCCTGGCTGAGGCCCTTCCCTCAGATGAGTGGAGGCCAGGCTGAATCTCTTCAAATTCTATTTAGCTGTCCTTACAAGAGGCATGGTCTCAACGGGAAAAAAATCTTCACACTTTAGTATCCTCATTAGTATTTCCATATCCCTAACTTAATTGCAAAGAAGTTTTTATATTTGTTGAAAAATCTTCCAACTAAGCCCACTGGTGGTTTCTGCCAGAGAATGGTGTGTTCACAAAGTAACTCTTCTCCTAATGAGGAGGAGGGAAGAGATTTCTCCACAAACCACTATTACTGTCTATTTTTATTTTTTTTTAATTAAAAGCTGTATTGTGGCTCATCAGTTACTAGTGCTATTTGACCTTATGTTTTACACAGAAAGTGATCCAATGTTCATCATACTTTATTTGGTAAATGGGGAATTGCTCTGCACAAGACCATGACTCCCAGCAGCAGTATATTTTTTTAAATTATTTTAGTTCTGCAAAACAGAATATTCTCCAGTGCTGTCTGTTCAGACTTCTGGCATCAGGGAAGAATCAGGCCATTTTTTTAACAGGCTCAATAACATAATGAGATTCATGGACAGTGTTGCCATATCTCCTATGGAAGCTAGACTGTGATTCACTGTAATACCTACAAAAGTGTCAAAGCAATTTTCTGGAGCTCACTTGCTTTTCCCAGAAGACTGAGAACCTGTTCTATGTAGGTTCTTTACATCACTTCATGAATCTGTAAATTTTCCAGTTGTGTATTTTTCTCCATGGCTAACATCTGTCTCATGGCATTTCTTCCTTATGTCTCTTCTCTAGGAGAAAGGGAAAAGTGTGGTCAGAGGACTGTTTCTGGGAGGTTGACTTTTTTACTGTTAGTCTAAAGGATCTGTATTCTGTTTCATGTTTCTATGTTATTGGAGGCAAGGACAAAACTATCTTTGCATGTAGGATTAAAAAGTGTTGGTATGATTTTATTTGGTATAGGACATTTTCTACAGTGTTAGAAAGTATACTGAAGAAGGAGTCTCCATATTTATAGATGTGCTGTATTGTGTCAATTTACCTGACAACCCATGACTGTTGATTATCTCATAACTTTAAACAATCTTGGAGTTGTAAGACAACTGACTCCTTCAGATGTCATGGGCTCAGATCATTGAATACTCTGATTTGTATTTTTTGTTTTTGTTGGTGAATTGATTTTTTTCATGTTAATTTTGTCAACTGTATGGCAAATATGAAATTTTAGGAGAAAAAAGGGCAAAGAATTCACCCAAAGTTTATGCTCTCATTTAAACTCTACTGTTGGCTCCTGAAGCACATTAACACTTTCCCTAATTCTGCCAGTGCTTATTATATATAAGTTCCAAGCCTGCTGTCTACTCAGTGTAAGCAGAATTAGTGTAGTGTTGATAATTTTCTTGAGTAACAAAAAACCTAAAAACCCCAAAACAAACAAAAATCACAAATAGAAGTTTAGTTTGATCTTACTTCTAATCTAGCAAGTCCTGCCATCTCTAAGTTGTGTAAGAGTTGCCTTAAGTGATGTTCAGTCATTAAACTGAGATCCAAAACAGGAATGGGAAATGTAATGTTCAAGTAAGGATTAAAAAAAAAAAGAAAAATGTCACTGTTCATGTCATTTCTGTTTATTGACTCCTGATTTCATTTGCCCCATAAAACTCAAGCAAAACTTATGAACAAATCTAAACTTTTAAAGTATTAAACTCTGTGAGTTTCTGCTCTTTATTTCAACCGAGATAATATATGGAATTTTAAAAAGTGCTTTAACACACTGCTTGACTGCAAATGCCAGAGTGAGCTGTGTTCTCAGATGATTAATAGAGGAATGTTTCAGATATTGCAATTAACCAAATTTTCTTAAGATTCATGTCCAAGCCCTCTATGTCCTTACAAAGGCAAACTTTCTTTGGGATCAGTCATTCAAAATAACATAACTGTGAATGTCTCTCTGCAAGTCCAAAGTATCCAAAACTGTCTCAGTGAAACCAGGGAATTAACTTTCTCAAAAAATATGTTGCTGTGCTAAATCATGTGCTAGATGATTTAACTCCAAGACACTAACCAGAATGAAAAAAGAAATAATCAAGTCTAAGTTCAGCTCCTGTGGTGTGGAGTTGAAGCACCAGAAACTCATGCATACTTTATAATATATATAAGGTATAATACCATATATTAGTGAAACTCTGAGGAAACCAAATTCAAAATTTCTTTGGAATCACTCCACTAATTAAAGTGCAACTTCAATACCTAAGTCTGCTTTCTTTCTAGTTGTGGATTGATCAGGAATTTATGAAGGGTCTCTCAGATTAAAGTTGTTACAACTGTATGAAGTCTTTGCTTCAGCTCTTGCTTCTCTACAGTATTATTTTTGTCTTTTTCTTGGTTAGCTTTTATCTTTGTTTTCTACAAAGCAGTTTTGCAGAGCCAGAATTAGGTTAAACCCCATTAATGACTATGTATCTAGAGCAGTTAACCAGTTGGAATGAGTTCAGTGTTGGAACACTCTGTATTCTACAATTGTTAAGAGCTGGGATGCAAAGAATTATTCTCCATGGAACTGAGATTCTCTTGGCAGCTTGCCCTGGTACTCCAGCACCTCAGTGCAGAAAGAAAACATCTCAGCTTTATATGGATGTTTCCTGCACATTGTGGTCATGAACACACTGCCCAGAATGGCACTGTATTCATATATGTTATTTCTGATGGGTTTTAGAGACAGTTCTAGGGCTAGCTAACCTGTCACACTCCCAGAGAGAAATGCTTTTCTCTTATTCAGTTATCTTGAAATCACTCTTAATTCAAACTGCCTTCAAGGTAATATGGATCAAAAATTTCTTAAGATTGCAATAGCTGAATAGACAGACTTGATATAAACATTTATAATAATCAGAGGTGGTGGAATGATAATTCTTACTCCTTTATCCATGTGACTTCACAAAGACTTTTCTACTTCCATTTCATCAAGGTTTCTTTCTTTCTGTAGGCTTTAGATCTCTGATTGTGTCCAATAATTAACTTCTAAAAGTAGGGCAACCCTAAATTTAAAAAAAGACAATTTTGTATTTGCACAAAAAGAGCATCTCATTCTTGAAATCCATTCGGGTAAGTTTCATCTTTCTCCATGAAACTTTTCAATTTCTTTCTTATTTGCAAGACAGTTTTGTCAGTCCTCTCAATTAGTGTCAGTTCTTATCCTCATAGGCGTCAGTATTTTTCTAAAGCCAGATATCATTTCCTCTGTGTGACTGCTGAATTAACAGCCTTTTGTCTCCAAAGGAATCATTTCCCTTCTTTGATAACTCAAGATGTATTTTCCAGTGTGTTTTCTTCTGCTGAATCTTATATTTTGTAGTAATCTGTACTTAAATGAAAATACTTGACACAGAAATCTAAATAGGTGAATGGATGTAGCTCATTAATTGATTTTAATTAAAAACCAGGCATTATGGTAGGTAGCCTGTTCAGAATGGCATGAGGTGATTAATCTGGAAAATTTCCTTCTAAAGCTGCTATAAAAGGCATTTAATCTCTTTGTGCCATTCCCTCTTTCTGCTTGCACTGACTAGTACTGTGCTTCTGAAAAGAACATCTGGAATTCTACAGAAAAAGCCCTAAAATAAGAGATACCTGGAGATCTGGAGGAATGGCCTATTTTGTGGTAAAGGGACCTTGGATAAGGCATCTCCCTATGAGCAAGATCTTTGTTTAAGGGTTCTGTCTTTTTGTACTTCTCTGTGAGGGGATTCTGCAATGAGTTTTAAGAGTTTGAACATCTAGATCATAATGGAAGAAGAACTGAATCCACACTATTTATTCAGTTATTCTCCACAGTCTGGAGAATAATTTTCCTTATCCTTCTCTTCATCTGTGGAAACAGAAGCAAAATCATAGAAATCCACCCACAAGTTATTACTTGGGAACAAATACACTATTATTGATCAAGCTCATTTTAAATAAGCCAGCAAAGAGAGCCTCCATTTGTTGAAAAAAACTGAGGGAATTATGGGTGTGTCCAGTATTCACATATTCACCAGGGTAAGGCTCACACACTGTAACTGGATATTTAAAATTCAAGTGTGAATATATGAATATATTTGACAAAGTGTTTTATGTCTTGTCTGGTATTTTGAATTTTTTCTTTTCCTCATTTCTCATGCATGACTGATCTTAAGCCCTGACTTTATACATTGTTGGTTAGGTTGTTTGGCATTTTTTGTGAGATTTGTTTCCTCACTAACAAAAAGTTGCTGTAGTTAAATTGCTTTTTGTTCAGACTTCTCAAGTGAGGCCAGGTGCTTGAAAAATAAGCTTCCTACAAAGGATTTTGTAGGAACTCTACAAAATACCCTAGCATGGCTGAGGGCAGGGTCTCCATCACTTCTGGTTGAAAGTGGTGTTCACAGCTTCTGAAACATTTCACCTTTCAGCTTTGGAAGGAAAGGATTTCTCTTGCTCTGATAGTGCAATATTATGTTATACTTTTGTCTGATTTACTTACTTGCATAATGATCTTTTTTAAAAAATCCAGATTTGTTGAAGCCTTTTAATAATTTAACATCATACATATGATTTCTAAACTCACATCATTATTTTTTGTATTCTGTTATTAATTGTAAGTAATTAAACTTGTAAAATATTGACATGTAATTGATATACTTTTCATTTTGAAACTCTTCCATGTCTTGATTTGTCAGTAGGACTTATTCCCTATGCAGCCATGAAATGCACATAGCCAAGGTTATTCTTTCCACTTGAAAATACCAAGCTTTGATACAGTTGCTGGAGCTAGGAGACTTCTTAATTTTCTTCATCACTGCTCTTTATGTCCCACATCATAACGATAATCTGTTTATCTAAGGGCTAATTGGTTTTCACTGTCTCAGCAGCAATGTATGCATTCAACACATAGACAATTTTCTACATAAATTTCTTTAGTGATATTGCATATTTCTGAGTTACACCAGTATATTCTTAAATTCTACATGCCTAGACAAATCGAAACTCTGAGGAAGACAAATATATACTTTGTCTAGACAATCTTTATACTTGGAAACTTGAATTGATAACTGTGCTGTATTTAATTTGCATCTCAGTGTATTTGTTGTATATTGGATAATATATGCATTCACACAGAGGTCTAAAAACTGAGAGGCACCGTTTTTACCACTATTAACTTAAAGTTTTAAAGCAGTCGAATCCCAAAGACTAGGACAAAGGATTTTTCTGGACTTGTAGGTGGAAACTGAAAAATGGTGAAACTGTTACTTGTTCAATAGTTCTTTTGGACCACAAACACATCAGCTTCTTTAGGATGCATCCTTGGATCTATATAGGACATGACAGGAGCAGACAAGAAAAATGGTCCTTACATTGTAGCAGGGAGTTGTAGTCAGAACAGAAGAATCAAGAGGGGAGAGTAAAAGGAGGATTCTGTATTCTGAGTTTTTGACCAGAATTTGAATTCTCTAGGGAGTAAAGACAAGAAATTACACTGTGAACTTCCTCAAGTGTTTTGGGAATTGGCAGGAAAGGGGTTATTGAAGGTGAGAGGAAATGTCATTGTAGATTGAAAACTTCATCAGAGATAGCATCGAATATGTAGCACAAGCAGGCAATTCTATTAAAAAAAAAAAAAAAAAAAAGTGGGGACAGAAAGAAGGAAAAAAACCCTGAAAGATCAGAAAAGAACAAATTTGTGCTGGTGGTGGAACTTTCTCTTCTGGTGCTGAACTGTATGCTTGTAAAGATGGACCGTCCTCCCCTTCAACAAGTGCACCTTCCAAAAATGCTGCACAAGTTCAAGTGAATATCTGTCTAATACACAAAAAGAGAAAGGCAACATGTCCAGCAGCAATGGTATGTTCATAACAGCACTCATAAGGTTATTAAAGCATATTTTTTTCAAAAATACAATTCCTGCAATGAAGCTAATGTTTCCTGTTTAGGATATTGTCCAAAGGTGGGTGTGTATACTGCTAAAAGGAAAACATATACATATCAAGATTTATGTGGAATTGTATTGTACCATTTCTCAATAAAAAAATAAATACGTCGTTAATGTACTAATGGCCAAAGAGGAAAAAAATAATTTTGCATGGCAAGGTAGGTAGCAGACTGTGAATTGTCTCCATGGCACTAAAGATTTAGGCTCTGATTGATAGTCATATTTTATGGATTTAATTTCCAGCAAATAATTTTGCTTCTTGCTGTAGCTTTGTTTTCTGCCAGGTGGTAGCTTTCTTAATACGCTTGAAGAGTGAAAATAACTAAATAAGACGCTTAGATAGAAATAAACATTTTTTTTAAAGAAAAAAAAAAATAAACCCAAAAAACACCACCACACACACAAAACCAAAACCTCCCTACTATATAAGAGGAAGGAACAGATAATACAGGAATAAAAGAGGAAAAATTAAATATTACAACAAACAAAAAATTATTTATTTGCTAATAGAATTAAAGTAATGAAAGTGAATATAATCTGGTTTAATAAAATGAAATAATCTGCAAAAATGATAATTTAAGCTTTTGTCTTGAATTCTGTTCAGCTATAATTGCCAGTGTAAAAAGCAAACCAAACAAAAAAAATAAATAGAAATATTAACATGAGTCAAGGTTCTTGCACACATTATTCTCTTTCTGGAGTGTTTTTAAATATCAGTCTATTATTCTATAATTAAATCATTTTGTCTTTTTAATGCTCTATTACATTTTGTTATTATTTAATTTTGTTACCTCTTTTGGACTGAATTATTTTTCCTCCAGTGATCAGTAAAAATATATCTGCATTATTCATGTATTTATTATTTTTTAAAAACTTCCCTGTATTTAACTCTTGTTTACACACAAAACCACTAAAAGTTTTGTCTGAGCTACAGAAATGAACTTTAAATCCTACTTTTGTAATCTGGTGGCCTTACCAACTTTAATCATATTTTTAAATAATTGCAAAATATTTTACAGCTCTAAATTATTTTTTAAGATTTCTTCATCTTCCAATAATTTTCCTGTTATTTCCACACCAGAAAAGGTGCTTTTCATTAAAAGCTGTGTTTATTTGTGGAGAGAAAAAAGTATGCATCTTCCTGTTACTTGGTAAACATGAAAGAAAAATATCTTTGAAAGACTATTCTGGAAATTTAGCTTTCTTACTATTATAGGTGTTTTTTTCACTGCCATCACCATTGCTATGGTTCTGCCATATGAAATACTTCTTTTCTTCTGGATACACAAAGTTGTAAGTTCAGGAAATGGCAAATTCATTTTTATAACTATGACTGAAAATCCTGTTTTTTGTTGGAGACAGTTAACTCTATGGTGATAGAGTCTGTGTCCAAATTGTGTCTTTTCCCAAGTCCTGCCAGGAAAGTACTCCCTCCATACCACTGTGGAAGGCCCCATCCTGTCTTTGTTTAGTTTGTGAGGAAGATCTCTCTCCTCAGCCCATTCAGTCAAGGAGTGAATATCTCCCCTTTTAATCCCAGGTAGCTTGGAAGCATTATACAATTCTGGTTCCTGTCTAGTGTACAAAACTGCTGGAAAGTAACATTCATGTGCCCATTGCTAAGTAAAAATCCTGTTAAAGGAATTACTTGAATTATAAAGCCAGAGAAGCTGCATGGAGGCCATGTGCTGAGCACTGAGATTCATATCACAGCAGTTTTTGTCATCTCTGTCCCTTTACAAGAATTTAAATATATTGATACTACTAGCACCACATGTAAATTATTTATGTTGATTGTTCCTTGTTGAAATTTCTGGAATGGGCAAAATTTCCAAGAGTCTTGGTCTTACAAATTGCAAGTTGTCATGTGGGGTTTTCTTCTGATTGTAAGAAACAGAGGATGGTAAAAATGGAAACACTTGTTAAAAAGTAGCCCTACTTTAAATTAACATCTCAAAGACCAGAAGAGCTCGTATAAAATGTGAAGACTGGCTGTTGTTCTTTTTCCACTGTTTGGCTTGACACTAGTGTTCTGTTTTGTTGAATGTTTTTCCCAGCTGTTAGATTGAGGTAACTCCTCCTCATGTCCATGTTATCCATAGCACCTCAGGTTACATCTCAATGATTCCTCCTGACAACTTGCATCAACTCTTTGATGATGTAAACCTTCTCTGAAAGTGTTAGATATTTCCTGCTGGGTGACTATTCCTGGTGCATCGTGCTGCTCATCTCCGTGTGTTAAATAACCTGTCATCTTTTGGTGTTGGTTGTTCACAGAAGTCCTGCTTGATTACAGTTTATGCTGCTATAGATTCAAAGCTAGAAACAACAGAGAACAAATTGTCTGATAGCAATTTTGCTCAGCTGATGGCCAAATGTGTAGCTAAATTAAATTTCTGCAATAAAAGCAAGTAAGTAAACAAATAATCTAGCAAAACCTATCAAATGTAATAGTGATGTTAGCATGGCAACTTAATTAGCTTCTATGTTATAACCAAGATGCCAGACTGGATCACACTGACCATTTATAAATCTTTCAACTATAGTATAGAAAAGCAAATACTATCACCCTCAGTTCCTTTGACCTAGAGGAAGAATAAAGACCAGAAGTACCCAAGAATATGAGTGTATTTTCAACACAGTGCTTCATGGAAAAGACCTTCAATTTTCACAGGAGTTCTTGGCTTTATATAGAATACTGGCATGGAATCTAACGGAGGAGTAAAACAGTTATTGTTCCCTAATGTCTCCCTGCAAAAAAAGGTTTTGCATCCCTGCTCTGTCTATTAATTTGCAGAACAGCACAGTACTAGCCCATATTGCACTGCATGGTTGCTGCTAAAAATGTTTACTATTTAGAACAAGAAGTACCTTCTTGCACATTTTAGTGTTGAGCACGATGCCCTGTCAGAGATTTGCAACAGTTCTTTTGTTTTGTTATTAGGCAGATTTTTGGGCTGCCTTTCCAATCTACTCTTGAAGCTCACTAGATATTTTCTGCAAACTAAATGCACCTTTAAATATTTTGAAGCATGAGACTATTGTGTGTTCTCATAGCTTGACTTGAAAGGAAAAGGTAAAAAAAAGACTGGCAATATGCTGCTGTTACATACAAAAAGGGCTCATTCAGATAATCCATTTCCCTGGAAGATCTGCACCTGCATAATTCACCATAATTTACAGGAGTAGTTTCTAGGAAGATGCTAGGGGCTGAGTTCTTCGCAGAAGTTTTATTCAGCACCCATAAATTACACTTTCCCTTTGTAGTATACTCTCTCCTTGATTATAAAAGCACACTGCTGCCTTCTCCCTACAAAGATCTTCAGGTTTCTCCATAAGGTTTGTCTGGGTCCTGCTGAATTTCACCACTCTTCTTGTTGCTCCATCCAACCTCTACCTCACACTCCTTCCCTTTCCATCAAGACAAAAAGGAGATGGTTATTCTCCCATCTCTAATGAGCCCTGAGCAGAGTGATTATTGATCATAACTGGAGTGTCAGTTTGTTTGTTTTTTGTGGCATTCTGACAGATGTTTAGATGATTTGTCAGCAAAAGAGTACTCATTTGCACATAGACATATGTGATAATTTTGGTGGTAACAACTTTGTGATGTTCCTGAGAATTTGGAAGTTTTGCTTCTGTTCCTCAAATCCTTCCTAGACTCAGATGGCTTCTGTATGGATGTTTGCCACTTCAAAGCTAAGCTCTTGCTTAGATGTATTTCCTGTTCAGGTCCTTAGTTAAGATACAGCAAAAGAGTCTAATAAATAAATGGAGCCAGGATGGTGAGTTTTAATCATTTATTGATTATATGAAGTGAGCTATTTTTCATTGCAATTCTGTGTGCATAAAGCTTTTGTTTAGCAGAGAATGATACTCCTGACAGAGAAATCATTCATTGTTAACTAAACACTACTTGCAAACTCCTTAAAATTTACTTGTTGGGGAATTCTTTTCCATGAAATATTTCTTAATATGTGTGATTTTTCAACACTCATTATTCTGGTTTTGTTGTTTTCCTTTAAAAACCCCCATATTTATTTAATTACATTAAAATTTTTTTCATAAGCATGAAAACATATCATACTTTGACTTCCAACAAATAATATTATCTAAATATAATGATAAATTATTGATATTCCAACGTGACAATTTTTATTATTTAATTTAAGATTGAATATCTTTTAAACTCAGTAGTATATTTTGCACAATTTAATTATCCACATTAAGTTTTGATATTTAACATGAAAATATAATCTCAGTTGCTCTCTATAGGCACCTCTGAAACGAACAGTTTGCTTCATGTTACCAAGGAAACAGATCTTTGCAAAGATATAAGGCCACTTTGATGTCATTGTAAACCACTAAAGTGGAAATCTTTAGTGTTTGTCAGCCTCTTGAGAGTAAGCAGTTTGCTCTAATCAAAATGAATATAAAATTATTCTGAGCATGTAGAAATGCAGTATTCTTGAAGCAAGCATGCTCACTAGTAACCGCACATCTTTTTTTCAACAATGATTCAGGACCAAAAGAAATCTGATGATGCTTTATTGAAAGATACATAGATA
Source organism: Phylloscopus collybita (assembly GCA_027886175.1). Taxonomy (NCBI): domain Eukaryota; kingdom Metazoa; phylum Chordata; class Aves; order Passeriformes; family Phylloscopidae; genus Phylloscopus; species Phylloscopus collybita. The sequence continues at coordinate 23,489,444 of JAJNNQ010000009.1, read as the reverse complement.
TGTAGCCCTGCATATTCCTGAGCAATTTTGTTCCTGAAAATTTAAATTGGCACATGTATAACAAGTTGAAAATATATTATTCAATTCAGCTGCATATTGTGAGTTGCTCAAGGGGATAAAACATGTTTATTTTTGAAGCTCACTAACAATAACATGATTGGAACATAGTCGGGGGGGGGAACCCCCAATGAATAGTTCCTGCTGTTCAGGGCTACACTGTGAATTCAGAGATTAAACCATACCCCTTTGGGTGAAATGGCCTCACAGGCAGTTCTGCTTAGGGGGTGAAATGACTAAGTCACAAAAACAGTAGGAAGGATCTACAGGGGAAAACTAAGTCTCATTTGAAATATAAAATCCCATCTCTCTGAATATGGAAGGTCAATTTCTGCTTATCTTTCCTTGGGAAGTTGAATACAACAATAATATCTAGGATAAAGACAGATAGCTGCTTAATGCTTTTCAGAATGATTCTCTGGCTCCAGGAGCTAGAAAGGAGTACCCAAACACATATGTTAAATCAACACCTTGTCACTGGATATGTGGTCAAGAGAAATTAAGGAAAATGTGAAAAATTAGCATTATACTTTGACATTTCATTGAGACCCACAATATTTTTGCTTGACTATGCTGCTCTCAATGGAAACAGCTGGATTCATGATAAGGGAGAAGAAGAGAACAGCAAAGTAGGAAATTATTTTTGGGGAATGGGTGAGGGGAAAGAAAAGTAAGAGAAAAGATGGAAACAAATTGCAAGGGAGAGCAGTGGAAACAGTGAGGCTATAAATTACATAGTCTGAAGCCATCAGCCTCGGAACGCTAGGAGACAGGGCATGCATTCACAGAGGAGATGCAAATAACAACCAAGCAGTACAGCAGTGAAGTCAATTAAAGATACAACTAAGGAGTGGTGGGAGTGGAGAGCCATTGCTTACCAAGAGAGTATGGCTGATGGTACGTGGTTGGCCTTTTCTTTTCACGTGCTCTCTTCACTTTCCAACCTTCTTGTTTATTTGTTTGACATAATGCAAAGATAGGACACTTAAACACTTATAACTTTGTTAAGTGCATTGTGTTAAATAAACACCAGATTACCTATGTTTGTTTAGGGGACTGTAGGCTTTTGGTTAAGTAATGCATTTCATCCCTTCAGTACCATCAGGAATAGGGTCATTGTACATCTTATTATCACAGTCTGACCTTACAGACAGGTTAATGTAAGCCCCAATACTGCTTAAATTCCTTTACTTTCTATGAAAACACTATTAAAAGCATTTACTTCTTCGTTTACACATACTCCAAAAGCACAAAAATGTTATTGAAATGGTCCCTTATCTTAAGGATAAATTGTTATATATATAACATATATATATTTCTTTTATATTATTTCAATTATTCTGGCCTCCCAAAATGTCCAAATAAATGACTTCTTAATGTTTGATGAATTTATTTTTGTCAGCTTAAACACCTATAATTTTCTAAAGGTATAATATAAACAACAAAGCTATGAACCTACTAAACAGATCTATAAATTTCATCTTAGCCATACACAATCACATCTATATACAGTTTTTCTATGAGAGGAAGAAAAAATACTGCCACTCTGCTTGGCACTGATAAAATAGCATTTTAAATACCACATGTATGATAAGTCCAGATCAAGAGGTACAAAATCCTATGCTAATACATAGAGGAAAATCTATGCTTTGTTAGCCAATAAAAAACAGTGCTTCAAAGATATATATTATTTATTCTTTATAGAAAAATTGGGAGTGAGAGATAAATGAAAAAGAAGGAGAATAAATAATCTCTAGGTCAATGGTGACATAAAAATAGGAAGGAACTGTTGATTTAAAAAGATCTTGACCTGTAAATCAGAAAGATGTTCCAATTATGAAAGGAAAAATTTTCTAAGCTAGCTTTCCTACAAGCATAGAGGGAGAAAATAGCTGATGAATTTTATAGTGTATCTTTGGTATTTTTCTTACCTGACTTGTGTACAACTGAAAGAAATGCTCTTTGATCTGTGAAATCACTTTCAGCTTTTTATTCCTATTTAATATAAGAATCTGATTGGAAGGTGTGCCAGAAAATCGATGGCTGATCTATACCAATCATGTAAGAAATGCAGGCTTTATAAATGCACACACACACAACATCTGCAATGTCTTCTGCCTATGCTGCTGCCTAAGCATCAGATATACACAAACTGAGCTGGATACATAGAAATACAAATTTTGTCTCGTAAAGTCACATGAACACCATGAGATTAATATGTACTGAATATTAAATACATAAATACTGGCTGGGCCTAATCCCAGTTTTAGCTGTTTAAAAATTAGCTATCCAGACCAAGGCATGGCTCTTTTTGAGCTCTCTGCAGTCAGCCCTGGCAGCATATACATCCCACCTTCCTTATACACCTATTTTATAGTGAGGTTAATTGTTTGCTCTTTATTGTAACCACTGCCTTAGCTGGCTGGCTTAAATTAGGCTTGTAATTTTAATTACTGTCATAAATCTGCAATTTCCCTTTGGAAACTGTAAAAGGAATTTTTTGCAAATCCCACACCTAGAATTTAGTAGCAATAGTTTATTTTTAGTAATGATTACTCTGCTGGGTGTCCAGTTAATATGCACAGGGGACACAGTGAACCATATTAAAGAAAATCTCTGTAAAGAATTAGAGATTCCAGCTGGATGGGACAATGAGGGGCCTGACCTACAACTCCACACTACCTGGTGCAGGCAGCAGGTTGGCAGCATCCAGGGATCAGCTGACAACTTCCTGCTATTAAAGATGCAGGCCAGCAGAAATCCCTAAATAGCTTCACTCAAGTCAGCAGGTGGTTGACCACCTACTTTGATGAGTAGAGTCTCTTGTGGCATGAACTGTATCACATGCATCTCTGCTAAGGAAAATTGGTTGGAAGAACTTGCCCCTATTGGAATGGCAACACGTCTAAAGGTCATGTTTCCACCTAATTTTGGGAGAAGGAGGGCACAGTGCTAGGAGCAATTCTTACAGCTCTGTCTCTGTTCTGGCAATAAAATACTGCCAGCCAGAGATGATACATGTGCACAAAACTATGATACAAGGTATTTCATACTGATGTATAAAGGTACTTTTCCTCTTGGCTAGTACAAACAGTCAGCGTATTCTATAGGGGAATACTGGTGATAAAAAAGGGAAAACAACACTTGACAGGGCTTGTTAGCAGAAGAATTCCAGCCATATATGTGGCAATCACCAACCAGTACTTTTTGCTAAATATATATATCGCAGACAGGATTCAACTTGCAGCTTGCACAGAGGTAAGTCCTAGCTCTACCACACCATCCACTGCAATGAAATTCCAGAATTCAAAAGTATTTCTTAACCACCAACACTAAAGTTTGTGAATTTTAAATAAATAATGACAATGCCAAGGTTCCTGCAGATTTAATGACTCCATTATTCTTTATCTAGCAGTGTACTTTGCTTTTAATGTTATTGGGTTATGAAATACTTTTAACAGATAAGTTGTTCCACAAGACAGACTTTCCTAGCTGGGAAAAAACAAAGTAGAGAATCTCAGTAATGTACCAGCAGGGCTTCGTGCCAGCACTTTTGATTCTCTAGGGGAAAAAATAAGAAGAAAGAGAAAAAAAAAAAAAGTAAGGGGAGAATGGCAAAATTATACTGGAAGTAGGAAGTAATATGCATTATATTAACTAAACAAACTTTGTGCTGAAAGATTAATGTACAGAATGTCATGCAGAAAGAATCACATGACATTAAGAAATGGAATAACTGAAAGAAGATAAATTTTAATAAGGATTAGTAGTGCTAGGAAATTCGACTAGAGTAATAACAAAACTGCAGTGCCTTTTGCACGAAGGTTTTTGCGCCAACAAGAATTTCTGATGCAAACCTCATCATAGGAAAGCCTCTTCATATTGATATCACATAAAAGAGGGAATTTAATGTGACTAGTGACAAAGTTGAAACTACTGGTACAATAAGGACCGGAAATGAAAAAATGTAATCATAGAAATCCAGTGATATACAGTGTGAACGGGGAAGTAGAAATGATAGAGAAATGGAGATAAACTAGTAAGGAGTAAAGATAAGCTAAAAAGATGCAGCAGGTTCTTAAGACAGTTATATGGTTTCTTCTTCTTCCATGGAAAGAGTGGAAAGCAGTAAGTATGAAAAAAACCCAAACCAAACAAGAAGACTCTCTTTAAGGATAAGCTTTGTAAATTAATAATTTTATAGAGCAACATTCTGGATAAACCAATTACTAGACCTGAGGATTAGGGATATCCCTTCCAATCACATTTGTATTTTGAGAATGTTGGAAAATATATTCTTGTATGTCAAAGATGGCTGCATCTTTATTGAGCAATATGTGCACTGCACCTGGAGAATACTCTGAATATTTTAAGGTACCTGAAAATGAATCATAGACAATTCACGTGCCTTGTTATCCAAAATGAGATAATAGAAACCTTGGGAACAAATTGCAACAATTATTTTTGAAACTATTCCTAGGACATGGTCTATTTCTACTGTAGTATATGAAGCAACAGATTCCTACAATAAAAAATTCATCTCTGCTTAGATGGAAGCCTTCTCATTTCAGATGAACTCTCATCAACATCTATAGGTAAGCTTAGACTTATAAAGATGCACAGGATGTAATAAACAATGAAGAAAGGAGAACATGAGCCCATGGAACAGCAGCTGATTTTAGCTGTCTCCATGGTGTTTCAACTGCATCAAAAATCCTGAATCTTCTTGAAAGATTAGATGTTTCAGCAACAAAGGTCAGGCTTTTATTAAAATCACATATAATTCATAGTCCAGTTAAATTGAAAAAAGCTATAACTTATCTTGAAAAATTAGTAATTGAGCTATTGAGAATGCTTGGATAATTCAGGAAAAGTTCACCAAGTAATAAAAATAGAGACGCCTCTAAGCCAATTTTGGTAAAGATGGCTTTCTTTCAGTGTAAGTTATTTTACAAAGGTCAGCATTTGACAAGGATTTGAAGTGAAAGTGAAAATCTTAATAGCCTCATAACATATCCAACTGTGTTAGAAGGTACATATTCCCAATTTTCAGAAGTGTGGTCCATTACTTAGCCTACGGAGATCACTGATTTGAGCACAGAAAGATACTAAACTATTAGGGAATATCCAAAGGAGAGCAACAAAAATGGTGAAGGGCCTTGAGGGGAAGGTGTGTGAGGAGCAGCTGAGGGCACTTGGTCTGTTCAGCCTGGAGGAGACTGAGGGGAGACCTCATCACAGTTACAACTTCCTCATGAGGGGAAGTAGAGGGGCAGACACTGATCTCTTCTCTGTGGTGACCAGTGACAGGACCCAAGATAATGGTCTAACTTTATTTAGTTTGGATATTAGATAAAGGTTCTTGCCTTAGAGGGTGGCTGGGCACCGGGACAGACTCCGCAGGGAAGCGGTCAAAGCACCAAGCCTGTCTGACTGCAAGAAGTGTTTGGACAATGCTCTCAGGCACATGGTGTGACTCTTGGAGATGGTTCTGATCAGGGCCAAGAGTTGGACTTGAAGATCCTTGTTGGTCCCTTCTAACTCAGCTTTTTCTGCGATCTCAAGATTTGGCAATTCAACAACTCTTCCAGGGGCCTGAGGGCACTAAAGAGGTGATGGCTCTGATTAGTCTGCCCAGAGGCCTCCACACACCCTGCTGGTACCACATCACCTCTAGCCTCAGGCCTGAGCTTCCTCTTAGAATAGCGGAATATCATCCTCTTTTTGGTCCTACTTCCTTTTGCTCCTGGCTGGGCTCCCTGTCTGTATGCTGGACCAATATTTTGCCCCATCTAGGACTACAGAGAGAGCCTCTCACTCACAGTCAGCTCTGCTGTCCCACTACAGCCTGACCTCAGATCCCAGATCCCTGCCTGGAGGAAGCAGCTGGCTCTTTGTTGCTCCCTGTGCTGTAGCACACCGGTACACCTGAATTAAAATACCCCAACAAAACAAAGCAAAAACCAAACCAAACAAAACCAAACAAAACCAACCAACCAACCAACCAAACAAACAAACTACAAAAACAAAACCCAAAAAACCAAAAACCAAAAACCAGAAAAGCTCCAAAGAAATCAAAGTTGTTGGAGTTAATGCTGCAAGGTGGTACAGCTTCAACAGTTGCTTGTCTCAAAGAATCACAAAATCACAGAATTATCAAGGCTGGAAGAGACCTTCAAGTTCATCTAGTCCAACCATCAATCTAGTACCACCATTAGCACACATACAGAAGGTCCCCAAGTTTGGATGTTTGGTGGGACAATCCTGGCTAAAGTGCAAACCAGACTGAAACTGCTGAGATACAATTTTGAGGTTCTGTAAGAAATGTTAATGGTAATTTATCTTTAGAACCATTTTTTTTCTGTTCTGTGGTGTGGTGGGTTTTTTTGTTGTTTGTTTGGTTGGTTGGTTGGTTTTTTGTTTGTTTGTTTTTTTTCTTGTACCTCTGATTTCTCTTTGGCTTCTATGAGTAGTAAACCAGTGCCATCCTCAGTGCCATAGTGAAATGTTATTTGATATTTAAAACATTCCTGTGAACTGCAAAATTGGCAAAATTTATAAATTTTCTCAGTTTCTTCTATAACTCCCACAAGCCTGCTAGTGAAGGGTATATGAGCTGAGCACCTGTGTCATGAGGTTGAAACCAAATATTTTTAAATTCTGAAGATTTTACAGAATACTCCGCCTTTAATAACAGCACTGAAAAGGTTTCAGTCATTCATCAGAGAGTTTTGGTATTGGATAGTGAGGAATCTAAAAAAAAAAGACCCAGAGAGAAATACTGGGTAGGTGATAGCAAGACATAACAGCGGAATTACCTTTGTGAAATTAGTGTCAAAAGCTGTCTTAGTTAATCATGCTCATGTCCCATCTTGAAATGTGTGTGCACAAACTGGTTGAACTGTGCTGTATAAATATCATGGTGAGAAGTCAGTTCTCAGTTCCTCTGAGCAACAGAGGAGCATACCCTTTATATCTCTTCAGTCTTTTTCTCAACACATTATAGCCTTCGTTCCTAGTATGTTCTTAACTCTTCTCAGAGTTAATTATGTACCTATAGAATGAATAGATGCTAATAAGGTCTAGCAATAAAACAGATAGACAAAGTCACCTCTCATCATTGGTATCTTGATTTGTTTCTAAGTCTGCTGGCTGTTCTGAGCTGATCTGTCCTGCTGGTCAGGTTACTGTGTTAGGTCACTGTTGATGTGAATGGAAGCTGACTAAAAATTAGTAGGGGCATCAGGAAGAATTCCCCATAAGTGAATACTAGCTTTGTGGTTTGCTGTTGTTGGTTGTTTGGTTTTTTGTTTGTTTTGTTTTTTCCCCTGACACACTTAGGATGTCTGGCTTTATGTTTTAAATTACTGTAATGAGTGAAAATGCAAATAACTGAAGTGCAGATTCATCAGCAAAGCCACAGTAGAAGGTGAATTAAACTAAAGATTTTGGGCAAGTGCATTTTCTGGGCATTTTTCCTGGTAGGCAGTGTGGTGGCAGTTTGTTTTCACTAATCTTATTGCTCATCAATTCTTGTGTTTCTAGCAAGAAGACAAGCAAATTGTGGCTGATTTATAAATCTTTAGAGAGGCCTGAGGTGCAACCTTTAATTTCTTTTCAGGTTCAGACATTGTCTTACAGCTTTGAAATAGTTGCTGCTGCCACCTGAAAGACTTTAATCAAATTTTCTGACTCCCTAGATAAGTCCACAGCTGTTTAGAAGCACATTGCTTTCATGTCCATGTCTATGTCCATGTCAAACTGTTATCTGTTATTAGAGTAATAGGAGGATATGGAAAAAAATAGTTGCAAATTCTGGAAGCTGTCACATTCATGTCATCATTAATTTTGATTTATTTATTTTTATTTTGGAAGCATCTCTGTAAACGGTAGGAAGGAGAAGTCAGAAAAATGTCAGGTCCTATAAAAAAAATAGAGGATAATTAAACAGGAGGAAGGAGACAAAACCAGCAATTTAAATGCCAGTACAAGTGACAAACTTGTTAACCTGCACAGTCCATGACAAATAAGAACAATTGAGACTGTTGTATCAGTGGAGGTGGAAGAAATTCAATCAAGTTTTTAAGCAAAAATATAGAGAATAAATCTTTACACCTCCAAGTAATACAGGAGCTCTTCTGTGTTCCGTATACAAATGTGACTGCAATACACATGTGCACCCTTGGATGAAGCACTTCACACAGCCGTGTTCAATGGTAGTTTAATCCATCTTTTTGGAGATATATTGCTTTTTTTTTTTCAGTTCTGGGTTTAAATAGCTGTACTCCTTACGAAGTTCCAGCTAGCTGGTTGAAAAGCAGTTAGTTTCAGGTATGATTACTGAACTGTTGTGGCAGAAAAATCTTTACTAGAAAGATTCCCATTAGGAGCATTTGCAAGGAAGTTTCTTCTAAACTTTAGAAGTGTCAGAAAAATATTTACTATTGTTTATAAACAAAGGAATACACAAGTGGGAGGAAGAAGCAGAATACCTTCCTCTATCTCATTAGTAGAGGAAAGTTAGAAGTGCACCTTTTCTACAGTCTGCCTTTTCAAAAAGCTGTAAGTGAGCTGAAAAGAAACATTTCTAAAGTGTCTGTGACCATGCCTCTGTGAATGGTAAGGCCAAAATTATAAGAACTATTTAACATTTAATATAAAGGTCAAGCATTAAAAAAAGATAAAATGTGCCCATATTATAGCTCAATAGGAAAGTGCTAAGGAAGGCTGCTAAATTTGGTTCTCCATTACAAAGAAAATAAAAATTTCAGACCCAGTACTGTCCCCAACACATTTGCCTCAGTACGAGCCTTTCTATTAATTTCAATGGGAATTGGATCTATCCTTCTACTCTCTAGGCCAAGCAATGATACCAGTCAGTCTTTAAAACCACATTTTATTCTAAAAGCAGCCTGCAGAATGTCACCAATGTAGCATTCCTTTGTGCTCAAAATAGTGTGTCTTTTCAGATGGAAAATATAAAATTTGCAGTGAGAATCAGCATTGGACTCATGCTTGTGTTAATGCTTCTCACTTCTAAAGATGTCAGCTTTTAATTAGCCAGAGTATGCCACTGGAATGGGCAGCCAGACTCCCGAGTTGTAAGTTGGGATAACATCTGTCTTTTCAACTTGCTTTGGCAAAGGAAGCATGCACAATTTTTTGTTATTCCAAAAGTCCTTGAAGCATGAAGAACACCAAGTTCTACTGAACTGGAACTTCTTCCTTCCACTGCTGCTGTGAATAGCTGATTTCTTTTCTTTCCTTCCCTTTCTTTCCTTCCCTTCCCTTTTTTTATTTTTTTATTTTATTTTATTTCATTTTTTTTTCTCTTCTCTCTCTCTCTCTCTCTCTATCATTCCCTGAATATTATTTTCCTGTCTTTGGCAACGTTAGTGAAGCTTTTATCACAGAATCACAGAACAAGCTGATTTGGAAGGGACCCTCAAGGAACATCAAATCCAACTCTTAGCGCTACACAGCACCATCCCCAAGAGTCACACCGTGTGCCTGAGAGCATTGCCCAAACACTTCTTGAACATTGCCAGGCTGGTGCTGTGACCACTTCCCTGGGGAGCCTGTTCCAGTGCCAACCACCCTCTGGGGGAAGATTATTTTTTTAATATCCAACCCAAACCTTCCCTGACACAAATTCAGGCCATTCCCTCGAGTCTGGTCACTGGTTACTACAGGGAAGAGATCAGTGCCTGCTCCTCCTTTTCCCCTCATGAGGAAGGTGCGATTAGTGCTCCCCTCAGTCTCCTCTTCTACAGGCTGAACAGACCAAGTGACCTCAACCATTCCTCATTTGGCTTCCCTTCAAGATTCTTCATCATCTTTGCTGCCCTCCTTTGGATGCTCCTTAATAGTTTAATGCCTTTCTTATACTGTGGCACCCCAGGACCTGAGGTGAGGCTGCCCCACTGTAGAGCAGAGGGAAAAATCCCCTCCCTTTCCTGGATGGTGATGCTGTGCCTGATGCCCTTCATTTGGGCCCTCAGTTGGCCCTCCTGGCTGCCAGGGCACTGCTGACTCACATTCTACTCACCTTTGACCAGGACTCCCAGGTCCCTTTCCACAGCACTGCTCTCCAACCTCTCATTCCCCACCCTGCCTGTAGATCCAGCATTGCCCCATCCCAGGTGCAGAACCCAGCACTTTTCCTTGTTGAACTTCGTGTACTTGGTGATTGCCCAGTCCTCGAATTTGTTGAGGCCTCTCTGCAGGTACTTTCTGCCTTCAGAGGGAATCTGCAGCTCTCCCAGTTTTGTATCATCTTTGCATTTCCTCTAGTATCCTTTCCAGTCCTGTATCCAGGCCATTTTTGAAGATGTTGAAGAGCACAGGGTTTGCTGAACTCCATTAGTGACAGGTCTTCATCCTTACATTATCTAAATTTTAAAATTAAAATTTTTATAAAGTTGAAAATACTCTTTACTCCACAAATGATTCAGGCATACATGTATGACATATTGAAATTACCATTCAGGCAAGCTGTTTGCATATTTTTGTGTGTGTGATGCTTTAAATCCACACAGTATTAGTTGGCTTCTAACATTTAGAGCTAAATAGAAATAGTGAAGTGAAAAATGGTACTTAATTCAAAAGCAGAATGCAGATGGCTCTTCAGCAAAGACTAGCCTAATTCTGGTGAGTTTTTATAGCACAGGATAAACAGAATGGTTGAAGAGAGCAGAGGAGAAGGAGGTAAGATGTCAGATATGCAATAAACCTGAAGAAAGGAAATTGTAAGGCAGCATGGAAAAGAGCAGCTAGTTGCACTGAGGTAGAGGCAATGCCATCCAAACTGCTGGAAGTTGTGATCACTTCCAAAAGGCATTTGGGGATGTATTTTAGCTGTTTATCATCCTCCCAGCTTCAACACTGGGCTGGTCTCAAAACTGACTATTTGCATTGTTAAGGAGCAGCAGACCTTAACAATGACCTAGGCATCAAGAACAAATCCCTGAGCAAACAGGGATGGCCAGAAAAGCCCCTCACCTTTTTTCCAGCATAATTTGGATGTTATCCAGCCCTTGTGAAGGTCATTTTCTATGCACGGTTTTTCACTAAAGGACTAAAGGTGGAAACAGACATGGTGTACTTCCAGCTAAGTCTGAGATGGGGCATTTCAGGTGTGGCAACACCTTTAAAATGTAGACCTCCAGAAGCAACCAAGGACAGTGTTCTTTATGGTATAATGTTATTACATGTGACATGTCTTTGACAGACCTCTTTTATGTGCTTTTAGCCTATGGCAATATGTTATGGGGAGAAGAATTCACTGACATATCCAGGAAAAGAAACCCAATGCATAAAAAATTGAAATGACAAGGTTGACAAGGTTATTTTGTAGCTTTTGTTGCATTATGATAATAACTAACAAACTGGTATGCTGCATCTAAAATTTCTTAGGACAAGTGATGCCTTTTTTTCTCATATTCTCTTCAGTACATTTCAATATTTGCTTTAGAATCTTTTCCCTCTTCTCCCAGTAGAGTAAAATGAAGGATTTTGTGGTTTTTTTTCACTAAACACCCCTCTCTGCAGTGTTGCTTTCTGTGTCCTCTGTTAGTGCTGGCAGTTGTTTTTGTTTGGTTTAGTTCTTAGATTGCTTATTTGTTTATGTTGCCATCCTCCCTTCTAAATCCAGGAAGGGAAAGTACCACAGCAGCAACATCCAGGACTATTTCTCTAGCAAGAAAGGTTCTTTGTGTTTGTGTGTGTACATATACATCTTCTATGAGCCCACTGCAGTCACTACTGTGCTTTCTCTATCTTCCCACTTCAGAGACCTCAGTCATTCTTTCCTAAACAATAGTTGACTAAAAATGGAAGCACACATGATCAGATCCTTCCCTAACTAGGTTTAATAAGGGAAGAGGGTTTGTGACCCCTTGAAGATGTTGATTCTTGTTGTGATTAGATCTTTGCTTTTTTATTCTTAATAGGAACTTCCTTTTTTTCCCTATCTTTGTGTTTGTTTGTTTGTTTTTAATGACTATATAAAACCTTAAAATTAATCAGCCTGGATAAAACCACTATGAATGGATATTACTCACTGAATTCTATGGATCATTCAAATAAGCTTGCTTAAAATATTGCTAAAAATTTAAGGTAAAAAGTTACTATGGAAAAAAAACTAATCTCCAAAATCACATGCGCAGAACCATAGGCTCTGAAGATCTATTGGTTCCTTTCTTATTTTTTAACAATCTGAAAAACCTCTTCCATGCAACACAGTATGGAACTAGCTAACTCTTAACAAGCTTCTGAAGCACTAACACACATGCCGTATCTGTCTTGTGCCTGTAACATTTTGTAAACAACTGTGTTTGATGTTTGCTGTTGCTTCTTTGATCATGTAAAATCCACCACAGAGATATGAATATGTTCAACAAAATCGGAGAATATTTCTTTTCTAGTTATGGCAGTCACATTGTATCATTAGAAATTTGTTTCCTCACTAATGATGAATCATTTCAAGTAATGCATTCTTGATAAAGGGATCAAATTTACTTATGACAGATTTTGCAGTTCAGAGGTAAGATCAATAATTTCTCAAGGTATCCTGAAACAGCTGTACAATGCAACTGCACACACAAAGAGAACAAATTGGAAGGATTATTTTAAATAAAACTATGAAAAGTCTTGATCATTGTCAGAAAAATCTGTATCTTTTTCAGAACAATCTGCATTCTTTTTCTGTGAAAAATACACAGATAACACAGTGTATCTATACTAAAATATCTGATAGCTTAAAATATTTCATACTTTTTGTACCCACATATGGTAGGTATTAACTTGCATTTCAGTCAATAAAGGTATTTTCTTTATATAAGATGGTTTTCTAACCTATATGTGTTAGGTTTTTGTTTTCCAAACATCCACAACTGGTATAAATGGTAACACTAGTAAAGACATCTGGAAATTCTCCTTTCTGTTATGCATAGGGTTGTATGTGTAGCTAATACTCTGAAGGTAGAAGGAAGCGTGCTGGCTGTTCACCCTAACTGTGGAAATCATGCAGGCTGTATGACCTCCTTCAGAAACCCTGAATTGAGCCTGTAATCTCTGCAGGAGTTTGTGTTTTCCTCAGCCTGCTGAGGAGCTGATAGGAGGCAACCAGAGAGGGGAAGTGAGGTTGGAGGAGTAAGAGGGAGACTATGGGAAGCAATCAGGATAATGCTCTTCCTGGGCTTGTGGAAACACCAGGGTCTCTCTAGCAGGAATTGTAACTGGAATTCAGGAGGTGTTTGTTTTTTTCTGACTGAGCAAGAACTGCTAACACTGTGTGTCTGTGTAGCACATTGTACTATTTAAGGGTGAAAATTAGAGAAATTTCAACCACTAGACACGATGTTAGAAAGACAAAGATAACTTAGGTATATCTCAGCATAGTCTCCAAATGGAACCCCAATGATTGGTCTATATTTCTTAATCTAACTTTCATTAATTCTTTCTATTTAGAAGATAGATTTATGTTTAAATACTCCACCAGTTTTCAACAAACATTAGCACATTTTCAGGCCTATCAAGCAGGAATGTTTGATCCAGTCCTTCTTAGATTAAATTCAAGGGATACATATGAATGATTCCTTAAAAATCTATTATTTGTTGCAAATTGAACAGCTATGCCTCTCTGTAATAAAAAAAGAGACGTTCGTGACAATAATCTTCCATTTTATTTTTTTTTAACTGTGATATGTTTGAACCTTGCCATTTGAGTGTTGTCCCGATGCTTTGTCTAGTTTGAATGGTTTATGATGAAATGCAGCACTGGAAGCATTGGTGATTTTATGTGAAGTAATTATTTTAAAAGAGTTCTATGTGATTCTTCTATGCAGTGAAGAATAGTTTGAAGTAAACAGTGGAGACATGAGTAGTGTGGAGTAGCTCCCATCCCTGAGACAGAAGCTTGTAAGACATTAAGAACATAATAATGATAATGATTTAGAAATTAAAGTCTAGTGTCTAAAAGCTTCTTTTAGGTAGTATTATATCTCAGAATTTTCCAGTAGAGTTTAGATGTCCATTTTTCATCAGTACATTTATTTTAAAAATGAGAAATAGCTCAGCTTTTAACTGGAATTCAAGCAGAACATGCCAGTGTTGGTCTGATGCTTTTAACTTTGGTTTAAGTGCTCATGATTTGAAGAATGGAAATAGATAGTAATGGTGAACAGGATTTTGATTAAGCCACTGGAGCTTTCAAGCTTACAAGAACACAGTTATTCTTGAAGGAGTGGGTAGGACTCAAATGGCATGAGCACCACAAATTCCCTCCTAAGGTCTGGTGAGCATCTTCAGACTTAGAGAAAAAAAACCCCTAAAATTTATATTATTCTTCATGGGAGATTTCACAAGATATAGCTTAGCAGTCGTGTCTCAATCCTTCTGATATAGTGGCTTCCAGTAATGAGATATTCCTAATGTTGCCTTTACATCAGCTGTTGTCAGCCTGATGTAACTGCATGAGGGGAAAGATTACAGTGAGTAGAGATCAAATATGATGGTAGGGGTAAGCTCTAAGAATTTATGTGGAGGATAAGGTGGGCCCACTTTCATTGAGAATTATTAAAGAAAAACTAACTACAGAATGAGGTAAAGACCTGGGTGATGGCAGCCAAGAGAGTTTAAAGTGGACATCAATTATGTTAATAATGAATGTTCAGCTGTAAATATTTTGTTCCCATATACTGAGTTGCAATGTGGCGGGAAACTGTCTGTAATGAAGAAACTTCTATAGTGATTAATCTCTAGATTATACCAAACAGTGTATTTATGCAATGGGGCTGCAAGTGGCCTCTGGGAGCTCTTACCAACCTTTGTGCACATTCATGCTCTCCTAAGGATTTCATCACCTTGGGCTGCTATCCAGCAGTTTGTGTGAGAATAACTTTGTGCTCTATTGAAGCAAGGAACACTACAGAAACAGACAAAATGTTTAGCAAAACTGTGCTGGAACTTCCAAAGGGTAAAAGCAGTGAAAATTTGACATGTTTGCTAAAGAGGTCTCCTCTTGTCTGAGTCAGAAAATTTGCCAATTGCCACAGCATATATCACAGAGATGTATCACATATATATATATATCACAGAGATTCCAGACATATTAATACTGTTAATTTCTCACTAAGCATGGAGATACCTGCAAGTTTCCCAAAGAAAAATGATGGTAGTTAAATGTGTAATCTTCATCTATGATTCAGCATCAGCTTTAGAGATCTGCTTTGATTTAGCAATGATCTAGCTCAATGCTTCCTAAGTTGGTGGTATCTAAACCTCACACACAAGCTTTTAATTATCTTGTGGCAATATTTCTTCACACTGGTATAACCAGCAAAAGGAGGTTTAGAAATGCATGAGAATGTCTGGAGAAGCTTTGGTAACTGTCATAATATCTATGGCTGATTTAAGAGCATTTAAAATGTCAAGTAGATTTTAAGTTTAGTAAAATTATAATGTTTTATATTTAACTTAACAAAGGATATATAGTTTGTGTTAATGTAATGAAAATAATTTTGCAGAATATTTGTTAATATTACATAAAAGTAGATAAAATATTAAGGATGTTTTTGCATTTTGAATGAAACAATGTGAGATGAAGCTGCATGGAGATTCACATAACTTGCGAAATGCAAAAAGTTAATATTTCTTAAATCAAGTTGCCCCCAACACTTGCATGTAAGCAAGAAAATGCCTATAAGGAACAATTATATAGAAATCCCCAAGAACCTCCCCAGGAACTCAACATGCTGAAGTGCCTTTCTAAAGTGCCTGTACCTGATACAGTATGGGTAATGAACACACAGAGTTAAACACCTGTGTGCATTTGCAAGGCTACAGATTTTTTGGGATCACAAAGGTATTGTGATCAGAGTGTTGCAATCCAATAAATTCCAAAAATGAAACAGCTCAACTGGTAAATGCGGTGAGAGCAATGGGTATTGACTACCAAGACTTCAGTAAGGCCTTTGACACTGTCCCTCACACAGACAAGCTGTTAGATTATGGGCTGGATAAGAAGAGAGTGAGGTGATTGAAAATGACCTGAATATCTGAGTCCAGAAAGACGTGGCATAAAGACTACCTGGAGGCCAGTGACTAGTGGTGTGTCCAGTGGTCAGTGTTGGGTTCAATCCTGTTCAACATCTTCATCATGGGCCTGCTGATGACACAGAGCTGGGATTAAAGGATGATAAGCCAGAGAGCGATGTTGCCATCCCGTGGGACCCTGATAGGCTGGGAGAAATGGGCTGAAAGGAATATCATGTGCTTCAGCCAGAAGTGTGAAGTCCTGCAGCTGGTAGGAAACAATGCAAGCCACCAGTAAATTCTGGAGGCCATGCAGCTGGGAATCAGCTTCACAGAAAAGATGCTGAGGGTCCTGGTGGACACGAGGCTTCACATCATCCAGCAATGTATGATTCTTACCACAAGAAAAGGTGGAAGATATCTTGTGCTGCATTAAAAAAAAAGAATTGTCAGCAGGTTGAGAGTGGTGATCCTTCCTTCCCCTCTACTGGGCACTGGTGAGGCCACACCCAGAGTTCCGTGTTCAATTCTTGGCTCCCCAGTACAAGAGAAACATGGACTGGAAAGAATCCAACAAGGGGCCAAGAAAATGATGAAAAGGCGGATCGTCCTTCTTATGAGGAAAGACTGAGAGAGCTGGAACAGTTTAGATTGGAGAATAGAAGCCCCAAAGAAGAACTTAGTATTATATATTATATTATATATCATTATGCATAGATAACCTGATAGGAAGATGCAAAGAGGACAAAGCTAAGTTCTTTCCAGGGCTGCCCAGTGACAGGACAACAGGCAATGGACACCAATTACAAATATGCAGGATGTTCCCACTGAACATCAGGAGGAACTTTTTTTACTCTGAGCATGACAGAACACTTGTACAGCTGCCCATCAGTTCTGAAATCTCTGCCCTTGGAGACCACCAAAAGCCACCAGACCATGGGCAGTCATACCTAGGTGGTCCTTCTTGAGCAAAGCGTTTTGACCAGGTGGACTCCTCAGATCCCCTAACTTCAGCCAGTCTGTGATTCTGTGATGATACTGTGTCATCACAATTTCTATTATAGTGTGTGAGTTTTATGAGAGTAGAATATCTGAAAATAAAATGGAACCATTCAAATAGATTATAATGAACCAGTGATTGAGATGATTATAAATAGCATACTGGGAAGTTAAAGTAGTTTTTCTGTAAATAAGGTCTCTGAGGAATTTTGATGTTGCCAAGACAGATTTGTTGTGTGCATTATAAATACTCGGGTTCTAGTTTGTAAGAAACTAACAGATTTTTGTAATAAGAACTGTTTAACATACAGCTTGTTCTTCAGATCATGAAGCACACAGTATTTTGTGTACTATTTTATTAATTTTTTTTGGTGTGACAAAACCCCTTACAAAATATATTCAATTGCTCTCTCTTTATCTAGCAGGTAGTAAAAGAAAAAAATTAGTCCTTCAGACTCGCTGTAGGTACTTAAACCTCTGTTCATCATAGAAATTCACTCAAACACTGCAGTTTTTGTATTATAATGATACTCTCTTTATAAATGCTTTGATATGCAGAGAAGTACTTAACTACTGGCATATGATCTACTATCCTCTGACATGCTCAAACTCTGTAGGGGTTTCTTATTTATGCTGAGACCACTTTATATCTCTCTGACAGCATGAAGTGGGCACATCACATTTGTATTCATTTTCAGGCTTCTTATCACTGCCAAGTTGTTGAAAAGTTCCCTTAGTTTTGATCCAGTCAAAAGTCCTGCCATGCATAAAAAATACTAAATGGGAATCAGTCACAGTGCAGAAACCACCCTTTAATATTGGGCTGAATTTTGAGGAAAAAAACCAGGATTGCAAGTCCAAGTAGATTACCTCGTGAACCACCTCACATGAGGGAGGAAGTACATATATTGTGATAGCAAGTTTGGGTGAGTTCTGTACAATGTGGTCTTGAGGGCTTTGTTTTACATTTGAAGCTTTGTTCTCTGTGAAATTCCTAAAAGAATACTGAAGCAAAATGGGTGAATGTTGAACTATGCAGGCAGGGCAGGCTTGTAACCTTCCATATTTTATCTAAAATATACAACTATATTAGTTTGGTCTTGTATAAATATTTTATTAAATACTTGCTATTAGAAGAAAATTTCCTTGGGAATATTATCTTCTTCAAAAAGTGAATTTCAATATATTGTATAGAACAGTAGGGCTCAGGCTTGTGAATAACCATATAAACAAACATAGCTCTAACGGCATAAACAGGGAAGAACATCTGAATTCTTGGAGACAATTAGGTATGATGTAAAACATATTTTATATTCCCCAAATTGGAACAGGATCCATGCACCTTTCAAATTATAAAAACGCTTGCTTAAAAAAAAACAACTGTAGCACAACTAACTTTCACTAGCAATTAAAAGTTGTAGATTAGTAAACAAATTTGGATGTAAGGAATCTAATTTTCATAATAATTTAATTCATTAAAACATAAGGGGTAGGAGATAAAAAAGGAAGACTATTATATCATTCAATAAGTATTTAAACAAACTTAGATGCTTGTCTCAGTAACAAAATGAAAATGCTCTAAAAAGGAAAAAAAAATTCCCAAACCAGCATATGATTTTGTCCTAGATCTTCCCAGATCTATTAATTTCACTGCTATAGGTGTCAGTATTCCCATTCTTAGTGAGATTTTAGCTTGTGCAAACATTCTGGTATTGCTGGACTTTTTCATCAGCTTTTTATTATCTGTTCAGCTATATCAAATATCTGCTTCAAAACAAATATACTTTATGCTCTCTCCACAACTTTCTTCAGCATGCAGAAGAAGTACATGTGAATGATTGATTATTTGAGGATCAAATATATGTCCCATTGTATGATTTCTAACCAGTTTTTAAGAGACTGAGTGCCTTTTGATGTTTGTGTTACTTAGAGCTCTGGGCAACACCCGTCACTGTTGTTCACAAGATGGATGGTTGTAACTGCTATTATGTCTACTGTGTGCAGTCTCAGAGAGCCACTAATATAAATGTTGTATGCTTTATTGCTTCATGGAAAAATGAGCCTCTTAATGCAGCATGGCTCTGGTTATTCCTCATTACCTGAAATATTGTGGAAGAGCTTGTATGTCTAATGAGAATTATAGATTCAGTGCAGAGTGTACAAAATATAATTATCACTGTTTCCAGACTTAAAAGAGTCTTATTCATCATGTGCAAAAATATTCAAGGAACATTACGAAACTTTGTTCCTACTTATTATACTGACTGCATAGAAAAATGCATAATTAATGAAGGAAACCTAAATCTTCTCATTTCCATAGGTCTTTTTTGAACCATTTTTTTGACAGTGAATGAACATGAAGCCCTGTGTGACAGAATCTTGTAGCTATACACAACTATTGTCTGTTTTCCTTCTTCTGTTTCTGTCTATAGCCATGTACAAAGGATGATAACAAATGCAACTTTGTCCTCAATTTTGCAGTAATGTGGTAAATGAAGACTGTAGATCAGAATCTGAATAACTTCTAAATATATAGAGACTGCAGGACATTAGGAAAAAAAAGTATATATTTTGTCTGCTGTTTAAGTGGAGTTGTTGGTGTTTAAATCTGGCTTTTCCTCCATAAAAATAAATTCATTCAGAAATGTGACTGCCTATATCTATGTATGTGCCTTACAACATAACCACTTCTCAGATGAAAATAGGTAACAGATACTTATCATGTTCTAGAGTTACAGCTAGCATTATGGCCCTATCATAGATTTTTAGGAAAAATCTAAAGGACTTATGTACATATTTTCATAGTAAAATGGTACAAGCAAATAATGGAAAAAAACTCATAGACGTTATGAGAGTTTTTTGTAAAATATATTTTGGTTTTAATTAAGTACCAATCTTAGATTGAATGCAACACAAATTTCCACATATTCAATCATGGGCAGCAGACTTTCAGAAACACTAGAACAAAAAGATCTTAAAATGATTAGCTAGGTTCATAGTTCAGCTTTAATGTGGCCTTTTTTTCACTTAGGTTAAACTCAGTCTTTAAGAGATATTCTTTTATTTGTGGGGACTAATCTCTGAAATTAATACCTATATAATGCCAGAACATGTTAGCACCCAGAGAATTGTACTGAGATTAACTTCCAAATTTACTTCCTTGCTACAGCAAAATTGCAGGAAAGGAGCAACTTTACTACATGATGCTAAGTGACCAAGTTTCTCATAGATTTAATTTTCCTCTGATCTATATGAGAGAGCTAGGAAAACAATAAAGTTGCCTTTACATGGATAGACTCCAGTAAATGAGAGAGAGGGAATATTTTCTGCCCATTAGCTAAGGGAACCCAATAGCTGGGACAGGAAAAGACCATATTCCTGTCTAAAAATTATTAATATGAAATTGATAAAGTAATTAATGTAATAATAATACCACCACCACCAATAATAAAGCTTAGATCTTATAATATATATGAATATTGTTATTTGCACTGAGATAAGGCTCAGATCTTTCATTCATCTTTTAATACGAAGAATTAAAAAACACTGATTTTATTGCCATGCTTTCTCCTGTCTCTTGCCATATGATCAGTGAATTATTCCATGGAATGATGAATAACTTATTGGCAAGGGTATTGTGAGACCTACTCAGAATATTCTTTAACATGGCAATTGATTTGCTGTCCATGTAGACAAGTTCTATATACTTCCAACGTCATGCATCAGCTGCCTCACTGCAGTGACAAAAGTTAGGTGACACATAGAAGCTGAAATTGTCCTCTAATTCAGTCTTTACATGTTAAAACAAACAAACAAACAAACAAACAAACAAAACCCCACAACTAATAAGAACATTATGAATTTTAAGGAACTGAAAAATAAATAAATATAACTGTGCTGAATTAGGGAATTTGTGTGTGAATGTGCTTTGAAGATCTTCTCAGATATGTAGTACAAAGTACAGATTTCTGAAAAACCTTTTGATCCATTACAGTCTGTCAGTAACCTCAATAATATGTTTACAGACCTTTTGTCCTTCAAGAAGAATTGTCATCAATTTCATGGGTGATATAAAAAAAGCAACCTTTTTTCTATATATTGGTTTTTAACCTCTTTAGCTAGAATTAAGCTATTTTTTAAGAATGAAAAGATGCTCTTTGGCCAAAATAGTATTGAATATGATGGAGCTAAGAATGCTCTGCATTAACCTCATTTAAGACAGTAGGTTTACTTCTACATTTACCAGGTAAGAAACAGAACTACTGCAGTATGAGAGATTAACGTGGATAATTGCATTATTTTAAATGGATGTAGGGTTTATACCCAAACTAGTAGAGGAGTGCTAGATCACTGAAACAATGTAGTATTTCTTTCTAGTCTGATTAATGAATCATACAAGTATGTGTACCTGTCTAGGTTCTCAAAATCAACACCAGTAGAGTAACCAGGGGTGTACTGAGAGAGGGAGAGGGAGTGACAAAACAAAACAAAACCTTAGGGGTTTGTTACTCAGATCTATTAATTTATCCCTAATTACCATAGAACCCTGTTCACTGCCATTGCTGATACTTGCATCACAAAGCACTATAGAAGACATTTATATAACAGCCTAATAAATGAGAATTTTGAAGTGAAATTGGCTCTTTTTTCCCTTCTGTAAGCAGAAAAAAAAATGCAAATTCAGATGACAAATCTCTAGAATGAAGTCACTTTACAGATGTGGTAAATCAAATTAAGAGCTCTTTTATAATATTGAGCAAATGGCAGCTGTACAAAATTACTCATTTGTAAGCCTCATCTATTACAGTTAATTTTGCTGACTTCAAGTACTTAATTTACATTTGTTAAACTAGCTAAATAATGTAGGAGGTGGTACGAATGGTATGTTTGTTCATAGCAGAATTTATCATGTAGCTTAGGATACAAGTGTTTTGCCTACTTCATCATTTCCTTCTTTTCTTGACAGCTTTAATCAATGAAATTGAATTGCTAAAAGGTATTTTTAAGACTTATTTTAGAGCTGGAATCTGCTTTTTAAAGGACAATCAGATCATGGTAAAAATATCTCAACAAAGAACACAAAAGTTAGTAGAATGTTTGAGGCTGTCTTAACTCTTGCTTTCTGATACCTTAGAAATTCTGTCAGCTTCTTGACCCTATCTGTTTCTTTGGAGCATGACCAATAGAATTAAAAAGTTTCACAACACCATGACTATTTGTATGGCTGATGCTGAAACTGGGAGGACACATAAACTTTCAGGTTCTTTTTTCTAATGATGCAAGCATATATTCATAATTTAGGGTGATATATGCCAGGGTTAGTTTTGGACTCTCCAGGGAGCCAACCATATATGTAGCAGGTAAGTTTCTTCTCTATTAGATTAATTTTGGTGCCAGAGTCTGCTGGGAATACTCAGGTGCAAACATTTTATTGATTTCAGTGAAAAAGAAAATGGTTTTCCTGATGTACTATTAGACCTGGTTTTCAGGATTGGTTGGAGCGCATAAATTGAAGAAAACTGCATTAAAACAAAATAATAAAAAAAAAATTAGTGCTCTTAATATACAAACACAACCTCCTGTCATAGATTTTTCTCTGCCAGAAGTTTTTCAGCAAAAATACATAGATTTAATTATTGCTTGGCAGAGGGGAAAATAAAGGCATACTTAAGATAGGACAAATTACCTTGACGTATTTGGGTAAAGACATGGGATAGTTACCACTTTTCTGAGGTCACTTTTGTAAACTGACTACCAGAACGTTTTATATAAGAACACAGAAATACCCAGAGGTATTTTACGAAGTTAGTAGGTCTCAATGTTTCTGTTTCCAAAGTGATTTTTCATTCTTTCCGTAATTCCTGATAATTTACTTCCTTGGTGACTGCCACCAAGCACTTAGTTACTCTGCGGCCATACTACTGTCACAACGTCAAGATTACTCATAAAGGGTGACCTCAGAAACCATGATGATGTGTCAGGTTAGTGTTATTTTTACTCATGTGTAAAACTTTTCTTGTTTCAGATTTCATCAGCCATCTTAACTTCTTCAACAAAATGGTTGTCAGGCATTGGAACAGGCTGACCAGGGAAGTGGTGGAGTCTCTTCCCCTGGAGTTATAGAAGAGATGTAGAGATGTGGCCCTTAGAGATGTGGTTTAGTGGTAGGTTTAGTTATGCCAGGTTAATGGTTGGACTTGATGATCTTAAAAGTCTTTTTCAACCTGAATTATTCTATAATATTTATTCTACAGTTTGTCTCAGGAGGACCTTTGGAAATTCTGCAGTTGGTTCTTGCCTCAACTACAACTTTCATATTGTTATTATAGCACTAATGTAGCTACATAGATATTTTAACATTAATAAATTTTGTGTCTCCATCAAACTTTAGGCTTACTCCTTACTTTTCCAGACCATTTTTGGATGCTTTGAACAACACAGGAACCAGCAGGTGCTCATCTGTTTCTCCACTGTGGGCTTCCTTTCTAAAGAAGTACTCCACCCACTATAACTGACTATTTGCTTCCACTCTCTCAGAGTATTTTTTTTTATACTAGGACCTTTTTTATGCCATGATTGATTCGCTTTTCTCAAGACCTCTGGTAGGTCATGCAAAGCAGATTCTGCACATGCTTGCTGATCACTTCAATGAAGATGTTGGTAGAGCAGTTATTTCCTTTGAAGAACTTTTACTGACTCTAGCAAAGAAACTTATATTAATCCAGTTCACTAATTCTGTCCTTTTTATTGAAATGGCAGTAGACAAAGTGAAATGAATGTGAGTTTACTGCTAATCAACATGAAATCCTACGTATGTTATTAATCTTAGTGGATCTTAGCACTGTAACTAATAAAGCATTAGAAATGTACAGGAGCTTAGAGGAACATGAGCAAGTGATACACTGACAATGCAAGCTGACATTATCAGTCACTCTGAGTTAAATAGTATAGCAAGAAAGCACCACAGACAAGAGATTTCAATAGTATGTAGAACTGAGACTTCATTTTTTGAGTTTTAGAACACACTTAACCAGAACCAACTGACTCAGACACCTCTGTAAACTGGTAAAAAATACTGGTACTAAGAACTGTGGACTTAGATGGCACAACTAACTTCTGGGTTTTTTTTCTCCTGCAGAAGAAATCTGAAACTTACATTTATATTGCAAAATTAGGTGATTTATTTGTGTATTCTTCTTGTCTAATCTACTTGCTTAATGCATGGCTGCATGATGAACTTTAAGATATTCATAGTTTGCTCTCATGAATGCTTTGTACCTCTCGGAGTAATTTTGAGCATCTTCCTTGGTCTAACTATCTGCAGAGGATTCAACAAGCAATTTACATGCATGTCAATAAAATGGAATTCTTGTGGGCAAGAATATCTGAGACATTTATTGAGTCAATATTGGGTGGGGAAATGAAAAAATACAAGATTTGATTAATGTTTGCATTTGCCTCTCAATTATTGTTTGTGAGTCCTACTTATCAAATTGTAGTCTTCCTTGCTAGGACTAATATTCTGAATCCTGGTAAATTGTTTATAGGACAGTAAGTACAGGATCCTGACTCAGCATTTTAAGAGCATCCTGAATATAAGTACAAAAATAACATCACTGCTTATGTTGACAAACCTGTACCTGAAGTAATACTAGACAATTTGAAATCTCTCAATTAGAGTTTTTCTCAGCTTTAGAATATTTATGTTACTGACATGAATGTTCTTTGTATTTTCATCAATGTATTAAACACAAGAGAACACACATTTGAAGACAAATCTGTTGTCGTCAAGAAAATCTGCACTATTTGGTGATTTTTTTCTAAAGCTTAATTAACTGCTTATTTTGACATTGTCATGGGTTAACATTGATTTCACAAGTATCTCAGTGTCTTTGCACAACCCTGATGCTACCACAAGTGGTTTTAATAGATGAGGGAAAAGTAATCGGGGCTTTCATAATACATTTTCAGCTGTCAGTTTCAAGGACAGTACAGAAGACCAACTCCACTAAAATCTAACTTAAAGTGCCGTTCAAAATTCTGAGTTTTCTTTCAGGGGTGCTGGTGGAGTTCACTACCCACAAAGTAGAATGGTGCAGGCAGGCATATATGCATACTACAAAGCCAAAGGAAGAAAGAAAGGAGAACAAAAGAAAGAGAAAGATAATGTGATATTTCCAAGAAATGTGGATGCCATCTTTTTACAAAAATGTCTCTACATGTTATATTTGATTCATATATTTTAAAAAACAGGCCTCAGGAAGTTTTGTGATATAAAAAGGGGGTAAGACTGCCTGGTTTCAGATGGCAGTATGAGATTAAAAAAAAAAGGAAAGATAAAACCTCAGACCAAGGAGGTTAAATGCCAGTTAATGGTGTGATTTTTTTTTTTAATTTTTAGTTCAGTATAGTTGTATCAGTGAGTGTCTTTACATAAAATCTATCTTTCTATGTTTTAATTTGAAAATGTGTATTTATAGCCTTCCTTCATGAAAAGATTAAGCTACTTGTGATTTTGCATTGCTGCTAAATTATCACCAGGAGCTGTCAGCACACATGAGCTGGCACATTGATTATATCACCATGATTAGAAACAGTAAACCCTGGTTTGTGACGAGGAGCTCCTCCTCATCCTACTCCTACACGTACAACCAAGTGAAAGGACTGCTGCAGTAGTGCAGAGCTTCACACCTGTCAGCCAGGCTCTGCCTGATCATGGTCTTCTACAAATGCAATGCTGCATTTAGACCAAGACTAGAAAAACCAGTCACAGAATTATGAAATACTGCAAACCTGAAATTTGGGGCCTGTAAAAATCTTTGAAGATGCTTGAAGTAGTAAGTCAAATCAGAAACTACCAGACAAAGAGCTAGCTGGAAAACAAATTTTAGCCCCAGGGAGGGGAAATAGTGAATCAAGAACCCAGTAGGGTGATTCAAACACGTAATGAGGGAACCACAGAATGGTTTAAGTTGGAAGGGAGCTTAAAGATCATCAGGTTCCAATCCCCCTGCAATAGACAGGGACATCTGCCACTAGACCAGGTTGCTCAAAGCTCCATCCAACCTGGCCTTGAACATCTCTAGGGATTGAGCATCCGTAACTTCTTTGGGCAAACTGTCCCTGTGCCTCATCACCCCCTGAATAAAGAATTTATTTCTAATATCTAATTGAATCCTGTCCTCTTTCAGTTTTAAACCATTACCCCTTATCCTGTCACTACCTGCCTATATAAAATGTCCCTTTCCATTCTTTTATAAGACCCTTCAAGGTATTAGAGGGCCTCAATGGGGTCTCCCTGAAGCCTCTTCTCCAGGCTGAACAACTCCAGCTCTCTCAGCCTGCCTTTATAAGAGAGGTGTCACAGCCCTCTGATTATCTTCATGGGTTCCTCTGCACCTGCTTTAACAGGCCCTCATCTTTCTTGTGCTGAGGGCAGCAGAGCTGGATAAGTATTTCAGGAGCAACCTCACAAGGGCAAATGACAGGTGGGATCTGTGTCGCTGGAGGGTTGATGCATTTCTTGCTCCTGTGCTAATGTATAGTTGAAAAGTTAATTTTCTAGAGATGACAAGATTCTTCCTGATGAAAAGACAAAGAGGGATAGCACTGAATAGAAAGGAGGTAAAATTCAAAGATTTCAAGGAGAAGGGAAGGATGGAGTGTGAAAGGGTGGAAGAGTAGACTGTTCTGTGGGGTGGGGTCTGGATCCATTGTACACATCAGCTCAGACACTGCATCGATGTCTGCATAAGGCAATGTGAGGAGAACTCAGCTGTTTAAAGTAGAAGGGGTCTAAAGGAATGTGAATCATCAGTACATCTGAATACCTAGTAACATTGACAAGAACATTATTTTGTATTGACCAACAGCCAGACCTTTGAAGGCTTTTAAAAATGGAGGTGTAAATGATGCAAAAAGTTGGCATTATAGGTTTAGTAAAGAAAAAATCATGTAATCTTCTAGTCAACACTGTTAGAAAAAAGTTGTTTTGAGTATTTTCAACACTGACAGAAAGAAGTTTCTCAGCCAGGCAGGGAAGCCTTAAGAATTGTTAAGAAATATAAGCATACATTTGAGGTATGTCCAAGTTAGACACTTGATAGGGAATTTCTGTAAGAAAACATGGCCCAAAATTGTTCATAAGAGCATCATTTTAGACCACTATCAATTCAAGAGTATCTAATTTAATCTAATAATTTAATCATTATCTAGGATTTGGTATTGTGCTTATTATTACTTGACCTGTTAGCACAGGAATGAAAGTTGCTTTATTCTTATCTCAGAAAAATAAAAAAGTGATTTTTGTTTTGTTAAAAGAATTAAGAAGCAATTTTGCATACATGAAAAATACTATGTGTAAGGCAGAAAGTTCTTGCAGAATAAATGGAACTGGAAGGGGGAGAGAGGGAGAGGCAGGGTTTGGAGTTCTTCTGATTGTGATGAAATTCAAGTTAACAAAAAATGCCAGCTGACTTCAGTGCAAAAAAAATCTGCCCTTTCAAAAGGATACAGACATGCAATTATGAATATTAAAGCTTTATTATTTGAAAATGGGATTGGGAAAAAAATCTAGAACACATTTTTATTTCAAAAGCAATGTTTTTATTTCCCTTTTTAATACAGGTTTGTGTTACCAAAATGAGCTGCTATTGGCAACTTGGGAAATTGGTGTGTGTACCTGGTATAAGTAGTTTTAAAGGTACTTTTTTAGCTGCTACCTTTAAAGATCTTAGCTATCATTCTTACAAGGTAAGCATTTGTAATGCTTAGTAAGTGAGCATGAGTAGCCAAGAGACCTATAATACTCCCTAGAGGCAATTTCTGAGTCCAAATAGCAAGTCAAGGCCTAAATCCTCTATAAAATGTAAGAATTTAGCAGTATAAATTTAATACACTGTATCTGCTGGTACTTAGAGAGAGAGATATGAAATAAAAAGAATATAAAGGTTTCCAGGCTGTCCATCATCTCCATGGTTCTTGCAGTATTTTTAGGGTCAATGCTTTTTGTTTTAAGAAGGAAGCTGACCTATTCTTAACATTTAGTAAGTGCCAGATATTCTCATTATTTCTGCCAAGTAAGCTGATGCAGTGTACGAACGCTTATAGTGGTTTTCCAGCCAGGAGTAGATTGGTAGCACTTAACTTTTTTGTAGGAATTAACCTTTCTTGGTTTTGGTTCTGCACACTACAGGGAAAATATAAAAAGGCAAAGCAGAGGGAACAGGGTGAGGAGAACCAAACCCCAGGCCTCCGTGGCTGCTTTGAACAAAAATACACTTCTGCTGGTTATTGTAATGCATACAGAATGCATGGTTTCTAAGTTGCAGCTCTTATTGAAAAGGCATATTTTTAATGTAATGTGTGATAGCATAGACACAAAAAACCCCCTCGTGAATGGTTTATTAAACACATTCTCAGTTAAAAAACTATATTTAAAAAAAAAAATCTTGTATTGAAACCATATTATTAATTTTCATTTCAGATCCACCCTACATCTGCTGAAGTTCAGAGATGGTTCACCTTTTCTTTTGAGGCTGTGCTGGTACAAGAGACAGTGGAGTGCAGAGGGAAAGCAAACACTTGGCTCTGCAGACCTTTCTACCACTTATGAAAGCAGGTAAGAGGGAAATGCTGAGCCTTTTAAAAAGCCTTTTAAAAGCTTAAAACAAAGTGTCTGCTAAGTATTCACTTAGATTGGTGTGAATGAACTCCTGACTGGATTCCTGAATGGAGGAGATGACCTAAGAGGGGATTAATTAATAAAAAATGTTATGAATTTGATATTTAAGTAATTTAGCCACTGTAAAAATAAAAACTCAGAATATTGTTTCTATAGTCAGCTTTGTAGAGTTCAACTTTGATCATGCTATTTAAAAAGAAGCAAGTAATTGAATAAATCCAAATTTCTGCATTGATTTCTTAGGATTCATTAAGAGCTTGCTTTCTTGTTTTCTCCACTCCACGTATTTATCATAAGTTAATTTTGAAAAGACCTAAATTTAATTATGATCTGAGATTTTGTGTGGTTAAATTAGGTAAATTGAACTGTGTTCTACAGTAAAAAAAAAAAAAAAAAAAGATAGTTTAATACTTGTGTTTGAGTTGTGTTTGGTTTGTACTATCAGTATTGATTCTATGCTGTTACATTTTCCATGGTTCAGAATCATGTATTATTAACCCTTTTGAAGCCACTGTGAAGAGCATTGTTCCTGTAATGAAGATGCTGACTTTGGTGTCATAATGTCTAGAAGTAGTAATGAAAGCTTCAGTAACATTTATAAACATAAATGGATCACAAAAAATGTAAGGCGTCATTTAAATTAATAATTCTCTATTCTATGCCTTGTAAGTGAAGCTGTGTAGGTTATAGTCAGCACAAGGTTTAACCTGATTATAACACATCTTTTCTGGGAAAGACTGAGAGACAACATCACTTTGTTTTCAAGGATTGAACTCCTCTGTCCTCACAACACTGTGGAGAGAAAAGAAGGGAAGAACAAATTTGGAGTAGTTGTCCTTTCTTTTAGTGTTCAGGGGAGCTTTGTTTTGCCTAGCAGACCAACATATTTGTTTAAACATATATGTTTAAGTCTTCTTCAGTGTTTATTTCTTTTTGAAAGTTGAAGACTCTTGACATGACTTCATGATGTTGAGCCCATTGTCCTAAATCAGACATAGAAAAACTAAAAAAAAAAAAAAAAAAAAAAAAAAAAAAAAAAAAAAAAAGAGTTTGCTTTCAATTTTTTTTCCATCGGTGGAGTTTTTTGTATAATTTTTTTTTTTGGTTATTTAAAGATAGTGACTATAGAAATTTTGAATTATTTTGAAATTATATGAATTTAGAGTTCTAAGTTAGCTAAACAATTCTATAAATTCTGCTCTGTGCCTTTATTTTACATGTAGTTTAAGGCCCTGCACAACTAATGAGTGAATCGTGCTTCTTGGCTAATGTTCTGGAGCGCCACTTGCTTTTGTTTTCTGCTTTGCAACAGCAGTCCCGGCTTTTCACACAAGAAAAAGATAGCAGCTTATCTGCTGAATTAAGATGTGCTGACTGAACAATATTAGAAAAATGTCCTCATGCTGTGAAGTGTTCACTGTGGATCCCTTTTCATATGGGTTCTCTTGGAAGTCACTTTTCCTTGAAAAGAGATAAATGCCCTTTTTATGGGATCACCTTACCTTCTGGAATACAGAATGCATGCATACTTGAACAGTAAAATTTTCTAAGATTGTTCTTAAGATGCTTCCTTATTGCAACCTCCTTTTCTCCAAGCTAAACAACCCCAGCTCCCCAGATGCTCCTTGTGAGTCTCGTGGTCCAGACTCCTCACCAGGTTCATTGCTTTTCCTTGATCTGAAAGTATTCAAACTATGGATGTAAACCAACTGAAACGAAGCATGAATGATGATGAGCTCTACATCAGCCATCATGTACAAGAAAAAGATACATAGATCACCCTGTGTAGATTTCTAAACATTATTTCAAAATTACACTGAGTAATATTAAGTAATCGAAAGACTGAAAGTATCAGAAAAATTGGTTGGAAGCACTAAATATTTTAAACACATAGACTGGTTAGAAAGGCTAGATAGACTTAGGTTCTTGAATCTGGCAAAGAAAAAAAAAACAAATAAGTGCCTGGAGAATGTGCATGGAGACAAATGGCAAGGAGAAGGTAGGGTGATTAATAACTCTGATAGCTCGAGGACCAGTGAGTTCAAAATCAAATTATTATGTATCAAGCTTAAACCAGTAATAAGATGAAGTATTTTTCACCTGATGTGTCATTTAAATTTTTTACCAGAGAATGTTGTGAAGCTCAAAACTATGAACTCAAAAAGGGATTAAAGAAACCCATAGGCAGGATCCATCAGGCATTAAACAGCTATGAAATATGATGCTCTGAATAAAGCCTCTAGCTCCTGTCAAAAACTGAGGGAAAACATACCCCAGGAAAACATACCCAAGGAAAACTCTCTGCTTGCTGTTTCACACTCATTCCTTATCAAGTGCCTGAAGATTTCTGGTACATAATGAGAATATTTCTGTTAAAACTTTACATATAGGCAGTTATTGAGTTAACTATACCTGCAGAGAAAAAGATAACTGAAGAGCCAAAAGTGGCATGATGAGGAATAGTAGTGACAATAATTTTGCCAATTTGATCCCATTCTGCAGGAGGTGGAACACAGAAAAGCTGGAGCTTTTATTCTGGGACTTGCTGTTTAAGGCCTCCAGTGTATGTGCTAGACTCTTCAGGCATAAAGTTAGTACCGCTCAGGAAGGAGGTTTTCTGACACTGACCATGAATGCATAGAGCTACCACCATAGAGCTTACCTGAACAGATAACAGATTTTAAGAAATCCTTTCTTGAAATAGCATTTAAATATAGGAACATTATTTGCTTTATTATAAGGTTAGTACCTCTCACAAGACCTTACAGCTTCCCAAGAACACTGCCTATTGAGGAGCAAGCCCATGCCTTTTCTTCCAACTGATATAGAGTATCATATCCATGCATTTCATGGTTATCTCCATGAATTTTGCCAAGCCAATCTAATCGTCTGCATTGTTAATGGGTCTCCTACTGGCAGCTATGAAGAGTAATAATGCATAGTACCACTAAACTGACTTTTGTCCATGGAATGTAATACTTTTTGTGGTAATTTCAAAGAAAAATATATAAGGTTTTGAACAAATAATGAAAACCTAGTTGGATATTGTATTTCTTAGGTTTGCTATCCCCCTCAAATCAATCATGATTTAGGTATGAATTGAGTTGAGCTCTGTGATTTCTTGGGGATCAAAATATCACTTACTTGCGGCAAACCAATCATTTTAGCCTTAATTTTCTACATGGCAGACCTTCTGAATGACTTTGTTTATCTAATCACACTGAGAAGGCTTCTCTTCAAATCTGAGAATCCAGCTACTGCATTTGAGAGCTTTTTTGTTGAATGCATTTTTTGGAGTCTCCTATGTGGTCTCTTGCTCTTATGTTTTTTTAATAGATCCCTCCTGATATATCTGGAGACTCATACACTTGTGTGCATACTTGCAAAAGTATTTTTGCAAGTAAGGCATGCTATTCACAGGAATTTTAAAAGTCTAGTAGTATTAAAGTTATGCCTAGAAGTCAGGAGTTGATCTCTTCACAATAGCAGGCAACAAATACACAACAGAGGTTATAAACACTTCTGTGCCTTTAATAATAAAGTATCTCAGTAATTTGTGTTGTTCTATAGCCCCTCCCTGGTTTTACTATAGGACTTTCAGTTTCATAATTTGGAAAAAAATAAAATAGCAGGAATTCAGATTACATTGAAACATGAAGTGAAACACACTCTCCTCTGATTGATCATGACTGTGTTAACTTTCTTGGCTCCTCCAAGTATCAGATACAGCTAGGATTCTGGGATTTTTCTTTTAGGAAAGTCAAGAAATATTCCAGAGTTATAATTTTGTCTCCTTTAAAGAAGCCAAAGTTACAAAAGGAAACATTTTCATGCTAGAGTCTCCATATAGCTGCTTTTCAACCTATTTAAACAGTGAAAATTTGTTTTAGATCTCAACCCTATGATGGCATACACAACTTTGAACTTGTGAACAGTATCATTAGGTTCAGACAAAGTCATTCTCATGCATTCCTTTCTGACAGCCACTGTGATATTAATAAGTGTTCCTGCATGTAGACTTAGAAAGAAGACATCAAAGAACTTGCACAACGCAGTATGAATAGGCACAGTATTTTTGGCAACCATGTAACCAGTATTATTTCCAGAGCAGTAAAAATATAGATACGGATATGTTTGAAATTCTTGGCTTTGTATAGGGTCTGTAAATTCAAGTGTACTGCCAAAATTAATTATTTTTCTGAAATCATAAATGTTTTCTTTCACTCAAACAAAATGAAAATTGCAATTAACTCACTATCGATTGCAGTTTTTAAGTACACTTGGAAATTGATTTCATCTAGTTGGTTTAGCAAATTAAAGAACTACCTCTGTGATATCTACCCTTTTCTATCTATTTATAAAATATCATCTGAGACTACGAAGTGCAGTTTGACAGGAAATTATATTGTGCTGGCTCTCCTGGTGCTCCAAAGCAAATAAAGCAGGCAGAAAGAAGTGTATTTGCTGTGTAAGTGCAGCCGGGAGGTTTAGTTTTGCATTCCATTATTCCTGTAGCAGTTGTAGAAAATCATCAGTATGTGATTGTTGCATTCCTTTTAGGAATTTTCATGTGATGCACAGTGATGCAAAGGTACTGCATTTAAGAGACTAATTTGAATTCATACTGAAATCTGTTAATTGCTTTGAAGTTGGTAATCTAGTGGTAAGTAGAGTGAAATCCAATATGGTTCATTGTAATTTCAGATCTTCTATATGAAGCTGGATTGTTCCACTCTAGAAGACAGGAAGCTTTAGTGTCAGCCAGATGAATCAGTTTGTACATAGATTAATCAGACATTATGTGTTACAATTTATCCATTTACATAAGATTTCTGGCATGCTGCTAACATTAAAGGTAAGGAAATGAGACTCAACACTGAAAATATGCAATATCTGTCTTCTTTTCTGGAATGCACTCACACACAAATTTAACATTAAATCCCATTGGCATTTCTATCTTGTTTTTAATTTTTTTTAATCCTTTTTGAATAATAACTCTAAAAATGTTGAAATTAATGAAGATTTCAGAATCAGAACATTATGATGAAAGAGCAAAGGGTAACTTCAGGGAGGATTTTCCCTGCATGTGCACTGTAGGATTCAGTAAAAAAAATTCCATTTATGAAATTCTCATTATGGTGTTTTACACTTTGAGGAAATGTTAACTGCTAGTCATAATGGTTGGAATAAGGTAAGTCTGAAACAAACTCAGAAATTCTAGGAAGCAATTACTTAATCAGAGTTTCTCATTAAGCTTAGGAGCTAGTATGAAAAAACAGTATCTAGCATTTTGTCAGTTGAGCAAAAAGCTAATTAAGAATTAGTATTGTCTTTAAAATTAGAAATTATTGCAGCTTCCTTTGCTTAAAGATTATATGTTGTCTTCCCACACTTCATTCTGAATTGTACCTTATAAAAATTAATTGAATTCTGATACTCTCAAACTATAATTTTTTTTGCATAGACTGATGTATAAAAGAGTTAACATCTTGTTTCAGCATTATGCAAAAATCACTGATTTCAAATAAATATTAATTTAGGGAGCTCCATTTAGAGTTTTCAAGGTTTAAACCTCTAAGGCAAATCAGCCCCACATAGATGCTCTCTCAATCCCCCCAATGCAGAGAGGGGGAGAAATTCGCAAGGGTGAAGTGAGAAAACTTCTGGGTTGAAACATAGGCAGTTTGATAGGCAAAGCAAAATCCACACACACAAGCAGAGAAATTTATCTATTTATTCCTATTGCCAGGCATAGGAATGGTTTAACCATTTCCAGGAAAGCAGAGCTTCTTAACATATAATGGCTGTTGGGGAAAACAAATGCCAAAGCTCCCATTTTTCTTCCTCCCATATTTTATCACTGAGCTCAATATCATATTTTGTGTCATTTCAGTTCAGTTTTCCTGTTTGTGTCACCTTCCAACCTCCTGTGCATCCCCAGTCCACTTACTGTTAGGGAAATATGAGAAAAACAAAAAGGCTTTGAGGATGTGTGAGCACTGTTCAGCAAGAGAGAAAACATCCCTGTGTTTTCAAGACTGGTTTGCTCACAATTCCAAAACATACCCCAGACAAAAACCAGTACAGAATTCAGCGACTTGCGGTATACTCCTTTGCTGAAGGTACTGCAGTCCTCTCCAAGGGCTTGCAATTCAGTTATTGTATAATCATTGTACTTGGGGCTGAGGGACATGGTTTATTGGTGGACTTGGCAGTGCTTGGTTAGCAGTTGCACTCAGAGATCTTTTCCAACCTAAAGGATCCTATGATTCTATGATTTCAGGATTTTAATTTGGTGGGGGTTTTGTTGTTGTTGTTGTTGTTGTTGTTGTTGTTTTGTTTTATTTTTTGTTTTGTTTTTTACACAACCTTTATGGCACCAATAAACGTAAATCTGCATCTACACAATTTTCAGGTGGGCAGCTAATTGGTTCTTAATCAACTCTTTTAGGAAGAACCTACAAGTAACTGCGGATGGAAAATTGCATGCAGCACAGTACTTTTTTTCCCCCTAAAGCTGTGTATGTATAGGTAAAAATATTTAAAAATCATTCTCAAGTGCCCATAGATAGGATGGTAAATAAATTAAGACCTCACATCAGAAAACAGAATAGAGAAGAAAATAGTTCTGTTTTTCCTTGATGAATACTGAAAAAAATGCCAGCAACTATTATCTAAAGTGGAGTGTTTAATAATGACCACAGATGTCTACAAAAACGAGCAATAATTTTAATAAGAGGAATTTGGAGGTTACTTTATCTGCTATGGGTATTCCTTGTTTTACATTAAACACATTTAGTTAGGATTACCTTAAACAAAACACACATTTCTAAAATAAATGCAAAATATGTTTATATGGATAATTATTTGCATAAATATGTATTTACATATGCAGTTACATCTGCCAATAACCTGAATAACTTCAGCATAGCTTCAAGCTATGGGACTTAACTCATATTTTACTGTGGCTTGATATTCTTCTAACTTTGAAGAGCTTTTCTTTCTCTTTTTTGTTGTTTTGGTTTGTTGTTTTTATTTTTTTCCTTTAAAATACCTATTTAACATTTAGAGAGTAGGAGACTGGCTCAAAATTACATTTCTATAATTTTACTGTTTCTATATCAAATTCTGAAGAAAACAGATGGATTCCCTCATAGTAAAAATATTTAATTTTTGAAATTCAAGAATTTTCTCCATTAAACATGAAATTGTAAGAGGACTTTCAATTTGTTATGTAGTCTATTCTTATGATAAGGATGTCTAAGAGAACTACTTTGCCTTTTATCTGGTATTTGAAATCTGTAGGTCTCTTATACTTCACATATATATATATATATATATATATATATATATATATATATATATATATATATATATACTTGACTTATGCTGATGCCAAGCAATTTCATTCTGATCTCAGTTTCCCATTCTCTATCTCACACACAGGAGGGATGAACCCAGGCTATTTTGGCCCTACTAGAGATATGTATATAGGCATATTTTTTAACTTCAGTATGATGTGTAAACTCTAAGTGTGTTAGGAGAAACTTCAGAAATTTTTAATTAGCGAGGGTCATAAATGTTCATACAATAGTAACACATCCACATAACTCAGCAAAAATAGAAGCATATATGCTTGTATAAGATAAAATACACTTGCATATCCAGTGTAAGTCACACACACATATTATTATCAATAAACAATATCTATTGGTTGTTGGACAATAAGTGGAAATAGAAACCAGGACTTTATGACTTGTAGTTTTTTCTGTATCAAGAGACAAAATCATATCTCTAGTTCTTGTGTTCTCCACTGTATGCAGGAAACTGTAGCAAAAAGTAAAAATACAGTTTTTTGAAGATACTTACACAAACCTCTCAATAGTACCTCACAGTCTCAGATGAATTTGTCTTCCAATATTACTGTGAAGCAGGGAAGTCAATTTATCTTCTTTTCACAGACAGGGACCTGAGGCACAGAGAGGCTAAAGCCCAGATTCAGACAATTTGAATGCCAGCTAAATCTCAAAGTCTTGTGTTTCCAATTGGCTAGGTGCCTCTGGCGCAGTGTCCAAGGTCATATAGGATGTCTGTGGCGAAACTGAAAACTGAATCTAATTTTTTCTCATCCAAAGTAGGGCTTTAAATCACAGAACAACTGTATTTTAGGGATATCTTTGTATTACCTAGAATCAAGGGCTAGCTTCCACCTGTCTGGCTTACATCTGTTTCTCAGAATTGCTTTCACATCTTGAAAAGTCCCAAATATGCAGGACTAGTTTAGCTTAGGAATTTTTAAGTCACAAAATTCAACCAAGACACGTTCAGTGTCTGTGCAGTCAATTGATCTCAACTAACAGAATACAGTGACATGTACATTCCAATTACATGGAAAAACATGCTGTTTGCACTAAATTTGCATTTTCCAAATGCTCCCCTCTATATAATGCATGCAGTTGATCAAGGAACTATTGAAAAAAAAACAAAACAAAAAACAAAACACAAAACAAACAAACAAAACCCCCAACCAAACAAAAAACCTTCCTAGCAGAAAAACCCTAAATAATATTTGAAGGAAAAAAAATTATATCCATATTCTTCTTCAAATAAAAAAATACCATGTCTGTATACAACTTGTACAGTTTAATCTCAACAGCAGATTTTGGGGAGAAAAGGAAAGAACTCAGTCAAAATTCCATAGCGCAGTTTAGCCAATAACAGGAGGACAATGATTTTTGTTTTCAATTAGAACAGACTTGCTTGATTAGCTCCCCTGAAACCCATGCTGCTCATTCCTTAAAGTACGATGAGCATATTCAAGTAAAAACATCGACATTCACGTATAGAAAAGAATGTAAAGTGAACAGCAGATAAGCAGGGAATTTGAAATCTTTACTGCATATATGCTGTGATTTCATAAAATCTACTTCCAAATTCATTTTTTAAAGTTTCATTTAGGTTCATTTTCCTGGACTTTCAGCCACACACAAAGGAAAGTATTTTCAAGTAGGCGTTGCCTAAGCTCACTAACAGATGCACAGAAGAGTGAACAGCAAGTGTTTGGTTGTGTGACTATGTGGCAATGACATTATTGGGAATTTCCATTACTGCAGCTCAGAAATGGGTCCAAGTATTTCATTCAGATCGTGTGATACAGGTCTGACCCCAACACAAAGCAGTGATACAGATGCTGGAGATGGGGAAACGTTGTCTCTTGGAGTAGGTCTAGGAAAAATTGTTTTTGGGGTCCGCTTCCCTCCATAATAGTTACCTACTCAATTGGCAGTCCCCTGTGTTAGGCTCCTCAGTCCCTGCCTTCTGAGAAGCCTAGCTAATGCTCAGAACCTCGATATTTGATTCCAAGAGACAAGTACTTAAGCAAAGTATTAGAGGACTCAGTGTGGATGTTTATGAGCCCACTCCATATATAACTATGAACTCTCAGTTCTTGAAGATGCCCTCACCAGAGATGGTGATCCATATATATATGAATATGTATATATGTATACTGATGCTGGATTTCACTGGTGGATTTTCAAGCAGTTGTTCTTACTAGTCCCACTTATCAGAATTCATGGTGGCTAGGAATTTTTAGCTCTCTTTTCACCTTAATGTCATTATGGTTTAGGTTGTTAAAGATGTCACCAGCAAATTATTCCTGCCTTGAATCTCTTTCAAATAATCTCAGTCTGTGTGATGCTTGTTGCCTGTGGCTTATTCTCATGCAAGCAAACATTTTTCTCAAAAATGTTATGCACTTCTAACAAATATACCATGTATCTTCTAACGAGAAGCAGAAGCACATTTTTAAGCCATTCAACAACCCAGTTTTGTTTATCATTTACAGCTACAGCTTAGGAAGTATCTGTGGTGACAATGTAAGAAGTGACAACTTAGCAGTCAGGCAAGGCAGAGGACTACTGTCTAGCCAAGATGAATTTCACTTGCAGCTCATTGCCCCAAAGTGAAGCAGACAGCACAGTAAAGCTTTTCTTAACTCTGTCTCCTAGCTCAAGCCTAATCCTCCAGGGTATCTAGCATCTCAGAGTCTTAGCTATAGTTCCCACAAATTCCTTTTGTTTAGCTGAACATGGGTGACTCATCTCTGAAATTGGCTTACATAAAGAGAAGACAAGCAGGTCAGCACCTGTTTGACTAGCTTTGGAGACTATTGCGACTAAGTAATTGTCTTCAC
The DNA here is from genome assembly GCA_027886175.1 of Phylloscopus collybita. Taxonomy (NCBI): domain Eukaryota; kingdom Metazoa; phylum Chordata; class Aves; order Passeriformes; family Phylloscopidae; genus Phylloscopus; species Phylloscopus collybita. The sequence goes on along the minus strand of JAJNNQ010000009.1, from coordinate 23,450,475 downwards.
TTTGAATCTTGATTCATATTCAGAAGCATATTGAAAAAATTAAAAATATTAATGGAATATGGGCTTTCATAGAATGTTAGAATTCTTTGGTCTTTCTCTTTGCTTTGAAATAGAAATGTTTTTGATGGGTTGGCTCATTCAAAGGACAGAAAGCAGAACCACCTGATTTTTATATTGTATGCTCCCAAACGTGGAATCCTGTCTTACACTGTGCTTCTGATGACCATTTTGATTTGACCAGTTGATTTTTCTGTACATCCATGTGAATAAAGGAGCAAATGCTGGCTTATACTGAAACACGGATTGCCACTATGAGTATCAGCTTATATTCAAAAGCCAAATATGAAGATGTCAGTAAAGAGAACAGCTGGATGTTATTTTAATGCATACAATTAGTAACCAAATATAATATGTGTTTATATTTTTTTTCTTTTTGCCTTTGGATATTGGAAGAAGAGGCCTCTTCTTGCTGTTGCATCCTCTTGAGCTTCGCAGAGATTTCCTATTGGCAACAATTATAATTCCTTTTCCTATAGCTTTTGCAATAAAATACAGGGGAGCTGATTCTTTTTATTTCAAGAAAAGACTGGATTTACTTAATAGGTAGTCTTATATTTCATGTAAGAATTGCGAAAATGTAGATTTATTAATTTTAATGATAGTTTTAAAAATTCATAATATCATTTTCATATTATTAGAGCCTCTTAATGCATACATGGGAAAATCTCTTATGAGAGACCCAGCCCACCACCCCATCCATTCCCTTATAGCTTATCTGACAATCTAATTCTTCTCACTATTTTTGAATAAGTTATATCTTTCTTTAAAAAAAAAAAAAAAAAGTTTTGTCACCTTGCATAGAATTTCTGTTTTGAACTCAAAAGAACTCCCTCATCTCACTTTTCCTGAAACCTAAAAATTTCTATCCTAAAACTTCAATTTTAATTAAATGGTGGGTGGGATGAAATACCTTAGCACAAAACTCTCCCTTACTCTGTGTCTCACCCCCAGTTACAGTTTAAATTCCTTAAACATGCGAATTGTGTTAGAAAGTGATTGAATCTTCACATTTTATAATTTCCATATGATTCCGCTGATTTTCAAGAATTAAAAATGTTATGTGAGTAAGAAACTGAAAAATTCTCTAAGAGAAAATGTTCTGCAACATTTTAGGGCCTTTTGAAGATTATTTTTGAGTTTTTCATGGATTCATTTCTATAATATAATAGCTAATAGCTAATGGATATAATACAATATAATGAATAATACATAAATACTGATAAAATGGACCATGCTGGAGTAGAATGTATTTTATTCCTGGCCAGTACCTGCTTCTTATAATATCAGACCTGTGGAAACAATGGTGTCTTCGTTATCAGGACAAAAGGACTCACCTCTGTTTTTGGAGGTTTTATGTGTCCCCTGATTTAAAGTAAAACGCAAAAGTAACTCTGAAGTCATTCATATTCCTCTCACGGACTAGGTGATGGGGATGACTTTACTTCAATTCTTTTAATGCCCCAACATGAGATTTCTATTCTGTGTAACTGCAGAAGCTCTTATGTAGCAGACAATGATGATTAGCTGATATAAACAAAAGCCCTGTAAATCTTGCTCCTTGTAAGTGGGGCAATGAATAATAAAATATGATGCAGTTCTTTAATTAATAATGTATACTTTTTGACATAACAGCACAGTTCAAAATGTAGCACAAACCTGTGCAGCTAGAAGTAGAGTGACTAATAATCTTATGTGCAGTCAATTTAATTTAAGGGTTCATCCAAAGAAAATTTCTACTAATTATAAACAATCACAGTTTACATTCACAAGCAAAGCATTCTTTAATTTTTTTGAAGTTAGCAGATAATTCATATCCCATCTTTATTGCACTTATATGAACCAAATACAGCTGGAAATACCACTGCTAGTATTGAACAATTTACTGAATAGTTTGCTGAAATGCCATGTGTTTCACAGGTGTTTTAAAGGAACATCTTGCTTTCAAAACTTGCAGCAGAACGCTTGTTCTTCTCATGACTCTGCGGCATCATCCAAAGCTCAAGATCATGCCAAAAGAAGAAATAGTCAGGTTATGGTAATACAAGTTAGTTCTTTGACTTCTCAAGAGAGAAAATTGGCTTACATGCAGCTGTGGTCTACTGCAATTACCAGAGTTACCTTATTTAAAGTTGCTGTGCTGCTCCATCTGATGTACTTCCGTTTGTGATGCAGCCACAGCTAATGGCATGATTATTCCTGTTCAGCAAGAGGGAAAATGTCTTATGCCTTACAGCTCTTGCCATTTGAGTTGCTTGTTCATAGAAGATGGCAATGCATGGGAATTGCTAGTTGCTATAATGATTGTCAGATGTATTCAGTTTTATCCCTTTATATTTTCTGCATTATATTGCCCTCTTGCTTGCTGTACTCTTTCCACTTCAACAGTTGAAATGTGATGTGAATTACAAGAGGCACCTTAGATAAGAAAATCCCAACTTTATGTAATTTGACCCCTGGCTGTTGCTCTTTTTCTAATCCAAGTATTACAGTCTAGGAGAAGCTATATACACCATTGGGAACCAGAAAGTGAAATGGTAGAGACACAAATAAAACAAAATAATTAATGTGACAGCATTATAAAACTGAATATTTGATTCAGAGTTCCTTTCCTAGGTTTTAGAAAGATGGGCAGCTTACAATGGAAAATTTACATCTTTAAAGAACTTTGATTATGGAGTCACTCATCAATGACAGCGTATTAATGAACTATGCTTTAAACGTTAATAGGTGACAACTCAATTCAAAGGGAAAAAAAAACCTGAAGTCATTCTTTCTATTTTTAATACTGTGTGCAACGACTGCTTATAATGTTGAAGAAATGAACAGTCAACTCCATTTTTAGCTATTAACCACATTTATTAAGAACCATTAACTTAGACTGATGGAATTTTATTTCAAGAACACGACAGTGCAGATAACTTGGTTTGTCTTGGGCTTTTTTTAGCAGACTTTTTATAGATCTTCTTTTTTCCACTCACCCTCATACCTATTGCATCCTCTTGGAAATTTATTGTGATGATGGTTTAAACTAATGTGAAAAAAGTTTCAGAAGAATTCCTTTGACCAAGTCTAGGAAGAAAGTTGTAGCATTTTCAGTGACTTTCAAAGCTACTTGACACATAGGCAATATGAAAGAATGTCTTTTTTGTTGTGGTGGGTTGACTTTGCCTAAGGGGACAAACTCCCATCCAGATACTCAGTCATTCAGGATGGGGTAGAAACCACAATGGAAAAGCTCTTGGGTTGAGAAAATTAATTCAAAATTAATTTAAATATTGCCAGTTAAAGTAGATTTGGCTAGTAAGAAACCAAGACAAAAAACCAAAAAAAACCAAAAAATGAAACAAAAACAAAACAAAAACAAACAAACAAACAAAACCACCCCAAAACAACAAAGCAATCAAAAAATTTTCTATTCTGTCTTTTCCCAGCCTCACCAAAGTAAGAAGTGGTCCCACCAGAACTGCCACCTTGGTCTTATGGTGGGCAGAATTTTACCTGTTTAAGATATTGATTGACAGAGTCCTTTGGAAGTGAGTCCTGAAGGAAAAATGAGTGCAGGAAGTCTGGATGTATTTTACGAAGGAAATCCTCAATACAGAAGAAGCCTGTCCCCCTGTGCTGTAACACAAGCTGGTGGGAAAAGAGACCAGCCTGGTTTAACAGAGGACTTTGGCTGGAACCAAGGAAAAAGAAGGAGAAAGAGAAGGAGAAGGAGAAGGAGAAGGAGAAGGAGAAGGAGAAGTAAAAAAAGTGTATCACCTTGGGAGGAGTGAAGGTAGGCTCAGGAGGACTGCAGGTATTTTGTGAGGTTATGAAGGGAGGAAATTAAAAGGACCAAAGACAAACTGGAACTTAATTAGGCCATTGCATTCAAAGAAAACAAGAAAAGTTTCTTTAAATGCATTGACAGCAAATGAAGGGCTAAAGGAGAGTCTCCACCCTTTGCTGGATGCAGAATGTAGCTCAGTGTCAGGGAATAAAAACAAGGCTGAGGTGCCTTCTTTGTCTCAGTCCTTAATGCCAAAACCAGTTGTCCTCCGGATACCTAGTTCCCAGAGTTGGAAGTTGGGATGGTGACCTAAGTAAAGCCTCCATAATCCAGGAGGAAATGATTAGTGAATTTTATGCCAATTAAAAAGTCTGTGGCCCCAGGTGAGGTGCAAATGAAAGGAATGAGGGAGCTGATAAAAGAGCTTGCCAGTCCACTTTCAGCCATTTACTAGCAGTCCTGGTTAAATGCACAAGTCTTAGCAGGACATTTCAGAATAAACATACAAAGTACCGTTCCTCAGTAATGACAGTTACATATTTTGCCTTTCTGCCTTTAACAGAATTGCTCTTGACCAGCTCCATCAAGGAAGAGAATGGACAGGCTTCCCAGACCTGAGCATACACACCTAGAAGCCCATGATAAAATCTTTCAGTGGTATGAATACAGTAAGCTGCTTAGGTTGTTCATGACACTGTTTTGGATGACACTATCATTTTTTTCAGTAATTCTACAGTGATGGAACTCTTGACCAGCATTTTTGGTCCCCACATGTGAACAACAAAAGCAGAAAAGAAATAGGTCTTCTGTTACTAAGAATCAATCTTCTGTTCCTGCTCAAATTTAGGGCCACTCCAATTTTGCTCAGCTATTGGCCCCAGTCTGGGGGAGTGGAAGAGCAAATGAGAACAAAGAACAGGAGCAGCCCAGGATCTACGATAATGGCTGAAGCTCATATTCTTTGGGGTTTTATAAGAGGAGAAACTAATCTCTTTAACTGGGTGCTTCTTCCTCCACTGAGGTGGTTGGTGTCTGAGGTATCTCCAGAGTGCCTCCATCTGCTTTATTTAGGATGTGAATTCTTTTCCATTAGCTTTATTTGCCCAAGTCTTGGTATATAATGTTCATTTCTCTATGTTTCTACCTACCTATTACACAATATATCTCATGTGTAATAAGTATTTCTGGAGGGTGAGACAGGGTCATAAAATGAGATTAATCACTGCCTGGAGGTATATCTCTCTTGCTTCATTAAGTGTAGAAGATAAAGATGATGAATCTATCTACCACTGAATATACATAGAATTAATAGGAAATCATGTATGCCTCTATTACATTAAGTTTCAGTTCACCTAGTTCTCACTGGAAATACCCACATTCTGTCTAGGAGGTCAACTGTTGGAGAACTCACACAAAAAGGGAAGTAGATTCCAAACACTCCTCAGTATGAGGGGAGAAAAAGATTGAATTCATAATTCTCTTTTTCCAGGAAACACCATTTGGTAGCCTAGGTACCTGTGTACTCCCTCAGCCTTATTGTTGCCTAGGAATGCAAGACTAAATGCTTCAGGGAAGCAATAAGAGGGACTGTGAATTTTGCATATTGGCTATAGCACAGAGGAGGGAGACCACATGCTGCTTTTGTTCCATGACAAAAATGGGAACAAATGATAACTTTAAACAATTTACATAGTATAATGTACTATGGACAGACATAAAAGCCTTCTGGAACTCCACTGCCATTGCAGCTGCTTGTGCCAGTCTGTCTGCATGACATTTCTTGCCCACTATGCCTGATGCAGAGAAGAGGCAATGAAAAAGGAGGTGAATTCACCTGGAACAACCATAATCTACTCAATAAGCTGTTTCTATGCCTTGATACTAGCTACAATAAATAGTTATTCCACTAGACAATCAGGAATCCGCTACGGAAAAATAAGGCGATCACCACCCAGTACCACTGTGGTTTTGTCGACATTTGACTGAGAGGAGGGGATACAAAAACAAGAGTTCTAAGGAACTCTAGTTCATAGGAAAGGCACCACTGGACAGAGAGGTGATTTCACTGTGTGAAGGAGCTTTTGAGTAAGTCCTGGACTGTTCAGTATCTTTAAGTACTTAGACGCTTCTGAGGAGTCCAGTCTGAATGAGATATACCACGTATTTCTGTCCTACATAAAAGCATCTAAAAAGGAAAAACCAAAACAATTAGGATAGGTATTTTTGAAATTATTTTTGTTATTTGTAAAAAATTAGATATCATTAATAACTATGATAACATATTTAATAGAAACCTAGCATTCAGTAAAATTTTATAATTTTAAAAAACAACAAAACCTGATCTTTTTCATTTAGAACAGTATGTTTTACATAGTCACAGAAGAGACTTTTAGTCAAAGTTATGTTTTTCCTTTATTACCTTTATAGTTAGCCATCTAATCTGTTCTTCCTACAGGGGCCAAAATTTCCTTGATTTTTCTATCTTAACTTTCAAATGCAATTAACTTCATTCATAAAATTTCTAAGAAAAAGTATTTTTTATTTTTCAAGTTCCTATTGCCAACTAGTGAAAATTAATTTTAAATGTTTGAAGAGCATATAGAAACCCACACTTATAATATTCTATTCTAGATCAGAACACATCTTCAAATGGATTTAAATGCATGGAAAACCAAACCTCAAAATTGATTTATGCCACATAGAATGCAGCTTGCATATATGGGCTTTCTTAAGCCAGAGTTAAACTATGCTTTCTGTTACATGTGAAAACACCCAAAGTTAGTAAAGAGATGTCTCCTGTACAAAGTATGTTATAAAATATCTTCCCATTTTGGATATCAGTTTGTAATATACTCCTGAAAATTTAGATTTATAATGATTAAAAATTCATTTTCCTCAATCTACAGGCTATACAAAAGACTCATTATGAATTATTTTGCTATTGATGTTTTTCTTGTCTTTGATTTTCTGACTGATCTATTGCAAGTGTCTGAAGTAATTTTGTGCCTCCATCACGTTAGGAGTCAGCATAACAGAACATGACTGATTCAATTCAAAATTTCAAAAAGATAATGTAAGTGAAAAATGTGGTTAAAGACACTGTGGTTTGGTTTAGAAAACTATTTAGTCAGAGTGGCTTCATGCCAACTTTTGTTTTCTCAATCCACATAACAACTCCATGATTGAAGATAATAATATTGAACATATTCATTCATACTGTAGGCTCATGATTTAACTAAGCTAGAAATGGAAAATCTGAAAAATTTAATTTCTGTACTAAAATCTGTAACACATCTATGTAATATTTATTCTTTGATACAAAACATCTTATGTACAGATAAGCAGGGAAGAAATGATGTTTCAGCCACATATAACTATTACCATTAAGAAATGTTTAATTAAATGATTCAGATATTTATCAAACATTTCCTCAATAACTGGTTTGAATTGGGAAAAGAATCCTACTGACACAAATATTTTTCCCAATAACTTCATATAGATAGATTATCTTCTAAAACCCTTGTACCTGAATTTTGTAGCTGAGGGATGAAAGCATTTAAAAGCTGTCTATCAGAATTGCATAGGCATTTGTGTCATTGCAGCAATTGCAAATACAGTTGATTTTTTATGCACTTTGTGTGCATGACCAGATCCTTATTGTTGAATCACTTGTTCAGAAATAAAAATTTGTCCTCGGAAGCAGAGGCAAAACCAAAAGCACTTAAAAGTCTCATTAGATGCTGAAGCTCAGTATTCAATGCCATTGGTATTTGTAATTCCCAGTTCCCCTGCTTTTCAGCCTTGTAGCTGCCTGAAGACTTCAACTGTTAAAGGACAACAATTTTATTTAAGAGTACGTTTAAGTCTACTGCTTAGATCAAATTGTCTTGACACCCACATTTCAAACCTAAATGCATTTGTAATGTGTTTCAGCAGTGAGAACTGTTCTATGGCCAGGTTGTAATTGCATCACCTGAGAGGACACAATGATTTTCTATGGGTTGCTATTATGTTTTCCATGATTTTTACCTCACAGGCCACAAGCATTCGTCCTGCCTAATTTATAGGCTAACAGAAGCAGTTCCATATCTCAGGATTCCCAATCCTCCCTGAGAATTTAGGCTCACATTTACAAAGTATTTAGGCTTTATCATTTTGATCACTGTCTCCAGGAAGGAAATTCATGAGCCTGAATTAGTTGCTTTCCTTTCCTTAGCAAAACAGGGGAAAATTCATCATCTATAAATCTTCATTTCCTAGGACTGAAGAGTCTGTGTGTGGCAATACCTAAGCCAGGAAAGAGTGCCTGACAGATTTTCTTTACCTCTTGCAGTGAAAAACTGCTGCATGAATCTGAGATTTTAGTCCCAGCTTCCTTCCTGGATGGAGGTTCTTGTATTGGGCTGAGCAGGGAGCTGACCATGTTGGTTCCCTTTACACTCACTCCAAATCAGGGGTGTGTTAAACTCCTTTCTCACAAGGAGGGAGTTCAAACCAACGTTTCTTTCCCTTCCAGGATAGTGTGTGGGGTCCTGCTGGGGTTCTCCTTCCGAGTATTGAACTGTCAGTGGTTATGGCAATTTTCTGAGATGGAAAAAGCAGTGAATTTTTGTGATGAGGAAGACATGTCCACATCTTTTTTCTTGTCAGGATCTCAAGTCAATATGAAGCTACTGTAAAAAGCAAGTATTTCCTGTCATATCAGGCAGTTATCTAACTTGGGCGGCAGGCATTTAGAGTTGTTCAGCATCTAACTACTATGGTGATTTTTTTCACACATTATAGATATTTAAACTGCACCTAACTGAAATGATTTAAGCCTTTCCAGCTACAAACAATTCAATACCAGTTTCAAACACTTCAATACAATTACTAGTTAAGGAAAGCTGGCAGTATTCAATTTTTCCCCCTTCCAAAAACAAGCAAACTAAGTGAAAACGCCATACATACAGTGTACAGATCTCCTAGTGTCCTGTCCCATGATAACCTTGAAGCCACATCAAGAAATTATCTCGAACAAAACCTGACATAAAGCCCAGAACTGTGGTATAAATTTAACAGTACCATCAATCCAAGTCTGAATGTGCAGGTATGCTCTCAGGTGCCACTGAATCTGGTCCCTGATTCACTTCTTGCTATGGGCACTGTCCTTGTAAATCCTTGTAATATTTTTTAGAAGCAGAAGCAAACAAGATAGAAGAGGAACAAAATAAGACACCAGAGCAACATGAGAGTACAGAATAAATCAGAGCTCCTGAGTCACCAGCAGTGCCCTGAAATAAGTGGTAAACTCTTTCTGACTGGTTGTCCATGCCTAAGTGAAATTACCATGGATAACACAGCAACCTGAGGTAAATCATTGGGATTTTTGAGCACACAACAACTTGGATTTAATAATACATAACACAACTGCAAAGTTAAATCCTTTTAAAATGTCAAACCTATTTTAGTTTGTGATGGAAGAAATATTATATACTGGTTATAAATTATGCCTTATTATCTGAGTGAAAAATCAATGTGGTAAGAGACTAAAATAATAATGGTTATTTCTACAGTGCCTTTAAATTCGGGGCTGTCTAAAACTGGCACTACAAAGAGTGTGAGCAAATTTAAATATTCTTTTACTTTAGACAAATAGGAATGGAATAGAGAACATTGAAGTAGGAATATATATGTATTAATCTGCATTAATATAGAGATCATAATGATCATATTATTGATGTTAATGATTGATGTGATCAAAGCTAAAAATGACTTCCAGCAGCTGAAAAGGACAGTATTAATAGCTTTCTATATCACTTGGAGATGTGGGAAACAAATTAATGCCCTGTCGTGAAGTTCTGTCTATACAGCAAATATACATACATTTGTCTATACATTCACTAATTTCTCCATTTAAAGATTTATTTGGCATTGCAATAAATCAGGAAATGTTTTGCACCATTTCCAGAAAGGTGGTAGTAAAAGCATTTTAAAATAATCTATTTCTTCTATGGGAGGGTCTCCTAGCTGAAGAAGAAAAATAAAAACAAAATGCAAATGGATGTTGAAAAGTAGTTTGGAATGAACAGAAGATAATTTACATTTGTTAAAGTACCTTGGCTAAGGTGAAAAAAAATACTGAAAGGATCAATAACTGTCAAGAATCTTGATCATTGTAAAGCCTGTGAAATCCAATGCTGATTTTTACCCTTAGACCATTTAAATCAATTTATTCTTCTATATGCTAAAACGGGGCCTGACCTTCCCACTGACTTCAGTAAGTTTCTGACACTATAAAATGAATTTACAAGTTTCCATTTGATTGGTTCAGTGACATCTTTATGTTGGTTTAAGTATATTGGTGTCACTCATCCATTAATAGTGCAGTCAGAGGAGAGGATATAGAGAATGAATAAAGCTTTCCAAGCTCTTAAAAGGTGATAGACTCCTCTTTAACATTATGGCATTCCAGTTTTAAAAAAATCAATTAGTAAACACATCTCTTCAGGTTATAGCACCCAAACCAATACAATATAAAAGAATTTTCTTAAATGCCTTTCCTGAGTACTGTCATTCTAACAAAATTTCAGGACAACAAATTGAAGGTCTTACAGAACTTTCATGGTGGTTAAACACTGGAACAAGTTGCCCAGAGAGGTGATGAAATTTCCTTCCTTGGAGACATTCAAGTCTATACTAGAAACGGCCCTGAGCAACTTGATCTAGTAACATCTGTTACTAGAGGAGGATTAGATGATCTCTGAAGGTTCTTTTCTGTTTAAATTATAGGTTATTTTATGGGTCTGGCATAACCATAAAGGTCTAGAATATAAGTGCAAAGTATAAGTTACAATAAGATTTGAAGGACAATGGAGAAACCATTGAGAAACCACATGACTTGAAAGTAGAGAAAAAACTTAGGAAGAATGTTATGCTATTCAAGTTAGTCCAGAAAGCCAAATAATAATTTTAAAAAGCCTTGTGGTGTGTGATCTAGTTAAACATTAGTTTAGTTTATATTATTCTGGTTATATGGGTATTATCCTTCTACAACATTGATCTTTGAAGGAGGGTTTTTTCTGTTTTACTGTAAATGGTTGTTGTGGAATATCAATATTGAGGTATTTATTAGTCAAAATTTGCACAAATAAAAAATTGTTGACAGAGATTTCTGACCATAGTGATGATATTAATCTCATTGTTATATGACTTGTAATTCTTTCTGCCCTTAGTTACTAAAGGTTAGTTAACTTAAATGTAACAGAAAAAAAGACCTTTTTATGTGACAATCAGAAAAAGAATTTCTTAAAATGATAATTTAGTGTATCCTGTAATGGCTTGCCGCAAGTTGTCACTTGAAGAATATGAAGAACATAAATATAAGGAATATTCAAGAACATAATTTTAGATTTCATTGTCTATTCATGGTACTGCATTCAAATTTGCCTTTACAATTCCTAGCATATTATTCCATTTGGGAATAAGCACATTTTTCTGTCATTAATATATCTTTTATTTGCATTTCTTCCTAACATGTTTTTTTATGTTAAGTAACAGAATGGTTTACCAGAAGTAAATGATGGATTAACACACATCCCCTCCCTCCACCCTTCCCCCCACTAATCTTTGTCCTTCTCTGCCTCACAGATTTTTAAAATTTAGTTTCTTTGGTGGGTGGGTAACTACACTGTTACACTTGCCGTATTGCTAGTAGTATTTAATAATGAGATAATGCTGAATAAGAAACAGTTTAATCAAAAGACTTTAAAATGTAAAAAAAAAAAATTTACTTAAACTGAGAAAGGCTTGAGTTGCTTAATCCAAAGTAATGAGTTGTGGTGACCTGTTCAGTTGGTATTTTAGCTATTGACATCACAGAGTGATAAGCAATTCAGAGGAACCAATCTGCTGATGTATGAGCACTGCTGAGATTCCTAAACCAGGTGCTACATGTGCTATTTACTTCCTGCTAATCATACAATCATAGAATGCCGTGAGTTGTTAGGAACCTTCAAGATCCCTTGTTTCAACCCCTCTGCCATGGGCAAGGATACCTTTCACTAGACTAGATCTACTGTCTCAGATCCTCATCTGATCTGGCTTTGAACCCTTCCAAGGATGGGACATGCACAACTTCTCTGGGCGACAGGTTCCAGTGCTTCACCAATCTCACAGTAAAAATTTCTAATCTAAACCTATTCTATGTCAATTTCCCCTTCTCAAGCCATCCCCCCTTGTCCTTTCACTATATGCCCTTGTAAATAGTCTCACCCCATCTTTCTTGTAGACTAATTTCAGGTACTGGAGTGCCACCATTAGGTCACTCCCAAAGCCTTCTCCTCTCTAGGCTGAACAACCTCAATCCTCTCAGCCTTTCCTCAGAGGAGAGGTGCTCTATCCCTGTAATAATTTTGGTGCTCCCCTCTGGACTGACTCCAACAGGTCAATGTCCTTCCAGTGCTGGGGACCTCAGAGCTGAACGCAGTACTCTAGGTAGGGTATCACCAGAGCAGTGTAGAGGAACAGAATTATTTTGGGTATTTTGTAACTACATACATAACATCACTCACTAAGCTGTTCCTGATTGATTGGAAGGTGATAATTTTCTGAAGCCTTAAAACCAAAAGCAAAGAAATAGAATTACTTTTACTACTTAAAAGCAGCCAGTCTTTTCTTATGCTTTCAAGTTAATTTAAAAGACTGGTTAATCATAAGGAAGGAATCCCCATCCTACAGTTCACTCTTCTTACTTCTCTTTGCCTTCAACATCTTTTCATAGACATAGAAGGAAGCTTTCCCTGTTCCAAGAGTCAGATAGTGCAAAAGGAACTAGATCCAATTTCTTGACCAGAGCATCTATTCTACTGTGATTCCTAGAGGAATTGTAAGGGAAACAGCCTACATACAGACTTGTAAGAAAAATGGCTCCTTCCAGGGAGCAAGGTCAGTTGTTCTTCACATTAGCTAAAGATTTCAGTGCAGTGTGTGGGTTCAGTAATTTCACAGAAACTTTTGAAAGAAGGAGATTCCTGGATCTGAATTATGGCCCCCTGGAATTACTGAACATATCACAACAGTCTCTAACAGCATATCTTCAGGAACTTTCCTTGCAAGACAACTTTTAACCTTCATCAGTGCAGGCCTTATGCATTTCTATCACAGGTTTTCCATCTCTAATGAAGTTGAACACTTTCAATATTGGGAAAACTGACCTGTGAAACACTGTGAATTATACAGTGTTTGAAGCATTATAGAATGGTTATTTTTGTATAGAGGAGGAGGATGTTGAGGTAATCATCTGTTCAGCTCTATTAAACTTCTATTTCCATGCACCTTAGCTTCCCAAAGACTTTGTTGCTAAAAATATAGCTAATGCCAATCACCATGGTTTCACAGAAAAGAGGTCTTTTCAAATAAACGTGTTGCCTTTTTTAAAACAAAATGTTAGCTCCACTTAATAAAGGCTGCCAGGATCGTAGTGCATACTTCAGTTCCTTATCACATGGTATTTTGATTTGACACTTTGCATTATAAGGAATGAACTACATATCAAACAGAAAAATTACTCTGAGAGACCTCATAAAGTAAGTGGCTAAACATTCTCTAGTGAGACACTATTTCTAGCAGATCTTCCTTGGTTTGCCTCAGTTTAAAATCTGTATCAGCGCTCTTGTCGGGCCACAAAAAAACCCAAATGCTAAAGATAAGTCTCACAAGTTAGAAAGTTCAATGTCTTAAAGACAAAACTCAGTTTATTAACACTCTGTTTACAATGTATTACAGAGGAAGCTGAGATGTGACTTGACTGATAGTCATATATACTCACAGTTAGAAGAAAGATCTGAGAGGTGCTTTTCAGCCTTGAAGGAAACCAATTATAAGATGCAGTGAATAAATACAGAAGTTAGATTCAACACTGGAAGTCAATACTCTGGGGTAATTAAAGATTAGAATATCTACTATGAGAAAATCTGGAAGGCCACTTGCATAGCTGGTGTAACAGGAAGCACAGTGGCATATTATGGCCTTGAAATCTGTACAGGTGTAGATTTTCAGATGGAATGGAACAAAATATTGGTATTTTCAGAATATATTGCATGTGGCATATTGTTTATTCTATATAAATCTACAGTGAAATTTTTAATAGTGATATTTATTTGAGATTTAAGAGAGACAGTTACATAATGTCCTAGGGTTGACTACACATACCAAATGTCCTATCTGTAATACTTACAAATAATTCTTAAATGTTTTCCCTCCACTGCCTTTTAGGTTCTCTGTACCAGCAATGCCAACATTTCAATGCTTCAGGTTACATAATGTTTTCTGACTTCTAAGATTATGTAGCTTTGCTACATAATATGGTTTTTACTGCAGTCATTGTCAAAGCCTGGGCCATACCACAGAACTTCAATTCTTTCCTAAATAGTTAGTGAAATGCCTGATGCAAACCATGGATGTAGCCTTGTCTGGCACTCCTAAAACGGGCACTTTTAGGTCACTATCTTCAAAGTATCAATTGAAGTGGCATTCCATTCTGCTTTACTCTTTCTCAAGGGGGTTTGTTTCCCAGTTAAGTTTCCTGGCATGTATGTACATGTCTTAGACTGAATAGCATGTGAGACACTCCCTCAGACCTTCCTGAAACTCTCCCCAGAACACATTATGGTGGACAAACTATTTTTATATTGTAGCCTTTCCATTAACTAGCATTGATCCCAGAGGAGAATATATAATTTATGCAGATCCTCTTCTGATCACACACATATTTTGTCTTTTTTTCTGATCCTCTCCAGAATCAAGACACCTCTCCTGTGAATGTCCTTCGAACTCCCTTGAGTTCTGACTGACTTGGTTCTAATTTAATGGGTGTCATCTGCCATCATTTGTTTGGGTTTTCATTTGTTTTTGAGAACTCATTAGGTTTCTGATACATTTAGCATACACAAAAGAAAGTACATGACATTTCCAAAACTGGTGGACACCCCTAGGTAATTTTCTCTGCTGTGCATGCTGCATGCCGTGACATGGGATGCATTCTCGCTCAGTGCATCCTCTATATTTTGAAGGATTTCTTGCCTTCTTTATTTGTCAAAAGCCAAAAGCAAACAGCACTGCAAAGTAAAACTTCTTTTGGAGCTGAGCTGTAATTCATTTCTAAGGAAAGACAAAATAATTCCCTAAAAATTATCTCTAGAAAAAAATTAGAAACAAAACAGAAGAAACAGTATCCTCCTCAGTTTATAGCCTTACAAATGAAAACACAGAGACATATTTGGATTCTCAGGAGAATAGTAATTGTCAGTGGAAATTTCATATCAGAATTTTTAACTAGAGAGTTTTTATGAAGATACCGCTCTGCATTTCGCTGATAATTTCTTACCTACTACTCTGCACAGAATATGCAAAAACATAGGGACAAACTGCTATTTCAGTACATATAATTAACGTGTATGAAAAGGATGTTTCTGTAAGCACAGTGTTTGAATGATTCCTTTGGAGGCTGCCAGAGAAGGAACTGGAACTGGGAAACTTTCTGTAATGGCACTGGGATTGGTATGTCAGATTCATGAGCTTTGCAGATAAGACAGTATTGTAAAGGGATGTTCATTTGGATCTGAATTTACAGTGAGCATTGAGATAGACAAAAAGCATTGAGATAGACAGCCTGTTTTGTATAAAGACCTGTTTTCACAGTGGCAGCTTTTTTTTTTTTTTTTTTTTTTTTTTTTTTTTTTTTTTTTTTTTTAAGGTGATAGCGCTTTCTTTGGGGATAAAAACATTAATTGATTGTTGATGTATTTCCTGTTTCCTGAGTGTTTCCTAATTACTGGAAAAGCAGTTTTCCTTCTCATATATTCTAAACTCATGCCCTGTATTGACACATTGCAACATGTTGCTGTTTTTACAAAAGTTCAGCAGGAAGCATTACATTTGGGACAGCAGAGCATCTCTCTACTATATTGATCAGAAAACAATCTGCCCTTCTCCACATCCTCCCTGAAGTGCTGCAAGTCTGACTGCCTTGTGCTAGGTTTTATGACTGGACCCTTGGACAAACATCTTAGGTCCCTCCATACAATTGCAGTAGGCCAATGGCATCGTTCATCCCAGAGAAGAATTGAGTGTAGCCAGAGCTAGGAGGATGTAGGTAGGGACGGAATATCAGGCAGCAGCGCTTCTTCACTGGCAATTACAACCTGTGCAATGCAGTTCCCATACAAAAGCTGATGTGCCTTTGAGTGGGTAACCATGAAACCACAGAAGAAAGTTCTGTGGTGAGCTGAAAGCATCCATGAAAAACCACACAAACATATGTGATTTAATTCTAAAAACATTTTTCAAGACAAATTATGTTTCCTACAGAACTGTGAATGTTTTTTTATACAAATGAGAATAGAGTACTGTTGGAATATCGTATTCAAATATTTTATCAACTTGGAAGCATTTCAGTGTAATTCTCTCCTGGATGTAATATTGCAGTTCAACTCTGTGTTTAGTACTCTCAGAGGCATTTTCTCATCCTGATTCTTTTTAATATGAGATAAGAGTACTTAGAACTTTCTACAACCAAGTGATTTAGAAACATTCAAGTTCTCCTAATATTGGTTTACTGTATATGGCATTCAAACTTATAGCCATAGAATTGAGTGTTCTAAAATGCACTGACTCTCTTCCCAGTGTTTACTAGATACACCAGAAAGATAAGCACCATATAGAGAGAATATAATTTTAGATAAAAATTGTAATAACACAGAGGGAAATAGATATAAATTCCCTTAATAGATATAGGTTGGAAATTAAAAGAAGTCATTAAACCATAGAGGGCACGGAGCAATTAAGTAGGATCTGATGTAATAAAAGAAGTAACACATTTTTAGATTAAACCTTCATCTTCTTATAATCTATAGGTACTTACAACAACTAGAATTGAAGTCAGTGACCCAGAAACCTCCTTGTCCAAGTTCTTTTCAGTCCTACAGAAATTTCTAAAATGTTCTGAGGACAAAAGTAGGCTTACTGTGTTTCAAGTGATGCTGCTTATGTCAATGAAGAACAATCAATTTTCATTACAAGGAAATTTTGAATAATTACATCTTCATTCAAATCTGTATTCCATTTCTTTTGTTCCTTTTGGTTTATGCAGTCTACAAAAATTCAGTCATAAATTCTTGTGATGTTTCAGCTCATGCCTAAAGGCATATGAAATACTGAGGATCCTAATTTCCTTGTTGTTGTATGATTAGATTTTTTTTTCTAATTTTGTTGACTTAATATAGCATATTACATGCAAACAATATCCATTTTATGTATTTAAATCTGTTATTCAAAATAGATTTTATTTTCATAAAATGAAGTGAAAGCGGTGAATATTTTATAGCCTGGCAATCATAAATGAAGAAGTTTGCTATGAATTTCTGTTACTAAATAATGAAAGTCTGATTAACTGCAGTGTAAACTAGATGACCTCCATATGTTGAGTAATTTGGCTTTAGGTGTAATAAACACTATTGGTTTTTACTGTTCTACTTATCTTTCTCCTTTTCATGTTTTGTTTCAGAAGGAATGTGATAGCAAAGAAAATGCATAACATCAAAAAAAAATCTGTAGCAGAAGAAATCCCAAGTGTAGGATGGAGTTATATAGCAAAATCAAAAATAGATGCCAGCAGTGTGAGAAAAGGGTCTTTATCTGACTACCAGTAACATTCTGGCTGTGTAGGAGTCTTGAACCTTGGTTTTCAGTTTACAGATGCATATTTTTTATTAGCAACTGCTCTCATTAGATCTAGTCAATTGTATAAAACAGTGAAATAGTTATGGATTTGGAAAATGCCAGTCACTATGACAAAGAGTGCAACTTTTTCTTTTGAAATGGACATGGCAGGGATTTGCTCTTGTGGTCACTACATGAATATTTTAAAACTGCTGCCTGTCTTGGGATGGAGAATTTTCTTTTATCCTATGAAAATTTAAATAAAAAAATATTGCTGCTGAGTTAGCATGGAATGAATACCAATTTTGGCTATCTTGAAATATCATCTGTAGAGGTCTAAATGTTGGAATGAAGCAATATCTCCAAGGGAACTGCTCTGCAAGGTATCCAGAATAATTTTTCAGAAGTTTAGGTAATGTAATGTTGAATTGTACATACATAAAACACAACTTTAAAACAGAGGCAGGTCTAAAACTACATTTAATTGTTTGTCGAGTACCATGGTGGAAAAGTCCTCTTTAGAAAACTGACTGCAAAAGATCAAAGGTAAATAAGAGTAATGTCAGGCATCAGGACACTTAACAATATTTTAGGTATGGACACTTTCTCAGGCCTTCTTAAATTTCTCTTTGAAAAGCTGCACTGGCTAACAGGGAAATGACAGACAAATTATTGATGGGCAAAGAAGATTGACTCTGTTCACTGTAAGCTCTTACCTTTAAAAATAAAGTTGTTCATGATGGTTAAGAATGAAAACAAAATAATTGAAGGTTCCAAGGAAATTGTAAGACTAATAAAAGTAAGTAAAGTATTATAAAAATAATGAAAACATTAAAAAGTTTCGAAGACAAGGTTTCTAAAATAAATTCTAAAATTAGAGGAATATGTGAAGCAAAATACAATAATCTCTACAGCAGAAAGTAAAAATACTAACTATGAATAATCTGAAATTTTGAGTACTTAAAATATAGAAAATTAATATGTGGATGCTGAGAAATCCATCTTTTTCAATGACAATCTTTTTTTTCTGGAATTGTTACAGGAAATTCTCCTATCATAAAGCATAGCAATGTCTGAAGTTGCCTTGAAACTACCATAGAAAGATGGATATTTTGATGTGGGGAGATACATACAAATGAATCTTTTATAGTATGGAAGCTTTTTTGAGGAAAGCATTTTATTTCCCAGCATTACCAACTAAGTATACTACTTTTGACTAAGACAGAAAAGAAGAATTTTCAAATCCACTGTTTTTCCTGATAAAAGAGCATATTTCTTTTGCCATGGGCCTACAGGCACTCAACATAAGTTGCAGGACTTGGTAGTCTTGCAAGAATGCATGGCTACATGACTCAGCTCCTACTTCTAGCTATTGCTACATAGGAAAGAGGCCTAAAGCTCTCTGTGAATGACTAATATCATCCTTTCAGCATGATCCCACCACAAATACTGACAGCCTAAAAGACTGAAATGAGACTTTATTGAGACATAAATTTGAAGCATTACAAAAAACATATCTTTCCTGGCAGCTTGGTTTCTGATTTGTGACAAGGAATACTGAAATGAAAGATCTTCTGAACAAATTTGTTGATTTTAACTCAGAGAATTCCACATATCTGGCTTAATAAAGGGACTATGCTTTTTCTTGTTCTCTGGGATCATGACAGTTGCTCATTTTCTTTCAGTGATGACTGCAAAGAGAGAACTCTAAAATTCTATAATTTCTTTTGGGAAAAGATGTAATTTTAATGCCCTGTTTCTCTATTTATGATTCAGTGAAGAGAATGCAAAAATTAGAGTATATGAATTTTAAAATGCTATTTAAAAGAATAATGGAAAATGAAATATTGAAATTTATATTTTAGTCATAAAATGAATAAAATAAAATGAAATATTGAAATTTATATTTAGTCATTTGGCTAACCGTAGTTTTGTAAAATTGGTGTCCTTTGATCCCTGAAAGAGTGCTTATTCACAACATATGATTCAAAAGAAACATATTCTTGCTTATGCACAACAATAGAACGCATAAAAGTTTGACCATAATATTTATTATTGCTAGGGCTTTTAACTGTGACTCTATCAACCTTAGACTCAGAAATAAACTGAGATAATTCTGATTCATCTCCAACTTCAGTGATAACCAATAAACCCAAATGTAGCTGCACATTTTATTTGATTTTAATTTATTTTCCTTATATTTAATGTCTTCCACTTTTTCAATATAGGGAATCAGCTGGTTTTCCATCTGCCTTCTACTTCTCTTACTCACATATTGTTGAGCAGGATTAACTTAAAATGCATGAAGGAGTATGTCTTCCCAGAATTTTGACTCCATTTTGCAACTTACAATCACCTGCAGTTATCTTTTGTGACCTGTGACCATCTTTTTTCTGGCCTTGTGTAACTACTTGGTGATTTAGTTGCATCTCTGTGTTAGCAGTGGCAACCTGCTTGTTCAGAATGGCATTTCTCCACTAGGCTGCCAGGGATTTAGGGGAAAGAGAAATAGAGGTCTTCTGCCCTTTGGCACGTGTTTCTTGGAACTGACCTATGGAAAAATGTTCTGAAGTGATCCAACATGGCCAGAATAATTTCCTGTTTGATTTAATTTGTCTGTGGCTTAGTTGACATCAGCTCTGTTACTTTGCTCTTCTTTTACAGAGAGAAATTCTTGCCCACATTCCTTCAACTGCTTTAAATTTCTCTCCCATGGTGTACCTTTCAGAAGCTGAAGAAGAAATCAATTGTGGGTAAGAGCATAATCTACTGCAAATAGCAGCAATTTTTTCTCTTCTGACCTAGACCATGAGTCAAATATTAAATTCTTGCTCTTGTGTAATCTCCGCTGTGTCTGCCTCAGAGCAGGTACTGAAGTACTTTACGTTCAAGCTTGACTCATCCTCATGTGTCCTCCATGGACCTGCTTCTACAGGCAGATGTGACAAATGCAACTCTTCAGGCTTCTAAGATTTCTGTCTGATCCCATATAAACAATTTAGCTAACTGTCATACACAACTTGTCTTTAGTTTAGCATGTGGGAAAACCCTTTTTGACTGTCATGTTTGGAGACCTGGCAAAACTAGAGCAAGAACTGTTCCTTCTAGTTGCACTCATAAAACTGGTCAGTGCATTTCTGTATTTCCTGGAGCTTTCTGTCAAAGCTGTAAAGCTGTTCATGGTGATGGATTGTGCCTCCTGTTCCACAGATCTTTCTGTGTTGTTGTAAAGTCATGCTCTGTGCTCCTAACCCTAAATGACATTGCCAAGTAATCTTGACTTCATCCCATACCACCGAATTCTCAATAGCATTTGATTTTTGCTCAGTATACTCAGCAATGGCTTCCTTGCAGTGTGCTTTAAGGCCTTTTTTCAGTCTGCTTATGCCTTAAGGCAAGGCCAGGAGTGTTATTTCCAGGATATAGGCTTTGACCTTTTCTTGGTGGATGCATTTCCTGCCTGCACATGTACAACTTCTATGGCAAATGCAAAGATCATCAGGCTTTGTGCTAGTGCAGTTGGAAACATTAATAGAGAGCACTATTCAGTGTAATTCTGGCTCCACTGCACTCTTGTCATACTTAAGGACCTGGCTCCTAACCTGTAATATTTTTATTCTCTGAAAAATTAATGCTTTGTTCTGACTTTTCCTCTATGCATAATTCTTTCCTAACCATCAAAAATCTTTGTTCCCTGTGAGGGAAAGCTGTTGTAGTTTGAGTTGATAATCTTATACATTATTTCTGCTACATTAAAAATACTATTAAAAAAAATAATGTCTGTTTTTTTGCTATCTTTATTGAGTTTTGTTGGAATATTTCTAGGGTATCGCATGGGAATTCAAAGTTATTATACCTTCTAAAAGATGTGTCAGAGACTGGCAAGGGGCATGATGGTCCTTTGTGCAGACATGCAAAAACAATCAATCATTTATTTCTTGGGCAAATCAAGTAACATATAAGATTTATACTTAAGATTTATAATGCTCCCAATACTTTGATGTTCTTGAGTGGATAAGTTTTCAGAATTCTTCTTAGGTTTTCTCACCACTACTGGAATACCACCTTTATGTGGTAGGTGCAACAACCAGACAGCTATAAATGCACTAATGACAGTTTTCAAGAAGGAATAAGGGAAGTCCATTCTCAACCTCAACTTTTCTTGCACATGTCAATTTCTTTGAATAACACGTTGTGCATGTATTTCCAACTGTTTATACTTTCCCAACAAAGCAAGTATTTTTTATTAACTTGACTGAACAGACAATTATCTTCAAAAACTGCTTTGTTAAAATATTATTAGTTCCATAAAGGCTACTGTATATTTTGTGCATATCTATAAAAGATTGAATTAATGACTTTATGAGTTCATTAATTTGTGGACCTATCTGATCAGGTTTCATCATGTTAGAGTCACTGGTAGGTTTCATGAAAGTCTGAATCTGAAGTTTTCACAATGTAAGACAATGCTAACAAACTTAATTCCACTAGCCAATGTCATCCTTGTGTTATGATAATTAGGCACCTCTGGAAGGCAGAGGAACACAAGCACAGCTTTACTCTTAATTCTGGTACCAAATTTTGTGTTGCCTTTTGATAATCTGGTTTTAGTACTTGCTTTAAGGCTTTTTATTCCAGTTTTATTAGTTGTCTACTTATTCTCTGCTTCATTGCTGAGAGAAAGCCTCTAGCATTTTCTCTTGGTATATGCACTATATATTTATAGTGGTGACAAAGTTGTTTCCAAAGTACCACAGCCTTGTATTACAGGTGACATTTATTCAACATGTCATCCCTTTTCCTTTACCTATAAGTTGCACCAGGAATAGTATGGACCCTTTGGGCTTTCAGTTTTCTGAGACAGGACATCAGAACTTCTACACAAAATATTTGTTTCGATTGCTTTCATATAGCAATTTACACACACAAATCCACCTTCCTTTATTCCCAGAGGCATCATATTAAAGGTTCTCTTAGAAAGATAAATAAACTTGGATTTTCCCTCTCTTTCTTTAATTATTTCTAGCTCAAGTGCCTCGTTTAAGGGAAGGGAACAGATTCAAACTGCAGCTAGGATTAGAAAGGGAATTTGTTTACAGCTGTTTCTTGTGACATGTACCTGCTGGCAGAAGAACTGTTGCCTCTGTACCCTTTCTCCAAAGAATGCAGACAGAAGAAGATAGCCCTTGACTACACCTATCTCTTCCCAAGACCAAAGACATTTGTAGCTATTCAAAAAGTGTGAAAAAATTAAGTGAAGAAAGGGGCAGTTGCTGCCCCAAAATTTCTGTGTACTCTGTGAACTATCTTAAGTTGTTCAGGCCCACATCTGCCATACTGTCACTTTTTCAAGAGGACTTTGGTTAATTCTTTATAGCAAAATGACACCAAATATAGAAAAATATTGTTTTCCTTGGGAAACAATAACATGTATTTAGCAACTTTGTCTATCTCCATCTTCATTTTGAAAGAAGAGAATAACCCTTCCCTCTGGCTCCTGAACATCAGGATGGAATCAGCTCTCAGAAACCACCCATTTTTTTCTCCATGAAACCTGCCCAGGGTGATAGTAGTAGTTGGTATCAAGATGTATTTTCAGTGCTACTTTGAGCAGCGCTTCTGTAGCTGGAGATGTAAGGTGTCTGTGTTGTGCGTGTACAGCAGCAGATATTTATTAAAAGTACTGTAGTGTTTTAAATACCTCACCTCTTTTCCAGGGCGCCAGCACTGGTTGTCATGGAAACAGAGCTGAGAACCAGAAACTGGCAGTTGAAATTGCCTCATCTGCTAGTGACTGTGTCCATGTCTGGTCCTGCTTCCATGGAAACACAAGTCAGAGCAGCAAAAGCAAGGTAGTGGTTTCCAAAAGCTGCCTTAAAAATAACCCTGAGCTTAGTGTTATTTTGTTTGTGATCATCTCCCTACCAACTCTGCTTAAGTAGAGCTCTTGAAGTCTGCAATATTTACAAGTTCAAAAGATATAAGGAAAACAAGGCATAAAAAATATAAACGTATCTGTTCTCTTTGATTTTCTTTCCTGGCATAAGTTTTTGGGAGACAAACCTGCATAATTACATTAGGAACTGACCATCAGAATTACTTTTCATTAATTAGGTGCCCTTTTGTATAATTATTGTTTATACTGAGTATGTTAGAAGCTGAGGCATGGTTTAGCTTGTTAATTGGGCCTCATTAATTCTCTATTATTACTGAGCCATTATATCTCACAAAAAATAAAATCAGATTCTGGTAACATTTTTAGTTTTCAAAATAACTAGCTGCAAAAAAAGCCCAAATAATTTTCTATGGATTTCATACCCTTTTTCCCCCCCTGAAAAATCAGAATCTATCCTCTACAAATTTCTAGGCTTTTCATCTGGCTCCAGCTCTTCTGCTTTGCAGTAGACTTAATATACTTAGAAGTATATCAGTCAGTTTTGAAAAGGTTGAATGGGTTGCCACAGGTTTAGTTCAGATACCTGTTACCCTGTTGGCCTTCTTTCCCAGGTACATTTTGTTTCAGACAGATGAGAGGCCATTTTTTATCTTCCATTGTTCAAGCAAATCTTTCATTTGTTGTGATTCTTGATGTCTGGAGAAACAGTGACAAAATTTTAGATTGCACTTGAATGGAATAACTTTTCAGTTTTCCTTTGAGGACATAAATTCCTTGTAAGATACAAAATGCTCCAGAATTTAGGTGATGGATCTGATTAATTTGCCAATTATCTTGAGGAAATTTGTGTTACAGTAGTTTTTGCTGAAAAAATAATAGATAGCCTTTGTTTAAAAAGAAATCCAGTTTAGATAGTGGAATAAGTAGCTGTGTATCAGAGCTCAAAATTTTTTAATAAGATCCATTATTTGCATGGTAGGAAAGTCATCATATCCTGAAGCCTGTGTGTCAAATAGCAAACACAAAACCCAGTCTGAAATGTCCACTTGTTTTATTCTAAGGCTTTCTGTGAAAAGTCACTAACTAAAGCTTCTTAGAGGAATATGTTCAACCACTGATTCACTCTTCTACTTAATACCCTGTCTCTGTATCTTGTAGGTCTCAGATGAATTCCTGAATGTTTTGAGGAAGAGAATATAGAAAACTCTTTGCCTGTGGATTCCTCTGGGGCTCCCTGACCCAACAGAGAAAAGCATAGCATAGTTCTGCTTTGGGTTTAGAGCTGGTCAGGATGACCTCAAATATGTAGGCAATCAGATTGCTGTTAACTGTATGTTCACTCTGTTGTTGTGCTTCCCACCACAGATCAATTTTCTCTCTCATTTTTCTTTTTAGCTGAGACAGATTTTACTATTATTGTGAAACTCTGAAAATGTAGCTGTGGCCCCATAGGCTGTAAACAAACTCCATTTCAAAAAAAGACAATTTTTTTTCTCTGTTTGATATGTTTCTTTCTCCACATCAGGAGTTTTATTTCATCTGATCATTAAAATGACTGAGAGCTGCCATTTCTATCTCCATTCTTCTATTTTTTTCAGAAGACTTGTATCATATTTTTATTTTATTTACTAAATTCTTGAAAAAAATGTCAAAAATGGGTCGGTGCCCTAAACAGCTAAATATCATCCAGAACATGAAATGTTTGTGCACTTTAGAATATCTCTCCCAGTATTAACACAATCATCTTTATGACATAATAGATTCAGAGCTGATATGCTACTTTCATTACAATATCTAACAGTCTTTGGCATTTTTCACTAAACTTACTTTACTCACCATTTCAAAATTCCCTTATTTCTACTTCCATTAATGCAAATTAGCTTTCTTATAATTGTAACCTTCTCATTCAGTATACTTAAAACACATCCGCTTATAACTACACTTTTAACCTCTTCTGATAATCAAAAGTATTTATTGCAGGTAATATCTCATTCTTGTATGTATGTGTGCCTTCAGTAGTCTTCACTTTTTAACTTCAATGTAGAATATGAATATATTTACAGGGACAATATGAATCCATATTGAAATTTAATAGGAGATCTGCAATGAAACTGTACATGTGTCTATTCTTCTGTTTTTCCTCTCCTTTTATTTTCCTCTCCTTTCTCTAAAATTCAATTAAATTCAATCTTTCTCCATCCTTTGTCACAATCTGTGATCCTTCTCAGGCATCTGAGGGATCCCTCTTATGCTGAATATTATATATATGAGTCATGAAAACCAGATTTCTTGGATGCAGTCCCTGAGTTTTGTGTCACCACATGCAACACTTAGGCAAATTCTTCAATGTCCAAATATTTAAATATGCATTTGGACCCAGATTTGAAAGTATGTATCTATATGGAACAGATCATGTTGGGTGCAATCACAAGGCACATACAGGGCAACCAGGGGATCAGACCCAGCCAGCACAGGTTTAGGAAGGGCAGATCCTGCCTGACCAACCTGATCTCCCTTTTATGACCAAGTGTCCCACCTGGTGGATGAGAAAGGCTGTGGATGTAGTCTACCTGGACTTCAGCAAAGCCTTTGATGCTGTCTCCCACGGCATCCTCCAGGAAAAGTAGGTAGCTGATGGCTTTTGGAGAAGTGCACTTCTTGCTGGGTTAAAAACTGGCTAGATGGCTGGGCCCAGAGGGTGGTGGTGAAGGGTATCACATCCAGTTGCCAGGCAATCATTATTGGTGTTTCCCATGGGTCAGTATTGGGGTCAATCCTGTTTTATATCCTTACTGATGATCTGGATGCAGGGATCAAGCGCACCCTCTGTGGATTTGTGGACAACACTAAGCTAAGTGGAAGTGTTGGTCTCCTGGGGGGTAGAAAGGCCCTTCAGAGGGATCTGGACAGCACCAAGGCCAGCAATACGAGGTTCAGCAAGGACAAGTACTGGGACCTGCACTTAGCTTGTAACAACCCCATACAGCACTATAGGCTGGGGGATAGAAAACAACCCAGTGGAAAATGACCTGGGGCTGCTGGTCAACAGCAGGTGAACATGAGCCAGCTGTGCCCAGGTGGCCAAGAAGGCCAATGGTATCCTGGCCTGTATCAGCAATATTGTGGCCAGCAGGACAAAAAAGTGGTTCTTCTCCGTACTTGGCACTGATGTAATACAATCTTACAGGTGACCAGAGTGGAATGAGCCCTGTGAAGATGTATCAAGTCTGATGGTTGACCTGCAGCTTTCCAGAGGGGCTTAATAGTAGTGAGACAACTTCTCTGGACATGCTTTGTAAAGGAAAGGTTTTAACAGTGACAAAAATAATAAACAGTATCAAACAAAAGAAATATAAGTCGAATACAGGGTAGAGAATACTCTTACACTGCTAAGGCAGTCCAAAGAAGCAATTAAGCCCCTCTGTGCAGTCTTTTAATTGGGAAAAGAGCATTGAAGTTTCTGGGTCCTTTACCTTATGTGAACAGCAAGGGGTGAGTTGTAAACGTTTCCCTATATGGAAACACCTGCTTGGGTGTGGGGTGCACTGCTACGCTTGTGAAGTCCCACCTCCGCTCTTCTGTCCAGTTCTGGGTCCCTCACTACAAGAAGGACACTGTGGTGCTGGAGCATGTCCAGAGAAGGGCAATGGAGTTGTTGAATGTTTGGGAGCACAAGCCACAGGACTTGTGGCTGAGAGAGCTGGGGGTGTTTAGTCTGGAGGAAAGAAGGCTCAGGGGAGAACTTGCCACTCACTACAACTACCTGGAAGGAGGTTACAGGCAAGTGGGGATTGGCTTCTTCTCCCAGACATCCAACAACAGGATGAGAGGTTCATGTTGGACATCAGGAAGAATTTCTTCATGCAAAGTGTTGTTAGGCACTGAAACACTGTTAGGGCTTCCCAGGAAGGAGGTGGAGTCACCATCCCTGGAGGTGTTCAACAAATGACTGTATGTGGCACTTGGTGCTATGGTCTAATTGACAAGGTGGTGATCAGTCAAAAGCTGGACTCAATCTTAGAGATCTTTTCCAATCTAAATAATTATGTGATTCTGTATTAAAGAGACATGAAAAAACCATTGGGAAATGCATCAGAAATATGTGCTCACAGGATATTAGGTGCTTGCTCAAACTGAAAAGGGGGTTGCTTGAGGATTTCAGGTGAACCATGTCTCAGAAACTGAAGATTGGGTGTATCTTGACTTTACCAGTAAAAGGGACCTTTCTTAGAATGAGGTGTTGGAGCTCCTGGAAATTCTTGAGTTAAATATTAGGTTGTTGAATTGTAAAGAAAGTTAGATAATGCACAGGACAAGTCTTCATGACAAAGTGTTAGGTTGGAAATGAGATCAGAAAATGTATTTACTTTCTTTGGTGTGTGTTTCCTTATATTGCCTCTTTTTCTTCAAGCTGTGATTTCTTAGAAACTCCCCTAAAATTAATCATTTTATAAGATGCTTAGAGCAGAAGTTATAGAGTCACAGAATTGTAGTCCTCTTCAGAAGTCCTCTTCTGTGCTCAGTCAACAAATGATGCTGGACTATTGAAATTGTTCAGCCACAAAGCTTTCAAATATATTAATACTTGAGGTCAGTATTTTCTTTCATTAAGGAAGACATAGAGTAGGTCCTCTTATAGATTACTCATTTCTTGAAGCATCTGGGAAACTTACAAGAAAATTGCAGCTCAACCTCTCTTCTAGCTTTTTTCAAGAATGAGTACATCACTGCATTTCTCAATACTCCAAGAAACTTCCTGTCTCACAGAAAATCTTGGGATAGAGTATAAACACAATGATAGATGTGAAAGGATTTGAAAGAAAGGCAATTTGGTTAACAATGCATGTGCCATTTTAAATCTACCTTATGCTGGTTACCTTAGTCGAAGTATCTGTGTGCATATCAAAGATTGGTGGCCAAATCAGTCTGTCTGCCTAACAGAGGCTTAGATTTTTGATAGGTTCCCCATCATGTAGGAGTTTTTTAAATACTGTCATAGTTAATCCAAAATACTTTTTTATTTAAAGAAAATAATAGGGAATATTCTTCCTATAGGAAACTGATGATACACTTGGTTCCAATTTCATAAAAATAGTAGTGGTTTTTCCCTTGTGGATAAATACAGTGTCTCAGCTGTGTGATCTTGACATTTTTCATCTGTGTTTTTCATTTTATTGAAATAAAGATGCAGCTTTCTTAAGGTAAGCTCTGAGAAACTAATGGGCCTAATAGAATCCAGTTCAACATTTCAATACAATTGTTATTGGGCAAGTTGGTTGAAAAATTTTTAAAAGAAAAATAGTATCATCTCACTTTGAAATTTTTGAATGTGAGAATGGAAATAAGTAACCAAGCCATCTGTATGTATTGGAAGCCTCTTTCCAAATCTCCCAGTAGAAATTTTGTTCTCAATTCAGACTTTGATATTGCTGATTTTTCAGACTGCGCATCTTTGCAGTTGAAGGTACTTCTTCCAAACCCAAAACATCACCAAAGGAATTTCTTGGCTTTTGGTACTTAATTACATTGAAATTAATATAGAGAAGCTGGATATTGCATGAATGATATTAGCAATCAGAGTAGGATGCTATTAGGGAAGTTTCTCAGTGCTATTTATGCTGCTCCAAGCCATCTGGAGGCATCTGAATGTGTCATTGGAATAATTAAGAAATATCAAGAACAAAATGGTTTAAAATAAATTTTAATGACAAAACTAATTAGGGGACCGTTCCTATAACACACAACAGTCTCTGTGTGTTTCTAATGTGTCGCAAGTGACAACTTTTCCAGGATAACTAGCATATTTTTCAAATTCATCTCTGAGAAGTATCTTTATGGAATTTTATTTTTAATTCTAGAAGATGTAGGGGTCTTTTGCGATTAGTGTGTGAAGTGCCTAACAGATTTGCTTTCAACAGTAACTCTTTCATATTTTTAAAATAAAAGACTCTTACACTGGAGGATGGAGTGGTCTCAGTATTTCTTTAAATAATTTTGACACTTAGTAAATATAAGCTGAAAAATCATAGAATCATAGAATAGTTTTGATTGGAAGGGATATTTAAAGGTCATCTATTCCAATCTCCCTATAATGAGTGGGAATATCTTCAACTAGATCCAGTGTCTCAGAGCACTGTTTAACTTGACCTTGAACACTTCCAGGGAGGGAAAGAGTTCCACCACCTCTCTGGGTAACCTGATCCAGTGTCTCACTGTAAAAGCTTCTTTCTGTATCTTGCCTAAATCAAACCTCTTCAGTTAAAAACCCTTACCCCTTGTATCACAACAAGTTCTGCTAAAAAGTCCGTCTCCTGTTTTTTATAGGTCCTTTTAAGCTACTGAAAAGCCACTCTAAGGATTCACAGAAGCTTTTTGTTCCCAGGCTGAACAGCCCCAACTCTCTCAGCCTATCTTCATAGGATGGGCACTCTGAACCTCTGAGCATCTTCACAGCTCTTCTCTGTATCACTCCAACAGGTCCACATCTTTTCTTTTCTTTTCAAAGCCATCTGCCTTTTTAATGGGAACTATTTGATCCTTTCCAGGATGTGTTCCTTTAGATGCAGCCAATGATACCTCTATTATGGGTTCTTCTGAACCATTCCTGGTGCCAGCTAGTTGAAGAAAATGTTTCCAAGAATGCAGTATGATTTCACCAGTCAGAAAGCTGATGTTTTCTTCAGGAGGAAATTAAAATTCTGTGATTCTGTAATATGCATAGTGAAAATTGAGTTGTTAACCTTCATTAGCTGATACGTACATATAAGCATACATACATGTTTAGCATACATACATGTAAGTCTTGATGCTGGTTTAAGTACTTAAACTTAACTGGTGCCTGATAGATAAAAATAGTAATAGGTTTTGTATGTTTCCTCCTTATGCTTATTATTTCAACAAAAAAATCTCTATTGTAATGATTAGTTTTGCCGAGTGCTTTAAAATGTTGTAGCTGAACTAGGAATCATTTTGTTTCTCTTGGATGTGAGATCAAAGAGTATTTTGTATGGAAAAGCCTATCTGTACATCTGATAGCAACTCAATGCAAAGCATTTTGCCATCCAACTGGAACAACCTTGATTCTTTACTCATAACAAAATTATAGCCTGAAGGATGATTCTCTCAAAAAAAACTATATGTGATCATTATGTCCTAGGGATTATTAAAAACCTCCACATTTGATGGGAATTTTGCAAGTTTCTGCAAGTGTAGCCAGGGCCACACCAGAGCAATTGTTGTACTGGCTTTGTCTCAGCATAAGCACTGCCACTGGAAATAGCCACCTAATATAAAGCAGCAGTGTCATTCTTATGCCAGGTTACCAGACACATCATTTTTTATTCTGTTTGAGCTTCTTTGTATTTACATATTAAAAGAAAAAACTTAAGAGTACTTAAGTCTATTGATGCCTTGTGTATTTGTTTCTATACCAAAAACTAGTAATACTGCAATGTTACTGTAAAGGAAAGCAGAGCTTCCCAGACCTGATCTATTTAAGCAAGAAATTTAAACTCCTATACTATTAGGCAATTACTTCAAATGTTTTTCTTCCAATGATTGCATATGTGCCCTGTACCTGTAAAATATATGTAACCTAAGTTATTTAAGTCTATAAGTCTATTGCAGAGCACCATGTTTAGATGATTTGTACAACTAAATTGAAAAATAAATGCATGTGAGCAGATTATGCAATATGTGAAAAGCTATTTTATGCATTTGTTTATGACTTACTAGTTATTTATTATAGTTGACCTTGTATGGATTTTACAGACAGTACATGTGCTCCCTAATCTTACTGTGGCTTGAAATCTGACTGGCTTGAAAGTAATGTTAAGAACCACTTACTCATCTTTTTTGACTCTAATAATGAACTGCTTAAATATACAGCTTTTGACCTTTTCTTACAATCTCAAAGAACTATTTAGAAATGGATAATTGATATAAATTTGATCATCTTAAAATTGTTCTGTTGCCGTCAAAATTAGTTTGTGTTAATGTTCAGTGATAATTTGCGTTTCAGGAAGGTATGACTGTAATTAATAATTTTATGTTTATTTAATAATTATCAACCTTTAAAACAAGTGGATTTTTGAAATGTCATCTTTTATTCTTGCATCTCAGATCTACCTACCAAACAGATTTCTCCTTTTAAGCCACAAGACAAGCACAGCATATATCTATGCAAATAATACACCCTGAGGAGAGGTGAAATTTAAAAAAATGCTTGTCAAAAAGGACTTTATCTCACAGAAGGAAGAAATTAAAACAAATTTTTCAACAGAAATGAAACTTCTGTTTGTTTGTTTGTTTTATATATCAGACAACTAGGGCATAATAATTTGCAATGCTGTTGTGTAATCTCGTCAAATTTAATGTTTGCAGTCTGTGAGATTTCTTATATGCTCATCAGAGAAGGCCAATATAAAATATAAAAAAACCTTGCTTATCACCCACCATGATTTTTTCTTCAAATGCCATTGTAATGTCTCTGCTTTTATGAAATATGGATAATCTAGCACAGTTATGTGGTAAATTAAATTTTCAAAGTTAAGCTATTTTATACAGACAACTCCTCCGAAATACAATATTAAAAAGTTCAGAAACTCCTTCCTTAAACTGAATATCACAATACTAAGCCCTTAAATGGTGTGCAGTGTCCTCTGTTGTTACTGACATTTGGATAAAGTCAGTCCAAATTATATTCTGATGCTGAAAAGGCCCATGACAGTGATATGAGAAATGGGGAAGCTAGTCTCCATTTCCAAAGAAGAATATTGAGATGTCTACATGGAGAAAACGAATGTTCTGTTGAATTTTTCAGTCTGTAGATGTTCCAGGGATAAGGCCATACAGAACAGCTGAACACTTACTCTCACATCCTCAGAGAAAGGTATGAGTTTAATGGGGCTGCATCACAGTGCAGGGACATTAAATCTGATATTGTGCTGTGAAAATGGGACACACAGCTTCCAGAACTGATTTAGTCAGTGCCCGATTGCTTTCTGGGGACCCTGCTGCCCACTTACTCAGATTCAGTGTTTATTATACCCACAGTAGCCACAGGGGTACATATACCCAAAGATACAAGTTTGATTTATCTTGCATAACACAACTAAAGCTGACATTTACTCTAAAGAGATGAGGAAAAAAAATGTTATAGTTACAGCACTGAAAATTTAATTTTTCCATGATGTTAGATGGGTGCCAGCTAAGATCAAGGATCATTAACTTCTGCCATATTTGATTTCTGGGCACTATGACACTTTTTGACTGAGGAAGATAGAAACCTGAGTGGAAGAATTGCTATTTTAATGATGGTTACCAATATTTTTTGAAAAAAACCAAACCAAAACAAAACCAAAATACAACTACCAAAAAACCCCAAACAATAACAGAAAAAAAGGAAAAGAACTGTATAATTTATAGACATACTTTAAAAATGCATTTTCTTGAAAAAATCCCATGTAAGTATCTACTCCTTAGACATATCTTGGTTGACACAGCAAACATTAAATTATTTCACTTAAAGGTAGAGTTGCCTCAGAGAATTATCAGATTAGGTATATTGGTGAGCAGTCTTTATAAACATGATGCTTCTTATGCAGTATTCAGTCTGGATAGACTATGGTAAAATAAGAATGTATTTAAGCAGAAAATAAAGCATCCTATTTTTATTTATTTTGTTATTTCCTTTTAATGGAAAAGAAAGTAACTGCTCTTTAATTTTACTGTACTAAGAAACTTGCATTGGTGGTCTTGAGCAAATTCCATGTAGAAGAGATATACCCACATAAAAATATAATTTATCCCCCACAAAATACCAAAGGTTGCTGTTCCTTTTCATTTTTCAAATTATGAATTCTTTACAGCAATTTCTACATATGGTTCATGGGAGGGATTATTGTCCCATTGCTAGCTTGCAAGCTTTTATTTTGACAAATAAAATTTATAACTATTTTATTTACTTCTGTGCCTTTGATTGGATAAATCTCAAAAAAAATTTTTGCCCTCTTGCCCTGAGGAGCCCAGAACTGGACACAGCACTCCAGCAATTTTCAGTAATGGAAAAATAACCTAGTTTTTTACCAAACCAGGGTGTCCTTAATCAAAATTTCCACCAACATTCTTTCCAATCACCACAGCAGGGTGTCTTTTATAGTAAATGTCCTGCCAACCTGCACCTGTTAACCACCCCCCCACCACCCCCCCCAAACCAGTTAATTCTGAGCCATTCATATGCAGAATAGCTCATGGGATTTTACAGAAGGAGATATCCTGGGAGTGGGGTATATGCTGTTCTTTTTTGTTTAAATAAGACTTCTACTGATGAATGATCTGTTCATCATTCATTGTAGTGGTCCTGGCTACTCCTCTACTCCTTAGCTTTCTGCTAAGTTTTTTTCGGTTTTTTGGGTTTGTTTGTATGTTTGTTTTTTGTTTTGTTTTGGTGTTTTTTGTTTTTGTTTTTGTTTTGTTTTTTGTTTTTTGTGGGTTTTTTTGTTGTTGTTTTGTTGTTTTGTTTTTTCGTGTTTTTGGTTTTTTTTTTTTTTTTTTTTGGTTTTTTTTTTTTTAAATTATTTTTTTTTTCTACTATTTAGTTTTCCTTATAGCAGTTCATATGGTGCTGTGTTTTAGGTTTTTGACCATGACAGTTCTGTAACCACTAATGTCACTTTGTTTCCCCTGTCCTAATGGAAGTGGTGAGAGAAGTGACCAAGTGACTGAGTGGTGTTTATCTGCCCACCAGTGTAAACCTACAACACCAGTGTTTCCATCAGAACATTTTCTCATTCTGGATGAACAACCTGCATTCCATTTCTGATGACATTATTGTCTAGAGTAAGTGTTCTCAGACATACATAGGGTGCTGCTGATCAGGTCTTCTGGAGGCAAGTCAGATTCAGGGCACTTGGACTGTACTGGAGGAGCACTCTGTGTGTGTGCATGTACATCCTAAGTTTTCAGTGAGAACTGGCTGATAGATGTTGTTTGCCAGTGACAGGACAGCCTTCAAGCAAAATTTTACCTAGAAAACTGAACTTAAAAAGCCCATATTCTTATTTGCCAGAGCACCCTCCTCCCTGTGCTTAAGCAGCAATGACTGCTTAAGCAGTTTCTTTTAGAGATTTTATTTTTTATAATGCTTATATATTTTCTTTTGGGAAAAGCGTGGTCACACTGGAGCTATGAGACAAAATATTCTCAGAGGATCTTTTAAACCAGGTTCTAACAGAAGTATGACTCATACAGTATCATCACCATCAGAGATTTCTGCAATATATGTTTTCTGGAGAAGTGAAAAAATAAATAAAGAGGAGAGAGAATGGGAGGCGGGTAATCTCATCCTACCAAAACTAGACAAAATTAAGCAAAAAATCTACTAAAAAATTTGGAAAAGTTGTAAGAACCTGTGAAACCCATAAGGAAATCATTCCCACCTAAATAGTCTGGGTAGCATTTGGGACAAAACTACATTTATTATCTAATTAAGCTTAAAAAGAAAAACCTTCTGTAACTTACCATTATATAACAATAGTTTCTCTTGTAAAAGACTTTGAGAAACATAATTCTTTAGGATATATTCCCAGAGATTCAGAGTTGCCTGGGAAACCAGCTGCCATGTGTGGTTCTTCTCTTTTCTGAGCAAATGTTGAGTCACATGGATTTTCCATGTGTCAGGTTTTGTTGCTGACTTTTTAAAAGCAGAACGTATCTGTTCTGCAGCACTGGATGCTACAGGCTTTTACAGTCAGCTTTGCATCTGTGGGACTTGCTCTCTTTCAATTTGTATTTGATGCTGCTTGCATAAATAATAAAATCTTACATAAACAGGACTACAGACTAGAGAATTTTTCATTAGTGTTTTGATGATTGCTTTCTAGTCTCAATTGATTTGTTTTCTTATCTGTGATAGCTGTACCAATACTTCATAAAAGCCTGGGCAAGCACTGACTACTAAGATGCTAGAAACCCACAAATTCAAGAAGCTGCTTCTTGATATTGACATGCAAAAATAATATATTTTCAGACTTTTCTTGGCCTATTGGCCCTTTGAGGGCTGAACACTGAATTTCATTTTGTGTATTAGGTATGTTTGAAAATAAATGTTATTTCTCCACAGAAAAAGCCAAATTAAAGTTTCTAAACATTTCTCTTAATTAATTTGCAGACAAGTCAGGCAGCTACTGTGAAAATTTCACTTTTTTGACTGTTAGACTGTTGACCCACAGAATGGGTCAAGTTTGAATGAGGTATAGTGGCTTACCTGGTCCAAACTCCCTTCTCAGGGTCATCCTGGAACACATTGCACAGGGTTGTGTCCAGATGGTTCTTGAATCTTCCCAGTGAGGGAGACTACATGCCATCTCTGGGCTAGCTGTTCCTGTGCTCAGTCATCTACACAGTAAAGAAGTTCTTCCTCATATTCAGACAGAACTTCCTGTGCAATCATTTCTGCCCATTGTCTCTTGTCCTATTGCTTGGCACTGCTGAAAAGAGCCTGGCTTCATTCCCTTGACACCCTCCCTTCAGATACTTACAGGCATTGATGAGGTCCCTCTCAGGCATCTCTTCTCAAGGCTGAACAGGCCCAATTCCCTCAGCCTTTCCATGTAAAAATGATCCAGTCCCTCAACTATTTTTGTTCCCCTCCACTAGACCTGCTTCAGGAGCTCCATGTCTCTCTTGCCCTGAGGAGCCCAGAACTGGACACAGCACTCCAGATGTGCCCCACCAGGGATGAGTAGAGGGGCAGGATCCTCTCCCATGACCTGCAGTGCAGTTCCTAATGCACCTCAGGATCCCATTGACCTTCTTGGCCACAAGGACACAGTGCTGGTCCCCAGGTCCTTCTCCTCAGAGCTGCTCCCCAGCAGGTCAGCCCCCAGCCTGTGCTGGTGCCGGGGGTTATTCCTCCCCAGCTGCAGGACCCTGCACTTGCCCTTGTTGAATTTCAGATGGTTCTTCTCTGCCCATCCTTCCAGCCCTGTTCTGAAGGGCTGCACAGCGCTCTAGGATATTGGCTGCTCCTCCCAGCTTTGTGTCATCAGTGAACTTGCTGAGCAGGCATCTGCCCCTTTATCCAAGTAGCTTGATGGATAAGATAAACCATACTGTTCCCAGTATTGAACCTTGGGGGACCGTACTAGTGCCAGGCCTCTAACAAGACCCTGTGCCACTGATTTCAACCCTCTGGGACCTGCATCCAGACAGTTCTCAATTCACCTCTCTGTCCACTCATCCAGTCCACACCTCCTGACTTTGCCTACAAGGATGTTGTGAGAGACAGTGTTGAGTGCCCTGCTGAAGTTGAGGTAGACAAAATCCACTGCCCTCCCCTCATCATCCAGGTAGTTGTTTCACTGTAGAAAACAGTCATGTTGGTCAAGCATGACTTATCTTTATCCGTGCTGACTATTCCTGATCACCTTCTTGTCATCCATGTGGATAGAGATGGCCTTTAGCAGGAGGCACTCCATCACCTTTCCAGGGACTGAGATGAGGATGTTGGGTCAGTAGTTCCCTGGGTCTTCCTTCTTGCCCTTATTGAAGACTGAGGTGACCTTTGCCTTCTTCCGGTTCTCAGGCACCTCTCCTGATCATCACAACCTTTTAAAGATGACTATGAACAGCCTATCTGTGGTGTCTGCCAGGTGTCTCTCAGTACTTGTGGATGCATCTCGTCAGGGCTACTTGGACTTTGGGTGTCAAGCTTGCCTATGTATTCTCTAACCCAATCCTTCTTGACCAAGGGAAACTCCTTTGGTTTTGGATTGCCTACCTGAAAACAAGAGAGCAGTAACATGCCTACTGATTGTTCACTGGCTCAACAGAAGGTTTTGTGTGAGTACCTCATGCCAGTACAATAGATTTCAAAAAATATCAGGAACATGTTGCATGGTGATCTGGGCATCAAATGCTGTGTAAGATTTTCTGTATTGGAGTAGACATCTACACAGAAATAGCACATATCTGGTGAGGTATTGGTATCCTAATTTTCTTCTTGGAATCCAAGTGGGGTACTGCAATGTATCTAATGATTTATGTCTATGCTTAGATTGCTGGATCATCCTTTAGATATTTAAGCTTGCAGACAAATTGTAATGATATACAACTGGATATGCTACACTTAAAACTTAGAAATAAGTGAAAAAATAAGAAATATCTCTGTATACTAGTCTTCTCTTTCAAATCCTTGAGTGCCAGGCAGTAAATGGAGATGAAATTTAAGAAATGGACTGTAACCTCTTGAAAAGAATGCTTTTTAGGTAAAAGAAGTATTTAGCTACAGTGGCATTAATATTCTAGTGTAAACACAGTGCACTATCAATGTTATTGCATTCTTTGTGAGCAATGAAATGAGTGGTAATGTTGAGTTGACACTATCACCTTGTGTTATATCCCTCAAGTCTCGAGACACGTCAGCAATGCACTTCGCTTTCTTACTCAGTTCTGGTTCTCTGGGACTTAAATGTATGCTGAAATACCTGTATACTTGCCTAAATATAATTTTCCAAAGCCATGAAAATCTAGTTTAGATTTTAAGATCTTTGTCATGATTCTGAGGATTTGTAAAAATAGAACTTCACTCTTGGCTAGCTATTGTTAGCTACAGACACCAAGAACAGCTTTTCTGCGGCTGTCACTTCGATGCCTGATATACATACACAGAGACAGACTTTTCAAGCCAGATGAACAAATTCTTGGCAGTCAGAAAATCTTTTGATTTCATTGTTTCTTTCAGGTGGTTTTTGGTGATTACATGACTCTAGATATTATATCTAACTTTGAATTCTCTGCTCAGAATTATCATTAGTTAGAATAGTATAGAAATGTAGTTGTGTGAGGTATTTTTTTGCCTTGGTGTTCTCGTTTTTGGTGTCTTTTTTTTTTTTAAATTAACAAGACTTACATTTTTTTATGAGGTTTTCAACATCTATTTTAAGATGGAATGACTCACACTCTGGAGTTCCCATTTTCTCACCCAGAGAATCTGGGTGTCAGTTGGCAATAAGCACTTCCTGATTGTTGCAGATAGGTGAGATGAGTTCAGCCTGTCATAACTGAATGCATGCAGCAAAGTGGAACCATGAAACTGTACAACAATAAGGTCTTAGAAAGCTGTCTGATGTTTCCTACCAAATGCTATTAGTGTCAGGTACGTAAACCATATCTCAAGTATGTCAATGCTTGCTTTTGACTTGAGAAACAAAAAATCTGTGATATTGTTATGCCAATAGCTTCAAGCTATGTCTAACCTTTCCCCCTCTAAATTATCTCTTATGGCTCCATATTAGAAACATGTGTGAACACATGCCTATAAATGGATGGCAGGTTAAGAATATATACAACACTTCCCTGGCTTTTGCATATTTCCAGCTCAGAGGATTTTCAGAGCTGTTGGTTTCCCTACTACAGCTTTTCTAGAACTGTAGGTTTCCCTACTAACATTTACTGTATCTCCCACCAAAATATTTGCTCAGTATACTCTGAACATATGTAGACCTTTTGCCTCCAAAATTCCGCCTGTAAACCATCCCACGGGTCTGCCCTCTGCTCCCCACCACCTACCCCCCCCCAGCTCACCCCAGTGTGAAAATGAGCACCTCCTGCTCATTCTAAGACTGACCTCTGTTGACTTTATGTGGTGGCTCTATTTTTTTGTACAAGAAGAAATGGTGAGCAGTGTATGTACAGTCTCTACATTAGGCATGATTTTTATCTTTTCCTTCAAAGTAATTTTTTAGTGCTTTTAAGAAAATTATTCCATACTATGGGTTCTTCTGTGAATCTTTGCCAACTTTTCTGTGTCATTTTTGAGATGAGAACCATGCCCATGAACTGGGAGTGTACATGAACTGTTGATTTTGTATAGTGGCATAATGAGGCTCTTTTTTATTTCTTTATTCATTTCTTCATAAAGTCAAATATATGATTCATTTTTGCATTCCTAGCAAGCACTGAGCTGATATTTTCATCTCTCACAAACACAAAGGATTACTCCAATGCAACAGACAGCACAGACCCTATAATTTTATGTGTGAAGCTAGGTTTGTTTTACTCTACATACAAAAAGAACAAACTCTTTTACAAAATTTTATCTGCTGACTTATCAGTCAGTCTTTTTTTCAGAACAGGCTGCATTTCTTCACAATCAGCCCTCGTACTTACTGCGTTGTGTAAAGATCCTACCAGTGAGAGATGTCTCTTCCTGAATTAAGGTGCAAGTGAGACCAGATGCCAAATCAATAATACGAGTTTTATTAAACAGTAAATGTGAAGTAGAAAGATAGAAAGAAATAGAAAGAGGGTCAGGGGGAAGAGAGAGAGAGAGAGATCAAGCAGAGGATAGTCACCACCCTTGGATCCAGAGGTGTCTCACTGGTCTTTCTTCATCCTAGGCTTCTTGGTAGTGGCAGTTCAAATTCCTGAAGTCATTAAAAATTTTTCACTATGCATTCTTGCAAACAGAGGAATTAATGCTCACTGTTGTATTCTGTTGGTTAAATGATTACCTCACTTCTATTGTTAATTAGTTCCATGCTCAGTCTTTCTCTTCTCTAAGTCAGTGGATTCCTTGGGTAGGTGGGCTGTGATCTTCCCCCTGCCAGAATTACCTTTTACTCAGTCTGAGCTGATTTCAGCAAGGTTGCTGTGTTGGCTTTCCTTGTCCATTATCAGAAATACATTCTTCTCCCCCAGGTTTGTTTACCTCCCCTTGGTCTGAGGTAACACCTGGACAAGAGAACCACCTTTATTTTACCTCAAGTTCCCGCTGTGGTGCCTTAACTTACTGTCCAAGCTCCAGGTATCCGCGGAGGCTTATTTGGGGGGGGCTTTTGTAGTTGCAGATTCCATCTGTCCCATAACTTGGGGTGATTGTCTCACCAGTGATATGCACAAGAAGTTGCTTCTTTACAGAATTTGCCACAGTGGGAATTCTTGCCTGGATGCATTACCCAGGATGTGCTAACCAGATCTTCTTCCACCAGGCCTGGAGTCAGTGCCATCCTGTCACTCCATCCTGTGCTTATCTCTTGGCAAAATCCTTCTGTGGTAACAGTGTTTGAGACAGGAACTTGTGCAAATATGGTCATGTAACTTCTCACTACCTTTTTCAGGTACCAGTTCCAGCCATTGTGGAAAACCACTGGGAACTTTCCTGTATGTAACATTTAATTATTTCTTTTAACACTTTTTTCCCTAATTTTAACCATCTATTTAGTGATGCTGGGGTCTGCCTTTCTGTTTGTTTTCTCCACAAGTGCTTTGCATGAGACCTTATGAAAAGCTGTTTGAAAATCCAAGCAGAACATGCCAAGTATTATTATCCTTACCCACAAGGGTTTTGACCTCTTAAAAGAATTTGAAAGGTTTGTAATAATGGACTTCCATTTGTGAAAATCACGTGGGTTCTTCACAGGTAGCTTTCATTTATTCAGGTCTCATGTTAACACTGCATTCATTTGCCTGCAGGCTTACAGGCCTGCATTTTCCTAGGTTTCTCTGAAATGTTTTTTTTCAAAGATTGTCACAATATTTGCTACTGTCAAATCTTCAGATGCCAGGAGTAGATGAGATACATGGTAGATCTATAGTTGTACTATTTCATGCATTAATACTATTGAGACTTGTGGGTGAATACCATCTAGTATTGGTCATTTGCTAGTTTTGTTCTTCTTCTAATTACCATGATCTCCTTCCACTTAAAGCATTGTTTCAGTTGATACTTCATTAATCGGGCTGATCCTTCATTAATCCCAAAATACAGCATGGGAATCTCCCCAGGTTTTCCTGTTCTGAACACTGATAGAAAAAACTATTTATCTGCCCTGAAGTGCTGGTGCTCTCCCTGAATATATCATCACTAATGAGTGTAAGTCCAAAGACGGTCCCTGGGTCTTTCTCTTCTTACTGATTTTGATGGTTTTGTTTAACTTATAGGTTGCATTATGTTCTGCACTTAACCAAGCAGAAAACCACCTCAAGTTGTCAGTCATGGAAATTAGCTTTAATTTGAAAGCTGATATCTGGCAGTTATTGATTGCTACATTGCAAAGCACAATCCCTTCAGTAAGAAAACAAAAATCCTCTTTGAAAGGAAATAGAAGAGGAATTACCTTGTGAATTAGCAACTATTTGAAGAAGTATTGTTTTGATCGTGTGTTGTACAAGTAACTCGCCTACCAGTAAAGCATGTTCTTTATTTTCCATAGGACAGGCTACTCAGTCTTAGAATAGCCTGATATCTTTGACAAGAGAGAAGAAACCACTTTTGTGTACCCAGGGAGGAAAAAAGGAAAAAAGTAAAGAAATACAGTGAATTTTACTGACCATTAAAAGGAGCAATGTTTGTCTTTTAAACTCAACACAAAATGTTTTCAGTATTTCAGTTATCACCCTTCTTCAACTGTACATTGCATTTGGCAAGATAATACTGTCAATTCACATTCAGAGCACACATCTTGTGTGTGCAAGAGATAGTTCTATGATGAATTATGAATCCATCTCTTTCCTTCAGGGTTTGTTTCTTGAATACTTTTTCCTTGCTTTTAAATATTTATTGTAAATGGACTTGCAGAAAAGTGTAGAAATGTCAGCTATAATCTACTTTTTGTATGCTGGGGAAGCCCTAGAATGCAAGTCATCTTTCATATCCCTCCTGCATCCTTTCTGTTTGCCTTTGGAGTGCCTTAGAGCTGACTGAAGAATTTTCTCCCAATCATTTGGAGTCAACACAGTGTGCTCTTTACATCCCTGTCGTTTCATACGGTTGCTAAATAATGTATGGGCATAAACTGGCAGCTTTGGGTACAGGAATGCTAGGACCAATGCCAGAATTAGCTCTGGTCCATAATCAAATAATGTGTTATCAGCTACTCCACTTGGGAAGCTATAACTGTCACCTTAAATTATTTTCTTTAAGAACTTCCCTGCTCTCTTTAAGTTCATGTTTTCTCTCCTGCTGTGTTTTAAACCTAGTCAACAACTAACCAGCACACAACCACTCAGTCACTCCCTGCCCCAGCAGGCTGGGGGAAGAGAATTGGAAAAACTCATGGACTGAGATAAAATGTTTAAAATTTGAAATGAATTAAAAATAATATAATAATAGCAATAACAACAACAACAACAGCAAATCTAATTTGTAATTAAAAGGTAAGGAAGACAGAGAAATAAAACCAAGAAGGGCAAGTTATGCAAATGAAAGGAATTGATCAACAGCAACTTACAAATGCCCAGTTAGTCCCTTGGCAGTGTACCTCCCACCAATGTTCTCCCTGGTCCTTCATGCTCAGGTTCTCCCTGAGATTTGTTTCTTATGGTATGGAATATTCCTCTGGTGAGCTAAAACCAGGACACCTCAAGAGGCAGAAATGATGAAACTTGATGTTCTGGCCCCAGAAAAATTTTGGGGGAAATTGTCAGATTAAAAAGGATAATCAATGCACTGATTTAATTCTTACCATACTCTTAAGGCACTGCCTGTTTGAGCAGATGAGCTTGTCAGACAGTGTACAGTGGGCAAGCTGACTGACATTTCTGAATTTCTGAATCTCTACAGTTGCTCTAAAGTTGGCATAGAACTAGTGCAGGCTTTCACTCAAGCAACTGTTATAGTTTTGTCCATGCCCCTAGGTACAGAGTATAGAAATGCTTCTGAATAAACTGTACTTCTAATCCATGTTCTGTATCTTATATAAAGCACATTCACTCTTCTCTCAGAGAAGACAGAGAAAAAAATGGTTACCAAATTCACACCATTGTTTCATTTTTCTGCTGATGTGCAGCAGAATGGCTTGTTGTAGGCTCAGTGCTTAAAGTCATATTAATTGCTCATTTGCATGACCCAATTCAGATAAACTTTTGGCTCAATCATCAATCAAGATGGAAGAAATAAGAAGCATCTGT
This sequence comes from Phylloscopus collybita, assembly GCA_027886175.1. Classification (NCBI taxonomy): domain Eukaryota; kingdom Metazoa; phylum Chordata; class Aves; order Passeriformes; family Phylloscopidae; genus Phylloscopus; species Phylloscopus collybita. Next base: position 23,407,138 of record JAJNNQ010000009.1, on the reverse strand, counting down.
GAATACACATACCTCACACAACAGAGAGGGCATTCCCTGATCACTGCAAGTGCCATATGGTGCATGCACTATTGATCAGGAATATGGAGAAATCTGCTATGACCTGCAGGAGTTACTGGTTGAACAAAAACACATCCAGCATGGAGATTTGCCCCCTAATTTTTACTCTCACTTTTCCAAATAAAACTGTACCTTGAGATCTACAATCTGCAGAATATAGGGGCTGCTGTGTGTGCTGCCTGTCAGTTTCTTCATGCATGAGGCTTCTAACCCTGAATTACTAAGTCAGCTACCCACCAGCTGATTTAACCCTAGTTTTAACCTAGAGATATATGTGAGATAATGATGATAACATTAATACAGATGTTTGAAAAGCAGACGTAGTCCTTCTGTTAAAAAGAGAGAGAAGTACTACAAACTGAAGAAAATTATTTTACATCTTTAAAACCTTTATTATACAAAGGTACTCATAAGCCAGCATGAATCAGGACATGTAACAATTAAACTTTGTAAAAGAAATACAAATCAATTTAAGAAACAAGAAAAACATAAACAAAATACTTATAAAAACATATGGATTTTTATTTTACATGGCTGTACATCATGCTATGTTCTATGTCTGCCAAGAGAACTCCCAAATGCTGTGAAGGAGACAAAAATAGTAATTTCACAGAATCACAGAATATGCTGAGATGGAATGGATCCACAAGGATCGCTGAGTCCAGCTCCCTGCCCTGCACAGGACATCCTCATCTTACCATTTAAATTCAGCCTTTCAGAAAGGGTCTGAGAGATTCCCAGTAAGGAAGTATACTGTAATGCTCTGTGCACATTGCAGTAAAAAGGATTTAAAGCTAAATAAAAGACAAATTCTTCCAAATTGTAAAGGTCAAGGATTTAAAATGTGAGATTTTAGAGGAACTAAAAGTTGAGGAAGGAAGTTCCAAGCACAAGCTCAGCTGTCTAAAGGCACCAACAGCCCTGATAACTATCTATATTGCATTCTGCAATATAAATTTCAAGATGTCTACTGAGTAGTTATCTGAAAGAATGAAAATAATTCTTCTGCAAAATGGAAGTTTGTATCCCCAGCAAAAGACTGAAACATTTTTGGAAGAGTTTGCAGAGATTATTTAGAACCATTTTATAGCTTTGCCTTAGCTTCTTAGTTGATTTTGTTATCTGGATAAATGGAAGGAGGCAGACTATTTGTGGAAGAATCCTACATGCCTCATATTAAAATACTCCCACATAATTTATGAATAGAGGTCTGTTTTTTCAAAACACTATCAGGATCAAACCTTTTCCTTTTTCACAGACCCCGAAGGATGTTTCCACATGGACTCTCAGAGGAAGTGTCATCAGTATTTGTCATTTAGTTTATGCTCAAATGTGCCTGACTGGGTTCACACCGGTTTCCTCAAAACATTTTGTTTGCTGCAGTGTTGAAAAGAGACTCAGGCTCCTAATGATGAGCTTGTGCTGCTCCTGTACCTGAGTAATTATCTTCAAAAAGGAATAGAGACCTTCCATTCCTGCCTGATTCCCAAGTGATGTAGAGGATTCCAGTCATGGTCTGGAAACTGGCCATCATGAGTGCAATCACTTTCCTCAGTCATACTGATTTCAGAAAAAAGATTACAGACTTTCTGGTAGCTTCAACCATACTATATGTACTATACTATGTTTGGAACCCTGTTTGTTAGTCAGAAATGGAGTTGCAGCTCACTAGCTCTCCCCAAGCACACACTCTTAGAAAAAGACTAGCAAATCACATTTCCATGGCAACACAATTTCCAGAAACTGTGCTGCAAACAAAGGTAAAATGTCTCGGACACAGTTCATGGTATTGAATAAGTGAAATCACTTTCTGTTGCAAGCTACATGTCTGCAGAACTCAAAAAGTTTTCCAGTTCAAAGAGTGAGGACAATTATTAGAAAGACTCTCAAGCTTGTCCTGTGGCCGGAGAAAGCAAACAGAGGGCTGAGGAGGATCACATCACCTTTCCTCACACTGGAGAGTTTTACCCTCGTCAGGGATTCAAGGCCTAGTCAGCATGACCTGAGCAAGCTCAGACAGGAACATATTTAATTCAGGAAGACAGAAGTTTAAATGAATAAAACCAGTGACACTACACCTAGCATGCCTGCCCCTTTCTGCAGCATTTATTTAAAAGTCTTGCATATTTTAGTCTAGCTCCCTCTTCACGTCCTCATCCTCTTTTTGATTTCTGTGATCACGTCTGGTATTTTCTTTTCCTGCCTTAGCAAATCCCCTCACTACAGAATTCTTAAATGAAATATCAAGACTCTCAATAAGTAATTGGTGGCTTTAAAGTGTCACATTCAGATATTTATTTCATTACTCTGTAACCCCTCCCAAGTCTCTGCCTGTCTATTTAAATTCCAAGCTCAGCAGGAGAAAATCTACTCTATAGCTAAAATATACCCAATACAGTGGGACCTTAATATTGTATCAGTTCTCAGTCATGAACACATCCACAATGCATCCTTTTCCTGCTGACAAATAGGATTGACAATTCTGTCAGTTCTTCCACCCTCTCCACCTCTGCCTTCACCTGCTTCTGAAGGTGGAAAATGGATGAGGAAAGGCAAAAATCTCACAGGTATCAGAGACAGAGAAGAAAAACCATGAACAAAGCCCTTCCCAGAAGACTTAAATTAAAAAATGTGCCATTTAGGAATTTATCTAATCTCATTTTTGAACAATAGCAAACATTGATGACTACTATCTATCTTCTTAAGTTAGTTGAATGATTAATTAACCTCACTGTTAGGAACTCCATCTTAATTTTAAGATTGGAAATTACATACTTTAGCTTCCAGTCACTAGATCTTTTTTATGTCTTTGTTATTAGCAGGAATTAAATTGTTTTGGTACTGCACATCTCTTCCATGTATAGAAAACTCCATAAACATTAAAACTGGAAAGTGTTTATCACAGTTGTTTGAGCACTGTTGCAAAGTGAACAAATAGTAATACTACATATAAATAATTCTTATATCAAGTATTTCAATTTTATCTATTTATCCCTTCATTTTTTTATTTTTCTTTCTAATGAAAGAGAAGGCCACAAATATTGATTAGGTCATTTGTCCTGATTTTTCATAGGATATTAAATTTCATGGAGATCCCCTTAGGGATAACAAATACATACAGCAAACTGTACCAGTCCTTAGGTGACCTAACTGTGATTGGGCAGGAAACAGGAATGACTAAGATGTCACTGTCTTAATTCCTGCAATGATAAAGAGCTGCTTTGGTAATTCTGGCTGAGGAACTATGTCCTATTCAATAGATGAATGTACAGGGGAAAAAAGTCAGCAGGAAAACCTCCCAAGCCTGAATGTGACAGCTTTAAACCCTCAATGATGTGAACAAGACACATACCTGGCCTCACTGTTTCATGTATAATCACCAGCCACAGCTAAATTATTTTTGATGCTCAATAGAAATAAAAACCCAGAAAGAACAGCAAAATGTATGATCAGCTGTGCCTAGGAAAAAGGTCTACTTAATTATTGAAATTGATCAGCTGAGATCCTGAGAGATGAGGTTCACTTGCAGTGAATACCTTGATCAGGAGACTCGAGGTTCATTATTGTAGGATGACAATACAGGTAATTTTCTTCTACCCATGGCAAAGGAGGGAAAAACTGAAGAGAAAACTTCCAAAACTCACAAATTTTGAGGTTGGCTGCCATCTGCATGTTTATCCATCTCAAACCACATGCATAGGAGTGCTAATGTTTCATTTGGAATCTGTGTTAAAACAGATTTTTTTTTTACCTACTTTAAAAGCAATCACTTTAAGGTGAATAGTTCTTTCCCTATGCCCACAGTAATTGCTGTCACTTCCAGGAAATTGCACTTGTTTTTAAAGCTACACTTATTTAACTTCACTCTCTAGCCAATTTTTTTTTATGCATTTGTAAATAAGACTCAAAAGGCTTTTAGTAATGTATCTCTACCATGTTTAAGTGCCTTTCAGAGCACAGAGATCAAGTAATGTCCCAACCTTCTCTTTTAATGTGATTTATTTATTTATTTATTTATTTATTTATTTATTTATGCTTCCTGGCTCATTTGTTAACTTTCCTTGAGATTTTCTCCTGTATCTGTATTTGAAAAAGGCATACAATTATATTTTATTAATGCTATGTGAAGTGAGGATCTGCCTATTTTGTTATCCTTATCTATACTGAATTATCACAGAAATATTTTTGCCATTACAAATTTTTTCTTCTGCTAGTCATAAATGTTGATATCAAGTTTTCTTCAGATCTTTACTTTCAAAGACAGCATTTGCCTCCCGCTGATATAATTTTTATCACTGAAACTCTGAACTATTACCTTGTCTCTAAATGTATGAAAACACTTTTTAGTGAATTGAGACCATTTAGCAAGGTAATTTTGATCGTTTTATAATAATGTCTTGCCTTTGCCTTTATAAAAAGTCAGCCTTTGAAATATGCAAGATTAACAAGAAAAGGCTAAATTACCACTAAATTCCTCATATAGAATACAGTCTACTAAAGAATGCATGCTCAGTTCTTGGTGTTGTTAGTGCAGCTAGTTTATTTAATGTTATGATTTGGAAGAACTATGAGCTCAATGACCTGCAATATGTTTATTTTTAACATACTTTCCCTCACTTTCTCCTTTGCCAAGACTGGTAAATTCTGTCTGCATCAGGTGGAGCGAATGTGTCTTCCTACATTCTTCTAAATATGGACAACTACCTCTCAAACCTTTGTACTTAGTCAATTTTTTGTGATTTTTTAAATCAGCATTTAGCTATAGCTGTCTACCTGACTTCAATATTCATGTTTTAAATTGCTTAGAGGCTTCACCATATTCATTACTTAACATGTTGTATCTTTTAACTTCCCTTACTAATTATTATTATTGTTATTGTTATTGTTATTGTTATTATTTTCATATAAGCTTTGGACTACTACACTGAAGCGCTACCCCCCTGCCCACCCCCCTGGGCTTTTGTGCTAGCTCAGTTTCAGGGGAGCTTTGGGGGTATAAGCTTCAAGGGATAGGGTAAAAGATTCAAATGAGGCTCCTACCTCAGGGGAAATGTTCCAAGGCTTTATTCTTGAAGGAGATCCCAGGACAAAAGAGGGTGAACAAGGAGGAGCAGGAGTTTTTATCTAGTCTCTGTCTCGGGATGGGATAGCTGGCACAGAGCCATAGTCAGAGATAAGGGGAAGGTAGGGTTAAACTAAAGGTTACAGTCTCTGGGCGGGTTTCTGGGGAAAAACCATTTCCCTAGAGGAATACAACACTGCACAGCACAAACACTTTAGTGTTTTAGAATTTTGGTTTTGGAGTCCATGAACTAACTCTATTTTTTCTTTGAACTTTTCTACACTAAACTGAGGGTTTTTTAAAGCTTTAGAAAACAATTTTTTTTCTCTTTTCCTTTTCCAGAGTCTTGGAAAGTAACACAAAATGAAGAATGACTGTTAATATCTTAGCAACTCTTGTTGTGTATCTTAAAGTGAGATTCAGTATTGAAGGCGGGATTCAATCAAAACTATGTTTGAGTCCAAGTTCTTGTGGTAGTCAAATTATATATAAGCAAAACATTTGGGAGAGCAAGGAGAGCTATTCACCTAACAGAGAGAAGAATTAAACTATTCAGATACCATTTTAGACATCTCACACTGTCCACTTTGGCCTGTCATGGGAAGTCCGGGATGCAATCAGATCATGCATTTCAGATTTCTACAGATCATGTATCATATATCACAAAAGCCATCCCTGTCAAACTTCTGATGTATTATAGGGCATTTCAAGTGTTACCTATGCTTAAGCAACTGAAGCAAGCAACTGAATCCTGTTCCCAGCTGGTTGTTCAGCTGGATAGCTCCCTACACTCCATGCAGTCAAGGTCTAGGGTTATCTAAAGGGTATATGAGACATTTCTATGGCATTGGCAGATCAGACAAGTCTCTGGGAGACATCTGCCCTTCTGGAGCCTCAGCTGAAGGGCAATACTTCTCCAAATGTGGTGAAAAGCAGGTAGGCAAACAGCTAAATTAAGCCTTTGATGTCCAGTGACCACAGGGAACACAACAAAGGATACCTACCCTGTAGAGGGAGGCCTAAAAATAGACACATATGTTTACACAACTCATTTGCAAACTGAATCTCACCATCAGTGACAATGTAATTAGGAAAGTACTTTCTACATTAATTTATTATGCTTAAAAATGCTAAGACAGATTTATGTTAGCTAGATAAGATATTGTGCATAATTTCCTTGTTATGAACCCTAATAAATCTTTTTTATAATTCTTATGTGATTCAAAGAAATGTATGACTTAGTACTTTTCTCTGGTGAGAAATCACAGATATTTTAACTATGATTTTACTGTTGCAACCCTTATTCATGACTAGCTGAGTTTCAGCAACTCCCAAATTTTAGACCCTGTTTTTTGTTGCTGTTTTCTTTCTTTATATCTACCGAAAAAAGAGAAACTTCCTCTCATACAGTGATGGTAATTAGAAAGTAGGAGTTTGCTTTGTGAGTTTTGCTCTGTGGAATGAATAGACTTTAACAGTACAGTGGTTTTTTCCTGTTTCTTCAGTAAGATTTTCTTTGATCAGTGGCATTTTCTGGGTTTCGTTTTTATTGTTGATTTCTTTTATGTTGTCAGAACCTTTTCATCGTTGTCCTGATCTCAGCTGACATAGATTTTTTTTTTCTTTTAGTAACAAGAACAGGGTTGTGTTCTGGATTTAATAAGAGAATTGTTATGATAACATTGATCCTTTATTTTTTGCTAAATAGTGCTTAGTCTATGCAAAGATGTTTCAGTTTCCCATGGTCTGCCAGTGAGCAGGTGCAGAAGAAACCATTGGTAGCATGGCCAGCTGACCCAAGAAGGCCAAAGGAATATTCCATAACACACAACATCACACTCAGTATATAATTTGAAGGAGATTGGCTAGAAGATGCCAGTCACTTCTCAGAGGGAGGCTGGACATCAATTGATAGGTGGTGAGCAATTGCATTGTGTATCACTTGAATTTCTTGGGGTTTGGTATTCTTTCCTTTTCATTACTACTACTATTTTTAAGTAGTAGTAGTAGTAATAGTAGTAGTAGTAGCTTTTACTTCATTTCAATTAATAAACTGTTTTTATCACAGACCATATAGTTTTACCCTTTTTTTCTAGTTCTCTCCCCATCCTACCAGGAAGCAAGGAGATAGTGGCTGTTTGGTCCTTAGTTGCCAGCTGTTGTGGTTTAACCCCAGCTGTCTTCAATATCCACGGTCAAAAATGAAAAAAAAATTCTGGAGATGTCTAGTAGAGAAATCAACTATTAAATTCTTGTAATATTTACCTATTGGAAAAGTAAATACTGTAAAATTGCTTATATGAACTATGTGAGAACAGAGTTCTGATGTGCAAGGGTCCCTAACTCACTGATGCCAATGAAGATGTTTAAAACTGAATTAAGTGTATCACTTTTTCACCATGTATTTTTTCCATATTCACTGAATAATTGGAAGGAAAATTTTCTCCCCCTCTTTATGTCTCCCTTGAGAATGGAAAAGTTGGAAAAAGCATTTGTATGAGATAGTTGAGGAAGTTTTCATTACAGAGCTACATGTTTTGCAACATCAGCTGTAAAGTAGTCCAGCAGGAAACAACAGATGTTCATGACAACATGGAAATGGAAAAGCAGGATCTAGTACTCTAAAAAAAAAACAAACCTCCTTATGTGCAACATTTTGAGTTGAGGGAAGATAATCCTAAGGGCTGCTTTCCTCAAGTAACATTAAATATTTTTCCAGCATCCCTCTACAGTTTGTATCTATTTTCATGCAGAGTATATCTTAGCATGGAATGTTGTACTGAAATTTAAATGAAGAAGACATGCTTTCTTGTGGCCATAAATAAAAACAGCAAAAGAACACAGAGTTAGTTAGACAGAGAGTTAGACAGATAGGTAAGTATGCAGAGAGCACAGTTCTGCTCCTTGCCTGTGACTGATAACCATCTGAAACATTACTGAAATCCAGGGAACATGTTATCTCCTCTGCAAGACATTTGGTGGTAAGCCACAGTAACTCACAACACCTCAGCTTCAGAACGGAATCTGGAGGGTGCAGATTCCTCTTCAACATAGCTTCTGTATGTCACCGTGTGAGGAAAAAATCTCAAGTTCTTGGAGACATATTGTACCTACTTAAATATTTCTTACATGTTTCTGGAATGGTCTCCTTGGAAACTGGACTTTCAGCTTGTCTGCTTATCCCTTTTGTACTGATTAAGGTACAAGAAATCATTAGCAAGTTGAGACGCTGGTAGCTCTGACAACTTCACATCACTATAATGCTAAGTGTGAAATAGAAAAACGTAGACAATTTTCTGCTTCTTCTACTATTTGTCCTGCAGGAGAAATGAGTTGGTGAAAGTAGCAATGTCAGTCTTTGAATTTGTTACCACTCACATACAAGAAAAAAAGTATGCACATAATTACAGGTTTGAAGATGCTGGTCTTACATGTAAGATGATGAAAATACAGTAATGAGGAAATTTTCTGTTACATCTCAGACTAATTTATTAATGAATTGAAAGTTTCAGGAAGCTTTGAATTTCAGTAGATTATATGTGCATGTTCATCAACACAATAACATGCAGTAAATAAAATATTGTATATTAGGTAGGTTGTGTTCAGAATAGCAGAAGGGTTACCAAAAGGACAACTTTCATAATCCTCTAATTGTTAGCATCCATAGGTGGATTAGAAGAGCAAAGCAGCAAACCAGCTTTGTGTTTTTGCTGAGCTGCCTTTCCACCATGTTTTCCCCAAATGCCCTAAAATTTAGAGCAAATAGTTGCAGAATAATAACAGAAAACATAATATTCATTATATCCAAATTAATTTTGAAAATAAGGAGATGAACACATGTTATTGAATCCCATTTCTTGTCCTAAACCAGCCACTTATTCCTACTGGATTAGACATAAACACTCTCTTTACTGCAGAAATTGGAGAGTACTGAATTTAAAAGTCTTTTGTGTAAAGGTGATATACTGCACTTAACACTGCTGACCTTCTGGGTATTTACAAACTTTGCAACATTTTATTTGTTACCATATTTATTGAGGGACAATATTTTAAACTTTTATTTCATACATCTTTCTGCATGACAATTGAGTATAATTGCACTGGGCATCAGATCATAGTTCTTTGCTCTGGTTTCAGCTAAGATAGTTAATTTCTGCTGAGTAGCTGTTACAATGCTGTGGTTTTGGACTCAGAATAAGAATAGTTTTGACAACACACTGATGCTTTGGGTTTCTGCTAAGTCATATTTATTCTAAGTCAAGGACTTTTCTTTTTTTTCTCACATGCTCCTCCAGTGAACAGGTAAATAACAGAAACTGGGAAGGAGCAGAGCTGGGACAGCCAGAACTGACCAAAGGGATATTCTGCACCACAGAACGTCATGACAAGGATATAAAATGGGGGGAGTTACCCATAAGGGAAACAGATGTGGGGTTGGAAGGAGGGTCTGCCATTGGTCAGTGGGTGGTGAGCAGTTGTACTGTGCATCACTTGATTTTTTCTGCTTATTAGTTATTATTATCATTTACCACTATTACTGTATGTTTTACTTTATTTTTGATTATTAAACTCTTTCTGTCTCAACCTACAGACTTTACTTTGAATCTCCATCCCGTTCCATGGGGTTGTGGGGTGGAGAGGAAGGTTGATTGAGCAGCTGTGTATGTTTAATTTCCAGCTAAACTTAAACCATGACTTTTTTTAAACAGTGGGCATGATTTATCTGTGTTCCTATAAATAGGTTTGAAAATGTATATGTTAATACTTTATAGTGATATCTCACTAAAATCAGGTTGTGTGTCTACAACACCCACGGAAACATGTGGCAGAGGGTTCTAACCCATAGCAAGTCTGCAATTTTTCCTTTCTCTATCTCACTGTTCTAACCTGAACATGAAAAATAAATTAAAAGAACGAAAGCACATTAAAACAATTCTAAAGTTTAGTAAACTAATGCTGATTATTTTGTATGTAAAATATTAAAATTAGGAATAGATATTATGCTTCTCTCTATCACTGGTCATACTGAGTGTTTATACATGCAAATAATTAATGTCTAGTCTGCTTAATTTCTGGGGACATAAGACTGATATAGTCACATTACCACACATCCAGGTACTCACATCCTGGCTAGCTCCAGTGAGTTCACTGAAAATTGTGATTTCGTTCCCAATTTCTTGTAGCCATATAGTTTATCTCAAGATTTAAAATTTTTAGTTTTGATGAAGAACACTGACAACATTCAGGATGTTTTAAAAGGAACTGGAGGAAATTATGAAGAGCTTAAATTTAAATTTCTTGGGCAGAGAGGCAATAGAATCATAGAATATCCTGAGTTGGAAGGGACCAACAAGGATCATTGAAATCCAACTCCTGGCTAATATGGGACAGCCCCAAGAGTCACACCATGTGCCTAGAGCTGGCCAGCTGTGGTGAGCTAAAAGATAAAAGGTAATGTACCAGTAATTGATTACTGGTGGTGACTCAGGAAGAAGTGATCTCATTGTTCTGCATCCCAAATGAACAACTATTTGAGGGAAAAAACCTATGCAGGCTGATTTAGCATAAGATCCCAAAATATGTTTTGGAATTGAAGCTGGAAACAAGGTTTGTAGAAGATGCGTTGCATGTGATGGTCTCTGCTGGAATAGAGTAAACTTTCTTCATGGTACCTGGTATGGAGCTATGTTTTGGGGTTTTTTGTGTGTTTGTTTTGGTTTGGTTTGGTTTTTTCCCCTTCAATTAGTGCTAGTAACACAGGGATGTTTTTAATTCCTTCTGGGAAGTGCTTTCACAGAACCAAGACTTTCCCTGCTCCTCACTCTACACCACCAGCAAGGAGACTGAGGATGCACAAGAAGTCAGGGGGGGACACAGCCAAGGCATCTGACCCTAACTGTCTGAGGGATGTTCCATAGCTTATGGTGAGCTCAGCATACAGAGCTGGTCAAAAAAGTGGGAATGGGGGGACAACCAAAGTGTTGTCATTTGTCTACCCAAGTCACTGTTACATGTGGTGGAGTTTGGCTTTTCCTAGAGATGCCTGCCCAAGAAAAGTGGTGAATGAACTCTTTCCTTGGCCATGCTGCATGCATGGGTTTTGCTTCTCCTATTAAATTGTTTTTAACTCAACACACAAGTTTTCTCACTTTCACCCTTCTGATTCTCTTCTCCATACCATCAGGATATAGTGAGTGAGCAGCTGTGTGGGGCTTAGTCGTCAGCTGGGGTTAAACAAGAAAATTATGTGGTCTAGACTAGCTGTTGTAAAACTTGTTTCTTGGGGTGGAGGGCAACATAAAAAATACAATAATAATGGCTAGTTACATTTATTTTTTTTGCTGTTGTTGTTATTATTATCCTATGGATTTGGAAAGATTGTATTCAAAACATAAGATATCTAGCTGTCAGCCAGCCATAAGAACGATATGTCCAGTGGGCAGCTGAGAAATCTAAAGATATAGAATAAAGTGGCAATTGATCTGACAGAAGAAGTCTTGCACTGGAATTTATATTCCTGGTTTGTCTAGACACTAACAAGGAATTCCAGGGTAAGTCCACATGGCATGACATGGGGGGTCTGAGGCACGTTATTTGCAGGAATGAACAGCTGTTCTTCTGACTCAATGAAATTGTGCTACCCTGGAATCAAACAGTCAAAGATAATGACAGAAAACAACTTGATAGACCACCATGTATAATGGATAAATATGGATGTCTACATGAAGACACAGCTCAGCCTTTGAATGGTACTGTGCAAGCTGTAAAGATTTTTACTAAATATATTTCCAAAGGATTTGAAAAGAGACAGTGATAAATTATTTATTGTGTTTTCTTATTGAGTATTTGAAAATAGACATCCATGTTCTGTTTTCAACTCATGTAGCAACAATAACTACAGAGTTCCAAACATTGCTTTTCAAATAATTCAGATCCCTTAACCACAGCAGACTGCCCTCTTTCTCCCTGTTCACACAGCTTCCAAGACCACATATCAGCTCTACAGCAAAAGTGAATGTTTTTTCATATAAATAAAAATAGTTACTGATTTTTACCTGAATTTTTACATATACAGTAGTACTTCAAGTAGCTGAATGGTTAAAAGCCATATATGATAGTACAGTGTTGTTTAGTGTCTTCACTATTATTCTAAGGATTAGGCTAAAAAATTCATCAGTTTAGTATTATAAGTCACCAACAACACAAAAGTCAGTTTTTTCACAAGTTAAAAATCAAAATAATGGTATTTGGTATTTTCCAAAAAAATCCCCATCTGCTTGAAAGTCTACTACCACATGAGATTTCCAGATTTATATATTTTTAGCTCTGAGATCAATAAGAGAAAGTTCATAACATGAACTGTACAGAATTAATTACAGTAAGATCAGTGACATCTCTGTCATTCCACCCTCCCTAATTATTTTTTAATCATCTGAATTTTAATACAGTCTCCAGAGATATAACTTGTGTTGTTTTAATGCTGAGCTATGCAGAATTACATTTGAAAATTTCATTATTGCAATCCTCTCCTCACAGAAAATATTACGCCTTAAAAAAAAAAAAAAAGTGGCTGTGTTGGGTACTAAATTTCTAAGAAAATACTCTCTGTTTTTTTTGAAAGTGACAAGTTTGGGGAGGCTGAAGGGTGCAGTCATTATTTCAGGATGTCCTGGTTTAGGGCAAATTTGGGAGGAAACCAAAGACAAACAGAAGAGATTAAACTGATTTATGGTGTCTGGACATATCACTGATACTCATAGCTTCAGATGGGCAATGTAGATTTTTGCTTATGTGTTGCTTGGGAGGGGGCAATTATACTGAAAACTAGTAGGGCTGAGAGTTTATGCAGCAAAGCTCTGCAGGGTATGTGCTGTGTTCTAGCTGTAGCTATGTTACCTCTTCAGTGTGGTCAGCACACGCTTTTAAAGTGAATCTCCCAAATGTTCCTGCTTAGAGCAAAGATAGTTCCTATTGTGGAGTGGTCTCAAGGCACTGGATTTCTTTATATTGAACCTAAACATGAACCAAGAATGTATCTAATATTCTTCTGCTGCAGTCACTCTGCCTAAGGGACCAAACTAGGGTCTGGTCTGAAATAAAATCCATTCAAAATGTGCATTGAGGGTATGATGTCTGCAGCATCAAATCTTTGGTCTGTGCATATCCATCCACCTCGATGTATTTGTGCTGTTTTCCCCTCTCTCACTGCTCTAAAGGTCACTTGCTTTAACAGCTATCATTTCAATGTTAATAGACATATGCCTGCTAGCTGTCCCCCAGAACAGCCTGGAAACTTCTGAATCTCCATTCATTTCAAGGAATTAACCTTGTTTGACCTCCTGCACTCCTCCAATTATTTTTCTGGGAAATATCAACAAAAATATATCCTTAAAAATTAAGAGAAAAAAAAACTAGTCTGAAGGACAGACAATAGATATGCGTATAAAAGCAAGAAATGAATGGCTCTATTGAAGGTAACAAGCTTGCTTCTTCACTAGCTAGCATGTTGTGAAGTTACAGCTATGCAAACAGGTATAAATTGCTACCAAATCCAAATTAGAATATCTATATGCAATTTGAACTCACTTTGTAAATGACTCCACAAAATGCTCAGCAATAGAAAATGAATCAGACTACAGTTTGCCCTGCTATCATCACACTATTTCAGACATTCATTATTCTGGAAAATATGTGGCTCTTTTTCACATCTCTAAACCACTGAAATAGCAAATGAACAAAGAAAGAGGCTTTATATTAAAATAATCTGGAGAGCATAAGTAAAACCTCACTAAGCTCAAATAAGAATTTAAATAAGAAAACCTCTGTTGTTGCTGGTGCTCCAAAAGAGTATTAGAGCTGATTGCATTTTTTTTTTTTTTTGTACAGGATTCATAAGCTCATTTTTTAAAATATTTTTTTATAATGCCTATCAGTAATTTTTGCTTCTTTATCTATCTGGGCACATTTCTAATCTATGTAAATATAGTTACTTTTGGAATTTGCATAAGCATGTAATTTCACAGTTCAAAGTTCCAGGACAGCAAACAGGATGCACATGCATAGTATTAGTATTTTAATCCTAAAATAAAAAAAAAATGTTTTAAAAAGAAATAGCAGGCTTCTGAAGTGTTTTCATTTCTTTTTAGCAATAGATCTTGTACATCTCTGAAGAACCAGAGCTCAAACTCATTTTGCAAACGTTTCAAATGGATGTCAGATTTTTTTATTTTCAAAATAATTTCTGAAAAGCTTTAAGAAATCAGTTATTATTTCCAGCCTATAAGTTAGATCTTAAATAGTAGGAACGGGAAATTGAAGTTATGATTCCTTCTTGAAGCTCTTCAGCAGAGTCGAAAGAGCTTGTGCCCTCAGCTATCGACAGTTCCATAAAGGAACTTTACCATAGAACTACATTTATTTTGCACGAATGCTGCCAGATTTCATTCTGCAATTAATCCATGCCATTTTCAGGTAAAGAGCTCTACACATCCTTATGTGGCACAGAAATTTCTTCTGAGTTTTACAGTGAAATTCTTTACAAAGCATGTTAAAAGAGTTAAGAAAACAAAATCCATTAAAAAAACAATGTGAAAGATCATTTCCTCTGTTTATATCTAGAGTACTTATTTATCTGAATCAGTCAAAATATCTATTACCTTATATGTGGAAAATATACTGAGATGTGTCTTTCATTTTAAGAAAGGGATAACATTTGAAGTCTGCTTTATTTAGCCTCTTTTTATTCAACAACAGTGTGGATACTGAATAAATTTTTGATCTGTTTTTGGAAGATCTTCAGTCTTTAATACTTTCTTGTTTCATAATGCTTGAAAAAACACTGACATTAATTCAAAAATTAAACACAGCTGATCTACTAGTTATTACATCCACTTCTTCTCTTAAAGACTCCCTGTGGATTGCTAAATGAAGCAGTTTCTTCATCTAAAAGATTGCATTTTTGTATCTCTTAAATAACTGTGTTCACATTGCAGAGATCTGAAGACTCCTGCCACAGTCAGGGAGGAATGTATGAGCACCCCATCATACAAAAATTGCTGGGCCCAGTCAGTGGGCTAGATTTGGACAGACTTCAGTTTCTATAGATAGACCATTTCAGATCTTTCTTCCACTATGCAGAGGATAATTTCTAACTTTCACCTTACGTATTTGTAAGGCACCACAAATATTTTTCCAACTCAGAATTGACTTACAAAGCACAGCTATATTTAATAAATGTCTGCCATTGAGTATGGAATAATTATCTATTAAAATCTATGTTCTAAGAAAATTTTGTACTTCATACTCTTTGGTAAACTGATCTGAAAAGCACAGACATAGAGAAGATCTGAAGTATTGAAGATCCAGCACTAAAAATCATTAAAAAATCAATTTGTAACCTGGAAGGAAAAGCTGGTCCTGAACTTACTCTGGAGCCCTATATACATAGGCTCTATAATATTTCTCAAGAGCTAGTAGAGCGTTTATTGTAGAAGATGAGCACTTTCCCCTTGGCAGTGCATGCCTTTACATTCAGTGCTAATCACATGCTGTATTCATCACTACATGCAGGCACCATCATCTGCCTATATTGCTGGGGAGAGTAATTAAACGCAATGACATTTTGCTTGTGATTTGTTGGAGAGATTTTTGCATGTTTTCTTTCCTGGCTTCTTCAATTAGTTGCTACTGTCTTCCAGTGAACATGTAATTTCCCATAAGGGCAATATTAGACAAGTGAAATGATTTATAAGGACTGTTTGAACATTTGTGTAGAACCACAAACACAAGTCAAGACAAATGTGGTGTGTGAGAGTAAGAAAGTGTGTAATTCTTAGTGAAAGTTAGTGTTCAGACATTTCATGATAAACACAGGAGAATCACCAGAGGAAATTTTCCCTAACAATAATCGGTTGCTGCTGCTTATTTATGTCTCTCTCTTTTTTTTTTTTTTTTTTTTTTTTTTTTTTTTTTTTTTTTTTAATTGGTATTTCCTTCAGGCAAAAATGAGTCAGATGATGATGAAAACATTTGCCTTGGAATCTCCTCTTAAAGCCCACAGCCTAAATGTCAGAGCAGTTATAAAAACAAATCAAAGATTCATATCTCTAGCGATGCCTAGCATCTGTTGTTTTCTTACAACTCTTGCACTTAGGAAATGCAATTAGAAGAAAATAATGTCCTGCCCTGGATTTTCCCAGTATGATTACAGTATTAAAAATATAATTTATTACAAATTGTTGATTGCAATAGTTTTTCTGGTGTTAATTTATTGCTTGATATATACCTCTACATACACATACATAGGGAAGTACAAACTATTATTGACTTTATTGATATTATTATTATAACTAGTACAATAGCTAAGTGATATTTCAGTCAGTCTTGTGTCTGTATTACACTAGGTGAAATATAAGTATGTTTGAAAACAATGCATTTGTATATCTATGGTATTTGTGGTATCTATGGTATTCTAAATAAAATTAATAAATGTGTTTGCAAAATCCATGCCTTCATAAGCTACTAGTGTGCCAGAAAAAGAGGATATGCTTTCAAATATGCACATTTTTGGGCATGCATATATAAAATTTTCCTAAGTATTTTTTTTTAATCAAAAACAATCTACGTGGCTCTCAGGCTCTGAGCAATCACATACATCTCATTATTATCAGTATGATAAAGTTTTCTCCAAGTTTGTTAATAAATACAAAATTATTTGGGGATTTCGCATTTAAATTATAATCCCATCACCTCCACTTCTGTTAATGTGAAGTGTTGTTGAGTGGGTGGTGTTTAAAATGACACTTGACCAGTTCACTAGATGGCAGAACTCATAGGTCTGTGGAGAAAATACTATATTTGAGAATGTTAATTGATTCAGTAACTCCAATAAAAGTTTTTTTAAAAAATGTTAAGAGTAACATTCTGCTCTCATTTCCCCAGGTGTCAGACAAGAAATATCATGCTGACTTCAGTAAATGTGATTCACGTTTACAACAGTAGTAACCAAGATTGAATTTTCCCTTATCTACTGAACTGTCTCCCTGTCTCTCACTCCTTCCCCTCTCTCTCTCTCCATAGATAGACAGATACAAGTGTACCAACTAAACATTCAAAGAAACCTTGGAAATTAATTTGAACATATTGTAATACTATTAAATGTAAAATGAAGGGCTGTGATTTCTTAGGAAGGATTTTATCTGACATTTCTAATTTTAAAAAGAAGAAAAATATTTTAGAAACATCATGGTTAACATGAGTGTTTGTATATCCTTCGGGCCCTGGTATTCACATGCAAAGTGAAAAAAATAATACCACCTTTTTTACAGAGTTAAAAGTCCTCTCTCTTATACAAGTGTGATGGTTTAGGAATGGTGTTGATGCTCAGACAAAACAGAAAAAAACCAGGAGCTTCTCCCTCCTCTGCCCACCTCTGGTTTGAGGGACAAAAGACAGAGGTCCCAAATTGAGATAATGAACAACTTACTGGAAACAGCAAGAAAAGGAACAGTAACAGCAACAACATAAATAGCAAAAATATACAAAGAGAGGGTGATTTACATACAAAGAAATACTCAATGTCTGACCAGCTGGACCCAGCACCACTCGGTCCCTGAGGCAAAGAACAAAATGGCTCCTGGACCCTCCATGTGCCACTGCCACCTTTTCTGCCCGAGAACAAAAATATTTCTTCATGGAAGTGAGAATCCCTTACTTCTGCTCCAGGCAGTGATGTGCATGATATAGACCAACAACCAATGTGTGCCCACATGGCTCCAGGCTCTGCACCCTCGCACCTACTGAGACAAAATTAACGCTGTTAGTTTACAACAAGATACAGGGAAGACACAGATCTGCTGAACATCATGAAGAAAAATAGTGGATTAAATTAGAGTACTGTTTCATTTTATTAGTGAGAGCTTTAATCAAATCTCAGCCTCCACAGTTGTCACACTTTGAATTATGCCATGGAGCAGTTTGCAAGAGCACAAACTGCATATCGTTTGGCCAAGAGGAAAACCAAAAGCAGCACTTGGCCCCTTCGGGTCTACCATCCACAGAAGCCTGCTAGAACTACCTTATGGCAAGACAGAACTGCTGAAACACAGCATGTGGAGGGAATGAATATCAATTCCTCAGTGCCAACCTTCCCATGTTTCTTCCCCTATGGCACCATGCTTTTTGTGAATGTTGATTTAGCCGGTGAATATAACCATCAAAGTATGGACGGATAACTTACCAAAGCCTAGGGAATTATGGATTTCCATAGACAATATGTGAGGTGCAGTGTTTTACCAGGTTCCTTGGGTCTGAGCAAACCAGAACTACATGTTAGGTATCATCCAGTTCTTCCATATTTTTTAATACCATGTTCAATATTTTTAACATTTTCTCGTCCATGCACAGACCTGCAAAATAAATAAATGTGCCATGGGATCTTCAAGAATACACCCTATTTTTTATTGATCACACAGGGTAGACAGGTACTCTGTGACAGAAAGAGCACCTGTTGTAATTGTTTGTCCACATTTTACCGTAAGCTTGCTCTGTGAATTTTTGGGATGGTTTTTAGGAGATGTGCCTGAATTTAAAGATGTTTACCTGTCTGTTTTTTCTAGTTTATATGCTTCTGGTCAGCTGAAATCATCCAGGGAGAGAGGGACTATGCCCACAAGATCTCTGCAGTGGGATACTTGTGGTAATAGTGAAGAAACAGGTTGGTGAGAGCCAGAAATAAACCTGTGAGTCAGAAGTGGGGTTGTGTCCCATGACAACAACAACAAAAAAGGACTTTTCAGTAATGCAGATCAGAAGCAGATAGTGAGTCTTTGGGCAGGCATTAGCCTTGAATTGCAACCAAAGTCAGAAAACACAAGAGAGTGAGATAAAAATATGGAGACTGACTTGAGTGGTCTTTCCTTCACGCCCTGTGCGGTGACTAGAAAGACTGAATAGATTAGCACACCCTTGTTCTGGATCTGTTTCAAAGAAAAAAATAATTGCAAGTTCTTGACTCAATTTCTGATAATTTCAAAGAAGTTCATGCCCAAAAGTACAGTATTCCCAAGTTCAGTGGTCAGGTTTACTGCGAAGCTGTGGTACTTAGCTGATAGTTTGAAAACACTATTTGAAATGTGTAATGAAAAATCACAGCGCATGAAATGTCTGGAGGAGACTGTGCTCATACACAGAACTGTTTGGCTGTACATTGCCTGTTCCCAAAAACTGGTCCAGTCAAATTAAATGGCATTGCTATGTGTCTCTATGTACATGTATGATGCCCTTAAGTATCTTCTTTGCCCATTTCTATTTGCCATTTGCTCTCAGAATTAAAAAAATGCTTGTAACAATGATTTTCTTAAATTCTATCTCTTGACAGGATGGAAAGAACTGAAAACAGCTTTAAAATCTTGCATCTGAAGATTCTCCCTGGAGCAATATATTGTTAGCATGTATTGCAGATAACATTTTCACCAGGGACAGTGTAGGGAAATTAAGGTGTTGCAAGTGTATTAGGTGGATTAAAGATTGAATTTCAGTGGTAGAATAAAATGACTTCTACTGTTTTACAGCATCTTCAAACAATAAAGTACTCAGAGTCCAAGTGACACTCTATAGTGAGTGGCACAAGTTGCATGTCACCTCCCTTACCATGTATTTTTGAACTAATTTATAAGCTGGAAAAATTTACTGATATGTAATACTAAATAATTGAAAATATTTGTTTTCTACCCAAGTGCTTAGTTATGTAAGAGAACAGAAAAGAGCAGAGTCTAATTCTTTATATTAATCTTTCAAAATCTGTAATATTGAGAATTGCATAATTTACATCGTGTCAGTTGGGGATTTTATATACAAAATATGCTAGTTTCTTTCTCCTTTTGGCCATGAAAGAAAACAAAGAAGCTCTTGCCAGTTTGCCATTAAAGTGAGATTAGATGTTTGCTCTGGGCAATGGTTAAAAACAAACCAAACAATCTAAACTGGTCAGCTCTGGCTTGCCCCAGCAGTTTTTATATGAAAAACAAGATGGTTCTCTTCAGAGGACTAGGTATTTTTTTTTCCAGAGCTGTGTAGATCTGTTTTGGAAAGAGTCCATCTCATAGAATCACAGAATACCCTGAGCTGAAAGGGATCTAAAAGGATCATCAGAGTCCCACTCCTGAGGAAAGGTACTGGTATTTCAAGTGCCACATGAAAAAAAAATTAAAGATATACATCTAAGGTGGCATTAGTTAGACTTGGCCACCAAAGGCTTGCATAGATCAAATGAAAAGCACTCAGATGCATGCCGCTTGCTCCCAACACATCTGCTCTGCTTGTCTTATTTGTGCTTGTTCCTTCCGCCTGAGCAGGTGATTAAGTATTACTTAAATGTATAGTTGTCTTACTGTTTCTGTTCACAGTCAGTAAATGCCTGCCTTACACACTGATTATAGCTGTTCATTCACAGAATCCCAAAGGTGGCTGCTGAACTTCATGGTATTGCTGCAAATATCTGTCTCCTCAGTGGGTCTGACCCCTACCATCAGCATCAGTGTTGTGACCTTTGCAGACTGGACAGCAGCAATTTATTTATGAAGAGAATCTTAGACTTTTTAGATCAGAGTACTGAGGGCTTTCCATCTATCATATGGAATGGCTTTTGGTCCCTGAATACATCTAAGATGCTCCTGTTTGGACTTCTTTATTCCACTGTATAGGAACAGTCCCAGTAGTATCCAGAAGCAATTTAAAATATTCTTCAAATACTCCTGTTAGCTCTTAAATGACTGCAGAGAGCCAGTACAAAAGCAGCACATCCTTACCAAAAGTAGAAAAAAATCAACAAATATTGTTAAAGCTTTTTTTCAGTTGCTGCAGCAGTCTTCTCCTAATAACCAAAGATGCATTTATCTTCAGTACCAGTTTCACACACCCAAAACCTTGAAAGCAAGCGATTAAGTACAGGAAGAATTTCTTGACATTATTCCTACATTCATGTTACTTGTGATACTTACAACAACATTAGTGATTTGACCTTTCATGAAACTTTCACTTGCATTCTCTCTATTAACTGAGCAGAAGTTGCTGGCCCAGCTATCAGTCTGTACTGTTGCATAAAACCTTACCATGGACCTTGTATGTGTTTGCAATAATTACGTCAAGCAGAAAAAATATCTGACTGCCATATTCCCCGTTTGGTTGGGCAGTTACTGTATCTCAGCATTGCTGAAGACCCTGGAAGCATTTAGAATTAGGGAATGCTGATGGAGGCCAAAGTGCAAATTTTCCTCCATTCATGCTTACTGTTCTCAGAGTGCATGGAACCTCGCCTTTACAGCAAGCGAAGGAGAAAGTAATGAAAATAAATAACATTTTTCTGAACTTGAACTCTTGGGTAAGGGATTTCCCTGTGTGCTTTTGTAAGTGTGTGTGTGATGTCAATAGCTCCTCAGTGCTGAATGATATTTGATTAATTATAGCAACTAGCAATCACTTTGCATCAATCACTGGATACTAATGTTGCTATCATCCCAAAGTATAGCAAATGTTAATAGCCATCAAATTGTACATCTCCTTCTATTTAAGTTCTTTTTGGCAGCTATCCAGAATACACTGTGGCTCTTCTGGAAGCCGAGATGTGAAAGCAGACCCAAACAGCAGTGTAGAAATGACCCAATTCATCTCACCCTTCCTCAAACGTATAATACATTCAAGACTACACTGAGAATATATAATGGGCCCATTTTCTTCAGGAAACAATTCAAGAAAATAAGAGAGCACCAACAGGACCAGAAAGTGGTTTTTTTTCCAGAAAAACTGGCCATAAGGTTGCCAGCTACACACTTGAAGGAATTGACTTTGGAATTGATAAAGGAATTTGATATAATACACAATTTTGCCATGTCTTTTGGAATTACACCACTAAATTACATTAATTATAGCAGTTACAATACATGATGGTATATATTGGAATAAGAGAGCTACTAGTCTGTCTGGAAAATTAGAACAGATCTGTCCAAATCCTTGCATTTTTTCTTCAGTACGTATTTGTTTAGTTCCTGTTCATGGGGAGAAGTTCAGACACTAGTAAATAATTTACAACTTGCACCTTGTTCTTCTTGGATAAACCTTGAAAAATCAGGAAATGCCTGATCTCCTAGTTTGACCTGTAAGCAACATCATCACTGGACTTTATCTTTACAACAGTGTGACATTATGTGGTTCATATTTGTGTTTAGCCTAATAAATTTTCATGAAATATATCTGCAGAGAATTTCCCTGATAAACATAGGGTGTATCATTTACTTTTGAAAGGGAGATTTTTTTTTTTTGCTGATTATGTTTGAGTCTTTTTTATTTATCTATTTAGTGACATTTTAATGATGAACTTTTTCCTGGCAGCTTGAAATTTTCCAATATAATGAAAAATATATAAATAGAAAAATGTGAAACAAATTTCTTTAGCGATAGTATGGATGTTTCCCCTTCTGTCCCTGGAGATTGCCCATAAAGGTTTACCTTTAAAGTAGATATTCCCTTTAAGACTTATAGTAAACTGTGTTCAGAGGTGAAGCAAAGAGAATGCTTCAAATTAATTTGAAGTTTTCTCAGGAGAGGGATTTGGAGAAACGATATGTGTCAAGAGCAAAACCAAGGATATTTCAGGAATTTGCTGGAGTCCTGTTCATGCTTATCATTCCATGGTTATACCAGAAAATGCAAGCTAAACACAGAAATAAATATGTAGATGAAAAGACATTGAGGTTTTAATGTTTACTCTTCCTTGTATAACAGAATGTTTGGTGGGGTTTTTTTTAATTTCTAGAATGTTATTCCACTTGAACAGAGTGGCGTTTTGTTTAAAACAGTATGTGGGAGCAGGGTACTCCAGAGAGAGGTGCTTTGCTCACTACAAACAAGGCAAAGTAGGAAGATCAGTTCCAATTCAAAACTAGAATAGGGGTCTTACCATACAAGATGTTTTTTTACTTGCAGCTGCCTGAAAGTGGAACTGCTCAAATGAACTAAATATAGAAAAATTATATTGGAAAAAAATACACATAATTGTAGAGGAAGGTGGTAAACAGTATCTCCACGTAAGATACAGGAATAAGAAATAGAAGGTTTAGTTTTTATAAGGATGAAAAAGAGTGTTCATTGAGGATCTTTACTTTCTGTAGTATTGGTAATCCACTCGTAAGATAAAAATGCAGGTACAGAGATGCTGGTGTGCAGAATTCTGGGACTAGCTATTGGCAAAATTGCACTCTGTATGTCAATCTTGAGTTTGGTTTAAACACTGACAGTCAGAGAGGTAGAGAGGCAAAGAGCTAAAGAGCTAAAGAGCTAAAGGCGTAATAAATTGTTTCTGGTTTGTGTTAGATAAAATTAAATGGCTTTCACAAGGAAGGCTTCACTTGAGATTTTTGAGGATTGGTGCTTAGGAAGGTACAAGCTGTAGCCTTTGGAAAGAAAATCTGCACAAAGATCTGGTGCTTTTGATGCAAAGTGAAGAATTTAATGTGCTGAATTTCAGTGCAGGAAACAGCCAAATGCAAAAATGGCAGCCTGAAGCCCTACATCCAGTTCTGACTTTGAGAGATGTCCCACTAAGTATCTTTATCCCAGCATGAGATGTTTATTGTGATTTCACCAAATTAACGGAGAGCCCATGAATTCTACTTTCAGAGTTCCAGCAAGGTGCTTAAACATTGCCATTCAGATGCAATTTTAGTTATGCTGTGGTTCCACTGTATGAACATAGGAGTATAAAGGTGTGAAAATAAAATGCTCTTTGAAGGGCTGTCTGTGGAAGATACTTTCCTTGTATGCTCCATAATTCCTGTACTGGTCAGCTGAGCTGACACATGCAAGAGGGGCTGTAATTCATTGCAGATGAAAGCTAGCAGCATAATCTCTATGAATTAGCACTGAACAAAAGCAGTAAGGATCTTAGCCAGCTTCACTGAGACACCATGGAGATGTGTGAGTTCATACCACCAGATCAAATCTTTCATCCTGCCCATTCTCAGGCCCCCATTCCCCCTCTTTCTGCTCTTCATTCATTATGGTAACAACACATCTCATATCTGTAGAAAAAGATCTGCCTATGGCTTCAATATCCACTTGGGGTGTAAAAGTTTGGACTGGCCAAAGCACTAGAACATAGCAGGGCCTTGTGCCCTGGCAGAGGTGTCCCTCTGCTTGGTCTGTGGTCCCCATGGCTTCCCCTTGGAAGAACAAGGCTCTGTGGCTGTTCATTGTCCCTGTGAGTGACACAGAGCTGGGAAATACCTCAGGTACCTTTCTCTTCCTGGCCAGACAAGGGACGTGCTGCTCCAGGTCTCAAATGTCAAAATCTAACTTGGATGAGAAATCCTTTCCAGAACAATACCACAAGGGACTGTGGAGCTATTCAGGCAGTGGAGAAGTGCCTACAGTTATTTTCTGGTCTTTTACTTATAAATGCTGCCAGAGGAAATGTGGAATAGATGATTCCTTCACCTTAGCTGATACAATGAAGAAGCTATACAAAACAGTTACAGACGACAGAAAAGTTTTGGATTTATCCAGTTTTAGGATATTGTTTTTCAAAATGGGGGAGGAAGGAAAGGGGAGACCACCTTCCTGGATCCTATCCATGTTTTAAAAATTTTCTTTAAACATGTTTCTAAGTGAAACAATGTAGTAAGTGAAATTATTTTATTAATAAAGATGTTAGTAAAAATAAATCTAAAATTTTCAACTCTTTTTGACTTTTGGTATTGATTAGATTCAGTTTCAACTGAGAATAATATTGTTCTTCTGGATACTTCTTTTTCTAGATTTGCAAAATAATTTAATGGTGAACATTTTTTACTCGAGTATTGAGCACAACATGTATAAATACTTGTTAATGTGAATTTTAATTTAATATACAATGTTTTTATTCATATTTTATTTATAAATGCCTATTTTTGTTGATTTTATTTGTAAGTTGGTTAGATTTATTACCAAAGATTTTCACAATTTGTGGTTGCTCCACTACTCTCCACTTCTGGTACATCTGCTTTCTGCCTTTATCTATTGAATTTGAAAAAGAAGTTAACTGAAATGTCAGAATTTCTGAATTTTAGTGAGCCAGAAATTTCAACTGAATTTCAGGCCTGTGTTTTTGCCTCCTTACTTTCTGTCTGAATTGTCTCCCTCAGAATTATTTTTCAATTTCATGTAGTGCATAATCAGGTGATTAAGAAGCCCAGTATCAACCACTGAACATGTACAATTTCTACTTGAGAAAAATATTTAAGGAAAGTAATGCCTGTGGGACTGTAGTTAAAGGTTGTAACTCTCTGTAATGAAGATTCTGAATTTTGCATTTTCATTGTTTTTACAAAATACTGTTGCTGCACAAGACATGGCATGAAGTCAAAAAAAACCTGACAGGAGAAACTGAAAAAATTGGGGTTTTTTCTGTGACCCATGGTAAGCTTTACCAACCAGGCAAAACCTAAACTAGACATGCTTTGCTGTGACTGATGTTACCCAAACTCCATGTTTCAGCTCAGCTGCAGAGACTTAGTCAATGCCAGATTTCCACCTTTTAATTTTTTTCTTATATTTTTAAAATACAGAAGATATTAAGCTTTCAAGTGTTGTGTAACATGAGATTGGACCAAGATGTAGACATTCCTTCTGAGAACTAACAGAAGAAACAGGGTTAGCTAAAAAAAAAAAAAAAAAAAAAAAAAAAAAAAAAAAAAAAAAAAAGATTTGTTTGGAGGAAGATGTTTTCTCATTACTTTTGACATGAGGAGGAATCACAGATGTGTCTTAATGGATGACTGCTGAGATCCAGCTGTTGTGTATCAGCATTTATGTGAATGACAATATACCAGAGTGGACAAGTGTTTGTGCAGTTGTCCCAAAAATATTGCTGTCTATCAGAACATTTCTGGATGCTGGGGTTTTGTGTGAAAAATAAATATACATGTTTTGTACATGAAACTAAGTGGAATATAAAGTCTGAAATCTTATATAATACATAGGTAAAGTTTTGCAGTTGTCAGTCATTTCTGAGGAGGAAAAGAAAATTGTCCTTATATCAATTAAAAATCTACCTAAACATTCTCAGTCACTCTTTCCTGAAAAGGCCTGGAAGACTTTTTAAGTTTTTGTAGGATTCTGCTGACATCAAGATGAGTGGTATTTCTGTGTGGAGATACACAGTTGTTGTCAACAAATTGTCAAAATTATTCCTGGAGAAGTAAATAGACAATGACTGCAATATAAATATCTGCTCTAAGACTAGAAAAGGACATTCTTTTGTATCATAGAACATGAAAGGAAAATTTTGCAGGAGACTTAAGCATTTTCTGCTGCTAAAATGGTCTTACTGCTAATTTTCTTATTTTAATGCTGAACATGATATTTATTGCCTTTCCAAATATGATGGCAAGTAACCTAGTCTCTCTAGTATCTCTGTATTTAATTACTCCTCAGTTCCACACCAAAACCCAGTCTCCATTCTTGTCTTTCAGACTAATTTCCTTGCATTCACTCTGGGAAAACACCCATGTCATTCTTTAAAATCTCTTCTTTATGAGTGTTCTGCGCTGCATAGTTGACATGAGAGTCCTGATCTACCTCC
This sequence comes from Phylloscopus collybita, assembly GCA_027886175.1. NCBI lineage: Eukaryota > Metazoa > Chordata > Aves > Passeriformes > Phylloscopidae > Phylloscopus > Phylloscopus collybita. The sequence continues at coordinate 23,380,403 of JAJNNQ010000009.1, read as the reverse complement.
GGCGTTACCTGACTGACACACAGATTGGATTTAGCTGGCAGCAAATTGACATACAGCTGGTGTTGCCACCGCTTTACCTTCTCAGCTTCAAATCCTTGGTGCAAATCACTTCTTTTAAGCACTAAAAGCAACACTAAGAATGAATATAAGTCATTTATACAACCTAAATGTTCACCTTTTGAAATCTAACTTCTCAACTCCTGAAATTATTTTGAATAGTTTTGTGGTATCATCCACTTTTGTACCAGAGTTTTACACTATTATTTACATTCTATCTGTCTGCCTGTCTGTGTATGTCAGGGCAGTAAAAGTGAAAAGGAGAAATCCTCCTGTTTGTGTTATGTAACTGTCTTCTGGCAGCTGGCTCCGATGTGCACCTCTGTGAATGTTGCCATGGAGACTCCAATTTAGAAGCAACTGGATTTGAGAATTTCCAGCCCAGCAATATGTGACAAAACAAAGAAATTAAAATGGTGCCTGCCCTTCAGATGGGAGTCAGGCAGGTCTGCTAGACCAGGCTGGAATTGGGGCTGGAGGGGGAAGGATGTTGCTTGCACAAGCCATTAATTAATGCATTTCAGTCCTTGTTATTCTTCTCTATAATTTTGCTTTTCTCCCTAGCTGTTTTATGAAACAGAATTAATGTTAAATGATAGCTCTTTCTGACTAAATTACTGCAGTAGCATCCAATGTACACAGTTTCTACCTTTCCCCTGAAAGTGAGCCCAATATGTGCTCTGCCCTCCAGATGATGTTTCACTAATGCACTAGTTTGTGCGTTTAACTTTATAGGTATTTGTCTCCTGGTAATGCCCAAAATTATTTGCTTATTTTTAGTTCTGTGATTCCATGTTGTTTCTAGTCCTTCTCTCACAGAAGACTTTGACAAAAGTTATTGACTACAGGGACACAAGAAAAAGAAAAGGCAGTGAGAAATAACTTACTAGCATATTAACAGAGGAACCAGCACTTTTTAATCTAGAAAAAGATTTTTTTTTTTCTAGATTAGGGGTAAACTAGTGTGCTAAGGGTAAGTGACTTATACCAGAAATCATAATAACTTTTGTCTCAGCATTTCACAAATTTTATAGGCAAGATTTGTTTGACAATATTCTTTGTGGGAATTTTTAAACATTTATTTGAAGAGGTGTATCCATAAATTTTCCATGTTTTGGTTTTTATGATTTTGCTTTGCAACTCAATGTCCTCTGAGTTTTGTTCCATTTGGTAGAATGATTGACAGAGTTTCAGATTAACAACTGCTGTTTCCTTGAACATTGTTATGAAAAAAAAGACAAGACTGGCATTTATTTTAAAAAAATGCAAGTAACAGAAAAGTTGGGGTTTTTCTACTGAAATTATTTTGCAGGTGTTGACCTTAGTCCACCTTTTTATGTAGGTCTAACTTTGCTTTGACAAAGTCCTTTCTAAGAAAGAAGCGTGGCTTTTATTGCTGACAGAAAGTAATGATGGTGCTAGTTCATTACTTGTTTGAAAAAAATATGTGCAGGTGGAAAATGCATGTTGTGGTTCAATCAGTTCTGTATTGTACCTTCAGGAAGCAAATGTTCTTTAAATTTTTAATAGAGAATATGGTCAATATGAAAGACCACTGTACAGAGGGAGCTAGGAAGTTAAAGCTTCCTAAGAAGAGGATCTATTGAGGCTGCCACCACATGACCAAGAAACCTGGGCGACTAAGAGCTCCTTCAGTGGTATGGTTACATCTGTCACTCTTTGAGAAGGAGGGAGCAGGAATAGGCAGCAAGTCATCTTCAGTGACCTGGAACTACAGAAGGATCATAATTCAACACTCCCTTCATCTCAGATCTTAAAAATTACAAGCTCTTTCATCTTAGAGGTTATTAAGGTTTCTCAATGCTGAAATTGTGTCCCAAACACTTTGTGGCCTCCTTCCTCTGTATCATACTGAGATACTGTGCACTTCTCTGCCATAATGGCTTGTGGTCTTCCCACAACACTGCCCTTAAGTAGCAGTGGCCACCAGAGCACACAAGTGACACAAAACCAAACAGGTTCATGCAAAGCACTGCTGTGTTAACTGCATCTGAGGAGGCATATGTTCTAATAAGAGCAATGTTCAAAGTAAGAGCAAAGAGCAAATGTCTTAGCAACCTACCTCACCAAGATGCATCTTCCATCAGTCCTCTGCTCTAAATTAGCAAATGCTCTTTTATTCCAGCAAAATTGTTTAGATGATGGTTAACATTCCCCAGGTAAATGGTAAATAAGTTTGCAAAGACAGGAATGAAAGGCTCAAGGCATTCTGTGCACAGTCAGGCAGGACCTAGAAAAGTTCACTAGAAAAGTGAAATATAAATGAAAGCAAGGAAGCATTCCCATGCTACTTGGAACTTCCTTGATTGCTTTTATCAGCAATACTGTAAAAATTTTTCTTCTATTGCCTACCGGTGTAGCGTCATAGTTTAAGACTTGAAAAACACGAAGAAGAAACTCATCAGTTCACTGACTACTAACTGAGGGTAAATTCTAGAGATTTATTGGCAAACTCTGTAATGACCACATTGCCATAAATTACTATGAAAGAAGGCTTTTATAGACACAATAAAGCTTGTCCAGAAATTTTAAGATACATATAATAGTTGATAATGTACTGGTATGTAATTTATGTTTTGCTAGCTGAAATATTCTGTGGCTTCCTGAGGTCCTTGTTACCTGAATGGAATTAAGAAAATCTAAGTTTGTGTTACAGTAGAGTCTACCACACAGTTATTTTTCTAATAACATGCACCTTTTCAACTGCTTAAAAATGTGCTATTTAAGTACTGAACAAGTATATTAGATTGGGTGATGATATCCATTCAAAATTTCAAGTATGATTCTGTATTTCATATTCCCTTTGTTCTACCAGTTGGGGTTATTCTAAAGTTTTGTTCTCATTGAAGCTTAGAGAAGCCCATCATCAGTTATTTGTACCCTGTCATTGGACCATTAGCAGGTACCAGTAGACTTTGTTCCATGAGACGAAAATCTTTCCTGCTGTCTCAACAGAACTGGCTCCCTGCATCTGTGCCAGCAGGCCATGGTAGAAGAGAAAAAAATGAGGGAAAGCATATGTCAGACCTCATGGAGCTTGGCTTCTCATTATTCCTCCTCAAAAGGTGTAATACCAAGCCAATTTTTAACTTTTGAACCTTCACTGGCCTCAGCCTTGCATAAAATCTAGGAGACTTAAAAACACTTTTTATAAAACTTCATGTATATTCCTGATACTATGTATGTTTTTGAGAGAAAACAGTGATTAAATGTAGTACTAGTTGAGATAATGACCGGAAAAGAGTTTACAGTAAAAAAGTAAGATCGTATATGCTTCTCAACACAGGAAAGCACAAATTCCTTCTGCATATTCTAGGAATGTATGAGGCTGGCAAATCACTGTCATGGAAGTACAGAGCTCTTGAATGAAATTACTACATATATTTAAAACCAAAGACAACAACAGACCTTCCTCCTAGCCACTCATCTATTTAGTTCAGCCTCTCCCACTAAGCATTCATATTTAATTTGCTGCTTTTTCCAAGAATATTTTCAAGTCTTCCACCACTAACTTAGAGAGTCTAAATGATCCTTGTCATCAAAAGAAGTAGAAAAGCAGATGACAGGGGAAAATAATGTTGGAGACATCTACATAACCTAAGACAACAGTGTTTTTGAATATGAATAAACTTTTTTTTTCCTGAAAATTATATCAGAAATCAAATGAATACTTTCATAATGACACAAACAAGCCGATGTAGAAAAATCTTATCAGTGATTCAGAGCAACTGACTTTAAAACAGAATACAGGAATATGTAAATGAGTATATGCATTAGGCAATATCAATGTTTACTTAATCATGTGCAGAGCACTTAAATGATAATAATAATTCTAGTTGTTTATAGGTAATCAGAGGAAAACCTAAGTAACACACAATTTGATAGCAAAAAAGTATGTATAATGCTTAGAAATATTCTTTCATATCATATGCATTTAAACATTACAAATAGAATTACAGATGGTACAAGAATCCTTCAATGATTGCTATAATTTTTTTTGCAGAGTATATACAGCATAGCTTTTGGATAACTCACTATTCTCATTAATGGATATAATCAATATAATGTTTTTAGAATGCATCTTAATGTTTGGCTATAAACAACATATTTCTTTTTTATGTCTATTACGAGGCCAGGATCTATCAAAATCATGCAGGTCCTGATTGATTGATGCAATCTGTAGAAAAAAACCCACTTTTTTTTTTCTCCATAGATTTTAATATCCAAATCAAGAGGCTTACAGAGGTTTGGAAAGTAAGCACAGAATGATGGGGGGCAGTGACAGTATATGCAGACTAAGATTAGATTGTATTGCAATTGTCATGCGAAGATGTTGTTTCTGTATTTTAGGGTTTTTTTTTTCCTGATCTTTCTGTTTAATCCGTTAACTCTTTCTCAACCCACAATTCTTTAAAAGTATACAACAATTTATGTACATTTCTTGTTCAAGTCAACAGTAAAGGAAAAAAATTGTATAGAAAAAGCTTGTGTTGCTACGTCTTCTCATGAATACCAAAGAATTCTACTATAATTAAGGAGAAAAATATGAAAAAATGCAGAAAATTGTTTGGAATAAGTGTATTTAACAGGAGCTTGGTGAAAAAAAGGGAAAAAGCAATAACAGCAAAATAAGTATAGGGAATGTGAAGTGTTGAGAGGAAGAAAAAGGCTGTATAAATGAGAACAAAATGGTTTGGGAAAATTGAAAGGAAACAAAGACATCAGGAGTATGTTTTCTGGCAAAATTCATGAGTTCAAACATATTATAGATGTAATAAAAGCTACAATTTTTCATGTCCTAATCATAAGACAGATGGGATCAAATTTGTAATAATGATAAAAAGGAAAATTAATTCAATGAATACTTCAGTACCTTGAAAGAGTGAGAATTTACGTTTTCATCTGGTAAAGATGAGAAATTCAATCACTTGGTGTGATTCATCAAAACCAAGATGTTTTCTGGGATGCATGAATATGTTTGAAGTTCTTGCCTGCTCTCTTTATTTTACGTGGCAAATTAAGATTTTTGAAAGCTAACAATTGTTGTGGTTTAGGACCAGCACTCCTGCTCCCCTCTGTTGAGAAAGAGAAAAGACAGAGATTAGAGACTGAGATGAGAAAAAATTACTGGAAACAGCCATGAGATATGAAAATGAACAGCAACAATATTAATAACAAAAGTATACAAAGTATATATATACAAAGTATACAAAAGTATACATGCAGAAATTGCTCACCACTTGACCCGACCTGGTGTGGCCCCAAGGAAATGAACAATGGTGCCTGGACCCTCCATGCCCCTGTATTTTTTTCCCAGCTGTTCACCACAATTGCTCCACAGAAAAGGAACAACCTCTCTTCTAGGAGGCAAGAGAGAGTCCCTTTTCCCCACCCTTGGCCATTATGGAATATATTATGGAAAAACACAATATCTTAGCCATGCCCACACAGTTCCAGGCTCTGTCCCCTCATGCCTACTGTGAAAAATTTACCTTGTCCTTGCCTGAAATTGGGACAATTATGAAATATTTATCTCAATACCTCTTAAAATTTTGTTTCGAATTGCAGAGAGCAGAAAGAGGGGAAGAAGAAAGGAAGGGAAAGAAGTTCTTACCACAATTCCTAGTAGACTGAAAATTTTCTTCCAATTGCAAACACTTAAAGTGGGCTTACAGAGTTGCTTATCAACTGGTTATTACGGTAGCAATACAAAGTGGATTAACTGAGAAGCTAATAAAGAATAATATTAATAAAGAACCTGAAAGGACAGAAACACTTAATAAATCAACATTCTGTTTAGTGCATTTAGCTTACTGCTCCATGATATCTTAATTAAAAAAAAAAAAATCACATACAAGACCAGCAAAAGTCAGGTAAATGGATTAATATGTAGTCCAACTGGTTCCTGAAAGTGGGGAAACACACTGAACTGAACTAGGAGTGGCTAGCAGTGACAGAGGAACATAAACTGAGCAATGATGATTTAAAAATGAATGTGATAAAAGATACATTTCTGAATTGTTCAGCATTGTTCAAAGAGATACTAAAATACGAAGACCACTTCCTGTATATGTACTTCAAAAAACTGTAATTGAAAATAATGAAATGGAAAAAGAAAGTGCTGCATGAAAAAGCCATAAGAACATGTTAACAGCTAAATAAATGTAGGTTTATGTATTCTACCTAATTAAAATATTAAAATTAAGACTATGTGTTGATTTGATCATACCATATACTTAGCTTTGATGGATAAGGCATTAATCCTTCAGTGTTTAAAGACAACAACAAAGATGGTTGGGATTTAATGAAACATGCTGAAAATGGAATAGCATTATTTTCCTTATGACTGAATATGAATAAACATCAGAACATGTGAGATGGATTTTCTGTCTTTAACTGTGTCTTGGGTTATGGAACCAAAAATGTGTATTCTATTTCACTTGTTGAAAGCAGCTGGGGAGATGTTTTTTCTTTATCTCTTGTTATTCTATGGAGAGGGGGGGTGGTGCCTTCTGATAGTGGGCCATCTGTCCAAACCAGGTGGGGCAGTGTTTCTTATCTCTTTCACCACCTGTCCTCCCTCCAGGGGCATATCTTCTGCTAATCGGCCACTAAGGCTCACCAAGCCATCATCCACAAGCAATCATCCACATTCCATCATCCCATTGTGAGATGCTCCACCCAGTGGGGAGGGAGCCAACCATTTCTACCTAAAAAAAAAAAAACCTGAGACATAGGAACACAAGGTATCTGGCTCCACTGGATTCCCAGAGGAAGACTGGACCCTTCTCACCATCACTGGACCCTTTTCTCTCAGGATCATCTCTACTCCAACAGAACCACATCTGTCACTCCAGGAGGACTTACTTTTGTACTGCTTCCAACACCCTGACCAACAGGGTGTCAGGTTGTAGCTCTGACTCTGTCAAGGTTTCTAGGATTGTTGTTTGTTTGTTTGTTTTACTACTAGATTTGTGTTGTTAATATTCCTAGTAAAGAACTGTTATTCCTATTCCCAAATCTTCCCAATTAAGGCCTGAAAGCCCTTAATTGCAAAATTATAATTTGGAGGGGGTGAGGGGTTCACATTCTCCATTCCAAAGGAAACTCCAGCTTTCCCTGGCAGATACTTGTCTTACAAAACCAAGATAGACTGTCTTCAGCTCAGACTCTTAGCCCTTCTAAATACATCAGTTTTTGCTCTCAGTGAAGGACAAATCTCTGAAATGTGATGGTCCATGTTATGATATGCATTAGAGTAGTTCTGATAAACATTTTTGGTCTTAGAATATGAATTTGAGAGCTTAGTAGAAAAAAGAAAATACAGAAATAATACCCCCATTGTTAATCAAAGCAGCATAGCAGGAAACATGAGACTGCAGGTTGGGCCCAATGAGCCCTGCATCACATCTAAAGATTTGCAGTTACAATACAGCATACAATGTAATCGTCCCATTCCTGGGAAAGTCAGAAGTTTAATGGCAGCCTTTTTGTTTACATTAAATAGGGAAACTAAAACAGAGTCCCAGCTGCAAGGTTCCAGTACATGCCAAATTGCTATCCATGCCAGTATCAGACACAGGGTGACCATATGCCCTGAGCAGCCTCAGGTCCCCATGGCTCCCACCTTTGACATTGCAGCAATCTGGATAACTACAGATCATCAGTGGGTGCTACAAAGAATGCCTGAACTCAAAGCTAGTTGTGAGGTTCTGGTTCCAAATCAATTTCCTTACCACGGTGCAACCATAGCTCTGCTGTCAAACTCCACTACACCTGTCAGTATCTTTACTGTAGCTTGACTGGTCACCTGCTATTGGTGTTAGTCTTCACAGGAAAAAATATGGAAGCTGATGTATCTCAGTACTTGAGGCAGCATTTTAATCTATTGCTGTACTCCACAAACCCCCACAGAAATACCTCCCTGCAGCCTGCATTGCAGAACACCTGGTATACATTCTGCACAGTATATATTTTAACAGTTTTAATTTGAAAGATTATTTTCAGTCCTACTTTACATATTTCACTTATGATCATAAATTTTCATCAGCATTTAGTAACAGGATGTCAAGGCAATATGGCATATGCTTTCTAATTGGTATCACAGTCTTGCATTGAAGTGGAATCTACTTTAGAGACATCTGCCTACTTAGTGTGTTATAAACAGAATATATCCTTTTTCCTTCTGCTTGAAGGATTACATAAGTACTTTTTTCTGGTTTATTTAAAGGGCTTAAAATCAATCCTGTAGCTGGATGTTTTAAGAATACCAACACAGGAATAACTTCCCCCACCTAAACCAGATATTATTATTAAATCTTTTTTGTTGTTACTCAGGTTGCATTCACGATTGATATGCACAAAAAGTGGAAAGCGTTACTCAGTTTGTCTATTTCTAAGTCTAGACTTTTGTTTTGCCTACTGTAGTAACATAAGACAACGACCATTAAAGTGATTATTTAAATCAGGTTTACTTCTGAGAATCTGACACCTATTTCTTGCCCTCACTAGTCTGACCTACCAAACCACAATTAAAATCAGGAGTTAAACTGAAAAGTGAAATTCCAAATGCAGGACCTTAAATTAACTGCCAGGTTATGTCAATACAGTCATAAATTGCTTGAGTCAAGGAGTGGACTGAAGTCTGCTGAAGCAGTGATCTCTATCGCCTCTCCATTCATCTGCACTGACAGCATATGTCAGCCTGGACAGGCTTTTGTTTTACATGACTTTCTCTTGCTTCATGTGACCTAAGATGCCTTAAGAAGGACCCTGCTTGGTGACTCATCTGGACCAGATGATATCACCACCACAAGACAAACAAGTATTTTTTTGCTGGAAGGGAACTGTGGCTAGGACAGGACAGTAGTTTTTCCCATCCACATCATGACCTGATGGTGCTATCAGCTCAGATGTTCTACAGCATGATCCAAACCTGAATGTAATTACAGTCTGGCACTGAGTATTCTGATGATGAGTCTCTGAGCTCAAGCTTAGTCACAAGCTTCAGATATCAAATAACTACCTTGTATCTTGTATATACTCTTGGGAAACAGGTGTGCTCCTGACATTTATATAATGGGCTTGATTTCCAGAGATGTCAATCATTAAGTGGTTTCAGTGATGCCCACTGAAAGCTGGTACTGGTACTCAGTATTTTTAAAAATAAAGGCATTAGAATTCAAGTGGCTAAATATGAATTTAAAAGTTTAAGTACAGACAGAAAATGTTTGACTATTTCTTCTTTCATTCTCCCTAAAATTAAGGAAAGTACTTTTTTCCCATTATAATAATGATTTTAGCAGCATAACATTAAGTCAATCAATTTGTACTCCTGTTGCCAGGCATTTAGGTTATGCTTACAATGCAGTACCATATAGAGAAAAGTAATAATCTTAGAGAAACTGTGCTGAGACCTGAAAATGTTATGTACTTCTTTATTCATCATTATTTTTTGTGAATTTAGTATCCTTCCTCTGATATGTAGTTTGTTTGTATTCATTAATACTACATAACACAAAGGGTTCCACAGGTCACTGCAGGTGGAAGGATTTTCACGGGTCATTCATTAAAAGGATCAGATGTTTCATCATTAACTTTTAACATCATTATAATTCCGTGTTTATACTCACAAATGCTTTTCTCCTGCCATGTCAATTCTTTCATGTCTTTTAACATCTTGACTCAATCAAGGTAAGCTTCTTGTTAAAAAATGTGCATGCACAGTTGCAAGTTTATAATAAGCTTGCTATTAATGTTGCAAAAAAATCCTTTAGCTTTTTCATCAAAGAACTTTTATACAGGACCAAATCCTGATCTTCCCAGTCATGTAGGTACTCCTCTTGCTTTACATTGAACTGGTCCTATCTGTAAAAACAAAGCTGCTTCAAGATGATTCAGAGGACAGAATGTTTTTTCTAAGTGTTTTAAACCTTCAATAATTTTCCTATTTTGCAGTTATTTTGTTTCCATTTAATTTTTAAAACATTTGACTAATGCTGTGGGTAGCATGAAATCATTATTACAGTTCTATGTGAGTGCTTTTTTCAAAGAACATTGCACACAACTACAATTAGCACTCCCTACATCTCCAAAGAGACCTTCATATCGCAAACTGGAATTTGCCTCCTTGAGAACATTCAGTTTTAACTTACCTTGTTTCCAACACATAGAACACTAAAGGAAAATAAAAAAAAATCACTGGCAAGCTGGTGCTGAAGAAACAATGGCATTTGAAAAACAAAAATAACCCTTTCAATTTTACTTAAGAAGTCATCACTGCTAGGGAAAACCTCGCTGCCAGGATAAATTTAGAACCAGCCCTTGATATTTTCTGTTCCTGCATAAAAGTATGAACACTGAACACTTAGAGCCTACTGTGCTGTCAAACAATCCAAGGCAAACCATGCAGTACATTGTTGTTTCCAAAATGCTAGCCTGTAGGAGACAGAAGAACTATTTCAAATCTTCTTTGAAATTATCAACTACTCTGACAAAAAGAATGTTGAAGAAGAGTCTTAAAGAGTGACTGTACTTATTCTCTCAGAAAGTCAAATTTCACTCAACAGAAAATAGAAACCTTAGTATAGCTTCTGTATAAATACAGTCAATAACAGTATACATGTGATAAACTGCACAGTTATACAGATAAAGAAACTAGAAATTCTTTTTTTCAGATCTGTCATATTTGAATGGATGAAAAGTCTCTAGCTAGACCAGCAGTTTAGAAAGGAAGAAGGAAAAGAAGAAATTGCATTAATAATATGAAAAGGATCCAATATGGTTTGTGTGATGACATGAAACGGGCATATTGCAAACCTCTTAAATCTAGAGAAAGATGGGAGAGGTAAAAGAGGTGGAAATTCAGGCATTTTCTTAAAAACTACATACTTTCTTATATTACTTTAAAAGATAAAAGGGATTTGAGAGGTTAACAGAGGTGTACCAAAGATTCTTGCCTAGTTTTTGGCATACAGTGTTTCCATCTTCCTTAATCTACAAAAGTACATGATTACAGATTTTTATTCCAGATGCATATGACAGACTGACCTGCATAAATCTCTCATCTTAGTCTGAGTATTTAAAAATGGATATGATTGGAAAGGTCTACTGTGTCAATGAGAATTAAACTATCAATGGTATAAAGGGATGCATTTTATACAGCTCATTATGATTTTGAATATTTAAAAAATTAGAATGTTTTAAAATGCTCTCTACCCATACTGATAATGAATATTAAGTATGAATATAAAAATGTTCACGCATAATACTTGCTCTTTATTAACCTCAGTCCCCAAGCATTTCAGTTTTAAAAATAAATTACTCTGTGTCTTTTTCTAAAGCTAATGTCATAACACATTCTGATTTTAAAGCCATTCTGATACAAGCATTACTGAAATATGTGTTGGTCTACTTCTTCTTTTTTTTAAATATGTCATTCAGATTTTTTGACAAATAAAACATAGTTGTAGATTGCAGATTTTCAGAATATGAATTCCAAAAGTGAATCAGATGGTAGGTTTGCATGTGATTTTAATGACCATTTTGGCAAATAGTAAGACAACGAATGTCTTTAAACAGCATCAGTGCTTTTCTCTCTGAGACATCTGCACAGTCCAAATCTAATTTTAATTATTTCTTCCTAAATGTGAAAGAAAATACAGGATAACTTTGTCTGGCTTGATACTCAGATCGCTTTCAGGAACATAAGAGCCTTAATGTGTTCTGCCAGCTGTGAGTCACACCCTAGATTTTAACAAGTGTGACCCAGGAACTGTGCCAAAAAATACCTCTATTTTAGGACATCTTGGTTCTCTGGAATATTCTTCCTATAGATGCTCTTTGTCAATTGACCAATAGTAAGTCTCTTGTTCTGGAAAGACATTGGCTGCACAAAATAGCATGCAAATCAGAAGCGTTCTAATTCTGCATAAACAAGTGAGAGTAAAAACATAACAAGGGATGCCTTCAACTCACCTCTTTTCTATTTTGTTGGGAAATGTTATGATTAACTGGATTAATCATAGCTGGATCTTCAAACATAAATGAGTATCAAGTGAGATCAAAACCTAACTGGTAAATGAGGTGGTCGGAGTAGAAAAGACATTTTGGATTAAAGCAAGGAGATACCTGTGAAATAGAAAGAGTTGAAGCTGGTGAAGAAGACTGTGGAAAAGGAAATGGGAGATAGCTAAGGGTTACAGACAGGAATGTGTATGCAGAGCTTAGAAATGAAAGGATGTTTTGAAGCATCTGCTCAGCATTCTGCTCAGGCAGTAAAGGGGCAAAAGAGCCATGGCAGGGCCTGCATTCATGGCAGCTCAGTCTGCAGAGCTGAATATCCTCCAGAGGGCACATAGGCTGACCTTCAGGAAGAACAACTGGTTTTGTTTTCCAGAGGAAAACATGGACTTTAAAACACCTTTGGTGATTTGGCCACAATCTCAATATGGGAAATAAAAAGAAGAAAAGTATGATGAATTCATTCTCTCTTTGATAAATTCTTCATTTATGCTACATTTATCACAACTAAAATTTTATGTGATTGGTGAAAATTCCTAGTAGTAATATGGCAACAAAAACCAGTAATATTGTTCAAATATTGAAGATAAGATTGAAATATTTTTCAGAACTAAAATGTGACAAATTCAGTTACCACTGCAAAGAAGAAGATTAATAAAAAGAAAAGTATAAAATAGGATCAGCATGGGTGTTTGGGAAGCTTGTCAAGGCTTGCTTCTAACATTATAATATAAAAAAAGTGGAAATGAGAGGAATAGTGGAATTAAATTCCAGTCTTCATTTTCTCTTTAGCTTTTCTTTTCTCTTATTTGCTTAATAGAAAACTGTACAGGATGCATATGATTTAATATACACAGTATTTGAGCCCAAGTGCAAATTTGTAAGTCAAACAATTTTTATTTGCTTTACTCTATGAAATGTGGTAAAGTATGTGTATGCTATATGAAGTGCTAACTGAGGAGTTTATAGTCCACTTGGCAGCACATTAGAGCTAAACATTTGATTGGCTTTTATAAGATCCTTTTTCTGACCAAAAATAAAACAGAACTAGAAATTATATTCAATCATGTAGTAAACCAGCCAAAACAAACTCTCCAGGACTGTGACCTTTGGATGTGCTCATTAACAGGTGCAATATTTATTCCATTCTATCTACAGCCCTTGGAAATGAAATGCATTATTATACAGTGTGTTTCTAAAAGTGACTTGTCCCTACTCTCCTATATCTATCATCCCCCACTCTTGTTTCTTTGATAAGCATGACCTTACAGCAATAGGTTTGTTTCTTTTCCCCATCCCAATGCTACAGCTTCTGAAAGTTTTCTGATTTGTCTCTATCCCAGCTATGATATGTCCACTTTGGCTCAGACAAAGAAACTTTTAACAGCCCTGGAGTCTCTGAGATCCATCTCTGTGAATGTTGCTGGTCCCCAGAGTGGGAGACTGACACATTTAGGTCTCTTCCTGAACCTCTCCCACCTGATGATATTGAATGTGTGGGAGAGGTGGAGCGGCTTTTCTCTGTCCAGGAAAATAAACATAAGATCTGCACAGAGCAAGGTCTCCCTCTGATAAATGGATTTCTCAGTTATTAGAAAAACCTAGATGGAACATTTTGTTGTAATTGGGTTTTGCTTACAGAAGGAGAAAAATGTCAGAATATTTTACTTCACAAGAATTTAATAGTTTGCCATGGAAGTCACATGGAGATGACATGACCATCTTAACAGAACTGGTGTAGTCAACTCAGCAGTTCCCAGAAGATATGCTGAAAAAATGTGGAGCTGAGGATCGTAGTTACCTACTCCCTTGGTATGCTTTCTAGCTTGGTGGCAGTTTGGAACTTGAAAGATTCAAATTTCTGGGAACTTCAGGACCTACATCTTAGAAACCAGGAAATTCTCCAGTACCTTCTCCATGAAGACACACATAAGCCTGCAGAAAATGTTTCTGGAAGAGAAATAAATTGTGATCTTCTGGCAGCAGCCACTTGCTGGGTGAAGGAAGCAGAGAGCAAAGGCAGCTCCTGTGTAGGATATCTCTTCAACTTACACTAAGTCAAACTTCAGAATCCACTTTAACATGACCTAACCTCTCTTATGCTGCTGGGAGGACCTCATGGACTCTAACATCCTGAAAACTAAATTTATCTAAATTTATAAAACTTCATAGACTATTAAGTTACTACAACATAGAAAAACATTTACTTGCCTGTTTAATAATTTTCTGTATATTGGTATGGCTTTATTACATTCTAAGGTTTTCCTGTGCTGGTTTTTCATTATAATGAACCTCTGGAAGTCTGAACTCAGTTCAGCTCATGGGCCATTACTTTTTTTTTTAATCTCACAGATGCAACATAGTGAATCATGGCCAGCAACTTCTCACAAAAATAATCTTTCATTTAGAACAAAATTTTTCTTAGAAAACATATCCCAAACCAAGCTTACTATATATTATATGCTATCTGTATGGGAATCAGAAGCACTATGGCACTTAATTTCTTTTTCTATTCAACTGTCCATAATTTATTTTTCTATTCAACTGTCCACTCATCCTATCCCTGACCTCATCCTCAAATATTTCTTTAGGGTTAGAAAGCCAGTCAGAGAAGTATATATTGTTTTCCCCCTGATATTTAGAAAGGCAGATTTATTTCTGTATTAAGAGCATCTCTACCATATCTCCAGAATATTTTTGGAAGTTCCTAAGGATGTGAAATGCAGTAGGAAAATCATATTAGTTAATTCAGTTGGTTAGCTTCCCTAAATACAAGAAAAAATAAGCACTTCCACATGTTATCTTCAGAGTAGAAGCTTAACTTACTAGTTCTACTGCTATTTCCTTATGCCATATATCTCTAATGCCTAAATATTACTTGATCTCTTTTCCCATTTCAAGTACTCTAAGGAGTCTTGTCCCACACAGACAATTTATTGAATAGAGAACCCCTCTAACTTTAAATTATTGGGAACTGGACTGGATGAAATTTTATTCTGTTTATCTGTTTTGAAAACACAGCTCTTGTATGAGTTGGTGTGATCTTCAACAGGATCTTGTTGCAAAATTTTTCATAAACTGGTTTCAAACATAATTTCCTTTTTTTTTTTTTAATAAATAGGACATAAGATTCTTTTTTTCATTCTTACCCAATGTAGCACACCTAGACTCAGCATTCATCCTTGTTTTGTTTTTTGGCAGAGGAGAGTTAAAAGACTGATAAAATCTATGCCGATATAATCAACAAAATGGTGGGCAAACTGAATTCATCTTACATTTCTTCTATATCCAAATCACCTGAAATATTTTGTCCAAGATCACCATATCAGATAATTTCACAGGTAGACTACAGATATATTAATTTCATTAGGTTCATATAGTCATTAAACCTGTTCTGACAAAATCTACTTGCAATAGATCTTTGTTTCAGTTTATCCGATTCTCCTCTTATCACCACATCCTTCACTGAGCTTCCCTTCAGAATCTGTTCTAAAATCTTGAGTTATAGTAAAGCCACCTTTTTTTTCTTCTTCTGTTCTAGAGGCAGAAAATTGTTGACAGGTTCTTTGAAAAATCCTTGCTATTAAACATTCTGCATCATATGCTATTACTACTATAAACTAATACTTCACAGGATTATGTTTCCTTAAAAATCTGCAAGTATTTCTGGACAGATAGGAATAAAAAATTCCCTTCCTTCTTATTTCTTGTCATTCCAATGACATATTTCAGTATAATCAAGAAATGTTGATTGGAAGGACCATAAAAATTTATTTAGTCAAACTAAATATTTCCCCAGTATGGCATCAGTGTATCAATGTATACAAAGGAAAATAGAATAAACTTTTTTTTAATTTATTTTTAGTTTTAGTTTATGATATAAGTGTCATTCTTAAGACTTCCAACAATGCAGACTCCATGGCCCTGTCCAGCAATCCATTTGGATGCCTCGCCACCTATGATATTGGACATTTCTCTTAGTAGCTTGTCTGATTATTATTTGCTTAGTGTGAATCTTCGGCTCGTTCTGCCATCTTTCATGTGATCAGGAACTTATTTTCTGTCCCTTCACAGTTATCTTTTGCATATTTAAATGTGGTTTCTGTATCACCTTAGGAGCTTCTATTCTACATCTGAACAGTGCCCATAGTCTCTCCTCATACACCACCTCTTTCAAAACAGAAAGAAAATGGTCTGTCCCATGGTTTTGTCATTAGACCATACCTTTTCTGCTGTGCAGTATCAGAATCCGGATGAAATCTCCCCTGAAGTTTTAGCAAAGCTAAGTATAATATATTTCCAGTATATTGTATTGGTTATTTTGCTAATCAGAGGGAAAAGAAAGGCATCACCTTTATCAGAAATAGCATGTAATTTTGTATTTATGGACTGGAATCAATGACACACAGGTTTTCTTCTTAGGAATAATGATTTATCTAGATCTGTCATCTCTTTACAGAGTTGATTACTCCATTTAAATGTAAAATTTTCCGTTTGTCTTATTGTATGGCTGCATCTATGGCTGTTATAAACTGATGAAAGTCTACCGAGACTCCCAGTTTGTTTGAGGATCTGGATCTAGAAGTGAATCTATAATAAATTAATGAGATTTTTTTATTTTCTAATTTGTACCTTGAGAGTGTTAGGTTTCCAGGAAGCCTTTTTGCTGATATATGGTAGAAGCTAGAACTGTTTCTTGCAAAAAAACCCTGGAACGTGGGCTAACATCTTTCATGTGACTGTACAGTAGAAAATTGTTATGATTATAACAAAATATACATCTGGGCAAAGTATTTCTCATTTATTAATTTAAATATGGAAAACCTTACATTTAAAATCTGTGGAGCACATAAAGGAATAGTATATTGGCTCAAATGTGCATATTAAGAAATTTATTGGACTTTTTTGTATATTTCTATGAGAGTAAACTCATCAAATGTATTCCTTTTGTTGAAAAGTTCTGAGGCTTGCTTGCAGCCGTCATCATTATTCTGATAACATAAAAAATTCTACGTATAAATGTAGTCTCAAGAAACAGCACATTGTACTCAATAAAAAATCCATTCTGTCAACCAACGCCGATTTTTTAATCTCTACTGAAAGAAGATGGGAGAGAAAAGTGTTTATTTTATCTTATGATTACTTTGCCTTAACTCTCTGCCCTAAAGAAAAAAATGCAATTCAGAAAAAGGTAAGGAAGAATAACAGTGGGAATGAATCACCAAATGAGTTATGGCATAATCACTGATGGAAGAACAGAGACTGATAAAGGTAATAACATTTCACTGTCTTCTTAAAAGAACCTGAAATTAACTGGTAAATACTAAGCCAAATCCAAAAGATAAAGCTATGATTAGAATTATGGCTACTGTTCCATAGAGAAATTTTAGTTTCTGCAGACAAGCCTTATGTATGGTTGAAAGAAATATTACAGAATATTTTACACAAGAATGCAGAAATAGCCAAATACCACTCAAAACAAATATGACTGTTTCTGTTTAGGTAACACCACGGTGCACAAGTTTGGCCTCACTGAAGTCAAAGGAATATCTTCTATTCTTAGTATCTATTCAAAACCCTTGTGAGTGCTTTGACACCATGGCTCAAATTATGGTTATCCAGCCGCTCACTCTTCCTTGAAGGCTTGTCATTCCTGTTAGCTGGGGATTTCTGATCTCCCTAAACACAAAATCAGATTAATACCAAATTCATCAATTAACTTTCCTACCTGTCCTGAGGTAGTTTAGCAAGCAGCAGGGCAGAATAAGGAGACACTCCTCAACAAACAGTCAACACTGCCTGTCTGATTTCTAGGATCCAAAGATCCTAGCTACAGCTTCCTGGACACAGAATATCTCTTTCTGACAAATGTCTCTACATGGTTGCTAATTGTCTACAGAAGAAATGTTAATTATTTGTCACCTATCAAAATCATAAATTTTCCTTCATTCTTGGCTTGTTTCCAGCTGTGGGGGAGGATTGATCATTTGTTGGTTTGTGATACTTTAAGTTACAGCATAGTTCAATTAAATGTTGGATTGTAGTCATCATTACCTTCTCAACATTAATGTTTCCTAGCATAAGAACAGTGAAGTAGCTGAGAACTTCCCTATAAATTATGATGTACACTTTTCATGATCAGTTATGCATGTTTACACCAGTCCATTAATGATGCAAACAAGTATCTGTCTATACCTGAAAACAGCTACTTGAGTTTGTGAATACATTCTGCTTTCCAATATTGATATGAATTTCAATTTTTGCTCTGCAAATAATGTACCAAATGTATATGGACCACAAGCTTCACATTTCCAGCATTTTGTGGAGGCAATCTGCTCGTCCAACATGCACCATATTCTAGCAGTGTAAGTACCATGGAGTTGTGCCCTAACTATTGGAAATACAATCAAGAAAACCTGATACAAAAATAGTAAGTGAAAATTCTGCATAAATATCTTTTTGTTTGATTATCTAGGTGCAGTTAATACCAAAGAGCTAAATAATTATTAATTCTATTTGCATAAGCCATGAAAATCACAGTTAATTTTACTCCCAAAATTTCTGAGGCTTTGAAATTCAGCTTTTCTCATTAAAAAATTTTTTTTCTTTTTTCTTTTTTCTTTTTTTCTTTTTTCTTTTTTCTTTTTTCTTTTTTCTTTTTTCTTTTTTTGTTTTTTTTCTGGAAACAGAATCTTCAGTGAGACCTCCTGGATGTAATGGCTCCTCATCTAGATTAAAACGTTATCGATGGAAAAGACAATTATCATTCTTTTTGGAACACATTATAAATTCCAAAATGTCTAAACTTCATATTTTTTCTTTTGATCTGTATTTATTTGTTAGTTACTGACACCCTAATCACTGTTTGATTCATTTACTACCAAAATCAACACCTTTTAGATTCTCAATATATGTATATATGTGCATACTTAAAGAAATATTGTAATTAGACCTAAGGAAAGATCTGTTCTATGACCAAATACAATGAGTAAATTATGCATCTTGTCCTGTAACATATCCTTTCACAGGATTATACTGTATTTTGGAGGGATTCCAGAATGACAAAATTATAGAATTGTTTTCATCCAGAAAACACTTTGTCTCAAATATAATGATTCTCATTGTTTTATTTATAATATGACAATCCAGTTTAGCATAGGTCCTGAGAATTTTCAGTTTGAATATCAACTTACTGAAACCATTCCCTATTTCTCAAACATTTTTTCCATTCTTTCCAATCAGTTCCATGTACTCTGTAGAAGAAATATATTTTTTAAAACTGTACTGATCAGCTCTTGGGGTTCAATTTGGGTTTCTCTCTTCTGTAATATTTCATCAAATGGATGGTTTTGTATTTGGTACTCCAATGCAGTTTGAAGTTTAGCTTTTAGAAGCAGAACAGTATTTCACCTAACATACAGACAAAAATATCCTGTGCATACCATGGTCCACTACAGGCAAAAGTGACTGTAAATTGCAAAAAATCTCTTTTTGGACCATTTTGCATGCACATCACCTTTGCTCCAACATTCTCAGCCTCAATTACTCATTTAGCTTCAGTGGGTCTCCCTTAGAGTCACACCCACTTACTGACACATAGTTATATTCCATTTCACAGTACCTCTGATATGACTCCTGGAATCCAGCTGTGTCAGAAGGTCTAACTCACAGGCCAATTGTAAGAAATAATTATGTTGAAAAATAGGTAAATGTATGTAAATTATACCTGAAGAAGGTGTTTAGAGTCCTTTCTTCTGGATCTCCTGTGATTCAGCTATGAGTGACTAACCGTACAGATGATCTCACACAAATTTGTGCCCTGAAAAACTTAACAGGTTATTTATTTGCCTCCTCACACATGTTTTCTCTTCTCCTTCCTCTTCATTGCCTTTTGCATTCCAACATGTAACATATGGCAAGATACAAAATAAATATCATTTCACGTAAAATAAATCAAACATTTTTGAGATTTAAGTGCATTTTATACTGAAATGCTGAAACCATAAGCATCATGAAGCAGGTCTGTGCACCACAGAGTGGTGTGCCAATGCACACATGGAGGTGCTACACGGATGAGGGAAATCTGCAGCTCACTGATGCAACAGGGTAATGTTAATTACATGTCACTGTTGGGCTGTTTTGGTTTGGAAAGACAGGTATCTGCCAGGGAAAGCTGGAGTTTCCCTTGGAATGGAGAATGTAAACCTCTCAGCCCCTCCAAATTATTATAATTTTGCAATTATGGACTCTCAGGCAAAGATTTGGGAGTAGGAATAACAGTTCTTTATTAGGAATATTAACAATACAAATGTAGTAGTAAAAAAAAAAACAAAACAAACAAACAACAATCTCAGAAACCCTGACAGAGTCAGAGATACCATCTGACACCCTGTTGGTCAAGGTGTTGGAAGCAGTCCAAAGAAAGTCCTCCTGAAGTAGCAGATGTAGTTCTGTTGGAGCAGAGATGATCCTGGAAGAAAAGGGTCTAGTGATGGTGAGAAAGGTCCTGCCTTCCTTTGGGAATCCGGTGGAACCAGATACCTTGTGTTCCGATGTTGCCATGCTTTCGTGCCTGCTTGTTTTGGTTTTGGGAATTCTATTCCCAGGCACGGTCTTGAAGCACAAGGTCATGTTCAGTAAACAACCAAAGCTCCCACATCTGTTCCCAGAGGAGGGGCTTCGGTGATCGTCTCTGGAAAATGACCAGTGGTTCCCAAGGGTCCCACCTCTGGGGTGGGCAACTTGTAAAATGTACAAAAGGAGTCAGGAAATAAAGGTGTGGTCTCTTGCCTGCAAGAGCACCACGCAGCCCTCACTGATGCACTCCCTGCCTCGTTCCCTTGGCGCTGTAATCAGTTATATTCCTACGTCTGTTTTTAGGAATGGTTGGCTCTCTCCCCACTGGGTGGAGCATCTCACAATAGGATGAGGTAATGTGTGCTGTCATTAGTGAGTCTTAATGGCCCATCAGCAGAAGATATCCCTGAGAGGGTGGATGGGTGGTGAAAGAGATAAGAAACACTGCCCCACCTGGTTTGAACAGCTGGCCCACAATCAGAAGGCACCTGCCCCTCTCCCCCCAGAGTTACAAGAGATAAAGAAAAACATCTCCCCAGCTGCTTTCAACAGGTGAAATAGAATACACATTTTCGGTTCCATAACCCAAGAAATGGGCAAAGGCAGACTTTGACTTGTGATAGTAAGTCCAGCCATTATTTAATGGACTGCATGATTCAGTACAACCTATGCTATATTTAAACTTGATCTAAAGTCACAATAATGCTTTTTTTGGTTCATATTAATATTTTATGTTGATTAAATTAAAAGTTAAGTTTCACTGCTGTGTTAGTATGTTACATTATATATATGTGACATAAGAACCCAAGAAAGAATGAACAAATTTGATATTTCAGACATCCCAAGTGAATATCCTTTCCCCACTAGGGAGCTTATGTTGCCAATTCTCTGCTCTTTACAAAAGAAGCCCAATAAATTTAGGATGAAATTCAGATATCAGAAATGTGATCCAAAACTTTCAAGACATTCTTGACAGCTTCAGATTCATGATAAAAGTGGCTTGGTGGTTTTGGTTTTTTTTATTTTTTTATTTTTTTTTTCTCAGTACTGAGCTTGTAGCATTATTTGGAATCCAGCTACCAGGATCAGCCTCCATCTTCCAGGTGAGAAGTGTCTGTAGGTTTGAGGCAGGCAGGAGCCCTGACCCTCCCAGGCTAACAGGAAAGAAAATTGTACTGTGGCATGGACTAGAGGTTAAGGACTAACTTTATCATGACTTTTTTCCCTTAGGACAATCAACTTGGATATGCATATCCAACTTTAATTTGATAAGGATTGGAACTAGTGCTTATTGCAAATGGTAGGTAGTGCAATGGATTCCAGTATTTCCCTGCTTATTCCAAGAGAAGAAAGGGAAAATAATGAGATATTAAGTAGAGGAAAATAGAAAGCAAGGTTCATTCTAATTTGTAATGAAAGGTTTCTCTGGGGTATGAGTTAGACTGTATATCTTTGTTTCAGTTGTGACCTACAGTCATATGCACATCTGTTTTCTCTATTTGTCAAATTCCATTGAAGAAAAACATATTTATTTAAGCAGAGTCAAGAAGTGTTATTCTTTGCACACAGTAGCAATTCTGTGGTCACATCACATGGGGGGGGGGGCTGACAAAAGTATTTTGCATTGCGTTGTTTTATGAATTTGAAAAATCAGAACCTTCTTTACTATAATTAAAATTTCATAGGAATAAAAATGAAACTATTTCAGTACAGCATGCAATACTTTGCGAAAGAAAACAAAATAAGGACTTCTGTGTCCTTAACACTGGAAATTAAGAATCCATCCAAAGAAATGACACAGGGAAATTATGATTAGAAACATATTCTGTGAAAAAAAATAGAGCAAATTATTATAGAGGAATCAATTTTCACGTTGATCCTATCTTATACATTGAATCAATCATTAGCTGTCTAAATAAAATAAAAATCCTCAGCCAGTGGATTTCAGGATTATTTTGCAAAAACCCCAGAACACTTAAATGAAGACATAAAAATAGTTCTGATAAATACAATTCTGGTGCCATGGTGACTAGAGCAGGACACCAAGTTTGCAACTAGAAATATAAAATGAAAGACTGTCCTGAGAGTGGTTTGAGACTTTGTAAATATATTGTGAGTGCCAAAATTCCATTTCTGAAGGGTAAGTAAGTATGTGGAGCTGATCAATACAACAGCTAAACAGGGTTCTGTTGTACCTCCAGATGGCTCTAGTAGGTTATGGTTTCCTTCTTGTCTACGCACGCACTCATGAAAAAGGTTTGAAGAATTTTGCCCAGATATCACTCTGAGATAAAGTGGGGCGCAGCTAAAACATTCAGCTGCACCTGGGGCGAGAGGAGCACTCATGGGTCCCCTGGTTTGGTTTACTATTTATAGAAAGAGAGGAACAAGAGTAGTTTAATGTGGGGAATATGATTAAGGACTAAAAATGGATGTAATGAGGAGAGATATAAAATAGTCAGAACTTCTAAAAATGTCTTTTTAGTGGCTTGCAGGACAATTTCCAAAGGTCAATGGAGAAAATAATAAATTGCCTAATAGCTATCTTCAGTACCTTGTGCCTTACAAGCACAAGGCAAAATTCTTTTTCTTCCTGAAAATGGTACTCATTCATTCAGTAAGAGTTACATTATACTAGGAAATCATGCCAAAGTTAGGCTCTATATTTTAAAACTATTCCGAAAGTAATTGGTTTTCTTCCTATACCTACACAAAATATAGTCTTTAAAATTCTTCTTGAATACCAATGTTTGATGATCTTCTGTATATAAAGTCTGATGCAAATACTCTGATATGCATTTTATTTCCTAAATCAGATCTATTTTTCAACCATTTGATTTATATGGTACACTATACACTATGGTGTATAGTCTTTGGAATATTAAGAAGAAAAATTATGCAGTATTTATTTTCATTTCAGGTGTGTTTTGATTGCATGTGCATTTCCTCAAAAAGACTGATAAAAATAATAATAGCTTGGAACTATGGTTAAACCACATTCTTTATTTTCAGATCTGTAAAGAATATCTGAAATATCAATTAATTCTTTCAGAAGCATGTGAAATTGCATTTTCCACTTTGAATTGAAAAGAAAGTTTGTATTTTTCAGAGAGATGAAAAAATAATAAGAACAAAAAATTTAAACTTAAGACATAAATAAAGTCAAAATCAAATCTTGGTGAAAAAAATAGAAATAATTTCAAGATAAAAACTGTTTAAAATACTCAGCAATTAAAAACTAATTAGGAGTGTTGCATCTGTGTTTCTGGGAAAGAAAAGCAACCCTTAGCACAATACCTTCATTTAGGTAGAAAATACATCAAAGAGTTTGTTTTGAAAGGAAGAAAAGATAGCTAGTTGAAAGAAAATAGTAAAAAATAAGTGTTCTGTAAAAATCAAGATTTTTCACAGTGATCTTTCTTTTCATAACCTCGTTTTCAACAAAATTCATTTCTAACTGCTCTACATGACATTCCATCTATATTTACATTGTAGGTCAGACACCTCAAAGTGATAGTACTTTCAGAGCCATATCCTGAAACCAGAGCAGTGGTATACTGCACAGACATGTGCCAATCTGACTGGAACCACAGTATGAGGTCCTGAGAACAGACATGCAGTTGTGAGTTCAGTAAGGCAGACATAGATGATGAAAATTAAAAAATTAATTTTAAAATTAAGAAAGACTTTTAAAAATTTAAAAATTTTAAAATTAGGAAGACTAAGAGAATAATTGATATAAAAAATATTAAATAAACTAAAATGTAACAACAGTAGAGAAATAGAACAACCTACAGAGATCAACAGATTAATCTGCAACTGAAAAAAAAATATAAAATCTTTAACAGTTCCTAACAGTAGGTAGAATAACTGTCATTTTTAATAAGAGTCTTCAGTAACCTAGCAGTATAGACTAGAAATGTAGTAGCTGGGATATGCCTAAGTACAAGATTCCCATTCAGTTTGGTTATCTCATCAATTTTGCTAAATGAGTAAATGTTGGTTTTGTACAAATATCTGCATAATTATTTAGGGTTTTTGTTGCTGTTGTTGTTGTTGTTTTTTATTAGCAGTGGAATGGGAGGAAAGAAAGGTGAAAAAAGAAAGTGGGAAATATGACTCAATAAGAAAGATAAAGGTAGTTTTACTGGTTAAGAAAAGGTAAAACACTGATTTTCAATGGCAAAATATTCCAAGCATAGGCAAGGAATATTTGTGTCCAGAGTCAGAAAATAATTTAAGTGGGAAGAGAGAACTAGAGAATCCTCTGTTCAAAATAGGATCAGCTCTAAGGTACTTCTCCTTAGAAGAGAGAAAATAGGCTAGATGATTCTAGAGAGTGAATGTCATTTGATCTAAAGCAAATTAATGACAAAAGCTAAGGTGTTGGTGTGGAGACAAGATTAATAATTCCTGTTCTTGGGGATGAGCTGTTGCTACATGCCCAGTAGAAGAGCTTCAAAAAAAGGAGGATCTCAATTTAATTTCTTGAGTAAAAAGTAAAAGACACGCTTTGTATTGCAACTTCAAATTTCCAGTCAGTTCAGGTTTTTTAAAATTAAATTCAACTGCAAAAATTCTACACTAATTTATTTAAACAAAATGAGTTTCCATTAGTATTACATTGAAGTTTATTGTCAGGAAATGTCAAGATAAGTACTTGTAAAAGCATGGGCAATCCACTTATTTGCCTTAAAATTTTTCTTTCTTTTTTTCACGTCTTTCCTCTGCAGAAGATAAACACTTGTTTTACATTAGATATTTTTCTTTTATTATCAGATGTTATTTTTAAATTTGTTTTCTGAACTCTTTTTGCAACTGCACAAGGAACTGGAAAAACATTTTTGCCATTGTATAAAATTTGATATAAATAAATCATGGCATAATCAAGGGACTGTTCTGAGCGTAAACGTGACAGTCACCCAGGGACCGCATGATGACTCACGATCACTGAAGCTGCAGAGATACACAGCTCAGTAGCTTGTTTAAAGTTAATATAGTTTCCCTGTCATTTTCATCAGGCCTGGCTGACAACTCCAAAAATAGTCCTTGGGAAAGCATATACAAACCCAGAAAAGAAAAGGGAAAGCACTGAAAATGGCCAACATTACACATTTGTGATGTGGTAAGCGGGACATGATAAACTAAAACCGTCACGTAGGAGAAGTGCCATTTGGAGTGAGTGTTATCTGTGAGTCATTCCATTGTCATTGGCAAAGCCTAAAGCTCTCCTTAGCTGCACGAGCTTGTTAAGAGTGTATCATGGCTATCCACAAGGAATAGCTAGGATTCCTTAGCTTTATGTATAAGTCTCCAAAGCCTTTATGGACCTTATGCTTTTCCTCTAAGACTGAATAACAAGAAGAGCTGAGAAAAAATAGTTGTGATGTAGAAAGCACAGCTATACATGAGCAGGCTGCCAGTCATGTTCTGGTATTGGGCTCCACCTTTTTTCTTATTTGTTTTTGTGGGCCTTTTTATAAATACCTTTGAAAAAAATTCCACAAACACTGGAATTTTTGTCTTTATTCATTACAAACATGGAAGTTTTCAGAAGTTTTGTAGCAACAAGCATGGTTCTGAAATGCAAAACCTATTTACAATGCTGTTAGCTTTTACTGTTCAGCTAGGATATTTTGGTGTGCTTAAGAAAGTGCAGAGGATGTTGAAACAGTTTAAAAAGAAAAAAAAAGAGTACTGGAGTGCATCAGGGTATCTTGGCCAATTTTTGGTTATTAAGTTACCGTGAAAGCTGTAATAAAGAAATAGCATCTTAACATAGGCTAATTACTATGTGTTTAACAGCAATTTAAAGAAAATCTGTGAACTTTAAAAGTGAAGATTACTAAAAATTAAATGGTTGTATTGCACATTTACCTGTTTTCACTGTAAATCTTACACCTGAATTCATGTATTAGCACATGTTATACCCCTAAAATTATGAACAATATTATCTGAAGTAATTCCTAAACCACAAATGCACAAAAATTTTAATAATTCATGTTCAGGACAAGGTGTTATTTTCAATATGTAGGAACACTGGTTATTCAAAATGATCTCAGAACATTTATCTGGAAGCAATTGAAACTCAAGTCTCTAAGGGACTGTTAATACTACTTATCATAGCTGACATGTGAACTTGTTTTCTTCTAAAAATGGTTTCTTTCACACAATAAATATTAAATCAACCTAATACAAAATATAGCAGAAGTTTGGCCAAATATTTCTTAGAAGTGGTAAAAATGTGGTACATACTGTGGAGCTATGTTTTGAGATAGCCTGTTCTGTTGCTAGATTTGAGAAAATACTAAGTACTATACTGCTTTGTTTACCTTGGTAGATTTTGCAGTTCTTGACTTCTGATCTGTGATACAATCTGATTTAATTAAGCACCAAGAATTGTATTAGCTAGATACTTGAGACATTTTTGGAGTAAAAGTGGGGTTTTCTGTGAAAAAAAGAGATTATTAATAATATGGCATTATTACAACTCAGTGAAATCATACTGTTCACATAAAGGTGAAGCATAGCATGCCTTTCATCTACACTTATTGCATTTTTACACTTTTAATGTGAAGTGCAAAATGTTAAAAGTAGGCAAAGGTTTATTTTAAACACTTGCCAAATTGTTAAAACTGAAAGAAAACCAAGCAGTGTTGGGAGCTTACTGATAATTACATATTCTTGAATTTGAATCTAAACTCTGCTTCCACTATAAGCTAGTCCTGAGAAATCATTGATGCTGAACACCCACCAGCTGGAATACACCAGAAAAAAGATGAAAGCATCTAAGCAGGAAGACAAAGTATACTAATTTACCAAGGTAAAATATGATCATTAAAACTATTATGGGATATGCTATTTAACAGCTACTGGAGTCGCCTTTCTTCACAGATTCGCTTTCAGACTAACGACTCAGTAACTCAACAACAAGTCTTTGATACCAGCGTGATGGATTACAGAGCATATTTCATGCCACTAAATCCATGCAAAAAGGTTTTAAATGATCCATTTGGGTAGTTCAACATAATTTTCAGCTTTTTGAGAACACTTGTTTTGCTGAACATAGTGTTGCAGCTTTTTGAGAGTGATCTAGCCCTTCTGTTTCTGTCAGAATTCTGTATTTATCACAAAGCCATGAAGAAATTTGATACAATATGTTTTAAATTTGGCATCACTCAATAATCTAAAAAAGACTCTGATTCTTTCTGGATGTGGCAAGCTGATCTGTCCTCAGCTGTTTTTAAGAGGATTGTCAAATTTTGTACCATAAACCCATCTGCTATCATCATTCTTTTGACAGAAATGCTAGCTAAAAATGTGGTGTCCATTTTCTCATCATACTCTGCAGGCTTTTTATTTGAAAATTGTCATTAACTGCTTTGCTATCATTATAACTATGTGCTTTATTTTACTTTTTAGTGTGACAGCCAGGAGTCAGACAATTGTCACTGATGAGAGCACTTGCAGATGGAAATGAGACCTTTAAGAGAAAGTGAATTACTATCAGAAAGGGTGATGGTACAAATAGGAAGTTCCCTTCCAGAATAATAATGTACACATCATTATAAGCAGGATATATAGAATCAAAACAAAACCAAAAAACTATGGCACATAGTAAACCTTGGAGGGATTTTAAGGAGACATGATGCATTTATTTGAAATGCAAAAAATAGTTTGTTACCAACACAAAAAGATTTTATTTTTTTTCTGTAGTAAGCAGTTATCTAGATTTCAGTAATGGAACTTATAAATGCTTGTCAGAAACCAGAGTACATAATTTGCAAGACAAGAAGATGAATGGTTTCTCTAAGCCATGTTGTAGACTATCAACTTTTCTGGTTCATTAAGATGGTTTCATTACAAAATTATATCTTAAGAGACACTGTGAGGCTCATGCAACTTCATTTCAAAGAACACAAGAACAGACTTCAGAGCAAGAACATTGTTTGGAAACAAGAGGCAGCCGAACACAGCAGCATTGACTTTCACAGACATATACAATGATGCCAGAAAGTTTTTATCAATAGACTGTATTAATACCTATAGGAAAGCACAGTACAAATGTACAAAAGGTTTAGTAGTACTTCACTGAAGGAATGAGCTTATTTGGCTCTACTCTGGAGATATACTTCAGATTGACTCCTTTAAGGTGTCTTAGTACCTTGACCCTTTGTAGATTAAAGCTGCGAGATTTTAAAAATACTTTCCTGATTTCTGTCCAGCAAGTTGAAATTGTGGTTCTTATTTTTCACGACCCTTTTGTGATGGTTTTGTTTTCTATTAACAAAGTTAATTCTCTTCAGAGTAGCTGAGATGGGGCTGTGTTCTGGATTTATGCTGGGAAATATTGGTAACACAAGGATGTTTTCATTACTGCTAAGCAGCATTTACTCAGAGTCAAGGTCTGTTCTGCTTCTCATCCCACCCCAGCAGAGAGGGGGCTGCGAGCATACATGGAGTTAGGAGAGGATACAGACAGGACAGTTAATGTCAACTGACCCAAGTAATAACCCATAACATATGGCATCATGCTCAGCATATACAGATGGGAGAAGGCTCTGTCCATGGAGGCTGCTGCTGGGGGACAGGCTGGGAATTAGTCCTTTAGTTGTGAGCAGTTTTTTAAAGCATCATTTGCTTTTCTTCCAGTTTGATTTCTCTCTCTTTCCTTTCCATCACAATTTATAAGTATGTTTTTTGTTTCAATTATTAAACTGTCTTTATCTCAATCCATGAGTTTTCTCACTTTTACCTTTCTTTTTCCTATTATGTGGATCCAAAGTGTGGATATTGTGTAGAAAGAATCATGTTGAACCTATCTCAAAAAAAGTATTTACTAAAACCAGGAAAGCTGTGGAGAAGGGCAGTAAGAATGGCAAAGGCTACAGGTCAATCTCCATGGAAGGAATGAATAAACAAACTAGGTTTCATGTATAGGGAGAGAGACTACAAGAGACATATGACACTTGCAAAATGATGAGTCACATGGCAAGGGCAAAGAGAGAGTATTTGATCAGTGGCTCTTCAAAGATATGAGTTAGTATCCAAAGAAATTTATATACATGCAGTTCAAAGAAAGAAGGAGATTCCTCATATAACAGGAAAGTCAACTGGATCTCCTTGTTGCAGAAGGTGGTGAATATTAAAACTTTGCATGGTTCCGTTGGAAATCAGACAAGCTTGTGGAAGGCACATCTGGTGAGGGTGTTCAAAAGCAGCTTCTAGTTCAGGCAGACCCTTAGATGTGCACTGCTGAAGACTGAAAGAATATTTAGGATCATAATTCATATATTTATAACCTGTTTTTATAACCTTTGTACCCACTTCCAAAGGTGATACTAATCAGGCTCCAACTCATTATAGCTCATTAGAAGTTTGCCCACATCTCATTACACATAGTAGCACCTCCATGCATGTGATTTAATACAGCTGAACTTCATATTATCTCAAAGTGATACTTAGAGAGTTGAAATATAAAAGGTGGATGTCAGAGAATTTTCCTTCGTCCTTTAACCAGCTGTGTGACTTCCAACTGGTCCCAACACCAGCATTTCAGTGAGAAGAGAGGAAAGACCTGCAAAGTAATAACAGCCATCAATATGTTCTCTATAAGCAGTTCTCCAATGACAGTCCCTCATCAGAAACACTCGTTAAATCAGGACCATGAAACTGGGGTGGCACTGAGTCCCTGAGGATATTTGCTTTCCACTGTGCCTTCAATGGAGCTGAAAAAAAAAGACTCCAAAGCATCCAAAAGAGACTTCATATTCCTGGTCACAGGAGACATCCCAAACGAATCTCTAGACTAAATATTCTACCTCAATAGTGCCTGTTGTGTGATATGATCACTGAGTAGAAAGCAAGAATGATGTTGATGCAAACCAAAATAGTTGTTAAGGTGGGTGGCTCTGCAAGCTGGTCCTGCTATTGTCACAGAGGTATATGCTTTCTCCTTCAGTGAAACTATTTTTATTATTTATCCAAAACATTTGTAAAGTTCTGGTCCTCATTTGACAAGTGTAGTTAAAAGGGGCTTAAGGTACTACTTTTCCCTGAGGTGGTACAAAGAAGAACCCCCAAAAAGTTCCCAGAAGGTTAAAACTAAATTTTACTGGCAATTTTTAGAAGATCAGGAACTTGGCAAAATTTAAAGCAACATTCATTGAAAATAAAGTATTTTAAAAGGCATTGAATAAGCAAAGTCTATCCATCCACCTCCAATTACCCAAATTTCAGGAAGAGGAAATTAGGAAAAGAAGAAGAGGAAGAAAAAAAAAAAAAAAAAAAAAAAAAGAGAGAGAGAGAAAAGATATAGCTACCACCTTGGATCCAGCATGGACTCAGTTTCCCTAAAATCCAAGGATAATAAGGACATGATCACATGTGGTCATGGCAACGGTGTTTATCAGGGCAATGATGTTCATCTACTCCTCAGGCCTCCTGTTTCCCCCCACACTTGCCTTGGGTGAGGCTTCTGGTCATCCAGCCACTCTGGTGCTCTATTTGGGATCAGGGGCAGCATGTGGGGCATTGCTTCAGCTGTGCCAGTGACTGACAACCATCCTGGGCTGGACTACAGCTCCATGGGGAGCAGAGCACCATTCCACCTTGGCAGAAACTGCCCTTCCCCATCCAGCTTCAGTTGCTTTGAGCCAGTAATATTTATCTCTAGCCTCTCATAACATTAAAGGGTGTTTATTATCTTATGTCAGAGAGTTTAAATATTTGCATAAATTTTTGACTTTCCATACTTTTTAAATGTAGCTTGCTTACAAAGTCTTTGGGAAATTGTTAACACATTTGTACCAAGGGTCAGCTATTACTTGTTCCTTTTTTTGTTGTTTTGTTTTGGTTTTTTTTTTTTTTTTTTGTTATTTTATTTTATTTTATTTTATTTTATTTTATTTCCTTTTATATATGTGACATTTGTCAAAGCATTTTGAATTATAACAAGGCATTCAGTTGCTGTGTTAGATCATCTGCAGCAGCATCAAACATCTAATTTTTACGATCATGGAAACAATGAAAATGTCAAGGTTCAGAATAAAGCAAAAATAATGAATATCAATATAAATAAGACATTCTGTAAGATTAAAATTGCAAACAGACATCCCTATGAGGTCAATTTTACCCTTTCTGATGTTTCAAAAGGATCCATGAATCTGACCTCTCATTTGCCAAATAGAAATTCTGTTACTGATACTTCTGGGTAAAACAGGATTTCCTATCAGTCATCTACCTGGAAAAGATGTTGAGTCACCCAGTCAGTGGCTATCAAACTAAACTTAATACAAATATCTCCATTTCCCTCAAAATTTGAGTTCTTTTCTTTTCTTTCTTTATTTGGTTTGCTTTGGTTTAGGTTTTTTTTGTGACAGCTTACTCATTGTTTCTAAACTTATTCAAATAATAGTGACACAAAATGTCTTTCAGGTTACATTAATAGACTTCTTACTGATAGGAATTTTAAACCTAATTCAGTTTCACACAAGTAAATCTGTAACATATCCTTTTAGCTGTAAATTGATTTTTAAAAGAATTGATAAGGATAATCATGAAATAGTTTTTCAGAGAGACAGTTTCTATAACCCAAACCACCACTGTTTACTGTATATTTACAGAAATTTCCTAATGGGTTTCAAAAAGCTGACTTCCAAGACTGTACCTCAAAATTCAAAAGGATTTTACAGTCATCATATGCTTTAATACAACACCCAGAAGGGAGAAAAGCATCGGCACAATAATTAAAATTAATTATGATGAAACCAGTTCAACGGTCTAAACAATAGCATTATCAATCAAGCTTACCCACAAGATGTTTTAGTCTGCTGGGAATAAACAAGTTTCAAAGTCATAAGATCTCACTGCAACATAAAGTCCAGGAGCCCTGACTGAGTACAAAAATCATTAAAAGACTAAACAGTCTCTGTTCTATATATTCTGTGTCAGTGACCAGTACAATTATAGGTCACTTTTTTGATTTTTTTTTTCACCACAAGTGCAGTCTGCTTTAAGGAATGATGAAAAGTATCTCATTGCTCAGTATTATTGGTCAACATCTTGGCAAAGGAAAGGAATAAAACATGTGCTGAACAAGCATGAAATTTCAGGGTAATAGAGAACTGACAATGAAGTACTGTATTCAGAATGGAAAAAAAATGTTAACATGAGCCATGCATTAAGGAATATTTTCTGGGTCTGAAAGTCCTTAGTCTTTCAGCCTTACTGTTTAGAGATACTGGGTCTTTGGAAATTACAGTTATTTCTAATGAAATATAAATTATTTCTCTAGCTGAGAAACAGGCAAAAGAAAAACATAATTTACTTAACCAGCAGGGAGATGTGGTATTTCAGCAGTTATTCAGAAGAGTAATTTGATATCCTGTGAGGAAAACCATGTTAGATTATAATTTCAAATTATGATCACTAATTATTATCACTAAGAACAACTTGCCATGAAGACAATGGTTTATTGTAGTGGAATTATATAATTCATGCATTAATATGTACACTGTGTTGACCAAAACCCGTTTTCTTCTTAATGCCCACTTAAAATTTTGTTCCTTGTCAATGTTAAAAACAACCTTAGTTCTAAAGCTTCAATAGGTAGGGCAATAGAAAGACTTCACTCTTATCTTTGTAAAAGCAAGGGCAGCTTGAATTGGGAGTTTGTGGAACTCCTAGATTGCTCCATTCCTTTATGACAAGTAAAATAATCCAAGCAACAGACTCAATAAATGAAAATGTTATGTTTAGACTAGAAATACATTGGACTGAGAGACTCTCACTGTGATTATTCAACTCCTATGATTTCCTGTTTTGCAGTCAGCATGTGAGCTACAGCTCTGTAATCCTAAAACAATTATAGCACAAGGCAGATGCTGTGTGGTAAGTCCAGAAATGAGTATCACAGAAATAGATTGGTAGGAAAAAGAAGCAGCCTTGGACTAATGCACAAGAGAACTTCTTTTAGTGATACAGTTTGTTTTTATTTCAGTTCTGCGCATACCTAAGGGTTCTTCATCACCTATTTATTCATGACAGTGCAGAGGGGAACTGTGTAAGTGTAGCAGGTTTGGCAGAGCTACTACATATGTGGAGTAGCCAAGCCTGTTCCAGAAGGATTCATTTGTACATGGTACTCCTTTCCACCAAAAGATGCATTTGAAAGGAAAAGAGGTCTCATGATTGCCATAGCTTTCCACAACCAATTAATTTATGCAGGAAATATCTTTCAGTTTGTGCCCAAACTGAAAATTTAACGGCACATTCCAAGTCTCCTTCCTTCTTCCAGGTTCAGCATTTCCAAACCTTGCATCAGTTCCAAGAACCATAGCACAAGGAGTATCTTGTAGACCTACACAAAAATGTCACAGCATGAATAACAGACTCAGGAATATATCAGCAATCATCTTCACAGAAACTATCATACAGGATATGACACCATCAAGAGCAGGTTGGTTTACTGCCATACATGTCAACATGATGCATTATCCTAGAACATTTAAATCAAACATGCAAGTCCCAAGCAATGGAAAGGAAGGATTTGAAAAACAAAAAAGACACAAAACCAAAGCTTGCATTCTAAAAACCTGAAAAAAATAAAAATGACAAATCCGGTTACAATTAAGCTGTAATTTCTAATTGTGTCTACATTACTCATTTCCCCTCATAAGTCTTACTAACTGCAATGGTAATTTGCTTTGATTTAGGAGACTGTAGATAGCAAATTATTTGGGGGTGTATTCTGTATAATTGGATTAATATGGATTTGAAATCCACTGTCACAAAGGTACTTAGGCAACTTACACTGTAGCAGAAATATTGGTACCTGAATAAGCAACTGTAATTAGTATTTCAATTACACTGTGTTCCCTGATTAATAACAGATTTTAAAAAAATACCACACTTCCTGAAAATGAAAAATCACACTCTTGTGGGAGAAAAAATGAGACAACTGCCTGCAGAGAGCCAGCATTAAGTTTTCAGACAAGTCTTCATATCCTGCCATGCTAAATTTCTCATAAATCCATGACTGTCACTTCAATAGTTTGTCCAACACTTTCCTGTAACACACCCCCAAAACAACAAGTACAGAGAATACAACTTATGCTAGCAGTCTGATGGATATTATGTTAAAGGGTACATGTTATCTCCAGGTACACTCAAAATATATTAAGTTGCAGTCTATAGCCATAAGAGTGTTTCATAGAACCTTTGTTTTATGGCAATAAAAAAAAAGACATTAGTGCTCTTTTACAAGAAATAAGAGAGATGGAGTCATTAGTATTTATACAGTAACCTAGCCAATACAGTGATTTAGTAACAGGTTTGCGTACACTTTAATTATAAAGTTCACAGAAATAATGCATTACCTGAAAACCAAAAGACATATTCCCTCCTAATATAGGTCTACTGAGACCTATTTCCATGGATAATTTGACCCTAAATTCTCAGCTGCACTGACTATAACAAGCTAATTCACACAATTATTTTAAATTAATAGCTGTCTATTTCCAAAACAAAAAGAAAGGGCTGCAGGAATTTTCACAAGCGCAATTACCATCCAATAAAATGAGAATATGCATTTACTACCAACCCAACTGCCTAGATATTCATGCAATTCCAACAGGCATGCAGGAGCTGAAGGGGTGCCAGAACATATCTTTACAGTACACATCTTTGCCTCAGGAGGGAAAAGGGAAGAGACCACTTGTGTGAGAGAGCTGAAAGAGAAGCTTAGGTAATGTCTTAAAGCTCAAGGGAGACAGAGGCAAGCAAGGGAACATCTGAAGAGCTAGAGTTCTTCCTAAGATCAGGCATCACAGTCTAAGTTATGGATAGGAGACATCCTTTTATTTGATTAGTGTTTGAAAAAGCTTTTGCTCTTTTAAATGTATCCTTATTATGTTTTTATAGCCTGTTCTGATCGCAAGGCCTGCAGATAGGCAACAGTTTAGCTTTTACCTGAGAGATGAGAAAATCCATGCTGAGAACAGTTCAGATAAGGGCAGAACAAGGTACCAACTGCAAGGACAGCTACTGAAATACTGAAAAAAAGGAAGATAACATTGGATTTTACAGCACTGATTGGTAAAAAAAATTCAGATTTTCAATTTGATGGGAGTTAACAGAGATGCATAATTGCATTGCCACAATAACAGAGACAATGAAGATTGAGTAGCGTTACATATGTTTTTCAAACACCAAAAATAATATTTCCTAGTTACTCTGGACACTTGCGTGACAAGTAGGTAATGGAGTAAGCATACATATATTTATGTACTTATGTGTCCATAAAACTGGAAAAAACGCTTGAAATTCTTGGTTCTTGAGGAAGCTGAAGCTCGATGCTCCTTCTGGTTTCATTTTTATTCAGAATGCCTGTGTAGGTCTCCAAGAACAGTCAGTTGTACAAACTTTGACAACTCTACATTTACTAATCCCAAGAACAACAAAACCATATCTATTCTAAATTAGAAAAGAAATTAATATAGAATATTGTAAAATAATTTTAAACTTATAGATACTGAGATTGAAGCAGTACTCAGTGTATTTCATGTGTTGCCTTACATTTAAACTGCATTTAAACTAAAATTATTTTAAATATATTTTCTCTGCCTTTATATTTCTGTAATAATATATACATTAATTTTTTGTTGTTGTTTCAGTTTTGTTTTTTCTTTTTTTAATGCACCACAATTAGAAAAATACAATTGAATAAACAAGAGCTGACACCTAAGATCTAAGAATATGTTATAGTGTCCTTATTTCATGCTGGATGCAAAATTAAGGCAAATATTTGTACTACCATATTCTATTATTATTTTCAGAGTTCTGCAAATCCACACACAACTAGGGAAAGATAAGAGGTATGAAAGTCAGCACTTACAAAGGATTTACTTTGTGAAGTACCAGATTCTCCAACCTCAACATATCTATACTTTAAAAAGACTGTGTCTTTTCTGTGTGACCTTGATGAGACTTCTACCAAGGCTTTTGGAGCACACAGAAGGTGGCATGCCATGTCCCAGTACTCCTGCATAGCACCAAATATTCTGTACTCAGCCCCTCCTCTGCCTTTTTTCATGAGAATCAACTTCACTGTGGACACCCATCACTGGGCTGGCAACATTCAAACCTGCATGTGTCATTTAAGACTCTGAACAGGTTTTGGTTGCTATTTTCACAATGTGACGGTGCAGGATGAAGTCGATTTTCTGCTGGGAATAAAGTCAATAAGATGCTGTGAATGGGGAGTTGCAGGCACTAGGGCTTTATTGAGGACAAAGCCTACATAGGCTGCTGTGACAGACCAGTTTTTCGTGCAGTATTTTAAGGAAGATGAGAAGGGCATTTAGCTTTCATACCAAAAGCATAAATATAGTCTTGTGCTATTAAGTTTAGCACTTATTTACAAGCTTCAGAGAACTGGCTATATTTAGACAAGACAATCCACACAATGTGGTGAAGTGTTGGCAAATTCTGATTTTTTTTATGCTGTACCATGGTTATGGAAAGTTTTCTAGCATTGATAACTATATGACTGCTGAACTTCTTCTACACTGTGTCAGTTTGTATATTCTAGAATGTAACAAAAAAAGAGGAAATTAGTACTGCCATAACACTCTCAATGCAGACAAAATCTATTTTCCTATACTACTTTTTCAAATGAAAGCACACAGAAATACACCACAGTAAATCCAGCATGAGGAATTTTCAAAGACATTCTGACCAACAAAGGAATCCCTTTACCTGACTACTTTTATTTATACCTATATTTTCTTGAAAAAAGTATCTTTTTACTTCCTGCCAACTTCATTGCAAGCACTCGTCTGGGATCTGGTAAAAGAAAGCACTATAGGTTCTAAATTAAACTTGCTCTGTAGCTGTTCATGAATATCTAAAAAATGCTTGCATGCATGTTTTATGTTGTCACGTCTTCCAACTGAGTATGTCATACTTACATCTCTCAGTGATAAGGTGTGTTGCAAACATTTTCTAGTTCAGTAATGTAAATGAAGCTTAAATTATCTGCAGATGAACAGACTCTGAGGTGAGCCCAGGGTAGAAACCATTCCTGTGAAATTTCTGAAGGAGTCCCTTGCATGCTCCAGTGCTGGAATTATGTGTCAGAATAGAATTATTTTGTAAAGGGTTTCTGCTATCTAGGTTGAAGTATACTGAACACATCAAGGCACCTATAATATCTGAAAACTATAGATAAACCGTTTCACTGATTATATGTTTATTCTGCAGCACCTGCAAGATATAAATAAGGGCTGTTCAAAATCCCTGTCTAAATTATTGGATGTAAAATTGATTTCAGCTAAAGAATTTTCCCCTTTTGTTCAGTCAAGGTTGCTATTATTTCTTTGTGAGATTTTTTTCTTTTGAAGCTGAAGGAAAACCAAGAAGTGTCAGCACAAATACCAAATATTTCCACAAGGTTTGATTTTTCTAATGCTTCATCATAATAACTGTTTTCTTTCTGCCTTCATTTACACCCCTTGATATGAATGACCT
The DNA here is from genome assembly GCA_027886175.1 of Phylloscopus collybita. Taxonomy (NCBI): domain Eukaryota; kingdom Metazoa; phylum Chordata; class Aves; order Passeriformes; family Phylloscopidae; genus Phylloscopus; species Phylloscopus collybita. The sequence goes on along the minus strand of JAJNNQ010000009.1, from coordinate 23,342,198 downwards.
TCCCCACTGCTTTGCTTCTCCTGAGAGCATTTTATGCTTGCTCTAATTTAGCTGCCCTCTTCTATTCTCACTGGAGAGGTGATCACAGCAGACCAACTGAAAGGCTTTTGGAAAGTATCAGAAGCAAAACAAGGGAGCAGGCAATCATCCCAAATCTCACATATCTTGTGTCTGCCTGGGCACTGTTTGTCTTTCAAACTTCTGCACAAATAGAAAAGTTTTCTTGTGGACAACACACGCATTTTGAGCCAGCCCCCAAATCGAGGCTGTTAGAACAATACAGGTTTCAAGCCTCCATAATGCAGGGTGAAGGCTGCCTGTGCACTCCTACATTCATCATATATGGGGGCTGCTTGCTGAGTTGGCTGCCTCCTTCACAGGGAAAAAATAGATTATGGAATATGAACACTCTCTTATTTCTTTAAAAAAACAAGTTGTATGCAAAAACACTGCAAAATTATGCAAATTAGCTTGTCACACATATCAGACTGACAGTTTGAGAGAGACTGGAAATTGCCAAAAGATTTCTAGCTCTAGGCAGAAAATGCCATTAGAGTATGGCTTAGAGCCATAAGACCCTGATAAGAACTCACTTTCTTTAGACTATCACTTTCACAGACTGTTATTTCAAATAGATGTGCTCAGCATTGAGGGTTTTATTGGTTTTGGTTTGTGGGTTTTTTGTTTTTGTTTTTGGGGTTTTTTTGGGTTTTTTGTTTGTTTGTTTGTTTTTGTTTTGTTGTTGTTGTTGTTGTTGTTGTTGTCTACATATGGTATTCAGTGTTTAGACTTGTAGGCAATGGCATAAAAAACAATCTAAATTAACTAGAAGCAACATGCCATCAAAATTTTCAGACTGAGCTGCAGGTTATGGCACAAATGAGCTGCCAAATATTTGTCACAACATGTGACCAATCACCAGCATGTATTTCAAGCAAAATTGTTAGTGAATCACAATAACCAGACAAGCTATTTCAGAGAGCTGAATTAAATAATATTAATTCTCTTCAGGTGGGGGATATAAGCTCAGACTAACCTCATTCTTGTGTTGTATACAAAAATTTCCATGGTTTTCAACTTAAACTGACCCCTTCTATTTCAGTTTCTTCATGTTTTCCAAAGAGTGAGGGTATGTGTATTTCATAGCTTTAAGGAAAATGAGACATATTGAAATATTACATAATAGAATCAATCACATCATAATCACAATTCTACAGAGACCTTATCTTGACAATTTTACTTTGACTTCCTCTTTACTGTGCAGGGAAGACAGGTCCGTAAATGCACAGAAGACTACACCAGTGTGTTGGAACCCTGGAAGCTGAGAATTTTAGGCTTTCTCTTCTAACAGGCACTGGCCCTCAAGAAAACACTACATTTGACCTGAGGCTGTGGAATAGACTTCCAAAATTGAGTGGTAGCACTGGGATTATGGGTGTGTAGTTGAATAGAAGTGTGTAATATCAGAGGGTGGAAAACTTAGATTTTGAGGTTTTAGTATATGGTAATATATATAAAGCAAAATGGATGTTTTAGGGCATAGGCCAAGTTCTTCTTTTTCACCTTCTTCTTCATGGTTTTGGCTGGTTTCTTGAATTGGGTAAAAAATCCACATTGCAGACCACGGGTAGTTGGTTATTGGGTTAAAAGTAAAAAAAAAATGTAGGTGTCTTTTCATAATTGTACAATTTGTGCTTAAAAGACCTTGGAAAGAGATAGAGCCATTTTTCTACCTTGTTAGCTCACGACTTGTGAGACTGTACTATAGATAAGAGTTAATAAACATCTGAGTCCGAACACGAAAACCATGCCTCTTGAGCATTTAATCCCGGCTCTAACAGAAGAAAAAGAAGATTACAACCCCACACCAGTGGGTCTCAACCTGTGTGTTGGGTAGCGGTAGAAAAGAGAAGTCTTCCCATGCAAAAATGTTTTCTGTACAATGTTCTCAAGTGATATTTCACAGAAGCACAATATTGAGGAAAATACACTGCAAAAAATTGTGCTCATAATTAAGTTTATTGAAGATATTAATATTTGTCATACAATCCCAGTTTGGAAGTTTTTGTGAACTAAATAAATCTATATATCTATGATGTAGAACTACATCTATATCATCTCTATCTAGCTCTACCCAAATAAAAGCAATCATTCTGATCAATGTAAGATTTAGCATCTCAGGTAAGATTCAGCTTTCAGGCTGGGTCAATGGGCCAAGGACAGTGGCATCAGGTTCATCAAGGCCAAGTTCCAGGTTTTGCACTTGGGTCACTACACCACTACAGGCTAGGGGTGGAGTCTTTGGAAAGTGCCCAGCAGAAAAGGACCTGGGTGTGCTGGCTGGGACACGAGCCAGCTGTGTCCAGGTGGCCAAGAAGCCCAGTGACGTCCTGGCCTGTATCAGCAATAGTGTGGCCAGCAGGACCAGGGCAGTGACTGTCCTCCTGTACCTGGCACTGGTGAGACCACAGCTCTAATCCTGTGTCCTCACAATGAGAAAGACATTGAAGGGCTGGAGCACGAGGAAGGATCTAGAGAGTAAGCCTTGTAGGGCGCAGCTGAGGGAGTTGAAGTTGTTTAGCCTGGAGAAAAGGAAACTTTGGGGAGACCTTATTGCTCTCCACAGCTGCCTGAAAGGAGGTAGAAGCCTGGTGGGTATTGGCCTCCCAAGTAACTAGTGACAGAATGAGGGGACATGGCCTCAAGCTGTGTCAAGAGAAGTTCAGGTTGGCCATTATGAAGAATTTCTTCACAGAAAGGGTTGTCCAGCATTGGAATGGGCTGCCCAGAGAGGTGGTGGAGTCACCATCCTTGGAGGTGTTCAAGAAAAGACAGGGTGTGGCACTTAGCACTGTGGTCATTGACAAGGTCGTTATGGGTCAAAGCTTAGATTCGATGACCTTGGAAGTATTTTACAGTCTAAATGATTCTGTGAAATCAGACTTGTGTTCAATATGACAAAATAAAGCAAAATACAACAAAGCAAAACTGATAATTTCATTAGGCCAGCAGCAGGATAGTTACTGCATGAAAGTATGCAGAAAACCCATTGTCAGTTTGAAGGCAGCAGTATTACATTGAACACACAAAAATGCCTGAATGAAAATCTAAGCTGTGATCTATAGGCAGAAGTAATGAAAAGAAAGCAAAATAATGAAGCAATTGAACCTGAAAACCTGATTCACATTTTCATCATAGTGAAATGTTATTTCTTCACTGAAACAGGTATGTCTATATTGATGATTGAGAGAGAATTCTGCAGAAGCTACATTTTTAGACTATTTTCAGCTGATAGTCCTCTATTACTGCTATCAACTTTGTTTAATCATTAGGTAGAGTAAAAAATGTTAGCTTCAGTAAGAGATAATGCATAGGTTCTTCTGCTGACAAAGCTGAAGGGTTTCTGGTTTTCAGCTGTATCTTGCTGTGACAGGCAGTTTTAAGGCAAGGTGATTTACTCTGCTGGCTCTGCTTTTTATATAATTTTTTTTTTTACAACAAAAGAAAGAAACTTACCTGGATAGCCTGACTTAAGTATTCCCTAGAATTTCTTCAGCCAGAGAACTGATAAACACCTGGGAAACTAAATTTAACTCATCTCTCAAGTTTTCATTTTAAATAGCAAAACCTAACTGAACTTGTGTTTACTTGCACAAAACTTTCAAAAGGTGAAAGTTTTCTCAGTTTCCACTACAATGACAAATTTACAGCTGCTGGTGGGACAGTGCCTGTGACAGCAAAGGGCTGCAGGCCCAGCCTGTGAGAAGGGGTGTGCTGCAGCACCTGCTGACAGACAGAATCCCTCTCTGATCCCACAGGATAATGACACTTGGTATCTTCACCAGGATGAGGACTCCATTTACCTATTTAAACCAAATATTGTTTCACAAGCTTGTCCTTTTCCCCATCTCATCTATTTTATTGCTTTCTTCCACCTCCCCCTGCTCGCCCCCTTTCTTCACACTGCCTGTGTCTCTGCTACACTTTGGCATGAGCAGAGCCATGGGCTGCCTGTTTCAAAATGATGCCATGGTATCTCTCACAGCACTGATGGGCAAATCTGTGTGCAAAGGAAATGGGGAAAGTCCCTTGCAGGGACTGAAGGATGAACCATGCCAAAAACAAGATCAGGGCTAAAAGAGCTGCTTTTCTGGCTGGCAGCACAGGGAGCAGTTCCCAGAAGCACGCACAGGGGACATTCCTACCCACGCTTGCCTTGATTTGACTTGCTGTTATTTAAATGTTATTTCATTCCTCCATGCCCCCTGCTGTTGTCCTCACTGCTCTCCTAAAACTGGCCCCAGACAAATCCATAACAACAGTGTGAGTGTGGATATCACTGTCACAGCTTATGGCACTGCATGGTTTTCCTCATATTACTAATGTAAGGAAAACTGGGAATCAGGTAGTAACTGGTAGTATATAAGATTTAGATTCAGCTTATGATTTGGACATGACTCAGGCCATACAAACTAAGGCATTAGACAAAAATTAGCAAAATCTTGTTGCAAAATATAGATGCTGTACTGCAATTCAGCTTTTCTAGCTAGGATGTTTTAAAAAAAAAGACAGCTAACCTATAAATCTCAGGGGCCCTGTGCTTGCCTGTAACTGTTGCAGTACATTTATCATTGTTACATAACCCTAAAAGGTTTCATTGGCTCTATTTTCACTGGCATGAACATTTTAAATGAAAATTAATACATGCATATGTAGATCAGTTCACTGTATGTAGCTACCTGGTGGGTAATTCCCAGATGGGGATTTCTTTTTCTCTACACTGGCTTTTTTCTTTTCTTTCTTTCTTTCTTTCTTTTTTTTTTTTTTTTTTTTAATAGCTCAAAAATAGCATGTGGGTTATATAACTAATAAATGAAACCAGAGACAAATCCTAGCCTTAGGCACCACGTGGAAGAGATGGTAACTGTCAGCCTTGACTCCCCGGTTGTCAAATACTGAATGGGATGTTAGCTCCTCAACAATACACAAGCTTGGAAATGTCACCGATATGGATGAGTCAGGGCTATTATCCTGATCCACAATAAAAATATCTCTGTGGTAGCCAAGTATTTTATCTGTACAAATTAATGTGTGCATTTAAATATGCCACTGTAAATCACTGCTAAGGTGCTCTGTAGCAGTTAGCCAAGGGCTGCTGCTCTGTCATTTTGTTCTAACTGTGCAGAAACTTCAGAAAGAAAGATTGCTTGGCCACAAGGAGACCTCCTACTGCCACTACCAGTTTAGGAGGTACTCCCAGGGTGGTTTCTCTGCTACGAACAATTTCTTTCTACTGTCCTCATTTGCTTTTATTTTGGATCCTTAGGTTGTTCATCTCAGGGTGAAATTTAAAGAAAGTGGTCTGTATATCATAATAACAACAGCAACAGCAATAATAATAATAATAATAATAATTTCAGAGTACAAAACATTGGGTTTTTTGGTGGATGAGCTCTGAATATTATGTAGGTATCCTTCAGCCTTGAAAATAAAGGAGAATTTAAGATTTTTCTGAAGGAAAATATGATTGAGTCAAAAAACTGCTGAAGATCACTGAATCACAGAATCAGTTATGTTGAAAGAGAACTTTGAGATCATCAAGTTCAACCTGTGACCTAACGCCACCTGGTCAACTAGACCACGGCATCAAGTGCCACATAGAGTCACTTCTTAAACACCTCCAGGGATAGTGACTCCACTACCTTCCTTGGCAGCCCATTCCAATGCCCAGTCACTCCTTCTGTGAAGAACTTCTTATGGCCAATATAAACCTCTCCTGGTGCAGCTTAAGACTGTGTCTTCTTGTTCTGTTGCTAGTCCCCTGGGAGAAGAAACTGACCCTGACTCTGGCTTGCTACCCCTAGGTTCATCTCCGAAGAGCCTGATTTCATCCCCTCCCCTCTTTGAACCAAGTTTAAAGCCCTCTCAATCAGCCCTGCCAACTCATGGGCTAGAATCCTTCTGCCTTTGCTAGATAAAAGAAGCCCATCTAACTCTAGCAGACCTGGTGCCAAAACCTTGTCTTATGATCAAACCATCCCAAAATTCTGCTGATGACCCCTGTCCTTAAGCCACTTATTGATACCATGAGACTTCCCATTCCTTTTGTCATTCATCACTGCTACTGAAAGAATTGAGCAGAGCACCCCCTGCACTCCTGTTTTCTAAGCTATCATGGAGAAAATAAAATACTATTGCAACATCAACTTTTTTGAGTACCACATCTGATTTATTCTTGGAGGATCCCATACAATTTCTGACTGCTTACAGGCTGCTTAAAATTGAAAGATCCAATAGAAAACTAGGAGATAGTTTGGCTGAAGGCCAGTGTCTTCTGCCAAAGATAAATTTGCACATGAAAGGTGTAAAAGCAGTAAGGGAGACAGAAGACAAAGGCAATGAAGATGAATTAGCTAATTAAACTTGAAGTAATCATTGTCAGCCTTACAGTCTTATTATGTAGAAGAGTGAATATTTCTAGCTTGGTGTAACAAGAAAAAGTATATCTGGAAGTTTTTTCTTGGTACACCACATGAATCTCTGATGCATTAACTGGGTACCTAAGATGGTAGACCTAAAAATACCAGCAAAGTTTTAAAAAAAATATTAAAATTCTCCTTTTTTTAATCAAGTCCCAGATTTTAAACTGACTTTACATATTAAAAAACTTACATGTAAAAATGCATGCTTATAAGTGACAATGTACCATTGTCTCTTTATTGAGTGTCCTTTAACTGCAGTTAATGGTGGCTGTATTGACAGAAAAAAACTTTAACTACTACACTTCTGAGGCCAATGAATTAATGGAGGATTTGCCTGTATTTGCATGCATTTGTCCTCTATAAAAACCTGATTGCAAAACTTAGAAATTGGTACTTGCCAGTATTTTCTTTCCTGTTACTGTCATTAATGGCAGGAATTTGACCCAATTCTCAGATATAATAGACTCTCTAAAGCTGGGAGATACATTTCCAAGATGAGCATAGAGATAACTGAACGAGAAAATGAGAAAACAAGCATGGCATGCTAACAGTGTCATTCCATGCATCTCAATCCTGACTATAACCATCTCTGGACTTCACCTTGCCCAGAAGGGCGAATTCAGTGTTTGCAGAAAACTTGTAGCTCAATAAAAATATACTTGATTAGAAGCTCAGAGGTGTTCCCTGCATTCTTCTTGGTCATTGCTCTCTGAACAATTTTCTTTTACATATTAGGATGAAGAATGGATGACTTCTGCAATAAGCAGAGAAATATTTTGAGCCAAGGGCAGTTGAATTTCAAAGTTGCCTCACTTTGTTTCCCAGACATCAACCACTTTTCATGAGTTATCACCTTAGACTTCGAAGGTTACATCATGACATTAAGGAAGAAAGAGAGGGCAACACATTTTAATCAATACAAAAGTCTCCTTCCTATGGTCTCTTTCAAATACGGGCACTCAGAAGCAGTTATAAAATTGCTTTGAATCCTCTGTTTATCTTTGAAGCAAAAGATGGTGATATGTCTCAGTGTGCTGAAATTTGCAGATTTAAATTAATTTGGGGAGAATATTTGGAGTAAACATCTGAAATTTTCACAGTAATGAATGTACTTCTCAAGGCATGACTCATAAAGGGAGCATAAAAGGGACATTTGCAGGCCTCCCTGAGCAGGTTGGCCTGTCTTGCGTTTCAGCTCTCTGTACAGAGCAGCCTACATTTTTGCTGGATTACCCAGTGGTATCTATAGAAACTGTGCACTTGCATTTACAGATCCAAAAATAAACAAGTAGGGCTACTGTTTTTTACCTGTCTCGTTTAAGAACAGGCAATAAATAGCTCTCTTCTTGCCCTAAAAATAAAACCCAAAGCATTCCTGAACATTCCCAAATGTTCGTAAGATTAAAATACGACAATTCCAGGACATCACAGAGCACTTAAGAAAGTGTCTCTCATAATTTATATGCCAAAAAGAACTAGTTTAATTTTTCAGAATTCAAAAATTACTTCTTTGTTCAATTTACTATAATTTTACATCAAAGTAAAAAAGACTTTCCTGAGTCAATGATATAACCAGAAATTTTTAATTTTGAAAATTAGCAAAAGTCTTTTAACTCTTTCTCTTATATTCATGCCATCATGAAGTCATTAGAATAAAAATATTAAAACAGTTAAGGAACAGTTTCTAACCCTGTGGACATTGGAATGAGACCCAAGTTTCTAGTTTCTAAAAGACTTTGGACAACTCAAAATAAGAATAATTCTTATTTAATTATAATTGGTTGAAAACACTGGGCCAGGGAAAAGAAAAGAAAAGAAAAGAAAAGAAAAGAAAAGAAAAGAAAAGAAAAGAAAAGAAAAGAAAAAAAAAAAAAAAAAAAAGAAACCCCCCCACAAACAAACAAACAAACAAACAAAACCACACAAAAAACAAACCCACAACACAAACCAAACAGAGTTTGTTTCTAAGTTTCACCTTTTCTTTAACAGTTTGGAGTTTTGTTTGATGCCAGAGCAAGAGCTCCTATCTGTACTGTGATAGAAGACAGTACAGGTCCTTACTCTTGCAATCAAACCAGCATCTCAAAAAGTGTTTTCTCCTGCCTGGAGGAATTAATTTCAGTAGCCACTATCACCCTAATCCAATAGACTGCTGTCTTTTTTTACAACACACAGGGAAGTCTTGAATCAAGATTTTAATTTTTATTTGCCCTACATCTCCCACACACAGTTGTGTGTCCTTATTTTAATCTTCTCTTCCACTTGCTTTCACAGATAACGTCTTCCTGTAATGCAGTGCAGACTGGTGTTCAGATACTTAAATGATCTAATGCTGTGTGACCAAAGAATGGGAGATCACACAGGAAAAAAATCCTGCCAGAAGGTGTTTGATGCATGACAGACAACACCCATTTAATCTGCAATATACAACAAAGATTTATGCAGAATGTGTCATAGTTACTGAAAGCGGGGCTTTGGCAAGAATGGCAGCACAAGCTGCTCAATCCTGTGAAGCTTAGGCACCTCTGCATCTGTGCAGAAACAAATCCTTGGGTGCATGGGAAACTTTAAATGCACATGTAGTGCTCCTTCAGCTCTTACATGATCCTGGAATTACACAGCCACAGCCCAGGTCATTGGTCTGCACCACCACCAGGCTTAGGTGTTTTATTTTATCTGGAGTCTTTGCCTTTTCATGGAAGAACAGAAGTCCTTAGTACCTTCACTTCTGTTCGTTTGTACCCATCTCTTTGTGCCCTCCGTGACTCTTTTCAGGACCAAGCCCTTGAGTTTCTGTCCCATGGAAACCAAGATGGGGGGGGTTGGAGGAAAGAGCATGTGTGGATCTCATTCCATTGCTGTATTAGGATGCAGCTGAATGCAGTCAATACCCAGATTCAGGAGCTGAAAAATGCTGCCAGCTCTCACTCAACTTTAGTTCCTTGAAAGATACCTTTAGTTCCTTAAGTCATCTGGACATGCCCCATATAGTTTCTAAAAGTCCTGTTTGATGCCTATAAATAAGTATTCTCTAATTAGTATTCTGAAAGTCAGTGTTCAGATCAACTGATTCACTTACTGGAATGATAAATGAGTCCACTTTTAGCATCTATTGAGAAGGCAAAGACTTAGGAAAAAAAATGAACACAGAAACTGAACCATAATGCAGGAGAACACAGAATGGGCTGTGGGAACTGAAAAAATATAGGAGACCAACAAAGTTTTTCTTTTCCAGGAAAGGAAATTTGTGGTTTTAGGATTTTCATGCAGAAATGTGACTATGACAGGAAAACGGAGGGCTTTTCTGGAGTGTGTGTGTTTGTTTTTTTGTAGGGGTTTGGTTGTTTGGCTGGCCAGTTTGTTGATTTGTGTGTTGTTTTTTTTTTTTTAATTGCAAAAAATATTACAGCCCAGTATTTTAGCAAAAATTTCACTTATTTTTCTAGAAGTGTCTGGAAATCCAGCGTGCATATTTACTTATGTGACAGCTCAAGTAGGAGTGGCTGCTCTTTCAGGATCATCTAAAAGGCAAAGTTTGAACAAAAAAATGTCAGTTTGTGAAAGAGAAGGGTCTGTTCTGTGAACTATAAGGTTTCTGGGACAAGAGATATTTCAAATTATGCCATCTTAAACTCCATCATTTGAAATTATGGGCCATTTTTAAGCTTTCAAAATAGATCCATAAAACATAAGGAAATAAAAATTAATCCTGGAAATCAGTAAGAAAGCACCAAGCTGCTGAGAAGAGGGGAGGAAGTCCAAGGGATCCAGTGGTAAAGCTGCCACCAAAGGTTACTACCCTCCTTCAGGGAAAAGACCAACATTTAAGTCTGTACTTCTTCCTAACCTTCTCTTACAATGAGAAGAGTGATGAAGTCCTCTCCTCTCCATAGGTCCTGCTTTCTTTCATGTCCCACTCCAATCTCACCCTGATCTAGTTGCTAATTTATCAATGGAATACTGAGATCTGGGAAGATTTTATACTCCAGTTTTCAAAGTGTCCAAGACTAAATCTGTATAAAAGCTTTCACTGTTTTATCAATACTCACTACTATGACTCATCACTACTTTGTCAAGTAAAGTGCTGAAATATTTTTCTAGGTTTTTCAGGCTTTTAAAATATGCATGTAAGAATCAGAAGGATGTCAACAAACATATCAGAATAATTTCAGGTAGAAATTAGACACTTTGAGATATATCTGCTATTGATGTTGGCATTTTTTTCTGTTGATTCACTCACCTTTTGGATTCTATCCAAGTGGAAACAGAGAATAACTTTTGCAAAGTAAACACCTAAACTCCTTTCCAGGAGAAGAGAAAGAGTTGATGACCTCTTAAGGAAGAGTCAGACAAGCTGAATCTTCATACCTGTGCCTGGGCTGATAGGGAATTCCAAACACCTACATCCACAGGAAATCCAGAGCTCCAAACCATGCTTTGAGGGCAAATACTGCAAAAATATACAAGGATCTCAAAGAGGGGGGAAAAAAAGGAAAAACAAAAAGAAACAGCAACAACAAAAAAAGCCCTTTCCTTGAAACAGGTCCCAAAATGTTATGTGTGTATAAAGTCTGGGCAACTGTAAGAATAGTTTGCACTGTAAAATGAAAGAACTGAGTCACACAAAGATAACTTCAAATATATCTAGACAGGTATGTTTCTCAAGCATTCTTGATCACCTAGAGCCCCCAGTCATGAAATGAATATTAAAAGTCATGGATGTTTAGAAAACTATGTACAATTTTACAGAGCCTGTTGTCACTCAGATTTCTTCTAGTCTGAAATATTATATTTGCTTTCATATCCCACACATGTATAAAAGAGATATTAATAGAATACTTATGTTTATTACTCAACTTACTTGGTAGAATTCCATAGCTTTACATTTATAGGCACGTTTGGATATAAAGAAATTGTTCTTTCACAATACTGCCTGGTATGTCTTATCTCTGATCTTTTATTACAGGAGATAAAAAAACCCAATGAAAGATGGAAGAAATTGCTCACATTGTGTTATTAAGATTTCTTTGAAACCAAGCAAGTCAGGAAACTCTGAAAAGACTTGTATTTGAGAGAATATCTGTCATTGAAATGTGGACACACAAGTAGCAAGTGGCATATTGAATTCTAATGTGGTTTTGAATGTTAAATGTTCATATTTGCCTAAATTGTGCTGGAACAGAAATTTAAAATCTTCCAAGTGTTTTGACTTGATACCTTAGAAGAAGTTTGATTCCCTGCCAGTAGAAATAGCCATGCTGTTCATGTTTGAAAACATCTAACTTGAAAGATAGATTTCTAAACTGCTTTTTGTATATATGGGGGAAACAGAGGTTCCAACAATTAAAAAAAAAAAAGTTTAGGCTTTGTTAAATTTAATTCCCTTTGTCAAGCAACTTGGAAGCAGTCTATTGTTTCAGTGGAAAGAAGAATTTGACAAAAATTATATGTCCAGAAAAGCTTAATAGGTTTGGATGGCTTTAGTTTATCTAACACATAAATGACATTCTAGATATCCTTAAAGAAGAATCAACAAATTGTAATGTAATGTTGTGGCAATCTAAAGATAGTCACAAATGGAACAGATTAGATTCTGGTCTGATATGTAACAAAAAAAGACATCTGTATCATCCTTTTGGAGCAAACCCCAAAATTGTTTGAACAAAAATATTCACAAAAGTATATTCCTCTTACCTCATGGATGAATCTGTTAATCAATGAAATATGCTTTCTATTGAAAGATGTTCTTTGATTTTGTATCCTATCATTTTTTCTGCTTAAATTAGCAGAAAGAGAAGCAGAATTCAGTGGGGAATCTGACCAAAGAATGCAAAAAGGCATGAGAAATAGTTTTGCCGAATTGCATTATCCTTTATTAGCTCTAAGGAGAAATGAGGTTTTGCAATCGAATTCTTAAAAAAATTTATTCTCCGTGTGAGAGTCCCACTGCAGGCAGGAGTGATAGGGCCAAAAAAGACAGTGAATAAGAAGTGTGTCTCTCTGTCAAGGTAGATAATTGCCTGCATAGCTCCTGAAAGATCACTTATTTTCAATGCAAGACTATGAGAAGACCTAAGGCTACCATATTTTTAATTACAGATGCCATACTACAGACTTCTCTAGGATAATTAATTTAATCAATTAGCCATTCCCACGTCACTGTCAAGTTCTCTCTGTGGTGCATATCACTAAAAGCATCATGACCCACTGATAGTCCCAAGCCAGAAAATGCATCAGGAGATGCTGCAGCTCTCTTCTCCCATCCCAGTGTAGACTGCAGAGATGGCTCATGTTCCTGTGTAACTAGTTGTTTACCACAGAAACAAGTCACCAAAAGTTAATCTCAAAAAGCAAAAGAAGAGGTTTATTTCACAGAGAATTCAGCTTTCCATAGCAGGGTTACATGAACAACAGCTGGCCTTTTTAACAAAGCCTGCAACTTCTGCTGATGGAGTCCAGTGGGGCTAGATAGCATAGTCATCAAGGAGCAACACAGGTCTGATGGCTGCAAGCAGTTACAGTTTCTCATTAATACAGTACTCAGAGCAGACAAATAGGATCCTTCCCTCCTGCTCTATGGAAGGGTTTATTATTTTGAAAGCTATCTTGAATGTAAGTCATGCTTTGCTGGTACTTCCATACTGAGTATAACCTTTTTTTATTGATTTCAGAAGTGCACCAACTGCTTTGCACATACATACACAAGCTCATGCACACATTCCTATTAATAATAGCTATTAATTCTTATTAATAATTTAGGTTTGGAACTTCACAAAAAAACACCCCCTCATTCTTCTTTCTAAACTGTACTTACAGATTATTACATAGTAAGGTAATAGAGGAATTAAAAGAATTTTGCGGAATTTTGGATATCAGTCTAAATATAGTTATTTGTAAAGGTTGAATTCACATATATTTGTCCCTCAGCTCTGATTTTCAGGTTCAGGCATGACTAACCAAGCAGAGAATTTGTATGTACAGCCAAGCATTTCTGCTAGCAATGTCAGCAAGAGTGACATGGAATGAATTTTTGCATAACACTCTCCAATTGTGTCTTAATGTGCATTTTCCAATCATGTTGGTTACATGATATCACAAAATCAATTAAAAATAAATCCTTCACATTGCTTTGCTTAGGTTTGTACCAAAACTTTTCCCTTTTTTTTCTACATGAAGAATATTTTTTCATGAAAAAAAAAACATATAGCAATAAAAGGTTGATAAAATTGAAGTACAGCCAGTTCCATGGAGAACATACTTTCTATTGAGAATTCATTATGATGAATGAATCTTCATTATGATTGAAGATTTCTGATCAAATTCTGCTATTTTTCATGAGACAGAAACTTACCTAATTTTTGGATCTTTTTTCCATACTTTATATATAGATTTGAAGATGTCACATCAGTTTCAAAGCAAAGAGTAGGCTATGGTTTGTAATCTTGAATGTACAGGGAAAAAATTCTCACTGATTTATCTCTCCTTAAATATTCATTGTGAGTGCACTATAAGCCTGGTGTTTTTGACATCAACATTGGTAGAAAAAGCATCCGTGAATTAAAATGAAAACTAGAAATCTAATACTTCTTTTTTTTTTTCTTCTTCTGTGAACCACGATTTTCATTCCAAACTTCCCAATGGCAATATAAAAGGGACCATTTGCAGAGGCATTAATGAAAACTTGTAGCAACAACAGAAGTGAAAGTCTTCACAAGATTTTTTTCCATGTGATCTTTATTGAGAGCTTGCCAACAGCCCCACACACTGATCATTTCAGTCTCATGCTCTGTGCTCTAGGGCAGACCCAACAGAGGAGCAAGAAGGTTGTTACAGGATTCAGAAGCTAAGTGGGAAACAGTTAGTGGAAACCATATCTGTCTGAATTAGTCTTGTCAACATCTAGGAACACATTCGAGTTCTGTAGAATGTTCATTCATATATATGGTTACAAAATATAGGTGAATAAAGCCCCCAAACTAAACCAAAATTCTTTCTATTTCCCTGGTTTACGCTTCCTACACTACTCCTAGGACAACAAAACTCTAAGTTTTGATTTTTTAATGCAAAACCAAAGAAGGTTTTCTTTCTCATTTACTATTACCCAGAATATTGACATTTGCAGGAAAAATATTAAAAAGTTGTATTCAAGAAGGTCAAAGAATTACAATGGTTTGGGATGAAAGGGACCTCAAAGATCATCTTGCTCCAACTCCCTGCTACGGGCAGGGATACCTTCCACTAGACCTGGTTGCTCAAAGCACCATCTATTCTGGCCTTGAGTGTCCCCAGTCATTATAGGAAAATACCTTAGTTCAGAGCAGAAAGCTGGCAACTAGGATAGCCAGAAATGCAAGCTAATTTTATCAGTCACATTGCCTAGCAGAGTTGCACTGCCTGCAATAGGCACTTTGCTTTTTACATATACTAAGATCTGGTTCTCTCTCAGCTGCATTTTGAAGGGAGTTTCCTGCAAACTCTTTTCTCCTGATTAGTCCATAAAGGTAAATTGGGCTTCAGCACAAGTGTTTTAAAAACCAGCATGGAGCATGCACGAGTGATCTATTTTTCATCCACATAGGAAAAACAAAATGTGTCTCAGACTTCCTGCTGTGCCTAGAAACTACCTCCCACTCATACTTGCATTCTTTATCAATTCAGCTGTGCTTCCTCCTTTAACTCCATTGTCTTTGCAGTTCCATGTAATTTGGTGTCATTCACAGCAAAATGACTAAAGGACAACTATGGCAAAATCTGTTTTCTGTTCAAAATTCTAACACTATAAAGAATCATGAAATCTGTGTAGAATTTTGCAATAGTTCATTGTCAGCCAAGCCACAGCGGCCTACCACTCTACCTTGTCTTTAGGCTTCTCTAAGAGTTTTGAGACCTTTTTTCCTGCTTCAGCTTTCTTTTTATATTTGAAGAGAGCAATGCATTAAAATATTAATATGTTCTCATACTCTCAAGCTGCTCTGCTGATACGCACTTGATGAGGAGGATGTTTACATGGGATAAAATTTATAGATCTTTAGTCCCTGGTATTTTCCCCATCAGACACATTTCTGTAATTCTGGACTCTCCCATACAATTGGCTGAAAGAAAGTGCTGATTTTTACCTCATAAAATCCTTTATGTAGTTGCAGAGTCCAAGAACTTCGCAGTGTTTCTTTTTAATTCCTGTAGGTAAGTGTGAACATTGAAACCCACATTTGCAATAGGAGTTTGCCATTCCACCTTCCCTCTCCTGTAACACCAAACTTAACTTCTTCTGTCTGGTTAGTATATTTTTTCAGCTAGTACCTCAACATTTTGATATGAGGTCCTGAAAAAAATGAACACTCAGCTTGGTATCAAAGATAATTTTTGAGTCTTCAGACTAACACTTGTATTTCCAACAGATTTTACATCCTGACATTTGCAGGCAGTGTAATATAACCTACACAGTGTAATCTATCTAATGACAAATACCAAAGCTGAATACACACGATTTCAAAATTTATGTGAGATCTATAGTTAGGAAAGAACAACCTTTTCTTTTTTTTTTTTTTTTTTTTTTCTGAATACTGTTTTCCTTGATTTCACTTTAGATGTTGTTTTTTTTTTCCTAAATTAAATAAACAAAATTTTGCACTTTATTTGGGAGATAAAAAAAAATAACAATCATGTTTACTTATATTTTGTTTTGCCAAAACTAACAAAGAAAATTTCGTTATGTTTTCTTGCACTGGCTTTGTCTGAAAAAGTTTTTCCTAGCTTTACCTAAATTGTACAAAATGCTTTGTGAAATTAAAAATTATATGCTATATTTTCCCCTGCTTCATACAGTTTTTAATTCCTATTGCAATAAAAACCTAATTTCCATTAACTTCTTCTGGTTTGATTTCATAAAATGCAAGAAGGATGGTGGGAATCTACCAGAAAGCCAGAAAATATCATCAGAGAAAAAATTACAATCTATCAGTTACTAGTTTAGTTCTGAAACATTTCCTTTCTTCTCTTTGATAGTCCAGGTGTGATGATAATATTTTATAATAAAGAAGCAGGTAAAAGGCAAGTTCAATCACCTTCAGATGCTGTGGATGTTCATGTAAAAAAAAAAATAAATAAAAAATGCGGCTGAAAGAGAAGTAGGCATTCCAGAATTGTACAGTATGTTAGGAGAAATTTGTCCAACTTTCTAGGTTATACGTAACAAAACTCACGCTACTTTCATTCTCACACTGCTTCCATTTTCCATACACACACACAATTGTCATGAGTTTCATAGAATTTTGGATAACAGAATCAGAATATATTTTGAAAGGATTGAAGGGTTCCAAAGAGGCTCTCTAAGGTCTAGTCATTGGCTGAAAGATTTTTGGAACTGCATTTATAAACCTTTATTTCAATACTTCTGGCTAATCTAATCTAATCTAATCTAATCTAATCTAATCTTTTCTGGAATTAAGTTTTGACCAAGCTCCAAGCATTATTTATCAAAGGACTTAAACCAGCAGTCCAATATAAATACAAAAAAGTATAAGTGAAAAAAACTGCAGCATTTTTTCTAAACTGGTATGCATTATAAGAAAATAACAACAAAATAATTTTCTGAACATAAGGAAAAAAGACAGGGAGAATTTAGGTCTTTAAAGTTGAAGCTCATCAAAGTTTACCAGAGTCAAGTAAGTTACTGTTTCTTCATTTGCATCTTGGTCCACATTGCAGACTTCCCACATTCCCCTTCTTTTTGCTGTAAGTGGGGAGTGTTCCAGAGTTTCTTGTTTTAAGCAATGTGATACTATTTTTCAGGGTCTGGTCTGCAGACATCCAGATTCTTTCTGTGTCATGGAAGCAAAGCAGATAGAAACCTGAGAATTGAGGGATTGGATAGCACAGCCAGTTGGACTTTGGAGAACAAAAGAAAAATGCTGATGCAGTTTAAGCCCAGCTGTCAGCTAAGTAGAATGCAGATGCTGGCTCACTCTCCCCCAGTGGTGAGGAGAATCAGAATGAAAAGGCAAACCTCCTGGGTTGAGATTAAAACGATTTACTTATTGAAACGAAATATAATAATTATTTTAGTAATAAGGAGAGAGGAAGAAAGTAACAGAACCCAAGAAAAACAAGTTGCTTGACACCCACTGACCAATGCCAAGCCTGTCCCAGAATTGTGATAGGCACCAGTCCCAGAGAACTCCCCCAGTTTATATACTGGGTGTGGCATACTGTGGTATGGAATATCCTTTTGAAGAGTTTGGGTCACCATCCCAGCTAGGCTCCCTCCCACCTTTTTGTGCAGCTCCTCACTAGCAGAGCAGCAGACACTGAAAACTTCTTGACTTAGTGTGAGCAGCACCCAGAACAGCCAGAACATCTGTGTCCCATCAATATGATCTTCATACTAAATCTCAAGCACTGTACTAGCTACTAAAGAGAAAATAAAGTCTTCCTTAGCCAAAACCAAGACCAAAAAAAAAAAAACAACCAAACCAAACCAAAAAAACCCAAAAAAAACCAAAAAAAAAAAAAAAAACCCAACCCAACCCAACCCAAAACAAAACAAAACAAAACAACAAAAAAAACCAAAACCACAAAAAAACCCCCACAAAAACAAAACAAAACAAAACGAAACAAAACACCACCACCCACCCACCAAAAAAAGGAAATATCTTCATCTCTTATCTGGAAACAGGTTTCAGAAATAGGCTGACCTGGAAGTCAACCTGGTGTTTTTCAGGTATATGACAGTAAGTGAAGTTTTGAAGTTCTGACAATTGTCTTATGTTAACCCAAGCTCTATGTGTAAACATGGCTTTACATCACAGGAATCAGAATGCATGGGGAGAGTGGTAACTCACTCCAAGAAATCACTGTTTGCAAGTTCTTTAAATATTTTATATCATTGAATTTCAAACCCAAACTAACTTCAATGCCTAAGCACTGTGAATTTCAAATGCTGTGTAGTCAGAGACATGAAGAAAGTCAATAAAATTTTGCCACAAGAACTACTTCTGGCAATTCTGCCAAATTTTAATGAATCTGATATACCAGAAATGGATGCCAAACAGGTTTCACTTCTCTTCATGTTGTTTTTGATGTACAGAAACATGAGAGTCAAGTCAAAAGGTGAGTTGTGTTACACCTGGGGATCTGTCAGCACCATGTAGTATTATGAAACAGGGCACATAATCTGTGCTTGTCATCTGCCATGTTGTTCACTAAATAACGAGCTTTGATCTTGGAATGATGAAACTAGGAGTAGGATTTGGGGCTCACACAGCGATTCAGTTTTCCAAGCTCTACTGAACTCAGCCAAGTCCAGTCAAATGTATCTTGTCTATTCTTTGAGTTACTAATTTAGCTATTACAACGGAATTTCAGTGCTCGAGATCATGAGTTTAACAGCATAAATGAAGAATCACCTTTCCTTTGTGGTCAGTAGGGAAAAAATGTAAACGCCACATGCAACATTAACATGGAATGACCAAAGTAGCACTTGGAACTATACAACAAATGCAAGAATTTTTCCCTCTTTCAAGAGAATTGTTTTTCACAACCCAGGGGTTTTTTTGCTTTTCAGAACTATCACTCATTGCATTTCTCCTCACCTCAAAACTGTCAGTTATGTTTCTCTTCTCTGATTCAAGTGGTTTATGACTCATTCCCTTATTGTTGTACACTATACTATAATTGTTATTTCCATTATCTGGTATATGAATCATTTCGTTGCAGCTATTTGTTACAAAGTATGATTCTCATGTCTCTTAACATCTCTTTGAGTTCCTTTGGCATTGATGATGATGATATTTTATATGCATTGGATATGACTTCTTTCCACCTCAAGCATTTCTCTGCACTGTTGTTTACTATGTATTGAGCACTGCAAGCATCACTTTTAGAGCATAAATCTTCCTCAAAATTTTATTCTGTGTAGTCCTCTTGTATCTGTTTTCCTGGGCCATTTTGTCACAGCCATTAGGAAGAAGCTTTGGAATTGTTTGATTTCCTGACATCATATATAAAGGTCAACATGAAAATTCTTGAAGTTAACACCCTCTCTTTTGCATATGATAAATTATATAGCAAAACAGTGAGTGAAATTCTTGCCTATACTGAATCTAGGAAAATTTTATACTGATACTGTGGAAAATCATCTGAAGTCCAAACATCTTCATTTCACTTCAAACTGTGCCTAGCTGTAAACTGCAGCTAGGAGCAGGATAATTGTATTTCCTAAATGTATCCATTACTCATGATTCTGTGCTATACCATGCTGCCATGCTGCACTAAATTTAAAACTGGAGCTGGCAGATATATGGGTAAAAGCCAGGCTGTGGAAGAAGGCAAACAAAAGTCCACATTCAAGTGCAGTCCTTTTTAATTATCCAAAACGGCAAGATAGAAGAATTGTGGAAGTTTTATCAAGGTTTTGTCAACACAGAAAATATCTATCTTCACAAATGCATGCCCAAGGGTACTCATAGGACATGAATATGCTTACCATCACCATAACCCATCTCAGCAAAATAAGTAGTCTTCAAGTTTAGCTGACCTTTTGTCTTTCATTTATAGACTTTTTCTGCCCCTAATTTCCTGTATTTCTATACACATTTCCATCTGAACAGTATACTTGTTGTCCCATACTGATGGTTGATTCAGGCTGTCTCCTTCCAAAACAAGGGAAAACTGCCTGAACCTAAATTTGTTCCTTCTCATGAGCTAAAGGCAGTACCATCTTATCCTGCACTGCTGGTTTCACTGAACACCTACCATGGAGAGGAAAAAGGGATGCACTCAGAGTGTTCACATATGAAAATAAAGAAAATAAACTCCTATCACCCAAAAGGCAAAATTGCTTAGTACAGAAGTTCACTAAATGTTACAAATTATGTCTAATATATCAAGAAAAGAGGAAAACCAGAAATGGACTGGAAGCATGTCTACAGATTTTACTTCTGTACAGCATGCAGTGGCAGCTAAAATTTCATCCCTTGCATTCCCTAATGAAAAGACCAGATACAACAATAGTGAAGGGTACATAATTTCATCTAAGAAACATTTTCATTTTAAGATGTAAGAGAGCACATAATACCAGAGATTTCTTCGTATTCCTGAGCCCAAACTTATAATGTTAAGCACATTTTCTATATTCCTTTTAGCACATGCATTTTTGAAGTGTAAATCCATATTTACCAAATTAAAACATTAGGTATATTACTTTTAAATGCTGCAATTTCAGAAATATAATACATACTTTCATAAGGATAGTTTGTATATATTTTCCACCTTTAGATTTATAAGTTTATTTTGAGTCAAGCTTCTACAACAAGTAGTTACTTCTACAAGTAACATCTACCAAAACCTGCCCGTGCAAACCAATACAGAAGGTCATTTAGATATACCAGCATATTTTCAATTTTGTAAAACATATTTATATTATGGACGGGTTTTTTTAAAGTTTTCCTGATTTTTGATTCTGCTCGTAATTTATTTATAACTTTCTGCCTATTTCTTTTATCTAATGGTTTATTGGCATTCACACAGTGAGAAACTTCACGTTTTATCAAGCTACGTTGGTAAGAGTTGAAGTTCTGGCAATAACTCATACCAGATCTTATCTAAACCTTTCCAAGAAAGAACTGGAAGGGAGGGAAAAGAGGCTGAAGGCCTGGTAAGGACAAGGAGTTGGCTACTAAGCCTTAGTTACACAAACAATTGGGCTACAGATCTTGCTTGTACAGCACCACGTAAAGTAGGAGACAACAGAAGAGCCACTCTGTTTTGAACAGAGTAAGAAATATTTCAAAGCAGCAATTTTCTGGAGAAATTACTGAAGTAATTGCTATACAGATATAAGGAAGGATTAAGTTTAAGCCTTCTCCAAATGCCTGTTTATTTTTTTTTTTCTGAATTTAAGTTCAGGTTCTGTAAGCAAGAAAAACACTGAACCAGAATTTAGCACTGGTGGAAAAGAACCTCTTTACCTACAAGCTGAAGGCCCTTGACTTCCAAAAAGCAACATGTCATGTGGCCAATGCATTCAAATGGAACTCGTGAAATTAAAAGATAGAAAAACACCCATGTTCAAACTAAACTAAACGTGTCTCTGAGAAGGATCATGAGATCTAAATCTAGCTTACCTAAGCATGCTAAGACATTTTAGGAGGGATATATGGAGAATTCAGTTCTATCTCTATGAATGAAAGAATGCATATTTTTCAATAAAGAACACACAGGTTTACAGATGCTGATAAATTATTTTCCTCTGGCTCTTCTATTGGCAGAAAAAGGCATTTATAGTGATGGAAAAAATAAGAAAATAGAAGGTGACAAGATTTAATATTGAAAGAGTAATCTAGATTCTCCTATACTCATGCTAATGTATGCAAGTTATGCTATTAAAGCACACTCCTGCCCCAAAATATAACATTGGTATTTTGAAGATAACCTGAATTTTGGCATCATGTTAATGGTAGATGGCAGACTGTAAATAAATCTCCTAGATTACTTGGAAACTCTACAATGAAAGTAATTTTTAGTTGTCACATATGCTGTAACACAAATAGGTATGATTTAGGTGGTGATTTTTTTAGTTTTACCAACAACAAAAATCCATATCAGAGTAAAACAAAAACAACCACTATGGACTCTAGAGGGTCCATAGGAGATCAAGGTTCAGCTTATTAAATGTTTACAAAACTACTTTTGCTTTCTGTACCTCATAATAATGTGCCACTCTGAGTAATGAATGCACTGCATTACTATGTTCAGACACCTATGAAGAAACATGTAGAGAAAGTTATAGTAATGAAATTATAATTCTGTGCCGAGATGCTATGGAGCCATGTGTCAATCTCTGTCTATAAATGAACACTAATAGCAATGTGTATTTTTCACCTGTGTGACTGCTAGTCCAGTCCCCATGAGGGTAACATAGTTACTAAGAAATGAACTCTGATATGAATTTGTGTGTAGCTCATGTGAGTTGGAGCCACAAATTGCTGTCACAGCATTATAGAAGCACACCTTTTATGAAAAGTAGTTTGTAAAATTAGGAAAAAGCTAGTCATAAAATGGCTGTATTTAACAAGGATTTCTGGTAGCACCCGCAAAGTCCTGCATTGAAATAAAATGAGGACTCTGGCATAAAAATCTCACAGCATAAATAGAAAATTAAACAGAAAGTTGTCAAGAAAGGGATCAAATTTGTATTTTAAATAAAACATTAGCTGCTGCTGACTTCCAGCACCATTGAAGTCTTGAGGAGATGAGATATACAAGAGAAGCAAGTATGACTACAGATGCCTTGAACTTTTTAAATAAAACAGCTCTGAAAGTCCTTCAGATGATCTCAGGCTCTAAGCAGTTCTAAGAAAGACAGTTCAGGTTCCAGGTTCAGGTTCCAGGTGGGTTAGATTCCTGCTAGGTGGCCATGGAACCACAAACACTGGACAGCCTTTGCCCTGATTAGGTTTCAAGGCAAACAGGAAAGCCAGAGGCCTTTTGAAGTTGTTAAGGAAAAATGGTGTTGCTCTGAAATGAGTTTTTCAGCTTTTCGCTACAAAAAAGAGGATGACTTGTAATGTAAATTAACCACAGTTCAAGAATGAGAATTAAAAGTGTTTTATATACCCCTGCCAAGTCCCCTTCAAAACATTTCCTTTAATCAAATTTTTTTTTTTTTTTTTTTTTTTTTTTTTTTTTTTTTTTTTTTTTTTTGTTAAATCCTGTTGTGGTTCAAGCTAAACCAGATCCATTCACCATGCAAACTAATACACAGGTGACAAAGGTCTGCAACATAACAGATATGAGAGGAAAAGAAACAGCAGAACACCATCAACGAGCTATTTGGATGACAAAAGAGGGACCAGGGAGAGAAGCAATTTGAGAAGAAGATCACAGTTGCTTCTGGGTCATTAACTTCCATTACTAACATGTATTGCTTAAAACTTTTTTCTGCTTTGTTTGCAAACATCATATAGCTTTATTGCTCCATAATTCTTTCTTTTTTCTTCACCTTTTCTCCTCCCAAGAGTTTATAGTTTTCTGGAACTTAGAATCAATTTTTGCTATAATGAAATTTCTTTTACATTTATTAAATGAATTATTAAAATCCTCAGAGCAGCAATATGAGGAGAATGAGTGAAAGTTCAACAGTAGAGAAATGAAATTAGTCTACAGAGGCAAATCCAGCACAGGTAGTACTCCAATTTTGTAAAATCAAAGTGGGAGCCTTTGCACTTCCAGGTGGCCTTTATCTTTATATTTCACAGCTTAAAGAACAGCTGGAAGTGTTTTGGAGAGGCCCAGCCTCCTATGAACAAGGAATAATTTAATTGCAAAAGGAAGAAAGAGCAAAAAAGAAAAAGCTGGCTGAAGTTATAACAGTAAGAAACAAAATTCCAACCATCTTCTTGTTTTACACCAGTAGTTCACTTGTTCATAAAGGGTAACTGGTTATTTCCTCTTTCCCTGCTATATCTTTGTGATAACAACAAATAAAATGAAGTGTTAATAACTGAAGTTCCAATAATATTCTGGGTAATATAGAGCTTCTTGGAAAGTGTGTACTCGATTGTCCAGGTTTAGGGCAAATTTGGGAGGCAGCCTCTGAATGGGGTCCCTCTAGAAAGCAAATTCAAGAGAGCCCTCCCCCCACCAGTTAGGAAGACAAAAACCTCCTTTGAAAGAAGTGGAAAAAACTACATAACAAGCAAAGTACTCACAAACATGAAAAAATGAATAATATTAAACAATGGAACCTCTGGCTGTTCTGAGGAGAAGGCAAATTCAGAGAGAGTCCCTGCAGTGGGATGCAGCTCAGCTCGCTCAGTCACTCATCAGCCCTTCATGCTCTGGAAAATGCAGCGTCCCGGGCCCTGGTGGGCCACAGCTGTGAGCTCCCAGTCTTCTGCTGGGTTTTCAGTTCAGAGCAGGTTTGAACAGCTCCAGGAAAAAAAAGAAAAGAAACAGTCTAGGGAAAACTTTCCCTGCCGTAGCTGAGTAAAACCAGCGAACAAGCACAGAAAAAACTCCCGTCTCTCTTTTGCTGTCTGTGCTGCAGACAACACACACCAAGAGAGAGAGAGCCGAAGCTCGTATGTCTATGCTTTTGAATACCACAGTGACAAAATTCCACTGTTTTTCCTTCTCCCCCACTTTGCATTTGGATCTAGTTTTAAAGGCACAAAACTTATTTCCAGGCTAAACAGATGAATGGGGATACAATTTACTGTCATAAAGTCACTCCAGGACATTGATCCAGCCATGGAATACACAGACAAGTGTGGTTGATCTTTGGAAAAGCATTGATTGCTTTTTCTTAAATATGACCTTTCATGAATATAAAATTAGATCTTTACCTCTTTATCTTTTGCTTTGCTGTGGTTTCCTGTTACCACTTTAAACAGAAAACAAGCCAAATAAAAGGATCCCATGTAAGGATATGGGGGGAGTTAGAGCTTGTAAGGGATGCAAGAAGGCAGACTTTAACAATTTATGAGATCTAAATTAATAAGGACAGTCATACATGAGAGAATGATTCCCTTTACAGTTAGCTTTACAAAGCCTTGCTTGTTACTGGCCAATGTCTCAGTTTGCACCAATTCTTTTTTACTGTGAAAATGAGATTAGAGCATTCTTAAAAATAAACACTACTCTGTAATTTCATACTTCTGAAAAGGTTACCCAGGTTGTAAAAAACCTCTTTAAAATAAATTCTTACCAAGAACAGAACACATGTCCCAAATATTTGTGCTTCATGAAGTTAGGAGTAACCAGAACCAGAATTATATTATAATTAACAGAATGTATCCTGAAATATAAATGACATAAAACCTTCTCCACTCTACATTAATTATTTTATTTTGAAGAGTAACAATGTACTTTGATTATTTAAAGATAATGATGCTCTTTAGAAGAGTACACATGGACAAACAAGGGTAATTCATATTGACCATTTTCTATAGTCAAGACAGGTTCTTATCTATCTGTGTATTAAAAAACAGCCTTAATAAGCAGCCTCTTAAAACAAAATTTCAATCACCACTCGTGAAAATCCAAGCAGCTGTTACAGAAAATACTAATACTATTTCGGAGTCTGATTGAATATATTTGACTCCTTTTTAAGTTTGAAAAGCAACTGGTTTACTTCTTGTAGCAGTATGCCTGGGATATCTCAGAGGACTACAGCATTCTCAAGCACACGAAGAAGTGTCTTCCCATTAATAAAACCACATGGTTTTATTATTGGAGATTTTTTCCCAGCCATCCTCAAAAGTCCCTGATGCTGCTATGGTTTTCTGTCAGCAAAAAACACATAGACCTCAGTATTCACTACAGTCACCATTGTCACCCTGACTATAACACAGCCATCATGCCTATGTGTCCCTTACATCTCCAAAATCTTCATGAAGAGAATAAGTGGCATATACAATTAAAAAAACATTCACAGATTGATCCAAAATTCTATGCCTGCATTGTAAGCTCTTTCTCTGGATAATCACAACTGTTCCTTCCAAAACCACATACTTAGTCAATGAAGACTGAAACCCTGTTCTGAAATCACATCCAAGAAACTTAGTTCATGTATCGTGCAGGCTCACTGTACCTGACTATAAGAATCTAGTTATTCAAGTGTATACCTTCCTTTATCTGTCTATAAGGCAGCAGATATTTATGTCTAAACAGAAAGATCTGAAGCTTGTGGGCTTTTTCAAGGGTTTTTTGAGCTGATGAGGTTTTGGGGTAATCATGAACACTTCTCAGACTTTTTGAAAAAGTTCCAAAATAATCATATCAGGGAACAGCTCATGCACAACCACTGCATACAAAAGTGAATTCATAGTCATTGTAAATACTAGAATTCTTGGGAAAAATCAAGCTGGCTGCAGCTGCTGACAACTCCTAAATATTCATGTTGTTCAGTGAGTGGTTTGAAGCCTGGCAAAAGCAAACAATGAATCTGTCACAAGTTAAATAAAAGCTAATTCTTGCACATATTTCTGTTCTGTGCATCTTTGAATTCAGATACAGAAGAGGAATACAGTCCTTTAAATATGGTGAGGTTTTTTTTAAAAATCAAAAACATAAGGCATAATGAAACAGTGGGTGTGCTTTGAAATTTATTTGACTGAGTTTTTTAGGAATTATATACATTTCTTACTTTTCTTAGACAATGAAACATATTTTGCACAGAGTGCTGGTAGTAGAAAAGAACGGTAATAACTACAGTTAGAATTTTGGTTCTACAGAAAGCTCCCTATCTGAAAAGCCTGGTTTAGGAAGCCTCTGGAGCTACAGGCTTTTGTCCTGTGTTTGTACAGCACAGCAGAATCTCAATTCATGACCACTGTGATGTACTACCATATGTGCTCACAAATCACAGCAGCAGTTAAATAAAAGACTATGTGGTATCCATATTTCTGCTTTAGAAGCACCTATATGATGTGACAAAAAGGTATAAATCTTTTATGTTTCAGTACTCTGGAATATTTTACAGGAGCAAAACAAGAAATAAATAATATCTAAACAAACAAACAAACACCAAAACCAGAAAACCAAACAAACAAAACCCCAAAACCAAACACAAACAAACAAAACCACCACAAAACCAAACAAAAAAAACCAAAAACAAACAAACAAACAAACAAAAACAAAAACAAAAACAAAAAAAAAAACAAAAACAAAAAAAACAAAAACAAACAAACAAAAAAAAAACAAACAAAAAAAACCCCAAAAAAATCCAGGCCCAACTCCACACTAGAAAAAGCCAAACCAAAGAAAATTCAACCTAATGCTTTGATTAGCCCAGTCTGAACTGAGTGGTATGATTGGCAACGTATCACTTTGTGCTGGATACTTTATTAAGAAGGATCCTTTTATTCATAACTGGAGTTACTCTGGCAATTTTCTCGGTCCATCTAGTTCAAAAATCTATTTTTTCTTCATGAGCTACTGTTCTTCACAAATTCTTGCTCAGCTGACTGAATTGACACTCCCTGTCAGGACTTGAAAAATGGATAATCTAACACAAATTTACACAGGAACTGTTGGG
This sequence comes from Phylloscopus collybita, assembly GCA_027886175.1. Taxonomy (NCBI): domain Eukaryota; kingdom Metazoa; phylum Chordata; class Aves; order Passeriformes; family Phylloscopidae; genus Phylloscopus; species Phylloscopus collybita. The sequence continues at coordinate 23,314,679 of JAJNNQ010000009.1, read as the reverse complement.
TCCCATCCAACTAATCAAACACAAATGTCCACAGGAAGACACTTTCCTTTTCTGCAGGTATTCCCCTCTGAATCCCCTCAGTAAAGTTCTCTGCTGTGACCATTGACTCCGGGGACACAGAAGCAGACTTGGCATCTAAAGCCCAGCTGTGATGGGGAACGTTTGCAGTCCCTGGGGAATTGTTGCAGACACCATGTGTGTGTATCTAACCACAGCATATCTGCATGAGAACATCTGTGGACATGAAAAGCTGTCAGCTGCAGAGAGACCCCTTTGGGGATGTGTGCTATTCCCACAATACTTGACTGGACAGGCAGCAAGTGTGGCAAGGAGAACACAAGGTCCAGAGTCTGAATATTTCATTTGTTGATGTTCTTTGTACAGGTGAAACACACACTTGTGACTTAGAGACCCACCTGGTGCCCAGGCAGCATCTGGGGAGTAGGTGAACTAAATCACCATTAAAAATAAGCTCACCTGAAATAGCACTGCAAATCTAAAAGTGCACAATGGGATAGAGGTCTAAGTGGCAATGAGATGACATAGGAATTTCCCTTCCCTGTGACACCTCATTTGCATTTTCTTAGGGTACAGTTAATTAATAAAGTAGCCCAAGTTGAAAACAGCCTTCACATAAAAGCCTCCTTGAGTAATTTGGATGTTGTGTTAAATGACAACATAGGCATCGGGAATATGAAATAAATCTTAAACAAAATTTCTGCATGAACAGCTTCAATAGATCTACCAGTGAAGCAAACGTGAGGAGGAATATTTACTTTAATTTGCCTTTAAAAAAAAAATTACCTCTTCCCTTTCACTTAATCCTCACAGTTAAATGTACCAACAAATATTTACACTGTTTTTCATTAAATCTTTATTCAGTCTAATTCATCGTATTAGTTTGTTTTCAAACTGTCCATGTTTATTTTTATCTGAATAATTTAGTACAAAAGCTGGCACTGTACAAGTCAAGCATTCATTATAGCAATATTTGCTTGAAAATAATTCGGAAGGAAAAGGAAAAGGAAAAGGAAAAGGAAAAGGAAAAGGAAAAAATGGAAAAGAGGAAAGGGGAAAGGGAAGGGGAAATTTATTTGTTACACTTAGATAATTTGAGTTTACATTTTTAATGTTACACTAAGTACCCATAAAACAAACAAAAATTTTTCTAACTATCTAGCTGGCTTTTTTTTTTTTTTTTTTTTTTTTTTTAAAGCTGACTAGCTTTTACAAATTATTCTTTTGCCCGGTCCTAGACATCTTCATTTTCTCACTTTCCAGTAACAAGTGCATATGCACTCACTCAAACCTGAAGACTGAGCAATAGATGCTTACAGGAGCTGCTGAGATATATTTGTTCTGCACTGCAACTCTAAGCTCCTGTTTTCTGAAGCTTTTGGCTCTTGAGAGCTCACTTTACCTCATGTTATGGTGCCTTCATAGCACCTATTTGTAAGAGAGATCATCAAAAGACTGAAAATGTGTTTCTAATCACCCTGATTTAACTTAGTATGCCAGTCACTGTCTCAGTACAAATGCCTCCCTGGCCTCAGGCATGCTAGCCAGGTGTAGTAGAACCTCTCTCTGCTTAAGTGGTAAAATACTTTGAACTTTAACCTACTTGAAAATGTTTTCAGTGGCAGGTGGAGAAGGGAGGTTATGCTGCTTTTGGAATTAAGAATAACTTAACTCATCAACCCAAAAGTTAAACATTCTGAGCATGTAAAGAATTTCTGACAGAATATGGAACCAGTGAGCATGTGGCAGACAAGATTCCTGATGAAAGAATTAACAAGTGATGGTGTTGATAACTTATCTAAAGTTGATGAGCTAAAGGCTGCATGTCTCACCTAGAAACATGACTGATAATCAATTTATACTGTGAAAGGCCAGTCCTATTTCTCTAAGATAGGGTCTTCTAACACAGTGCTTCTTGGAGTGTGTGTGGAGCTTCCTCCCTTGAGCTGGGATGCTGTTCAAGTTTAATCCTTCAGGAACAGAAAAAGAGATTTGCCAACAGTAATTGGTATGGATGAGTAACATCAATCTGTACTTAATTATTTTGCTAGATTTAACATCATTGCTTCAATATTGCTTCAATAAATAATGTACTTTACTAGTAATTTTAAAGATCTATGCTGTGTAGTAAATAATTCTGGTTAAAATCTTTTCGTCTAATCATTATCACTATCATAATCAATTTAAATAAATAATTTATTGCATAAATAGAAATATATTTAGGTTGTCATCCTCAACCCTGCAGGATGATGTCGAAAAGCTTCGTTGCACCTACATAACCCTTTGGACACAAGTTGTTGATCAAATCTGGGAATGGAATTGGATCCAACCACACCTGGACTCCTCTCTGAGAAGGAGTTTAGAAATCAAGGGAGGTCTTTCTGAACCTTGTGACTCAGCAGGAGGCTCTCACTGATAAACTTCATCTGAAATTTCCATTCTGCCTGGGACACTATGTAAAGTATCCATGGACAGCCAGTGAGACTGTAGCTCCACCAGAATCACATCCAGAATGGCTTTCCTGTTTTTCCAGCTGCCTCTCCAACAGTCACAAAGAGTCAGGGGGAAAGACTTCACAGTGAAATATTTTCTTTATGCTGAAATTTTTTTATGCTGTGAATTCCCAGGAGGTGCCAGACTGAACACAGTACCATTCTATTTTCTTTAGGTGTTGATTTTGCTGGGGAAAAAAAGCATTTGACCACTCCTCATAGTAAGAAAAAAAAAAAAAAGCATTCTGTGAAATCTTACGTGGACTCTGTAGCAACAGAACAGGGTTAAAAGAAGAGCTGCATGCTATAAAAAGAAAAGCATTAGACTTTTTTATTAAGTATGGGATTAATATAATCTACCCACCTAGCCATTATAGTGCACTACATGTGTTAGTGGTACAAACACGAAAGAACCATCCCAGTTAGGGAAAAAACTAAAAACCCAAAAAACTAGTGAATTTTTTGTTTTGTTTCTCTAGATGGGGAATTTTTTCATCATGTTTCTCTTCAATTATATATACATCAGTTTCTAATAAATTAAATAACAGACTAGTAATTAGAAGCAAGGATTCCACATTCCTATAAATGTCAAGCTGACCCTGTGGTCAATCAATCAGCTGATGAAGTTTTATTTGTAAAGGATGGGGAAAATATTCCACCACTCTATAACATCGAAGGAAAACACCTGATGACTTAAGCAAAATAGAATCTTCATTACATGGCAATTTCATGACATTTTACAATTTAAAGGTAGTAGCAATTCAAAAGCATAACTTTTAACAAAACAAGACAATGATATGGTAATAAAGCACAGAATTAAACTCTGATGGAAGTTCATGTCTATCCTTATATTCTGTTTGAAATAAGAACATTAAAAATCGTACACTGTATAATACTCTTTAGAGCAGCATTTTGAAAAATTCACCTTATATAAATTGAGAACCAAATCACCATGTCTCCTAGAGCCATTGTTTTTGTTCCTAGTCACTCCCTGCAACTCTTTGTGCACATAACAAATAAATATTTCATTATTTTCAGCTCTAGATTGCATTTTAATGTGTACGCACAGGGTCCCTAATATGGGATATAAATACAAGAAAATCTAGATTCTGGGCTACTGGATCAAGCTCTGAATTCAAGGTACTTGCAAATAAGAAATGGGGAAGTAAAAAGGAAATTTAAGGGGGGTTTATGTAAAGCATCCTATGCACAACAGTGCTGAAGCTGAAAACGAACACCAGATCTTTGCACTAGTTGAGTCTCCACAGTCTAAAACCTATCATAACAATAAAAAATCTCTAGGGTTTAAATGCACAGTGGCCATCCTTCCTCTTCTTCCATTTGATACCAAAAGCTGTACCAAAATCCTGCTGCCACAGTGGCACCATGTCACCTTATGATTTTAACTTGTCAAAAAAAAGTGAAGTCTGGCAGCACAAAGCAAGTATATTACAAAAAGAATCCACTCAAAAGTTGTCCAAGTTTTAGTGCTTCAGGATTCTTGGGAATGATGCACACGTGCTAAACTGGTTAAATTCAGCAATTTGTGTTGGAGCTTCAGCTGTAGAGAATGTTACGGCTTTTCAGTGTATGAGGGTGCTTAGTATTTCAATCAGTTATTGTCTTCATTTTTTTTTTTTAACTATGTTCTGCCAGTCAAATTTTGTCACAATTTCCATTTGGATTTACCTTTGACATTGTCATAGGCTGTCACTTCTGGGTAGTGATAAGACTACTGTAAAGCTGCAATAGACGTTGTTGCCATAAAGATCACATGTGACTTTCAGATTAGAATGGAAAAAATTCCCCTTCATTTGAAAAATGAGTGCTTTCACACATATATTTATAAATCAAAGTAATGCAACAGCTTCACAAAAAAACCCAAAATCAATCAACCAAAGTTCCTAGCCAATAAAGCCACCAAAATATTGTTTCTGATGACAGAAACCTGGAGTTCACTCTGCATGGTCTTATCTGTATCTGACATGCCCATATTTTGAAAATGAAAACCAAAAATCCTACCTGTATGTACAAGGAATGACTCTGACATGACAAAATTCTTGGTTTTAAGGTGTGCAGTTTTTTGGGCTTCTGTCATGGCTATCACCACTGCCAATACTTTCACTTGCTTGCTTTGGGATGAGAGTAAGTTTGGAGAAACATTATGCAAACATTGCAAGATCAGCATCCTGGGGAGCGACAACCTAATGTTGCATAACAGGATTTTCATTCTTAAGCTGTTTGATTATTATTGCTAAGATTCCCAAGAAGTTTCTCTAGTGTATCTGTCAGAAATTCCTCTGATAAGCATCAACACAACAGAGGGCCTTAAACTTTTTGTCTGGGTCTGGCACCAGGTAGGCTTTTGTAGCTGGACAAAAAGTCTTCTGTTTATGTAATTTTTTTTTTTTCCCTCTAAACTTCTGAAACTTACACAGCAGATATTGAGTACAAAATTCACCCTGTGTTTATCCTGGGGCATACTTTTTCTTAATATTTTGATTAATTTAGGTTTTGCCAATCACTGTGATTTCAGAAAAATATTTAAGTCATATACAGTGAAGGAAGGTAGCAACTTCGGTTTGGATATACCATGAGAGAAAAGTTGAAATTCACAAAATTAATGCAAGTTTTCATTTCTTCTTAGTTTGTTGATTGTATCTGCTCTACCCATAATGATTGGAGGAAAGAGATGAAAAAATCTAAGCATCACCTCTGTCATCTTTTGCATATGTACAACTCTTAGGCAATAGTGATATTTTAAAATATCTGCCTATTAGTATCTCTCACAACATTCCTCTATGGGTGCCAGCAAACTCTGCAGTTATCAGCTAGACATGCAAGTGATGTAGAAAGAATGTGAAGAAGAGAGTGAAGTACCAAATATGAAGAGGATTGAAAATCAAGAAGGAAATCTTTCATTTGGTTACAGGTTTTTGACAGGAGTGTACTCCTTTTCACTAAAAAAAAAGAAGAAGAAGAAGAAAGAGGTTTTTCACCAGCTCTAACCAAACAGCATAACAAACATGTGTACTTGCTCCTATACTTCTTTGTAGTCTTTGTGGATTTATATTGGTCAGACCAAACAATGTATTCCCCCTTACTCCCTGCATGTTCCTTACTCCAACCTTAAACTGTGCTGCAGTAGCATTTATCAAGTAACCTAGAAACAGAATATTGCCTGATTTCTCATGCTCAGTTGTTCTGTTTCTTATTTTACGGGAATCAATATTCTAAAGCAGGTTGCTATAGGTATCAAGAGTGACTTTTGAAAGTCAACTCTCCTTGGCTGATGTTGGAAGAAAACCATGTATTATATAGACTATCTTTGTTACAGTTCATACCAGACTGAAATAGCTATTCATTTTCAAGGACAGTTATATTTTCCTTTTGTAGCAAGGTATCCAGTGTCAACTACCAAAACCTCTAAGTGTGGTGTTTCTCTATATGCAATAATTATGGTATCTTCCTGTCATTGCTGCTGGGTTTTTTTTCTTTTTCTTTTTTCTTAAAATAGGAATAAATCTTCTTGTAAGCAGTTCCTGTCAATTTGGAGTGTAACGATACAGAGATTTACAACTACATGAAAAATCAATCCACAGTAGAAATGTGAAGAGCGTGCTAGCTGGAGTCCTCACAGTGCATCTTGAGTCCAAATGGCTTCTCTACAAACCCCAGAGAAAATCTTGAAGGCTTTAACAGGTATTTTCAATAAATCTGATTCAATAATGTGTGGTTGTTTCTATGTCTTAAAAAGTTGCTGATGTAAAGACCTCTAATATGCTGGTGCTCTGAAACAAAATATCACATGGGTTGTGTAAGAACAGTTTCTTATGCTTACTACAAACGGAATCTCATTTCAAAAAATGTCAAAAGGAGGACATTGAAAATACAGAAACTGTGCTCGGGAAGTTAATGATATGAGATGATCCACTAGATATTACATCTATCATTAATGATTTTTTTATAAGAAAAAATCAAGCCTTTGCTGGTTTTTCCTACAAAATGAATGCATCTTAATTAAAGTAGTATATGGTGAATCTGGGATGGAGTTATGTTGGTATTAACATTCTATTAGAAAAAGCAAAGTTCTTATTAGAATAGGATGTACTACATAACACATGTCAAAATCAAAATCACTACTAACACAGTTGTAGGAGCATATGAGAATTTAAATTCATCTATTAAAGCAGGATGTAATTCAGTCATTAAAATAAAACCTCAACATTATTACTTCCCTCTCAAGAGTTAAATGCCAACTGTGTAGGGTCCTCATCTTCCAGCAGCATCTGGCTGCTTGGCAGGGTCTGTAGGCGGCTGTGTTGGCAGTACGAGAGCAGATCTTGGGACCATCACGTGGTTCAACTGCTGAGGGCTCGTTGACCTGGATGTCATTTTCATTTGATTCATTTCTGTTTGTGCAATTGTATTTGCCCATGGAAAGGTTTCTAGATAAGATTAGAGCTATAATGTTAAATGTTCTCATCTCACATCGTTGCCACACTTATTTTTTGTTCATTCTGCACATTTTCCTTCATACATTTTTGCCTTCATTTCACTACCAATCAACTCTGAATGTCAGTATTTCTTGCACTGGCACTTCTATTAATATATGACAACTCCTTTTTCATGTTTCAGACATTCTTTCTCCATCCTCTTTCCTGTGGTTCAGCTTCAGTAAATAATTATGAAGCATTTTTCAGAAAAGAAAAACTAAGTATGTTTGGTTTTATTGTTCTATTTTTACTTTTTCTTTCTTTTTTTCTCTTGATCTACTTCCTAAACAGATCTTCTTGAGTTCTCCGGTCAATCTGGAGCCCAAATAATTCAAACATGGATATCTGAATATATTTAAATATTTTTTAAAAAATATTTCCGTTAAACTAGGCATGAGATTTGCACTGAAGACTAAAAGAAATTTCGATATATGGCATACTTTTAAATATGCTGAGATAAAAACATCTATTCTCCTACCCACTCAGCTATTCTCTTACCAGCATATTAGTAAAGATTTGTTATGCCCATTTACTACATGGGTTCCAGGAGAGCACTAAGGTACCTTCAAGGACCATGTCCCTTACATGACAGGGAGTTTTAAAAATCTCAGAAACCCCAAAGACACCTAGACAGCACTAAGTTACTTCATCACTACCAAAGTCCAAAGTTCACACCTGGTTTCCTGAGGGCATACACTTTCCTGTGTGCCTACATTTATGATTTGACTTTAAAAGGAAGACCTCTGAGTCTAAGTTAGAGGTGAAAGAATTCTGCTTTATGTGGGTCCAAGTTTAACAACATAAACTTCATTTATTAGTAACAATGGTCAGGATCCTTACCCTTAGCTCTTCGTATCTAAATTGCAAGGGCACATTAGCTCTGTGCCCCTCTTCCACAGAGGTGAGCAGAAGTAGCCAGAAAAGGAAGGAATCTCTGCTCCCCAGCCTCTAGCACAGAGGACAACACAGGACAGTGTCAGCTACCCCCTGGAAGGACAAAGGAAGAAGGATGTTCCCACTGCTGTCTGCCATGATGTGAAAAAATCAAACTGTAAGAAAAAGAATTAAAGAAGAGAAATAGGAAAATAAAATCCCTAATTAACACTGCATTTTGTATGTAGACTCATCTACTCTTACCCCTCTTTTCCAACATCCTTCCCCTTCACTTCAGAATGTTAACAAGCTGATTCCTCAGTGGCATTTATGATGTAAGGCAGAGATTTTCAATACTGCCTAAAGGATTAGTTAACAGAAATTGAGCATGTAATTCTCCTTTGAAAATTCGATCCTTACACTTTGCCCTCCAAGAGTAAATCCCAAGAAGATAATGTTTAAGATTCAGAATACTTCATTATGAAAACTATGCAATTTCATTACAAGACCCTGCTGATTTGTAAGCAAACTTTAGAACTCTTTTACCGAAATTAAAGGCATTACTTCCTAAATTCATCCATTCAGTGGCATCTTTACTTCTACAGAGAGATGTGATTTTTGCATACTTGATGAAAACACAGCTTTCACCAGTTTAGAAGGCAGATCAGCATATTAATGTGTTAGGGGGCATTCAGCATGTCACTCTCAGCAAAGTTCATAAGTACTGGAACTGAACTAATGAATCAACTCATCAGAGTAGTCCATCACTGCTGACAATATTTATCTTTACAATATTTTTACTTTCTTTGGAGCAACATGAAAATGTTTTAATATGAGCAGCTTACCTCAAGAGATATTTTATAAGTAGGAAGCAATATACAGGTATAATAAACAAATTCATAGTACATGCATTTCAGAACATATATTTTGCTGAAGTATTAAAGAAATGCTACCTTAAATCTTAAAATTAGAATGAGCTCTAAAATCTAGATATTGTTCACAGCTATCATTTTCAGTAGACTTGCTTGCATTAAAAAATGCATTTGTAAATTGAAGTGAAACGAAGACTCCTCAATAAATTATAAACATATTATTGTAGTATTTGACTATGTGGTATCACAGAACATTTTTAATTTAGTATCTTGGAAGCAAAGGATTGTGAGGCCTGCAGTTCCCTAAGTCTTCATTGTCATTTTGAAGGCTGAGGTAACACTCGCTTTCTGCCAGTCCTCAGTTTCCTCAACAATTTTGAGTGCATCCCATCAGGGACCCTGGACCTCTGGATGTCAGTATGGATTAAATGGTCTCCAACCCAATCATCCCCAACCAAGTGAATGGAAACCAATCAGGTTTGTGGACAACATTAATTCAAGAATTTTCTTACTGATGATCTATCATTTAAGATCTGCTATGTTAATATAAATATTCCATATGACCCTGAGATGAGCTTGTTGGTTAGAGAATGATGCTAATAACACCAAGGTTGCAGGCTTGATCCCTGTACAAGCCATTCACTTAAGTGTTGGTCCTTGAGTCCTTTCCAACTCAGAAAGAACTGTGATTCTGTGGTATAATAGTGGTTTTAGTTTAAATATTTACCTTTTCCCCTGAAAATTTGATAAAGAAAATACTTGTTTGTAAAAAGCCTGATGTATGATCAGATTATGGAACATGTCTAAGATCTACATTTCCTCATACTGAATGTTTCATATCTTTATAATTTGAAACAACCTGAGGGTCCTCCAAAGATGTTAAAGCAGCCTCCCCAATCAGCACCAGGATATCAGCTCATGTCACTGAATGCTATTTTTTAAACTCTGACCTTAATTCATAGGTTAGCCCTAAAACTTTAAACTGGTTTTATTATACATTTCTTAAAGGGATGTTGTGCTAATACACCAAACACTGTCAGCTGTAAGATTTAAGACAAAACAAATTGTATTTTGGCCATGGGGTCATACTAAACTACTGGGATAACACAACAAACTTCATATTGTGGGTAAAAATAACCATAAAACATGGCTTATAAACTAATGCAAGATCATTAAAATCTTTTCAAAATTTCTTCTTCATTCAGAGCCTTGTTATTTTTGTATATGGAGCTAGGCCAACGTATTATGAATATCAAGTTGATTAACAAACCCTGAACCTAAATTAATGAGAGAATCAGCCATCTAGCCTTTTTCTCTGTTTTTAATCATTGATAAAATCCTTTAAGACATTTTGCAGAAATAAGTCTGCTTACATGTTTTGATGACCCCCAGTGCTATCAGGAGGGAATAACCAACCTAATGAATCCTGAGAGCTTTGCCTGCACACGTATGCACACACTTGACTTCTATTAAAGGAACCACACAAATTTTGAAAGATATGGAATATGAACATTTTTCCTAGAATACCTCAATCCAGCTCCATGAGACAATACTTCAGGGGATAACCCTGTGATTTAGTTGGTCATTTGTTATTCACTCCTTAGGAAACCTTTATCGTCCTCATCACATCCCTAACCCAAGTCAAAACATAGTGAGCACATTTTTCTTTCACTATTGAACATGGCCTATAGAGCATGCAATAAGGAAAAAAAGAGTAATTTAGGTCATACAGAAGTTGAATTAATTGCATATTTGAATTCTAAAAACAAGGAAGCACACATGCACTGCTCCAAGTTCTGATCTCTGAAATAGGAGGAGGTGTAGATACTCCTTAGTCCTATTCTAATAGATACTGAAAGATTGTACTTCTGAGAAGCCCCGAGGATGATGAGAACAATTCATAAGTGAGGTCTTCTGTTTTATCCTGATGCAAACCTTCTCTTAAGAAACCCGTGGAAGAACTAAGGTGATCCTCATTTACTACTTGTTGCATATATTTATAGAGAAACTCCTTATAGTGTCATAATTTCATATTAATTAAACAAGAGTGAAAAAGACATAAAAACTAATCAAGAAATATTCGCTTGCAATAACCCTCAAATATTTTTATGTGCCAAATATTAGGCAATTTCTTTCCAGATGACATTTTAAACTAATGAATATCAAAATGTCATGCTATCCTCAGAAATGTAAGGTATCCTCAGTTAGCCAGTCAGAAAATTACTATGTCAGTTTGAATGACCATTTTCTGTGGAAAATGAAAGAATTATCCACCAACCAGAAACAGCAAATCCCCTTTCACAAGATTTCACACCTTTTTGGTTTAACACTGTGCATCTGCTATTCTTTTGACTAGAATATCTGTCTTTCTAGCTAATTTTATGTGAATGCTTCAATAACCCCAAGTTTTAATATATATAATATTTACAGAATAATGTAGGCATTATCCTAATAAACCTTATATTTATATAAGTATAGTTAATATAGTATAAAATTATATTAATATTGTTCCGCATTTGGAAATATAAAAAATCTTTCTTGTTCAGCTTTGCCTTACCATTAATTTACAGGTTGCTGATAACATAAATTCTGCTCTTTTTTTTATGTTCTGGCAAACTCTAAAAATCATATACAACTTGGAATTCTTATCTTACCTTCTGTGAAATGAAATGGGACAACTAGGTATTACAGTAGAAAAGTATCTTTACAAAGCACTTCTCAGATTCTGCAGCACCACTTCTAAAAAGAACTTATTTCCCATGAGGACAGAATTTGACTACTATAAATAGAATTTACTATTGGCCTCCTCTACCTTTTGATAATCATTAATGACAGCTTCAGACAGAAAAGGGCAGATATAGTAAAAAGGTGAATATCGTGTCTTTTAAAACTGCTGTTGCTAGAGGCTACATTTTCTTTCATAAAAACCTCTACAAAAGTGAAACTCAATGTTTCCAATGCCTGTATTCTTTTCCGTATCTAGATATAAAGTCATCAACATAATATTCAAGACAAACAAAATTGCAAGCTTTTGTTAAATCCTAGATAAATAATTAATCCTTAACTTCTTCTACTAATTTCAACAAAATCTTTATAAAACTGCTTTTATAGTGCAGTGCCGAGTGAGCTTATTAAATTCTTACCAATACTTCTGATCACCAAGATGCAGTATTACCATGTAACGTGGATAAAAATATATAGATTCCACTTTTGATTACTCCAGCAAATACTTCAGGGAATTAATTTTTCACATTGTGTTCAAGATGTTGCATTGAAATTCTTGAAGAGAGTAACTGGGGTAGACAAATTCAGGAAATAAAGCATTAATTTTCAACACCAGCAAATTCCAGCAAAAGAGTAGCTTTGCTTAACAATTCACTAACTGCCTAAATATGCAAGAACAGACTTTATAGCAACATTAGGATCCAAAGAAAGGAACATTTTTGAGAATTAGGCTCAAATAGCCCTTTGACAGATAAGAAACTGTACAACAGATGAAGCTGTATTATTTACTTATTTACACACATTGAATGGCAACTTCATGTACTGAAAAATTACTGAAAGAGTTGGGTGGTTTGGTTTGTTGGAGGTAGTAGGGAGGTAGCCCCTAATTAGGAAATTCCAACATTTAATATAGCCAGAGTACACACTTGAAAAGCATTGCCTGTCCAAGGACCTTTGTGTATGACTGAAACTCTATGCCGTGCCAAGCAATAAATGCAGATCTCTACTTTTTCCACATCAGGTACAGACATGGTCCATTTCCTTCATCCTGTTAGTCTGCTCAAACACATCAAGTTTGCCTGGAAAGTTGAAGATTTTGGCTTAGTAGAGACAGGAAACGATTAACCTTTGTAGGAGGTTTACTACAGGATGTATCGTATTTGCTTGAGAGTTGCATGAAACACCCCCTCACAAGCAGAGCTAGTGATGTGTCACAAGGGATCAATATGAAAAAAATTAGTCCAAAATTCAAAGGCAACTTCACCCCCCTGCTGAAGACTCCAGTCTGTCTCAGAAAATGTCATCCCTGACTCACAGCTGTAAAGATCTCAAAGCAGTGAGTTGTTGATAGTTCAGTCCCCAGAGGGCACAAGGAAACAGTCTAATTCTGTCACTAATTCAGTCCAATCCTCTAGGGTAAGCAGAGAACAAATATGAAGGAGGAAAACTTGGTTTGGGTACTCAGGCACTAGATTGAAACTGCTCTGAGTTGGAGAATGAAAACTGACTCTGAATATTTTGCTATGGAACATACACTTTTGTAGCAGAATGCTCTTCCAACAGATAATATTTTTCTGCTTTTTATAAAGAATTCAAGATAGACTACTGGCAGTTTGTAAGCAACATCAATTGCTAATTATTTTAAGACACAAGTTTTACTTTCACTTTGCTAATTTAAATCTGTTGTGGTTTTGATTAAGAATCTTAATCTTTGAACACCATGGTAAGATAGTTTCTTGTTTGGAATGATCTAGCACCTGACTGTTTAAAGTCATTGGCAGCATTCACAACCATGAAGTTTAAGCCATTTAGGCAGATATGGAATTCCCACTTGTCTAAGTTAAAAGGGCTTGCCTATATCTGTCTCTTCATCTGTGAAATTAGGAATGAGCCAGCCCTCCACCTCTTTCATATAAACTGTGCAGAGTTGCAAAGAACAAAAATTGATATGGCAGGAGTTCCAGCTTACACTATTGTTTTTCAGTAACACCATTATCCACTTAACATTTAAGTTCAAATAAAATGTGTAATATTATTCACATTTTATTTATGCAGAGTATAACAGGGGTTGTGACTACACAGTCTCAGTCTCTTTGACTCAGGGTTGCCCTTAGAAATACCTAGATAGATACAGACCAAGACGTTAATTCAAAAGAAAAATGTAGGCAAAAGATTTATCATGTACGTTTAAATGAAGAAATCTTGCTTTTCTTCAATCAGTCTTTTGGAGGGGATTTGTGAACTCAACCAGCAGATCCTTATCACTTAGGGTAACTCCTTTAGGAGGACTCACCCAGCCCTATATTAATGTATACTACTTTCTCAGTTACCCTTGAGCATTACTTTTAAAGCCTTACTTCAAACAATAAAAGAGATTTTCACCTCTGCATCTCTACAATTTTATACAAATTGGTTGCTAATTATTCATGCAAACTACAGCCTCACTTCCACCAAGCTTAACTTCATTTAGAAGCCTCTGCTGCTCCTACAAACTAGAGAGTCTAAATACAAACTAGAGAGTCTAAAACCAGCTGATGGTATTCCCACCCTTACAATGAAAAATCTCCAGGCAAACCTGTTAAGGCACAGGTGGATGCACACCTGCTCCTCCTAAGGGCCCCAGGTCTCTCACAGCATCAGGGCAACATACCAGCTGATTGTGCAGCTTCATTCCAGATTCAAATAAAGCTGTAAAATAGACACAGCCCACTACTGTTCTACACTAGTGTAGGTAGTCCTGTCTCAAGGAAATTAAGAAAAGTAAATGTGCTTTAAGAAGATTCTGGTGATGAAACACTTTCTTTTGTTTAAATACTTATGGAAGTGCTACCAAAGAAAAAGTTGAACTTGTAAGCAGACCACAACCTGTGAGGCACTTACGAAAGCTGGAACAATGCAATATTACAAAAAGGGAAGGAAGCAGGATGAGACATTCAAGAAGGTCTCAGAACAAGAATTTGTTTAGTGCTGCAATACAACATGGATTAGACAAGGCTGACATAAAATTGCTACAGAAATAAGCTGTTTCCAAAAATTTTTTACTTTGGCATGGTAGCAGAGTGTGATTATATTTGGTACAGACCTGGAGGCCTGGTTTTGATTGCCTGGTGGGTGTTCCCACCTGTAGCTGTGCACCGGTACAACCCTGTTCAGTCCCACCATCGAAGAGAAAGTGACAAAGTCCCTGTGCACTTCTCCTTTGGGGAAGTCAGCAGTGAGGCCTCTGCAAACCATTCCCATTTGCTACCTTGTTTAGGAAAGCTTTTGGCCCATATTTTTAATTGAAATCTCACATAGGATTTAATAGTTATTTAGCACCCAGGGTATTGGGAAGAGCATGAATTTTTCTGCAGTCATTGTTAGTAACAGCGAACACCAATGGCCCAAAGAAGCATTTAGATGATCCACAGCTTGTAAGATTAATCATCTTCACCTTTTTTCTTTCTTCTCTCTACATTTTCTCAGATGATATGTATCTTGAATTGAGATTGTTAATCCCATTTTCTGAAAAGGATAGGAAAAAGGAAAAAGCATGAGTGCCTTTTTTTTTCTTTTTTTTTTTTTTTTTTTTTTTTTTTTTTTTTTTTTTTTTTTTTTTTTTTTTTTTTTTTTTTGCATAGCAGTGGGAAGGCCCTGAGCTGAAGCTGAGCAAGCTGCATGGCACGTTTCATCTGAGACAGGAGTAATGTGCCCCAGGGAAACACAGCAGTAAACTAAGAAATAATAAAAAAGAAATAAAAAGTAAAGAACATGTGAACAAATGTGCTGGCAACTCTAGGGAAGCTGTCATTTCTGTTTCTTGGATTTACCTTTCTGTGCCACACTGTTGAGTCCTGACTAATCTGAAATTGCAAATACCTTGTGTTGAGGATCCCCAGACTCCTCATTCAGTCTAATACTCAATAAAAATGGTCACCAGTGCAGCTATTTGTAAGAGTAAGTAACATGCTGCCTGTAGATTTTTCCAATTTCTCTCTGGTAACTGCCAGAGCAATTAATGTGTTCAGTGCCAGGGATGCTTCCCCTGAAGAATTTCTTTCAAGGAACAAGTTTTTTGCATTGCCAGAATAACTTGTCTTGTTTTACCCTTCTAGTCTGAGCTACAGTTTAGCCAAAAATGTCTAGTGCAGAAAAAAAGAAAAGACTCAGGCATTCAGTGTAGGTAGGACATTACATTCCTTCTATATAGGTGTTCTTTGTTGTTTTTTTGTTTGTTTGTTTGTTTTCCCTTTTTTGTTGTTTGGGTGTTTTGATTGTTTGTTTGTTTTTTATTTTAGATTGAGGAATATGTGCTCTAAATACCTAAATGCATTGTTAAATTACCAGTAAAAATCATAGTACTGTTATAGATTCATTATAGCTTGTTTCTTACATTTCCCACTCTGTCCTTTTTGAAGGATGCATGGTAATTTTCTCCAGGTTTCTGCATCAACTTCATAACAAACATGCAGGTTGCTGAAGCTGAACCTCCAGAACACTGGACTCACTATTCTTTGAGACATAGGAAAATGTGCAATGAGGCAGGGTCATCAGCTTCTCTCTCAAACATTTCATCTTTCAGTAGAGCAGCAAGATGTTGTGCTCAAAGTTTTCCAATCCCCAGGTTCAAAAATATTTCCAAGTTTTGAAAATCTTTTTAAAGTGAAATTAAAATCACAGGCATTTGGAGGAAGGGAATGGAGTTAACTGGAAATCCTCAGTACATGTCAGCTCTAGTTATACCACCTTTTGATAATATTAACCCCTTCACATTTAAAAACTCATGGTGCACTTTCAACAGTATATCTTATGGGGATAAGCCCCAAACTATCAAGAGAAAAGTTAAAAGTCTTTAAAAAATGTAAATAAATTTCAAAATTTTAAAAACTATTTATATATATGAAAATATTCCCTTAAAAAAACCAGAATCTTTATAAGAAAATTAGACTAGTTGAAAAATGCCTATTCCAAATGAGAATTAAAGCTTGCCAGAAAAAATATGGGTCAAGGAAGATTATGTTCTATCACTCACCATTTCTTATTAGAGAACAGGAAATCAATGCAGGCTTGTGGGAGGAACTTTTCTGGAATTACTATGCTCAAGTTGTTGTGTAACAGAGACAAAACAAAACAAATGCAGCAATATTTCTGTTCATTCTATGACAGTGAAAATTTTGAGTGAAAACTTCACAATACAATTAAAAGTAAAGACACAGTAAGATGAAGCATAAACTACAGCACAGAGCACCAATAACTCATGTAGGGCTGAAAGCATTTCAAAGGAATATTGAAAGCTTTCTCTTCATAACTTAAATTGCTGAAAAGGCATACCTCTGCATAAAGTATTTCTAAAACGTGTTCAGAAATCTCACTCTGCAGAAGACAACTACTGAAATACAGGGAAGCAACTGTTAGTTTGAAGTGTATGTATTTACACACTTAGGCCTTTCATCAGTGTCTAAAATAGTGATAAATCATAAAGAAAGAATGCTGAGACATGACCCCCAATTTATTTACTTTTCTCTGGGCAAAGTTGAGATTTATGAAGTATATTTCCTTTCTATGCAGCTAACGTAGGACCCAGACAGATGGTGAGCTTGCCAAAGTGTTAAGTATTTCCTTGCTTTATGTGTCTGTCTTTGTGGCAACATATCTCCTATCTTTCAGGGACTGCCCACTACCTAAAAAATGTCAGTATTCTGCAACATTTCCTGTGCCTTCTCAGCTAGTTAACATCACAAACATGAGTTTGGTAATTACATGTTAAAAACACATATTCAGTCAAAGAGAACTTCTTCATCAGACCTTATCTACATGGTTTTTCAAGAAGGAAAGAAAAAAATGTCTGTTAATAGTGATTCTTTCATTCTTTTCCTTAGTTTTTTCAATGTCAGGGACACTGAGGTAGATGCACATATAGCTCCAGGTTTCAGGGATCTACTATGGAAACCAGAACCAGACTTCAGTGTTTGGCAGCAGATGAAGTTGTATCACAGCCCCTCTTCGTGCCTCCCTCTCAAAACCTCTTATGCTTCTTAGACCATCAGGTCACATGTTAGTAAGTGCCAGTTCCTGTCTCTAATCTATGTACCTTTTTGTACCTTAAATTATTTAACTTATTGTCTAATATAAATGGGCTATGAAAGTATAAACAGTGTCTGAGATCAATTCATCCTATTAAGAGTGTTGGTCCAAAATGGACCTTAGCTTTAAACTAATGGGGTGTATGATGGAGAAGTGGAGCACCATGGTAAAAAAACCAAACAAGAAGACCTCTAACAAGTCAGTATCAAGATTCAGAGACAAAAAAGGACACTGCTTATACTTCAGCTTGTGAACATGGAAGATAGTGTGGTTCCAAATACTTTCACTTGTAAAAGAGTGGAAGAAATATAGTTCAAACACAAATACAGCAGAGTGTTAGTACCCAAGGTAGGCAATGAAATCTTAATCACCATTACATGGTTTGGAAAAAAATGGAATTGCTGTATCTACATGTCCTTTAAAAAGTGTGAATTCTTGGTAAATATGTGAAGACAACATCAGAGCTAGGAATATTTTGTTCTCTTTAAGGTAATAGTTGAATTATTTTAATGCATTTTCTGAGAGAACACACTAAATGCTGATTTTTATTAAAAATGTATAGAAATGAATAAGTGCCCATAATAAATAGCTGATGAGTTAATAAATATAACTATTAATTGTAAATGAAACAGCATTTTTTTTTGTTACCAAAAGAGAATTATAGAATCACAGGCTCACTTAGACTGGAAAAGACCTTAAAGGTTATTGAGTCCAACCATTAACCCAACATTGCCAAGTCCACCACTAAATCATGTTCCCTGTGCCCCACATCTACACATCTTTTAAATATTTCCCTGAATGCTGACTCCGCCATGTCCCTGGGAAGCCTGTTCCAATGCTTGGCCACCCTTTCAGTAAAGAAAATTTCCTAATATTCAGTCTAAATCCCCCATGTAGCTTGAGGCCATGTTGCCTTGTCCTATCTTGCTCATACTCATACACACATAGAACTGTCCCTACAATTTGGAGGTTATTCAATGCATTTAATAATCATTAAAATGCTACAGAATAAAGTGGCTGTTGTGTCTGTTCCAGAACAACAAACAAAAAAGCTGAGTTAAGGATCCCTTTGCTTCTATAATGCAATGTTCCTGATAGAGAGTCTCAATTGTGAGGCAAAAGAGAGAAAGATCTAGTCCTAAAGAATATATAGAGTACTTGGCATAGATGTAACCTTTGCTTAGGAAGAGAATGGAAGTTCTGATTCTGCACAGTTTTACCTCTGGTGTACGTATTTGTATCCACAGAAAAAGGTATGGGCAATGTTATTTAGAACAAAATTGTCAGCAATGATATTTTACTTTTCTGCTGGTACCTCAGCTTTTTAATTAGTCTGCACACATTCAAACTAGTGAAGAATTGCTTACATAAAGTACATAGCATATGAAAGACAAAGAAATGCAGTCTGGCAGAGCTCACAGACTGACAGGCTGAAACCCTTGCTTGCTTCAATGACAGCACTTCCACCACTTTGATTTGAGACAAAGTTTCTTTCACAGATATTAGGACTAGAATTGTTATTATCTCTTCTGATGTAAAGCAGAAAAAGTGATAGACTGTCATCCTGCAACTCCTGAGCTGTAATTCAACTGGAGCAGACCATTTAAATGAAATCTTATGTTAAATTGTTCAAATGATTGATTTATTGCCCTTTGAAATAAATTTTTTAAAAAATCCCAAAAAATTGTTGTTGTTTGAAGACCATGAATAAATTTTCAGGAGTATTTAAGAGTTGAGTGGTCTAAATGTTTATTAACTTTGGCATGGAAGTCACACAGGAGCATTTGAAATTATAATTTAATAGCCAATTAGGACATAATATGGAAATTTTTCTCCCTGCTGCTGACTGAAGGCTGTTGATGTTGTCATGTACGTAAATTAATATATATAATCAATTCAAATAAGATAAATTGGTATATTCATTATGGTTTTCAGCTTGCTTATGTATGCTTTAACACTTAGAAAACAAACATATGCACATGAAATAAATAGCTACAATCTCCTGGAACCATGCAAGTCTGTTTTCTAATTACTTACGTGACTCATTAGAGTGTGGTGACAGTGTCAAGTTCTATCAAAGAATGTCAAATTGCTTGAGTCATGACTGACCCATGCAGCCTTAAGCAGCCTGGGTGAGGTAATACAACGTGACATGGAACCTCATGCAGTGTCAGAAAGGTCATTTTTTTCTCTACACATTACTTGATGAATTCAAGCAAAATTTTATGTTTAAGTTCTCACTGGTGAAATCACGAAATATTGCAACTTCATTGTTGTTTATTAGGAATCCTACATAAGCAAATGAATGTGCCTGGATTTACACTAGCACAAATGAGGTAACTGATCCTTGACAGAGCAAATTCCTACTGTTTGTTGCACACTTTAAAAAAAATTTAAAAATTAAAAAAAATTAAAAAAAATTCCATATAAGTGAAGAAACCACCATGTAATTCTCCACTATATTCCTGCAATACTTTTCAGTTTAAATTGCATCAACAAAAGAAGAAGGAAGAATTTTAAAGTATTTGTTGCTTTGGTTTTAAAGAAAAAGTCTTCATAAAAATAAAATAATGAAAATGTAGTGATTTACAGTAATGGTTTAATGAAGGAAATTAAAAGATTGCTTTCACTGGTATATCATAAGATTTTTGCAAAAACTTTCTTGAAGCCACTTACAAGATCAGCTCTGTATTTTAATTACAACAGACAAATTAGAAAAATCTATGATACTGTTTGTAGCTTTTAGAAATAATAACCCCCCTCC
Source organism: Phylloscopus collybita (assembly GCA_027886175.1). Lineage (NCBI taxonomy): Eukaryota > Metazoa > Chordata > Aves > Passeriformes > Phylloscopidae > Phylloscopus > Phylloscopus collybita. Next base: position 23,294,377 of record JAJNNQ010000009.1, on the reverse strand, counting down.
CCATTTTTTTTCTTATAGCACATTGTACACCTCATTTCTTTTAAAAAAGTAACACTGAAAATGTTCAGCATAGTACTGGAAAGTAAGTCAGTGCTTTATATCTCTTTCTAATTTCTACAGAACCACATGTCTGTTACACATCCCACCCTTAAAATTTTTATCTTCATTAGCAATTCCCTTGTCAGTGTTCTATAAAAAAAAAGTACAAAATGAATACTTTTTTAGAAACATAAACTCAGCTGTCTCAGCTGTGTCTGTCAAACTGATATGTACCATCTTTATTTAGGAAACCAAATCATCTTGTTGTTCCATCAGTGAATATAAATATTGATATTTTATGTAAATAAGAACATAATATATTACATTGGAAAAAATTCTTGTCATTTTTACTCCCAGACTATATAGTGGAATTATAGTTTAAAGATGTTTAGTACAATATTCTAATGGTCCCTCTTTTATGATCTTAGGTAGACCTTTTGAAGGTAAGGTTAAAATATTATTTAAAGGAAGCAAATCTAGTAAGTTACTAGAGAAATTCAGGACTCTGTGAAATATATATCAATATGTGAAAAAATATGTAAGACTATATCTTCCAAAGAGTATTCAGTTTGAACTCAGAAGAAACTGGTTTTCTTGAGGATCAATGTGTTTTTTTGAAGATTATTTGAAGTACAGAAATGTCACTAATAACAAATATTTTAGTTCATTAATAATAAACATTTTAGTTTCTGACTCATGTAGACCAAATTCCATTATCACTCTTAATTTCAAAAGCAACTTATTGCTCTAAAGAGATGTTTTGGGGATATCATATTTTAAAAAGCAGGTAAGCATATTCTAGGTTGGAAAAAAATGAGGTTATAGAGGAGTGAGTTGATTCCCTCTCACATTCCATGAAATAATTCAAAATCTTCTGTTCCATTCCATATTTCAAAAAATCAAAGACCTGGAAAAAATTTACAAAATCAGATTATTAATTTCTAATTAGCTGTTGTTTCTGTTATTTTAACTATAGAATCATAGACTCATAGAATTTGGTGAGTTGGAAGGGACCCATCAGGATCATCAAGTCCAACTCCTGGCCCTGCACAGCTGACTGCTAACTACTTGCTTGTAACAATTTTAAGTCTGTGCTTTAGCTGAAAAGAAGAAGATGCAACCTTAATGAAAAATTAATTATTCATTTCCTGGTTTGTAATCTCCTGTGTCTCCTATGACCATGGAAGAACCACTTTAGTGCATTTCATATAGATTCGTGTTGGTATTTCTTACAGCCAAGGTCATGTTTCTCTCTGTAACTTTATGCATGTATTCCTGAATATCTTACAGATATCTATTTTCAACTAAATCTTATGCTTATAGTGTAGTATAATACCGAGAAAATTTTCTCTTTGTTTTTAAAAGGAGCTGATGTATCACAACTCCAGAGGTCTCTGACTTAAATCTCAAAGTAAATCTGAAAGAAATTTTGTCATTTTTCACAGGGATTTTCAGGGGTTACCTTTAGCAAAATCCCATGCCAATGAAAGTGAACTTCACAATACAGAATATATGAAGCACATCCCCATGAAACCTTCTTATAGAGTTTCCATTGACCAGAGTACTGATAGGAAGGGCTCACAGCAGGAAAACTTTTATCAGTATGTGTTTAAAAACAATTTACTCTCTGACTGTCCAAGTCTCCAAGGACAAATTTAGCAATGAAAATGAGAGGAAGTGCTAAAAGTGTTGAACCAAACTAGAGATTGTGTGTGTGTGTGTGTGTGTGTGTGTGTGTGTGTGTGTGTGTGTGTGTGCGTGCGAGGCACTTGGATAGCCTCTTTGGAGTCCAAAGAGGTGAAGTTCTCCATGTAGGCATATCCTAAAATTGTCAACAATATACAGAGTAACTAATATAGCTTAATGTATTACAGGAATTTTTCATGGAGCATTAAGTCAGGAAATTTAGCAATTTTGTCATGAAGAATATAAAACATTTCATAAGTTTAAAGACCCAGACTCAGCAAAGAACAATTGTTATAGTATCCTGAAATAAAATGGTTAGTCCTCTTATAAAACAATTATAAATATTTGAAATTTCTATTAGGTAATTAGTATTTATGATTCTTATTGAAAATCTTCAAAACCTAACAAATTTTGACTTGTTATTTGTCCATCATTGACATTGCACTTTGTCTGCATACAGAAACTCATAATTCAGGTTTAAATTAGAGTAATTTTGTATTTTAAACCATCACATCATTGCCTCTTTTAAAGTGATGGAAGTGTTGAGGGGCTATTGCTAGAGTGTTTTTGATGCAGCACTCTTTGAAAGCAGCAGATCATTAATATTAACACCAGGTTTAATATTAATGATAGAACTTACAATATGGTATTAAAATTTAAATAAACAGAGTACTGTGCAAATACCCGTTGTGTACAAGAATATAAAATGGAGTATCTCATATGGGAATTAATTCTCCAACCCTGTGCAGTTTTGACTGCATATCACTTGGTTAACAATCTGCTAAGAGAGATCTAACCAACAGAGTCAGCTCGCTCAAGCCCCTTCCCAATTTGTTTAAATATTATTTTCTAGAGCTGAAACCTTGAAAGTACTTCTGTTTTACAGTTAACCACTTAGAGGTATATTATAAAGTCTTTACAAAGTCTCTGAAAATAACCCTTTCATATTAAAAACATTTAAAAACAAAGACCTAAAATAACACCTGTATGCATTTTTGCTAATATCGTTCCTTGATGCTCTCCTTCAAAATTAGGTGACATTTTTCCAGGGTATGTACTCCCAAAGAACACAGATCACACAGACATTATCTTAGCAGCTGCTGCAAAGTTACACATGAATACTGTCCAAGAATGCATAGTTCCCCTGTATATGCAAAGGGTCAGAACAGCTTCTCCTCCAGGGGTTCCCACTGCAACATCCAACAGGATACAGAGGCTCTGAGGTTTATGATCCCTGCTTAAAAAGGAGCATATGGCCATCCTACATCTGTGCATACATCTTCACCACAGGAGCACAGCTTCTCTGTGGAATCAAAATTCCTTCTCCCTGCATTGTTCCCATAACTAAACATTTGTATATTACGAAATTATGCCTCTGCCTGACCTTTTTCTACTTCTGTGAACATTCTGGGTCTGTTCAGCTGCTTCTTCCAGAGACAGAGGGTTGGGTGAAGGAATTTCAATTTTTAAAACTGAAACGGGTTTAATAACAAATTATTATTCCAGAATTTCCTGAACTGCCTCAGCTGTAAAGTCAAAAAGCTATGTTTTGGTGTAACACTGAAATCAAAACATTGCTTGGGTTTGCTTTTTTTTTTCCCCTCACAAACAACAGTGCTAATAATTTTGCAGGTAATTAGTATTGAGATAAACAAATGCAGTATTCTTGATAGTTGGCAAAAACAGTAGTGTTGCAGAGTAAACCCTTAGTATGATCAGAAATGGCAGATTCGTCATTTTATTGCGTAAATTAGAGTGTACATTTAGAGATAAGTATCAGTTCTGAGTATTACACTGCTCTCTGCAGGAAAAGTTTAGTCTAAAGTTTAAACCTTTCTCTAGATTTGCCAAATGGGAGCAACTTCATACATAGATTCATCAAAATGCCCTTTTCTACAGAGTATAGATAGAAGCACACAAATTGGTTTCATATACACATTAATTTTTTAATCTGCACTCTTTCTTCATATGCAAACTATCACTCTCTTCTTTTATCATTGAATGCTTGCTTAATCTGGATTACAATAATCTGGATAATAATTTGGAAACAAAATTTGAACAAATAAATTTGGGAAAATCATTGAAATATCGCACACGTAAGTTCCTCTTTATTTCCTTTTGTCCTTCTCTTTTCTAGCTTTCATTTCTTTTTCACCTTAGCTCTTGAGCTATGTGGCTAAATTCATTGTGCCCTTATAGTGTTGAATACATATATCATTAATATATTAAGTATGTATGTATGTATATAAATGAAATGGAAACCTACTGAATAGAAGCTGTGGGCTGTGAAATCAAATTAGCTTTTGGTTTTTTTCCACGAGTATTCTTTTAATGACAGTTCTGTATATATAATAAAACAAATAAATGACTTGAATCATAAGCTTTATTACAGGTTCCGTTTCTTTAAAGAACAATGTTCTTGATTTTCTATTTTTTCTCATAAAGAAGAAAAAAAATAATAATGTAATTAAAATCTAAGGACTTCACAGCTAAGGAAAAAGCTAAGTATCATTTAATGAAAAGCATTGTGTGGTATGATTATATTCATTCAGTATCATGTCCTTAGTTCCTGAGGTCAGAATGGGCAGCTGTATCGTGAAATAGGTGTACTCTGCCATGATTTTGTGTATATTGGCATAATATAAAGTTTAAGATGTGTTTGTGTTGGAAAGAAAGAAAACTTTTCATGCCAACAAGTGAGGACAGAGTGGCTTGGGATGGCAAGTGAGAATTCAAGGAATTCTGATATCGCAAAGTTTTCATGTTGAATGCAGATGAATATGTATTTTTAACTCTTCATTCATCAATACTCTACCAAGACTGATCCTGCCTCTTACTTTCGTGAAACAGGGGATTGTCACTTCCAACTTGACCTCTCCACTGGAAGCAGTAGTAGAGCTGTCTCAGCATCAGGGTCTGAAGGCCAGAGAAGTGCTTTCCATGCTCTAGGAAGGAAGGCTGTTAGTCAGCCTGTTCACTTTGATACCCTATGTTACATCCATGTAAAATTAGCCCTGGCATTTTATCCCACTGCAGCTGTGATCTGCAACTGCAGGCTCTGGCCACCCATAAAATACTGAAGGTTTTGAGCTGATCTAAATTTCAGCATTACATAAACAATATTACAGCTGTATTCAGGATACAGCCATATTCAGTTGCTTCTCAACTCCTTCTAGAACCAAGTGGATTTTAGAGGTTCCACAGGATCTCATTGCTCTCATCTAAATGTTTTCTGAAAGGCCATTTACTCAATAGAGAATCCTTTCTCTCACCATCTCTCACCTAACACAGTTAATCTGTAGCAGTACCTATCTCCAGCTGTGTATTGCACAGCTTTGCCTTAAACAACAGTTTCTGCGGTGAGCTAATCTTCCCTAATCGATAAAATCCCAGTCACTCCTGATTTCAGAGAACTGCTTGTATTTTCACTGGGTGAAAAATGTTCATGTACAACACAATTCAGTTTCTGGCTGTCAGACCAGAAGCAAAGCCTCTGCAATGGAAGCATTCAAGATACGTTTTTGGTTCTGTGTGAGCATTTACAAATCCAGAGACAAGGCTTTGTCCATCCTTCTCTGAGTGTGAAACTTATGACATTTCACTGACTTTTTAATATTTTTTAGCAGCAGTACCAAGCAGAAGCAGTAGAAGTGTGAAACTATCAGGATTCTGACTCAATTGTAAGAGAAACTGACATTCCTACCCATCAAGTTGTATTTCAGGATTACAAAATACTTTCAGAAGTAAACATAGAGGTCACTCCCTTGGGTACTGGGCTCTGGCTATCTCTGGAAAACAATACAGAAGCCTTTTATCACATACAATATAGCTTCAAACCACTGTTTCAAGAAGAAAATGAAAAGTCCCAGTTTTCACAGAGATAAAGTGAAGTTTACAGTTTCAACATCACAAGTAGGTAGTATTGAAATCCCATTAGACTGAATCCTACTAAAATGAGAGAACAAATGGAAGTATCATTGGGTCAGGTTATAGTCATTGGTCCTGAGCATTAATACGTTGGCTGAGCATTAACAGAAATTTCCATTATATATAGTTTTTTGTTTTTTTTTTTCTTTCTCCTAGTCAGTCAATCATTCCTCTGCATGAGAATCTGTGATCTCTTTATCCACTTAATACACATGCAGTTCAGGTTTCACTTTGCAAGCCCTAGAAATCCTTTCAAAAAGAAAAAGGACCCTTCCCCCCACCATCAAAAAAACAGACCAAACCAAAAAAAAAAAACCAACCACCAAAAAAATCCCCACCAAAAAAAAAAAAAAAAACCAAACCCACCAAAAAAACCACCACAACCAAAAAAAAACAAAAACAAAAAACACCACCACACAGTGGAGTTGTTCCAGGCCTTAAATAACCAAAATTTGACTACTTAATCCTAAATATTCTCTCCAAGATAGCAATGTCAAGTCCCTAATAGTATTAAGGCATAAATATTAATTTGATTTTTTTTTTTGTGGCCACCAATGGAAAGAGTAACCCCTGAGTAACCTGTAAGAAAAGCATCCTTCCCATCTTTCAGCTCTTCAGCTCAAACATCAGTATTTTCTTCTCCAAGTCATGAAGGTTGTTGCTCTGGCACAAGGAAAAGGTTCATCCCTCCTTGCTTCACTCAGGCATATGCCCCCTTTCAGCAGCTCTTACTATTTCAAATATCTGCAAAGGGTAAGAAAAGCCTGGGCCAATTTTCTCACAGAGATTTGGAAAGAAGTGAGAAATTCTGGGAAGGAAGACATCCCCAGCTGAAACCTCTTACCAGCCTATGATTATCCCTTCACTCCTGTCAGCTGTGCTGTTACCTTCTAGGCACAGGCTGTAGCTCATACTGACTTCTCACCAGGATTTCTGCATCTTCCTGCAAATGCCTCTAAACTTCTGTTTTGACATTAGCTACAGTCATCATGAGTAATGGGAAGTAGCTATTACACATTTTCTAGAATTCATAGAGCATGTATTTGCTTTTGGCATGCAGTCCAGCAGAGAACTGCAAGATTAAGTAGTTACATCTTGCAAGCTGAGAGGCACATTTGCTGTATCGTTAATAAACATCATGGCTTTGAGTGCATTTAAATTAATATAATTTGTTAAATCTTTCTGAACAGGAAATCAATTTTACTAGGGTAGAGACAAAAAGTTAATCAAGCTTAGTCAGAAGAAAATTGGCCTTTTCAATTTTGTTTACAGTAAAATAACCCCATAGACTTTTAACAAAAAAAGAAAAATCAGCAGCTGAAATTCTGAAGCAAAATCTGAGTCGCATAAAAGATTTCTGAAAAGTCAGGAAGGTGACAGGTTTTTTACAGTTTTTACTGAAGTTTCTGGAATTACACAGGGAGTTACAAATACAGCTTCTGTTGGCACTAATGGAATGTCAATGAAAACACAGCCCTTCAAGTGCTCTGTGCTCTGAGGAGTTTGTGCTGTGAAAGTACCTCTCCAAAAATAATTTTGGTTTATATCATATGCCCAAGGCAAATCAGTAGTTTTCTCTCATCACTACCAAAGTATTGATGTAAAAACAGATATAAAACAGTCATCTATGGGGTGGAGCTCCCCCTGAAGAAGCAACCATTTGTTCTGATCTGTCTCTCAGCAGTCTTATGCTGTGGTAGAGGAGAAGTATCAGGATTTTTAAGTGTCTTCATTTTGCCTTTTGAAGAATTTATGAACCAGAAATAGGTACTGGCAGGGAACAAATAATAGAGAAAACAAAAGCAAGGAATAGACTTTCTGAATATCTGCTGTAGGTGGTCATGAGTAATTTACCAGAAGACATTCCCAGATGGTGGAACACACCCTTAGAATGTTTTATTTCAATGGCAAAAAGATAAATATTTTTATTTATCCAATTTTTAAAGTTTCCCAAGGCACTCTATTCACAGTCCATGTCCACTTTTAAACTCATACTTGAAATAAAATGGGACAATAACAACCTCAGAATGGCTGGGGAGGACATCCACTGCAGATCTGCCTTGTCTCCCTTCAGTACCTGGAGCAGCAGCAGCAGAAAGCATTTGGCCTTTTCTTTATTTCTTTCTCTCTCATATGATGCTGCCTCCCTGTTTACAACAATCACTTTCAGATGTTACATTAACATAATCTAAATCTGACTAGTTGCCAAAGTCATCTTATGCAATGATACCATTTCTTGATTAGTTAGAAGTAAGTAGACAGACTCTTTTCTTATTATATGCATATAATCTTGATGATTTCTGGTCTGATACTCTAGATTCATAGCAGTGATAAACAAAACTCCTCAAACAACCCAGGCTTGCAGTTAATACAAGTTTTGTATTTTATATATGCAAAGCAGAGGAAGGGGGAACTCAGAAAATTATGGGTTTTGTATTCAGCCACTGTCTTTTTCAACTTGACTTCTGTCATTGCTTTGCCTTTAATCAGGATTCATATTATTGTCTCACCTCAGATTACCTTTCTAACTTTTCCAAACCATTAAAATAGAAACTCTAAAATTGAACTTCAGAAGACATATCTCTATATATTTTTCAGTATTTTTCCTTCCTATAATCAATCACTGAGACTAGACTGCAAAGTAAATATTAATTCTCATTGTTCATTTCCCCTCATATTCACGCTTTCACATCCATGCTCACAAATCTACACATTTCTTGCAAATACAGTTCTTGTTTCCCTTCACTTTTCTTTCCATTTTCCAAGTTGGCCCTTCTTTCCTTCTTAGCATTTTATTTTGCATATTGACATACATTGACCTATATACCTTAATTGACTTCTGCAATATTAGCCTTAATAGCCTTAATTGACGTCTGTAGAACAATTTTTTTTAAGTTCCATGTTTTACTGTGCATGTCCTTGCTTTTGAAATTCGGCACAATATCCTTTCCACAATGGTCATGGTCTCACTTCTATTCCCAACTCTGATCACTACACTCTGCCTGCCACATTGTCTCCTTTGTTCCTTACAAAAAAAATTTGCACCTTTTGTCTTTTTTTTTTTTTCCTTGTTCAGCAGGCTAAATCACTCATCCTTTCAGAATTTTTCATGACTGATATTTTGGAGCTGCTAGTCCAGCAGCAAGAATATACATACGACTACTTCCTTCAAATTAATCTATACTAGTGAACCTGATTTCTAAGAATCCAGCTCCCCTTTCCAGAAATCATCCAGGAATAAATAGTAACCATATGATTAGGAAAATGCCACCAATTCTTAAAGCCTCACTAGCAATCAATGCTCAGTAGTGATGTTGAGGAAAGATTTTCAGCTACAATTACAGAATTAGAGTTGTATTGACTTTTTACTTGAGGCTCCAACTCTCGGTAGACAGCTAAAGTGATTCTGTGTACATGACAAGATCATAACCCCTGATGTTAGATTTACAATAATTGTAATTATTGCCTACAGAAACATACCATTTCACTTAATCCTTCATGATTTCAGTAGCCATATTGAGCTGATTTTTGTAATTATGATTCTAGTGACAAAATTTCCATGGATGGGAAAAAAAGCTCTTATGACTGAATGTTTCACTTCTCCTGCAGAATTGCACTGTCAATGAATAGTTTGATGTTTGTCTCTAGCATTTCAGATTTTCTAATATTCCTGTCTTTGAAAGTTCTTCATCTGTCCACATACCCTGCCTTGAATCACACCCTCCCAGGGCACGGCAGGGCCCTCACAGTATCTTCTCTTCAGTAGCACGGCCAGCAGGTCTCTGTTGTACATCCCATGGGGAAAGAGGGTGTGTGGGAGAGACTGACGACAAAAGCCTACTGGGACAGCAAGCTGCAGTCCTACTTGTACCTATGGTTGCAAGAAACTATAGGAACAAATTATCCCCAAAACTGCAAGTGGATTTTGCCTCACAAAGTCACTTTGGCTCACCCTAGAAGAGAACAAAGGAACAAACTTACATATAAGCATACATACAAGACAGATGGCAGGAGACCATGAATTGGAAATGAGGCTATATTGAATGTATCTCACAGAATATACATGGGAAAAGTCAATCAAATTGACTTTTAGAGTTTTTTTCCTAAACTGAAGACAATCCTTTTTTGCTTTGAAATCAGTGGATTATAGCTCGTGAACAGCTGAATTCCAATCTGAAAGAATGCCAGGGAAAAATAAGTTCTTTTGTCCCCCTTTTCTCCCTTTTATAGGAAATACGGATAAAACAACCTGACATGAATCAGTCAGTTCTTGTCCACTTTGAAATTGGATGACCAATGTCCTGATAGTACCAACTTTACCAGCACTAGTTTCCAACAGAGAAAATTACATATTATGGACTAATTAAAGGTCTAATCGCCTTAGGTAAAAGATCTCCCTATTCCTTCTTTATTTGATTAGGATTTTGAGTACTGGAATACAAAATGAGCAGGCAGATTTTATTATTGTATTGGGGTTCAAGAATAATACATTTTTAAAAATAATTTTTGTGTTTTATTTATTGTTTGAGAACTTGAAAGAAAGAAACAGCTTAAATAGCTTAAATGTCTCTTTCTTTCTTAGAATTATGCTCCCAGGTGCTTGTCAAATTTTAACTACATTTTCAAAGCAACACAGGGCAATTCAATCAGCTGGTCCCCACTGTTTGAGAATCTTTTACTTCTCATTAAAATCATTTCATTGTAGTTTAAATACTAATCTGTGCTCCTTCTGCTCATCTACGCTTCATGCCATTTCTTCTATATTTTTAGAGTACATGGAGGACAACATCAAAATCAAGGATGTATTTCTAATTGTTTAGAAGATCTGGGTTTAGACTATTTAAATGATTATTTGTCTTTCTGATTTTAGACCTACCTTCTTTTCCAGAATCATTGATCCAATTTTTTTTACCTCAGTTCTTAAACTACGTTTTCTGAAAATTAACCAGAAAAAAAAATCCTGCAGAATTGTCAGCACACTTTTACACACATATGGGCAAGTATCTCGCAGACAGCCAGGGCAGGAGTGTGTCCAAGTAATCAAGCAGAACAGCACCAAACACGCCTCCAGGTGAAAAGGCACAGCAAATTTTTACCTCCCTGGCACCAGGTTACATACTAAAGTATTAACAGACTCATCAATATAGTAGAAAAGATGGAAAGTGAGTGCTCTGTGCCAAAGGCCAGTGTCAGGTATTACATCAGGTTTCTGTAGGAGTGAGAAATCACTTCCCTGAGATTGCACTGCCACTTTGTTATCATGACTTGTGAAGGAAAACCAACCACCCTATTTTTACAAGCCTATAAAGCACTGAAGTCCCTAGTGGGGCTGCCTGCAGCCTGCATAGATGCACACAATGTGCTGCATAACACAGCACATTAAATTCCAAAGAGGAGAGCTTCAGCATACCTGGCTGATTTCCCAACAGGTCTGGAACCTTATAGAAAGAACAAGATGTTCAGACAAGAAGTGAAGAGCACTATGTTCATAATAGCAACTGAATACATAATGACCAACAGCAAAGGAAGAATAAATATATAGAGCTACGTGCAAGATATGCAGCAAGTCCTACCTTGGCTTGCAGACCACTTAGAGCTAAATTCAGTGTCTGTTCTGGCAGCAACACAATCAGTGGTCCAAATGCTGCAGCCATGAATACAGAGCCTGTAGTTATCATCTACACACCGCATGCCAAGATCATTCACTTTGCTGAGAAGAGAATTACAGTATCTAAATGACCCTGCTGAGCCATTCCAGTATCCAGGCACACTGCAAAGTAGGCCATTCTCAGCATGACTACGATATTTTCTTTTATATACACTATCCATATGGTAAAAATAAGACCCAGATTCTGCAAAGGGCTCTGTACAGCTAGACTTGCTTTTTAAGCTAAACCAGGTCACTGTTTTGTTGATGCAGCTTCATGCTTAGGAATCACACTGAATTGAAGGCACTAGCTGTAATGTCAGATACTTCATCACATGAGTTTCTGGAAGCAGTCATCTGCATATCCTTGTAGCACATTATTATAGATGAAAAATCGCACCTGCAGATACAGAAAAAGACTAAATTAAGACAGGCACTAAAGGTCCTAGTTGCTAGTGTCATTTGTCACTGCACAAAAATCAATGATTACTTAAAAAAGACATCTTCTCTATGTGCAATGCAAAATAATGATACAAAACACCTCGAGAATTTGCTATATGAGTCTCTTGACATCTTAAAACTTTTTCAGAAGTGAAGAACTCCATTAGTATTATCTTTGAAATCTACTGCTCCCCAGCTGGGATCATCTGGGAAAGGCATGAGAGGTCATATCTTTTCAATTTCTGTGTAATAATCTCTGAATCTGAGAATGGTCATTCCTGAAAGTCAGTAATACAAAACAAACAAACAAAACAAACAAACAAACAAAAATCTTCAAATATACATTGTAAGCATGAGATAATGAAACCATGTGCGTTGCTGTATCAATATTATGTCAAACTACACATTTATCAACAACCATGACTGTTCACGAATCTTTCTTGAGGTTCTTGACCATCTTGACAATAATCCACTGGACACTGGGTTTCTCAATGTCCTTCTTGAAACAGCCCAAAAGCAGATGAATTTTCCCAAGGGAAATAACTACAGACGTTTTGTTTGATCCACTGGCAATGTTCTTGCTAATGTTTCTCTGAGCTTCATCTAAACCGGTTTGCAAGGTTTGTCTTATCTGAAAGGAGAGCAAAATATTGGCTGGTATCCAAACTGACATCCAATCTGACTGCTCAGGTTGTTTTTGACAGGTCTGCTACTCAGTCAGTCAGTTCCCAGCCTATGAAGATTTACATAGTTATTTTTCTTAGGGCTGGGATATTTATACTTTTCATATTGAACACCATGAGGCTACAGCTGGTCCATTTTTGTGTTTTCCTGTGGTCCTTCTGGATCAAAATTCTGCCATTTGGTATTTCAATCAATTTTCTCCTTGATGTACTGTCATCCATAAATTTGCTGAGAGTGTATAATGTCACATCATCCAGCCTGCTGATGAAGATATTGAATAATACCAGCTCCAGTATTGACCCTAGGGTAGCTCTGTACCTCTGCCAAATGAACATCAAGCTATTGATTACTGCACAATGAGCTTGGCAGGTTGGCAGTACATCTGATTTTCAAACAGTGCAACAGCCCATTTGTACAGCCCACAATTCCTCTGTTTCCAGCTAAGAAATGCCTGGAAGTCAGTGTCAACAGCATTGCTCAGACTCAAGGTGCATTAACCCACTCTTGTCTCAGACAAGAATAATAGAATAAGAAGAGATATCCAAAACCTTGGGAGAAAGGGGCATATCATTCCATTCCTGTCAGGAGGGGATGTTTCCACTGAAACAGTTGGTGTTTGAGTACTGCTTTTATTTCAGTTGCTAGAATTATCACTCTTAGTGATTTGTCAATGCAGCCTCTGCACTCAGCCTACCACAAACAATAATCATTGATTCTGAATTGATGTTCTAATAAAAATATAAATACATGCTATAGGAGGGATTTCAGCTGAAATATACAACTTCCCTTAGGTACTTTGTCCAAGACATGTATTCCAGTATAAAACAATCTAATGAATCTACAGAAGTCTCATACATATTGTAGGTTGAGTGAAACAAGTCTTGAAATATGTTCCATAAAGAATTCCTATTTTCCATCTGCTCTGCTAATAACCTAAGCTGGACAAAAATCCATCAGAGGAGAGTGAAAAAAACCAAAACATCACCTTTTCCACACAGCAAGAAATAAGTAAAACATGAGTAAATGTTAGGAAGGACATCAAAAGGTAGATACAGTCTGACTTTTACTGAAATATATATTTGAATTCCTTGCCATAATCCCAGTAGTGGTGTGTTTGTCACTAGCTGTGCCATTACCATGGGGATCATCTTCCATGGAAATTTTAGTCTGCCCTCTGCTTTAATAGGTTAATCCCATGGAAGGGCTGACAGAAATGACATGGAACCTCACAGTATCCCCTTCTGCACTTTATATAAGCCATGACATGAGCCAAATACAATGATTTATGAATGCAACACTATCTTACAGGACTACTTGGTACAATTGCAAAAGGTGGCTTTGAAAAGTCTTCCAGTTGTTTCAGGACAAGAATAACAAACCAGAATTTCTCTTAATGACAAGACTTGAGAATTTTGTCTTAAGATGTTTCTCAAATTTGTAGCCACAAAAGGAAAAAAAAATGGATTTGTTCTTCTAACATCTAGAAATACATTTTGTTCTAGGACTTATAGTCCTCTAAAGAGTCACATCTTTATATGCAACAACATAGAGTGAAATACACATAGAAATCTCATAGGGCTAAAATGAATGAATTTTTAACCCTGTAAGAGTAGCTGCAGGGAAAAAAAACTTAAAAACTAATGGACATTAAATACATGTGTGTATATTAATATGTTTTAGTATAAATCTGGGGGATAGTGTGGAGTCAGACCTGTCAATGACAAAATGGATTCTCCCCTAATGTATGATCCAGAAAAACTCCTTTCTGGGACTAACTCACACCGTAGATAGCTGAATTAAAGTTCTCTTTATATCCCCTGAAACTTTCCTTGTTGTTCACTTCAACTGTTTATTATCTCAAAATGTTTGGTTTTAGAGAACGAGAATTAATTTTTGAAAATAGAAAATATAAAGACAAATATCCCAATAATGTACGTATTTAAAAAAAAAAAAAAAAAAAAGGATGGTGATTTTGTTCATTTAGCTGCAGTCCTCAAGAGAAGACATGAATAGATGCCATATAAGTGCAAGAACTTCATGTTTCTTGTTGAAAAATCAGACTAAATCCTACCCACAGTTATTACTGTTAAATTTCCACCTGCCAAATCCAGTCTGTCTTATACCAATACCTAACTAGTATATAGAATCCACAAGTTATCAAAATAAAACTGTATTACTTGGTCTTTAATGTCATTGTAACTAGATAACATCCAAAACCACACTGATTTAAGAAATAAGCAATTCTATCACAGCATTTATCATCTCTGAATTTTAAAGTATTTCAGATTTTTTCTAGATAATGATTTTGTGATGCTATTAGAATCCAAATCACCTTTGAAAAAACAGACCTAATCTGGTATTTCTCACTGTAATAAAAGAAGACATTTCTTTCAAAACATGTCTTTTGTAGGTATTGAGGTTCAGCTTCAAAAGAAGCTTCTGTATCAAAACTCATTAAGGATAACTAATGACAAATAGCACAAAATTATTTTAAAAGCTATCTGCAGCTGAATTTATTAATGCTTCAAAATAGGTAAGTCTTTGAGCACGAATTAATTGATGGGAATTTCATCATTAAAACTGAGCATAAGTCATGAGCAATCAGCAAACAATATTATAGCACTTTCAAAAAGCTGTTCTAAAATTAAAATTCCTATAGAAAATAGGTTGCACAAAGTACACAATAATATTTTGTGACCCCTTTGAAAAAGTATAGGAGAGGTTTGTCTCTACTTACTCTTGCGATTTGCCGTATGAATATAAGGAAATTACATGAGTCATCACTTCTGAAAAGCCATCAGAAGAGTCTTCCTGGGTTATGAAAATCATTAAAAATTTAATAAAGTAGATTATAATATGGACACTTGCTCAGGTGACAACAGAGGGCTTTGATATTCAATTACAATAATGAAAGCTGAAAAGAGATCTTTGGAACGTGCAAAAAAACTGGCGGCAAGCCAAAATTGCTGCTTTTTCGTATTAAATAAATCTATTTTTATTTTGTAACTAGGAAGCACCATGGGAGTTTTATGCTGAGTGTAAAACAGAAAAAAGGAGGAAGTAACAATGGCTAACCAAAATAGAGAATCAACATCTTCAGTACTGTTAGTATCTTCATGCAAAATTTGCATAAAAAGCTAACAACATTGGGAAACAAAAGAGGGCGAATGACAGAGAAAAGTGACCTCTGCTGACATGGATGCCCTCCTAGAAGGCTCTCAGGCCAGTTATGCCTGTGCTGTTGAAGGCTCTGTCTAGAGCTGAACAATTGCAACTGCACCCTTGCCTTGGGACCCACCTGTGGCCCTTCTTTCTGTGACAGACATGCTAGCATCCACTGTTCCCTTCTGTTCAATGCTTCAGTGTGGCAGCTTGAAGCACAGAAACTCGGTGGGGGTGCTGAAGTGTTGCATCATTACAGTGCAGTAAGTGTGCAAATGTTAAGCTGCACAGAGCTAGAGCAGGGTCAGGAGAGCCAAACTTAGTGCAGGTTTATCTGCTCATCTATACCATACATGCATACATAAACCCATCTAATTTTTTTTGAGATTCATAATCTCCATAGCCTCAATCATGTGGGTTTATTTCAGGAGGAAATAACTGACTCACTTTGAGAGAAAGCTTCAGAGTTAATTAGCTGTCACACTAACACTGCAGGATCAGGACCCAAAACCATGCTGGAGAGCTGGCTGATCTGACAGTGTTAAAATTCTCTATTAACAAGTCATGCGAAAAAGAAAAATAGAGACGGATACAATGGCAAGAAAAACTGGGTTAGTTCAAGAACCAGTGTGCATCTCTAGAAAGCATGTGAATTCCATCCAAGATTGAAATGTTTGGCTTTAATATCTCTAATGTCATATTTTGACAATTCATTTGTGTCAAGCTAGGCACTCACAGTTCATTTTTATTTGTATTAGAGAGTATTTTATTCAAATAAAACTAGGATTTCAGGCAATGGTTGCTGATTGATCACCTCAGCAGTCTTAAAATGTTTTATTTTAAGAGAAACAGATAGAATTCTGTGATACAGAATTCTCTGATATTCTAAGTTTTGAAAATAAAAAAGATCTCTGGAAGAGCTGAATCACTTCTTCAAAAAGAAGATGGGAATATCTAAGTGTTGTTCCTGAGTAGTCTGGACAAACTGACCTGGATAAATTGACTAATTTCAAAATTATCCATTTTAACCACATGCTCATTAGATATGGATAAAGTGAGTGCTGAAAGGATGTAATTGTCCATATTTTAAACTGACATTTTAAACAGAGGAAGGAATCATTGCAAACTGAGCATGTCTTTCCAATATGGAAGACGTTAGAAATCTTAGGGAATAACTCTAGGCCTTGCAGACGAAGTTCGACTTTTTTTCAAGGTATAACTCCAGCTGGCATTTACAGCTGGGGGAAGAAGGAGGAAAAAAAAAGGTAATACTCATCCAAAGTGAGTGACTTATCATCCCAAGTCACTATTACATATGCTGGAGCCCTGTTTTCCTACTGTGGTAAGTGAGGAATGAATTCCTTGTTTTACTCTGCTTGCAGATGTGGCTTTTTTTTTACCTATTGAACTCTATTTATCTCAACCCACAAGTTTTCTCACTGTTAATCTTTCCAGTTCTCTATCCCCCAATCTGACAAAGCAGAAGTGAGTGATCAGCTGTGTGGAACTCAGTTGCAGACTAGAATTAAACCATGCAAGGATGAATACATTCTATTCACAAAGAGAAATTTGGGATATTTTGCATATTTACCCAGTATATCCATGAGGTATTTGAAAGTTTGATGTTTCATTTTGTGCTTAAAATTGAAGGATTTTTAATCACTCTTTTTAAATATTGAATTTTTAGTCACTTAATAAAAATAATGAGTCTTAACCAAACATCATGTTCAGGTTCAAAGCCACATATGAAGTAATCACAATAGACTGTCTCATTTTGTTTTTGCTGTAAAGCGCTAGAAAATGTCTTGTTGAGTTAAATGCATGAATAAATATTTTTATAGCCCGAAGCACTTATTCAATTCAAGAACTTCAATGTTGCCTTAGGCAGGGTCTTTATCAGTTTAAAAACACATTAGATTTCCTTAGTTGTATTATAGTAAAATTGTATTTAAAATCTAGGATTAAAAATAAATAGAAAAGAGATGGAAATATAAAACCTATTTTAAATGTATAACCCTCTGTCTTAGTTCATTATTTCTTCTCCTTAGTTAATGCTGATCCTTTGGACTGATCATCCCAAGGGACATATTCAGACCACTGCCCTATATTCATGAGAAGAACAGAGAAGAACAGAGGCATGGGAAAGCTCTTGTAGCAGTAGAGACTGAAAGAACAGTGTTTCATTCAGGAAAAAAAAAAAAAAAAAAAAAAAAAAAAAAAAAAAAAAAAAAAAAAAAAAAAAAAAGCAAAATGAGCCATGATGGAGAAAGCAGCTAAAGAACTTGAATTCATCTTTTTCTATAATAGAGAAATAAAGAACCTTCAGTGAAATGGAAAATCAATACTTAGAAATGAAAACATTTCCTACACAATTAACAGTAAAGCTCTGCTAGAAAGTACTGTGGAAACTAAGAGCTTATCAAGGTCAGTGACAAGCAAGAATATGCACAAAGGAATAGAGATTCTTTTACTTGAGCACAATTGCTGTCTGCTGTAGAGTAAACTGTTTTTCTGGGAGAAGGGAAGGAGCCAGTGTCATCAAAGTTCTGCAGGAAGACTTGCATCCCTTGGCCAGCATGCTTAGCCTGTTACAGTCAATTCGCAAGTGTAAAAAGGATCCGAGACTGACCTAAACTCACAGCTCTAAGGGTAGTACATTCTATCAAAAAATTGATTGAAATGGCTTAAATTTTGTCTTAAATAGACAAAAAAGTAATGAATGAGTAGTATTTATTTCTGCTTGAAAGCTGTGCATGAGCCTCCATTGCTTTAAGCACACACAGAGTCTTCTCAGGTAGCTCACAATGAGATTATTGACATGTATGTGTTTTCTGACCCAGACACGTTGATTATACAACTTGTGGTCATGAGTCAGAGTTCTCACATCCTGAGAAAGGAACTTTTTCTGGCTTTTTCTCACAGTGTTGTGCTGTTTTTTCCACTGTTTCAATTAATTCAGTAGAAAGTAGGTGAGTTTAACACATCAATTAAGTCTTGAGGAAAACACTTCAGAATGATATGCGGAATGGCACACACTGTTCATCTGCAACACAAAATTGCTATAGTATTAACATTCAATTTCTGGAGAGTATGCATAATTTAGAAAATCATAAATCTTTGCATGCTAGGGCCATTGTGTCAAAAACCTTTAAACTTTTAAAAACTGTATATTTTTATTCCTTGTTATGAACGTGGTCTCACATTGGCCTAAGTTTCAGCTCATTTGTGGGAGAGCCAAAACATTATCTAACAGTTTTAGAAGAACCTCTTTTTTTTCCCATCTTGCTTTCTTGCACACGTATCTTGTACTTGTCTAAGTGTAATTTGCTTGCATTTTCTAAGATCAATATAAAAACATTCTGTGTCTTTCTGCTTTAACACAATGAAAAGATGCCATCGTTACTAAAATTTATGGTAACACTTGACACTTCATGTTCATGTAGCATGACTTTATTTTTAGGTCTACTTACAATAAGGTAGTGTCATTCTATTTAATTCATTAGCTGTCTGCATTTGTGTGACTGCCAGGAGAACCAAAGGCATTGTAATGCAGCACTACGATAAAGTGATTGTTCCAATATGAAATATTTGGCTAATTTAGTGTGTATACCATCTTTATTAAAACAGAAGAAGTAGACATTATGCATGACTTCAAAAACAAACATCAGGCATACTTGATGTTCAGTCCTTGGTGTCAAGTCACAGGCACTTGTCTAAGGGTAAAGACACGACAGAAAATTGTTTTTCCTATTGTGATCAACAACAACATGATGAGAGACAAATTCCACAGCTTTTATATCCTCTGAGTATTCCTGCTGACATCAGTGCTAAGTATTCAACTAATGAGCAATGAGTGAAGCACTGGGAGCTGATTGTGAAGTTTAGGGACAGTTCCCCATCTAACAGAAATCAGAAGTACCTCTGAAATCAATGATGAACTTCCAATTCAAATCCTGATTTCTGAATTCAGGAAAGAAGGACATCCAATATAATATTATTGGTTGTAGCAGCAGTAATAGTAGTAGAAGTAGTGACTGCTGTTGCCATTGCTATTCCTATTACTACTAATCTTACATTGTCTTTCTTTAAGACTGTAAAGACTGTTAAGAAAAGTACTAATTAAGGTACCAAATTAAAACATATTTCAATTTATAAAATTTTGTACTTGCTTCATTGAAGATAAAGGACTGTTGTGCAGCAAATTTAAGCTTATGGCAATAGTCTCACTTTTTATATAAACAGTTTATTTGTTCACCACCCCTCAGAGGTCCATCTCACAAACTAAAACCTGCTGGATTAGGTTGTTAATTAAACCTCTCTGATGGGGGAAAATCTAGGATAAAAATGGCAATAAGAGATAAAGAGTAAACGGATCCAATTCTGCTCACATCAAGGTCAGAAAGTGACCTGTGCAACAGAAACACAAAGGAAGTAGAGAGGCTGTATATTTTAAGACTCATTCCCACAATCTGACATTTTTATACTATATCAGAACATATTTCCAAACACCACACAGTGACAACATGGAGTTTTGATGCTGGGATAATGACATCACCATCAGAAGCACATCTGTGGGCCGTAGGTGAACAATGCCTTGATATAGCCTCAAATCCTGAGATTAAAATCTTACAGCATAAAACATAAAATAACCAGTAAATAACAGAAGAGGTATGGATAAAGCTATTCTCATCATGCAGCTCCATATCTTTGAGGTGCTCTTTCATGTAAACATTAACCCATACTCTTCGTTATCTTATCCACTGGGGTCAGTCCCATTTTGACCCATCTTGTTCATCCTGAGGGATCTGTCCTCCCATTATCCTGCCTCATAGCTTTACTTCCTCTGATGTCTGTTCACTTGCCTATTTACAGGATGCTGGCACCAGGTTCCAGTATGCCACAGTGAAAGGCTTCATCAACCAGACAGAAAGTCTCTTGGCAAAGAAGTTATTACTCACTTGGTTAAGTGGATCCCGTTTCTTGACAGCTCCCATACCTAAATCAGGACAGACTGTCAAGCTACCTGGGGCAGAACATTTAGAGTACCTGAGGATCTGGAGTAAAAGATGGCAAAAGCTCCACCTACAGTGGTTTAGTTATAACACAATCACCTCTTCAGCCTCTAATTTCTGATTGAAATTAGCTGAAAAACAGAAGACAGCAATCTGAGATTTTTTGAATTCTAAAAAGGAAATGTAGGAAGATGAACCATTTGAAAATGCAGTCCAAATTGTTTAGCTGATAAAAGGCATGAGTACATTCTCTGTTGATTTGAAACAGGTCACTGAAGTGCAATGAGTCAGGGTAAGAGCTGCACTTCTCATTCTGTGGGATGCTGACCTAATTAAGGAAAAATGCTATAGTGCTTGAAACACTGTTAGGTTGTAGATTGGTTTAGAGATACTTTACTGCATTCCCTAATTTTCTCTGAGTTTTTGGCTTTCATGCTAAATTAGCCTGGTCCTGGGTCACTGCTAAGTGAGATATTTGGAACAATTTCTTAAGATGAACCCATGTCAAAATTGTCTATGGTACATCTCTTAGGTGTTTTTGAAGTCAGCATTATCACCTTAGCCAAATAAATTCTGATCTTCCAATTAATTGTATCTAGAGGCAGATATAGGTACAAGCAGATGACTGTCAACACAGAAAACATAATCTCTCACACAGAAAACCTAATCTCTCCTTTTCCTCACTCAAGCATAGTCCTCAATTTCTTTTTCTGGGACAGGTTTCCACAGATGTGCTCTTCCTTATGGCTTGTCTTCTCTCGCTTCTGATGTTGCCTGTAATTTCTGTGTGGCACAGTTTGCTGCCTTCCACCCAACAATAAAAATATTCAGTTCTTAGGTTTTGCAGAATCCTGCTAGCTGATTAAAGATCAGGACAACATATGTTATAACCCTGAGATCCTGCTCAGCTCTCACACTTGACAGGTTGGATTCTCAAGTACCATGGGCCTATTAAGTTCTATTAATTTCCAACTGTGAGGTGAGAAAGGTGGTGGTTAGTGAGGATCAATGTCTTCTCTATTGCTCTACTATAATTTCAATAGTATTTGTCTTTCACAGAATCACAGAATCAATCAGGTTGGAAAAAATCCTCTCAGATTTGGTTGAGTCCAGCCTTCGACTGAACACTGTCATGTTGACTAGATCACAGCACTGAGTGCCACACTCAGCTGTTTCTTGAACAACTTCAGGGATGGTGCCTCTACTGTGCTGGTACAAACAAACTTGAATGAATGACCTGATTGAATAAAGGTCTCAGGGATAATTCTGCACAAATCCAAAGCTATATTTTAACAGAAATCTTATTAAGAAATACAAAGCCATTTATAATGTCAATGAATAGAAAATTACATGGGAAAAAAAAACTTGTTATACATATGGAATATATCAAGTCTAATAAAAATAATAGAAAAGAGTTTTAATCTAATAAGCAGTCTGAGTAACATATAAAAATAAATCACTGGTTCTGCTTCTTGTCATAGATATAATCTATTTTTAGATATATTATCTTAATTATCTTTTCATCTGAATTTTAAAATAACTGTATATAGAGAAGAATTTACAAGATTTGCTTATGAATTTTCAGTTATTTTGATATGATCAGAACTTCTTTTGATGTCATCTGCAAATTCCCTCACTATCACAATAAACTCAAGCCTAAACCTCAGCTGACACATCTTAGTTAACTTGTACCAGATGAATTTACTCTGTGAATAATCTAATATGCTCTTTTATTAGCCACTAATTATATTTTTAGTTCAAAGGAAGCAGCCTTTAATACAAGATAAAAATGTAAACACTAGAAGACTTACTATGGCACTTGCAAGTACCAATTATAAGAGTTTGGCTGATAACCTTTTATAGTGCCTATTATCTTGATATGCAAATACTTCCCAGCGAAATCACACCTGCCTCATAATGTGCCAAGATACTTTTTTCCTGGGCTGCTTCAAAAGCAGAGTGGGCAGCAGGGCAAGAGAGGTGGTTCTTCCCCACTACCCTGCTGTTAGGAGACCCCACCTGGAGTGCTGTGTCCAGCTCTGGTGTCCCCAGCACAGGAAGGACATGGACCTGTTGGAGTGAGTCCAGAGGAAGTTCTCCAAGATAATAAGAGGGATGGAACACTTCCCTCTTTTGACAAATGGCTGAGTTGGGTTTCTTCAGTCTGGAGTAAAGAAAGCCCCAGGGTGACCTCATTTTAGCCATTTGATAATTAAACAGTACTTACAAGAAATGTGGTGACAAACTTTCTAACAGAGCATGTCACAATAGGACAAGGGGTAATGGTTTTAAACAAAAGGAGGGTAGATTTAGACTAGATATAAGGAAGAAAAATTTTACAAGGGTGGTGAAACACCCTTGTAAACACAGAGATTGTCCAGAGAGGTGGCAAAAGTTCTGTCCCTGGAAACACTCAAGGCTGCATGGGGCTCTGAGCATTGAGATCTAGTCAAAGATATCACTGCCCATTGCAATGGGTGTCGGACCTTTAAAGGTCCCTTCCAACCCAAACTATTTTATGATTCTGAGATTCTATGATAAATGTGTGGCATTACTGGATGCTGTTGACTCACCTGGCTGGAGGCAGAGCTATTAAAAGAAGGAATATGTTCTGAAACAGAGCTATACCTACTCTTTGGTAATTGACAGACTGCTCAACAAAATCCTTTGTAGATCTTGTGTTTAATCAGGACATACCATTTTGCAGAGGCAGCACTGCAGATGGTTTCTGTCAAGTTTCAGTGTCTGTGTTGGGAGTTAGGTATGAATTTGTCAACCAGAGGCCAGCTCCAGTTTTACTAGTGATGACTGATGCCAACATGTCTCACACCTGAAAGATGAGCAGCCTCTCTCCCACAACCATTTACCTGTGGGGTTTGACTGGACTCACAAAAAACTTTTGAGATGCTCTAGGGAGTGGGTTCAGCCCAAGAATGTTGAAAAAGAGAAAAGAAAAAAAATGTGGTGAGAGAATTTTTACAAGGGGATAAAGAAATAGGAGAACAGAGAGTGGTTTTAAACTGAAAGAGGGTTGGTTTAGATTAGATTAGGAAGAAATTCTTTACTGTAAGGTAAAAGGTGAAACACTGGAACACGTTGCCTAGAGAAGCTGTGGATGCCCCGTCCCTGGAAGGTTGGATGGGCCTTTGATCAACGTGGTCTCATGGAGGGTGTCCCCACCCATAGTAGAGAGATTGGAACAAGATAAGACTTCCAACCCAAACTATTCTATGATTTTATAAATCTATGAGTATATGAAGATGTAGAATGTGCCTATAATGTATTTAAACTAATATTTCTGTATTTGAGAAATTATTTAGTTTTATATTATAGGAATTCATTTTGAACAACTGTATGATATATAACAGAAATAAAATCCTGGGCCTAGTCAAGTTACTTGGACTGCATGGAGACTATCATAGAATTATAGAAAATTTAGAGTTAGAAGAAATCAATAACTTGTATTTAAATTCAAATGTCATAATTGTTGGGCACAACTGCAGCATTTATAAAACTAACCTGCAGTACCATCAGTTCTGGTGTGGTAGCAAAAATATCCCACTCTCCTCTATGCAGATCAGAAGGCAAAGACATTCACTCAGCAGCTGGCTTTTCTGATACTTGCTGCCAAAGAGATGGCACAACTAACAGCTTCTGGGTTCTGTTCCAGCTTTTATGAGACTCTGTTCTCTAATGTTCTTTAAAACTGGTAAAACAACATACTTTGCCTAATCTCATTCTCTGAAATAGATGAACTATTTTGTCTGAATGTTTTGAATAAAATTCTGTCTGATGCATAAACCTACTGTGGAAAATTTCAGTCCAAACATTTCAGTTTTGGCCAAGTCATAAGCAATTTAAAAGAATGCCAGACATCTTTATAGAGGAAGTTGTCAGCTCAAACTCTACAGTCACACCCACCACCCACATACACAGACGTGTATATATACACAGACATATCATCAGCCATATAGCAAAAAGAAATTGTTTGGATCCTGAGCTGTATTTTTTCCCAAACCATTTAAAACTGATTATTGTTAAGATTGCAAGCTCTGAGCTTCACTGCCTTGAAAAGCTGTGACTGTGATGGAAGAAGGCATGAAAAATAAAAAGGGAAGATTTCCAGTCAAAAAATATGTCTCTTGCAATAGAGTATGAAAGTGTAGTTCATCAAATATTTGCTATTAAGCATACAGGTTTATAAAATTCCTAACAATTCTTATTTATATTATTGTGAAGTAATATAATGATATTCTACTTTCATTCTGAGCTCAAAGAAGAAGAATATTTTTTTGCAAAGCAATATTTTTCAGAAGCTGTCTGCATATTTCAGCACTACAATATTAGACCTAGATTAAAAAAAATACTTGAATAATACCAGTATTTTATAATCACAAAAACTAGAAAACACATCATAAAGAAATAAGAAGCTTGAACATTTATCTTTGAAGAAGTCTGTGACTGTTTTCCTAAAGGGATCAAGAAATTAAAATGTTTACTAATAATTTCTATTTAATATTAATCTTTAATGACATGCTTCACTGAGACTTTCCTTTTCTAAACAGGAATGTGTGTAGGATTTGCTGTTGCATACTCAGACATTTCTTTTGACATAAATATGCATTAAGTATGAAAAACCATTAAAAAAATATGCTTCTTCACTTTCCATCTCTTAGATTTCATCCTTTGAATTGAACATGAAAGTCAGCCTTTTACTCAACAAGGAAAAAACCCTGGCTTGAGTGCATGCATATCTACACAGGCACTTGGTTGAAGAGACTTCCTACCTCCCTGTGTTCAGGCTCTCATTGCAATAGACATCATTTCACGTTCTCCCATTGTTGTTACCTGTCGTAAATGCCAATGTGTATTCATTTTGATGTTCCAAGCAAGGACAATAACAGGAAGAAAAAAGGTTGCATGAATTATAGAGGTTCCCACAAAATCCAACTCCAAAAACTCTTCAACTCAGTGTCTTTCTTCCTGCAAAATGTTGTGGAGTCCTGTTTGTTATCTCTAGAACTGACACAGGAATCTCAGCCAATTAAAACAATCTCTTGGTGCTTTCTCTTTACAGGTGGCGCTTCTGGGCGTGCTACTTTGCTTTTGTGGCCTCAATAGCTTTCCTACTTATCTATGATATTGTAGTTAGCACTTCCAGACAGACAGCTGTATAATAAGTCTGCTATTGACCTAGAACAAAAAGTTCATACCATCTGTTATCGTGCAGTATAAAAACTGGTCATGATTTCATTTGAACTAGTCTTCTGTTTCTTTCTGAGGTATGCTAGGAAGCTTAAAATTGAGAGCCTGGAAAGTTTTAGCTGTAGAGTCATTATTCAGGCTAAAGGAAAAGAGTATGCTCAAATTTTATACTTATGTTAAACCTTATTTTCTAATTGTATTTTCGATTATGTCAGTGAAATATTTCTCATCTGCCTTTATAATTCACATATTCCTCGAGTTTTAGATGTGCTTTGTATTATATCCAAAAAATTAATATGCTGTCAGTAGTCTGTAAATTAATAATCCAAATGTCTTGCTGACAGGAATTTTATAATTTCAGCTTACTAATATCCCTGGTCGTATTCATTTTCCAGGAAGTGTTTTTATTTCACACAGCAGTCTATTTGAAGCCTCTACAGTATTAGAGATTTGAAACTCTGACTATAGATTCAGGATTTAAAAGTATCCATATGACCATTACAAGTATTTTAAACTTCTTAGAAAGAAGCAAAATTTTAAAAACCGACAAAAAACAAAAAACAAACAAAAAACCCCAAAACCAACCAACCAACCAAAAAAACAAACACAAACCAGAAATACAGTTAAACATTTGAATTGCAAATAATTAAGCTTTCTATTTTAGGATTACTTCCTTCTCTCCATAGTTTTTAATACTGTTCAAAAGACTTATTTGTGACCCTGAAAATAGTAACTCTTTCACTGGGAAAGAAAACCAAAAAGCTAAAATCAGCTGAAATAGCTGTGCTCTCTATTATAATCAGAGTCAACAAAAACCCATAAGAACATTCAATACAAACAAAAGTATTGCAAAGACAAAAAAAAAACAACGTTTATTTTTCTAAAGCTGAGTCACTTGCAACCGGTTTGCGAAAAGCAAACCTGACACAGTAGCTTTGTACTGCAGTGAAGTAGCATTAATTCTACTGCAGTAAGGTTTCCACAGATGAGGAAGTTGGGGATAGACTATTTGTAGTTGCAGTTTCTGCCTCCTGTGCTCCATTAAGGGGCTCTGCTGTACTGTGTTGTAGAGTTCTGCATCTGCCTTACTTGAAGGCCTCATCTTTCTACATAACAGATTTTGTCAGTTGAGAGCTGTACTAGCTGTGAACTATTTTAAACTTCATTTCTGTTGGTCTCTCTGGTCATTGGTGCAGAGAAGTGTGCAAAAGATAACAACTTGCTTTGATAAGCATGACTTTTATTAAATTGAAAGAGAAAAGAAAGAAGGAAAGGAGGAAAGGACAAAAGGAGGAAAGGAGAAAAGGGGGAAAGAAATTTGTGGTGAAAGGAAATGAGAGGTAAGGGAGATGTGACTGAATTAAAAAAAGACGCATGTTCCAAGAGCTATTCAAGACAACAAGGAGGCAGGTAACACTGATTTTTCTGTCAGTCTTTCTTACTTGATCTTTTCATAAGCCTTTTTACTTTCCCAGCCAAGATCCAGAACACTCAGAACAGGTCTCAAAGCTGGGCTGTGAAATCTGGGTCCAAAAGTAAGGCATGGTGTCTGTAATCATAATAAACCTTGCTAAACCCTGTTGCTTTTCCTTCCTGCAATGGCATCTAAAAGTAACAGTGGACTGAGCATTCTTTCCTTGCCCTAGATTTATTACTAGTTAGGCTTATTTTCTAACATAAGTCTAAACTACTGTTTTCTGAAGTCATAGTATTTTTTATTTTCAGTAACATAGTCCTTGGACAACACAAAGTTCTTTTTTTGCAGCATTTTATTCTTCTGCATTTCAGATTTTTTTTGATTAGTCCATAATATTAATATGTAATATGTAGTATTAATATGCTAGGCTGCATGCCTCAGTTTCTGAGGGCAAAATTGGAAATACAGGTTTCAGTCCAGAAGCCTCAGCTACTGCTTGAGGGAATATAGCACCTGCATAAACATGTCATGAATCTCAGGTTATTCAGCAAAGAAAAGAGCTATTTGGTGGGAAACCAATAATAACCGCTATTATTCTTAAATTGCTGATTGACACGGCAGTACAGGTTTCAAAGAAGCCACCTTGAATGATGTCTGTCCTTCTGTCATCCTGGAAGAACTTACAGGGGCTCTCAGTAGATGTCACAGGCCTCCAAAACAGCAACTGGAAAATTTCAGAGTCTTGATTCTGGACAAAGATGATTTTTACGGGGAGTAACTCCTCTTTCTTAAATGGTGCAATAATTCTGCCCTACTTGAACTGCAGGTAATTTTGCAGTGGTCTTTTCCACAGAAGGAACAAAAATATGGAAGCGAGGCTCTGATCATTCTACACCCCACCTCCTCCCCCATCCCCCATTGGTGTATAGCCACCAGTTTCTGAGTATTCTTTCTTATAGAGGAATTCTACTTCTCTCACTGAAGAGATACTAGAGCAGAATAGAGATGATAATAGTTGCAGCATTCAAAATAAAAATCGGGCTATATTTTTAATGTATTTTTATTCCTTTCTCTCTTTCTCTTTAATATTGATGCATGGCTCCTGGGCACTCACCAAACAACTTCTAACAGAAAGAGTATTGTGTTTTGCAATAAATGAGCTGGCAAATAGAAAATTATGCCTAGAAATTGAAACACAATAGTCTCTAAGCTCAATAAAGACGGACAGGTAAATAATGCAAGTCTTTCTTGCAGTGAAAGAAGCTAACATTACTCCTTACAGTTACATGGTTTCTGGGTACCCTCACCCCAGTCTTCTGGGGTTTCGCATGGTTAATTTTAGCCACTCTGTTGCATAACTGTTCCTTTTAGCTTGTGACTCTGGAGTCAACCTCAGGTCAAGCTGCATCCTGCTGGAGGCTGACATGTAAATATGAGACAGTGTTTCCTAATCCAGATTTTTTGGAAGATCAGAAGCAGTGCTACACATTTTCTCTTCTATCCTTCACTTCACAGTACATTATTTAATATGCAACTTATTTTTTGAATATATCTTTGATGTTCCTTGAATACACATTATTATTTCTCACTTTACTGCTGCAATAAAAAATGTCCCAGTTCACTGAATAACCAGTGATTATCAAATACCTTAAATATGATGCTGACATGTAGCACATTAAGGTATCTATTACACACACATTAAAAATAATGTTATACATTAAAACAAAATAACAAAAAAGCCCCAAAATAATTCTTTCAGAATATGGTGTATGGGAGTGAAAATTAAAATTCCAATGTGTTTCATTATGATAAAACAACAAAATTTAACAATCTAGCAAAATGCTGACAAGATCCATTTAATAAAAAAAACTTTTGTTAAGCATGTTATTTAAACTGAAAAAGCAAAGCAAGTTGTCTTACAGACACATATTTAAATATACAGGCAGACAACTGATTCACTAATAGAGAAACAAAAGAACGATGATTTTTGAGATGAGGAATATGACAAAAAAAGGAAACATCTTCTGCACACAGTTAATCATCAAAAAATCAAATGTTTTTTAGCATGAAGCCTTCCTGTTATTTACAAACTTAGCACCTAGAAATTTCACTTTCAGTGTGCAAGCAGAAATATGTCTATTTTTCTCACTGAATGTTATATAAATCATGAAATTATCATTCCCAATTTGGTAAACAGAGCAGACAGAAGTTGCTGTTGGGTGCGACTGCAGAATCATAGGCCTCATGCCTTTGAGGTTTTCCTGGGAGAAGAAAATCTGAGCCCTTCTTCCTGCTGTTCCATGAGTTTTGCTTCTGTTTCTGAATAATATTCTTAATAATTCAGGATCTGCAGTGAGTGTGGAATAGGAGAAGAAGAACTTTTAGAAGATCTGGCCTTACTTAAATGCATATGGGTCTATTCAATAATAATGTATATAGCATTTTGCCTTGCTAAGAACTGACTTGCTGCTACCATTGACAGTATTTTGCAGTTCCTGAAAATTCTGAAAATGATTAAGCATTCTTTAAATGTGAATGCCTGGATTATTTCTGTTCTTTCACAAAATTTATGACTAGTGAGATTAATTCTGCTCTTGCACATTATTCAGATAAAGGAACTATACAGGAAGAATCCCTCTAGCTTTAAAAGGGAATCTTTCTCATTCAAGGAATCCAGTTAAAACTATTTGGTTTTATTTTGTAGGTTTTCTTCCCTATCTTCTTCACCCCCTGATTTTCTTAGAGATAACTGTATTTGTGCAAAGGTGATAATTTGTAGAGATGTGCAGAATTTTTAGAGCAGTTCCCTAAATGCTTAAATAAGTCTGAGTTTAAAACATTCCCAACTAATAGACTGTGCTGATGTGGTATATAAGTTAGGATCTGAATTTCTAACTTTCAGAAATATTTTAATTTTTGCATCCATCCATGTTACTTCGAAGAATGTGAGAATATTTCTTTCTTAATCCCAGTAGTGAGAGGGTAAGGAGAGAGTCTTCAACTTTTTTACACTGTTTAGGTGGCAACCAGGTGCACCTTCATTCAGATTGCCAGGTCCAAGTCTTAAATGCCAGCTATCATAGTATCCATCTCTGTTCTTGAGACTTAGAGCAGCACACACTTTCTGAAAGCTGGATAGCCAAGGATACTGATGTTTTCTTCCAGCGTTACAAAATATTTACAATCAAATAAAGCTAGGAATGATGTGAAGAGGGAGCATTCCACCAGGGATGGGTAAAGCATTTGTGAGACAGATCTGGGGGATGAATGCCAGAAGTATTGCTATTTGTACTTAGATCTCAAGACTGATTCCGTTCCTAGTGTCTTCTAAGAACATCTTTTAAGGACACTTGAGCATAGCACTGTGCTGCCTTCTCCCTCTTTAACACTCACTTTTCCCTCCCTCCCATGTGTTTGTACATCACAAACAAGCACACTTCTCTGTACTACGCAGAGTCCTTTCTACATGGCTGTTAAGAGAATGCAGAACTGTAAAAAAGCATTTTCAAATGCTGTGGATGGCTAGTCCTAAAGACAAAAGAAGACCTCATCCATCCTTGTTATGATGTTAATGTTTATACCAATATACCAATATAATGAAGCTAACGGTGTTGTTTTCCTGGGAAGATTACCAGGTTTAGCTAAGAATAGACGTAGGATGTATAAGGAAATCTGCCAGACCTCTACTAACCAATACACACCTGGATAAGCTACCAGTGCTTCTCTGTATATTCTTATAAAGTACTATTTCAATCAACAACTTGGGAACAAATATTGTTTTAATAAGAATATCAGATACTTGCTTTCTTGCATTTATAAATAAGGCATTCAATTTTTGTAGATGCGATTACTGCTAGAGCATATAGACTTTAAAAAGATTCTAAACTTAATTAGGTTTGAAAAATCTCCAGTTGTTGACTCTAATGATCCCTTACATAAAATAGCACACCCAAGTCTGACAAGGTATTATTTGTCTTTACAGCTGAAAAACCCTTTTGCCAATCACGGTATATATTTGTGTTTGATTTTTTTTTGTGAGGGTTTATGAGTTTTATTTTTTTCTGGAGGCAAGAACTGAAAATATATTTTAACAGAAATTTGTGAATATATACAATCACAAAAAAATGTTTTAGACATTATGTGTTGCTTGACATTTCAAAGTATTAAACTGCAAAATTATTGCTTGCAGCAACTATAAATATTTCTTGCCCACTATGTTTCCATGGCAACTGTGCTAATTTATTCAGAGACCTTTGCATTATTTTAATGTAAGAGACACAATAGTATCTGTACTAAAATTGTTCCTAGATTTGACATTTTGATCCTGTCTGAAAATAAAATGTGACATGAAGTATTTTGGAACATAAGCTACATTATTATACAAAGGGTGGGGAAGATGTTTAAAATGTCTTCTGGTAGATTTATATTGCATAGGTTTTTTATATGTAGATATAGATACACACACAATTAGCCCCAGAATAATGGCGCAGATGTTGGAAGGTACATCTATTCTAAGTCAGTCATAGCCTCTGAACAGAAATCACTCACACTTAGAGTCATCTCAGAGATAATACTTATTGAATATTTTCACTTATCTTGCTTTACAAGAAAAAAACCCATACTTTTTTTAAATTTTCAGAGCAATCTAGCCTCTGTATGACTCTTTGCCTTTGTTTTCAAGTCTCTTAATATGCACAATATGTCTCTTCAGAAACTTCGCATTTATATGTTTGTTTATGAATTTTAAGATACTGAAATGCAACATAACAAGAAATTGTTTTACATGTGTTTGTCCTTAATACCTGACCAATACCTGATATGGATATAAGGAGCAGAGGTATAGGACAAAGATATTTATTTGTCTCCTCCACCTTCCTTGGGACCGCTCACAGCCTCAAAGGCTGTCAGAAGCAGTGTCTTATGTCCAAGAACCTGTCTTATGTCCTGTCCTGTAGAACCAGGCTCCCTTTCAGATACCTGTACCTTATACCAAATACCTTCTGATCACTGGCTTTGAAAACTGTTCTGCCTTCCGTCAGATGAGTGCCAACAGTATTCTGGGAGAGGAGTACTGCAAGTTTTATGTAGCTGTTGCTCATTCTCTATGGCTGTGTAAGAGTTCAGCCTCCAGAACTGTCATTAAAAGCTTTGTGTGAGCATCAAATTCCTTCTAAAATAGAGGCATTTTCCTCTGCACACAAATAAGAGTAAATTGATAGGTGTAAAGGAAATAACTTCTATTAATACCACTTTTTTATCCTGAGCTCAGAATCAAATTAAAGGATTTAAAATGTCACTGCCTTTTTTATAATCATGGGTATAATTGTGTTTATTTCAGCTATATGAAAAGATGGATTTGATGTTGAAAATCACTGACTCTTGAGAAACCTTTGTATTCATAGTTCTTGACTGCAGACAAGGATGTTTCTGATAGACAGAATAATTTTAATTGAAAATTCAATCTGCATGTCTAATCTGGGTGCCGGTGACAAGTAGCTAATATAAAAAACTGTACTGAAGTATTCAAAATCCTTTCTCTAAGAAACTGTAATAAACCAGTTACCAACTTATAAATCCATACTTTAAGAAGATGATGAAACATTTATCTACATAGTTTATGTGCTCTTCATATGCACATAGGTAGTTGAATTTTGAAATCTTCATCAATTTAAATATATCAATTAGGAAATAACCTTATTATTCAAACTCCTCAACAGAAAAATCTTCTTTCTCTTTAATTACTGCAACTATGCAAAAGTAGTTTCATTCAGCTAGCGAGTGAGAAAATTGCTCAATGTGTAATTTTTCATGACTGCAGCAGTTTTAAAGATTGAACCTCCAAACATACTCCCAGTGGGCTGCATGTCTATGTGATATTAAACAATTATGAGAAATAAGCCCAGCTGCAGAATTAGATGGTAATGTTCAACTCAGATGTTATTTGATTACTTGCATTGATGATCACAGTATAATCTACCAATCCAGCAATAGCGTTTTGTCACATGTCTTGTACATGCATTTGTTTAAGGGCTTTTTATCTTTGTTATTTAGATGATAAAGTTGTCAGACCAAAGACTGAATATACAGGAAAGCAGCTATTGCTATGACCCTCAATTTACAGCCAGATGATTGAAACACGAAGATAATAAACAGCAAGTTTGACTCCAGTTCCTCTAAATCTCAGTTTTCTTAAACAAATTAATTTCCTTGCTGTCTAACACCTTCTCTAGTAATTGCTTTTTCATTGTTTAGGCTGAACACTGTCTATGAATTCAGTATGTGGGAAATAATGGCAATTGCAGCCATTGAATTAGCCGAGAAACATATTTGTGCTGATGATTTCTAAATCAAGACTTCAGTGGCTCTATGTGGACAGGTATAAAAAAATCACTCTGCAAGAAAAAGTTCCAGAGGTATAATTTAGTACTCCATTTCAACAGTTTTCAGAGAGCCATGGTTTAAAGTGGATCCATCTTGGAGACTGATGCATGTCAAAAAAAACCCAACTTGAAAGCCCTCTTCACTGTTCCTCTTTGACACAAAATGTATCTTAGAAGAAGGTAGCTGTTTTTCATGCTTTAGGATCAGCTTCATACTTTCAGATTAAAGAGCTAGGAGATCATTCAGATATATTATCTGGCAGGAACCATGCCTTCATATAAAATCCTACAAATACCAACAGTATCCATTTCAGAAATCCATATATTTGCTTCAAGCTCAGCTTGAAGACCAAGTATTAAACTGCTGTGTATGATGTATTTACTTCCAAGTTAACTTCATATCTCTTTGGGGGTACAAACTATTTTCAGCTTTGTGTGCCTTCAGCAGTCAGAGATAAAAATACCATGTATCTGTCAGGCTGTTAGAAAGTCTTAAGCTATCACTATACATGGGGGAATCTCAGAGAGCTTCCAGTAAACACCACCATTAATGAACACAGGACCTAGTGGTCTTTAAAGCTTCCAAGACGTCCTTGGATTTCCAGTTAAAATAAAAGGTAAGTTTCAAAAAGAAATCCAGAAGAGGGACCATAGGGGGTGTCTAGTGCAGCTTTCTGCTCAAGATGGGAAGAGCTGTGATGTCAAGTGAGGTCAAGTGGCACAGGGCTTGATCTAGCTGGGTCTTACTGATCTCCAAGGGTGGAGACTGCTTAACTTCCCTGGACATCATGCTTCTCTGCTGGACTGTCCTCATGGAGTAAAAACTTTTCTATACATATATCCTGGACCCTTGTTTTGTTCTCCTGCTATGTACCACTACAAGAAGTGTGGCTCTGTCATCTTGATCATGTCACCATAGTTATGGGAGGATGCTGCTGGGTGTCCTTAAAGCCATCTCTCCAGGCTGAACAATCTTCTGTCCCTCAACTTATCCTAACAAGTCACGTGCTCCTGTGAGCCTTTGTTGAGTTTGCTCCAGGTTAGCTACCTCTTCCTTGCATTGTGGAACCCAGCATTGGATGCAGTATTTTGCTGTGATCTAATCATCACTTCTCTCAACCTATCTCCTCTTGAGCTCAGCCTTTTCAAGTAGTCAAGGAGGCAGATGGCTTTCATTCATTCTAGGATACACAGCTCACATTCAGCATACGGAGGGTTAAGCTTTCATAAAATTTAAAACCAGCAGAAATATTGGCAGTGTCTTTGGCTGCATTAGTTTACTCAGATTTTTTTCATTTAGATTTGCCCTGCTGGGTTCCTTCAGCTCTGAGGAGCTAAATGTTTCTCAGAAGGCATCTAGAAACGAACTGGCCAGCAGGACCTCAGCTCACAGGGGCAAGCAAAAAGTCTGGCTTCAAGTGCAGCCTGTTATGGGAAACAGAAGTAGTATCCTCCGATAGTACTACTAAAATTTTCCTTGTTGAAATCTGTCAAAAAATATTGTACTTTCCTATTTCAAATGTGTATGCTTAGCTCTGCAGAAAATAATAATGCCTCTTAAAAATGGAAGATATTTATATACATATATATCTATCAGCATTCGCTGTACATGGTCCCCTCACGATAATTGTCTCATTTTTTTCTGTTTTCTTTCTGCTTGCTTTTTCTCCCTTTCTCTTTCCTCTTCCTTCTTAATTTCCCTTTCCTGTTTGATCCAACATAGACATTTGTCCACAGGAAGTGAACTGAGGTCTAAGATATTATATAGATATGGTATTACCATAACATCCTTGCATAGTAGAGCTTTTTTAACTATTTTGAGTTGTATTAGAGTCAGTGTTGAAAACTCTACAATCCTAGAATATTCTTTTTTTTTCTCACATATTTTTTGTGCAGAAATTGCATTACATGGACTCATTTTTAAACAAATAACTTTACGTCTGGCCAGCTTATCTGCCAACTGAGTTCAGCTGCACTGAATAATTATTTTTTAGCTATATTCTGTATTGTGACAAAGAAATGTCCTTAAGGTAGAGTTATCAAATCTTTCTCAGATAAATCCCTGTTTCTCAGATCTTTTCTTACTGGAAGACCCCAAAAGGATGTATTTTCTTTTGGACCAAGTAAAGTTGGAGATGCAGTAATGTTGCCAATGAATTTCTTAGTTGAAATTCTTCATAAAGCTAGTCATATGAATATATTCAAGATTTATTAGAAAATTAAGACTCCGATAAGGTGTACTGAGACCCAAAGCTATTCTGTAAGTAATTTACTGTACCAAAAAGTGTTACTCTGACTTTTAATTGATTTTCAGGGGTTCACCTACACTTACATAAACTGTTAGGGAGGGACTGTTATGCTTCTTTCCTTTAAAACACCTGATTTACATCACTATCCTGTCACTCATTCACGAAAGTACCATTAAACCAGTGTAACTGGAAATTACTCAGGCTACATCAGAGCAACAGAATAAGGCACAGATCCTAGTTCAAGGTCTTTTAGATGTTTCATTGCTGAACAAAATGTGTATGAACAAATACCATGTGAAATAACGATTATCATGTGTATTGATCAATTTTAAGTCATGAAGATACTAAAACACAGAAAGAAGGATAGACTGTGCTTTCTGTCCTGTCAGTTTTACCTTCACTCCCTGCATCAGAGAAAAGATGCTCCCATGGGATGATGATGCTGGCTGGCAGCTGTCCTTCAGATGACCAACAAAGATGTCAGTCAGATGCTGCTTTGAACAGGAGATTGTCTGGCCCCATTAAAAAAAAGATGATTCATAATTGCAGAGGCCTTTAAGTCACTCCTGACATGGTAGGCTACACAAGCCAGTATTACAGCTGATAGCAGCCATGAAAAGGAAGTATTGAAGAATATTTCATGTTTTACCATCTCATATTTTGAAGATGTTTGCTATCACTAACACTTCTTCTTTTTTTTTTTTTTTTGCAATTTTTGAGACCAATTTAATTTTATCTTGAGGGGGTCAAATGTTTTTAATCATGCACCAGAGGCTAGAAAACTAAAAGCACAAATTACTAGTCTCTTTTAACACAAACTTTTTAAGTTTCCTTAAAAAATTTGTGTTGAAAGAGTAAGAGAGCATTGCTATGAACAGAACTTACATACCTGTCCTAACCCCCCTCAGCCATAGTCTGAACACCACTGTACTTTCACTGATCAGCTTTAGACTTACAGACTCTCACTACAAAGGCTTGAGGGAGATTATTTATTCCTGTGATAGTGATGCCAAAATGATTTTTGCTTTCATATATTCTTTGTATATTTGTAGCTCTGTAGGCTATTGTTGTATAGTTATAGAGTTCCTAGCTAACAACAGTATTTTTCCTACCATGGTAGGCAGAAAGACAAGCCACATTCCAAAGGTCACAATCCTAATCTTGTTTTTCTGGGAACCAAGGAAGATCTACTAGCAGAAGGGGGCTCCAGAAGAGGGTTGAACCAAGGGGAGGAATTACCTCATCACTGTGCTTCTAATTGGGGATTCTTGTCAATTATCCTAATTTGCTAAATTTATAAAGCTGTATTCATGCTGTGTGGGGTGCTTATTTTCCCATATTTGCCCCTGGAGGTCTCCAATTAAAGACTAGCTTTTATATGACTTCCTATATTAATATTATCTCAAAAGCATGGGTTTTTATTACTAGATCTTTAAGACATCAATTCTTCCTTGCGTGTTCTTTAGCATGTACTGGGTTTTTGCATATTAAAAAAAATATTAGAGAACAGAGAAAAAATTAAAAATTTTTCAAAATTATTGACTTCTGTCAATGATTTTGGACTTTTGTCAATGATTTATTGTCAAAAATAACCTTGAAAATATCATAAAAAGAGAAATTACAAAAAAAAAAAAAGACAAATGAACCACATGTAGTGTGCATTCTTTGGGTTCATGCCATTTTACTACATAGTGGACATAATAAAATCATGCCTCAATGTTTAGAGGTTCCTGGTTCTCTTCAAGTAAGCTGCTGGGGCACAGGGAGTGTCCAGGGATGGTACAGGGAATCAGATCTGCATTCTCTTACTGTAGACCCTGGTCCCAGAGCACTGCAGGATGCTGCAGGAATGGCAAGGAGCTTCTGCAATGCTGCAAGATAGCCAAGTACAAAAATACAACACTTGTAAACCTGACGGATACACAGCTAATTGTGATTAGCTTTATATGATAGCAAATAAGTTAAAGTTTGATAGCTGTTAAATCTGGTGTGCTCCTCAAATTTTTCTTTGCTCTTTATATAGAAAGACCTTATATATGTGTGCAATTAGTGCACATAAACAATTTATTTAGAAGAAGAAAAGACAACTGAAAACATCACTGACAAATACGTGTGGCAGGTTCTCTTTTCTTTCTGCAAGCCTCCCACTGAAATATTTTGTCATCTTCCCTATCAAGTCATACTGGGATGTCATGCGAAAGAAGTCACCAACAGAAGTCCCAACAAAACTGTGAAGAGGGAGTTTTCCTCATAGGACGACCAGGCTTTCCCTGGTTGTGTTCCACAATAAGCTAAAAACACTAGAGAATACTGCAATAAGTGTGTTTGGGAGTATCTTTTATTCTTCCAAGACGTTATAAAATCTCCATTGGCCTGTCCAAATACTGTCCTAATAAAGCAGTTTAATTTCTAGCAGTTTTGTATAGCCATAGTTACACGACCGTACATGACCTACAAAAAATAATTTTTTAAAAGATCCTTCTGCTTGTGTTCTGCTAGGCTTATTGCTGCCCCAGATACATGCTGCAGGCAAGAAAATTGTTTGTCATGACAAAAAGCAAGCAATTTCTTATAAATGCTACTGTGCACAGACATTTGCCAAGCTTTAGGTAACCCTTGGTCTCTTAAGTGTCAAATTGCAAATGGATCTGACTTGAACTCTTGATTAATCCACTCTGAACAAGAGAAAAAAATAGATCTTCTAATGCAATTATTCCAAATAGAGTTATATAGGCTCTTGTGAACAATTCTATGTATTTTTATTTCCTACCTAGATATACACATGTGCAAAGGGAGAGTGAAAAGTCACATTAACAGTTATTTTCAAATATTAAGCTTTGTGAATGAATTGAAAGAAGGGAAGGAGAGGAAAGGGAAGTAAGTACAGAGGGAGGAAAGAAAGAAATGGTGGAGAGAAAAAGTAAATAGTTGTATCTTGGTCAATGGAATGCAGAAAGCTGAACTGAAAGAAAACATAATACAATCTCTGTAGTGCAGAATTCTGATTTTTGCTGGGGGTAAACAGACATGTGAACAAATCAAGCAGAAGAACAGGATGCAAGAAAAGAACAGGATTTGCCATGGGTTTGTGTATGACCAAAACAATGGAAATCTCAGTGTAATGAGAAATCTCTGTGTCAAGGGAAGCATTACTGTAAAACTTTAAAAAGCAGTGTTACAAATTTGAAATCTCTGTGCAAATCCCAGTGTCTAAATGATACCCCAAAATTACCTCAGATGCTTCTATCCCATAGATACACTATATGTCATGGAGGCACATCCACCAGCATACCTTTTTCCTTTTCGAGGTGTTAAAAAAAAAAAAAAAAAAAGGAAAAACCACAGTAATATAAGTTGTTTTACAGCTCTCAGCAAGGAGCCAAAGGAGATCCATCTTTAAAAGACATAAAGAAAATTTTTCTAAATTTCAATGTGGGCTAAGGAGGAGATTTTGGAAGCAAAAATCCCAAAGGTGTTTCAGGTCATACCACTGAGAAGGTGCATTACATTCCCTAATGTATTGTTCAAACCCTGTTGTCACAAAACTGAAGTCCAAGCTAGTTTCTCTAGTATGCAGACATGATACAAGCCTATAAATACTGAGAGACAATAAATAATGAATAATCCAAATAGGTTAAGAGATAAAGTACTTCCTATATAATCTCTTGGGCTATCAATTACTAGTACCAATTTTCCAGTGGGGTAAGGACATTGAGATCTCGAGGGTTTCCTGCATATTTGCAAGGTTATGGGTAGTGACTCCACTTAACTATTGTTTCAAATGTCCTTTTAGTTCCAGACAAGATTAGTTGAATTTTAGTATAAATACATGTACTGATACTTCTTTACTAAACATTTTTATTAAATTATCCATTTCAGTGCATCATCACCTGTGTGAGATTAATTCATGCAAGTATTGGTAACATATTCAAAGGGGCTTGAAATCCTTCCTAAGGTCCCCTGCTAATTTAGAGGATTGTGGATCAATCAATCGTAAATCAAAAATTTCTTATTAAAAAAAAAAAGAACATATGATAGACTTTTCAGTTTGAAAGACACATCCTCCAGCCTTTTCTGTGTATGCTTCTGATTCCTTGCCATGTCTAACTTACTTGGGCATACATGTCACTCACATGCCTTGTTTTCTTCAGAACAGAAATGATCTCATGAAAAAGACTGACACTATGGCTACATTTTAACATATTTTAACACAGGTTTTCTGCCTAGATTCACAGAAAAATAGAATTATAAATTTCATTATATGCCTACAATTAAGTTAAAAATGGTGTATATTATGAAGAAATGGTTTTCTTTTCCTAATTACAAATCAAACTGAATATTACATTATATCATCTTTTTTTGTACTTCTGCACTAGTGTGTGAGAATTTTTTTCATTAATGTCAAGTGTTTAAGTAACTGCATCTCAGCATTTTTCTTCAATGTTTGACTCCTTCCCCTCTTCAGGTTTTTTAAAAATATCCATGAATAATCCATGTCTTTGCCTGTTCAGATCTTTTTAAAATATCTATGAATAAACCATGCTACTCAACACAGTACTTTATTCTGTACTCTGTAAGAAACTCCAGTAAGTATTGAAACCAACACACCTGTGTTTAGATCAATCTAGCCAAGCAAGAGGGAGGTATTAAAGCCCAGAGAGAGTTTGATGTAGACCAAGATCAGTACATTCACCAGTCTAAAATGGTCAGCTATGTAACAAGAAAAAAGTAATGGAATGAATTGGATAAAAAAGAAATGGCCAGGAAAAGGTGGTTTTACATAGCCATAGAGAAAATACAATTGAGTCTTTCTCCATCTTTGGGGCTGGGGTAGAGAAAAGAGGATGCATCATTGGATTTAATTTTGCAGATCCTAAATGGTATTCATCTGCCAGGCTGCTTCTTAATTAATTTTTTCTCACTGCAAACTAGCAAAATAGAATTATCAATTTGATAA
This sequence comes from Phylloscopus collybita, assembly GCA_027886175.1. Taxonomy (NCBI): domain Eukaryota; kingdom Metazoa; phylum Chordata; class Aves; order Passeriformes; family Phylloscopidae; genus Phylloscopus; species Phylloscopus collybita. Next base: position 23,253,571 of record JAJNNQ010000009.1, on the reverse strand, counting down.
ATGCTCTAGTTGGATGAAATATAAGGTTTCAGTGAACTCACAGAATATTATCTTAGCACAAGTTTCTAGCTTTATCTAAGGGACAATATTTTGGATCAGAACACACTGTTGTTGTTAATAAAAAACACCACAAAGAGTATTATTAATTTAGCAAGGAGTAACTTGGTATATGGTCTCACATATCAGGTTCAAACACACAAGCATGTATTGTTTCTAAATATATAAAAAACAAACAACAACAACAACAACAACACTTGAAGGCAATTTCTGAAAAGCAACTTCAGGACAAATTGATTTAGCGAAATCCTTGATATATTTCTTACAGCTTCTATTTACAGTTAGTTGCCCAGATCATTCTTTGTACATCAAAGCTCTCTATGTCACGCACCTTGCCCTGACTGCAGGTCTGGGTGAGATGGAGCATTCCCCTTCCCAGCTCACTGTGCTTCCTGTGGTCCTTGTGGGGCAGAACTAAGCAGGGCAGGAGGGCTCAGACACTCAGACTTCTTCTCACTCCACCAGCAGTTACAAGGACCTCACAGATGCTGCTGAACCCTCTGGCATGTAACCACAAAGTCAAACAAATCAGGTACAGTTGGACCCACTTAAAGCAATATAAATAATATTATAGATGAGTCTGTAGCTAGTAACTCTCAAAAGTTCTCCAAAGCACTTGGGGGCAGAGTTAATTTAGTATCCACCACAGCAGAGGGCCTTCTCATCTTCCCTTAGTCCCTTGGCCCCAAACGGAAGAGCTGGAGTTCTGCATGACCAGGAGACTTCTTGAGGCAAACAAGCTCAAGGAGTGATATCCTGTCCCAGACGTGTTAGTCCCAGAAAAAATTTGGCCAAGTTTAACTGCCTCCACTAATTCTTGTGTATTCCTTCTGGTACAACACAACAGTCACTCAGAAGACAGAAAAGGTGGCAAAATCTCAACCTCTAAAATATTTCAAAATAAATTATATAACTATATATAGATAATAGAATATCTAGAGAATTGTGGCAGAGTAATAGGTCATACTCATAGCCTGAGTAATCAACTGTGAACAAGTTCTCAGTTGTGAATGTCAGACAGTGTAAAGTAGGTTCAAGTTATAAATAAATAATTGCAAAAACGCAGAAAACACAGTCTTTTAGACAAATTAAATTACTTTACTTCATCAGACAGAGGATAAGTGAGGAGAAAAAGAAGTTTGTTGATCCATGAGAGACTGAAGAAAGCTTATACAGTGTGAAACTTTCTTAATTTTAAAAAGAAATTCTCCTTTCTGAATCAGTGAGAGCAGTATGGAGTTTTCGATGACAGTTTCTCCTGTTTGTTTCTTGGATTTGATATACAAATAAAAGAGGAAAATATATTCCAGGACTTTTGTGAGATGCTTTTATGTTGTGGGGCATGACTGCATTTAAGTTACCTGAGCTCATAGCCAACCACTGTCATTTCAGTGACTAAAACTGCTCATGTCATGCTAATTCAAACAACACATGGTTCTGCTTGCATTGTAAGATACTTTTGAAGAACTTGTACTAGGAAAGGGCCATAATTTATAGGAAACATAGAAAGATAAATATCTAAGCATAAATTAGTGAATTACATGAGGTAGCAAGAAAAGAGTCAAAATTAGTAAAAGAAGGAATCAAAGCTAAAATAATTTTCTGTTGTGGAGTTCCTAATATTATGTTTAATAAATTAAACCAATTTTCAGCAAGAAAAAAAGAAATATAAAAGGAACAGTTTTTGTGAAGTCTTTAGGATAGTATGGGTGCAATTCAGAAACAAAAAATTCTACAGTGTAGATGCCAGAACTACTAACAGAAAATACAGAAACCATCTCTGCAGCATCAGAATGGACTTAACAGGTAGGTATACTCAGAAAACTATGGAGACATGGGGTTTTTCTGGAATTAGGTAAACTAAATTATCTTCCTGTAAATACATAATTGCTGTTTCTCTCAGCCTGTCCACAGATCTGTGCTCTGCAAGGACACAAAGACTCTAGGCAGCTGATACTTTTCAGCTCCATGAGTTCTTTATGAGTCTACTTACCTGCAGAGTTTTTGAAATGCATGGCTAGAGGTACTAAATTACATTTGGACAAAAATTCTATATTTGCCTGTCCCATGTAGCTCTAAAGTGTTGATAATACAGAGCTCACAGTGAGTCTCACTTGCAGAAAGTACATATTTGATTCAGAAAGAACTTGTCCTCTATTTCAATCTAAGATGGTGGATGAACTAGAGATATATAAGTGTTGTGCACAGATCTGCAGAGGCATATCTGTTTTCTTTAGTTCTTCTCCTACTATTATAAATGGTTCTGTCAAAAGCCTTCTTGTGAAAATATAAGTACAACATAGGCAAAAAAGAATGTCTTGGGCACAGTATGACAAACACTAAACAATAAACAAAACTCTAAACCAAAACATAACATCTTCTTTCTAATAACACACCATTTATTTATGCAGGACAGATTTTTCAAGGGAATGAAAGGCTAATCAGTTAGAAAAAAATATGTCACACAGCTGTATTTCTAGTGTACTGGTATGTCTGTCAAAATTGTATCTGAAGCTTCATGAAACTGAAACGTAGCCACAAAATCAGAGAATATAAAACTGGGCAAACATTGCAAGTAAACAAGAAATTTAGGAATATTTTAGAAACCATCAAATGCCAATTACTTAACTTTGCTTTTGTTTCAGATCTCTCTAACCTGCAAGCATTTTAAAATCAAGATAAATGTGTTAATCAATTCTTGCTTATAAAACAAAGACTTTTCTTTATAAGTCACCAGATGGGAAAACATGCAATGTCATATGTTCTGTACCTCTGCATGAAGAAATCTGCTTTATTTCATTTGAAGTACTGAACAACTAAATTTGCTTATTCTCTACAGCTGTTCTTCTCCAAAAGGAGAGGCCGTTAAGTACTGACAGAAATGAGCTAAGGAGCACAGAAACTAGGCAGTCTTACATGGCTGATTATGTGAGAGGGAGAAAGAAAAGATTGGATGTCTTTGTACTTTTTTGTTATAAGGAACAAATAAAAGCTAGATTTGTATTAGGACTTTTGTGCTTGATTTGACTGCAGTTTAAAAGTGATTCTGAGATCATGGAAGTCTAAATTTAGAAGTGTTTACTATAGATGAAAAAGATTTATTTTTACTCTAAAGCAAAATATGACAGTCTGGAAGAATATTTAATTTAAAGCATTGATAGATCCAAGTTTCAGTGCATGTGGTAAAGATTAAATACTTGAACAAAAATTGTTAAATTAATGCTTTTGATAATACCCTTAAAATTTACCATGAATCAAAAATGTTTGCACTACAGCCTTGATATTTGAAATATCATTAAGACACAAAGACCTTTCCTCAGGGGGGAATTCAAATATAAGATGGTTCTTAAGTCTAGTGGTGGAAAATACAAATTTAATTCACTCTCCTGGATGATAGATATATATTATGCTGTGGTTTAGCCCCATCCAGCAACCAAACCCCATGCAGCCACTTATTCAATCCCCGCACCAGCGGGACTAGGGAAAGAATCAGAAAGGTAAAAGCTGGAAAACTCATGGCTTGAAACAAAGACAGTTTAGGGAAAGCAAAGCTGCACATGCAAGCAAAGCAAAGCCAGGAATTCAGTGTTCCTTATGGGCTCGCAGGTGTTCAGCCATCTCCAGGACAGCAGGACTCCAACACATGTGATGGTGGCTAGGGAAGACAAAGGCCATCACTCTGACCACTCTAGTTCCTCATCCTCTTTTCCCACCCACTCTAAATACTGAGCATGATGTCACATGGTCTGGAATATCCCTTTGGTCAGTTGGGGTGGCCTGTCCTGGCTGTGTCACCTCCCAGCCTCCCACACATCCCCAACTTCCTCAACAGGGTGGCCATGTGAAAAGCACAGAAGGTCTCAGCTCTGTGCAAGCACTGCAATAACAAGAACTTCCCAGTATTATCAACCCTGTGTTTAGTACAAATCCAAAACTCAGCCCAATACCAGCCACTGTGAAGAAATTCAACTCTATCCTAGCCAAAACCAGCACAATCAGTTCTTCCAGAAATATCTTATTTAGAGAGATCTTGATTTGACTGCTACTGAGGAAACAGTGGGAAGTCCCAAAATTGAACACCTCCCAGTAGGCTCCTAGGACAGCCAGCTAAGATGGGAATAATACAAGAAATATGGATTCTATTTAAAGCCAATGAAGCCTGGACTTCACTGGATCTCTTGGATTCCTACTAAAATTGAAGCAAAATTAGGAGTCTAGAATAACAGTTAATATTACCATGAGTAAAATTAAATACCTGATAGGATGAATCACACTTTGAATTTCACTGACTCTCCTGCATATATCCCCACTGATTGCATATATTACCATTGATTACAAATGAAGAAAACATTTCAAAAGACATTTGAAAAAATGTTTGTGGAAAATATTGTCACATTTTCATATATTTAGATAAGCCTGGCATCATTATCACAATGGTCTTAAAATTGATAGATGGTAAAGGACTTCAGTAGAGTCCTTTTTTTTTAGTTTCTCAAATGGTCATTTTGAGATGTACTACTTAAAAACAGTGAGTTTAGTCACAGAATCATCCCCAACAAATTACCACAGATAGAGATGGAATATAGTAAAATTAGGAAGATTTTAAGGATGAAGAAAAGACGCACTGACAGAACTCCTGACTCAGCAGGGGTGTGGCATCATGAGCTATCTCCTCTAATGGATGGGGGGGGAAGTTCCCAAAGAGCCTTGCAAAGGTTGTGTAAGGATTGTGGACTATCAGATTCCTAAGCAATAACATAAGGTTTCAGGGAGAAGCTTAGTAAGTCTCCTGAATTTTGCAAGGGTTGAGAAGAGCTTTAACACACTGCTAGTGAGATTTTATAGCCTTGTGTAACTGTTAAAATCTAGAAAAACAGAAATGTAGACATTTTTGGACTTTTCCCCCAAAACTGACAAGATACAAATACATAGGTTTCAAAGAAATTTAATTTGTTTACTTTTAAAAACAACTGGTTTTAATAATGGTAGTCCTCTTGCCCTGAATTCACTGCTGTGTATGACCAACCTTAACTTCAAGATGATTAAAGGCTTTTTTCTCCCTGTCCTCTGTTTGGGGATTCAACTACAAGAGACTGTGCCAGCTACTTACAAAGCAATAGCAAAGCTATCAAATGAGATAAGGATCACTTTTTTTTTTTTTTTCCTGTCATGGTTATATCTCTTGCAAACTTCAGGCAGCTAAACCCTTACACTGTTTAAAGTTAAATTTTGTGTGTGCTTATATTGGAGAGGGAAAGTTTCTAAAGTGAGAAATGCCTCTCATTATTTCTGAAGACAGACAAGTCTTTGAAGAAATAGTTTTTGAAGTCAGTGTTTAATAATCTGAAAAATCATGAAAATGCTGAGAATTCAGCACAGGAATATTGCACATTAAAGTTACTTCCATTTCTTTAAAACATCTCTCTTAGGTTCAAAAGTTTACTTCAATGACAATGTGTAATTAAAGACTTAAAAGTCTGGATGATTGAAATACTCTGTAGTGCAAAATTGCAGAGAAATAGTGGAAGGCAACCTTTATAGAGATATTTTAAAGACTGAATTTCTGCTCCTCTGCATGAAGTCAAGAATAACATCTTATAAGAACACACAATGAAACAAAGAAAGAGATTTCTTCATACTGTTTTTGATGCTCCAGAAATATCTGGTTCAGGTCATCTCAAGTTTAAGTGAAGCATTTCTCTAAGAATATTCATGTTATCACAGTTTTAGAAGACCCAGATTTTTGTCACTATACAGGCCCTACAAAAAAAGGCAATCCCTTCTCAGAACCCTCAAATCCAGTCCTGAAAAGAGAGAAACAGTGACTTGAAATGACTCTCCAGGGTCACTCCATTAGTCATCAGCAGTGCCAAGAATAGAAAACAGGTTTCTTATTCTATGCCTCAGACCTAATTTGTTAGACTATATTATTTTCCAGTCAAAATGGTTGCTGTGACAGTATGTAATCATATAATGTGCATTTCTCTTTTCAGCCCCTTTGTCCTTCCCCAGACTAAGGCTTGCATACTTCACTTCAGTCTTCAATTATTTCACTTTGACCCTAAAGAAACTATCACAGTTTAGTCTCATATTCAAAATGTTGCAAGAAGTGCCCCTTTTCATTGACTCTATATTAAATAGGAAGAAAATTGTATCCTTTTCACTTCAAATCATGTTTTCCTTTGATTTACAAATCCATTTTGTTTTATCAGCTACCTGAATCCCCACTGGAAACTATTTTTACAAAGTAATTGTTTTCAGTGAGAGAAACACATTTTACAAATTCTCAGCCTTTCACAGAACTAGAGAAAAATTAAATTGGATAGTCATGATTTTGTCCAGAAAATACAAAGGCTATCACTGCTCAGAGGATCACAAACAAAAATGAAATCCTATTTTGAAGGAAGATATATTCTAGCTTCAGAGCATCAATAAAAAATCAAGAACTTAAATTAACTTCTGAAAAAATTAGCCACCCCTAACCGCTTACTGTATGAAACACATTGGGAGCCATAATTCCTCAAGCTGCTGTAGTATAGACACGAACTACTATAGTTTTCTGTTTCAAAAAAGGTTATGCTAAAATTGCTCAGCTGTTTGAATGCAAATAATTCAATATTGCTCCTTACTTCAAAAGCAACATGCCTCAACAAATAAACTGGCCTTTATCTGATGAGAATTCCTGCAAGCAAGGTGATCCTTTAAATGAGACCAGATAGGGATAACATTATCTTAGCATTATCTTACCCTTTCTCACTGAACAGTGAAGTGAGAGAAGATGATTTTCTCTTCTGGTGTTCGTATTGATCAAATTAAATTTTTGGTACACCTTATTATGTACCTAAGTCCTCATGTTTTGCTGTAAGTGAAGTTTGTGCTTACAGAATTACTATAGGAGTTCTACAAGGAGGATAAACAGCAATAATGGAGCTTGTGTTTTTTCCTATACCTACATAATTAACTTCATCCAAAATTGTGGTGGGAATCAGCAATTAGGCAGCAAGCCACCCTTTCCAAAATGCAATAAGCAGGGCATTGACCTTATTTAAAGAGCAATTCAAAGAGACTGGGCAACTGAATATCTCAAAGAAAAAGAACTGTTTCTGACAGGCATTGTCTCTGACAGGGTTGAAATGCATTAGTTCTGATAGCAAGGAAGTCAGAGTGGCAGTGTACTAACCTCCAACTGAGTTGATACCTACAATGCTTTGGGTGGCCAAAACCATTTTATTGGGTTGTATAGAGTGCAGGTTTAAGTTCTCCATAGAATTTATATAGACAGCTAAAGAGATTGCATTTTGTAATATGAATACATGGATTACAAACAAAGCAAATACAGTCTATGAAAAAGCTCTGGTCAAAATATAAATTTCACTGGTCGAAGGGAAAACCATTTAGGAGGTAAATCCAGTGAAGGTGCATATCAAATGTCTTTGCAGAAAGTTTGTGTGTTCTTCTCTGACTTTCCTACACTCACACGCACCCTTTAAAACCTGCTCACTCTCATTCTACCCACGTGTCTACTATAATACAATTAACTTTTTTAATATGATTAACACTTTTGAGAGTGTATAGCAGAAGCAGTCCTAAACCAGGGGTAGATTACATCCATGAGCAAATATTTGCTCCATTAACTCTAGTAATAATTGAAGGAGTTTAGGCATCAAGAGTCTTACTTTTTTTGTGAGACAGGGCTCTTTCAGTCCTCTAAAGGTCAGACTCAATCTGACAGGGGAGAACAAAAAATTCTGAAGTTTGCAGAGAATGCTCTCAATTTTCTGACCTTTGAAGCTGTGAGCTGTTCAAGTACCACAGTTTATCTCAGTTTTATTTGCAGCCTGTAGGAAGAGGTAAGGGTTTCACCTACTCATCTAAGCAGAGCAATTATTACCTTGGCCACATGGATGTGTAGCTGCTAAACCAGTTGGCACATTTAGTTTGCTGGGCTGATTGACTCCTCTATTCAAAAAATACCTAGTGAATTATGGTCACAGTTGAGCATAATTTTATTGTTGCTTTGGTGAGGCAGTTAAACATTTGTTTAACACCTATTCATGCTAAAATGCTGTGGAATGGCTTGTAAAAGACTAAATACATAATATAATACATAAATACAATTTAGAATACATTTAATACATAATATAATTTAGAAGTCTGACTGTACCCTTCATTTCATTTGTGCATTTTGAGATTGTCTATTGGTCTTTCAATACTGAAATGGAATAAAGACATGGGCAGACTTCTTAACAGGCCTTGTGGGGGTAGGACACTGAGTAATGATTTTAAATTTAAAGAAGGGTAGATTTAAATTAGATGCAAAAGGGAAAGTTTATACAGTGGGGGTGGACACTGGACCAGGCTGCCCAGAGATGTAGTAGATTCCCGATACCTGGAAAGATTTGTGGTCAGGTTGGACGGGACTCTGAACAACTCAATCTAGTTGGAGATGTCCCTGCTTATTGCAGGAGGGTTGGAATAGATGACCTTTAAAGGTTCTAAACATACTTTTCTATGACTCCAGGATTCAGAAGGCAGCAATATTTTTTTTAATTTCCTGTTCTAATAAATCAGATCCATACAGTTGTCTATACAGAGCCAAAGTTTTGCATTTCTTTGAAAGTGATCAGGTCAAAAATATCATGAAGAGCTTTTATAACATATTAAAGGTAATTTTTACAATACAAAACTGTGGAATGGGTTGTAAATTTTACAGTTTTCATTCACTTAAACTTTCTATTATGGTGGGTTATGAAAATGAACTTACTACAGATCATGCACTAATATCCATGTTAATATTTGCTTATAAATCCTGATAAGGTAGATGTGAAAGTCACATTTTCAAATGGTCTCTTCCTCAGCAGTATTCAAGGACACGTTGTACAAATGGAAACAAATATTTATGTTAAAATTACAATATGTGAGGATAAAATTAATTCCACTCATCTGTGAACTCACAATTAAGAGGGATCATGTATAGAAGTGCCTCATACAGAAAGTGAATAAATTAAAAGCTATAGTGGGAATACCATGAACTCATATGGCTGTGCCGTAAAATATTTATGATAAGCTATACATTTAGCATGTTATTGTACTTTTAAGACCAATTTAAAGTTTGTATCACATTTCCTCTCTATATTCTAAGACATGAGCTCATCATAGAGAGGATAAAATCTAAATTGTGTTGGAATAAATTTGTCTGCATACACACATACGACCATTATCTCTCTTGAATAATGAAATATGGAGTGCTGGTACAGTTGATAAGCAAAGAGCACAGAGAAAGAAGAACACACAGAAACACACAGTGGGGACAGGACGCCTCAATGCACGGACCACAGGACTGCTTCTCACACCTCAAAACAGATTAATGATATCACTTGTATAATTCACTGAGGAACCTTCAACTGCTGCCTGCTCCAGTAGTCCTCAGCCCAGACCTCTCTCCTACAGCCAACAATGAAGCTGTAAGAGGGAATCTTTTCATAAAAAAATGGGAGATAATGTGTCATCTGCACCAGCCCGTGACCAGAATATAAATTTACTGGAGGCAGAAGGTGTTATATAATTCACTGTACCATAAGTATGTATCTGAACACATTGATTCACCTCTCTTTAAACCAAGTCAAAGCCAAGAAACTTCTCCTATAGAAAGGCAGTAGTATATGAATCATAATAGCAGTGGTTTTCCAAAGACCCTTTTTAAAGAAGAGGTCCACCACAAGCTGTGATTGTGCTTCAGCTGCTGTAGGAGTGTGCCCACACTCAGGAGCATCTGCTCTGATGTAAGTAAGGCTGCAGTCCATACAGCTCAGACTGAGAAACCTCTGCAGCTCTAGGGCATAGCTTGACTGATTTTAAACCAGAAATGTGCTGGCATGCTAATCCTGTTCATGTCTGCTGCAAAAGCAGTTGATTTATTGTAAGAATTCTCCTGGCTGTGGTTTTCATAAGTAAAATATGAATAACATTCATTACCCTGAGTCTCCATAAGCTTTCAAGTAAAATGTTTCCTAATGAAAACAAACAAACAAACCCAAGGGAAACAATGTTTAAGAGCTAAATAACAAAGTATAAGGGCACTGTAAAAGTTACAGGATAAGACACTTTTTACCTTTGTACTTTAAATGATATGCATCAAAGAAAAATCCACCAAAAATGTGGGAAAGAGGTTGCCTCAGAGAATGAAAGTCCTCTAAGGGAGGTTCAGCTGAGAGCTGGAACAACTTCCGTCCCTGTGATGCATAAATGGATAGCCCCTGATAGTTGCAGGCTACTCTACTCATGGTCACCTCTGAGCTCTGCAGGTGCCAGCTACAGAAGAGTTGTCATAAGAGACAGGAGTTGTTAAAGCTTATTGCTTCACAGTTCTCTGGTATTTTTCTGGTTAACTATGCTTCAAATGAGTCACTATTTTATCAAAGACCCTAATTCAATAGTATTAAATTCAAACTGACATGTAGCTCATTGCTACCTTGATTGTGATATAATAGTTAGAGACAAGTAAAGGTTTTGCCATACAAGGTAATTTCCATCTGCCCTACACACAGCTGCATATTTTTATATTACTTATCCTTTCCATGTAAGCTTTTATTTTTATTTCACTAAGAAGCTCTCTTTCATCAAGTATTTTCCAAGTATGAGTACTGGATGGTATGACATTGACCCAGTAGTTCAGATCAAGATATTTAGATTTTTTTAAATTATTTTTATGAATATTATTCTTCTTATTATTTCTTTTCTTCCCCCTAAAACTCAGCTGCCTCTTCAGCAGCTGTGGGCTGCTGTGACATTGCAAGGTGCTTATTAGGCCTCAGGTCTCATAGTCTCTGAAGAACTCAATTAGTTGTTCTATTTAATCTCATTTACTTCACAGTTTCTCTAAGCAGGAGCCTCCAAATGTAAAACTTCTCAGAGCGTAATAAGAAGTAGGTGTTGATTCTCCAGAAAACAAAAAAATAAAAATAACTATCAGCACTGCATCAGATTCCAAAGTGCTTCTAATAATAAGAGCTAGATGGCTCAGCCTCCTTTTACAAGTACTAAAAACACAAGAAGCTTCATTTCCTACTTGCAATTATTCCGGTGCATAAGAAGGTACAAGATCCTGCTGCAGGTTTTCCAGCAGTGGAGACACTTACATCTCTCACTGCTATGTGTTTGCCAGTGCCTCATTAGCTGCACACTCACAGTTGCCATTCCCTTCATCCAGCTGCTCACAACTTTCCTCCCCTCAGCTGCTTATTTCTACAAAGCATTTAAGAACTTAATTATTTTTCAAAGTTTTTCCACCTGTCAAAGTTGGATTGCAATTAGTCAGTGAATTCAAATGTTATCAAAGAGAGAAGGAAGAGGCTGAAAACGTAATCACACAACTCTTGTTTTTTGGCAATCACGATAAAAAATTTAAAGAAAAATTGTGGAACTGGGAAAGCACATGTTAGTGAAAGTGGAATAAATTCCTAATAGTTAATGGGAATTCAAGGATACACTTGTTCTCAGAAGCCAAATACTGCAGCAAGGCCCAGTTCTAACTGCATTTCTAGCCTTTGAAATTCCCATTTCTTTGGTCTACTAAAAGACAGCTGAGGATCCCTCAAACTCCCACTTGAGTTATGCAAAATTAATGTTTAATGCTTCAATAGTTTCTAAAACAGATAAAAAAGATACAGATAATAATGATTGATACCTGCCTCTGTGTAAGTATCATCTTGTTAATTTGGATTTAACAGGTCATATTCTTAGACAGTTGATTGCTTTTACTATCTAATCAGGAAAAACTGCACAACTCCTCCAGATATTTTAAAACAAAACTTCCAGTTGACTCATAATGCTAAAGATACTACCTTCAACTGGCTTTTTAAGACAAGGATAAAATTGTGCCTTTTAAAATGACATATATATATATATATGATTTATATTAAAAAAAATATAAAGGTAATATATGAAAAAATGTAATATGCATCTATATAAAGTTTGTATACATGCATAAATGTATAAATCTTTTTGAAATTCTTATTACTCAAGGGGAATGGTACTAAGTGCAATAAATATTGCAACGGTACTCCTGGATCAAACTGATGCTTACAACCTTATGCATCATATGCTGGCTAAAATCTGCATTATTTATGGACCCAAGATACATTACATGATATAAGGAAGAGATACACAGGACTTAGATGTTCGAAGCATTGAGGAGCCAGAATTGCTTAAATTTTTAAGTGTGAAGGATTATTATTAATTGCAGTTTAGATGAATTATACAAGGATAGTTGATTGTGGGGGGCTCTTCACAAAAAGCTTGCACTACCTCCAAAATTAACAGTCTATAAACAGTTTTTTTCTAAGTGTTTTGCTCTGATATAAAATAGACTGCAGATTATATTCAGCTATAAATAAATGTGTCTGAAGTGCTACTAATGGCTTATACCCACAGAAGTAAGTAATAAACACTTGGTAAAACCCAACATAACTTCTAGTATCTTTGAAAAAGATATCATGTAAAACTCTTAGGACATTATCTAAGCAAAGATTTTCCCACCTCCCCTCAAAAGAATGCAACATAGTGTATTTTCCCCTTTTCCTGAAATAGTACATTGTACTTTCCTAAATTGTTTCCAAGTCTGGAGAAAAGTGAGCTTAGACTGGGATACAGCTTTGGTTATTCTGCAAAAAAAGTAGTTCTGTATCTTTTACCTTTTATCTGTACCTTTCACAAAATGTGAATTATGGTTTTGAAAAGTTCAATTTAAGTCATCTTCAGCAAATAATGGGACCCATCTGGATTGATTGGTATGGAAATCAAACCTAATTGATCCTGCCATTTTTGAGCCTTTTACAGAACATGAAAATAGACATTATGTTTTCTAGAGCTTATCAAAACTGTACTTCAAATTACTGAGGTGTAGGTTATTAAAAATATTTGGATCCTATTTTCACAGTTAAAATATCTAGCTTCACAAAGTGCAAGGAAATTATTTTTATTAATTCATGGGATCTGTGGGCAGAGTATGAACAAATAAATCTAGAAGCAGGTAAAAATAAAATTACTATACATTTTTTTTCTGTCCATATACTTTCTCTCCAGGTTTTTTCCTCTCTATCTCCTTAGCCTAGATCTCTTTTTTTTTTCAGTCAACAGCTCTTCACTGAACAGAAGAAAGCATTGCTGACCCTACACAGAAATTTTCTGATGGTGAGAGATGACATCCAAAGGCGGCAGTATGCCTGTGAAAATCAATGCAGTTTTAGGGCTGCAAATTTCTCTCCTCTTGGGGAAATAACCACCCTATATATTCTAGTCTGGGAAAGGACAGCACATGTTTTCTTTGCTCTGACTGAGTACCAACACAACACTCAAAATGTATCAAACAGTACAAGTTCTAGAAAATATATATATTTAATCTGGAACAATATGTACAGAAAGAGAAAGAGGTTTATGGTTGAGTAACAGTTCCTGTATCCTGTTAAGAGGCAGTACTAGTGAGTAAAGTCACAGATTTCTTAACCCCCTGAAAAACATAATTATAGAATGATTTGGGTTGGAAGGGACCTCAGAGGTGATTTAGTTCCAGTTCCCAATGATCATTCTTTCAAACTCTTGACCCTCACCTAGCAATAGCTCATCAAAACTTGCTTTGTGTAATTCAAACCCCTCAATTTTTACTGCTGAATGATATTAAGGGGACAAGTGTTTGTCCAATTAAAAATAAGATTTTATGTTCCTCTACTGGGTGATCATGTATGTAAGAAAATGTTCTTTTTTCCTGGATAGGGTGTATTTTCAAGCAGGGAAATAACATCAGAAATGCTAGGCTATCTGCTCAGGAGAAAATGGGAAATCACTGCTTTGAGATTGTTTGATACACTTAACATAATTTCTCTCTTTGATAATTAAGGAGGCACTGGTGTTAATCCAAAACCCTTCAAGGATATGTTCAATATGAGAAACTAAAAAATATAATATTTCCTCATGCCTCTTCACCTGATGAAGAATGGCATTTGAGTGAATGTCCCAGGCCAGAATGAACCAAATTAGTATGTATATATGAACTGTATGCTCATTGATGTAAGGAATATCTGAAATCCAGACAGGATATTGTCATCTTTTCCTGAAAACATTTTTTCTCATTTTTTTTACCAGTTAGGAATTTCAAAGATATCTGGTTGCACAAACCTGCCCCTCCCCCCTGCAGAAGTTACTTTTTAATGTTTTTCATGCACGTATGTGACTTGCATCTTACTTTGGCATTGCTTACAAGAACTCATAGTTATTTTAATAACCCTGCTATGACAGTACAAAAGTTCATTTATCAGTAAACTGCAGAATGTAGGAAAAACACTGCACATAAACAGGAGAATACATAACCATGAAAAACTAATGGTCCTCACAGGCTGAGCAAGTAATCTTGATTTTTAAAAGCAGATACATATGGATATCTAAAACTCTTTCAGGAAGTCCATATGAAGAATCAAGATTACTGACCTTTTGCAAGTGAATAAATATTTTTTAAAAATTTATAATTTCAAATACCTTATGTGCTCTTGAAGTATTTAAGTGACATTAACGATTTTAAAAAAAAGATTTAGTAATTCCTAGTCAATCAAGAAGACAAAGATATACATTTTTTTACAGAAGAAGGACTTAAAAGCCTTCAGTTAAAGATTTGTATTTTCTGTATCTCCACAAACAGACATCTCTATGGGGAAATATACCTCAAACATTTGGTCAAAGCTTGTCAGGATTTTCGGCTCACATATGGAATCCCACTGAAGGTAATCAGATTTCATGTTTGAATGACAAATTGAGGGACCTCACCCTAAAACTGTATAGTTTGGTTTCCTAAAAAAAAAAAAAAAAAAAGGGAGAAAGGCATAATTTCTGAAAACTAAGATACATCTGGGAAATAAAGAATGAGGACTGAGATAAAATGCTGCTCTAAAATAGAAATAGATGATATATTTATATGAAACTTTGAAAGATATTATTCAATCAAAATCAGCACCATTGTAAAATTCATAATAGATTTGCAGCTAAAATGATGCAGATTTGGTTCTCCAGCTCTGTTTACCCAGTATGTTTACAGAGTGGCATGTCAGGTTTTCTGAAATGGTTGCAGTGACAGTGGAGTGCCTTATAGCTACAGCTATGTCTTATTTGTTTTAAAAATACTAATTGAAGAAAACCTTAGGATAATGAGTCTTAATGAATAAGGAATATAGAAAATACTTCAGTGAGAAGCAATTTTTGAATTATTAAGTCAAACTTGGCAGAAAATATTCACCAAATAATTTTTTTTTCCCAGCTGATGAAGACAAAAATTTTGCATATAAAAGCCTAGTCTGAATCAAGCTAAGATAATTCTTAAAATCCTGCTATGGAAGAAGAGTCTGTGAGGGATTTCACTGTAGCATTCACTTTTGAATGCTACAGATACCCAGAGGAGAGTCTCCTCTGGATGTCTGTAGCATTCAAATCAGTAATTTCTTCTTCTGATAATTTTCAGGATTAGGCAACATTGAAGTAACTTCAGCTCTTTCTCTTTGAGTTCAGCAGAAGACCAGAGTAATGACTTAAGCCTCTCTGGCTTGAGGAAAAACAGAATGGTTTGAAATAAATTTTCACCTGGGTTTTGCCTTGTTCTCTGACTGAATGTCTTTGAATGTATCTAATCTAGCCCAGAGTATCTCTTTGTTCTCCAGAGAAAACCACCTCATGATGTTCTATTAAACACTCCAGTTTTAAGTTATGTCACCATTTCAATGATCAATTATCTGATGAAAAAGTCAAAATGGGGATAAGGCTGTTACTTTAGAAAGACAAACACAGTAAAGTCAGGACATGTAAGAGTCCTACAGTTCCAGTACTGGTCTTCATCTACATTTCAGTGATGGCCATTTAATGTGTACTCTTACAAAAGGATGGGTATAAGAATAATTGGCAGAATACACTGGAATAAACAATATGCCTTGGATAGCAGTTAAGTGTTACTTGATCGTTATCTAAATAAAAAAAAGGGAGGAGAATATATAATATGTACATCATAATCAAATAACCAATTTACAATACAGTAATAATGAACAAAGGAGGTTTGGTAACATGAATTCAGGTTTTTTCCCCTTCCTAATGAGGATGATGTTAAAATAATACGAGTGATGAGTATTGTAATATGATTAAGCTATCTCCAAGCTAAATTATTAAAAAATCTTTTAGCCCTTCCCTCCAGCATAAATATTTACTAAAATTCAGAAGCTTCTCTTGTGCAGTATTCTGAAGAGAAAGAAGGGAAATAGTGCCACTGTATAGTAATTAGTGACCTAGAACTCACTTGATTAGGGAAACTGTCCTCACTTGTGAAAATCACAAGGTCATTTATATATTATTAGTTTCCAGTATCATTTGTGTCCATCTCTTTAGTGAAACTGAATTTTCACCAAACTTTAAAACAAACAAACAAAAAAAAATAACTAGCCCCAAACTTATTAAGTTATCCCTTCCACAAAGCTGACAACTTAGATAATGCATAACCAATTTCTGTCACCTAGCACAACTCACTTTTTTCATTCTTTCACAGATTTATGATGCTTTAGGTTCCTCTCCAAGCAAAGCTTGGAAGCCCCTGATTTGATAAGAGGTTTTGAACAATATTTTGCTAACTTTTGACAAGATAGCTCAGGGCTAGATCCAATAAAAATGCATTATGCTCCTTCATTGTGAAGCTCTGAAAAATTGATTTTTATATTGGATTGGACCATTGGCTTGTTAAAGAAACTTAACTTGATAACAACACCCTTTATCCCCTTAGGTGCTATCATTTCATGTTAGGAGGACTGAAACAGTGCAGCATATATAAGGAGTATTATCTAGCCTTGTGGGGTCAAGGAGTTATCTTGCAGCACAGCCTGAGTCACAGGGCTGAGCACTGGAATGAGAAAGCAGGGCAGACAGTTCCTCAGGGGACAGAAGAGAAGGAAAGAAATCTTTTCCACTCTAGGATATAAAGTTATAGCAGAGCTCTTCAGCAGCCATTTAGCAAGGCTAATATTCTCATTTCCTTATTTATAAAGCCACATTTCTTTCATTATTTTCAATTGCCAGGGATACATAAAATAAATATAGACAGGGATGAACCTGTCTAATGTAGCTCACTGCATTCCTCTCTTTGGTTTGGTAGTCAATATTTGTTATAGCTCTCTGCTCAGCCTACTTGAGTACTCTTAATCTACTTGAAAAGGCTTGTTTGCTTTATGTTATGCTGAGATCCCCATTACATAGAGCACTGTTCCTGGCCCAACCTTCACATAAATAATATAGTTTTAAATCCATAAATATGCTCTCATCAAGAGTTATCTACTCATCATCCAGATTGATTTGTTTTAATATAATTCTTCAATATCTACTTTCTTGAAATCTGATTTCCTTGAAATGCACATTGCAAGGAAAGTGTAATGATAAGAAACAGTGGACAGACTCATATATTTGGTGATGTAAACTCAAAAGCAAGAGGAGGATGATTGATTCAGTTTTTACCTTATAAATAATTTTGAGATAAATTTTCTGATACAGTGTTCAATGTATTTGTTGTCCACAAGGTGTTTCTACTGTAAAAAATCACTTAAGAGTGGAGTAGAATTGAAGACTTGAAGACTTCATGGCTCAGTGAGAAGATGTGAAGAGATATGTCTGCTTTTTTTCTCTGAGTATCCTGGCAAATGCAAAGAAAGATGGAAAAATGGGCTTCTGATAGTTAAAGTCTTTCTCAGCTTTAGAAGATATGATATGTTTGAGCTTTCCTGGGGCGGCAGGGAATAGACAAGGCAAAGAAGGCTTGCCCTAGGCATAAAATGCATTTACATTCTTGATTTTTAGAACTTTCACTTTAAGATTATATATGAGGCAGCAATTCTGAATTGCATAAGGAAAGGTTTTAAATGATTTCCAGTAGTACAGCTAACAAATATACTACAAAAAAATTTTTTTGCTTCTTAAATATTTAAGAATATTTAAATATTCCTTTTTTTTATTCTTAAATAAATTCTTGCATTTTAAATATAGTTTACCATGGATTTTCAAGCAAAGAAGTGTGAGAAATTTCTTTGTCCTCAGTACTAGAGCAATTCAGCAGGCTTAATGGCAAAACATGGGAATATTACACTTTGACAAATTTTCTCCTGCCTCCATTCTCTATAATACAGAGAAAGAAGAAAATTACTCCAGCCTGCCTGACTGCCAGGGATGCTGCAGCTTTCCTGGCTGGATGGTCTGTAGTATACATTTCTTAAGGCAAAGACTGTCAGGAAGGATAGGTCCAAACAAGGAAGGGCACAGACACACTTCTTTCTCAAGCACGTGGCTACCACTGGTTACAAGAGTATGGATATGGGCATGGTTTGCCTTGAAAGGATGCGGAGAGCAACAAGAGCTGGATGCTTAATGAAAGTGAATACAGCTGCTGCTGTTCCTGTATAGCTTTTCTGCTGCAGCCTAAAAGCCAAGGCATTCAATGGAGAAGGGGAAAAAAAGATAAAGCAACTCTTGGATACATAGATGCAAAAACTTGCAGATTTAAATTACTAAAATCAGTGGAACAATATCTGTTGTTCCAGTTTTATTCAAATCTTATCTGCTTTGCATTCGATCTGTATGAGTCTTTTTAGTATTCAGAGAATGTTTTACAATGTATGTAAACTCATACAGCTCATGCAAGGCAGAAGTACAATGTTGTCTTTGAAGGAATTAAACTGTCATTTTACAGTTAATTTTAAACTCATATACTAAAATGAATTTATATTTTATGGTAAATTAAGAAAAATATATTCTATTTCTTTTGAGACTAGTGGTGATCTTTCTTAAATGCATTTGCTTCACGTTCAGCCTAGTTCTATCAGGTGTACTATATTTGTGTATAATAGCTGGGAGAGTGTGAGAAAACAGCTCATGAATCTTTAGTAAATTACGTTTATCCCTTCTCTCAGAGCTACATGGATCTTGCCTGCCCTCAGCTGGATTTATGAAGGGTTCATTGAAAAGTGGTGGTGAGAAATATATTTGAAAACCAATAATATATCATGTTGTATAAGAAATAATCTTTTCAGTCTCACCAATGGCATTACGTTATAGCTAACAGAGAACAGAGTCCTTTGGGGAATTTCTGAAGCTAAAAAACAAAATGTTTGACTAAAAAACTCAGTAAAAGAATAGGCTTTCTGGTCTTAACTGTGCATAGGACAAAAAAAACCACATTTATTTCCACTGAATCAAATACCATCTATTTTGCTGTCTTTTGGATATATGAGGGTTCCTTCAGTCCCTGAAAAGGAAAATCTCTATAGAAATAACAGAGCACTTTGTGAAACAGCAGTGGTCAGAACTGTTCTACTGAAAAATACATTCACTGGGCAACATTCAGAAAAGCAATCACAGACTATACACTCTCCTGTGTTATGTTTCTCAAAAGAGAATAAGCAGACAAAAATCCCAGCTAAGCCATCACCACAATTGCTTGTTTTGTAATAAAAAATACCAGTTGCCAAGAAGGTCAAACTGTTACTAAAAAATTACTGAGTCAACCTTGTACTCCTTGTATTTTCTCTCCTTCCCATATCTCCTTTCCTTGTTATCCTATGAAAAAAATCATGCATTGATGAAGAGGGGGATTAGGAGAGGAAAACGACAAATAAATCCAAACCCCATTATAAGTTTCATCAAATCCTTGTAGATTACTCACTTTCCCCCTCCATTACTGGGTATGTTTCTGACATCATTTTCCAAATGATGTAAAAGATGTATTGCTATTTCTCTTACAGTCTTCCCCTGATGTTTTCTAGTAATATAAAATACTTCAGGAAACAGAGAACTGATCTCAAATCTTTTGAGATCCTATGCTTCTGAAAAGCTTTTCAGTGCTATTGGATTTATTTGTTAAATGTGTCACCAAAGGTCAGGCTACTATATGAAAAAATAGTTAAATTACAAAAACCATAATTTTATTGCTAAATTAATAATACCACTCTCTTCCCTCTTCCTCCCTCTCATGCCCATCTGAGATGAAAGAGATAAGGATGCCCTCATGTACCAGTCTTTCCCATCCAATATTTAGAAACATAATCCTTTTCTGTAACTTATCTTAGGCATCAATATCTGCTCACTTGCAAAACTCTGATGATATTTCATCACTACAGCTTCCCACAGTTCCCCAGGACATGTATGGCGGATTGATCACATGTCACATAAAAGTAAGAACATCACCTAAGAATGCCTTAGGTCTTTCAAAAAGGCATCATGTTGGCTGAAGTAAAAAGAAAGAAAATCAGATGCTGTTAAAGTCTTGCTCACATCAAATCTCAACCATCTTAATTTATCTCTTAATATACTCTTGGAATAAAGGAACAAGAACAGCAGTGGAATATAACAAAGAACTTCTATATACAGGTTGCCAGCCTCTTTCCTTATTTCACCATGTGTTGGGGTCATGAGGAATATTTTTATCCTATTAAGCTACCCTAAAGTTTTTTTCTTCCAGAGGTTTTGCTGTCATCAGGATTCCAACAGAACCATGGATGAATACAAGTATGCTTTTAATTTTTTCTGCCTTCCTACAAAGGCAAGATGAAGATCTTTTTCTTTCTGCTTGTGTAAATTCCAGGATATCTACACTATCAATATTATTAGCTACTTTTCTGACATTCTGTTGAGATGTTCAGGAAAAGGTTACAAATTAGATTTCAATTATGATAACAGTAAGTGACACACACTAAGGAAACCCTTTCACAGAACCTGAGAATCACAAAGGTCAGGTTGGAAGGGACCACAGCAGCTCACGTGGTTTAACCTCCCTGCGTAAGCACAGTCATCCTAGACCACATGGCACAGAACTGTGTCCAGATGGTTTACTTTAAACTAGGAAGTAGCAAATCTTGCCTGAGCAAGTGCATTTTCTGGTCCCACACTCTCAAAACAAGAAGCATCCAAACTACCTAAATACAATAATCTAAATGTGGAATAAGAAGCCAAAGCCAAGAAACCATTAGACCCAAGTCCAATTGATTCCTCTGATGTCAGCCATAAAATCTCAAAGATAAAGAGATGGTCTTTGAAGACCAGGAGGACTTCATCAGTATAAAATCACAAATACACAAATACTTGTTCCCATGAAAAAAGCTGCACCATTCCTGCCACACAAAGAAATGCAATTTTATTAGAGTGGTGTTTAGTTGTTTCAATGACCACATGGCACTATTTAAAAGTTCTCACTGTTTTCTACATATGAACATTTTCAGTATTTCTCATGTCAAGAGGCACACACTAAAACAGAATGTAGGAACAAGGACAACGTCATACCCAGCTTTCTTCTCAGAGGTATTCAGCTTTTATTTTCCTTTAGGAAGACAAGAGAGACAAATGTGAAACCAATGTAGAAGAGCCATTGGGTGCAAGATCAGAATATGACAGCTGCACATGCCTTCCACTGACTGGAGGTGAAGTACCCCATAGGTACCCAAGAAGATTCATTTGCAGAGATTAATTAACCATTACATCGAGAAACACAGGAATTATCACTGATTGAAAGATTTTGTGTGTAACCACTATAAAAAAACAGAGACATTGATAAACCCAGGACTCGTGAGCTTTGCCTACCCCAACTTTCACACATTCAAGATGCAGAGA
The DNA here is from genome assembly GCA_027886175.1 of Phylloscopus collybita. NCBI lineage: Eukaryota > Metazoa > Chordata > Aves > Passeriformes > Phylloscopidae > Phylloscopus > Phylloscopus collybita. The sequence goes on along the minus strand of JAJNNQ010000009.1, from coordinate 23,231,851 downwards.
CAGTTACTTTTTAAATATATGTGGTCCTAGAAATAGGAAGACATACTCAAAGGTCAAAAACTGGCAGTAGAGAAGGTTATTCTGTTATTCACCAAAGTCATCAGGTACTTGGGAAGCAGGATGTTTGGAAGTTAATTTTTTTTTAAAACTTACAGTCACCAAGATAAGAGTCTGAGTCTTCCTCATTTTCAAACAAAATTTTTATGCTTAACATGTTGCATTCAAGGCATTTATGTGAAACTAACTGTTATTGAACTGTGATATTTTTACTGATGTCTTTAAATATAAATGGAGCAGGAAGTACTTTGTTTTTAAGTACTTTGTTGCATCATCAGCTGAAGATAGGAAGCTTGACTTGTTAATTTGTGTGGTACCTAATTTCCTACCAAATGCAATGCCATCATCACAGAAGCATTAAATGTTTTGTAGCAAGTTTTAGTGAAGCAGCTTGAACTACATTAAGTCAGTAAAAGTCAGTAAGTCAATACCAACAAACATATACAACATATATGGCCTAGAATTCCATTATTTGGGATAACTTGTTTGCTGAGTTTTGCAGAAAACAACATCACAGGAAATAACTGAAAAGCTTAAATACATTAAAAAATCCATTGCAAAGGACTGAACTCCTGGTGCTTCGCCTTGTGCAGTTGATAAATCCACTGGGAAATCTGTGGAAGGCACTCTGAGTAGTTGGTAATCCTGGGCAAGCCACTACTGGGCCTTGCACTGAGAGTGTAAGGAGACCCTAGATCAGCATGAACAGGCACTGTAAGGAACCTGCTGGCATGTCCTGTGCCAGCCCCTAGCACTACAGATTATATCAGAGAGAGCATCCAGTCTATCAAGAGACAATACATGGGCTGGATTTTTACACAAGATAAAAGGCACCAGCATAGGAAGTGAGAGCAACCTATCCAGGGCCTGTTTGATGCTGCATGAAAACAAGGTTCCTAGCATTTGAAGGGATAGATTTACTCTCTATCTTTTTATTCTGTTTTCTCATAGAGATCCTGAAAGAATCTTCTCACCATTATCAATACCTACACAAAACAGCTTTATTTTGATTTGGGACATATCACAATTATGCAATAATACAATTGCTTATGCTGTATCACCCTGAGCTAAAAGCTTACAATAAGACATATATATTATTCATCATCTCAGGCTGAGAAGCATTAGTAAACTATGTGAAGTTACTATGGCAGAGAATGCTTACAGGAAGTGCACAAGGACATCTAAAACACAGTTCAAGCATATCTTGTCTCAATGAAAGCCATTGCAAGGGGAGGCACAAAGTGCTGTTAGAGCCTCCTAGGAACAGTCTAGCTTTGCTCACCACCCCTAAATTTTCCTCAGATACCTTGCTTTAGTTGATGGCTTTCTCTCCAGACAAGTGTCCGCCTTAGGCCTGCAGTACTGTTTGATCCTATGTCTCCTGGCCTCGTCATCATCTTTCTGCAGCCTTCCTTCTGCCCTCTGACCCAGCCACCAGACTTTGCTTCTCTAGCCTATATCGTACGTAGTGCTCTTCAGCACCTGCAGCCCATCAGTGGCCATCTCCAAGTCAAACACCATTCTTTTAGGCTTACTGATCCTGAAGAGTTTCTAATCTCAATGCAAACAACACAGGTGTTACTCTTACAGCTTTTTAGCAGAAGAAGCTTGTAGCTTTTTTAGTACATTGTTTTTTGAGGTCATTACACTCTATAATGTTTTTAAACACAAAAAAGCCTACAGTAAATATGCCAAAAGGAAGCATTTTTCAGGTTTAGCTCAGTGCTATTACATTAGTGTCCAATCCATGCTAACTCAGATATAAATTAACACTCTAATGTTTTATTTAAACACATACCAGTATATTTAAACCTTCAAATAAATTAAAGAAATGCAAACCTACTCTAGCAAATGAAGTCTACTTCATATATGAAAAAGCTCAGCAAATCAATCACAGCAAGAGCATAACAATGAGGAAATACTGTGGTTATATTCAGATGTAAATTTCAAAAGTTAAGTTATTGACCAGAAATGGACAAATCAGAGCTGTCATATTTGATATCACAGTGTTAATGAGAAAGATACCAGCTTTGAATGACATTTTACTGCATTTATGTACCCATAAAACATAATTGTACTTGACTGATTTGAAAATATTCCTTCATAGCAAGAGAGCCATAACTGAATGAATGTCATGACCACCTCCAGCACTTGATTATTGTGGCAAGGTCAAGGCTCATTAAAAATCTGATATAATTTTCCACTCTTTTGCACTAATCCTGCAGATGGACGTTCATATAATTCTGTTCAGTCACACTTGCACCATATGCATCAAAATTTCATGAGTAGTTCACTCTACTACTTCCCAATAAAAACAGTGGGAATACTAACCAAAAGGAAACAGGATTAGTCCATAGGAAAAAAAAATTTAGACTATGATTATTATGAAACATATTAGTAAATTAAATGTTGACCAAGAATCCACCAAAGAATAAATGATTTTGTAAATCATACCCCCAATCATAGTGATAGGGTATTATTTTGGCTTTTCAATGTATACCAGGCCTACAGGATTTCCAAAGTACAAATCTTTCCTCATATCTGTTTTACTGTTGTCAAACCTGAATTTTATTCTTAGAATCCAGGACATGTGAGTTTTTAAACAGATTTTCTACTTTATTTGCTCACTGTATATTGATTTGAAATAGTGAGGTGTAATATATCCATGCCACAATAGCACCACACTTCTCAATAAATGACAATAATATGACTAATGTCAGCTTCTACCAAAATCATTGATACTGATGTTACCACTATGTCATGGGGCTCATGCTTATTTTGTGTCAGTGGTGGTCTAGCACGGATGTGAGGGTTTGGTTTTTTTTCCTAAGGAAGTTATAGCAGATGTTGACAGCTTGGTTTGACCAATTAAAGAGTGGGATAAGCCTCTGGAAAATACTCATATAAATCTTGAGGGAGTCCAGTAAAAGGGCTTCTTCTTTTCGGTGCCCAAGAGGTAATATCGTGGGCAGCTGAGGGCCCCGGCCCAGGCCCCGCTGCCCCTGGGCGGCCGAGCCTGGGCCCGGCCAGGCCTCCGAGTCCGCAGCTGGGCAGTGCCGGCCGTGTGCCCAGGGCCGCGGCAAGGGGGCCGGGCTGTGGCTGGGCCGTGCCCCGCTCGGGCCGTGCCTTAGCTCCGTGCCTTAGCTTAGTGCCTTAGCTGCTGGCAGCGCTGGCCCCGGGGAGGATGGGATCTTCTCCCCCGGGCCCTAGGGAGCAGTTCTGAGTTTGGGTCCGCTTTGGATCGGACTAGAGGGCAGGAGAGAGCCGTCCATCAGCCATTCTTGAGCATGCCCCCCCGCCTCCACCCCCATCACCAGAGCGGCTTTGAAATTCGACACCGTAAACCGCAGACGAGAGAAAAAGGTGACCACTGCAAGCCCTGGGCAAAATTATTAACTCTCCTCATAGCACCGATCCTTCTTTAACAGAAAGAATTGACACAGAGTAGTTGAAACGTAGAGACACAGCATGAAGTCAGTGGAGCGAGAGGAAAAGGAATAATTGGAAGAAAGCATTGAGGAAGTGGACATTTTTAGCTGGACTTCTCTAGCATAAATCATGGAGAAATGGAATATTCCTTATAATACCATAATGCCGTTTGGGGGAATGCGGGTTTCTAGTCAAAGGTTATGGACTGATATAATTAAGATTTAATTGAGAATTTTGAACAGAGTAAGCCCCTCCACTCCTGGGGTAAAAGGAGGTCTCAGTCTTTGAGACGAAGATGATTTTAAAGAGAAAGTGATTTGAGGCCCTCAACTCCTGGGGTAAAAAGAGGTCTCTATTTCTTTTGAGATAGACATGATTTTAGAGACAGAAAAAGAGAATCCTTGTTTTATACTAGAAGAAACATTCTTAAACAGTACCCCAAATATGCTGAAAGGCCCATGAGTACCCAGATGAAATGCTGCTCATGGGTGGGGCCGCATAATCTGCAAAATTCCAGGCAGTTGCAGATTTGTGATTTTGGGAGCCACCAGATTGTTTTGTTTTGTGGTGAATGTCTCCATGGGACTCTAGAGAGAGTCCTCTCCTAAAGTGATGAAAATCATGTTTAAATGGTGAAACTGACTGAAAGTCACAGATTTGTCTCTCTATTGTTGCTTGTAGAAAAGTGAACGCTTGGGGTGGGGGGGGGGGAGGGGAGGGCAGGGAGGAGGAGTGTTTTCAAGTTTCATTTTTCTTTTTCTCCTTTTAGTGTGTGTTAATAAATCTGTTTACCTTAAGTTGAGCCTGTTTTGCCTTTTCCTCCCAATCCTATCTCCCAAAGAGAAAAGGGAGTAGACACTCAAACCACTACACTAAAATTATTCAACAGAATTCGGCAAACATGAAACCACTACAGTGTCCCAGTAGACTTCTTTTGCACTTCTTTCCAGTCCCTGTCCTTCATGGTATGAGGAATAAGGAGTTTCAGTCCTTGTCTCCTTGTCTTGCCTCATGTCTCCTTATTCAGGAGTTTAGTCCTGACCCTAAATATCAGTTCAGATATCTAGGAGATGTCAGATCAGGATGAGGAGGATGGAAAGTAGGAGAGACCCAAACATTCCTATGTGGATTCACAGTCCATTAGTACCACATGACTTCTTGCCTGAATTTATTAATTGTATCTCAATAGTTTGCTATAAAGTTATAGTTTATCATAATTTGATATACCTCATTTAATGCTTTTACAGGAACCATTTCCCATTATATTTAAAGAAAATAAATTTCAGAAAATGGCATAAGTCTGCATAGAGAAGAACTAGTGATGAGCAATGGATGAGAATAAGCTCTGGATGGGCTTGAAATCAGTTACTAGTAGATTCCAGAGGGAATTTTCATGTCTACAGATAACTGATAAACAATGAAAACCACTTTGGCAAATCCATCTTGGAGTATGGAATATTTCTTAATGCGTGTTATTAGAAATTTGCTTAGCCTGATATATTTTTTATCTACCTGAGGATGAACACTGCACAGTTGGCTTTATTTGGCTGTGTGTTTTTCTTCCTTGTAAGAAAAAGTAGTTTTCTCTTACAGCATGTATTCACAGTGAAATTCACAGAGTAAAAAGAAAGAACACAGAACTTTCTTCATTACTGAATATCTAGTCAAACGAGCATTAATTTAAGTTCTCTATATCTGTATCCTTTCTGTAGAGTCCACATGACTAGAAGAGAAAAAGAAGATACATAAGAAGCCTCTTGAGGTCTCTTTCAGCTCTCATTTCCCATGATTTTTGTGGGCTGTTTTGAGATATGGTAGATGAAAGAAGAATAAGATCAAGAAGCAGTAACAATGTCATAAACTGAAATAGAAAAGAAGGGGCAGTCAAGAGAGATAGAAGAGAGTTTCAGTACCAAGCTGTCATTTCAGGCTGAACCACAACAGATTTATTTAGCAAAAATAGTTCTTATAATGGCTATTGGGAAAACAGTAAATGTTTTAATAACTGCAGGACTAAACCATTAAAAAATAAAGATCCCCACTGAGAGCAAATATTCATCAATAGTAAATTTATGTTATTTGCATAACAGTTTTAAGTTCTATAGTTACAGATATTTAAAAATTATTTTTCTTTAAAACTTGGAAGAAGGAAACAGTTCTATGTGGGCCTGACATCAAGCAATTCACAAAAAAAAAATTAAAATAACTTGATGATATTCCAACAAAACAGAACAGTGGAAAAATCACTGAGCACTTCAAGTAAACACACATTATGTGCTTGGTGAGATATTTAGAATAATGAGTACATGCTGACTTGTACAAGAGGCCCACATACTTCAACTTGAATATACTTCACCATAGCCAATGCAAATGAAGAAAAACTATCATATTTAAGCATAATGGAAAAAAAAAAAAAAACCAAAACAACAACACACTATTCTAGTTCATTATGTAAATAAGAGGCATGATTTCCCCTCACAGCATCGTGGCCATAAATTCCAGCTAAGAAAAACTTTGACTTTCATTGGTCTGAGATGAGAATCAGCCCCAGATGACCTTTGCAGGAGGTAATACAATCTTCTTTGTTATATAAACAAAATTTGAAATATGGATTCTGCTGCTTCCTAGACAACTGTTCACCCACTCTACTTAGGAGTAACGCTAAGTGAAATTCTGTAGTGAACCTCAGGTCCTATGACAGTTTTTTGTCCTGTGACATCCATCTCAGCTGATGCCCTTTAAAAATGGTAGCATAAAGAGGTTGAAGAGGGTTTTGCATGCTAAGTATTTCTTCACATGATAGTGTTGATATCTATATGATTTCTGTTTAAAGCTGCTCTTTTATTTTTAAAAATTTCTCACTTTTAACTGGTAGCTTTTGATTTCTCTTTAATGCTTGCTACTCCTTCCTACTGAAGATATCTTCTTTCCTGCCCTCTTCATGCTCTATGTATCTCAGATTTTAAGATTTCTAGATTTCTCAAATATTTCTGTAATTATATTTTAAGATTTAGCTGTATAAAAGGAAGATATTTTGGTGTTCCTGGTTGTTAAAATCCATTTTAACAGACTTCAATCACATACACAAAGCAGATTAAACTAGACAGAAGACTGAAGAGAAGGCAGGTACAAGCTAAATCAGGCAGATGAAAAAAGACTAATTTGAGGGACTTTCAGTGTCTCTAGTGCTTTGTCTCTTCATAAGTAGAGCCAAACTGAGACTGATGGACTTATGAAACATCACCAGAAAATGCAAAATTTAAACAACTTTACTATAAAATACTTAGACAGAGATACAATAGTAACACAAAATTTTCTGTAACATTTTTCATTTCTACAGCATTTATTTTTAGGTGACTGACAAGATTTAAAAATTTCATATTGGTTTCTTTCTTCACCAGCATTTCTTTAAAATGTAGGTCTTCAAAATAATTTGACTTGCTTCTGTTGACTATGAAAAAGGATGCCAAACATGAATCTCAAATTACCTTGAAAATGTCACAAAAGTAAAAGGGAATTAAGACATTTCTAAAAGCAGTATGTTGAAGACAGTACCAACAAATCAATGACAGCCAAATCAAGCAAATAAAATCTTTGTATTTTCATTTACTCCATGGTTTTTTAGTCTGATGTCTGACAATGCTGTAAGATAACAGTGAAAGAGGAAAGGTAGACCTTTTTAAACGAAAACTTCTCTGGGCGTTTGAAACAAATGAGGAAAAAAACCCTTGAAAGTTTGAATTTACAGTCTAGGCATATACACTACTCCTTTGAGCCAGTTCTAGAATCTTGAATGTACTCATTTCCTCTAATGACTCTAGTTAACAATACAGGAATTCAAAGTTCTTAATCCTATTCTAATTTGCAGGGTTCTTTTTTAATCAATCAATTATATAAATTGTATTTGGAATATTAATCTGTTTTCTACCCAGCAGATTCCCTTGCCAAAAATCTCTGTCTAATATCAGTGCAGATACTCCTTTTAGAAAAATCATCTGAATTAGATAATTAGCATTGCCTGGCACTACCCTCCTCAGCCAGCAATGCCTTGTTGCTATTCAGCTCTGGTGCTGTTCTAGTTCCTTAAGTAACTCAGATTCAACTGCCTACCTACTAGGAAGGCCTCAGGCTGTCATGCATCTTGCAAAGGGTTTTGATCCTGCAGGAAGCTCTAGATACCCTAGGTGATTAGATTCTTAATATAGACCTCTTCTTCACGGCCCTGTTTCAGGTTAAAAATGTTTTGTAAGCACATTTTTCTCCAAATAGAGAATACCTAATGCAAATAGGCATGAGTTGGCTGCAGCCAACCCAACAATTAGAGGTTCAACCAGGATATAAGAGCTGCAAGTTCACATTTCTCTTTCAATGCTTTGTCAATTATTTATATAAAGTGGAAGTGTTCCAAAAAGAGAGAAAAAGGTGCTCAAGCTAGAGCACTCAATTGTTTAATGATGGGCATTCCTAAAGGATATAGATTGCCATTGCTGAATCAAATTCAGCAGAATTGGGATTTGATTTCAGGACAATGTTGTAATTGCTAAGATAATGCATTTCTAGGATAAATGAAGTTTTGGGGGGGGTAAAATTTTATGTCACATACAGAAATTAAACATATTGTAATAACATTTATTAAACATAAATTGTGTGAGAAGTTTATTTTCATGGGGCCACAAGATAAGAAAAATCCTTATACAATCCTAGTACCATTTAGGTTGGAAAAACCCTCAAAATCTTTGGGTCCAATCTTCAGCTGAACACCACCTTCTCAACTAGACCACAGCACTAAATGCCACACCTGGTCATTTCTTGAACACCTCTGGAGATGGTGACTCCACCACCTGGGCAGCCCGTTCCCATGCTCAACAACCCCTTCCAGGAAGAAATTCTTCCTAATTTCCTGCCCTGGTGCAACTTGAGATCATATCCTCTTGTCCCGTCACTGGCTGCCTGGGAGAAGAGGCCAATTCCCACCTGGCTACAAGCTCCTTTCAGGCAGTTGTAGAGAGTGACAAGGTCTCATCTGAGTCCCTTCTTCTCCAGATTAAATATCACCAGCTCGTTCAGCCACTCCTCATGTAATTTATTTTCAAGACCCTTCAGCTTTGCTGCCTTCTCTGGACAAAACCTAGCACGTCAATGCCTTTCTTGAACAGAAGAGCCCAAAATTGAAGACAGGACTTGAGATGTAGCCTCATCAGTGCTAAGTACAAAGGAACAATCATTGCCCTGGTCCTGCTGGACATATGATTTTTGATACAAGCCAGGACGTGACATTGGCCTTCTTGGCCACCTGGGCACACAGTGGCTCATGTTCAGCTAACTGCCAACCAGCACACCCAGGTCATTTTCCACTGGGTCATTTTTTTTATCTTTATCTGTGGGCCACTGCCTTTGAGCACCTCAAATATTTTATTTTCTTAATTTTCAAAGGAAAAGAAAACAAAAAAGAATTCAGCAGTCCCTAGTCTGGGAACCATCAGCACATGTTTCTATCCAATCTTTTTGATAGCCCCTTCATCACGTGAATAACTCAGTCTCTCAATTTAATAGTATGATAAGAAGAGAGATCCTGGCCTCCAGTGGGGTATTTGCACAATTCCATGGGGATGATCTTGCTTTATTCCTTTGCAAATAGCTGGGACATTGGTCTTTAGACAAGGTTTGCATTATTTTTGAGGGTCTCATATATATATACAGGAGCAGACAAAAGCGTATCATAGTCCAGTGAATTTCAGAACATTTCTTATCCCAGCTAATGTCAAAGCCAAACTTAGTAGAAACACCGAGTACCTTGATTCCTCTGCTTGCAAATAGTGGTTTTTTTGATAATAGACTGTGATGTAATGTTCACTTAATCATAGTTATATCATAAATGAATGATCACAGTATTTTAATCAGCATTGTTTAGAGTTTTCTAGATTTATGAAATATGGCTGTAGAAGATAATTTTGGAATTTAGAAAAAAAATTAGTGAATGTCATATTGGTTCTTGAAGTCATGGTTGGCAATTTCTGTCACAGAAAGCTATATCTAGCTAGCTAGACATGAATTTGTCAAAAGGAAAACAAAAGCCATGACATCAATATATTTTGACAAGAATTTAGACAACTATATGAACATCTCAGAAGAAATGTCAATCATGTCAGGAAAAAGTCAAGAAATTAAAACCACTATGTCTGGCTTTGTGTATTTTTAAAGTAATTGTTAATTTTTAATAAATGTATGTCAAAAATCATTAATTAAAGCATTCTCTCCCCTCCTCCAATTAAAGTAAATACTTCAGATTCACTAGATTCAGAAAAAAACCCTATACTTTTTACATGGATTGGAAAAAGGATCTCAGACAACAGCTCTATCAGAGGTGCTAGTTACTGATAGTGCAAGTCTTATATACATTCACTATAGCATCTCTTAAGGGTGTTTGAGTGCTTCTGTTTTGATATTTATAGTTATATAATTACATATATTTCTTGAGTGCAGAATCTTATACAAAAAGAGAAAAATATCTGTATTTGTTAATTTTCAATTTCAGTGTATCATGATAGATAAGGTCCAGGATAATATTCTGAAGAGCCAGATTATCACTAAATATTTGATGACTGTTAGGTGCCAAGTTATTTCTTGCAATTCATGATACTGTTTCCTCATATAAAAATAAGTAAAAGAATATTAACTTTCTAACCTTCTTTGTAAAATACTTGTGTTGGAAAGTTATATTCAATAATAAAATAGTTTAAAGGCAGAGAGAGAAAAACACATTCAGGTGCTAATCCAGGCACCTCTGACTCCAGTGGTGAACAATTCCACCTTTTTTCTTCCATTCAGTGAAGTAAAAAGCACTACCATTTGTTTTATAAAGTTGTCAAAATATCTTTTTGTATTGCTCAACCCTGAGACAAAAGTTTAGAAATATGCAGACTCCATGAGGATGCACTCACTGATATGTTCTTAGTAGAACTTATTTCAAAAGCAGAACCCTTCTAAGAAAAAAGTCAAAAGTAAGCAGAGTAACTGACGTGGAAATCCTCTGCTGCTAAAGAGGAAAGTTAAATAAAATTAATTTAAAAATCAAATATTACAATACTGTATGACATATACAGTCTTCAGTGTTTGCAAGACAGAAACACAGAGGGAGAGTGCAATACTCATTTAAATAAATGAGATTTACATTGGAAAATGTAAAGAGTAAGAGATACTAAGTGATCCTAATCTGTATGGCATTCTGCCAACATAGAGACCTCATACATTTTCATCTGTATGTCCTTCCTGTTTCAAAAGATTTTGTCTTTGGAAAGAGCTGGGCTAGTTCCACGTGACTTGGTTCCAATCATTATCTCTTGGATCAAGGTGGTCATTATTGTCCATGTGAATTGACAAATAAAGATTCCTCATATTATAATATGAAAATATGGAAGGAAAGCCTCTGGACCGGTATCCTATTATAAATGTTGAATACATGAACTCCATCAAGTTCACATCTGAAAAAATTCAGAAAAGTGAAATTTTGCTTAGCTGCCTACAATGTATTTTCACACAGTACTATGGCAAATTAATAATATACTCCCTCTCTCTCTCTCAGTTCTTTTCTTTCCAAAAAATATGCAAAGAAAAAATGCATTAAGATAACAAAATGGTCATCAGAACAAAACATGTATTTTAATGCATCAAAATAATATAGATTCTGGGAAAGAAAATACCTACATGTTTTCACATGGATCTTTTAATAAAAGCATTACAAAAATGGGCTTTTTATTTCCCTTCCACCAAAAATTATTCTGAGTATAAACTGTCTAAGGTTTTAACACATTTAAAAAGATAATATATTTTAAATTAAAAAGCTTGATGAGTCTAGCCAATTCCATTTAAAACCTTTTAAGAAACTAGTATTTACTAGGACAAAGTCAAATCTTGGTTACATATAAATTAAAATTAGAATCTCAACTTGACAATTCAATCTCATTTTAAATCTCATGTTCTCTAAGTATTCTCTAATGATTTTAAAATAAGTACAGGATACATAGTCTTGGTAAAGTGTGAGAAAAGATCAGGTGTAATTAATATTTTCTGTTAAAGGAAACTATTATCTATCAGAAATTGTTACACTACCTTATGTAGCCAGTAGTTTACAGTAAGCAGAGTAATAATGCTTTCTTGTATTACTTTTGTGAGGATAAGCTAAATAATTTCTACATGTATGCAGTATTGTGTGCAGTAATATAACATCTAGATCATTATGACAATATTGCTACATAATGTAATTATTATGTAAATATTATTATTACAGCTCTCACAGAATTTTGCAAATATATGTACTTGTATAATATTTTCCTAGTTCCTTTCAGCCACCTCTTTATAAAGGTGGCAGATCATGAGGAACTTGGTGGTAGTTTAAAGGGTTTACCACATTCTGGTTTTAATCATGATTAATGTGAACAATTCAAATAAAGGTTATCCATTGTTCTAAACATGATACACTGAATTACATTCTTCCAGCAATAAAACATCATCAAATAAATACAGACTTACGTTTATTACTACTATTATTCACTACTATTGAGTGATACTAAGAATATTCTTAGACTCATTATGCTAAAATATTTTCAAACATAGACTACTTGTCAAAAAATAAAATTTATGTAAATGATGTCTTGAACTGAGTACAGTTATGCTATTTTGCATCATCTTTGAGAAGGATGCTTGCATTGCCATATCAAAAAGTAACCTTACTCCAGTTTTCTGGGTGGCTTTTGTCCTGTTGCTGCCAGTAATATGTGTGCCTCAAAGTGGAAGAAAACTGCTTTGTCTTCATATCCTCCTGAGCTGTAGCAGCTGTGTATCATCCTGTGGGACCAAGTTGTGACTACACTTTCTTTAGCTGATCCATTCCCCTCATGCTATCAAGTTTTCTGACTAGCAAGGACATTTGTAAATAAAAGAGAGCTAAGGGTTAAGGTCAGCCTCTTTCTTGCCATAAGGCAATACCATGGGAAGCTTGTCTGTGTCTATTCTATTGGCAATGGTGCACGTGTGTTCCAACATTCACGGTCAATGCTTGCAGTCAGACATCTGGGACTTAACATACTTGTAACAAAATAACAGCATATACCATCTGTTTCAGGTATGCACTTCAAAATATACACACACATTTTGTAAATATTCATGTCTCAAGATGAGTCTCATTTTCATTTCTAGTTTGCCTATCAAACTATGTATTTTACTTAGGTTAGACTTTTTTTGTTATTTGAAAGACTCAACAAAAGGCATTTGGGGATAACTCTCAGTTAAGAGAGTGAAATTCTCTTTTTTCTCTGTAGAAACAGCATGCAGAGTGACCTACATTTTTCTGGTAACTTAGTGTGTGCCACCATTGCCATTTGCCCAGAGAAGCTGTGGATGTCCCATCCCTGGAAATATTGAAGGCCAACTTGCATGGGGCTCTGAGCAATCTTGCCTAGTGAATGGCATCTCTACCCATGGCTGAGGGGTTGGAATTAGATGATCTTTAAGGTCTCTTCCAACCCAAACCTTTCTATGATTCTATGATCTAAATGCACTGGATGAGATCACTGAACAGATTATTGCAGTATAGATTTAGTCTTATATGTGTAATTATTGTTTGTTGCATTGTCTTCAGCATTTCCTTAGAAATTGTTACAGTTCAAAAATATTGGAGCTGACTGGTAGGTGACAGCAGCTGCAAAACTTCATATCAAAGATTGCAAGAACTCTCTTCAGGGCCGTTCAGTCATGTAACTAATGCTACAAGATTTATTATTAGAAATAGTCACAGGTGTTTTAAGTATTACCTCTAGTATTGCATTTCCTTTTTCAAGTTTGGTTTTTTGGGGTTTTTTTTTGTGTTAAACCTACTTCAAATACATATGCATGATTTTTTACTAACTGGAAGAAACATCCTAGAAATTGAAGTTGATAGTGAGTTTGTTTCCTGAAGCATTGATTTTTCTGTTATGCCAAAATTCAAGGTATTGATCTCTAGTTTCCTCTCAATATTCAAATACATCTACATATTCTGATAGCATGTTTGGTCTATGTTTCACGTGGGTCTATGCGCTGTCCCATGCATTCATGTTGATCACCTTGTAATCGTTTTCTTCTGGGTATTTGTAACTACTGTAGTTGCTGTTGGAGGCAATTAATTCTTTGTTGTATTTGTGATAAATGTTATCTTGTTCTGTGTAATGGCATTTTGTCAAAACTTTTTTGAGCAATGATTTTGCTTTCATTCTGTCTGAACACTTCCATGCCATATTTGGATAAACAACTGTACTGAGCACAAAAGTGTGGTGCTCACTGTCTTGTAATTCTTTATTAGGAGAGATGCAAAAATTTTCTACACTAGCTTTTTGTTTGCATAGAATTACTAGAGTTGCAAAAGACCTCTAAGATCATTGAGTCCAGCTGCTAAAGGAGCACCATGTTCAGTTCTAAACCACTAAACTACTGCCCAAGTGTCACAACTACACATTTTTTGAACACTCCCAGGGATGGTGACTCATTTCTGTGCAGTCTGTTCTAATGTCTGACCACTCTTTCACTAAAGGACTTTTTCCTAATATCAAATCTAAACCTCCTTGGTATTCCTTGAGACCATTTCCTCTGGTCCTATCACTCATTACTTAGGAGAAAAGACTGACACCCATCTTGCTCCTGCCTCCTTTCAGGTGGTTGAAGAGAATGGCAAGGTCTCCCCTGAGCTTCCTTTCTTCCAGGTAAACATCCTCATCTCCCTCAGCTGCTCCTCATAAGCTTTGTGCTTCAGACCCTTCACCATCTCCATTACTCTTCTCCGGACTGACTCCAGCACCTCAATGTATTTCTTGTGGTGAGAGGCCTAAAACGGAACACAGGACTAGAGATGCAGCCTCACCAGTGCAGAGTACAGGGGGAAAGCATTCTTTTAATTGTAAAATATCAGTGATGAGACCAAGGCTTCTCCAGTTCCATGTCGCTATTCTAGTGTCTGACTGGCTGCATGCTCTGTATTCTAGTATAGACACCAGATTTTCCTATTGTGAACATAATGAATTTCTCAAACTGTTTAAATGTAACATATATTATAGTCCTCATTTTGATTAAGTCTTCCAGAATTCACATAAGAGTATCACACTGTACAGTCTCTCAGCTCCGCTGTGAATCAATTCAATTAATGCTTTTGCAAAGGAATTGGTTAATTGGTGAGCCTAAAATAAAACTGCAAGAGAGCTTAATAACCCACAGACATTTAGGAAGACTTTCACAAACACTAAATTTTAAAAACAGCTATAATAGAAATGTTTCCTAATAGCAAAGAGTATATTGCAGTTTTTGAAGTACATTTAGTCAACTAAACTGTAGAAAATATCAATATTTTCAGAGAAGAAAATTGAGGTTCAGCAAAAATCCCTAGGAAGTGTTTAACTAATAATATATGGGGGGCTTAATATTTGGTCTGCTACTTTAAAATGTTATTATACAGAAAAACCTGCAAAGTATTAAAATAAGACTGAAGAATGAATGTTAAAATCCCAGATTTTAGACTGAGTTGAACTTTTTGAAGAATGATCCTTGCTTGACACCAACACACAATTTTTTTGTGTACCAGCTGGATTTCATTGCCATAGGAAAACTGTCTACCTCAAAGGCAAATTCAAGGATGAGTCATTCAAATCTTTAACAAGAAACACAGATGGAAAAATGCCACAGCTGCACAGAGCTGGAAGCAGAAAAGTGCATGACCTTAATGAATATGCTTTTACATTTGACAGATTCCATCAGAGAACTTGCAGTAGCTGCAGAATCCCATGACACCATAAAAAACAGTTTAGCATTGTTTAATCCCACTGTTGCAAGGAAAAGTGTGAGATTAGAAATACAACATGGAAACTGCTTTCTAACCTTGTTGCCTAGATCTGATACATTCCTAGAATAAAATTCAATACAGAAGTGTAACAGCCATAAAAATGCATGTTTGTTTTTTTATTTCTTTTTCATCCATTTTTTATCTTCCACGACTTTTGCCTTCCAAAACTTCTTTGCTTTCGTTCCTCAGCTCCAATTTTTGCAATTTTTTTCTCATCTTCCTCTCTTTCTTTGACACATCTGCTGCAGTTCAGCAAGGAAAAATATGCATGTGAGATGTAATAACCCTGTGCAGCAACACATGCCAGAGGGTTATTAGAGAGAAAGTGGCCCTTCAGAAAAGGATCTAATGCGTGCAGGATCCATGGCTGGGCCAAAATCCCCAGCCCTTATCCCAGGGCAGGAATAATGTCTGAGAGCACCTCATTTCAGAGAAGACCAATCTTATATCAACAATCTGGATGTGCATCTAAGGAGGTAGGCTGGAAATGAGCAGGGAAAAGCTGTCACTTCAGTAAAGGCCATGACAGATTCAATTCAGATCACTACTTATTAGTTGTATTCACAAATGTTCACAGCTTATTACTAAAGGAAGTGTTTAATGGTCTAAATCACTCCCACTGTTAAATCAAAAAGAGTAACACTCCCTTCCCTCCATGTATAATGTATTGCAATGAGCAGAATCAGAGAAGAATAGTGGGTGCAGATGCCTTTTTCTACCCACACAAAACAAAATATAGAATTTCCTGTTCACAGACAGTAGTGGAGAGCAAGGAAATAGTTGATTTGGCACTGCTTAAGAATGATCTAAAAATTAAAGGGTAAGAGCAAAAAAATATTGTACATCTTCTGAGTAGTTATCTTAGAGTTCAGGGATGGAAACCTTAAATGTGGCTACATAGATAAGACCCTAATCTTCAAGGGTAACCTTTTCTTTCCAGCATCAGTTCCAGCATCAGTTGTTCTGTGCTCAATTAGGCAATGACATTCTAAAGAATTATTTGTCCTGTTCAGTAATGCAGCTTTCTTATATATAGAAGAAATGTTAGCCACAAGTATCAATACATCTCTTTTATTCAGAGGCACACAGCTGTATATCACTTTCTGGAATATCTGATGATACTGATAAGACAAGCCAAATGCTGAAAGCTCTGCTGTTTAAAAAGAGAAATAAGATTGATAAATACTGTGGCTAAGTTTTGGCAAAGAAAAGATCCTATAATTTCCATGCATTCTATTTCCCTTATCAAAAAACTTTTATTCTCATCAGCTAGACATTACTCTATTTTCTATTATTGACTTGTTTCTCTGGTTTTCTACTGTTTAAACAAGCATGGTTTTTCATAGCTTCTCATGCTAAATCACTGTTTAAAGCTTGTTTAATCCCTAACTTTGATCATACCCCACAAGGAGCATCCAGGAGCTATTTCTTCCACAATGTAACTACCACGGTTCAGAGATCCTATTGGAGCTTTTACTCAAAGCAGCTATCCATTTATGACCTGATCTAAGTAAAATTTCTCTAATGAAAATTGCTAAGATGGAAGAATATTGTGGAAAAATGTGGAAAAAATATAGAGCCATAGTTCAAAACATATTTACATTATATCAAATGCATCTTTTATGCAACTACACTGAAAACAGTAGTTTACACCACATAATGAGTTAATTTCTGACACGTTCTACTAACAAGGAAAGTTTCATGGCCATATATAAGATATCTTATAAAGGTATAATTCTATAATATTACTACAAGTTACTTCTATTCACTAGAAAGACTGGTAGAGGGTAGGTCTCTTGCAAGGGAAGATAAAATATGGATTTCCAGGTCACAGCCAGCATTCTAGGTAGTTTGGAAAATTAAATAATAGCATAAGAGATTTTTCAGTCTTCAAACTCTATGGTTTGTCCCAGACTTTGCCTGGAATACATGGATGTTGACACAGTGAAAATCTTTTGGAGAATGGACCTGGATCCAGCGATTCCAGAGGGTCTCCAGCATGCTGCACAACCAGCTACCCTCTCCTGAGGCTGTCTTTGTCACCTCTGTGATGCAGGGTATCTAACATTTTCTGGTCTGAAACATGAGTCTTAAAATCAACTGCTGAATCTGCTGCAGGTCTCCATGGTTACAGTACAGTCAGTTGCTGCTTTGTACACAGGAATAGATGGGATTTTTAAAAACTCAGGCTGCTTTTGCAGAATGACAATTTGAGTTGCAACTATCCCCCCCAACAAGAGAACATATAAACCAATTTTCATAAGAGAGGGTAAACGTAAAGGTAATGCCCATTTCTCCAACGTATACTGACAAACTGCTTAGATAAAAAGTTCAGAGGGCAGGAGTTATGGTAGGAGAGACCAGCTAAAAGGTTTTGAGAGTGATGCCTCATAAGGGCCAAGTAACAGCCACTTGTGCAGACTGCTTTTCTTCCCAAAGTCCTTTCTTTGCAATCTAGACCTTTCTTTACTTAAATCCTGATAAAATTCCTGAGTCATATGAATTGTTCTCCATTAGCCTAAGGATATAAATTCAATATTAATATTAATTAAGTGCAGCTCCTACACTGCTAGTGCATAGATCACTGAAAAGAGTGAAGAGTAAAGGTATTTAGGAGCATGTGTTCACCTCATTTTACATTAACTGAAGATTAAGAAAATCACAAGTAGATTTCCCTATTATTATTCATCTTTGTAAAAATATCAGTGCCTTTTATCTCAACAGCTACAAGGGACCAGGATGTCAGCTTTACATTTTGAAACACCATCATCAAAATGCCCTCTAGCAACACTGACTTAGCAGAGACAATGCCACCTACTGAAATATTAACATCCCTTGCTTCAGGACACTTTCCTTCATCACTAATTGTCAAAGCAAAATTGACAGTGCTTCCTAGAGAGCTGCTAAGTTTAAACTGCATCACTACTGTTCTCAAAAGAGATGAGGAACCTCTTCTTCTAATCTCTCCTTATGATGATAGGAAGGGAAGAACACAAGCTATTTCCAGGCATACATACAGACAAAAAAGCCAGCATAACGTAAACCCTTGCCTTCATTTCATTTTCTCTTGAGAATTTTTTTTTCTCCTTCACAACTGGAGCAAAAGATGCTTTCATTGCTGTTCTGCAGCTTTTTTCCTATCTTAGAAAAGACCAGATGAATACACAATCTGCAAAAGAACAAAAACATTTCTATTTGTTCCAGAATATGAATAGCTAAGATTTCTTTCCTAGGACTAACATTGGTAAAAGGTAGTGGGTCTTATAGAAAAAAGACCACTGAACTAATGTATCCTGGACATACGTAGCAGAAACTTCCTCCTAAGATCTGATTTATTTTTTTTTAAATGTAACTTGCACTGTCAAAAGAGCTTGTTTCAAAAGTCTTAACTATTAAAATAGGATGAGACCTATCTTATATAACAGTATTTAAAAGGCACTGACTGCATAAAAGCAGCTCAGGGAACTGTGTAAAGTTTTAGCTACGTCAGGATTTTTGCTCTTTTTTAAATAAGCCATTCTACAAAACACAGCATAAATAATCAGCAGCATAATCCTCCAATTCTTCATCATGGGAGGAGTTCCCAGGAAGTTTTCCTAAGCATTCTTTTCTCTCTAACTGATCAAAACTTTCCACCAAAACAGAAAATAAATGTTTAGCCAGACAAAAAGAGACATATAAAAAAACTTAAAATAATTTCAAAACATCCATAAATGACAATAAAATAAGATTTTTCTCCTCTTTTCCTTTGGAAGTCAGTCTGTTGTCCTTTTAAAGAAAACAAATAGCATTGGAATGTTGCAGTCCTATATGATCTGACAGTTTGATATAAAATGTTAGCTCATGTCCACCTTAGAATAACACAGACATAAGAATTAATGTCGGGGTTAGATTTAGGGTTATTCAGAATGTTATTTCTTCTCACTGCTCCATCTTATAAACTATACATGATAGATGGTGATGGGTTCTCTGCCTGCCTGTGACTGATGCAACCAGTACTGCAAAGGTAAAAAGGAATCAAAAGTGAATCCTTTCTCTGCTGAGCAAGAGAAAGTTGCTCCACAACAGTTATTCTGTGGTTTGAACTTAATTTCAGCTGTACTTTTATTTTGTTTTTCTCAAACAGTTAAATTAAATATTAAAGAAACACAAAAAAAAAAAATCTTCCCATTGTTCTTAATTGTGTGTGCTCTTTGGTTAAATGAATAAACAGAAATGCAGATGTTATATAAAGAATTGCTCACATGCACAAATTTCTCAACACTGACTATTTTCTGAAGTAGCATTTTGCCTTCTCCTCATGCTTTTAAATGAGCTCTTTATTGCCAGCTACTGGGATTGGATATGTGCAATTGCAGATAGCCACCATGATCTGACAGAAATCCTAAATATTAATTTCTTCTACATAAAGAGTTTATAGTGAAATAATTTATCCAAATTGAAATCAGTCATTCGACACAAGCAGCTAGAAGGCATCAAGTGTACCACACCCAGATTTGTATCTAATAGGTAAGAGCATGATATGTGTGACATATGCATACTCATATAATGTACAGATTCAGCTCAAAGACTGGAATTGTTTTTCAGAGCTGCATTTGTCTGTTTTATACTTTAAATTCCATTTAAAGAGTAAGGGTTATTTCTCTGTCCATTTACTTTTGCTTGCTTCTCTTATGCAGTGCTATATAAATGGAGCTTCTGTAAAATGAAGTAGTGGTTTTTTGCTGGTGGCATTGATAAATAAAGAACAAGATACTATAAATATTTTATGGAGTTCCTAAAGGCTACATTCACTTTCAGATCCCTGTGCATCAGAAATAGATTCACTGGGAGCACATTAGTTCATTCGAGACTTGGCCTGCTCACTTTGTTTCATTATATTCACGTAAAAGGGCAGTAGCTGATCTTTTTCTTTTCCATAGTGCTGTTACAAAAAACCCAAACTGCAGTCATGATTACAGCAGAGCGAGTTGGTGTCATCACACTCACAAACAGCAGCAAAGAATGTTCTCAGTGACAGCTGGTGTGTTTGTTCAAGGTTAGTTGGTATGTTATGTTGTGTTTTTTATGTCATGTTGCTGAATGAAGTATAGCCATGCAAATAGCAGGTGGTTCTGTGTAGGGATTTCAATGCATAAAGCTGCTGGTTCCTGTGACAGAGATCCCCAGCCAGATGGATATGCCCCTGGCTTCTGCATGCACACAGTGGCCACAGCAGAATGAACTTTATGAGCTTTACCCAGTCTGACACTCACTTTAGAGCTCAGCATTCATGAGTCACATAGCCTGCCACAAAATGGTGATTTTATTTGGTATGTTGCTTTGCTACTCAGGTTTTTTTAAGTATCATTTTACTAAATTATGATTACAGTTATTGAAATGAAAACCATTAGGAAGCTAATGAAGGACCTACCCAAATAGCCACTGCTTGGCATTCCCATGGTTTAATCGAGAGTGGTTTGATGTGCCTCTAAGGAACACAGTACTACTTAGATTTTGCATTCAGCAAGAAATAGAACAAAACCCACTCATTTATCCATATCTACAAGAGAATGATTGATCAAACTGTTACCAATCAAAAGCATTTTCATGAAAGAGGACCAAGATATTTTGAGGGTTTTGTTGTTGGGGTTTTGTGTGTTTTTTTAACTAAGTCAGCATTATTTGCTTTCAGACTGTATAGTGTCATTTCTGGCCAGAAAGAACTTACTCTACTAAAATCACAAACTTCAGTAACATTTTGGTTTTATTAGTAGAATTCTTAGCCCTTCAGGTACTTTTGAAAGATTTTCAGCGAAGAACCTTGCAGAGAGTGCCGACAGAAAGTTAGAATGATACTGTCTTCAAACTTTAGTGATTTATTTTGTAACACAGTTTTGCCAAGGAGATTTCACTCCCTCTTTTAAAGTGTCTGTAAATTGAAACAAGTAACTGATAGTCTCCAGTTTCTGAACAAAACTTCTGCTTTGGAAATGTTAATACATATTGACACTTTTCTCATATAGTCCTGCCGAACATGATCCAAAATTCCATAAGGGACTTTCATTAAATTAACCAGCTAAATGCTTTCATACTCGAAGGTGTAATTAGACATAACATTCCTTTCTGCTATTAAAAAAAAAAAATGAAATACATCCTAGTTGACTAGTTGACTGCTTACAGTCAGGCTTTCGAGCGCTACATTTTTAAAAGTAACAGGATTCCGAGTCCTAATGCTACCTTTAAAAAAAAAAAATTACCTGTGACTATCAGTCAGTCCATTTGGTGAGTTTTACTTCTAGGTTCTGAAGCTTTGTGGAAGGACCAAGATAAAGAGCAGGGATGGCAAAAGCAAGAACATGCAGTAAGGAGAACAAAACAGAAGGTTCAGAGGCAGAGTCCACGGTGTAATCCTAGGAGGGGTGAAAACATCAAACAACAGCTCTCTGTGCACCTTACTATTGCACCATGTACCCACTCCTTCACAATCAGTCATAGCTCCTTCAGACATCCAACCACTATGAGAGCAATCAAGGTTTGAATTTCTTTTCTGCATCACCAAGGAACAAAACATATAGCGACTTAAACTCATTAATGCTGACAGAAAAAATATGAACCTCCCTGCCTTCAAACAACATGTTCAAGAATTGCTGCTGAACCAAGGGTAAACATATCACTCCATCCCACTTACAAACCCCTTGAAACTATATCTGCTGCTGGGTAACTCTCCAGCCTACTTGTGCTTGCATTGGTCCCAGTCCTGCATGCATCATATAGTAAATCAGTACTATAGACATGTAAATGTAACCTGTTGGTTTATTTAGAAAATAAAATGCCAGTTCTCCCTGCAAACTCTTTTGCAACCCTCCAAGCTACAAGAAGGTGTATAATATGCTGCAGAGGCTATTGGAACCAGAATTTAAATCCATAAATATCAAAAGGATTACAACATTGATCATCAGTAATCAACTTCCACTAGCTCTAAACAATATGCAGATTCATAAATATTTAAAAAAAATATATAAAGATAAGAACACCTGTTGTCTGAAGGGCATCTTTGATAAAACTGCCAACAATATTTTAAGGGTTCATAGGTTTTTAGGTTTGGGGGTTTTTTTACCTGTTTCACACAGCAGTTGAGGCTCACCATCTGGTGTGAGCTGAGATTTAACAGAACAGCCAAACTGGTCAGAATCATGATGTTTTGCCAACACACTAAGTATAAAATGCTTTGGGAGTACTAAAAACAAATGCAGACATCATATATCACAACAGTGAAAAGAAAACAGAAAAAGAAACATTTAAAGGAATTAACGCATACAAATTTTTGATTCTATTGCCATTATTTCTTAAAGAGAACTGCTGAGTAATGGAAACACTGTTGATTATCTTCCAGACCAACTGTAGATTTTCCATGTAATAATTCCTAATCTGTTGGGCCAACTTAGAGAATGACTAAACATTTGTTTCAACAGTTGCAGCATAAGCCTACCAAAGCCTTTATCTATGTTAATTATCTTTTTTTTTTCCTCAAAAAGACATTTCAAGCTAACTCTATTTCAAAGCAGTGCTTTAGAAATCCATCAAAAGCAAAGTTTAAAGAATCATCTGATCCCTCTTTTCTTTAACATTGATACTTCTTTCTGATCACAGAAATGTCCCAATTCAAATGTCACAACTCACAGTCATCTGGAGTGCCTATTTGACTGATTTCCTAATACTCTCAAGTGTTTAATATCTCCTCGACTTCAGTGTTAAATCTCTGGCTTTTTTTCTGATTCCTGTTGAGATGAGAGTGATTACGTACTCTTTTAAATCTCAGTGTCTGAAGAGCTAACATTTTATTAAATGGAAAAGTATAGCTACATAAACTATACATACAAAGATATATACATATGACAAATACACCACACAAGTTTTTTCATTAGAAAACACGCAGAATATTTAACAGACCTATTTTTAGTCTCCCAAACATACATTTTTGTCATGTTGTGATGTGCTTACATGTGCCAACATGCTTAAGATATTATTAATGTACATTCTCTGCTTAGCTGTGTTTTTTGTTTTGTTGTTTGTTTTTTTTTTAAGAAACCTAAGTGTTATTTTTAAGTTTAATTCTAATAAGTCTATTGCAAGACACTCAGGAAAGGACAGATTTATTCCACAAAATACCCAGATACAATGAAACATAAACAATTTTCTAGCTGCAAACATGATCTGTATGCTAAAAGTATGAACAATTCTTTTGCACATGGGACTTTGAACTGCCCTCCAGATATATAATACTTTGATCCACCAAGGTTTCTATTTTGAAATTTGAAATATACTCTGAGTGAAGTATGTTGAAAATTGCACATCATTTAAATGTTTCTGTCACTTATAGTAGTTATAAATACATAATTCTTTTGTGGACAGTTTGCACTTGAATGCATTGAGTTTCCTCACTAATAAAGCAGGTTTTATTTCAGAAAACCATAGATTAAAGAAAGTATTTACAAAGATATAGATTCAGATACTACAACAGAGAAGACTAAACCCCTGCATTAGTACAAAAGGTATGCACGAGTCCTACAATGTACCAGACCAAAATTAATCTTTTCAAATATAGTATATGTTAAATTAGATGTCACATACAGAAAATATTTTTGTTTTTCAGAATTACAAGCTCTGTCTTGGGATTGGTGGTCTGCAATATCTTCATGGATAACACAGACAATGAGATCAGTGCACTTTCAGCAAGTTCACTGATGACACAAATCTGAGTAGTGCAGGTGAGACAACAGGAAGATAGGAGGTTTTTCAGAGAGACTTGGTCAACCTTGAGAAGAGGCTCACAAGAACCTCACAAAGTTTAACAAGTACAAGTGAAATATCCTGCTCCTGGTTTGGGGCAAACCCAGACTGGGAGAAGACATCATTGAGAACAGCCCTGCAGAGAAGGGCTTGGGGATTGTTAAGCATGAAAATATGGGCATGACCCATCAGTGAGCGCTCACAGCCCAGATGGACAATGGCACCCTGGGCTGCATTAAAAGTGGACTGATCAGCAGGTCAAGGGAGGTGATTCTACTGCTCTGCTCTGGTGGGACCCCACCCAGAGTGCCTCATCCAGCTCAGCACAAGAAAGATGTCAACCCCCATTAGAGCAGATGCAGAGGAGGCCGTGAAGAAGATCATGGCTGGATGAGGCTGGAACACCTCTCCTACAAAGACAGGCTGTGAGAGCTGAGGTTGTTCAGCCTAGAAAACAGAAGACTTTGAGGAGTCTTTCTTGCAGCCTTTCAGTACTTTGAGGGGACTTACAAAGAAAGATCAGAAAAGCTTCATTATGACCTTCCAGTACCATAAGGTGGCTTATAAAAATGAGAGACTTTTTATATGAGCATACAGCACAAGGGGTAATGGTTTCAGACTGAAACAGGGCAGATTTAGGTTAGATCTTAGGAAGAAATTCTTTACTGTGAGGGAGGTGAGGCACTGAAACAGGTTGCCCATCCCTGGAAGTATTCAAGGCCAGGGTGGATGGAGTTTTGTCAGCCTGGTCTAGTGAAAGGTGCTCCTGTCCAGGGCTAGAGTGCTGGAACTAGATGATCTTTAAGATTCATTGTTACAGCAGACCTCTTGTTAGGGGTAGAAATGAGCCAAGACACAGACTTATTTAGCAACATAAAAAGGGTCCCAGTTTTTCTATTTTACAGCTTAGCCATCCTGACTCCATCTACTCACTGACTGGTTGCAGCACATTCCTACTGCAGGGTCCAGCTACAGACTCTGCTGGAATATGACTGCAAGTATTTCCTTGCCACCTCTAGCCACAGGCTTTCACCTAGCTCAGCTATGACTGCAGGCTCCAACAGCAGGCTCTAACTCCGCCAGACCTCGACTGACCTCACAGCAGATCTTTTACAGCAGCAAGTCTCCTCCTTGTTTCATTCTTCTTTGTGTTTCCCTGGGTCATTCTTTCTCCCTCAGGGCTCCTCAACTTCCTTAAGGTCCTCGTCTTCCAGGTGCTCTTTCAGTATCCCTCTTCAAAGTCCTTCCAGCTACAAGGTAATAAAATGCTGCTTTAGGTCAGTGTTAAGTCCTGTATTTACTCATTTGAGTAAATACAAT
The DNA here is from genome assembly GCA_027886175.1 of Phylloscopus collybita. Taxonomy (NCBI): domain Eukaryota; kingdom Metazoa; phylum Chordata; class Aves; order Passeriformes; family Phylloscopidae; genus Phylloscopus; species Phylloscopus collybita. The sequence continues at coordinate 23,206,410 of JAJNNQ010000009.1, read as the reverse complement.
ACATTTGAGTAAATAGGTCAGTGATCTCCTAGGCCTTTGATAGCCACAGCAACACATAACATTTGTCAGTATTAACAAAGAGTAAAAGAATTGTCAAGGACAGAGCTTATATGACTCTCGGGGAATTAAATCCTCAAGTCCTGTTGACAGAAGCAGGTAGTTAGAAGTGTTTATCTTCCTTTCAAATCCATGACAGACTTTTGTGACACAAGCAGTAAGGTCTGACTCTGGTGAGGCAGTCAGGTGAGGGTGTGTGGAGGAGAGGACTGCAGTAACCTCTTCAGTAACCCTGGTAGTAGAATGAGCACATACCACAGACTTCTGAATGCTGTCCCTGGCCTGAACCTGTGTTTCTTGGTCTGCTCTCAAACTGTACTAACTTCTGTATACTCTATTATTTATCCCCTGCTCTGAGAACAATCAATCTGAAGCTGCTTTAATAATATGGTCTTGTTCCCCTTCTCCTAAGCCAAGGAAAAAAATATTTCTCCACTGCAGTTTTCCCCTGTTTGCTAGACATAATTTTTTCATGTCTGCAGGTATTAGTAAAGGTAAGTACACTTATTACTGTGTTTCATGTGAGTATTATTTAAAGAAAGGAATTCAACTTGTCACATACAGAAAGAACATTAAACATCTGAGATACAGTCTAGCACCTTGTTTTCACAATCCTTTTTCCTAACCCCTGAGAAACCAAAAGCATAAGAAGTAAAGTAAATGACTTTACCAGTCCATTTGTCTGGGTTTTTTGCTGTGTTGTTATTACTAGGTTCTGTTTCAGCTTCCTCACAAAAGAGTGAGGGCAGAAGATAAGCTCCTGACCCATTTCTGCACAGGCCCAATGTCCTTAGCACAAACTCTCAAATCCAAAGGTATGACACTTGGATGTCTGAAAACTTAGGCCTTTTCCTTATGATCCTGTCATAAAGCACTGCCAAAAAGACATCATTAGAAATCAACAGAGCTGGAGAAGACATAGAAAATACACTGCCACATCTGAAAGGTAGCAAAACAGATCTGAAGAAAGTATTTATATTGATAGCTAATGTCTGAGGAGGGGCACAGTGGCTCAAGCAAGATTCATTTGCAGTGACTCCTGCTTGAGAAAAGATGGTGAAAATACAAAACAAGTTTAGAACTTTGCTTTGCCTCCAGAAATTATGTCAATATATAATACATCTGTATTTGTAATATAGTTTGAAGTTAGTTTCTAGTTTTAAGTTTTACATTTTGTGGTGTCTTAGACTGGGAAACTACTTCCCAGTTGCAGATGCAGTCCTTAAAATTTATCAGGCCAATAAGAAGGAAAGGATCAGTTCTAGCTATACGTATGTCCTCTTGACGTCTCCATAAAATTTATGTTTGTTTTAGGCATTGCCTGCTGAGCCTACAGAAAAATTCTCATAGAGTCTGCTCTCTGTAAAGCTGTGATGTCTGACTGGGTAACAGCTAATAGAGCTTTTGTTCTATTCTGGGAACTGCAGAGCTCTCTCTGAAGGAGTGATTTTGCTTCCCTGTTGCATTCCCACTGGATGCCATATCAGGTTCCTACCATTCATTCGTAGGTCCGACAATTCACTGGCTCTTGGGCAATTGTTTCATTTGCAACAGATATTTGATGGCACTGGCAGATGGACATGAGGTAAATGTTTATATCAGTGGGGACGCAAGTGATACACAAAAGAGATCAGAGCAAAAGGTTCATACAATCTGCAGTAAAAATAACCCCTAAAGAATTAAAAAATTTATTTTTTTTAATCAGAATTTTTTTAATTCAGAAGCTATTTTGAAAAAAGGGGTTGGAAATTACAATTAACTCCTTTTTAGATGTCATATGCTGTACGAAGACAGATGAGTTTAGTCCCAGCCTATATTCATTACAGGTAAAACTCTCCTCAGCAGGTTTAAAGTTTAAGTTTCAGTTATTGGATACGACATTTAATGGGTAATTGCCTTGTTTGTGCTGCTGAAAGACACTGAAAGGCAAAAGCAGAAGTAAACAAACACCCCCTTTCAATTAGAGAGGTTTTACTTACCCCTATGCAGAACGAACTACCCCTAAGTAACACCATGTTGAACACCCACACATGACAGAACAGTTCCAACACATTCATTTCAGTTTGCATATTTCAAGTTTGTGTAGTAATGCATAACTAAGAATAATGCATAATTATGGAATAATGGAGGGATTAAGTAATAAACCAGTGTCACTAAGTCTCACACACACCCATTCCAGGTTATGGCTCTGCTTGTGTACCATAAAAATTGAATAGACTGGCAATGAGTTCACATTGGGGTTTGATTTCCAAATACCACCTTATTCTAAAGTGCTATGGCTCTTCAATTCTCTTAACTGAAAACAGGCATTTTGATGCAAAATTGAAATCGAGTCCCTGTTTGTAATTGATAATTACTGCCCGGGTGACAATATCTGCCTGAACTCCTGTGTACCCTGCTGTGGCCTTCACAGTTCTGAATAGCCATGGTGCATTCAAAGCCAAAGAGTGAGGAAGGCAGATTCCTTCCACATCCTTGGGCTTTCTAACAAGTCCACAAGGGAAAAGGGTTTCACAAGCTCCTTTTCTACACCTGCATGAGACATGGCCTTCAACATTTGTCATCCTACTTCTAACTACTGCCCAAGGTGCTTGTTCAGTTTAGGACTCCCAAAAATGATGTTTCCACCTTAACAGAGGCACTACAAATTACCAACAGGGAAAGTGCACAAATGTTTCAGATATGAGCCTTTAGGATACTGATCAACTACAGAAAAATGTATTCGATTCTTGAGGTCACAGGAAAGAGGAATATAAAGTTGCCCATGGAATAACATGAAATGTGTCTTGAAACAGCTTTTCATCTATAGGAAAAGCACAGTGCTGCTGGCTCATGTCTTGGTTTGGAGAGATAGGTATCTCCCAGGGAAAGCTGGAGTTTCTCTAAGAATGGAGACTGTAAACCCCTCACCCCTTCTAAATTATAATTTTGCAATTAAGGGCTTTCAGGCAAAGATTTGGGAATAGGAATAACAGTTCTTTACTAGGAATATTAACAATACAAATGTAGTAGAAAACGAAACCAAACAACTAAACAAGCAAACAAACAAACAACAATTCTGGAAAACCCTGACAGAGTCAGAGCTACAACCTGACACCCTGTTGGTCAGGGTGCTGGAAACAGTCTAAAAGTGAGTCCTCCTGGAGTGGCAGATGTGGTTCTGTTGGACTAGAGATGATCCTATAGGAACAAGGGTCCAGTGATGGTGAGAAGGGGTCCAGTCTTCCTCTGGGAATCGGGTGAAGCCAGATACCTTCGTATTCCTGTGTCTCAGTTTTTATCCAGGTAGGAATGGTTGGCTCCCCCCACTGGGTGGAGCATCCCACAGGAAGATAATGCAGTGTGGATCTATAGCTTGGGGGTGACTGCTTTGGGAAGAGTATAGTTTGGGGAGGATACAGTTTGGGGATGTATAGTTTGGTAATGTGTTAATGGCCCATTAGCAGAAAAATATCCCCCTGGAGGGAGGACCAGGGGTGAAAGAGATAAGAAACACTGCCCCACCTGGTTTTAACAGCTGGCCCATTATCAGAAGGCACCCGCCCCCCTCCTCCCAGAGTTACAAGAGATAAAGAAAAAAACATCTCCCCAACTGCTTTCAACAGATGAAATAGAATATACATTTTTGGTTTCCACAACCCAAGACAGCTCATTACACTTGGCAGTTCCCAGGTTCACTTTTCCTCTGCTCTACTGATTATGAGAGATCTGTCATTTCATCATTATTTTTTTAAAAAATATCTGAAGAGGTTAGGATAATTTTAAAGAAAAACAATGAAACAAAAATTAAAATTAAGTATTTCTCTTTGTTTCTTTTTGTTTTACTGAATAAATTAGCCATGATTTTTCTTTCATATGTACCTCCTAATTGTAACTGAGTAGAAACTGTTTCTCAGCAAGTGGGTCAAAGACTGAGCCTAAAAAGATAGAGAGTTCTCCCAGATATATTCCATCTAAGTAGCAAATAACTAGATTTCTGCTCAGTATCTGAATTGTATGTGAATCTCTCCACTAAAGATATTTTCAGATTAAGGACAACTTAGTTTGACTTGGAGATACTAATTCTAGTAAACATACATACTTGGATTAATTTTTAAATTCCTGAATAAAATGTTTTACCAATTTTTTAAAATAACCTTTTTTATGTTTTTAGAAAGAAACTCCATAGCAGTAAATCTTACTGCCAATTATTTAACTATACTTAGCTAAATTATTGAATTAATATCTTGATTTAAGCAACTATTTTTTTCAGGTTCTCCAAAATCTTAAGACCAAAAAACCATCTGGTTTAGGTCAGACCAAAGATCTGTCATCACATATGTTCTTCCAAGGCATGTCAAATACCATTTCCCTAGGGAATAAGACAAGAAGGACATGATGAAAGTTTCTGTTAGTTTCCACCAAGACATTAAGGGACTTCTCAAGATTGTACAAGTGCATACATTTTTAATAGATTTTCTTCTGTGAACGTCAATAGTCACTTTTAATTTATACATCCTGCTGCAAGAAGTTCCACAGCTTATTTATATACTGTATCAAAAGTAACCTCCTTTTGTTTGTCTTGATCTATTCTCCTCTTAATTTAATTAAATGACACTTCAATTTAAAAACCCACCTGGCACACTTTTTATCTGTTTAATCGATGACCTTCTCTTCTAAAGGTCACAGAATATCATTTTATTGACTCACACCTGAGTGTGGTTCTGAAAACACAAGATTACCCTGCCTTTCAGGATGCTGCTGATTAAGTCGGGAGGAGTTCCGACCTTCTCTTCCTCACAGAGCTGAGACTGGCTATAATGGTGCTGCTTATTTTGTGAAATTGAATCTTGTCAGCACAAAGTCAAAATAAAATCACTTCTTCAAATGGCCTTTAACAACTGATCTGACAAGAGAGCAGCATGGAACATGCTGTTGACAAATACCTTTCCAAAATATTATAGGATTGCAAGAAACATTTGCAGTTACTGTGCAGTTGATGTGAATGTTCAGACATATAAATAGGAAAAGGTACTGCTGGATGACAAGACACTTTTTTAAAAGATGGATTTCTCGAGTCCAGTCAAAGCTGCACTATGGCAATCGCAGAAGAAAAACAGCAAACTAACTACTGCTATATCTTGATATCAAAAACCACCAAAAAACCCCCCAAAAAACAGACAAATTTAAAGACTCTGTATGAAACAAATGCAAATCATTAACTCACAGATTACATGAGTTTGTGGAGTTACAGAGAAAAAAGGGGTATGTTTCAGTAATAATTTCAGTAACAGTGTAATCTTTGAGTAACCTTTAGCAGCTAACCATTCATGGACCAGATACAAATACGTTCCCTAACTTACTCTCCCCACCCAGCATTTGTGCAGCTAACCTACTTACTCAATTTACTTAAATGATGAATATCATTCTGCCATTAGTAACAAACACACTCTGTTCTGCTGCAGTTTGGTCTCCTCATTGCAACTAGTAGATGATTAGAGGAAAAAAAGAGAACACAAAATTTCTAAGTATCTCAAGGACAATTTTAATTTTATGAATAACAACTTATGTAAATTTTAAAATGAGAGACTATGCTGTCAAGGTTTTCCACTTCTCTGTTTACATGGCAGATGGTTCAGATTTACTATTAACATACTAGTGGGAGCTAGAAAGAAAGAAAATTTAAATAGCTGCTAATTCCCAAAAGGAAGCAATAGCAGCTTTCAAGAGGGTGATTTTTGAGAACTTGTAAGCTGAGCTAAAAATTTATAATGCTAAGATCTATGGTATTTTCATCTACATTGAGGATGATTTTTATCAAATTCCAAACACATCTGAGGGAACTTTAAAGTACCAGGTAAAGAAGCATTTCTGTAGGTGAAACCAGACTTACCTTTCTGCTTAATTAAAGCTAAATCGTAGACTAACAGAAGTTTTGTGTGGGGTTTTTGTTTGTTTGTTTGTTTTTGTTGTGGTTTTTTGTTGTTTGTTTGGTGTGGTTTTTGTTTTGTTTATTTTAGTTCACTGATTAAATTGAAGAAAACCAAGAAAAAATATTGAAAATAATTTTTTTTGAAAATACTGTAAAATATTTAAAATTCAATACTGATATCTACCTGTGCTTCATATCTGTTTATTCTGTGAGCTTGTCTATTTTTGGCAGTACAAAGGCACTGAAACACATGCACACCACTCAGAAACTGGCAACCAGTCTTTAAGCAAAATCCAATTGCTGGAATTTTATTTATTACATCAAAAGTGGGTGTGATTTGAGTATATGGGCAGCTTTATATTCCTAAAATTCCTTACTGTTCTGTTCATTGACAGCTTTTTCCTTGGGGATTTTCCATAGTTCATAAACTTGATCTGATATCAGGCTATTGATTCTTAACTATTGTCCTAGAAGACTTCTTCACCTGTGACTAATTTTACAAACACTGAAGTCCTTTGGTCATTTTAAAGCAAAATAAAATGCTTTTCTTAGACAGTGACCAGAATTTGCTAATAACTGCCTCAGTTCTAACTAAAAAGAAAAATTTTTGCTTTTTATTAAAGGGTGTGCTACTGAAGGAAATGCGCTAAGATTCAAAACGTGGCATAGCTACTTTGTATGCTAAAAATCAATTAGTTTTTTTTTTTCCACTGATTTTTTTCCATCTGTGGAATTCAGTACTTTGTGGGGAAAGCATTATTCTGCCATGGTTAGGCTACTCAAAGAGATTTTGGGCAGGATATTAATATTACAATATATTCATCCATATTATGACTGCCAGCAATGCTTATTTACTGTTCACATAATTCATCTCTTAAACATATTACCCAATTCCCTATGAGAAATATGTTGACACAGTGAAAATTAGAATACAGACTATATGGAATCTGGCTCACTAGTAAATGAACATGAACAGCACCAGTTTTGTAGAGATACAATGTTCTCTGTAGAGAAAATGTTCTCTGAAGCTGCCAGGTACCAAGAGACTTTTAGAATATAAACTAAAGATTATATCCTTACAGTTCATGCAAGTAAATGCTAAGCTAGCAAGACTGAGTAGTAGCAGTATGCAAAAATAACAATGTAATACTGTCAGTCACTAATACAAAGGCAATGTAAGATCCAACAGTAACACTATTTTCCTTTCAGCCTTTGAAACATATCAAGAAATCTGCTATAGTTTCTAAACCTTGTGGTTTGGCGGTTTTACTACTGTTGATGAGAATAATAGAGGGCATAAGACTAAAATTCAATGATCTAACTAATCATTTGGCATTAGTCATTCATGTTGATACCTGAAGTTACTGAAAAATATTATTGAAGAAAATTCAATAAAACTTTGCAGTCCAAAAGAACAAGAAACTTTAGGAAGTCTAATAGTCAAACTAAAAAAATATTTTAATGAAAAGGATCTTATCAGTGAAAATACGCATTTATGTAACACACTTTCTTTTTCAATGTCATAACTTGTCTTTGGGCAGATTTCCATCAGATCTCTAAGGTGATCTTAAAATGCCATAGATCGTTGCTTGGTGCTTACATTATTTTCCAGAAATATTAAATGACACAAACTAATGAAGTAGAAGAGGAAATTCTAACCTGATTTTATTGTAACTTAGGACAAAAAATATGGTGAGGAGTATTTTGAAATAGAGAGAATGAGAATCTCTCATAACTCATAGTTTTTGCATACATCAGTGAAGGCATAATAATAAAAAACCCCATTCTGTAAAAAAAAAAAAAAAAAGTATTTTTTTTAAAACGTGTTTACTATAGAAAAAATTAAATTGCTAATTAAGATTACCCATTGTGGTTTTTTGCCCGTTTCCCAGTAATTTAATTTTCATATGTACTTATTATAAACAGCTATTTAGCATTCTCAAATATATTTTAAAAACATTTTTTAAAAATCAGTAGATATATGTTTACTCTTTCAAAAGAAATAAAAATCTGGAAGTCTGGTAAACATGTCTGTTCATTAGAAATATACATTGTCAAATGCAAACTGATTACTTTCAAATAGTAGAGTCAAAGTCTTCCATGCAGGCTTTCAGCATGAAAAGATACAAGCAGTGAGATAACACAGAACACCCCCCCACCATTATGGATCCCAGCAATGGAGAGATTAATATATGCATAAATCATTCTTAGAGAAGTGTTATTCATATTTAGGAAATTTAATTGATTTTATCCCTGTCTTGCATGTGACTATGCAAGAGCTTTTGACAGTCACTGCAGGATTCCATATTTTTGTAAGAGATATTATTAAACCAGTAAATGGCCACATCAAAAGGAGTTCCATGTTGCCCTTGAGTATTAATAGCTCTTGCTAATTTCCAAAGTAATTTTTCACAGCCTATTTCTGGGCTAGAAAGAAAAGAGGGGGGAGTTCTCTGAGTAGAGAGTGTTCCATTAGTAAAAGACATTCTTTATGTGCCTAAAAAGAGCATCAACAACTGAAATATTTCCCTGAGCATTTGGGAGTCACAGGAATTCTGTCTCAAGTGTTGCCTACTTTACTAGAACTAGTAAACAAGTTCTCCTTTATGCTTCAGTTATCCTTGGGAAGAAAATGAAACTTTCATAAAATAATAGAAAATACAATGAAGATCTTTATAAAATATTGGTGTATTCATCATGTCACTACTATACATGTCCTGTGAATACAAGCAGAGATTATGGTGAAACTTTTGCTTATTTAATTCAGTTTGTAATATTTTTGCTCTTTGTAGGCCTTCTACATGACTGATCAGACAGTTTGTGTTCAAAGTAAGGTGCTTTAACCTGTTGAAGGCTCAAGTTTTTTCAAGTCCTTCAGCCCCTCTTGGTCCTTCCCAGCCTTCTCTAATTATCAAAATTTTGATCATATTAATTAAAAATTGCATGTATTCTCTGTGCTTCAAATGGGCAGTGAGTCACCTGAGATCACTATACAATTTCTCTAGTAGGTGGACAGTGTCTCAGAGGTGATTTTTGGAGCAGGGATGTCTGGACCTATCACAGTACAAACAAATCAACATGAGGGAGCCTTTGTGAAAGCTGGGAAATGTCTACTGAGAGAAATCTTTAAAGTGGGCATCATTGAAAGTGTTGGATAAAAAAACGAGCTGAAGCTTAAGGTTAGGGATGAGTTTAAGATTTGATCAAGCTTTAGGGGAGACAGAAAGTTGCAGCTGAAGTGGGGCTAGAAAGGGATGCCGTAAATCATTCTAACATCTCCAACCTCTTTCTCAGGAGAGTGCTTAGTTTTAGGGCTAAGGTTCAGAAAGACACAAGACTTAGGGCTTCACTGGGCAGGGGCTTCCAAATGAAGGGGTGGGCTGGATAGAATTTTCTTCCCTTGACAACCTTGTCACCCAGACCAAAGCTGCGACTATTGACTAACACTTAGCCAAGGACCTAGGTTTAAGATTAGGGATACAGTTAGAATGGAGCCAGAGGTGGAGCAGAAATGGAGCTGGATAGAAGTGGCCAAGGGAAGAAGTGGGCTGCAAAATATTGTCTGCCTTAAGAACTTTTTTATATGGATGGGCAAATCTCAGGTTATAGCTCTGCTGAAGGCTCAGGATTTGGGTGAGGGTCAGGGCAGAGAGAAGCAAAGACTGGAATTTAGACTCTTTCAGCAGAGTTTGAAAGGCACTACCAAAAGGAAGGACTGTTTGAAAAAAAGATTTTCACCCTGAGGAGAATTTCCTGCTTTTTGGTGTGCCACATATAGTACTCACTTGACCCTTATGGTTAGCTTCAGTCTTAAGAGCTTAGAGACAGACAAAGCCTTGGAAAGGTGCTGAAAAGAAAATGAAAACCAGAAAAATGAAGTGGTGGAGTGGTGGACTGGAAGTTTTACTCTGAAAGACATTTTCTAGTAACGCTAAACATTTAAAAGAAAAATCACTTTAACTACTTTTTTTCATTCTGTTTCTTCTCTGTGCTTGTTCTAGGAAATGAGCTTGTTGTCAGGAATGCTTCCAGATCAATTGAGCTGAAACATATTTGCATGCAAAACTTCATTCTGCTAGTTATGCTCATCTGGCTTAGCATACAATATACCAAAGGCAAAACAGCATGCATTTGGAACACACATACAAAAAAAGCATAAGTAACAAAGACATATTGAACTAGGCATCATTTGTAGGAGTTATAGGCAAATAGTTCCACAAAGCTTAGAAAAATTGCCAGCTTAGAAAAATTGACAAATGGGAAAATAGAAAAAAGACACCTCACCAAATGCATGACACAATGAATTATTCTCATAGTTATTTCGTGTCTGGTGCAAGTGGGAAATTAAAAAAAAAAAAACAGTGCTCAGAACACAATGCAGAACTAAATCAAGAGCTAACCACAAACACTGTATGGTGGCACCTGAGCAGCTACAAGAATTTATGCACGTTCAACAACTTTGCAATGCAAACTGCTGCTGAAAGAATTAATGCATTTATAGTCAGCTGCATTTTGATTAAAACACTCTCTCCTTGCTTTCAGAGGGAGACAACACTCTCTGAATGGGTGGTCTGTTATAGGCAATTTAGGCATTACAACGATTAGAGCAAGGAATTTGAAGGCAGCTTGCATGATATGAACCAGCTGCTACCCAGTCAGCCACATTCTGGCTCCTATAGGTAGAGTGTTGGGAAACATGTAGTTGTGATGGTTGTGGTAGATGCTTGGCAGTGGACACATTTCAAATGTATGGACAGGCAGTTCTCTATATGTGCAAATGGTTATGCTGGGGAAGGTGGGAAACAGCTGCTCTGACCTGCCTTCAATAGTTTTGCTCGGTAGTATTTTATGATTTTCAGAGCAGTGTTCATCCTACACTCAGTATTTGTGTCCGGGGATTTGGTCAAGACCTGAAGAACGTCAGCATATGAATAGAGGCAATTCAAGAGTTATTCTGTGACACTAAAATTAGGCTCCTCTGCAGCAAGAAATAATCTTCCTAATATGAACCTAGTGATTTTGGAATAACAAAGCAGGTAGACTCTTTCTACTGACCCCCCCCCCCCACAATATATATGCCATTTCTGCTTTTTCTTCACTCTTAGCTTTGCTGATCTCATTCCATTAGACAAGATAACAGTTTGTATAAATTTCTCACTAGTAAAAGAAGACTACAACCAACCTACATTCTTACTTCTGAATTTTCAGTAACATTTGTTTCTGAGAAAAGGCCTTTTAGTTTATGACAAGGTTCTGGCATTTTTGCCTTTAAAAATTCACAACAAATAACATGTGCTCCTCTAAAAAGAACTTAAATCAGGCTAGTTCTTATTTAATACAAACAGTCATTCCAAAAACCCAGCAAAAAATAAAAAAGCCACAAGTCTTTGTGTTGGGAAGTTTGAGATAGCTGTTACGGCTTTGTGAGCTGCAAACATTTCTGAATCTTGCTACAGATCAAGTGTATGAATAATTTAAGATTAAAACACAACAGGCTCCCTGAACTACACCCAGACATCAACAGTTACTCTGAGCCAGGCTGACAACACCCACAGCTTGATGCTCTATTTAGTCAGCATGACTACTAGGTCACCTATGTAGGTGGTGGCTGAGTGATTCAGACAAGGCATCATCTAGGACTGCCAAAAACTGACTGTTCATTGTTGATACCCAGACATGAACTCAGAACCAAGAGATTTCAAGGACAGCTTCTGAGAAAACAGGTTTTATAGTAGCAGAACAAAAAGTACCTCATGTAAAACTGTAATGTGTGACACAAATGAAGAATAATGTTTTACAAATACAGCATAAAAATTTACATATAAAACAAATACACCTTTTGTTTGTTCGTGAAGATAAGTGATCACAATATAATTCTAAATTACAAATCACTTTCAGGCCATTCTACTGAATTTTAGAATATCTTTAACATGGATGTCAAAGCCAAGGGTGCAAATCAATCCCTGCTGCACAGCCAGTGGTGGAGCAACTACTGCTGCTGTGGGTACTTAACATCAGCAGCTTAGGCAGACTCTTTTAGACAGTGAACACTATTTTACTGCATGGTGAAGGAGCTTTGGGCTTGACTCCCGTAATAAATCACAACTAATTATGCTAATATGTAGGTCATGAAATTAGCTGCTCATCTCATGCCTGTGACATCTATTAATCTGTATGTTTGCTTATTATTTGCATTCTGATGTTTACAAAGACAAGACAGCTTTTCACTACAGTAGTACTGAACAGCTGTTCCTTAATTTCCAAAGTCAAATCTTCCAAACTCCATTATCACAAGAGATTTTGGTGCCTCTCCACAACTCCTGTGGGATGTTTTAGCAGATATCCCAGCCCAGGCAAAAAGTTTAGTGTGTCTAAACCAGATCAAAATCAGACAGGATAGGTACTGGATTAAGTGACTCTGCCTCAAGACTTAGTGAACAGCCCACTATCAGTTTAGAGCAAGCAACTCAGTATTCCATTCCAACAAACCTACATTTCTCAATGTTGCTCTTTCCATGAATATATATTATACTTGTAGGATTCACTCTCATAAGTGACAAAAATTCCACAGGATGCACAGTCATCAAAAGCACTTGCACAATGGCATCACCTCTCCCAGGTATCTTATTCACCACTTTCATCAGATGACATTCCCAGAATTCATATTATAAAACAATTAGACCAAAGCAATTTTAGAGCTGGTAGCATGCCAGTTATTAATGTATCTAAATTCTGCAGTAGTTATTGATGCTCTGAATGTCAAAAATTCCCATTTATATAATGTCCTGGAAAATATTCAAGCTCCCTGAAAGGACTATAACAGTGATGGCTGTAAATCAGCCATTCCTACACCTCCTGCAGCTGTGCCTCTGATTCCTCACTGCTTCATGACAGCTGAAGCCTGAGAGATGACAAGGGGCATGGGCAGAGGAGTCTTACCAGTCAGACACACTGCAGGATGAAGACACAGGGAGAAAGGGGAGAAAAAAGCCTCCTTGTTGGAGCTACTGTTAAAAAATCATGAAAACCTTCTCCACATGCTATGTAGAATCTACAGCACAACAAATTTCAAATGTGTTTTGGGATGGGGATTATCACGATTAATCCCACATACTTTGAGTCAGCAAATGAATCAAGAATTTACTTCTGCAAAACATTTTAAACTTTTTGTAGACTAAAAGCTACTGAGATCCTGGCTGCTCTGCAATGTCTGAGACATATTTCAGTAGAGCAGCAGCAGAATGTGGGCTGCAGGTGTGGCTGGGGAGAGGCCAGGGGCTGCCCTGTGCTGGACACAGCTGGTTCCAGACAGTTCCAGCTGGCTCCAAAGGGCCCACAGTAGTGCACAGCTGAGCCACTCAGCCAAGCTGGTGGCACCTCTGGGAGGAGGTGCATGGCACAGTGGATAATCTCTGTGCACTGGAGACCCCACAATGAAGCAGAGGAAAAGCATGGAGAAGGAGTGGCAGAGAGGAACCTCTGTCCTCTTGGCAACCCTGCCAGCACTTACCCACGTCAGTTGTTGCCTCACTGAAAGGAGTGTGACCTGCAGTGACAGCAATGGGCAAGGACAGCAGCCTGGAGGGAAGGAATGGGGTTTCACATGAGTTCCCTTGCTCCTGATCTTTCTTCACTTCCTGTCCCACTCCCCAAGGAGGAAGGAAGTAAGCGGAGGGGAGTAAGCTTGGTGGTCACCTCAGGCCACCTCAGCACCTCTGCTCACAACTGACACTGCTGCTTCCCAAGCAGCCTCATCCAACCTAAGGGCCAGTTGACATCAGATTTACTGCTCTGCTGTGTATTCCTGCCCCTTTCCTTGGGCTGTGGCTATGTGTCATTGGGGACAGAGAGGTTCCAGCTGGCATCAGCCCTATAGAAGATCAGATGAGGGAGGCAGGAAGGAAGCAGTTTGACAAGTTTGTGCAAATGGAAGGTTGTGTTGAAGGGTCCTATCCATTCCTCTTCCCTCCTGATTCATCTTTTTTCTAACTAAAATTTCAATTTACTTATTAAATATGTAACCAATATTTAAAACTAAAATTTCACCAAATTTTATAAATATAATCAAGGAATTTGTCTATTTTTAAAAGCTTCAAACACATGGAAAATGTGTTTTCTAGTATAGGTAGTAACATGCAAAGGCTTAATTAAGAAGTGTGGTTGAAATTGTGACATTTTTCAAAGAATAAATGACATTTAAAATCTTACGAGATATTGTGTCACACAAATATTTTTCCTGAAATTCCTGTGAATAACAAAAACACATGTAAAATGAAAATTCAAATAAACATAGCTGAGAAAAACATTAGTGATAAATATGTAATACGCATTATCTACAGTTGTCCTCCCACTACTTCAAATAAACGTTACAGCTCTCGTTCTGGTTTCCCCTATTATTCCCTGATCAAAGTAAAAGAAATTCTGCTCATTTTGTAATTTCTTTGATGATTTTCTGTAGCCTTAAGCTGTTCACCAGAGGAGATTGCAACATGCAGGCCCAAGTCACTAGAGAATTTAAGAACATGTCTAATTTTATGAATTATCATATCACAACAGAGGAAGCTGAACACATGCTTAAAATTTCAAAAGCACTTTGCTGTTTAGTCTCACCCAAAATACATCCAGAGAGGGTCACTAAAATGAATGTAGCTTGCTCATTTTCTGCAAATTTCAAAAGCTTCTTATTTCTTGAGTAATTAAAACAAAAATAAAATTACAGTGTTTATTAACAACTGGTGCTCTTCAAGACATCTGTGCCACTTGCCAGTAGAATAAAAAAAAGCAGTGACTGTGGTCCTGTATCTTGTCATATGGTTATCTATTCCCTTTGATATTAGCCACCAGAAAATAGCCTAACATATTGCAGTAAAATCAATTTAATTTAACTGTGTAAAATAAATTTTTCCGTTGATCCTGTGTACATTTTACATTTTCCCTAGTCCTTCAGTTCCAGTGAAGCATGAATGTTATTTTTCCTGTGTAATTGAGAACTCTTACTCTAAAACAAAGTTCATTGAATTGGTACCCAAGTGTAATATAATTAGCAACACAACTATTAAAACAGCAAGAACATCTGTGCATAGTGAAAAATGTCTATTGATGGCATTTATTGCATATTTTTGTGTAATATATGCATAACTGAAGATAAAGCACTTGGGAAGGTTTTTCCATGTGCTATTTTTAGTACTTGAAATTTTGCAAACTCAGGATATTTCATTGTTCTATCCAATCAACACTAATTGTAATACACAAAAAAATACACAAAATTATGTCTACAAGGGCATCTCCAGGTGTTCTAATTTTTTTTTTATTTGACAATTTTAGCAATGAGGATTTTCTAATTTTAATTGTATTGTTTAAAATAAAGTAGAAGGTTATGATGAGTTTTTCATCTGTGAAGGTTTCCTCAGAAGGTACTCTTTGCCACATTAAGGCACAACCCGAAAAGATATGGCTGAGAATTTATTTCACATCTGTTTACCATGCAGGGCAGCAAACCATTAGATGATTTCTGCTGAAAAATACCCACAACAACCCCGTTCTAAGTCATCCAGATTAAAAAAGTAAAATGTCCTTATGGAAAGCTAATGGCACAAGTTTTAGTATTATACAGTTCTTCATTTCCTAATGATCAGTAATTGAATGTGTCATTATAAACCCTGAAATTTCTTTATTTACTTCATTTCAAAATGAGAAAAGATGTACCCCATGTCAATACATTTTACATTTACAAGGATAATTGTGCAAAAAAGTTCTGAAGTAATTGTAAATCTTCATAATACTTAATAACATGCTATATAATTTCATGATCATTTGTAACTTACTATGAAATTATACAGTTAGTATTATTGTATTCATTATATTGCTCAATAAACTAAGCCACAAAGAAACTGCCTGATTTACTCATGGTCAAAAACCACAGAGTCAATGGTCATAACCTTCAATTTTCTGTTTTCAATTCATGTTTAAAAGTTGCTCACAAATTTAAATCTGGTACAAAAGTACCTCCAAAACATGAAAAGGGGCAGAATTGTTTCAGCATAGCAATGCATTTGGCCAATCTGTACTAAAAAACCCCACCCCCAGTTCAGTCTTTTACCTTCAAATGCAGAATCTGAAAATCACTTTACTGGTACTCTGAGGAGAACAAACAGCTAGAAACATCTTTCCTGTCTTGTAGTCTGACAGCTCATGTATGTGAATTCAGAAGATATTTGATGTTATTCATGAGAGGTCATCAAAAATATAAAATATTGGAAATTCCTGCACTGGTTCTAAAATAAAATTTATTCAAATCTTGACACAGAGGGTATTTTCTGTGCGTACTAAATACAGTCACCAGGCTGCACTAGACACAGCATTCTTTTCCAGATACTGATGAAGTCAGTTATTATAATATCAGATGCATGGAAAATATGGTACACATTTTTCTCTGTCATTTGTGATTCATATCTAGAATATGATTGGCCAGTTGTGACATAGTATATGACTTTTATCAACTCATCCCTTTATTTAAAAGTATATTTTAACCTGAAGGGATTACTTCAATTTGACTGCAGATTTTTAGACATTAATAAAATTGGTGACATTTTTTATTGCATTCAGAACTCAATGTTTTTTTTGGGGGGGGGGGGGTTGGTTGTTTTGTTTGTTTGTTGTTTTGTTTTGTTTGTATGTTTTTGTCTGAAATGAGTTGTCTTTAGCAATTCTACAAAACATTTATCTGGCAAAAATAAGTTTTTTGTATTCTCCAGGACACAATAGCTGATTCTTGTTATTAGAAAGTCTAATGCCTGAGGCTGATGAATTTTACATTTAATTTACCTACATGAATCTGATAATATCCATACCATACAAATTCTGGCTAAACTCATGTAATCTTTTACTGAAATCAAAATGTATAGGCAAAGGACATGATATCCCCCTTTTACCAAGTTCACACACTGTTTAATTCCTTCCTCTTGTGGACTTGCACACAGATGTAATAGAAAGATACCTAGTGATCATGTTCAGATTCTGTGTTAAGGAATTAATCCCATCCTATCTGGAGCAAAGTCCAATTTTACAGTAACTTTTGCAGAATATTGAAAACAAGACCTTGTTTACAGAATGTGAGAAAGAACATTCTATTATTAGGGGGAGGTGGACATCTATTCAGCTGCTCTAATTTTGATGATTCATATGTTAGAGAAAGATCTCAAATAAATAAGCAACATTTTAGAGACAAGAAAAACCAAACTGAAATTGAAAAAAATGTTAGTCAACATGGGTGGAATTTAACTTATTTTTTCCATGGTATATGTTAAAATACCAGTTATACCTTATCTATAATTACATTCTTTACAAAGATGTTCTTTTTATCTCCTTACTGCCTTAGAATTATTGTGTTTAATGCCTCTAATAGTTCATAGTGCCAGTCTTTGCCTGAATTTTAATTCCTTAGAATTAACAAAGGGGAAAAAATATTATTTTAAAATAAGTTTATGTCTGTCCATAAGCTGCTTAATGAATAAATTGATGATTTACAAGTCTATAATCATTAGAATTCTCCTTTGGTTATTCTCAGCATGCTCCTGATAAAAATGATATAACTGCTATACTCCACTGATCATAACAAAATAGATATAGAGCCCTGCACTGAAATGCTATCTGTCATCCTGTCACTTGTGCAAGGGATCATAATTATATGCTGCAGAAAATGAATTAATGGCATAAATGAAGTATGTAGATATCTGTCAGCCCTGACAAACAACTTTGCTGTTCAATTAGCATAACTCCATCCTTTATTAAAGAACTGAGATTACTCATCACAGTTAAATGCTTTATTTATTTAAGATGCTCATTTATAAAACAGGTCTACAGAAGTATCAATTTATTTTCCTGAAGCCTCTTAGTGACAGAAGATGGTGTGGTTATGTACAGAAGACAGTTTGTACATGTTTTTAATACTGTGGGCCACATCTCTAATCTATACTGTTTTGTGAGCTGCCTCTTCACCCATTTACATGATTTGACATTCCCATGGCAACTACTGTAACTGCCAATTTGGAAAAATACTAGTGGCATATTTAATGCATTTTAACTTAGCAGTAAGCACATCATCTTTTTGGGGGGTGAAATGCAGACAAAGCAGCTGGAGCTTGCAGTGAGGAGTCACGGAACATACCAGAGTCTGCATGGAAGGAGCAGACAGAAGCACCTCGTGACTCCTCAAAGTCTCCAAACACACAAGCAGTTTTTCAGAGTATCTGTGCTGCAAAGCTTTGTGAAATGGCACTGGCAGATGGTTCCTAGAAAGAACTTGAGGATAATTACAAGCTTGGTGTCGGTATTCACAGGGGTTTTGGCCAGGGAGTGCTGCTGTCTGAGAGTGCAGAGAGCAGCTCACAGGAGAGGGCTCCACACATAGAAATTCTCCCCTGCCTGGAAGCCTCCTGTCTCTGCTGCTCTCCAAGGAAGCTACTTCACACAAAAAGGGTTTGAAGCACCAGTCCTCAAGTAAAGGGCACACCAAATGGATATCTTACACTGAAGACTTGAGTAAGAGGAAAAACAAAAAAAAAAGTGAAGGGAAGAGATGAGATAAACATGACCTTCTATAATTTAAGAATCAGAAGTTTTAAAGACTTCAGTGAAACCATGAAAATCTTGTCTCATTCCTGGTGTCCATTAGCATAAATTCAGGTCTGTGTTTTATGTCTCTCCCTGACAGTAGCAAACACAGTGGGGCAGAAAAAAACCAAACCAAAATAAAATGGCATAAGGTGATTTAAAATAGGGACACAAAATCTACATTGACGTTTCAAGATAGATAGCAAGGGAAAATTATTTCTACCTGTATTAGAAAAAAAAAATGTTAGAATAGGTTTGCAATAACTTATAATTATAAATCAAAACCACAAAACTATTATTGGAAAAAAAATAAAATAAATAAATAAAAAAAAATAAAATAAAAAAAAAAAAAAAAAAAAAAAAAAAAAAAAAAAAAAAAAAAAAAAAGAGAGAGAGAGAGAAAATTGAGCTAATTCTTCAACACCAGAATAGTACTGAGACCATCACTTGCAAAACGTACCGGACCATTCCTACTGTTTATCCTCTGCCGCCATCTGGTGGCCTTTTAGTTCAAAAGTCTCCTAATAAACCTCTTTAGATGCATGATCTACACAGAACCTAAATTGGGATCCTTAGGAAAAGGTTGACAAAATAGTCAATCTTTGGGTGATGCAGCATGTTTTCGGGCAAGGGATATTGATACTAAGTTAACACTCTGCAGTTTTTGTAAGTAAAGTTCGCTTGCTTTCTTTGGGTATGTGTGCAAATATGTTCCAAAGACAATAATGGTCAACAGAGGAACAGGTAAAAGGGTTCTTCCTGAAAGACAGAAAAACACTTCCACACATGGATTGAGGAGCCTTAGTTTGAAAAAAAATGATTCAGATAGAGAAAAACAGCTGGTGATCCTGTAAATAATGAGTTGAAAATTCATTCAAGGGCAGCTTCTATCTTCACAGATCCAGCATGAAAAAATTAACCAAAGAAAGAGGAAAAGGAGAGAAAATGCTAGAGAAACAGATATGTATTTTATGGCTACAAGAGAAGGAGAAAACTGGATGATTCCTGCAGAGCTAAAGACAGAAGCAAAGAAACCTGTGACACCTTTGAGTTGGGACACTGGGCCAAAGCTCTAGCTTAATCACACCGTATATCTCTGCTGATGGTGTCAGCAGAGGTTGAGAAACACAACCTACACAGCAATGAGTGTGTGTAGTTTTGCAGTATTCACATCTCCAACCACGCCTTAAAAGCATCTGAGTTGGTTTCATTCACTCTTGACAAGACAGTCCATGAGTGACAGAAAACAAAACTGGTCTGGAGCACTGTACAAGACACAAGTCACTACAAGCTTGGATGGGATGCTAAGGTTGATAGGAGATTATCTCCTAGCTGAATTCAGATTAATAATAGAACACAGTAGGGAAATTGCTTGCATGATTTCCTAGCATTTTAACAGATGGATACACAAGAATCCTGCTCTGGTAGGAAATAAGAAACATACCCACACAGTCTTGGATGGAAATCTGGGTTATTTTCTTTACCCTTTAATTTTGCTGCTAGCTGTATATAGGCCCTCCCTTTTCTTATTCCCTGTGCTAAGTGCTCTCTGCTTCCTACTTTTGCCAATTCTTTCCTTGCCAGTTATTTTCATGTTCAATTTGCAGAGGCACCATTTACCTGTCAAGGAACTTCCCCTCTTGTTCTGTGTAAAAGCAACTATTCTAATATCATTTAGGGAAACAAAGATTTAGCCTGGAGTTCCTCCAGAGTTTTCTCAGTAATATTCTGAAAAAAATAACATTCAGTCTTGATGACCTTCTGTTCATCATGCTACTCCTAGTCACAGTTCTTTCAAGTGAATCTTAATAAAGAACAATCTGCTTGCATGACTGATACATATTTGGATTAGGCTGAATTGCCATGATCAGACACATCATCTGAAAAACTGAAGTACTTGGAGCAGCTGTGAAAGCTGATGTGTGAAAAAAACATTGTCAGACTAAGTGGTAAGGAAACTTTTTCTTTGCACACCACTAGCTGAGGTTAATTTCTTCAACATATAAAAATATGTCAGTTCCTATGAATCACACAGGATAAAAAAATACTTCTGTAATCTTATCAGTGCAGAAACTCAAATGTTAAATCTAGAAAAAATATGTTTTCTTCTTCTGGTGATTTACTTGTTATTTTAAACATTTCAGTAACTGGAACTTGGTTCTATTTTTAACACTCCTAAATTATATAATAATTTACCATACAATGTTGTGAATCCTGATTTAGGATCCTGCTGGCTATGCCAATTTGTCATGAATGAGTGATTTAGATTGCTCAAAGAATCATTGTCAAAGGTAATAGCATAAGTGGAGTTCTCTGGTGTCTTATGAGAATAAAATGTCTTAGCAGTTTAGCTGAATTTATATAACAGTGTCACAGATCATTTCTTCCTTGGAGATTGTCACTTTTACACAAAGTAAGCACTCTTAAGACACAAAACGAATATGTGAAGGATTTTTTAAAGTAATATAATTCTTCATTAAATATATATATAAAAAACATATATATCAAAAGCAATCAACAGTGTGAAAAAAAATAAAAGAACAAACTGCCTGTACACTTGGCCCAATCGCTGCCCTTTGATTTGGTTTTAATTTGCATTGTTGCCTTCAAAAACTGTGTGCATTAAAAATGTATCATTTAACATGCAGGTAATTGATGTATGCAATCATTTTCTGCAATAAGTTATTAGCTTATGTGACATCACACATTTTGCTTGTACAGTTCTCCTTACTGATAATCACCATAACAGCTGTGCATCTCCTAATCCTTACATTGTTTGGATGCACAACTGAAAAGTAGGAAATGCTATTTTTCAGGTTTTGCAGATGATGACAGAAGCAAACTGTAGTTACCCTGTTATCAGTCTTTCTTTTTCCTGTCACTACTCATCCTGTTGAATGTGCTGACTTTTCTGCTAACAATATATTCCAAAAGGTATAATAATCAGAAAAACTACTTAGAATAAAAAATACAACTTAAGTAACAAAGAAGCCATTCAAATATATGCATACAAAAAATCATTCTTATTAGACAGTGAAGAGAGAGAGACAGGGAGATTGAGTTAAAGTTCAAATTACTGATGCATTAATATGCTAATATAATTTTTTTGCTCATATATATTCAGTTTAGGTGAAAGTATATTACTAAAGCTGCAGGGCACTTTGCAGTTAGTAAAAAGAGCCTAAGTAGGCCAAAGGAGAATTTGTAAATATTTTTGAGCTAATACATAAAAGTTTTCATATAAATCTAGAAGAATAAAAGCACAGGGATCTATCTCAGTACATATGTCACTGATAACAACACTTTACAAAAACATTGTTAAAAAGTCCAAATAATTCTGAAAAATATAAAGAATAATAGCACAGCTTTTTAAATGTCTTCTGATTTGATCTACATCCTTTAAAAGGCAAGAAAAAATTAGACTCTAAGGACCAGACACAAAGTGGAACTGCTGCTGGGAATTTAAAATTTGCCTTGCATGGACTTTGCAACCTTCCATGCTCAGCTGCTGTCTGGCCCTAAGGGACTTTTTCTTTTCAAAGCATTTCAGTCCATTTATCTTCTAGTTCTCCAGAATTCTTCCAGTTGAACTTCAGTCTTCATAATGCTGAGTAGTCTCACAATTGCCTTATGCCTATACCAAGACAAGTTATCCCTCTTCTTTTCTCAGCAGAAGGACTTCTGACTGGCAATCTGAGCAAAACTTTGCCCTACAAATGTCTTCATGAAGGACAGCAGCCAGGAAGGATGGCAGCTCTTTTCATTGGTGAGGCACTGGAACAGGCTGCCTGAAAAACTGGTGGATATCCATTCCTGGAAGTATCCAAAAATAAGTCAGATGGGGCTCTGAGCAATCCGGTCCATTGAAGGGTGTCCCTGCCCATGGCAGGGGGAGGTTACAGTTAAAATTCCCTGTAAGGACAAGGGCAGTTGTCTTGGAAGCCTCTCTTAGTTCCTCAAAGAATAATTCTTGAGCGTCATCATCCTGGCTAGGAGGTCAACAGCAGACTCCCACGATGACATCCACATTATTTGTCTCTTGATTCTTACACAGCCCCTCCCCCTCACCATAATATAATTCTAGGATCTCTTTAACTGCACCTCAGTTCTTTAGAGTATGACATTGGAAAAAAAACTCTCCATTGCCTGGAAGCTGCAACAGAAAAGCAGCCATGTGGCAATTTGAGATTCCACTTTAAGGGACAATGGTCTACGACAATACTCAGCCCTGCCGGGTGTAAGTCTGCACTTGAAGACTAGATCTCAAACACTGCTTCATCAAATTATTCAAAGTTACTCTTAACATAGACATTGGAAAGCACTTTCAAGCAAGATAAGCCTTGCAAATGTTTCTCTCCTGCAAGGTATTTTACAAAGGCTATAGGAGCACTTGCAGACCCTTACTGGGAAGGAGGGAACAGGCCTGACAGATGTGTCTGCTCCTATATACTTCTATTGGGCATAAAATATAATCTTTGCTGTATGTCAGCTACTGTTGTAGGGAAGTCCTTTTTTATTTTATTTTAAGGAAGGAAAAGCACTCTTCTTCTCTCCACAACTAATAGCAAGAGAATAAAAATTTTAGTGTCATACATTCACTAGTAAATAATTCACTTCTTCAGGAATATCAGTCACTGGCTGATCAATCTGCAGTTTCCCTAGAACCTCAGACAAAAATGGTCTCCTCAGCTGGAATGAGTGCAGCAGGCAGCTGTTGATCATGAGATCATGAGATCATGATCATAGAAATAATATGGATCTCCATTGTCTCAATATCTAACTAAGCACCTTACAGTGCTATTTTTTATTCCTTGTACTTCAGAGCTATTGCAGTAAAACTACTACTTAAACATACTTAATGACAAAGATGCATTCAGATGGATGACAGGAAACCAAAAGAGTTTTGTGGTCTCCTCTAAGACATGTTTAGTAAATGAAAATGAGGTGTCTGAAGATCATCTTGCTCTAACTTCATTACATTCAGTCACAGGACAGATAGGGTGATAGAGAGGACATTTCATCCTCCAAAATAGGATCAGAATGGTATAAACAGGACCTGAATATGTAGATGCATGACAAGATAATAGACATGCACAGAAAAAAAAATGCCATGAGAGTAAGGAACTCTTAAAGCATGGTGATACCTCCCCTACAGGTCTCCAGCCTAAATAGGATAAACACTTTTTCCTGCAGTAAAACTCCAATTCTTCTGCTTTCAAAATCCCTATATAAAATCTAAGTAGGCTGCATACAAGAGTTTGCCTTTGAAAGAAGGTTTTAAAGTTTCTCCACTGTTTGTTAGCTCTCCCAGTAATGCTTGGTTAAACAGGAATGAGTAAAACAAAGCAGAAAATAACCATTTCATTTCAAAGGATATATACTTTATTAGAATGTGATGTGACACAATGCCATTGGATGGACTGGCTGGAACATACTTTGCCTTGGGAGTTTCTAAAATGAACAGAAAACACAGGTGTTTTCATCTTAAAATACTTCATCCAAAATTCATCATGTTTAATAATTCCTTCAGAATTAAGGCTGACAGCTCCCCTGAGAGGCAAACATCTGTAGAGGGGTGTCAGTCCCCACACTGTTATGCTTTTTTTTAAGCTTTTCTTTTACCTAGATAATATATACTGTACTGTTCAGTTTGTTTAAATGAGGGTGTTAAGTTCCTGCAGAGGTGCATGCAAGGACAGTCAATTAGCTATGTTAAATACAAATTTTTGGCGTTATGTGCTTCCAAGCCTAATGGCTCTGTTGTCAGTTTTGGCCTGTTAATAGATTCTCCCCTGCAACATACACAACCTCTTTTCACAGCCCAGTGTGGTTCAGCTGGTATTGGTAATCCCAACCTGTTCTGAGAATCTACCTTTCTGAGCACTTCATATTAATTTCTATATCTCGGGGATGATGTGGCAGTAAACACCAAAAATTCAGGGTCTGCACAGAACAACCTTGAGGGAGAAGCACAAAAAATGCTGTCTTAACAAGCAAACCCAGAAGAAATTGAAAAGCTGCAGAAACAGAAGTTTTCATGTGGTTTCATCATAGTTCAGGCTGCATTGCTGGAGTTCTCTTGTGTTTCTTAGTCTCCTTGAAGTCAATAGGGCTAAATAGTCACTTATGCCTCACCTCACAATGTTATTTTCTTGAACAAATGAAGATTGTCACTTCCTCTCCCTTTTGCTATTCCTCTGTGATATTTTTCGTGTGTCAGTAGGTAAGCAGGAGACTAGACTAGAGACCTAAACGTTCTGTCAATCAGGAACATGGCTGTCCTGCCCTTTTCTTGTGCTTTCAGGGTCCTCCTTCTCATCCTCCTTCAAAATTGGGACAATGGTGGCCAGGTTCCAGTCAGCTGGGACCTCTCTGGATTCCCAAAACTGCTCAAAACTTACCAAGAGAGGTTTTGTGTTCCTATCAGGCCCCACAGATTTGTAGGGATCCAGTTGGAGTAGCAGATCCCTCACAGTTTCAGGGTTGACTTGGAGTTGATTGTCATAGTCATGGTGCTCCAGCTCAGGGCACTGAGACCCCCTTTGTCTGTCATCTGTGTTGAAGACAAGCAAAGAATGTGTAAAACGCCTCTGCCTCATCCATGTCCCTGTTTGTGAAGTGACCATTCTCATCCTCTAACAGGCTGATGTTATCTTTAACCTGTCTTTTGCTATTAATAGATTTCAAAAACTTTTTATTGTCCCACATATTTCTGATCAGCTTCAACTCCAGCTGAGCTTTGGCCACATGAATTTTGTCCTTACAGTGGCAAGCAGTATTCTTCCTATGTTATCTGTCCTTGCTTCCACTGGGCATAGATCTCCCTCTTAAGCCTTATTTTTAAGAGAAGACCCCTGTTCATCCAAGCCAACCTTTTGCCTTGTCTACTTGACTTCCAACTTGACTTTAGGAATGGGCTGCTCCTGTGCCCTTAGGATGTTTGTAAAACCCCTGACCAGCACTGATGGACCCCAATACCAGCAAAAATGTTTTCCCCGGGGACCTTATTCCCTAATTGCCTGAGCACCCTGAAGTCTGCTCTTCCTATTTTCAGAGTTGAAGTTTTGCTGGCACTTCTCATCCTGTCAATAGAGATTTTAAACTGAATTGCCTCATGAATGCTGTGGCCTAGATGGCTGCCAATCATTACTCAGCTCACAAGGTCCTCTCTTGACAAGGAGCAGATCAAGGAGGGCATCTTTCTGAGTTGGCTCTCTTGAAGTGAGGTTGTCATCCAAGTTTTTTAAGAATCTCCTGGCCCGGGCTCTACCAGCTGTGTGATGGTGCCAGTTGATTTCCGGCAAATTAAAATTCCCCATAAGGACAAGGGCAGTTGACTTGGAAGCCTCTCTTAGTTCCTCAAAGAATAATTCTTGAGCGTCATCATCCTGGCTAGGAGGTCAACAGCAGACTCCCATGATGACATCCACATTATTTGTTTGTCTCTTGATTCTTACACAGAGGCTCTCAACTGTGCCATTGCAAACTGTAAGCTCCATACATCTTTTCCTCCTCTGACAACTCATCCTTTAAATCAACAAATGAAAAATGTCACTGGCTGATATTTTTAAAGTAAAAAGAAAGAGACACGCAAAATAAAAATTAAAAAAAAGAAAAAAAACAATAACAACAAAAAATCCTGTGTTGTCAAAGCCCTTCTGCCTCAATGTCCTGCCCAAATGACAAGCAGTTACCAGAGAGCAACAGCAATGGTGGAGGCTGTGGGAAGATGAATAGCAGAATAAATAGCTAAATATACATACATGTCTATATATACACATATCAAAAATACAGTGGGGAAAGAAGATGGTAAGAAATAAAAATAATTACTTTCCTTAAAAAGACATATGCCAAACTTAATCAAAGAGGAAATTTATTTTTGGAAGCATTCATTACGTTTTGGTTGCTAGATGATTTGTTTGAGTTTTTTGGTTTGGGGTTTTTGTTTTTTTTTTTTTTTTTTGTGAAGGAATTATGCTCTAAAACACTAAAACTAAATTTATTTTCATCAATTATACAGATGTTATCAACTTGAAGGGAAACTTGCTTTTCCTCAATGTAACAAATATATTGAAGATCAATCATATTGCAGAAACTGTTTTTCATTATTATAGGCTTTTTCATTATTATTTTAATAAAGTGAAAAATTTGTTATTGTTTTTTCTTTGCCTTAGACTAAGATCAAGTTCTTGAAACATTTCCATACTACTGCTTTAGTGAAATCTGTCATGCCTGCCCACCACAAACACAAGGCAGGACTGCTTATAAGCAGGCTATCTATAATCTATCCATACATACACCCATGCTAATTATTTTTTGAGGTTTATCATGTCTATATGATATACCTTGAAGAATAGTGCATGCTTGGTTCACTTCAACTAAATGTCTCTGTCCCTTTCCAAGAAGACACAAAGTCTACTTAAGTGACTTACCTAAAAATAAAGTAACATACATGTACACCTGCTCACATGTCCCTATTCTCATGTGCCAGTTTTATTTATTCTGTTAAATGTTTCAAAAAAGCCCCAAAACAAACAAACCCTGCTGCTGACACTTCAAGGAAAATAGATCTTCAAAGAGGGTGTTGAATTTGCCCTGTTTTCCTACACAAATATGGAAAACTATTTTTCATTAAGCCATCTCTCAAAATATTCATTTGTACAATTAATTATTTTCCCCTTATTTTAAAGTTTTGTGTTGATAAATAGGTGTTATATTGACCTGTATAATGAACAAGTAAGACTCAGACTGTTGGTTCTACTTCTGCTGTGAGCTTGCCACTGTGACAAACAGCAAGACTACCTTGCTGCCTTTTAGGTCTGCAACCAAATTTAAAGGAACATTCCTTGAGGCAAGAGTTAGAAGTGCTCTTTCAACTCAGGCCTGTATTCACCTGAGAGTTATCCTTTCCTGATTTTCCTTGAATTTGGGCTATTTATGGTTTTGTTTTTCTTTCTTGCCCTATTCATTCCTTTTTCCTGTTTCCCTTACAATTTTTAAGAAGTTCTGTGATGGTTCATCAAGAACTTGCAGAGACTCCATTCTCTTCTCCCAAAATATAGCCCAACCTGTCAGTCAAATAATCGGGTGAATCAGACAATTCTCTTTCCTTCTGAGAACTCCTAGAAGCTCATGTTAGGTTACTAATTACCCACATTGGAACATCCACCAGACTGAGATCATACAGAGAATCAGTTCTCTCCTTTATACTTGGATCAGAACAGTTGCTATGCAAAGCAGGTTTTCTACCTAAACTTTAGATTTTTAGAGACTTTTGTTAGTTGTCAGTCCAGTGTTATTTTCTGAAAGCTGAGTAACCGAGCAGGGCTTTTACTCTCTGTAGGTTCTGAAGCAATGTGCATTTTGGACACAGAGCTTTTAGTCTGTGCAGATGGAACCATTGCTTCAGATGTTTGTGTTTATAAATAAAACTGAAAAAAGAAACAATAATACCCTTTTGGAACAGGGCTTATTAGCATTTTGATGGCTTCTTTATCCTGGGAATAGCCTTTTGCTTTTGGCTTCTTCCTTCTCTTCTCCATCCTGAATCTGTCATCTTTCTGCAATAATTAGAATTTATACTAAGCAATCAAGTTTAGGTTGTCAAGGCAAAAAAAAGAGTGAAAATTAATTATACCATGTTCTCCCTGTGGATAGGAATAGCATATATTTGCTTTATAAATCATGTTTTTAATATGTAAATTACCAGGAACAGCAGATTGTGAAGAGTGCATTAAAAGCTCAAAAATTTCGGTTTTTCTAAAGCCATAAGTAATTTTCTATAGGAATAACACTAATGGTGGGAGGGGAGCAAACTCCATTTGGATATGTGAAATAAAAACTAATAGCAGTGATTTATGACAGCAGCTAGTCTTGCAAACTAGTGAGGCAGCATTAACCAAACCACAACCATGGGAAGACTGCAACCAAATAAATAATAAATACTCTCAGATTCCTGATTCCAAGTGTGTGATTTAAGCAATAGTGAATTTATGGCATTATTTGATTTGATGCAATAATATTCTAATAATATTTTTGTTATAATATAAATTAATCACGATAATGTGAAGTTTTTCACTCTTATAGTGGCCAAAGTCATGTATTTTAAACTCTCTTTAGTCTGTTTTATTTGGTACAGTAAAAAATATTTTAAGGAATATCTTTAGACTTCTTGTGCTTCTTTAACAAAGGAAATATACTTCTTTTAACAGTTCAACACATCAGTAGGTGTTAGAGGCAGAATGAGCAGGAAAAATTAAAGTATTTTCAAACAAAAGTCAGGAAATCCAAAATCACCTTACATTTTAAAAAGGTGTAATCCCAGAAGGAACAGCACTAAAACTCAAACTTTCATTGTTGCAGTTTTTAAGGTTCTAAAGACAGCTACTCTCACACAGTGGATGGAAAGCCTCTGAATTTTCCCTTGTAGTATTCTCCATATGATTTCAAGTAACAGATGGCACTTTGCTGAAAATCGAGCTAAAGCAGTGAAAAAGCAGCATAATTCACACCACTTTGAAGCCCTACTCTCACACCTTATTTCTGAATTTACTAGTGCCTTAGATACTCAGGTCTGGTGAACAGAGTAAAATAGATTTCCACAAAATACTAAGAAAATAAAGAAATATATTCTAGAAACAAATAAATTTATTCTGGAAACAGATTAGAAATCTCAGTGCTCCTATCTATCTCTGCTACAGCTGCAGGCAAGCAGGTTTGTTTTACAGACAAAGCTCTTACAGAGCTTTGGAGGAGCAGGGGAAGCCAAGGAAGATAGTGAAATACTGATTTTTACTAGCTTACTTGTTCTTCTTAATGAAGATATTGACTGACTCGGTTCAGTGCTTCAAAGCTGTGCTGTATCACACAGCATGTTTTCTCTAACAGAAGACAGTGGTTACGCTTAGCCTTTTCTTTTTCTTTCTTCTGTTAATTAACATAGCATTATTTTTCTTTTTCACATCTATGATAATAGCCACTACCACTTTGCTAAGGAAAACACTTTGCTGGAACAGTTTAGCAGTTGGGTCCCTAATATATAAAAAAACATGACTGAAAAGAAGTTAAAATCTCCAGAAACATCCAAAAAGAATTAGCCATGGAGCACTTTCTAACATTTACAACCAATCTTGATGGTGTATTTGTTTATCTGATTTCAATATTTCCATGCCAAAAATATGGCTTTTAAAGAAAAAAAAAAACTTTTTTTTGCCAGGGTTTAAAAATATTTTTGTCTAGAAATTCTTATAACTCTAAGCTGATCCTTTTGACTTGGACAGCATGCATAAGGTCTAGACAGACACACATCATGTGGAACATATATCTGTGTCTCTGTCTTCTGTCCAGTTCTTAGGCTCTCAGTCACTGTCTGAAACAAACAGCCTGAAACAGAGAACTCACACAACTTTAAAGTGCAGTCTTTATCTTCTGAGGAAAAAACGTAAGCAACAGACACTATGTAAAGCATATATGAACTATGGAAATTCATTAAAAATTTCCAAAAAACAACATCCAGGAAACAAGTTCCATGCTTTGGAAAGGATGAGAGAAATCAGAAGGCAGTGAGCAGCTGAAATGAGTAACTGCTGGAAGAGTGGGGATGCTGGCAGTTGGTGTGGGAGCCCCAATGGGTAAGCAAAGAGCCAGAAGAGACAAAAGCCTCTCCTTGCTATGCAGAATCACATTAATCTGCAGTGTTAGTTTTCAAATGACTAGTCTGTGTTTGGAGAGTGAGGATATATGGCTATCACTTAAATAACAATGCTCTGTGATTAGTGCAGCATGTAATATATGCAACTACACAGAGATAAATCATGGGCTCTTGTTCCTGGCATACAGTCCCAATACAAACCCAAATATTTTCAGATGCACAAAACATCTGTGAGGATCAGTAAAGCTGACACGTTGTACCATGATAAAATTATTCATTAATGGCAAAATGAAAAGCCAAAGAAGCAAAAAGCATTGGATATACTCATAAAGTGTAGATGCTAACCCACCCGAGAAATTAATTCTTCTCCAGTTCCCGTACCTTATTTTCATTAATTAAATATCTTAGTTGCTTATACACATTCTCTGATTGTTATTTGATTTCAATACATGCTGCTAACCAAGAAGTTTTGTGCATATTGAAGTCTGACCATATGCACAAAAAAGAGTAGAATGCAAAATGAGTTCTACTCTCTATCTCTGTCATCTTGTGGACTGCATTTTACCTTTGTGTAATCAGTATGATAGCCAATAACATGAAACATTATCTTTGTGTGGGGTATTTTGTGCTTGGGTGATTGGGTTTGTTTGGGGTTTTTTTGTTTGTTTGGGTTTTTGTTTGTTTGTTTTTTTCAAAAAGAAGCAACAATGCTCTGCATTTATTGCTGTTTTTAAAAAATGATGAATGGAATACTTTAGTTTTTCCTTTCAAAAAGTAGAACTGTGAAGCAACATTTATTTATGTGAAAGCTGAATTGCAGACCAGGTGTATGGGTTGCTGACTGCACAACTGTCCCCTGGGAAATGCTGGAATGCCTGTGGGTGGTTGAGCACAAAGCCTGTTCCTATCCTGCATGTTCACATCCAGGAACTGATGTTCCAGCCATGTCCTCTAGAGAGAAAGCTTGAAAGTCTCATTGTCTCTATTTCTAAGTTTGCATTTATTACAACTACTAGCATTAGATCCCAATTCTTCCACCCTTTGGCTGCCTCTGTGCTATTTTTTGATTCTAGGGACTGTTTCCTCTACCATTTTTCTACAGTTCAATGTTTTCTGAATTGGTGAAAGGGTCTTGTTCTGCCAAAAATCTTTATGGTGCTAAGAAGTGCAATTCACTTGCAAAATTATTTCCTAGACAGTGGAGTCCAGCAAACTGGAAAACTAATGAGACAGCTGCCCTGCTGGATCTCCTACACAAAGTTATCCCATTATCACTGAAAGAAGAAAAAAGCGTGGAAAGACACCACTGAAATATCCATCACTAGTCATTGTCTGTCCATAGGGCAGGACTTGGGAAAGTAAATACTTTGTTGAATTTGGGACAGTTTTGAACATCAGAGCTCTTAAAAGAATGGCAGAAAAATTAGGATTCATTATTTTTAAGACCAGGCACTCTGGTTTTGTCGAACATCACCTAAAATAATCTGTGAAACATTTATGTGTTCTTTGTGCAGGATGTACAACTGAGATCCACATCCAAACAGAGCTGATTTAGGTGGTAAGTTGTGAAATTTGTCATCCTGTTTTCACAAAAAACAATTTATGCATTTTCCACTTTTATCTAGGGGAATATTAAAGCTCTTGAAAGAGCCGTGGCTTTTTTCACAGTCTTTTGAAGATGTAGGAAAGCTTAGTATAAAAGTGTCTCAAAGGAATGTTTTAAGGTAGCAGGTGTTCTGAGTACTAAACTTATCAGGTGATTTCTATTTGAATTAGACTGCAACATGGTGAAGAGCTTTGCTACAGGTGTTTCCTGTTAAATTGAAGTGTGCTGAGAAATTTAAGGAGTTAAGCCCTGCTAAATTCAGAGTGCATTCAGTTAGATTCCTTTTTTTTTCATTTTCAAAGCTTTACTGTGTGTTGGATGCTTACTTAAACAGATTTCCTTTTGCATTCTTCAACTGCATAAGGTTGATATCAGATATTTGAAGATGTTTTAGGTTATATTTCAGTAACTACTTACACTAGAATCTTCTCACATTGAGAAATGTGTTTTGTATTTTCCTATTTATTTCATCCTATGTCAAAAAGAGTTCTTGTTATAGTAACAATGAAAGAAGAAATACAATTAATGGGGGCATCTAGAAAGAACTAGTAGATGGAAATGGAAAACTTTCCAAGTACTGGGGAAGGCAAAAGAGACATGTTGCTGCTCAGCTTCTGAGCTGCTAAGCCAGCTCCTTGTTAACTGATGATATAGGCTGGGGCAGTTGTTGAACAACAAAAATGATGTTTTGTACAATTAATGCATTTTTGTACCTGTCAAATATTAAGTTTTGTGTTTCTTCAGTAAATAATTTGTTTTTACTCAGAGATTAGGTCAGATATTTAAATTATTTTTCTAATGTGCAACTACGACTCAATGTGAAATGAAACAAAAAAAGCTAGACGATTAAATAGAACCAAGCTGTTACATTTGATGCTTTGGAAATATGAGTATCATCTGTAACTGTATAAAAAAAACTGTTACAAAAATATGTTCTCTCCTCATACTGTATGCTCTGAATAAACAAAGAGGATTTAAAGTTTAAGAAAAAATACCTAGCATGATTAAAAATTATCTGTTATTGATAGGAAGTTCATAGTGAAGTAAAGTAGGAACTCATGAAATCCCCTCTACCGTTGAAGAAAAGCAGGACTTAAAACTGTGATTTTCACTAAAGGATAGGTTTATATCAATACAATGAAATTCCATCTATCTATTCCAGGAGATTAGTGCTTCTTGAAAAATAGTTATGCTTACAAATGTACTTCATATTTTATAAGCATTTTGCAATTGTGTTTTATCAGGGTATGATTCCACAGTCTTTCTATGTACCAAGTTTTATTCCATACAGAAGGGTTTTAAACTTAAGGTTTTATAGAATTGGACATATTTTGAATATTGATGGAAACTGGTAGTTTCCTACTAATTGTGTTGTTTCTCTCATAAACGGCTACATGACTTAGTTATTTTGATTATATTTAGATTATATAATAATTGCTAGATTATTTCCAATGCATGTTAGAACATGCATTGGAAATTGGCATAATATTTATTTTGTTCAATTTTCTCAATGTTTTCTTTTTCCCTCTCGGGTATTCTTTTCAGAATACCTGAGTAAAAAACCCAAATGGATGCAAGAAGAAGAGACATGATGTGAAAGATGCAGAAATGGAGAAATGATGAAGTGGATGATGGAAGTGCGGGACTAAAGCAGAATTTCCATCTTTGTAAAGGAGGTGGACAAGGCTGGCACTGATGGAGCTTATGAAAATAATGGGAAAAGCAACAAAAATCTGGGATACTAATAAAAATTTCATGAAGTTACTGACATAGGAGAGAAATGTACACATCACACATTGGATTTGCTAGAAAAATAAGATCTTAATTTTAAATAGATCTTGGCTAGTTTGGATGTAAAAGCTAAAATGGTGGGTAATGATCAACCTCCTCCTAAGGACTGCAGCATGCTGTCACCATGTCGTTGGATGCATCCTCCTGGTTCTCTCAGGAGCCTGAAAGACAAATGCAGCCTTTTCATCTCCCAGTTTCACTGAGAAACTGTCTTCTACACTTTCCATGGGATAACAAATCAGTGGTTTTTTTACTATAGCTTTTATTCTCATAAAGAAAATTTTTACTGATTTGAGTAAGATTTGCCTTGAGTTAGTACAAAACCAATGTTTTATTAATGTGTTTTGTTAACCAAATTCAACTGCATTTGTAATTTCAAGTAGATGTAGGAGTTTCACCAAAAATCATCATAAACACAGGGTTCACCGGAACACCAACCTACAAATCCTTTAGCCAAATGACTGAGAATCTGTGGACAGTATGGGAAGCTCATGCTGAGATTTATTCACTGCCGCAGTTGGAAAGAACTGAGATTAATGCATTATAAATGCATTACAGCAAGGAATCATAGGCAGGGGTTTCATGCCTTGGTCACCAGGATGAAGGTGGAGCAAACATTTCTGGAAGTTGGTCTGAGGCTCAGGACCCAAGAAGCTGCAGTTTTATTTCAGAAGGACAGTTGTATTGAGCTTGTTGACAGTTACTGTAAGCCTTTTGATCTGTCACAAAACAAGTGTGAGGTCTGAAGCTTCACAAGTGGATCCTAACTGGAATTGCCATCGTCTGGCCAGATCCAACTGTTCAGCACTTCTTCCCTGATTGGTAGAGATTTAGGATGGGAAATTGAATTCTGTAATCCCCAACTAACTCACTCTTTTCTACAAAGTCCTATTACTACCTAACATCTCAGGAGAGACCTGCCTATATGACAGTGCCATGGAATACATGAAAATGAAATGGCACGCTCCAAACCTAAGCTAACAAAATAACATCCAAGATTGAAAACAGTAGTCGTTCTGAATGAAAACCATCCTCAAACAGCATAAAAAACATGTTGAAACAATACTGCAGAGCCCAGTATCATATAATTGGATGATGTGGGACAATATTTTTTAGACAAGAATTTCAAGAAACATGAGAAAGAGCAGAGATATTAACTACTATTCAGTGTTGGCTCAATCTTATTCCCATGAAGATTGATGTAATTTGTTCAGTAATATTAAAAAAATTTAAGTGAATACTTTTAATATCTACCCAAAGTCTCTGGTGAGATGGAAGCAAGGAGGACTAGTATCTTCTGTTCAATTTGTTTATATACTGAAGTGAATAACATTTTATTGATATAGGCTTCTATATTCAACATATTTTATAATTTTTTTCAGGAGAGTAAATTTTAGTGGTAGTATATATTTGTTTAGACTTGCATTTTCTGCCTGAGCAGATACTGTTGAAGTTGAACTGTCAACAGGAAAACATGAACAATTCCCATAAATCATTTCAAACCCAAAGAACAGATGGTATTGAGAACCAGCATCACAGCCTGCTGTTCCCTGAGGTTTGATGAAGGAACTGTACCTCTCCATGGAAAGCAATTTTATTTTGTTCACTTCACCTATTAGATCTATAATTCTATATTTTAAAAAACCTGTCCATGACTTTGGTTACTTTCATTCAGTCTTGAATATTTTTTTCCCTGTTGCCTGAATACCGGTTTAAGCTGGAAACCAGAGGCAAAAATCTCTTTATGTAATGGATAGAATTACTAACATTTTTTTCTGGCATTAGGGGTTAATTATTCACGTGTTATCTGTATCCTACCATAAATCAAATCATACTGTTTAGGATACCGACTACTATAATGTACAGTAACAATAAAAATTTCTGTATGGCTGCCATTTTGAAACCTGATTATTATCTCTGGATTTTGTTTCATTTTGCTTTCCAGTAAGGAAACTAAATTCTTGCTTTACTGGGGAAAGTGTGAAATAAAGGAAAAACTGAGAAGAGGAACATTATACTCTGATAATCTGAATTTTACATCTCTTTCATAAGCAGTGTCATCTATTTTACTAAAATGAGATGCTTATTCTTTTCTTCAAAAAATATAAAACCTAGCGGGGCGGTTAACTTATACTTCAGAAGTCAGCAATGGAATGAGAATGCATTTTTCAGATTACTTTCCTTTAATTTCTCACAGCTGGCATAGAGATTAGAACCACACAGCTCTCTATAGATTAGCTAATGCCTTATAATGTGCCTTTCTGTATGTATATGAAAGGACAGTGAAATTACCATGAACATCTTTATAAGAGTAATTGTACCTTTGGGCACAAGATCTGATACAAGAGCCTTAGAAGGTATTTCGTCTATTTTTTATGAGTTTGGATATTTTTAGGGTTTTGCTGGTTATATCAAAAACTTGAGAAAAAAATTCTTTCCTAATCCCCTGCTTTCAATGTGATTATTTTAGCAATATCCCTAGCATTTCAGTAATTAAGGAAGGAAGCATTTATAGTGATTTGCAGTACAGCCTTTATAGATGAGGGAGCAGGAAAGCTATCTCTTTCTGTCACTTCTGTGCTGAGTCTTTACTTTCATTCAATGATTTCCATGAAGTAGGTTTTAGAAATCAGCTATAATTTCCCTGATGTACTATATCAGCTACCAGACAGAACTGCAAAGAATTGATTGGATGAAAGTAAATGAAAATTAAGGGAGTACGAGCACCCAGCTGAGATATATCTATTATTTCTCTTGCACAACAGAATCTGTTCCATGTTACTTTTTAATACATTTCTGGGACAAAATTTCTTTCTGTAAGATCAGAGTAAATAGGGCGACTTTCTCCAAGAACTTCAAAAAAGAAAGAAAAGCCTTTTACATTCATCTTTTATGGAACATGAACAGAATGTACAGATCACAATAGCCAAAAATAGCACATACTCTTGAAGAAATATGTAATTTTCATCCTACACATATGTCACTTTCAAACCAGAGAGAAAATCTTCATGAAAGAACACCAGATTGTTCCAACTGATGTCTTCTCAGAGAGCTGCACTTGAAGGGAAAACCTCAAACAACATTTACTTAACAACAACACCCTCGATAGCTAACAAAACTTGCCTGCACTAAAGGAGAGCAACAAGAAACAGAGTCTGATCATTATGAAATTACATGAATACAAAACAGTCGGAAAGTTATTTTAAAAGGAGTGTATGCTTTTCATATATTGGCTCTTTAATTTTCACTGGGAAAACAGATGGCCTATGTAACTGGTAGGAGGCAAAGGAAATGGAAAGCATGTTGGAAAGGCTTGGGGAACAGCCAAAATAAAATTTGTAATTTTGATACCATGGAGTTGAAATGTAGTGCATATAGCAATCATTTTATAATATCTAGCCGATGGCCTGCCTTAGCCTTCATTTCAAGGCCTGAAACATTGTCAGCGATAGATCAAACCAGCTACATGCTTTTGAGAGGAACAGTGGATGTGGACTTTTCATGTGACTTTTGCTCCTTGACCTCAGTATCTAACCCACTGACTTTCACACCAAGGTGAAACATTTTGGCTTAGTGCAGAAGACACAACTTCTGAAATGCAGTATTCTTGTGAAGATGTTAAATATTGGTAGTAGTGTTGTACAGATGGTCTTCAGAAAAGAAACAATGGATAATCACCTGAGGTATTTACAATCTAAAAGCAACCAATAAGATGACTCAGCAGTCCAGCTCACTGTGGCTCATTTTTGTTTCTTTTGCTTTTCATATTATGTTTTAAAGTCTATTGAGTTTAAAAGACATGCATTCCAAACAAATTCCCTTATCTAATAGGTACCTGTTTCAAAGATAGCCAGTTCACTGTATGTCTTCTTTGAAGGCATCCATCTCACTTGATACTGCTCAAGTTCTCTGTAGCTTTTCTGTTGACTGGGTAAAAAGGTCAGTAGATATTTGTGGATCAGTTGTACTAATCTATCACTAGTACTTGATAAATAGGCTATAAAAAATCTGTAAGCTCTGATCAAAAAATTATGAGGATTTACAGAGCATGTTTTTCAATTCTTTAATAATATCCCCCAGCAATGTTAAGTCCAGTACCACTAAGAAAATAGGAGAGTTATATCTTCTTTTCTGTTAGTCAATCTATGGTTCTGCTCTAAATAATATTTTCTGGCTCTTAAAGAACAGCATTATTTCAAATGCCCATTTGCCTTCTTCGTCTGGACCAGAAAGACTCTAGAGTGAGCAGTAGTCATGCATTTACTCCAAAGATGATAAAGACTCAAATCCATTAAATATTGTTCTTGCTGTTACCATCAGTTACATGTGTGAGGAAATAAATTTATTTCACAACTATGTGAATGTCCCATAAAACAAAATGCAACTGATTGAAAAAAAATTCCAGGTATCAAAAGATGAAGTTCAATGAAGACTTAAAAAATACATCCCTAATTCTAATCTGTGTGCAATATCTTTATCCAAGACAGTTTAACTGTGCATGATAAACAGTATTCTGGGTTGGATACAATTATTAATTCTTTCAGATTTTTATCTGAGTTATCCTAAAGCAGCACAAACTCTTCAGCTAAATGCAGTTTTCTACTGGGAAACATCATTATGTTTTGACAAAAAGTACATGGAATGAAGGAACAATGTGACACAGAAGGGGAATAATGCTGAGACATAAATAAATGGAGAAAATTAATGAGAAAAAAAATTGCAGGGGAGGAAGGTGATGAAGCTATAAATATAAAACAAAGGTGAGAAAAAGAAAAGAGTTAATTTTTCATGGTGGCAATTAGAAAGAAGGAAATGGCTGTCAGTTTGGAATTAAGAGGAGATTTAATCTGACAGCTCAATTCTCAGATAAAATACAACCACCACTGTAAAGCAAAATATTTGTTCAATGCACAAATTATTAGGGAGCAAAATACAGATGCTAAGTAATTTCTGAAGATTTTTTTAACGAGCTTGAAGTTTTCAAGACATGTCATCTGTTTATTTGTTGCTAATGGTAACTGTGATTTTCATCTTGTGTTGAGTTTGATGTTTTTGAAGATATACTTTCAGAAGATGGCTAAAACACAAAAGTAAATATAAGAGGCTAAACTTTAAAAGGGATTTTCCTTCCATCATTTTGCCAGCTGGTGATGAATTTGCTTACTCTAAAGTGTTTGCTAGCTTCTTCCACATATTTCCCATTAGGAATACAAGTAACTGATTGCTGGCAATATATAACTGCAGGCTGGATCACATACAACACAAAATCCAGACTGAGTCCCTAGGTGCCCTCTGGGACTTACTTGGGACACTATGTTTTAAGAAAAACAAAGTATAGAAAATGTGCATTTCAGGAGCATAGTATATGGCAAAGGACTTGGGCACCTTGACAGCATCCAGATTTCATTTTGGAAGTGGCCATTATGTTCTGAGGTGAAAAGATTTTATGTCTATGTTTGTAAAATAAACAAGGATTGTATCCAAGGATGTTAGCTGACGTATGCTGAGGAGCCATCATCCTCTGAAAGGGAATGCTTACCCCTCAGACCTGTGTACCTTTCCTCTGCTGAAGATGATGTATCACAAGGCAGCAAGGTCACACCTCTGCTAGGATTTTTAGTCTAGACAAGAACTGTCAGACAAGCAAAGGTACCTTTAGCACATACTTATCTAAATTAATTAGAAACAAAAAAACTGAGAGGGCAAATATGGTACCACTCTGTAATAAAGATGGCCAAAGTCAACATTATGGCTTAGTTTGACATCAGTATTGGCAAAAGGAACAGACCAAATAATAAGGGAAACACAAGGCAGACAACTGCTAGATAAACAACAAGAGCATGGGCCTGCAAAGAGCAGGTTTTTCCTCATAAGCATTAAGGACTTTTTAGTTTACACCCTGGAAAGAGGGACCAAGCAGAGAGGTGATACAAACCAGTCAGCAGAGATATGGAGTAAACTTCAGAAAGACCCAACAAAGACAGGCAATTAGGTAATATACCGTAGATCACCAGTATGTAAAATTTATGGAGGTGTGTAGAGAAAGAAGCAATATCACCTGCACAGATGGCTTTTGAGGTACAAATACCTTGCCCTGTCACTGTGAAGAATTCAGTAGACCCTAAGTTAACTTTAAAAAAATGTAACCTCCAAACTAAGGATTATTGAACATATTCTGCTGCTACGCACAACAGCTATATTCAACCCTTCTTCTTGTTCATATATCTACACCCAGCCTCAGGAGAAGATTCATTTTGATATAATAAAGAGATTTTTTACAGTTAGAACAATTATTGACTGAACAACTTCTCCAGGCACGTGGTGGAGTCTCCATCAACAGAGATTTTCAACTGGACAGGGTGCTAGATAATCATCTTGACTCCCTTGCCCACAAATGTTGGAATGGATGATTATTTGAGGTTTCCTCCAACCTGGGTGTTTCATCATTCTAGGATCTTCTTACTGACATGCCTTTAATTAAGTTTTACTTTAACTCTGTTGCCTCTAGCATAGGGAATGGTGTTTTCTGCTTAAAATATGTAATTATTCCTCAACTTTTCCTGACATTTCAAAGTTTATTAGAAGAACAACATGAGAATATGATCCTGTCAAAACAGACATCCACTGACTGTAACATATTTGACTTCAACACCTATCTGTCTTGTTAGTAATTTTTCCAGAAATTAATAGGGAATAATCCAGATACTCTCTATTTAAATATCAATCACCTCATTGTCACCTCATTAAAAAGTCATTTCTTCAGAGTAATATCAATAATAACTTCTGCTGGCTGTCCACACTGTCACCTGAATACAGACTGGCCTCAAAAAGTGCACAGGACTTGCTTCTGGTAAGTGGGCAGTTGCTTCAGCCAACAGATCAGCAAGACCGCTCCCGCCATCCATTCCCTCTCTCCTTTCCCACCATTTATTGCTCATTCCAGAGCTGGCACAGGAGGCTGCCTTTAGCAAGGACAGAAGCAGTCTGCCAGCACACTGAACAGTGCAATCCCTGCCACAGCTTTGGTTCTTGACCAGCTGTGCCCAGGGCTGGTGGGTGTTTTCAGCCCCAAAACGAGCATAAGGTATCTATTTATTGTGTGCAAGCACAGCTGGACACATTTGAGAGTGAGTTCAGTGTTAGCCTTACATCTTATTTGACTGAGTACAAAAATTTTTAATTGCTACATGAGGTTTACGGAGCTTTGTTGAGTAATCTTTTCTCGCTGTTTGCCTTTTAAAGTGTGTAGTACTCTCCATTGAATTTCCCTACTGATATCTGTATTTAAAGTTACCTTCCAGGTACTGGGAGGGGGTTGGTATATTTTAGGAGGAGGTCAGTGAACTCTTATAGCTATGTCTGCAAAATAAATGTTTAGACAGCATAACACAGTCTGATCTGAGCCTTTCTGTTTCTAGGTGCAGATAAACAAGATGTTATAATAGTTGTCATGTGAAATATTACTTTTTACCTTATACATAGGTGCAATAGGAACATCCAGACCTGGAGAGCCTTGTAATTTACTGAAAGTTTAGGTAAACAATGAAAGAAAATACAATCACTGGAATCATCTCTTCTCCTTTATAGCTAGATCTTCTTTTGCAGCTTCTGTAGCTGCAGAAGGAACACTGTTGCTGAGAAGGGATTTCTGCTCATCTGCATTA
Organism: Phylloscopus collybita; assembly: GCA_027886175.1. Lineage (NCBI taxonomy): Eukaryota > Metazoa > Chordata > Aves > Passeriformes > Phylloscopidae > Phylloscopus > Phylloscopus collybita. The sequence goes on along the minus strand of JAJNNQ010000009.1, from coordinate 23,165,119 downwards.
GCAATAACATCTTCTGGGTGCATGAGGAATGCCTGGGTAGCTCTGCACTGAGGACAGTAAAACATAAAAGTCACTACAAGCATAGGAAAGGGATTTTTAATGCCATGAAGTTAGAAATATAAGAAAATATGGGGTTTATCTTAGATGTATTTGACTCTCTTTAGTCAAATCTTTCTTTTGATGCCTTATGAAATCACAGTATACAAGGTCTTGTGAAATTTCTCTTCAGGGGTTTTTAATGGAGCAGTGACTACAATATTAAAGCAAGTGTGTAAAGGATATACTTGACCTCTTCTTTACTGGTAATGAATCAGTATGAGTGTTTAGGGCACAACTGCAGAATCAGACAAACCAAAACATTTTGCCCAGTTTCTCACTAATGCCACCCTCAAAGCTACACTACATAACAGCCCCTTTTTGAATTTGATGACATCAGCCTCCCTGACAGATGGCTGTCTGGGCATAAGGAGAGAAGATGATGGATAGCCTACATTTCAAAAGGCAGTGATCAGTCTAGCAAAGAGCTCCGTGCATCATCCAAGTTTTGCAGAAATTGCATAAATCCTTTTGTCCTCTTTATAAGCAAACTGATCATGTGTCAGAGATCAATGAGGAGGTACATTCAGGTAGTTTCACACTTCACAGTTTCTGGGACAATTCTGTTAGTTATTTGGAACTGATGCCTTATGAAGGAGGAAAGAAGGAGGCTTTTGAGGTAGCTGTCTGATGATACACTTCCATATGCTGCAATCTCTTACCATAGAGTGAGGAAGAGTATATTTGTCTAGATGATCTTCTCAGAAGCATCAGCATTTTCAGATGAGCATTTTCAAAATATTTGTTTCTTCTCTTTATTGCTGGCAACACTAAGACAAAAGGAGCCCTACAGACTGAAGATGGCATTCCTTTCCAGAAAAAAAATCACATTTTTATCAAGTGTCTATTTGGTTCCTCCAGAACTTTTTCCATTTCTAAAAACAAGTATGATTGTGCAGTTAATTCTCTTGTACTAAAAGAAATGTGTCAGCACTGTGATCTGTCCTTGGTTGCAGGAAAGATCTCAAAGAGTTGAGGTATGTTATAAATTCTTAAACAAGCAAAGTCATTCCCTCTTCCAGACACTGACCTGTCTCTCTCATAATCTGAACTGTGCCTTTGTGTACAGTTTCATGTGCCACCTTCTGAGCTGGTTAAGCTGTGATTGCTTAGTTTTTCCTAACCTTTTCTGTAAAAATGAATTAGCAGTGTAATCACTGTATGCAGTTGTTTTGTTTTGTTGTTTTTTGTTTGTTTTTTTAACTTGTTTTCAAGAAGACAATTACGATGCAGAAAGCTGATACTAACTAGGCAGTAGCAAGGTTCTGAATGTCCAAAACACTTGTAGAAAGCAAACTGCAGGCTGGTTTTTCAAGGGCAGAGCTACATTATCCTCATTACATCCATTCAGTCAAATACTCAGGAGAGATAAAAAAGTTTCTCTGTTGGATGTGGCTGTGAGAGAGACTTGTGAATGCTCTGCCCTTGACAGCACAGTTAAAGGCACACCTATGTGCAGCAAAATCAGGTTAGGATGACCCTGAGCTCACACATTTTCAGTCCTCCAGCAGTCATCCTTCAAAGCTGAGACATACAGACTCACAAGCTCAGCTGCAATGCCAGTTGAAAAATATTTATGCATCACAAAACCAGCCTTAATGAGTAAGGATTTCTGTTTTCTGTTGGTTTTTCAGCATACAAAATATTCTAATAAAACTGGAAAGGGCAATGTTCCCTCCTCACCTTGACAGTGCTCGTCAGGACTGGAATCCCAGCAGGGATCAGAATCTGCCTTACTAACTACCCAGTCAGTGATACATCCTGCTCATCCCTCCTTTTTCCAGATTGTTGCTATGCTAGCAGACTAGATAAATAGCCCAGGAGTGCCAGGCACGCACAAAAGCCCAGCAAAAGCTGAAATAAAGACAGATAAATTCTGTACATCTGTATGTGATCCCATGGCAATTTCTATATGGGTTTCTAACACTAATGATCTGGAGCAAACTGCCCCTTTAGAATCCCAGAAAGCTGCAACTTTTAATTTGACCGAAACAATGTAATTATCCATATAAAAAAGGAGCTTCAGGGTCTGGGGTTTTTTTGTTTCTTTTAAAAAAAAAAATTAACATGGTCACTCAAGCAATTCTCAATTTATGTACTCTAATAGAACAGAGCAAAGAATGCTGGGCACCAAGCTGTCCATTGTTTTCTTCTGTGATTTGGGAAAAAGCAGTAGAACCTACATAATTTAAAAAGTAATGCTTCCAAACACAGGAAGAGTGTGAAATCTTTTGGAATGGTTTGTCCCTTTACAAATCTTGAGAATTTAGCAATCTAAATACATCTTAATAGGATCAGATTTAGTGTAAGTTAATATCCTTCCACTGCTTCAACCATCCCTTGTTCTGTTGTGTGGAAAGGGTAAGTTTGCTGTAGAAGGCTTTTTTTTTTTTTTATTTTTAAACCTGCAGTAATTTGATAGCAGGGATAACCTCCAAACCCTCTTGCTCTACAGAGACCAAGTTCTTACAATCCATTATCTGTCAAACAATTTCTAAGTGCTGCCAAGAAACTACTGTCTCATTTTGTCTAGCCAACAGTCAGAAACAGACACCATATGCATCTGTTCCAAGTACTGCATGAGACAGCATCAGCTTTGCCCAACTGTTGCCATTAGTAGGTGAACCATGTCATGTCGCATCATTCATTCAAGCCATCACATTAAAAAAAAAAAAATATCATAGTTCTGTCTCGATAAATCAAATCTGTTAAGTTGAAAATCCAGGAAGTGAATCAGTGTCATTGAAACTTTATGGTTCCCAAATGAAATGCTTCATTTTTCAACGCCTCTAATGGGCATAGTAATTTCTTATTGTACAGGCTGTAGTAGATTTACCAGCTAAATTAAAAGCTCACATTGCTGGACTATGAATGACAATAAAAATATTGGCACTGAAAGAGTGCCAGTAAGTAAGGAAAGACATACTGTCTTCTTCTAGACAGCATCTGAACTCTTGCTCTAAACAACTGAATTTATATTCTGGATTGTACATATACAACCAATCTATGCAGGAATGTAGATCTGGTATGAACTTAACAAAAAAAAAAAAAAAAAAAGAAACAAATTTTTCTTTTAAAACATTATAAAAGGATATCAATATCTAAACTGTTTCTCTGTAGTGATCAATAATAATCTTATCATTCACCAGTGCTAGAGAAAGCCCATGCAAGTCATTAGAGCAAGCACTTACCAGATGTCCAGGTCTACCTACAGGTGCACTTACAGCTTGCTTAGTCGAGTTCATTCCAAAACTAAGGTTAAAGAGCATAACCCTATGCTCAAAATCAACAGCATAAATCAATGCTTGACTCCCAGGAATTCTGACAGTGACACAGTGCAGGGAAGCAGTTCATTCTCTACTGGAACTTTCTTGTCTTGGTGGTGCAGGTTGAATTCCAATTGTTCAAATCACTTCCAGGTTCTCAAAAGTGCTTCTTCATGCTCACTCATGAGGGGATTAACCTACATTTTATGACTTTTTAGATGACACTTCCTTCCCAGATTTGGCGTTATTTTTTAAGTGATTTGATTTCTTTCCCTGCCAACTGGCATAACAACATGCCTGCTCAGTTTTAAAAGAGATATAATATTGATTAAAAAAACCAAAAACCTTAAAACAGGATTAAAGCTATCCATAAAATCAGTACTTGTATCAAAATATAAAGGTGATAAAATGACAGACAAGTCATTGTTTTGCACACATATACATATATACAAATATTCTAAAACTATTCCTAACTTTATGTGCTAAAAGTATATCCTAACTTTATCAATACATACATTACCAGGCCTTGAAATTTTACATTGGTAATATCTCAATACTTAAGATTACATTGCTTAATAAATTAGATGTTCCACTCTCCTTTTGTATGTCACGTTTTTTCAGTCTTGAATTGCAAAGAACTAGAGGGATGTGAACTATTTCATTTTCCAAACTGAAGTTCAGATATACTCTGTGACTCTGGCTTGGAGGTGTCCACTGTAACTTGAGCATCTCTCTTTACAAAGAAAGGTTGAGGGAGCTGGGCCTGCAGTATGGAAAAGACAGAGAGGAGCTCATCAATATGCAGAAGTATCTGAAAAGAGGATGTCGGAGGATGGATCCAGACTCTTGCAGTGCTGCCAAGCAATAGGAAAGAGGCAATGGAGAGAAACTGACACACAGGAAGTTCCACCTGAGTATAAGGAAGAACTTCTTTATTGTACAGGTGACCGAGCACTGAAACAGATGGTCCAGAGAGTCTGTGGAGTCCCCCTCCCTGGAGATATTTAGGAACTGTCTGGACAAAATCCTGTGCCATGTGCTCTAGGAAGACACTGCTTGAGCAGGGGGGGTTGGACCTGATGACCGCTGCGGTCCCTCCCAGCCTGACTCATTCTGTGACTCTGCAAGAGCAGCGCTGTTACAAGATTCACTTAAGCCTCTAATGGGGACAGCACAAATTGGAAACTCCTGATTCTGCTAACATAAAAAAGTATATGTTGCCCTACTGTGCACTGGTCAGAATTCAGCAGCTTACTGTTTTCTAACAAACCATTAAAAAAAAAACCCAATATCGATTTTCGTTGCCATACCTCTCATTTTTTAATGCTGATACTATCAGAAGAAAACTATATAAATAAATTTAAGGTTGCAGGGGAAGAAGAGAAGTCATCCCCTTCTCACTTCATCTGGTAAAGGAATTCTTGAGTAGTGACAGTATTTCTAGAAGTCTAGAGAACTAAAATAAATGCTAGCCTGCAATACTGTGAATAAGAAAAGCCTCAGATGTCACATAATACTTGTGACAGAGAAAGCAGGGCCATACATGTGTGATACTCAAAATACTAGTGGAACAGTACCATTTTTAGGATTTCACTGAAGTAGCATATGGGAGACTTAAAATTTCTATTTATATTGAATGTATTCAGCCAACATAGCCAGGGAGGGAAACCCAGAGAAGTAACCTTGGGAGTATGATTCGGGCCCCATTTATTATAGACATGGTGAATTGAGGTTTTCTGTCTCCAAAAAGACTGAGCGGGTACTGCAGAAGGTACTACAGCAGGCAGGACAAATGGATCTCTACAATTGCTGCTATTAAAACTAAAGAAGCATGTGTCAGTTTCACTAGTAGATTTCTGATCATAATCCCCATATAAGATGTTTGTGGGCATTTGTACCATTTAGCCCCATACAGGTGACTTCACCCTGATAAGTAGCAGCTGTGTTAATTACCCATACAATTACCCTCACCCCTGATGACTCACAGCTATATCCAGTAAAGGTAAGTGTAATGAAAGAAAGTGGGTTAGCTGGTAAAAGGGATCATGAAGGAGGAGGACCCTTGTGGAAGAGGGAATGAGAGGATCATGAAGAAGGATGCTGGGGAGAGAGAATCACTGCTATGAGGTCAGTCTGGGTCTGCAGTCAGAGCCTGCTGCTGGAAACTGCAGTCACAGTCTAGCTAGGTAGAAGCCTGCATTCAGAGTCTGCAAGCTAATACATGCAGTCAGAGTTCAGCAGGAAATAACCAGCAGTCAGAGGCTGCAAGGGAAGCCTTCAGTAGGAGCTTGCTGCAGCCAGGGTCAGTGAATGGCTGGAGTCAGGATGGCGGAGCTGTAAAGAGGAATAAACCAGAACCCTTTTCATGCTGTGATAAACAAGAGCTCTTTGTCTTGGCTCATTTCTGCCCTCTAACAAGAGGACTGCTACAATAGGTCCATATGCAAATTGCATAAGAATTTCAGCAAGAGCTGGGGGCTTGGCTACTCAGGACAGCCACAACTTTAATGTAATTTTAGGCCTAAAATGAAGAGGTCTAACAAATGTAGGATTATAGAGTTCCTGTGTATCATTTGATTGACAGAAAATAAGAAAAAATCTATTCTATATGCCCAAGCACTTTAGCAGTTTGATTCTCTAAAAACGAAGTTGCATCACTGTGTAAAGTACCAGGCAATAGCAATTTTGTTGGTCTTATGATAAGGCAAAAATTTTTCTTTGCACATTTATTAAACTATGTGCCACACCTTCTTCCTTGTACAATTCCTAATTCAAAGGGAAGTGCTTCAAATTTAATGGTTTTTCCTCTCCATGTTACATAGTCATTACATTCTGGTAGGTGACCTTAAATAGAACTCCTAGGCAGAAATTCTGAAAAAAAAAAAACCAAACTAATCCCATTTTTCAACTCTGAATTTGTGAACACTCTTCTACAAGAAGAGTTCTACTCCATACATTTATAGTTTTCCATTTTTCTCTGCCATTTATGACCCTACTGCTTTAGAAGTCCTATTTGAAGAAGGACTTGAAGATTATCTGAGCTTGGCAGCTGAGGAGACTGGACTTGAGCTCTAAATCACCTTCTGCATTGTGTAGCTGCCCTCCATGCAAGCAGCCGCTGCCCCTCAACTGCAGCCACTGCCAAGTCCCCTGTCCTGCCCCCACTGCAGGCAGGTGGATGGGAGACGGCCAAGCAGATGCTGCCCCAACTGGGCCCATGAGAGCAGGCAGGGAGGCTCCATGTGAGCCCTGCTTTTCTCTGTGCTCAACAGAAGACAGTATCAGGATCGCACTGCTGCAACTGCTCTGAGCTCCCAGTCAGGCCTGGATTCACATCTATCTCCACATATCTTGGGATTTTTTTTTTTTTTCAAGTTTTGAAGGTCTGTTGTCTTTACTCAACTAATGCAAATCTGCAGAGTACCAGGGCTGTTTTCTGAAACAAAGACCTGACAAACATACACCTAAAGTCTTGCCTTTTAAGGATAGTTTCCACACTAAAACTCAAGCTCCTTATTATTATTATTTTTGTAGCATTAGACGCAGGGTAAGATCTTTCATCCCCACCACTTATTCCTGATTTATGCAGCAGATTCATCATTTTTATGGGAATGATTCTCTGGCAGTACTGTTCATGAAACCTGTTAGAAGAGCAAGTGAGTCAGGAAGGAATAACTTATTTTTACTTTCTAAATTGATCATTCAGCAATCTGGATACAAAGACTTGAATCAGCCCATTTGAGGGAACAGATACCCTCTCAGAAGTGATGATGAAAAAGGCTTTGGAAGTTCTTAAACTAGGTTGGTCACCAAAAGGGTTGTAACATGGATCTGCAGTTTCTTAAATGCTTCTGTAATACAGAATGAAACTGTGCCTCAGAAAAAAATCATGGATAAAACAGTATTTTATATTCATAGGGCTTTATTATGTCTTTGTAGATGTGTGTCAGACACTCACTGATCCCTGTAAATTACATTTCAAAAAGCAGTTGGGCATGCAAATAAGTTCTCTAAGGGGAACTAGTAGTACAGCTGTCCTAGGGTGACTTAGGCTTACAGATGGCATTAAGTGAAGCAAGTAAGGAAACTATTACTAAAGAAATCACTACTTTTTAACTGTATTATTATCTACGTGCAAAGATGTGTTAGATTGCTTTGGCTGAGAGCTGCAAAAAAACGCAAAAGAACAAACTGAACAATTTCTATTTTGATATTTAAATGTACATGTTCTTGTAGCAGAGTGACATCTCCCAGAAGTCTAAAAATGTCTTCTGTTTATTCTGCTGTGTATACCATGAGATTAACCTGAACAATGCCATAAAAACACGAAAATGCTCTTATTTCCTGCTTAAAGGCAGTGTTATCATATATATTGGTGTGGTTTTGCCCCTTTGCAGACCCCAAGTGACAAGTACACAGCTGCCTAACTTAGGCAGCTAGAGCTGGTCCGAACTCCTTTCCCTGACATAACTGTTACCCTCTTGGAACCTGTACCTGAAAGTGGAGATTCTGTCTGATCATATTTCACAATCCTTTTTTTTCACCCAGAATGTGTATATTGTGCCTAACCTGTGATTAACAGTCCCAGACATCTTCATTCATGATATTATTGTTTACAGGCCATTATTTTCAGGTGAGCCCAGATCACAACCTGGCTACCAAGGGAAGTCAGAGAGCCCAGTTTTGGGTGCAGCACAACACCTGTGCTGTAAAAGTGTGAGCTTTACACAGCAATAACCCTAAAAGACCACATGAAATGGCAAGCAGCTCTCTAAAGGTCCTTCATAATACAAAATATTTCTATGCAGTTTTCTTCTTCAGTATGAGATCAAATGGTGTAGAAATGGCTGTGAGCTGAACTCAGGTGTCTGGCTTAGAAATACACTTCGTTCAAGTGCCAGAAAGTCCATGAAGTCAGAGAGGAAGGATTCCAGTAACTGCATGAATCACTTTGTACTGAAGCCCCAAACTAAGTAATATGAAATGGGGTCTATGGCATGATCTCTCCAGCAAGGTAGAGGTAGTTATTAAAGCTGAAGTTAAGACATAACTTGAATAACTCTAGGGAGAGTGTGAGTGTCTACAGCGCTTCTCAATGCCAGCTGAACTGTAATTTCAGACTGGCATAGCTGAGAGACAGAATGGGAAGGTATAACAGCAGCTATACAATATTTTTCTTAGCTCATCAATTGTATGCTAAGTAAGTAAAAAAATCTTCAGGGTTTGGGGGTTTTTTTACTTTCTCAAAAATTTTCTGAGGTCTTATTTTGCTACCCTTTCAATCCTTCTAAACTACTGTTGCTATGTAGATGCTGCACTGGGACCAGACTCCAAAGTTGTCCCTTACATTCTTAGTCCCATTTGTTTCTTTGTTTTCTTTTCTGCTTTGCACAAACTGCCATCCACATAATGTATTATTTCATTCTTCAGTTTGGCTCTCGTCCCTGACATCTTCATCTTGAATGTTTCTAAAAATTAATGCTTATGTAATGCTTTGTAATATGTTTTTGCTCCATGCCTGGACCTTCATTAGCATAAAGGTAGAATAGATGCATATTGAACTAGAAGTGCAGTGCTTCAGTTCCTATTGTAAGTCACAACTGGATTTCATTAGAGACTAAGAGTAAAATTTCTGACATACACTGTCCTCGTTTGGTTCTTATTTAAGCTTTCAAAACCAAAAATCAGCATTTAAAATGCTGAAAAGTGTAAATTATTAAGCCCCTAGGCACCAGAAATATCCACAGAGTAGGAGTCAAGGAAGGTCAGCCTTGCTGGTTTACCCCAGATTACCTTGGTATCTGCAGTGATACACCGTGCTTGGGATTCTTCCCACACACAACTTTGTTGATGTCAGCAGCCAAGTAATTATGCTTTTGCACAGCAATGTTACACTCAGATTGGATTTCCCCCAGCCAGATCCAGGGCTGGCACTGAATCACTACCTCAGGTGGCCATTCCTGAGGAAATGTCTGTTCAACATATCAGTATAACCCCTGAATCTAGAGGTGATGACGCATCAGTTCTGAATTTTCTGAATTTTCCACTGATCTTAGAAGCTTTCAATTTACTTTGTTTTCTTTCTTTCAGAATATAGGGGCTTTTCCTGGTAGAAAGGTAGTAAAAATAGTGCCTTAATAAAGATTCCTGGCTTCTATTTCAGGCTTTAAATGCTGTTCAGTTACTTGTTTAATGGCTTTGGCTTATAACAAAGAGATTGGTAAAATGTCTCATCTTTTGTCATGATCAGGTAGTAGTTCACTGAACTTAAACCAAAATGAAATCATAGAATGGCTTGAGTTAGAAAAGACCTTGGAGGTGTCATTCCAGCCCCATTGACATGGGCAAGGTTACCTTTCACTAGTCCAGGCTGCTCAGGGACCCATGCAACCTGGCCTTGAACACTTCCAGGGATGGGGAATTCAAAACTTCTCTGGGCAGCCTGTTCCAGTGTCTCACCACCCTCACAGTAAAGATTTTCTTCCTAATATCTAATCTAAACCTACTCTCTTTCTTAAGCCATTACTCCTTGTTGTATCACTGCATACCCTTGTCAAAAGCCCCTGTTCATTGGCATTTCAACAATCTTTAGGTAGCTCCCTGCTGCTGATAGCTTGAGAAGTTTATGCTGCACCTTGTGGCATCATGAAGGAGAGACACTGTCAAATGGTTGTAAACAGTCTGCCACTGTCCAAATATAGCCTCATCATCCAGCATGGACATGGATATGCAGGTGCTGCCATGAAGCAGACTATCCTGACAACAGCGTGTATTGCCCTCTCATTCTGAATTCTGGAGCTGGTCATCCCCACCTCCTGCCCTAAGCATTGCACAGACTGGAAGTTCTGGCCCAGATTTTTCTGTTCACACAAGATTAAGCAAGCTGTATGGCCATATATTCAAACCATATGGAGTCCTCACTCCAAGACATAAGTTTGCATAAAGCCATAATATTATTCATGACACTTTATTAAAAACTCTTGCCAGTGTTCCTAAAACAGAGTTCTGAGTCTCAAGGATTATTCTCTAATCACAGCACTGTCCTGAGCACATGGGAGCAATTAAATATCTACATAGTAAGATCAAAGTGAGGAAGACAGCAAAGGTGAGTTTTCCTAATGCTCAAGAGACTGAACAGACTGCAGAACACACCGGAAAGGAAAACAAGCTCTGGCTGGAGAGACATGAGTCAGAGGCTGACTGCCTCTGAGCAAGGCACACAGATGACTGCTCTGCATTGCTTGTAACGTGGAAACACATGGTGTGCACCCAGGACTGCTGCTGGCACACACTTCATTGCTGAAAAATGTGTAAGGAGAACATAAAGTCCCCAGATCAAAACAATTCTCACATAACTGAACACAGGTCATTCCACTGCCTAATGAACCCTCTGTGACACACTGCCAACTGTTTGGTACACTACTCTTACTTTAAATATTGGATTTTGGATTTTTTTTTTTAAAAAGACTTCTAGTGGAGAAAAGACTCCACTAGAAGTACAAGTTGAAGAACATCCCTCAGAAAGAACAGAAATTTCATCCAATGCAGCTTGCATTCATCCATCATTTCTATGGCACAGGAGAGTTAACTCTTCAACTTCTTTATTTAGATATGAAAACTGAGAGAAAAGGATTGGTAGATTTGTAGGAAAAACTGGCCCATATTACTTGCTTTTTTTTTTCAGTAGTCAGTGGTCTACCAATCTTGTATTTTAGAACAAATCCCTGACCAGTTCTCCAATATGTACAAGCAATTCACATTTTAAGTTTTCAAGGATGATTCATTTCTATCAATATACTAGAAATACTATCATTTGCTTATTTCCATATAGATCTTCAACTCAGTTCAATGCAGTTTTGTTAGCAAAGGATAACTAAATATTTCCATCAGAAACCTCATCTCGCTGCCCTTCAGAACAACACAGTTGATGAAAATGCACTCTGATATATGTGTAGAAATAAAACATTTGTTCTGTCTTTTCAGTACTCAATCATGATCATCTTCATCTTCACTGCTAGTGAAGTAGAAAGACCTGGAAATGGGTTCTGCTTCCTTTTTTTGATGGTGCAAGAGTGATTTCATCTTATCTGAGTATCACCCATTACTTTCCCTAGCTTCGTACCTATCCTGAATCATTTCCTTCTATTCTGTGCTCTCACCAAAGTTAGAGAAACTGAAATGCTTTGAAGGATCAAACTTAAATACACTTGCACTGACACTTGCTGCCACAAAGCTTGGAAAAACAACTTTCCTATCTATTTGGCACTCACAGAAAATTCTTTGTGTCAGGAAGTGGCAGTAAAGCTTCTTTCCCTTCCATTCCCTTCCCTCCAGCTTTGTTGTCTTTCTGACGTACCCTTATTAACTCTTCAACAATTGGAGAGGAAGAAAAAACATTGTGGTTTTTTATTACAAGGTCAAAAGTCTTATATTTCTCCTATTCTTTAAAAGAGATATGCAAGTAATTTTGTGATTGTAACTTTCTGTAATTTAATCATAACTCTTGCAGAAATGTTGCAAGAACCAGAATGGTTCCCACAGAAGACAGGAGAGGGATGGGGGAAAGAACCTGAGTGCTGAGGCTGTAGTTATCTCCCTCTGAGATATCCCATACATTCCTTTTCATTTCACACACCATTCCTTCTTAGATGTTAAACTAAACCCTACATACAAAACTTGTATGTTCTACTTTGTTTTACTACAACTTTTGAGCAGTTTCTGCCTCTATCCTGTCTTTGTTAGATGAGTTTCAGACCCACTCAGAAAATTATACCAAATGATTATTGTACAGAAAAGGTGAAACATGATTAATATTCTAAACATGCAGTTAGCCAGAAAAACAGGAAAAGCAAGCTGTTCTCTTCTCTTACACAGAAGCAAGGAGAAAAAATATCTGTCAAGACTGAAAGACTGTGGGCTTTTTTGTCTAGGGATAGGGGAACTGAGAGGAAACATCAGAGTGGTCTTCAAAAAGAAGAAAGGCATCTGCAATGACAAAAGGAATCCTTGATGCCATGACCTCTGTGTAAGAAGAAAATGTAATTGTATCAACTTACACAAGCTGAAAATTTAGGTTAGACATTGAACAGACATTACAATAGCAAGGATAATTGAGCACTGGAGGAGACTATGAAATAACCACCAGAGAAGGTTTTAAAAAACAGTCTAGACAAGCCTGGAAAGATATGGCTACAATTGACGCTGAGTAAGGGACTAAATGCTCTCCTAAAGATCAGTGCTTTTGAATGACTTGCTGATTACCTATAGACTTATGGCCTATTCATGCCCTGAATTATTCTCTGAAAATAAAACTAAGCAGAAATAATTGGTTAATCTATATTTTATAATAAAATAACAAATACTGAAATTTTTCCTCCCGATCCAAAACATAAATGTGAAATCTTGATCCATGTTTTGCATCTGGAGGTACCAGCAAGCACCCTTCCTCTTGCTGCTCACCAGTAGCACCTGCAGTTTTTCAGTCTGCTCTGTTCTTCTGGCACAAAGACTTACCATGATGTTTTCCAGAATGTCTCATTTAGCCCAAAGTGATCCAAAATTGTTCCTAGAATGGAAATGAGGTAATTGGCAGAGACAGCAGCAGAACTGTCAACAATTTAGTCATTTTATTTATTATACAGGAATTTCATCTCATATATTATGCAGCTGTACTTATGACTGCCTAGCTTCAATGACACCAGATACAACAGATACAAAGGACAGCCCAATACAATGGCAAAAGAAGAAAAACAAGCTTTTCCTTTAAACATGATCAAAATATCTTGATTTCATGGTTGGGTTGCTGCTGTCCGTGAAGGGATCCTTATCATGCTGTAAGTTACGTAAGCTAGCACTGGCAGCAGAAAATATTGAACTAAAAAACTGAAAGAGAAACACACAGCTTTCATGCACTGAGATTGCACAAAAAAATTGTAGGTAGAAAAAGCATTTTAGGAGAACAAAACCCCCTATATTCACAAGAACAACATGTGAATCTCTGGAACTCTTGCCTTGGTTCTCAGGAACTGCCAAGCACAGCTTTCTAATGTCTTAGTATGTATTTTTTGGCTGGAACCAGAGAGTCAGCATTCAGAAGTTGTATCTCCTAAGTGCCCAGTTTGCTGGGCACACATCTGTCTGCATTTTCCTTGCTGAGGGACTCTTGACCAGCATTAACACAGAGAAAAGCCCATCTGGCTACTTTTGAGACCAACAACAAAGGGATTATTTTGGATAAATGTGCTATAATTTTACCCAGCTGTAGAAATGAGTAGAGGATATTTTTGAGAGATTGTCCCAGACCATGTGTGTTACTGGGAGGCAGAGAAACATGGGCACAGAAAGTTAAGTCTTGGTGAAAATCCTGAACTGCCTTGAACAGATCACTGAACAGTTTGAGAAGAACTATCTACAGCAGCTTCAGTAATTTCCTTCTTGACATATTCCAGTGAAAAAAAAAAATTACTTTATCAATTAAAGATCTTATCTTAGAATTTCTGCTGCATTACCAACACATAGTCAAATACACCAATATGAACTTGCCCATAACTTCAAGGAGTCTGAGTAAGTTCCCATGAGAAATAACCCTCCAGGAACAGTGTCTGGAATACCCTTGCCTTCATACTGGCAAAGCAGCAGTGCTGTGTGATTACATGCCTGTTTTCACTCAGCTGTGGCCTTCCAAGCTAGGAGCACAGGTGTAAACATGGAAAAAAGGCCAAGGCTTGGATCAATTATGTTATATGTGATGGTCTTTCATGATCGTGACATACTGGGTATTATATGTAACTGGGTCAAGAAGAAAGGGTTTTTTTCCTCATTGTTCAGTATTTGGCTTCCACAAATTCTCAAGTTCTAGTAATTTTTCTCTCCAACAGCTGTGAAAAACCAAACCAACCAACCAAACAAACAAAAAACCCACTCTTATTTTATTGCCACACTTTACCTTTTTACTTCAGAAGTATTCTCCAAGGATGATGTGTGCATTCTACTTTTACTGTAATAATACATAGGTACTGTGTCACTGTGATATTGCTATGGCACAGTGTCTCTGCCACAGTAATATCACAGTAACATAGCATTTATTGAAAATGACAGTCTGACAGATGGTAGGGCAAACCCTTTAATCCTAGTTCTTGACAGTGTAGTACATTATACATCTGATGCCAAAGAACGTTTTCCTCCTGTATGCAAATACATGTGCTCCCTGAAGCCTTCAAACGCCTAAAGAGATGATGGAGATGTTTCAGTTGCAAAAAACACTTAGATGGTCAATCAAATGTCTTTGGTTTGATAGGTATTACACAGTACTGCACCTTACTAGCTGAAGAGTTAGATAGATAAGAGGAGGGAAAGAAAAAGACAGATTTTGAGGAGAAGTTTTCAAAAAGTTCCTTCTGTGCAAGTGTCAGGACATAGCAGCTAACTGCTGTAAGAGGCTACAGGAGATCACACGGCACATACAGGACAACCGGTGGTCAGGTCCAGCCAGCACAAGATCATGAAAGGCAGGTTCTGCTTAATCAACCTGATCTCCTTCTATGACAAGGTGACACAGTCAATGAGGAAAGGCTGTAGATGATGTCTACCTGGGCTTCAGTAAACCACCTGACACCATTTCCCACAGCATTCTCCTGGAGAAACTGCTCATAGCTTCGATGGGTGCATTGTTCACTGGATAAAAACTGTCTGGATGGCTGAGCCAGAGCTGGTGGTGAATGGAGTTACATCCAGCTGGCAGCCAATCATGAGAGATGTTCCCTAGGGCTCAGTGTTGGGGCCAGTCCTGTTCAATATCTTTATTAATGATCTGAATGGGGGTCTCAAGGGCATCCTCAGTCAGTTTGCAGGTGACACCAAATTGGGTGGGAGGCTGGATCTGCTGGAAGGTAGGAAGGGTCTACAGAGGGATCTGGACAGGCTGGATTGATGGGCTGAAGCCAACTGTATGAGACTCAACAAGGTGAAGTGCCATTGGTGAATATCCAATATTTGGGTGACAAATTCCTGCAGCACTACTGACTTGGAGAAGAGTGGCTGTAAAGCTCCTCAGCATAAAACGACCTGGAGATGCTGGTCAACAGCTGGCTTAACACAAGTTTGCTGTGCTCAAGTGGCCAAGAAGGCCAGTGGCACCTGGTCGGAATCAGAAATGGTGTGGCCAGCAGGACAAGGGCAGTGGTGGCCCCCTGGCACTGATGAGGTCACATTTCAAAGCCTATGTTCAGTTCTGGGCTCCTCATTACAAGAAGGATATTGAGGTGCTGAAGTCCAGAGAAGGGCAGTGGAGCTGGTGATCCTGGAAGATAAGTCTTACATGGAGCTGCTGAACGAGTGGGGGTATTTGAGCCTGGAGAGAAGGTGGCTCAGAGGGGACTTAGCAATTTTCACAACTGCCTGAAAGGAGGTTACTTCCAGGTAAAAAGTGATAAGATGACAATACAGGCTCAAGTTAAGCCAGAGCAGGTTCAGATTAGATATCAGGAAAATTTTCTTCATTGAAACAGGCTTCCCAGGAAAGTGGTGAAATCACCACCCCTAGAAATGTTCAAAAAAGACACAGATGTGGTGCTTGGAGACATGGTTTGGTGGTGGACTTGATAGTGCCAAGTTAATGGTTGGACTTCATGATCTTAGAGGTCTTTTCTAACCTTAATAATCCTGTGATTCTGTGAGTGAAATGATCTTTCATGGAACGTATTTCAGGTCGTCAAGTGCCAGAAATAAGAAATCAGAAAAATAAGATGCACAAGCAATTTCTCTCTTCACTACAAAGAAAAATGCAAAATTTTTCCAGATAACAATAATTAGTCTGAAAGGGGGAAAAAATGTAAAAACCAGCAATGTTTTCTTGGTTGGGTTTTTTTTCTGCTTATTTCCATGTAAACAATATGGATAAATTCAAAATGTAGGGTAGGCAATATAAATTACAAATTATTGAAAAATCCTTCCCCAATTCAGAATTTTACTTCACAATTATTGCCCAAATTAAACTCACATGCTTAAACTGAACAGCATAACATGTCTTTATAATCCTATGCAGTGGAAGAGTTTCCAAGCGAAAAGTTTGGTGCCTCCCAACCTAGGAGATATGCAGAAAAGCCAGTGCCTTTCAGAATAACCTCAGAAATATGTAAGTGAAATATGTAACTGTTTAGGTGCTGCTTGCCCTAAAACCATTGCTTTACCAGGGTGTCAGCAGTTGGGGCTCAAATGAGGAGTTTCAGATTTGGAGTGTCTCTTGCCCAGCCCATTACCTCTCCCTGAAGTGTACATCCCAAAAGCCATGAAGACCAGCTGCCCTATGAATTTGGAGAGAGGTGGAGATATGAGGCATTTAAGCTGGGAATTGGGGAAGGAAAGGAAATCACAGCATTCTGGGCTTTGATGTGGAAACAAGAAGGGTGAACTTGAAAACAAGGAGGTCTCATCGGGAAATCCATTAAATGAGATGGGGTAGTTCAAGAAGCACAGTTAAACTGTACAGGTAAAAGGCTTTGCAAATTATATGCATGTGCATGACTGAAGGAGTAACTTAAACAATGACACAAAATTTTTTGGACTACTGTGCACAGAAATGACACCCAACTAATGCAGGATGGCTTCTCTGTTTTGGAGGCAGTAGAACCATACTTTTTCTCTGTATCTCTCTAGTGGTTTTCTCCCACAAGCCCATCTTCGCTTTTCTCTTAGGTTCTCTCAGATTTTCTTTGTATTTCCAGCTTACACTGGTTTTCCACAGCACTGACCGACAGTATGTTCTTCTTAGCTGGCTTCTTCTGTTAGGAATGTTCCCCATCTGCAGATAAACTCTAAAGCAACCAAATTTTAATTTCCTAATTAAATTTTAACTTCATAGAATTGTATCAATTCTATTAATAAAATATATTTATTTATATAGTAATTATAATTAGATTTTAATTTCATAGTTAAATATTTTATAAGAATACAAGAACAGCTGTAATAGTTCAAAGCAAAGGTCCATCTAGCCCAGTAGGTTCTATGATGGGAAGAGGAATTTAGCATTTGTGGGTGCTACCTTTTTTTGAACTGGAAGCAGCGAAAAGGATGGAGGCAACTGTCCCTTATTCTTAGTCAAAGAGCATTTGACATATCTCCAGAATGAACAGAGAAGGTCCTCTTTAAGCAAGCAGGCATCTGTATGCAAAAAACCATTCTTGTGATTTGTTCTCAGTACACCCCTACCACACATCAGTGAATCAGTTATGAGCTGACTCCTTCCAACCGTTCGTGGCTTCTTGTTTGTGGATTCCTGCCTTGCCTAAATTGAAATCAGCAGGAGCACCTACTCCTAGACATAATCTGGCTGTGTCAGTTGCCAACAGCAATTACAGGAACTCATGGGGAACACTGGCTGCAGGTTACTGAAACAGATGTCAGTTGTAACAACACAGGCATGAGACTGAATTTCAGAGTGCAAGCAGCCCGAGGTGCCATGTGCAAGTTCCAACAGGTCCAGCCACAAATCAGACCACCACCTAAAAATCACAATTTGCAACCATCATTCACATTCAGAGCAAGCCCTACTTTCATCTGCCTCATGGAATCACAAACATATCACAGCATTAAAACGCTTTTTTATTTCCTATTAAGGCTTTTTAACCTTACCAGAAGTATGAAAAGTAGAGAGGTGGAGATGTGACAACAAACAATTAGAAACATAGGCTTATTGCTATTGCAGGAGGACAGTTATTCTAGGAATAAAGCTAATAAAATTTAGAGATTAATTGTACTGGAAGACTTCTTTTTAATATATTGAATTTTAAAGCAAAAGGAGCCAAGGAATGTTTCTGAAAGTTTTTGCTACTATCACTCACAAATGTGCACCCTTTATAATTCACATCTCTGCTCTGCATAGGTGAAAAGAAGAAAACATCTTGAAAATGCCAAACATGCTTATGCAAATAATCAGTACAGGCCTGTCTGCCTCATGATAAGACCTGTCCTGAGCCTGCTCCACCTTGTTTTCTGATCAATCTTACGGCCACAGGCAGAGTCCCCTGTCCTTCCAAGGTAAAAACCCCTGAGGTGAGAGCAGGATCAACACTGCAGAGTGAGTTTTACCACAGCTTACATTGCATCATAACTCAGGCCCGGGTCTACAAATCCTTCAAACACTTCACAAACCCACTGGTCATCCCAGCTCCCAGAGTATATCCTGTTCTCTCTCAGAGTACCCCTTCTCCCCCTAGGAAAGCCATAGCAGGTAATAGGTAGCCTGTTTTCTGCATTATCTAAACATCCTGAGGGAGTGCTAGAGCAGCCTGAAGAAAACAGCTCCCCACTTACAGGCTGTTGTCCCACTACACACAGGCAGCAACCAATCTAAAACTTCTCAATGGAGTTCAGCACAAAGTACATGCTTTCCACTAACAGACAAATTCATATCACTGATAACATACAAATTAACTGAAATGGACCATTGTCATAAACATTGCCTATGAAAAGGGCTAGTTTTATAAGCAGCTAGGCAAATTACTCACTGAAAACTGTCTTTAGCTTCTGTCTACATCGTTCAAACCAAGACTAGGAGATGCCCCATCCTTCCTGCCAGAGAAGGACACCAAGAACTATAAAGCCTCAGCAGGGAAAGACTGTGAAAGGAAAGTTGAAAGAGTGTGATGTTTAAGGATGGCACACTGTGCAGGGAGAGGCAAATTCCTAAAGCCTTGTGTGCAAACCCTTAACCAAAGAGCAGTGGCACCCTAACTCCCTGCATGGGAGAGTTGGATCGCCTGTGCCACCCTTACATCCACACCCACGGGGAGAGAGGTTACTCCTTTTGTCAAATTGTGATCTGCAGCTGCAACTCCAAGAGTCAGGAAAGTTCAGCTAACAGTAGCCATCCTAAATATTTGCCTGTGCTTTCCAGCTTTTTCTACTTTGTGATTATTTGATTTGTCCCTCTGTGCTCCTGGAAGATGCAGGAGATGTTGGAGTGGTGGATACTTTCTGCCTACTCTGCCTGCCTAACTCAGATCCTGGCAGAGTTTCAAGCTTACCTGAGTGTCTGCTATAAACAACACTTAAAACCAAAGGTAATGTCAACCAAAAATGTATTTCCTTTCACAAACCACATGGACATTGAGGTGAATTAAGTCATGAACTTTTTTTTAAAATTCTGTGCCAGTATTATCCTACCTGCAGTGTATTAATGGATTTTAAAGGTTTTGAAGTAAATAGGTTGCATTTTGTATATTTTTATATCTTTAAAAAGGAATGCATATTTGGAAAGCCTGACTCTACACGGACCTTGTTAAAGAAATACAGGACACAATGTTAGAGAGCCAGGGCATGTCTGGCCTCAGGTCTTTCACCTCTGCTGCTGATCACCACCGTCTTGGCTTGAGAGATGGTACAGAGATCTGACAAGTCAAATAAAATAACAAACTATTTTACAATCACACATAGACATAGATATATATGTACATATATATGTAGGCATATGCATTGGTTATTATACCATTAGTTTGGTACAATAACATATACTTTCTGAAGGCTTTGTCACATCCAAATAGTCTATCAGCCCACATTTTATCACATAACTGCCAAAAGCTAAGGTAGTTTTAAGACATATAAATACATTTGTAAATGGAATATTTAACTTTGTTACAATTTATCTCTCTCAAAGTTCAAAACTTTACTAAAAAAGTTGATGAGAATGATGAGTGCTTTCCAGTGCCAAAGTCTCACAGAAGTTTTGACTGGTCCCAGGATAGGGGTAGAATGGGTGGGAACAGCAATGCACTTGCATTCCTATAGAAGATCCCTAAGTCCTCATACAAGCACAAAAATCACACCAAAAAAACAGTCAGTTATGCACTAAGAGAGAAAAAGAGTTTGTAATGGGAGTCACCTGGAGAGCAGCTGTTGTCTCTGAAACAGATACACACACAGCCTCAAACGGTACAGTCAGCAGAGAACAGCCCACCCTCTGGTGACAGACAGCTGCTCTAGAGATTCCAAAAAAAGGAATTCTCCTGAGAGAAAAATTTGTTTAAGCTTGTTTTCTCAGCTCTTTTGTAATATCCCCAGGTTGAGCAAGAACAATTATCTTCCCTTTCAGGAAAGTGACCCAGGCAAGACCCACACTTCAGCAGCTGCACGGTATGATAACCATTTTCTAAACTCTACTTGATAGTGGGGGGCTGCTGCAGACAAGTGTCAGCAGACTGAAAAACTGTCTAGTTAAAATGGTAGCACAGAAAACACAAAGTGACTCCAGATAAACACCCATAAGCATAAGCAGTTCGCTGTATGTTCTACAAACTAGGTGTAGATATATTTCTGATCTGCCTGAGGCATGCCTCAGCCATGACAAGAGTCCCCATGGCCCCCACAGCAGGGGACACCAGCAGAGTTCCAAAAAAGAAATTTCAATGTGTGTGAAATATACATGTGAACAATATACGAATCCCACTTTACTGGAGTCTTTTGCATCGATATAGATAAGAATTTACTCTTGTTTTCCAGGAGTCTCAAGGTTATTCTGTGTGTTTGACGGCAGCCGCTGGAAGGCGGCGGCGGGAGCGAGCAGCACGAGCCGCCCCAGGGCTCCCCGGGCGCGGGGCCGCGCGGGCCGCTGCTGCCCCCTGGCGGCCGCGCCGCGCCGGCAGCCCCAGCAGTCACCCTGCCCAAACGGCAGCGCCTGGGGAGTTTCAAAAAAGGCGAAAAAAACCCCAAACTCTAAGATGATATTTGAAACGTTTACTCGATACACTGACAGTAGGTCGAAATTGCATTTCTTGAATATATTTTATTACTCTGATCTCTCCAAGCTTTAAAAAAAAAAAAAAAAAAAAAAAAAAGGCAAAGCCCGTTGCACAAAAAAAAAAAAAGCAGCAACAATCTTAAATGCCATGCAACATGATTTTCTTTTCAAGTACTAATAACGTATCACTTACTGACACTTACTGATTTCTCTGGTTAGCTCACAGCGCTTACAAATAGCTAGCATTGAACTTTAAATCCTGGTTTCGTTTTGTACACACACAGACAAATGAGAATATTTTCATGAGCATTTAGGACTCACGAAGTTTCTTGATACTCATAAATAACATATACCCAGAAACATGCCTAAGCATTCAGCTGACTGGCATAGAATGGCCTGACATGGAGTATTAAACACATCCTGCATATTTCTGCACCCAGTCTAAACTGTGTACTCTGAAAGGAACAGGCTTTAACAGCAGCTGAGAGAGCACTATCAGAAATTTCTCCCAACACCCCTGCATACATCAAGAATGTTCCACACTGCAGGGGCACAGCCAACCATCAGTAAGTCCACCCATATTTATGATGCAGCTGATACATCAGTAAAAGGGAAAGATCTGGGAATGTAGCAGGCATCTCTGCCTGCTTGTCCTGGCAGAGAGACTCGTGGAGAAATATCTTGGTACTTCAGATGCACAGGAAAATGATCAGTATCAGATCTCTCTACATAGCAAAATGATGTAGCAGCAAACTCCCACACTGAACCCCTACTCTCAGAACTGAAGAGTTCACCAGCAAAAAGGTAACAGGGTGATGGTACAATAAGTACTCTTCTCATCTTATGTTCAGAACCAGCTGGTACTGAATAACTGTTTTGGTACAGACTCCACCAGAATCCATGTCGGTGGTTTGCAAGAACACATTGCACCACATTGCAAGAACAAAAACAGAAAACAAAAACATAGGGTGCTTATCTGTTACTGTGTAGAGCTTCACAAACTGACTCAAAGCCTTGCCTACGAAAATTAAGATGGTGCTCAATATTAACTAGATGCCTCATTTGTGTCTCTGCTGTCTCAATTCTAGCATCACAGAATCTCATGTTTCCTATTTCACTGGAAAATAGTTCCCCTTGGCTGGTTGCATAAAACATAACCCAAAAGACATCACATGCCATGTACCCCACCGCTGACAGAAATGTGGTGAGATCTAATCGGGGAAGTTTTGGAGAAAGCTGTGACAAGTCAAGGGATGTAACGCACATGTGAAACTACCTTCAGTCTTTGTGAGAAATAAGCAAAGCTGCCAAGTGGATTTGGTCCCCTCGGGCTTATGTCCGGAAGAGAAATGAAGTTACCAAAAACTCATTCTGCTTTAATGGCAGGAAAACAGCAGGCTATTGACCCTGTGGCATTAAATGAAGTACCAGGGGTAACAACCACTGTCTTCACATTCTTTCAGAATTTTGAAAATTAGGAAAAAAACCCCAAAACTTCACTGCAGTTTTTTCCCCTTCTCCCCACAATTACCACCCTGTAAAAGATCTTAGCTGCTGTTATTTCGCATCCTTACATTTGATTGCACACGTATTACACAGCAGAATTGTGGGGAGTTGACCTTGGCTGGAAACCAGGCGCTGACCAAGCCACTATATCACTCCCCTCCTCAGCAGGACAGTGTGAGAGAAAAAAAGATGGACAAAAATCGTCATGGATAAAGATAAAGGCAGTTTGATTAAAAAAAATTAAAAATAAAAAAAAAAGCTGTGCATGGAAGTAAATGAAAACACGAGATTTATTCTCTACTTCCTATCAGCAGGCAATGTCCAGCTATTTCCTGGGAAGCAGGGCTTCAATGTGTGTACCAGCTAATTTGGAAGACAAACACCACAATAGCAAATGACCAGCTCTCCTCCCCATACCCTTCCCTCTCCAGCCCTCTCTTAAATGTTGTATCTGAGCAGGTATCTTATGTATGGAATATCCTGTGTCCCCTCCCAAGATCTTGCCCACCCCAGCCTCATTCCCCCTCAGGGGCAATACTGGAGATACAGCCTTGATGCTGTGGAGGGCTACTCAGCAGCAGCCAGAACACTGGAGTGTTACTGACAGCCTGCTAGCTGTCAATGCAAAACACAGCACTGTGAGAGATGCTATGGGAAAATTATCCTACCTCAGCCACGCTCAGAAGCGTTTAACTGAGCAAGGTAGTGAGTCTTTTTTTTTAAAGTCTTGTCAGCAATTATTTGTTTCTCAATCTCTACATTTAATGCCTTGGCAAATTTTCAAATTGCAACATTTTTGTTTTGTTCTAAGGGTCTTTTCTCTGTGTCAACACCCATTGGAGTAATTTTCTTCCATAAGTCCCAGCTTTGTGCAGGATCCTTTGCTCTTCCAACTAAATCAGAGGGAATCTGAAGGAACAGCTATTGATAAAAGTCTGGATTCGCCTGAAGTTGAGGTGGTCCTCCTCAGGTAAAACTCAATGTAGTTTGGGTACTGTTAAAGTACATCCAGTTTAAAATCACGGTTACTTAAACACAAATTTAAAAAAAGTGATCTGATCACAGTAGATGAATACAAATCAGATCAATACAAGTAGAGTAAATTAATACTTAACAGAGAGGGCCATTTCAAAAATAAACAAACAAACAAACAGACAAAAACCACAAAAAGCCCCCCATAAAATTAAAACAAACAAACAAAACCAAAACAAAACAAAAAAACAACCAAACAAAAAACAAACAAAAACAAAACAAACAAACAAAAAACTAAAAAAACAACCAAACAAAAAAAAACACCAAAAAAAAAAAACCACCAGAAAGACTGTTTCCAAAAGCAACAGATACTTATGGTAAATAACTGTGAAACTTTGAAATCTCTAGTTATGCAATGAAACATAAAAAGCTACAAAATTTTTAGCAGCATCTTAATTAGTAATCATTAGCTTAAGCACATTCAGTGCTTATAGAGATTTTTCATCTGCTGCTAATTAGAAAGGAAAATCTGAATGACTTGGAAAATCATACTCCAGGTATGAGATACAAAAAATGAGAGTAAGAATTGAATATGTTTACAGAAGACAGAGAAGTTGTCTAACAGAAGCAGTTGATAGCATTGCAAAGTTTGCTAAAAGGCAACAAACAAGTTGCTGTTCCAAATTTAGAGGCAGTAGGAAAACAGGCAAGTACCACTGAGTGTAGAACAGTACATCACATATTCCAGATCCCCTTGAGAATATGAAACAAGGGGGAGCCTATTACCTGAATTTTAAGAATGATGAATTACCTGAATTTTTTCTGTAGTGATGACAAAAAAAAAAAAAATGTTCAAGTTGTGGAAACCAACAGAGCTTTTGGGGGAGGGGTGTATGATTTCAGGTCTGTAGGAACCTAGGTGTGTGGTAATACCAAAGAAATGTGTTAACTAGCCTGCTGTATGCAGAAGTACTTTACCACTGAGGTGTTACACACAGTCCACAGAGGTAGGAAAAAAACCAGAATCGAAATCTAGAGGCAAAACTTAGATTGTTACATAGAATCTGAAAATCACTTCCACTGCAAGTATACTCTGAAACAATGACAGCAGCAGAGGCTCAGAGCATGATTCAAGAAATGGTGCAAAACACTATTCTTTAGGACCTGGTAAAATTTCTGAGACAAAGATTTTATCAGAAAAACAATTAAAATTGTTTGAAAGACCTGTTTTGAAACAAAAGGTATTTTTACTGGTTGCCTGCTAAGCCCCAGAGACCTCAGAAAGACATATTTTCCCTCACAATCTTGCAAAACACACCTTTCATGCCCTTGGCAAAGTATTTCTCAATCTTTCTAAGCCTAGCTAGACAGGCTCACGGAATCACAGAACATACTGAGTTGTAAACGACTTGCAAGGATGAGCCTTAAATGAAATGAATGACCTACATGGGGATCAAACCCACATTAAAACCTCACCATTACTAGCCTCATACCCTAACAAACTGAGCTAAATTCAGTCTTGCCAAAAACAATGTATCATTATTCTCATGTATTACCCCAGATTTATTTTTTTTTTAATAAACAATCCCCTTTATTAGCTTCCCTTGTTTTACCTTTTAATCATGTTTTTCCTCAGACAATTATGCTCCTGCCCAGTAGCAGATTTATCATGGTCTTCTATTATGGTAAGGCCTCAGTAAAGCCTACAGTACGTGCATACACATATATTCAGAATTATGTTGCTTGTTCACCCCCCTGTTCCAATTTCCCCACTCCATTCTGAAGCATCATCCTTTCAGAGTATGTCCTTTCCACACATCAAGATCTATCAACTCACACCTGTTTAATTACAGCTTAGCTAAGGCTATGGAATTACTTCACTGCTTTTAAAGCAAAAAAAGAATCACATAATTTTTAGGGTTGGAAGGTGTTTTTTTCCCTTGGCTCTCCGCCCTTCTCTTATGCCCCGACTGCTAGTTCAGATTCTGGAGGGCTTTGGGCTAGGATCAAACAGGAAAGGGGAAGAGACCTAAAAGAGGCTCTTTACTTAGGATTGTTCCAAGGCTTTATTCTTGAAGGGATTTTATGGGCAAAGAGGCAAAGAGGACGAACAAGGAAGAACAGGGGTTTATGTAGGCTCTCTGTCTGAGGATAGATAGCTGGCACTGAGCCAATTGGTCAGAGATAGCAGGGGAAGGTAGGGTCACACCACACAGTTACAGCTTTGGGGCTCTTTTTGGGGTAAACCATCCCCAGAGGGATACAACAGGAAGGACCTCTGGAGATCATCTGGTCCAACGGCCCTACTGAGGCAAGGGTCACCTGGAGCAGATGACACAGGAATGTGCCCAGGTGGGTTTTTCGTCTCCAGAAAGGGAAACTTCATGACCTCCCTGGGCAGCCTGTTCCAGTGCTCTGCCATCTCGAGGTAAAGAAGTTCTTCATGTCAAGGTGGAACTTCTTGTTTTAGTTGATGGTCATTACTCCTCGTCCTGTTGCTGGGCACCACCAAGAAGGGTCTGACACCATCCTCTGACACCTCTGAGATATTTATATGCACTCATGAGACCCCCCCAGCCCCAAGTCTTCTCTTCTCTGGACTAAACAGGCCCAGCTCCTGCAGTCTCTCCTCAAGGGAGATGCTCCAGACCTCTCACCATCTTTGTGGCCTCCACTGGACCCTCTCCAGTAGCTCCTTGCCTTTTTAGCACTGAGAAGCCCAGAACTGCACACAGCACTCCAGATGCGGCCTCACCAGGACTGCGCAGAGAGGCAGGATCATTATTTTTTTTTTTCCAGTAACTACGCACGGCTTCTTTCGCAGCTGCACCATGTAAACATTTAGGTTATAGGGGAACCTTTTTCCATTAAGATCTCAATGTGCTCCGCATCAGAGCGGCTCCAAGAGGAGCGCCCCGAGCCGCCGGCAGCTCCCCCGCCGCCCGGTCCCGGACACACAGGCCCGGAAATGAGAAGGGGAAAAGGATCCATTTCCCGTCCTGGCCTGCCGCTTCCGGGTTGTGCGCCGGGTTCCGCTGGAGGCGGCGGGGCGGGAGCTGCGGGGCGGGCAGCGGTTCCCGTCCTCCTCGTCCTCCTGCACTTCTTCATCTTCCTCCTGCTCGTCCTGCTGCCGCTCGTGGCCGCCGCGGGCTGTCCCGGGTGAGCGGGGCCGGGCAGGGCGCGGCCGTGCGGGTGCCCGCGGGGGGGAAGGGGAGGCCGCGGGGGCCCGGGGCTGCTGTGCCGGCGGCGCTCCGGCTGCAAGGTCTCTTCTTCTGACAGTGTAGGTTTATCCTCCCCCCATCCCCCCCCCCGCCTTCTCCAAACAAAGCAAAACAAAACAAGAAGTGCCCTTAGCCGAAAATTCGCGGTGGTTCTGCTGCTGTCCGTGGATCCCTGCTCTTGGAGAGCATCCCCGTGTTCCCAGCGTAAAATTGCTGGGATTTTATGAAACCGCCCTAAAGCTGTGGAGTCTGTTCCTGCTGGGCATGCTTTCCTCCTCGGGGATGTGTGTTAACTCTTTTAGGTATGTGTGGCATAGCGTTTCCTCGGCAAAGGTGAGTTTGACTTGTCAGAGCTCGGCTGTCCAGGGAAGTGGAGCGGCACAGGCAGCACACGGTGATGATCTCGTTCTTCCTTCTTTAGTGGGACAAACATGGTACCCTGTTAAGGACTTTAATTCATAGTTGTCTTGAAACCAGCCGCTCATTTTGGGTCAGCTAAAAGTAGTGTGCCCGCCCTGGAATGTTGTGTTCTGGCTAATGCCGAGCACACCCAGATCTGGGAAAAGAAGAGTAACACATCCCAAATTGGTGAAAGAGCCCCAGTCTTTCTGGAGTAATTACTGGACTCTGTTAAACAGAAACTCATGGAAAAACGAGTTTCACTTAAATGTAGGAGATGCTTGTATACTTCTAGCAACCAAGCTTGTTTTCTGGATATTCATCTTAAAAGTTGATACAGTTGCACTCAAAGCCTTTTAAATTTCTGTTTAAATTTATATGGCAAAGAAAAAACATGACCGTATTTTTTCCTGTGAATTGTAAACATTCCAAATATCTCTAATGCTTTAATTTTTATTTTTCTTTTGCAGATTAATAAACTTACTGAAGCATTGTTAAGGAGCTAGAATGGGAGTGAAAGGAGCTTTAATTATTTAGTCCCGGTTAGGTATTCTGACTATAGAAACATGGGATTACTCTGGGTCTTAGTTTTTGAAGTTGTAGGCATTCAGCTGGTCATATTTAATCTTGGTATTTAAGTATTTCCTCTTTTCTGATGGTAACAGTTGACCAAAATATTGAAGTTTAAAATGGCTTGTTCTCATCTTGTTTTAGCTTTTTCCTACCGATTGCTCTAAATTAATAAATAGACTGTAATCTATAATCTGGATTCTGTAGCTTTTCTCTTGATTGCGCAGCTTGAACTAGGTCTGCAAGAGTGTGGTATGCTAATGCAAGTCATTGGTATGAAAGATGATTTTTTTATCTCCTCTGTAATCTAGGGAGTTTTACAACTACTCATGTGGTGCTTATTTTTAAAACTTCACCATTTTCTCCAGGTGTAAGTTTGTATTATCATACAGTTCCTCACTGCCACAATGAGGCTAGTAATTCTTGAAGATTATGATCAGGCTAGTGAATGGGCAGCCAAATACATCTGTAATCGTATTATCCAGTTCAAGCCAAGTCAAGGAAGATATTTCACGCTTGGTCTACCAACAGGCAAGTTTTATTCAAAGTCTTTGTAAATAACTAAGTCTAGAACAATGTTTGTATCACTGCTAGCAGATAGTATGTAAAATAACAAAAGTATTATTTTTGTTAATACTCTTTTTTATAAAATATGGATTTGATTTCTGTGAAAAGCTGTGACAGTTTGAGAAACTGATAAATACTAAATGAGAAACAGCAGATTGCTTGTATGTTGAAATGCACTGTAGCAAAATTTGTTAAGACATTTACATTGAAAATGTGCAGATACACAGAACAGTAGAAAAATTTTATTTAACAGGGAGTACACCTTTGGGATGCTACAAAAAGCTGATAGAATATCACAAAAATGGAGATCTCTCTTTCAAATATGTAAAGACTTTCAACATGGATGAATATGTAGGTAAGATGTGCTATTATTTGTGAATATACTTATATTTTTCCTCCTTATAAAACTATTAAACTTTGTCAAAGTACCAGGCTAGTCTAGTATGTCTGTATTTCTGTATTAGACTGGTGTCCAAGCATTTTTCTCTATTCCTTTATTTACAAAAATGCAAGAATAAACACTGGGCAAAATTTAGTGTTTCATGGTACTTCTGTAGAAATTATATTGTCATGTAATAATGGGACTGCATTTCTGATGAAGACTTGATTCTCTGGGATAAGATGTATGTGGAGGGAATGTAAACCAGTTAGTTCGTGCATGGCAACAGAAGACATTTTCGATATAGTTTCAAATCTTGCTTCATTTGACTCACATTTGCCTTGCATGCCTCACATCAGTTACATACAGACTAGAATTAAGGCTGTTTGGTTAAATCTTGTCATATGGTAATTTCACTCTAAATTATTTCAGGGCTTCCCAGAAATCATCCAGAGAGCTATCACTCCTATATGTGGAATAACTTCTTTAAGCATATTGACATAGATCCAAATAATGCTCATATCCTTGATGGAAATGCACCAGACTTACAGGCGGAATGTGATGCATTTGAAAAGAAAATTGAAGAAGCAGGAGGAATTGATCTGTTTGTTGGAGGTATGAGGAAATGCTCTATGCTCTTTCAATTCAAACATGTAAACCAATTCTTTAATCATTAGTTTTATAACTTGACTAAAACCCAGGTTTTTCAATTATTGTGTAAGTAAGTTCTGTGACTAACAAAGAATCAGTTTTAATTCCAAAACAGAATGGTTGGTGTCCAAGCTCCTTTCTACTGAGTTAAGTAAGTTTTTATTGAAAGTGGAGAACCAAAGGGAAAGGATGAGTCCTTTTTTACTAATTTACAATGTTTGAGAAAATGTGTTGACTCTCAGGTGTGGAATGATTTTTTTTTTATTTTTTTTAACTTTGAAAAGGCATTGGTCCAGATGGCCACATTGCATTCAATGAACCCGGATCAAGTTTGTCTTCAAGAACAAGATTAAAGACTTTAGCAATGGACACCATTTTGGCAAATGCTAAATACTTTGATGGAGACTTATCCAAAGTACCAACTATGGCACTAACAGTTGGTGTGGGTACAGTCATGGATGCTAGAGAAGTAAGAACTCACTTAGTTCTGGTTGCATGTGTGTTTTCAAGATTAGTTGGTATTGATATGGGGATTGAAAGTAAAGAGATTTTTGTTTTGCAGGTGATGATTCTTATAACAGGTGCACACAAGGCTTTTGCTTTATACAAAGCAATTGAAGAAGGAGTCAATCATATGTGGACAGTTTCTGCTTTCCAGCAACACCCTCGCACTATCTTTGTGTGTGATGAAGATGCTACTTTAGAACTAAGAGTTAAAACTGTGAAGTACTTTAAAGGTGAGCACTGAATCAGAGGTCACGTGTTTACGCAAAACCGACAGCTTTGAAATTATATTGATTTAAATCTGAGCCTTCCAACACTTTACAGTCACTAATATATAATGTTATATAGTCAAAATATTAAATATTAACTTATTTCTTGTGTTTGGAGAATTGCCAGGAGGCATAACTTGTGCTACCTACATTCCAAACGAATCTTCTTGGGAAGAGTATTTGTTTTGCTTCAAGTTTAGTAATCTTTAACTTCAAACAGCAGCAATCTGGTGTTCCAGAATACAAGTCTTAAGTATACTGGATAGTTTAGCTTAAAAAAAATCTTAAAACATTTATTAATCCTGATACATTTCCATGCTGCTTTTGCTGTGTGCTGTAATGTGATGTCTAGTAAACTGTGATACAGACTTTGAAGCCACCTGAGGACATTTTTCATGTGCAATTAGCATAACAATCTATACTGCCTTTGAAAGCATTGCACCCTTTTACTGTGTGTGTTTTTCATATTTGTAGTAGTTATATCGGGGCAAACTTGAAGTAAGTCAGGATACTTGATAGGACTTGATACTTCCTAGACTGAATTCTGTTTCACTGAGAACAGAAGCTGAGAAAAGTAGTTTTCTCCTGACTGTTACTAGCACAGCACATGCAATTGTGCGACTCAGTTGTCTTTCTGTCTAGCATGGGTACCTGTAGTAGCTGAGGTATCAGAGATCAAGACTGTAATTTATTAAATTCTTTTTTGTGAGCATTATATCACCAGTGCTCATAGACGTATTAAATTGCAATTTGGACGTTTCTGTGATTTTTATCCTGATACCTCTTGTGGCCAGCTTGTTAATTTTGGATTTTTCAATATGCTGTTCTCTGCTATGTATTTGTGGGGTAGGAGGGAGGGTTAGTCTTTTTCCGTATCACACTGCTAGATAGTACTTACTGTTGTTTTCAAAGATAAACATCTGTAACTGCTTGGATAAGTTTTAAACATTATCCTGTATTTTAAATAAGCAGAGGCTTTGCTTGGAAAATACAATCCTATATATGACACAGAACATTGCTTTAAAAAACATCAAGGGCTACAATTTATGAATGTGTGCTATTGTGTCACTGTATTTAATTACCCAATACACAGCAATAGAACTTCTAAAAAGATGGTTTACTTTAAACTACTCTCAAATCAGTGAGATTTTTTTCCCCTTAGAAGATGGAGAAATCAGTGTGGGTCAGATCTGGAATTATTTCTTAATCTCGATCTTCAGGTTAGACTTCTTAGGGAAGCTAGGTAGTTCTTAATACTATTTATGGCAGTGATTTATGGAGGTTTTTCACCACTTAAAACTGCAATTTTTTTGTTAATTATATTTAAGTACCACACTGGCTGGTAAGTAGATTAACATACTCTGTTTTTTCTAACTTTCTGAAAACCTGTAACAGGCTAAAATGATCAAGTGAGCTTATGGTCTTACTGTAAAAGGGAAAATAACTTTCTTGAAGAATGAAACAGAAAATTAATTTTGAATTTACTGATTTGTCTGCAGATAAGTTAGTTCAAGATAGTTTTTTCCATACTTATCCATGCTCCTCTTAAAACTGTGTGCAGAAATCTGTTTATTCAAAGCATACTTGAATATACAGTGTGACTTTCTTTTGAAATAATTGTTTTGGCATCTACCAGGTCTGGTGCATTCCTTTAAAAAAATGTTTTGTTTCTCACTGTTTTCCCTGTAACACTTTCACTAACAGGATTTTAATATTCTTCATTAAGTATGACAAAAGCTATACTTTGTAACCATTTTTCATGCTTATAGGAAGTGGGTAATTATTTCCTTTTCATTTCCCCTTTTAGAAGAGGGAATATTGGTAGGAAGTTAAATGTTTTGAAGTTCAAAACATATTTCTAGTTTGCTTAGTCTATGCAGCTGTTATTCTTTTTGGACAGATGATTTTTATGTCAAATGTATACTTAAGTGTTTGGCACTGTTAAACTGAAAAAATATTAGACTTGATCTAACATCTGTATTTTATATTAAATAATCACATAGTGATTAGTGATAGATGCTGCATAAGATGCCTTTTTTTATGGTCACCTACAGTAATGACCTTAGATTGTATAGTTAACTCAAATTTCATGTTGCTGCAGTGATACTAAGGTTGCCACCAGCTGCATCATTTAGCGAAGATACTTGAATATTCTTTGTCATGGATAATCACTAAAATATACAGTACTGCAAGATTTCTTTCATAGTTTTTAAGAAAATTACTTTTAGTGTTGCATATTTTAATTTTAGGAGCTAAATCTTTAGTTCAATACTAAAATGGACTTTTACTTTGCAGATTGTGAACACTGATCATTACTGTTATTAGTCCTCAAGGTGAAATGAGGTTAAAAACCTGCCAGTGATCCAATGTCACACATACCTAGATGTAGGTAACATTTTTACTAAGTTACAGCAAAGTTAAGAAGGAAGCATCTTTTGTATTAATTGCACTTCAGCATTTTCCAGAATTAAAGTAGTTGAAGAGGAAAAAAAATAACCCCCCTAATCATAACTATGGAGGACTTGTATATGACAAAAAAAAAAAAAAAGCCCAGCTAGAACAGAAGACAGTTGAACTACTGAAATTGAGTCTGCCCTAAGAGTCTGGATAATTTAATCTGATTTTTCCTGTCTAGGATCACAAGTATATGATTATTACAAAGACAGCACTACTACAACGCTAGAACACTGCAAAAGAACTCAAGCTGTAAAAGTCTCACTGTGTGTGCATCTGATTTTTATGGCAAATTGTGGTGTGAGGGAATTACGTTGCTGTTACAGAGTTACAGTACACACACAAAAAAAAAAAAAAAAAAAAAAAAAAAAAAAAAAAAAAAAAAAAAAAAAAAAGTATTCAGCTCATTTGGAAGTATTCCAGATGTGCTTTTTTGGGTCTGTTATCAGAGAACTGTCTGGTCCCTGCTCAGCTGATATTGAATATGTCATTAGTATGCAACTGATACAGGAATAGATTTGCTGTCTCTGATTCTGAACTACTTTAAATAGCCATTGTTGTTCTCTTTAATGAACTATTTAAAATGTGTACTTGGAAGCAAATTCCAAATAAAAATATGGATAGAAGGACACATAAACCAAGTATAACTAATGTAAAGCTGGCATTGTTGCTTTCCCTCCAAGGTTTAATGCATGTGCACAATAAGCTTGTGGACCCACTGTACAGTATGAAAGAAAACTGAAAGAAGACTGAAGAGGAACTCCATGTGGGTCAGCAGCAACAGTTTTAGGTAGCAGATGAGTTCACTGCTATGCAATATGCTGAAAACTGTTTAAAATGGGAAATCCTAGGTACTGTATTTTTAAAAAGGTCCAATATCTGTACATTCACATTCCATCTGTTTGCTGTGTTGTGCATTTTGCTTTTAACATTTGGAGCTCTGCTGTTGGGTGGCACATCACTAAATGGAACAGAACAAACTTGGGAGAGACTGCACATTATGTAGAGGGGAAAAGCAGAGCACTTACTCTAGCACAGCAATGTTGCATCTGCCTCATGTTAGAGATGATGACACTTCATTTCGCAGAACTCTTAAATTTTGGCTTGGTTAGTGTAACTACATTTTGCATTTGTGTCTCTAGGCAGAATGATTTTGGCCTTTGTTAATACTATGGACTCGTAATAGTTGTACAATTTCTACTATGAAATGTTCTGTTTACATGTATCTAATGTACACTGAGCTTTTGCACTTGGTTGCCTTAAATTTGTCTTAAACAGTTTTGGGGCATCTCAAGTCCTGCTGTATATTTTGGGCAAATGAAGATACAAAAACAGTGCCTAAAAATGCACCAAATTCTTCCAAGTTACAACTTGCTCCATGGATAAAAATATTAAACTTCTACAATAGCACTTTTTCCTCTCGTGTACTTCAAATTACTTTAGGATTTTTATATTTTTGGTAATCAAGCTTTATACAAAAGGAAAAATCTCAATGTCAGGAGGTACCTGATGAACTGTATAACTGATGTTACAATTAAATGCTTGAAAAGAGGTTAATTTACAGGACTATAATGTCTGCAAATCATTTAAAGCCAGCTGTTAATCACTTTTTCGTTGTATCATTATAAACATTGTGCTGTTACAAGGAATGTTATTTCCTACTTTGAATATAAGTAAAACTTAAATATAAATCTCTTAATTTCAAAATTGTTTCATTTCTAATATAAATTGTCATGAGTAAATACAGAATTTCAGGGAGTGATTAGGCACCAAAAGAGAAAGGTAATACTGATGAAGACTTTTTTGGGGAAAGCCCTTGTGTAAAATACTCACTGCAAGAAGTCCAACTATGTGTAACTTCAACAATTTAATTTTTCACCTAAAAAAACAGGCATGTAGTCTTTTTAACAAAATCCCATTATCTCCCCAGGGCTGTGGTAGAGCCTCATCTAGGTTTACCTTTCTCATCAATGGTCTTACAGGGTCCTTTCAAATCTGGATTGTTCTCGTAATTCTGTGAAATTTCAAAAGCATGGAAGAATCTGTCTGTAGCAGTGTAGGAAGCCAGGCCTGGTGTTTCAGTTCTCAACAGTACATTGAACATCCACACATTTAAAACAGGCTGTAAGGCTCAGTTTATGCAGATGTATTTTTGAAGCATAATGCAACATTGTAGGGAAAAAAGTTGAAAAGACTGCCTTTCAGGAGAATAGTGTTCCAGGTAATGGATAATTCAAAATACAGTATTAAGTTTGCCATTAGCCTTTACAGCTAAGAAGTTTATAAACAACTCTATTGCAAAAAGCATGAAACTAAAAGTAGTAACAAATTTAGGTTAGTATTAAAGCAATTGAGTCACGTTTTTCTCTTGATGATCATTATCCTTCACATGGCAAAATGGAGAATTCTGTTGAAACAATATTCTTGTTCTTTATTCCAGCACACCTTTCAGCCATGTGCCTTGTTTGGCAGTCTTACCAACTAAAGCCCTTTGTGTTCTCAGGATGTGCAACAGCACAGAATTAGTATCTTTTCTCCCTTTTTAATTACTCGACCTTCTGTGAAACACAAGCCAGTTTAAATACTGGTACAGCAGAACCTGTCTGTCCTTGAGTGGGTCTGGGACTGTTTCTGCCTCTTTTGGTTGTTTTTGGTTGTTCTCCAGCTTGTTTCTTTTGTTACACTATGTTTTGTTTTCTTTTTTTTTTTTTAATTATGGGTGCTATAGGATGTATTTTTTTAAGAACTACCACACTTTCCATTATTTCATTCCTTAAGATACTTCAAATCATTTTATGAAATAAAGTAACTTCCAAACTTGTCAACTACTGAAAGCAAGTCAACCCTTCAAGTTGCATAAAATTTAACCTGTTACTCTGCAGTAACAGCAAAGCAAGCATTTTCGAGTTCAGTAGGCCTAAAGAGTAAATTCTAAGTTAGCCTAGCACATCAAGGTTACCATTTTATTCTTTTTCTCATTTTAAGGTATTTTCAAAGGAAAGGGAGAAAAGAAAAAGTAATTAGAATCAGGTACTTTTGTGTCAAAAACTGATACTTCATGTACTGTACATGTACTAACCAGTTCATTTAAGTTCTTTTTCTCAAAACTGATAAATATATACAAGTCCTCTCAGAATTAAAATTCCAATTTGTATTTTTTTTCTGCCTCATGTGACTATAGTAAGATATAAAACAGATTCTCAAGGCAGCTTTATCTATCTATGTAACTCAATTAGGTAAGATACGCTTGATGAGTCATTTAGCAAGGATATGATTTACTGTCTGGATGATCTTTAGCTTACCTTTAGCTTCTGCCTTGTTTCTCAGTACAGAACCAATCCTTTCTTACAGGTCTAGTTCAAGGAGTGGGGAGGACCTCGTTTTAGCTCCTTTACTCCTAGAATGTATCCCTGCATTTGTAGTTCCTTAAATGCTAGCTTTTACAGGGGAGGAGTAATAAATATGTTAGAGAGCCTTTATCCACAGCATCCTTCCTTTCTTCAGGGTCAGTAGCAGCAGCTTAGGTACCTTTCTTAGAGATACAGATAACCTTGTTAACATCCAGAACTTTGGTTTTTCAATGCACCTGAAACAGCTTCCAAAAAAACAAAACAAAACACCACCACACAACAACCACAACCAAACAGATAAAAGCCCCAACAAACCATTAAAGTAGCAGAATTCCCTCTCCCCTCTTTCTGTACTCTGAAACTAATACCAGCTGAAAGGGAACATGTCCTGAACATGTCCTGTTCAATTCCATCCCTCCAAAGATTTTCCCAATTCATCTTTGTACACAGGCTGAAATACAAATAGCTTGTCATCAAAGTGTAGGTACAAACCTAAATTTAAGGGCAGACTTTCCTGGTGATTGACTACTTCAGCAGGTATGAAATGTAATTTGTTCTCTAAAATACATTTAATAACAAGAGATTAGGATCTGTGAAGAGCAAAACAAGTCCCTGAAGCAAAAATAATAATGCAGTTCAAAAGCTTCTGGAGGTGGGTAAACAGTTGTAAATACAGTATATAGTTAGGGTCATTACCTTATGTTTACAATTGCTTTGTGTGCACTTCGAAAAGTAACACCTTATGTTATATACACTACACTGCAGCATTTAACTGGGGACACACTTGACAAACTTTAGTATGTAAACAATATAAATAAAACCTCACCAACTACACCAAGATATGCCATAACCAAACCTTCATGTTAAATTTTTTAAGGCCTGAATTGGTCTTACTAGTGAAACAGTTACAGTGTTTAAATATATTAAAACTTACCATTTCCCTGGAGATGAGCATAGCTAGGCTGAACTAATGGTAAATTTACACACTTCAACTGTATGGTAAATTAAAAAAGTTTTTGTTTTTTCACCTGATGTGGTTTTCCAGCATCACAATTTCCTGACAACAGCAGCTTTAGAGAAAGTGAAACAGAAACAGCTTGATTCTTTTGTGTCAACAATTCAAACTTTAAAAGAAAAAAACCAAACAAACAAACCAACACAACATTGTCTATACATACCTTTAAATTATTTTATAACCTTTTTTTCCATATGGTTCCTCTTATATAGAGACTTGCTTCACAAAAAACCCCAAAGTTATGTTAATTTTAAGTGTTAAATGTGTAAAAACAGTGAAATAAAATAAAAACCAATACACTCTGAACTTTTAGATGCAGTCTAACTTTAATTTCATAATAATCTACAAATATATGTACATTTTTAAGTACTTCCTATTCATCTTCCCACACATACTAAATTTATACCATTTAAAGTCAAGTATGTTCTCTCTCATGGTGATAAATCATGTATTTGCTCACTTGGTTAATGTCTGCAAAATCCCAACACGATCTGAATGATCAAATGTCCATGATCACTATTTGTCAGTGACTCTCTTTAGAACTCGTATAAAGGCATCTCTTGGAACCTCAACATTGCCAATTTTTCTCATCAACCTTTTGCCTTCTGCTTGCCTCTTTAAAAGCTTCATTCTTCTTGTAATGTCTCCACCATACTGTGGGAAAAAAAAAAGTTACTAAGCCTAAACTACAACTGCAGCTACAGTACATGGCAGCCACACAAAACTCAAGGGTTTAAAAACAGTCAGAAAGGCTGGTTATATTTTGACAAAAAGATTATTTTATACTCCAAATAGTTTGGCCTAAAGGCCACTAGTTAAAAAGAACAAGGAAGCAAGTAAGTACATTAATTTGGACAAGTGAGTGTTGAACCCTGTCACTAAAAACATACATTCCTGTAAGCCTGGCTGACACTAGACAACACATTAGATCCAAATCCTCTTGGAATAGCAGCAGGCTGCCAGCTGAGATACACTGAGGCATCTTGACTAGCATTAGGTGCTTACATCTAGAAAAATGAACTAAACCCTTGTACAGTGTTAAATAGACACCATCCCACAGCTGTGCTTAGCAGAAGAATTCTATTGCAGTTGTGAGAAAGGGACACTTGTTTAATATTTTCCAATATGTTCACTTCCGAGAGTTAAATCCAAGCTAAGTAAGAGACATCACAGTTTTCCAGTAGCTTTGTTGAATCTTGTCCATAGTCAACTACTGCACACTTACAGCTTTATTAACAATGTATTACTGCAAACTTAAGTAGAAGTCTCATCCCAATCAAGTCTCTAAAGAAGCACATTTATATTTCCTTCTATCACCTGAAAACCAGTTTAGGAAACATGAAGTTACCTGCATGCCTGTGTACACACACACACACACACACACACAGACACATTTACTGTGTCTACAACTATTAGAAAATGATGAGATAGAATTGAACAGACACACTCAATAGTGTGTGACTGAAAAAGCCATTGCTTTATCTGATCCACTTTTCAAGCTGCAGCAGGAGGTTACAAAAGCTGGATTTTAAAATAAAATCTTAGAAGTATAATCTTAGAAGTATCTGCTAAAATTCCACAGACACTTAGGAGCACAGCAAAATATGTCTTTGCTGGGTTTCTAGGAAGAAATGAGCCTATCACCTTAGAGGACTCTAAGGTTTACAAATGTCAGAAACATGAAGAGAAGAGAAAAAAATACCTACACATTTTGCCACAACATTTTTTCTGTAAGCTTTCAGCCTGCAAAATAAAATAACACATACACCTTAACATATGAGAACATCTGTATGTGGAGCTAAGTACTTGAGTTGTCAAAATGTTAACTTGTTTTTCTACTAATTCTGTAATATGCTTTGGCACCATAACATTTTCAGGTTTTGTATACAAAAGATGAAGTTTTAAACAGAAGATGTAATTCAGTTTTCAACTCTAGAAACATCCTTTAGCGTGTATAATATGTACATAAATCACAATCTTGCTTTTTATCCGGAATTTCCAATATGAGTCACAGAAAGTTACATCCATGTGTATATATATATATATATAAAAACCCAAATTCTTACAGCATCTCTGCCTGAATTCTGATCTTTAATTATTGTACCACAATTTAAATCCTATTTAAACAGCAACAGAAAAATGTGGTGAGAAACATCAAGGAAATGGTTTTCTTTAAAGAAGCATGTGCTAGGAAAATGTTTTTGTGTTCAGCTGCAACATATTTCCTTTGGAACAGCACAAGTCAGTTATTTTTTTGCTGACTTTCAGCAAAGTATTCCATAACTAGCTAATTTTTTTCAGTAGTAAGAAACTTTTTCCACTGCCAAAGAGGAAGTGGACACGTGGGTGTTGCAAGTTACATTTTATCTACTAAGTGCAACTCTGATCACAAGCAATCTAAAATAAAAATACAACTTCTTTTTATAAATTCAATTCAAAATGTTTAGTCAATAGTCACTGCTCAAATGTGGATTTTTTCTTCAAGTACCATATACAAGAAAAATAGAACTTTATTACAAAATTAAAGTCCTGTAATGTATAAAACTAGGTAAGACTTTACAAGTCTGTACTTTACATATCTTAAAAAAAGAAGCGGAATAGAAGGTCTTCACTTACGTTTCTCTTGCAATGATTTTCTTGCCAATGGCAGCCTGGATGGCTATTTCAAACAACTGTCTAGGAATAGTCTCTTTTAAACGTTCACACAGGAGTTTACCAGCAGCACGGGCTTTATCACTGAAAAAAAGTCAGCAGCACTAAAAATATATCCATAGATCAAACTGTTTGATTGAAGGATTTTAGTAGAGGTTTTCTGCTTCTTAACTCAAAAGATAAGCTGATCGGATCAAATTTTACATCTAATAAGTGGTGTCTCTATGTCACCTGTTTCACACTAAAAGGTGATAAGACTGTGTTAACTTCAGTCTATAACATCATATAAAGTATTTATAAAAAACACCCTGATAATCCATCACACTGATGACATTTTGAATACTGCTACAGCTTCAAGTGAAATTTTAAACTAGGTCAAGGAGAATTTTCATTGATCATAGGCCCAAGCAGTCAAAATATACATATTACAGAATGCTTTCAAAGTCTGGTTTTATATCAGAAGAAAAAAAATAAATTAACATACTCTTGTCATCTGCTAATAAACATTATCCAACTATATTCAGCATCTGCATATGCTTCAGGTTTTGGAAAGAGAAAACAACAAAAGGTCTAAAGAAGCTACTAACAGATGCTTTCATAAACCATTAGAAAGAATGGGTCTGTTCTGTACAAAAATATCCATATTTAGCAGATAATTTTAACAACATACATGTTTTCAGGTAGGGGCAATGTGACTCCTTGCTACCTGTATAGAGCTAACAGTTCAAACATGAAGTATTTACGTCATGTTCATTGAGTGTTAACAGTTTTAAGAGGTACATATATTTACTTGTACAATAAGAACAAATGATGACTATCTTAATACTGAGCTTACAGTAATTGCTGTAATACTTTCTCTATAAATGTAATGAAGCATAATTCTTACAGATGCAGTTTTTAGAGGGAAGACTGACAATACCTGCAGCAAGGGCGGAATGAATGAATGAATGCAACTACAAATTAAAAAAAAAAAACCAAAAACAAAAAACCAACCAACCAACCAAACAAAAAACCAACAAACAAAAAAACCCCTGAAATCTAAAGCCAAAAGAAAGGTTGTCAGTTTTAGTGAGTTTAACAGTTCAGGGTCTGAGCTAAACTGATCAAAAAATGCATGTTAAAGCAAAGCCCACTCCATTTTGCATCCTTTCAGAGTAGGAGATGCAGGTAGATTGCTAAACAATGCATGCTTATGAGAAATCCATTAACTAGCAATTGTGTGCAAGACAGTTATTCCCCTTCTGCCCCATGAACCTTCTGAACAAGGCAAGGGGATTTTTTCCTATGTCAGCCTTCTGGAGTTACAGAATTCCAAGGATTTCAAGACTGCAGTTATGTAAAAAAATATGAAAATATACAAATATTTAGCAACAACAAATTAGTTTTTTAAGAAAGAAAACCAAACAACTCACAGAAGTTTATCTAGGCATTACTGGAAAGCGATGCCAAAGTTACAGAAGGGAGCCTTGTAAAAACTTTGTGAGAAGATAGGCAACAGGCTGGAAACAGGAAAGGCATTATTCTCACCTCTAATGCCTGAGATACCCATAGAAATGGAGTAATTTTATTAAAAAAAAAATTCTGAGGTAATTGCATCCAGTAAATATTTATATTCTCCTGGTAGTCTATCTGGAAACAAAGTAACAAAAAACTTCAATGGAACAGGAAATACTGGGAGAACAAAACCATTTTTTGTATCAGTATTAGGCACCAGAAATTATTCATCTGGCATCTCCTAGATTGGTCTGTACTTAAATTTTTCCAGCTCTTTAGAAGATTGGCATTCTGCATTTCTTTCTCTCTGCCCTACATTTTCCACAAAAATATGATATCCAGTATTTAAGCTGAGAAAGGGAAGTGAAAAATGCTATTAATTAAGGTACGTATTTCCTAATTTTTATACTACAAAATGCTTCTTTTTCAGTGGTAATGAAGGTGGTCATATGGAAAAATCTTCAATGCTCATACACATTTGCCATATTAAGAGTAACACATATACCTGGAGTCATTTAGAATCATATAATCACTTAGGTCAGAAAAGACCTTAAGATCATCAAGTCCTATTAATACACACTGTTTTCATTGACTAATAATGGGAAGTCTTACTTCTTTTGAATAAGGAATCCACTCAACCTACTTGTGTATGATAGTTGCCAGTTCTTCAACTGGATTTCCATTTAGAAGAATATCCATTTTGATTAGGTCTGCTGATTGGTAACCTGCATCTTCATAATCAAAACTAAAAAAATAAAAGCAGTTCAAAAATAAGTCATGATATTGTATAAATTATATTTTGCAATCTTTGTTCCATAAATTTTATAGACACATTTCTTAATAAAGCACTTGAGCTTTTTAGTGAAATGGGAGTACTGTTTTTAATAGTCTCTCAGTACATCTTCAGACTAGAAATGGACTGCACATAATGTCCCCTCCAATGCAGGAAGATGTCATCTTGACTTCGAGGATGTCTTTCCAATCTAATGAGCAATTAGAAATCCGCATGTTTAATGCAGTCTTAAAGAACCCTTCAACACAGCTTTTGAACAGACAATGTCTGGAACATCACAGGAATCAAACACTAATCCAGGACTGTCTTCTTTTCACCCTCTCATTTGACAAACTTTTTATGTGACCCCTATTATCACTGTCTCTGACAACCAAGTTTTTTTACTTAGTTTCCAAACC
Organism: Phylloscopus collybita; assembly: GCA_027886175.1. Classification (NCBI taxonomy): domain Eukaryota; kingdom Metazoa; phylum Chordata; class Aves; order Passeriformes; family Phylloscopidae; genus Phylloscopus; species Phylloscopus collybita. Next base: position 23,122,832 of record JAJNNQ010000009.1, on the reverse strand, counting down.
AGATTTCTTCTTTGGTAGGTGTGGGCCTTGCTGTCTGTGTGTTAAGTTTGCAAAAATTCTTAAAATACAAGAGATGCAGAGGTGATGAATGCAACAGATAGATAACAGATTAGAAACAGATAAGTATAATTGTGGAGGATCATCAGTATCACTGTAACTGGATGAAATCTGAACTACCAGAAAAGGGCAGGGGAAAATGCTTTGAGATTATTTCAAAGTACTTCTATCTTAGTTGGCTTAATAACCACAGAATGTGTGAATGGATCCATATAACAAAAATATGATTACCGAGAGCACTACTTACACAAGCTGTATTAAGTAGTCAAATAGGAAATAAAAACTAATAAATAAATAAGATAATGCAACATCACTGGCAATCACCCTGAAGGAAACCCAGCATAATTCTGCTAATGAGATAGGTTCTTGATAAACAGGTTAGGTTTTATGCAGCAGGGAGCTAGATCCAGAGAGGAAATACAAAATTTCCATCTGTTTATTCTACCTTGCCTCTCCACTTTTGTTTATGCTTTTACTGCATATATATGTATATACGCCTGGGCAAAACATGTCTTACTTACATTTATTAGATATAATTAAAGAAAACATATACTCAAACTCAGTCCTTCAATAAAATTAATTTTTATGTTTCTAAAATAAATAATGTCATTAGATATACCAGTGCCTACTGTGTAACATACCTCATTAACAACATCTCAACATACCAGGTTTGTGAAGACCTATTGAGCCTCCTGGGGCAAAAGCTCATGGCCATGCAACATTTTCTCTTCCACTAAACTCACAAAGGCTCTTCACAAACATCTGAGCACTGTATTGGGCTCTGAATTCATAGCAGTCACCCACAACAGAAAATTTTGTCTCAAAATACACATGATTTTCTTCACTCACATAATAAAGCATATATGTAAAATAAGTACTGTTTGTTTTAAATACCACATTGTTTTTACTAGCTTTAAATAATCAATGTGGTTATTTTCCTTTTTCCACCAAGAGACAGTTCATACAGTAAGTAGTACAGTTTCAGTGATCCCTTTTGAAAAAGATTGCACAGTGTTACTTCAGACAAGGACAGACCATTTAGATGAGCCTGTGCCACTCCAGAGCGTGCCCTTGAAAAATACACACATTGCCAAAGACAATGGATATTAGGTAGTGACACACTTTTTGTGTTTTTCAGACTTATTTCTATCCATTTTCACAGTGAATCTAATCCATTCAAGGTGAAGAGAGACTAGATTTGGAGCATCATCGTAACGGAATATTCTCCACTCATGCCCTTCCACAGCTGTTCCTCAGGCCTTTTTTCACCATGCCACCCCCCTTCAGGGTCCAGGGTGGAGGGAGGAGAAGGGGAAACAGAGGAAGTAGTTACCTTGCATAGCCAGAAGACAGAGACTTAAGAGCATCATAAAAATCCACCACAATTTCATTCAGTGGAAAGAGGTATTTTAGCATAACCCTGTTTTCATCAATGTACAACATATCCTTCTGGACTGCCCGACGATCCTAGACAAATAAAAATTGTTTCAGTTTCCCTTGAAATTTTCTACGAAAAAATACAAAGCAAATTAAAATGAACAGCAATCAAGCTATACAAGAGAATTCCCATATTTAAGCCCCGAAGTAATTTTCTTATTGGTAGTTTGCTGAAGTCCCAGGACAAACTGCAGCACTGTAACAAATGAAATGGTTATAACTTAGCTAGACATACAACTCAAGCCCTTCCTCTCTAAATGCTGAATTTCTGAAATCCTTAACAGCTTCTGCTTACGGTTACCACAGTAGGACTTGCAGGCTCATCTTCTTTCCTCCCAGAAGTGTGCTCTTAAAGTTATTTTAGATATTATTTTTAATAGATTTTATTCTTCACTATACTGACATACCAGCACTGTACTGCTTTGTATTATGCATTCCTAAGTGTTATAAGCTAAGAAAAATATTGTGAAGAAATAATGTAAATACAATATGCATGGCAGTTAAAACATTTTCAATTAGAAGTATTCCAGATACAGTTAGGCAAATGTGTTTCAGTTTCCCATCACTATTGTAAATTTACTTTCAGTGAAGTACTAAAAAAAATACATGGACACATAGTCAGAAGTGTTGGCAGAAGTTGTATTTCCATGAATATACTTCTAAAAAAAATACATCTTACTCCCCTGCTGCAAACTCCATTCTTTTAGGAGAACAGAACTAGCTATGAATTAGTTGAGTACAGACCAAGCACTTTGTTGTCACTGAGCTTCATCACTAACTTTCAATATATGGATTCTGTAGCTCAGAATTTTACAAATAAAAAGTTAAAAATTATTTTTTCTTTCAAAAGTATTCAATAATCACTTCAAAGATACTATTTAAGTACTAATATCTATTATCATACTACCTAGTGTCTTCACTTTAAGTATGAGGTAAAGAGCTTAAAAATGCAAAAGACAAAATTAAAACTATACACCAACCTGACACAAGGTAATTATTTTCCCAATATATTCATGAGGGGTTACAATAGTACCAAGGACAGTTGGCTCCAAGTATTCTGATACTGAAAGTTTATCAGGAAACTGAGCAGGGTTGATAATAGTAATCTGATCTTTTCCATACTCCTGAAAATAAGCAAATAAACCACATATTGTAATATTAGAAGAAAATAAAATGAACAGCAAAGGAGACAAATATAGCATTAAAAAAAGCTAAAAAATGTTTCAATTGCCTGAAAACATTGGTGCATTATGCAACCCAAGTTTCAAACAAGGATGATTTTTGAGAAGATTTCTATAACACGTACAGAAGTCTCTTATCAGCATATCCTTCAATACCATTATAAAGAAATTAGCTTTTTACTTGGGAAATTATAGAAATACAAAAAACCTTTCTATCCATCTTACCAGGTCTCTCTCTCTCCTGTAAATTGAGGATTTTCCTTCTTACTTCATCCTGATGCTGTAAGTTACTATTACACAGCTTTAACAGAAGACCTGTTCTAAATACTTCAGAGTTCAGTGGTGGGGACTTTATTCTCTAAGCAGAACTTTGGGTTCAGACTCCCTCACATTCTGAAGTGGATTTAAAAATGAAGTTTTTGATTCCTGTGTAAGTGCTTTCATTACCTATGTTTTCCAGTCCAACATCCAAAAAGGGCTAGAGTTACCCTTCCAAGATGAAAGGAAGGTTATGCTGTTTATTGTGAAAATGCAACTTCCCTCTCTTCCAAAGCAAGTAACTACATCATTTCCACTGGCAGGGACCCAACTTCCAGCAGTATTTGAAAAGAATCCTGCATCAACAGTCTAGAATCACTTACACACCAAAGGTGTCAACTACTTCATTCGTAGCTGCTATACTGCCTGAGTAAGAAACCAAAACAACCAGGGAGATAAAAATTCTATGCCTCACACCTTGCAAGTACAGCAACTCTTCTTACACAAGTATTTAGTAATTTACAGAATAATCAGCCACTCAACTTGCAGCCTCCTCTGTCACCAGGTGCTCTAAATCCACCTCCTTCTCTCTCTAGAACTCAAACACAATGATTCTCAAACATGGTTTAATGAAGTTAGCAAATGCCCATTTAATTGTGATCAAAAAAATCTCTCTTCCACCAGCCCTGGCCAATCTACAGTACCATTACAAGCTATTCCTAGAAACGTTCATGTTTTCTGACTGATAAAGCCTGGAAGATTATTTCACCCGCTTTCAACACAGTCCAGTCAGTAAGCACTTTAAAGAATACAGCAAGATATGTGTCCTACACTCACATTTTTAAGGAAAAGTATAAGGCATAAAAAGAGAGTGCTTGAAATGAAAGGGGAAAGAACAGTTAACATCCTTAAAAAACTTAAAAACTATTTAAGTAATATACTGGTGTTTCTAATGCTTACTATAAAATACAGTACTAGACTACATTTAAAAAGAGACTCTAGATGTTTATTATAGGAGGCTTTTAAACTGCTGTTTATATAATATGTTAATTAATTTAACATACCTTTATCAGCTTTGCTGAGGAAAGAACAGCTTTATATGGAACTGTAGGTGCAGTCAAAATAACAGACATGTTATACTCTTGCTCCAAACGTTGATTAAAGACTTCCATGTGTAGAAGACCAAGGAAACCCAATCTGGAAAATAAATACCCTCTCAGTAAAAGTATTTGTGCATCCCCTGGAATTTCACAGTGGTCTTTTTCACCCTCCAGCATGTTTACAATGCTAGTATGGCATTATCAGGCAGAGCAAACAACCTCCAAGGGGCCAAATAATCCTTGGGATTAATAAATTGAATAATATGAGTCTTGGAGAACAAAAACTAAAAATCACAAAAATTTTCATTCTCTAGGCAAACAAAGAATGTAAGAAAATCAAATGCTTTTGATCTTTATCATTAATTTGAATTACAGCTCCTAATTTTGAATTTAGTTTAGTTCTACCTTCAGTTTACTTAAACATGCATTCTCAATTTATGAACAGTTTCAAAAATGAAAGCAGCACAAAAACCTCACCTCCATCCAGCTCCTAAGGCAAGGCTACTGTCACGATGAACAGTTACACTGGAGTCATTCAATGTCAGCCTTTCCAAAGCACTTTTGAGATTATTATATTCTGTTTGATCTACAGGATACATTCCTGTCAAAATATATTAAATAAAAGTGATATGACAGAGAGCTTTAGGTACTGTGCACCTGGCTTTCAAATACGCCACTAATAGTTAACAGAGTAATAAAATCAGGAATAGTTGCTTTCTACTCCATCTGGTTTTAAATGTGAAAAACAACCTGAGGATTCTTTATTCCACAAAAAAAAATTAGTCAAAACATAAAAATGTTTTAGATTGCCTCAGAATGAACATCTAAACCATAATGGTAGAATCACCGTACTCATGTAATCCTTCACATTTGAGAAAGATTCGCAGTTGAGTATAACCACTGTTTTGCAGTGTAAATGTATTGACTTCACTGAGATGTTCCCTCAAAGCTACGAGTGAGTGAAAAATAAAAAGCATCATTTCAAAGTTGCAAATATTTCTCTATTCTTCTGAAATTAATAAAAACAGCTGTTTGTATAACTACTGCCTGGAACATATTTTACTGTATCACTTTTCACATCCTTGTATGTTCAGAAAATGTCATCTACATCAAGAAGCAATACACATGCACAGGAAAACATTATTTACAAGATTACACTTTTCAATACTCACTGAGAGACTGCCTAGTCTCCATGAGACAGCTCAAGTGAGCTTTACACATTGCTTCACAAGTCTAGAAAATTATTTACAGAATTTTTTTCTAAAGCCACCTTCCGTAGCATTTGCAGTAGTTACTGAAGCTAATGGCAACAGCTCAATGTAACTATTCAAGCTCAAAAAGTCAAATCTTTTACAGGATCATTCTGAGTGTTAGCTCTGGCAGTTTACCATGTTCAACAAAAATGAAACAGCTGAAAAGTTTTAAAAGAAGAAAAACCAACACAAAAATTACAGAAACCTGATTATCAAGATGAAGAATTCCTTTTTTTTTTTATAAATTTCAACACTTCTTTTCCAGCTATTAAGAGTTTACTGGAATTAGAAAAAATAATCACAGGCAAAAATACACGTTTGTCTTGTATTCATATACAACCAGTCAGCATTAATTACTAATCCTGTTAAGTCACAGTGAAAACACACAAATCTACATAAGTGATGCACCTCGGCTAAAATTCTAATCCTCCGAACTCTTAATAGACACATCTTCTTTTAATAGCTCTAACAGCTCTCACTTTTATCACTGGGAAGAAGTAACTCCACTTCATATTGATTTACTCCTCACCTGCAAAAACCATTGGCTTCGCTGACTTAAAGCCAGGCAAAGGCTCCACTGGCTGTTTATACAAAAACAGTGTGTCTCCTATTTGGGCTTCCGTTACTTCTTTCATTCCAGCAATCAGGTACCCCACCTGTCCTGCATAGCTAAATAAAATTGTTATTATATGGCATGACTGTTGGCATTTGCAGTATTTCTACTAGTTTCCTACTTGATTTAGCCCAGCCAGAAATTCAAATCACCCCCTTAAAAGCCCACATCCAAAGTCCAGAAGTGAGATTTAAGTTGTTTCACCTCTGAGTTGTGAACAGTATCAACTCATCCTTTTTCTGTTACAGCTGAACAGTACATTTATGATCTTGGATTTTGAATACTGTGTTTCTTCCAGTTTAAAAGCTGGAGCTGGACCCTTGAGAAGCTCCTGAGACAAAGAAACCTGAACAGTTCCCAGCTGCCAGCACAGCAAGTTTCATATGCCAGTAGGATGAAACTAGACAAACACTTTCCACCAGCACATTGTGCTAATAGGAGGTGAATACATGGTAAATATTGAGTGAAGCACAGTGCACTGGCTTTGGCTGGGATGGAGTAATTCAAAGCAGCCCTGTATGAAGCTGTGTTTTGGAACTGTGACTAAAACAAGTGTTGATAACATACCAACATTTAGGTATTGCTGAACAGGCCCTCCCGGTTTCTCACTGTGCCCCTGCAAACAAACAGACTGGGGGTAGGCAAGAGACTGGGAGGTGACACAGCCAGGACACCAGACCCAAACTGGCCAAAAGGGCACTCCATACCACTGAACATCATGCTTAGCAATAAAAAAGAAGTGAAGTCTTTACAAGGTAGCTTTTACTTGTAGACTAGCAGGACATCAGTCTGTTTGTGGGAGGTAGTGAATAATGGATTGTCTTTGCATCACTTGTTTTTATTTTTTTTTTTCTCTCCTTCGTTTATTAAACTGTCTTTATCTCAATCCACAAGTACCTCCTAAGTTCCCATTCTGCTAGGGTCAGGGAGTGAGCAGGGGCTGGCTGGGTCACTGGCTGGGTTCAACCCACCAGACACAGTAATGTAACCTGAGAATGCCCCCAGTAAAGTCATTAACATACATTTGGATGCAAACCGGTAAAACTTCTCCACTAATTCTAAGTACCTGATTTTCTTCCCACTGCTGCCATTAAGAAGCCAGTTTCTGGAAGCTGTTGCATTCATGGATTTTAAGTTTTCCACCCTCAAAATATGCTGCAGCAATAACTAAGATGAAGCCCCATTCCCTTCCACTCTCAAACAAGGCAGTTCCTAGAAATAAATTGGACAGCTGAATAAGAATATCGAATACTAGCCTTTAAACACCCAGCTGTCCAGTTCTTCCATATACTGCAGAAGACAATGGATTCCCCCACAACAACGCCTAAAAAGCACTCCCTAAAATCTTCTGTCTCAGTGTGCCCAAAATAAAAAATGACACAGAGCATTAAATTGCAAATAGTAATTATAAAAAAATCCACCATCAAAGAACAAGAACAAAACCCTAGATATCTCCCAGTTTTTACCTCTCAAAGCAAAAATCAAACACAAATGAAGGATATCACAGCTTACCCCAATATATGATTTATTTCACTGTAAGAAGCTTTTACTTACAGCTTATGTGTTGGATGTTCATTTGGAGTCAGAATTCCAACTTCATTAACTTCGTATCTTTTCTTTGTGTGTGCAGACACAATTTTCTGTCCTTTTGCAATCTCCCCACCAAAGAGAGCAATGTTAGCTATGACACCTCGGTAGTGATCAAAGGTAGAGTCAAATACTAAGGCCTTCAAAGGATCCGCAGTATTACATTGGGGTCTGTCAACCAAAAAAAATTAAAACACTATATTATGCAGCGTGTTTTCATTCAACATTGAATGAGCAAGCACACCCACCCCAAACACTTTCACAGAATCCTATCAGGTTGGAAGGGATTTCCAGTATCACCTGATCCAACTTTTCTTGGCAAAAACACAGGCTTAACAAGATAGCCCAGCACCCTGCCCAAACAAATCAGTGTCCAATGGTGGGGAATCCACCACTTTCCTGGGGAGATTATTCCAATGGCTCTTTGCAGCTAGTGTTTAAATATCAGAACCCAGCAAAAGGTCTCCCTTAAGCCTCCTTTCTCAAGGCTGAACAAGTCCATTTTCCTCAGCCTCCTCAAAGGGCAGGTTGCCCAATCACAGATCATCTCTGTGGCCCTTCTGTGGCCCCTCTTCAGCCTGTCCACATTTTCTGCATAGCAGGGACCAAATCTGAACACAGTATTCCAAGTGTGAACCAATCACCATTGAACAGAGTGGGATAATAATTTCATCTCTGCTGGTGATGTCCTGGTGATGTTAAGGAAACCCAGCATGCTGTTGTCTTTCTTTGCTGCAGCAGCACACTGTTCACTCATATTGACTTTGCTGTTCACAAAGGCCTCCGGGTCCATTTGCACAGAGCTGCTCACCAGCTAGAGAGATACCAGCCTGTGCTGTGCTCCTGAATTATGTATTCCCAGGTGCATGATCTTTGCCTCTGTTGAATTTCGTAAGGTTCTTTGTTAGCCCACTCCTCCAGCTTATCTAGGTCTTCCTGCAAAGTTGCTCTCCCTTTCTGAAATGTCTATTTCCCCTCTCAGTTTGGTATCGCTGGCAAACTTCACTAGGGTACACATCCCAACTTCCAGATCACTTAGGATGATACAGAACAGCATTGAGACCAGTGCTGAACCCTGGCAGACCCTACCTGTGGCCAGTCTGAAAAGGAGCTATTTACCACCACCCTCTGCGTGCAGCCTGTCAGACGGTTTCTCACCCACAACACAGACCACTCCAGACTGTAACACTGTGGTTTCTCCAGGACTCTGTGAGAAACCTTTTCAAAAACCTTAAAGATCCAGGTAGAGAGAATTCCAGGTAGCCAGTGTCCATCACTCCACACTACTCAGCAGGTTACTCTGCTGTAGAAGGTGATCAGATTTGTCAAGCACAATATGCCCTTGGCGAATCCCTGCTCACTTTTCCCAATCACTTATTTCATCTGATTTGTGACAGCCCCCAGGAGGATTTGTTCCATACCATTTCCAGGGACTGCAGTATGTCTGATGGGCCTATAAATTCCTGGATCCTTTAAGCTCTTCTTCTAAACTGGACATTAGCACTCTTCCAGTCTTCTGGGATGTCCCCTGATCTCCATGACTTCTCAAAGACTACAGAGCAGCTTTGACCAGACACAGCCAGCTCTACAGTCCTCAGGTGGAGGATTGCCCATGCATGTGTAGGGGTCTGGTTCCTGTAATAGTTCAACATACCAACTCCTTCTTTGCTGACAGTGGGTCTGTGCATCAACCTTTATTTTTGCTCACCAGGCCTTAAAGCCCAACAGTGCTGGTAAAGACAGAGGTGAAGAAAACGTACTTCTGCTTTTCAGCCTCGCTGGTGACCCACTCACCTCTCCTGTTTAAGTGCAAGTCACTATTCTCCTTCTGTTTCTCCTACATTTCTCCTTAAAGTATTTTCCCTAAATCAGATGCTTATCAAGAGTAAAACTACTGCCAATACTGTATCAATGCAACTCATGATTTTCTAATTACTTTATAAGATTAATTAGATACACAATTAAATACAGACTTACGGTGGGATCTTCTCAATGACCTTTTGAAGAACTTTTTCAACATTTGTTCCTAGTTTAGCAGAAATCTAGAACAAATCCAACAATAATTTCATAAGACATGTCTTACACTTATTAATTAAATAGTGTTATGTTTACTTGGACAGTTTGAGGGGCCAGATAGTATTACCCATAAAAGCACTCAAAAGGATACTCCAGAATGCTATTACTATGAAATACTGGTTTTTCTTTTGGGAATGGCAATTACTTTTATGATAGAAATGAAAACCATTTGTGGATTGACAGTGAGAAATAATTTAAAATCTTGGATTCCATTCCTCAAAAAATACTAGAATTTTTAGCTGAAAGTTATTTTCTCCACTCTTACAGGAGACAAACTTCAAAGAAATTCTTATGTCAGACAAGAACAGGCAGACAGATAGCACTCTCTTAATTTACAACATGCATATGTAACAGTTATATTATCAGCCATGTTATAAAACTTAAGAGATCTTACCCTTATACATTCATCTGTAGGGATATCAAACAGCTTCTCAATTTGTTTTTCAACCCTTTCAGGGTCTGCATTTTTCAAATCAATCTGTAAAACAACAAACTGCTAAATATACAAGCAATCACATATCCCACATCATCCAGTACTGTAGCTTTCAAAAGTACAACAGAGAACCTTTCTGAGTTAATACTATCCATCTTTAGGAAAAGATCAATATTCATTTCATAATGTCTTCCTTCCTTGATTTCAGGAAGGATGCCCTCTGTAACCAGTCTAGTTTTGGCTTGTTTCATTAGGGAAAACACCTCTGTCCAAGAGTTGGTAAAAATCTTTAGTTTACAAAGTAATTTGAAATCATTAAGTGTTTAAAGGATCACATATTAAGTACAATATAAATCTACAAAAAAGCAATTAACATAAGCTGAGCAGTAATTAATCTTGTGATTCCAATAATACAGCCCTCAAAACTGTATAGAAAATTAACACCTGAGTTTCATTTAAAACTAAGACTCCGCTTTTTAAATATTGAATTCCTATTCATGTCATTTCCTCAATATTAATGAACTTTTAAAATCACCAATTCTAATCATAAACCCAGCACTGCAAAGTCCACCAATAAGCATGTCCTTAAGTGCTACATTTTTTAAATACCTAAATGCATTTTGTGAAATTAAAAAAATTCCCAGCAGTTACTGTAAAATTTTACATAGAGAGCAAATACAGAAAATTCCTACTACATTCTAGTAATGTTGTATCTAAATCCCATAAATATTACAACAAATAACCTTTTTTTGTTATATACTTCTCTTTGAGGCTACATTTCTGATCAGCCCTATACACATTTAAACAACCCAACTATTTAACAGAAAACACTAAAAACTTTATTACCTTATTTATGACAGGAATTATTGAAAGCTGTGCTTCAAAGGCAAGATAGAAGTTTGCCACTGTCTGAGCCTGAATACCCTAGAAAATAACATTATAAAGTTTAACACAAAAATCTCCTCAGTTTGGGGGAGTATTTTTAGGCATACTATACGATTTGAGATTACTTTGCTATTCTATCAACTCTTTCATTTAGGACATGGGATAAATAAAAGGTGATTGATTATATGCAACTGCTCAGAAAGAAAACAGCTTTCCTAATCATATTTTTTTTGTAATCTGAAAATAATTAAAGCAATAAAATTGTATCTGTGACCACTTTCATGGAATTATTTATAGGTAACACAGTATGCTCACATCAAGTGCCAAGTACATATTTTTCTGCATGCTATGATAGTGGCTATTCAGAAATAAATAAGAGACTTTTTAGTCCTCAATAAACTATTTACAAATGGACTCTGACAAAGAAAAAGAGATGCTTATCATGGTGATAAGACTAGTTACTCCACAGAGCAGGAATATAACTTCAACTTACCATAAAGCTACTTTTATAAAAGAAAACAAATTATAAAGTTTGTACCCCACATTTCTTTCAAAAGGATGGCAAAAACAAAGGGTCTGATTAGAAGAAAGGAAGATTCCTTTCCAGATCCAAGTACCAGACAAGGGAAAACAAAGAGATAAAGATGCTAACGAATGAGACTATATAGCAAGAATATCACAACTGGATCAGAGAAGGCAGGAGTGGATGTGCCGGGGGTTAGAGAAGGGGGAAAACAGAAGCTACTTCTTGTCTTCCCTTCACTCAGAACAAATCAAGTGGAAGATTATTTATATGGGGATGTTCAATACAAATATATGGGCCTAACTTTTTAGGCAATATAAAGCAGCAACAAAGAATACTTATTAAAAAATTATGATGAGAATGTTGAGTTTGTCAGCATTCTGACCGAAGAACAAATACAGACTACCAAGTAATCACATAATATTTAAATGTGACATAAAAACAACAACAAAAAACCCCCAAAGCCCAGTACATTTAAGAAATGAATTTATTACTGAGGCTTACTTAGAAGTCCACTTGCCCCTCAAGTAAGAAGGAGCAAACGTTCATAACCACTAAAAGTTACTTAGTTTGGTTTGGGGTTTTTTGATGTAACATGGGAAAGAGAAGCACCCATTTGACCCTTGTACAATACAATCATAAATACACCATAGAAAAAGATTTCACAAAGTATTTTGATGATAATGTGCCCACCTTTATAATCATGATTTAATAATCCTCATATTCTAGTCCTTTAACTGAAGATACTCAAATGGGTGTCAGTACAATAGCTAGAAGTCCTCCAGGCTGCCATTTGCAGAATTCATACTCCCTAAAAAACAGTATCTGATTCTTCACTAATCAATTCTGTGCTATTATTGCTATGTCATGGAACTCTGGTATCTGTCAATAAAAGTATCTATCTCTAGATAATTTTTACACTCCCATTAGTCTTTTTCTGCAACCTAATATTTTTATGGAGATAGACCAGAAGCAAAAATGTTAGTGGAAAAACTCAAAAACCCCACCACTTAGTCTCCCTCTAGCTTAAGGAAATACTGAAACACTAAACAGAAAAAAAGAATTAAGTACTATACCTCATTTGCATCCACTACAAGTATGACACCTTGACAGGCAGACAGGGACCGTGATACTTCATAGCTGAAATCTACGTGGCCCTGTGGAGAAAACAAATTCAAGTTCAAAATAATTTCAAGTATTTCTAGAGTTTTTTGCAAAAAATTCTGTACTATGTTGTTTTCATTTGTATACATGTTCACATTCTTATAAAAGAGGAATTAAATGAACACAAGAAGTCAGAAACCTCCTACTTTTAACTATAAAGACATTTAGATTTGTTTATACTTAACTTACAGGTGTGTCAATAAGATTTAAGAGATAGTTTATGCCTTCATGATTATAAAAGAGAGATGCAGACTGGGCTTTAACTGTAATTCCTCTTTCACGTTCCACTTGTAGTTTATCCAGTACTTGTTTATTACGGTCAGTTTTAGAAATAGTTCCTACAAAAAAGAAAAAAAAGCACGTAATTAACTAATTTACTACATTAATCTTGAAAATGCCATTAACCAAGAGTTAACCAAGACCAAATTAAGCTTTCCCACACAATTAAGGTAAACTAAGATTTTTAATCAAAGACAAAACTGTGCATCAGCTCTTTACATTTGTCAAATAAGGTTTACACAATAAAGTTATATAAAATCCTATCCTGAATAAGCAAGATCATCTAAGAGATTAAGAAGCAGCAAAAAGTCCCTTGAATTGTAAATAATTTTGATACTTAAGGGAACCTCCCCTCCTACCACTGCAGAGGACTGGCCCACAGCTCTAAGCCCAATCTCAAGTGGCAGACGAGCTTTAGCATAGAGTGACCTGAATTCAAAATCCCATTCTATCACAGGCATCAGGCAAAAATGCTCATAATGATACATGGGAGGTAATCATAAAAAATAACTTCAATCAGAAGTTTCTCTCCCTAATTTTGTTTTGCTCATCCTTAAATGAGTCCAGAACTCCCAGGTCATGACACTCTCACCCCCTTCAGTCCACCATAACCACTGGCAGTAAACATCATAAATTTGCCACCTACTCATTTAATGGATGACTGGTTGGAATGATAGCTTGAACAAGACAGTAAACTCCTTTTCAGTCTCTTTCCAAAGTACGTACTTCCTTAAATGAATTAAACATTTTCTTATGCCTACGTGTAGGCAGATCTCTACCACAAAGCTCATGTATCTGTAACACTACACAACTGAGAGCCTAAAAGCACAACACTAGAAGAGTAAAAAAATGAGAAATTTCAGTAATAATCAAAGGTACAGAAACTTAAGATGCCACCTTCCATGTCAAGAAAAGGTAGTATAATATGAGAATGCTTACCTGTAATTTCCAGCAATCTGTCTGCCAGTGTACTTTTGCCATGATCTACATGAGCTATAATACTGAAGTTCCTAATGCTTTCAACAGGATACATCGACATATCTAATTTTTCCTGAAAAATCAATTTCATAAATCAAGGTTACAGTCTCTATATATGACCTGGCCTTTAAAAAAGTGAATTAATTATTTTCATAATTTTTCTCCAAAAGCAGTTTGAACATAGAAAAACTTGAACTTACCATGTTTAAATGGTTACCATTGTTTAAAATGTCAGCATTTCATTTTAGTCATATGTATTTTTTTATCAGTAAACAATCACAAACTATGCTAGAAAGTGTGTAAAAAGTACTATGTTCTTATGTATACAGCGAGCTGGAAAACTTTGTTTTACAGTTTCATGTCTGTGAAACTACTAAACTTAAGGATTAAGAGAACTGGATTCAGGGGGCCATTAAGGACATCATTCTTCACAAGCAGGATATGAATACAGAACCATTAACTAGAGAATCAGTTACCATAAGGAGAAAGCAGACAGTTGAAAGGGATGCTACAGTGTGCAAGAAGCCAATCCACACACAAAAGCCAAAGTATTTTATTTATTTACAGTTCTGTGCAGAAGGGGGCACTTAGTGGAAAATCTGCAAAGCCAGAAAACAGCTACAAAAACTTCATACTATTTATACATTTTAGCAAACAAAGGCATTAATATCGACTGCCTAAAAATTACACAGTTGTCTTTTAATTAGTATTCTACTGGTTAAATGATTCCCTCATTTCTTACGCTAGTTAGCCAGCATGGAATCTCTCTCTTGAATCAGTGAGTTTCTTGGGTCTGTGGTTGTGTCCTTATGATGTCCTTAATGGCCCCCTGAATTTAGTTCTCTTAACCCTGCCAGAATTACTTTTTTACCCAGCCAGCACACTTGCTGAATTGGTTTGTTAATTCCTTCCTTATCCTGGGAGTTCTGTCAAAGGTCCTTCTGGCCCGTGAATTCTGCATCCATTGCGTCCACTACTCACAGTACACCGCTCTCTCCAAGCTTTGTTAACCTGCCCCTAGAACTGAGACCACTGAAACACGTCAAGCCCTAAACCTTAGCAAGGCAATGCTACCAACGAGCAATGTCTAGCAATGTGTCCCTGTCACAGGCGGACGCCAGCGAGGGCTGCCTGCAGAGGCACGTCCTGCGGACTCACCTTGCGGCGGGAGCTGCAGGGCCGCTGGCCCGCCGCGGGCAGCCCGGCCGGGCGGCACAGCGCGGCGGCGGCGGGGCAGGGGCTCGGCAGCTGTGCCGCCCAGCGCAGCGCCACCCTGCCGGCCAGCGCCATGGCGCTGCCAGCTGCTCAGCACAGCTCAGCACAGCACAGCTTAGCTCAGCCCAGGCCAGCAGAGCCCGCCATGGCTCGGGCCGCGCCGGGCGCGCCGTGCAGGGCGGGCACAGCGCCCCGGAAGGGAAGAGAAGGGAAGGGAGGCGGCGGCCGCGCTGTGACGCGACGGAAGCGCCGCCGACCCTGGCGGTGGGAGCGTGGGGCGGGGCTGCCGCCAGTCGCTGCTCTGCTGGCATTATAGAGGGGCTATTGCATGGGAGGCCTGCCGCTCTGCTGGTGTATAGCTGCTGGGGCCTCAAAGCTCTGCTTTGGTAAATTCTGGAAGCAGAGGAATGGGGTTGTATTCTCGGATACGCTTTCCGTGTGTTCCTCTTCACCACAGTCTTTGGGGGTTTTCCAGATAATCTTCTAGTTTGTATCTTTCCTAGTTTGGCGTTTAGTCGTGACCGCGTGTTCCTCTGGTTTTGCTTGAAATTTTTGCATTAAGGTTGCACAGACCTGGGAAAACATGCAGACAAGGTTCTGTTCTGTTTATGTGTATTGGCTCCTCCTCTTTTGCTCAATCAAATTAAGATTTCAGCTTTAGCTATGGAACATATTTCAGAAATGCCAGCAGACAGCTTAGCTAAGAAAACAGCAAATACTTAATCAGATTTGCAATCTAGAGATGTGCCAAATAAAGGAAGACAAAATTTTGAGGGCAAAATGATTTAAAGGTGGTTTAATTTCAGGATATCAGTGTGAAATTCATACTCCTTTTTAGGTTAGAAGGATCTGGTCTCAAAAGGCTGCATAAAAGTGATAGGTAGTGCAGACAGTATGAGTTCCATGTAAAATGGCTTGGAATTGTGCAGTAATGAATTCGATAACGTAGGTCACTGCTGGGCTGATCCCATGGGATTTGGGTAGTAGTGGACAAAGAATCCTTTGGCAAATTCATGAAAACATATAGGGAAAGAGAAGTGCGTCCCTGAATGGTGAATCAGTGCTACAGGAACCAAGAGTCCAAAGCCATGATCCAGAGCAGGCATATGAGTATAGCAGCTGTATTTGGAGAAAAAACATGGGCCCTGCTACACACAGATTGAGTTTGATGCACTGTAGGTATTGACTTAGCTGTGTGCAACAGCAGAGAACACAAACACATACCAGTCCTGTCATTCCTAAAGGGATAATTGTCTTCACTGTCCTAAGGTACATGAACATCCAAAAAAAAATCTTCAGGAAGTTTTCCATTAGGAGGAACTAATATGCTTTACATACTGTATTAAAGAGAGAGCACTCTCTTGCACTGAGCAATTTATATAGATGCCAGCAATGCCAGCAATTCCAGCAGAATAGCAGCAGGGGTAGCTAAAGCACACGTTCACACTACAAGAACTTGTAGGGACGTACAAAATCACATCGTTCAAAAATAACAGAAAAAGCATAACTCAAACCAAATAGGTTGCACTTGCACTCCGTATCTACACCTTAGAGAAAAAGACTCGTGTTTGCACCACGTGCACACTCAGCTGGCTGGATTCAAGGAGATGTGCTGGAGCAACTGAATGAGCTCATGTGCTGCGTCTTCGTCCTGGAATGTTCTTGTCCTGTTGCCATGGAGTGAACATCTGTGGAGTGACTGTTGGTCCATGCAGAGAGACAGCAGTCCCTAATGTAAAGCTATTTGCAGGTCCATGTATTTTAGAGTTCTGAGATAAATGAAGAAAAGCAGGAATAGAACTGCATTTCAAGCATGACTCCTCATCACATGAGCAAAATATATTAACTAGAAGTTCAGATAGGAAGTCCATCCTAAGCCAAGATAAAGCACAGTAAAAATTACAATCATCTGTCTTTATTTTCGCTTTTCAGCTCAGATAGATATATGCATCAAATATTAAGATTTTGGATCAATTTGAGCTCTATATGCAATGGAACACGTTGACTGGAAATATTAAAGAAATACGTACAGTTCAGCAGAATAATAAATATTAAATTATTTATGAGACAGCAAACCAGAAGCAAGAAACATTAATTTTCAAGTGATCATTTACATGTCGAAATATGATGGATGGGTGCACACATTTCCTGAACTTTAAAAGCCATTTGTTGTAATGAGGATGAATTCAATGTATCTGTCACTAGCTGCATTTACTAATACTGAAGCCAACCGTATAAATGGTAAATTCAGGTATTTACAGATTCATGACTGAAAAGGTGAAAACAAAAAACCAGCATGAATTTCTTGTCTGATTCCCAAGTATCTTGTTTCAGCTACGCTTGAACGCAGGTGTTGAATGTCCTATCAGTAATCATTTAAGTTGAAGATATAATTTGATTGCCATAGATGCAAACCAGTCAGTGTTATGTGTTATTTCCTGACAGTTGTGATCAATAGAAACAAATATGCTCCCTAATTGACATGGTTTCATAGCCTGAGTTTTAACAGGATTTGTGTTTTCCCATCAAGTGAAAAGATTGCAAAATTAAGCATTTAACCAGTCAGGGATTAGTCATCTACTAAACTTCTGTGACAGTCACACAGGGTGAAAT
Organism: Phylloscopus collybita; assembly: GCA_027886175.1. Classification (NCBI taxonomy): domain Eukaryota; kingdom Metazoa; phylum Chordata; class Aves; order Passeriformes; family Phylloscopidae; genus Phylloscopus; species Phylloscopus collybita. The sequence goes on along the minus strand of JAJNNQ010000009.1, from coordinate 23,105,180 downwards.
AGCACACCCTAATGCAATGAATGCTATAAAAGGTCAAGAAGCATTTCCATGATAGTGATGCATGAGCTGACAAAATGCAACTAGGATTTCATAGTGTAATATATATGTGCATGCAGAAGCCAAACAGATCCATAATCAGTGGTATCTGTGAAACACAGCAGACACTGCACCACTTTCTACTCAGTCTTTCTACACTGGTGTGACTCTCATTTGGAAGCAATCTTTGGTAGCATTGTGAGATTGTGGAAATGCAGAAATAAGAACAAAGCAACATTCAATAGCTGTAGTAAAAAAGAAATAGAAAAAGTATTTCTTTATTTCATTGGTGAGGATTTCTGTAATAGAAGAGATTTCTGTTCTCCACAAGTACTTACTGTGCAAATGAAATAGCTGTGACAAAAGCCTTTCTTGTCACTGGGAAGCACTGCTGCTAGCAGATGCTAAAAGTGAATTGCTACCTAAAAGATAATGTTGGCAGAAATTTCCACATCTGTAAAATACATTCTCCTAAGCCAAATTCAAAGATTTAATATTGCACGGTAATGACCTGAATTAAAAGGACAAAGTTTACCCTGAAAAAATCCAGAGTCTCAAACTAAGCACTTTACAGAACAGGTCACTAACATTTGTCTTTCAAATGAATGTCTGTGTGGCAGAGTGAGGTGCCTGAACAGACACGTTGATTAACTAACCTGATCTGTCAGTTTTTTAACTGGAGTAGTCACCTAATTTTCCTCAGGGTATTTGGGTTTGACAGGTTCTTGTTCTTGGGAGGACAAAAACCAGCAAATCCTTATCCTTTCTTCCTTTTTTTTTTTTTTTGTCATCGGAAAGTGTCCTGTGCAAGGTCCCACTTGCCATTGTATCTTTTCTACCTTTCTTAACCAAAGTAATGATGGACAAAGGGGCAGCAGTGACTGAGTTAATGTTTTGCCTCTTAGGACCAATTTCCATTTTGGAGCCTTTCCTTGACACTGACTTGTCAGGTTGCTGCAATGTATCAAGTTCTTCTCCAGTTGTGCTTGAAAATGCAGTTTAATCTTTTATTTCTTGGCACTTCGTGATGCTGATGGCCAAACATTTCTGTTGTAGCCAAGCTGACAAAAGTAGCAGACATATATATACTTCTTGACTTAAAAATAAGCAGAAAAGATAGTTAGCATCTTCCTGTCTAATCTTCAAAAGTCACAGCAGAAACTGGGGGAAATGGCAGTGTTTTAGTCTGTGAAAGAAAGCATCTGAGATTATTGATGTCTGTCTAAACAAAAAGAAAAAATGCATTTTTCCTTGTTTCTATAAATAATGACAAACTGCATGTTTCTAGTCCATAGCCTACAGAGGAAGAAAAGTATATAGTAAAATACATAACAGAGTAATAGCTATTTTTCTTTATATTGGAAACTTTTTTCATTTAAGACATATATCTTCTATATTCTACTTACCAGAAAGACAATATTTAGAATTATATTCTAAATATTCTAAATTATATTTACTTCCTTTGGCTTGTAATTTGAGCATATTTTTAATAAGCACCAATTAAGAAAGTTTCCCCTTCTTATCCTCTATATTATATTTTTAATATACAGAGCTTTGCATGCCTTTACCAGTCTAATGGAAAATTGCCTATTTTAAGATTTTCTTGGAAGACTTAATTAATATTAGATGGGTTCCTATTAGCTTGATTTGTGTTTACAAAATAGTTTGAACATATTTAATAGGTTCATGCCTGTTGATACAAGATTGGAGATGAGCAGTTTGAGAGCAGCCCTGCTGAGAAGGACTCAGGGGTGCTGGTGGGTGAGAGGCTGGCCATGACCCAGCCATGGGCACTCACAGCCCAGAGAGCCAAACGTGTCCTGGGTGCAGCCAGAGCACCGTGGGCAGCAGGGCCAGGGAGGGGATTCTGCCCCTCTGCTCTGCTCTGCTCTGGTGAGACCCCACCTGCAGTGCTGCATCCAGCCCTGGGGTCCCAACACAGGAAGGACATGGCTGTTGGAACTGGTCCAGAGAAAGGCCATGAAGATGATGAGAGGGCTGGAGCACCTCTCCTATGAGGAAAGGCTGAGTGAGCTGGGGCTGTTCAACCTGGAGAAAAGAAGGCTCCAGGGAGACTTCAGTGTGGCCTTTCAGTACTTGAATGGGGTCTTGAACAAAGACCGAAGACAAACTTCTTTTTATCAGGGTAGTGATGTTAAATTCAAAGAGGGCCAAAATAGATTATAAATTTTTAACAATGAGGGTGGTGAAACACTGGAACAGGTCAGCCAGAGAGATGGTAGATGCCCCATCCTTGGAAACATTCAAGGTAAGGTTCAACAAGGCTCTGAGCAATCAGATCTAGTGGAAGATATCACTGCTTATTGTAGGAGGGTTGAAGTAGATGACCTTCAGAAGTCCCTTCCAATGCAAACTATTCTATGATTTCATTATTTGAACAGAACTACGTTGAGAAAAATGGTGGTGTTTTTTATTTCTAATGAGATGGCTTTTTCATAGGCATGCAGCACTTTAAAATATGTTTTCACCCTTCTATTATCCAGTTAGTGTCATTGAGAATGTTCTAAATCTTAGAGGATACTTTGTAAGGAATATATTATAGCATTCTGAATAGAAAAACATAAAGTTAATGAAGTAAATTGAACTAATCCAAAGTTCATTCTAGGCATTTCAAAATATTCAAAAAGCACCATATGTATGTGGACAAAGAAAAAAATAGTCGTTCATGTTTCACCTGCACACATTAAGAATTTCTAGTACTTTCTGGATTTAATTCTTCTTTGCATTATAATACAATTATTAATAAAAAGAGTTTTGATTTAGAAGGCTGTTAGCAATGTAGAATACTTTTCATTGGATTATTCTAACAGCTGCCTAGTTTTAAATCTTTTAAAAAATGTAATTTTATCTATTCTGAATTACTCAGCTGTCTGTTTCCAGGACTGAAAAGACCATCAGGAAAGATTCTCTCTTGTATAAGCTCTTACCTGATTAGGAATCCCTCCTTAAGGTCTTCTTTGTAAGTCAGACTAAGTTCCCTAAGGTTTTGATTGAAGGAATTACATTTCTTTTATTGTTTTCCTTTATTTCCCAGTTAATCGATTTTCCTATCACATTTGCATTGTTCTCTAGTAATGATTTTTCTAATAAGAAAAGGCTAGTAGCGTAGCTTTCCCTTTCTCATTATTGAACTATTTATGTGTTCAAGGGTAATTGTGTTGCCACAAAATTTCTGAAGCTGATGCTGCTGCCATAGAAACAAAAACCACTTTCTTTGTACCTAGATGGGGAACTACGTTTGGCCCCATCACAAATGCCAGCTTTGATAATGCCCACCCTACAGTAAAATTCAGATTGCTTTGTATCAGTGACTTGTGCTTCTCATTTTCTAAATAATCCTCAATTTTTGTGTTAATTTTAATTGTATTAAAATTTATTTTCCTAGAAATAATAAACAGAATTGTTAAAATGTTTATAAGCAAGGAAAAGCTCTTCTAGACTTCACTAGACACGTAAGTACATGATGGTCATTTCCTCTCACCAAACCTTTGAGACCTAGCAAGTACACCAATCCATTTGATGTTCAGTTTAAAAGTTTTGTTGCAAAAATAAAAATTAGTATGTTAATAAAGTTACATACCAAATAGAAATCTACATATTTTGTGTTGAGACTGTTATTTGCCACCACTGTCAAACTTGTACTTATACCCTTATTTTTAAAAATACATCAAATTATTTTGATGCAGTTATATTTTTCACATATCCAAGTTGACTGGCATTAATAATGTTATCCTTCTTTAATTCTTGATTATAGTCATGTAGCATCCGTTCCATTATTTCACATATGATTGGCATCTAGCTGACAGCTCTATAATTGCCCTCTTTAAAAACTGAAACACATTTCCTCTCTGTCACTGTTCTTGAACTGAGTGCTTCAAGAGTTGCTGGAAAGCCATGTCAATGGTTCACAGAGCTTGTCAGGCAGCAGTATTAAAAGTTTTGTATGCAAATTATCTGGATGCAGCTATTTTAAAATTGAACCACAATGTTTTGTGATATTACTATTAGAATGTAACAAACTTAACCCTCCCTATTGTGTGCCATACATATGTAAATGTTGCGGGATAGGATTTTGACAAAAGAGAAGTGTTCTCTATAACAAATATTATTTTTCTTATAAAAAGTGAATCACCCAATACATAAATATGATTGGAGGTTTTTTCTCCTGAGGAATGGATTTTATTCCCTGAAAATATTGGAGTCAGCAATGAATCATCTTTAAATTTCCTAAAGAATTCTCTGGCCAAGAATCTGTAGTTCTCATCTCCTTATTTACAGTAATTATTGCCACCTTACACCTTCTTTTATTTCTTTATTTTTTGTGATACTTCTTCTTCCTTTCTAAGATTAATGATTTGTTGTACCAATGTGGCCTCTGTCTTTGTTGAGTGCCCTGTGACTCTTTGGGCCCTGCTATTGCCAGTGTTCTGGGCTGCAGCTCTGTATCCTATTCTGTCCGTTGGTTTTTAAGAGGAGTTAAAGGCTTAGCACCCTACAAGTTGCTTTGTTTTAAAGTGTTAACAGTTGTCTTATTCTCTCTCTCAAAAAAAAATCAAATTTATGGAATTGCCATGTCAAGGCAGTCCAGCCCTAGCCATTCTCCAAGGAATCCCAGTTGCAGAATGCTACTCTGCCTTTGTTCATTTCCCCATCCTTTCCAAAAAGGTATAAAAATACTTCTTGTTTCCCCAAAAGCCATTTCCTTTTTCCTCCAGCAGAACATAAGTGATATTGGCAGAATTAATGAACCCAAATTCACCATGTGGACCACTAGTAATTGAGTCATGCTGAAGAAGATACAGTTTGATTAACTTTGTAGTTCTGTCTTCTGTTAGTATAAGTAGATGAAGGTCAGCAAAGTACTTTTCACAAACATCTTAAAATGCTTCATGAAAACATTTTCTCTACACCTTGTTTTGCTTTTAAAAAGCCATTAATAGTTGTAAGGCCATGAGTTACATAACCTGCAGGTATAGTGAAAGAAAACCAGTTAAAAATCTTAGCAGGCAGATGAGTAATTTTGAGATTGTTACGGTTTAGGAGGTCTTGACTAGGTAAATGACAAAACAATTAATTTAATATTGTATTTACCTTGTATTTTCTTCCTTCTACATGATACTGACCGAAGTTTTGTAGCTTTAGTATAGAACCATTTCTGCCCTTTCCCTTTGTTAAATATGTTCTGTTTCAGTTAATGTTGTGCTCTTTCTGTAGTACAGACATTATTTATCTGAGTAAATATTTAATAGGAATACTGCAAGAGACAATCTGTAATTAGGCATGAGTAAACAGAGCTTGAAAGACAAGAGATTGGCTTGTTACTACAAAAAATTGATTTTCTCTGCATGGATACCTGGTTTGTAGAACATAAAAATGTGCCTTGGTCTATCACAAATTTTGGGGGTTTTTAACCATTTAATAAATTTGCTGCTTAAACTTTTAAAAAATTATAACAATCTTTTTAAGAATGGGGCTCATAAACGTTAAAAATGCTCTCTATCTTTTTCATAGTTCACATATTTTACTTATCATCCACCAAGGTGGAGGAAGTATATTACTTTTTTAGACTACTTACAATGGACCTGAATTTTCACAGATTAGTGGCTTTGAATCTGCTTTTTCATGGAGACTTTCAAAAAACTTAAATCAGTATGAGCTAACTTGAGCAAAATTCAGTTCTTTGTATGAAACCTATTTCACATCTATATCATCACAACAGATGCCTGGAAATCAAGTGATTCAATGATAATTAGAAAGCAGCAAAAAAAAAAAAATTACCAGCGGGACATGAGAATGAGTACCTACTAGTTATAGATGTTTTGAGCAGTACAGCACCTGCATCATCAAAGTGATAATTATTTCCACATTTTTATCTTATTTCATACTAAATCTGGGAGGGGAAAGGGTGTGGAGCATGTGTGTCCCAAGTTTGCCTTTGATATAAAATTGCAAGTGCCTCTGTACATGTGGTGATTTTAATTACCTCTGCTTCACTGAGAATAAAGATTGCTGCTAAACTGTAATATGCTGTATGCCTTGTCTATTTTATACAAGGCCTTGGGGGTGCATTTTCAGGATGCCAGAGGTCTGCTCAGTGATGTGTTGATCAATCCATTTTACCTATCCCTAAAACTCCTTTCCCATGCTATTAAAAGAATAAGGTTATGAAGGGTGAGAGTCTATGGAGAAGATAACTAATTTGCATTATTACTTGTCCTTGAGATGTTGTGGAAGACAGGCAGTTCTCCTTAGAGAAGGACACAGCTAACAGCAAGAAGAGGAAGGCCTAGTAATCACTCACTTTGATAGTCAGAAAAACATTAGTTCTAACAATTTAATTTATAATGCTCATTAAAAAAAAAAAAAAAAAAAAAAAGGATGGATTCATGGAAAAAGTTTTTTCAACTTAGAAAGCTGTCTTTTCACAGACTACTTGACCTGATGAATACAGGAGAAAAAAACAAAGGATGCAGCTTACTTTCAACTTCAGCAAGGTTTTTGACAATCCCAGTTTCTTATAAGAAGCTGCATCTACATTATCAAAAGCAATGATTCCCAAGCTCAGGTTTGAAAGCAGGTGGGGAACTTACTCCCCCTGTTTCCATGAGCTTCTATATTTAGAGTTTATATCGACAGCAATCCTCTGAAGTGGCCCTGGTCCAGCTCCACTTTCAAAAGACAACTTCTGAATGACTCCAACCTGTTGAGCATTTGGCATCTTTTTGTTTTCTTTAAGACCTAGGCCTTTTGGCCTGATTTGTTTGAAGTATGAGCAAGTTCTGCTTCTAAGCTCTTCAAGGAAATAGGTATTTCCTTTGTTGTTGCTGTAAATAAGTCTGCAGCTGTCTGCTGCAGTATCTAGTCCATTTGGCTTCCTTCCAAGGCAGATGTTTGCTATCTGTCCTCATTTTATGATTTCCCTGACTTTGTGCTGTAACAAAATGTCTTGTGTGCCACATGAAGTGTGGCATGCTGTGGCATAATGTCATGTCCTCCTCTCATCCACTCTCAGATCTTTCCTCTTCTGTGGTCGGATCCATTCCATTCTCCTGCCCATCTTCTACCTGATGTTAACCCTTTCTTTGCATTTAGTAATTATAAAACAATTGCTTTAATCGGGAATATTTGTGGGAATGCAATACTGCAGTCATTCTGCTTCCCTCAGCACGAGTGTCTGACAGACTCAGTACTTCCCCAAAGCAAAGAAATAACATTTTCCTAAAACTAGTGTTTGGTTTGGTGCAGACACCTTCAAGATGTTTCTTTCTAAATATAGTAACTTGGGAGTACAGGAACAACAAAACTAGGATTTTTAGAGAATAATTTTTCCAAAATGTTAAAAGACTCAAAATAGACAAAACACATAAACAAAATGTTAAAAGTTTCTAGTTTGATAGAAAAAAAGAAAGCTAGCCAGCCTGTGACTACATGGCTTGTGTACTTAGGCATGTAGTTGCCTATGCAGAACCTATATCTGATGGGCTTGCATAGGGCAAAAGCCATGTTTCAACATCCATTCCCACCATCCCAGCTGCCCTCACAACCATATCGTACTTCTCAGCACTTTAGGGGACTGGGAGCTGCCAGGTTTTCCCTCAAGGAAGCACTGGTCACCTCTGGCAGCCCAATGCATCCTTTGCAATACATTGTGCAGGGGTAGCAGGAGGATGGAGATTGGTGGGAACACCAGCCTTTCTTAAAGTCAAAAAAATCAAAGACGGCATATACAGCTTAATATGGCTTATTTCATTATCCATTAAAAATGGCCTCACTTTAATTTCTACATATGTATAACAGAAAAAACCTTACAAAACTCATCAGACCTGACTCACCTCTATCTTTCCATTGATTAAATGTATACCTTAGGATAACTTACAACAGTAAGTTAGCTGAAAACAGTAAGAACATAAGAAATGATGAGGTGAATGCTTTGCCCAGAACACTATTTTTCCTTCAGCAGCCGAAGCAGAGGTGCTACTTACTGGGAACACACAGGCTTGGGCAAGGCCTCCAGTGCATTCCTCTTGCTCTGAATCATGTCTCCATTCCTATTTTCCAGCATGAAGAATTCCAGCCTCCATCCTTTTCATCATTTTTCTTTACATTTGTTATATCCTCTAATTCCATTTGCTTGCCATCTCTTCTTAAAAGCTTAGTTTTGGAAACAGAAAAGATAATTTAGCACTTCATTGGTTAAAAATGAGGTCCCAATGACTGGGACAGTCCTGAGGATGACAAGAGAGTTGATTTAGGCATGTGAACCATGTCTGGAGGAACACAATCCATGTACCTTACTGTGATTCAGTTCCCTCCAGACATAGATCAGGCCAAGGTCATTAATCCCAATTTTAATTGCTTTTCTCTCTCATTAAGTTGACTGTATTAGAAAGCTAGATCCATCCAGCTGTAGAAAAGGGACAATTAAAATCTTTTTGATGTTTATTGCCTGAAAAGAGTTGCAAGTGAAGAAAATATTTCTGAGCAGAAGAGAAAGGATTGTTGATATTGGACATATGTATTAAAGATATTCCAAAAGGCAAAACTTTGAGAATTTGATTTTCAAAACACAGTATCTTGTGAATGATAATTTTATTCTTGCTTTTTAGTTTCAATGACAATAGAAGGATACACATCTTCTGAACCATTGAGCTAGCAGTAGCTATAGTCTATGACTTGTCCAGCCCAATAAACTAATGTCTCTGTTTCAAAATTACATTATATATTTCTGGGTATTTCTTCATTCTGTATCAATAAATTAGAATTGCTTAATAGTACAATATATGAGAGTCTTTTCCTTTTTATCTTTCAGAAAGGAGTTTTAAAAGGAGTAAACTGGAATACAGCAAGCACTTTAATAAATCTTACCAACTTTTGCACTTTTTCCTTTCTTAGTTATCTCAGCAGAACTGTTTGGGGTTTTTTTCTCTTTATTTATCTTAATACTAAAAGGTAACAGTAGAGGATGATCATTTTATAAAGCATTTTCAAAAACAATTTACCTTTTCAAATTTTGACTCTCATGTTTCTACACCTATAGTTGTAGTATAATTGTAGTATTTACTTTCTTTTATTTATTCCACTGACAATCTTTTTTATGTTGAGAGGAAAAAAATTACCTTGGCTCCCTGTTGGTGGAATGTCTAATGTTGGCTTTTAGCAAGTAAATTTCTTCTTGTTTCTGTATTTGTATCTTACAATGGCTGCTGTGTTATAGAGTAACAACACATAAAACCTGGGCTAAGGAAATGCTGTCTATCAAGTCTGAAAACATTAGGAGTGAGATCCTAAAAATATAATTTGAATTATACTGCTCATTCATTTTCATTCCTGATCAAATACTTTTAATTTTATAAACCATTTTTTTAGTTATTTCCAAAATTATTCTCAGAAAACAGTCAGCATTTTTTTCACTGAATTTAATTCACCTTGAAAATAAAACATATGGGGAGTCTCGTCCCAGATACTTAAGACTCTGCAAATTTCTAAGCAGCAAGATCTTTATATAAGGCCTTTAATCACAGTGTGGACTGTGGCACTAATCCATTGCTTGGATTACAACTGAGTGAACACTCTGTGTCATAACATGCCTGCACCCTGGATGACCTTGGCCGGGATGAATCCTGGGTTCACAGATCCCTGCCGCTCCACCGTGGCATCCAGCATTCTAAGAGTGTGTGGGGTTTGCTTATAAACCAATGTGGCTCATATATCTTTTTCCTATTCAAATCAGGCTGGGCCCAGGAGATCTGCCTGCAATGACAGATTTGGCCACTCATGGGAATAGACCCTATGTCTCTATCCCCTTCCTTCCTAGCAGTAGCCTGTGGGATATGTGTGGCATCTGTCTGATGTCAGGGCAAGGTCAAAATATATTCAGCCAAATAGAAATTCATCAGGATGCCCAGTTTAATTAATAGTAAATATTTCCCTGTTGATTTAGGTTTACTTCCAAGATTTGGATTTTTTTCCTTTTTCCTTTCCTCTTCTTCTGTCAAAGCGAAACAGAAACAGGCAACAAAGGCTTTTAATCTATGGGTTTCTCTTAGTTTGGCATTTCTGTCATAGGTAAAATCATACAAAGCAGCAAATATATCCACAGGTCTACTGCAAATTTTACAAATTGCCAACATCTTTTTTCTGCTTTTCATCTGGCTCCAAGCTTGGCTACATTGGTATGTACATAATTACTCTGGGCACAGACAAGAAGCTGAAATTTTGCCTGAGAAGCCTTTTAAGGATGCCAAATCCACTTATGTGTTTTTACAAAAAAGTAAAACTCACTTTGTGGAGTTAACATTCCCTTAAGGCAATTTGGGATGCATAGATTATTGACACAAAGTGCTGTAACTGCACTTTTGAAACCTTTATAGCTTACACAGTCTGTATCTGCTTATTCTAAAGAAATAATTACAGTTGTCCTTAGGAGCTTTGTGACCTCCACAGAGAAGAAATGTTTTTTTCTTACATGTTGCCATATCTCCTGTTCCCAGTTCAATTTTGGAATAATAAATATGCTTATACAGGATGCAGTGTTGCAGTTTTGTTACTTCAGGAAGCCCATAAAAAGCAGACATGCAACACATTTCTGAAATGTTGAATATCTTCATTGTGATTGTTTAAATAAATAGTTAATAAGGTTGCCAAAGCTCTGTTTTCAGTTGTATACCAGTGATGATACCTACTTCCTGCATAAAACCCTTCGCGTTCTATTGAGCAAAAGCCCTACTACAACAACTTTTAAAAATTGCATTTTCTGTACATTGATTATTGATTTAGTATTCCTGAAAATTTATTTAATCCAAGGATAATCCAATATAATGAGAGACTTGCACTTCAAACAAGTGTACCTCAAGAAACAAATTTTCTATTCCATATCCTTATGGAATTGGATATGTAAAAAAAAAAAAAGTAATTTTTTTCAAATGGAGTTCTCTTGCAGAAAATACATACTGTACTTTATATGCCTCTGTATTTTGATTTTCCACAAGAAAAGGAAGATTTGAAAGAAATTGCACTAGAGTGACACATCAGAAAGGATACAAGAAAACAAAAAAATAAAAAATAAATAAATATTTATTTATTACTATCTTTTCTATTACATACAAAATAAATAAATTAGGAGTTATTTATGGCTATCTTTTAAATTACACGTAAACCTTTATTTCTTAAGGACAAAGTATTGCTACACTGTGCTCCTTATCTACCTGATTTGGCATTCTCCACAACAATTTTGAATTTGTTGGCTAATTTTACTTAATCTTACTCCTAGGAGGTAAGAAATCGTGTAAGTACCTACACTGAGCAAAACATGAAAACATGACATACTTATCAGACACTAAAGAATCAACCTGAGAACTAGCTATTATGTGTAGTTCATACTTAAAAAAAAAAAAAAAAAAAAAAAAAAAAAAAAAAAAAAAAAAAAGCTTTGTCTGAAGGGGATTTTTTGGTTGGTTGGTTGGTTTTGTTTTGTTTTTTCTGGTTTTGTTGGTTGATTGCTGGTTTGGTTTGGTTTTGGTTTTTTTTTTTGGTGCTTCTCAAAGAAGCACCTTCTGGATGGGGAAGATATATATTATGAATCCAGAGCTGGAAGTCAGCTAACTCACAACAGAGGTGGGAGAACAAAGACTCCAATCAGAAGTAAAAACTGAGTGGAAGGAAGGATATCACTGAAGTCATACAAAGCAGTCTTTTGGTAATTGTTGGAAGTCAATAAATCCAGCCCATGTAGCATTAAGGATGTTATGGTCTCACGCAGTGAGTTTCTTCCCTTAGGTTTGAAAGTGTAATCTTTTGTGTTGCTTTCCTCCTTCACAAGCATAAAGGAATTGAATAGTCATATAAGTCAAAACAAGAACTCCCTGTTCAACCATGATAATGACTGAATACACAAGGATGATAATGAATTCTTTCCACCAATAGTTTTTCAGTCTTCTACTAATTCTTGTTTATTGGCTTCTTGAGTTACATACTGTTTCTATGCATTCAGTAATTCTTGGTTGTTTTAACTTTCATAGACTCGTTCCAGATCCATATTGATATTTAACATGCATAACTTTATTTGACATGGATTTCCACCAGTCTGTCACCCATAAACCATTTTTTCCTGGTTTTGAACACCTCATGAATTTTGTTTGTCTTACAGAAGAAAGAGGCAACAGCCTCTCCCCTCCCCACCAGTCTCTGGCACACAGTTTCATAAACCCCAATTAATCATTGCTCCTCCAGCCCGTGGACTTGACCTGGTTGTTGTTACAGCCTGTTCCACACTCACCTCACCTGCTCTTCTCTCAGCATGTCACCATCCTCCCAAACACTTTCTGAGGGAGCACAGCTAGAACTGCTTACAGTATTTGACTTGTCAGTGAATCACAGATGGATGCAGTGATATAATGATCTCCTTTGTTTTACTGTCTTTTCCTAATAATGACTAGCAGGGGAATTGTGTGTTTGATTTGTAATGGGTATTGATAGATACAATTATTCATGTAGGAACCCGTAACTTCTCACTTGTTTGTTCAAGTTGAGCAAATTTGTTAAGCATAAAAAAGAAAACACTAATAGCTTTGGATTTCACTTTATTTTTTTCTTTGCATCTTATCCACCCTCTGAAGTCTGGTTACATGAAATAATTAGTCTCTTGCAATAGGTGTGCCTGAGACATGAAAGTCACTAAGCAGCCACTTTATATAATGTAAGTAATTAATTTGGTAAAAAAACCCTATTTCATAGTAAATGGTATATTTCTTGGCAATTAAATTTTCCTCTTTTCTTTGGGAGCACATTTTAATAATAATGTCCACTTAGAAAATTATTAATGGGATCTGTTAATGTAAGTAATTAAGCTTAAGGCTTGCTGAATTAATCCTTAATAAAATAAATTTTTACATTTCAAAAAAGCTATAGAATAATTGACTAATTATTATAATGGATTTATATACTCATACTCATCAGTTTGCTTTGAGTAATAAATGTAGGGTTACATAGCTGAGTCTAAAGCAGAGTTCTATAGTCTTGTCTATCTTCACCCATTTAATCTCATTTAATCCTATTATTTTTTCAAAAAATGCTCACCTGAACTTTATAAAAGTTGAAGTATCATCCCATTTCATAAAAAACCAAAAAACCTGAAAATGAAAATGAATGAAACTTATGAAATTATGACATTTCACTTTTTGCTGCATCTATTTTCCCTTGCAGGAAAGATAGAAAAAAATACAGGTAAACAAAAACCTAGGAGTTAACTTTAAGGAAAAGTTTTCAATTTCTTTCAGAATTCTCACATTTTTCATTAATTTTCTTAATCTTTTTTGCATTCCCCAGCTTCAATTCTCATTTTCATTTTTGAGGATTAGACCTCATCCAAACTATCTTCCCCATAGATTATTAGCATCCTCTGTACCTGCCATTCAAAGAATTGAAGTTATATTCAAACTCTATTCTAAAGCCTTCAGGTGCAATAATTTATTTTTCCTCTATGTTAATGTATCTGTGACAGCCTTGTCTATTGTGGACTCTCAGTGATGGACTGAACATCAGGTACCTGTGACGTATCTGTAGTGTAGTGTAGATGATCTTTGCAAAGCTTCTGTCCTGTAAAGCATCAATGGAAATCCTCCCCTCTTTCACAATTACATTTGAGACACATCAGATAGCACTTATTTAATCAGTATAAAGGGTGCCACACCCAACACTGATGGTTTTATATCTATTGAACCAAAATAAAGTAAAAGGCCTGTATAAATATGGGTCATTGGTGGTTACATTTCCCAACTACAATCTTGTTAGGAAATTAATTATTTTGAAATGAGCTAGTTTCCAAAAGCCCACGTTGATTGGATTCATCGATGCAGTTAGTTATTATTTGAGCCCATAATTTGCTTGGATCAATCTCATGGGGACAGGTCAATAATTACTCAAGGCATCTTATTTAGCCTCTTACAAGATAGCATGTTTACTTAGTTTTGATCTTCCCAAACTTTCCTGTTGTTTTGTTACTCAACAAAATACAAAGGTTTTAACCATTTCTTCTAAAATTTTTAGATGCAGAATTTTAAAAGGGTGATTTTAGCATTTCTAATTAAAGCCTTCTGGTTTTTGTTTTATTGATATTTTCATTTTAACATCTGATAGGAGCATGGCAGTAGCACAATGATTTCGTCTACTTTTAATGCACTTGGGCAGTCCTTATTTCTATCAGGCACTTTCCTATCAACTACTTAAACTTACCTTCTTTTTATTTTTTGGTCATCTACTTCTCATTTCCAAGTAATATTATTATCCATTTTTGTATTTTATGTGTCCATTTACATGTGTATATACCCAGGGATAGTAACGTAACATGTGTGTATAATTTATGTATAATAGGTATCATAAGATATGTAATAATTCTATATAAGGCAAGAATTACATATGGCTCAATTTTAAGTTCCGTTTTTTACTTTTGTTTTAATTTACAGGTGGCTTTCTTGTCTAACTGTGGTATATTAAATGGCTATGAAAGTTTTATTTGACCATGCTCCACTAATATTCATTGTATTTTTTTCTATTTAAATTCCTTCCCTGAAGTTTTTTGTCTGATATTTATTCCCACTTTTTGTATAGATGTATATATATTTGTATTTCTAACAGAAAGTAGCAAAAGTAATCAAATAGGTTTGTAGTTTAAATAAACAGACAAACCCCTGGCAAATCAGGATTTTTCTGTTCCTAAAAAGAAATTTTCAAATTACCTTCCTGAAGGACAGAAGTTAAACCTGTATCATTGCCCCCACTGATTTGGCATAAACAAGATGAAGCCATATTATCTAAACTGAGATGATTAGACATTATAGAGATTAACAGTTTGCTAAGAGTTGAAAATGAAAATTCACCTTGGTGGATGTAGCAGCATGAACTGTTACTCTAGAAATAGCAGAACATGAGGAAGACTCAACAATAGCTGTGATAAATACTGTAATTAGATTACCTTTAATTTGCAGAATCAAATTTTACATTTTTCTTCTTCTCACCATCCTTTACTTCTGTACTCTTTCTTGGACATTCTTACTGAGCAAAAACTTGGTAAACTTCATTTTAAGTTATTTTAAAATGCACGTGTGTTATAACTCTTCTATAGCATGTGCTAACAGTGCATCATTGTTCTGCTAATGAAATGGAATTAATTGGCCTTCAACATCACAGGATTGAATATGCACCTGAGACATAGATTTATTACCTGATAATACATATAATTTAATGTCCCATTCCTTAAATTTAACAGCCCAAGTGCTTATTGGGAAACTATCCAATAAATAAAGAACTGGGAAAAGCAGCCTTTGTTGTGGGTAGTTAAGTATGTCAAACAAAAGCAGGTGTAAATTGAAAAGTCATCTTTGAAGTTTAAAATCTATTTTAAAATCAATACTGTGCTACTGTTTCCTGGTAGCCAGGACTATGGAACAGAGGTTCCTTGCCCTGGTCTTGGCACGGTGGGTACTGCACTTTAAGAGATAGTTTTGGATATGGATGAGATCTCCTGGGGGAGCAATGGGCAGGGGAATGTGCCTGGAGAACAGGGCCCTGGCACTGGACCAGCAGAGGGACTTGTCCCAGCAGGACATTCAGCCTCCCTCCCTCCCTCTGCTGTGGTATTCCCAGAGAACATCCCACAGCCTGTTCTAGGGCTCTGGGAGCTGGAAACACACCCTCACCCTCACCAATTTAACAGATGATATTACACTTTGTTAGAAGTTTTTAATGTCTAACAGCTCAGCTAATGAGGGCTCCACCAAGATCTTCATAAATACCTACTTAAGGTGGAATACAGATTATTGAGTTGTAATATATGGAAAAATATTTGTTCATTTTTCCTCAAAGGTTCCTACCCTTCTCTGCCCACTGTTCTTAGCTCTTGTTAAATGCTAGCCCTGATATTGACAGGTTGTGAGTTTTTTTTCCTTCATGTGCATCTGTTCAAATATCAAATTTAGAATCTTATAAATAGCACTAAGCTCATCCCTGTTGAAGCAGGATGATATTTTAGGTCTTCTCCAACATGTAAATTCAACAGACTGGAGTTTTCACCAAATATCTTAAAAAGTAAGTAACCTTAACTCCAAATTATTTTGGAAAATAAATTTGTCTTTTCTGAACTCTGTTATACAGAGTTAACCATACCTGGTTAAGCAATTATTTCATTCTCTATAGTGACAGCAAAGGATGTTAAATACTTACTGGAATTCAAGTACTGAGGTAGAGCTACCAATTAAACTTATTTAAAAACATGTTCCATGTGAAATCATCATTGAGTGAATGCCTAAGTGGTGTGCAATTCTGAATAAGGCCACAGTAAATGGTTTGGTACAATTAATTTCTATTAATTCATATTTAAAATGTAAAAATTATTTCTCTTCTAAATTTGGAAAACCTGCACAACTGATCAGCAGTTAAGAAAATAATATAAGAGAAATTTCTACTTTGAACTCTACGTAAAATAAGGAAATAGGTCCCCAAAGATTAGTCTGATAATGGGGAAAAGAATCCTAAACTCTAATTTGCAACATTTCAAGGTCCCTGATGAAATACTAATCTTTATCACTTTTATCTTACAAAGAGATTTGCAAACATCTTTCCTATAAGCAGAGTGTGCTTGATAAATATTGAGATAACTCTAAGAATAATTGCGAGGTCCAAAGCATATATTGCCAATGGCATTTGGAAAGTTGGAAATGAGGACAAAAGTGAAAAAAAAAAGGGAAATCTTAGGAGAAATTAATATCTCACATGAAAATCTAAGTAAATTAGATATGGCTATGGTTATCAGTCAGGTTATGTAACTTCTTTGTGGGTTTTAAGGGTTTAACTACCTAAGTGCTAGCCAATTGGTAAAAACATACAGTAGGAAGGAAAGATAAGCTTTAACATGTTTTCTTCCACCAAGGAATCATCCAATCATCAATTCAATTCAATCATCCAGTATGCTGTCTTTTACCAGGCATGTTGCTAGCCAGTGAGAATGTTTCTCTGCTACCACTGATGTGCCATCTGTGCCCTTGAACAGAAATCACAGATTTTGTCAACAAATCTGGGGTTTTTTAATTGTTTTATGAGAGTCAGATATAATATTCCAAAACATAAATAGCTGTAATTAGTATTTGTTTTTGAAATCCAAAATACTTTCTAAAACCTTAATTTCTAAATGTTGAGATATGGTTACTATTTTTTTTTTTATTGAAAGTAGGAAAATTAACTGTTTAAAACAATAGTTTACTTTATGGATATATATCTTCTTTCAAAATTTCATTATTTTTGATCACAGTAACAAGAAAGGAAGTCTTGTATACCACTTTTAAATTAATATATGCTGTCATTTACAGTAACAGCAGATTAATTCCTCTTGTTACAGCTAAAGAAAGTAAATGATTTTTTTTTTTGTCACTTCCAAATGAGCTTCTACAGAAATATTCTCTGGAGTTTGTGGCTTTACAGTTTGCTATTTTAATTTAAGTTTAGGACAGTTCAAAACAGATTTTGGCTCTTTGTAAAAGCTATTTATTGATATTTGCAATAATTTTTCCATCCAGAATGTCAAATTTTGAGCAGTTTCACTTCGACTTTTACCAGTCTAATTATACCATAGAGGACCAGGAAGAAAGTTGCAACAGCTATGGCTCGGATAAAAACTTCTGTGAAAACAGAAAGTAAGTACAAGTGTTGTTTCAGCTTCCCTTTTCAGCAGATGGTGGTTCTGGGGCTGGCTTGTGGCTTGCAGGAGCAGGAAAGAGGTTCAAGACATCATCTAGACTTTCAGAATGGCAGAATGGTGATAAGTGAATTTTTCTTTTTAAAGAATCTGATTTTGTGCTACTTTTATTAGTATAGGTGTTACAGGTTGCTTAGCTGACAGGACTAACTGATCTTCATGTTATTAATGTGAAATTTCGGGTGTATATTGCAGGAAATTCTTTAGGATCCTTCTGAGATTCAAGGAAAAAAAAAAATCTAAATGTGTGGTTCTTTCATTAGCAGTATGGATGTATCTGAGGAGTCTCACCAGGCTGCTGGGCATACAAGTCCGAGTCTGGCAGTGGGTGCAGTGGGCTGCAGGGTTCTGGCAGGCTGGCAGGGAGCTCTGCCCGCTTGCAGAGGGAGCTGCAGCGATGGAGAGCAAAGGCACGGTCAGCAGCTCGTTACCCACAGCGAGGATTGTACCCAGAAAATCTCCAGGTTCCCCAAATTGAAAATAGGTGAAGTGTAGGTGGTATGTGCTGAGTAACTCTAAGATATTTCTCGTTGTAGTTATGAGTTTGGCTGTGTTTTGCTTCTTGTCCTAGGAGCCAGACAGAAAAGCAACGTGCAGCTGGGGCTTTTGTCCCATCAGACATGCTTCTGTCCCCTCAGAGCTACACGGGCCAGATTTTGCAGCCAGCGTCCAGTCCCGACTCTCCTCCTCAGCTTGGTTACACTGACGGATTTGACGAGGAACCTCCTTTGCTGGAAGGTAAAACTGATCCCACAGACGACATGCGTGATTCCTGGGGGTGCCTCTGACTTTTCTTCGCCGGCTACTGGAACTGCCTAGGGAAACTGCAGCAGAGCTGGCAAGCCTCGCCGTGTGAGCTTCAGCCGAAGCTCCCGGGCCCCAAACCCGCATTTTGTTTTCTGCTCCGCATTGGCCCTGGCGCCGTCCGGCCTTGGCGCGGACACACCGTGCACCGCTAGGTGGCAGCAGAACAATAGTGCTGCATCCCAATGTGTCCAGCTCTGCTTCCCGCTCTGGCGTTTATCCTGCATACATATTGGAAAATCTATCATTAATAAAGATTGATCATCGTGGTGGGGGTTTTTTGCATATCTAGTAACAGATTTTGTATTTTGCAGATGCTAAGTCACTTTTTTTTCAGTGGGAAAGGAATTGAGAAAGCTGCTTTCACTTTCAATTAGCTGATCATTTAACTATACGAGCAATGTCGCTCTATATGATGATTGACCATTCTACTGCTAGTGGCTGATTTTGTCGCTAGCAAGAAAACTTGTGCTACATCAGGGGAAAAAAAAAAGAAATAAAGGAAAAAAAAAAGGAGAATTTGTCTGTAATTATTTCAGCATAATGTTAAACAAGCATATTCAGCCTGCTAGTTGGCATACTGGAAGGCAGCTGGAATTTTTACTATTCAAAAGGGACTACTGTTGCCTTAA
This sequence comes from Phylloscopus collybita, assembly GCA_027886175.1. NCBI lineage: Eukaryota > Metazoa > Chordata > Aves > Passeriformes > Phylloscopidae > Phylloscopus > Phylloscopus collybita. The sequence continues at coordinate 23,085,944 of JAJNNQ010000009.1, read as the reverse complement.
AGCCAGCAAGATCACTCTGTTTGATATAGATAACTGTTAGATCTCTACCTCTAAGTCCTCCAACCATTTAACTCCCCATGTGGTTCACCCTGGGAAAAGGATGTAATATGACTGCTTGTGATCTGCAAGGCTTCAGAGATATTCCAATCTGTCTACCACATAAATCCGACCCAAACCACACATTTTAATGCAGAATGGCTTTTTATATACAATGTTTTAGCTGAGGTCAAGATAACAGAGAGGTGGAACAAGATAAAGACTTGGCTATCCAAACAGATCTAATACATTGTCAGTCTCAGTCAATCTGGCAGCAAATCTGAACCTAAGTTTGCCCATACTGGAGAATCTCAGGGAAGATGATTACTCATGCAAGCTGAAGTGTTTCTCCAGAAGTTATAAGATAAAGCTTTGCCCCAACAAAGTTAATGTCAGGATTCCATCGCCTTTAATGAGATAGAATTTTGTTCTGTTTCCAGGGATCTCAGTAATTACTTTTAAATGCAAATATCCCCCCCGCCAAAAAAAAAAAAAGAAACCCAAAACCAAACCAAAACAAACAAAAACAATAAAACAAGCAAGCAAAACAAAACAAAACAAATAAACAAAAACAACCAATACAAAACAAATCTTATAAAGCAGTATATAAAGTAGTATGAACTTGCCTTGAAGGGACAAATGTCATTTTTAAGTGCTTTAGGCAGTTCAAGCCTACAACACACTTCTTGTCAGATTTTCCAGAATTAAAGCATATATGTCTGTCCTCAGTGTTGTAGAGTATCTTATACTCTGCTGTTATTGTTAATTAATGCATTTTTCAATATCTAAGTCTGCATGATATTAGATACATGTGTTTTAAACATAGGAAAAACAAATATTAACTCAAAAATGCTGAGGCCATTTTTTGTTTCACTGCCTAAAATTTGATTTAATAAATTAATATTCCAATTTAGAATGAAAGCAGACTCTCTAATATACTGAGTATTTAGCAGGGATGTTATGTTCTTACTACAGAATATGTCATCCTAGAATATTATCTTCACTTATAGTTTTGTAGTATCTAATGGGTTTTTGTAAAATTGTTGTTTTCTTATGAGCAATTAACAAAATCCTGAAATTTCTTGTTGCAGAACTTGGGATCAATTTTGAGCATATATGGCAAAAAACCTTAACAGTCCTAAACCCAATGAAGCCTGCAGATGGCAGCATCATGAACGAGACAGACCTCACCGGACCTATGGTTTTCTGTTTGGCCCTTGGAGCAACATTGCTGATGGTAGGATGGGGTAGAAATCTTCAGGGATTTCTTTTCTGACAAGCACATGTCTAGGTGATAATGAGCGTGAAGCTGAGGAAGATGTAGTACTGGCATAAAAAGAGTCATTTGCTGCCACTTGCTCTAGGATTATGTATTGAAAATCCTTCCTACTTTGTAAGTACCTGCATAAAATTTAAATGTAACGTAAAGGTGGCACAGGTAAAGTGATGTATTGCTTCCAGTGGAAAGAAGAGACCACACCATTTTTGGGGTGGGATTTAATATGAAAAAAAGGACAGATCTGTGTCATATGTAATCTGGAGAGGCTCTGAACAGATTTTAAAGGAGGGAATAAAAAACAATAGCAGGCCAGCCCTGTTTTCCTAACACTCTTGCTACTTTTTTGAAATTATCTTCTTTCAATTTTACTTTAGAGAGTGAAGAGACACACAGACTAAAAAAAAATATGCAACTGGAAAAATTGGAGAAAAAAGAAATGGAAACAGTCTTCCCCCCCCCCCCCCCCCTTAAATTTGCAATACCTTCCTATAAATTTTGCCAGTACTTTCTTATTTTATATCCTTTGTTCTATGTTGTCTGCTTAACAAAATATAGTAGCCTGTATTTGACCTCCTTCTTCTTTATGAATATAACTTTCCTTCAGGAGGAAAGTTTAACAGGGTTGTACAGAATTCCAAATTCATCCATATATCACTGGCAACAGGGGCTTTCCAGTGTTGCTGAAGTGCAGCTCTGCCTGCCGACAGCAATTCATCAGACAGCAATACAGTGGGACCATTCTGGGAAGGGCTTTACTGCCCTGCAACTGAGGTGAGAGGAAAGGGGCTCTAATTCTCCATTTCCTCTGTGATAAATAGTGCTGAATCAGAAGATTCTTGAAGGCTCTTATTCAATTTTTAATGTCAGTGCAGTACCTTGAATGTCCAAACTGCAATATAAATGGCAAGTAGTATTATTATTTATGTTCCTATAAAAAACAAAAATCTTTTAAAAGGGTGGAAGGGGCAGAAGGAAAGGGAATAAAAGGAAAAGAAGGTGGGAAGCTAGAGAAAACAGACTATTATCCACCTGGAGAAATAAATGTGTGAGGGTAGTAAAAAGAGAAGGTTGAATTAATTATAATGAAGAAAATGAAAGGAAATCTGAAAGAAAGAATGGAAAAAAATGTTTCTTGTTGTTTTTCTCCCTGAATAGCCAACAGTTATAATGAATAATAAACTATTATTATTGAACTAAATTACTTTAATTATCACACTTTTTCTGAGTTATTACGCATTTTAGGTGTCATTAGATAACCAAGTATTTTCAATGCTCCAGTTTTAGGGCAGCAGAACACTTCTGATACAATCCAGAGTTTTTGCTCCCTAACTTCACTGCAGTAAGTCTATGGATTTATCTTAGAAATTCAGGCTACCATTTTATCTCAGATGTATTTGAATACTAACGTGTCTCTTCAGCTGTGTAAACTATGATATCCTTCTGTACTTAAATAAGTATCTTCTGATGGCACCAGGAACATAATTTGGTTGAGAGCTTGTTTCTAAAAATAATGTATACATTTTCTTTAGTTTCAGCTTTTTAACTATGGAAAATTATGCAAAGATATTCTTCAAAGGGTAGCAGTTCTTTCAGAGAAAAAGAGGAAAGGGCTGCTAGCCTGGCAGCAGAACTTATTTTTCCTTATGTTAGTGTAAAACAGGGCAGCTCCATTTTAGATAGAGAAACAATGGTAGAACAAAATTTAGCAGAAGCCCAAGTCTCACCTGCTTTGCATTTTACACGTCCATTTGTATGAAATCAGACTTCCCCATCCGCTTCAGCTGAAGGTAGTAGTACCCACTCCAGGCAGATGCAAACAAGAATGCAAAGTCTGACTTTCTCCTAACCTTGCTCCTTCCGCAGGACAAATTTAGCTCTTTCCATTCATCAAAGCCTGTCAGACTAATCAAGCCTGATTCTGGTTTTGCTTACATCACTGTGAACTGGGAGTATTCCTATGTGTGCAAGTCAATATATTTACATATGTTAAGTAAGACTAAAATCAGAACCAACATGTTCAGCTGCTTTTTTTTTTCCTCCTCTCATATCCTTGCATCACAAATCCAACATTTCACCAAATGTAGACCTCAGCTAGCTTCCGGTGCTAGTGCTCCCTTTATATCTGGGTCAGGAATTTTTTAGTCATAAACTAAGCTAATAAAGGAATAGTGCTGTGTAGAACAGTTAAATACACTGAAACAAACAGTCCAAAATATAGCTTGTAGTTGATGCATCTCTTTTGGGACAGAACTTTACTTAGTTGGTGTATAGCAAAGGCTGCCCCAAACCATTGTGGGTGTTAGACTTCATATATATCCTTAATGACTGAAATTCTAATTGATAATCATCTGGGTTTGTATTGCTCTCACACACTATCTCTAGCTATCATTAATTTTATTTGTTCAAGCAATTTTTCCTGATTATTTTACACCACTAATATGCAAATGCCAGCAAAAGAAGTCTGTACTTAGATAGGAAGATTTCTTATGTTGTTATTTCAGAATAGATTATTCTTTCTGGTGGAAGACAGTAGTGGGGAAAAGGCCAGGATGCTGGAAGGATATAGGCAATCTGGTTGTACCTGACTAAACCTTGAGGACTGGGACCAGAGGAGAGCTCAGCAGTGAGCCAGGTCAATCTGCAGACAGGATAATGTTGCTGATATAAAGTCATGTCTTATTAACTCAGGTTGCCTTTCATGTTCATGCACTGCTCTTCAATAATTGCCGCTGAGCTGCCATCAGCCTGCAGCATCAGGACTTGCAAGCTGTGTCACCACTGGGTGAGGCCTTCTCCATAGTGTTGCTATATTTCTGTGCAGCTCAAATACTGCTGGCACCCAGTGATCAATTTCCACACACAGGAAGAGAGGGCAGAGAAGGGTCCTGAAAGCTGATTTCCCCCAGATTTCATTAAAATGTATGGATAAGTAAAGTTAGAGGCTAGCCATCATGGGAGGTAAACTAGCAAGTGTCGCAAAACACCATAAAAGCTTCAACAATGTTTCCACCTAATCCATCACAACAGAATCTAATCATAAGCCACAACATTATTAGGAAACTGAAACTATCTATTAGTTTTGAGTCTTATGTGGTTTATCATATGCAGTATATATATTTCTATAATATACTGTGTATGCAACATATAGATTGTGTGTGTGTGTGTGTATTTACGAACAAACACACTTGTGTTTTATGTATGTGCATATACCTTATTATCTGTCAGGGAGGTGATGGATTGTCTCCCTTCATTTGAGTAGTTTACTCCATGATTCTGAGTTAAAGGTTAAGTTCCAGGTCTGAACTTTTCCTTCACAGGTACATTTTATCATTAGGATAAAAAGTTCCAAGAAAAAAAACAGATTTCTGATTTATTAACATTTTTCTGATGTACAGATGTGAAAATGACAGTATTGCATAGCCAACATTCAGTAGATAATTTTTTAGAAGCTTGAAGAGAGACAAAAACATGTTTAACAGTCTTTTGTGACTGTTTATTTTAGGGAGTGAACAATGCCCTTATGCCTGGAGGTGATCCTTCAAAATGATGGCAGGAGATGAAGGAATTGGTGGTGTTGTGGCCACAGTTGCCTTTTTTACTAGCTTTGTGTATAAATTAGAAAACATCAAGCTCCAGGCTGCCAGGCTGGTACCTTTCATAGGCAATAAATTCAAACAAAGGAATAAAACCTAGAAGGAAAAAAAATCTGGGATTTTTTTATTCATTAGAACAGAAAAAGAACACAAGCTGACAGTTACTGCTGAGTTTTATGTCGAAATGAACATGTTGTATTGGTCTAAGCACAAAGATGTATTTTTCTCATGGTAGTCAGGGGGAAGAACAGTCACATTTGCCCTGAAAAACCACCATAGTTTAAGCAAAGTTTTCCTAATTTTTTGCAGACCTGCTTAAAGCTGAAGGTTTGTAATAAAATGTGAAGCATATGAGGTAACGTGGGCCGTTTTATTTAGGCTATTTTTTTACAGCACCATATACACTTATTGAAAAGATGTTTCCTGAGCCTAAACTGATTTTTAATGACTAAAATGTGCTAGTTTGTTGCCAGTTAAACTTTCCCAAGTCTCCCAACCAATTACAGTCGTGTTCAGAGCCCAATGACAATAAGACTTAGAATTAGCCTTGTAACTTTAAGTTAGCAACAAGCACATTTTGTCAATTGCATCTTGGAATTATTTTTATGCAAAACTCACCCAAAAGTATAATGTGGTTCACAACTGAACTGATGTAGGTGAAACAGAGAGAGTCAACAACAAGAAGTAACAAACCTAAACCTAAATCTGTCTTCTGCTAGCACTTTGTGATCACTGCTCACCTCTGTCACCCCATGCTTTCTCATATATATTCCAGGCAGGAAAAGTTCATTTTGGCTACGTGTATGGGATGAGTGCCATCGGGTGCCTTGCCATGCATGCCCTGCTGAACCTGATGAGCGTCTCGGGAGTCTCACACGGCTGCGTTGCAAGTGTCCTGGGCTACTGCCTGCTGCCCATGGTCATCCTGTCCTCTTCTGCTGTTGTCTTCTCACTGCAGTAAGTACCAGTCTGTGGCAACAGGAATCCTATGAAGGACAGCAGGTCAGATGGCTGATGTTGTGCAAAACGTTTTATAAATGGTCATGTAGTAAATTTTGGCTTCTGAAACTGTAACACCATTTTGTTTGTATGCATAGGTGGAAACAGACAAAAGTGGACAAAAGAGGGCTGGTATACATTCATTTTGATGTGAGTCTTTAATTTCACTGCTTTCCACTTGGACTAAGAGTGCTGTTGATTTTTGCAGCAGCCTCAGTTGTGATTTTTTGTTTTGCAGAGCCAACAGTGGCCAAACTCAGGTATCAATTTTGAAAGCAACTGCTGAACTTTGGGTTTATATAGATGGTTCTCTTGTTTCTTTTTTGTTCATAGCACTAGGCCTCCCTTTATGTTTCCTTTCCAACTGACTTCTGTGGGACAGAATGAAATAGCCAAGTAACCCTTAATGATGTGGAGAACTAGGACAACTGTTTAAGATATAATAGACTTGTATATTCTGAGGTATAGTTGTGGTGCAATTGCACCACTGAAAATAACTGAATACTTTGAGAAACCAAATGTGTAGTGGTGTATTTATTTGTGCACGTGTAGGGGGTTGTTCAGTCATATTCTCTGAATAAGAAACTTTTTGGCAAGCCTCTCATTCCTTCTCGTTCAGTAAGCCCTTTGAGACCCAGTGTTTATCTCCCTGTTCACACACAGCAAAGTACAAGCAAGTTCCAGATCTTGCCTGAAGGCCCTGAGCAGTGCTTTTGCCTATTGTTGACATGTTATTAATGATGGCTTCCCTCCTTAGTCTTTTTTGTTCTCTCATATTTTAAATTCTCCAGTCTGTAACATATGGAACCTAGCAGCTGATGAATGAGAAAATGCCCCTGTTTGTTTTCTTTGGAAAAGCATCATTCTTACATATAGATGTAGATACAGCTATAGCTATAGATATAGATGATACATAGAGACAGATACAGATACAGATACAGATTGAGATAGAGATAAAGATAGAGACAGAGATAGATTTTTTTTAAGGAAATTATGTAGTGGAATGAAGTTTTGGCAAAATTCTTATTGCATGTTTCTGTGGAGCTATGATGGCTTAACCTGATCATATTCCATGTATTGAAGTGTTTCTGAGCTGTCCTTGATAAGATGGATGATAGTGACACGGAAGAAGCTGTTTATTCTTTGTTCTCCTACACTTCCCATATTTTCTTGATTAGCCTGTTTAATAATCCAGCCTAATAAAATGTGCAGATACACAATCGTAAGACAGATGGGGTGAATTCCAAACCAGCTGTTACAACTGTGCAGGGTATGGTACATGGAATCCCCAAGCATCCACCACACGTTTGTAAAATGCTGTGAATTTACAGAAAGCACATCTTTTGAAAATCTGTAAATACTAAAATGTGATAGTTTTACAGAATTGAACTGTTATTTTTAAAATTAATTGATAACATTAAGTACCTATTTGACAGGGTTCTGCAGTCCTTTCTCGGTATATGAAACTGCTTGAGCACAGCAAGTATCAAGGTTAATTATTGCAAACATGCTATTAAAATCAATGGTAACTTTTAAATCCAACATATATCTCATTATTTTTAATTTTAAAAATTATTTTAAATGGTAAAAGAAATAGCAATACATTTATGATTTTTAAAAATATTTATAAAAACATTACTTCTGTTTCAAAGTTCAAAGAAATAATTTGAATTTTTCACCAAAAATATGCATAAGATAATGCAGTCATCTATGGCAAAGATTCATGGTAATCTAATAATTTTCAATTTTCATGATTAGCTATTTCCCTGTAACTAAATAAAGCAAAATGTGGAACATTTGGGGTACTGAATAGTACCAAGGAGAAAACCAGTTCTCTTACTCAAATATGCATGAACTAGATTTGTTTGTGCCCATCTATGCTGTTATCATGTGTGAGCCCAAGTTTATTAGGCTGTCTTTCTGGGAGAAACATCAATAGACTTTTTTCCTGAAGAAAGCAACAACAAATCTTTAATATAAAATCCCCAAACAGGATGGTAAAGCTACTTCCTTAACTAAACAGTGAAGGAAATGAATGTAAGCACGAAGAAAGAAATTCTTAGACCCAGTTGATGCAAAGAACCCATTTGGTGATAGCATCTGCAGGATGAGAAAGAGAAGTGGAAAGGGTCCACTCACATGTGTCCCTCCATCTCAGTCTCTCATCAGTACAGCCCCAGTCCTCTTGGTCACTGTAAGTGTGATGTGCTTTTTGCCCTTCTGCCAGGCTAGAGGATTTGACCCTGATGGACATGCCAGGCACAAAGCTCTCTGCCAGACCATTCTTTTTAGCACTAACAAATTGTTAGATTGAGGACTGAATTTGTAAGTGCACAGTGGTACCTCTTGATTCTGATATGATTTTTATGCCACCTTTCCATCCTGCTCTCTGCCACTCCTGGAACAAACCATGGGAGGCCATTGGACTTCAGTGCAAGGCGGAGCAGCCACAGCCCTAAATTGTGCCACGTTGTGATAGCCCCCTAAAGTGTCATTATATGTTAGCTGAAAATTGTCATTGCACAGTAAGTTCCTATTGCATCCTCTGCCAGCACAGGTACCTGCTCAAAGAGCCATCCATACCAGCTCTGAATTTCTGGCTCACTGTTTAGGTGAGCAACTTAGCATCTTCTCTTGGAGGAGAGGCCAGGATCTTGCTTTGCAAAGCCCAGTGGAATTTCCCTAAATGCCACTATATATTAAAAAACACTTAAACTGAGGATATTAAATCACAGGGTCTTTAATGTTTTATTTTGAACTCGTTGAAGTTGCAATGAGGTGCTGAGTCACCGTAAAATCAATTCTTTCCTTCCTCCCTCAAAGGCCCAAGAGCTGACAACACCAAGTACCTTATCGGCCTGGTGACTGGATTGCCAAGAAGTCAACTATTTTATGTGATGCAAATGCATTGAGTAAACTAAGACAATTACATAAGGGCAGCTTTATTCATCATGGTTAAGTTGCAATAATTATATTAGTGGAGATAATTTCTGATAAAAGGACCTACCTGAGTATGTTTAAACAATCTGTTTTTCCCTTCTGCTTCTGTTATGCTGATGCTTTGGAGGAGTGGGCCACCAGGAAGGCCTTTAGGAAGTGGCAGAGGTTTATTCTTTCTCAAAGTCCTTGAGACTGACACAGCAAAAGTGTGTAAAGCAGCTATCTCATTATGTACTTCAGCAGTGTATTATGCACATGATCTCATGCATTTTACAGAAGCAGGCTGCAAATAGAGTGCAAATAAAGTATATGTGAAACATTATTTATTGGCGAGATTTTGTTCCCACAGGGTTTAATAGTGAGCCCTCTGTAATCTGCAAGAGTATTTCAGTGGGCTTTTAACTATAGTCCCATAATCATCAGTTCTGCAGGCCTCCCTGCTCCTGAAAGGGAGCACAGTATAACTTCAAAAGGGCTCAGCTGTCACCAAGAGGTAGGGTAGAAAGTCGCAGTCCTTTCAGTGTGCAGAGAAGGATGCCAAGATAAGCAAAATATTCTTCTTTGGTGCTTCTTTTCCTGCTCCTTTCTCTGTGTTCAGTGTGCTCCCTTTTTTAAAAGCCCAGTCAAGCTTTTTCCTGGGAGGCCTTTCTGCCCATCGAGCTGGTGTGAGTCTTTCAGAGCCTCTCCTGAGTGTCTAAGGCACACTTAAAATCTGTTCTCTGTGTTACAAAATGCAACCCCTCCAGGTCATCAGGTAGGTCTGTAGTGTCATTTTAGAACTTAACAATTCCTGTAAGATCATTTTGGCTGAAATAGGAGCTTGGCTAAATTTAATATCAAACTTTAGCAGTTGCATCTGCTGGAGGCCTAGAAGATTTATTTGTAAATGTACAGTCTTTTTAGCAGTACTTCTGATGAAGCTTTTTTCCATGCTGAATGTATTACTTTTCGGTTTATGGTTACAATTTTAATTTGCTCTCATGCTTGACTTTCATTATGTCAGTTAGTTCTTGGTTCTTCCATTGGATGTTACCTATCAACAACATGCTGCCAGAGATGAACTTGAGTTTGGTAAGATTTGATGCTACATTTAATAGTAGGTGTACTCTGTCATGTTTCTTTCGTGGTTTTTTTTTTTGTTTTCTCCTAGGGGGACCCCAGGAACTGTGTTAGCTCTGTTTATTATTGGATGGTGCAGTTTGTCAGCCTCCAAAATTTTTACATCTGCATTGGCTATGGAAGGACAACAGCTCCTGATTGCATACCCGTGCGCTTTACTTTATGGACTTTTTGCACTTCTAACAGTTTTCTGAGATGTATTTTCTGGTAGTCTTCTTACAGTCTGTTTATAGTTGTTGGAGGGGCAAGAGCTTATTTACTTATTTTCAGATTGGCTAGAGTTGTATTAAGTTCCATTAACAAAATTAGATTCTGTGACTTACTGTTTTTTTCCTAATGGCTGATAATGAAATAAAAAATCAAGCTAACAGGTAGATGGCCTTAAAATAATGGTGTTTTGACAGTCTTACAGCTTAAAGAAAAGAAATTGTATTGAGAAGGTAACAAAAGTGAAAAAAGAAAGAAATAAATTATAATTAAAATAAAAAATCCTGTCTTGAGTATTTATAATGTAATATATGTGCTGGAGAGTAACTAGAAGGCAATTATGTAAATATTTAATGGACATAGTAAATCAAGTAAAAATGTGTATTTATTTGTTTTAAAAAAAACAGCTTGCCATCTTATATAATTACTAATTAATATTCAGAATGTATATGTTTGGGTTTGGGGGTTTTTTTGTGACAGAAGACTGAGTGACCCTCTTCTGTAACATTAAAGAATTGGACAGAAACAGGCTGATACAGTAGAGGGAACCTAGGAATTTTGTCTTATTTTTTCTTTTTTCTTGTTTTTTTTTCTTTTTTTTTTTTTTTAAGAGGTGGTGGTGTCTAAAACAGCATTGTACTGTTTTTAATGCACAGTAACATTATATTTTAAAATTTCCACTAAACCACTCCCTGCTGTAACTGCAGGAAGGCACCACACAGAGTAAAGGCAACCCCTAAAAATGTGTCCTGAAAGGCAGAACTGTATTTGAACAGGCAAAATAGAAATCTCCATAATTTGATCTGCGCCTCAAAAATCTATTTGCTGTTTTTAGTTTTAGGGGAACTGAACATTTATATAATGGCAAAAAAGCACAGAATGCACAAGATGATATTTTAAAATACAGTATTAGAAATATTGAGCCATCAAGAGAAATTGGAGATGGGTGCAGTGACAACATGAAAAAAATCTAAGTATGAAGTAGGAGAGAAAATGAAGGTAGATGTAGAAAGAACTAGTGCAGAAAAGTAAATAGATGAAATACATGGAAATTTGAGGGAAATAAATGGTAGCAGATTATTTCTTCAGTGTCTTCTGGTGTCTTTCTTCTTGATGCATATTCTTATGATTTTGATTATCCTCAATTGTTTTGAGCTCTGGTGAATTGTTTACAAATAATTTCTTCCTAGACAGAGGGCCAGTGATTCTGGGACAGAGGGTTCTGATGCTGCAACCACATTGGCAGAAGCTTAGTATGGCAAAGCTGCTCAAGAATGCACAAAAGTAATTGTATTCCTAATCCTTTTCAGGTCAAAGGTAAATTAGATGATCAGTTTGTCCTCAAGCTAGTGACTCTCTTTCTGAATTGCAAGAGCCTTTAGTAGAAATATTTCCCATTGTTGTCATATTTGGGTTTTTGGGTTTTTTTGGGGTTTTTTTGGTTTTTTTTTAAGAACTATTATGCAAGCCATTCTGGAATTCATTTTACTGAATTCCAGAAGAACTAGTTCAGACTAGAGGTCATGAGAAGTAAACAAAAGGTAGTGTATACTTAGCTAATTCCTTTAAAAAAATCACAACTAATTTATGGAAAAATGCTGCATTTATCCATTCCTTTACTGCTAGACTATGAAAACGGGAACAGAGAGGCCAAATTGGAGGCATGACCCTGGAGCAAATTGTGGCTATAACTAGGCAGGATCTAGCTGCATGTAAGTGGGAATTGTGTGAATTTGGAAGATCAGCAATTGTAAACATGACAAATTTGGCCCTGCTGTATCAGGGAGTAAATCTGACAGTAATAAGGCACAGATAAACATGTCAAGTGACTGCAGGGTATGGATATAAAAATCAGGCACTTTGATTTACCATGCATTAATGGCATTCTTGTGTCTGAATGGGGACAGATTCATACAGTTGCACTAGTTGTACAGTTCAGAAAAGATGGTTTAGGAACATTTAGATTCATTTTTTTCCTACACTTCCTATTATTATTCATACTGTCTAAAACAAGTATAAAACGGCTCTTTCTGCAGCACTTTATGTTCGTTCTCATACTGATCTGCATGATATGAATGGCACGGGAAGCAGTGAATTGAGCCATCCATTTGTCTTTTGATGTCATAGACAAGTCAAATTACTTATGGGAAAAATGAACACCTTGAAATTCTGCCACAACATTTGCAAAACAAATGGTAGTCTAATTATAGTTTTATGTTTATTTTCTTAGAATTTGTAACTTCTTCCTTTTCTTCACTGAGACACATCTTCATAATTTTGAATGCTAAGGTCTTAATCCCAGTAACTTCCCTTGCTTTACTGTTTTTCTGTGTCAATTTCCTTTTACCTGTTTCCCAAGGGATTTCCAGTAAGTGGTACGTGCTGGTGCTGTGCTCCCAGTATGGTGTCCTTCAGGAGTCTCTATGCTGACTGGGAGGGTTTAACTGACTTAGATGTCCTTCTGCCTCTTTGAAACAAGATTAATTATTACCCAGCTCTCCTTTCTGAAGGTCAGCATTGTCATGGTGATGCTTTTGACCATGTTATTCTTGTGTGTATCTCCTAAATCTAAAAAAAAATTATGGTCACTATCGCAAACCGTTAGTTCATAAAAAATGAATGTTATTTTGATCTAAGATCAGTTTAAAACACGTATATTTGGTAATAAGCTCTTTTTCTGACTCTCTGGACAGACTTTCCCAACACTATCTAGCTATCTAGCTTTCTTGCATTTTTTCTTGCTTGGGCCCTCATATTTAACTCCCTCAAATTTTTCCATGATAGTTTAAATACAAGGTTGGCCAACTCTTGGTTTCAACTTGCAAAAGAGAGAATTATAAAATAGTAATGGGTCACATACTGATTTTTAATTCAGTCTTCCCATCCCAGAGAGTTGGGATGGGAATAAAAAAAATTAATGAGACTCAGAAATAGTCTTCATAAAGGGAAAAATAATTATGGTTTTGGAGAGTGAATAATTATAGTTTTGGAGAGTTTTCTAATCTGTCTTTTGTTTCTTGTTCTTCATAGCATGCACATGAAATGTTCTGAATGTGCATTTACACACAAAAATGGGTGTTTATATAGGTCCTTAGTTTTAATTCAAAGGGTGATATAAGTGTTGGACACAGGCAATATGGCAGAGGTGTAGGAGAAACTATTAGCCTGCCTTCCACTGCACTTCTTGTGTGCCAGGCATACTCAAGGTCACCCTCAGAAAAAAGCACGCAGCATTCTGCTGTAATATAAACATTTTGTTGTTCTATTGCAACTAAATGCAGGGGGTATGAAAGTGAACATATTCTGATTGAGAGGAAACTATAGCAGGTGGCTGACTGTGCAAGGGCAATAAAATAGTTTTATATCTGACTAGCAGCTGCTGACAAAATTTCAGGTTACATCCAGAGACCTCCTCTCCCTGGCCACTTCTGTAGTACCAAAATTCCTCTCTTTATTAAAAATCATCTTGTCACATGTGTTCTCTAATAGGTTATAATATGACCTTGAATGGTTTAACTGTTGGTAAGCTGAATTGAGGGCAGAAAGCTGCTGACGCATTGAATTGGGCACATGCTGTGCTTCTGGGTGAAAAACCTCCATTTGCAAAGGGTAATATTTTTCCAGTTTTTTTAGCTTATGAGCCACAGAGTGCTTATATACAAAACAGTGACCTCATTTCATGTTTATGTCATTTGAGAATGAAAGAAGACAGCTCTGTGTCTTGACTTAGACCTCTCTTGCCACCACTTTATTTCAGTGCCTTGCTAAAGAGCCATCTTCACATATTGACATTTTCTGTTCACTGAATGATCTTAAGTGAATTTTACAGTAAGGCTGAATTATTCATCTTTATTCCTATCAATAATCAGTATAAATGAAGCAAGAATTCAAGAAATTGTTCCAGCTTTAAATTTCTTTTTTCTCCCTTATTGTCAAGAGCATATTTATTGATCAGACCATCATGGGCTTCTTCATGCCTGTCAGATAAGAATACATGACGTACATAAGAATATATGATATCCATATACATAGGTAAAAATAGAGATATGCATATATATGATAGGGTGCAAGACACTGGAACTGCAACAAGTTCTGAACAGTAAATTGCCATTTTTCAGGGCATTATATCAACCATCTGTTGAATCCAGCACGGGAGATGATTTATATCCTTCTAAAGAAACAGCAATTGCAGCATTTGATAAGCCCTGTGGGAATTGCTGCACATAATGACAAAGCTCATGGTGACACAATGCATTTACTGGTTAATGTATTTCCTGAAAGATAACAAAAGGCTACTGGATCAGCAAGTAATGGGTTACTGTAGCATGAATGCTACAAAAATCAACTGCACAATTAATATCAACCTGCCTAGATCATTGTAATAAGAAATTGATCTCTACCTGTGTTGTTATCACTCATGGATATGTTCCTTTCCAAAATCTACTCTCTGTCAAAGATTCAATGATTCATGCCTCTTGCTTGTTTATTCTAAGCAAACTAGAAGAGTGTTATGAGCAGTACCCATTCTGCAGTTGTAGGCCATGACTTGTCTTCTAAAACAATCTCATCTCCTCAACATTCCTGATGGTGCATTCTTAGGAGAGGTCAAAGCAAACACAAGGGCTGTGTTTTAGTTGTTTGCCAAGTGCTTTTGAAGGAATAACATCTGCGACAATGACAATACATTTTGTGTGATTACCAAGCACATTTATTAGACTTATGGTCGCATCATTAGCTTAAAACTGCCCAGTGACCTTGGTGCTGCATCACTGAACTAGATGGACGATGCAATTCACAGTGATCTGCATACAGTTGCATAATGAATACCTTGGCCAACACGTACCCTCTGCTCTGGTAGCATTTTAGTTACAACTGCAAAAAAGGAATCATTGCCCTTCTTTTGCCATGGCATTTAGTAAAGTGGTAATGAGTGAGAGGAGGTCACAAAACACCAAACACTCATAGTTGTAAACATAACAGACCACTTTGCAGAGAACAAGGGATGGATTTTTAAAAGCACAAAGTTCGGTCCATCTCGTCAAAAGTCACTGAGGTCTGAGCTCAGTGTTTACTTTGGTGGTTTTCCTGACAACCTCTTGACAAGCACTCCTGAGCAAAGTGCAAAAAGCCACCAGGCTACCACAGGCAGTGTCCCAGAAGGCTGGTGACACACATAAAATTCTGGGTAGACACAGCTGTAGCAATCAAGCATAAGAAGGTCTCTCAATGTGTGGTTGCGTAATGTAATCCCTGGCTACAACTTCATTCCTTTGGCTATTTGCTAGTTTATTTAACTCTCATCTCTAGATATTGACTGGCCATAGTTTGTCTAGCTCAAGCACTGGCGGCTTCTCATCTCAGCTCTAAATATATAATACGGAGTTTTACTGGGCTCTGGCTTTGCTCTTCAGCTTAGTAAATTGCTGGTTGTTCTCAATTCTGACCTGTAGCATCTCCTCTTGCTCTGTTTCTTAGCCAAAATTCTTCTTTCTGTTATTTTATTTCCTGGTTTGTGGTTGCAAGTTCATGGTTTTAGTCATAATCTTACCATTTCACAGCCTGCACCCTTTCATTACTTTGATAGTCCGTCTACCTTCTAGAAAATACACACAGGGGAAGAAAGAGTGCTAGTGAATAATGTGAAAATATTTTGGAAGTAGAATCCTATCAGCACTAGGCCATCATTAGTCCTTTTTGTCTACACCTATCTGACTGTGCAGCTGGAATATGTCATCTAATCAGTAGTGTTGAGAGAGAAACCTCTAATATGCTTTTTGAGTAAACACAGTAATTTTAATGCAAATACCTTGTTGACACCTGAAATATGATCAGAGGTGATATACAACTGCATATCTTGATGACAAGACTCCAGAAACAAATACCCTAAGATTTAAAGAGGCATTAAGTGAGCACTAGATTTTATCTCTCCATGCAGAACAATGAGATAGACATGCATTACTGTTCCATCACTCTTCTGAACTGCAAACTGAGTGCAGGAAGAGCACTGTTGACACACTGTAGAATGTGAAACAGTTTAGGCAGTTATTCCTTGTGAAAAGTAGCAATGACACTTGGCTCTTCAGGAGAAGTAGGCATGCTAATGTGGTCCGCTTTAAAGTGCACTTGTGCATTTTGCTTGGTGAGTCAATTTGCTGGAGGAAGATGATACTAAGTGACACTAATAACCACAAAAAGGATGAGTGCAGCATAAATTTGCTTGTATTTCAGACATTGTGCACGTGGTGCATAGAGATCTGCAGAGTGTTGCAGAGTAGCAGCACTGTGATGTAGCTCACCTGCATAATGAGTACTGCTGAATAACTGTTGGCACTGCGTAGGAAACTCTTTGACTGAGATATAAGCATACCTAATGCTTCCTGCCTTATAAAAAGGACCACTTCTCAAAAGAGAAGATCACCCTGGAGACGTGAATTTCTGAGGGCAGACACTGAGGTGATATGTTTAATGGAGCACTTTGCAGTTTGCTTCACCACCATCCCTGCCTATATACTTAAACTCCCTCTTTCTAGCACACCAGTCTGATTTATTGCTTGGGTCCTGCTGCAAAGGAGGAAGCTCAGATCAGTGGCTAAGGTCAGTAAAAATACCCTACAGTGCAGAAAGAAGCTCCATGGAAATGTCCACCAGACCCACAACCTTTGTACAGTGAATAATGTAGAGATGTTTTTGCTAAGATAAATCATGCTTCTGTCTGTGCTGCTCATGGCCAGAAGATGTATGTATGGCTGTTCATTTCCTAGGCTATGGCTAGGGCTTATTCAAGAGCTATGGTCCCTACATGATCACAGGCCTTCATCCGGTTCTACCAGATAAAACATTATGTGTGTTACATTTTCAAGCAGAATGAAAGACATTTTCCTATTCCAGTTAAAATTGAAATTTCTAGCTGTTATAGCAGCTGAATAATCATAGATTCATGAAAAAAATCAGTGCAGAAAAGAGCACCAAGAGGACATTTTAGTCCGTCCTCTGTCTCAAAGAAGGGTTGACATGGATTTTGACACCATGACAGTCACACAGTGACTTTCCTTTAAAACTTTAACATTTCTCTCAGTAGACCTTTCAAATCACTACACGGAAGACCTGTACCATGTTTTAGGGGTAAGTGGCAAATACAGTGTATGGTTGTTTTTTCTGTGTGTGTGTGTATGTGCATGTATGTGTGTACTGGCAGGGATGTTGAAGGTGGGTACGCTGACAGTAGACAGTTGGTTATCTGCTTTTGAGTCATTAAGTTACAACAGAGACCATGAAGTAATCAAACTGCTAGAGGATCCCCATGGAGTCTAGTTCCAGTTTTCACATCCTTACTGCTGATTGCTGGAATCTCAAAGGCCATACTAGGGAAGGAGTCATTCAATATATACCTGTTTTCTCATATTTTTTGCTTAGAAATATACTTCTGACTTTTATCAGAAAAGGGATGTGGCGGTAGATGGGTCTTTGGTCTGGCTGATCGTAGCTCTTATCCTTAGAATTATTATCCTCATCCTCATGACTATTATGCAATGCCTAATGGCTAATCAAGAATGATACCTAGGCAAGGTACAAGCAGAGAATAGTGCCTCTTTCCCAGAGCAGCTTATGCTGGTGAAATATGACTACTGTGGCAGCACACAATTGCATTAAAAATATCATTGCATTAAAACACTGCAAAGCTTTCCCTCTGTATAGCCTGCCTACAGCACCTCAGAAGGCACTTTGCTCTGTAATCACTGCAGTGTGGTACTAATGAGCTTGTTGGGCTTTGTGTGCTTTACTGCACAGTTTGCATTCTTTGTGTACTTGGGCACTTGAATGTATTCTAGCTGTGCCAGTCGTATTTGCATTCTGATTGCTTAACAAAACAATGCTGCACATTTAAGGAAAATCACAATGCAAATACAATGCATGGCAAGAGTAATAATATCCTTTGTGCCTACAAATCCCTATGTATGCTATGTCATGTTCAGATTTGAATGAACTGGGCAATTTGAAGCTACAGCATCAATTGCTACATAAACTGTTTACGTATGTTTACCAAAATTTTTCAAGCAGTTCAAGGAGTTAAGGGGATAAGTTTTTTTCTGTTAAATAAAGGATTTTTGTCTAATACACTGGGTTGAGACTTAGTGTACATTGGTTCAACTCAAGCACTTTGCTGAATTTCCTATCAGACCCTGGGCAGACATTTGGGCTTTGAATCCTCAAGGTGCTTAGTGACATATCCCACTGATTTCCTTTAGGTACAGGCATCGCTCGGCATCTGGCCCAGAGACTTCTCAGCAAGGATAATAATTCTTTCACATTTCATAAATATGCTGTGAGGAGAGTTTAGTTTCTTGAAAAATTTCTTAAAAAATCAGGCACTTAGATGATGGAGCCTAAAGTGAATTCTCACAAAAATAGTCAGGTGAAATCTCCTTTCCCAAATTAGCAAGTTTTCACTCAGACACACAGTCCCCACATGCATGTTCCCCAATCTTTGAACACAGTGCACTTCATATGTGATGAGGTGGCCCTAATGACAAAAGATGGAATATGACAAAATCTGGTGTAGTTGCATGGGCAGCCTCCAGCAAGCAAGATGCTCTCCTGCTTGCCATATTCTTGTCCTCTGCCTTTTCCCTGTCACTGTAAAACACCTCACATTTTCCCAGTGTGCACGTCCCTAGCACAGGGAGGGCAAAAAAAAAAAAAAAAAAAAGACATCAGGTGGAGTGTGTCTTCCTTTGATGATCCTCGTTAAAACCTCCAAGGAGTAATCAGAGGAGTGGAAAACACAGCTGTTCTAAGACCAAGATGGGAACAAACATGACAACTCCCATTCCTTGCTTAGGAGTCTCAGGAGTCTCTTTAAAATATGAGAGACATAAACTACAGCAGGTCTGGGAGATACTTACACTGTTTATTGACAAGAGGGATGCATCCTATGTGAGGCAGCTTAGAGCAGTAGAGGTCTTTGAGCCAGATCTAAACCCAGCAGTCACACCTGTGTACCTTGTCCACTGTACTGTCAGGTAGGATGAATTTCAGGAAGATTTAGCTCCTCTGTCCCACAACAACTGATAGAAGAAGGACTCTACCAAAAATCAATACTGCTGAAATCCAGACTTTTGAGTCTGGGCTACTGAGTGACTCTTACCCAGACATTCAGTATCCTCAATATCTGATGGGTCCTAGTTTCTCGTGAAAAATTCTGTATGTTCTGCATCTTTTCTGACTTTTCAGTTCACAGTCACTGTCCACAGCAATGAGTGACAGCTAGGCAGAATCAGCCTGGCTGGCAGAACTAGATTAAGCACACTGTTCCCCATTAGATGGAGCTCAGTAAATTGCTTCTTTGACCTCAACAAGATATTAGTTGTAAGCTAACTCAGTAAAAGCCTTTATTTTATAAGTAGGTGGTGATGTTTTAAATAATCAAATGTTTTTAAATCTGTTGGTCAGTCTGTTACTGTCTAATCAGTCCAATGCATTCCAGAAATATTTTTGCAGTAAACTCCACCAAGTACTATATATTCTGCAGTCCAGTGTGACAAGACAATGTGCATGTCAGCAGTAACTCCTTATAATCCATCATATGCTCTTGATATTGTGTTTATTACTATTTATAGCAACTTCTTTGTCCTTGATAGGGCATACTCCATTTTAGCAAAAGATGCACGAGTGCTTTTTTTTTTATAGATCTGGTGTAAAGTTTTTGTCCCAGATAACTTTTTTTTACAAGTTTGCATATTTATTCAAAACAAAAATACAAATTTCCATTCCATCTGAATGAACAGCAATACAACCTTAGTGCTGGGAATTTGAGGGAGAATTAGATCTCAACAGTCATAAAACTTTGGAGTAACTAGAAATTGTTTTGCTGTTTTACCTTAGTATGTCCAGAATGTGCTTAAGTGTATGACATTTAAAAACAAATAACTGGTGGAATGCAAATTTGGTGCTGGCATAGGCTCAAGTAGATAAGATATTTAGAAAGAATCAAATGACAAGAGTGGGCTGTTTTCAATTTCAGGAATACAAAACTGACTTAAGCTGCTCTGTCTCAAATTTCAGTTAACTTGGATCACTAAAAGAACATTGCATAGTTTAGCGTTAGAAGTATGGAGAAGAGGAAATTGCACTATTCTTTATACTTTTGAATACAAACAGGGAACTTGGTCAATGCCTTAATCTCAGAGGCACTTGTATCATTTTGCTTATCCATTTTCTCTTGCAGTGGGCATTTTCTAAAGTTACATTCCATTATTAAGGAATGTGAACTGAAATTTAATAACAAGGAAAAGGAAAGAAGATTTTCAGTCAGTCTAAAATATTTCTTTCACAATAATTAGTCAGATCCTGGGCTGGAATATTTCTATATCATCAGAGCAATTAGATTGATCTAACTATTTTCATTATTTTCTTTAAAAGTCAGCTGTTCTTCAGATTAATTTCTGATAAACAGCAAACAGAGAAAATAATTTTCTATCTTGTTTGGATACTGCTTCATCCCCCATCCACGTCAATAGAAACCTTTTCCCTAGACTCACTGGCATTAGGGTAGAGCTTTTATTGTTCTCAATGAAAACTGAGAATATATAAGTTCCTGGTAGTGATGGTGGATAGCATTTCAACTGTTGTAAATTGAACATCAAATAGAGTATAACTGATATCAGCGCATATCTCGATATTACTAAAACTTTTGGAAAAGTGCATAAGGGACAAAGGGACAAATCCATCTCTCTTTTTGTCTCTCACTTGCTAATCAGTCTGGTTGTCAGATAGCCTGGGACCAGTCCTTAGGATTTTTATACTGGTGATGATTCAGGGTACTCTTGTAACTCTGTCATACTGTTCAGGCACAATTAGGTATGCAAAAGAGATGCTGTGATCAAAACATATCTGGTTTATATAAATATATAAAGCAATCCTTCATTGTCTAACACATGTAAGAGATATCAAAGGGCTTCAGTGAGCTGCAGGGCTATGTCAAGGAGACACAATGAGTTTCTGCCAGGCAGTCTTTCCCAG
Organism: Phylloscopus collybita; assembly: GCA_027886175.1. NCBI lineage: Eukaryota > Metazoa > Chordata > Aves > Passeriformes > Phylloscopidae > Phylloscopus > Phylloscopus collybita. Next base: position 23,064,752 of record JAJNNQ010000009.1, on the reverse strand, counting down.
TCTCCAGCTGATGTCCTCCAATGTCTTGTCTGGAGGTGAAGGTACTGACCTCCCTCGCTAGAAGCGCATTTAAAAACACACTTAGAGCGATGGAGGCACAGGCTGTCTCAGGCACACAGTGATTTGCTCTTTGTGCACCCTTAGGTGCAGAGGGATCAGCTCTTTGGTGCACTGTCAAGTGCAGAGTGATTTGCTCTTTGTGAGGCTGCCTGAGCAGCAGAGCCACGTTTGCCACCCTGGGTGATGCAGGAGTAAAAGCAGCGAGATGGGGCCTTTCCAATCTCCAGGAGAGCTGCTTTATTCCATGAGGTCTGGAGGGAAAAGGAGCCAAAGGGTCTTGGGGAGAGGGATTATATAGGGTAGCAAGGAGCAGGGTTTCACAACTTGGCCAATGGGGAAAGGAATTGGGAAAGGGATCAAATAGGGGAAGGATCCAAAAAGAACCCATCAGGAGGGGTAAAAACCAGGAACAAGGGGAATAACCAATGGGGTATGAAACATTAACATGAAACTGCAAAGGCTCATGGGTTGAAGTATTTTTTCTCAAGGAAAACTCTCAAAGGGACTTCCCAAAGGAGAGTCCCTGCAAACAGAGGCAGCCTGGGGGCTGCACATGGGTTGAAGCACTTTTGCTCATCCTGAGCTACAAGGAAGCCTCCCAAGGGGACTTCCTGAAGAGGAGTGACTATGAACCGAGGCAGCCTAGGTACTGCACTGTTGCTGTGGGACACAATGAATGGAGACAGGGAGTGGTAATTTCTCAGAAGGCTGCTGTGGACCCCTACCGAGGAGGAGGAGCTACAGGTTTATTTTCCAGGCTTCTTTTATACTTTTTACAAATGTGCTCACCTTAGAGGTGGGACCCCTGGGAACCATTGGTCACTTCTAGAGACTACCACACAAAGTCCCTCCTCTGGGAACACACTGGAACGACAAGATAGCTTACAGTACATGACCTTGTTTACCAGTAAAATGCCTGGGAACAGAATTTCCTAAAACCAAAATATGGCAGGCATGAATCACGGCAACACTGCACGTTCTCCAAGGGGGTGAATTGTCCTGTGTGCATGGTCCAGGGACCACTACTCTCCAACTCCTTGTGTTTCCTTTAGGATTTTATATGCTTCTATGTTTTCCTTATGATTCTTCTATAGGCTTCCTCACAGGTTTTTCATGATGCTGCATTTCTACAACCATCTGAACTGGAGTTGGCTTCACCTTGGCATTGTGGGGCATGCTGAGGTTGAAAACACCAGATACTGCTGAATGCAAGAAAATTAAATATTTTTTTGTACATTTTAGAGTAAGGGAGAGGATTGATTTAGTAGGCTGTCCTCCAAGCTGATGCAGAATGTACAATTTTGTCCACAAGTTCTTGTGGAAAGGGGAATTACCTCTCTACAAGTCCAAGGATGATAATAAAGATCATTCTAGTGCTTAGGGTGGGAAAATCGTAAAAAGAAAAAAGAAAAGAAAAAAAAAAAAAGCTTTTACTCTGAATTGCACTACTATAAAATTGGAGTAAGATCAATAGCAAATATCAATGTGCAGATTGTGGGAATATCAAGACCTGACAACATCATACTGCTGGTCAACAGCAGGGATTAGGTTTAAGGACAGAAAAACGGACAGTTTGCTACTTTCTGTGGACTGTAAAATAGCTGTGACATGCCTGAGAAAGAAAAGTTTGTATTAGCAGAATTGCTTTCACATTTTTAATGACAAAACCTGAAAGCAGATTCCTTCTGGTTCAGACAAACGTTAATCAGTAGAAGCAGGTACTTGTAAATAAATTAACTCATGCCATAGCCTCCTCTATATCTTCTTTGCTTCGGAAGCTGAGAAATCACAATATACCTTAGGGAAAATGGTCTCACTTGTTGATAGAATCTAAAAAGGTCCTTGGGAAAAAATAAATACGAATCAAAAGTAAAATGAAATGCTTGTCTCTAATGAAAAGAAGGAGACTCTTTGATTCGTTTGTAATTCTTAGCATCTACAAAATTGAGGTCACTATTGTGAAGGGGATCAGTCAGTTTCTAATCTATTTCTTTAGTGCAGCATTACCAATTCATCAGAAATTTATAGGGAAAAGTCCAAAAAAGCTTGAGGCTTGGGCAGAATTCATTATTCAGTACCCAACTTTCTCTTCATGAGATGCATATTTAGCACAACAGACTTATACATGGAAGAACTCGACTGGGATCCAAAAGCTTTTCATTGCTAAAGCTCTGAAAAGCCCCTTGTAGATGTCTACTTTATAGCAAGTCCATACATATTCTTAAGCGAATCATGAAGTATACCATATTTACTTTTAAAGCTATTTTTGTAAACTATCAGTGCAATGCAAAGATTGACAAGCATGATAGGTAATCTCTGTTTACTGATCCCTTAAATCATGCCTGTAAAGGTTTGATGCAGAAACTATGTAGATTCAGCCCAATGAAAAAATAATCATTTAATCTGATCAGTTTTGCTGTATTGGTAAATTTCAGATTTGATTTCTTCCCCTAAGTTTTATTTCATTCTTCCCTTGAATCTTAAAAATAATGCATCATATGCACACCTTCTCTGTACAATACAGACAGCAGCAAACATACACTGCTCCCATCAGTGTGGGCTCAGAGCCTGGCCATTAAGTGCTAGGATACCCCTGGCTGCATAGTTGCAGGTATTTCTTCTATGATAAAAAACAAAAAACAAATATAATCTTATATAGCTGAAGGAAGTGGATGCAAGAAAGCAGGGAGAATATATTCTCATGGCAGTGTTCTGTCTGCTGCAGTAGCTTGTATTGGGTGTGAATGTGCATGAAAGGATTTCATTGAATGCTCCTTTACTGGTATTGTCTCTCTGCACTCTTTAATAGGGGGCATAAAGATTTCAGTTTTAGATAAGAAAGGAATTATAATATTGGCTAAAAATTCAGTCATGCTCCTTGAATAATGGAAGGATAAGAAGCAAAAGAGGTTTTGAGGTAGGAAATAAAACTTCTTCATAAATGTCCAAGACTTTAAGAGTTGCAGTCCATATCCCCTTTAGAACCTAAGGCTCCATGTGGGTAATTTACAGTCTCCGACTTTCCATCACCATGTTCTTCACAGGAAAATGGAAGGAATGGATTTAAGCTTTACTGTGCAATGAGGACTTGTTGCTCTTCATGTATGTGTTTATTTTCTGTAGGAAAAAATGCAGTTCTGTTAAATTATTTTAACAATTAACATAATCATCCATTTTTAGAAGAAAAAATCACAAAATCTTTCCACACGCACTTCCACTAAATTAAGCAGGGAGAATGACAGAATTACATCACAGGTTTGGAGAAATGTTTGGAAGGAACATCAGAGGGGCATGTTGTGCAGCCTCCCCATCAAAGCATTACTATCCCCAGCACAGAGCCATGTCAGCCATTGGTTGGGCTAGTCAGATCTTGAGAACTTCCTAGAATGTCCACATCATCCATGGGCAACTTGTTCCAGTGTTGCACCAAGCTCATTGTGAAGTTTCTCCTGATGTTCAACATGGCTGTTGCCTCTTTTGCCATTTGCTACAGCTGAGAAAAGATTGTCTCTACATTTTTGTATCTGTTCTTCAGAAATTTGTAAGCTATTCTTAGGCTGCTCCTTAACCTTGTCTTTGTGAGACTGTGCTGTCTCAACTTCTCTTCCTGATACATATACTGTAGGCCTGTGAATACATCCTCTATTTTCTAACATTAAGATAATTCTCAACATTTTGCTGTGGATTTTTTTTTTGTTGGCAAATCTGCCAATAATTTGAGTAAAGTAAATATCTGAGGTGAAATATAAGAGTTTAACATCGAGGCCTGTACAGTACACTGAAATATCTGAAGAAGCCTAATTTTAATGAGTCTAGAATTACCACATTTTAGTGAACACTTAAAATTAGATTGTCTGCTTTTCTAATCAGAAGTGGTCAAGCAGCACAAAATATTGTTAGTAGAATAAAAAGCAAGAGAGAAATTATACAGAAAATGTTCAGATCAAGGCAAAACCCAAGCCTCTGTCCCAGCAGGACATTATGAGAAGGTTTTATCAGCTTGTATACAGCAACATGGAAGCCAGTGGGAACATTACAGTAATTCTACAACTGTTTAATTTAGTAGGAAATAAATGAAGTGTTATTTGGTTGCTTTTACAAGTGGAAGGGGGAAAACTTAAAATGAAACTTCCTGCAAAGTATACTGTTTCTGTGATTTCACAGCAGGACAATCATAGACCACTTAAAACCACAAATTTGCAAAAATCCTCAGTGCTTCTAAAGCATGTATCAGCTGCTGGAGCCTTATGATACTGAAGGTAATTTAAAACTGTAAACAGCATATGGTGAGCTTCTGTATGGTACAGAAACTTCTCTGTTGTATATAGTCAACTGTTTCAGAAAATGATTGTAAGACATTCAGCTGTGATCAGCAAAATATAAAATCACTGCAAATTTTCTGTAGATTCCAAAAAATTATGAACCCAATCCCAAAAGTTAACTGTAAAAAGTTAACCCAATAGCTAGCTGTACTCAAGGTGTCTGGGGTCTTTAGCATTACAACTGGAACACATACAAAGCCCACACATGTGTTTGAGGTTTGACAGTGACACTTGCACATTCAGATCTTAAGTACTCCAAATTTCCTTAAAACCCTGGTAAGGTTATCTAAGCTTCTAGGCATAAATAGAAGACTGGTAAACATCAATTATGATCCCGTAATTTTAGAAGTCCTTTGCAGAAAATATCCCAAAAGAGATCAAGAGACATCCATGTGATATAATTTCTTACTATGCTGAGGAAGATGTGGGTCTAATTCAGGTAAGAAACAGAGCTGAATCTGGGTCTCACCAAACCCATAACCATTACAGGACTGAGTAAATATTTGCCTTCACCACTTTCATACTAATACAGGTAAGTGACAAGCAGTTTTGGCAGCTAACAGACATACTCAACACTGAATTTAATTTTGCATAAGGGACTGAGTGTTTCTCAACATTTAGAAATGCATCGTTGTCTAACCCTGAATACGGAGTCTGCTAAAAGTTCAGTACCACAGGTACTAGGATTGGTACACCCCCTCCATGTATCCCCTCACCAGTTTTGGAGAACTGATGTACTGTGAACAAGTACCCCTACTGACTATAGAAAAAAAGCCAGACTCATGAGAATAATAACAGATTTATTTGCAGTCTCTAAGTGGGATCAACAGAAGACTACCCAACAGATACTGCTAAACTGCTAGTTAAATGGCACACTTCTGCTTACATTACCTGTTTCACCCTTCTCAATTTTTTCCCTTTACCACTCTCATCCACTCCCAAATAAACAGGCTTTTTGTATTTACTCTTCACTATTGTCCCTTATTTTATATCTCTTCAGCACTTCTAATATGTTTGCACTGGTAATTTCTACTTAATTCCTTCAAGTTAGTGATCCCCTCCTGTTATCAATCATAGTTCTCATTTCTGCTACTTATGTTGCTATCTTGTTAATGTAGTCTAGTCAGAATTAGACGTCTACATATGCTTTACCCCCCTTTTGCTCTTTGTAGAACTCTTATAATTTCTTGTAGTGTTGTTAGTGTAGCTGCATGGCAGAGCGGCCCACCTGTGTGCATACTCTTACTAGTGTTAGATTGGTCTGCATGGTGAATCTTGTGCAATTAAGATGCATTCCTTACTGCAGGAGAAGATTAATCCCTATTGCATGAACAGAATTATTATCTCTCACTCTTGGTCAGCACACCAGGATTATTGACTCCATATCAGCCCATAGACATGAGATGTCAGTGCACACATTATCAGGAGACAAGAAAGTTATATGCAAGTTGGAATGATGTACTGAAATTCAGTTGATTTTCCATATGGGGGCAGAGTACTAAATCATATATAATAGAAGATCATATTCAAACATTCATTGACTTTGCTTCTAAAAATTCCTCCAGATTTCCCCAGATTGATAAAAAGCTCTTATGTTTGTTTGGGGACTTAAAAAAACCCAACTAACTAAAACTGCTGTTTGGGTGCAAATAATGGGTTTCTTGTCTCCTTGTCTGCTTTTTGTTTTGTTTTGGGTTGTTGTTGTTGTTCTTTTAATAAATAAATAAAAATAATGATAGAAAAATATTATCAGCTCTCTCTGTCTCATGGAACTCTCTCAACTTGGGAAATTACTGCTGTTGGCTGTGTCTCCGTACCATTGTAATCTTGCATTCATTCAAGCCTTGAGACTCTCACCCTCAAACATCTTCCCTGAGTGCTGGAATGCCTTTCAGAAGTCAGTCCTTATGCCTGGCTCCACTGGTAGAATATATATATATCTGTCATAGCATACAGATTTTCCTGTAGCAGATGACTAATGTAAATGGTTTGCACTATTCCACATGAATCCAGCTAATTCAGCCCATATGGTGAATTCTTAAGATTCTTGTCTTCAAGGACATAGAGCTTCTGAACAGATTGTTCATAACAGGGGAAACAAATTCATTTTCAAATAGTTTTTATTATTTGCCAAAAGAAACTATATCAAACATGTCGTGTCAGCTTTTTATTGTCCTGCCACAGAAGGGCTGACTGAAAGATCTAACCAGTCATTTCAAGCAAACTCTACCATTGGTGAAGCTCTCCTGAGATCACCTGTACTACCTTATGGTTTGACCAGTAATATATGTGATTTCAAAGTGACAACTCACATGCTTAAATGTTTACATACTTTTTCTGAACTTCAGTTTTCTGTAACTACATTATTCATGATGAGTGTCAGAATCATAAGAATAAAATCATGAATGAATAAGTAAATGAACAGATGAAAGAATAAAGAAAATGATTCATAAGTAAATGAAAAGATGAAAGAAAACAAAAGAATAATCTGCAGTGCCTCTCATTATGTCTAATGACAATTTCATGAGCTCTTGAAGGACAGCTACTTCTACGAACAAAAGTAGAGTTTTACTGATTATAAGTTATGAATTGAAGTACCTGTATTTATGATAGTTCCAGTATTACATATTGTATCACTTATATTAAAACCAGAAAGGAACCATCTAGCCCTGAGGTATCAAACTGCTTTAATTAACAGTAAAGGAAACCACAGTCTATCTATATATGATATAGTTCTTTCAAACACTAAAAGCTCTATCCAACTGTACCATCTACACCATCACTAAAACAGTGTATTGAGAGGCATAAGGACACTCCTCTGCAAAGGCCTCTTCTCCATGCTGGTTCTGCCTGCAGTGGGAGGGCTTGCTGTAATGAGCTTGCTCCCTCCCCCTGCGGTACTCTAAATATCAGATTAACTTCCATGAGGATGATTTTACTTCTTGTCATCTTTTATCATGAAATAGATGCTTGTATAGTGAAACAGGATCCAGCCCTTGGGTGAAAAGAGAAGTTCAGAGGAAGGAAGGCTCAAGCAGGTATCTCAGGCAATAGCTGCATTGTGGGGTATGGGAACCCTGCCCAGCCCTCATGCTGTCAGAGGTGCCCTCCAGGATTTCTGACTCTGTAACACCTGAGCACATGTTCCCTGCTTTTGAATACCCTGATAGAATTCTGCAGGGACTGGGCCGGGGAGAGCTGCCAATTGCCCTGGTGAATGCCTGACCCAAACCATCATGGATCTCAATGGCACATCAGGGTCATCTGACCTGAAGGCTGACTAGACATTTCCCTCCCACTTCTGTGCTCCCCTCTGGCAAGGAATTTAGGTACCTAAGTTACTCCTCTCTATTCTGGAAAGCCTATAAGTATCAAGTAGTTGAACCGGTTTGCTGTAAAAAACATTCCCTCCTCCCTTTTTCAATGTGCATCCCTTTGCACAAAGGGACTGCTGGGACACAAAAACAAGGTAGATATTGTGTCATGCAGCTGGAAGGAACTAAAGAACATTACCTGATTCACAGCAGAAAATTTGTAATATGACTTTGATCTGTTTATAAATTATAAATTATAAATTTTCAAAAGATTTGGTTAAATGCTTGTGTCTCTCTGTTTTCTAGATTTATAAAATTTGTTTTCTTGGTTTTTAGTGGAAAATAGATGTTAAATAACCACCGATTCCTGTAGATGAAATAAGCTTGTAAACACATTTTAGGGAAAAGTTGAAAAAAACCCCAAACATGGCATTTTATAAAAATACAGTATTTAATAATATTCTTTAAGAACAAAATTAACCCAAACAACTGATCACCTCTATTGAGACATGATTCGTGGTGAGAAGATTATGTTGTTGTTGTTTTTTTTCCTTTATAAGCATATTGATACTGATAATATTTAGCATGGCTCATTTCGTAAGAGCAAACATAGAAACCAATCATTAAAATTCAGTCTCTCTCACCAAAACCCATGCCTGAAAAATTATAATCTACTGTAGGATAATTTTGTAGACAGTATATAATGTAAGGAATGTCATTATTGTTATAATAACTCTTTACAGAAGAATTTTAAAGACCAGTAATTCTGTCGGTAGTTACTATGTCCCTGCCAGATAAAAATCCAGGTTCAGAAATATAAAAACGGCCTATTTACATAATTATTCAACCTGAAGTTGCAACAGAAGTGGTATTTAGCAGCTTGTATACTCTTTGGTAGTGGAAATTGATGCAAAGTACAAGTAATGCAGATAGCTAGATTGATTTGTCATTTTAAATATCTTGACTGATTTATTTTAATCTTTGCAGTAATTATATGAACTAAATGACAAACATATAAAAAATAATGCTTAAGGTGGAACTGAATAACCAATTAAATCTAGTTCAAGGAGTGAAAATTTGTTTACAAAACATAACTATTTTATAATTCAGAATTATTTTGCTATCTATTCTTCCCTCCAGTGAAGAGGCAGTGGGCATAGAATCTAGGTATTGAATTCTGCTCTGTTTCTGTTGCTTTCACAATTGTTCCTTAATGCAAAGCCTAGGAAAGTGCACACTTACCTTGCAGGGGATTAACAAAAAATATAACAAAAGGCAAAACCCAGTAATTTGTGTAGCCATTTCGTTTTGCTGAGCAGATCAGAATGGATTTGCTCCAAAGTGCTTTATAATTTGTGGTGTGTTTCGCAAGAGTAGTGTGTATCACCTTAACTACATAATAGGTAATGCTTTTGTATTGTGATGTTGTAACTGCCAGCTTTTACATAACACCTGGTTTGTTGAGCATGTTGCTCCAAGTCATAAATTATTGGTGCTAAAAAAATTTAACAAATTAATTTTTGAAGATTAGCAGAGCAGAACACATACCAAAATTGCTTTTTCTTTTTTCTTTTTTTTTTTTTTTTTTTTTTTTTCTACTGAGGAAATGGCATAGCAGGAACCAATCTAATGCTCATGCAGAACAGCATCTATTTTTAGTAAAGCAGTTTTCACTAGATATAATTTGGGCATTCTGAATAGAATATTTGAACCATTTCAAATTTAACTCCTCCCAGTTATGGCATAAAACCCATAGTGTATTTGACAAAGGTGACTTTGTAACTTTAGGATATGATCTTGGTTTTGATCTGTTGTTGCAATGTCGCAAATTTTAAGTGACTCTTGCATAAGTAAACAAACAATATATTAATTTCTGTATCCTATACAGCAAGAATACACAAAGATAAGTCAAGTGACCCAAAGAAATGCAGAATCATGTAACTTGTTTCATTAGGATAGAGTGGCCCCATTTATCTATGCATGGAGGAGGCATCCCAGCAAAGCATGGATATTTTCATCTTGCATTTTGTTAGTATTCCATGTACTCCACACCTGTTTCTTCCGTTCCAAAATATAGTACAAAAGATAGTACAAAAGGAGTGATTAATGTTTGTCCATTGCGGGTTCAGCCTATTAACTTACCTATTTATTTGCCTGTATACACAGATTTTTCATATGAAGCCTGTGAAAGTAGTATCTAAGCAACAGACTGAACATTTCAGCTTTGTCCTGAGGACTCTATTCAGCATTTAGAATGGAACATAAATGCAGGCAAGCTGTAATAGCTATGGGGAATTTAACCACTGTGTTATCTTACCTGGTTTGTACTAAGCAGCTGTAAGCAGTGTGTTATTTAAATGGCTGCTATTTCCACCTTGAGACAGCACTCTCCCTGTTGTTACCACTAAAGAAACTACCCCAGAGATACTAACCTAAAGAAATGCTAGGAGAAAGATAATACTAGAAGCAAAATAACCCAGGAGGGGAAAAAAAAAATTGAAAAATCAATGTTATATTTTGTTATAGTCTGCATGTGGTTGCAGGCATATGTAAGATTTAGGAGGAATTACTTTTCAGATATTCAAAGCAAGCTAATAAGTTTTGAGAGCTTTGGATGTTATTTGAATTACTTTATATATTTCAAAGAGTTGCTGAATTTTTTCACCAGTGTTTCTTGGAAGTCTTCTCATAATTTCTGTTTATTTGTGCCATTCCCCACCAAAACCTGAGAGAGTGGTCCTCAGTACCATGGCAGATTTGACTTTCTCACCTAGAAGGGTCATGTAGGAAAAAATGAGCACTGTCAGCAAGCCATCTATGGTGAGAAAGTTATTTGGATGACCCATCTCGAACTTTCACCAATTCTGAAAAACAATACAGGGAAAGTTTTTGAAAAAAGACTTGTAAAGAACTATCAGCTTGATATGTGAGAGTGTTTTCTGTTGTTGAATTCAGTTGCCACTGTTTTTGAAGAGAATAAAACCCTACAGCAATTAAATAGGCAGCAATAAGAATTCCCCATTTGTAGATCTCATCTGTATTGGAAAAGCCATACTGACTGTATTGCAACTTTGATAGTACTTCCACAATATTTGCTACAAAATGTGAGGACATCAGATGTGAATATTTTCAATTTAGAGAAGGCCTTAGGCTAAGACAAACCTGAAAATTTACGATATTAAAGGTGAGGGCATGAACTTGGTGGCTTAAAGCAAGAATTTCTTCTACCACAGTGGGCTTTTCTGATGAAAAGGAAAGAGGAGTAGTAGTAGTAATTCCTTTCATATTAAATAACTCATTGCATGCCACCAGATAAGATGCCAATATCTTGTTGCTGTGAAAAAGAAATGGAAGATTTATCTATGAGAGGACTCTGAAAGACTTGATGTGATGTGTTGGGCGAGCAACAGTAATTGATGTCCTGGAAATTTTCACCTGATAAATTCCAAGTTACTATATGACTCTGGGACACTGGTAATTCTCTGGATTCTGTTTTATCCTTCAAGATACAAATTCTTAATTTCTACATATACTGTGAAGGACTGTACAGAAGTACACATACACTTCTGAATAGAATGTAGTTTGTTCAAAGTTTTCTGAGAGAAAAAGAATGACCAAACTTTTCATGGTCACAGTGTCACTCTTGTATACAGAATTACACATAGAAATATTTTTTTACAAAGCACAGAGTACTTAAAGAGAGCTAAGAGAAATAAGATGTGGAAATTTAATCTTGAGTATCTTGGCAAAGGTCTGCTTATTTACTCTTCCTAGTAATATCTTTGTATATATTGACAAAGTTGGATTATAGCTATACCCTCTTGCAATAATTAATACTTTTATAAAAAAGGTTTGCTTCAGAGTTATTGCTCATACTTGGCTGTCCTCATATTCCCAGGTCAATGAAAATTGTATTGTAGTTTCATATATGCAAAAGTAAGTGTGTTACTAGTAATTCTCATTGTATTTGAAATGCAGATTGCAATTGCTTTTGTCTTTTGAATCCCTGTTATTATTTTCCATTTATTTGATCAGGAAGAAGAAATCATTTTAAAGGGATGTAATAAAACTGATGACAGTAGATAGCCAGAGACTGTTGCCATTGTATTATGAATGAAACACTGCACTGAGGTATAGTGAAGGTTGATGCACCACAGCAAAAAAGTAGAAATGAGAGGATGCCTAAATAATCTAGAAAAGAAACCGCTTAAGAAACCTGGTTAAAAAGTAAAAGCAATAACTTATTCAAGGAGGAAAAAAAAATGTGGCAAAATTTTACTGGTAAAGGGCAAGAAAATACCAAGGAACTGAAAAAAAGAAAAAAAATAGCAGGAGAACTAAATTGACTAAATTTTCTTATCTTTCTGTCTTTCTGGCAACCATATGTCAACATAACACTATTTTAGAATTTTAAAACAGTTATTTTCCCTTTTTTTTTCACCAATAAGAATTTTGGGTTTGGATATTTGCTATAGTTTCTGATAATCTGGTTTGCTTCTTAATGTCTTTTTTAATCTCTTCTGCTGTTGCCATATTTCTTTCCTTCCTTTCTATTTCATTATTTTCTCCATTGTCTTTTTTTTTTTTTTTTTTTTTTTGGCTAGCATCCATAGAAAATACTGCAGTATTTTTTTATAGTATTCTTGCCAGTAAAACACTATCCTTGACTAAGACAAAAAAACAAGCTGCTGCTCAGGAGGTGGCTAGAAAACTGGCATAATACCAGTGAACATAATCCTGGCACTAGACGACCTAGAAATTTTTCCTAATAGTGAACATCAAGGTTTTTCTAGAAGTAGTAAGAGAAAGGGAGAGATTCCAAAATATTGAAATCTCTCATGATGTTTTAAGTGTGAAGAGATTAAGGACTCCAGAGATACTCTATTCTAAACCACATGCTTCACTCTGTTCATTCTACTTTTCATCTTGTCTTAATAAATGACTGCTTTAACTACTTCAGCTTAAACCTTTGCTTTTTCTAAGCGGATGAGAAGAGTTTCTGTGCCTGGGCAAAGGCAGCCTCTCTTAAGCAGGCTTTCCTCAGAAAAAAAAAAGCAGTGTGAGTCCTGGATCAGCACTAGAGTGCAGTGCAGGTAAGGTGGAGGAAGGGCAGAGAACTTAATACCTTGGGGACTGGAGCATGTCCATATATTTTCTTCTGTTTCTTGCTTTCCTGTCAAGCTCAACTGCCTTTTCTAAGCACTGACTTCAAGACTGTATACCTGTGTGGAAAAGTCTGAGGGATTTCTTCTTGCCCTAGTTTAATGGATCCACTGTTTGTTTAGCCTTCAAGAAGAAGCATCTATGTATGTTTGGGTATGTGTATTTAATTATTTCAATTATTGCTTCCAATATTTTGAAACACACACTTCTGAAAGGCCTCTGAGCTATCCTATATTTAATAGAAAAAACAATATTCTCTCTTATCCAAGGCCATACTGTGTCAATCCCTCAGGAGACATCAAGCTCATTTAGTAGTACAGGAGCCAGAAGAATACATGCTAGAACCCAGCACTGACACTGGCACATTAAACAGTCTTAAAAAAAGTTCAACAAACCTTCAGACACAGTAATTTGACACCTTAGTTTTCTTGCTCCTTGGTCAGCTATCCATTCCTATGTAATTTAAATATGAACCAGTCATTTGATAAAGAACACTTGCTAATAAGTATTCAAGACTAGAAACTGTGAAAAAAAACAGCACAAAACACCAACAAGCTAACAGCACTTGAAAAAGTGAAGCATTCATTCCAGATATGGAGCTAGTTTGCATTGCCATTTCTAACAAATAGTACTGAGCCTTTTATTTTCATATCTTGCTGTAAGTCTTTGCCAGCCTGTTTCTATTTCCCAAATAGCTTCTGCTTCACTACATTTCCATCTGTACAGAAAGGGCATGGGCATAAACACTGATAAACAGTGAATGAAATCTTCCTTACTTCCCAGCTAAGGCAGGATACTGGCAGGCTGTATTTTTCTTTTCAGAAAGTATTATGCTAGGGATTTAGTGTTTTATTGTGATTTAAAAGGGATTTTTACCAGGAAGCTGGCAACATCAAGCTTTCTTTGCTAGATGTGGCACTGCTTTATGATATATAGGTGTGTGTCTTTTGGCTGCTGTAACAACCTTTCTCAGAACCAACGAAGAACCATTATCTATAACTTCACCTTTTAATCACTGCAGTAGTGATTAAATAGATAATTAGCCTTGCTTTTTTTTTTTTTTTTTTTTTTTTTTTTTTTTTTTTTTTTTTTTTTTTTTGCCTGAATTTTCCTCTGATTAAGAGCAAGACTGAAGATTGCCATACATGTGCCTGTATGAAAGAGGGAACAAAAGAGCTGGACTTCTTTCCACGGACCAATGAAATACCATCTAACAGTAGATACAAAACGGATTTCATGAGGATGCTATTTCCTGCATTAAATAAGCAAGAAACACTTGAATGGTTAGGATTTTGTGCAATCTTGAATTCTTTTTCCCCTTGTCCTGGTTTGAAAACACAGGTATCTGCTAAGGAGGGGCAGGACCTCCCTAGGAAATGGAGAGTTCAAATCCCTTCCCTCCAAATTATTATAATGTAGAAAATTAAAGGGGTTTTCAGGCAGAGGTATGGGGATAGGAATAACAGTTCTTTACTAGTATGTATAACAAGACAAACAAACAACAACAACTACAGCATTAGTAGTAAACAGAACCAGGAAACCTTGAGGGTCTTTGAAAGAAATTAGCCCCAGGCTATGCACTCCCGAGTTGTACTGTTACATTGTTTTGCTGTAAAATTAAAGTTGCACTGTTACTTGCTTGTTTCAAACCGTTCATGTTGAATCTGTACCCTGAATTTCTGTTCGTTATGTCCAAGTTCTGTACCCTTTCTCCCTAAATCCTCGGCTCTCCCCTCTCCCGACGAAACCGCGCACGCCGCCGCTTTGCCGCTCCGCCCCCCCGCACGCTTCCTGCTGCTCCCTGCCGACGGCCCGTCGAGCTGTGGGCTCCGCCCAATATGGAGATGAAAGGAACTCCCATCGTGCCTGGCTGCGACCGGGAGTCCAGTTAGAGCTAAAAAAGCCCCTGATACAGCGAGCCGACACAGAAACTGGACCTAAGAAGGACGGGACTTTGCGAGGCACATGTGTAGCTACCTGCAGGCAGCAAGCATTCTTTTGTTACTTTGTCGCCATGGCCTGAAAAGAACTGGAGAAAGGTAACGCCCCTGGACCACACGAGCCAAAGGGATTCTATTGGAACCCCCGTGAGGACGGAATCCCGACTCTGCAGCAGCTCCAGCAGCAGCAGATTCGACCTGCACCTCCTCCTCCGTGGTGTCTTCAGGGAGCAGCGGCGGCGTGCGCAGCCCCTCGGGCCCCCTACCCAGAGCTGATTCCTAATAAAGGCTTTTTCAAAGGAGCTGGTCTCCTGGCCAATTTATAACAGTCTTTGTTTCACAAGGCCCGGGGCAGTCTGATCTCTCGAGAGCACCAAGCGGGAATGGTGGAAAATCCTGGGCTGGTGGATGAGATAAAGCAGCAGCTCTGCCGGGGGCAGCTGGAACGGCGGGGATGTCCCGGCAGGGCAGGGGGTGTGGGGCCAGAGAGCAGCAAAAAGCCTCCAAGCAGGGCCCAAGAAACAGCCCGGGCGGGACAGGGCCGGCCCAGGTCCGGCAGGGCAGGAGGAGGCAGCTCAGAGTTCCGGGGCAATGAGCAAATGATGGAAGATTTTCTCAGGACCAGACCCGGCGGTGAGGATGAACTCCTCCCGCAGTGAGCAGCAGCCTCCCGTCCTCTCTGCGATGCCGAGAGCAAGAGAGCAAAGCTGCCCCGGCCCTGTCCTTAACCTGCCCCAAAAATGTTATCTCCCCCTCCTGACTTCTGCCCACCTCTTTGTTTTGGCTAAGCACTCATAAGCACCCAGTAGTTAGTCTCCTAGCAACTTGTGGGAAAATTCTCTTAAGTAAAAAAGGAGGAAATCTGACCCCCAACACGCCTATACCATTACTATGCTGGTAACAACAGGTAGACATTTATCTGAGCCTGCTGCACAGTTAACAAAGTTATCCATCTACAGAAGAAACAAAGATTCTAAATTAGCAGAACTTTAGGACAACATAGGTTATAAGGTGTGGTTAAGGAATTGTTATAAATGCATGTTGTGGAGTTGGCTTTTCGCATGTAGTAAGATGATTGCCTTATGTATAATATGGGAAGGTTGTATTGTATGTTCATTTATTAATAGAATTTGAAAAATATGATAAATGAATATTCTTAGATTGTAACAAAGTAGAGATGGGGGTTGTTCTTTTTTTGTAACTCCTCAACTAGATAAAAGACAGAAGGGACGTCTGGAATTCCTGAACTTAAGATTTCTGACAAAAAACAATTGAGCCTTTTGAGGGTTTGAATCTTCGGAAGACAGATTTACAACGTCCTCCAGACTGCGTGGAGTCCCACAGATAAACTGTGTACTTAAGTGGGGGGTCTTGAAACCAAAATGAATATTTGAATCATGTATTAGCTTATTTAAATATGTAACACAGAAGTCCTTAAAACAAAGGATCTGAAAAGAGACGGTGTGCTGATCTTGTTGGTACCAGCACCTCGGCCGAAAAAGCTTGGGTTTTTTTGTCTCCTAATTGTCTATTTTATTTTATTTTATTTTTATTAAAGGTATAAATTTTATAAAAGTGAATCGTGTTTTTCACAGAATTATAACTCTAAATAATAACAAATTAGCAGTTTTAGGGATCAGTAACAGTAGATGAGTCACTGAAAACAACCACTTTGCATCTGTAGTTCTGTTTTCCATAGAAGGAAATTTTCAATATGAGAACATTTCAATGAGGTACGGGTGTATCACATAATCAGAACTAAGTTGTTCCACGTGATGAAAATACTAAGGAAAAAAGAATTGTCCACATTGTATGTTAAATAAATACTATATTGTATTTAGCTAGTGTTCCTCTAGCTAAATACATGTTCCACATGTAACTATAAATAGATGTTCCACAAGAACATCTATTGATGAAAAAGGGTACATGTATGTCCTAGAAAACTACCGTACTTGGAACAATGTTTTCTATAACTAAATCAATGTCATTGTTTACATAATTCTCATTAATTGCAATAGGAAGCTGGTGCCTAGAGAATAGATAATAGAATACTTGCACACATAAAAACCAGATTTGCAGCTGATTAATTAATAAAAAAGATTAAACTTGCTTTTATCCTCTGATCCTATGCAACACACTTGCAAATGCATATACAATCTGTGCCTTACATTCTCACGGGTCAGCATCTATTCCTGACTCCTGAACCCTTTTGTAATGTAACATGTATGATGGCAGAAATCTAGGAAGAAAGGGTAAATAATGTTCTCCTCCATTTAACTGTTTGCCTTTCACTTCCAGGCTGTTCATCAGAGCTGCTCAAGTCTGGAGGTGTTTCCTCACATGTTCTTCAGCCACGTCCATCCTCCAGGAGTCCCACATCGAGCACTGGAGGAACCTGCAGAAATGCACTCCAGAATGTGCAGGGAGTACCTGCAAGAACAGTAAGATGGGGCAGAACTGAAGTTAAAACAGTATTTAAGAACACCTGTAACAAAGGAAAAATATACTGGGAAGCAGACTGCAAGAAAAAATTGTATCTTTCAATGAAAGCTGCACTAATTAACAAGTACCTGGACTTTAACTGATTTGGAATGAAAACAAAATTGTGCTTCTAGGAAAGGGTTTAAATTGTCTGAAAGACAGGTGCCTGAACTTTTACTGTTGTCTGCCATGACCTTACAACACGACATGAAGGAAAACAACATAAGAACTTTAAAGATACTATCGTAGTGCAGTCTGTTTTTGAAAACCATGGTGACAATAAAGTCCCATACCCAAAATCCATGTGGATCAAGCTATCCTTTGGATGTGATTTGTAGTTATTGGGGCTATATGAACCTCATTTAAACAGAACTCTGGCATGCAAACATTACCTTAGTGTTTGTCTGAATGTGACATTCTTCTGCATCTACCTGAGAGCAGAATGCATGAAAAACGCATTACAAGTTATGTGCAAGTTCAACAGTGTGGGCAGTAGCACTTCATGAATTCCCATAAGATTTCTGTCTTGTAGTGGCAAACCATCTGACTGTTGAAGTCAAAGAACTCAGAAGTGATTAAAATGCTCCAAAGGACAAAGAAAGAAGAAAACTCCCCACTTCTTCCATGAAATTTTGCATGCCTCACTTTACATTGTCTGGTGAAATACCAGACAATGTAATCCCGAAGAGCATTAAAAGGTATCTGAGAAAGCTTTTGGCTTTTCAGACTTCCCGAGCATATGTCATGCAGTTATCAGTCTATATGTGCTAAGAAAAGAGAAACTTACATTCTTCTTCTGGGGCAATTGTCCCAAAGGAACAGTTCCCAAAGGAACTGTCCTCTGCCGGGACAGAGGAAGGATTTGCCCTTCTTAGAAAAGCTTGCTCCCATTTTTTAAGCAGAGGCAAGACAAAACATTTTCACCGGCTGCTTCTAAAGAATGCCTCCTGACACTTCCATAGAAAAGTGGAAAGTCCCTGAAACTTAAAGAAGGGAAGACAGTATGGGGGTAAGGCAAGGACTGACAGCAGATAAAGTTGCAGAATGGGAGAACAGGTAAGGCAGATCTTGCAAATTATTTCAGACATCCTCTTGTGTTACCATCTTACACCATTCATTCATCACTTGATTGATGAATTTATATTTGAACTGGATTGATAAATTGATATTTACCAATATTTTAAGAATGCATGCAGGATCTGCTCTTTGGACAAAATATATTCAGTTCATATTGTTAAGTGATATATTTGGATTTTAATTGGTTTGCTCACTCTTCTGTGCAATAATCGAACTTTTCATTTTTAAGTGTTTATGAAAAACAATATTCTAAACTAGGAAAAAATAAAAAAAAATCAGAAAGAGGAAATGTAAAATGATTTAATCACCAAATCTGGAAGACAAATTTTATCTAAAATACTGATTTATTGCCAGATATTAAGCCCCATGTCAAAATATTATGATGCACACAATGCAAAGGAAACCTTTTGCAGACTTTATAGTTGGGGCCCTCCCATTAGAATGGCTGGTCCATGATTGTTGATAAGTCACTAGACACTAATTAAATTCAGTTTTTAATTTTTATGAAATCCTTTTCCTGTACTATCTTAAAATAGTCCAAAATGCAGGAAACTGTGGTGAAATTACAATAATATCTAAATATAGTGAAGACAGTTTTGCTTCCTAGTTCACCATAACATTGGTTTATGCAACAAGAATGAGGAAGATGGACCCATACATTGTATTTTTCTATCTGATTTTCTAGATCTTCATTTAATGAGATGTGCTAAATAAGTTGGACTGAAAAGGAGAATTTTTATGTTTATGCCTTGGACTTCCACTTTGAAGAAGAACCTGGCTTGGTGTGCTTTTTCTTCTTTTTTCTTTTTTTTTTCTTTTTCCAAATGGTGTTGTAAAATGAGATTGATCAAACTGGGTCAGTTAGGACTTTGAAGTTAAGAACCCCAGGAAGCAGAGTACTTTATTTTCATTTACTAGCCCTTTGGATCTGTGTAAAATATCCCCACTTAGTGACATGATGCTGTTTTAGATGTCTTACCTTGACAGTATTCCAGACCACGCTTAAATTAATCCTGACCCCATGTTTGTAGTTTACAAAGGAAGTCCATTTGGGTTTTGTAATTAGACCCCCCAAGTTAGCAGGAAGATAGTTCTTCGGCTCCTTAGTTAGCAGCTGTGCACCCAGCTGGGCGTGTCTATTATAAATGAGGACAACTCCAATTTCCATTCTCAGCATGATCATGCTTGGCTTCAGTCTTTGTTTCTGGACGTGTCTGAAGATAAACATTAAAGGCAGTTTCATTGTTGCCTCATAAAGATTGGGTTGACATAATGTACCATAATGATATATTTCTAATCAGGCTATTTAGCATTATCAAACAAACTTTTAAAATATTCATCATAACTTGTCATTTGAATATAAATGTAACCCAACTCTCTGTATAATGAGTCTATGCAATATAGCAACTGAATATGAAATTCAATATTTGCCTAAAGCATGTAGGTGATAACAAAACAATGGGCATGGTTGACCCATGGAGAAAGCATTTCATGCTCATTTGAAGAAAAAAAATGCTTGCATTTCAATCTCATTATGAAAACTGGAAAATGTGCTCTATGGCATTATTCACAAAATGCACAGCATTTTATGTCTCACATCTAATTTGGAAAGTTTAAATGAGATTTAAGGAGTACACAGGTCCAGTACTGTTTCTTAATATGAGAATTTCATTATTAATAGCTGTAGATCAGATATTAAAAAAACCCTATTATTTATGTTTAAATTTACACTTAAATACATTTATATTTATATTTAAATATTAAAAAACATCCTTATAATTTACATTTAAAACTAGTCTTTGGAGTATGTTTTTGTAGAACTGGAGGTTTTTGTTTCAGGTGATATTTTTATGTGTACAAAAAATGACTTTCCACTCTCTGTTTAATTCTCTAAATATTTCTCTTTGCACCTCCTTGCACTTTCACTGTTTTTGGTTGGGTTTTTATTTTGTTTTGTTTTGTTTTGTTTTGTTTTTTGCATGATTCATTTAGCTTTTTGTCTCACATATTTCATCCAAGTATAACAAATCCCCTCAAGCCAACATTGGTCTAGAAAAGGCTGAGGATGGGAAAGCAAGTTATATCATGTCAGGTTAGAGACTTTAGATTATTGTTTTGTATTGCAATAACATTGAGTTTGTCTACTTAGATTTCTTTTAAATTTAAATCTACTTAGATTTCTTTTAAATTAGAGTTCTAGTTGAGATAAACGCTAGATTTCTCAGGCAAAGTCCCATCAGGATAAATGAGAATTTTGCAGCTGATTTCAGGGAAGCTAGGTTTTCACTTGATTTCTTTGCTTTTTAAGCTTCTAAGATATAAATTTCTGTTCTCTTCATCTAATTTGTTGCATTCTCCTTTTCTGTTTCTACACAATTAGTCTTATAGATCAGTGGAATACAAAGGTGCCTTCTTTCCAAGGTGACTTCCATTCTACTGAAAGCAATCACTTTCTTCCCTACAAATATACCTCCCAATGACCAGGTAGTCTCAATCAATTATTTAGGAAGTTTTACTACTCATCAGTATAAAAATACATTGGTGTACTGCTCTGTTAGGAATATATCTGGTCCAACACCTAATTTATTATGTCTCCTCAAGAGTCAGCTCTGGATTGTGTCCATTAAGTTGTATGTCCTGAGACCATTATCATCACTGAGCTAATACAGGTGTACTAACATAACATAATAACACTAAACATAACCATAAGAATACTAAACTGAAAACCTTTCAAGAAAAAAAAAAAAAGGTATGTTATTTCTACCCTTTTCCAAGTAAAAGAGTTTAAAGGTGTTGATCCTTTGGATAGAATTGTTCAAATGTAGTGTTGTGTGTGCCTATGTAGGATGCTCTCAACTACAGATAATATGAATTTAGCACTATCATCAAATTTTCTTTTAATGCAGTAAAAATTCTTGGATGGCAGCCAGCCTCTTTACCTCATACAAAACCAGCCTCTATGATTATTTATGTAGTAGAAATCTAATAATATGTTACAACATAGTGCCAAAAAGATAAGCAAACTGGCTGAGAACACACCCTCTGCACATGCAGAGGTTTGGTCTCATTGGTCTCATTGCTTTTTTGGCATTACTGATGAAGATGTGCTTTTTCTCCCAGGAATAAACATGGTCCCATAGGCCAAATTATCCTAAGATTTACATGCAGGCTCTCTAATTAGAATATGCTGGTTTATCCTATTGTGCCTTAGAAAAATTCCCTTTTTCTATCATACATCTTAGAAATAGGATGTATTTCACTTTGGGAAGGTGACGTTGCTCTTGTGTATGCCAGTAAAACCTGTCATCATCTAGGCAGATATAAATTAAACCAAGAAAAAGCATATAAGTATTCATGTAGGTCACAGTCTGAAAAAATAATCCACAAAATTGTACTGATTTTTTTTTCTGCCTCCATCTCCAATTCAGTTAGTGCAACAGAACTGAGGGCCTTATCTGATGATTTTTCATTATAAAACACTCTGAGATTATAAAAGTAGGTGACTGTTGTGAGGAAGATACAGCTTATATTCAGCAAAGGTGGTGATTTCAAACTTTTTTGATTAGCATCACCTGCAAGGGGTTATGTCCTAATATTTAGTAAACTTCAATCTCATAACAGTAATTTTGCTGTGTTGACCCCAGGAGCTGAGAGAACACAGGCTGTCAATGACAGGTCTAAGATGCATTTGCAATAGACACAAAGAATAAATAAATTAAGTATTTAAAAAAAGAGTAAGACTTCAGAAATATGATCCTTCAAATCCCAATTTCCAGCAGATGGAAAAATGAGCAACACAAATAATGTTTCATGATTTAAAACACGTTGTGTGCTTCATAAAACTGAAACAAATGTTAAGACAAATTTTATTAGTCAAATCTAAAATTAGTTGGCCATGTTCTTAATTCTGTGTTAATGCTTTATTAGTGCTGGCATTTATATTATATTTATTACCTGCTTGAAGCACTAAGTACCTTTAGTATGTTCAATAATTGAAATATCTTTGTATTCCCTAGTACCTCAAGCCATTGGGTTTTAATTATTAGTTCCTGAAACACATTGGTTTGATGCTTAATAGGCCTCATCTCTGCTTCATCTCAACTTTTTTCTTTTAATTTTACCTTTATGCTTGACATCTTCCATGCTTTCTTTTTCCATATTTGTGGGATTTGTCATTCTCAGCAGTATTTGTGCTAAAAGTATTTTGAAACTTATGATGTAGGAAAATAGTGGCTGTGTTTTATCACCACACATATACTAGCAACTTAATTTCTTCCACTTGAGTCTCTCAGATCTATGACTAGGTTAAGAAAATTTCTCATTACTCCTACAGTTCTCTTGACCTTTCCATATGCCTTTTAATTTACTCAGTCATTTCACACTTGAGTTCTTGTTTTTGGGAGAAGGCAAAATATAGCACATTGGTGTAACCAGTTTATTCTCTGAGACCAATTCAGATTCAACACTGAATGACACTGCAGCCTTAGGAATGACCAGGTCATGATTGTTTTTCACTCAAGTAGCAAGCAAGTCAATAACTATATAAAAACCAGCCATGGGAGAGAATCCATAAGGAAATGTTTTGACTCCTCTCTGCCTTTTCTCATAGCATGGATTGGACCAGCTGGAAGGAAACCCCAAACTTTTCCTCTCCACATTGAATTTTCTGGCCATTTAAGTTGGCATTACAACATTTTTTTTACCCTTTTCCTTTGCCCCAAAGTAAAAAGGGATAAAGCAGTCTTATTCCTTATGGCTGCTGCTCATAGGTTTCCCATTTCACAGACTTTTCATTTCACATTTCTGCTGATTTCATATAATTTGTGTCTGTTATTTTTAATAGCCCAGATAATATAATCTTCAAGCCAGATTTAAGTTGTGCCCATAATAGTCTACTTCTCCTCATATGACTAGCTCTTTCACTGTCCTATCTACTTGGTTAAACATATTTCCATTTTTATATATTCATTTTAACATCCTTTTATTACTGTGCTTATATTATTGTATATTAATGTCTATCAAATCCCCATTAATCTGTCATATAGCACATATCCACCACAAAAACCCCACCAAACTCTTGCTAGCATTTACTCTTTTTGTTTTCATCCTCTCCATGTACGCATTTGTTAGAGAGGGCACATTAAGATAAGATTTCAGTTTGCTTGAATAGGGTCAGCTCGCTATAAGATGTTCTTCTAAAATTACAATACCTTTGAAATTGAGTTACTGATGCACTTGGATAATTTCT
Organism: Phylloscopus collybita; assembly: GCA_027886175.1. NCBI lineage: Eukaryota > Metazoa > Chordata > Aves > Passeriformes > Phylloscopidae > Phylloscopus > Phylloscopus collybita. The sequence goes on along the minus strand of JAJNNQ010000009.1, from coordinate 23,041,147 downwards.
AGGAGTCTTTCCTCCCTGTTTGATATATTAAATAAGAAGGGGTCAGCAGCTATTGAAAGAGTCTCACAAGAGACAGGGAAGTTGAATCACACGGGCTGGAAGAGAACTTAAAGATCAACAATTTCCTCATAAGTCTGTCAAGGTCCCTTCCTTCCCTTGGCTGCATGACTCAGCTCGGTGCTGTCAGCAACCTTGCTGAGGGTGCACTCAATCCCATGTCCATGTAACCAACAAAGATGTCAAGCAATACTGACCCCTGAGGAGCACCACACATCACTGGCTCCCACTTGCACTTTGAGCCTTTTACCGCAACTCCTTGAGCGTGACCATCCAACCAATTCCTAACAGTCAAGTGGTGCATCCATCAAATCCAAATATCTCCAGTTTAAAGACAGGAATGTTATGCAGGACAGCGTCAAATGCTTTGCACAAGTCCAGGCAGATGAAGCCAGTTGTACTTTCCTTCTACACCAACACTGTTACCCTGCTGTAGGAGACCACCAGATTCGTCAGGAACAATTTACCCTTATGAAGCCATATTGGCTGTGACCAATCCCCTCATTATTTTCCATGTGCCTCAGCACAGTTTCCAGGAGGATCTGCTCCATGATCTTGCAGGGTAAGAGAAGGTGTCACACTTTCTATCAATAACCAGCTGGAGTGCATGGAGCTTCACCTGGGGGTGGATGAGGAGCCAGGAAAAAGCTTATGGGTAAGGATGAACTACAGGGCAGGGACAGGTGACTTCATAGTGGGAGTCTGCAACAGGCCACCTGGGCCAAGAGGGCTGCACAGGCAAGGGGTGGAAGCAAGGACAGGTAGCCTTGGAGGGATACAGAGACTGCCCTACCAGCAAGCAATGAGGTTAGGAAAGATAATGCCCTGACAGAATTAAATGTGACCAGGGCATCAAGGGCAACAAGAAAAGTTTCTATGCTTACATCAGTGATAAAAATAAAACTAGAGACCCATCACTACAATGATGGGTCTCAGTCACTGTTCCAGCTCTTACAGTTCTTCCTTGTTCTTACATTCAGGACAGCATGACCCCAGGCTGGTCCTTCCAGTACCTGTGTCATCCCTGACACCCTTCAGAAAACTCCCCAATGCCCTTTCCTTTGCAGCAGGTGCCAGGAGAACCAGTGCCTGTGACCAGAAATTCGGCTGTGCCAGGAACATTGTAATTCTGTATCCACATATGGTTCTCTAATTCAAACAGAGAAACCAGGAATATGAGACTGAGCTAGCAAATTAAATATATTGTTTCATTATTTCCTAGACACATCTTGAAACAAATTAAGGCTGCTTTGTTGAGGCTGTTGTTTGGTTCAGATTTTTTTTTTTTTTTTGTCCTTTTAACTCTAGCAATAAAGTATGAGGGTCAGAAACTCCCTCTTCTGAAACTGACCTCCTTCCTGTCTCCAGCATAAATGTATTTAGGATTTAGTTTCAGCTAATTTGGCCTTGGGCCAGCCTGGCCATTCAGGATTTCAGAACTCATACCGTAGTCATGTACAGTAACTGTACTCCTCTCAGCTTTCATTTTGTGCAACCAAGTATGCCAAGCTTCCGTAGTTTTGACTTATTTTCTTTTAAGATACAGTTATATCCTTAAAAATGTCTGCCAATTACAACACAGAACAGTTTCAAACTGTCATCACAACAGTAAGGAAAAAAAATGTGGTACAGCATTCGAACCAAAAATGTCTTTAGCTGTGTTATGTGTCTATTTTTTGTCGATTTACCTGACTTTTTTATTGTCTTCTGAAGTGTGGGAGGCAGACACCTCTATGAATTTTAGTTTATTATTTTTTTTCTTTATGGCCTAATACTATTTTGATAGTGATACCAAATTGGTTGGCTGTAAAATCAAATGCACATTGTTATTAGTACTACTGACTTTTTCATTCTCATGTGTTAATTTACTGTGCTATTCTTTGGAGCTTTGTCCCTTCCATACTTAATTTCTTTTAAAGCTATCTATCATTAATTTATCATTATAACACCTTCTGCAGCTTTCTTTTGTGAATGCAGCCCCCCATCTGACAACAAAATCCTATTTTTGTATTCTGATTTAGTTTTACAATGGAACATCAGGAAGAAAATATCAAGTACACAAAGAAAGAATAAAAATATGTGGAAATGACAAACAATCATATTTCATTATGCTATTTTATCTCTTGAAATGACAAACAAATAATCATATTTCATATGCAATTTTGTCTCTTGTGAATGACATGAGTAGACAGTAAGTTCTAAAACATTATGAATTATTGTTTTAAGCTTTATGAAGATACTATTATATACTAACAAAACAGCAATATAACTGACACAAAAGCAAAGACTTAGTATTATCTTGCATTGCATGTACATACTTTTTACATTAATTATTACCCTTATCATAAGCAATAGGGCTCTTCATATACTGAAAAAATGTTTATATGTCCACTGCCACAATAGTCATATTAAATTTTGTGAATCAAGAAATGTTTTTGAATATTCTGTTATAAATCTGGCCTTAAGTGTTTTGCAGATTCAGAGCCTTGATGGACATGTCTTCTTCCTTTTTAACATAGCCAACAGAAACACTGACATGCAATATGGCAAGTTAGCATATTACCAGAATAATGACTTCTCTTGGTTTTTTGCATTTAGAAACTCAAGCAGAAAATTAAACTGGAAAAGCATTATGTTTTATATTTCCCTTAAAATTTTTCCCCGTAATGAAGAAGGAAAAGATTGTTGTGATCATCTATTCCAAAATTAGATAACCTAGAGCAAACAGGAAAAGTCTATACTGAATTTAGAGAAGCCATAATTTGCACTACTGTAGGGAGTTCCTGAAATAAACATTCTGCATTCATTTCTGTGTGCTAGACTGTAGATACATACCCACTCAGACACTAAGTGCCTACTTGTCAGAACTCCTGAACACTGCAAACACAAGGAAATCAAAAGGAGCTCTGATTGTGTAGACTCTATCAAAATACAGGAAAACCAAAACTTCTATTTACAAAACAGCAAGACTGTAGCTGCTCCAGCACAAGTGTGTACCACTATACCTATGTCCTCACTACCTGAGGTTTCTGGAATTCATTCAACTTAGGTTCATAAAGAAGTGGCAGTGAGAAAATATGAGATTCACTGTTCTGATGACAGCAAAAAGGTGTGTAATTGCTTAAAAAAACTGTTGCTATAGCATATTATATATCTTAATATTGAGGAGCCAAGTGTTAAGGAAATACAGTCTAACTTCACTCTAAGGAAACCATATGATACCATATATATGTGTGTGTGTGTTCTGTCAAGCTGTTCATTTCAGCAGGCTCTGGTAAATTGCTGCTTGAGAATAAGAAAGAAATGAGCAGCTGAGCAGAACATCAATAAGCAGTACTTCCATAGAAATGACTTCACATTGATCAACATTTAAAAGATGTTTTTTTCAAAAAGATAAATGAATGAAGAAGGGAAAAATAGTACATTCAAATGCTAAATACAGCTTACAATGAGAAAAGTGAGAAAAATGTCATTGTCATACTTGGAATACGCTTGCATAACTGTTCAGGCTATTAGACCTAATTAACAGCAAGTGAACAGATTCTTGCTATGGGGGTGTTTATAGGCAGAATATGTTAAATGCAGAGTTTGACACATTGAAGTTAGAATTTAGTCAGATTCAGGCTAGTGTAAATTTACATAGAAGATATTTCTGCTCTGAAAAGAAACTATGAACCAAATATTTTGGAAGGCTAATTCTGATTTCTAATGTTAATGATAAAAAAGCAATTGTGTACTTCTCATTGAATAAATCCAATAGTATAAAATATAAAATTATTCTTATATTTATCTGGGTAAAAAAAAAATACAATTTAAATACTCTAACAAAGGCAGACTGGTTTTTAATTCCTGGGGTTGTTCTTTCTTTTAGTTTCACTTTGGTATTGTTAGCATAGTGTAGGGAATACTCCAAACTGCTACAGTATGAAAGCACAGACATCATTTTAACTTTCATAAGTGAAAAGTGACTCTGTACCCAAAGAACTTGTCAGGTAAAGCTAATGCAGCTGTTTTCATGAATAATTCAAACAAATCACTTCAGCCACAGTATGATGGAGTTGAATTCACGGTGGTAACCTCTGTAAATACTGTCAGAAAACAGATAAATTAACTATTAGTGACTGAAACTTCCAGTCCTTGGGAAGCTAAAGTTGCTAAATTCTTTCTTGATTAACCTGGCTAACAAAACTTCTCACCGAGACTTTTTTTTTTTTTCTCCTGAGAATGCATCATTTTTAAAACCTTAATAACTACTTTCTATATTTCAAAGGCAACTTAAATGAGAGCTATGAATTACTATGGACTGTAAAGTAAGTTCCCAGATTCACAGAATCAGGCCTGCAGGCTAATTTCTTCTGATTTAAGTCCCAGTACTGCAACTAAATAGTCTATAGTCCTAACCTAAATGTATACAGTGCTGTTTAGATCCTGAATGTACAAATTCCCACAGGACATCTACATGTATGAGTGCTTCTCTTTAATTCTGATAATTAACCATATAAATACAAACGTTTCTAAATTCTTGTAGGACAGAACTCCAATCATTTCAGAAAAATGAAATGTTATATGTAAATACATCTAAGGTTTAAAAAGGATTAATCTTAGGACTGGAAGAAAAAAATGTGCTGAATGAGCTAATAAGGAACAAACATAACATATGTATCGAAGCATTGACTGGTAGGTGGATGGAAAATAGACAAACTCAAAGTCTTTAGAAAAATCAGTACTTTGGAATGATCTTTTGTTGCTAACAGAGAAACAAGTAAGATTTTAACAGGAAGAATTCTTAACAGGAAAATATTAATAACTGTGAAAATGACAGAAATGACAACCAAAAGGAAAGAAGGAATTGTAAAAGTAGCCAAGACTTGTAGGCTTACTGAGCCAGAGTACGGCAGTTTTGGAAATATGATTCTGCTGGCAGTTTTCCACACCCTTGTCTACAATTTTAATATCATTTTTTGTGCTGATGACTGTTTGAAAGACAGCATAATGATCTTAAATGCTTATTAGGTGATTTCTGTAATTATTGCAGACCGGCTCATAGGAATAATCTGGAACTTCTTTTCAGGAACTCTTCCTTCCTGATCCTGCAACTCAGGACAAAGGACCAAAGGACTTCACCAGGAGTCTACCAGAAGAATTTTCTACTTACAAGAAAAGTTCACTTAATCTATTTCCTTACTGGGACTACAGAATTTTTTATAATTCTCTCTCTAAGGGAGTATCTGTTCTTCTACTACACATTATCCTTTACTTGGTTGCTCACTTTCATAGAGAAATAAGATTTTTTTCAATATAATTTGAAAAGTGGTAATGTATCCTGTATTTCATGTTATCCAATCACCTTGCATCAGTGAATGACTTTTCTTTTTTATAATCATACTCAAGAGTGTCTTTAAAACAAGTCTCTCATGAAGAAAACTCTCACTTTCACCTCTCTCCTTCTCAGAAATGCTGTTTTATTTAACAATTTTACCAAATACAGTTTCACAAGAGATTAGTGTAGCATTTTTATATGTAAAAAGTTACCTTTACCTGGGTAAATCAGTTCAAAACCTGGCTGAACAGTAAGCTGTAAATGTTTTAATTCCTGATATCCTAATTCCCATTTCAGAACTGTTTTAGCAGCAGTAAGTGCATCCTTTTATCTACAAGAATGTTTCATTAGAATGACCTGGTTGAAAGACAAGGTGTGGTCCAGATGATCTTCCCGACCCTCTTTTCTGTTTCCCCCCTCTCTCAGCATGATCCTCTCAAGGTTAGTCAAGATTAATCATGTAGACTGGTGAAACCAGCACACCAACTGACTCCAGGGCAGGAAGGACTACAGTGAAAAGAAGTTTTTTTATCTGAGGAACTCAGCCCCTCCAGGCTGCTTCCAAAAGGATTGTTGTTGCTGCTGCCTGCTGTTTGCACCAGTGTGACTACCTAAGGGAATCTCCAACTAACATGAATTCTTCAACCCAATCTCAAAACACTCCTAACAGATTAAGAAATAAACCATGACAGATTTACATCTGCATTTTTTTCTTTGCTTTAAGCATAAAAAACCATTACACGTCTGAAGCTTAAGGACATTTACTTATGTACTTAAAGATCTACTTTTTTCCTTTATACTGCTCGTAGACTTCACTCTAATAGCACTGCAGGATGATGCTACAATATACAATGTAAACTTGTAAGAAGATAGTTCCTACCCCACAGAGCACAAACAAGTTCTCTCAGTCCATTCTCACAAAAAATTACCTTTGGAGTTTATATGGGCTATTTTCATTAACTCAAACAAAGACATTGATGGGCCTAGCATATACTTATTCATATAAGAAACCAGGAGCTGACCAAATAATAGGAAGTATACAGGAGCTTAGTACAGAAGTGACTTTAACATTTAGATTTTTCAAGTGCCACAGTGGCTGTTGAACCTAGGAGGAATGTAGCACAGATTCTCCCTTCTTTCAGTGATAATCCTGAGAATAAACTTCTTACTTCCATAAGTAATACATTAATATTTATTTTATGCATGACTTCTATGCAAACTGACAAACTCTGGTAAATTCTGTGTGGCAAGGGATCTCACTCTATCTTGTCAAACTATGTATTCTTAGATTAGATATCCCTGCAAACACAAGTCACCAGAGAGAATGTTTAAGATACAGTTCTGCTGCATCTGCAGGCTTCTGGAGGGGACAAAAAAATGCAATTATCCTCTTGCTAATGACAACACTCTGACCATAGAAACAGTTCAGTGCTGCTCATAAGTGTGGTGCTGCAGTGTCACAGCCATGCAATACTCTGGCATGAGTTTTCTTAGACATGGGCAAACTATTTAGAAGACAGTGTACAGGAAATCTGTCCTCTTAGAAATCAGCAGAAACATTTCATCTGAGTCCTCAAGAGAAACAATATCACCTGCAGAAATGAACAAGACAATGAAAACTGACTCTTCTCATATCCCAAGTAATTAAATCTACAGAACCATACAGCAAAATTGTCAATAAACAATGATGCCCTGCTTTCTTGCCCAGCAGTTTGAATGTTTTTTCTGGCCTTTAAAACAATGTCAAACAACATAAACAAGGAAAGGGACAAAATTTTACTTTGTTTCTTACAGTTATTTCTTTTTTCAAAACTATTAATTGGTTTCAGAAAATGGTCAAGGAGGGACACTGAAGATATCTTTCCTGAAATCTTTCCTGCACATTTGTTTGCATTCCCCTTTAAGTTCCACAAAATTCTTACATTTGAAGCACAACACATCTAGCTTTCTAGGAGTGTTTTCTCAGTTTAGTAATGTAAAAGCTAAAGGACTTCTCTCTAAACACAGATTTAGGCTTAGTCTGTAGCAAATGAAGTGAGGAAAGTAGCACCATGGACAGATTCCGTCCACCCTGAGAGAGATCTCTAAGACAGGTCAGATGAAGTGCCATAGATGCGTATGTTGCTGCTTTAAAGCAGAGAAGTCTTCACCAGTGATTTAAAGACCCTGACCAAGCTTTGGATAACTGGACATCTTGATCACAGCACTAGTGATGAAGTGACAGACCACAGCTATCTACCTGCAAACTGATGATTTTTACCCCCAGGCCTGAAGTCATTCTTGTTTAAAGGAAGAACAAGTTGGGATCCTGCCCATGTGGCACAATTAATGGTTGAACCCTCACCATTTAAAGGATTATAACAAAACAAAGCTAAAATATTCCCATGTATGAAATACCCAGCTTAACAGTCAAACTTAGACCTGGCGCTGGTAGTCAGAGAAACAGTCAAGTTTAGGCCTTGGTTTTTACTGACAAACGCAATTGTACATCTCTCAGCCAATGCATGAGCACAAGTCTGGGCTCTAACATATTCCAGCAGCACAGCCTGGAAATACATGCAACAAAAATCTGGATGCAGGTGAACTGTGGCTCTCACTAGAAACAAACAGATAAAATTTTAATACTCTGTTGCTTAAATAGAGTACAAATTGAGGCACTTCACAGCCAAGAATCCAGACACTAATGTTGCAAATCTGTGTCCGTCATCTGGATCCTAAAGGCAGCTGACTTTTTTTTCTGCTCTGAATCACCCCAATTCCATCGTTAATCTAGAGAGCATGCTTAGCTTCTCTGAAAATCAAGATCCCAGTGAGCCCTGCCAAAGTGAAGCCTCACAACATCAAATACAGCATTTGTGTCCCACCAGGACCCATTAGATTTGTGCCACCAGCACAGCTGAACGCTGGTTTCTTTTGTGCCCTCAATTAAATGCCCTCTTCACTCATACTAGAGGCATGCTGATAGAGGGAAGATGGGGAAAAATGCTGTCATATGCATCCTGCTGGATGCTACTCTTGGAAGAACGACCATCGTTACAGCACTGCAAGTGTCGACCGGAGCGACAGTGTAAGAGAGAGGCAAAGGCATTTGGTGGAAGCTGAGATATTTTCACGGGGGGAAAACAAACAATTTCAAACCGAAGCCAGCCAGCCGAAGCGAGGGGAGGAGCCGGGCAGGGGCTTGGCTCTTCCCTGGGCCGAGCCTGGCAGCGCGGCAGCGCTTTGCCAAGTGGCAGCCGGCTCCGGCGGCCGCTCGGCCCCGAGGCCAGCGCGGCTGCGGGCCCCGCGCCCCGCCGGGCGGAGCAGCCAGGGCCGGGGGCGCCCGGGTCGGGCCGCGCCGGGCCGGGGCAGCCCGGCCCAGAGCCCAGCCCCGAGCCCAGCCCAGGCCGTCCCACCACCGGGGCAGCGAGGGGACGCCCGGGCCGGGCTCCTGCCGCCCGCTGCCGCGCCGGAGGGCGGCGGAGCAGCGGCTCCGTCCAGGCGCTTCCGGGCGCGCCGGGCGGCGGGGGAAGGAGGAGAAGAAGGAGGAGGAGGAGGAGGGAGGGAGGTGTGGGTGGAGGGGAGGGGAGGGAAGGAGGGGTGGAGGGAGGCCGGCTTTTTTAGGAGGGAGACCCTCCTTCGCGGCCGCCCGCTCGCAGCCATGGCTTTGAAGGAGGCGGGCGGCAGCATCCTGCCCATCAGCGACATGGTATCGGGGCCGTCGGGCTCGCCGTTCCCCGAGGTGGTGGAGCTGAACGTGGGGGGCCAGGTGTACGTGACGAGGCACTCCACGCTGCTCAGCGTCCCGGACAGCACGCTGGCCACCATGTTCTCCCCGTGCCGGGGCGGCCCGGCGGCGGCCCGCCAGCTGCCCAGGGACAGCCGGGCGCGCTTCTTCATCGACCGCGACGGCTTCCTCTTCAGGTACGTGCTGGATTACCTGCGGGACAAGCAGCTGGCGCTGCCCGAGCACTTCCCCGAGAAGGAACGGCTCCTGCGGGAGGCCGAGTACTTCCAGCTGGGCGACCTGGTGAAGCTGCTGTCGCCCAAGGTCACCAAGCAGAGCTCGCTCAACGACGAGGGCTGCCAGAGCGACCTGGAGGATAGCAACTCGCAGGGCAGCAGCGACCGGCTTCAGCGGGCGGCGCTGGACAAGCGCTCGGGCTTCCTCACCGTGGGCTACCGCGGCTCCTACACCACGGTGCGGGACAACCAGGCGGACGCCAAGTTCCGCCGCGTCGCCCGCATCATGGTGTGCGGTAGGATCGCCCTGGCCAAGGAGGTCTTCGGAGAGACCCTCAACGAGAGCCGTGACCCCGACCGGCCCCCCGAGAAGTACACCTCCCGCTTCTACCTCAAATTCACCTACCTGGAACAAGCCTTCGACCGGCTCTCCGAGGCGGGCTTCCACATGGTGGCTTGCAACTCCACCGGCACCGCCGCCTTCATCAACCAGTACAGGGACGACAAGATCTGGAGCAGCTACACAGAGTACATCTTCTTCAGTAAGTGCTGCCCGCGCCCCGGTGTCGGTCCCCCTGGCCCTCTCCGCGGCGGGTGCCTGGCGGTGTGCGCCTGAAGTACAGCTGCACCCCCAGAGCCCTTGCTGTCCCAAAGCAACATGTAGCTGGAGAGAAATGGGGGCTGCCCCGTTTCCCCTCACTCCGCTCTGTCACCGCCATAGTTAGATTTCATTCTGTGCGCTGTGGGGGCGGGATAAGACTGCCTAAAATGAATGCCCCGTCCGGAGCGCGGCGTGGGAGCATTTCCCCACGCACACTCCGTGGGGCAGCCCGGCTGATCCCGCCTTTCAGTGCCGAGAGGAGAGGCAGCCCCCACGTGTCCCGGGGGAAGGGTCACTGGTTACGGATCGGGGGGTACGGCCTCGGGGTGGGGGTGTCCCTGGCCCGCTGGGCGGGCGCGGGGCGCGGTGCGGGCGCGGCTCCGGCTCCGGCTCCGGCGCGGAGGGTTGCGGCGCTCCCCACCAGCGCGGCGACGCAGAGATCCCCGAGCAAGGAAGGGTTTTAATATTTTATCGCTGCATTTCCTTCAAGTGAGCGCACTGAGCCTGGGCACGGTCCCCGTGAGGGAAGGGGCAGCGAGGGCACAGCCAACTTCCCAAGGAGCAAGAAAGAGTCTGGCTCCAAGGTGGACGGAAGTTGGAAAAAAGAAAATAAACCACACCATAGCCATTATACAGCTCGTAAGCAACTTCGCTGGTTGGCTGTGGGTAACCTTAAAGGTTTCGGGTCACTCGCAGATAGGAAAACCGAGCGATGACGAATGAGTTTCAATCTGGCAAAGTATGTAGTGCTATGTAGGGCACTGACTGAGCAGCGGGTTCGGGTCATGAAACCGCAGCTGGATGGAGAACACCATCCCCTGGCAGAGGTTTGTCTGTGGAGGGCAGAGGCAGCCTTAAACATTACAGATGTGTTTGAGAGTCGAGCGAGCCGGTGGAAGAGAGAGGTGTTCTGCATTCACTTCTTTCTTCTCCTGCCTCTGTGTGGTCTCACGCTCCCTGAGCAAAGAAGGATGAATTGGCAGAGCATCTGCCAGCCTCTGTGGTGAGGTGGGAGATGCAACCTCTAACTTCACTAGTAAGGCAGCTGAACAGAAGCAACTTGTTTGCCCTGCAAAACTGGACTTAGGCACGGAATTTATTAGAGGAGGAAATGTAAATGGTTTTCTACCGGGAGGAAAAATTCATTAGTTTATATTGCTCTGTATTGTATAGGTGGTGACTTCCATTTGCTGGGCAGACTTGAGTACTCAGATCAATCTTTGAAACTGGATTAAAACAGGTTTTGAAGATTCATTGCATGACTTGTCACTGGTCATATTTCAATAGGATATGTGAAAACTGAGCTCTAGAGGAGCTTCACATTCTCTTGGGTGGACTTCTGTCATGTATTTTACATGATTATTAAACCTTCTTTCTCAGAAAATTTGACATAATTATTTTCTAAATAGTAAAATTTCCTTGAAATAGTATGTACTGTTTGCATAGAAATAAATTCGTAGGTGCAAATTTTTTGTGTTCATTTGTGATGCTCATAATGTTTTAGTTATTTTTTGTGTATGTGTTATGATGAGGTTGCTGTATAGAGCAGTCCTCTAATTCACATCAGTGTTCCAAATTAATCCCCAGTGTAACACCACTGATTTATTTGGAATAATGCCAGGGATGAACTGGATATTGTATGTCATGGTTTTTGTTTTGGTTTTTAGTCTAAAAGCTTCTGATGTTGTGAAAAGTAAAATAGTTAATTATTTAAATTGATGCATTTAACTGAAAATTTATGGTTGTGCTTAGTTTTTTGGGTGGGGGTTTTGCTTTTACTTCTGAATACAAAAAAAATGGCTAAGATAAAAATGGGCTGAAAAGATGTTGAGCATATTTTAATTTTGGTTGCTTGTTATGCATTTAGAAACTTTTTTGTATAACAACTTGTTTTATGATCAGATACATTTCTCTGAAATATAGCAAGATGGAAACAACTTAAGAAAATCACCAACATGGGAAGAGAAACATGTGAAACAGTCCCTGAAGTAAATGCCTCAGTTTATTTGTCTTTTTTTTTAGTCTGACAAGATGTCATATTGATGGAGACTGTTGATAAAATAACATTTTGTTATAATAATAATAATAATTATAATATGCCCTGGATAGATTGTGTGTGTGCTGCTGCCTTGCCTGACAGTTGCACAAGAATCCAGCTAAGGGAGAGTGAACCTTGGAAGCCTCATGCTCTGCACCAAGAGTGAGAAGAGGGATCAGGGCTACTGGTGGTAAGCTCTCCAACAGCATTAGCCAGGGCCGTGTTCCTCCCTTGCTCATGAGCAGAGCTGAATACATGAGGGGAAGAGCAGTGGCTTTTCAATTTATTGCTTGCCAAATGTCCCTGTGAACCTTGAAAAGGAAGCAGTTTTAGAAAGTTGCTGATTTCAAGAGCTCTCATGTCAAACCCTGGACTATGTCTTACATGCAAAAAAATATCAAGATGAAAGACTGTAGGGAGCTTATTCCAGTTTTGGACAGTGTCTGAGACTTAATTTGGTGCTAGTGAAGAAGAAACCTAGTTTTATATCCCACTGGAAAAAGCTGTACCTGCATTTGCATTTGTTATTCACAGCATGAGCATCTGCAACCAGCAGCAACTGTATTATTTGTTGGTCTGTAAGTCCATAGCAGTCACATAAACTTCTTTTTCACCATTTCTCCTGAGGATTGTGGGTAATTCTGTTGCCTGGTAATGGTAGATAGCAAAGTGATTGGAAACATACATGGGGATATATTAATTCTGTCCATTTTCTGAGGTCATAAATAGCTGAATCAGTTTCTCCCCAAGAGCTACTAAAGAAAGACAAAAGTTTAATTTGTAGTTTGTGAAACATATTTCAGGTCTGTTTCTAGGATCTTTCAAACTTTGGTAGGTTTTTTGAGTTGAAATTATCATCTATCCCTTTTCTAAAAAAATTGAAATTACTTTATATTCTTAAGCATTCTGGGAGATCAAATTCACCTGGAATAACGCATATATGTATTTAACTCATTTATGAACTCCTTAATATCTAGGGATAGAGGAGTAGTTGCAGACTAATTCTGATTGAGGAACCAGGAGGTTGTTTGACACTGCTTAACAGGAAATAACACTTCAGCCTTTGGCAACGTGTCATGACAAATACAAAACCAGATTGCCTTCTTAGTATGTATAAATCCTATAAAAAATATTAAGTTCTTTGCCCCTAAGGGTGTTTTAGCTATCATGTATGCAATGACAGATTCATTTGTCTACACAGTTAGTACATGGCCAGAATTTAGCCTGTACCTTGCATTGATACACTTTTCAGTTCTGAAAAGTGCTCATAGATCTGTTCCACATGTCTGCTACAAATCCTGTCTCTGTCTCTTAATGGTTGGTTAAAGGGGCAAACTCCTACATGGTAGTGAAAAGGCTCTGTTGGAGTGTACCACAAACTTTATTTGTTTGTGTGGGTGGTTTTTTTTTTTATTTTTATTTTTTGTGGGTGTGTTTTTTTTAATTTTTTTTTGGTTTTTTGTTCCATGTTATTAACACTCTCACGTTAGTACACATGAGGATGACTTGGGTCAGATTAGTGTAACATGAAATGCATATGCAGTTTGGGAGGGATGCTCAAACTCTTCTACTGCTTAGTTCCATACTGCCATAGAGGATGAAAGATTAATTAATTACCTGTTGATATGCAATAGGTTATGGCCTTCACAAGAGTTGCTTCTAACTGGACACAGGAGACCTTGTTCCTTCCTGTGGCTGCAAGCACTGTAACATGTCTTCTGTTAGCTGACATCTTTGTGAGAAAATGGTAAAATTCACATTTAATGTTTTTGGGGGGATTTTTTTTTGTGGTTCTTGGTACCTCTCAGTACTGTTATGTAATGCAAGATTGCCTGTGCATGCTATTACTATTACTATTTTTTTTTCTTCTATAGACTCTAATTAGTCCTAATGGATTTTACTTTTAACATCTGCTATGCAATGTGACTTAGGGGTGTTGAGAGTATTGTGCTCAGCTGAAAGCTTACTGTGCTGAACTGACATCTTTATTATAAGAAGAATAGATTATTATTTCCTGAAAACTTTGACATGCTCTCTATGTTGACACCCCTGTTTCACATATGACAGTTTCTGTTTTCCTTTTCTTTTGTTTTTGTTTTGTAACAGGTGACATTAGCATGGATTTATGGTGTTTATTTTCCACTTGAAGTCACAGCACTCTGAGATTACATTGGATGCTGTGGAAATTGTCATAAACAAGTGATAATAGTTTTGTAATCAGATGGGGAATAAATTGTTGGAAGCAATGAATTTTTAGGAGGCAATATGGTATTTTGAAAAAAAACAAACTCCAAACTCAAACAAAATGATACCAGCGACCCCCACCCCCCGCAAAAAACCCACCCAACAACAACAATGAAACCTAACCAACACTGATTGTGTTGTTGCATGTAAAATACTTTGAGGTGTTAGTTACTTTGTAAATGCCAAATCCAGTTCAGCATCCCAGTGGGATGGTGAGGGGTTGGTGGGTTGGCAGATAACCCTAAACTGCTCTTTCGAGGGCAGAATCGTGTGAGAGCCATCCTGCACATGGTTACTGTGACCATGTCAAGCTGTTCTCCATCCATTGTTGCATCTTTGGTGGAGTTTTTAATATGTGGAGTTATCTGTGCTATTCTTTTTAATCTGGAATAAATGTATGTAAGGCATTGAGGAGAAAAAGGAGACCAAGAAAAAAAAAAAAAAAAAAAAAAAGAGAAGGGTATTACATCTCTGTGACACATGGAGATAAATTTAGACAATTTTCTTTAAACCTGAACTGAAGCCTCAAGGATTAGAGTACAAATTTTTTGGTGGGGTGGGATGATGTGATTGAATCAGTATTACAAGCATAGTGTAGAAAAACTTCAGATTTCTAACAGTTTCAAGATCTAGAAATGCTATTTCTGACAGGACTGTTGAGCAAAGCCCTTTAAAGACATTTTGTAGGCAGTCCTTTGACTTTGGAAAACTGACACAGATCTTTAGGAAGTTCTCCCTTATGATTTCAGCTCAACTCTTAATACAGCTTAAAATTAAATAAATAATAGACTGCTCCTTATCTTGTCATTCTTCAAAAATATATGTTCCTGAATGCAAAGGGATGAATCAAAGTGTGCAGTCATAATTAAGAATATAAGAATATTACTCTTATGCTGCCACTTGATATAATGTGTGATAATCTAGTCTACTTAAACTGGTATTCTGAT
Organism: Phylloscopus collybita; assembly: GCA_027886175.1. NCBI lineage: Eukaryota > Metazoa > Chordata > Aves > Passeriformes > Phylloscopidae > Phylloscopus > Phylloscopus collybita. Next base: position 23,025,998 of record JAJNNQ010000009.1, on the reverse strand, counting down.
GCTATTCATCATTTTAACCAATAGACTTTACTCAGAATTATTTTGAAATATAAGTTTAAAAATAACTTTGAACAGATTTGACTTTTTAATAAAAAATGAAAATAACCTGCATTCCTCCACAGCTGACATAAAGACACTGCTGCAGTGAAAAACTGTGCCAGGAACCTCTTGATTTTTTTTTACGCTTCAATCAAAATATGCATAACTCAGTACAATGATTTGTGATTACATTTTATCAATTGTCTCCAGTTTCTGGTCTTACTATAGTAAAATCATATTTTTAACTATTGTGGAGCCTTTTTAATATTTAGAGTTGAGTGTTGAAAAGGTTGTGTGGTATTTTAAAAATAGAGTTAGAAATTAACTAAGAAAATCAACTATCCTGGATATTATATACCAGGATCAATGGTAGATAAAGAATAAGCAAGAATTGATGGAAGCAGCTGTTTTTTCTGATGTCAGAAAGTGGAAACACACTGGTTTTGATATTATCCCAGACTGGTATTTCTTGTGGATTACTTGGGGAAAAAAGTGACAGTGTTAGAAAAGCTTACTTTGCTGGATCTGTAATATTTTGCAGGAGAACTGCTTCTTGGTGTCAGATCATTTCGTAGATTTTCAAGGATTTATGACAGTAGTTGCAGGGAAATGTTTATTTTTCCACAGTAAGATGAGCAAATCATATTTTATTTTTTCTTTAATGCCAACATGAAATTCTAGTTATCTATGTGCAAGCACAGAAGTTATGCATACAAAGGCTTTCCTTTTAATATCGTTCCAGGCAGATGATTTGAAATTAAAACATTACTGCTAATAAAATATATTTTGCAATGTTTGCTTTCTCAGTATGATATGGCTGGCATTTCACTATGGTTGGTCTTCTCCTTTCTTGCAAATACCACATTTGTTACACTGTGAGGAAAATTTGTGTGGCAAACAGAAATACGCTAAGATTTGCACCAAGAGGGTGTTCATTGATTGTCACATTATCCCCTTTCTTGCCGTTGTTTCACATTTAAACACTCCGGGTCTCCAGAAATTAAAAACTGCTCAGGCAGTGCTCTTGGAGGTCAAAAGTAAGATCCTATGGTGTGAGGAGAGCAGAGGCACAGGAAAGGCTCTTTTCTTGGTCCAGCTGAGCACCAGCATGGCCTGGACAAAGCGGCCAGAAGTAATCCATCGTGTTCTGGTTACATCAGTAATCTGTGTGTTCTGGTCTTCAGTTTAAGGATGAGCTCAGAATACCCAGATGGGTCAAGAAGGAAAGGGCACGGGGTGGTGTGCATCCATCTCACCCTGCTGGGGTCCTGAGCAGCACGAGACTGCTGTGGTGCTTAGTGGAGCTTGCAGCCAGCTCAGCATTGCCCTGCATTGTCTCAGCAACTCGGCAGGTCCTGGATGTCCCACTCTGTGGGAGAGGCGAGCAGCGCAGCCCTGCTCTGCCTTGGCTTCCAGATTTTCTTCAGGTTTTCTATCTCCAGTTACTTTACTGCTGGAGTCATGTAAGAAGTCTGTAACAGAGTTCAGCTGGCCAGGGTTGTGTTTGCAGGGCTTTTTCACACTATATACTGCTTATTTGGTTGGTGGTTATTTGACTACAATTGAAAAAAGTTGGAAACACTATACCAGCTAAGATCCTAACCTAACAAACTGATGTTATTTGTATATCCAAGGATGATTTTGTTTCACTTCTCCTTACAAGACCCTTATTTCCTAAAGCATACGGACTGCTAATGCCACTCAAATCATAGCTCTTTTATAAACCGAGCCACTGGAAGTCCAGTGGAAAATCCTTAAAAAAAATTACTAGGCAAATTTCATTTTGCTTTAGCAAATCAAATGTTTCATGATGGATTTCCTGGGGAGGTTGTTCACTCCAGCTTGATCAAACTGCATGTTCTTTTCCAGAAGAAGTAATTTATACTCTACTTAAAATTCATATATTGAATAAACGTTAGGAGAAAAAAGTCCTATGTGTAAAATATTCTCAGTAGAGATGAAGTACTTTCTTTTAAATGTTTTGTATTATTTTTATTTTTTATTTTAAGCCAGTGATTGCACATTTAGCTTTTACCTCCTATAAATTCAAGAATATTCAGTGAATTAATTCCTTTTGTGTTTTTTTTTTCTTTGACCTAAATGGAACTGATCATATATATAAGGACCAACAGTGTGTGAAACTCAGAAATAAATTCCATTAAAAATTTCAACTTCGCTGGGACTGAAGCAACAAATAGCCTTGTGCTAGTCCCTTTCATAAAGGTGAAGTTCAAACTACACAAGTGGTTATTTGGTTTCATAACTGTTTTTAATAGACAAAATCCAGTCAGGAGTTAAGCAGTGCTGGTATGTAATTTTTATGGCAACTTTAGAAACTAGTGCCTTTCCATTTTGGTTGCATTTTATCAGATTGTGGTAGCTAAACTTATCATGTTCATTACATTTTGATAGTGTAGCTTCACAAGACAAACTGAAGGGTGCATCTTGCTACAAGGTGCAGCTCCATTCGTATCATCACAGCTCTAAATATTTTGGGGACTTCACCAGTAAAATCACAGTGGTGGTAATGAGCTTCATGATTCTTAGCGACAAGATGAACACAATGCTTTAAAAACTTTTATGCAAATACTATTTGCGAAATTACTTGTATCTTGTCTTTCCCAGGGTTGCTCAAAAGAGGAGATATGCCTTCAGAGAAATGGAGCAGTGTGTTTGCCCATTCTGTGCTATGGGCTCTGCCTGGCCTTAAGCAGTGTGAGGACTGCTCTGAGTTGCATTGCTGGTGTAATGATTTCTTCATCAATATCTTGCAGCTGAGAATAGCTGGGTCAAAATGTAGTTGTGCCCTTTCTCATTGTTCCCAACATGCCTGAGCCCTGTGGCAGAGGCTCTGAGCAAGAGGTGCAGAGACAGGGGCTGCTGCCTCTGGGGACTGCCACTGCCTCTGGGTTGGCTTTGTACTGCTCCAGCCACGTACCCTGAACCTGACTTGTTTTCTGTCCCAATGACATGCACTTAGCAAATAAAGAAAACTAGAGTGGTTTTTAGAATAAAAAATAATAGTGCTTCCTTTTGAAGGGAATGGTACAACAGTTTTCAAGAAATTCTGTGACTAACACGTCCAGAGATGACAATTCAATTACAAGTGCAACTACTCATGGCAACTAGTGCACTGAAATAGTATTCTGCACACCTCTTCCAGGGGTAGAAGGTGTGGGCTGGAAAACTGAGGGGAAAAATCAACATCATCCTTGACTTTTATAAATGAAAGTAAATATTCCAAATCTTTGCTTAGCATACATTGTGTTGCATGGTATTTAATACTTGTAGAGTATTATAAGAGTATAGAGTACTTATATATCTTTGCATTAGCAGAAAAATATTATCCAGAAACTAAGTCAGTATATTTTGTTTTTGTATAAGCAAACAACAGTAACCTTCAAATGCATTTTTATCTTTTCTCTTTCATCCTTGCTGGGTTTTACCCTTTAGTAGTATTAACAAATATTCCCAAAGAGAGAAGTGCTACTGCTCAGGGACTCCCGTCACATTTTGTTGTAAACATTCTCCTGCAACTTAAGTTAGTAGTGAAATTGTTCTATATTTTATTGAATGCAGATGTTCAGAGGTTCTTTCAAGGATTACAGCTATGTTAGTGTATTCCATGGAAGTTATCCAAAGTGTACTATCATTCCAAAAGTTTTGTATCAGTGAATATTTTATATATGTCACAGAGATCTGTGAAACTCTTTATTTAGTGACAGGAGCAAAAAGGTCCAGTATTGCATATATTCATGATCATATAAATAATTTTTCTGCAAAAAAACCTTTACTTTCAAAACTTCTTGCAAACAGTTAAATTAAATGATATTCCCCTCCTTTTATTACTCAGATCATAAAATTTGTTATTAATTTGTTATAAAATCATAAAATTCCCCCTCTTTTGTTTCTCAAATCACTAAAACCACCATACCTGCAAAACTATGAGAGGAATGACAAATGTTAATTTTGTGTATTCAGAAGTATTCTCTAACATTCTGGTTCTTCAAGTTTTTTTTCATTCTCATTGAAACTCTTGATACAAAAAATAAAAATGAAAATCAACTACAAAAGGGCTGGAAGGCAGATAAAATAAATCAGTAAAATTGAGTGCCAACAATTTAATCAGTGTAATGTGTAGATAATACAGTGGAGAAAGATTAAAACTAAACAACACTGTTAGCTATTTTTTTTTTTAGTAAACACATTTTCTTTCCCTTTCTTCTCACAGTCACTCTTCTATGGGCAGTCACTCCTCAGTATTGTTCTTTTCAGACAGCTGTTACTATTTCTGTTGTTAATGCCTACTGTGGCTTTTGAGCAGCTCTGAAACAAAGCAGAGGCATGGCTACTCTTGCCTTTCCATCTATTTTTGTCTCATTGCAGTGTTTGGTAATATAAATATCACTCATTCTGTCCTAAAAATACCATTATACAGCTTTATACAAATGTGATCAATATTGCTGAAGCTACATGGACTTCAGGGGAAAAAAGAAAGAACAAAATAATTTAGCTATATATGATGCAAGAGAGAATGGGACTCTCTTGCTTGTTGTTCAAGCAAGGTTGTTTCTGTCCTCTTTTAATTTCAAAATTTTGGCATCAAATCGCAGAGGTGCCTTTCTGCATGACTTACCCATTTGAAGTACCCCTTCTTTGGAGAAGGAATTTTCAGAATCTGTATGTGTAATTAAAGCTTGTCATATATTTAAAGAGTAGAACTAAAATCTTTAAGTAGTGGAGGTAAGACCACTGTAATTAGCAATCCTGCTTGGAATTTTTTCTTTCCCAAGACTTTCCCAGTTTCATAGACTTCAATTTACTGTTACCAATCCCTCAGAAAGCTGTGTTTGTTTGCCTATTTTAATGTTGTCATAGCTTGCAAATATAAATTTATCATCTTCACACTGTCAGTTTGTTTCTGGGGATACAGGAAATGAATATAACCTCTCTAAATCTTAGAGACACAGTCTGTATGGTTTTGTTCCCCCCAAAACATTTGGAGTAGCAGATAATGGCATCCTTCAAAATAACACTGTAATTCTTCAGGACAAAAGGGACAAACTTTTCAGAACTGTTTGTTATTTAGATATTTGAAGATTATTGGAATTTTTGAAGTTTCACCTCATAACCTGCTAAGTTTATATCTTCATATGACTTTTAGCTGTCTAGCAGTTCAGCCTCCAGTCTGAACACACATTTTTATTCCTCTAACAACACACATTTTTATTCCTCTACTTTCAGTATTTATTTTTTCCACTTGTAGCTGAAGTCGTTTGGTGTCTAAATTGGTGGAATTATGCCCCTAAATAATTGCATCTGTGATCACATTTGATTACAGGAAGCAGAATGTGCTCATGGCAGAGGAGATTAGGTTAAATGCTGTCTAATCAGTTCCCCAGTGACTGTCTCCTGGCACTGCTTCCTTCCTAAATCCCAGTTCTAGGGATGCCACGAATAAAGCCTGCAAGGCCTGTGCAAGTCCGTGTCTTCAGAAGATGGTTTTGCTTTTCTGATTTGAGGGGGGTGATATGAACTTAGGAGCAAGGCTGAACATTGGTCACCCTTGCCAAAAGCACATGTGGGGCTCGTGGTGCATTTGGGTGGACTTGGCAAGGTGGCTGTAAGGCCACGGGGAGCTGGAGAGGGGAGCTGGAGAGTGCCTGTGCTGCTGCCCTTGGGGTCTGCCATCCCCAGGGGAGGACAGCTGGAATGTGTCCTGGGCAGGCTGGGGAAACCCAGGGGGTCTGTCAGGGCTGCTGCAGCCCTGGGGGAGTCCCGTGGGTATATATATATATATGTATGTATGTATGTATGTATGTATATATTTGCTGGTATTCACAGAGGCCATGTCTGCTCTCTGTGAATACCAGCAAATAATCCAAGAGCTGCATCCTCTAAGGACCTCTGGCCAGGCACCATAATCACAGGTCTGCTTCAGTGCCAGAAAAAATTTGGACTGTTGAAATAGGGTGGGGCATTCCACAATTTAAAAACTTGTTGTAGCACAAAATACATGTGAAATAACTCCTTGAGTTATTTTTATGCAGGAAAACCAAAGGGTTCTTGGTCAAAGGAACCAGTAAGACCAGAATGCCGTCTAATTAATATTTATGCAGTGCTATGGCACACCATTTGTGTTCCTGCAACCATGCTGCTGAAGCAGCTTAAATTCAATAGTAATCTCAATCTTAATACAGTAAATCTAAATATTCTTTATTTGTCTGCAAAATATGGAGGGACAAAAGCAGTTGTTATAAGCAATAGGTAACCTGAAATTAAAAAAAAAAACAAACAAACAAAAAACCAAACAAACGAACAAAAAAAACCAAAAAAACCCCCAAAAAACCCAAAAAAACCCCAAAAACCCACACACACAAAAAAAAAACCAAACCAGGGAAAGTTCTTTGCTTTTTTAGACTATGGCAAAATGTTTTGTTTATAATTAATATTAATGATGTACATAAGACTTTTTGTATTGACACATAGGACGCATAAAGGTACAAAGGAACCTGGAGTGCTTGCTTAGCTGCATTTTCTGAAAACAGCAAAAATGTTCTGAACATTGAGAAGATACCCTTTGTGGTTTTTAAATATTTTAATACATGATTTTGGAATCAGGATTATCCTGTATCATCATAGTGTGATTTCTAGCAAAAATAGTTAACCTTTTCAATGAATCATGTAATGAATCGCTTTTGAGAATAATATGAGACTAAAATTGACCTCCAAATGCTTTCAGACAATGCTTTCAGTCTTTTCAGAAAACCAGTCAAGTTCAGTGAAAATTTCCATCTGCACTTTGAGTACCAGGCAAGCAGCAGGGATAGACAATTTTGAATTTAGACTGCTGGTTTGGAAAATTTAGTTTTTCTTATCACCTCTGTGACTGGCAATAAACCGCGCTTATTTCTTTCCTTCCTTATCCTGTGGTTATAGCGTAGGTTTAGCAATACAGAAATTGATATTTTATCGAAGTTCACCTTGATTTCTAGCAGTAGTTAGCTCTTATTCATTAATTTGCTCAATTAAGTCAGTTTCTAACAGTGAAAGCAATGCTAGTAAAAGCTATTTACTTTATTAGCAAGCAGTCACTTGATAATAATATGAGACAATTACTGGTGGTCCAGAGCATGTTGCCATAATTTCTGTTCAAAAAGGTATATGGTTTAAGGCTGTGGATCAGGACGTTAAGAGTGCTAAAAGTTACATGTGGTAACACTGGGCCTTCAAGCTCCCTAATAGACTTAAAAGTTCCTTGATAAAGGGCAAAACATTTCCTCTGTTAAGGAGGCATTGGAACAGTCTGTGCAGTGATGCTGTGCATGTTGTGCATCCTTTGAAGCTTGCAGGATTTGTCTGGATCAAGCACTGCTAACCTGATCCAACCTCAAAACTGGCCATGATTTTGAGCAGGAGGTTGGACTACTCCTAAGTTATCTTGTGGTTCTCTTCTCTGATGTGATTTACGTTGACCCTGACTATTTGGAAACACTTCTTAGAAAAGAAGAAGTGAACTGCTGCAGGTAAATTAGGTAGAAGTTAGAAAGCGATAAAATCTGATTATTCTCAAAGTCAAAATCTTCAAAGCTTTAGCTTTATGTTGTCTTTTTACTTACATCAGTGTGTTTTATCAGAATGGAAACAATAGCTTCAGGATAAAGTTTCTTATAGGACTTTCTGGCCCAAATTCAAGACCATGCAATGTTAAATAGGCCACAGTTAAGAAAGTATCTGAAAAAGTAATGAAAATGCATATTGGATAGCACTGTGGTTGTTGATTACATGTTGCTTGGAGAAAGAATTCTCAAAAGTTTAGAATATCACCACTGTTTAAAACTTCAGTCATTTTTATTGTCATTCTTTAGAGAGATTCTAGTGCTATCTCTCATAAAGGTGACAGACTGCCTTGTATTTCTTTGGGTTTCTCTCCATTTTGATGGTTTTAACCAGCATGGAGTTCCTTTACTGTGACATATTTTTTTGCTGCTGTTTTTTGGCCTCTGTATTTTTCCCCTAGCATAGCTTGAATCAATTTATGTAGCAACTGCAAAAAATGCTGAAGAGGATAATTTTGGCAGCCTTTTTTACTATTAAAAATAATAGTAAAGGAAATATGAACAATATGGAGTTAACTTGTTAGCAATACACTGTGGAATGGATGCACAGCATAAATACAAGGTAGTTAATTATTAGGATATTTCAACGGTTCAATTTTTTTTCCTTCTTGAAATTTTAATGTAAGAACAGAACATGAGGCACTAGTAACTAGGATTATTAAAGAAATGTTGGATATTCCTCTTGCTTTTCCAACATTACTGAAAAGATTGCCTAAGTGATGTAGCTGAAGGTTCTTTATGCTGTTAAAAATTCCCTTATGACAACAAATTAAAACAGAAATAATGCTTGCTTTGACTGACACCTAATAGATAAATATAGATACATGGTCGTAGAGAAGCAGCATAATAAAAAGATCTTAAGTAAGTTCTTGTGTCAGTTGTAGGTTGTCAAAACAGCATCAGTGCAATTGTGTCACTTGTGCCCAGAGTAAAATGTTTTCTTCTCAAAAGTTATTCTTCTAGGTTGGGGCATATGTTGTTAGGGCATAGTGTATTTCCATCACTGGTTATTGTGATGGAGGGATTGGGCAGATTGGTACAGATACCTCTGTTATGAGCTCACCTATATCCACCTAGAGAACATCTTGATGGTGTCAGCTAGTCTGTCCCTCTATGCCCACATTAAATATAAATCAAAATTCAAGTGACACGGTATTTAAAACCCTTTGGCTTCTGTTGTGTGAACTTTCATTCATTGATGTAGCTTGTATTCTAAAGAGGGTTTTGTTCAGGATGATACAGAATATCTGTACCAGCCAAACATAAAACTGTCTTGCTACAGTTCTGGAAAGAAGTTGGCAATAGAGTAACTCGAGTGTTTAAAATTCTTGATCGGAACAGCGATTACTACAAGTTGTAGAAACACTAAATAATATAAAGCTGTTTATAATCACTGGTCTTTATGAAGGCTCAGCAACTTTTGTAAATTTATCCAATCTATGCTCCATTGGCTCATGTCAGGTGTACTTAACTTCATCTGTATAAAGTTGGTCCATGCGAAACAGGTCAAATCCCTTGCATATTCATTGAACAATTGTAGGTAATTTCACAGGACATAAAACAAAGGAAACTGGGACTGGAATGGACAGGAATGTTTGGAAGGAAAGGGAAAATCTTCAGCTAGTACACAAAGTGGAAAAATCCAAAAATTTCTGATTTTCCGGTCTTGCAGACTGCTATGTTACAATTCTTTCCACATAACATGATTTAGAGAATCAAGTCTTGAAACTGTAAATTTGCAGTAAAATATGTGGCAATTAAGAAAAAGCTTTTTTTCTACCAAGAGATTCCTACCATTAAATACGGCAGAATTTTGGTTTTACAGAGTTACACCAAATGAGGCTACTGGGACTAAGGGCTCTGCTGAGTTTGTCTGACATGATGCAGTACCATCTAATGGAATCCATTCCTGGCCGCTTATCAGGTCAGGGATTTTCCTTAAAAGGGAGGGCTTCTGTGCCTTACCATAAAGTGGAATGATGAATGTTATGAATATCATGAATGGATATTCAAAATTGATGGAAGTCAATAGAATTTCATCCGCCTTTTTGTAAATGCTCTTTATCTTTTTTTTTTTTTTCTGTTTTTCCTCTTTCTTTGTTATATTGATTTTCCACGCTAGATGGCAGTGCCTTAGCACTAGTGCATGACAGGGGAATTGATTTAATTTATCCAGGGGGGAAGAAATCCTTCTACTTCATGTTTCCTTCTACGTACATAGCTTAAAGAATTGCAGGTGGGAGACTGGATTTTGATGAGCCACATATGGATGGGCAAAGAAAAATGCAAATTTTTTTTTCCCCTTTTTCTTTGTACAAATGGAAGTCTATTCAAGCTGATCGATCCAGGCTTGCATTGGCTGGATGTGAGATGAACTGGGGCTGTCTTTCAATGCTATCCCCAAGGAATTGCATTCATAGAAACTTCAAGTGAAAATTGAGTTAGAGCTGAGAGTGCAGCCAGACTCTGAGCAGATTGCCTCACAGTTTTGAGCCATATGTTGTCTATACTGAGAAGTCAGTGAGAGAAAACACAGCTTCCTTCTCTTTCCAAGAAAACCAGGTGCTGGAGGGGTGGTGGTGGAGAGCTGAGAGGTGCTGGGGTGCACCTAGATATTGCTGTTTTAGTGCTGGAATACTGCCTGGGCTCATAATTCCACCTATAAGCTGGGATGCAATCCTGGACTGCATGTTAGTTGAAATACTGGAAGTTTGCTGGCTTGAAATATTTCAACTAAAAGGTTGTTGGAATGAGGATTGAGGGGACACCATGATTAGAAACAAATGGGCTCTGGAAGAGTAAATGTGGCAGTAATAGGTGAAGGCTAAAAGCTGTAAGTTTGTAGTTGGAATTCAATTTTAAATAAGGAAACAATGTTTAAAAATGTATGGATGAGGTACTTCGAAACAGATGTTTTTTAAAACAAGAAGGTGCCTCTAGTGTTCATATTTTCAACTTTCTTGAAAGAAAACCTCCAGTTAATCCTCTGATAAGAGGAGAAAGGAGTTTTAAAGCATTAAATACCAAGAGATTCTGCAATGAAGACAAAAGAAATAGACATATCATTATCAGGAGAAATTAAATACCTTAAAATACAAGAGTAGGGAAAAAAAGAGACCTGACATAGGATTGATTGACTGTGTGAGAAATAGCTGTAAGAAAGAAGGTATAAAAGCACCTGAAAAAAACCCCAAAATTTAGAAGGCTGAGAGTTGTCAAAGACGTTTCCTCTTTGTAAAATTTATGAAGAGTATTCTTATTATATGGTTTGTTCAAAAATAAGATAGTTTCAAATTTCAGTGCAATTTATACTTCACAAAGGTAAATTTGATGCAATACCTTCACCTTTTTCATTGGAGTTAAACATTTAAGAATCTGGAAGGCTCTTGCCTGAGGCTGGGAAGCATACTGCCGTGAATAAATTTTCTTAAAGAAAATTTAACTTAACTTGGTGTCTCCTGGGACCTCACTGCATGCAGCTTCTGCCTTATTTATTCAGTTTCATTTTTTGCTACATCACTGCTGAATGAGCTGGATAAAACCAAATTGAAATACAGGAAAACAAATTTTCTCTTACTTTTTTACTGGACCTGTCATAGCTGAAATTTCATTAATACTGCTGGAAGGAGGGCAGGACAAATAAATGTTTATCAGTCTTCTACTGCAGCATTCACAGAAACAGAATATTTTTCAAAATATGCTGCTATTTGCTGTCATTTTTTGCATGTCACGGGAAGTGATAGTCCTTTCTATAATTTATTATATAACTCTGCCAGAACAGAAGATGCAGATGGCTAGCTATAAAAATGCAATTCAGATTATATTTGATAGTACTGCTTAGATGATTCCTTGCTAGTTAGGGGAAGCAACAAATGGTTCTAAGTTAGAATTTGGTATGGGAAAATGAACTTCAGTCTTGGGGCAGTTATGTGGGAGGTAGAAGTTGCCAGTTCTTTAAATCAGAGAGAACAAATGATTGAATATAGACTTCCCACCTCCCAGATGAGTTTTCTAACTGCCAGGTTAGATTGTCAAGGGAGGTACCTATTCATTTTGCAACAGGGATTTTTTTCTTTTTGAATTTGAATATAAGTATCTTCCCTCAGAGGTTTTCATAAAACAGAAACTTGCCTTCCTATTAGGCTTCTTCACATCAGTAGAAAGAACGACACAGATTTGTTTGAGAAAAAATTATTTATATGGACAGTGTTATGCAGAAATTTGAACTTGGGGATGTTACTTGTTGATTGTTTTTGTGCTCTGTTGTGGTTGGTTCTCTTTTGTCTTGTGGTGGATGGTAAAACTGGGATTTTCCCTTGGTACAAGGAGTTTCAGTCTTCCAGAGCATGAAGTTTTTGAGACTGGATTGTAGAGAGTAGGGAGGCCCACTGGATAGCTGTAGCCATTCTGTAGCCATTTTCCCTTTCTTTTTTTAACCAGACATGCCCACCACTTTGCAAAACAGAAGAAAACCTCCTTTTTTTTTTTTTGGTTCATGCAAGCTGAGAGTTTAATAGAAGATTTTTATCTTGCTCATACATTCTAATTGAATCTGAAGAACAAATGAATGCCAAGATATTTTGAACCACCCAAATGATTTGGTTTGTCTTTACTCATATTCATGATTTAATTGAAAGCAGAAGGTTTGTCTTCTAGAATTGGATTTTGTAAGCAAGGATTACCCTTGTTTGTTAAATGTAAACACCTCTGATTAAAACTTCTATTTCCTAAAAAAAAAAAACATTGTGCTCTTCTAGATTGTTTTCTTGGGTTTGCTCTGGCTGTGCTCCTGAAAAACAAAGCCAAACAGGATGCCAACTCTGTCCAGTTTTGATTATCAGGCATTCAAGAAGAAAAAATCCAAGGTGCTCTCTTTAGCTAGTGCTGCTTATGGGTTTGTACTGCTGCTTCCTCATCCCACTATTTTGTTGGCCTCCTTCTGATTCTAAAAATGTAACTTCGCCACAGGAACAAGAGAGTTGCCACTCTTGCCAAATTAATGTTAACACTTCTCATTGCAGCTTTTATGCCATCCTCTTGGTCAAGTTTTGTGGATTGCACTTGAATTACTTCAACCATTGCCTGGAAGATATCCTTCTGGCTCACTGGATTGCAGAGAAGCATCTTAATAATAAATTCAGTTTTGAATGGCTTTTCTTCTCAGATACTCTTGCAAAATGCTCATTAAGTACTCTTGCTGTCTTCCTGATTCTTTCCTCTCCCTTACTTGGACATATACAGCTTTTTTTCTTCCCTTGCTATTACAGAATGATTTGCATTGGAAGTGACCTTAATGAGCAGGGACACTTTTCACTAGACCAGGTTGCTCAAAGTCCCATCCAATCTGGTCTTGAACACTTCCAGGGGTGGGGCATCCACACCTTCTCTGGGCAGCCTGTTCCAGTGCCTCACCATCCACACAGTGAAAAAATTCTCAGTATCTCATTCTCATCTAAACTTACCCTCTTTTAATTTAAAGCCATTCCCCCATGTCCTATCATTACAGATTGTAGAAAGTTACATTACATTGTAGAAAGTTCCTCTCCAGCTTTCCTGCACTTGCTGGAAGGTGCTATAAGGTTCTCCCTGGAGCCTTCTCTTCTCCAGGCTGAACAACCCAAACTTTTTCAGTCTGTCCTTCTAGGAGAGGTGCTCCAGCCCAATGATCAACTTGGTTCTAGACTTGTTCCAACAGGGAGTAGGGCCACTGAAACCTCATTTGATGAGACAAAAGGGCTTACTTTTCTTTACGTATTCTGACTTAAATGCATGGGAGAAACACCAACAAAATACTCTCAAGAGGTCAAAGCAAAACAAAACAAAACAAAACAAAAAAAACCCCTTTACTGGCAACTTTAAAATCAGAGAATTTTGGCAAAAGCATTTGAGCAACATTCAATTAACTTAAAACATTCCAAAAAACATTAGATTAGCCCATTCAGCTTAGCAAACTCCAAGCCCGTCTGACATTAAGTTTTTCAAAATGTTACTTAGAATTCTGAGAAGATGTAATTAGAAAAAGACAGAAAAGGTACAGAAGAGAACAAACATTGACTACTATTCATGATTCCAGTTGTGTTCAGCTGATAGAAGTTCCAAGAGGAGGGAGGATCAAGATGTACAGGATGGTTTTCTGGGCTGTGAATGCACATTGCTGGGTCATGTTGGTCATGCTCCTTTTCCGATGCTTATAAATTAATTCTTTGTGCTTTCCACTGTGATGTTTTTCTTTTAAATTTCTCAGTTTTGTGGGTTTTTGTGTGCATTTTGGTGTTTTTGTTACTGGTAATTAAAAACTCTGTTTCCTCATACAATTTTTTCCAGCTGGAATACATTGTTCTATCAGCAGTTGAAGACTGGGATTTTTGTATTTAGTCCACTCTATCCCATTTTATTTCATTTGTAGCAAAGTTAAAAATTTAAGAAGACATCAGCTTTTGTTGTTTCTTAATTGTCTTTGTTTTCTCATTTGCATCATGCCACACATATGGAAAACAGCTGGTTTCCTTTTTGGTATTCCTTAAGTGTTACTTCTTATGGTCACATGCTGGTCTAAATAAATGCGAGTTCTTTCAGTGACACAATAGAAACTAGAGATTGGCATTTTCTTTATAAAATACTATGCTTCCTTCTTTTTCTTTCAATTCTTAAGGGGTTTTTTTGTGGTTGGTTTTTGTTTGTTTGTTTGTTTTGGTTTTTTGTTTGTTTGTTTTGTTGTTTTTTTTAAATAAGGGCTGAATTACATAATTTCACTGTTTATGTTTTCTTAATTTACTGCATTTGTGAGTAAAATTCTGCAGCATACTCAAAATCATTTACTACTTTTGTTTGCTGCTGTAGATACAAATCCTCAGTCCAGCTAAAGAAACTGAGTTGTTTGCTAGAGAGAAGGTTCAGATGCAACTGGAGAAGTGAGAAACTTCTTCTATAGTCCACAGAGCTCTGTGATTACATTCTGCTGGGGGATCTGCAACAATAGCCAGATCAGCATTTTTCAGGCTGTCATTTCAGCTGTCCTGGGTTGTTCACTTGATTAGCAGTTTGTGCAGGTCCCTCGCTGATGCATAAGGACACTTTCCGATCAGATGCAGCCACTTCTCTAAAAAAATTAAAAGGGAGATTATGGGCAGCAAGATATCTTGGGATGTCCAACTCCTCACCAACCCAGCTCTCTGGTGAATGTTTTCCTGCTGCACAGGCAGATGCCTGCACCAGGTAAGTCAAGGCAAGTGTCTGGCCCTCTAGTTTCCCATGCAGACTGTGGCTGCTATTGAAATCTCTGTGTAGAGGTAATTTTTGTTTATTTAGCAAACACCTATTTCCTTCAGATGCTACTTTTTTAATGTGGAGACCCAAGGACTGACATAGCATACTGCTCAAAAGTTGGTGCATGTGGTAAATTGTGGCTGGCCTTGCAGTGCACAAGTAATAAAGCTTTATGCATTTTTATTTCTTAAGACAGACACACATACAAAAAGTAGGCAAATTATTAAATAACAGCTAATAAGATGTTGGAGTCTATATTTTTGTCCATTTTTTTTGTTTTTTTGCAGTTTTTAAACTTTCTAAAGTCACCAGAATTTATGTAAGTATACTGTCTAATGATCAGAGCAAAGGTACTGAGGTAGATGTCCTACCCACTGTTAGAGGCAAGAACTTACAAAACTGAAATGTAATAATATCTGTGCTAATATTGCTACATCATTATGTAGTGAATTTTCTTACCTTTAAAAAGCTTCTAAGAAATGAAAGGGAAAATGGCCAATTTTACTCAATTTGAAAGTTATTCTATTAAAAGAATTTTTTAAGCTATCCTAAAAGTTAAACATCTATCAGCTATTTCTATTACTTGTACTTTATCCTGTGGACTTGATTTTCCAGTTTTAGGTGTGTAATTTTAGCATTGCCTCATTGTCATTTTGGCTTTGTGAAATTTTATATTGAAGTGAGTGTTTATGGAAAATACTGTTCTCTACAAAGATGACAAGAGAATCATGAAGCATTAAAATTCAAGAGGAGTTGTCTGAGGGGGAAGGGAACATCATATTCAATCATGCTATTTCTTAAGAAGTCAACAACAAAAGACACAGGATATTTATCTGAAATGATCACAGCAGTGTATACAGACAGAAGGCAAAAACAGATCTGGCATTTTAATTTAAATATCCAAAATGGCTGGTCCTGTGGAACTTGTTTATCACTATTAAAATTATTCCTTTTCTTCCTTTGAAAGTTTGTTACAGTTTAGGATGCTGCATGTTGGCATTGGCTTGCCATTCCCCACTTCTCTATTTCTGACCTTTTGATACACCACCCTTGGGGTGGTGCTGCTTCTCCTGGGGCAGGCGTGGGCAAAGCAGGCTGGTGTCCAAGGAGAGGTTGTGAGGTGCTTCTTAGAGACAAAAAGCCAGAACAGACATAGAAGGCTGAAAACAAGAGTAGGGCAAGGTGAGAGAAAGCATTTTTATTTTCTAAATGGCTAAGAATTACTTAATTGATCAACTGCTAACACAAAACCCAGAAGACAGTGGAGTCACAAGTACATTCCTGTTTGGACTTTGGTGGACCTGCCTGATATTTATCATTTTGCGTCTTAGTGTACTCACTTTCCTCTTTGACATTTAAAGTATCAGTGGAATTAAATCTTGTAAAATGAAACATCCACCCTAAAACATTCTTTTCCATTAGCTTTAATCTATACCTTTTAGTACCAGTCACTATTTATTTACTGTATCAGAGTGACCAATTAAAAAATATTTCAAAGCAGCAAGAGATTTGTTTGACACAATGAAGAGACAAAACCCCAATTCCTGCATGTTCTTCCCAAACCACTTTATAGATTTTCCTCCATTCTTAAACCACATATCACGAATTTTTCCTCCTTTTTGTTTGCATTTTAAAATCATTTAAGTTGGGGGTGATGATAATTTTTATTTGAAGCTTTTGCCAAAAATCCTTAGGCAAGGATTGCTGAATTTGTTCTCTGAGTGTGTAATTCTCCTTTCCCTGATTGGAAGGTGGAACTTCTTTCTGAGTATGACAGTTTTTAGGAAAATAAATAATGAATTCTACCTGACACCTCCTCTCAGCTTACAAAGGATTTTGAATCTTCCTGAAAGACTTGGCTCAGTGGTGGATTTGGCAGTGTCAGGTTAACTTCATGATCTTAAAAGTCTTTTCCAATCAAAATGATTAAGTGATTTTATGACATTGTTTGATTTTCTAGTAAATGAAAATGTGTGAAAAGAAAAAGGAAAAAAAAATAAACTGCCTATTAAGTTTCCATAGTAACATGTATAGAATATTTGCAAAAGTTTGATTTTATTACATGCGTCTGTTTTCTAGTATGAATAGATCAGTCTGGCATAATGAATTTTGCTTCAGTTTTACTGGGTTCTGACTCTTCATGGCAATACAGGCAGCAATCAGTGTGATGTGCAGATGAAAACTAACTTCTCGTCATCACAGAAGTTTTATTCATCTACTATATTTATTTAATGGAAGAGTCTAGTGAAGAGAGCTGCAACCTTTAGCTTCATGTCGTTACAGTTCTCTTATGAGAAACATAGCTTAATATGTAAGGTTTGAAAACCTCTTTTCCTTATCTATTGGTTTTGTATATCTTTGTGTTTCAAAATTGCTAATATTTGTTGCCCAGTTGGTGACATAAGAATGCTCCTTATTCTGTTCTCTGGAAGTGCAGTCCCTCTAAAGTAATAACTCTGGGGCTGGTACAATTCCTGCCAATACGACAGCCACAAACCCACACATTCATGGTTGCTTAAGTAGTTCTGCTGAGGAGGACTATGAAGGATTAGCTCCAACTGAGGTCTGCCAGGAATCAGTCTGATTCATTTTTTGCTTTAAAGAGTATGTAAATTAATGGGATACAATAATAATTTTATTTCTTTGAGCTAAAATATAATTGATCATATCATTATAATGTGGTCTGCAAAGATTAGAGATTCTCAGGTCTTTCTAGTGTGGCTGTGTGGGAGTGGTGTGATAGATACTCCTCTTATCACAGGATAGGTCTTCCTTTCTGCAGGTTAGTGAATCAATTTTATATATAATTCTTTTATATATCTCCTTTAAATCTCCTTTTATAGGAAAGCAATCAATTATCATACAGAATTGGGTGAGGTGGCTTATTTCCTCTCTCAATCCTCATTTAGGAATACATTCTGTATCTTAAGAAAAAGGTTAAAGATAAAATAACAGATTTCCTCTAGTAACCCATTGAGAGACCTTTAGCTTTTTCTTTTACTGTTCTCTCTGTTCAACTTCCAGCTTTACTAGCTGGCTTGTAGGAAAGTGGGATGCAAGTGTGGGAACAATGTTCCAGATTCTAAAGAGTTAATCTTTTGCATTAGTAAGTAAATGTACATCATCCTATATAAATTTAAATGTACATCTGCATGAACTTAAGAACTATCACTTTGTTGGTTAGAAAACACTTTAAAATGTACAGCCTTAGCTTTAGTCAATTTATTCTTTTTAGTGCTGCTACTTCTTCAGTTTACATAGATCTTCCATTAAAAGAACAATCAGATTTTTTTTTGTGTTTTGGTTTGTTAGGATGCACAAGATACGATTTTGTCATGTGCTACTATTTTATTCCTCTGATCTTTAATAGATTTATATTCTGCATCTGATTCTGTTTAACTGTTTCTGAAAAGAGAATTGGATAGATTACATTTAATGAGTTTTTATTGTTGCTGTGGCTTTTACACATTTTAGGATAACGTTCATTGTTTTCACAAAGCCGAATCATGCAGACATTATCTGATTAGATAGTCATGTCCTTCACATGCCTTGTTTTCCTCAGATGAGAAATTTATTGTCGTTAGTGCAGCCATCAGTTGACTTGGTAGTAGTATTACATTTCACCCCATTACATTTCAAACTGCTTTGACTCTTTCATGATCTTCTGGTCCTAGCTTAAGGAGGGTTCACTTGTCTGGACCCTCTATTGTTGGGAAGGTTTTTCATGATTTCTTCTGTTTCTGGGTGTTTTTTCTTGTCTATAAGCTGCTGTGTCTTTTTACCGCCATGTTGCAATGTTGCAATCATGCTGCAACCCTCATAAATCAGAGATACAAGACAGTGTGGTCAGGTAAATGCAAAGCTGCTCTCTCTCTCTCTCTTTTTTTTTTTTTTTTTAGTATAGTTCACAGAATCACAGAAGCATTTAAGTTGCAAAAGACCTCCAAGATCATTGGACCCAACCTTTGACTTTTTCAGCTAGACCATAGCTCTAAGTGCCACATCCAATCATTGCTTGAACACCTGCAGGGATCCCTAAACAGTCCATTCCAATCCTTAACAACTCTTTTTGTGAAGAAATTTATGTTGATGTCCAACCTGAACCTCCTCTGGCTCATCCTGAGGCCATATTCTCTCATCCTATTGCTGGCTGAATGGGAGAAGAGACTGATCCCCACCTGGCTACAGCCTCGTTTCAGGTAGCTTTAGAGAATGATAGAAATGGTCTTCTTTTCGCCAAGCCAAAAAACTCCCAGCTCCCTCAGCTGCTTCTCACAAGCCTTGTGCTCCAGACCCTTCTCCAGCTCTATTGCCCTTCTCTGGACATGCTCCAGCACTCAACATCTTTCTTGTAGTGACACAGAACTGGACACAGAACCAGAACTGTGACCTCACCACCAGTGCTGGGTACAGGGGGACAACCACTGCCCTGGTCCTGCTGGGCACACTATTGCTGATACGGGCCAGGATGTCACTGGCCTTCTTGGCCACCTGGGCACAGCTGGCTCATGTTCAGCAGCTGTTTATCAGCACTCCCAGGCCCATTCCTGACAAGCAGCTTTCAAGCCACTCTGCCCCCGGCCTGTAGCACAGAAGGGGGTTGTTGTGACTCAGATGCAGGACTTAGCACTTCCCTTTCTATAAACCTTTTAACATGTGGTTTTAGTGGCTACTTGAGTGGGATAGTCCAGATACTTTTTCACATTGCTTTAGATCCTCTGTTGTTTGTCATACTGTGCAGATGTTTTGCTGGTCAGCCTTCACTGGGGATTTTTTGCATTATTTTTATGAGAATGTAAACCTATATTTGTTAAAAAAAATATGAGTTTAGTGTTGGAGAATACATTTAAGATTAACTTTTGGACATCATATGTATATATATGTGTGTGCATGTAAACATATATATATCTTATCTCAGCACATAAGGTTACAAAAGTAATTTGAGAGGAAAGATTCTGTGAATGGCAACAGAAAATCACTGACTGGCATTTTTTGGTTGTGCAGCAAAACATTAATATGTTGTAACACACAGTCTCTACTTTTGGTGTTGTGTTTATTCCATCAGCATATAACACTGACAGGTGCGACAGCTGACATTCTCATTAATCTCACTTTATTTTATGTAGAATTACAAGCAAATGTGGATAAGAGCTGCTGACTATGAGATTTCAGAAGTTTCTTTTTCACTGTTCTGGTGCATAAACTGCTGAGCGGTCTGTAGCTATAAAATCTCCTTGCTCTTTGAAATTGCCAGAGCTACGGTAAGAGCAATGTAAAAGACACTTAAAAAAAAACCCAGAAAACCTCTGAACAACTAAATACTGTAAAAAAATTCCTTACAATGTGATTGTCATAAACATCAAACACAAAACAAATATTTTTCAAATTTTGAGTGCAGTATTGTTTTTCCTTGGGAAACATAGTTTTATATTTTGATTGTTTTTTATTAGGCAAAATCCCTGATTTTGTATCTCGAGTGTTAACAGAAGGGAAGAGAAGCCATGATGAATGTCAGAATGAACTGTAGGTAAGATTAGGCAGAAAATAAAGAACAGCAGAACACTCACTGTCATTTATCACAACTTCCTAATTGAACAATTATGTCACTTATGGAAATCTTACGGTAAATACTGTTTTTTGGGGGTTTTTTTCAAGATAATTCATTTGCTATACAATTTGGAATAATCTCATAACTGAGCACAGTGGCCTACTATACATCTGTGTTAAATTTGATTTTTAGTCTGTTACTAAATAATGTGTTTTTTTCAAAAAGAGAGCCTCTCCTTGGTGCATACTAAAACGTGTGGAATGGTTATGTTGGGATTAGTGGTGTTGAAAGTGGTAGGAATAGCTGTCAGGCTTTTGCCCTTTTCTAGTGAAAACAGTGTTTCTTGTGTTTAAGAATCTAGGAAGTGCTTAATATTGTTACTGATACATATTTTTTTAATAGCGATCACAAAGAAAAAAAGAAGAAAAGGTGGGTTATAGAATCATAGGATAGTTTGGGTTGGAAAGGGTCTTTTAAAGGACATCTACCTACTCCAACCCACCTGCAATGAGCAGGGACATCTTCAACCAAATCAGGTTGCTCACAGCCTGTCCAACCTGGCCTGGAATGTTTCCAGGGGCCTGAGCATCCACCACCTCTCTGGGAAACCTGTTCCAGTGTTTCACCACCCTCATTGTAAAAAAAAAAAATAAACTCTCATCTTTAATCTAATTTGACCCTTCTTCAGTGTAAAACAATTATCCCTGTCCTATCGCAACAGGCCCTTCTGAAAGTTTATCCATGACACCATAATAAATCATGCAGTTTGACTTGGAATCTCAATATAAGCTGAACACAAACACAAGGGTTTCCCCAGGTATTTGGGTTTTTTCAATTTTTTATGCTTATTTTTCTATTACTGGTAACTAAGAATCCTTAATCATACCATTAAAATGTGGCTTGAAGAATTTGTTACTTTTATGCTTTTCATGATTTAATATTTGCTGCTCTGTGGATAATTTTGTCCCTTAGCTTAATATGAAATTACCTTAATTATATCTTGAATTCTACTTTTTCCTCTTACTTGATGCTAAAGATATCCATTAGAAAGGGATGCTACAATTCCAACAAAAATTAAGCAACAAATTTGATACCTGCTGTGAGTGTTCAGAGAACTGCTCCCAGCTGTGATATTAATATTGCATTGTTTATCAGGAAGGTGACTTGCAGGGTTATTTCAAGTTAAAGGCCAGGGTTATCTCCCACTAACATAACAGCAGCATATTTCTTTGTAGAAAATTATCGGTCTAATTATGTTTTTAACTGTGCTTTTATCTATGGTAGCTGTACTACTACATACGTTAGGGTTAAAATTATTTTAAATTAGATCTTTGGCTCTAAATTGTCTTGGATTAAAATATATTTTTACATTTTTACATAATTAGTATAATTTAGTATGTGTTAGAGTGAAATGGGCACTCTAGGTTGTAGTCTGTCAGAATTTTACATTTCCCATGAGTAAATAAAAACATTAAAAGACATTGCTAAAAATTGGCATAAACTTCCACAGCAGTCTTCAGTCATATTGTGTGTTTCATAGTGGTTCCCAAAGTTTGTAGTAAAAATGTTTCTAGATCCTATGATTGAAGCTAAATAGATAGGCTGACAGCAATGCCTTTCATCAGAGACAACGAAAATGCAATGACATGAGAAGGTAAAAAACCAGCAATTAGTCTTATTTCTCTTGGTGAGTATTAGTAATAATATTTTCAGACTTGTTTAGTCCCTCAGAGTTGAAGATTTTAATGCACTTTAAATATATGATTTCCTGCTCATATCACCTCCAGAACATGTGAGATTACCATTTTCTTTTAAATAAAGTGTATTGCAGTCAGAGTATAAAATACTAATCTGTGAAGCATTTTTAAGGGCTACACTAAGCACGTGAGAAACTGGAACTGGTAGTGTTTTGCAGAATCAAACCACAGGTAAGGAATTACATTAATAAATTTAAATGTTTGAAATAGGAAAAAAAAGAAATAAAAATACTTTTAGTCTTTTCAGTGCAAACTAGTTCTCCATGCTGAGCTTTTGTAAAAAATCGAAAACTATCAGTAGCAAAATGACAGGCTAAAGAAACATCCATAACACTGGGTAAAGTCACTATGAGAAGTGTTACCTTAGCTGGACAAGCAGCTAATGCACTGAAGAGTTCAAGCACTTGAACCTCATTCAGTAAACAGCATATGGCAAGGAAAAACATCCCTTTGCTCGCTGTAGCCACTGTTAGAGGTGATGTGTTTAATAAATGGGCTGAGCTCCCAGGTACAGTCATCAAGTTATCCTTGATTATCCAAGGATAAGTCTTTCAGAGTCAGGGTTCAGTGTGCCCTTGGTGCAGACACCAGAGCTGGCTCTGCATGAGCTGGTCTCATTTCAGGAGGAGTGCAGGCGTGCCCAGGCTGAGTGCACAGTATGTTCTTGACTGCTTGCGGGGTGCCAGCTGGGGGATTTCCCTGCTCTACAGTCATCAGCAGCACTGCCCTTTTCCCACTGCACCCTTGCAGTTGTTCCTATGACCAAGTTTTACATTTGTCTTGCATTATACATGAGTTTGAGTTACCCAGGTTATCCAACCCTTTCAGAGTCTGAGAGTGTATAATGAAGACCCATGATTGCCTGCTGTTTTCTCTTGACATTTTTTTATGTACCAGTTTGGTAGGAAACTATATTAAAAGTAAAAATGAAATAAAAAATGCTAATTTCAAAGTTATAACTTAAATGTGACTTTAAAATTAGGCTTACTGCTGTGTTTCAGTGGTAGGATTCATTATCTCTTCTAGAGTCAAAAAGACATTCCTACTACTATTTACTTAGATGTTTTGTTTGCCTTTGGCTTTTGGTACATGGTGAATTTAAAGCATTCCTGCAATGTAGTTCTTCTGCACAAAATTCATCACTGTCCACTTCAAAACTTTGCATGGAGTAGATGCACTCTGCAATAAATAGGAAGTAGTGTGAGATTTAAATTTTTGAGGTTTTATTCACCTCTTTTTCTTGAGAAGTCCTATTTTGAAGTATTTCCACATCTACATTCAGAATTTAAAACTTCTCATCAGTTGTTTTCATTGCTTGACCATAACATGTGATGCATTTTGGAGTGCCAATTGTACACATATGTTCCCATATGTAATTTTTGTCTGTGAACTGTATTTAATACTAATAGAAGGCATCACTGGTCAGACCAATTGATTCTCAAGCACAAAACCCACTCTGTTTTTGTTATTTGGCAGTCTATTTATAGACTATAATAGACACAGTCATTTGGGAGTAGTCTAATAGAAATCTGCTTATGAGAAATTCTTATGTTGCTATTAAATGAAATTGTATATTTTACTAATATTATATAGGTTCTGAACTAATTTTTTTGCTAATTTCAAATTAAGCTAAGCATTTCAAATGCTTAGCATGGCCATTTGTGTTTGAGTTATAGTCCAGCATCTAAGATCTAACCAAGTTCATGGAAAAAGCTTTACATTTTTTGATTACTTTCATGATGGAAGGTGTGTCAAAACACTGCACAGGATGACCTTACCTACCAGGTTAAAGCTTTGGAATCTTTCATACTCTTTCTGTGAAATGTCTATAATTGAATTCTTGGTCAATCAAAGGCATGTTGCCTGTAATCATGCTATGCCATTTGTTTCATCACTATCATCAACTGCCTCACAGAGAAATATGAAAGTCTAGTATTACAATCAGTGAAATCATGTGAAGTACATATCTGAAAGGTTAAAATCTACATTTTCACTATTTCTGCTGAGGAGTAGCTGAGCAAGAAAAAAAAAAAGAAGAAGAAGAGTGAGCATTTTGAAAGTAATCTTTTCCTCTGGCCTTTAGTTCCACACAGTATGCTAAAATGATAGCTGCTTTTGAAATACCAAGCACATTTTTCTTTGAAAGATTTCCAACCTTTTTCATCTAATATGTAATATCAAGCTCCTGTTGAAATGGAAATGAGCTGGTATCAGTATTTTTGCTTATTAGTCCACCTGTACTTCAACTCACCTGCATATGTCCCTCTGGACTTGGTTATAATGAGCAAGCTGGTCGTTTTGTTACAAGGCCAGGGCATTTTCTTATTAATATATGTAACTGTTCTTGTGATATATTCCCAAAGGCTTTGCAAAGCCTTCCTCTGTGTCTTTGAGCCAAATGGAAAATGTAATACTTCCAGAAAAATTTCAAAAGCTTTGATGTTGCTAATAGCACCATAGGTAGGATTTGTTTTTGAAACATATGGCAATAAAGATAAGTAGTTGTTTCATATTTAAATCTTTGGTTTTCAGGATTCCTCATTAACAACACACAACCACAAGTGAAGTTTCTGCCCTTATAGTGATCTATTTGTCTTCGATTTCCTAGATGCTTCTGTTGTGATCTTTAGCAAACTACTCTATATAAAAAGGAGCATTCAGTTAAGATACGAATACTTCTCTTCTGAGAGCATTTCCCTGGTAATTCTCACTCATACAACTGCTCAGATTTTAGACTTCTGACTCTTTGCTTCACAGCAGAACATGTTCTGCTCATTTTCCCCATGCTACTTTAGGCTGTTGCAGTTGTGACCTATTTTCACACTTGTTTCAAGCAGCTTTAGTATAAATAATAAGTTCACTTTAGCTGTGTGTTCACAAAGATTGTCTCTTGCTGAGTAGCACTGAGTTGTTGAATCATCATCCTTCCCAGGCACAACCAGCTGCCTTTCATCTATGCCCATTTGTTTAATCTGCCTTTTCTCTTCCATCCCTATTTACAGTCTGTCAGCATTAGTGACTACTTTTCTAGCTTCAGCCTTTCCATTCCCATGTGTTGTTAGTAAAAATTGTTTTGCCATGTTTTTGCACCTTCCTGTGCTCTTCCCTCCCATTAAGATCAATTTCCAAGCACTGTCCTCAACAGTACCCATCCAGCATGAGTACTTCCAACTTCTTGTTGCCTGTATATATCTCTATGTTGTAAGATGGGAAATTAGATGTCTAAGATGAAATTAAAATCCACACAAGCCCAGTGCTACATTGATCATTATGTGGCTGCTTCAGACAAGACCAGACAGGCTAATTTGACTGTACACAAGATGCACTTGAGAGACCTAGGCATCCATCTCAAGTAATACCTCATCCTTTAGGAGCACAAAATCAGAAGCAGCTACAAGCCTGTAAAGTTTGCACAAAACAGATAGAAAGCAAGGGTGCAGTTCTCTGTCTCAACAATTATGTAGTGAGGGTTGGACTGTGTTCTTACCGATCACCTTCACATTTCGGACACTGCCCTAGCAGACTGGTGAGCACCACACCACGAAGATGTCACCAGAAGTGTACAGAACATGGCCAAGCTGATAGGAATAGGAGAAACAGGACAGAGAAAGAGAAGGGACAAGGCAGGGTTGGAATAAGAGTCTAAGGACCCTGAACCATTTTTCCAGTCTTTAGGAGCAGCCCAGATAAAATGAATAAAGAAATAAATTTTATCAATAGCAAGCCTTCCAAACAACTACTTTTGTTCCTTATTTCTTGCACTTGCTCTCTGTACTCATCTTCACCTTTAGTTGCAACTTCTCAAGCCTACTACAGGGTTCTACACAGATGACTTGATTTGCAATTGTCTGTTGTGTCTGTCTACTTAGATGTGCAATAATCCTCTGCCTGCCAATATCTGGTAAAGACTGATGCATTCAACTTTGCTCATCCCTCCTGGCTCTGAAACTCCATGGGCTGAAAATTGTATCTCTCTCCAGTACTGGAGTGCATACCTGGTTCTGGCCCAGCTTGGTGTTCAGCTTGGGCTCCCAGCTGCTCGGATACGCTACAGCAATACTTGTTTGTGGGGTCTTGGCTTACAGGCAGTTTGGCTCACACTGTCATGGCTGTGGCAAAAGAGGGGACTCTCCGAGGCTTTCAGAAAACAAAGGCTTTATTTGGGGGGGGGGGCGGGTCAGGGGATCCCCCAGCCTCAGTCTGGTGCCTCTAGAGAGACCCCAAGCCTGGGCTGCAGGGTGGTTTTGTACTACACAGTCCAGGGTGGGTACAAAATTATACAAACCAATAAAACAATCCGAACACTACATGCCAACTAAATTACCTAAATTTTAACAAATCCAGTGCAGGTTTGGGAGTGGTCTCAGAAGAGACTTGCCAGACTAGTGGCTAAAGCTCTTGGACCTTAGAGATAAAAATTCTATGATGGACAAAGGGAAAATTATGCATAACACAAGGATGAAACAAGAAAGAACCAATGAAGAAGAGTCTCCAGGCAGAGGCTCTAGTTGTCTTAGAAACCCTTATCAAACTACGATAAGGATACATTCTAGGACAAAAGGCCCTTTCAAAGTGTTCAAACTATACTAAACTTACAATAAAAAAACCTTATACTATATTCATAATTAAAGCTTATAAAACATTTCTTGCAAACTCACACTCCAGTGCATGTTTGGCAGAGGCCCCTTACTGAAAGAAAAGCATGTGGGACTAGGAAGAGACAATATTCTCTCCATTCCTGCCCTGAGTATTCCCACACTCAACACAAGTACAGAAGAAGAATGCAAATCACCTGGAAGTCTTTCATTCCTCTAAACCAAATTATGTGAAGAAATTAAGTTTCCTAAAATTTTTTCCCTGCGCTTCTAGATTCTTTGAAACTTGGAGTGCACATGCTGACAGGTTTCCTGCAATACTGAGAATAAAACCTCCCCTTTCTTAGCCAGGACCTTGTCCATTGATGACAGAGCATCTCTGCAGGAGACCCATAGAGCTGTTTTACTAGAGCAACTTGATGATTAACTCACATGCAATGAGGCCCAAATGCAGGGTATTTCCATGCTCTACACCACCACTGAGATGGTCAGTAATTGTACAGTTACTCACAGCATATATATAATATACATACCAGGTATGTATAAATTCCTGCCTCTACTGCTTGGTCTGTCTATGAGGTTTCTGGGATAATTTTTAAATCCAGATTTTACTTTTTCATCTCTATTTGTATTATCTCCCTACAAGCTGTATAAACTTTCATTCTATTCACCAAAATTGTAGTCTCTCTTGTACATACACATTCCTTCTCTTTATATGAAATACCCATCTCTACAACATGTAGAGATGTAGCACATATCTGTGATATATTTACCTCCCTCAACTGGGCAAGTTTTCTTGGAGACTGCAAGTCCCCCTGTACTGCAAGCACAGCAGCACTGTGTCTTTCTTGAGTAACAAGAGTAAGGAGAGTTGGGCTGTGAATGGGGGCTGCTTGGAGGTGGAATAAAATCCCACACATTCAACAGAGACATAGGTTCAGTCTGTGTTGTAGTACTGCTGCTCAGAGATTGTCTTTGCCCAGCTGTGGGATCTGACAAGTCTTGTTGGCTGGTCTCCCTTGGCAGTTCTTTGTAAGGCACTTTTAACTGTCTGCATCATTTATTCAGCCTGATTGGTGGTGTTAGCTTAAATGAGTGAGATTCCTAGAAAAGTCCTCAAATTCATTAGAAATGATGGTCTGTTGCTGGATATGACAGGACCTAATAACTTATTAATCACACCAGACAAAGAGCAGAAACTGCAGCAGTAGTTGTTTGTGATCTTGACTCGTTTCAAGTGAGAGTCTGCTACAGTCTGGATATTCTTTCTAGAAAAACACAGAGACATCAATACAGATTTGAGACAACAGCTTCTTGGACAGCACCTCATGTGTCACAGAGTAATTGATCAAGTGATTCACTCATTTAACACTTTCTCCTGGATATGCTTTGAAACATAGAATTTTTGGGGTATGGTGTAACATGGCTAACGTTGCTTAACAGCCATCTCTTCAAGAATATAGTGATGTGATTTTTTCTTCTGAATAATTTTTCAAACAGTTTGTTGGTTTTGTTTTTTTTTCCTAATATTCAGAAGAACATGTTCTGATGGTGGCTATGTGATGGTCATTTCTAGGACTTGATTGGCCAAGGAGGGAAATGAGTATCCAGACTTGCTACAGGGGGAATGGCACAATCCAGCAGCATTTTGCAGTGACACATCACAAGGATGGTGATTGAAGCACTGCACAGAGGAAGTGCAGACCCACTTCAACACGTGGTTGAAGGAATGGCCAATGTTCCAGCATTTGGAGATTCCTTAGAGCTCAGCAGTGGAAGCAGCAGTACAGTTATCAATGTGCTGAATTTGTGGAACTGAAATATCCAGTCAATGAAAGCATCATGTAGACAGAAAAGTCTAGACAGAAAACGGGCTATGATTTCATCTTATATCTTGTTCTTCCATACATCAGGTGAAATAAGTGCCTGTAATGGCAAACATGGCCATTAGAAAGAAAAGCGTATTTTGTTTCAAACAACCTCTCTTGTTTCAAAATTATTCTTGAATTCAGAGAAGTCTGAAATCAAATTCCATGATGCAGAAGCACTTATATTGAGTTGCTCAATGCATCTCAGGTATGCTGATCCAATTTCCAGGCACTCTATTTCAGTGACTGGAGCAGCTCTTAATGCTATGAGTGCTTGCTCCATGTTCTCAGGACAGCTGCTTCCTTCTCCAAGGAGCAGTACCACACTCCTGCTGGTTCTGCTTGTTCTTCTGCAGAATTATACCCTTCCTGCCAGAGCCCCAGAGCTGTATTTGTGGAGTGGGACATATCTTGATGAAGAAGGCAGCAGCAAACGTGTGACTTCTGGTGGTTAGTAGTATGAACAAAATCACCTTCACAGGAAGGAGCTGTGTGTGATAGAATTTCTTCATGGGCCAGAAACAATATTTTGCATATGTAGTAATGGCATCTCACTTGGACATGTAATTTAAGTGGCGATTTATGCATACATAAAATTTTCTGCTTTCTGCTTTCATTTCCATGACTATGTAGGGATCTGGTGTCTTTTTCAGAGAGAAAATCAACAAGTCCAACATGACCACTATTGCTATTGCAATAGTGCAAAATTCTTTGCATTTGTCAATATTGAGATTTTTCTTAAGCTTTCTTTCCTTAGTCATTGCATTTCTTTAGAAACCAAACTGACAGGCTGGCATGGCAAATGCTGACTTAGGTTGTTATACTTTGTCCTTTTTACTGTTCACTTACCCAATTGCCCACTATCAGCCTGTCTGGTTTTATGACCATATGTCATCTCTTTGCACTTATGGCATTTTTGGCACTGAAGAGAGAGATTGTTTGCAATAGATAAATTTGCCTTTTGTAGTTCTTGAAACTTTACAGTATTTTTATAAATTAATGAAAAAAATTAATATTAATGACACTGCTTTTTTCAGATGCTTGGCTAACACCAGTAGGTTACTGCTATAGCTGAAAACATGCTCTGCATGAAAAGTAACACTACAGAATTAAAAAAGATACAAAATACACCTGAGGTAGTACACAATGTTACCTTAAGTGTATAAAAAACAGTGATCCTTACAATAAATTAAGCAGATGTCAAGTCTTGCCATTGATGTTTCAAAACTAAGCCTAAATAACAATATTTTGGGAAGACATTTTTGTACATGCTTTGTTGAATTGTTGCTACAGAAAGCTGATTATTCCACCTGGGAATCACGTACTTATGAGTATTTGGAAATGCTCTGAAATAGTCAGTGGCCTTTTTGTTTTAGAAGACTAAACTCAAGGTACTTGGCAGATTTTACTTGCCTTTATGTGAAATGACACTCCTAGCTAATAGCTAATGGTTTCTGTTTCCAAAAGGTCTATAATAAATAAAATGGTTCTTGTGTGGAAAGTATAAGATACCTGAGAAAATCTGAAAAACATCAGGGCTTAGATGACTCAAAAATTATTTCAATCATGGTTTAGAAAACTTGAACACCAAGGCTGCTCAATTCTATATTAGCTTCAGATTGGAGATGTGAGTTCTAGTGATAACAGTGTCACTAAAAACCAATTTACTAAATTGTTTCAACAAGAGTTTCTGTTGCCTTCATAAACTATGTTTATGAAGATTTACTTTCCATTCTATTTACTCAAATGCCGTGTTGTTTTAGTACTG
The DNA here is from genome assembly GCA_027886175.1 of Phylloscopus collybita. Lineage (NCBI taxonomy): Eukaryota > Metazoa > Chordata > Aves > Passeriformes > Phylloscopidae > Phylloscopus > Phylloscopus collybita. Next base: position 22,995,538 of record JAJNNQ010000009.1, on the reverse strand, counting down.
CTACAGCTCTCTTTTTCACTCAGAAAAAGTGACCTTTTCTCCAATGTTTTTCAAAATGTAAGTATGAACCAGCAGAATAGGGAGAGAAATAGAAAGTACAAAGGAAATCTAAAGTTCAAAGCTTTCACCGAATGCCTTAAGGTTCTTGAAGTCTTTCAAGTAGAAAAGTATGAGGAAAATTAATTACTGGCTAGTGACAAAACATAATTAAGAAATAATAATGCATCACACAATATACAAGATCTAAACAAAAGTCAAAATATATTATTAATATCTAAAATATGTATCCAGAAGCAATTTTTCAACCACACCCCAATAATTTCCTTTCTAGGTACACAGATACAATTTTAATGAACTGAAATAAGCGTTTCCAAGTGAAAATGGATGTTTTGGAGCTATGATAATTGTTGCATTTAGATCAACATTTCACATAAGGCCTTCTTCACTTGTAACTTCAAGCCATCTCTAGGAGAGAAGGATTTCCTCACGCATAATGGCGACTTGGGAAAACAAATGCTGTCACTCCAAGCATTCCCCTTTCCTCCTCCTTTCCCCCACTTTATACAGTGAGCATGCATGTCACATGTTCTGGGATACCCCTTTGGTCAGCTGGGGTCACCTGTCCTGGCTGTGTCTCCTCCCAGCCTCCCACACAGCCCCAGTCCCCTCACCAGTGTGGCCATAGCACAAAAGGCCTTGGCTTTTTGTGTGAGCCCTGCCCAGCAATAACAAAACCATCTCTATGTTGTCAGCACAAATCCAAAACACAGGTCCACACCAGTCACTGTGAGGAAAATTAACTCCACCCCAGCCCAAACCAGCACAATCTATTTTAAGATAATGACATTACCTCCTTTAGTGTTATCTTGATTTCAGCTGGGGCTGAGTTCATGCTCTCAAAATTAAAACTTCGTCTGAATAAAACTGTAATTTTTTGAATAGGTTTAAAATGTTTTTAAGAGGTGATATGAAGCTAATTATAATGTTCAATACAAAATTAGCTGTTTAATCATTTGTAAGAAACAGAGTTTGAAAGTATCAAAAATTAAGGTCTGCTGGTGGAAGGTGTCATGTAGTAAAATGAAGTACACATGGCCTTAAAGCTTATGCTACAAAGGAGAGTCATGAAGAATGGGTAAGATCAATGTCAAATAGAAAAATGCCCAGAAAGGTGTATAGATTCTGATGATCCTATAGTGGTACTTCCTCTACTTGTATATAAATGTGCAAAAATATTTGGCTGTTAATATTTAAAATGTAGATGCTGGTACACCAAAGCATGGGACCTGAAAATAGATGTCTGGATTATTTAGGAAATAATTTTGCAAACTATGTATTTTCCCTAGAATTTAATATATCTTGCCCAAAAGAAACCTGACCAGGAAAAGGTAGACAATCTTGTTGGCAAATGATAAAACTATTCATTTTAAAGTCAACATTAAACTTTACCTATCTGAAATACTTTTGAAGTAACTATTATTCACAGATCCTTTGTAATATCTTTATGACTTGATCATTAAATTTTAAAATATGATAATGTTTTATGTTTAAAGCAGAGGAAACTTGGAGACACCAAAGAACGTCACTTGGTGTCCTGAAAAAGAGCTGAGAAAATAATTCATAATTTATCTGCAGGATTTTATATCTTTTTTTCTCTCCTTCGTGAATACTTCACATAGAACACTTTCCCAGTATCAAAATTCAGGTGTTGATAATTGGGTTAGGTTTAAGTTCATAATTTTGAGCCAGTATGCTTTTTAATTTTTTAATTAATTCAACCATTGTTGAATTTAGAAATGCTTGACATGTTTGGACTGGATATTTTTGACCCTTGGTTGTGACTCTCTACACCCGTCTTCTAGAACAAAGAAGAATAAATAACAATTCTTTTGTGGACATTAGCATCTCAGTCTTCAGCTGTCTCTGTAATTTCCTGTCTGGAATTCTGAGGACCCCTGATACTGAAATTCTTTCATTGGAGAATGCTCATGTAAGATAGAACATGTTATAATTTCCCCTAAAAATGAAATACTGTAAGGATTGTGACAATGAAAAGGAGTGTTAAATGTAGATGTTTATAAACATAGAATAAGTTGTTTATTGGTCAATGACAACATGAAAAGAGAAAAAATACTCAAAGGGTGGAGATAGGAGTGCTTTTATAGAATGCAGGAGAGATGGAATTTCCCACCCTCAGGTTTTTTTCATCTTACGAAAAATAATCCATGGTCTAAGATATTTATTCTTAGAGAGAAGTGGTGCTGATTGAAGTCTTGTGGTTGTAGATAAGTATCTGACCTTGAGAATTAGAAATAGTTGCCAAGTTCTAAATAACATTGCTGTGTACTTCAAGTTTTAAATGGCACTAAGATTGTGAAGGGCATTAACATCATCTACATAAGAAAAAAATTTATAGCCCTTTCTGTGTTTGATTGTAAAAATATTTTTAAACTCCTCTTATATACGTAGTTATGTAAATTTTATGTATCTTTTTTCAGACTTACACTTAGAAAACTAGGCACAGTGTTTGCTCCTGTCCTGTCTTTCCACTAGCACTGGGTATTTCTTTCTTCGCTTAACTACCAATCAGAGATTGATTTTTATTTGTTTGGTTCTAAATGCTCAGGGGCAAAGTGGAAAATAATTTCATCTTGCTTCAGCTAGCTGAAAATCCCTGCCTTCTGGGGCAGCCCATCTGTGCTGGAAGGCTTGTCCAGACCAGTAGTTTGCACTTTATGCTTTAATGATGAGTGCAGCAGCAGCTCTTGCAAGAACCATTGTAACATAATCTAACCCTAGTGTTCTTCAGCATTTTGATCTTAAAACATCAAATACGCCGTACTACTGGTGATCTGAAATAATAGTAGCATGCAGGGCATTTGCTCCTTTGTGAAATGCCCTTCATTGAAAACTAAACCTATTTTGAAAAAGCCAGCTCTGGATGTAGAAGACAAAGCGACTTTTGAAGAGTTAGCTGCATGAAGCAAGTAAAGCAAGGTGTCCTCTCTCACAGTTTAAAAGACATTTTCCTGTGAAAAGTGCATACCTTTGCAACTGGATTCAGATGAGAAGTTATTAAAATGCAAAATGTTAAGGGGTTGGAATGAACCTTAAAGATCATGCACAGCAGTTACAGTAAAGAAGTTAACAAGTTACTGTTGGGTAGATAGCTGAAAAAGTTGAAGTAGCTCATTCTGCTATTTATACTTGCCATGGTCATGCTTATGAGAGTGTGATGAAGATGGAGGCAGTGTTTTATCCCAGCTCTCTGGTTACCAGCAGTTCTCTTGGGATCTTGGAATTCTCTGTTTTGCTACAGCCAGGTGTGAAGTGGCACCATGCAAACATTAGTATGAGGGCTTGCAACTGGCTGTCAGAAATTTCTCTGAACTCTCATTTGGTACTGAGCTCAGCTAGCTTCACAGCTGGTTTAAATGAATAAAATAAAAATTCATGATTGATGTTTACAGGCTTGAAATATGCCTGATATTACTATAGTAGAGTATTAACCAAGCCTCTGTGCATGCATTTTTGCCCTACTATTGAAATCTTGTCTCTGAATACTTAGCTCATGAGATTGTATGCAAAAGCTCCATTTATGACTCTGATTCTTTTGTTCTTTGGATCACTGTAACTTTACATTTGGTTTGTTTATTTCTTTGTTTGCATATGGTGCTTAATATTGTCAGAAGAATGCATTTTTTACCCAAACATTTTCTTTGATGTAGGTGACAGATTATTCCATCACTAAAGTAATATACAGTGCTTTATATTCCTTCTGTTTTCAGCTGCCTGTTTTTGCTATGCCTGCTGTAACTAAAACCGTAATGTTGTCAGCCTAATTATTCCATATACCTCTTTCCATTTGCTCTAATTTTTGAGTTAAAGCACACAGAAACTTTGCTTTTCTAGGATTTTGTGACACCTCATTTCTTGTCCTGAGAGCCAAATTCACACTGTGAATAAGCTTATCTGCCAATAGTGAATTGCCTGTCATTCTATCTTGACTATGTTTTCTGGCTTAATTGCTGTGAGTCAGCAGTAGGAAATTAGAAACATGCTCCATAATGAGCGGAAGCTGTTTGTGAGTACAGCCTTTTTCCAGTTCAGAGCATTTGCAACTATAAGTTGATTTTTATGCTTTATTTTATAGGGTCATGCTTCATTTAAATTTTTTTTTTTTTTCATTTTCAGAACTTAATAGCTTGTCATATGTGAGAGGTCAAAATGAGGCAAGAATTGTAATCTGTGAATAATCAGCCAAATCTTCTTATGTTTTGGTCTCTGAGATTTGTTAACATGAGCTGTAATTCTGAAAATCTGATTATTCTCATGTTCAGCTTTTCCCATGTGAAGTGTTCTTGTGCAGTTTTGGAAATGATGCTTTATTTTCCCATGTAGTCAAAGTGATCTTCCCAGACAAAGTTCCTATTCCAAAAATAATGAGTTATACATTACTTTATGTGGTGACACATTGTTTTATATCACAAGGATTAAATGGATGACTCAGATGTGATCCTGAAGATTTATGTACACAATAAACTATAAGCATTGGAGTAAATTTAGGTTTGCACATAAGTCTTCCCGGGATTAAATAATAAAATTTAGGTGCTGATTGCCAAGTGACAAAAGTGTTGTACTTGGTAAACTATATTTAATCATCTCCCACCCCTTGATTTTTTCCATGCTTAGGGCAAAAACATTGATATTACCTTAAAATCATCCTTTCTTCTTTTCACTTTTTATACTTTGCCTTTACTTGATTTTTTGGGTGTCAAAGACAGTGAGTCAAACAATTTGAATTTATTTGGTGTGTTTTCACCCTAATTTAAGACCTGAAAGCTTTACATATTCAGAGAGGCAAAATGAACAGGTATTTATATTCAGATCAGATCTTAAGCTCACAGGAAGTGGTTCTTAACAGGTGGTTATAATAAGGATAGAAATAGGATTTTTAGAAAAAAAAAGGATGAGAAAAATTGCACAATACTACACATTATAATAAACTGCATTTTGTTCATCTTGGACATTTTATTGTCTGTGAGTAAAATGTGTAAATGTAGAAGTGTCTTTTTTGGGATATTGTTAGGTAAGGAGTGTATCTGTTGGATTTTTGAGCTATAAGGTCAATACAAGGGTTTTGCTGGCTGCTTCCTTTGTCTGGTAGTTTCAGTCCTTTGTGTCCCAGTTTTTCCATCTGTCCCAGTTTTTCCATCTGTAAAGTAGCTGTACTCATTCTGATTATTGTCAAGAAGTGTTTTGATACCTGTTTATGAGATGTTGTCTTTAAAAGCCAGTTAGTACACTATAACATACATGAAATCCTTATTAAAAAAGTAATGTAACCCTTTACCTACCCTAAATTCTATGACAGTTTCCTTGACTTACCAAGAATCCTCATATGCCACTCCATTTTGGTATTCTTTCTCAAAAAATTACAGTGAAACTCCTGGGTTCACCTTAGAATTCAGGATTTAAGCTTTGTTTGTTGTTGTTACTACTGTTATTATTATTATTATTATTGTATTTTAAAGTGATTGTTGGCTTTTGTAAGTTAGAAAGAAATGATTGACAAGTTCACCTTGGTAGAATGAAACAACAACAACAAATCCTTTTCCCTTTTTCCTTTCAAGGCTTTAAAGCCAATGATTGTGGGATTATCTTTTGAATTTGAATGCTTGGAGTTAGTATTATTTGTTTGGAACTTCTTTTGGAACTCTCTAGACTAGCCATTAAGTACAGTTAACCTTTGTTGTGGACTTATGTCCCCTTGTTTCATAAAGGAGATAAAATCTAAAAGTTCAGCTATTGGCAAAGTCAATCTTTTAAAATATACTCGAATAACTAAATCATTTATGGGCACTGTATGGAGATATGAAATATTCCATAATGTTTTCATAATCCAAAATTGGCAAAGCCCTGTGGAAAAACAGTGGTTTCTAGGGAGTAGATACACCTTCAGAGAGAAACTCTTCAAGTTTACTTGAACAGATGAGGAAGCATGTATTCAGTGATGTCTCTCATTCTGTAGAACTGGCAAACTGTCTTAAGTTGCAACAAAGGTAGTAAAAATTTAGAGCTGTTTTTTTGTTTCTGAAAAATTGACAGGTTATTAACCTTTCTTAGTGCTACAGTTCTGTGGCTTTCAGCCTCCCCCCTGCTTTTTTGGCAATACAGTGAACTGTGAGGGATGCCAGCTACCTGTCACCCACTGAAAACCTTGGTGAAATTATGCTGGGTTGCTTGAAAGCAACAAGAGGTAAAATTTAGCTGCAGGCATCTTTTTCTCTTTTATGTCTCTTCCTTCTCTTTTTGCTTCTGGCTTTCCTCACTAAGGGGGTGGGGAACCTACTTGTAGTTTAGTATTTATCCAAGAGATCAGTGTTGGAAAGTTCAAGCAGCCTGCCCCAAGCTGAAACAGTAAACCCTGCTGTGAAATGTTTTTAGTTCTTACTAAACTGAAAGTTACTTGAAAAGCAACTATATTCATATGGCTTCTGAAACTCGGGAGTTTCAGGAAGGCATGCATGCACATGGAAACAGAACTCGATATATAGAGAGAAGAAAATGGTGTTAAGAAGAGTTCTTGGAAAGGAAATCTAAAACAAAAAATGGCATTCCAGAAACCCTACTCAAAGTCAAGGCCATTACACACAATCCTATAAAAGAGCGCAGAGGAACTCAAGTTGTCACAAACTCCTGCAGTGAGTGAAAAAAATGCAGAAACCCCAGCAGAATTCTGAAGTCAAAATAGGATTTTTCCAAATTAATTAAAATTTATCTGAATGTTAATATTCTGTTAATGTCACAGAATCAGCTCATTTCATTCTAGAGACAAATGTGAAAATAACGCAAAATTTCCATCTGACAAAATGCTGATCGTCCCATTCTTACCAAGGTGAATGGGACCCAGTCTCCTTGTTTTGGAACTTTAGTGCCATATTCATTGCTTTGTAATGACATGTCATAATATGTATCCTCTTACTCCAGCTGAGGTTTCCATCAAAGCATTTACTGTTTCACTGTTTGTCCTTGCCTAAATCAAAACGTGTCCATTTGGTTCTACTGCTCTTAATTGGTTTCTTTGACCTTCAGTTGCCTGCAAGTACCACAAATTCAGCTTTTTGTGGTGAACATGTACAAGACTGAGGCATTAGAAGAAAAAGCTGGTTTCATTTGCCAGCAATTAATACTAGGTTATTCATGCATGTAATAGATTGCTCTTTTTTTTCATCTTCTGACTAATTATAAAGGTCTATTTTAACTTCAAAGTCTAGAGTATCTTCATAGACACTGAGTTCACATCTTCACAGGCAGTGTTCAGCAGTGCTGAAGAGGAATGGTCTCAGGGCTTCCCTTGAGCCTCTGGGAAGAGTAAATCTTTACTAGAAAGAGAACATGTACTCAGTTCCATTTCTGTGTAGGTATGTTTCTAACTTGAGAACTAGTGAGCATAAATCAGAGCTGAGTGATGAATACATAAAAAAAACCATGTATTACTTTGGAAAGTTTTGCATCTACTAAAAAGAATAAAATTCTATCTGCTGTCCACTGAAAGCAGGCCTTTGGGAATTATTTCAGAATAAAACACTAACATAATGGACAAAAAAATTACAGTGCTCCTATCTAATGTATCATAAAGAAGCATCGTTCACTTCTTTAGAAAAAATTATAGCAAAAGGTGTTATTATAAAAGTGTTCATAATAGCAGTAAGTGTAGTAAGATTAAATGGGATATGAGATTCTTCATTTTTATTAATGAAATGTTTGGCTCGTGTTGAGGAACTTTGCAGTAAGGTTGCTGTCATTGGGACATGATTTAATAGGCATTACTGACTGATACTATTACATATGTTTTTTTTAGTTTCTTCTTAATGTATGAGTTTTCAGCCTGCTGTTGCTGCTAAACTTTGCATCTATGAATGGAACAAAAAACTGTTTCAATCAAATGATTCATGTATAGGGGAATGTGTGCTCTTTTTTACAGTCTTTCTCTAATGCATACTTGTAATTTCAAGATCTATGGAAATATTGTAACAACCCTAATTGAAAAAGAATGATATTTTGTGGCCATTTTAGATAGTGATAGCTACATGGTAAGCTAAGGATTCTCCTTAACAGAAATTGCCAATATCACCACAAGTTGCAGCACAGGTAAAAATTAAATTAAAAAATTAAATATCTATTACTCTAAAAAGAGTTACCTGTGAAATCACGTACTTCATTGCTTGGTCATCACTTTTTTAGAATGCACTCAAATGTTTTTTACAAGAAACTGCAAACAATCCTTTTGTGCAAACAATCCTTTTGTGCCTATTTATTTCAGCAGGTGTTTCCACATGGATGTGGAGACAATGATGAACCAAGAAAAAGCTGATTTTGCAGTTTCCTTCTCAATATGGCCCACAATCATTTTATTTTTCTTCACATAGTGAGTTAATTTGCCTTTTTTAGGTTGAAGTGAATTTTTAGTGCCTTGTATTCAGAATAGTTTTCCTTTACTGTACAGTTTCACAATTTCAGGGGAGAAGAACTATTGTAGAATGTAATGCACATTTCTGGGAGGGGAAGAAGGGGAAATGTGGGAAAAGTCCTACAAGAATGCTCAGATGCTGGGAGGCAGTAGATGACTAAGACACTGTTCACTGAAGGTTGCACGCAGGGAACAGATAATTATCATAGTATCTTCATAGTCTTGTGTTGCAATACAAAGCTTGTAAATTATTTGGGATCACTAAATCTGCAGCCCAGAGCTATGGCTGGACACTGTCACCAGTAGTTGATGTGACACATAAGGTGTTTGTTACTGGAGCACTCATGTCTAGCATGAACTCAAGTCTAGCAAATGAGCACTTTCTTTTCTGCCATGGATGTCTAGATGTCTTGTTAGCATCCTGAAATCCAGAAGATTGAACTGATTGATTTAAAAGTGGATAGGTCAGTCAAAATATATGAAGGATTATACTTTCTAAACCAATTTTGGTAGGAAAGCAAATAGTTGCATTTGAAATTAATGGGAATTAATGGGAAATTGATGATATTTGCTTGTTATATAACACACTAAAAAATATGTATTTCATACCTACTCTGGAACCTTGTAAGAAAACCCCAAACTACTGATAAAAGAATTACAGAGAAGTTACAGGTGCTCAGTAGCACTATAACTGAGACCAGAAAGTGGTCATTTTTAAAAAGATTGCATATAATAACCTGTTAATTTATTAGAATACTAGAGTGTTGTCTTTGTAACAGGAACTATATCCACTTCACTGTTTACAGGATTCCTCAGAACATTATGACCTAAACCTTGGGGATCAGAACCATTACTCTTCAGTCCTGTAGTGGCATATTAGCAGTTTAAGGCTGTTTTAGTGGCCATACAGGCATCATGCCTTCACAGCTGACAGAATACCAGTTTAACACCACATCTGTCCCTCTAACCTCAGGAGTGCTGAGGGCTTTCCTCTACCTCATTAGCCGTGAATAATGTAAAGTTGCAGGCAGCTATCATAATTTAGAGGGATGAACCCTGTTCACACCAAAGCAAACACTGGGAGAATTCATGGAAACCTTTGCTGTGTAAAAGCTTAACTGAGTTTCATGTATAGAATGAGAGACAGAATTTTATATTTAGTATTAGCTTCATGTTATTCTCTTGTAATTATGCAAAAGCTCTTTTGTATCAAAACATCATTAAACTGCTAATCATATGTAATAAGGTGTTCAAAACAAATCATGCTAGGAATGGAAGGTGTTTCATCTATATGGAAAAAAAAGATCTGTAGAGAAAGCTTGATTGGATGGGAGGACATTGTACACGGTCACAAGTTGCTTGCATGAGTAATTTTTAAGTCAGATTCCTTTATGTTTTGTTCTGCATCTCAGTGAATTCTGCATGAGAGCTCATGGGAGGGTTTTTGAATATAGAGTTCCCCTGTGGCAGAAGTGGCTCAGAAGCATTTAGTACCGAGTGGTGTTGGCCTGTTGGGCAAAAACCACACTGATGGTGTGTCTGGGAATGGCCTCTCCCGAGACTCGTTGGTTTGCTTGTATCTGCTTCCCAGCATCTGTGGGCCCAGGGTGGGTGATGAGTTTATTATGATTTTGTGAGATGGGAAAGGAGAAATACAGAAAGAATGTAATAAGAAGAAACATAAATACAGATTAGAACTTCCTTATCTTTTACTTTTTTGCCTTCATAGCTTCAAGTCACAGTATTTGATAACCTGCTGTGACATATCCAGCAGATTGGAGAAATGCTGAGCTGCTACAAGAAGGAGACACACGCCAAGGGACATGTAAACACCTAGGCAGAGAGAGAAGCATTCAGCTGGAAACTGTCTGCTGCAAAGATTGCTTTTAATGGAATGCAAAACTAGTATTTATCTTGGAAAATAAAAAATAAGCCTGACTTTTAGGGACAAAGTGCACACAAAATATTTCATTTAAATATCATTAGATAAAGTATGTTAATAGCAGATTTGCACATTAGCAGCACAGTTTTAATTCCTCAGGTGCAATTAAGGGAAATTCATCTGCTTAGCATTTGAGGCCAAGACAAATAAAACAATTTCAGTTTAACTTCAGATTTGGTATTGTTAAGGAAACGTTTCCCTCCATGTTTTGATCTCCAATATATTAGAAAATAAAAATAATAGAAATACAAAAATAAAACTGCTGTTCTTAACAGGCAGAAAGGAAAAGAGAAGCCAGTTGGGCAGTCCCATTCACCACTGTTTCACCATGGATTTAGTCCATGTAAGTGGTTTTCCTGGTCATAGCCACATAGCAGTTACTGAGATTTAAAAATCTTTTTCTAGGACACTCCTTTAAGAATGCTTTGTAACTTTTCAGTTCATTATCTTCTTCAGTTGACAATGGTGCTATATATTTTTAATGGTATAGAATCAATGGTATACATGGTATAACTGGCAGTGGAAATCTTTCTGGCACTGAACCATGAGTACAAATAAACCAAAGCAATATGGTCAGGGACTCAGCTGAAGGAAATCACTAAAATCACTCTCTATTCTTGAAAGAGAAGTGCACAGAATATGAAAGGACATCATTAACCTTTTTTGTAGTTCTTAGTGAATGAGAAGTAATTAAAAGGTGATACATAGAGACCTCTGAGATGCACAGGGAATAGTTATGTGGTTAGAGATATAAGTAAAATTTAAAACACCTCCATAAATTGAAGCACACACAAAAATGTTGTGATTTTTGTGTCAAAATGTTTGTTATATATGATTATATAGAAAATTTCCATTTGCATGTGAAAATTCTTGGGACTTGAGAATATTTTTAGAATGCTTGTTTAAAATTCATATCAAAATCACATTACTTGTGTCTGTTATTTGCTATACAGGGGATTATGCACATCTTAAACTTTGATTTCAGGATGTATTTTGGTAGGTACCTCTTGAAAACTGTTCTCTGTTTTCTGATCCTTCATTTCATTATTGATTCCAAGAATTATGCCAAAAATAAAGAGCAGAAACAGTCCAGGCAGTCCATCCTTTATTTTTTTTCCAGCAAAAGCATATCCAGCTAAATTGTCTAAATCATGAAAAAAATTCATACATTTGGGAAACATACATCTGCAAATGGTTCATTGTTTCAAAAGCAGCTTACCTGCATTTGCAATGCACGTCTTTTCTAATGAATATTTAGCTCTGTGGTTTCAGCCACCCAAAGTGTCAATCCTCTCTGCCCACGAGAATAAAAGCACGAGGCAGCATTTTTCCCTTGTCTCAGCCAGTTGTGGCTCTGTTCATTCCCAACACTGGGTGTATGAACACATTTAGTTTTTTCCTTGTATGATTCAACCTACTATTCTTCTGAGGGTTTACAGGAGATAATTTTGTAATCAGCTTATTATGCATTATTTTTTTCTCTATAGTACAATATTCATTCATTCTTCCTTAATGTTTTTCCATAGCTGACAGATGCTATGTGATTGTGAGATTAATTAATAAAAACATTGCCCTAAAACAGCATCCCAGAGTGCCTTGCTCTCCCTTTCCTGGCTGTATTACACTTCACTGTATTTTCTCCTTGTTTTTAAGTCTTTCTATTAATTCTATTTATATAATCAAATCATTTTTGACATATGAAGGTGATACACATGCAAGAGTCCATTCAGAAACAAACATGCATCATTGTTTTCTTAGAAAGGCTTGAATATTTGTGGGTTTTCACTCTAGTCTCATGTGAGGAAAAAAGCTGCCCTATTACCAGCTTCAGTAAATTTTTGATGAATCTTTTGTGTAGGCAGTCCCAGAACCTCTGTCCTAAAAATGCCAAACCTGTTTTTACTGGTTGCTGTGGGAGGGTTTTTTTGTCGATCTGAGCTGTCTCATTTGCCTTGAGGGTAAATACTATGCTAATATTTAGAAGTGATGTGTTCCCCCTTACTTCAGTTAGTCAGAAACCAAGAAATTGCCTCTTTCCTCATCTTCCAAATTTCTCGGTTTTAGTGTACCTGGAAATTTACTTTTCTTTCTGATTCCTTTACAGAGGAACAAACTAAAGGGGAAGGCCAGGCATATTTAGACCTGACTGTTACAAGGAACAGTATTTTAACAAGCCAAGTGTGCTAGTTTACTTCCCTTTTTCCTTTAGATTCCTTCGGAAAAATCCGTGTCCTTTCAATGACCTCAGAAAGGCACAGTGTGTAGATAATATGGACCTTAAGGAACATCTGCTAAGAGAGACCAGAAAATTCACTTCCTTCTACCCTTCCCAAGGATTTTTCAAGCAGTCCAGAGACTTCTCTTGGGGCAAAATGTGGAAAGAACAGCTGTGTTCTTCAGTGTCGGAGCCACTGTTCTTCCCAGATGGGTGCACAAGAGGAGCCAGGAGGATTTATTCCCTTCTGCAGCTCTATGCAGCCAGGCACCATCTGACCCACAACTGCTTTTTGAAACATACATGTAACGCAGATTTCTAAGCTGCCACATTTTTATTTTAAATATTCACCTGTGTCACCTGAAATGTCTAATAGCAACAGGCAATACAAGTCTGCACTAAGGGAAAAGAAAAATCTAGAAGCATTAAAATGGTGTCATCATCAATGCATCTTTCCTCATAAATTTTCTGATTAGTTGTAATAACTAGCATGTCAGTCAGGCAGTCTTGGCCTCAGGTTTATCACAGTTCTTAGAAAATGAGGAATCTTTTTTACCTATGTATAAAATTATTCATGTGATAAATAATTTCTCAATGGGACTTTCCATCAAGAAATCTCTCCATAGATAATAGTCATACTTTCTGCTTCAGAAGTAAGAGAATGTTGTAAAACTGAACAGAGGAGACTTTCCTGGATTAAAAATATAGAATACATCCAATAGGTGGCTACGGTTTTAAAAATTATTAGATTTTCAGGTATTTATTATTTAAATAAGTACTATAAACAGCATGGCAAAGCTGTTTCTTAAGTAGAGATCAATATGGTAGCATCACTCTAGCTGCAAATAATTTTATCCTGTCATCCTAACTTCCTGGCATTTCACATGCTCCCAAACCCCTCCAAATACCTATCTGTTAATATATTCATGAAGAACAGGGAGCCTTTGTTACTTTACAGCATTTTAAAAGGCAGATAAAACATAAATTCATAAAAATTGCTCTGAGGTGAGCATTCCTAGGTGTGACAAGTATTGGCAGGGACAAAACGTGACTATGAATAGCTATATAATTCACAGGTTCCAAAAATAGCTTTATGTGAAGAATTACTCTAGCTTAAAGTTGTTGTTTGTTTTTTTTTGTCTCTACTCTATGAGTACTTCTAACCTATTAAAAATTGAGAATAATATTTTGCATAAACAGTGTAATAATAGCTACTTTTTTTCTATTATATCATTGACAGACTGAAAGTCCATGAACATCCAAGTAATCTCAGACATTATGACATTGAAATCTAACTTTCCAAAATTTGCGATGTTACATAATTACACATAAATTTCTAAAAGGTATGAGATATTTATTGGCAGATTTATTTACAAAAAAATAATTATTTCAGGGATTCTTTTGAAAGTACTTGTCTTGTAAAGAAATTTTTAAGTAGAGAACAGAAAAGGCAATGAGTAGATATAAATCAAGTGAACTGTAAGCAAAATCATCCCTTGCAGAGGTGATGTGTGATAGTGTTTGTGAAGATTTCCTTCTTTACTAATGTTGTACCATCCATTTTTGGCTCTTCTCTTAAACAAAGATTTCTGTAAGAGCTAGAGAAGATATAATCCTTTGTTATTTAAATTCAGGTAGTTGTTCCTTGAATGGATTCTGAATTTTCTACAAGTTCAGGTCTCTGAAGTGTCATAAAATAGTAATTTTTGTAGCTCTGCTGTTGGGTTGCTTCCTTTCCCATAAGACTATGCTATGACTTGAATGTTTTTTCCATTTTTATTTTTAAATCAATAGGACAGTAAGAACAGTGGTTTGTAATTGATGCTTATGTCCTGAAGATTTCACTCTATTCAAACTCAGGACTGGTATTTTAATATTTAAAAAAGCCCCTCCAACAAACTGATGGATCAAAATTGCAGAACTAAGGTTTAAATATAACTGCACCAAAAATACCAATGCTATAAACAAATACTTCTAAATGTCTGTCATGGTAATTTCAAAACAAAGTTCAAACTTAAAATGTAATTGAAGTTACATTTTGGCTATATATTAATTTTTATATTAACTTTATATTACTTTTCCTATTGTTACAATATTATTTCCTAAGCATTATTTTCACAAAAAAAATGTTTAAACCTATATATTAGTGTTTAAATCTTTTAATAGTTTTCCTAAATATATGAGATGGAAGAATCTTCTTTTTAATTCTCATTTATGTTACTAGACCTGCTTTATAATTCAGGCATGACATTTTACTCATCTGATAGAAGATATACTTTTCATTAAAGTGTTATTCATAAGCAAATCGACTAAATCCTTTATTGACCTTCCTTTTAAATTTATTTTTGAGATTTCAGAAACTTTAAAGAGTTGCAGCTCATTCTTATCTTTCAAGGTCAGATATATCTGGCCTTTTTTCTGTTTCACATTACTTTTAATTCTTTGATTCAAAGAATCTCTTATGGAAGAAACACTGCTTTAACTTTTACATGCCTTCAGTCAAAAGTAATATCTGCAAACTATATTGATAAGAAAGCAGAGGTCATTCCACAAACTTAAGTTGTCCATGTTCATATTGTTCCTATGTTAAGATCCTCCAGTGCAATGTTTCTATATGCTGCTTATTCAGAATGAAGTGGAAATAACTGTGCCCTGAAATAATCTGACATCCAAGAGTGGCTTAATCACACCTTACATTCCTAAGACAGTCCAATATTAGATTACTGGTGTTAATTTTTCAAATTACTACCCACAGTTAAATTCCTTGATTGTTTTTTAGAGGATGATGACTTCTGACAGTATTTTGATGAATCTTCATTTGAAAACTATGATTTACTACTGTTTGAAAACTATGATAACAGGGAAGGCCCTTCCAAAGTATTTAATTTCCATTGTAGCTTTTGATAAGAATCAAGTTATACAATTTTGTGTATTTGCTCTTCTACCTTTCCTTGTTAGCAGTAAAAAAGTGGATGGTACAGAGTGAATAAAAAGAATTGGGATCAAAAAATCAGGCATTAATTTCACTGCAGTTGCCTCTTCTGCTGTTGCACTAACTTTGAGTGAATCTGCACATACTCTCTGATGAGCCTTTATTTTTAGCCAGTAACTCCTTGTAGTTGCTAGCATTTGTTCAGTTTTCATTCTGCGTTACAATTTTGTTCCATACACACAACAAAACTTTGGTTCCAGGTTAGACAAAAAGTATCTTTTCAAAAGTATATTTGACTTTGTATCTATAACCACTCTTTCAATGTATTCTAGCAGGACAGTCACATCATTATTGTTGCTGTCTTTTGATGAAATACAAAAACAGTACTCATTTCCCCATGGCTGCTTGCTCTTCTTCAGGCATCCTCAAGCTGTCACAGCTATGTGTTATTGAGAATGGGAAGTGGAAAGCCAGTCTGCTGCTGGGTGTTGAGCATAAAATCCAGCAGATAAAATCTTCTAGGATGCTAAAATGAAGCATTTAGTTCAGCCTAGTTCAGTTTTGTGCATGACAAGAAGCAGTCTTGCTCTGGTCTTGGGTCTGAACTCAGAATAGTGACCTTAGGAGTAATCAGTAGCCAGAGAGAATTTTTGGGATGAAGCTTTGGGGGAAATACTTCCACTGTGTTGAAGTCCCATTCTAGATGTCCACTTTAATGGGATAGAAAAACTCCTGGAGCTAGTCCAGGTCTATCATTATGCATGTATAAGCACACTTTAAAACATTCTATTTGCAGGTGAGAAACAAGCAATTGACAATTGACAGCTCACTGGGAACGGAAATGGTGAACAGCAGATCATCCAGGCGTATTAGGGATCTCTGAGAATGGTCGTTGTGACTGTCCTCCAAGCCTTCCACATCTGATGCTTTCTAGAATATAGAGCAGCAGTGTCCTCAGGTTTGTTCCTGAGCATCCTGAAGGTTTACCTTGGTATTGCTATTTCTGCAGGTGAGGTTGGATCCCTCCTAACTGCTTGCAGAAGCTAACTTGCTGTGGTAGATGAAGTTTGTCTAGATAGTGGCCATTTGTGATGATAGCCCAAATGGATATAATTATAGCCTGAATTCTCAGCATGGCCTTACCAAACCTGTCTGCTTCTAGAGGTTGTTGACTCAAGTATTCATTTAGCTACACATCAAACCTGGAGTGGGAAAGGATTAACTCTGGAAAGCCGTTTCAGTTCACATGTAACAGTGAAGCTTTAGCTTTTGGAACCCAACCCTTGCAGACACAAGTTTAAAAATTACTCAAGGGAAAGCCTTGGAATTGTTTATAAAACAGATACTGCAAATCATCTGCTTTGTTTTAAGAGCAGAGTTGCTGATTTTTTTTTTTTTTTTTAATTCTTTGAAATTCAGCCTGATGGTTCCTGGAATTACTTGCAAATGAATTCCACTGTGGTTTAGTATCATCAGTGGGAAGAGGAGTGTGAAGCTGAGCAAATCTCTTGCCATCTGGAATGTCACCCAAGCACCTGATAGTTCCATTCTGAGTCCCCTCAGGAAGCTTACAATTATATAAAATGTTTAATCAAAGCTGTTATGCCAAGTATAACTGCAAAGCTGACATCAACATAGGAAAAGTTAAATGTCTCCATATGAGCTGTTCTTTTCACTAGAATTTTTGAAAGACAGGAAGAAAAGTTAATGCCAGCTTTGCTTCCTTTATCTGTGAGTTACCAAAACCACTCTTTTAGTAAACAGTGTCCTTTGGCTCTACAATGTTATTGTCACTTTTTTTAAATTACAGAATTAATTCTCATAGATATATGGCTTTCTGTCATTAAAATAGAATGTTTACTCAGTTGCTTGAGATATGCTAATTTCTCCAGTTAATAGGCAAAGGTGTTTTAAACCCAACTGGCTTAATGTGCATATTTTTATTTTTTATTTCAGTTCTTTAACAGAAAAACTGACACATTAGAAGTGGTGATTAAAAAATTAACACATCTGATGAGCAAACTTCATGAAATCTGTATTTTAATGATACTCAGAAAAATGATGATTTTTCATTGATACTGAGAAAAAATCCCATTTGTTAAAACAGTTCTATGTAAAACAATTTAAAAGTATTTCTTTTTTTTTTTAATTTATGTCTATGTAAGGTGAATTTTTATTTAAAAAATTGTTGGAATATAGGCCTTGGGAACAACATTTTTTCATAACAGCAAGTGATATTTTTGATAAATTTAGTTGGAAAATTGTATGCATAAACAGCCTTTCACTAATGCTCAGTTTAAAAATTATTTACTCGAAAGAATAAACTAAAAGTATTTTTGAACTTCATTTTTTTTTTATAAGAAAAAAGTAACTGTAGATATCCAAAGCAAAATATAAATTAGTGAAAAAAAATACTAGCATAAGAGAAGTGATCTTGTGGATTATTGTTTTTTATGAAATAGAATTTTATGACGCATTTAACTTCACAACATATTAGCTTCTTCAGATTATTTAAAAATTACTACCACTTAACTAAAAATGGTTCAAGAAAAATCTGAATCTTTTAAATACTTGCTAAAATAATAGTAAAATATAGAATATGTTTTCTGCATTTTCCTTATTTTTGTTTGCATTGTATGTCACGAAATCTTATGGTATTGAAGACCTGATCCTCCAGAGCAAGACCGAAAATGCTGAAAAGCTTTTATGTCCAGTAATGCAGATAAATTTCAGCTAACCTTTTCAAAGAACTTTTTATTTATATAGCTGTTTAAATAATTGCCTTTATGCAAATTTAAAATTGTGATAAATATGCCATCAAATGGTGGTGTTATCAGCTGAGGCTTTGGCTGTTGTGTTATATCAAATAGTTATTAAAATATGGATATGAGAAGTTCCAATTCAGGATAATGAAGCTTCTCTGGTACTTTTTTGCACTTAAACACACTCTGGCATTGGCAATGATATTAAAGATGTGAGAAAAGAATATAGATCTCATGTTCTCGAAGTCACTAAGGAAGCTACAGATTCCTTAAAGCTAAAGCTTTATTATGCTAACAAAGCTAATAGACCGTTTTGACTCTTTGAAGAATACCAGGATGTGCTTAAAGGACCTAGTTAGAGATAAATTCATAATCCCAAAAGTCCAACAGATAAGGAGCAGGTTCAAATACCTCCGCACCATCTGACACTTCTACAGATTCAGCTCCTTTTGTTGCCTTAAGGCATCCAGCTTGGCCTTTGTAAGTGTACAGTGCTCACTGAATGTTTTAAGTATTGGTTGGCAGGAAACCTCCCAAGGTCATCGAATTCAACCTGCTGCCTGAAGCAGGACAGTCCCCGACCTCACAGGAGGTCAGCCAGCTTTGTTCTGCTGAGTCTTGAAAATTGCCAAGGAAAGGGTTTCACAGCTTCCCTGAGCAGCATCTGCAGCGTGAAAGTTTCTCCCAGTGTCCATCCTGAATCTCCCAACATCTTGCTACAAGATTACATCATGTTATTACATTATCTGTCTCTATCAGGAAGAGTTTTGTTCCATCACATGGATAACTACCCATCAACTAGCTGTGGGGTTAATCAATCTTTTCTCCTTTACAGGTGTAAGACAAGGTGGCAGGTATTGCTAAAATCTTTTCCCTCCACTAACTAGCAGTGAAGGCATAGCACCGTGACTGACTTCTGTAACTCCTTGAAGGAATGCAGAGAAAGAATCTATAGAGAATGAGGAGGACATGCAGTAGTGACTCTGTTTTGTGGAATGGTTTTTTGGTTTGTTTTTTTATGGATCAGGAAGGCTTCGCTTATCTTGGGCAGCTCACCTTTATCGAGGGGCAGTTTGGTTCAAGGGGAAAGGAGCTTGGCTAGATCCCCACCATGTGGTGGATGAAGTTTACCATCTCAGCAAATTTTGAACAGGAGATTGACGTGATTTGTCTATGCCTTTACTCAGCTCCCTGGGAAATTACATTGGCCTAATTATAGGTATATCAGATCTTCTGTTGCCACCATGTCTTTCTACCTACTCCCATTTCTTTGATCAGGAGGCTGAAATTCCTGTTAAGCTAGTGTAACAACAGGCTTATTGTGCTGCTTTAAGGGTTACTTTTATTTCAGTCTTTGTGAACTCTGAAGATAAACTAACAGCTTTCAGAGAAGCTGGAGAAGGTACATTAAGTACACCTGTACTAAATAGGAAGAGGGCTGCATTAAGGCTTTCAAAGAAACCTGTGCACACTGAAGGTGTGTTAGCACTTACCTATCATGAAGCTATATTTGAGAGGTACCAATAATAATAGAAGTTTTTAACTGCCAAGAGTTTGAAACATTAAGCTAGTTAATTAGAAGAAACAGAGCAAAACAAAAAAATGTGTGTGTGTTTCAAGTGTGAAAGTTTGTGCAGGAAAAGTGAAAAATCTCGAAAAACTTGGTTGGCTCTTTGTGTTATTTTTTTAAACATAAAGCACCTAATTGCCATGTCAGTAAATATCTATTAAATTATGCAGAAAGTAAATGCTTTCATGTCTCTATGCCCTTTCAGAAAGTCCCCAAAGACTTGTGAAGTGACCCATTCATCTTAATGAGATACTGCCAGGCAATAAAAATATTTCAGGGACATGGATACTGATAGAAACCTGGAATGTCACATGGCTTAATTTCAGTGGGTCTTCTCATTTTACCTACTTTAGTTTCATCTCTTATGAAGCTTGGTAATTAGAGCATAAAGGTTTGTATTTAGATAAACAATTGGGCAACATTACATTATTTCTTCTGCTGTTTTAATGTTTTATGTGACTGCTGTGTGTATGTGCATGCATTGGAGACAGGAAAAAGAATTTGATTTATTTACCATTAAAAAGTCAAATAAAACACCTGAGAAAATGTTCCTCAGTACTGCACAAAAAATCCTGAAGAAATTAGTGGGAAAATCAGAATTTAAGCTACTCCATTTTCATTTGCATGATATCTCTGTACAGCATCATTTTGCTGACATTTATACAAGACCATGTGAGCTGTGTAAGAGGCTCTAAATGTTTTCATTAGTAAGAAAACTTCAATCACAAAAAGCACTTCAACTTGCAACTGAAGTATGTTTGCAGGCCACCACATCTTCTTTACTGAGTGTTTTCGTTCTTGATGTTTCTCTCTTTCCATTCTCTTTTTTATTCTGCTGTTAATAACTATTTCCTCCAAATAGGCAGTTCTTTTTTTATTTGTAAAATACTAGAAGTATGCTAGGCAATCACGAAAGTGATTTTACATCTGTCTCTAATCACTTTCATTTCCAGTGCCCTTTCTTTTAACTATGATTTTAATCCTTCTCATTTAGCTCTACCACCTGCAATTGATTCCTTGAATTCTTTTCAATTTACTTCATAGCCTTATCATATTCCTTGACAGTCCTTTGTATAAAACATGCTGTCATCTAAATTATGAATGATTCTATTGCTTCTTTGTAGCACTTTTCTGAGTTTTACAGGGTACACTTTCAGGTAAAATAAGTTTGACCTTGTTTCATGTGATCAAAGAGCAAGCAAGTCTTTAACTGGAATTAAGATCAGCTTCATCTCTAATGCTGCCAACAGCAAGGTTACCCTGTCTGGATTGTTCCTTACAAAATAGGGTCGAAGAAGTCAATTTCTGAGTCCAATATTGAAACTTATTTTCTGAAGAGCTGTGGTGGTCGTAGCTATTATAAGGAATTGTTTGTGTATATATATTTAAGGAAATAATATCAAATGAACAAAACATCTCTGCTAGGTGTTCCTTTCCACCTAATCCTGCCATTTGATGGATGGTGGTGAGAGTTGAATCAGGTTTTCTAGACATGCTGGATTCAGTCCTGCAAAGACACACACCTGTTGTCATAGGATCAGTTGGGGTTTTTTAAGCATTTAAACCCTCTCATTATCTGAAATGGTCGTGTACCTATTTGATTCATATTTAGCCACAGCCATTTGTTTCAAAAGATTCAAGGACTTGATAGAGCAGTTCCTAGCTAAGCAAGCAGTTGTAATCACTATTCACTTTATTTAGTTAATATAACAGGACTTGTAAATTGGGGTTTGTTTATGAGGATTTTGCTGTCATAAACTTCCGACCAGGGTCTGAAGAATTTGATAAGAACTTGAATTAATCTAAAACTTCCTTGGAAATTTTTGGCAATCCAGACCCATAAGGTATGGATTGAAAAGCCTGAAAATCTTTAGGCCGTGATTTTCAAGCAATGTATAGCTTTTTTAGAAAAAATATTTCACAGTTCTGTTCCATTATATTAAGGATCAATTACCTCTCCCAAGCTTGTCCCAAGCTGGACACAGAAAATTGTGATCCTCTTTTATCTTTTGCCTCCATCCACTGTGTACATTTCTCAGGGAAAATCCCAAATAGTGAAGAATGCATCTTGCCTTGTCTTCATGAAATATTTTGCAATTTTAATATGATGTCACCAAATGGAAGAGGTTAAAAAGAAGTTATATAGGAAATCTTACCAAAAAGGAAATGCAGTTTTAACAATGGCTATCAGAGGCAAAGCTTTTCTAATACAATGAAGTAGTATTAAACGTTATATTGCAGAGAAAATGTTTTAAATATTCTCCCACTTTAGCAGACAAATATTTGAAAATGCATTGCAACCTACACTGAACACTGTATAAAGAAAAAACATCAGAAGTAGTTAACACATTAAAAATATAACTCTTTAGGCCAAAAGCATCTAGAAACCCTGGGAGTTTCTCCATTTTAAGGATTAAGAGATTTTTCATTGCATGAAAGAATTTGTATTTCAGGCCATCTGCCCCTATTGCTTTTTTGGGTTTGATTTGGCATCTAGACTAGTATCTCTGCTCCTGTAATTAGGATTTTAAAATTTATTTGTCATCTGGTTCCAGTAGATAAAGATAGAATTTTTCTGAAAATTACTCTATTTTTCAGGGGTCCTCATAAATCTTCTTATAAAATTACAAGGAAAATACTAAGACTTTAGTGAAGTAACGCATATGAAGACTTCAGGGTTAATATGTTGGTCTATATCTATAGCTTTTGCTGCTGTTCAGTTGGGACTTGTTCTTAATCTTCTATGAAGAAGTACTCACATAACTGCTCTGACAGAAAAATCTTTCCTGTAGTCATGGTTTGTGCTGTGATGTTTTGGTTTCTCTGAAACTCTTTCCCAGGCACTGTTCTGTCAACAAGAGCCATGTTTTCCTAACTGTACCCTATGTTTTGCATTCCTTTCCCTAGGAGGGACCTTTTCTTGATGTACCTCCGACTTGACCAATGTAGTTGAAGAACTTTGTCTTTCTTCCACCCCTAGGGTGGGTTCTTTGTAAAATAGTATAAAGGGAAGAAATTCCCGGGTAATAAAGATTGATTTGGAGTCATTTCAGCCTTCTGACCTCGGGAGTCCGTGTCGTTGTTAATCTTAAACAGTGTCACTTTACCACTGTGTATTTTGGTATTGAGAATTGTACAGGCAGAGGTGCTGATTTTCAGAAGCTGTTCAAAGGCCAGTGGCGGTGACTCAGGTACTTGAGATGAGTAGAAGCTTGAGGACCCTGCAAGATGCATTAAAGAGCCTCTAGTCTGCACACCCTATTGCAGGTGGTCTCTGTACCAGGCCAGAGATGATAGATTTCAGGCTGATGCAGATGAAACCAGCCCAAGTGTTCAGCAAGCTCTGATCCAGACATTGCTGAGTTTGGAATTGCAACATGTACTGAGCCTAGTTTAACAGGAATGCACACTCTTTCAGCAAAGCTTTTTATCTGGGAGATGTGCTCCTCTCATGCCACAGTTTCCTGTCTGGTTTTGTCTCAAAACACAGGTGACAAGTGCTCTGTCTGTGTGCCCAACTGTGCATCAGTAGGAACTTTGCCAGTCTGTCATTAGTGGTTCTTGATCTCTTACAGGGAGGCTTCACGTGAGAAAATTGGGAAAGTTATATCGTGTATTGAAAATCAACATCTAATTGTGTATTTCTATATTAACAAATTTATAGTGCTTTGGCTTTGCTGGAAGTCTGCAGATACCAACAGTTTGGGGTGGGGGGGTTTGCCCTCTTTACAGGCAGTGAACTCCAGAATTATCCATTCACGAATTATGAAGATAATCCTATCTAAGTTTCACTTATTCCCTGTTTTCTTTTAATGGTTTGAGATTTTTGTTTGTTCTTTGTTCTTTTTTTGTTCTTTTGTTTGTTCTTTTGTTCTTTCTCTTCAGGAAATTATTTCCTTGTGTGTATATATTGTCCCTTTAAAATGTTTTTTCCTCTCATGCTACAGAGGACAATGTGAAATATTTCTCATTCCACTTGCAATAAAAATCTGTTTCAGACAGAATTCATAGACCCACCAGTTCTAACAAAATCATGCACTCTGTTCTTCCTCCTTAGAATTAAGTTGCTAAAAATTTGCCATAATATTATTTGGTGAGAGATAGTAAGGGCAGTTATTAATTGAACTCTATGATTACAGTACCTGTAACCATCAGGGCTTTAACTATAAACAAAAAAATGGCAAGACATTCTGAAGTTTGCCACTTAATTACTTTTTCTATACCTTCTTTAAAGATAATAATAGTAATAATAATAATTTATAGAAAGAAGTAAAATGCATTTCTTAAGCTGGCAAAATGACAACTGCTTGATTATGTGAATATTGGATTAGAATTCAACATTTTTAATATAATTTGAATACGTATTGACTGTACTGAGGTGGCAGCAGTAAGCATTCATGAAGACTCTGACTTAGGAGTGAAAATGTGTTAGTGACCTGAAAGACTGTTTTGAATTTGGGGTTGAGGTACAGTGGGTACCTCGATTTCTCAGAAAAATTAATTTGAGAGAGACCCTGGAGACACTGTTTCAGAGCTGTCTACCAAGTACTTGATCATTTGGGCTATAAATTATACATAATAATTTCCTTATTTAGAATATTGTTTAGAAAAAAATAATCAATTTGTAATTTGCTCTTCAAAACCTGCTCATACAAACCGGAACTAATGATTTTTATTTTTATTTTCAAAAGACAGTTGATTGTACTGCCTGATCTGAGAGGATGCTTCCTTACTTGAATAATAAGAACCAATTTCAGTAGTACTGGGTGGACAAATAGCTATTCTTCCTGAATGAATTCTCAAGAGAAAGACAGCCTAAAGCATTAATGAAAGTGAATTATTCTTCTTTTATGGTCTTTATTTACTTATGATAATTTAAACATTCTTTGTCTATCAATTTTCATCCCTAAAGTGTAAATCAGTTTTGAATTAGTGTGTTTTGATAAGAACATAAAACTTAATGCACCATCCTACCAAACACTGCTTCTTGAAAGTTAAATCTCTCTGACAGCTCTTTTGCTTCTGACTGCAATACAAGTCAGAATTTACTTCAGAAAGTGTCATTTCAGAGACTTCAACCTAACTACTCCTTCATTTATCAGCTTTCTGAAGTCAATAGTTCTCTTCCACACCAGAAAGAAGAGCAGGAGGAAACATAGGATAATTTTTTTTCCTGCCTCTCAAACTGAAGATGTTGAGATAAAGCTGCAAGATTTATATCTATCTTCATTGCTCTAGTAAACTTAACACCTTCAGTGCCTTCTTCCAGGAATGGGATTTATTTCTTTTGCAGTTATACTGTTGCTTGCCCTGGCTGCTCCACATGTTTTGTAGCTGTGAGGTTCACAAGTGTTCAGGGAACACTTTGGTGTGATACTGGGCTCAGCTTTACATGTAATTAAATGTCTAGTGGAATAGGATCTTGGTAGGTTTGACTAAAGTAAACTGTGCTTCTACACTGCAGTGCAGTCACCACTGACTTTGGTATTGATCTCTAATGGTGGCTTTCCCAAACTTGCAGTGTTTAGCATCACTTGTATGTTAGGCAAAGTTGCTTGAGTCAGCCTGACAGCTCAGTCTGTAGGTCACACTTACTATTAGGTCTATTAGGTTACATCAGGTAGAAAAGGTGGGTTTTTGGGGTTTTTTTGTTTTTTGTTTTTTTTTCAGCTGGGTTTTTGTTCCCATGAATGTATATTTGCAAATATAGCTAAAGAAACGTGTTCTTCTGTTCTGGAGAGATTGTTCCATGACTGGAGCGCACAAGATTCAAAGAACAGGAAATTTAGAATTTGAAGCTATGTGCAGAAAATTCAAACTCTCTTTTAGGTACTGCATTAATAATCTGATTTTGAAGAAGGCAGAGTACCTTTTACTCTCACTTGTAGCCACTCTTCAGGAAGAGATTCAATACTTGTTTTCCATTCGTGTTCTTATTTCCTGACTGCTTACTTTCTGCAAGTGAGCTCTGGCAACTGGTAGGATAGTGGGGAGAAATGGAATTAAGCATTTTGGTGACTCCAAATTATTGAGCTTAATTTTCCCATTCACTGCTGTAGTTTAGAAGGTGACTGATGTTCTCTGACTCTTCATTAATAAATCCTATTGTGTCCATGTGCTATCAAGGACAAGCACATGGACAAGCATATTTCTTTTTCTTCAGAGGGTGACAAAGCTTCTCTGTTGGGATGACATGGTTGTCAGGTGAGGAAAAGGTTATATTTCACACAATCTCATCAAATAGGCTGGAAATACTTCTGCATCTAAATGGAAACAGAAAGTGTATGCTTGCCACTGCTGATTACTAGCACAATATAGTGGCAGGAATGAAATAGATAAATGTATATAAGTGAGATCATTTGAAAATAATTTTTTAATTGCTTTGTTTTATATAAAAGTGAAATAATTTTTTCCAGAATATGCCTTTAGGTTATGTTGGTGCTTTTCATGCTACTGAGTTCAGCTGTTATAATAAAAGCCTTAGTATTTTTGCCTTTCAGTCCAATCAAGTTTTATTATTTTGATGTTTTCAGCATCCAGAATATAACGGTAGTAACTGTAAAATTTCTGAGGAGGAGACCAAATTATTATTACTAGATATTTTTTTAATAGATAGTATTCACTGTGAAATTTAGTAATTTAAGCTCACTAGGATTCATTCTATAAGTTTCTGTTATCAGTCAGTTTATCAGCCCCTTAGAGAAGATTTAGTTGTTGCTATTATTAAATATTATTTTTTTTCTTGGTTTGTGCTGTGAGGAGTGGAGATTTCTTGCTTCTTCCATATAGCAGTTTTTTAAGCAAAGACTGCTGCTTTCTTTCCCATAGTTTGCCACAGTGGGAATTTTTTTGCCTCAATGCATTGACCAGGATGTGCTAACCAGACCTCACATCTGCTAGACCTGGAATTAGTGCCTTCCTGTTGAAGATTTCTCCTATCTGTGCTTATCTGAAGTTCCTGCTGTCGTGGCTTATCTTACTGCAAGTTCTGCTTGTGGCCTTGGCAGTGTTTTGAGACAGGCAATTGTGATCTTTAAGTACTTAAAACCTTGTACATAGAACTTTGAAGTCATGGTCCACCGCCTGATTTGTGTCATCCAGCCTAAAAAAACCTTCTTCAGGTTTCTTGTATCCTAAAATTTAAAAAACCACAATATTCCTTAAGCTTTAAAATCTTCTGAGCTTCAGAAAGTACAAACATTCAGAATTCTTTAGTTTCTTATAGAAGGATCACTACTGGGAAATTGATGTCTCATACAAAACTCAAATCAATATTCAGTCACAAATCACCAACTTTACGCCGCACGTGGTTAGTATCAATTTCTCATCATGGAATTTGTCTGGATGCTCATACTAGTTAGGCAGAAAAAAATGAATTAATATGCATCCCAAAGGAAAAGCACTTTCCTTCTGAACACTTATAGGTGTTAAATTTAGCTTCATTAGAACATACTCATATTATCTGGATGAATAGTCAATGAATAAAAGAAATTAACTGCTATGTGTAACATTCAAAATATTTCCAGCAGGCACTGAATTCAGAGTCACTTATTTTCCATTTTCTAAATAGATGTTTACTGCCCATGTACCTCTGTTAATAAATAAATCACTTTTCTTCACAGTGTAGTAGTAATGCCATATAGGCTGTGATGCAGTGACACATGGTATGATAGATGGCAAAAAAAGATACCTGAACCAGAGATACTTTGAATTCTTTTCTGAAGAACAAATTTCTGATGAAACACAGAAATGTAGGGATAGGAAAATGCATAATCTTCCTCATGTTTGTGTTTATCAGACATGGCTGTTACAAATGGTTTAATATTTTGATAGAAATGACAATTTGAAAGAAGTTCTTCTTCTTTATAACTATTAGTTATTAGAAGTATCAATGCATTTTACTTCTTTATCTGAAGGAAAGTGTAAGGAAAGCACAGGTGTTGGGGAGGATACTAATAGAAGTACAGAAAACTTCGAAGTAGACACAGTAACTCTGACCCTGTATATGAAGCTGTACAGGTCTTGGGGTACAAAAGTGTAATAACCTGTTACAACACTCCTCTATCTTCTATGCTTTCCCGTGTTCTGTAGTGGAAATGGAGACTAAAATAGCCTGCTTCTCCCTGGTCTCCCCAAAAGTAACATGCATTAATTTTAAAGTTTGATGAATTTCCAGCAGCCCAACAAATGGTGAGAAGATGCTGCTTTGGTGGCCAACTATGTTGTGAATCTCCATGAGAAAGTAGTCAGTAAAGCTCTCATTTCTTTCCCCTGTCCAAGCTCTTACACTAATGCCAGCTCTGGGTGCATCTTCTGCACTGGAAATGCAAAGGCTCTGTGTCTGTGCACCTGCTGTCTGCCAAAGGTGGCCCTGATGCTGACTGAAAGCCTCTGTATGCCACTGGTTTATTGTGGGTGTGGTTAAACACTGAAATAGGTTGCCCTGAGACGTTGTGGAGTGTCCATCCTGGGAGATACTCAGAACTTGACTGGGCATGGTCCCAGGCAATCTGCTGTAGTTGATCTTGGTTTGAGTGGGAGTTTGGATTAGGTGATCCCCAGAGATCTATTCTAACCTCAGCAATCCTGTATGTTTACTTTAGTCTTGCCAGGGTTTATGAAGGGTTAGCCAGACAGCTCTGCATTGTACAGATGTACTTTTCATTCAGTGTCAATTTTTTTGTAGCATAAACAGCTTTTCTTACACTACCAGCAAATGCTTTAAAGGTGCCAACACAGGTGATGGGGGAGGTAGATGCTGTTTGTTGTCCAAATACAGACTCAGTGTCAGAAAACACCAAATGAACTTTATTTAGGGTTGTTCCTGTGATTATTACAATATTCCATGTAAGCATCAACAGAAGATAGTTTTGTGTAACCATCATCAAAGTGCTTCCTCAGCTGGGTTACTTTATTCTGTATTGATCTAACAGCCTGGTGCTGTTTGTTTTCATTTTCTTTCCTCTGCACAAACAGCTTGAAACAAAATTTAAATGTCAAATTCTCCCTTAAATAACCCATTTCCACTGGACATATGATCTGTAATGATTTTTTTTTTAAATTAATATGCAGGATGGTTTGCAAGAATCAAATCACACTTAATTCTTGTTCTGTAACGTCATCAAAATTTCAGTGCATGGTTGTTGCAGGAAACAGAGACTGATTTGGGTGAGAGTTTGATGCTCTTTTCTTAAAATTTATATAAAAAAATATTTATTTTAGTATATACTAATGTTTCGTATTAGTAGGCTTTAATAAAACACAAAAAGACATCAGGAAACCTAGGCTACTCTACATAATTTCAAACTGAGCACATATCAAGCACTCTGTCACACCAAGGTCAACTCTTCTGAACTGGAATTAGTTAAACACATCTTCAAGTTATTATCAAAAATATTCTATCTCTATATATATTCTACATGAGTCAAAGGATATGGCTGCATGTCTGAGTTGCAGTTACTAACTAAATGATTTTAAGAGTCCTTTCACTGAAGAGTTTGAACACTAAGTGCTTAGTACTGCCAGAAGGCTATGATCTAACATCTAAATTACATTCTAAAAGGTAATAATAATAAAAAAATCTCCAACAAATAAATTTACATGGAGATTTAAACCTTTCACAAATATTTATTCAATAGGGAAACCCCACCAATTTTTACAAGCAAATTTATTGAAAAATAGACATTTAGCAGACCTTATTGTCAGAAAATGCCAGAGAAAGGCTCCAGTCTTCCAAAACCGGCACAGTAGCGAAGAGCAAATTTCCCCTTTCTGTGTGGATTCATTGGATGTTGTCACAGTAATAATGCATTTAAACACAGCAAGCATGCAGAGGTTGCATGAATATTCTGCCATTTCTAAGAACTGAAAATAAAAACTTTTGAATTTTTAAAAACTGAAAATATTAATCTCCAAATTAATAAAAAATTAAGAAGAATGAGCTACTGAAGGCATAGCGGATCTTGGACACTCTTTGCCTCCCACAGGACAGGCCTACACAGGGCAGCAGAGCACATCTTCAGCGAGTGTTGATGAAGCTTGTCTGATGCCAGAAGTGATACACTTGATGCATGTTAGTACTGCCCTGGTGCTCAGGTGCAGCTCTGAAAATATGCCATGGATAATTTTTGATGTAATGTGTTAGCTGTTGGTAATCTGGGATGGTCACAAAATGAAGGGTAGCACAGAGCCAGAGAGTGTTTTGTACCTGAGTTAAGAAAATAAGTCCCCACTCCTGGCTATCTACCACTGAGCTAATTTCATAGAATATCAATATACAGTTAAAAATGACAAACACAAAATAATGGTTAAATCTACAAACACTTGGAGAGCTTTTCCTCTCTCTTCCTTTCTGCTATAAAATTTCACAAGGTCGGTTTAGAAGCAGAAGTTTAAAAAAATAAAGAATTTCTTCCTGAAAGCCAAAAATCATAGAAACTTGGTCTTCTGCTCTCATGAGTCCCATTCTCTGTAATATGCAAACTAAATGCCTGTCTCAAGGCATAATGCAAACGGTCATAGCATGACTTTTGAATAAAAGAAGGCTATTTATTGCTTTTTACACATGACAAGAGAAGGTCTGTCCTGTGGGAAATGGTATTTTTGTCAGTTCTATCCAAATTTCATCTGGTCAATTTTAAATAAGTAGAATTGACAACTGTTGTGGTTAGGTTCCAAAACCAAAACAAAACTATTTAAAAAATCAGTTGTTAGTGTCTGAGGAAATCTGAAAATATGTTTTCTTGTATAATCTGATTTCTATTGTGTCTTGGCCTCCACCAAAATTAACCCAAAACCTCCCCTTCTTTTGCTTTGTGTGCTCTGTATTTTAGGTGCTTTTAAAGTTTTTTAAAATGTCACATGCTTTTTTCAGACATCTTCTTAATGAAGAACTGAGAAGAGCCATGGAAAAATAAAATCCCATAATTGATCTCAGCAAAAAAAAAGCATAGTTTCTATTCCAAGAGATGCATTAAATTCTGTTGTATTTTTGTTCTTCAGTGCTGCAAGAACTACTGCTTTTATTTTTTCATCTTCATCTCCCCTTTTTCTGATTGGTTTTGTATGCTCAG
Organism: Phylloscopus collybita; assembly: GCA_027886175.1. Lineage (NCBI taxonomy): Eukaryota > Metazoa > Chordata > Aves > Passeriformes > Phylloscopidae > Phylloscopus > Phylloscopus collybita. Next base: position 22,964,572 of record JAJNNQ010000009.1, on the reverse strand, counting down.
CCAGCATGTGTTGCACTTGCTGCTCTTGTGCCCTGATCCTGCAAATGTGACCACCAGCTCATTTGCATTTCATTTTCCATGCACACCCTGTGAACTGCAGGTTTTAATCCAGTTGATGAGTGTAGAGGGTCAGCTCCATGGAGCCCTGCTGAAGAGAGGGTGAAGCTGCAGTGTCCACGTGCTGCACAATAATTGTTACCAGTTTTCAGAATGGGGCTGTGCGTAACCGGCCCAGTTTTCCAGTCTAGTGCTTCCTTTCATTTGAGTCTTTCTTAATACTTTTTTATTATATCTATAAATGAGATCATTATTAGAACCTGAGTAGATCAACAGTGCCTTTTTCTAATCTCTTAATCCTGTACTAATATTAGACATTGCTCTTTTTTTTCAAATCCTCTGTTTAACATGTCTGGGCTAGTTCTTACTTTACTCTAAAGATTAGCCTTGGTACACCAACCTATGAGTGTTTCCCAGCAGTCAGTTGACTTATTTCTCAATTCATCTTTTACATGATTTATTGCTTGCTGAGAGAGCCTAATTAAATCTAATGAACTGCTGGTATATATCTATTGGAATATTGACATTTTATCACCAATTAGGCTGTATTTCTTATTGTGCTCTTTGCTGGCTTTATATCACTTTACAGGATCAGGAAATGCTTCTTCCTCTTTTTTTCAATATATTTGTTTTCAATTAAGGTGTTGAGGTGTTTTATTTGGAAAATAGAAGCTCTAATGTCCAAAGATAAGTACAGGGAGTAAAGATGTATGTAATTGGAAGGCATAATCATCTTAAATATGGTTCTCCTTTTCTTTATTTGTATTCTCTCTTTTTCCAAAATACATCCCACAGTTTGATAAATTAAGCCCCTGTATGCAAATCTGCTTTCAAGCTAGAATTGCTTTCTTTGTTCCAAGCCATTTTGCAACAAGAAACTCCTAATGATTTGAGCTGTAATACCTTGCTAAACTGTAATGCACATGTGTTGCGTTTGGAGATACCGCTGGAGAAATGACTGGCCCCTCACTTCTTGTACCGAGTGTCTTGTATCAGTAGGTATCTCTAGACTTCAGAGGAGTGACTCTGTGGCACACTGCAGCACTGAAGGCATGGGGGGGCTGTTGAGGAGAGCTCAACAGTGTCAGAGCTACTGTAGGGTTAAGTAATGCCTGTTAGCTCTCTGTCTCTGCATATGGTCATTAGCGAAAAACAGCAGCAAAGCAGACTCAGGCAGAAGTGCTTGTCCAACACCAGTTAGATTGTATGGTTTTGATCCCTCATGAACTATTTCTTAGGCTTCTCAGCACAGAAATAGAAGAAAGCTAAGCAGAAGTGAGTGCTAAGTCAATTTTGGCCATCTGTACTGTGTTCTTTGTACCAACTTAAAAAAAAAACAACAAACCCAAGCTGTTTCTGAGACAAAAGGTCTCCATTTATGCACTAAACATCTCTTCACCCAAAACCACTGTGGCCATGTGCAACTGACCTTGTGAGAACAGACCCTGACCCACACTCTCCTTAAAGCTGTGCCCAAACACTGTCTGAAAAAGAGCTTGTTGGCATTACGTATCACTGTTCAGGGAACACTGCCAAAACTCAGCGTCTGGCCAATCCTTGATCAGTAGAGTTTTCCATGAGTGTTCTTGTATTTATTATTATGTATTTCTGTACAGGTTTTCTTTGCACAATTCAGCCTTATGCTACAATTCAAAGTTTTTACTGTATTCCATTAATTTAGGTTGTAGGCTGAAGAAAATCAACACTTAAATGCCTGTGCAGAGCAGTGGAATGTTTGGACTGGGCTATGTAAAATTTTGAAAAATAAGTCCAAATGGATATTTTCAAATAATATCACTGATATCAGTAAAATCAATGAAAATTACTTTATGTGGGCCTCATCTTGTATACTACATCTGCTGTCCCAATACAAGTCATAATAGATAATCTGCACAATAACTCTCCATAGTATATGATATGTTGCATTTATGTTGCATTTTCTGCACACTGTGATGCTAATTAATTAGGTGTTATATCGATCCACATTTTCTCTTAATTTTCAGTAAGTGTTAATGATGAAATTATAGAATATAAAGTCATCATATTAAATATATTCTATTATGGGTAGAGTATTTTCTACATATCAAGAAACCTGCTCACCAAGAATATTATCTATGAACTACAGGATTATTGAGCAAAACAGCTTCTAAAATATGAGTTAAAAGGCTGCACTGTTGTTTGTATTAGAAATACATGGTATCTCAGTGATAAAAGGAACATCTCTGATCTACCATGTTAGAACCAAACAAAAGTGGTATCTATTGATGCAACACTGTAGTGTTGTTTTGTTAATAGATTTGTTTATCGGGCTGTGAATTGAGGTGCCAGAGGTGCTAGCACATTATTTTCTTTACTGTTTTGAGGGTAATAACCTTTTCCAGAGGTGCAAAGGGAAGAGCAGAGAATTTAAACTTTAGATCTTTTGTCCCCCTTCAGCAAAATCTATCAGAGGATGTCTGCCCTTGCAGCTTATATATGTCCCTTGAATTCTGCTCCTGTTGATGACCACTTGTGTTGATGTAGGCAGGTATCTGCCTAATAAATATATTACAAAAAAGATATATTGCTTTGGCTTCCAAAGGGATTTTAAGTCTTAAGTTTCCCTCCTGGAATCATAGCACAGGTGTATAAATATAAATGTATGTTTTTCAAAAGAAATATGAAAGAAACCATAAAAGTTCTTCTTCAATGGACAGATATTTAGTATCTGATGGTAGTGAATATTCTATTTAGTTGCTGCTGAGACCTTCAAAGGATAAAAGTTTGCTACATATTGTCCCAAAAATAAGCATAGTATACTGTTTCTTTTCTAAACAGAGTAATTGATCCTTAATGCAGATAAACTAAGGAAACAAGTTATTAACATAACCCCAAAAGACTTACCTTTCTGAAACCATAAAGGTTTTCTTATGTGTATGAATTGACTTCATAACTGTACCAATAATGGCTCTGAATTACAATTATTTGTGTTTTGTTCAAGACTTATAGTCAGCTCTATGCAAATTGTAGGATGGAATTTAATATACATTAAAAATATTGTTACTGAATAATTCTAGCATAATAAGTATCCTGCTTCATAATACATTATTATTCTCATAATGGTTGAGCAACTTGTATCACAGATGCATTCGGTGAAGTAGCAACAGCAGTGGAGATAGCAGCATAAACATCATGCTCCACTGCCTGCCCTGTGCTAAAGAAATTACAGTGTGGGAGGAAGGAACATAACATTGCAATTGCTGAGACTGACAGCCAAGGAAGTGATGAAGTCTCATGAAATCAACAGCATGTTGGGTACATACTCTCCAATTATGATGACAGGGTTTCAGTAAAAGGTGGACCTGCTATCATTACACATAAACAGAGTTGTTAAGACAGTTTCCAAAAGATCAAGAGCATCATGTATAGTTTTAAATAGATAATAAAAGCTGTTTGAATCTGGCAGATCTTCTAACACAGTCTCATCCTGTCTCCTACCAGTATAAAGTTTCTGCAGTTTTTTTTTGTTGTGTGGAGGTTTTTTGGTTTTTTTTTTTCTTTCTATCATTATTCTCATCAGCCTCCAAAATATTTTGCAGCCCTTTCTTGACAGAATGGCACACTTTCTTGGTTCCCCATGCTCTTCTCAGAGCTTGGCTGTTAATCACCATGTTTGTAGCACCATGTATACAATGCGTGTTACTTCCAGCTGTAGAGCAAATTCCTGGGAAGACCTGCTGGGTAGGTGGCTTTTGCTTGTTTTTCTGGGCAGAATGCAGGATTTATAAAAATTTGGGGTTTGTATAACTGATCAGCTTCATTGTGAGTCATGACAGAAAGCAGGTTGCATTCATTTTTCTGTAAACTGGTGCCTTGCACTGTTATGTAGGCTGGGCAAAGGGAAGAAAGATTTCTTCTGCCTGGTGCCCTCACTGGGGGCAGCTGAGAGTGGATGTGAGATGCAAAGCTGCTAAGAGTGCAAATCCCAGAAGAAAATCCGTCGGCCCACAGCACAAGCAATTCAAGGAAAACCTGGTTTTGCTTTTGTTGTTTTTTTGCCTTAATTTATCAAAAGATTTTGAGAAGTACCTATAAGGAAATTATCTATGCAGATCCAACCCTAAGCTGTAGCTAATTTCGGGATTTCATCATAAATGTGGCTGGAAGGCAATACCCATTTTACTGAATTTGTACTATCTCAAGCAACCACATGTGTATAAACTTATCAAACTGGAAAACCTTGTTGTTTTGGCTTGTTAGAAAGCTTTTGAACTCATAACAGGTTAAAATCAACCTATTTTTGTACCAATACTTCCATTTCTGTTTGCATTGCTTTTTCTTCTTTTGGGCTTTCAAATTAAAAAATATATATATTAAAAAAAAAGAGGAAAAAAGCTAGAAGCACTTTCTGTAATTTGAATTGTCTTTCATAAGTGTGAGAAGCCATAATTAAACACAGTATTCTGGGTCAGGTCTTACCTGTACCTTGCAGAGCAGTACTGTTTTTCCTTCTGGGTATTCCTCACTTGTTATCTTTTGGAATTGCCTACAACTTCTTCCTTAATGACTGTATTACTTTGTCCAGGGGTACTATGATCAATTAGCACAACCAATTCTTTGCTCTCCTTTTGTTTCCACTCAGATGCTTAAAGAAGAAATTCTTGTTGATCATTTCCAAGATGTGCTTTTGTACCATTACTTTCCATCCTGTTTCAATTATTTAGGTCTTCAGCATCACCTCATTTGATTTTTCCTCTTTAATATCTTATAACTTTGTGTCGCCACCTTTCTGCAGCATGCTTCTTTGTGAAGGTCATTACTACAGATATTAAATGAGATTCATCTCAAGTATGATTCTGAACAAAAGAACCCACTTTTCTCCAGCTCAATTTCAATTTTCATCTTCACCTCCCATGTAGTCAAGTCTATGGTTACCTTTGTATTCCTGTATCAGTCCTCTTCTTCTGGCTTTTTGCAGATCATTACTGCACAAGTTTTGCAATACTTTTCAAATGAGTGAGAAATTGTATTGATATCCTAACAAAATATTTATTGCTCAAAATTCAGCTTTTCATGAAGCTGCAGATTCTTTTCCTGTCAAAGTATTTGTAGCACATCTACTACCAAAGTCCCAGAAATCGGTGGTAAGCAGAAAAATACATGTTTACAAATAAACACTGCAAGTTTTTCCTTCATGTATGTAGTTTTGCAAAGCACTTATGGATTTTTCATACATAAAATGCCCAGAAAAATAAAGGACTATTTGTATTAAGTCTTGTGTAAAACAGAAAAAAAATCCAATTAAATAGTGAAATATCTCAAATAGTTTTGTTTAATGCTTGTTTATACAAAGCTACACATAGGTTAGTATTCATTTTACCATCGGAGTTAAAATAAGTTCTTTCAAAGAACACTTCAATAATAATATAAAAGCAAAATGAAAAGAGTTTAAATTTTTTGGTCCATCTGGTATTTCTAAACTCCATGACAAAATTTGTTAGTACCATTTTACAGCACAGATAATAACTCTGCCACTCTATTCTGTGCAGTCTCAACTGAGAAACAGCTTTTTTCTCCTTTACTTGGTGACATTTTCTTTTTGGTTATTAAAAATAGAAAAAGACAGCTGCATACTTACATGTGCATTAACTTCATAAATTGTTAATCCTGAAAAGACATGCTGCTCACAGAGGGAGTAAGTTTAATGCTGCAGAGTACCATTCAGTGACTATCACTGTTTCTTACATTTGAAGCTATGCACATCAGACAACACTTGCTTCTCTATAAATTGAGCCCATTCTCAGGGTGTCCCCTTGCTACAAGCAAGAGTTTAATTTATTTCTGAAAAGCAATCAAGTAAAAACAATAAGCATAACTGACATGATTGTCTAGTTTGTTTCCATGAACAGAAGGGAGTGGGAAGCATGTTTGCACATGTCTTGAAGGTCAGCATGGATGCTTCTCCTTAGAGGGTGTTACCTCCCATCTCTGCCCTGAGGGCTCTTGCCTTGGGTGGTGCTGTCTTGACACATCAAGCCATGTGTCAAGCATGAGCAGGCTGTCTGTCCCCACCCTCGTGGTCAGCATTGCAGTGGACCTCTTTGCAGAAAGCAGGTCCCCATTTGACTCTGTTATACACCACAGCGACACAGACTCTGACTCAGAGGGCTGAAAATGGCTGTGTTTATTTCTGGGATGGGTTTTTTTTTTTCCCTTTTATACTATTCTACAGAGAACAACTCAATTGGTGAAACAAAGACAGACTTTTTCAATCACATTGGTAAAACCAGGGAGACATCAAGAAGAAGCCCCTCCTAGGGAAAGAATGTAAACAAAGTTACAGTTAGAAAAACATGTCTCTTGTTTACAGAAAACTCTCTGGGAAAAGAGTTTCAGAAAACCAAAACATTTCAGGCACAAACAGGGCTACACCCATTCTCCTACATGGATGTTTGTCAAAGCAGGGTTGGATAGGCACCCCACCCCCAGTGACATTAGGAACCTACAGTGGCAGGCAGGGCAGAAAATGAGCATGGCACACTCTTGTGGATACTTACATACCAGTTAAAGGATTTTTATGTGGATTTCATCTGGTGTTATTTTTGTTAGCTTTGTTTCTGATCAACTACTGCATATACCATTTCCAAACCTCTTTCACTCATTCACTTCCCAGCCTTAAGCTGTTGCTTGTACTTTATCATTAAACTGAAATGCTTGATGTGCTCTAGTAAAGTCTTTATCAAAGAAAAATGAGGAGGATAAACCTTGAAATTTTTCATTGCTTACATGACAGGAGAGTGGCAAATATCTCTAAGCTGTATTCCAGCTAAGGTAAAACTGAAATCCACATCAAAAAGAGAAGATTTAGGCATCTGTGGTTGAACTTAGATAGCTAAGTGCAGCATGTCATCCTAAGAAACTCAACTCAGCTATCACTTCACTCTGGAAACACTTGCAATCTCTAGCAAAATTTCCAGGTTTTCAGGCTTTTAGCTGTCCATATGTGTGTGCCTGAACTGCCTACTGAGGTTGTTCCACAAGGCAGAAAATAATTCATCATCTAAAAATGATGAATCCTTTTCTAACAGCTATGTTTTAAAAAACATATCTAAATAAAGAAACTATAAAAAATGAACTGCAAGGGCAACACAATAGTTCCAGTAGAGAATATAACCCTAACAGAGTTTTTCAATGATGACCGTGAAAGCATTTCCAAGTTTTTGGAAACCAAGTGGTTTTAGCAGATGCTCAAAGGGAGCTGAGAACCTCCAGGTCCAGCTGTAGCATTGCTGAATATAGGAGCATGTCTGTCTTGCACGTATTCAGGTTAATGTATAGGAATAAAAGAGACAACAGAACCTGATTTGTGTTCTTTATATGTGAGCAGGATGAAAGACCAGAGCACCTTCATCAGCACTGCTGGTGTGAAGCTGGATTCACAGCAATGTACCTATGTTCAGAATCCAAGCCATGCTATAAGAAATGTAGCCATATGAATGCCAGAACTGAAATTCTCATTATTGAGGGCAACAATAGCAGTAGGAAGCAAAGGAGGTGATTGTGAAATAATGCTGAGGAAATAAGTGTCATTTTTTGTCATATGCATGTATTATATAATGTTTTGCCATTAGTAGAAATGTATTTCTATATCTATACTTCTAGTACTGCATCTGTATTAATGCTGCATAATCCAGAGATACCCTTACTCTAGCTACCTTATCATACACATTAAAATTAATCCAATTTTTTGTTCCTTTCTGCCTTCTGTTCCTTCATATAAAGACATTGAAATAGCTTCAGACAAATATCGTAAAAGGGATCTGTGAAACTATTGTTTCAGTTGTGTCACAGACTACTGTAAAGTGATGTAAGCTGTGGAAAATATATTTAATTCACTAGTTGTGTTCACAGGAAAAAGCTGTAACATCTTTTTCAGTGAAAAATATGCATTTTATCAAAAGCTAAAGCATTTTAAGTACACAGATCTAAATCAAGTTCTTCCCTAAAAAAAGAAGTAGTTTTAAGAAGAACAGGTGATTTCCAAAATTGTTGAAAGTTATTAAATAACCTTTTTTTTAACTTACATGGATTTCCCCATTTATTTTACATCATTTCATAAAAATACAAGAATGTCACTTGCTGGAATGAAAAAAAATGTCCTAAAACAAAAGACAGAAGTCAAAACCCATCCTGAGCAAGAGAAGAGACAGTTGCCCTCTAGACCCTAATATATTTTTAAAAATGCAGTATCTCAACTATGAGTAGATGATAAAAAAACCCTGTGTTTTTTGTTTTCTTATTATGAACATTTGCTGAGGAGTGTAAATTATAAAAAATATCATTTACAGTATATTGAAAAGTACAGTCAAAAAGGTATTAAGTTTTCTGTGAATAATGGTCTTTGTTTTAATACAAGGAACAGTTGGTGGTGTTAGTGTTAGAAAGCACTTCATGAGTGGTTCATAAAGTCCAGTTTAAAGTCTTCCACCAAAGAAACGGAACTTATAACCAAGATTGTGCCTCTTAATTCATGTTAGTACAATTAGCAAAACCACACCCAGCTAGAGCAATGGGGTAGCACCATAGCACAGGCACCGTTCCTGCTCTGTGGATCCCTTAAGCTTGGTTGTGGGGAAATAAAAGGATGTATCAAAGCTTTTCTTCTATCACTAAAAGTCCCTGCCAGTGTGAATCTCCCATGCCTGGAATACAGGCAGCTCTAAAGCTCTGCTATTTGTGCATACTAAGCATGACACAAAAGTTAGATCTGAAATGTGCAAGTTACAGTATCGTGTCAGAAGAATGTAGAACTCTATAACAACATATTTTTCTTCCTGTTATTGACATTTGTTTACGCTTTTTAAGTTTAATGAAAAAAGAATTAGAAGGGAGAATTTAATAAACTTTTGACTCTAAAGTGAAAATCAGACAAAGTCATCAGAAGGATCCTGAAAAACCAAACTTGTAATCCCTGGGCTTTGATTCATCTTTTCCACTAAGGATTTTGACTTCCTTTGCTCTCCTAAATTTGTCAATCCATAGTAATACTGTGACATACCACACATATTAGCAGACCAGAAATAGTAGTGAGACTATAAAAGGGGGACATCTTCTACAGTCACATGAGATAAAACTATTAACTAGTTTATGGTTTGGATTTTAATTTCTCTTGGTCCAGCTGTATTTTAACCCACAACCCCAAAATAAATATGGTATTTATTTTGTAAGGAACCAGTGCAATTTAACCTAATAAATTATTTGTATCCAGTTGTCATATAATATTTTCAGCAGCAGGTCTTAAAGCTTTTTGCATGAGGGATGACTTACATTTTACAGGTGGAGAAACTCAGGGAGTGGGAGAGAAGAACCCTGACTTTAATACTGACATTGAAAAGCAAAAGAAAATTACATTTTCAGGCAAAAAAACAATTTGTTCAGGGTAACTGCCTTGAATTTGAAAGCCCAATGTACAGCTGAACAGGAAAGATACACTATCGTTGGTAAAGCTTGATTAAATTATTTTAGCTTATAAGGGAATCAAGATAGAGGAAAAACAAGTATGTAGGAAGCAAAATACTATACTACAAGAAGACAGTGAATATAGCAAGAGAGGAGTATTTTTGATCTTGGGTTCCTTTCTGGGTAATACTAAAAATGAGAAGGGCACAGATATCCCTATCCCTGTCCAATCACTGCACAGATTGTACTTGGAAATCTGAGTCACTGAAGTCACTGAAGTTACTGGCAGTCACCCCTGCCAGTCCAAATGCACATACACTGGTCTTTAGTGTCACCTCTGAATGGTGACAGAAAAGAAGTACCACCTCAACTGTCACCACAAACAGATTTCAGTTTGGTTGGCTGTGTCGTTTCACTGCTTCCCAAGGAGAATTCATATAATAAATTCAACCTCTAGAATCTTTTTTTTTGTTTGTGTATACATATAGTACTTTAACATACAAATTATTTACAAGCTGTTTTGCTTTATACAGAGGAAAAAATGAGGTGTTCTGTGCAAAGTGAATTCATTATCCCTTACATTTTAAGTATTTTTTCTTACTTAAATATATGTAATATTGTTTGTTTGTTTGTTTGTTTGTTTTCTGCATGTATATTCATATTTTCTGTAGCTTTGAACTAATGCTTTGAATTATTCCATTAGGGTGATCTAGGAATTTGGATCTAAAAAAACTGAGTTGTTATTATTGGCATGTGTTTACATGTTTTAGGATGGAATGGCCCACCCAAGTAATTTTGGGTTACTTTATTTTTCGTATACCAGATTTTAATGATAAAATAGGTGAATGGCACTGCTATAGTTGAAATGTAAGTCTCAAATATGCTTCATGCTGCATACACCAAAGTGAGAAAGACCTCACTGATGACCAGCAGTGTTATTTAAGGAAAGCTTTCAGCAAATATTTCTGATCTTTTCACAGAATTCTTGCAGTTTGAGAACTTTCTGTTATCCCACAGACCAGCAAGGAAGGGCATAAACTATACAAATATGATCTGGAGTATATTATGAATTGCTTCGCTCTTAGTGGTTGAACCCTTAGGATAATTCACTGTGGACTTTTGCCCAGTTCATACATTCACTGCTAGTTCTTGGAAACCAAAAGTTACTGAGTATGCATTTCCCATTGTTTTGCACTTGCTTATAGCCTGTTATCATTCAGTATCAGCCATCAAGGTGGCCGATGTCTGAAATATTTCTTTAACATGAGACTTCTCCTAAGGCGAAAGCCAGTGCATGGTATTTTGACAACTTCCAACTAGCATGTCTTATACACATTCTCTAAAGTTGTATTAATTTATTTTTCATTGCAGTAGGAAAGAAAAAGAAATAAAAATTGAAAGAGCTGGAAAAAAGAAATGAAGATTACCTGTTTTTTACAGAAACTGACAGTGTAATTGACAAAAGTTATGTGAGATGATACTCAGAAAAACAGAAAAAATTATCAAGGAAAACTGCTAGTGTAGTATCTGAAATTGAATGGGGAAGCAAGCCACAAACACAATGGTTAATCCTGTCTTTTTTATTGGTTTTCTTTTCCTCTTGGTCATACTGTTAGAACAAAGTAACTGAGGCCACTGACAATCCCCAAAGAGGAGAGTTTGTACCAGTAACTTATGAATACACTTTCCTTCAAAGAAACTATCAAAGGAAATATTCCTGAAACTTTGTGTTGGTCACTCTCCCTCTGCTTTAACTCATGCTGGAGCTTCTAAGAGAAGCAGTGATTTTGGACGTGTCTGAATCCCTGAAATTCCACTGAAATATGTTTATGACCAGTAGACCTTATTTGAGATGGCATTTTTTTTTCTTTCCATGTATCCTTTTATTGAAAGTAAACTGTATTTGATGGGGGCATTATTAAGTCAATATATTTAACCTGTGTGTGTGTCAGAAGAGGGCAAGTAATTGCTTCATGCGTGTTTCCAATTGCCACACGCCATCTCTGAGAAGCACAGTCCTTTCCTGTCAATACGCTTTCCCATCTCCCCCACTGGTGCCTGTTGTTCTGCCACAAACGTTTTTATGGCCACATAGGGAGCCACATCTGACAGCTGAGAATTTAAAATGAATTTAGGAAAAAAAGAAATGTGAGTGACTCAAAGAGTGTTGCTTATCTGAGTGGAAAGGGATTCAGCTTCACGTTGCCTAGAAGTCTGATAAGGGCTTTGCCAAACCCAGACCTGGTAGCTAAAAGACTATTTCACACTTGAGCAGATGCCCAAACAATATTAATATTTACAAAGCAGAATGCAGCAGCCAATAATGTGGTTGACTACAGACTGAAATGCCTGATTGACCAACAGATAAATATGTTTTTAGAAGAAAGGGGAAGGTGAGAAAGGGGAATGATAATAGGAGGCAACCTCAGAGGGACCCCCAGGGAATGGGGTCCTGTATCAGGGATAAACAGGGATATAGAAGTCAGTATCCCTCCCCAGCTCAACAGCTACTTTCTCTGAATGTTATCTGAGGATACCAAATAGAATAGGAAATAGAATTGAGAATCTAAACCCACAGGTTAAGCAGTCATTTATAGTTTGTCCTGTGGATCATGGGAGGGAGATGCATTTGGGATGTGTTTCTGTAATGTGGAGTGATTGTCTTTCTTTTTGTCTATTCTGCCCTTTTAGAGCTTTTGCAAGTATGCTGTTAACTTTTAATCTTTTTTTTTTTTCTTTTTGTGACTCAAGCCTGCATCTGAGGTAAAGAACGTTATTAAGAACAGCTTAAAAACACTGAACATTCTTGACACTGAGATTCCGTGGTACTGTCCAGTCTCCTAGGTGTTAAAAGAATAAGGAGGTACCTCTACTTTTAGCTAGAAAGGCTCGAGTAGAAACTGGAAGATGGGTCTGTGTCTAAGAACTCTCTTCCAGTGATCAGAGTTAATGAAGTAAACTTTCTGCCAGCACTAGTTAGGGGAAAGAAGCACCAAAGTCCTAAGGTGCTTAATTAAAGGAATTTACAAGAGCAAAATGATCAAATATCCTGCCTTTGATCATTCCCCTAACTCCTTTTGTGGTATATTGAGAGTATTATTAGATAAGTCTTACTGACTTTCAAAGGCAAAATTTATAATTTGGTGGCATTTAATATCAATTAACTATTTCTTTTAGGGAAAATACTGCATCTAATAGGTAGCTAATAAGCATTTCTCCTGGTTGGTCAGAACAAAATATTTTAGTTCTTAACTGATAACCAGTCAAAAATAATGAGTAAAAAAAAAGATCAGAGTTGAGCTGACTACAGTTTGTAAATGAATTACAAGCACATCTGCCAGATGTTGTCAGGATGCTACTGAAATGAAGCAATTGGGCCTATTCACTGTAACAAGTAAAGTCATGAAAGTATGCTTTTTATAAAAGCTGTACTCATTTGTCATGTATACCAATGCCTTCATTTCTGAGTTTCTCCTTCAAGTATCAAAATTATTTTAAGTACCTACATTTTCAGATTTTGGGCAAGGGAAAAATATTTTTATAGGTGGAGAGAGAAAAAACGCAACCATTCTACATGTAAAGTACTTTTATATCAAATTACTCTCATTCTAAAATAGCCAAATCACTCAGTGATACTGCTGCTAGTATAATATTTGTATTTTATTGCTATTGCTCTGCTGTTAGTGGAGAGTGATATATATATACTGAAGAATAGGATCATTTACCCAGATCTAACATGGAAAAATGTGAACCATCTGGTTGACTCTGGAAGTTTGTGCTGCCTGCTAGGAAATTGGCAGGTGACTTTACAATATTCCATTAACTGGGATACACTTTTTAATTTTGCTTCTAGGATTTTGCAGAAGATTATGCAATCTGTTTGCTAAACAGTGCCCTCTTCAAGGGTAGTCAGGAGGTTTGACATTCTTTGGCTGCAAAATATTGACCTAATGATATAATCCAGAAATGGCTAGTCTGTCATGCATATTACTTGGTGGATGGATATTGGCAGTATTGGTGGCTTCCTGACTTTGAATCTTTTGCTACAGATTCAGCTTGTCTTATCTATTCCAAACTTTCCTATTCTAAACTTTTCATTTTCATTTTCTTCTTTTATGTCTAGCAGTGCTTTATTGTCCTAGCCATATCCAGCTTCACAAATAAAAATACCATTTCAATATTGGACTCTGTTTGCAGTTGGATATGAGAACCAGTGATCTTTCTGTCATCTTTAAATTATCTGCCTAGAAAAGACACTTTTATTAGATAAAATTTAATTTAAAAATTGTATTTGATAAAAAAAATGTGGTCTCTTCATTGGCTTTACTGGAATGCAAAAATTGCCCATGTCAGAATTTCCCTGTCTCTCTCCTATTTAAGGACTGTTTGGCCTAGCACAAAACTGAGCTGGAAAAGTAACAAATGAAAGAATGTGGGTTCAAAACAAGATTCAGGTGAAATATCTAATGAATTCAAGCTGGGCACAAATGATTTATTATTCTGTTATTCCATGTAACAAAAATAGTTCCCTCTTTATATATTAATTAGCCTTTTTTATATCATGAATAGTGTTAATATTTAAAATACAGCTTGACTGGAAAGGAGCAAAGAATTTTTCCTCATTGATTTATTTCACTCATTCTACTGCACCCTTTCTAGAAGTTAGTTTAACATCAAGTGATAGTAAATGGGACAGTAAAATATTTTTATGTTGTTGTGTTCTTTTTTTTTTCTTTTGAGACAAAGCACTTATCACTTACAGGCATGTGGCCCTAATCTGAAAGATGAATTGGTTCACTCACTTCAAGTACCACATAACCATTCACACACCATCAAGCTTAACACTATTAAAGGGTAATTTCCCCTGTGGGAGCTATGCCCAATACAGATGCTGTCACTACAGTGTCTTTTTATCTTTCCATGGCAGGTAAGGAGATTTAAATAAGAGGCTTCATCAAAAGTGCAATCACAGACATATTCTTCCTATTCAAATAGCCATGAAATAGAAAATAAACACTCCTAAAAATCTTAGTACTCTGAAACATTACCAAGAAGACTTCAGTGTACAGTTCACACTTGGAATTTTTGTGTTGAAATCAAAGCATGTGAGATGCCTCATGGGCTTGGCAGTATTGGACAGGAAATACTGTGGGATAATTTGCATGTCCTATTAAATTCTGGATGTAGTAACACAGTTCCAAGTAATCAAGTAGTATATTTTGCCTCCATCTCTTATAATCATCATGATTTCTTTTTAATTTTCCCATAATTTAGTTTATTATTATGGCTTCTATATTCTATCAAGCTCGATAATTAAGTCTGTGGTAAAGTTTTCTTTAGAACATAATATTCATATGTTTTTGCTCAAGTATTTGGACTAAAGTTCTATCTGCAGTAATTTCACCTGGTTTCATCTAAAGGTGAATTGTCTAGGGATGCCAATAAAAATACGCCTTGTGAGTAAAGTTCAGAAAATTTATTTTTTTTTTTTTTAATTTTTTTTTTCTATTCTTTAAGAAGAGACAGTATTTTTTACCTTATTTTCTCCATTAAATTACTTTTCTGATAAGGTCTTTTTTTTCATTCACACTAGAAGGAAAAGGCTTTGTTTTTTAAATTAATTTTGTGTAACTTAAGGTCACAGAGTATGTAGTCTTTGACTTAAATGGGGTAAATGGTTATGTCTAAAACTTCCTTAAAAATTTTTGCAGTTTTGGACTCAGAGTTCAGAATCATCTTATTAGTGAAGCCAAACCAATTTACATGCCATGTGGATATGGATTTGAAGTTTTGCCAGAACACAGGGCATGTTTACAAAACTGTTTTGATAAAGTGTGAGTAACCTAAGTGCAGTTCTTCATGTCAGGGAAGCCCTGCTGTGATTCACAAGCCTCTCTTTGGCAGTCTTGTTTGCAGGCCAACATGCTTGGCTTTTTTAAATCACATAAAATTCAGGTTCTGCTCAATACTGAAGTTGATATGTCAACAGCACTGGCCTTTTACCCAAGAGTTCAGAACTCAGCACCATAATAAGTCAAAACCTCATAGATACTAATTCTCCCTTGAGCCTGAGGGAAGTCAACTTACTTCTTCCAAATGAGTATTTTACCCTGAAGTAATTGAAGGTGAAAGGGACATTATTTTCAGGGTTTTTGAAGCTATTCTACTTTGCAATGACTATTGCCAAGACCCGGTTGGGTCAAAAAACATGAAAATATGAGCATTTGGTTATCCATAGCAATGTGTCACTCATCTCAAAGGAGGAAAAAAATAGGAAAGGCTGAATTTCAATCCTCCTTTCTCAAAATTACTTTGCTATTATAGACTAAGCATTCTTTGGATCAAGCATTTAATTCAAGAAGTGGTCTGAAATTTTGTACCAGAAGAAAACCAGTTTAGAAACTGATCTTTTTTTATTTTTACTTGAAGCAATTTGATGCCACACAGCATAAGGACTCCTACACAAAATTTTATTCCACAGAAATTTTTATGCTGAGCTCTTCAATTTTTCCCATAAGTGCAAGCTGTCTAGAACAGAGCTTGTCCAGAGCACTTAGATATTTCTCACACTATATATTTGGTTATTAGTATTGTTTGTTTGGTATGTTCATAATGGATGAATTTCATCCGTGGCCAGAGGGACAGTCAAGGACTGCATATCACTTAATTATGTGTAGGCCTGCATATTAGCCTTAAAATAGACATTTAATGGGATGTGGCCTTCCTTCTCCCCTCCTCCCCCGTCCCCCAGAACTACGTTAGATGTAAATTGTCATAACTAAAATTAGTAGTGAAGTTTTCTTCACAAACTTGTATGGACTTAAACCCACGTAAACTCTTCCTGCTAGGTCCGAGGAATGCATTTAGCTTTGATTTTTGATAAATAGGACAGAGTGCAGTAGTCAGGAAGCGTCTTGTAAATTTGCCAGCCATAAAGGTACAGTTTTAACCTACAGCTCTAGTGGTAAGAGTCCAGCTGAGTCCTGTGTAGGTCTCAAAGTGAATTCATGTGTTGAGCTGAGCTCTTAAGAACAGGATTTTCTTCTAAAACTGGAAATATGCCACTGAAAATATCAGGGGTTTAGAGTTATCCTTTCAGAGCTCTTAAAAGTAATCTTTTTTATAAATAAAGTGAAATTAGACATAAAAGTTAATCATTTACCATTGAAGTGTGATATTAAGTACTCAAACTTATGGTAATGAAAGTGTTCCCACAGTAGCCATAATCTGTCATCACATTTCACAGGTGACTTCTCTCTAAGCTTTCAGTTTAGTGTAATACTTCCAGTCTTGGTGAAAGGTAATAAAAAACTTAGATATATTATGTGAGTAAGTCATCAATATGAGATTAGACAAGTATTTTTTTCTGTGATTGTATATTAATTATAATTAATTTTACTTAGATTCTAAAGATTAAATTATAAAACACAGTAAGTTTCATCTTAAATTCACGCTGTCTATAGGGTAATTTTGAAAGAGCAGGTGGAGGAGAAATTCATTCAGGAATTTAACATACCTGTGTTCCAGACTAAAGGTCCTGTGTAGCCTATAAAAATAAGGACTTTTCACTATGTGAAACGATGTGGAAAAATTGCATTTTAACCAAAGTCATGTACAACTCACATACTGCAAAAATTATGAATCAAACTGCAAATAATATTGTTGAATTAGATATAATTTCTTCTGCAGATACAAATAAAAATAACTTTTTTTTCCATCGCTATTATGCTCCTGAACCATCCAATATAATGTCAGTTTAAAACCTGTTACCCTCCTATTTTCATTTTTTATTAAATCTACCGGAAACATGAAATTTATTTAGTGTTTCAGTGTTTTACATCATAATCTTGATAACAATTTTGCTGCAATCTTTTGAAGATGTTCTTGAAAGAAAAAAGATTCGTAAAGACGTTTGTTGAACTTCCCAATAAATATGAAGTATTTACAAAATGTTTATTGCTTATGCAGGAGTTAGTTTTGTTTATGGCTATATCATTTCAAATGAACTGATTTAATTAATTGGATTATTTCATTAATTCAATAGACTGTATCAAGTAGAGCTGAGTTTGGGTTTTAAAGTACATTTGAAGAAACAGGATAGTATGAAGACAAAATACCCTTGAGAACTTCGTTTTCATTAAAATTACATCACAGAAAGACTCAAGATTTTGGGTTTGTTGGTTTGATTTTTTTTAATTGGTTTAGGTTTTTGCTTAAATCAACAAACAGGTTTTATTTTATGGTGCTAGCAAGGGGATTCATAAAACTCAAATCAGTTCACTTCTTTTATGTATATTTTCTGAAACAACAGGAAAAGATAGCATGTTTTCAGCAGATTTCATCCTTCTTGATTGAGGTGGTGCATACTGAACACATATGAAGTGTTAGTTATAATTTTTTCCCAAATGACCGTTTTTATATCAGCTCCAACTCTTACCTACATGTCTTGCATTCAGCTATAACCATTGTACTCCAGAGCTAAGATCTTCCATTATTCATTTCAGCACAGTAGTTAGTAAAATAGCTAGCTGCAGCAGTCTAGGCATATGTTCACAACCTTTTATATTTTGCAGTAAAAATAAACTGAATTACAAACAAATAAAATTATCTTTGGGACACTGTAGGAATAAAGTAGTTGAATGAGGAAGTTAATTCATGCATCTGATACTCTGCGTACAGGGAACCAGGTGTTTGACTAAAGAAAGAGGAGAATCCTAAAGAATTATTTGTGTTGAAAGGGACCTTTAAAGGCCATCTAGTCCAACCTCATCTTGCAATGGAGGTTGGACATCTTCAACTACATTGAATTGCTCAGAATCCCATCCAACCTGACCTTAAATGTTTCCAGGGATGGGGCATCAACCATCTCTCTGGGCAACCTGTTCCAGTGCCTCATCACCCTCATTGCAAAAACTTCCTTTGTTATATCTAGTCTAAACTCTTTTAGTTTAAAATCATTATTCTTTGACAGATTGCAACAGGTCCTGCTAAAACGTCTCTCCTCATCTATCTTGTCATCTTTAGGACTGGAAGGCTGCAAAAGGTCTCCCCAGAACCTTCAGTTCTCTAGGCTGAACAACTGTAATTCTCTCAGACTGACTTCCTAGGAGAGGTGCTTCATCCCTCTGATCATGCCTGAGGTTTCCTCCAAACTGGCTCCAGGAGGTCCATGTTCTTCTTGTGCTGGGGGCCTCGGAGTCTCACCAGAGCAGAGGGGCACAATTCCCTCCCTGGCCCTGCTGCCCATGCTACTTTGGATGCAGCCCAGGATACAGTTGACTTTCTGACCTACAAGCATGTTAAAATCTGATGAGAGATGCCTCTGCCCAAATTAAGATGCACATGAGTCCATATGCCAAAATAAATAATAAAGATTTTATTTAACAGCAAATGTGAGGTTGAGAGATAGAAATAAATAGAAAACCGGGGCTGGCAGGGGAGGAGGAAGGTGTGGAGGGAGAGAGAGAGAGAGAGATCAGGCAGAGGATAGTCACTACCCATAGATCCAGCATCATGCTGGATCATCATCATCATCCTTCTTCATCCTGGACTTCTTAGTAGTCAGGGTCCCAAGCTGGTTAAAAACTTTTTACTGTTTACTTTCTACACCGTTCTCTTTTCTATTGGTTTAATTATTTCCTCACTTCTAATGCTAATTAGTCCCATGCTCAGTCTTTCTCTTCTTTTGGGTTGGTGGGCCATGAGTCACAATCTCCCCCTGCCAGAACTTTTACCCTGGCAGAGCTGACTTCAACACAATTGCTGAGTTGGTTTGCCCTGTGGCCTGCAAATTCTGCATTCTCTTTGTCTATTGTTAGTGATACATCCTTCTTCCCAAGCCCTGTTAGCCTGCCCCTCAGTCTGAGGTAACATCTGGACAAGAGTACCACTTTTATCTTGAGTTCCCACTGTGGTGACTTATCTTACAGTCCAAGCTCCAGGTATGTGATATGCATATGAGCAGTTGCTTCTTTACAGAGTTGCCACAGTGGGAATTCTTGCCTGGATGCATTACCCAGGATGTGCTAACCAGATCTTCTTCCACCAAGGCTGGAGTCAGTGCCATCCTGTCACTCCATCCTGTGCTTATCTCTTGGCAAAGTCCTTCTGTGGTAACAGTGCTTGAATATGATTTCTTTGTTGTATAAATATTTAAGAAAATAAGTATATACAAAAATTGAAACATAGATAAGCAGAATAACATTATTTTATGCTTTTAATGTTTCCAGTGTGTTTTGGGTTTTTTTGTTTGTTTTTTTTTTCTTTTTTCTCTGATGAAGGAGATAGAGCCAAAAAACTCTTTGGATAGTTATTCAGACTGCACTTTATGAATATCTGCAGCAATTTATATAAATACATGGTTACAATTTTCAACCAATAGTTTTTGGCCACTGAATGATTTGCTGTGGTGTTTGGCCTGTTCTTTCACTGACTGGAGCTCTGTTGCTCAGTTATTGTTTGACCAAGGAATCAGAGAGAATTTCTTCTGTTTTCTGTTTTGGTTGTCGTAAATTATAGAAGCAGGTTTTCACTTCAGAGAATTAAGTTTTAAAGTTTCTAGAAAATTTCCATGCATATTTTCTAGTGATTGAAAGTAATTCTTTTATTAATTGGTTCTCTCAGGTGAAAATCTGTGCAAAGAGCAACACAGATGAGGAATAAATACAGTCAAAGTAAATGTAATATGCCTTCCTGATCAGAGAAATGTCTTTGAGATATTCTTTCAAGTCTATTAGACTTGGGAGTCTAGTAGCCAGTCTGTGCTGGTTTGGGCGGGGGTAGAGTTAATTTTCCTCTCAGTGGTTTGAACTGTGTTTTGGATTTGTGCTGAACATAGGGTTGACAACATAGAGATGGTTTTGTTATTGCTGGGCAGGGCTCACACAAAAAGCCAAGGCCTTTTGTGCTATGGCCACACTGGTGAGGGGACTGGGGCTGTGTGGGAGGCCGGGAGGAGACACAGCCAGGACAGGTGACCCCAGCTGACCAAAGGGGTATCCCAGACCATGTGATATCATGCTCAGATATAAAGTGGGGGAAGAAAGAGGAAGTGGGGTGGACATTGGAAATGATGGTTTGTCTTCCCAAGTCACCATTACATGTGATGAAGTCCTTCTTTCTTGGAGGTGGCTGAACATCTGCCTGCCCTTGGGAAGCAGGGAATTAATTCCTTATTTTGCTTCATTTATATGCACAGTTTTAGCTTTCCGTATTGAACTGTCTGTACCTCAGCCCATGAGTTCTCTGGCTTTTACCTTTCTGGTTCTCTCCCGGATCCTGCTCATGGGGTAGTGAGCAAGTGGCTGCCTGGTACTTGGTTGCTTGCTGGGGTTAAACCATGACACCATCATAATAGAG
This sequence comes from Phylloscopus collybita, assembly GCA_027886175.1. NCBI lineage: Eukaryota > Metazoa > Chordata > Aves > Passeriformes > Phylloscopidae > Phylloscopus > Phylloscopus collybita. The sequence goes on along the minus strand of JAJNNQ010000009.1, from coordinate 22,943,719 downwards.
GTGATGACTAAGCCCAGGTAAATGGCTAATTCACTTTCTAACTTTGTATGAGAGATGCAGCCATATAAGAGCATTAAAGGAAAAAGAAGGAAAAAGTTCAATATCTACTGGAACTGCCTGGGGGAGAAGTGCTGCTTGGGAGCTGTTCAGAGAACTGGGCAGTGGAGAGGGCAACTGGACATATCTTTGGAGAGGAGAATGAGTTGGAGAGGACCGAGATGCAGTGACTCACTTCAGCCTCTCCACGTTGGGGAAGCAGCAGTGGGTGGAGGTCCTCAAGCAGGCAGGAGCAGGAGAGACATGTTGTGAGTCAATGATTTTTTAGTGTTACATGTAGACTTGGCAGTGTCAGGTTAGCAGTTAGACTTGATGATCTTAAAGATTGTTTCCAACCTAAATGACCCTATGATTCTATGTGCACGGTGGAACAAATATACTTTCTTGGAGTTTTTAAGAACTATTCTGCACTCCTGGAAATGTAGACTGAACTACTCGAATATCTTTGGTGTTTTTCTGGAATGGCTGAGGAGGTACAGTGAAAAGTGTGGCAGCATAATGGGCAATAAGGAGATGTTTTTGAATTAGAAATGTAACTAAATTTATCTGATAATCCTGATGTTGAAAATTAAATTCTTTTGTAGATTCTTTTGTATATATATTAAAATTCTACTGGGTTTCAGCAGGCAGAAAATACCGTGAGGAAAACCTCCCCTCTAGCAGAACTGTTGCTTCTGTTAATAACACACTACAGAGAAAGCAGTGCAGAGGCATGTAAGTAATTCTTTGTGAGGGAGGATTTGTTAATTTTTAAAAGGAGAGGTGTGGGAGAAACTTGTGTTTCGATTAAAGTCATTGTGAATTTAGGTGATTCAATAGAGCATACAGAGCTCAATGCTGTAAGATACTGAACCTCAGGGCTGTGATCCAAAAAAGCATTTAAATACCTGCCTATTGTCATGCTTCTGAATAATCTTATAGCAGGAAATATGTCTTTTTATATTCTTGAAGGTGCATTTCAGTGTGCTTTTCTGAAATAGATCCTGAGTACACTGCAGGTTTGAGCCCATGAGAAGCAAGGAGTACCAATAAAGAACTAAGTACAAAGCAACCAACAAGAAGTAACATCTTGGTATATGAAGTTGCAGCAAAAGAAATGGGCAGGAAAGAGACTTGAAGACTACTGACTACTCCAAACAAAAAGCTTTAGTTTCTTAGTCATAGAGTGTGTTGTTATATTTGAAGAAGCCAAGATTGTAAACTAGATTAGATATTGATGTTAATCATGTTACTGAAAATCAGAGTAACAATACTGAAATCACTGTCTGATTAACTACTCAGTTTTATAATTGCATGCTGCAAAGCCAGAGTATTTCCATAATGCCAGCTGACTCTCAATTTAGCGTATTCATATAATCGTTTGAGGTGTGAAATGAAATGCTAGATACAACAATAGAAGGAAGGCATGTAAATCTATTTAAGAAGGTGATCATACTTCTGAAAGAGAAAGAGGAGGGAAATCACAGCAGCCATGTGTTAAATATTTGAGCTGAATATAAAGAAGTAGAAAATTGCTTCTGTTTTCACTCTGCATAATGTAAGCGCAAGCCCTGTAGGATTGTTGTCTCTCTTTGGCTCTTGATTATTCGTGGATTTCTCTAGATGGACTACAGAAATGGGACACAGCATCCTGGGATGCTGGCTAAAACAAAAGAAAAACAGGTTGTTGAATGCTGCTGCTGTTAGACTAATCTTTATTTCCCTTTGTGTATTGCTTTGTTTTGTTTTCCTCCGTCTCATATAAAATACTGTCATCTTCTTAGGTTCCTTTGAGTCACAGAACTGCACTGTCAAAAAGACCACTGGAGTGTTCATATTGCTTCTTCATTCTTTGTAATTGTAATTGCATTTCTAATTTGTAATTCTGAACAACAAAATGCTAAGTGAATCAAAAATCTTGCAACTCTGTCCCAATCACTCAAGGTGGAACTGTTATATTCTGAGTTTTGGTACTGGCAAAGGTAGTTAACTGATACTGGTGGTGTCTGGATAAACTGTAGGAATAATGTTTGAAATGTTTTCATAAAAGATTAAGATACCAAACTTGTTTGGACAATTTCAGGATTTGTAGCAAACACACAACTGCCACTGAATCCCCACTCTACGTTTTCATTTAGATCCATAAACATCTTTGAAATTTTTCATTTTGGTCCAGTCCAACACTCCTTAAACACTACAGGTATTTGTCATCTTTAGATAGTGTCCTAAATTAAGATTGTGACGTTTATATGATGTCAGCATAGCATCATTTCGCTTCACAGCTGGAGTTTTGAAGTAAGTCTTCAAAACTGAAAATTCTTGTACAGATTTAGTGGCTACCACTTAATTTTCACATTCATATTCTGCTTTAGACTTCAAAGCAAAAATGATACATGGAGGGAATAAGAGCCTGGCTCTGATTTTCAGGTGTGTGAATTACTGAGCAGTGCCTGCCAAGAGGCTGGTGGGCTGATCCCCCTGCCATGGCAGAGTGCCTCTATATCCATAACTTCATAACCTCCTTTTCCCTGCCAGCCTGTGCAGTAGGAGGTGTACAGCTGAATTCTGAGCTTACACCAAGTCTAGGCAACAACTGACAGTAAGAAGTGCAGTGAAATCATTATAGGATAGAAAAAATCCAAAACTCTAAAGACTCTGTCAGCAGTGAGCGATCTCTCTGTTATCCTAGGTTTAATACTACTTTTTCTGTCCAGGGCTTCTGCAGAGTTGACATCTGTAGAGCACAGTTTCAGTAGACTGTTAAGGGAAGGTGAATTAAGAGCTTCCAAAAAAATTAAAACCTAAGTCCTTGGAATATTTTTGTTCAAGTGAAGAGCTTGCAAATTGTACAGTAGTATTTCCCTTATACAACAAAATCAAATTTGTCATAATAAACTTCTTGCAGTGTAATAGGAAACAGTTAATTTAAACTTGCATGCAAGTATTTCCAGTGAAGCTAATCTGTGAGCATCATGCATGCTTCGTTACCTGGATTCTGAGGCACGCAGTGAAGTTATTCTTGCTGTAAACATTTTTAGGAGTGAGAATTTTGAGGACCAGACCTTCAATTTCTGTACCAGTTGGGTATAGTTTTGTTGCATACAAGGAAATGACACCATCTTTTGCCAGCTGAGACTGTGAATTGTGTTTTTCTAAATGGTATCTGATCAGTTTTCTGTGTAAAGCAATGCTTGCTTAATACTTTTTCTCTCCTGCTTTATATTAGGGCCCCCCCAGCGAACCGTTTCCCCCAAACAAGACCATGAAGAAAGGAAGCATGACAAAGTTTTGGACAAGGGCAGTGAAAGTGGGACTTCCTGTAATGAGTTGTCCACCTCAAGCTGTGACAGCCACTCGGAAGCCAGCACCCCTCAAGAAAATGCCACCAGCACTCAGCCATCTACAGCCCACCAGCCAAATACTCTGACGTTGGATCGTCCATCTAAGAAGGCGCCAGTGCAGTGGATGCCACCACCAGACAAACGTAGGAACAGTGAACTCTTTCAAACTCTCATTAGCAAGTCCAGAGAAACAAATCTTTCCAAAAAGAAGGTGTGTGAGAAGCTGAGTGTTGAGGAAGAAATGAGAAAATGTATTCAAGATTTTAAAAAAATCCACATTCCAGATTACTTTCCAGAGCGCAAACGTCCCTGGCAGTCTGAACTCTTACAGAAATATGGGTTATAGTAATCAACTCTTTCCTGACGTATCTCTGAGGCATTTGATGTTTGTTACATTGCCTCTAACTTACTGATGTCATCCTCCTGGCCAACTCTGCCACCAGAGCTATTCCTGCTGCTTATTTCTTTCTGTGAACAGTGGATGTTGGATAGTACATGTTTTTCTTTAAAATATATATATAGAAAATGATAGAAACTTAAAAAATGCAAAGGGTGTCTCATCTAAACCACTTCATAATAGCAGAGAAAAAAATTGCATGGTCAAGAAAGATGGTTTTCAAACCACAGTCAGTTGAGCCTCATTATTGTTTTGGAACTTTAAAATAAAAATCTCAATCATCAGTTAACATCTCATTTTATGTCACCATTAAAAATGACTCAGACTTGCTATGGATGAAGAGAAACAGGGTTTAAAATTCAATTGAACTGGTTTTGGAACTAATTCCTAACATTCTGTCAATGTTAATGCAATAAAGCAAATACCTATTTTGCATGAGCACAATATTACAAATAAATCACACGAGAACAAGAGGTTGTCTGTTGCTTGGAGAATTACTTGTTCGATAACAAGCCTATAAACGTAAAATGTCTAAGGGATTGAATTTACTTTGTTCTGGATCTGTGATTTTTTTGTGTGTACAGTGTTCTGTATGTAAGGATGGTGTAAATATGCCTTATATTGTTTTATTATTGCACCAACAATGTTCATCTATTAGTGCTTGTCAGGATTATTTCTGTGAAATGCAAATTTATGGCAGATTGTGAAAACTGGTTTGATGGTCTGAAAGTTTTTGTTATGTTAGTCGTTAAAAATGGAGAAAAATAAAAGAGAGTTTAATGTATTTATTAAAAGAATCATCTGGTAGATTTTCTTGTCTGTTGTTAGTGCCTCTCCTTTTTAAATAGAATCAAGCAAGTTTTTACTTTTTGTTCAATATTTTCATAACTACTCTGCTGAAAATAAAAAACAAAACAAAACAAAACAAAAACATATTTCAAGAGTGGGAAAAAATATTTAGGGTAGTGCCATTTAATTGGAACTGCCACACAGACCCTAAGAAAAAGAGAGTTATGCTACGAAGCAGCACAGGATGAACTAAAAAATTGAGTGGTTTTACTAGCAGAGCGGAAAGCAGTTCCAATTTGACAAGTTCACAAAAATCAGCTTAGAAATAGAAGATTTAAAATACCACAGCAGAGTGTGCTACATTTACGAATGAAAAGTTTCTGTGAATAGTCAGCTCTGTATGGCAAACCTGTTATCTCAGCTCAGATACGGAAAAATAAATTCCTTTCTCATTACAGAAACACCAAGAAGACAACTGTGGTTCCGACAGCCACAGCTGAAATGGGTAAGGACTGCTGGAGTTCACAAAAGAGCTGCTGAGTTCTTACAGATTTCAAATTATTACTGTGAGCACACAAATGTACACATATACATTTAGAAGGGTTAATCTCCATACAAGTGCTATAGCACTAACTGCATAGTTGTGTCAGAAGAGATGTTTTACATCTTATGGTAATTTTAAATGGTTTAGCTAAAGTAAAGAAGACTTCTTGTATTATAAATTCCATATATATATCCTTCTGATACCTGTGTTACTTTTTAGTCCTTTAAAAGGCCACTTAAACTTCTAGTAGTTTTTTAAAAGCAATTTCATTCACCAATTCTTTTCTTAACCTATCTAGAACTAATTGTTCTTCTATTCAGTTAATTAGTTGGCTTCAACATACTTTGACAATATTTTAATAACTGACTGTACCTGGGAAAAGTCTAGTCTGAATTGATGCCGACCAGTATGAGATCATTGGCATCTCAGGTTTGCCTTTATGTTCCTTTCTTGCTTCTTCCTGCTCCAAAAGACCCATTCTGTCTTTTGAAAGTTTAACAGTTCTTAGACAACTTTAGCATTTACTTTCTATCTCTTCTAATCTTTGGTTTCCTAGTCTTTATCTGATGAAATTTCCAACTGTTTAACCATGACTTATCCTCCAGTGGATACAATTCTAGTTTTACTTAGTCCAAAGTTTGACTAATACTGAGAGCTTTGTTTCCATCTGGGATTATACATTTTAGATGCAGACAGCCATTTGAGCATTCCTAGTAAACCTTGCTATTGAATTGGAAGGTTTGTTTTGCCTGCCTTGTTATTCTCAGTATTCCATGAAGTAACTGCCTGAGGTATGCTTAGGTGATTTTTTGACCTATTTGTTTCAATTTTCCGTATATAACTATTTTTATGAGCTTTTTTTCTTTTATTATACTACATAAAATTTCTCAAAACATACTGATTCATTCTTGAGGAGAACAGAATATTATGTTGATATTTTAACACATGAGCTCTGTAAGATTTTTAAAAACCTTAACCACTTTCCATGTGTTCATGAGGTATGTGAGTGATGTGGCAGATGAATGACATTACTGTTACTTGCTAACCACAGTGGCCTCTTAAGACAAAGTGATTTGGTTGTGGAATTAGACAATGTACACTGTCCTTCCTTCAGAGTGAAAAATTCCAATGTGTTGTAGTCAAAGAAGGAGGGAAGAAACCACCAGTCATGTGAATCCCTCAGCTGTATTCTCTAATTCCCATCACGTTTTTCATCCAGTTCACCCAGGTAGAGCTCCAACCCTATCTATATAGTTATTATTCTACAGTTTTCAGACACTTAGGGAGAACACAAGCTGAGACATTCAGTGGAACAGAGGAGCTTGTGGGTGTTGAGATGGCTATGGTTGGTTGGAAGCTCAGAGGTGTTACAAGAGAGTTGTATATTGGAAGCACTTGGAGGCTTGATTGTTTCCTATTTTGTTACATTGTTCTTATTTTCCCATGATAGCTGCTTTTTCTTGTTTCATTTTAGTCTTCTTTTTCTCTTCTTTTCAGTTATTCACTTTGTTATGCACTAGAATAGTCTACCTTGGGAATCTGGGCCTTTTACTGGGCTTCAGCAGAGGTGGTTAGTACACTAAATATTCATTCCATTTGAAGCTTGTGATGATAATGTTTTTTGAAAAAAAACATAAACACCCTGCCCAAAAACAAAAACAAAACAAAACAAAAGCCACCAAAAAACCAAAAACAAAACACCACACACACACACACAAAAAAAACAACCCAAACCCAAACCAAACAAACAAAAACACACCCCCCCCAAAAAAAAACCAAAAAACCCCGAAAAAAACCCAAAACCAAACCAAACCAAAAAAAAATCCCAACCAAATCCAAATACTGATATTGGTCAATTCTAAATTATAGTCATAGAATGATTTGGGTTAGAAGGGACCTTTTAAATACCATTTAGTCCACTCTCCTGCAATGATCACATTGATCACATCTTCAACTAAATCAGGTTGCTTGGAGACCTGTTCCAGAGTCTCACCACCCTCATCATAAAAAATATCTTACTCATAACTAGTCTGAATCTTAGTTTAAAACCATTAAGCCTTTTCCTTTCACAACAGGCCCTACTAAATCTTTCCACATCTTTCTTTTAACCTTGTATTTTCTTATTGTCATATCTGTGTCTCTCCAGAGGGGAGAATGTTGTGGAGACTGTACTTACATAAGTACAGATAGATCTGTAGCTCTTCCCTGTCCACTGATGCAGTCACTCCATCATAGAAGACCACTAGATTGTTCAGGCAGGACTTTCCCTTGCTGAAGCTGTGCTGGCTGTCTGCCATAGCACAACTTCTAAGAGGATCTGTTCCATGATCTTCCCAGACACAGAGGTGAGGCTGACAGGTCAGTAGTTCCCAGAGTTCTCCTTCCTATCCTTTTCAAAGATGTGTGCAAATTCGGTTTAGTGTAATTAAAGGCTAGGTAGGTTTTAGTGAATAATTTAGTGGTAGGTTTTAAGTGATAATTGCTTTGATAAAATTAATGTTAAAATTTAAATAAAGAAAAAATACAAAGAAGTAATTAAATGTGTAAATTAAGCAGGCACATTTCTGGAAGGAAAGCAATTCTTAAAAAACAGAATTATTGCCTTTGCAGGTTTTCTTTCTAGATCAACACTATCCCTTTCATTATGGTTTTATTGAGAATCCAACGTGGAATACATATCACATTATCTTTTCCCAATTAGTTTAATTCTTAATATTTCACATATTCAGAAGTATATGATGGTATAGTCTAGATTAAAAATTTGAAACTGATAAAAATAAAGTCTTCCTTTATTAGTAATCTCCCAGTTAAACTAGTATTTCATGAGAGTAATGAATTAGAACCTGATGCCAAAGTTATGTTGTTATTATTGCCCATATTTATTCACTAGACAAGTGAATTTTAAGCCCTCATCATAGATGTAGCATGCACCAGTTTTTATTGTTTTGTCTGAATGACGGGGCCTGGAGATACAGCTTTGCCATACAGTGATGTTTATACTTTAAAATGTGCAAACAAAAATCAGAATGACATGCTGGACTAGTCTATTACTGAAGGATTATTCCATTAAGAAAAATTTTTAAATCTTAGAATAATTGAAATGAATTCTAAAATAGAATTTTAGAATTCACTTTGATTTCTTTTGAATGAATAAAATATGATAAATTGCATAAAATGCATAATTTTATGGCCTCCTGTAAAAAAAATAGTGCTTATGCAATATCGTTTGACTTGCTAATGTTGTCTTTGTTCAAGTAATGATATTTAAAAATATACTTCCTACTGGAGGTGGAAAACCCAAATTAGTAACAAGAGGGCAATGTTGGGTTCCTTTTACAAGTGACTCATGTCCTGAACCAGGCTCTTTGGGATGCTCAGAAATTATCAAGAAATCTTCAGGTTTCTGCAGGATTGCACCACTGGTATGGCTCATCATAAAAATAACATTCACACATTACTTCAGCTTATATATTACAGGCCAACAAGTAGTTTCTCATTTTCCAGGATGCGTTATCTCAGGAAAACCAAGACATTTTCAGCTTCATATTTCCCACTCTGCCCCTCTCCTTTTCATTGTCACTATGGACATATCCATACAGTCACTTATTCAAGAGCTTATCCATTCCTTGCCTGAAGACACATATTCAAATTCAGAAGAGACTAGACTACACTGGAAATTGGTAGGGGAAGCTGGACACACTGGCAGTTTTACTGGTTTGAATAATTTCAGCACCGCCGGCAAGAAGATGCCATAAAGCACAAGCACTGGAAGGCAAAGTCACATTACCCTACAGTATGTGGTGTTTCAGACTGTCAGGTGGCACATTACTTTAGCAAAGACCAGTCCTCCAGTGAAAGAAGCCACAAAGACATTATTCACTGATAAATGAACCACTGATGCTGTCAGTGTCCTGTTGGCCACCTACACCTGCTGTGTGTTGGTACTGCAGCTAAATTGGATGCCCCAATTTAGAGATGATGGTGCTGGACCACACGAGGCTGGTGCAAGTAAGAGCTGTGAGAGCTCCTTCCAACACCATACACTCATTCATGGGAATATGCAGCTTGTTGCAGGCTCTGTAGTGGGCACTTGCCTTCATACCAGAGCACCTTGCATCACTATCTGAAGTGGGATTCTTGTTTTATTTTGGTGGACCATTACTGTTTCCTCAGAAAACAGCCATTCCGTGGAACCAAATCCCAGAATTCTTATGTGTTGAACCATAGCAGAAGACAACAATCTCTCCTGCTTTAGCACACTCTTCCTTCTTTGAAACTGGGCTTGTGACAGCATGAAATGGGGTGCTGAGAAAACAGAGTGCAAATGGTGCCCAGAAGAGAAACTCAGCACCGACTGTGTTCCCATCTGTTTGGAGTGTGGCACCCTGGCAATCCTCAGCTGCAGGCATTAGACTGTGTAAGGCACATTGGGGAAAAGCACAAATGGACTCAATACAGTTAGTGATGAATATAACACAAAAAGTATTTGAGAATTTTTTTCTCCCCTAAGGACTCTTCCTCTTCTTACTGGGCCATTATTTCTCCTCAGATAATAAGGAAAAGGAACTAGGAAAAACAATAATAAACCAGATGGATATAGTGGGAATATCCATGTTTCTGTGTTGTATTGCCTTTTAAATTTTTTTTCTTCAATACTTTCTTCATGTTAATGTTACTTTATGTTCTTTTATATACATAAAAGGGAAATGTAGAAACAGCTTGGTGGAATTAGTTCTAAGACCCCAGTTCATATAATCCTTCACAGACATATTAGATGAAGTTCTAGCAGTGGGCATGTTAAGTGTTTCATTTACAGTGCAGTGTGATTTTTAGGAAGCAGTCACCCTGGTACAGATGAGTACCAGTAACAAGAAGTAAATTAAATTTACATAAAAGGAATGGCAATCATAAATAGGCAATAAATAATCTTTCCAGATTCCAAAGCAACATTTAATTCTGAGATACTATCACTTTACCTCTTATCTGCTTAGCAGATAATGAATGCAATTAATTCTTTTAATACCAGTCAATTGATAATGTGCTCCAAACTTAGATTCCTCCTGATATATTGCTGAATGATTGTTTTCTTCATAAATATATACTGTACATAGTAAATGTAAAGTTTTGACCACAGGCAACACCTGATAGAATATTTTTCATCTCTACTGATTTTCTAGTTTGTCCTAGGAGGAATTGTGAAAACTATCAATCAATGACCCTTAAAAGTTTTATTCCCTGTTTCTCTTCCCATTTAGGTGAATTGTGTGTTTCATATGGTGTCATTTTTCTGTTGAAGGTAGCATTTGATTCAATGCAGCACAAAATAGTCACTGACAGTGTGCCCCTGAATTGTTCTGATTTATACCTACCCCAATTCAAATTACATTAGTAAGCTTCTGACATGAGCAGTTTAGGTGACCACTGAGTGATTGAACACCTGCCATACAGTCGAGAAATGAGCTTAAGCTCAAAGAAGCTAGTGATAAAAGTAGTCCTCCATGCCACTGTGGATTTGGAGGCATCCCAAAGGATTGAAAGTCCCAGCCCCTCCAGGACATGTCATGTGATGCTTCTATCTCTGTAGCAGAAGGCATGAGTGGCCCTCTGTATCCTTTGCCAAGGGCAAGCTTGCTTTCACCATCTTGCAGAACTAAGACCAGTCTTCAGGAAAAATGTTGCTATTTCACAGGTTTTATGATGCCAATCCTGAATGTCTTCATGGAAAAATTAAAGGGCACCTTCTTGCTCTCTTATGAAAACATAGGCTTGACTTCTATTTTTGCCACTAAAGTCACTATATTTATGTGAACAGATACCTGAAGCTTCCGTGGCAATTTAAGGACTGTTGTTTCAAATATGTCTCATGACTCTCCTTGAACTTCTTCCAGCTGTTCAATAGTATTTTGGGAAAGAGAATGCACATATTCTAGTTTTGGTAAGTAATGGAAGAAGAGAAGTAGGAAAAAAAGATTTTTCCCTTCCTGCAATGTGATGTTTCCATATATAGAATTATTAATTGTTTTATATAGCAAATTATGTCACTTTCTTTCCTTATTTTTTTTCCTCATCACTTTTTCCTGGAAATATACAGCCCAGATTTTAAATTATGTCTAACCAGGAAGCTTTCTTCAAATATTCAGTCATATTTTACTTTTCTCTATATTTCTAATTACTTTTGAGTTGTTTTTGTTGGGGGTTTTTTGGGTTGGGTTTTTTTTTGGGGGGGGGGGGGGCGGTGGTGTTTGTTTTGTTTTGTTTGGTTGGTTTTTTTTAATCAAATGTCATGAACATTCCATTTACTTTAACTTTGAGAATATGGCAAACAAAACATATGCAAGAGATCTTCAAAGGCACGCAGAGATCCCAAATTTGCTGTGGCATTTAATGAGACTTGAGCATGTAACTATTTTTTTCTTTTGTTTCTGAAAAACTCGTGTCATCTCTGCAGTGATTCCTATGCCTTTCCTCTCATCCCAATAAGACCTATCATCATCTCTAGCCATGGCTTTCTACTTCCACTCCAAATCAATTTGAACTCATTTTACAAGTAAGCTTTCTTGGAATTGAAATCAGGAATTATTATGCTGTCCCATTCCTTTCATCCATTAATTCTGTAGTGTGTTTGAAAGGAATAATGAATCAAGTTTGTCTGACAAGAGCTATGTTATAGTACTTGTTGTGAGTCTGTCTTATTCCCACACAGTGGTAAACAGCAATTGTCTGAACCAATCTGTGATAGGCGTCTCAGCAGGAGGCAAGTAATGATGCTGCTCAGTCAGGTACAGAACTCTTACACATACAAGCTTTCAATAAATTAGCTGTACAGTGTTTCTAAAAAGCTACAGAAATATTCCAAGGTCTTCTCTGTCCCTCTGTAAGTTTTCACACACAGTGAAACTGTCATAGAGGAAAGAGAGGAAAATTAAGTCAAGAACAGGATTAAAAAATACTTCTCCACGTCTTTGAAAGTGATTTGAGTGGTTTCCTCCCATCTTCAAGTACCTGGAGAACAATGCGATCTTCATGTGCTTTAAATTCATCATCCCCACATGATTACCTTGATGATCTGGTGATAGCCATCCTGTGAATTGAGGCTCCCAGATCACTGAATTTTTCCCAGATGGTGCTCAGGAGCTGAGATCCTGCTTGAATTCATAGCAGCCATCAAGTGCCTCACCTCCAGAACCGCATCAATGCCCCACCTTAGGAAGCATAGATGTAAGTTTATGGATCATGTTTTAACAATGGTGCAATATATTACTCCCACAAATACGTTTTTTGGATATGTGCTACATCCCATCATGATCTTGACTGCCGAAAATTTCAGCAAAACTGCAATATTATGCAGGGCCCATGTCCAGAATGATATCTTGTATTTACTGTAACCATTACAAGATCAAAGGATTCTTTTCAGCTAGTAAGATACCAGAGTCTTAAGCTGTCACATGCTTACATGATTGTCCACTTGATGCTTTCTCACAGGTCTGAAGATGCGTCATTTTCTTCAGGCTCCTCAGTCATCCATGGATATTCAATAAGAATAACTATTTATGCAGTAGGTGTGTGCTGATTTACTTAATATCCCAGAATGCCTGTCATGATTTACTTTTATATTTATTTTGCATGAGCTGCATATTTAATTCTGTACAGTTAAGCATAAAGATTTGTCTACTGTCCCAGGACAGTTGAAAATGGTAAAACAACTGGGACCATTGAAATAAATGTAACATAAATGCAAGAGATTGTAATTCCTATTGGTATTCCTTAGAATATTTCTGTTTAAATTTTATTACAGTGTGGGATGTAATCACAATCTCTTCATATTCTTTTGTTTTTACATCAGTGAAACCCCCTGTGAATTAAATCAAGTCATGTCTAGAACATGCACCAAATCTTCCTAATTACCCATCTTCCTTTTTGATACCTTCACATTTGTAAGACTTATAAAATTACTTTGCTCTATTGTTTGGCCATCAACTGTGTGATGAACTAACTTAGAAATCATATCATGTGAATGCAAAATAGAAAAAAAAAAGTTTTCATGTACACCCAATTCCCCTACAGAAGTTTTTGGTTGGTGTGTGATAGCTGAGAAGTTTTATCGTGTGCCACTAGGCAGGAAAGCTCCTGAATGGCTGAGGGTGTTTCCTCACAGGCCTTGGCCCTGCAGCCTATTGTTTAAGTAAGATCCTGTGCTAGGTCAAAAAGATCTGCTCTTATGAGTTGGGTTCTTGTGCATGGGTATCCAATTGCAATACTAATGCCTTAAAATTGAGCACCAGTTCAAGTGCTAGCAGTGCAGAGCAATATTCTGATGCAGCTGGTAGCCAGGGAATCTTAGGTAATGGAAGAGGGGTAGATGGAAGAGCACCATGTTCCTCAGAAGCATTGGTTAAACAATTTTAAAAAGGAACATTCTCCTGTAAGAATGGAGACCCAGACATTTCCAGAGGTTCAAGGCAGAGTCTCTCCATCTTAATGTCACATGTCTGAATTCTCCAAGTCCATTCTTCAGGCAGAAATAATGGGGTAGGTGGCTGGAGATGCACTTTTCTGCTCTTTGTAACAGGTGTTGCACCCAAAGTTTCTCAAAGGAAAACCTGAAAAGGTGCTGTCCAGGCTCTGTAAAAGGCACTTGTCTGAAACAATTTGCTGATCCATCACTGCCATTAATTGTTTCAACACATAACATTGCAAGTCCACGTATGTCACCCAAGTGCAATACTGCATGGTAGAAAAGGTGCATTCCCCTCTTTGGAGAATAACCTTATCTGTAACCTTCTGTGCTGTTCTGTATGCAGTTCAGGTGGGAAAATGAGCTATTTTTTAAAAAAGTTTTTTGAAAGAGAGGACCATTTCTAGCAGTAGGGATATGTCAGTTGCAGAGTGTATTTTCTCTAAGCCATCATAGGAAATTCCTATTTTCTTTCTCCTTTGACAGGCTCTATCTCCTGCACTGCACAGCATTGCTAAAAGCATTGCTCCCACCTGGGATTCTCAGTTTATTGGACACCACTGGAGGAGAGAGAGCAACTACTGCTGCTCTCCCCATCATAGGAGAAAGTACTTAAAGCCTCCTCTCTGTCTCTCTACCTCTTATGTCCTATAAGGCTTAATGAAGCCAACTGCATAGTCCGCAGTTTCAGCATGGAATTTGGGTTATTTGTTTACTGGTTTGTGGGGTTTTTTTTCCCTCTGTAAGCTTTCTTCTGGAGACACCAGCTGCATATCTGGGCTGGAAGCCAACTTTGTCTCTCCTTGAATAAAAAATAAGACAGAGCTAGTGGGAAGTGCGGAGAGGGCAGTGGAAGATCACACAGCAACTTATGTTAACCATGCAATGAAGCCCCAAGATGCAGTGAGCTGTGAGGTGCTGCCCCAGAGGAGGAGCCTTAAACAACATCCGTGCAGACACAGGCACCTGCAGATGTGCAGCCCCTTGCCAAGCTGAGCCCAGGTGCTGATGGCAATAAACTGATCTCAGCTTGTCCTGAACCTACAGGGTACAGACCTGTAGGATCAGAGGGCTTAGAACACCTGCACCAGCTGGGTCTGGGCTCTCCCCACTAGCCACCATGCCTACGTGAGACAATGGCTGAGGAAGCTCCTGGAGGGAGCAGAGGCAGGCACGGCGTACAAAAAAAATAAAGGAATATTCACAAAAATGCAGAAACAACAATGATGTCTCTCTCATTACAGCTGTGGTAGATTAAAAGTAATGTCTTTCCAATAAGTTTTCTGTATTTTTCAGGTCAAGGAACAGAAGCTGTGCAAATATCTGCCTTGGACAGTTCTGCTTGCTGCTCATTTCTACTCCCTTGCATTTGAAACAGCTCGTAATAATTTTGTTTGGGACAAATAGGTTATGTGCTTCAACTAATACAGGACAGCAGTGAAGCTCTAGCTCTGAGTTTTGGAAGCAATCACCCACAAAATATAGCCCCTTTTCCAGAATACAATAGTCCAGAGGATGATAAAATGCCAAAGTGCTTCTGGAAATACCTGTTTGTCAGAGAAACAAAACAATAAAAACCTGCTTCTCTGCCCCTCCCCTTCAATTTATGTAACTGCTAAGACTGACTTTTAAAAGCAGTGGAGCTGGTAGTAGAAAAAATAGAGTCCTTAAAAAGACTTATCAACATTAGGAGAGAGCATTAGGCATGTCCCTGGGGTTATGGAGAAAAACTTATTCCTATTTTAATAAATGAACAGTTTAGCAAACAAAATATAGTGTATATACATGTAATGAGTTCTGAATCCTAGAACCAGCATTTGTTATTCACTTATATCATAAAGATATAAGATTTTGTGAGTAGAAAAGTTTGCTTTTCTACTCACAAAATCTTATATCTTTGCTCATTTAAACACTGCCAGAACAGCTGTCCATTCTATCAATAGAGAGAGGTTTTTAAAACTAGAGACAAAGCATCTTACACCCCTATTAGGCCTCGTTTGCTGTCGTTCCTTGTGAAGAGCCTTAGTGCAAATGAGAATCTGGCACCTTTCTCTTCATAAACACTGACATTTATTAGCAGGTTAAGATAGGAATTCTTTTGATGAGTAGCATAGAAGATAATTAATTAGAGTTGTAATTCAGCAGAAAAGTGTTAAATTTAAACTTCAGAAGAATTATAAAACTTAATGAATTGACCTGGAATGTGCTGAAGTTTCTAGCAACTTCCCAATTGCCCTAAAATAAATGACCTAAAATCATGATCAGATGTTAAAAAAAAAATTGAATTTGTTGACCTGACCTGTGAGCAGGCCATAAATAACAAATTGGAAGGACTGAGAGTAGATGTTTGTTCTGTGAGAAACAATATGCCTATCTATAGAAAATACAAATAATTTACTTAGTAATTCCTAGCCAATGAAGATTATAATTTTAAATCTGTTTCTATTAATTTCTAGGAGGACCCAGAGGCTTCAGCAAGGGAGCTTCAAGCAACACTTTAAATTAAGGAGTTCCCAATATAAGCATATAAATCAGGAAATGCCAAATGGGCAGCTTTCTTTTGGCTATTCTGCTTTCCTGCCTCACTTAACTCCTGCCTCTTTTGTGCTGTGCATGCTGGCCTGGCAAGCAGTCAGTCAGCTGTCACAGGTGCTTGAAGACATGGACTGATGAACATGCTCCAAGTAAACCTCTGATCTTCAGGTTTTAATATGCTTTCTAGATTTCTTTTTTAGAGTTCCCTAACCTTATACCACATCTATAAAAGCAAGAATATTCAATTTAGTGGACTATGAAGCTGGTATGGCTGAACCCGAGAGTACACACAGAAGTCTTATGCAAGGTTCTTATAACAAAAAAAAAAAAAAAAAAAAAAAAAAAAAAAAAAAAAAAAAAAAAAAAAATCCGAACCCCCAAAAAGCTTATTAAAACAGAGCCATTAACAGAAATTAAAAAAAAAAAAAAAAAAAAAAAAGTTCTGCAGCTGAGCTTTGAGGATCTCAACTTCACCCCCATTTACTGCTATAAATGCCAATGGATGCCAGTGGGCAGCAGAAGGGAATTTGGGCCAGTGTGTAAGTACTGTGGCAGGCTTAATCATTCCATATGTTTGTTTATTTTATCATTTCCTCACTCACATATGGCTAAAGCGCAATATTCAAGCTTTACAGGAGGCAAAAAGAGCTGCATTCATAGCATCCCTGTGGCTGTCATTCACACTGGATATAATGCAAGAGGTTAATTTAAACACTGCCTCCCCTGCCACACACACAAGGTGTCCTGTAGCTAGTCATGAACTGTTCTGGGAAGGTTCTCAACCTTTTCTATGTGAAACTTCAGAGGTTATCTGAAACGTTAGAAGATACACTGAAATAATTTTCGTTAGTGTCTGAAACATCATAAGTGTCTGTTTCCTCACACTGATCGAAAGTAAGCTGACTGCTGCCAAAATACCATCATTTTTCTTTTTCATTGCCATTCTCACTCTGCTGAAATCCTGACATGTGTTCACCACAACAGTGAGTGCTGCCAAATGGCATAAGATCACTGGCACTACAGGAATAAAACTGTATGTAAATCTAAGGGATTGGAAAAGCTGCTTAGAGGCTCAGGTGGCTTTATTCAGTAAAGATAAAGCAAGCAGATCCTGCAATACTGCTTGGTAGGGACCTGGGCATCCTAGGGCGGAAATGCTTTAAAAGCTCTGAATCAGTGCTGAAGTTCTGGGTAAGTTGCAGTGTTTGTCAAAATCAGAAAGTCATCTGCCTAATTAAGGATTGATTCTAAACTTTTACTTCCCCTTCATTATTATGCACTGCAAGAGCATACTACAAACATTAGCATCCCGTTATTGGTTCATAATGTGGTGCCATTACTCTATCCCAGCTGAAATTACCACTGTAATGGCTGTTGGCTTCCAATAACCTACCCCAATGTGAAATTCCACAAGGGAGACACAGTTTATGTGAGGTACCACTAAAAATGTCCCGTAATATGCATGAAAGACCAAATTGCGCATAAAAGATTGAACACCATCTGAATGCAGAGCTTTTGTGCTCTCTGCAACAGATGTTTTCTTTCATGCTGCCCAGGAAGGATATATCTTGGGGATTGTTTTAACACAAATATATATAATTCTCTCTATAAACATTTGTTGGTGCCACTTGTGGTCTCTACTTTCACATTGACTTCTCTTTAGTTTACACTGGGATGTGAATACATGGAAAAAGGAAGGACTCGCCCTTTAGAATGCAAAGACCTGCTGTTATGGGTTAACACAGTTTGGTTGCTAGCGAAATAGGAATGTGGAATATTGCCTTGTCAGGACCTTGGAACTGTTTTGGAAAGCACAGGGACCTATCAGAAGCCAATTCTTAGCTACTGGCATATGGTTTGACCACTGAGAAAGTTGAATGAGACTTTTGGTAATACCTATATAAAGCTGAGACTGTGTTTGAGCCAGTCCTCTTTCCTTCTGGCCTCGGAGGAGGTAAGAAGGCAGTCCTGGCTCCCTCCTTGTGGGCGGCCGGGACGGCCCGGCCTGCCCGGCCTGGGCTTTTCAGGGGGGTCTCGCCTGGCCCGGTGACTCCGGGCTGGGGGAGGGGATGAGAATATACCCCGTCCCAGCTCAGATTGGGTCTCCAGCAGCTGTAAAATACCCTGCTACTCCCCTTGCCAGGGCCGGGGCCTGGCCAGGGCCCTGAGCTCTTCCCCCAGCAAGAGGAGAGGAGTCTGCAGCCTCTGATAGCAGCTCCGAGCTGGGCCGCCCTGGAAGAGACCGAGGAGTGGAGGGGCAGGAGGCACCCACCAGCCAGGCTGCTCCCTCAGCCTGAGCTCTCCTCCCCCGTCCCTGTGGTTTTTGAAAATCCCGAGGAGAATACCTGATCATCTGCAGGCCTGGGCAAGAATGTTAACTCTTTCCTGACACAGATTGAGACTTTTTAAAACTCTAACCCTTCTCAGAGAGAGAGAAAAGGCCAAATTGGAGATATGTAAAGGAACAATATGAAGATATCAAAGTCAGTAAAGGAAGAGTGACCCCTTAGGTGGAAGAGATGTCAAGTTGCCTTGGTCCTAGGCTGAAAATCTCCTGTGAGTTGTGGTAACAGCCTGTAATACAAATATGCTAGAGTATTCCTTTAAATGGTGGGCAGTATGAATTAGGGACATGATTAATGAATTTGTGGATTTTGAGCAAAAATATCTGTGATTTACTGAGTGAATATTGAATTAGGAACTGTGACCTGGTGATCCCATGAGATGTTTGAACAGAGAGATGAGAAGAAGCCCTCTGCACCAGTGAAGAAGTGAGAAGATATCTCTGTTCCTTGAGATGAAGAGTCCTTTGCCCTTGGAGTCGTTCATCTTTCACCTCAGTATGTGTGTGAGTCCACAGCCCATGTATAGTCACGAGAAAGGCTACGTGGTATGGGAGGTCCACAACAGGTCCACAACTGCAGAAGCTCCTGGGTGGGCTGCTTTTGTGAGAGTTGGAAGCCACAAGCAGACTGTTTCTCTTGTGGAAAGCTACCAGAACAAATCAGGAGAGACTTCTCTCTCTTAAAGACTGAATGAAAGACTATTTTATAGGTGGTACTGACCTAGAGTTCTAAGTTTTGCCTCTTTACATTGTTTGTGGGAAAGTTAACAGTTTGAGGGGGGAGGAGAGGTCTTTTGAAGTTTCATTTTTCACTTTTTTTCATTCTTTTAGTGTATGTGAATAAACTATTTTTGTAACTTTTAAGTTTAGACCTGTTTTGCTCTTTTTTTTTTCTCTTAATCCTATCTCACAGCAGAGTAAACACAGAAACCATCACACCTGCAGGTATCATTCTTCATGGAACTGCTTCCCACTCTCCTGTCACATGCCTTGATCAGTGTGATCTCAGTTACCTGTATGCAATTAAATTTAGTTCCTGTTGCCCGCAGTGTCTTCTCTGTCTGACAGCAAAATCTTGGAGTTCCCTTCTGTCCAGTGCTCACATCAGACCTTACAACAGATATGCTCTGCTCAATAAACACCACACACACTCCATTTCCCAACCAGCTCCTCTAAGGCTATCATTATTTATTTGTAACTTTGCCTTTTTTCAAAGTGTTTTAATTATAATTCTCTGTTCCTATTTTTCTCTATTTACAGTTCCCATCATGCTTTAACTGAACTTTGACTGAATAATCCTAAAAGTATATCCTGAAGGGTAAGCCATATTTTAAAGCAAAAGATAACATATCACTTTAACACAAGTATGCAATTCAGACTAACACTTCTTTTTGCACTATTTATTTATTCATATATAGAATATAGGCAACTAGCCAATACATCAGGGGAAAACTTCCATTTATTTTTTCTTTTACCCTTCTCCCTCTGTGATCTGCATCTCACAGTCAATAACTCCCACATCATATGTCCTGTCAGCTTTCTTTCCTATGATTTTAAATGAAAAGGCAGACTTTTTTTTTAAAGCCATGCATGATTTTTCATATTTGTTAATGCAAAACCCTATGGCATTTATTTTGCTTTTCTGAAAACAACTTCTCTCTCATTAAAAATCCATTTCTTTGCCATCCATAATATTAAAAAACTTGCATAGTTCATAGTATTAGGTAATACGTTTTCCATTCCACTGCAGTAACCTGCAGTCAGAAGTTCTCTGCTTTAACTTGCTTATTCCTATATGAGGAAAAATTGAAAAGTATGCTACCAAAAATCTCTGATAAGGATTGGGGACCATTCCCACTAATACCCATATGATAAAACTCTGATGTTTGACTAAAAGTTAGACTGTGGACATACGAATGAAGGAGTATAAAGAGCCTACTAATGCAAATTGTGTTCTCCATTTCTTAAAGGAGGATTAAGAGATTCCTATGAGTGCATCCTGACACACTGAAGTTAGCAAGTACTTTAACAGTGAGTCTTCTTGAGTTTTAATTACCATGGGGACTCTAGCAGATAGACAGATACCTAATATATTTGTGTGGAAGTTATTGTTTTCCCCTTCTTAACAATAATATCTGAATTTGGTGATGCTCTTACTTGCCAGCTTTAACATTATCAAAGTTATGAGTCCTTATTTCTTTGGCAGGTTTCTAATAATTTGATATGAAACATTGCTACGAAGTAAAGATTTTTTTTGTTATTGCATTCAGGAAGTGGTGGGGAAGAAAGATGCCTCTTTTCACAAAGTATTTAAAAGGTTTTATTTTTTTCATATTAGGGCAAGTGGGCTCTGACTGGAATAGCAATCTGTGTTTCAATGAACGATCAGCTAGCTTGTGTCATATTAAAATAAAAAGAAAATAAATGGAATATGAATGTAGCAGAAACACAAGCCATTTACCATATCAAAATAATGTTTTATAGGAACTTTGATCTAAAATCATGTTATATTAGAATTAAATTATATTTCTTATGAGCTTGAACACATTTGTGTTAGAAATTACTTAACTTTCAAAAGGTTTTCTGGAAGGAAGCACAATGGTTGAGGGAATATATTTCTTTTTCCTTGCTTTGTGATTAACAGTCATTAATAACATAGAATCAATCAGATTAATGAGGCATTGTCTTTGCAAATTTGTTTTCTGTCCTGTTATTAAGGCAGCACAAGCTTCCATAATTAGACTAGGCAAACTCCATGTCACTCCTGATAGAAAAAATGAACGAGAAACATAAAAACGGTTTATAATGACAATTTACCAAAAAAAAGGCTGTAGCCTACAGTTTCAAACTAAGACCTTTAGGAATGAAATCTGACCTTAAGGTATCATGTGACTCAGAGATCCCAAGATTAATGATTTGTCCCTTTCAAATTAAAAATTTAGCCAAATACTTTCTAAGTTTTTTTTTTTTCAGCTGATTGAAATTAGTGGGGACAAGCACAGGAACCTCAGTATGTTTTATATCAGATCTGTGCCTTCTAATAAGACTTTTCCAAATTAGATAACAAGTACTGGTGAAACAACAATAGTTTTACATGGGAACGGCCTATCTTCTTTGAAAATAACTTGCAGCACAAAGCTAATTGAGTTTCTCTCTTTATTACTTCCCTTCATATTAAGACTGATAAAAACTGATTTGATATGACAGTATTTGAGCTCTCAATTTTCTGCAGAACGCAGAATACTCTGAAATCAAAATAATGGAATCATTAGTACAGTGTATCTGCTTAGTATTGGTAGCTGGATTTAGCTGGTAAATTAGCTGGGTCTTCACACTACCTGCAACCAGGGCCCTGTTATGTCTACTGATTTCTATTTACTCATGATTTGAAAAGTCAGTTATTGAAACTGAGCATCTTCAAGAATGGAGGTCTCTGTTTTCAACTTTTTGGAATTCTTTATATTCTGTCCAAGTCTTCTTTTCCTGTCCTAGGACCAACACTATTTCATAAGAAGCATCCTGTTGTAATCTGCTATTTCTGAGAGATGCATAGGAGTATATATTTCACATCAGCTGGCTCTACTGAATTTTATCTAAAATTGTTCACCTGCCATGATATAAGAAAAACTTCAAGTGTCCTACTGCACATGATGAACATCTGCTCTCTTGTCACCTATTTCCTACATCAGATACTCAAATACATTTAGATTCAAAGTAGTATTTTTTATGATAAATACTGGCAAAACTGTGAAGTTCTGTTTGTTTTTGTTTTTGTTTTTTTTAATCTTGGAAAAGAATTAAACTAAAAGTAAAAAATATAATGATTTTAAGACACAGTAAAATAAATTCCATTGACTGAACAATGCAGCCCAAACAAGCAGGAGTTCTGTAGGAAAACAAACAAACAAACAAACAAACAAACAAACAAACCAATTACAAACCTGGGTGTTGTGTGTTTGGCCCCAAGAGTTTCTTCCCCAACCTTCCAGAAACTATTAGCCTAGAATGTCAGAAGGTTGCTGAGATTGCATTACCGAACATTTTAAACACAACTATTTCTGCAAGGCTTGAAAATCTCATGTGTTCTATTTTTTTTTTCCCCTATGTAGCCACCTTATATAGGATTACAATAAAATCCTTAGTTATCTGGAGCTACAGTGCATTAGGAAAATTCATCTTAAGAAAGTACTGCAGGTAAAAGCCTCTCTTTTCTTAACCTGAGAGTTAAAAAAAAAATAGGAAAAAGAAATAAACACATTAGATGTGTCATTCTTAATGCTTTGAACTTTTTCTGATATAAACTTCCATGCTTTTGAGCCAAAGCAAGAAACTGCCTATGTTCCTGGTTTTATGAGGTCAACCTATAATGGTTTCAGCATGGATATGTGAGGAAAATGAGATGATCATAAGCCAACGGCACAAAACTTTCAGTTTCATGATCTGTCAATGAAAGAAAAACCTCACCTATTCAAGTTTAAAGCCAGAGAAAATAATTCAAAGTAGCATATTTTAGGTAATGCTGTTAGGGTAAGGAGAAATAGCATGAAGACGCTAACATTAAAGCATATAAAACAAGATGCAACTTTTTTGCTTAAAGGTATGAGGCTGATCTTATTCTAGATTATTTTGTCTATAATACTGTATTGTATTATTTTATTACTATCCTTCATTTTTTTTTCTGTAGAGAACTCTCAGTCTGAACAGCTGGTGAACTCTAGAATATTTTTTTCAAGTATAATTTTTCTAATATGGACATTTTATCTTACCATAGAAAGATTTATGTTTGAAATCCCTTTTGTGAGGCACTTAGTTGCATATTTTGCTGTTTTTAATTCTTTGGTCTATCTAATACAGTACCTAACTCTTAGCCAAAGAGGAAGAAAGAAAATGAAAAATGCAACAATAATATTGGAAGAAAATTGAGATGGTGGTTTGTGTAAAAAGTTGTCTTTCTTATGCAATCAATTCACTTGGCACTTCTGGATGTAGACTCTATTAAATGCAAGTATAAGGTAAATAATAATAACAAAATAAAATAAAAAATATTAAACCCAAAATATTATAAAAATGCGAGCTTAAATTTCTGTTCCAGAAGCCTATTAAAAACATTCCACAGAACTCACCTATTACATTATCTATCAAAGTGGTTACATTGGAAGAAAGTTTTGAAAGTTTAGCATTAGTCAGTGCAAAGCTAGCAATTTTTATTTACACCTGGCATTTAAGAAAAAAGATATAAACACCTTTGTTAGTCTTATCTGTATGCATACTATTTTTTCTTAGGATTGGTGTCACATCTGGGTCATTAAATTTTGTTTTTAAATCTGCATTTTTTAGTAAATATTCATTATGCCTGAAGTTTTGAAATTTTGGAAAAAAATCTGTTTTAGATAGGAGCTTTCTTGCTTCTGAGCTGCGAATGTGGTTCCCAGGAATATGTCTTTTCCCCATCTTCCCAACTCCCTCTTCATCACGCACATATACATGCACTTATTCTCTCACAAAACAGCAGCAGAACTACATCTGACACTAGATTTTATTTTTGTACTTTCTGAAAAAACATTTGAAGTGTACTATATATAAATTTCTGAATGTTTTTTATTGTCTCTTGAATTCACCCTGATAGCTATGGGGGTTTTTAATTAGTATTATCTATATCTTCAGAAGTAATAAGAGAAGCTAAATCACTACCAAGAGCCTTGGGTTTTCTGGTGCAGAATGTAATGTACTGCATAAATACTTTTTTTGGGCAAATGCTTTGACCACATAACATTTAGGAAAACAGACTGCAATCATCCAAAACTCAGATTTATGTAGAACTTGAGGACATGAAAAGATGGTCTAAAGAAAGGAAAGGTTTTCCAAGGTCTAAAGGTGATGGCCACAGGCAAAGCCGTCCAGACCAGTGCTAACACACCTGAAGCTGCTCTTGGTCCCCAAGAAAAAAGGCATTTTTTCATGGAAGAAGCTTTAGGAGCCTTTGGAAGGACTGGATACCATTAACTTGCAGGTACCCACTCAAGTGTACTCATTGTACTCATACTGAGATGCTGAACTCTTTGGATCAGGAATGCTTCCAACTGGAAGGATTGCTCAAGGCATGGGGTGCAGTGTTAAAATGATGTTGTGGCCACTGGCCTTTGTGGTCTGCCCAAGGGAACCTGGCTCCCTCTGAAGTGTCCAAACAGAGGAAGGACAAGAGGATGCATTCTCACCTGTGGCATTTTCTGAATGCTCATCTGCTCTGAACTGAGAGAAAAACCTTTCTGATTGTACTTGTAGAAGCAGACATGCAGAGATGATACGCTGTTATTCTTCTGCTCTTCTGCATCTGAGAAATCAGTACTGATGCAGATGCTGGCAGAGATGTACAAGGGATGGCAGGTTTTCAGCAGAGGGATGTTCTGGTTGAAGTTAAAGTACATTTATTACCTCAGGTCTTTGGAAATAAAAGAGCAGGCAATAATGATCTGCTTGAGTCAAGAGCAACTTGGAAGCAACTGCATGCTTTTTTTGAACCCACAAAATCCGATGTGGGTGATAAGATACTCTGAGGAATAAATAATCTTGTTAATTGGCCAGCTCCTTCCACGGGTAAGATAAAGGATTTCCAGAAGGAATTCTGTTGAGACCTGCTTTGAAGGACAGTTTTGGGCTTTGGCTTCTCATGACATGCTACCAGTGTATCTCTGCAGAAAACTGCCTTGCCATTTGGGGACATTTTTGCACGTCCCCTGAAGAGATTATAAAGCCTCTCTATTGAAAATCCAGGGTTTAGAGCTAGTCCAAGAAAGACACAGAATTTTTAATATATGTCTATTTGAATTTTTAATATATGTCTATTAGTTTATTTATTAATTTATATAAAATATATATACTTCAGTTTTGGTCAGCCATATGCCTCAGTCATTCACAGTGCTTCTCTTTGATATCAAGACTCCCAAATTCTCCATCTTTTTGTGCCATTCTCCTCTAGGATGACTGCCATGTGTCTACCATGCATTTGGACTTTCTCCCTGCCATGCTCTCACCTGCCTGCAGAAAAGGCAAAGGAAAATATCTATTTGGGACCTGGAGGAGAGGTGCTCTCAGCCAGGTGGTGGTTTACTTAAATATTTGTAACCATTTGTTTTAGACAGCTAAAGTGTTACTAGAGGTCTCTTAAATTCTGTGTGTCTGCGTCGGTCCTGCCAAAAGTGTTTTTTTCAGAAATCTTCCTGGGGAGGACTCCCCAGTGCATAGATTTTGAAAGGTGAAACACATATTTTTGTGAGTCTGAGGATTTTTTCCCCCATTTCTGTTACTAGCTTGAGCAAATGTAGCAATCTGGGACTCAAGAGGTGAATAAGCAAAAGAACACTCCCTGATCACAATCACTACAAGATATTTATTTAAAAAACAGCAGCCTAGCATTTGTGAGCAATGAGATACATGGCTACTGGGAATGCCCTCATTTTTGGAATGGCTGTGACATTACAACAACAGTAATTTGATGTGAACCAGAACCATTAAAATGTCAAGGAACTAACTGTCTTTGGAGGGCTGTGAGAGTAGATTTATTTTATCAGTTTTCCACAGAACAGATCAGAGGAAACAAATATTCACCAGCTCTAGGAAGATTCATGAAACAAACATGGCTCAGAGTACTTGCAGAATTCTTAATATTACCAAAAAAAATTAGAGCCATCGTTTAAAGAGTATTTTTGTTGGTAAATCTTGTAAATCCTTAATATCCACAGTACTTGGCTTAATATTTTTAGTTAAAATGTACAGAAATACACACACACATGTGTATGTTAAACATGCATATTTATTAGTGAACATTATTGTAGATTTCTGATAAAACTAATATAAGCCTTTTAATATACAGTTAACTGAGATAGAAAAGATTATATTAAGTCCTGAAAAAACTTTGTTATCAAAAAAATCATTGCTATTAATTTTGCCCTTTGCTTCAGGATAGGTATTTATGACAAAAAATATAATATCCCCAGTGCTGACTATTGTGCTTTTAGAAATATATTATTATAACTTCATTTTAATATATTGTGGCATCTTGACTGTCTCAAATCAAGATGTATCTTAGTCTAAACTCTGTATGAACAGCTCAACAGGATCACAACTAAGCCCATCCAGTCTCACGCTCTGTACTGAAAAGTGGTTAGAAACAGGAAACAGTATAGGAAACAGAGCATCCTCATCTTCACACCTCCTCCCACAACTGAGTCTTGGCAGCTGTGGGATTCCCTGGCCTAAGTGAAGGATCATTATGTTTAATAGATGCTCATACACCTATTCTCCAAGACAGCCCATTAAACAATTCACATATATGTATAGTTCTGCAATATCCTGTAGCAACACACTTCCAAACATTGATAAGTTGTCATCCAGAAGCTGGATCCATGGCCCTGATTTAGGCACCTTGGCTTCCTTATGCAAAATGCAAAATGCAAAATGCAAAATGCAAAATGCAAAATGCAAAATGCAAAAAAAAAAAAAATAAAATTAAGAGATAGGCCCTCTTTTGAATCCAGGATTTCTATGCATGTCTTTCAAATGCCTTCTGTCAAATGAGAACATTGCAATTCCTCTGCTGAGTCCTGAGGACTTAGGATAACAGGAAGGGAGAGGCATCTAAACACCTTAGGCTCGGAGGTGGCCAAGATCCTTTCAGGTTTATGAGATTATGAGGGGTCTCTTGACAGTTTTGTTACAATAGAAGAGTCTCTGAGGCCTTAACACAAATCACTGGCATCTGGAATGAGCAGAGGGAGAGAAAAGATACCTATAAAAAAAGGGGGGCATGCTGTGACTATAAAAAATCAGAAAGACCATGCTATGTGGAAAGGGCCAAATCGTGGGGCAAGTCCAGAGAATGGCCACCAAAGTGATTAGAGGGAAGGAGTTTCTCTCCTATCAGGAAAGGCTGAGAGAATTGGTATTGTTCTGTCTGAAGAAGAAAAGCCTCCAGGGTGACTTAATTGCAGCCTTGCCTACAAGAAAGATGGACAGGGACTATTTACAGGAGCATGTGACAGGACAAGGGGGAATAGATTCAAACTGAAAGACAATAGATTTAGATTAGGTATTAGGAAAAGATACTTTACTGTGAGTGTGATAAGGCATCAGAACATGTTTCCCATAGAACTTGTGGATGCCCTGTCCCTGGGGCAAGGCTCAAGGCCGCGTTGGAAGAAGCTCTGAGCAACCTGGTCTAGTGCAAGGTGTCCCTGCTTACCACAGGTAGGTTGGATATTTAAAGTCTTTCCAGGCCAAACCATTCTATGATTCTATGTGAAGAAGTGATTTGACTATTGGAGACAGCATGCAGTTGGAGGACATTGTCAGCACTAATTGGAAGACAACATTTGTCTAGGCGAGTCAGCAGAGCAGAAAAGAGGAGCTGGAATTTGACAGCAGAATTGAGGTCTGTGCACAGATCTTTCTCTGTCTAAAAGCTGAGAAAGATTGGTTCAGTGTCTATTTCTAATAAATTCAAAGAATTGGACTCAGGAGGAATATGACCATATATTCTGGTGGACCCCTTGCACAGCTGATATAGTACTGTACTCAAAATGGCTGTGTGCACACTAGTTTGTGTAATCTGCCCAGGAGATAGATATAGGCACAATTAGGTAGGTGGATGGTATGAATGAAAATGTGCTAAGCTGAAATGTTAGTTAGATGTGCAGCACTGAGTTAGTAGAAAAGGAAACAATTCTATGCAAGTCATGAAAATGTAAATTAATTTTGTAAATTCATTAAACTACACTGGGGGAAGGGGTGCTCCAGTAATGGAGGATTGGCTGCTTTTTTTTTGGTCTTTTTTTCAAATGTTGAGACATCTGTTTTAGTTCATGACTTGCTTTGAAATTTGTATTTATAGCAAGCCTTTCCTATTCAGTTTTTTGTGGTTTTGTTTTGGTGATTTGTTTGTTTGGTTTGGTTTGGGGAGGGGAGGCAGTTTGGTTGTTATTTTGGTGGGGGTTTTGTTGTTGTTGTTGTTGTTTGGGTTTGTTGTTGTCTTTTTTTTTTTTTTTTTTTCTTTTTTTTAGTCTATAATTTTAGTTGGAGTAGTAATAATATAAAATGCAACATAAATTATTGCAAAAGCTGTGAAGGGGTAAACTAAAACAAGCTAGCCATCTAAAATACACAGAAGGTAAGGGCAGTTTCAATACTTCCCTAAAAGCACTGGGGTGTATTCACTGTTATGTCTTCCAGTATCAGTGACAATTCTGCATCTCAACCAGAGAGTAAAAATAGATCACTTAGTGTTCATCTTTCTTCTCATCAAGTTTTATATAAACAAACAAGAAGACAACAATTGAATCAATTGTAAATCTTATATAGAATCTGCACCTTTGTCAAGCAAGCTGCAAAGGAAAGCAATTGAATTTAAGATAGGTTTAAGAAAAGTAATTAAATTGAAGATGTGCTTTCTAATTAAGATATATACTATATTAGTGACCTAATTTCTCAGGTTATTAATTGCTATAAAATAAATGTCTATATGACTCAACCTTTCAAGCTTCTGGCTTTAATGGCAATTCAAAGCCCTTGACATTTCTATAATGTGCTCAGTGCTATAGAGGATCAAGTTCCTAAAAGGAAAGGAAGCATTTTTTCCATTTTACTTAAGGTCAAAGTAATGAACATCCAACTTCTCAGAGACATGTCAAATGTACATATGGATACATAAAACCATAATGTCATCTTCCACTATAATTAAACCAGTGATACAGAAAAAAACCATGTAGATTCTTACTGGTTTGAACTGAGTTTTGTATCCATTAGTCTATCTAAGTAATCCTGTAAGCAAGTAAGTAATTAGAATGTTTATTTTGATGACTGACAACTTCTGAATCAGGTCATGCTCCATGTGACTTTTTTACATCTTAGTCTTAATCTAATCTTGGTGGGCCCAATCAGATTTTATATATGAATGTAGTTGGGGGCAGCTCCAATGATGTTGACTTTTACACCTTTAAAAAGTTTGTGTAAAACTGGAATCTGAACTATTTATCTTTATGCTGTGTGACTTTCTCTCTGAATTTCTTGTGGCCAAAACTTGCCTCTGAAAATTAATGTGTGTTTTCAAATGACTTCCATGGGAGCAGGATTGGACCTTTGAAAAACTGTTAGTACACTCCCCAATGATGTTCACACTCCTGTAAACTCCATTAGTAAAACTAATTTTATTCTAAGCACTTATAACACAGCAGTTAGGTAGGAAAAAAGTGCCATCAATCACTTGGTGTTGTCCCACAGACAACACTACACGCATCAGCGATGTGCTCAGAAAGCAAGAAGGCCCAGATGAATTGTTAGTTTCTCAGGTTTTTTCACTTTATAAGCTAAAATGTTGCAGAGTTATAAAACACTATGTAGCTATCATTTCTACTGTTAAACTCAGGCACATAAAATAACCTTTAAAAGAAACAGCAAGACTAAACAACAAAGAAAAAATTTACATAATTGTAGAGGGAAATGTATAAATTTAGTGTGATAGACTTATGGTTAACAGCCAGGCATTAAACTTTAATTTACATATTCTGTCTATAGACTGATGTTGGTAGTAAAATTTTGCTTGTATAAAATAGAAAGAACTCTATTTACCTTATTGCATAATTTGGGTTTCTAGTAACAGAAATGGAGTGACTCAAGGTTCTAAAAGATACATGCTAAAGGGAATATAATTGATAATGTCTCTTAATATATTGTCTTTCCTGAGAAGGGCGAGTAGTCTTGGCTACCTAATTTTCTGAATTCATAAGACATATCTAAAAATCAAGAATCATCTTTAAAATATCTAAAAATGATCAGAAAACAATTATTTTCTGAATTATTCTCAGCAACCAGAATGGCCATTGGCCATTCAGTCACCATCAGACAAGTAATACCGATTATGTGAAGTTATGAGGAAATAGCTGAAAATGGAAATCATGCAAGAAAATGTATAATAATAAACATAACAAAAATTACTGAATGAAAACAACACTTCAGAAATTAAAAGTAACAGCAGAAGTGCACTTTATTATGTTAATTGTCTTCTGCCTAGGTTCTGAAATAATAAAATTATATCTCTTTTATTTTCACATTATTTATCTTGACATAGTATGTTGACTGTGCTGTTTATGAATGCAATGTCATGAAAGGTAATATTATTAGATATTAAATGTAGAAGAGATGGGCACATCTTTTTTTGCAACCAATGCTGCAGAATTTTGTCAAGCAGTTCTTGCATACAACTCGAGAAGTTGCATATTAGTATCTACAGAAAGACTCAATACTGATTTACGAACTCAAAGTAATGATAGAGCCATGGTATTCCTTGCAACAATGTTATTAGTTACAGTAGAAAAGCATTTTTCTTTTTTTTTTCTGTGAAAGAGAAAAAATTCTTATTAATATGTGTGCAGCTTAGGGCTAGCCATTAAGCCATTCTTATAAGCTGAGACATTTAAAGACTAGAGATGATCATTATTGTTGAACTTGTTGAGCAGAATGTAGTAATTTTCATTTTCTCTTATAATAACATCAAGTCTAAATAGGTCTGTGTTCTATATTACATTGCATTACTCTGGAAATTATTCTCATTTGTGCCCAGTGAACTTGATGAGATAATATGGACAGAATTTCATTCTGTTCAGTTCACGTTCATGTCATAAAAGGGAACCAATCCACTAGAATCAGTTCACCTATACTTTTCCTTCAGAGAATTAAGTCTTGATGAGGCAGGTGTAAGTAAAAGGAAATTAAGGTCTTCTTTCACTTCAGTCTTTTGAAATGCTTTTTTTCTACGTGTTTTTGTTATATTCAGCTGCAACCAATGAAAATTTTCTTCAGCAGCTCTGAAGAAAACAGAATTGTCTTTGTAACTCCAGCAAAATTATTCTTTTCATGCAATAAAAATAGCATCCCACCTCCATTCTTCTCTTCAGGCCTTGTTTATTTACGACTTAAATGTCAGTAACTGCAATAACTTAACCTTTGGCAGGGTTTTAATGGACTTGAAATTAAACAGTGAGGTTTTAATTGGCCTCTGAGTGGAGTAGTGCTGAGCACTGTGCAGCTGAGCTGCTGTGGAGCGTGTGTAGGAGAAAGGCATTCCATTTGGATGTTTGCAACAACGTACTGTGGGCTGTGCATCTGCAATACATTATTGATCAAACAGTTGTTATAAATAGGAGCATCAAGTTTTGCTACCAGCACCAACCCTCAGATCTCTGAAAGCTAAGATGCAATTAATGTATTCATACAGAAAATGTAAGCTAAGAGTAGGAAACTGCCCAGAAACAACAGTGTAAGAAAAAAATAAAAATCACCGAGATAAAACCCATTAAGAATTACAGTGTTTATTAGATTAGATAGCTTTCATGACCTATGTGCTTCTCCCCAGCATGCCCTTCTTCTGTCAAGATTCAAAACCTCATTACAATTTTGCCAAAACAAGTCAGTTCTCAGTTTGATCAGAGAAATAAAATCATATGATTCCACTAAATCTTCTGACAGTTCTGCTGTCAGGGCTGTCAGGCTTGTTTAAGTACTTTACACTAAATGAAGTAGAATATGGTAGTATAGAAGAGCCTGTAAGGGTCTCTTCACAATTTTTTTTTTTTTTTTTTTTGCTTTAAGTATGTGTTTGTGTTGTCAGATGATGCAAGTTTATTGCTGTTTCTTAGTATTTATTGCTGGTATTGTTACCATCATGCCTCAGAGTAGCCACAGATTATGATCCAATTGTTCTTTCTTCCACACACAATTTTGTGCCAAGGAACTTACAACACAGAGGGTGTCTAGAGAGCCATAAGAGGTGGGACAGCAGCAAGATTTACACACTCTCACATGGGTGCCAGGAGCAGTGAAATCACCATAGCCTGCACTGTGGCACCCTGTCCATTCCCCATAGGTTCTTAGGATCTTACTCCTTTCTGGTCTTATGCTGCTCCCACTGCAGTACAACAGTGATGGGGGTGGGGGCTGAGACAGACAGCTTGATGATTGCACAGCAACATGACAGAGAAGATACAGTGAAAGTGAGATAGGCTGGCAGAAGGAAGCAGTGAGGCCCAGTATGATGTGCACAGTGGTCTAGGGACAGCAGCTGCCTGTCTGGTAATACTTTCATTTGAGGTTTCACAGGAAAACGAGGAGATTTTGCAAAGAAGTAATTATGCTTGCAGAGTTCTGCAAGTGGAAAAAACCAAATTTTACTCACTAAATGAAGATACCAAAATGGGTCAGTAAGAGGAAAAAGCTTTTGAGAAGACCAGAAGAACAAGCCAGAGAGGTGAGAAGCTAAGGATGATCTATCGAAAGAAATGGGCCAGGAATATGAGTTTTTCAAAAGCTGCAGTAACCTTACATAAGAAAGAAGAGTGCAACAACAAAAATTACATTGGAACCCAGCATATTTCTAAAATTTTTTTTCTATTGAACATTTTAGGTGGATAGCGTGTCAGTTTTACAGAAAATTAAGTCTCAGCCTCTGTTTTATGGTTATGAAGGACTACAAAGAGGATAGACTAATTTTTATTCATGAAAGAGCTAAACTACTCTGCCTCTATTATTCTCTACATTTGCAGAGACACTAACTTTTGGACAAGCCAGAATTCCCTCAGAGCCTTTCTGCAGAACAGTAATATTCACAGGAATATCAAATATAGGCAAGTAAAAAGGAAGTATTAAACTTCTAATATTTTTACCTTTATATTGGAAAGATTCTTTCTGCCATAGGAAAATTTTATATTTAGTATATATAAATACCTACATAAGCCTATCATAGTTACTGGTAATTTTTCCTTCCAAATAGTCATTATAGTATCAAAGTAAAGCTTTATTTTTGAGCTGATCTTCCCTGGTGAGGTCTAAAGTGCTATTAATATTTTATAAATATATTCAAAATAACAGAAGACTGAATTAGAAAGTAACAGAAGATCTAGTTCTAAAAGGGCTGTTTGAAAGAAACTGAGCGTTTTGTCCATGTATCCATGGATATCCACTTTAAAAAACAAAATGAAGGAAATCTGTCAAATACAGAAAAAAAATCAAGCAGGAAAGGGAAGAAGACCTTTAGATAAAATAATGAAATGTTTTCTTACTATATTACACTACATACTAGTAAGTTGTCCAAATCTGTTTAATAACTTGAGAAGTCTTTTGCTTAGGGAAACTTCAGGATCAGCTGAAAAAAGTTGCAAGATGGAGAGACTGGAAAACCTCCTGTGTTCTGCACAGGAACATGGTATGTAGAACATAAAGGATTATGGATACCTGGATTTAAGGACACCTATCTTGTGAGGATGAACTGTTAACATAAAAGAAAAAATCCCTGCTTAAAAATAATATTACATGTAACATTTATAATATATTGTAATTAATTAAAATGTAATTACAATAAATTGTAATATAATAAAAATATTAATATTACATATAACACAGAACACAGAATAATTAAGAACAACACCCAGGTACACTGATGATCCAGAGATAACAGAGATGATAACAAAAGATGGACCCCTCAAGTCCATAATTGACAGGGCCTTGGAGGAACCACTCAAGCACAGCTTGGAAAATTTTTGGCCAGACTTTGCAAGTGACAAGAAAGGGGAAAACTATTGTGGGTCTTATGGGAATGAGACATAAAAATCCATCTAAGGAAGTATTTCCCATCTTTACTTATTTATTTTTGGACAAGCTTCAAAGTATACTGCACTGAGATGAACCCTGACTTCAAAGAATCATCATTTGGTTTGTTTCTTTGGTAAGGCACGGACTCTGTATATCTCAGGACTTACAACAAGTAAAACCCAATAGGCAGAAACTAGAAACAATTTCATTGATCCAACAGTGGTTATCTTTGTGAGAACATGATTGTTTCATTATAAATCATAATATGTAAGGCTTTTTGTAATTAAAGAACATTTTTATTTTCCTAAATTGTTGACTTGATGGAAAAGTTGTACTCTCTCTTAAGGAAATTATCTGCTTCAGGGAATGCCTTTAAATATATCAAAATGGAGGGATCATTACCTTGTCTGCGGCTCATTTGCAATATAATCTCATTTTGGCTCCAACCATCACTGAATGGTAATGGATATTGATCAGTTGTTTTAGCAGTGGAATAACAGCTTCAATTTAATGACTGTGTAGTAACATTATAATGGCTGAGACTGTGAACTGAAAATGTTCATTATTTCACAAGCCATACAAGGCAGCATTAGACCTTTAAATGTATTTTTGTATGATTTAATTGTGCACCAGGTTGTACTTTTATACATGGAACAACAATAGTACACAGAGGATTACAGTGTTTTTTTAATGTAAAATGTGTACAACTTAATGCAAATAGATCTGATTACGTTTCCATTTTTATTTCTAGACACCTGGCTACTTTTAAATAAACTTAAAGCATGTAATTTCCTTGCAAAAGTACAAGGTATTACAAATGTAATCTCAGCAGAAGCAAATGTAAGGTGTCTATGTCCTTCCAACTGACATGCCTGCTTCCAGCCAAAGCACAGCTAACCACTGGATTAGAAAACTTAGAGAACTATCAGACATGTTAAAAATCAGTCTCCAAATTTACCAGATCAGACAAGCTGACATAAAGTGGAAGTCTTTTTTTAGTGCACTAATCTACCAAGCTTCATTAATCATAATTCACAGCTCTGCTACAAAGCACATTCTCTCACTTTTTTTTCTCCCTTATTTTTTTTCACAAGATTTCTTTAATTTCATCCTCTCCTAGTTGTACTTCTTGGAAACATATTCCATATATTTTTTCTCCTCTGAAAAAAGCCAGCATTTTTGGAGAGGTTTAAACTCAGTTGTTACCTTGGTAAGTTTCCACCATGTAAATTACTGCTTTATTAAAATAAGAACGTCTTTTTTTTTTTTTTTTTTTTTTTTTTTTTTTTTTTTTTTTCACATAATTTCACACATAAAAAAAATCCATTCCATATCAGAAACAAAAATATTAAATTGTTGTCTAATCAACTAAAAAAGTGAAAAATAAACAACCGTGAATTTATACCAAATATTATCATTTCCATTATTTAGGTATTTGGAGATAAACATTTTGCTTCACTTAGAAAGTACAAAAGCAAATCTTATCTTCAAAAAACTCATAATACTACCATGTAGTATTATTTGGGGAAAAAAAAAATGATGAAAGGGAGCTGTGGAAACTATTTCAGTTAGTTTAATTTAATCTTTAAAACATTACACTGAAAAAAAAATATGAAAAAGATAAGGTGTTTTTATACTCAAATAAGCAAATGTTTTTTATTCTTAGAGTTACTGAAATTTTTGAGGAAATCTACAAATTCTTTTGAGAATGAAAAATGTTTGAAACTCATGATGAGGTGAAGTGAGCTTCCTAAGTCTAACCTGAGAAATAACTGCTTTATTTTTCTATTAGATGATTTAATCACAAATCGGTTTTAGTGGAGTAACACAACTGTTGTGGCCTACAAAACTACAGGATAATGTTTCTGTTCAGTAGTTCTAAGCCTCTGAAATAGTTTTCTTCAGTTTCAGAAGGTATTGAGGTATTGAGAAGGTATTGCATCTCCTAGCTTCCTGGCATTTTTTATGGAGGCACATAGATCCATCCTCATACAGCTAATTGTAGGCTTAGAACCATGATTTTAGACTTATGTGGCCATTTAAAAATTGTTATGGTTTTAAATTTATCATCATTTTACAACATAATTTTCTAGGAAAATATCTATATCTAAATATTCACTTTTCTCACAATTTTATTCCTTAACATATTCTGCTTCTCAAATACTCATGGAACAGCTGAGAAGAGAAAGCAAGAGCACATTTTAGAAGAATTTTGAGGATGAAAAGACCAAGCTTATTCTATCTTTTTTATCAGCATGTACACATAATACTTTCTAGCCAGTGCTGTAAAATATGCTTTCAAAACCCACTACCACTCTGTTAGAAAGTGGAGAGTAGATATATTATCAATAACATCAGACATTAGTATGCTGCATATCCCATCTCCTGCAAAATTGGTTTGACATACACAATTACATGTCTAGATGCATTGAGTGTACCAGAACCTTCTATTACCAGAAATAAGGCTACTTTCCATTTGCTTTCCTACAAGTGCCCTCCCTGTACAAGGATTAAATCTTTCTTGGATGCTTTGAGTTTCCAGGGGATTGCAAGTCTGACAGAGCATTTATCTTTAGTATTCTTCTATGCTATTATTATTCTTCATTTGATTTTACTCCTAACTTCTAGGTTGTTCACTATCTCTTTGAGCCCAAACAACAAGAAATTGATCCAGTTTATTTTGGAGCATAAGACTAATTTAACAGGTTATATGCACTTTTTATGTATTCCAAAATAGCTTCTTTTGAACAGCTAAAGTATTTACATTCCTAACACACAGGCATCAGAAGTACACATGGAACTTTTCATTTAAATAACTTAAGCAGAAAAATACAGTTAATTTGTAAACCATATCTACAGCTTGAAACACTGTCTTTCAGTTGTACATCTTAAAGAGTAGAAACTGAGATTTGCAATTCTGCTTTTCATGTTTAAACATGATTTTATATTTGTCATCCCAGCAAAACACAATTAACTGTCTGTATTTAGTAACTTGATATTTGTCCCACCTCAGTAGATTCCAGCTAGGGATTGCTTGCAACCATTCTGATTTCAGACATCAGTATAGTAGTAACAGCTCATTTTAGCAGGTGGCAGAGCCTCCCTTAAATATATTCAGGATCCCTGGTATAATTTATTCATAAATTAACTCTATGAACCTCGCTTTCACATACTGATCAGTTCATACTTTAATTTCACACATTGATGAGCACTGCATGAGTAAGTGTGAAACGCTTCTAAAAATAGGTAGGGAGGATAAACAGGACAGGAAAGCATCTTGTTAACTGCAAGTAAAGACCAAACTCACTGCAGCTGGGAATCTGGTGTCTGTCTGGTAAATGCAACATATTAGATGCAACTAATAGCATTTCAGTACTTCATCTGTAACTTCTGGTATTGATCAGTCTGAGGTATTATGAATGATCACACTATTGTGATAAGGAATCAATGAAGATGTCTTTGAACAGATGGAGTATACTTCCTGACCTCTCTTGTCATTATTTAATACTATATGTGCTCATTGTTTGAGGTCTTTGATTTGCTCTCTACTATGGTTATATTGCTTAGTAACCTTATATATAACTGTATAGTAACTTGTGTTATTACTATCTTTAAGAGCCAATGATCAGCACTATGATTAGCCAAGAGTATTTAAGATATCTATTTTTGTCAAAATATAATAAACAGTTATTGCTGTAAGTTAAAAATAAGACTACAGCCTTTGCCTCCCTGGGCACCTGAGCAGATCATTTTGTCTGTGAACAGCTGCATCATCTAAACTCAGAGTAATCAGTGCTGAGCCACGTGAGCAGTCAAGGCCTAACCCTCATGGAATAGCAGCAATTTGTCTTACAAACAAACAAACAAATGAACAAACAAAAGAAACCCAAACACAAGAGCACAATGTAATGGCTAAAAGAAAAATTTCAGGTAGACAATAAACTGATGGTCCAAGTATGTTGCGTGTTTTTAGGGACAATAGTTAGATTAATCTAGCCTTTGCAGGTATAGCCTTCATCCTGATGATTTTATTTTATATTATGTTATATAGTAAATAAATTTTAGATGTATATGAAAGCAATAATGAAAACAAGGGGGCGTCACTTGTCACTAGGTAAATGATAACCTTATATTTACCATTATAAACTTCTTTTTCCTAGTGTAAAGAATTTTCTATTTGGCTTTCTCATGGGAACAAATAGACAAAATACATTCAGAATTGTGCCTCTTTTTTTTTTTTTTTAACTTAAGGTTCATTCATGTTCTAGGGTTTAATTTCTGGAAAGTAGTTATTCACCATTGTGTCAGGTGCTTATTTTGTTCAAGAACGTTTTGCCCTTGTTTCTAAGGATCAAAATTCTCAGAAAAATTGATTAAATTTTACACGTAAAACTGGTGTAAGAAGCAGCTCCAAATATCAGCTTAAATAGTTCTCCACTTTACACTGCAGAGGGAAGTTCAATTTATTAATATTTATCTGCTGTGCCTGTTTAAAGTACTGGTTTAAACATTCCTATTTATGGATTCCAAAATGTATTTTAAAATAGCTCAGCTTTCTTTTCAGCGATGGACTTCAGCTCCTGGTGCATGGGTGTCTTTATCCCCTCCCGTTCCACTTTCATGCCTATGCTCCTCAGCAGTTCTCTATCTCTGACCTGCTGCTATGAAGCCACCATCACTTATCTTCTGCTTTCTCAGGTGAACAAGGAGAAGAGAAAGTGGAGTGGTGCCTGTAATTGCAACACTTAGTCAATTCCTCTGGTTGCAGTAAAAAAAAGCAATGCAATGAAGCCTCCCTTGATACAAAAGAAAATAATGCTTTGTGCTGCCTTGCTACTGTCTTAATCCCAAGTGAAGCCACAGTGGATGAATATTTTGTTCAGGAGCAAGAGGGACTCTAATAGGCACTTGTTTAGGAAAACAGGTGATCAGCTTAAAAAAGAACTAAAAACTAAAGTGTTAAAACTACTCGCTTAGTTCCCATGATGTACGTGTATCTGTACTGAAAACAAGTACTCTTATCAAACAAGATGTATTTTGATTTCGCAAAGTTTATTTTTCTCTAATGCAAAATTTTAGTCAGTAGTCTAATTATTGCGCTTCTCAGCCTTTTAGAATTTTTTTAGGCACTGTTTAATTTGCTTGTTTTACAAAAGGACAAGTCTTACAGCAAAATAAGAAAAAAAATACAGTTATGTATATATGAGCATGTGAGGGGCTCCCTCAGTAGCTGTTACATATAGGTTGTCTTTTATAGCCTTAATTATATCGTCACTGGAAAATCAGTTGCTGTGTATCTAAATTCATTTGCACACATTATGTTTTCTACCCCTGAGGAGTAATATGGCATATAACTACATC
Source organism: Phylloscopus collybita (assembly GCA_027886175.1). Lineage (NCBI taxonomy): Eukaryota > Metazoa > Chordata > Aves > Passeriformes > Phylloscopidae > Phylloscopus > Phylloscopus collybita. The sequence continues at coordinate 22,904,284 of JAJNNQ010000009.1, read as the reverse complement.
TGAAAACTAAACCAGTGAAATTTATGTCATGCCGGTGTTTATTTTGTTGTAAAATTGACTTTCAGCAAGCAATCCAATATCCAGTAAAGGGCTCTGATCAGGCAGGCTTATAATATCATTAAATGCTGCATTTATTAATGGCTGCAAATATTTTCTTTCCTACTACTTAAGGGTGTCAAAAAGCTTCCTCATGGCAGTAGAAATGAGCTACAAATGAATGCATACATAGGGTAGTAAAGTAATTCAGCCATTGCTCTTCCTTCTTTAAACTAAAAAAAAAATATCAGCAAGGACAGAAATGAGAGAGATCACAGAGACCCTTCAGCCTGGTGGACATCAGCCTGGAATAATTTTCTGGAGGAACTGATAGGAGCTATATTTTTGAACCATTAAAAAACAAAATGTGATGAACTAAGGAAGAGCAAAGCAGTCTTAACTTCCCATGGGCAGGGATTCTGAGTCTTAAGTGTAAGATCTGGAAAGCATTCCTGTCACTGCTTCCCAATATTGATCAGGTGTTACTTAAGTGCTGGTATCTTCTCATACAGAAACAACCCTGTGTTAAACCCCGAGTTAAACCACTGTGGAACTGAGTCCATTCCCTCTGACTGACTGCAATTCTCTGTCACCGCAAGAGACGAGATGGTTTTTAGCTTCTTTGGGTGTGTTGCTCTTTATTGTCTGTTTTCCTATCTGGCCCTAATTCAATTCTGTTTTTCAGCTGCAGCACAAAGGAAGTGATTCCTTATGAAAAGAAATCTGTTTCCAGCAACCCCCACTGAGAGGGAAGATGATGATGTTTTGTTACAACAATACCTTTTGGGACCAAAGGTGTGGAAATCAACCAAATGAGCTTCAGACTGTGATTCAAATAGCAGTATTTAAATATTTGTATAACAGGACCAGCAGCTTGTTGTATTATCTTTATAACTGAAGGCACAGCATTTCTCAAAAAAAGCCACATGGCCACATTTTGAAGGGGAAAGCTTATGTGGGATGTGTGAGTGAAACAAAGGTCAGGATTTGTCAGCTGTGTAGTTGCAAGAGGAGTCCATCTGGCATTTTACTTGCCGGGAAACCACCCTTACTAACATTAACTGCTGCTGGGAACTTCTGCAGGTTTAGAGAGTTTTGTACCACTGCAAAGCTAATGAAGCCCATAATCCTCTTTTTTGCCTATTTTTCTTTAATATGGGAATATATTCTAAATAAATTAGAAGGAAAATCTATCTCCATTTTCTGAAATACTACCTGCAAAATCAATGCTAAAAGCAATACTGGAAAGATAAAAATTTCATTGTAGAGGAGAAATTCTTTTTCTGCTTAATTCTTTGACCACAATTTACTTACAGTTCCTGAATCTTAACCATGGGATGTAACTTTCTGCTCTTAATGGTATGTTTTTCCAACTTCTATCATGACCTATTGTTAATTTAGCCACAAACTAGTTGAAAGATGAGTAAGACTGAGTTGAAAAAATGTGTGTAAGACTCGTGTCAAGGGAATGAATTTCAAATTGGTGAAAGTACAAACTCTGTCAGATACCCAAGCAGCCACAAACAGCTTGCCATCAAAAGCAAAGGAGTCTCTAACATGAAGTGCAGAACTCCAGTATGGATTAATATTTTAATTAGTGTTATTGTAGAAATAAATTAATCTTACAGAGACCAAAATCTGTCCATTCCAAAAGACACTAAAATTGCTGTAAGACAAAATTAATGAAATGATAAAAAATTGAATAGGAGTTAATTTGATGTTTCTTGAATTCAGTGCTTGGGGCCAGTCTTATCTCAGCCATAGAAAATTACAAGAATATTACTTCAATTATTCTATTTTTGCTGGTTTTGGAAGGGACTTAAGCCCTTCCCATAGCTTAAATCTTTCTCTAAATCTAAATCTCTGGGTGCAGAGACCCAAAAATGGGATGAAATGGGGTTGTCCTGTTCAGCTTCTATACCTATATTTCTGTGGATTTTTATTGTACTTCTTTTTCTTGCAAGGAGCAGTCAGATTGCACAACCATTTTCTGCAAACTGGAGCAGAGGGGAATCTGGATGGACGTCACGGGGCAGGTAGGGAAAATACCAAGTGAGCATAACCACTAATAACAAAGCTGTTTTGGGGGAGGAAAGTGGTTTTCTGGGCATATAGGTTTTGAGTGTTTTGTTTTTGTTTTCTTTGTGACTTGGTTTGATTTTCTTGTTAGTTTTGTTTGTTTGTTTGTTTTTAATTATTGAATAGTTTGCCTCAGACATCAGACACCTATCTATCAGATTAGCTGTAGAAAAGACAAGAACATATGAGGCAAAATATTAGTAAAAAAAAAATGTGGCATAAACAGATGAAAGAGAAATGTATGAACAAGTGGAAGTAGGATAGAGGCAGTTTTATTTCTTGGCAGTTAGATGTGAAAATCCTAGGTATAGATCTAACAAAAATTAAAATGGTTTCAAAGCCCACACTAGAAGGAATTACATTAGGAAAGGTCTTTGCTTGTCTAAGTGCAGAAATCACTACACAACACCATTTATCCTCTTATTATAAACTGAAATATCCTTAATGGATTTCTGTCTTCTCAGAGCATGAACTTGAGCAGTAATTTATTTACGCTTGGGTGGTTACCTAAAAATAAGAAACAAAAATGCAAATGTTTGCATTTGTAAATGTTAATATGACAAGTTAGAGAAATCACTGTCTCATCCTGATGTGTGCAGTCAAATGGTGAGGACAAAATCGACTGGCTTTTCACTAAGAGTGAGACACTGGGGGAGCAAGTAGTAAAAGTGTAAAGAGACCATGAAAAATTTAGAAGTTGAGAAGGTGATTTTGAATTCCTTCCTTGATAAAACAGAAATGAAGCAAGGGAAAAGGTGGTGAGACAATTGCAGGTTACTACAGCTTGGTAAAAAGCTTAGTAGAATTATTATGAGGTTACTCACACTGGCTTTATTAACTTTGTACCATTTATAGGTATTATCTTACCGTTGGACTGGCACTACTGGATATTTACTCTGCAATCTCTGCAATCAAATGACAAAATATACTATGAAATGTGGTAAACAAAGAAATATGGAAATGGTGATTTTCAACTTTACTCATTACCAAAATAATTTTCAATTTTATTCTTTACCAAAATAATAATAACAATGTAACTTAGGACGTTTCTGACTCAAGAATGGTTTTTAGAATTGTATACATGCAAATCACAGACCAAAATAAAGTTATTTCTTCCAAGGAGATTCAATTTTAGAGATATTTACTCTGGTGTTATTTTTGGACACCTTCCATCAAGCTTGGACAAGCTCCCACTTTTATAAAGAGCATGGGATAATTCCACTGCAGTAAAGCCCTGAGGAGACCAGATTTTTGTCTCGTCAGGCCCCCTCCATTGCTAGGAAGATAGAGGAAGAGGCATATCTAAAGGAAAACTGTGAAGTCTGATGAGCTAAAATGTAGTCTAGAGGTATTTATTTTTTCCATTGACCATTAAAAGAGCCTAGGGTGGTCATAATCCTAACATAAGCACCTCTGCTAATTGCATGAAATTAGATAAATAGCACTCAAGCCTGAATTAAAAAGCCAAATAGATTAAAAATAAATTCACCAGAACCCTGCCTGAAAAGATCAGGCTCTGTTTGGAAGATCTCCTGTGTATGCCACATGTTTTTAAAATTATTTACATGCCCACTCAGCTTCAGTATTAATATCATTATTGCTTTCACTGCCTTCGTATCTTTTCCATTTTATCCTACAATCTCTGAGATCATTAGTTAAAAATTGTGTCTGATATTTGAGAATGAAGTAAATGTAATCAGTGTAGCTTATAGAAATGCTACACTTACTAGCAATGTGTCTGCAATAAATTTGAATTTGGACCATTACTTTTGATTATATGATAAGCATATAAAAAATAAAGAGGATAGATATTAAGATCATAAGACAGTTTCAACAAGTGAAGCACATAAGAGTTACTGAAAATGAAATTATAACTTGCAGACTAGTTTCTAGTGAGCCAAAGTCTTTGCTCAAAAAACTTCAAATGACCATGAAATAAGTCAAAAGAAAATCTATTTGTGAAATGGGTCTTCAGATCTTCTTTCAATAAATATTTAATGAAAAGCTACAAAGTAAACAAGAAAAAAAGGACAAACATTTATCCTTTCCAAAATTTATAGAAAACTATATCCACTGAGGATATACACCTCAGCTTCACAGAGCAATGAATGAATTCACAAATATATTTGCATGTGCCTAACATCCAAGATTTCCATTCCCTTGCTCCTGGACACTATTTTTGGAAAAGCAGAGGAGGATCCCTTATTTCATTCCTCTCATTGAAAAGGCTTCAAATACGAGAATACAATCTGAAAGAAAATGAATCTAAAGCAGTAGAAGAGTGGCAGAAGGGAAATAAGAATGCTTCCCATCCCTTGAAAAAAATATGTGATGACAAACTGATGGTCTGAATTTGTGTATCTTTGTTCTCATCCTAAATGGGTAACAATGATGTATTGAGGTTGGTAAAAAATGACAACATTGACAAAGCATTGATTTCACGTTTCCTTTTTTTTTTTTTTTTTTTTTTTTTGTACAATAAGAAAATTATCATGGCCATTCAATTACTTTTTCTTTCCATTCCATATAACGAATACAGGTTTTTGCACTATCAAATCTTCCTCATAATGAAAAACCTCATTGAAGACTATCTAATTTTTATCCAGCCTTTATTCTTTTTGCTTGATTCAGCAAATCACAGGTCATTTGCTGCACCTGAACAGAGAAAGTCTATTCTAATGACACTGATATTCTGCAAGCAATTCTAGTTTTTACAGGTAAAAAAAGTTAATTTTGAAGTACTGTCTTACTTTATACAGCTTTACCCATATTTTTAATGTGATAAACTGTCTTCATGTAGTGCAGAGATTTTGTCTTCACTGTCTCCTTTCCCCGTAGGTTGAGATGTTGTAAATTGTTTCTATACGAGTTTCAGAGCTACCTGTAACATGCTTTTAATGTACATTCTCAGAAGACTACTGGGAAACAAAGTTTATTTTTTGCAGCCTTGTCTGACATACACCATGTTCCCAGAATGTGTTTAACGTATGGCTTTCCACTTCTTTACTCACCTTATGTAAGGGGATCTATTCATAGCTGATTAGGAAATGAGCAAGTGATCACTGCCAGCTCTGCTCCCAAGGCAGTAAAAGAATTCTTTGCTGTTTCTCCCTTCCACAGCAGGGTTACAGAGTTACATCAGGGGAACTTTGGTTTGGATTTCTTAGAGAATTCAGATGTCTGCACAATGGTGATATTTTGTCAGACTGACACTGAGACTGTAAAGCTAAAAGAGGCTTCTTCAGTGGTTGGGACGACAGCTACACCTAGAAGAATAAAGCAGCATAACACCATCTCTGAATCCAGAGATGATATAATCAAGCTAATTCAGAATTTCCAGTTTTAAAGCTCAAGCCATATAGCAGCACCCTTCTGGGTTAGGGGATATGGAAATCTCATTCCAGATATAAAAGGGAACTGAAAATTCAGAAAGAGTAAAATTTATCTCCTTATGTTATCGCCTGACAAAGTCAGGTGTGCTCCATGGAAAAATTGCAAAAGCAATTGGGAAATTCTTGCCTCTGGCCTTCTTGCTGCAAACAAATATGTTTTGAATTATTCATGGCATTTTGAACAATGGTTTCATAACCACCAACAATTAGATCCAGAATTCACATGGGCAAGACAAGAGCTTTAACGTCAGATTTAGTTTTCCTAGGCAGATTTCTCTGTATAGCATAGGGAGGACCCAGTCATTGACTGACACTTCTTCATAATTGAATATTAAACCCTAAAAGTGATTACTGGTTTATAGTAAGGTACACATCCTGGGTTTCCTTTCTCTGTTCAAAATCCCACCTCTGGCGGTGGAATCCCACCTCACTACTTGCCCTGCTTGAGCAAGTAGGTTGGATCAGATGACCCAATGTGGTCCTCTCCAATCTGATACCACCTTGACTTTTTTGTCTGCTGTATTTAGCAGCGGATCTGGTACAACATCTTTTGTATAATTAGCTCCATCTCAGTTAAAATTTGCTTTGTTAGAAATAGGGAATTTTAAACCTCTCTGCATGTATATTTTTTCATCCTAATGACAACAGTGTGAATTAAGGTGAAAGGAGGCTGCACCTGGAGTAATGTGTCCAGTTGGAGGTTCCTCAGTACAAAAGAGACGTAGAGCTCCTGGAGTGAGTCCAGAAGGTGGCTGCAAAGATGGTTAAGGGACTGGAGCACTTCTATTACAAGAAAAGGCTGAGTGAGCTGGGCCTGTCCATTGAAATGACACAGCTGAGGTGGGATCTCATCCATGTCTATAAATATCAGAAGGGAGAGTGTTAAGAGGTTGGAGCTAGGCACTTCTAAGTGATGCCAAACAATAGGACCAGAAACAACAGGCAGAAACTGATGCACAGGAAGTTCCACCTGAACATGAGGAAGAACATTATTGTGTGGGTGACCACACACTGGAACAGATTGCTCAGAGAGGGTGTAGAATCCTCCTCACTGGACATATTCAAGAACCATTTGGACACAAACCTGTATCCTGTGCTCTGGGTTGGCCCTGCTTGAGCAAGTAGGTGGGACCAGATGACCCAATGTGGTCCTTTCCAATCTGACTCATTGAGTGATTCTATGAAAGAAATCATTGAAGACTGAAAAATTGTTTTCCAAACAAAAAAATATTAGTTCAGAAAACAATGAAATTTATATATATTTCTGAATGTATTTGCATACCAATAGAAAGAAAAGCTTTCAATAGTATGGAATGGTTCCTTTCTATTCACGTAGAAGGGATTCTATAATAACCAATTCATTGTGAAGCAAGTTTGAAAGTGGACATTTGAATAACTCCTTCATTCTTCTGTTGGCTGGAAGGAACAGTTTAAGACACAATTCAGAGATATACTGGCAAAAATCTGGTGTCATTGGTCTCAACAGAAACTTATAATTTATTTATATTAAATAGAAACCTGGCTCTGTGCTAGATAGAAACAAGCTCAGATAGACTTTGATGCTTTCTTTGGATATGTCTTTTCCCCTGGAAGTAGTCCAAGAGGTTCTTTCAGGTTCATGAAACTCATAAGAAATTGTTGCTGCTGCCCATATTAAGGGATGTTGGGAAAAAAGAACACAAGCTTGTTTGTGATAAGAGGTTCCTCATAAAAAAAAGCTGGTGTCCTGGTGCTTTGCTTTGAATTTGATACCAAAGCATTCAAAGGCACCAGAAATGGGGTAAATTGTGCAGAACTCTCAAGTGCAGATTTAAGGCAAATTTACAGGAGAATACTTTCTCCAGTGTAGAATTGTAGAAGGATCAAATACTATATATTGGTGAAAAACAAGATGAGATAAGGAAAGAGAGATAATATAGCTAAGGTGGAATCTTACAGAAGAAATTAAAACTATAGGTGACAGCCCTTGAATGGAGTTACCTCCGTTGGAGCTCAATGCAATTGCAAAGGATGTATGCATTGCTCAGATAAGCAAAGCAAAGCACAAAAGTATTAAACTTTGCATCATCTGGCAGGCCAACAAAAAGGACAGACAACTCCTGAATTTCACAGGTTAGTGCTTCAGAGGCAGAGAACTCTGCTTTTACTACATTCAGTCATTTCACACTCTTGAGCTTGACATAATACTTCTGTTATTTCAGTGGGTGACAATCAAAATGCAAAAATGTAAATCAAATCCTTAAAGCTGCTCACCCTTGAGAATGGCAAGACTAAGTACTGATGTGGGTGGGGAAGAGAATAAAAAGGTACAGATCTTTGAAAAGTATTATTTTCTCTCCCAAATTACAAAGAAAGCCCATCTGGAGCATTGCTCACATATCCTGAGGCTGTGCCTTGTAAGGTACCACACAGTCCTTCTGTCTTTCCTTTGAAACCTCTGAGTGAGATATACAGTGAAAATAAAAATATCAATGGCTTGCCACTGTGTTGATCTAAGTAGGGCAGCCAGCTTCCCTTTCTCTTTCCTTGTATCTACTTATGGATTATCTTGACCTTTCCCAAGGTCTGGCCAGTATCAGTGAGGTATCTCTAAATTAAGCCAGATAAGGATGAAATTATGTTTGAATGGCATGTTTAAGCTCTCAAGAAAGAGCAGCAACTCTTCATTTGTGACAGTTTAAAGGCTGAATATATCTGGGGAGTCTCACTGAATCCTTCAAATATTAATGAAGTATGGAAGCACTAGCCACAATGGAAAGTGTCAGGATTTGGCCTATCTTAAAAATGTACTTATGCAAATTTTCCTGTCTCCTTTATAGTGGACAAAATTCTGCTTGCACAATTGGGGTGCCTTACATGTTTAAAACCATCAAAACAAGTGTAGTTCAATGCATAACCAAGAGCTGGAATGGGCTGCCAAGGGAAGTGGTAGAGTCACCATCCTTAGAGAGATTTAAAAGGTGTGTTAATGTGGATCTTAGGGGTATGGTTTAGTGGTGGGGTTGGCAGTATTGGGTTAAGAGTTGGACCTGATCTTAAAGTTCTTTTCTAACCTAAATGATCCTATGATTAAATTAAAATTATAATTGCATTCTTTGTTTATCATTAGTTTAGGAGTACAAATTGGTTTGAATACAAATGGGGAAAACACCTGCAAAATCTCCCTTAGCTTTCCCTAAAAGAGCTGAAAAACAAAGTCCATGAATCCATTTATCCCTACTATCACGGGCTGGTAGTCTGGGGTTTGCATTAGAGTCAGTTGTACATTAATGTCAAAGTGTTCTTGAGCACAAAGGAGAAGAGTAGCTATGGTGGTACTGGTAAATATAGATTCATGTTTGACAAACCAACAAACTCCTCTTTGTGCCACTGGGGTCAAGCATCTTCCATGTGACTGGTCACACAGGTAATGGCTTCTAACTCCTGCACTTCCAACCACAGATTGTTTAATGTAGCGTTAAGTGGCAAAATCTATATTTAGGATGGGATCTATCTCCCTTGACTTCAGCCACCAAAAAGACTGTCAAATCCAATTTAGCCACCAGTGACCTAAGTAGATTCCCTCAGTCAATGGAGATAGGTCTTACATAGCTATCTTTGTCACCTGAACCATTTGTTTATCAATTACCTGAATCAATTCCCAATAGAAGTTCATCTTCTCCTGCTGTCTTCCAACAGATCTAGATGATTAGCATAGATCCTCACCATTCAGACAGTCAGAATGAGACTAATGAACCCCACTCTCAAGGCAAACAAAAAGAGGAAGGTACTGCAGAATGCAAACCTATTTGTGTGAGTTGTCAGTTGTAACCCTCCTTTCCCACATGAGAAGGCCATACACACATGGAAAATTCACATGAGAGGCAGCTGAGGAGGTGTAACAAATCTTCAAAGACCCCCAAAGTGCTCCCCAGACTCATTCCTGAGCACTTGCAGCAGAGAACTCCTTGTGATGCAAGTGATGAGACCAATCCAGAGTCTGCTGCAAGAATGTCAAACTTCCCCCCTGCCAGGGAGGTACCTGGCCATTCCCAGCTGGCCCAAACATAACATTAATCCATTGAATTCTGTGTTTTGCAGGACCCTCACCACCAAGAAGATCAGAAGAATAGGAGCAACAGGGTGCCATTGGGATCCATGGAGTGGTGGTATTTTCTATTTAATCTGTCTTTGTCTCCTCCACTCCTCTTTTTCTCTTCCTTTCTATCTCTTTGTCTCTCTGCCTCACATTTACTGTTAAATAAAATCCATACTATTGGCTTCAGCCTATGGTCTCATTTGCACTTTCATTCAGGCAGAGGCATCTCTAATAATTTTCATAACTGAATCATAACAGTTTGGTGAGGGCAGTTATATCTATTCATAGTGAGAAGGCATTTTGCAGAAATAACATTGCTTTGACAAACATATCACTTTGCCTTACCTTTTGCTCACGTTCATACGTGCTGGCAAGTCTTCAAGACAGAAAAAGACAAGTGAAGAATTTAAGAAAAAATTAAATACTGTGTCAGGATACTCTGGTAGATGGTGAGTTTTCTCCTTTCTGATGAGCTTTGTCACCCAGAGCAGAAAGACGATTGAGGAAGCACAGAACCACAACATTATGGATGTGTTTGGATACATGTAATTAGAAGTCCATTGTTCAGTATGTAGATCAAGTTGGTTTAACTGTTGTATTCCATACTTGAAAAAAAAATCTTATTTTTCTGTGACACCGTAATAAGTGTTATAAATTCTAATAATTTATTATTTCTTTAATCTTTGTTCATGGTATCTGAAGAAGGAAATAACTGTTTCCAAAGTTCAAAGCTTCCTGACTACTTTTGAAGTCATGACAGCACTGTTCCTAGGGAGGACTGTGATCTAGGCAGCTGTCCCCCAGGAATAAAAGTAAATTAATGGGGAAAAAATCATAGAGATATAAAACAGTGCTTTCATCAATACTGGTTTTCAGTTTTGCTTTATGATATGTCATCTGGTGTGGGAGGGAAAGCAAAGTTGCCTGCACTTTGAAGTGGTAGCATGTTCTGAACCAGTCATTAATGCAGTTCATACCTCTTCTTATGTACTTGATTCATTGAGGTGCACTGTGCAGTCTGTGCAGGATACCTTGCAAAACCCAGGCCTGTGCAAGCAGCCTGGAGGGCAAAAATCTGACAAAGACAACTATTAGCTGGAGAGCTTTGGTGTTGAAAATATAAAATATTTTTCAGTTAAGATGTTATAATTTTCTAGCTTTTTAGAGAGATCTAACAGCTAGCCTAGCTTTCAGAAAAGTGTCTTACATTCAATTATTTACAGCTAAGAAAAGTGGCTTTCTCTTTTGCTTCTTTCAATTTCAAGTTGAAAAGTTAGATTATAGGTTTCACTATTTTTCTTCATATTTAAATTATTAAGACAAAAAAAATCTTTTCACATTATATTACAAATACATGAGTACATTCCTATAATTTTTATCAGTCTGCACACACTTTCATAATGTGTTAATGCCTGTCTCATACAGTTATTTCTAATCTTAACAGGGAATTTTAATGTCTTCTTCCATGGCATAAGCATCCCCTTAGTCAGTTGATGCATAATTAACACGGTGGTGCTGGTATGATAAAAAACAATTATTTCCCCTGCTGTGAACATATCATGCAGTTTTCATTACATTTTCTTTTTCTGAAGGGTCACAGAAAGTAGAGGTCACCTCAGAACTGTTAATTCTTGTGATAGATTGTATGTAATTAATTATATTGGTTGACTGTGAGCGATTGAAATGGTTAATGTCTTAAACATCGTCAAGATCGTCTGAGGGCTTGTGCCCACTGTAGTGAACTGCAAAGAAGCAGCTGTTCATCTTCAACCACCAAAGCCCACCCCTTGCTGAATATGCCTACTGAATTTTGACTGTGCTGAGAACTTGAGACAAGATAAAGGTGGTTCTGTTCTTCAATTACCCTAAATCTGGGGAGAAGAATGTACCCACAAGTGATACCGGAAGAGAGACTGGAGTGCTGGTGGCTCAAACACTGAGGGGGTGAGCTGCCAATGTGCAAAGTACCTGCCCAGGTGGAGAGGGTGAGCACAGCCCTACAGGCTGCAGCTGGGTGTGAAGGAGATAAAGAAAGTGGCAAACCTTGAGAGGTGGGTACTGTCTCTGTCCTCAATCAAGTGAACTCAGATGTCATGACTGCTCTGCTGGGGATGTAACAGGAAGCTCTTAGCAGGTGTCAAAGGAGTGTCATTTCATCATTCAGGTGCTCATGATCCACAGCACTCACTGTGAAACTCCCTGCCAGATTCCCACGTGAACTTTGGTAAATATAAACCCATCAAACCTCCTCTTTCATGGGTTTTCTCCACCACAGTGATGGGATTTCCCCAAGAACTTGACAGATTATTCAGTCTGCAACTGCCACTTTGACCAACAGACATCAAAATTTCAAGCCTTGCCGAGGACTCCAATTGGTGGTGGCTTTCTACTCTTACTCCTCTTTTTTTCCCCCTATTTCTTTCTATCTCTACCTCACATTTACTGTTATTAAAAATCTGTACTATTGACTTTGTTATATGATCTCATTTGGCTAAATTTGGGCAGATACATGTCTCAAATTATTTTAATAAGCAGATTATGACATATGACTGATTTTTGTATTGCATTATTTTAGCTGATAATGGATGGTATAATTTAGCCAAAATAGAAAACTGCTTGGAAATAAGCTCAATATCTCTATATTTTGTATCCTCTAGAAGGGCTTTTTATCTGAGGCTCAGGCCTAAGAAATTCAAGTGTTTTGAAAACATCCCTTGCATGTTTTTTATCATAGATTCTGCTTTGAACCAAATTCTGTTTAGGATTGGATCTCACAGGTCAGAGCAATGCCTACTTAGATACCCGTACAGAATGCCGAAAGGAGACAATCAGAGCAGGAGATGCAAGAAGATAAACTTTCACAGATGCTCTCCCTGCTTTCAGTAATTTTTGGGTGATTTTTAGATGATTCCTTAGAGAGTCTTATCTTAACATTTAATAATCACAGACAGACTCTTCTTCCATGTCTTTTTTCCAGTGATTTTTGTCAACTCTGTCATCTACTAGAAATCTACAACCTTGTGGCAGGGTAATTACAACGTAGTTACAAATCACAGAATAAATCCCTCACTTTCAGAAATACCTTTTAGTTTCTGTTGAAGCTTTTTTTATTATTTTATTGGAGGATACCATGAATATCTGATCAGATTCACTCTTCATTTTTTGCTGTTGTACGCTATTCATTCTATTCAAATTACTTGATGACTAACAGAATTGTCTTACTTCTTTCCTCACATTCACTTATTTTCCATGGCATTCATTGCTCTATAAATACTCTTCTCATACCTAAGCCAGTTCATAACTCTAATTATCCTAGATGTCCTTTGCTGAAAATTCTCTGATTCTACTAATTTGGTACATTGCACAGAAAGCAAATATTAAACTGATATTTCTCACTTTATTGCTGCAGTAAAAGGTAGAAAACTGGATAGTAACACAAATTTGTTATATTTCAGTGTATTGAGTTTGCATGTCAAAGGTTTTGTAGTGGAAGGGGCTACAGGTGTGGCTTCTATGAGGAGCTACCAGAAGCTTCCCCCATGTCCAGTAGAACCAATGCCAGCCAACTCCAAAAAGGGATCCACTGCTGGCCAAGGCTGAGTCCATCAGCAATGGAGGTAGCACTACTGTGGTAACATATATAAGAAAGCAAAAAAGTTGCTGCACAACTGAAGCCACGGAGAGGAGTGAGAATATGTGAGGGAAATAGCTTTGCACAGACCAAGGTCAGTGGAGAAGGGAAGAAGGTGCTCCAGGTGCCAGAGCAGACATTCCCCTGCAGTCCATGATGAGGCAGCTGTGCCCCTGCAGCCCATGAAGGTCCATGGTGGAGCAGGTGGAGCAGGCCCACCTGCTGCCCTTGGAGAACCCCTTCAGATCAGGGAAATGCCCAAAGGAGGCTGTAACCCTGTGGGAAGCCCACACTAGAACAGGATCCTGGCAGGACCTGTGGCTCCATGGAGATGGCAGACCACTGTAGAATAGGTTTGCTGGCAGGGCTTGTGACCCTGGGGAGAACCGTCACTGGAGCAGCCTGTCCCTGAAGGATGGGACAGGATGGAATGAGCACCCCGTGGAAGGGACCCACACTAAAGGAGCTCATGAAGAACAGCTGCTCATGGGAAGGACTGAGGTTGGAGAAGTTTGTGGAGGACTGTCTATTGTGGGAGGGACCCCATGCTGTAGCAGGGGAAGTGTGTGGGGAGGAAAGAGAGGCAGAGAAAAGGTGTGATTCTGTGACTGCAACCCCCATTCCTCTCCTCCTCTATCACTGCAGCAAAGAAGGTAAAGAGAATCTGAAGCTGAGCCCAGGAAGAAGGGAAGGGAACGGGGGAAGGTGTTTTTTAAGATTTGATTTTATACCTCATTACCCTACTCTGACTTGACTGGCAATAAATTAAAGTAATTTTCCCCAAGTCAAATCTATTTTGCCCATGACAGTAATTGGTGAATGATCTCTCCCTGCCCATATCTCAACCCACCAGCCTTCTGTTAAGACTTTTTCTCTCCCATGTGCAAGTGAGGAAGGCAGTGATAGAATGGCTTAGGTGGGCACCTGGCATTCAGCCAGGGTCATCCCACTGCATACAGTTAGCTTCACTTTTGCTTCTACATGTCACCCTCCATTACATGAAGGGGAAAGTAGTATACTTCTTTGCTTCTTTAATTTTTGCAAATTATCCTTTCTAGGCATTCAACCTACTGAATACTGAATAGGTCACATTACAGCGGTTCACCAGTGTAATTTATTATATGTCTCATGAATGCTAAGAAAGCACACATGGAGAAAAAAAAGTAAACCGAATGAAAAAAATTATTAAATTAAGCCAAGGATGGTGTCCTTCAAGGGTAATAGTTGAGTTTTAACTTCCTCTTTAATTTATGTTCCATTTAGATGACAAAACTACAGCTGCTGTTGAAATATTTTACAAATATTGATTCATCTCTACCTTAGTTAAATAAGTATTATGAAAAAGCAGGGAATGTGGTGATCTTCCAGTTAGAGCATATACTCTTACTTAAATAGTTTAGTCTCGGTGACAAAGGTGGCATAATTAGGAGGAACTAGAATCCAGAACTTCTTGGAAAAATCCAAAGTTTTCTTTCTACAATACAAATGTGTAATATTTTTAGAACTCTTTTATGTGAAAAATCCTCAGATTGCTTCTAGATTGAAAATCTAGATTTCTAGGCTGCTTCTAGATTCAAAACTTCATTGCAGCCCTGCTGAAGCTACCATTCAAGCTACTCTAAAAGGCAAGGTCAAAATTATGGTTTCTGTCATTATGTGAGGCTGCACTTTGCTAATGCAATTACGTAGTACAGAGACAAGTAAGGCTGCAGGTGCAATTTCTGATTGAATCTATTATTTTCTATGACTGAATTCCTTGCTACCTGAGAAAACTCCTCTTTCTCAAGGACATACTATGTTTGAGTGTAATTGAACAGCTGGAGCCAGGGGCTTTCTCATTTAGACAAATACAAGCCGTTCAAAGTGTAGTCTGCAAGGGATACTTCGATTCTTATCTCTCTCCTCCTAATCAGCTATAACCTAGAAACAGCTTTTCAACTTTCCCATTGTCTTGGTTGCAGATATTTTGGGGAAAAGGAGATAGTTAGTTAGTTGCATGGGCATGAGTTAATTCTGCAATACATTAATTTAATACATCACCTTAAAAC
This sequence comes from Phylloscopus collybita, assembly GCA_027886175.1. Taxonomy (NCBI): domain Eukaryota; kingdom Metazoa; phylum Chordata; class Aves; order Passeriformes; family Phylloscopidae; genus Phylloscopus; species Phylloscopus collybita. The sequence continues at coordinate 22,889,020 of JAJNNQ010000009.1, read as the reverse complement.
CAAATACCACAATATTTTCTATATTTGAATTTTTTTTTTTTTTTTTTTTTTTTTTTTTTTTTTTTTTTTTTTAGTATTGGGGTGTGAGAGACTGGAGAAAATGATTGCTGGCTCAAAACATCTGAAGCTGGGTGCGGCAGGGCAGTTCTGCCCAGGTAGAATGGTGTTCTGCTCCACACCCCACCTGTGGAACCTCTAGTCCAGCCCAGGATGGCTGTCAGTCACTAGCACACCTGAAGCAATGCTCCACATGCCACCCCCAGGGCACCAACCAAGTCCCTTGAAATATGGGTATGTATGGTTGGATGGGTAGGGTTTGCCAAGTCAGTGCGTGGTGAAATGCCTTATTTTGATTGAATGTTTTGTCTTAAATTTTGCCAAATTTCTGGTCTTCTAAAGTTTATCAGTAAAGTTGTTTTTCACCTCCTGTGAACATTATTGCATATCTCCTCTGCACCCAATTCAGGGAAGAGTAGCACCACAAGTACCTTTTAAGTAAACTTGCTAAGTGAAGACAGGGGCTCAACAAGGGGTAAGGTGTTTTTTTAGAAGGGAAAATGAGTGAAGTGTATCATTCCATTTGAGCAGGAATGGAATGTATCATGTGATGGTTTTTTTAATGGCTTTAGAATTCCAAATACAGTTTGCAATGTCTCTAAATGTAGTCACAGAACCAACATCAATGGACTGTTTCCCACCCATGTGTATGCAGGGGGAAATGGAATTTCAATTATTATGCTTGACATCTTATTAATCTTTTCTATTTTAATATTTTTTCACAACTTTCCTGTCCTAATACTCACGACAGAAACTTTTTCTTCCTTGTATTTATTTATTTCTGACAGGATGGAATTCAATTACCATTTTTTATATTGAACTACTCTATTGTTATAAACTATCTTCTTTCTAAGCTCAAAACATATACTTAGGTGAAGGTATTCATATCCTTCAGAGACATTTTTGTGATACTTTATATTTGACTGGCAGTGTAGCACAACAGTGATTGAGCAATATAAATAAATAATAACAATAAATTTCAGTGAAACCGAGCCTCAGTAGTAGCAAAAGTGTATTATTGCAGGTTGATAATTGACACAATTGATTCATTTAATTGTTCTGGATTCTGGACACTTTAATAAGTATTTTGAATCAAATCTTATTTAAGCTATGCAACAGAAAAAAATCCTCTTGCTTATACAAGTTCAAGAAGTCCTCCAGCAGAGTACTTTTGAATACATATTTAGGAAGACAGAGACAAGTTTTAAAAGAACTATGTTTGAAATGTTGCTGTAGTGTTTCAACAAATAAAGATTCTAAAGATTCTAAAGAATCTTCCAAGCCCTGGAAATAAAGTAATAGTCCCAAGAAAGCAAAACATCTCATGAGCAGTCATGTTTTGCTTTAACCATCAATCTCAGAACACTTCATGTGAAACTGCTGTGAACACTAATCATTCACCATGTGGTACCCTTAGAAGATTTGAACCACTTTGCAAAGGTCTTTCTGAATCCTCTTACTTTGTGGCAGGGTGTTTAGATGGCAGAAGGATTCATGGAAATGAGGGAGAAGCCTCTTGTATAATGCCCCACAAGAGAGAGAAAACTCTAGCTTTTCACCTGTAAAAGACCTAAGATTTGTCAAAATAACTAATATGACACTCAAGGTAGACCCCCTGCCACTGGGACTGGAGATGAATCTCAGGTAGTGTCTTTGCAGGGAACCTTTTCTAACTGCTTCACTTTATAGGACAGACTGAGGTGAACCTAATGTAAGCTCTGTTTGTAGGTCAAAATACACCCTACGCTTTGTACTGACATTACGTTATACCATGAAGTCAGGAGTCTGAATGGTGGAAGTGGTCCTTTAGATGGCCAGCTACACCAGCATATTTCAAGCTGTTCTTTCAACGAACGAAACATAGTGGACTCAGTCAAGTTATTCTAACTGCAATTTATTAGTATTTATGAGGAGATCCTGGAAGGGGACCAAGACATGAAAGTCTTGTACCTTTTCTACAGTAATTTACAGAGGAATTTTGTCACCCACCTTAAGGTGACAACCAAAGCAACAAAGTGCTCAGACTTTGTCTGTGACTTTACTACTGAAATTGATTTTTTTTAAAGGCTAGCATTGCAAAATTCATATTTAACTTTTGCTCTGGATAATTCCCCCACATGATTGAACCACTTCACAGTCTACCGGGAAAGAAAGCTCACATATTGGATTGTTATGATATTAGCCAAACTTGAAAGAAAAAAAATATTTTACTATCAATTAATTGTCTTCAAAACTAAAGTAATAATCAAAGACTTATTCTGTTTGCAGCAAAAGGCATCCCACCTCGATTTTGCATCATGTTCTCTGGTCTCCAGAATGAAGAAAAGCACACCAGAGAACATTGGCCAAATAACATGAATAGCTAATTTAAAAATTCCTTTTCCTTTGAATTTTGATGTATGTGTCTTGCATCTCAATTTCATTCAGGAATAAGACCCTTTCATCAGAAAGAGGGAAAAAAGTATACAGAAAATTACAAGATGTTATAGCATGCTATAATAAGATGAAGTTAAGCTCTTACGTGTTATACTTTGAAGCAGCAGTACAAGAGTATTTGCCCTACACATTCAATAGAATTAGATACCACACAGGACTATTAATGTTCCCATTTTGACCTCAAAAATATATTCAGGAAGCAAATTATCGCTATTAACACACCCACTTTCTGTTCCTCGCTTTCCAAACAGATTTGGCTTAGTGTGAATGTAGGATGGGGTAATTTGACTTTTGCAATCACAGCAGACAGCTGTGAGTGATACATGACATGAAAATGAATTATTTTTGCTCTGCTCATTGAGAGCAGAGAGTGCTGTGCAGTTATTATGCTGTGTTGTAGTCTGTACCTGACAGGTATGGAGTACAGGAAGATGGAATAAGCTTTTACATTAAGTTTTATTAATTATGCTTATACCTACAGAAGAATAGCTTTATATAAATATCATGTTCCTTAATTTCCTTTCTATCTCTCCCCCCTCTCCATTTGTCATCACTGTGAGATAATTCACCATGCTCCCAGTCATTCAGGCTTAATAAGAGAGTGCTAAACTTGACCCCCCTTTTCCCATTCCACCCACTTCTAGAATGTTGTTAAATGTCGCCAGTTATTCCTCAGTAAGATGAAGAAGCTATATAATTTCTTTTCTATTTCAGCTGTTACAATTTTGATAATTTATCAAAACTGTCTTATCATCTCTCCTCTCACCTGATTCAGCTTTCTTTTTTTCCTTTTAGGCTTTACACTGTGAGTTTTTTGTTCCACTGATCAGATATTTTTCTCAGCTTATCCTCATTATTCCCTTTCATATACTGAGCTCCGATTTCACTGATTTTGAAGACTCTCTGTGGTTTATTTGTGAGATACAACCTCTCTGTTACAATCTGTCACTTCTATGTATTCTATCCCAAGCTGCCAACTGTTGCTTGGAGTTCAGTTCCTTCTGCTTCTTAGTTCCTTCATCTTCTCTATCTTTTTCTCTTTGGAGAAATCTAAAATTTTGCAATAGCCCATTCTCATTTACTTTTCTTTCCTCTTCTCTGAGCCCTTAAATCTTGTCTTATTTACATGAGAAATATTTTAATTATTTTCCAATGCATTTTACTTATTCTGAGCTTACTCTGTCTCTCAGGTATGGATTTGAACAATTTGTGAGACTTGTGTTTTGTTATGAACTCCAGTTATGAATAAGGGCAAGCCAGAGGGGTTTTGTGGACTTGTGTGTCACCATCTGAGTCCGTGAGCTACGCTTGGCAACTGTAGTTTGAATAATTGTTTGACTTACAGCACAGTGAGAGCACAGAAACTTTTTTTTCCTGCATGCTTTTTGATGAGTTTTGAAAAAAATCAACAGCTTTCGTAATGTAGTAAATATGACAAGTGGATACCTGTAAACACATTCATTTCAAATCTGGGTGTCCATAGATAGGTTCTTAAAATCTGATGTAGACAATCACATGAGAAATCTACTCTGAAGTGCTGGGTAGTCACATCTCAAGGTGACTGCCTGACCCGTCTGGTTTCTCTTTGAGTGCACCCCATGAATTCATGTGACCTACCAGCCACCAGAAAGACCAGCCAGCCTGACCAGCCCATGCCAACATTTGTGTCTGCTCCTGAGCAGTCCCTGAAGAGTATTTGATTTCCAGGCAAACCACTCTGATACACTACACCAAAAGCAGCTTTGCAGTAGCAAGTGCATGTGAGAGCCTACATTTTTGTATTGTGTATTGCTGTCTTGAGTGTGCTGCTATTTGTGACTCAGCCACACAGGAAGTGTTGTGGTCCTCTGCATGGTGTGACCATTCTGTCAACAATGGCTGAGGGAAGGTAAAAGTTTTGTCTCTTCATTTATTCTGTTTTGGTTCCTGGAGCACCAAGATGGTGCTCCTAGTTTATTTTGCCACCAGCCAAGCTCTCTTTCTCTCATGTGCATCTGCAAAGGGGAAGATCCTTCTACATCTCTCCAGCCACACAACTGGTGCAAGGACTGCAGCATATGCATGGGACGTGCCACGGGTGGTGCAGGAGTAAGTTACCAGTCACATGGAAGTAATTTTATGCTTTCTCAGAAGGAAAACAAATGACAGATCTAGCTGTGCCTGACACTGCCTGAGCACCAGAGACTCTCTCTCCCTCCAGGGAACTTCAGGTTAATGAGATGGAAAATGCAGTCAGCAGATTCCATGCCATCAGAAACCACCAAACTTGCACAAACTGCCCCCATACCTCTGAACTGTGCCTTCTTTCTAAAGCTGAAGCACTCCTAATACCAGATTCTTAGCTCAGTCCTGATCTGATTTTTAATATCTTCACTCTGCCCTTCATACTAATAATATTTTTAAAAGAAAAAGCAGAGGAGGTTGCCTCACATACTGAAGTCTCTACAGTAATTTTCAGGCAGAAAATCAAATTGCCTGTGGGCTGTAGATTTTCATAGTGTGCATAGAAGAGGTCACCTTTAACATTAAGGGCATGAATCTCGTTTTCCCTCCATCATTTGAGCTCTGGTGTAACGTCATTAATAACTTCAGCAGGTTCACACTGACTGATCTGTGGGGTTACTAAGACTATTAATTTGGCCCAGACCCTGTATTTAAAGTGTAACTAATGGCAACAAAAACTCTTAACTGTGCTTTAGAGAGAAAATATAATAATGAAAAGCTACTGACAGTTTCTAGGAACCATACCAGACTGCTTACTTAATTTTATACAAAATTATGCCATTGCTAGATACCACCATTATATCTTTCTGAGATGAAAATTAACCCATTACCCCCATTTTTCAGACAGAAATGAGGTTCTAAGAGATAAAAGGACTGTCAAAAGTAATTTAAAGGGCAACATTGCATGTTTTTTCAGTCCTCTTAGAGTTCATTACACTTAAAATATGACAAGCTGGATCCCCCAGAGAGAAGGTGGAACTGCAGTAGTATAGGACTGAGAGAGGGAACAGAATGAAGTCTGGCTTTTGAGCTTATTTTGAACTTTGCTAGTGGAAAGACAATAACTATTTGGCTACTTACAGAGCTCCTAAAATCCCAAAATATTAGTCTTTTTGTGTGAAGGAGATATTATAGAGAAGCTGTAACATGAAACAATCAGAACCTCAAAATTTCCAGGACAAATATGATGGGCACCAAATGTAGTGATTGCTAGAGTAATAGACTCAAAACATGTCCTTTTAGCTGCTGTATTTCCACCAAGAAGCAGCTGACTTGGACACTGAGGCTTTGTGTTCTGCTGAACAGCTATGAGCTTCACTGTCACACCCCATTTACACTCATATACCCTTGGTTTGCTGCGAGAACCTTGAGTCGAATCTGCTGTTGCTTGTAGAGACTCTCAATATTTCTGCTTGTTAATTAAAAGGGCTCTACCAAATGCAGCAATGAATCATTCCAAAGTCATAACCTTTTTTGATTACATTTCTAGGGTCTAAGCAAACCAGCTATGGTTTGTTTAGACCTATGCAGTGCATTAGTTTAATGTGCTCTATAACAAGATTTTTGAGTACTTCTCCAATACTAAAGTTTCCATCTCCTGCTTAATTCAACTGTGTTTGTGCTGATGTCACTCTAATACTTACTGACTGTTCTGAAGTATCTGTGCCTGCACTTTTCCTCCATCTCAGAACTTCCAAAGAAAAACAGTTAAATTCTTCTTCAGAAGTTGTAGAGCCTGAATTAAATTTATTTCTGATGCCTTTTTCCATGGCTACTTGACTCCACAGATTAGAGAAACCATTTCTTTGCAGCCTTCCAGAGTATCACACCTTTCATACATTAGTTATCTCCATTTAGCTGTGTCCTTTATGCCCTTCAGCCAGCACTTCTATGGCTAGATCCTGTGCATAGTTTTGCTGCCTGCTGTTCTTGAGATTTGTGTGTTTGTTGGCTTCTGAGATTTCCTGCACTGCTGCTTCCTTTTCTTGACTCCTTTCATGCTTTTCAAAGATGTGCAGTGACTTGAAAGGATCTATAGACCAAGGTTAACACCACAGGGCTTAATCACCTCGGTGTAGCAGTAGGGTACCTGGAGAGAGGAATGTATGCAAATCTGTGACACTTGGTTAATGGCTTTCTATCACAAGTCATCATTCTTTCAGCCAAGGCAATCTAAGTGATCTAACTGATGTTTATGGTTATTGTCATTTAGTAATGTATCCATGTGGAGTACATTCACCTGTGGCATGCACTCATTTGGGCACGTATAAAGATTTGACCTTTGATATGATCATGTTTCTTTTGTGTTAGTTGCTGTGACTGGCACAACCAATTACTGAACTGTTATCCATCTTCCTCTTTAGCATTTCGGTACTTCTGATTTTGAGCAATGAATTTCATGCTTTGCACCCAATAAATCACATTGCACCATGTGCTTATAAAATGGCACAGAATTTTACTTTTATAAGAAATCTTATCTAATTATTACTGAATTTTCCAACAGTAATGTTTCTAGTATGGACAGGCAAAACCTCAACATGGAGCTGCTTTTTGGACAGTTCACCTTTAGATCAAATTCTGCACGTTATGTCTTCATTCTTTTTTACTGCTGGATATATTTTCTTGAGATAAACTTATTAGTGCATTAAAATTCAGGAAAAATTATGCAAATAGTGTTCAAGAACAATTAAGAACATATCTGGGATTGGTTAAGTATTAATTGTTGCCAGCTTTCAACTACAGTATAGACAGATTTTTCAGACGCTATTTTCACACACACTGTTTAAGCAAATAGCATATGCTAGTTTGTAAATCTGAGTTTGTATCTAACTGAATTATCTGAACACAGCCAATTTACAGTCATATAGCTCCTACTTCTAAGATTTACAATGATTCAGATCATCACTTCTAAGAGTCGTAATTTTCTGCAAAAAACAAAGTATGTTCTTTATAGTGCTTTGATTGTTTAGACTGTATTTGAGTTTCCTGAACATGTGCTATACATTTACATATTTTTCAATAGTAATGTTTTCCCAGCACTGAAGATTATTAAAAAAAGGCAAAACAAAGAAACCCCACAAAAACCAAACTATCAGAAAACACTGAGACAAAAAATAGGCAGAATGTTTATTTTCTCATCCAGATTTTAGACTTTATGTTTCACATCCTGCCTTTCCCCCCCCTAAGTACTGGGGAGAAAGAATGGGGTTACAACTAACTAGAATTTAATTTACTGTTTTAAGTGAATATACATAGCTACTAATCCTGTCAGAACACATTCTGTTCTACATACTTTTAAGGACAGACCTTTAAGATTTCTCTGCAAAGCACACATTTCGTCAGGATTCATGCTAAGAACATTAGTTTAAATAGTGGTAGGCAAGAATTTCCACTTCAATTTCCTATGATTTAAGCATCTAGTTTTGCATAGAAACAGAAATTCTAATATTTCTTAGAAAATAAAATTACTAAAAGAACATTTGGCCAGTAAGCATTTTTTGTTACTATCAAGTTGAAACAATCTTTTGAACTTTCAGTCTGAAATGAATTTCGAAAGGCTTTATTTTGCAGAATTTTTGGGAAACATTTTAAAATGTCAACACAAAGCTTTATACCACCAGAAGAAAGTTTTTGCAGCAAGAACATGATGTGTTATTGAGTGCTCCCCTATTATTGCACTCATAATGTTCTGCTAGGAGCTTCCTGATACTTTTCTAGGAAGGTGAATCTCATCAGACCCTCCTCAGCCACAGGGACGGATCTTTTGAAAGTAGTTCGGGTTAAGCTGGTGCCCCAACCAGCAACTAAGTCCTACCCAGCCACTTGCTCACTCCCCACCATATTTATATGGGAGAGAGAATTGGAAAGGTAAAAGTAAGAAAACTTGTGGCTTGATATAAAGACACTTTGTAGGTAAAGCAAAACCTGCACATGCAAGCAAAGCAAACCAAGGAATCCATTCACCTCTTCCCATGGGCAGGCAGGTATTCATCCATTCCCAAGAAAGCTGGGCTCCAGTATGCCTAACAATTACTTGAGAGAACAAAAACCATCATGTCAAACATGCCCACATTCCACTGTCTTCCCCAAGCTCTATATGCTGAACATGATGAGTATGATCATATTCCATAGGGTATGGAACAACTTTTTCATTTTCTTATCATCTTCTTTACAACTCTGTTACTCTGCTGCCTGTGTGAATCTGCCAAAAATGTTGATTTACACCTATGATGATATGGAAAGACCATCTTGGCTGTTACCCTGCTGGGACTGCCAAGGTAACCTCACTCTCTGATCTTCTCATCTTTGCTCACTGTGCAACCTAACTTTTCTATTTTCTCTTCATACATGATAGAAGAATTTATTGCAGGATATTGATTCCTTCCTGATGATCTTGAAGAAAAACAGTATTATTAAAGCTATACTATTGAAATGCATTTTGCTTTTGCCGATATCTTTAGTAGTCTATGTACTCTTCCATAGATAAAATAGCAGACATTTCCAAACTTCAATGCTATATTTGAGTAGATTCAAATATATGACAATAACTGAATAAAATATACAATTTTTGCCTATTTCACCTACCTAAAATACATGTCTATATTGTTGTTTCTTTGTTATGCTGGCAAAAATTGTGCAAAGGAACTATAGCAACTGTGCAAAAAGAGATCTGGAACAGTCCCAGCAGGAAGTCTCCCATCATTCAATTGCAAAAGTTAATCTGCTAAATTTACCATTTTTTTACAGCCTAAACAAGACTACGTAGAAAATCAAGAAAAAAGAAAAACTCACCACATCCTAGACAAATACTTTGTTTTCCCTGATATTCTTTTCTTCTGTCTGGGGGAAAAAAAACGTTTATTGTTCTTTTTTTTCAGTTTCTTTTCCTCTGTTGTTGCACTGCAATAAGGAATTGCTTGCAAATTCAGTATAGAATTCAATCTAGTGCCTACTACACATTTGCTCTAATTCCTGTTAGTGCCTTCAAAATGAATATTGATAGAAGCAGGTTAAAAAAAACCTGAGAGGTGAATGTTCAAGTAAAATTCAACCCCAGTTTCTTTCAGCTGAGAGTGTGATCTAACAAGGTTTTTCATCCTGAAGTAAAATCCTGTTTATAGTTGAGTATTTCTTTTCAAACTGGCCCTCAGGAGAATGAGCTTGATATCAGGGCTAGATTTAAATCCACAGCAACACCCTCTTTTTGCACAGCAGGAGTAAGGCAACTGATGTCTGCCCCATAAAAGACACTACAAGGGCAGGCTCCAAAACTGGTCCCATGTTAACTGCAGAACATCATCTCCTGGGCTACTTCTGGCATGTTTGTACCAGCCTGCTTCTGGTCTTGAGTCACATAGTTGTGTGGTCATTTGAAAATAAGTCTCTGGACAAAAAAAGGGATGTTTTAATCTTCACTGTTGTCAATCACACTAAAATATGGGAAGAAAATGGACTTCAGATAGGATTTGGTTCAGACATAACTTAAGAAATAGCAGCAGCTGCACCTGTACCCATCATGTTTTTCTTTTTAACTGCTAATCATCAGAAATTGCCCTCATTTGATCATTATTACTTAGTTAAATCAAAAATATGCTAATGGCATAAACCAACATTCAATCATTGAATCATTGAATCATTGTCTAAGTAATTACTTATGCCCAAGAAACATTTTTTCTGTAATCCCTTGTGTGAGCTATGTAGAACAGCAGAATATGCTGGATATTTGCCATACTCTATTTTTGCTTTATATTTACAGTTTCTTTAAGCTCTATATAAGTGCCACATAACATAAATATACAGAGTGGAGACTTCACTGAAGACTTTTATTAAAAATCTGCCCTTCCTAAACTGTGCCCATTATTGAAAGTAAATATATTCTACCTGTATTGAAAGACAACTCTCTTTAGACAAGGGAAGAACTGTTTTTCAAGAACTCCTGAAACAAATTTCAATTTTTTTTTTTTGTTCACTGTCTATTTACCTATTTACATACTCCTTCAATTGCACCAAATAGAAAAGATAAGCTGGTCATTTCTTCCTCCAAGAAAATGTGAGTCTTAAATAAAAAATAGTTTTGGAAAACTTTGAATATTTAAATAGATTTATTTCCTGAATTCCTTTAATATGTGTTGGGTGGCTTTGTTTCCAGATTTTAGGGAAAAATATAAGAGATTTAGCACACCTTTCAGAGACCCAAATATATCATTAAGCAGGGGAAAAGTATTTGGAGCAGATTATGACTCCAAAAAGTTAAGTGGGACCACTTAAATTTTATAAGCAACTTACAAAGACTATGATCAATCTTCTTTATAGTTCTCCTTTCTCCTGGAAAAAAAGAGTATTTCAGAGAGCATGGTTAAAGTTGATGACAAACCAAGCAATAAGAAAGAAAAGTGGATGAGTAACCCTGAGCTGAGCTCTTGGTCAAAGCATGGCTCTAACAAAACCAGAGTGCTGGGTTCAATCCCCACCATCAGCCATTCACTTAAGAGCTGGACTCGATGGTCGCTGTGGGTTCCTGCTAACTCAGGCATTAGGGTTTCAGAAAGAAACTAGTCATGGTTTTGTCTAATGCCTGAGTGCTGTAAGCAAGCTCCCCCTGAGTTATCAAGCAAGAAACTAACGTGTGACAAAAGAAGAAGGTCATTCCCTACAATGTCAGCAAATGTTCAGAAAGATTACACATTACGCTGACAGTTGTGGACACTGTACTTATTCCAGGGATGAGAACTAAGGCAGCAAGGCTTCATTAAAACCAGAGTGATGCTATTAAACTTGTATAATTTGACTTTGATATGTGCAGCATCATTTTACATAAGCTGAAGCCTGTGCAACATGCAATGAGGGAACCAATAAGTAGTGAATTACAATAATCAATATGTGAAATGACAAAAGCATTAATCAACTTTGCAGCGGTGTCCCAACCTGGGAAGAAATTAGTTTTATATGGATCACATAAATACTAGATAAATTACATACTGGGCCAAATGAATGGCTCATGTAACTCAATTGCTGATATATGCAGCTGGTGACACATTTGGATCTAGAGATGAATTTGGATGATTACATTTTGACATGATATCATACTGAGTCAGGCAATTAGCATAACAACATTTTCACAAGGACTTATTTTAATGTAAAATTTATGTAGATTCAGCTGTGCTTGTGCATTTTTCTTGTTTGTAAGGGGCATTATATTGCTCCACAAGAAAAAGTCTTTGCTGCAAAAGTTTTTCTGGCTAAGATTAGGTTTGTGTGTTCCATTACTGGAAACAGAAAAATTATGCCTTTTTTTTTTTTTTTTTTTTTTTTTTTTTTTTTTTTAACTTGAAAGGGATATCCCTTAATATATATACAATATAATGATAAATCAGACATGGAACCATTTGCAAATTTTCAAAGACTTTGTAGCACAGCAAGAGAAAATTAGTGTTAAAATTTGTGTGTCGCATTTATCCTTTTGGAAACTGGTTTTGTTTGAGCTCTTTAGTAGAAGTCATGCAAAGGAGCAGAGAGGATGTTTCTTACCTCTCTGTCTCTAGTCTCATTCCAAGTACCTATAAACACATACATGTTTATTGCAATTATTTATATACTTTTTATAAAAAGCAAGGGACCTGTTGGTCAAGATTCTTACAGAAATGTTTTCAGGATGAGTTTAAACGAAGCAGCCTTTAGCATATCTATCTTTAGCATATCAGCCTTTAGCAAATCGTATTAATGATTGTATAGAATGGCACCTATGATAATTATACTTATCCATTCTAATTTTCTCAGCTGACTGTTGGGATTGATGAGAAGACTGTTTCAAATGCAAGTATTCTCCTTCAAGAGAGGGGAACAAGTCCACTTGCTACATCCTCCAATACTGAGATAAATGACTCAACATACACACTGGTAGTGCCAGCTTCTTACAGAAATGAAACAGACGGTGAAAATGAATGGCAGCAAGGCTGCTTGCCCTAGGTACATTTCTCTCAAGAAGTACAAACATCTTTGAAAAGGAAACAAGAGAACAATCATAAGTGGTAGGCAAGAGAAGATTTTTAGGCTAATAAGCATAAATAGCTGTTAAAATTAAGGGAGACTTGCCTTGAATACTGCTGGTTCAGAACAATATACAGTATGCAGAAGAATAGTCCTGCATAGATACCCAAGTGAATTCACCAAAAACAAAATAAAAATTTAGAAAGAAAAGGTAAAAGGGTGAATTTGAAACATCTCCAATATACCTTTATTAAATCCTCAACATTTCTGTATTCTGTATGTAAAAAACCATATGAAAAATAAATTAAAATGGCAGGTTGCAGACACTGTGATGATATGTAGGCTGACTAGTGGTGATATGTATTGATCCTGCCAATGTCTCAGAGTTGTTCATATGCAATGATTGCCTTTTTGACTGTTCACTCAATTCTTGTTAACAAAAAAATCAGAGTGAGACAGTGAGATCCATTAGTCTCCTCAAATGCTAGTGACTGTCAATGAAGAGTTTGTTTTCTCTTGGGCTAACTCTGTCTTGCATGGCTGAGGACACCCATGAGATCACTGAATAATTCAGGCATGACCCAAAACATGACAAACAGCATTGAGCCAAATTTATCCAACAATTTAGGCAGAGCCATAGTAACCAAAGTTGATTTAACATTCAAACAATGAATTGAAAGAACAATGCTTTCCCAAGAAATCTGCATACCAGAGGTAGATAAAGTCCTTTAATCTCATTTCTGACCAGAAATCTTATGGTTCCTAATTATCAAGGAGGAAATATCAAATGGACACTAACGTTGTCCAAAAGGAAAAAGCATGTGAGCAAACAAAAACAGTATTAACTTTCAGTCATATTAGTAGAGTTCTGTGTCAATAGAACTAGGGCCTGTTACTTCAGTGTCTGAATATTCACCTTTTTCATGCTTATTAACACATGGAAAGGACTTTATAAGAGATAGTCATACTTCTGTGCAAATGGGGATCGCTTGTATTTTTACAGCTAACACTAAAATAAAATGCCATGTCTAAAAAAAAACCACATGTATGATTATTCTAAAATTGAGGACCTGGGGAGAAGATCCAGGCTGCAAGGAAGAAAAGACAAATTATTGAGTTAGAAAACTGATAGGTCAATTGAGTCACATTGAACTGTTTTCTGTTTCCACCACTGTGATTAATAAACACTGAAGTGTTAAAGAAATGAAACAGTAACAATTGAGAACAGACTGGCATTAATTTTAAAAAAGCTGTGCAGGCATATATAATAAAAGGCAATATTAGTCCCAAACCACCACCAATTAAAACTGCATTTCTCAGCTTCTTTAGAATTTTATGCATGATTATTAAAGAGTAATTGATTGAAAATCTGTCTTTATTCCACTATAATCAAGTTACTTTGCCCAGTTTCTCTAAGTAACTGGAAAATAAACAGGAGTTAGAATGTTGAATGAAATGTCCTTTTCATGTATCAAAAAGGTATTGTAAACAAAATTCTAAAATGTTAACAAAGAAGGTTGTACATTGGGAAAGTTTTAAATACATACTCCTATTTTTTTGCCTGAGTGAGTATGCTTTGCGTGCTGGGCATTAGCACAAAGCCTGTCATTATAAATAACATTTCTAGACAACAAGAAAAATAAATTTTGCCCCATCTTTATTGTTAGTTACTCCACAGTTGCTTGTTGTTTTTCATCAGAAAATATTATGTGCCTATCATTCCAAGAAAAATATATTTCTTCTATTATCTCAGCCTAAAAGTTAAAAGCAGTAAAATACAACAGGCTTTGACATTGTGATTTATGGTACAAAGGTACAAACAGAAGCAAATGGATATGAAACAAACCAAACAAAATTAATGTGGTTTTTGGCAGCTCTTGGTTTATGATAAGGCTACATGTAGCAGTTTACTGGTCTGAAAAAATTTCTTTATTTTTCAACCCTCTAAAATTTTTCCAGATAGTTTATTTGTTCAGTCTGTCACCAATACGTATGTCAAAAAACTTACTGTACTGCTGGAAAGTGGAAATGGGGTTTTTTTGACAAGTTCATGCATGAATCTTTAAAAAATCAACATTGTCACATAAATAACTGCTTCAGAAAGTAAAATCCAAGAGGTTTTAGCTTTTGTGTTCCAGAATTCCTCTTTCACTAATCCTTAAATGATGGTGAAAATTTGCACATTAGGCTTATGGAGAAATCTTTACAAAAAGTAGGAAAAAAAAAAGGCAGAATTACTTAAAATCCAAAATAAAAGTGTTCTTATTGTCTGGGGCTGTATATCTCAGTTGTGGGGGACATGTTTTTCTTTTGATCTGACAGTAGCTTCTTAACAGCTTTAGAATAAGCCTCATCGTGGAATAGAAAGAGCTGTACTCTTTAATTAGATTTACACAACAGGTTCAGAACATATTTTGTTCATTCTAAGAGCTTATTAAAGACCATCACAATGTGACCTTCCAGACTGGATCTTCCACGAGGAGTACTACAGATCCCCCTATCCCATTGACCTGAGTAAGATGTGAATAAAAGAACGATTTTTTAGAATGTGGAACCCATCTTGGAAGTTCAGTTGCATTGTTGTGTTTGAATTTCTATAATCTGCTATTACAGCTTTGCTGTCTCTTTGCAGGAGTGTTGTTTGTTTGTAGGGTTTATATGTGTGGGTTTTATTGTTTGTTCATCTTATCAGGCCTCAGCCTTCAAGCGCTTCATAGGAGGAAGCATGACAGCTTTTATTACTAGAAGACAGGAGCCAGCATTATGGTGCAGCCAGTGAATAGTATTTCTCTAGACTTAATGAATGCTGATCTCATTTACAAAATGCATTACTTTGCCTCCCATTCTAAGAGGAATACATTAATGTTTTTGAAAATGACATTTCATGATTAGCTAAGCATGACACCTACACAGTCATTTCAAATAAGATTGCCTGTTCTCAAAATTGTTTTACTATGTCAAAGGAAACAATAGTCTTTCTTGCAAGTCTGTTAAAAATTGAAAAACAATTATTTAAATTCACTTTGACTTGCAGGCCTGACTTTTCAGTAAAGAAATAAGCTCATATCTATATTTTCTTTTCTAATAGTCTTTATTATATCTTATTTTCCAAAGACTTTCAACACCCTGTGGATTTGGGAAGCAATTTTCATTACTATAAGCATTAATGTTTCTAGCAAAGGATTATTTAAGAACATTGAAAAGTTAATTGACCAGAGATTCACAGGAAATATTTTGCCTTTTACATTAAATATGAGTAGAATATCAATGAATTAATGCAGGGTAAAAAGAGACACCTTTCCAAGGTTTCATCTATGATCTTGTGACATTTACAAACAAAAATAACTGAAGAGAGGGTTCTTTTTGGTGCAGGGCAGGATTTACTAAAGCGAGTAGCTGAAAAGCACTCTGCTGCAAATGAGAGGAGCATGCTCTGTGCTGGAGTGACATGGAAGTTCAACAGAGTTCAAAACGTGAGAATTCCTTGCTTGCCCCCAGCCCTCACCTGAAGTCAGTGGCGTGTCTCCAGCAAGCCCAGTGATCTGGGTCACGGCAGGGGCTGTTTCCCTCAGCTCCCCTGCCTGCTCTGTTACTTGAGTTTGATCACCTGCACTGTACGTGCCAGCCTGTCAGCGCAGCAGCAGCTGCAATGCCAATTAGAGGTTCTCACTTCAGAGAAATGAGCTCCCTGCTTTTGATGGTGACAGCACCTACCACGTGGGCTACAGCAGCCCAAAATGGGAATATTCTGGATAATTTTGATTGACTCCCTAGTAGGCTGGACTAATCTCTTTTGCAAGCACTCACACTAGTTTGCATCACCATGTTTGAATTCTATATGGGGGTTCGAATGCAAAAATTGCAGAGAGCTGCACTTCCCAAAAGGCAACAAATCTGGGAACATACAGCTGAAACCCACCAATACAGTGTAAATTCCCAGAGACTAATATGTGAAATGGCAATCTTTCTGTAGTTTTATCCAGAACATATACTGGGGTCAGTAAAATACTTTAAGCATATTCATCTGTATGCAAGATACCAATGTAATAGTTTATTGCTTTGTGAAAAATTTACAGCAGTAGCTCTACTGAATTTGGTGTTTGTAATACTTAATTCTGTCATATGAGACATTTAAAAAAAGAAGATGAAGGCAAAAAAAGAAATAGAAAACCCATTAACATGCTCCAATGACTGAAGAAAGAATTTCAAAGATAGTCTATTCACTCTTCAGTGTCAGAAATTCATTTGTTTCTAAGTTTCATCTTTCGGAGACCTTTGATCTGATTCCCGTTTCTCATCTTGCAACTTCAATATGTATAATGTTGCTTCATTATTTTCTGACATCTTGCCTCATGGTGAGCAGGTGTGACTTGAAAATAGTATATAAAAGCAATCTCTGGTGCTTTTTCTGATCCCTGAAAAGCAATCTATGCCTGAACCACTCATTTGAAAGAAAAAAACATTTCTTAGGCCCTTGAAACATGGAACAACTTTCTCTTCTGCTTCAGGATTTTGTGTGAGAAGCTGTTTGGCTCACACAAACATTACATTTGGTCTACCTACCCTATTTTGATATAAGTGGTTACATACATGTTCTTAGGGCAATTCCCAAACTTGATTAAGGCCGGTGAAGGAAAAGGAACAGAGGGAAAAAAAGCCTACTGTGCTTTCATTGCAGATTACTTGTGACAGAGCACAGCTGTACACAACATGTACAGAACTTGTACTATTTTTACCCTGTATGTGCAGCTGGAGCTCCAGTTGCTCTGGTAGCACCAGCCTTCTGTATTGGCACTTGTACTGGGCAGTATGCTCCTTTCTTTTGACACTGGTGGGATTCTCCTCCTTAAGCCATCCCATGGCAGGCAACAAAGCAAAAGGGAAGGGAAGGGAAGGGAAGGGAAGGGAAGGGAAGGGAAGGGAAGGGAAGGGAAGGGAAGGGAAGGGAAGGGAAGGGAAGGGAAGGGAAGGGAAGGGAAGGGAAGGGAAAAGAGAATTGGGGAGAAAAAAAAGGAACATCTGTTTGTAACTAGGTCATGGATCATTGTGACAGTAAGAGTTGCTTCTCTGAAGTCGAGGCTTCTGAAATTAAAAATATTCTGACAGCTTCGTTGTAGCAGATCTAAAGTATTGAAGCACTCCAAGATTATTAACCTCCAAATAAACTGCATCTTCTCTTCAAGAGGAGTCTTTGATCAAAGCACTCCTTTGTTTATTTGGTTTTTTCTCAAGTCATATCAGTAATATATGAAATATTTTGACCATCATTTTGAAAATGATAGGAACCTATGATAGGGACTTGGGAAGTGGAGAGAAGATAGGTTTATGTCCTTTGCCATACTTTGAGTCCAAGAGATATATAAGAAACTAATGCTAGAGTCTTTAGGTAAATTAGCATAATACTCTTTTTTTTTTTTTTTTTTTCTTATTGGAAACTAAACTGATTTCTCCAAATTGTAAACATAATGATTCAGTGTGAGCTGGCATCCTGCCTGCAGTGCTTTTTGACCCTGCTAAAACAAGTGCTTTCCCTGAGCCAAAATATATGAAAGGAAAAATGTTTCTTAACATTGTGTAGATCATACAGGCATATGCAAAATATCTACGTGCATTACACTATAATCATAGGATATCAGCATTACAAATATGCTTAGTTCAGATTTGGCAATTATTTAGTCAAACTGTGAACAGAGAAGACTGAAGAATAAACTGCAGAAAACGGCATATAGAAATATTATCTTAAAAATATCTTCCTTTCAAGTGTTCATGTTTTTGAAGCAAAGTGAATTTTTACAAGCATAAGACAGAACTTCACTTGTATTTGCAAACATATTTTAAATGTTTGAGTTGATAACTTTCCATGTGTTTATTTTGCACCAATATTTTCTCATGCTGGAAATATTTGCTGAATCTGAATATAATTTTGCATAATGTGCACTGAAAAGTTAGTCAAACTGAATTTCTAAGTTAATCATCAACTTGCCCACAGCAATCTCACTTTATGTATCATACTCTGTGCTAAACGGTTTCTCTGTTTTTTGTCCTTCAGGCAAAAATGAGTAAAATTGGGGTTTGAAAATATGAGTCTCACTACAATGTAAACCAAAAGATGTAATAAACTTCTTTCAGCAACAGAACAGTTATTTATTTACAAGAATTTTGGCTTCTAAAACACTACTAGCTGTAGCATTTGGAGGAAGAGCAGGTCATGAAACCAGAAGACAGTGCAATTGAAGTAAATTCTGTTAAAATACCTCCCCAACATCTCATTTACTAAATCGTAGCATGCTTTCCTCTTTAACGTAATTTACAGGTATTTTGTAGTTTTTTGTAAGGGGTTAAATTTAAATTAAAGGTATTTTTAATCTGCTTCAGAAGCTAATTAACCAGTTTTCAGGAAAAAATTATTTTGTGATTTTTATGCTTTCACGGTTACATTTCAAGGACGTTATTTGACTAAAACAAAATATTATATTTTTCAGTTCAACAAGTAAACACAGAAGGCCAGTTCTCAGAACTCATTACTGAAGAGTATTTCAAAAGTAACATGAACATTTTTGCAGAATTAATGGTTGAAATATTTGTATTAGAACTGTTTGACTGAGCGTTTCAAAGAACATTTTAATATTTCAGAAGTAAAGCAAATAATTTCAGATAGGCATAACATTGCCTTCTTAGCAGTGACATTTGGTATAAGTTAATTTGGTTTAAAGAAAAACCTTTGACAAAATCAAAGCTTTTGCATGAAAGGAACCAATATTGCTGAAAATAACTCTCATAAATAAATAAATAAATGTCACGATCTTAGTAATCCAATTTGCTATGAAACTTAAAAAGGATCTTCTTGTTAATTATTTTTGCTACGTAGAGATGTAGAGATGTGGGGGTTTTGTATAAGGCATGATTTTTTGGCTGTTCTGCATGCAGAACTGATGGTCTAAATAAATGAGGTAGATAAAAGATGAAACAGGAAGGAGACAGTGTGTAGGTCATGTACAGGCCATGTTCAAACTTTGCAGCAGGGCACCAGCATAGCAATGCTGGTCCATACAACACATGTTTGATCAAAGATTTTCCACAAGAAATAAGCTAAAGTAGAGAGCTAAATTAGAAAAGAACCACCCATTTTAGATGTCATACGGGGAATTCAGTAGAGGACTACTAACGAGAAACTTTCAATCAAGGATGAGGTTTTGTACTTTTTTAGGAGGCATTTCCCTTTGAATCATTTCATACAAGCCATTGTCAAAGATAGCACAGATGTATAAATGGAAAATTGGCTTAATCAAATAATCAAACACAGACATTTCTGCATGGTTATAACCACAACTGCTAAGCACTTCTCCAGAAAAGCTGACAATTTAATAAATGTTGCCCAAACAGCCAGAAACTTGTTTAAATCAGCAGGTAACCACCACAAAGCAAATTTCAGAATCTGATTCTCTACAGACAGGGCAGCTTTTTGAAAGGTCTATTTGTACTAATTATAGTAAGTGTTTTGTAATGTTTCATCAAAAACTCTGACCCACACTGCATAGCAGGTGCTCATTACATGTGCAAGGTCTGCTATTAATAATCATTTAGTCCTTGTGGAAACTGTGTAAAGTATATAATAAAGATAAAATTTACCTTCCCAAGAACACTACCTAAGAAAAATGATATTTCAATGATACCAAGTTAAAACTCCTAGTTGTTTCTTCACATTCAATGAATTGAAAAAAATAATAAAGTGACCCTGCACTCTGCTGATGTCTCAGAAACTAAATACTATTTCTCAATAAAACATGTATGTACTAATCTCTGTATCAGAAATACTAAAGCCATTGGATGCTCTGCTGTAACATACATATATTTTCAGTATTGCTGCTCATAAAAACTACATCACGTGTCTTTTCATCAGTGTTACTGAACATCTTAAAGGCAGAATATACACATGAGTTCAGGAAACTTAGGTAATTGTCTGGTAGTGTTAATAGGACAAGTTACAGCCCCAGCCCTATTTTCTCCTTTCCCATTAAGGAAACATCTGTTTTCTCAGCTATTTTTAGCCATTGACAAAAACAGACCTAGAGTTCTGCTTCACAGAAAGAAAATACAGCTGAAGTGCTCTGAGTCCCTGCCACAAAATAAAGAAATGAAAAGTCAATAGCTTGTGCAAGGCAAGCTGCCTTGTGCTCCCATCATGAGCAAGCACTACCCTGCAACTGTAAGCACTGCTAAACTTGAAGTTCATTTCAAGGGCTGAGAAATACGGTGCGAGTAAGCATTCTTTTTTATTTTTATTTTTGTTTGCCTGTGTAGTTGGAAACTTAGAGATATTACCATAGGAGGAAAACAGGTACTGTCTAGACCCATTTCCTGCATAACTTATAGCATATAAATATCTATGCTCATGATTCCCAGGAGCTGTCCTGTTGCTTGAGAGCAACTGAAGGTGAGAAAACTGATTTGTAATCACTGAAAACTCAGACCTTGAGAATGCATTTTTCTGATAGACAATTTCAAAGAAATGCACTAACTTTTTTGAAACACATTTATTTTAAAATACTTCAGAAATATTATCACAAGCCCAGGTGGCTAATGCAGCTAACAGATGTGAAAATTTTGTCTGGGGATTACAAAAAATGCAGTTTATTAAATTGTGTCATATGGCAGATGGGTAGGAGCTCTGTGGAGTATTCAGTTGATTACTCCTTAGTTTCTGCAGTCAGAGGAAAAGCCCCAACCTGCGTTTTTGCGTACTCACAGTTACTGGAGAGTGCCAGTTTGCATTTGTTAAAGGAAGGGTATTGAAACAAAATACCTCAGGGCTTCTTTGAGATTGTCTATTCTGTATTGGTTAAGGCTGAACATTGTCTTCTTGTGTCACGGAAAAGAAATTAAATAGAGATACAAGCCCTTCCAGCTAAACAGCTACTTCCTCTGATAAACATGGGGTTTATATCTGACTATTTCATCTGCTCTGCCCAAATAGCCGCTTAAACTTTCTTTATTAGCTGTAATTACATTACAACAGTTACATGAAGATTCAAACAATGCTTCTGGTTTTAGAACAGCTTCCATGCCTAAATGGAAAAGCCCTTACAAATCCAATTTCCAATTCTGTTTACAGAGGTCTGCTGCTTGGTGACTCATAATCTTCCTATGAGTTGCAGCAGTCTAGAGAAAGAGGAAGCAGTGTATGTTGACTCAACAAAACAATTACCTTAAAAAGAATAACCTGCTTTTCCTGCTAACACAATTTCTCTGCAACAGTGTTTCCACATTAATATGTGTAAAACCAAACAATACAAAAAGTAGAAAAAGCATAGAACTTGAGTACCAAAAATAACACATATTCGTAATAGCTTAAAAAATTATCATTACTACGTATTCTATTGTTTTTATTCCAAAATGCATTTTGTCATTAAAAGCCAAATAAGAATATCCTGAAACCACCAACACTTTTTATGTGAAAATTTTGATACACTTAATAATGTAATTATTCCATTTATAATTGCTAGAAAATGATGAAAAGTTGAGTAATATTTTTCTCATCCATTACTGTAGCAATTGAAAAGTGGCACATTATAAATGGAGCTGAGTAGGAATATGAGCATAAAAACGGCTGCCATCTAACACTTTCTGTATAAGATCCTGCATTCAATTATCTACCAGTTTGTCAAATTTCAGCTGTTGCTGCTAAAATTTTCCATGTCAGCAAATGCACTTCAGACAGAATTTCTTTTAGAAAGTTTCTCTAAAAAAGTTTCCAACAATAGCAGCAAGGACTAGTAATTGGTTTACATTCCATTGAGACCAAGACTCTGTGGAATAAAGCTTTCCAATATATTCCTGCTTTGACTCAGGAAAGCAGCTGTTTCAAAAAATGCCTATGAAAGCATGGTCAACTTACTAGCCTGCAAAAAAATCCTTACTTTGTCACATTGTCAGAGCTCCTCCTTCTGAAGAGTGTCCAAATTGCCTCTGAAGCAGGACTTTTTACTTATTGAAATTATTACTTATCCCTGCTATGAGCAGCAGGTCTATGAGAATGCACTTTCCACAGCTCTAAATGTGGCTATTGCTGGAGCCCAGGAGAAAGCACAGCAGCCTGTGAAATGGGGAAATGCAGCCTTACAAGGCAAAAAACCCAGATGAGCAAAAAGTATGCTGGGGGAGTATACAGTGAAACTAGGACAGCAAGACTGAAAATAGTGAGCACATGTAAAGAGATGAATAAAGGATGCAAAGGGTTAAATAAAGATCTGCAGATGAGGGTATGGCATTCAGGGTTATACAGAGAGAGCCTCTAAGAAGTTCATAAGAGGAATAAGCTGAAGGGACAGGGAAATGCTGGCCTAGAGGAGGGCCAAGCATCTCTCCAAGAGCAGAAATGGACCCACACAGAGACACACCAGCCATCAAAGCTGGAAAATCCTCTGCTAAGTTGTGGATCTCATCCTCCACTGGTACCAGTTCATACAGAGAATGAAAACTCCATAATGTTTATCAGCTACTGCCCCAGCCACAGGAGGTCTGCTCTGAACATTCAAGCCCTGCTCATGTGTCTCAAGGTGTTTATAGTTTTCTTTTATGTTTGTAATTTCACTGCCCTTCATGTCCTGATTAGTAAAAGGAGAACAATCCTAATCTCATCTCACAGTTGGATTGCAAAATGATATGATTTCTGCACTCCAAGCAGGGTCTGAACAGTTGGCAGTAAATAAAGCAAAAGACCACAGGTTGACAGAGTGGCTGGCAGGAAAAATAAATAAGTACTGACACAGCCTGTTCTTCCCTTCAGTGCACCCAATGAGGCAGAAATCTGTGAAATAGAAAGTAGGTGATTGTTCAGTAAAAAGCCCTGCAATGGGAAAGGGTGTCCACAAACGCTAACTTTAGTACTGGAGAATTTATCCTCCAGGCCTGTTGTCAACTGACAGAGACAGCTCCTTTGGGATAAGATTTATGTGCCTTAAAATGGGCTCTTATTCTGGAACTGCTCTTCAGAAAATTTGCCTCTCCCCCTCAAATGAGGAGGGACCCAGAAGAGGTAGCACCTCTTGAGCTCATCTATGCTTGTGAATTTTCCTCTGCCATACTTCAAGTATATAAACTCATTCTGCAGGAAAAAGAACCATCAATTATTAAAAACAAGAGAAAACAACCCCACCAGTAACATTGAAATAAATCTTTTAATGGTTCTTCTTTCATAAATGCTCTGTGAATTTTAATGATACTGGAAGTTTGAAGAGCTGTCTCTCTGTCTCTGAGCTTAGCTGAGACAAGTGCATGATTGAAACAGCATGAAAATTCCCTAAAGGATTGATTTTCAAGTGAAAAACTAATTAATTTATTTGCAAAAGAGTTCCAACACTTCCTAAAATTTTGGATAAAACAAGATCATTCTTTATATATAAGGGAACCTTACGTATAACCTATCTTGAAATAAGAAAAAAATCTTAGTTTGGTATTTTGATATCCAACCGTGGAAGTTTTTTGAATATGTTAGAATAGCTTCAGGGGAGAGCTGAAAGCATCAAACTGACATTTTTTTTATCTGCAAGCTATTTTCCACATGCAGCTCAGCAGTGAAACTGGAAACATGCTTGAGACAAACAGCAAGTCAAGGGTTGGCATAACAGACCAAAAAGGAGCTAATCCTGCTACAAGGCAGGTGGCAAAAAGCAAAGGTTCAGCTCTGCAGTTCATGGCACAGGGTTTGTGCTGGGTATGGCTTTAGGGAGGAAACTGGAGAGACTTTGAAGAAACTGGCAATTCCACCTAGTTTGCAACATGCAAGCACAGGTTTTTACCTGTATAGGGAAAAAGCACTTTGGACAATTAAATTCAGCAGATATAGTGATGTAACTGTAGTTACAGTTTCAACAGGAATAACTGAACAGTTTTAAGAAGAGGATTGTTTTTCTGATTCTGTATGTGCATCTCAAGTCCATGACTTCATAACCAGTAAACCATTCAACCTATATGATGTAAAACCCCCGGAGTCTGAGCAGGAGGACTTGTATGGATGAAGCTCTTTGTTAACTCCTTTTTCACCCTCTGTTGCTGTAGATTTTGAATTGACTGAACCAGATCTGCAGGCTCTAACCTTTTACAACAACAGCATCACAAAGGAGTGATAGCAAGCTGAGCTATGGATACCAAGCCAAGGACTCACCATATGGTGTTTTTGTTACACACAAGGGGAAAGATTGCTTTAAAGACCAAGGGCCAAACTCATCCCCGGCATAAGACTACTAAATTCAGTGGTGTTAGATCAAGCATGAAGTCAACAGCAAACTAATTCTATGTGATGGGAAACAGAAGTCAAGGTTGTTTTTCTAATAGCCCAAGGATGCCTATAAGGTAAACTCAGTTGAGCCAAGGGGTTTTTTATGTCTAACTGACATCTGTTCTCAGAAAGCCTGCAGCACACTGGAACAGTTTCCTGACGTTTTTCCTCTTTATAAACACTGTGAACTTCTATAACAGCCAGAGATGGTGAAAAGGCATGTTTCGTACAAAAATGGGCACCACAGATGACCCAGGAGCTATTATGCCAATATACCCTGACACTGCTTTAGTGATTCTATATTCAAGAAAGAAATACAAGGAAACTTTCCAGCAATCAATTGTTAATTGTTGTTGAAATATATTGACACAAGACAGCAGATGAATTTTAGTCATTGTTATCACCATGCACATTAAAGAAATAAGACTGGAGACAATACACTGTGAGCTAACCAAACTACTGACAGTCTAAGCCCCAGTTTCACATTTTCAGAACATTTGATGTGCAGACAAATTAAAAGGCTTATTTCAAGTAGTCTTCAAATAGCACAGCAGCTCTGACATGCAAAACCCCCACAATGCAGACATTCAATAAAGTGCACTTTGGTACACTTTTATCTTTACAGCATGTTATCTCATTTTTACAGGGAGATGTTACCAGAATAAAATGGTTGAAATGCAAAGAGTAATTGAGGAACCTGGCTTTTAAACTTCATGGGCTATTAAATAGATGGGGAAAAAATTGGTTGTTAACATGAGTCAGGTTATCTAACCTGTCTGCTGCTGTGGGCTAACTTTGCAATAACTGAGAGACATTTTAGAGGATATTGCTGAAGCCTGGGATAACAGCTGGTGAAGTTGTACTCAAGGTAATGCAAATCAGTGTTTATTTAATGGAAGACATCTAAAAACTATAAATCCAAAAGAAATATAGCTGGAATCAAGCCAAATATATATTTTGTTTCATATAGCAGGAGATGTTACATAGGTATTTTAGAACTGAATTCAAGCAGGAAAATGAGAAGAAAAATAATGAGGCTAAACTTCCTACAATATCAATAAGACCCCTCTCCAGAATCAATTTTTTATTGACGAAGCAAAGAGCTGAAATACAGGTTTCAAGAAGTATAGGTTGTCTCGTGACTCTGTATGTTGTGAAGTGGCAGAGTGAGTACACAAACCTGAGGGATGAGTTTACAAAATTATCACTGTCATAGGCTCCTGTGGGAGACCAAAACTGATCCTGGCGGATATAAATTATTCATGCCTTACCTATGTTATTGATTCTGGCCCTAAACTCAGTGTAACCAGAAAAGACAGCACTGACTGAGAAGAGAAAGGGGATGCCCTAAAGATGCAGTCTGGTAGAGCAGGACTAGTGTAAGGAGTGAGGCCAAAGGATGCCAGCAGGCAGAGAGTTCATAAAAACATGATATTTTGCTCAGAAAATGAGAAACTTAAAAGCATTTTAGCTGTTACTGCTTATTTTGTAACTACCAGCATCTTTTATACTCAACTTCTGTGTGACCACCCATGGCAAGAAACAATTAGTAGAGCTGCCTGTCTCTGAACCTAGCAGTCTCCTAACACCCTTTCTTTCCAAGTGAAATATCAGTATTGATAATCCAGCTATAGGTTGTTTGATCCTCTGGAGTTCCATTGCTCCCACTTGCCACTGCAGAACCCCCCCACACAGTCCCTTCCCATTTTCCTGGAGCTGCTTTTTTTTTCTCACAAGCTCTCCTCCAGAGCTGTGACTTCCAGCACTGGACCTGCTTGACTGGCATCCACAGGCCACCTTGCCACGTTTCTCAACTCCATCACTCAAAGATGACAAGAAGCACCCCCTTTATCCTAGATTTCTTAAGTGTTTAGCAGATACCCATCAGGAAATACTTTCAAGGTGCAGGACCCAGGCAGCCCAAGCCATATTGCTAACTGAGACTGAGAAGAAGCTGCTGCAGCAGACTTGTACTGACAGCATTGATGTTTTTCTGCAGGCTTTTTCCCTGGGCAGCATTTGTGGCAATAAGTCCATATCTTGTCTCATTCAAGGACAAGTGATTTTTGTCAGACTCAGGCACTTTGCCCAAGTGCTCTTTGACCAGATACCCTAACAAGTATCTCTGCACCCAGAAACTCATCCAGTCTTGCATTAGTTTGCAGACTGTATGTTCACAGATGAAATATTATTATTGAGAGGTAATGAATACATTTGACAGGTACCTAAACCTACTATAAATAAAGTTATTTAGACAGATAGACTTCTTTCACACTTCTTCTGTTTGAGCTCCTTAACACTGTGCTTCCCTTGAACCTGCAACATGTAAGATTGCAAGAAACAAGGTCAGACATGTACCAGAGGCAGTTCTCTTTGCTGGAGTCTGTCTGTATTCTTTCCATATATTTTTCTTCCAGATATGTTGTTTTCCTCTAGGAAACATATTTTTTTTTTCTGCCTAGTTTTACTTTTGAATATTTTCCAAAGTCTCTGGGTGTTTCTGGTATGCCCTTCTCCTCCTTTTCCTCCCATTAGTATGTTTTCTATGTACTCTCTATATCTTAAAGGTGTTAGAGTTGCTGATAAATCATTGCAGGTAAAGAATGCAACTTAGATGGCACTCTCGAGGAAGAGTATCTAAACAGGAGAGCTGAGAGCATGAGGAAAGAGGAAACCAAGCACAGGGTTTGGGATGGTTGATCAAATAAAAAAGTGTATTCTGCCTCCTTGATGGCATCCGCTGAGACATAAAAAAGAATAGAAAACGAGGAAAAACTCCATGCAGACTCACAGACACAGAACCATTACATTTCAAAGGAAATGTTTTCATAGCCTACAAGAGGAAGGAGTTTCACAATGCACAGCACTAAAGTCTATGACTAGGGATCCACTCCATCTCTCTTGAGAATGCATCACTAGTAATTTGAGAACACTTTTTCTTTCTAGCTGCCAGTGACTTGTTTTAATGACTGAGTATGCACTGAAATAAATAAACAGAGTTGTTCCTAGGCAACACTCATAAATCCTCAAGGCTGAGGTACAGCTAGCTAATCCCCATAAAATATATCTGGACATTTCCTAGGTCAAGCAAGGGCTGCATCTGCATCTCATTGGCATTTCTCACAGTATCTCAAAATTGTCCTCATGGAAGTTTTTTTCCAGGAAAATTTATTCATGGTAGAAATACTGTGACAATTGCTATTAAAGAAAAAAAGTGCATGGTGTTTTGAAACCATTTCTTGTTACATTTGAAGAACTAGTAATATAGTTTAATTTGTGAAATCACCATGAACCCTACTCTGACTAATCTTTGACTTGATTCAGAGGACTGCAGAGGCTGAACAGACCATGCAGATATCATATCTTTGGTAATACTACAGAATATTTTTCACATAATCAAGGTAAATATCCCCTGTTGAAGCCAGAACATGACCAGGACTGTGAGTTTACAATAGCATGATTTTTTAATACAGCATCTGTATCTAGTAAAATGTAGAAACAGATTAAGAAACTGAACACAGAGTTGTTATCAGCCTACACATGAAGCTTGGGAGTCATCTTTTCACCTACCCCTTTCTTTCATCATTAATCCTCTGGCCCAGATTCAGCCATTTGGGGAATTTGGAAGAAGTGAAATTTGAAGAAAAACATTCCCTTCAGACTGAATAAGGGTTATCAATTAGGGTGGAAAATGTGCATACCTCTATGCCTTCTAGCAATGGGTATCTTCCATATCTGCTGCTTCTACTTTCAGAGTCAGCAATATATGATCATGGTTTAAGCATCTCTTTCTTGAAAATTTATTTTATAATGGTAGAATTTAAAAGTAACCTAGTATTAAGATGCTATCTACTGTCCATGTGTTGGCCCATATGAAAGGATTGTTTATGAACCTAGAAATTTCTTTGTGTTTAAATACATGATTTGGCAGTTTCTATTGTTTATCATGCCTGCTTCTGATTCCCATCTTAATAGTACACACCACTTGAAAGAATTATGCTTTTTATATATATATTTTTTTTTAACTTAGCCCATTTTAATTCACTGAGAAAATTGTATTCAGTAATAACAACGGAATAAATGTCCTTTTGATTTGTCCTTATCAGTGAAAGAGGTTAAGACATAGGCATTTTATCAGTCCATGATTAAGATGTGAGATTTTGTTTAATTGAGCTTGTTTCAACTTACAGACAAACCCCTTGCAGGCAAACACCTCATTCTTGATTACTTAAAGAAAACACATTTACTGTAAGGCCATTGTTTGACATCCAATTGTGCTGATTTTGGCTGGGGTAGGGTTAATTTTCTTCACAGTGGCTAGTATGCTCTGCAAATTTAAGACAGAAGTGGCTGTGCCCATTTACATGTCCTAGATGTAGAAATTATGGAAAGGTAGTATTTTCACTGCATGTCTTGAAAATGAATGAAAAAAGGCTGTGGAGTCAGATCTCTTCATAGTTAACTGAGAAACTGAATCCTTTTCATAGGCTTACATCTACTGATAGTCATTGGTACTGGAGCATTTTATCATGACCTAAATCTTCTTAACTTCTTAGCTCAGGATAGAGAATGAATTTACATTACCAAGAGAAGGAAAAAAAAAAAAAAAAAAAAAAAAAAAAAAAAAAAAAAAAAAAAAAAAAGAGAGAGAGAATCTAGCAGGAGATTATAAAAAGACAATGGAATTAATGAACTATACTCTGGTGCAAATTAGTGCAATATATGTACCTTCAACAAATTCTGTTTTGTCCCTTGCATAACTGCCTTTGTTTCTATACTCTACATAATAAACTAGGTGCAAGGTGAGGAAAAATAAGTGGTACACATTTACACATGCTATTTCTGTTCCACTGGGTATTGTTTAAAAAGTGGCAAATGTTCTGCTTCAAAAGATTATGCCAATTAAAATGGCATTTCTTTAAAAGGAAATCTAAAAGTAAAACCAACATAAATATATTTCAGGAGGAAGGAAGAAAAAATCTTTTCATCCATCTTTGCTTAATTTGTTTTAAATACAGCTGTGGCTGCTCAAACTTCTGTTCTACATGAGAAGTGAATTTTGAAAAAAATAATGGTTTTTTTGCTTTCTATACTCCTTCTTTCAGCTTCAGTCTTTATAATGGCAAGCATGCATGTGAACAAATTTGCATGGAAGTGTTACCTAGCACATTATTAAAAAACCCCAAACCAACATTTATCAGTATTATCAAGCCCAGCTATGCTTAGATTCAGGTAAATTGTATATCATTCAACATCATAGTCAACCTTAAACTGCAGCTTTAGTCTCTATTAATTGGTAGTTGAGTAGTTTTTGTTGTTATTTTCAATACCAGTTATGAAAATTGCCACCCTTAGCCCCATTTCTCAGTGTTATCTGCACTTCCATTTTCTGTTTTCTCTCTGCAGTGAACAGTTTGTATGTCTTTATAACCATACAGTGTTTACTGCAAATTTTGTCTTTTCCCTCATATTCATAAGTCGCAGATTTCCTGAAATTTTGTCTTCTTTAAAAACTGCAGTATATCAAGAGACATCTGTATATTGGGAAAAGACATCTTTCTAATATATTTGCTGGCAAAAGCACCAATTTTATCTATATATAAGAAAGTTTGTATGACTGAAAAATGCTTTAAAATATTATTTGAAGTACTTTAATAATCATACTTGTGTTGTCTTCATTCAAAATGGTACCTCAGCTCCTCTGTCCCATTAGACTGATAAAATAAAAATTGGAAGACAGGAAATACTTATTGCTACTTATTGCTCAGAGAAAATAGTTTAGAAAATCAAAGAATTGTAGAACTGTAGAATGGTAAGCATTGGAAGGAACCGTAAATATTATCTTGTTTCACTTACCATTAGACCAGCTTACCCAGAGTCTGATCCAACCTGGCCTTGAAGGCCTTCAGAAAAGACTCTTAATGGAACTGTAAAGCTCCTGTTTCTCCTGATCCTCACTTAGACCTAGAGAGAAAACAAACTGTTTTGAAATGAGAGCCAGCAAACTGACATTTTCTGTATGGCCTGTGGAGTTTATAGAATATCTACTTTTAGATACCTGTCCAATGAGAGTTAAGGTATAGGAACCCGAGCAGTTTGGGAGAAAAATCTAGAAATGAAAATTGACATTTCAACAGTGAGGTACAAAGCAAGATTATCAAGGAACACCAAAAATAGGATCAGCTGAGTAGACAGACCTAACAGTCTCACACAGTATATTTTGGATAAACACTTCAAATTGTGCCAGGTTTCTCACTAGCTAATATGTCATGAAAGCACTGCATAGAGAAACTACTGAGTCCAGCAGGTCTTCTAAACTGCACTTAGACAAGATGGTTTTCTTGCTCCTTGCAGAAGTCTTGTTTGACTTATATGACGTAATACTTTTTTACACAGATTTAGAACCACATACCAAATTACATAATAATCTATTGAACAGCTCTCCATGTGATATTGTGCACAAGCCAAAAACTCCTAAGACACTTGCCAGGCTACTTTGCAGAGAGTCTGTCCATCAGCAAAGAAAACAAGTGAATAGTTTGAGAAAGAAGGCAAAAGCTAGCTAAAACAAAACCCAAATATTTCAGGAGCACATAAAATTTCTAGTAGTCAAAACGGCACATTAGGTACAGTTTTGACTACTAGAAACTACTAGACTCCTAGATAAGAGCTGAGTACACAGAGTTGGTCTGGAATTGGTATCTTACTTTCACATTTACTACTGGGCATATATTATCTTATTTTTCCAGAACAGATCAGTTTGTGCTACAGATCAACCCTGTTATTCACTAAAAATAAATGTAGACATGTACAGAATAATTTACTCTTCAGCACATAATATTCTCACAGCACTTCAGCTGTCCTAGCAAGTGGCTGAACCAACAGTGCTGACAGGACTATAAAGTTTGTCAAATATAAAATCCATGGTACTGCTCAAAAAGACCTCTCGCCAGAAGCAGTTTACTTGACAATACTGGCATTACAGGATGCCAAGAAAGTCAGCTAACAACACAGCCAAGTGTCTTTGGTTGCTAATGCCCATTCTATCCAGGGTAAAACTTCTCACCTGCCCAATACTCTGCAAAGCTGGAATTCTGTCAGTAAGTCTATTTCTTTAAATCTCAGATATTTCACACAACTTCAGGCTGTTAATTTCTGACAAATTTTCTTACTATCTTTATCAAAAATTTTACTATATATCACTTGTATATATATCTATGAAAAATTGCTGGATCATGAAGAAAAGTCCTGCAGAGAGATGATACAGTGACTTTAATACTACAGATTTTGTGCACCTGTTTGTATGATTTAGTTTTTCAAGTAAAAGTTAATTTTCCAGCATCAGTTTGCCCCTGTTGTGACACATTTGTTGCAAACTGGTTTGTTACGTGGAGTTTTTGTGTAAACCCAATTCACCAAGCCTACTGCTGCTTATCTGTATGAATAATTTCAAAGAATGCCATGTAATAATTTTTTAATTTTACTGAAACTGCACAGTAAAAAAAAAATAATAAAAAAAAAAAATATATATACATATATATATATATTACATTTGCATCTTTATTTCCAGCTGGCCCAACAAACATCTTAATAAAAATATGTTTCAGACATCTCTACATCTTCCTCACCTGCTTTCTTTTCATACCTCTGTGTTCTGCAGACCTTGTTTAGTACCTTCTACCACTGTCACAGGATACTTTTCAAAAGATAGTAAAAAAAATTCTGCCTATAGCTTTCCAAATATATGGACTTAGCTTCATATGACATCAGATCTCCTTTACCCCGTTCTTCTAAGTGACATAGAGTGAAAGGGTCGCATCAGGTCCTGATTTACTTATGAATGCTGTCTAAATCATGTAATCCTAGGCAAATTGCTGATCCCAAGATTAAAGCAGACTACTCTGCTCAGCAAGACTCTGTCTGCAATGGGAATTTGAAAAGTACAAGCCAGACATCTCCAGACATGCAGTGTAAAAATCTTCATCAACATAAAATTTACATATCTGCTGAATAAAAATCCCCGCCTGCCTTACATCAGGTGTTGGAATGATGCTCTCATGAACAAGTGTACAGATGAAGGGTCTTGGAGAGCAGCAGAGTAAGAAACGTTTTAAATTAAGTTTTATGCAGAAGTCTTGCATTTTCTTTCACTAAAGAAGATGCTGGTAGTGTCCATATGCTATCCCACCTCTCTGTTGCATAAGCTTAAGTATGTGGTCATTCCATATCTATAGATAAATAAATGCATCTATTTTTATATAATATAAATCTATAAAAAATAAAAATGAGAGTAAAAAATGCATGAACATTGTTTTATCACAGTCTACTAACTATGTCTCAGAATGTGAATTTATTAAGCAGTAACTGTCACAGAATCACATAATTTCAGACTGGTTGAGGGTTGAAGGGGCCCCAATAAATCATCTGGTACAATGTCCAGATGTAGGCAGGATCAGCTAAAGCAGGGGGTTCAGGGCCACATCCACATCCTGACTGCATCTTTGGACAATGTGCTCCAAGGTTCAACCATCCTCACAGTAAAACAGCTTAAATAAATTTTTTTGTATTTTCTTTTGTGCCCATTATCTCTTGTCCTGTCTCTGGATAGCATGAAGGATAAAATTACTCTGTCTTATTTATTCTCTCCACTCCCACCAGCTATTTACACACAGTGATAAAATCCATGGAAGTTTTTTCTTCTCCAGGGTAAACAGTCCCAGTATTCAGCCTCTTCCTGATGCATCCTCAGATGCTGTATAAGGTTGAGATGCTCAATTCTTTCTTTGTTTCAGTCTTCACCAACAAGGTCTTCTAGAGCCCTGTCCTTAGGGGAAAAAAAAAGAGTCCAGAAGAAAAACCCCTAGCTGTAAATAAGTTTTTCAAGTACTTTGAAAAAATTGGCATACTCTAGTCTATGGAAGTCTACACCCAATGGAAGACAACTAAGGTGCTGAAAGAGATAGATGGCATCCTTCGAGGCCAATTTCTATCATTTTGGAAAAGTGATGAGGAATAGAGGAGATCTCTGAAAGCTGGAGAAATTCATCACTATAAACAATCAAATCTGTGATTTAAAATGAAAGGCTTCAATTGAAACTTTTAATTTTTTTCTCTGGTACGCTTATAATTTGCTGTAGATATTGCTTTTTAGAAAGTAAAATCTTTATAATTTGTTTATTATTCTAATATTTATTTAGACATAAGGTGAATATCCTTTGCTTCTGGTGTTCAAACTCTCACCTGAAGACCTTATTATACTGGTATTACATCAAAGTTTTTTCATATGTTGGCATAAAGTTTCTATGGTCACATACATCTCTGTGGTTCCAGCATTTGCTATTTCTCACATTCCATAAAGTGGAATATTTTAGGAAAATAATAAACTACATCTGTTGAATGCCATTTTTTTTCCACAGATTTTGAGTCCTCATATTTTCCCACATTCTTTTATCAATTTTGCCTGCAATTGAAAATAAAGGTGTTTTTATACACTGACATATACTAATTATCTTTCCATTTATTTAAGAGAGAGGTAAATGTTTTAAAATTTGTCAGAAAAGCATTTTAATTCTGAACCCTGAGGTTTTTGTACATTACAACAGTTTGGCAAAGTTCTGAGTTACAGTTCTTTCCAGATCATTCCCTAAATGTAGTCTTGAAACACTCTCTGAAGAATAATCTTGCATGTGTTTAAAATGTATGAGGTTTCTTTTATTAAAATTGTGTAAAAGTTAAGATATTCCAGCTTTAATCTGTTTTCCCAATATACCATTTATTTATAGACTGAGTATTTTTTAAATAATTTCTGACATCTTCTTTTGTGAATGAAAGTTTCCAGTCCCCGAAAGATAATTTCAGGATATTCAAGTGAGTATCTTACCATCATTTCAGCTTTTCTTTGGCTTTCATATCTAATGCTACATCCACAAAAGAACTTTTAATTTCATGAACATCCATATTAAACCAAATTTTTAACTTGGGGGCTAATAACATTTATTCACTGCTTAGTACATGAAGAACCTTGGGAAACTTATAAAGGCAACCATTGCAACTAGCATTTTAGGATGGAGCAGATAAAATAGATAAAATAAGAAACTGTGAGTAAAGGAAGAATTAATTTTAAGAACTTGAGGATGAGAGATTTGAACATCCATGGCAATTTGGGATTCATTGACCAAACCTTGTACTTAATTTCTTTCAAAGAGGAGCAAGATCAGTCCTTCTATTTTTGGTGATGCTGCCCCTTTGCAAATATGGGTTATAACAGAGAGTGTGTGGGAGATTTGGGAACAGAGAAGTAGGAACCTGGGAAGCACTGGAGAGTCTAAAACTGTGTCTAATGAAATGTCTTCCATCGTAGAATTAATGTAGAAGGTGCCCATTTCAAGACTCCTCATGTTCAGTTTAGTTAGTCTTGTTAAGAGGGTGTGGCACCAAAACAGAGTTATAGTTTCCTAAGGAGTTTACCTGAAAAACACCCTTTTCTCGTGTTCTACCTCCGAAGCATAAAACAGCTTTTACTTTAAAATTTCTACCCCCTGATTATAATTCTGTCTTTATAAAGTATTTTTATTTGAAAGAAAGCATTTGACTTCTCTTGTTTTGTTTCCAAACTCTTTGTAACCCTTCCCAAGATTCCTAAAGGTAGCATTTCCCTTCAGAGTAGAAGAAAGAAAACTGTTCTGTTTGTTGATTAGTAATTTGTTTAGAGGAGGAAGAAGCCATCACTTACTGAATGTTCATGAGTTTTACAGGTCCTTGTGGTTTTCCATTCCACCTTGTTCTCTTTCCTACCCCATCTGGAACTGATGGCAATATTCCAGAATAAATACCAGTGTTTGCTGATTGCCATTTCTGGTGACCGTCCATGAATAAATATTTAACTAAAAATGCCTGCACATCATCATTATGTGTATTATGCAGTGTGGCACTGTAAGAAGGACAGCTACTGCCAAAGATATTGAAAGATGCATGTAAAATATTTATATTTTTCTTAGAAATTTTTCCTCTTGGTTTTCCCAAGTCAACCAGAATGATGCTGTTTAATGACTAAGTCAAGAAGTTGCTGAAGAGACAGCTTCACATCTGTTCTAAAGTAACTGAAATTCAAAGAAAAAAGAAAAAAACCTCACGCACAATTTACACTAATATGTTATATGAACATTTCAAAACAAAGATGTTCTTGGTCACAATCATGCCTCTACACAACTTTCTAACACTGTAGTGCAAATACATACTGTATTCCTTGTATATACATTTATGAGGTACACTGAGGATGAATAGTCTATACAAGTGACAGGATTCAGAAATTTGAGTTATTCTTTTGATATTCCTCTGAAAAATTCAATGAACATAAGTAGAGACCAGCTTAAAATTCCTTTGAAAATTAGAGTACTTTGGGGTTTCAAATGAGATGAGAAATATTTCTTGGATTTACATAGCAGAAGCCTGTTTCCAAGACAGCTGCAGATATCAAACAGAATATAATTAGGGTGAATTAAATCATTCTAGGGAAATAATACCACATTCCTTCAATGAAGAAACAAACTATTTTAAAATAGTTTTCCTAATGACTTATTTTTCTGTGCTGCTTCTCAAAGATGCCTATTTAGGGACCATTTATGCTGCAATAGGGTGTGCAGCGTTTTACCCAGAAATCACTTTAAACACTTTGTATTTCTCTGATGAACTTATTTGCAAGATCAATAGAAGATACTTTAACAGGTAAGGGGGTTTATAGTTGCTATTTTCTTTTCTTGTTATATGAAGGCTATTATAGAGACTCCCTTTGGGATGCTCACTTTAAAAATTACAGAAACAGTAATATTTTGTGAGATGCGGTTCTCGTTTTATTCCTTTACGTGGTTTTCAGATTCTTAGGTCAAAAATTTAAACAGGTTTGTCAAGTTCTAAATAACTAAAGAGAGATTTTCAAATCCCTGCAGTGCTAATGAAATATGAGTTCCAAAAAGCAGCAAGGAGTAAAAACAGCCAGACTGAGGGAACAGTAAAAGGGTCGTCCCTCATGAACAGCTTGGGGGTTTTGTACACCATGTTGATGTTTTTCAAGGCACAATTTCTGTAAGGCTCAATTCTCTGTGTCTTCTGTAAGAGGCAGTATTTGAACTGATGTAGTCATAGACCCCTGACATCCTCAACTATTTTTTTTAATCCTCTGTAACCCTGAAGTTGTATCTGCCCCACAGGGTGATACAAAGGATAACTTCAGAGAAGGATCAAACCTGCTAAGCTCTTATGCCATCAAATTCTCATTTCATGTAGCCAGCCTGTTGTGGCTCTGGTTTGAAATGTCCACCTGGGCTTTGGGCTATGTTCAGGACATAAGGTGGTGAGCCCAGCTGGAGAGCAACCTGCCCCAGCATTAGTGGCTCACAGCCCACAGTGAGACAGCTAAAAGGCAAGTCTAGAATCAAGAGCTTGAGCTTCTCACTTTCCAGAGCATGGTGCTTGGTTTAAATCCAAGGTGAGAAAAGCATCTGCATGGGCTTTGATCCATGCTGAATGACCACGTGGACAGACCTCTACTGAGTCCCCACAAAGCAAACAATTCCAAGGATCTGGTTTAGCCTGTTTCTCCCAGCAGCTCAGCTAGAGTGCTGGCATATGAAGCCTGCATCTGCGAGGTTTTCAGGCACTCAGGAAAATGTTCCTTTTTCTAACACACAAGTTTCTCAGACAGAAAACAAAACAGTCCAGCACTTCCCAAGGTGCCCCTTAAAAAGACCATTGTAGGTCAGAGTATGGATCCTTCATATTCTCAGTTGCCTCATCTGCCTGCTCAAGTGGCTGGAAGCACTAAGAGACTAAAACACTTCTCTGTGAGCAGTTAGCACAGGTGCATATTCTCAGAAATAAAGAATATTTCTGAGGACAGAAAAACTTTACAGAGGACAATCTTGAAAAACAGTGTCTTAAGACAAAAAACTTTATGTAATTTCTTATTTTTTGCTTTTTTTTTTTTTTTTTTTTTTTTTTATTAAAAGGTTTTACAGAAAGCTGCAGGATAGAGAGCTGTGGATGAATATTCTTCAATATTCAGTTTGTGCTGTTGCTTCCAATATGTTTTAATATTTAGGTTATGACAGATTCCTAAAATGACTGTGTGCTTTCTTAGGCTTACCACAAATCCCTTTTTAGCACTCTTCCCAATTTCTTTTGTGGAGGACATCAACTGTGGTTACTTTATCTTTCCCTCTCATTTTCCTGTACATCAAAAATGTAACATCAAATAGCAGCAGATAAGCATTAGATAAAACAGCATTTACCTCTCATTTCACCACAAGAGGATCTGAAGATTCAGATCAGCCACTATCTCAGAGCTTTGAGCAGTGAGCAATAAGTTCACTGGAACATATTCCAGATTTGCTGTTTCACAAGATTATGCTATTCAAATTATTTTATTTGGGAAATTATTATTTTTAAAGCAGTTGGTTTTTTCCTTCAATTCCTTGCACATGCCTAGTCTTCCACAGAAGTGAATCCTAGGGTAGACTCCTCAGAGAAACAAATGAGCAATAATTTACCTAACAATACCATTGTAACACAGATAACTTATACTGCTTGACCAGAATTGGATTTTATTGACCTGTAGTGACCCAA
This sequence comes from Phylloscopus collybita, assembly GCA_027886175.1. Lineage (NCBI taxonomy): Eukaryota > Metazoa > Chordata > Aves > Passeriformes > Phylloscopidae > Phylloscopus > Phylloscopus collybita. The sequence goes on along the minus strand of JAJNNQ010000009.1, from coordinate 22,850,640 downwards.
GAATAATGAATCTGTCTGTGCAAAGTCTTCCACAGTTGTTTGTGGAGGCTGATTTTTTTTTTCAAATTTATTTGGCTTGTCTCCATTCTTCAAAATCTGTTTGAATTTAAATAATTTTTTTTTTTAGAAAATTTACAAAAATCAAAACCCCCTAAAACAAGAAAAACATTAAGTCTAATCACTTTAGCCCCAGAATGACATCTAAGCTTTATTTAGTTATTTAGTTGCAGGCTGTAGGAAATTGGAAAAAACTAGATGAGATGAAAATAAACACAATTCACTTTTTTTTTTCTCAGCAACATGTTGTTGTAGTGGCCGTTGGGTACTAAGAACAAGAATTGCCTTAAAGAGATATGGAACATTTCTTATCCTCAAAAATATCCATTTTCATCCATTTACATAAATAATACCCTTGTGCAATGGCACTTGCACTTCACAGAATATATTTCATCACATCATAACCAGAGACATTCATGATTCATCTGTACCAGTTTATGCAGATTTTATGTGTGATGTTTTCATGATCATTGCATGAACTGATGGGTTGTTTCCTGTGTCATGGCTAGAATATCGCTGTCATTGAAGGCAGAACCTAACACAATAAACCAACAGAGCACAGCTCAGGAAGCAGAGGGAAATGTCAGAGCAAGGTAATAAAATGGTGCTTCTGCAGAGACATAACTGTGATCGATATGCCAGCTTTCAGCAAGGGAGTTTCCATCCTGTGACCTCACTGAATGAGAATGGCACTCTGAAAACCAAAGAGCTGGAAAAGGGAAGATTTTTTCATTTCTTGAGGGAAGTGACCCCAGAAATTATATACTTTATGTTCAGTTTCCAAGCACAGTCAATCCTAGGTGAAGTATTTTTTAAGGATATGAGTGACACCTAGTTCCCAAGAAATGCACTTAGGACCACAGTAAAAGGGTTGAAGGCCTGGAAGTCTGATATAAATAGCCAATAAATGGGACAGAGGTTTTTTCCAAAGGGAAAATTCAGTTTCTTTCACACAGTTTCATCACTTTGAAAACGGACACAGTGAATGGCTAAGAGTAAAGTATTGAATTTTAATCATGATGTAGTCAGTACTAGGATGGAAATATGCAGCAATTATGAATCCAGCAAGTCTAAAACAGAGTAAAATGTATGCATATATATATAAACATATATGCATACAAGCATACTTTAAAATAAACATGACAAAGTAGTTGAGAGTTACACTTGCAGCAACTAGAAAAATAATATTAGACCTTCTCTAAACAGCTATTTTCCAACATTGTCAAATCACATACATTCAGACTGCTTTAGAAGTCACCTGCCTATGGAAGGCTCAAAATTCACAACAGCAGTGGAGAAAGAGACAAAACAATCTAAAGAACAAGAAAGCAGCAAGAGAAAAGAACCCATAACTTCAGTCATGGTTTTGGTCTTAACTGTGTGTCTGCTTCATTCAGTCTTGAAAAAACGTACAGAATTTTTTTTGAGATTTGGGAGTCAGCAGCAGCACTGTCACTCCATGTTCTCTTTTTTGTCTTTCCTTCCTTCTTCAGATTCTCTCCTTTCTCCATAGCTCCAACAGGTTCAAAAACGAACCCAAGGTTTTTATAATAATTCACCAATTCTACAGAGAGGTGTAGCCACTCCTTTTCCCTGTGTGCTGCAATTTGTGAGGAGCCCCATGGCAGCACACCAGGGGTGCCCTGGCAGTGTGTGGTGCCTCAAGCTCTGTGGTGAAAGGCAGCCACTGAGCAACAGCAAACAACAGCTGCTGCTGGAGGCACATGTCTAGCTGGGATGATGATGGTGGGGAAGTCATTTTGGAAGGGATAGAGAGATTTGTGTATGATTTAGCTAAAATCAGGATTTTAAAAGGTCAGTAGTGTCTGCCTGTCAGCCTCTTACTGGATGGATGCATGATATCAGAAATAATTAAAACCTGTGTAACTGTTACAATATGAACACAGGAATTAGGTCAAATCTACTCATTGTCTACAACTTTTGAAGGATTAGTCAGCTTGTTATTTAGAAGAAAAGCAATGCCAGGACCATAAAATCTGATTATGAGCCATTACACAAATTACCATGCTGTGAAGATAAAGTTTGGCTGATACCTCATTGTTTGGTTTTCAAATAATCCTTCATTTCCTGTACCAGCTCAGTATGCTAGTATCAGACCTGAGTAAAACCACAATGTTTTAAGAGACCAGTTTTGTTCCTAGATTTGAATTTGTGATTCACATTTTTCTACTTTTGTTTTTACCTATTTCACTTGTGCTCTCTGATATTTCTGACATAACCCTTGAGATGGAAGTATTTCTGCTAAGCTTATGAATTAGTTATTACCTTCGCCCAGCTTCACTTCATCAGTTCCAGAAGCTCCTTGAGTGTGGTGTACTGAGAAGTGTATTGCACTAGATTTTGAAATGCCACAGGGCACCTTAGACTGCATTTCTGTGACCATCTGACCAGACTGCCTCAATTTAATCAGGTAAAACTCAGTATGCCTCTGCATTTTGCAACTAAGGAAAGGAAGAAATTTCAAGTACAGAAAAATCCTGATGCAGTCTTTAGTTTTGTGGATGTGATTAACAAAGTGACACAAGTCCAGGTGAAAGACATCAACTGTTTTTCCCTGATCCACCAGCATTGTAATTCCTTTTAGAATGCCACCAGATTTGTCAGTTGTGGTTTGTCCTTTGTGGAACCATGTTGGCTGTTGCAAATCACTTCTTTGTTTTCCATGTGCCTTAGCATAGTTTCCAGAAGGATTTGCTCTATGGTCTTGCTGTGCATAAAGGAGAGACCAGCTGTTAGTTACCAAGATCTTCCTTATTTCTCTTTTTAAAATGGGGGTTATAGCTTCCCTTAGTTCACTATTTGATTATTGCATTCTTCATAATATAATTGCATGATAATTTCTTTGGATTATATTTAAATGGATAACCTCAAAGCTTTTCTAGGTCTAATTTAGGAGATTTTTCTAGGAGAAAACATTTTAAAATTACTACCCCATTTTACTGTAATTGTAGATAGAGGACATCTCTGACCCCCTGGTAATTATTTTAATTAGGTCTCTGCGTGCCAGAGAAAAAACAAATGAATAAAGTATGCCATTGAAACCATTGAGCCAGATGTGCTGGCTGACCCACATGACTATGGGCAGGCTACCTAGACGTCAGTCCTGGGGAAAGTAATGAAAAAGCTCATGTGGAATTCAAAAAATAATGAATATAAAGGACTGTAATTAATATAAGACAAAGAGTAAAAATATAATGCAAACAATTGACATGCTTTCCTAGAAAATGTTTCTTGTCAAATTACTCTGTTTAATTATCTGAGAAAATTGCAGGTTTGATTATTAGAGGTAATGGCACCAGGCATCTGACATGCAAGCACCCTCTGTTCTGATATTAAAGATAGGGCTGTATTTCAGATTTCAAAGGCTGTTCTCAGATGAAATGGGCAGGAAATACGAGCAAGGTTCCCCACAGGCTCAAAAACCTTCAACAACTTCTAGTCTTTATTCAGAGTAAATATGAAATAATACTTATTCTTAGTTATAAAATGAAAAGACCACACTGGAAGTCTAATAATTCACCATGAATTCAGAATAGCTGTGCAGATAAATTGGAGCCTTTGATAATTTGTTTAGCAAAATGTATGTTTAATGTAGCCAGTTTCAAACTTTCATATCTGGAAAGACATGGCAGCCATACTGGAGGAGACTGTGAAGGGAAGGAGTGAGTCTAAGATCGATTTACAATCTCAAGGACCAGAGAACATCAACTTCCAAGATGAGGAAAGGACAAAAACAGCATAAGAAATTTTCACTGTACAAGTAGACAGCAGTAAATAAATTGAGGAAGGCAATTTCTAAGCATGTGTAGTGGTTTAGGGACAGGATGGTATGGAGAACATGCAAGGTTTAATGTTGTGTTTTAAAAACATGCACAAAGATGAAAGTTAATTACGACACACACATACACACACACACCAGTTCCTCAGAAATAGTTTAAAGTAAGAAAAAAAATCAAAACAAAAACCAAGGAATACAAGATCCTAAGGCTCTTCTTAAACAAAAATCTACGGTTACAAATTAACAGTTATTTCCTTATTTGTGACTGCAAATGTGACTAAGCAGTGTACATTATACTGAAGAAAAAAAAAAGGATCCACTACTTAATGTCTTATTCAATGGAGCAATTAATTCATACACAATCAGTAGGTTTAACATCTCTGGAAAAATACATAACCTAAGGATACAGTAGATGTATCCTAAGTAATCTAAGCATTCCTCCTTGACTTAAATAACACAAGTCAGTAGGTCAGACTAACCTCACTGACCAGACCTAGCAAAATGAAACTACCCATAGACACCAAATTAATTTTAGAAAGGAACTATAACCGTCTTAGTAGGAAGGAAAATGAAATGTGGATAGTGTAATTGAAATCACAGAAACAAAATCAATAACTTAGTTAATAGCTGAAGAAATGATTAGCAATGGGTATTCTTCCTTTTTTCTTGATCTTGCTTTGATTCTTACACTATTTTTATCTTGAATCCTTGGTATACTAACATGGATTATTATCTAAGAAAAATGTAGAGATACAGCAATATATAGAACACAGGCCTCTGCAAAATGACTATGCACAAACCAAGTGTATTATTTCAACAGAGAAAACTCATTCCAAAGTAAACATGATTCATGTACTCATCCCACTTTCTCCTAAGATTATTTTCTAACAGGGAAAGAAAGCATCTGCCTTCTTCAGCTTTGCTAATGCTTATTTTAGAACATACATGAGGCGGGTACTCTTTTTTTCCAAGAGTACCAGGTGGAAAGGTAAAGTAACAGCCACGGTCAGCTCTAAATAAACATTTAGGATTAGGCAGCTGAAGCACTCGACTATTGAGTTTATTATTAATAAACGGATTTGCAGTGTCTCACTGAGCTTTACCACAAGGGTAAATAATTGTCTGGTTTTGCCTTGCTGGCTGTCTTGACTGCATCACTGTGGCACATTTTACTATGTTTTCCTTTTTGTCTCACTCCAAAGAAAGGTGGGGTGGTTCCTCAGCTGCAGAACTGAGAACTTGTGTGTTAGACCCATCCCCAGTCTACCTTACTTATGCATGTCTCCTACCATATTCAAGAAAAAGAATTTTTGATGGCTCTAGTGCACTTTACACATAGCAAATTAATGATTATAACAGTGGCACTTTCCTGAAACTTACATAAATTAAAAACAAAACAAAACAAAAACCCACCAAAAACAAGAACACCCCTCAGGCTGCTTCTACATGGTTTGATTTTTTTTTTACTTGCTCATTTTTCTTCTCCTTACAGATGATTTTGCACTCCCCACACCCCCCCTCCCCCAAACCTCGCCACCTGTCCCCCTTTCTCTTCTTTTACAAACACAATATCCCAGTTACAGATGTCAAGATAAAAACATGTTCTAACTGAACAGGAAAACAGTAAATGAAGGTTCTTACCAGTAGCAAATAGTACCTGATATGTACCCTTTCTGGTATGGTTATTCAATTTCTTGGCAGGATGATTCGATTTCTTGGCAAGACTGCAGCTTCCACTTCTTACCAGATTTGTCACTCTCAAAAAAAAAAAGCAAGGAAAAAAAAACCCACAAAAAATCCCCACCCCCCCCAAAAAAACACCCCAAAAAACAAAACAAAACAACCCCAAACCCACACAACCAAAAAGGAGGGAATATTTCAAAACAGAGGCAGGTATTTCCAACCTTTGAGATCATAGAATAAGAGCCATTTTCCATAGCTTACTTCCACTGGCTCTTAGCCATTGACATTTAAGACTAAATTATGTAGAAGATCTGAGTACTACTGAGGATCTGAAGAATCAACAAGTGCATTAAATTATTGTGCAGTGTTGATTTAGAAACAAAATGATAAATGATGTTCATAGATCATTCATATGAGATAAAAAGAGCACTTTCATCAGCTTCTTTTTTAAATTAAGAATCTTCCATTTTTGTTTAAAAAGTTTGTTTATCAGCATAGAAGATGAAGCAGTGGAGGGAAATGGAGGCAACATGAATAGGAAGATATAGGAGGGTTGGTTAAGGTTCTGAAGTATCTCTTACCATAACATCATTAGCATGCCAGAAAATAGGACACAAGAACACCTGTTCTTGTTCCTGAGGATATCTTACCCTCTCACACCTTTTCACCTTTCCGGTTACTATTGAAAGTAATCTGAAAAATCTAAACCTAACATTTATTTTATTTATTACAAAAGTAAGATTTTGTTCATTCTTTATTGCTGATCTCCAGGATAAAAAGCTCACGTGTCTTTCTGTGTTTGACAAGTGGAAAAAAACCCTTAGTATTATTTTTTTCCATATATAAATTTTACATTTTATCCATATGTGCAGCTTCATCAACATTAACATTTGCAAAATGCAGAACTATTTCCATTAACACTGAAAAAATGAATCTCCTAAATCATTGTTGTAAGATTCACTTTAGGGATATAAAGTCAGATTGATGTGTAGCAAATATGATATAAAATTATTTCTTCCTGTAAATATTATACATATTTATATATAATATAAATATATTATTTTATATATATAATATATATAAATAATAATATATATAAATAAATATAATATAAATATATTATATATATATAAATATATATAAGTATACATATTTACATATATATATACATATACATATACATATATAAAATTTACATATTATGTAAAGCTGCAAAAATTTCACAGAATCACAGAATCACAGAATCACAGAATTTTAAGTTGGAAGAGACCTTCAAGATCATCAAGTCCAACCCATGCTCTAACACCTCAACTAGACCACGGCACCAAGTGCCACATCCAGCCTTTTCTTAAACACATCCAGGGATGGTGACTCCACCACTTCCCCGGGCAGGCCATTCCAATACTTTACCACTCTTTCTGTGAAAAACGTTTTCCTAATATCCAACCTATATCTCCCTTGGCGCAGCTTAAGACTCTGTCCTCTTGTTCTGTCAGTTGGTGCCTGGAGAAAGAGACCAACCCCCAGCTGACTGCAACCACCCTTCAGGAAGTTGTAGAGAGTTATAAGATCACCTCTGAATCTCCTTTTCTCCAGGCTAAACAACCCCAGCTCCCTTAGTTGTTCCTCATAGGGTTTGTGTTCCAAGCCCCTCACCAGCCTCGTTGTCTCCTCTGGACGTGCTCAAGCATCTCAATGTCCTTCCTAAACTGAGGGGCTAGAGCTGGACACAGCACTCAAGGTGTGGCCTCACCAGTGCCAAGTACAGGGGAAGAAGGACCTCCCTGCTCCTGCTGGCCACACTATTCCTGATACAGGCCAGGATGCCATTGGCCTTCTTGGCCACCAGGGCACACTGCTGGCTCATGTTCAGCTGCTGTCACCAGTGCCCCCAGGTCCCTTTCTGCCTGGGCACTGTCCAGACACACCATCCCCAGCCTATAACATTGCAGGGGGTTATTGTGGCCAAAGTGCAGGACTTGGCCTTTGGATTGATTAAACTTCATCTTATTGGACTCTGCCCATCCATCCAACTGATCCAGGTCTCTCTGCAGAGCCCTCCTCCCTTCCGTCAGATCGACACACGCTCCCAGCTTGGTGTCATCTGCAAATTTACTGATGGAGGACTCAATACCTTTATCCATGTCATCAATAAAAATATTGAACAGAACTGGCCCCAGCACAGACCCTTGAGGGACACCACTGGTGACTGGCCACCAGCTGGATGCAGCACCATTCACCACCACTCTCTGGGCTCGGCCATCCAGCCAGTTCCTAACCCAGCACAGAGTGCTCCTGTCCAAGCCACGGGCTGCCAGCTTATCTAGGAGTGTGCTGTGGGAGACAGTGTCAAAGGCCTTGCTGAAGTCCAAATATACAACATCCACAGCCTTCTTTACATCCACCAGTCTGGTCACCTGGTCATAAAAGGAGATCAGGTTGGTCAAACATGACCTGCCCCTCTTAAACCCATGCTGGCTGGGTCTGATAGCCTGGCCATCCTGTAAATTTTGTGTGATGGCACTCAGTATAAACTGTTCCATTATCTTGCCAGGTACTGAGGTCAGGCTGACTGGTCTGTAATTACCAGGATCCTCCTTTGCACCCTTTTTGTGAATGGGTGTCACATTGGCCAGCTTCCAGTCATCCAGAACCCTGCCCGTGAGCCAAGACTGTTGGTAAATGATGGAGAGTGGCTTTGCAAGCTCATCTGCCAGCTCTCTCATCACCCTGGGATGGATCCCATCTGGTCCCATAGATTTACGGATATCCAAGTATTTCAGCAGTTCTCTGACTGCCTCCCCTTGGATAATGCAGGAACCATTCTGTTCTCTGACATCATCTACCAACCCAAGAGGACGATTCTCATGAAGGCAAGTCGTCTCAAGTTTAATAACTTGTCTCAGTTTGGGTCTTTTACAACATCCTCATAGACCAAAATACTCCCAATACCAAAGGAAATATTAATTCAGAATTTTTCAGGTGGAGGCAGAGGAGGGCCATTTCTGTTTCCAAAAGGTAGATATCAGCACATTATTTAAATGGGTAAAATAATTTTTTTGTCACATTCTATTAAATATTTTAGTTCTTTTGCAATAATGAGATCAGTTTGAAGTGTAAGACATAAAACTTCAATACAACTACAAATCTAATACATTCAAAATTTTCAATGTATCATTCCATCAAACTTTTTTTCTGAATCTCTCTGTTAATTGAGGATATTATTAATTAAAGATACAAGAAAATGACATTCAAAAGTGTTAATTACTTAAAACCTGTTTAAATAATTATGAAAACCTCCCTGAGAAGCTCAAGGAATGAGTCTAATTACACCTGCCATGGATTTCCTAATTGACAGGATATTCAACTCCTATGGATTGTTTTGTGTATCTTAACTAGTGAGTCCTAAGCTCAGAAGTCCAAATCACTGCTGGACAGAATATGTATACATAAGCATCATTTTTTTAAGCAATTGATTTTCAAATTAAAATATTTTATAAAATAAAAATAAGTTTTTATTATATTTGGCTTTTTCTGGGATTCTGATAATTCTGCAGTATAAACAAGTATTTATTAAAAAGAGTTCTTACAATATATGAGGTGGTTGGCATGCTTGAAAATAGATCTGATACCAACAAATCCTTTTACCAGATTAATTATGGGTCAGGGCACACTGCAGGAAGTAGAAAATTGGAAGCAGTTAGATTTGAAACAGAAGGAACAACAATAAATTATTAATTAGGCAAGATAATTTCTTCAACATGGTTATGTTTACAAATAAAACCTGAAGACTACAAGTAGAGTGAAAACTCAGAGCTATGCCCCAAGTCAAACCTTGTGAATAAAATTGCAGATTTTATTTCACAGAATAATAACATGAAATGCTTACCAACCAACGAGCATGATGTACTTACATACATGTTCCAGGAAAATGTTTGAACTGTTCAAAGGAAGCTCTCCTGTCTTTACCAGAATTTTTTATGGAAATTCTAGGAAAATGGAAATTATCTTTCCTTGTTTTGTTCCAACTGCATGTCTGAAAACACTTTAACTTATCTCTCTAACCCTGACTGGAAAAGCAGGTACAATAGCAGCACACCCCACATTTGAGGGTGATTCCAGGATCTGTGAGATTAAGTGTCATTCAGTTCCAACACGATGACCTCCTCCCTGCAATGAAAACAGCAGTGAAGGAGCTGAATATCTTCCATACAGGCAATGTCCTTCCATGCATGGCATGGAACAAGTTTGCAGCCAGCAGGTACAACCACATCTGGGAACTGTCAGGCACTCCTGGGGCTCTCAGTATATATGCCAGCCATGATTTAATATGCATTTAGCATTAGTCCTACACAGTATTTGTTGCCTCTAGGCTTACATTGGGTACTCTCAGTTTGGAAACAGAGTCCTGAGACACTGTCTTTCTGATTAATGTGAAATCTTCACAGTTTTCAGAAATACCTGGAAGAAGATATTTTCTTCATATGAAATAATTAAGTTCAGGTGACTTCACTTTGCACAAAGCAGGCAGCCCAGTGACCAGTACTATGCCCCAGGGTTGAAAGTCAAACCCTAAGGCCTTTAATTGTATTCATTAGACCGTGCTAACAGTCGTGCATGAAACCCCGATGGCCATGCGCATCACTGAGGTACAGAACTGTGATGCTGTAATTAGTGACTGACCTGACATGTGGGGCAGCTTCTCAGACAGAAAAAATGGTCATTGATCCTCCACTCTTAGCTGACTTACCTGTCCAAGTGAATGAGTTGACCCAAGAAATTTCCAATCAGTTTCTCTGCTTTTGACTCATCTTTACAGTGCACTGCAGTCTAGGAACACAATATAAAGAACCACTTTGGAGAGAACTTTGTTTCTCTGCAAAAGCTTTTTCACTTTCTCTGTTATTACTATTCTAGCAGAACTAATGTGAGAAATCCTCCCCTTGCATTGAACTTTACAATGTGGACCCGTTGATGTTTAAACACAAATTCTAAGCAAAGTTGCAGGAACAGAATTAGTATTCAGGCACATTTCTACTACCTCTTGCTCTCAGTAGTTTGGAAGTTAAGGACTTCCAAAGCTAGAGATTGTATATCTGGGTTTATATTTCCTTTGATGTTTGGATTTTTGTGTGTGTGTGTGTGTTTTTGTTTGTTTTTTTTTTTAATTTATTCCAAGAGTATGTCAAATAATGTTTTGAAAACACATAAGTTTTTAACAACTACGTCCTCTGGCAATGGGTCAGTAATTAGACAGTTTCTGGAAAAGAATGTAGGTTTTTTTAAAACTTTCTGTATGAATATTGACATTTCTGCTTCTAGAGTTATATTGTTCAAAATGCTGCTTAGGTACAAGTACCAATAAGTACTGCTTAAGTAAGTACCAATACAAGTATTTCCTATGATCTCCAGTTTATTCCCAATACACTAAATTTCTCGTATTTTTGAGTCATTTCTGTTTCTTGACTGAGAAACTTGATCCATTTCAGGCTTCCTGAGGAGACACTGTTAAATAACTCTGACCATCTTTCCTGTTTGTCTTTCTGCCTATTTCACTTCTATATTTTTTTTACCTGAGTTCAGAAAAGCTTGGTATAAAGATGTGACTATACCAGAGGTATGCGGTGGTTTTACTACTCATAATTTTCTCTCCATCTTTTACTTAAGACATTCTACTTCTATCTTTCTACAGCTTCTAAGGATGGAGATAATGTTTTTGAATCCTATACAAAATGCCTTAAAGATCTTCTTTCAAAGTTATAAGGGTCAAGGTAAAGTTCATCATTAGGTATGTATAGTTAATCTTCTTTTTCTCTGAGAAAACTTAGTTTGTGTTTATCAATGTGGAATTTTATCTTCTACTTCACTCAGCATCATGAGATAAATCAATCTTTCATTAATTTAATGTAATATAATTAAGTGTTGCAACCAGAAGATCAATCTAGATAGCATAAAAGATCATGGAAAAACTACTTGGCACTTCCACTGAAGCAAAATTAAATAAGCTTTCCCAGTTAGTGTGTTTTTAAACTTCAATGAAATTTTGCAGTGTTAAGGAGATTATCTTTGAAATATCTCCTCAGTTTGTATTTTAATGGAAAAGATAATGTCAGCTGAGATGTTTCATTAGCAGTTGCTGCATTTGAAAGTAAAGGAACATTGTGCAGGGTTCCCAAAGGCAGGATTCCTTGCCTTGGTGGAACCCATACAATGTGCTTCAGGACACCTCCCTACATCTGTGGCAGACACGCAGCAATGGCAAAAATAAATTAGGGCAGGTCCTTTGACAGTTAGGGAAGTTCATTGTATTTATGTTTTATTTCACAAATTATTGCTGCTATGTGTGCTTTCTCTTGTGAAATGGGAGAAACAAGCCATAAATAATTATGCCTTAAATCTAAAAACAATGTGCTAACAATCATGTACAAATCAAGCTGGTTAATGGATTCCTAGTTTATTCACAAGCATAAAGGAAGATTAGGCAATTCTCTTCATAGCCACAAAACTATCATCTCCCAGTATAATATTGATGCATTAAAGGTATGTTTTGAATATTGACTTTATTACAGATGAGTCACAAATCTGTTATGGATATGCTTATGAGGAGATCTAAGGCTCTTTGCTTTTTTCCTCCTGTCCGATAGGAAGAGGCTTCAACATCTCATGAGGTTTTCAGTAATTCAAAACATCAGGATCTGGTAATCTCAAATAAGGTTTTCAATATTTGCATTTCATACTGCAAAAACCAGTATGCCTGTAAAATTAGTCCTCAACACTGCTGTCACTCCATGGATGAGAAAAACCTGAGAAAGATGAGGAAAAAGTATGCTCCATGATCAGTCATTTCAGTCTTTTTACTTCTCCTTTAGGAAGATTTTTTTTTTTAACCTAGTATTTTGCAGGTTAAGAAAAAAGATAGTGTTCTGACAAAATGTACATGGTATGGAGATTCCCCAGGCTCAGCCTGCAACTCTGCTAACTGAGCCAGCAGGCAAATACTGAGCATTCAAAGCTAGTGAAAAAAGTCTGAATACATTTTCTGTCAAGAATATCAGGGCTTAAAATAAAAGCAGGATGTCATTTCATGAAAAAGTTGTAATTCCTGCATTTTATGTCATAAAATCCAAGGTTAAATTTATTAGAGAAGGGAAGGATCATGTAGTTTATAAGTTTTAAACTAAAACCTAACAGTTCTACTTACTAATATGATGCAGTAAGCCACACTTCTTAATCAATCCATTATGATGACAAAAATCTGAATCAATTAAGCAAATATTCATAATAGGAAGAGTTTTAAAGTATGTTTTGATGATAAAATCCTGGTCAAACTCCAGGATGAAACAGAAACAGAGTTCCAGCCACAAAGAACAGAAGAGAATGGATGGACTGGGCCAGCAAAAGCTGCTTGCTCCACAACTTCTTTTTACAGAAATATATTGTATGTTGTTGACACGAAAAATCCTGTTTAGAAAGCGTGCAAAGGCAGTAGGGACCCAAACCCTGCCCTATATAACCAAGCTGCTGAAAGCAACACTGAAAGGAATGATAGAAAATTCCCAAGTCCTTTGTAGTGCCTGTTTACTAGTAGACCCATTTGAGTAATAGCTAAGAAGCAGAAATAATAAGAATTAAGTATATTAGCAAAGCTAGCCTCTCATAACAGCCAGATCTCTTCTGTTGCACCCAAAATGTAGTGACTGAAAATAATAAGTGCAAAAGAAAACATCCATGTCAAATATATAAAAATCTTTAGTATCAAAGCACCTTAGAAGAAAATTTCATACAACTTTACAAAGCCATTTTTTAAAAAATGTGCTTTCCGAAACAGAAATTAATATCCAGGAAGAAACACGCTAATCAAGAGTGAAAGCCTTGACAATGTAACAAGCTCAGGATTCTGAGATGAATGGAGGCTTCAGAAAATAGCAGAGGTCTTAAAAAATAAAACATTCATTGGATTTTTTTAAAATATTTTTTCCTTGTAATCATTTTAGTGCTTTGCAATTGTTGTTATTTGATTTTTAAAAAGACTGGTGATGCAGATTTGATATCACAGCCATTGCAAAATCTGTTATGAAGATTTGCAACATATGTTGAATGACATTTTCAGCAATCATTTGTCAGGTGTCAATGTAAATTGCATCAAAATGCCACAAGAAAGCTTTAAAACAACTTTTTCCATCAAACTCTGAGAGATACTGAGTTTATATGCTTATCCATCTTCTGATTTTGCTTATATAATTTCCTGTATTGTTCCTAACATTATAGTGTTGAGAATATTTGGCTGGTTTGTTAAATATGTTTGATGCTTGCCATGAGGTATTCATTTTCTATTCTCTTCTGCCAAAGTGTGTGATTTTATGTACATACTTGTGGGTTTAAATCCATTACTGAGAAATACCTGCGCAGAAGTTTTTCTAAAACAGAGATTTGAAATGATGCTCTCTTCTGGCAGGTTTTTCTTCCCTCTTGAGGATGGTCACAAGTATGGGCTCCTCATCAAATATTTCTCTTTGTCATGAGCCTAATGATGGACATCCTATAAGAAAAAATTAAATGTCCAGAAAACAACTATACACACTCTCTTTGCTAAGGAAATGAGGCATAGATTATTCAGGAAGCACCTTGGATCCAGAGAAAGAGATCTCAGAGAAGGTCCCAGGAGGATTACAATTACTTTCTCTCCTTCTCCTCTTCTATTCCCCTGACACAAGATGTTCCATGGTGTGAGCCTGGCGTTGAGATGAAAACTGCACAGCTGCAGGGCTTCCCACTCTTCTTTGCTACTTGAAGTCTCAAAAAATATGGGCTTCTGTTTCTTACTGGAAACGCATTCTGAAAAGCATGATGGCACTTGATGGATGGCTGCTGCAGGCTCTGTGCCACTCAGCAACTCTCCCCTTCTCCTCCACACAGCCCCAGTATCCAGGGATTTCAAGGTCTGAACTTGCTGTCACCTGCAAGGCCTACAAAGCATTTTCTCCATCAGGAAAAATCTGATTTTTTTCATATTTTATTTAAGGTTATTTATGTGTTTTAATATATTAAAAAAATCTAACTGTGCTGTAAGAATGTCCCTGAGAGCAGGAATGTTACCAGTGAGATCTCCACAGTCAGTGGCTACTTCTCCTGCACTTTCCCTCTGCTGTTTGCCCATATGGAAGCAGATACTCAATTTTCAGGTTTAGTCTCTGTGTTAGCCTGGTCCAGGAGTGGAAGCTTATCCATGATGCCTGCTGGCTGGTAATCCTCTTTTAAGAGCCCCAGAGGCAGAATATCACTTAGTGGTCTGAGAAACCATGGTTTCAAATAAAATGGAACATTTGGCACAGCCTGCTGTGTGCATTTTTTTCCCAAGGTGTTGCAACTGGGTTTCCTTCGTGCTGGCTGAACAAACCAGAGGTCCTGAGGAAGTTTTTTAGGTGAAGCCTACTGGTGTTGACTTTTTGAACAGAGAGCTAGCAGAGGTCATTACTACTCCAGCACTGGGGCAGGCAGCATAGTCAGAGCTCACCCTGCCCCTGTAACCTTTGGTTTCACTGGTTGCAGGATAAATTCAGTTTACAAAGCACAGAGGCAACTCTTTCAAAATAAACATATCAATTAAGAGGCATTGTTTTCTTTCATTTTCTTTCCAGTATTTCTTAGCATTGTCTATTCATCTATTCATCCTGCATTGACTGCGCATCTCCTCACATTTCTGTGATGAGGCTTCCCATCTTTTTTTTCCCTTTGTTTTTTTATTTGCCCCCACCCCCTTTCAGTCTATTTCTTATTCAGTTTCAAATATCCATTTGTCTCTCACACAGTCAGATTTGACTAAAGTACACTTTTTGAAACACGCATGTGACATATTCTGCTCAGAATGCACAAGAATAATTGTAACCTCCAGTCCAGTCCAGTAAAAAACTGTTGACCATCAGTCAGCGAGGTCAGAAGAGATGCCATTAGAAGAGCAGTTATATGTTATTCAAATTTTTGTTGCATAAACCTATTGACTTTTTTAATAGCAGAGTCAGTTAAAAAGAAAAAAGCTCACAAGCTCCATTGCCTGCAAGAGTTGGAAACTTCTCAGAAGCTCTCAGGTGCCCACCTCCTACTGGATTCAGCAGAAGCTTGTTTGTATCACACTGACGTGGTACAACCTTGCTACACCACGTCTGACCAGAGAAGGTTTGGAAAGGAACCAGAGAGCATGTTCGCAGGTATAACCTCCTCGTGAAGAACATTTAACCATCAGACCCTATGTGATGAGAAGAGAATCTAGCAAGAGCGCTCTGCTGCTGCAGTTGTGCTTGAAAGAGAAATCTCATCTGACAGAACACAAGCGTCTTTCGCTTCCTTCTTCCATTGAACAAGAAAGGCAAAAGTTGTGGAAAGCATACAAAAAATAGCTAAACTGGAACATTTGTAATGTTCTGGTCAGACATCCTAGAGAGCTGATAAAGAAACTCTGAGAAATTAACTCATACAGGCGTGAAGGTATGATGGAAAATAACCAACTTAGAAAACAGAAAAATAAAAATATCTCCCAGTGTAAATACTGTGACCAGAAAGGTAAATATTCATTATATTTCTTTAACAAATAGTCTCAAAACAATGGAATGGCACTACGTAAATAACTGAAGGATACAGCTTGTGATATTTCCAAAACACTTTATACAAGGAAATTTTTAGTTTATGGGGGACTACCTTAATGGCAAAACACTGAAGGTTAAGCTCAACAGACTTGCATGTGAAAATTTTCAGTGCCACCTATTGTCAGAGACAACAGACAGGAATCAGCATGGTGCTGCATGTCCTCAAAGGCACTTTTCCTTTGAAAAATGGGGAGAATAAATACCTGTATTTTGTGTTTAAAACACTGTTCCAGATTAGAATTAAACTCTGGAGAGGCACACACATAACTGTTCCTTTCTGATTAATGCCTTTATTTCCCTGCTGCTATCTGTGGGCCTGAGGCAGTGACAGATAATGGTCCTCACAACCACCTTAAAATGAGCTGACCAATGCTCTTTGAGGGCCCCTGAGGCTTTTGTCTCATTTTATAGCATACATAGTATCCTTTGCTTTTTCCTGACATAATTCATAAATGAAAGGCTTTAATGAAGCCTTGAACAGTGCACAGTCCTTTCCAGAAACTAATTTGCACTGAACCTTTTAAAGAACTCTGTTGATTGTTTGCCTTTTCATGGCAATGTATTTAAGTAATCGTAATGTCTGAGTGAAAGTCTATTACTATCTGTTTACCTCAGTACTTTGACAGTTGAATAGGAATTATCCTATTTAATTTTTTATGCCTCAGAACACAAAAAAAAAAAAACAACCAACAAAAAAGTCCACCCAAACAAAAGAAAAAACCCAAACCACACCAATCGAAACCAAAAAACACCAAACCCCAAACAAACAAACCCCAAACAAACAAAACAACAGCAACAACAACAACAAAAAAAGATAGAATTTTATCTGGTTAGTAGTGCTTAGGTATTTATGACAAGATTGTAGAAAAGTTAATTATGGAAAGTGAAAGCTCTTAAGTTATTTCTTATCCTGAGTCCTACCTTTTTCTCTGCTGATACGCAGTGGGGAGGCCAGAGAGTCAGAGGTGGCAAATTTCCCTTCTGAGGATGTTAGGAGTCCTTGCCATGGCAAAGGAAAGTGTAGAAGGAAATGGTCACAGTGTACATGGGTTGCAGAGCCTGGTGAGACTTGCTCACACCATCTGCAACAAATACACTTCACTCAAAATAATTCAGCAGCGGCTTAGCACCTGCAAACATGAGCACTGAAAGGTTTTTTTTGGTGTATTCCAGAAGAACAAGGAATTACACCAAAGTTGTGCATATGATCTCCATACAGGCCATTCACTTGAGTTGGGCTCGATGATGCTTGTCAGTCTCTTCCAACACAGAATATTCTGTTGAAAATCACAGAACTGGGGCAGCATGAAGAGAGGTGAATTAGCAGAAAAGGTCTGCCAAAGTATGGGGACTTTATAAAGCAGCTGTACCCCAGGGATCGTGTATATCCTAGAGGGTGGGGTAAAAGGAGACACTTCCAGACAAAATTTTGCTTTGAAAGTGGTGGCAGTATTTTCATAAAATCACTTTTTAAGTGTCTATCTTACTAATTTCCAGTTCAGGTTTTAACTAAACTTGATAAAAATTTCCATGGAAAATGCAATAAACACCATGATTGTGGTGGTTAAGTCAGAAAGGTTTTGCAGGTATCTCCATCAGACAATTCTATTTTTCAAGTAAATCAGGAGTAAATATAGTCAATTCTAAGTATCATACAATTTAACTGCATGTCAAAACTTGTTTCTAATAGTTAATAAACTAAAGAACTCAGTTAACTGGGGGAAAACAAATCCTTTTTGTGACAGGGAAAGGAAAGTTAGTGCTAGAAAAACTTCAAAAAAGAAAAGATCTCAGATCACTTCAATGATTATCAGAATACAAAAACTTTTCAACAGCATTAATGAGTTCAGTTTTCATTACAGATTTCTAAAGTCTTAGCATTGTAATTAATATACAGTAATTAATAAAGAAGTAATTAGTATAAAATATGTAATAATAATTTTTTGATAATTCATTTTATTTTATAAAATATAATAGCTAGGAAAGCATATATCATTAAAACAGATTTCTCAAAACATAGTCTTTAATATCAACCTCATTAGTTATGTGTGCTTCCTCTGCATTTAACCTTTTTGACAGTTGAAAGACATTTCAGTACAGCCCTGAGGTTAATAAGAATACACTTCTTTTTTCCAAACTAAGTATCAAATTAGAAATATATTTAGTATTTTTCTAAGTTTTCATTAGTTTCTAGATCCAACCTAAAGGAAATATAATGAGAAAGTCTAGAGTTTTTGAAATCTGAAGAACAAAGATGAAAGATGAATAATAAAGTGTTGATATGCCCTATTTAATCTATGACAAAAATTTGCAGGTAGTGAACATATACATAGAAAATCCACCTCCATTAATAATCTGTGTGCTGTTTCATTCTTAAATAAATTCTGAATGTCATGCGAAGTAGCTATGACTGTACATTTATCTGAGATGCACAGGTATTGAGGAACCACACAGCAGCCTCCTGAGCCATATAAATACAGCAGTCTCAAGGTATTAACAAAGGATTAATGTCTCTGTATGTGTGCTATACCCTGTTTTTCACAGCATTCTCAGATTATGACATTTCCAAGGCTTTGGTGTTGATACTTGTTATTTGTTGATGTTAAAATGCAAAAATAATTATTCATTTACTTCTCATCACTTAATGCTTCTAAACAGTAATAAAAAGTCTGGTTGCAATCGTTGCTGCTCATCTTACCTCAATACCATCAAAGCAGCAAGATGGAGAAATCTAGCCATTGCTATGTGGAAATTATAACTTGTGGGGATAACAGTAAGTATTGCTACATTTATCCTGAGAACTGCTTAAACATCCTTGCAATCATGAAATTTTTTGGTTATTTTAAAGTCTGCTTGCCCAGGAACATAGGAACTACTTCTACTGTTACAATCAACCATGCTATAACATATTTTTCACCATCTGCTGGAGAAACCTTGAAGCACGTTGTGGCTGATATCAACACTGCCATCCAAAGAAAGTAACCATTCGAGAAGCACTCCCAAGTTTGAATGAAACCGTAGATGTTTCAAGATGACAATAAAACCTCTTGAGGAAAAAAAAAAAGTTTCATTCATAGACCAATGCTTTACACAGAGTATTTGGAAAGAAAAAGGAGAGAAAAACCAGATAACATCTGCAGGCTGCTGCAGTTCTGGCCAAAGCTGTGGGCTTTGCAATGATAGTCTCAGCTCCCGACTACGTGATATATCAGAGCTGTAGACTCCAAACTAAACTAAGTGTTTTCACCTATGTGAAGAAGAAGAAAATAACAAGACTCACGTAAAACACTCTTTTGACCTGGAAAAAAAAAAAAAAAGATGATATGGGATAATCCAGCTTTTTTTTTTTTTTTCCTTAATGTCTTTACATTTCTAGATGGCACATATCTGTCTTTCAATACCTCTGTTTGGTTTTTTTTTTTCTATGATCTGACATGGACAAATCTTTATGAATCTCTCATCGTGCACAGGTGCAAAAGACAGACCTGAATAAAGTGTCAGGGGCATTGGTAGTGCTACATGAGAGTAGAGCTCCACCTGACTCAGCACTCAGCTGGGAGCAAGGCTCCAGACTCAGCTCCTTCTGAACATTCTGCCTTATACTTGTGCTTTGCTGGGATGCCTGGTTTATTTTCTACTGCCATTTTACAAGCCAAACTGGGCATGGGTAGCTCACTGCCTACCTATAACCTCCTGCTCCTATTAGTCTGTCTCTTCTTTAAGCTTTTGATTTTTCTTCATCTATGAATTTTTAACAGTTTTTTTTTTTTTTTGTTCCTTAGTAACCACAAAGTTCTGGATTAATTGTGGACTTTAGGGAGTGAGAAGTCCATACATCATAAGAACATGTATTTTTCACTGTTTTGATTGCAAAAATTATTTCCAAATGTTCACATAACATGTGAAAGAACACATACAAAGAACAAAATATTGGACCACAACATTCACTGAAGACAGCTTGTAATATGGAACATGATCTGGTAATATTTCACTGCCTCTAGTATTATGTTTAAAAATTCTGATGAATACAATAATTTACAGACAGCAAAAGTTACAATTTTTCTTCTGCTCCTTACATATCACAGACATATTAATAATTTTTATTTCATATTATTTTATAAATGTTAAAAAATCTTTTTTGGAAATTTCCTGGCATTTTATGTGATTTGGAAAGCTTGCAGTCCCACCTGCAGCTTATCATTACTTTGGCACTGAATTTGTTTTTGACCTTTCCAGATCTAGATAATGCTGCCAGGCCATCAGCCAAGAATGACATTGGACTGAGATAAGCTACTATTCAAAATTGCTGGTGGGTTGTGACACATCAAAATTATTATACAGTTTGTAAAAATAACCTGTAGTGAGGGAGTTTTTAGTAAACAGGAGTCACTGTCTGCCAAGGGAAATGTCTGATATGTGGTGTCTTACTACATAAGGCTTACTTATTACTGAAAGAAAGAATACATGGGGAGTGCTCCTCTAGTCATTGAACTAATGACCAGGGATTCTTGTCCATGAATGAAAAGAAGCAAAAAAAAGACAATGATGATGCATATTACAGCAGATAGACTATCTTGATGGGAACTCCATTAAATGGATTTTCTAAGACTCTCAAAGGAAAATTCAAACTGAGACTTGAAAACCTACCAATAAGAATAATTCAAATTAAGGTTTGGCTTAAAAAACCTGTATCATTGGCCAGAGCCAGAGCACAAATGTAAAAGATAAGATGCAAAATAAGGAATTTTGCTGAGCCAGAAGAGCAGGGAACCCAGCTTTTACTGAATGTGATCATTTCAGTCACAAAAAGAGTAAGGTGGTGGGATCAGTGCACACAGCATGGCCAACAAAGAGAAGGAGCTGAAAACCATCACTGTGAGGGAACTGAGGTGGTTTACATAGGAGAAAGAAGGCTCAAGAGGACTTATCACTCTCTACAACTTCCTGAAAGAAGGTTAGACAGGTGTGGGTTGGTCTCTTCTCCCAAGAAACAAGAAATGAGACAAGAGGAAATGGCCTCAGGATTGGAGGGAAATGGCAAGGGAGGTTTAGGCTGGATATTAGGAAAAATTTCTTCACCAAAGGAGCTGTCAATCATTGTATCATCTGCTCAGGGAAGCAGTTGAGTCACCATCTCTGGAGGTATTAAAAAGACATGTACATGTTGTTCTTTAATGGGTGACTAACAATATTAATGATTGGATTCAATGGTCCTAAAGCTCTTTTCACAGCCTAAAAGATTCTATGATTTTGCATTTTTCTGGTATAAAGTATGTGGTTAAGTACCATCTTGAACTTACCCTATCAACTGCAACCCTATCAAACCTATCTCTTTCAGGAAGAATCCTCCCTGGTCTTGAATTCAAATTGCATACAATGATGTTGAGGTTTAAAATCGAATTTAATAATTTAAGATGATGGTTGAACATATAAATAAAAAGAAAAAAAATGTAAAGGACTTCAAACTTGGTAATTCTGAGTTAGTTCTAAATAAGAACAGGAATCCAAACTTACACAATCTATAGAGAAACAAAAAAATATTTTTAGCCAGTCCTGGTCTTTATTTATTACATTTTCACAACAAATATGTTTAGTTAAAAGAGGAATTCCAAGAACTTGCATTACAGGTAATTTTTAGTTTAGGGAATTGCTTTTCTCAACCCCAGCCGTGCTTTAGGTTCCAATGTGCAGATACTCTATTAGCTCAGCAT
This sequence comes from Phylloscopus collybita, assembly GCA_027886175.1. Classification (NCBI taxonomy): domain Eukaryota; kingdom Metazoa; phylum Chordata; class Aves; order Passeriformes; family Phylloscopidae; genus Phylloscopus; species Phylloscopus collybita. The sequence goes on along the minus strand of JAJNNQ010000009.1, from coordinate 22,828,750 downwards.
GTTTTTTGCCATGGTAATGTCAAGTGCCAAAAGCAGAACAGCAGCAGTCCTCCTCATGGTGTTACATCTGCAAATGCTTAATGAATAGTGCAGCTTGCACATTTCAACACATTTTTAATTATATTTGGCAGAAAAAAGAAAGCATGACCTGGCTTAAAATGTATCTCAGTCAGATCCCTGGTATTTTAGCAAGAAGCTGCCTCAATGGAATACAAAACCTCTCTAATTGTTTTAGAGAATTCACACTAAGATTAAGCTTTCTAACTGTTCTAATTCCTACTTGTTTCTCACAATATCTTGTAGATACTGTGGTCTGGTTTTTGTGTTGTTTTTTTTTTTTTTTTTATTTTACCCAAGGACTCTTTCAGTTGCGTCTTCGGAAGTGTCCACTGGTACTGAGAATGCTGCACGTTGTTTGTCAGTGGAAGTGATTGTGTCAGCCAGGGAAAGCTATTATACAAAATATTATGACTCTGAGATGGTTCTTACCAGTAGTGTGCTGACTTCAAATAAAGGTTTTTTTTTCATAAGCTGAATTCCCCCTTTCCCTCCTACCTTTGGCTCAGTCTGCACTCACCATTGGTAGTAGAATTATTTGCAGAATGTCAGCAAGAGCTTTTCAGGAAAAAGGTATCAAAAATAATTTTTTCTCCCTTGTGTGGATGATTTTGACTGCAGAATAAAGCAGAGGATTGCACCTCCATCCTGAGGAACTGACTTCTGCTGTACAAAACTCCTCTTCCAGAAGTCCAAAGCCTGCAGCCCAGAAGCCAGATGCTCTTCATAACATCTGTCCCATGCAAGTGCTCTCAATGCCCTGGGGCAGAGAAGCTCACTTACTGCCTGGAGATGTTTTCTCCAGAATGTTTCCCGTTTCCAAATTTTCCAGAAATTAGGCTCAATCTCCTTTTTAGCTTTTATCAGCATCTCTTCTGTCACCCAGTAGTATTAATTAAGAACATTGTAATTCATATCCAGCTCACATTACTACAATATAGTGGTCACCAAAGCACCCATGGGCCCATCTGGACAGTGGCTGAGATGAGGAAAATTTGAACTACAACATCTCCTTTAGACTTTGAATTAGTTTCTCATATATTTTATCATTCTTTTACTGGCTGTCATCTTTTATTGCATATCTATGAGGCACATTTAGATCTAATTAATTATTCATATACTAGTTATGTAGATAAGCCTTATTAGGAAGTCTCTAGATCTTAATTCATATAATGCCATATCATTGACTTTTCTGTAGATTTACACTCAGCATACTGTAATAAATCACAACACATCCTACTTATTATTTGTCTTAACTCGTGGTCAAAAATCCCTGCTACCTGCTTGGCACTGCTACAGAAATGAGACTTTTCATGTAGAGGCCATGGCCTACATCTAAGAATATTTCCCCCTGCTCCCTTCACAACTCCCTCCTGCCATTAAATGTTCCTCAAACTAGATCAATTACCATTCCTCAACATTCAGTATAAACTGTTATTCAGCTTCCTTATGGTTGTCTCCAGAAAGCTGAAACATCATGACAAACTGACCTAACAAAAGGTAAATATATATATTCAAAGTGTGTATTTTTAATAATTCAGATAAAAGTGTTTTTGATATGTTGTCTCATGTTTGTTCTTTCCTTTCCACATGTATGTATTTTGCTGCATTTATAGACAATAATTACAATCCTTGTGAGCTTTTTTTTTTTTTTTTTGGTAGGCTAATATGCAGGCTTTTTTTTAGTCCCCTGTCACACAGAAGGCTCTCCAGCATTTTCCCATCAATCTTTAACTCCCTGCTTAATTCTGTATTTCTTCAAAATATGAGGCTAAAATTGTATCACGTGGTATGCCCAGGATATGACCACTGTGTATTAGTGGGCTGTATTTCTTTCTTAATTTTTGTATCTAGAGAGTACCCACTTTGTCCAAAAGTCATTTATGTGTACTTTGCATACTGTGCTGTTATTGGCACCATGTCTCTGAGCTCTTACTCTTTTTCTCTGGGCTTTCAGGGATGCAGCTCTTCCTGGATAACATCATAATCTTTGTTTGAACAGTGTTTTTCAACCCAGCATCTCTGGCAACTTTTGTTTTCTTGCTCTTTGTGATGAAATCATTAATACCGACTGCCTGCTTTTCACAGGGAAACAGATTTATTATGCAACCAGTGTTCTGTAAATAGAATGCACAGGTCTCTTGATTTTAACAACCTGAAGCCAGCTTTCACAGTTGATAACAATTTGCAGATAAAAATCAATCAGCCATACTTGACTGGGCTGTATAACTGTCCTACCATGCTTAACTAGGCTTGTAAAGTCACCCCATATCCAAAACTCCTGCTGCTTTTATTTACATATTCTTTTTCCTTTTCTTTTTGTTAGCAATTTGAATACTCATGAAAGACAGTAATTCCTTAAACCAGAATTATAATCAAAGAAAACACTACATTATATGTCAAATTTTCAATCTTTACGCCTAAAAACCCCCAAACCAAACATAAAAATGCATGTGTTGCCTTTCAGAGAAGAATACTTCTGAGACTCTCAAATATTTTGAAAACTGTTATAAAAACAGAGTTATCAAATGTTATTTTAAAACCCCTATATAATTAACTTCCTGACTTTTTACTAAGTTATTCTATGTACATGAAACTCATCATGCATTCAAAATGTCTGGGCTTGCAATGGACTTTGTTGTTATAAGAAATATTTTTTAGCACTTTATTTCTGGAATGTGATACAGGAGATTTTAAAAATCTATAAAATCAATCAGATGATTTCTGTGGAAGTGTTATGAAATACACAGCTGAAAATAGCTTTGTAACAGTCAGTGAGTTTATATAAATCCCATACTGCATCAAGGAGAAAAGACATTAATTTAACATTTTTATTAGAAAAAGGAGTGATAAAGATGCACAGAAGAAAATCCAGAGAGGCCTTAAGTGCAGGACTCATCATTTTATCAAGCTCCATCAGGAAGTGAGAAGCACTGAGGGGGAAAAAACCATCCTACTATGTTGTAAAATAAGGTTTGCTTGCTGAGTTTCTACTTTCTTATACACTTTGTGGAGGAAGTCAGAAAAGGTTTTCTTCTATGAGGTGTCACAGGGGGATGGCATGTGCTGAGGTCTGCTGTCTCTTAAGTGAATGGAAACAGATATATCCATTTTCTTTCTTCTCTTTCTCTGTAGTTATCTCTAGATCAAAGGGGTAAAACTAGTGCAGAAAGCAAACCAGTTTAAACTTAAGCATAAGTTAAAGTACCCTGATGGACATGAATCAAAGTATGCAACACTTTGCACAATGGGATTTTAAAAATACTCCTTTTGGAGTAGACTGCTGGGAAATGCGCAGCTGCCTGAACCTTATTTCTCCTGCACCAGCAATGAGAACCAGGAATTAATTTACTGTTCCCCCCTTCTGGGGTCTTCAGCCAGGTATGCAAGTGGATTGTCCTTGCGAGCAGCTGAACACAACATAGCTCCTTTGACACTGTGTGTCTCTGAGAATATAATGTAACTAATGCTTCAGAGGAAATTGTAATCAATACCACTACATATCTTGGGAACAATTATTCTTACTTGTCAGTGGAAGTGAGGAGTTAATATACTAAACAATACTGAAGAAAGATATCTTCCACTGGGAGTTTTGCAGATAAATTTCACCTTGCAGAAAAGAATATTTTCCTGAACCATTTCAAATACATTGCTTCATGTGATTACATGTCTGTGAATGTTTTTCTGTATTTATATTACGGAAAGGGCACAGACTAACATTCTTTTTACAATTTCTGATTTAATATATATCTCTACCATAACAGATTTTACTGTCTTGTAACAAACCTACTTCTCAGTCCCTTCAAATTAATTAGTCCATCTGTTTTCAATCTTTCCTTTTAGGGAAGTTCTTGATCTTCTAGACATCAATAATTATAATTTCCCTTCTCAGGACTTTTTGTATATGTGAGAAGTTTAAATTGGTCTCTCTCCTATTAAATGCTTTGCATTTCTCCATGTTGAATTGCAGCAGCCATTATCTAGTGTAATTACTTAACAGCTTTAGAAAGTCTTTTTTTTCTGCCCAAATCTTGTCAAACCTAAATAATTTCATCCTTATAAAGCCTTACAACAGGGCTGTTTCTGTTTGATTGAATCAATGGGAAACATTAGAGAATTAGAAAGAAGACCATGTCATCAATTACGAGTAGAAAATAATCAGACAATAGTAATTTCTGTGTACTATGCTACTACTCAAGAGAATTTGATTTAACTGAGAGATAATACAGGCTGTGCTGGTTTTGGCTGGGATGGAGTTAATTTCCTTCAGCATAGCTAGTGGGAGGATATACCTTGGATTTGTGCTGGAAATAGTGTTGATAACAGAGAGATGCTTGTACATTGCTGAGCAGTACTTACACACAGCCAAGGCCTTTTCTGCTGCTCACCCCATTTCACCACTGATGGGGCTGGGGAGCAAAAAATTTAGGAGGACATGTGTCTGGGATGCCTGATCCCAGCTGAACCAAGAGATATTCCAGCCCATGTGGTGTCATACTCAGCATGGAGAGCTGGCCGATGAAGAAGAAAGAGAAGGACTTTCAGAGTGATGGTGTTTGTCTTTCCGAGTCACCATTACACATGTCAGATTGTGACAGACAGGCATTCCTGGCGATGGCTGAACACCTGCCTGCCCATAAAAAGTGGCAAATTAATTGCTTGGGTTTTGTTGCTTTTGTGCAAGTATTTTCCTTTACCTAATAAACTGCCCTTATCTCAACCCACAAATTTTATCCTTCTGATTGTCTCCCATCTAACCAGCAAGGAGTAAATGAGTCGTTTTGTGGGATTCAGTTGCTGGCTGGAGTAAAAGAACAGAGTTTTCTTTCCCTTCTCCTCTGAACTTAGGACACATCTGTTATACTTCATTTCAAGAAAGATGGAACTTTGGTCCTCCAGTGAAACTTGATCACATCAAAACTGAAAACATTCTTCCTATACATACAACACTTTAAGTACTTTTACTTATGCATATACACACATAGGGGAATGAGGAAAGAAACGTAATTAGTTAATTTATCTAGAGAAAAGGCACAAGACAATCCCACTGTAGTTGTCAAGAAATTCTTGTTTTATATCTTGACAAAAAAAAAAAAAAAACCAAACAAAAAAAAAAAAACCAAAAAAAAAAACAACAACAAAAAAAAAACCCCACCAACCACCAGAAAAAACATTTTTAACAGATGAAATACCTCCAGAATATCTTGCCTTTTAAAGATATTTTGATCCAGAACACAATTTGTGGCTGCTAGGGCATAATAATGTTCTGTATAGCTTTTGTTTGGTGCGGAGTTTTGGTGAAGTGCAATGGTGAATTTTCCTGAAAAAGGTTGGATACCAACACTGAATGCCCACCAGACTGGAAACCCCAGAGGGCTGAGAAGCCCTAAGGGCTGTGTAGACTGAGAATTTGAGTAAGGCCTATGGGATACCTGACGTACCTGAAATACCTGATACAGCAGTTTCTGGGGCTGAAAAACTGCAGATCCAGATGAAGGATCTGAAAAGCAAAACTTTTAGATTTTATTAGTTTAATAATCTCTCTAACTAAACAGCTAGTGAAGGGCAGCCTTTTGGGACTGTAGTTGTCAATTCAAATATTTACATTTTTTTTTTTAATTTAGCCATTAGTTTAGAGGCCCAGAGACATAACTTAGGAATCACTATTGCATTCTGAGATATTTAAACAAATTTCATTTTGGTCACTCTACCCATTTTGTTTTTCTATCAGTGCATATTGCTGATATAGATGCAAATAAATGCAGTTCCAGTACAGGTGATCCTTATCTATTGTAAGAATACAAAACTTTAAAGTCAGAGAAGTATGCTTCTCAATTTGTGTATTTGGGAACTCTTCCCTCTATATAACAAGGATACCTTGCAATAGGACTTTATCTTTAAAAATCATTTGGATGAGGAGATTGAGTGCACTCTTCATAGATTTGCAGATGACACTAAGTTGGGCAGGCGTGTTGCTCCAGTTCAGGGAATGTTGTGCAGAGGGATCTGGACAGGCTGGATCACTGGGCTGAGGCCAATTGCATGAGATTCATGGAATGGTGATGTTCAAAGGTTGGACTTGATTATCTCGGAGGTCCTATCTAACCTCAGTGATTCTATGGTTCTATGATTCTATACTTAAATTAGTCTTAAATGGTGACTAATACTTTGATTTTGATTTATTGCAATGAGATATTCCAAAGTCATTGTCTGGGCAGCTTCGTGTTACTATTGTTTCTTTAGAAACAGATAATCATCTGTTATCCAAGGTAATCCAATTACCTTGCATCAAAAACTCTGAATTGAGAAACATTTCATGCAAAGGAAATCCTGCATTCAGTGATGCATCTGCAAAATTGTATTTATTAGTTATAACTCTGCCTTCATATATTTTGTACTTTTTTGTATTTTATAGTGTATAAAAGAAATATTATATTCTTCTAATCATAATGGAAATTTGATTAAAATTGAAAGTTTACATCAAGAAAGTAATGAAAGCTTCACGTTTTGAAAAAAAACCCAAATTCATTCCCGTTGTAAGGACCAAAGGAATGTTAGAATTACTCTTCCGTGAAAAAGAAATGATTGCTGCATAGTTACCTTGTCTCATGCACCTGCACAGCCAGAATCTCTCAACAGCATTTTTCTTGTTCAACCAAGCATCCCTTGAGCTCTGACTTCAGAGGCCTTACCTCATTCTTTTTGCCTCCTGATAGACTTTCACTACCTGTGTGAATTAGTTATCTTCTGGAAACAACTCTCTGGTAAAGAAAAAAGGGAGTTTTACAGGACAGACTGGAAAATCTCATCTGGATATTGGCAAATGAAGCAATCAGAAGAACCTGAATACTGGCCAGACTCATAAGTATTTGAGTATTATTATTTATATATATTATTGATATTACTTGAGGTTCTCAATCAATCATTGGTGCTACTGCCAAAATCTATGCATATACATAATTTTATCTTCTGAGCTCACAGGCACTCTGTTTTTCTGCACCAAAATTGCCTTGAGTCCTGAAAGTTCCCAGCAGCACAATGAAGGATACATCCTCTACTGGCCATGGCCATGGCAGGTGTTCGAGGGTGTGTTTTTCTCCCATGGCTGTGCCTGAACCTCTCATCAGAAAACAGCTGCTGCAAAATACTGCCCTTGAAACAGAACAGGGGCAGCAGATGGAGCAGGGTTGGGTTTTTTCTTACAGATGCTTCTGAAATGCAGCCTGGGTTTTATTACAGAAGATGTCTCAGAGCAAAGGACAGCCTGGCTGGGAAGGTATGTACAGGGGATTGCTGTGAAAAGAACACGGCGGGGGGGGGGTGGGCAGGGGGCAGGGGAAGGATCTGTTCTGCACTGCACAGTGTACAGGCTGTGAGCTGAGTGTATGATTGCTTCCCTTGGGAATGTGTCGTGGCTTCACCTTGCCTGGAGCCCACAGTGTGGGGACATCCCAGACTGGGCAAGGGCCTCTGGGACCAGGGGCAGAATGGTGAATTCTCCAAAGTTATGCCCAAGAAGCAAGACTACATAGAATATTCTGCAGAGGTGCAAGTTCAGGCACAGTAGCATTTGGTCTTCTCAAATCAGCATAATCTAAAAGACATTTTAGGAAATAAAAATCTCACATATTTGGCAGCTGGGCCACGCAGAAACATTTCTAGTGTCAATAATTTCAATGCAGCTGTCACCTCATCCAGTTTTACTGAGGTTGCCATGATGGCACATTACTGAGACTTTCCAAATAGACTTATCCGGTCTTTATATACATGTATATATAAATGCATCAATTTAAATACACCCAAATGTGCAAATCAGTACTCTCAAGGAAGGGCCATACTATGCCCATTTCTGAGCTAACCTGTTTTTGTTCTATGGACAATGTTTTTGAAGATCAGATTATATGCCTGAAAAGTGGGAGCTACAATCATGCTTGAATACTGCTTGAATTATACTCTCAGAAAGGTATGTTTTACATGGTATAGCAAGAGGGTAAAATAAGGATATGTAATAAAAGGGTTTTCTAGTAAAACAGGTTACTAAGTAGCTGTCTCTGCTTACAGAGTCTCTCCGCCCTTCCTCTTCTAATCCTATAGGGGAACCTTTTGTTTTTGCACTGCTTTGAGATTATAGTTGGGACATTTTTAAAATCTATACAATTGCTGTCCTTCAAAAAATTTGTCTTTGGAAACAGTTTCCTAGCAACAATGTACTTATAATTCTCAGGCATAGAAATGACATCTTGCCATTCAGATACACTAATTGTGATTTTCCTTTTTAGACAAGGACTCAATGCAACATTAAATTAGAAGGAACAGAATTAAGAAGAAATAATGACAAACATGACTGGTGTCATGGTTTAAAAGATTGTGGGGTTTTTAGTTGGGGGAGAGTTCATGGGCTGCGGGGCTGGTTCCCTGTGGGCACCTGGAAGAGCCAAGCAGCTGGTTCGTTTTGAGGAGCCAATCAGCTGGCTGTTTTCGAAGATTGGCACCCAGTTAAACCACATAGAAGAGTTGAACCCGCCTCTGTGGAAAAACACATTTTAAAAGGAACAAAGCCTGGGAATTTCTCTCTTGATTTTCAGTCTGGGTACAGGTAACTGGCTGATCTGCGTGGGCTGAGCCCGGCCAGGCTGGGCTCTGCTGCGGCACCGGCCAGGCCAGCCCCGCTCAGCCCGCGTGGCCGGGTTGGCACGTGGTTCAGCTGAGCTTCCTGCTGCCACTGGAGCATGCCACCAGGACTATCCCAACACCACCATCAACCACACGGCCAGGCGGCGCGGCGTGGCCGTGACTATCTCGGCATGGCCCACAAAATGAGCTTTGTTTACTCTGGGACCAGCACTGGGAGTGGCCCCAAGGCTGGCAGCTGGCACTGAAGGTGACCCAGAGGCCAGAAGTGGCCATATGGCCAGAACTGCTCAGCTGAAATTGGCGCCAACTTACTGGGGTGCTATTTTAAGGATGAGTTGTTCTAGCATAAAAAGGAAAAGTTCATCCATCTCTGGGAACAGAGGTTTTCTTCTTCTGTTTCTGGGGTGAAGTTTCTCATATCTCTCTGTTCAAGCTTTTCACTGGATTACAGCTACTGCAACAACATCTGCTCATTTCGACACTGGTGCTTCTGCTCACTGCTGTGGTTAGAACGTTGCATCCCCCCAATGTATTTCATGAATTACAGGGAAAAAACAAAGTCTGACTCATATATCAAATATATCTTCCCCATAAACTTAAAAAAGAGTTTCAGCTCAAAACGAAGGCATCTCCTCAATCCCCTCCCATCTAGAGTTTGGCTTCTTCTTCACTGACCTCAGTGTCCTGTGCTGTTTCTCTATGTGTCTTTATCCTTTCCTATTCGGGAGAGAATTTGTGTTCATAGGTTCATTTGTTCTCAAGCTTTATCATTCAGAAGTGTGTAGATAGACATTTATTATGCTTTGGATTACACTTTTCTGTATATTGACACCAGATAGGATCTATGTTACCTGAAATCATTTGATCTTAAGTGCTCAGCTGTATCATACTGGACTTTGTATTTCCTTTTTTTTTTTTTTTTTTTTTTCTTTTCCTGAGCTTCCCTGTCTTTTTAGTGCTAAATGAGACAAACAATTTAAGTGTGTAGGCATTGAAGGCAAAATACATTGTGGTACTACTGGGGGAAAAAATTGATTATATGTGAGAGAAAAAAATTCATTGTTGGTGGAAGAAAAAATATTATTTCTGTATTTCCTTTTAATTACACAAGTCATGGTTTAAAATATGTGCTCAGAATATTAGCTTGGTTGCCACATAGACATAATTAAGCACAAAGTGTTAAATAACTTTCATTTAAGAGTAAAATTTTTTATTTAAAAATGCTCATAATTATTTTCATCAACTTCATTTGTCATGGTACTTTGATTGGGAAAGCAGGAACAAAATTAAAGCAGGTGTCAGCTGTAAATTTTGAACCTGGAGAAGTTGTGCTATCTATGAGTTGCCCAATTGACAAAACAATCAATAGAGGAAAATTCTTTATGTTAAAATCAGACCAGCTTTTTAAAATATGGAAAGTACTTCACAATAAAAGTGTAAAAACCCTCTCCTTTCCTCACACTGATGTTGAAAAAATAAATAAGAGCAATAGTTGTCCATGAAAAAGAGTCTATAGTGCTGTTTTTAGTATATTTTCATGACTTTATAGGGAAGCAGTCATTCTTAAACAAAAAATCTATTTCATTAATAAGCCAGACACACTGATACTGTGAAGAGTAGAATGATTGACAGAGCTGGATGGAGTTTATTGAGTCTTATTCATGGTAGAACTTTCTGAGAGCTATTTATTTCTCTTACTATTAGGAAATCAGAAATAACAAGTAGCTGCAAGAGTAATATAACAGTATTCTGGTATAAATAGGTTGTCCCGTGTCAACATGTCAGTGGTATGAATTTCCACTGCCTGGAAACCTCAGTATCCCATTGGCAAGAAGCTGAACATTGTTTGGGTTGTATCCACTACCACTGGCAGAGAGGATCCTTCTGAAATATAATGAAAATCTCTCAGGATGAAATTCCCTTATGGACCAGAGCTAGTAATTACATGCCTTGAGGGCTAAAAATAGCTCTTTGACAGTATTAAATGTGCTTGCTAGGATACTGGGTATTTAATTCAATTTCTTGCAACATTTTAAGCATAAATTAGCTGATTGGTCCCAGTAGACTGGAGGCTATGGTTTTAATCTGCAAAACTATCTCTCCCTCTCGGAAACAAAACAGGAGCTGAATAACTCATGCCAGACCAAGCTGGAATATGTAGAACTTCACATGACTGGACTGGCTGGCTTTTCATTAAATTGTTATTGTCTTCTGGGAAAGTTTGTGTTTCTCTCATCACCTTCTGATTAGAATAGCTCTTACCTCCAAACTAGAAAATTAGGTCATTTTTCTAACTGTTATTGTGCTATGCAGAAAAAGTTGTGTGCATTTTTTTTCTCTTCACTGATAGTTTTCCAGCAAATTGTGCAATACACAGGAGACATAAGCACCAAAACTTTGGCATGGATTTTTGGCATAATGGTTGGGACTAAATTTTACAAACTATAAAATTATCTGAAATATTAACATGTTGAAAACCAAGTCCACAATAAACTTCATCAGCTTTATGTGTCTTTAGAAGGATTTGAAGCCATCAGGTATCTCAGGCTTTTGAAAGACTGGTATCAAAGGTGGCTAGGACTTCCGTTTCATAGTGATGCTTTTCCAGCAGAAGAGAACCCTTATAACCCCCCGTTTTGAATTTTGCCTGCTGAAACATGTGGAGGAGTACATGAAGGAAATTAGTTTTGCCCGTATTTGGCCCAGAAGCCATGAATACTTTTTCCCTACCTATGTGCTCAAATGAATTTAGTCAAGATTTTGTCACTCCAACCTGGTTTATTTCAACATAGTCTTTCTTGAAATGACATGTGGAAACCACAACAACATCTGAATGAACATTGATTTTGTCTGTGGGACCACTCTTGTACAATATGCATTTATATCAAAAGGTGAATGAAAACATTTCCTTTGAACTTCTCATTCAATTTACACCATTATAAATATTTTGGCCTCCACAAAATTTGAAGTCCTGCAGACACAGTAACACAAACTGGCTGAATGGTAGAACAAAAACTGGTTGAAGGAAAAAATTGAGACGTGCATTAAAACCCCTGGTAGATAGTTTTCAGTTGTAAACTACTGTTAAGAGTTGCTTTGCAATAGTACAGGTATCTTTTGTTCCCTGTGCATGTGTGATATATATCTTGGCTGTGTAGAAAAAGAGACACCTAACTTTCTTTCATAATAGAGTGCTAAGCTGAATTCTGGGACATTAGAATCAAATTTTGTGCATACACATATGGAAGCCACTTGCTTATGCAGAAAAAAAAAGCTCTTAGAAATATCAATTACTGCCAATATTACCTCTTTGAGGATAGAAAGATCCATTAGCATGTCTTAGGAAACTGTCTTTCTGAAGCTGAAATAAGTAGTCAGCAAAAGATAATAACGATGAGTAAAGGTGAGGAAATGTTAATAATTGCTGCAAAAACTAAAATAAGACACGTTTACAAAGTGGCCAGGATAAATTAGAAGGCTGACTTGCTAAAGACTACTTGGCTACAGATGCATTCAGTAGCATTTATTTTTATTTAAATGGACTTCACCACTACTACAGAGCCCAGGTATGTGCAGTAGCCATGTGTGGGGCTGTGCATGCATTTGTGTATATTTTTGTCTGTATGCTTACTACACTGAGGAACACCCAATACAGACCTCTGGTTCTGGAAACAGGCTCCAACATAAAAATCTTTCACCAAAGCTCTGGATGAAGTTTTAATAAATGCTGACACCTTTTATGGTTCAATTGGACTTTTTGTGGACAGGGTAAGGGTCCCATCCTCTCCACAGGTTGAGAGATTTCGGTATACCCAAACCAAACTGATAGGCATCTTTACTGGGATTCATCTGTTTCCAGCAACAGACAGCACTATTGGTTTTGAACAGTTTTAATATCATTGTGATGTATTACAAGTGGTATGTGAATGTCACAGAAAGGAAGGAATTCAGACAAGAGGTTTATTGAGAATGGGACCTTCATAGCCTGAGTAATTTCTCTCTATGCCATCTCCAGTATTTGTATCAGAAAGCAACAAATTTTCAATCAGTTTTTAAATTAAACTTTGCTAAATATCCCAAATTAAGCACTTGTGCAGTGCTGTACAACTTATTTTCCTACAGCTTAGGATTGATCTTCATTTCAGCACTTTCATTCAGATCTGAATGAATCCATGTTTGAAATTTGTAACTCATTCTCCCATGGCTTATTTCTAACAATTTAATAGTGTTAATAATTTACCTAAGTTAAATTATACAGCTAAAATTGCACAGTATTGTAGAATACTTTCATTTGTTACAAATTATTGCTTCTCCCTCCAGTAATATCAGCTGTTTATTATTAGTGAAAGATATTACTACATTTAGAAAGCAATTCATTTAGTGTATTTTGTAAGTCTGCCATTAAAAAAAAAATTACTAATTGGCATTAGAGACAATGAATCAACATCATTTGACATAACCCACTGTCTCCTGTGGGTCGAGAATTAAGTAACTTTCACTTAACTACGAAAATCTGTGATTCTTCCAGGGACCTGTTCTGCTGTTAACCCATATCATTAATTATCTTTAGTGTTGAGGGAATTGCACCTGCAACAAGCAAGTAAACATCATCCTTAAAATTTTAGCACTATAACTTCAATATTCTTTCACAATGCTGTTGACAGGGCTTGTATTTTCTACACTGTTTTTTCCCATCTCTCTTTAATAAAAATCATTCTATTAAATAGATCCCAGAGAGAATATTATTGCTATCTCTTCAGCTGTCTGGTAGATGTTAGTCCTTTGTCTACCGATGTGCTGTGAGTACTCAAGACATACCTTCACTGATGATGACTTTTAAATGGTTTTTGTAACACAGCACTTTTTTTTCTCTTCATATCTTACATTTTTTGCTCTGCACATGGTAGACTCAAGCCAATCCCAGAGACAACTGCTCAACAGGTCTCTTTAACAACTTTTAAAAATACTCTTTTTTAAAGTAATCCTTGGAGCTGTGCTCCAAGCTGCTATGCTACTAGAGACATGCTGAGACATGGATTGGTAAGAGAGGCACACTCTTTTTTATAGAGATGACTTTAGGAAACAAATGGCATTTTAGCCACAAGATTTAGAAGTCTATTTTGCCTATCAATGAGGAGAACAAGAATCACATAGTCATGCTGCTTTCCTTTTTTTCTGAAGCCATAATTTTCAGATTTCATGCTAAAAAGCAAATGCCTAATTTGCTTCATAATATCACTTCAGGACATTTCACCATTCCCTTAGTGAGAAGAGACTTGGAGATCTTAAAAATGCTCCTTAGTCCTTTTTAAAAGTTATTTTATTTTAATATAGAATGACAAGGAAAAAAATAAAATATGAATAATTCATGATAAATGTGAGAATAAAAAGATCTTGATTCTGGGTTGTTTTTTTTTCTTTATATTAATTTGGTGTAACACTGCAGGCTTGCAATACTTTGCCAATACACTTTTAAGTCTACATTTGCAGTTAGTGATTTCTAACGTGAAAGATATTGACATCTTCATACAACAAAGTAGACCACCCCTCGCTTTAAAGAATTAACAGTTTAGGCATACTTGCAATTTTTTGTCTGAAAAAAAAAAAGAAAAAAAGAAGGATGTTAGTACTGATTCAACACCATATAAGTACCTATTCAAAAAGATACATGAAGCTTCAAAATTTTGAGAGCTTGAAAAAAGCCTGTTCAACACAGTGTATGTATCCATGGGAAGGCCAGGAATATAGTGTAAACCACCTTCATGAATCAAGCCCCTAAGAGCAAATATGCTTCTCTGACACTGAAAAGCAGTACTCACTTGCAAGTTATGAAAAAATAGTGAGATAACAAAGTACAAGTGCTTTATCAGCAGCCTGATGGCACTCTTTGACTAGAGGCCAAAAAAAAGCACTTGGTGTATTCTAGGTGTATAGGGGAAGTAAAGGCAGGACGACAGCTGAATAAACACACCCTCACTCACCAAAACCCAAACTCAGTGCCAGGAAGAGGATTAAACTAGCCAAAAATCCATGAGGAGAATAAATGAATTCAGCACTAACAGTAACATGGCCTTATTATCCTCCTTTATATGTTAGTTTTATAACATTCTCACTGTGAAATGAATTTCTAATCTATTTTGTATGGCACAAACCAGACACAGATTATTACAGTTTTATTCTTGGTTTTAAAGGTACTCAAAAATCTGCTTAGTTTGTTTTAGCCACATGATTTTTCATGCTTGAAGAATCAATTTACAGCATGAAAAAATATATTTGTGACAGAGAATATTTCAGTTGGTAACTACAGGCCTTGGAGCAAGCCCAGAGGTATGTAATAATGATAAAACCTTTAATAATTTCAAAGAGGAAGAACAAAAGTAGCAGTACACAAGATTCAGCTGCATAAAATATTAAGCTGTCCCAGTAAAGCTGAAAAAGACATGAAGCATTGTAAGTCTACAAGTAGAAGATACCCTAGACATAAATTTTATAGAAGAAAACAAGCACCTCACAATTTTCTCCAGGAACCAAAACTAACAATAAAGGTTAATGTCCACTTAACTCTTCTTTTGGAAGGAAAAAGAAGTTACAGATAGCAAAAGTAAAAGTACAAGATTTGTTGTTTCACATAAATAGAAAAACAACACTAGCAAAAATGCAATAATGAAATGTTTTTCTTGATCTGTTAATGAGATGTCCCTTTTATGCCCACTGTATGTCCACATTTTCTGCAGTTATATGAAGTGTCTTGTGTTAATAAATTGGGGTTTTTTTAATAATTTAGAGCACAGGCAATTAAGGTTTGAAAGGACTGTTTCTCAGTCATAAGGATTTGTATTCATTCACCATCTAAATTCCCTGTGACATGTTATAGAAAGTTAAACCTTGATGCCACTAAATTCATTGCAGGTTACATGCAGAGAGATATTAAACAAAAACTGAGTGAAATGAGTGAAAATGCCAGATTACCTTTACTGAAAACAGAAAATGTTTGAGGTGATACTCTTCAAAATAAACCAATGGAAATAGGAATGCAGCATGTGACATGCAGGAGCAGGGGCCAGGTGTTAGAAAGAGCAATGTACTTGTTCTGGAAATACTGTATTTACTAACACAAGTAAGAAAAAAGAAATCATATTAAAATGTTATCTAAGGAAATTTAGGATAATACTCGAAGAAATTTTAGATTTTAGATTAATTTTACACCTCCTTCAAAAAAGAAGTTGAAAAGATGTTTTTCAAGGAAAAAACTCTATCAAATAGTTTTTATTGGGAAAAAGTTCAATTAACATGTTCTTTGGGAATCTGTAAAAAAGGGTGAAATTTGCATAGGCTGTTAATTGTGTATTTTTGCACACTTCTCATGAAACAACTGACACACGGTGTAACTTGCTAGCATGTCTAAGCTCTTGCACCTAAACCTGACTGCACGATTCATTAGTTTTCTTACTGTGTGACAGTAATCCATTCATTCCAGTTAGTACTCATGCACGAATAATATAAGAACTTCAAGTGAACTATGTGGGGGAAACAAAATTTTGATTACATGTACTATGAGACAAGCAAAATGTTTGACATAGGATGGTGAGGTGTTCCTATCATACAGACATACATCATTGTTATTGGTGGTCTAGAGTACATGAGATCTTTATTGCACTGCTAGCATCTGTTTTATCATTATATTATTATTTTTTTATCTTCTTACCGCAGCAGGTCTTTGTTCTACAAGATTTGTCAAGGGAAGAGGAAAACCTCCATGTGCTGTACTGTTCCAAGAGCCCTTTTAACTGAAATGGGAACAAACAGAATGTTGAGTCAGTGGAGGAGACCCTTCACCTGTGAAAATGTTTGTTAGATGACAGGCTTCCTCATCATTAAAAAGCATGACAGATTTGCCATGAGAGATTATACCAATTTTTTACTTGATAATTAGATTAAAAGACAAAGCCTGAACAATAATATGAAAACAACTGCACAGGATTTTGAAGGCATAATTACTCTGCAGCAACTAAATGGAATGAAAGAAGTAAGGGAGACTTTAAGGATACTTAAAGCAGGATCAGGGCAGGGACATGTTCAATTTTTTTTTGACCAAGAACAAAACTTGGATGATAGAGCTGTCTGTTCACACCATTGAGGAAAGGAATATTCTGAATTTAAGATTATTAGTGGTCATAGTTATGTAGTTAGAACATAAACAGTTAGGCTGAGGTATGGACTAGATATGCATATTTGATTTACTGAAGGCTTCTGCTGCAAAAAAAATCTCAAATATTCCTACTTATTTCAGAATTTCTGAAACAAATTTAAATCAGTAATGGTTTTCATTTATTTTACAAAAAAAAAAAAAAAAAAATTATTCATTCCTTGTAACAGGACAGAGAGATTCTACACACAAAGTTTCAGAATTCAGCATAGGGCTCTGGATTCTGGTATCTGCTGCAGGCTTGCTTCCAAGCCAGGTTCTCACTGGGTTTAGAGTGGTAAAGATGAGAGGCATAATATCCATTCAGGTAACAAATGATGGCAGAAGCTTTTTTCTAGGGATAAAAGCAATCCCAGATCTCACCAAATTTTCAGGATGAGTTCTTAAAAAATAAAACCAACAAATTAGTTTATTTCACACAGTTCCTGCAGTCCTGTTTCAGGTATACTTTTAAGTTGAAAGAATTAAACTTTTTACAAAAACTATTAATACAGTCTCTCTTGTAAATGCTACCACTCTGATTATACACTTTTTGGACAATTTCTAATATATATATTAAAAATCCTTCATTTATCTTTTCAAGTCTGCCATCTTAAATTGCTTCATTGGCCAGCATTTTAAAACTGAATGTATGTGCTTGGATTCATGTCTGTTTCAGGCTGAGGTCAGCAAAGGTGGTTGCTGACATCCCCATACTATGCACAATCTGTGGGGGATGTGAGAGTTACATCTGAGCACCCAATGGGATCATGAAAACAGCTACCTGAAACATCATCACTGAGAAATATTGCAGGCAGGATGATACAGTACTGATGATACCCCGTTTTCCTATTTGTTCTATAATTTTCAAAACAAAACTCTAGGTCTCAGGAATTAATATAAGAATTACAGCCTCCTTCTTGCATAACCACTTCTTCCATCTAAATAATTAACTTCTCAGAAACATAAGCCTGAATCATCCTCATTCTTAGCACAGAGTAGATTCAGCAAAATATGGACCCTGGTGTTGTCCCAGACCACACCGCAGGAACCTGGGAGCACATTCCAGCTCTCTGAAGGACAGAGCATCTTGAGCGTCTTGAGCATCTCCACATCTAAGTCTTGGCTATCTGTCCTCACTTCTTCAAATGCTACTTTGAAGTAAACCCTGGCCCAGGGGCAGAGATGGAAATCTTAAGTCCACTGCAGGGCTGAACACACCTTGAGCCAGAACAAGAGAAAGAGGATGATTTTCTGTTCTCACACCATGGACAGACAGCTTTGGTCCTCTCCGTGATGTCTGGGCCATGCATGTGCTCTTCCTGGATATGTGTTCTCTTCAAAGCAGAGTGTCTTTGCAAAGGATACTCACTGATTTCACCACAGCTGGCAGCAGGGCTACCATGAGCAACCTGTTCCATTTTTGTGCAAGAGCACCCAGAACTTATACTCTCACTGGAACTACAGCCTGAGCAAGAGTTGGGTGTTATATGCCTGTCATTGTGCTTTTCTTTCCAGTAGGCCTGCATGCTGCAAAAAAAAAGTTAATTCTTGAGTTTGATGATATTTTTGCAAAATTTTCAAAATAATTCACCCAGGTCTAGGTTATTTTCTCAGAAATAATTGATGTAGTTATAGGCCTTTATCAGTGGCCAAAGCCACCACCAATCTCATCAAAGCACAATTCACTGACACAAATCCAAGGATCTGCAAATATTCTGCAGTCATGGTTCTAGATGCCACAGTTCACATGTGTTGTCTTATCTTCAAGGATTATAGCCGCACTCCTTGGAAAATTGCAGTCAAATTAAAGAAATAACAATTGAACATGCTGTGTTTTTCAAGCACCGGAACTAGAGACAGCTCTGGGCTAGCATCTTCCCCCCAATATCTTCTTTTCACTCTTGAAATTCTCTCTTGCTTTTTTTTTCTTGTTTGATGTCATAAATCAGACACCCAAGAGACAGAAGGGAACTAGGACAGACTTTTCAAACGCAACAAACAGAGCAAATGTAGCTGGCTGGCTCAATGGCAATTCTCAGTGCCCCAAAGATTAGAGAGCAACACTTTTTCTGAATTGGTACAGAGAGGAGGGGAAGGAGGGAGCCAGGGGGGAAAAATAAAAATATTTATCTGTAATTCCTTTTACTTCAGCTGAAGATGTTGCCATGGGAACTCCCACCAGAGGAGATGGAGCACTGGACCTGACAGTTTCTGGGAGCTGGTTCAGGAACTGCTGACTGGTTTCCTCTGATATTCAAATAGAGGGGGGGAAATACTAAAAGAATGTTTTATTTACTTTTATTTCCAAAGTCAAAACTGTGAGTTGTCAGCTTTGCCTGCCACAATGCCTATTATCTTCACTCATTATTACTAGGTCACTGTCTCTGGAAGAAAAATGGAGTGGAAAAATCATTGGACAGACAGCAATTGAAAGCTTTTATGCGGCTGCTCATTCTCTACATGTCGAGAGTGATTTTTAAACAGACAGTAAACATTGGTATTCCTGAGAACTGGTACATGGTCCTGCTATGGTAGTTTTTAGATTGCCTGTTAGATGATTCGAAACTGTATGGCTTATATAGTACAACCCGTCAGAAATGAACACGTACATCTTTTCTGAGTAATAAGGGGAAAAAGCTTACCATTGTTCCAGGGATATTCTGGATTGGTACAACAGCTCTGAATAGAATTCAATCAAAAAGGCAAGAGGCAGTACACTTATTTGTGGTTCAAAAAACATTCTTACCTTTCTATGTGAATTGAAGTGTGAGCAGAAGACTTGAAATTATTAATTCATAAGATCAATGGGAGATGGAGCCTCTAACCATTAATACCAAACATTGTATTAGCCCAGCCAGGCTTCAAAGTAAATTAAATATGTAATGTGAAAATTGCTTTGGTGAAGACTAGTAAGAAAGTATGACACTGAATGTGATAACTGAAATCAGCTGAGGTCTGGAGAATAGGCTACCTAAGCATATACTAAGGGAAGAAAAGTTCTGGTAATTTTATAGAAAACCCAACGACATCCTTACTACAAAGAAAGAGAGACTGTTCATTTACAAGTTTAACCTGACTCTTCTTATGTTTCTTCAGATTAATTTTAAAATAAAAAAGAACTGCTTCAGAGAAATACAAAAGATTTTGTCAGAGACTGTTTCACCTGGTGGTTTCTCAATGTTAACAGTTAATATGGCCCAATAAAAGGATATTTAATCATTATATCTCTAATTAGTCTGTTGCTATTAATAATCTGGTGGTAGATTTTGAAGTTTTATCCTTTTGCAGAGGATAGTCTCTAATATTTGAGATCTAAAAGTTCAAAAGCTCTTGTAAGGATCTGAGCATTTTATAAATACAACTCTCACTTTTTCCTATTAACTACTATAAGAAGTGGGTGGGAATCCTGGATATATATACCAGGATAACCTGGGATAGCTGCTTATATTCCAGGAAAAGAAAAAAAAACAAAACAAAACAAAAAACCAAACAAACAAAAAACCAAACAAACAAAAACACAAACAAACAAACAAAAAACCCCACCCACAAAACGAAAAAAAAACCACCACACCTTCTTGGAAGAAAAGCTTGTCAGAAATTTCAGTATCAATATTTTCCATTTTTATGTCTGCAATGATCACAGATCAGAGAGAAGGTATAAATAATTCCGTAGTGGAAAGAAATTACTCTGCCATGGTATTTATCAGGTTTCTTTAGCTCAAGGTTTATTAGCAGCAGTTGCTGTCCTAGGAATGCCTACTATTGAAGTATTCAACCTACCCCTGTCTTTGAGGGATGTATTATACTGCTGCTTAATTAATTTGGTACCTTTTCCTAAGCCCAAATTAAAACAGGAGCTCAAGCATGAAAAAACCCTCATGTGAGGAGCAATAATGTGGATAGTTGACTCCCGATTTTCAAACACATCTTTCCATATCTCACAAATGAAGGCTGAAAGTTTATTTCTCATATGTATACACAACTTAGAAGTTTTAAAAGGAAATCCTTACACCTCAGCTGCAGTATAGACTTCAAATTTAGTATTTCTCCTCCGTTCTTGAGCATTTTCAGGTTTATATTTTTTGATTTATTTCTTTTGTAATATGAACTACTAGTCTTGAGTAACAGTAGCAAAAGTAACAAAGAGAAACTGCATTTCACACTGACACATCTTTTTAAATGTCATGTGACTGCCAAATCATAGAACCACAGAATGGTTTGGGTTGAAAAGGGATATTGAAGAATATCTAATCCCAATTCCCCTGCAATGGGCAGGAACACTTTCAAGTATACCAGGTTGTTCAGAGTCCCATCCAGCCTAACCTTAAACACTTCAAGGGATTGGGCTTCCACAACTCTGTGCAACAAGTTCTGGTGACTCACCACCCTCACAGTGAAGAAATCTAATCTAAACCTTCCCTCTTTCAGTCTGACACCATTCCCCTTGTCTTGTAAGTTGTATATATCCATGCTCTTGTAAATTGTCTCACCCTCTCTTTCCTGTAAGTTCCCTTCAGGTACTGAAATGTCACAATTAAATCACCCCTAGGTCTTTTCTCTTCCAGGCTGAACAATCCCAGTTCTCTCAGCCTTTCCTCATAAAAGAAGTGCTCCATCCCTTCACTCATCTTTGTGGACCTCTTCTAACAGGTCTGTGTCCTTCCTGCACTGGGACCCCAGGGCTGGATGCAGCACTGCAGGTGGGGTCTCACCAGAGCAGAGCAGAGGGGCAGAATCCCCTCCCTGGCCCTGCTGCCCACGGTGCTCTGGCTGCACCCAGGACACATTTGGCTTTCTGGGCTGTGAGTGCCCATGGCTGGGTCATGGCCAGCCTCTCACCCACCAGCACCCCTGAGTTCTTCTCAACAGGGCTGCTCTGGATCTGTTCATCCCCCAGCCTGTGTCGATGCTGGGGGTTGTCCCAGCTCAGGTGCAGCACCCTGTACTTGGTCTTGTTAAACCACGTGAAATTCCTGAAGGTCCACTTCTGAAGCCTGTCCAGGTCCCTCTGGATAGCACCTCATCCTTCAGGAGTGTCATCTACACCACTCAGCTTGGTATCATCAGTAACACTCAATCCCTCTATGTCATTAATGAAGATATTAAATAGCATTGGCCCCAGTACGCACCCCTGAGGGACACGTGTCAAGAACAACAGCTGGGACAATTTTGAATTGTAAGAGAGATGCTTACTATTTAGTAACTTCAAAGGAAATTTTTCCACCTAGTATTATTGCAAAAAAAAAAAAAAAAAAAAAAAAAAAAGGTAACAAATGAAAACCAGAAAAGGTAAAGAGGAAAAGAGGAAAAAAGGAATAGCTACTGTTGCACTGTTGCAGCAGCCCTCTTGTCTACCAACATCAGAGTTGTGTAATGGTCACAACTTCACATACACAGAGGCCACCATATAAAGACCAGTGTTTGACAATGAACTGAACCTTAAAATTTTTCACAGAGGTGGGAAATTATATTAATAAAATATCAATTGCATGTCATATCCTACTTGAGTGTAACTTATGACAGTACGTAATTACTATCATCAGCTATCCATCCATAATATTTCAAATTAAATATGAATTTGGTTATTTGAGAGCTTGATAGATCTAAACAAAATGATGGATACCAAATCTCACATGTTTATTTTCATTCCACAAAGAGGCAAATTTCACTTTCTGAGCAATGATCATGAGATCATTACTCATACATGCACTTTCATTATTCTCCTATACACTGTGTCAGACCTTCCAGACAGATTTATTGGACCTACATGAAGGAATTGATGCAGACTACAATCAAAGCAGAATAAATCAAATCCACCTGTAATAGTCTCAATAAGTACCATTGTGAATTCCTCTTAAATAAATAAATCTATATGGGAAACACATAGTGTTTCGTTCTACATGTAGCAATGGTTGCCTGTGAGTATTTCACAGAAGTAACAGGAAAAGAGTTAAATAACCTTCGATAAAAAGCAGCAGTATTTAGAGAAACAGCCTTACCATTACCTGTAAAATGGATTAAAAAAAATAAAAGAGCTGTTTCTAAAGAAAAGAGAACACCTTTGAATTATTAAAGGAAGAGGTTTGATTCAAGTGTCTTTTGTCTTTGTACTGAGTCAGAGGAACATTTACTTCACCCAAATCTCCAGCATCAGAGAAAGCTTTTAACAGTGGAAGTTATTTATTGTGAGGAAGATTTTTTTGGCTAAAGAACAGTGCTACACTGAGCAGAAACTGAAAAATTTTCTCTTCACTTGAGGAATCTAATATCTTGCTTTAATTTCTAGTGTCTCCCTCCACTGTTATTCTTACATTACCTCATAAATAATTGACAACAACCTTATGAATTACTGGCTGCACAATTGTTGCCTCTTTCGTGCTGGTATTTTTTATCTAATGAAGTTCTGACTTTTACAATGCGCCATTAGTTGTAAGAAATATTTTTAGTTCATGGCTAATATTAGAGATAAAAAAAATAACTTACTTCTTTATAGTAACCAGAAAAATGAAAGCAAGCTGTGGAAAATTATTTGAATTTATGTGGTTTTCAGAAGATTAACACATTTCAAATTAAACATCCCCACAAAATGTACAAATGAGAGAAAGCAAAAGAAATGTACAAATGTCAATTTACATGTGTTTTATTATTGTTATTGTAGCTTCCCTGATTTAGTAGTTTTGGATGTACAATGGTCCCCAAAGTGATCATTATTGTAGCTATAAAGTTGGGGCTGTTATAGACAAAATTAAAAGATATGGAAAAATAAAATATTTCACACTTAAATATAAATGAATATAAAATACATCTAAATGAGTTTTGAAAATACAGTTATTAAAATACAGGAATTCCAGAATTTAAATCAATATAATTTGGCCTCTTTGTCTTCTCTATGATATAGCCGTTAGTTATAGGATCCCTAATTTTTTTACAGTTTCACGTATAACAGGTGAAGTCTTTCACAAAATGCAAACTTTTATATATGTAATGGTCTCATATTTATGTCATTAAAACTGATAGTTAATTTTATTCCATCTAGTTTTCTTTCATTAATCGTAACACGGAAATTCATATTTGACACTTCTCCATTCAGGTTTCCTGAATTAAGAATTCCATAATCAGCAAGCCAGACTTTTCTGGTGTGGAAAATAAGTCTGTCACAAATGAGATGATACACAGCTCATAACAGATTATTCCATCAATTCTGTCAGACTCTGTAAAGTATTCCATTTAATGACCGAGCACTAGATTTTAATATAGAGAGACTCTAACTTGTTCTAAATTTCTGAACCACACATTGATTCAGTTTAGTTTAAAGACCTGTCTTAATGAATACTGCTGAATCGTTCTTACATAAATTGTGATATTATACCAGCTATTCATTGTAAAGTGCAATCAGAAAGGTACTTTTTAGGTACGAATCAAAAGTGCACTTTCTAGGAGTGCCATGTCACAGTACTCTGTAAAAGAAACACTTTGAGCTTAGAAGAAAGGACATTAGCAGAATAAAAATGGAGGGGGAAAAAAGGCAAAAGGAAATGCAGTGGAATCAGTATGGGGTTGATGATTCAGACTGCATCTGTTTCTTGATGACACTTAGACTGGCTTGCCCATAGCCATCAGAATTCGGGTGGAAAAGACAAAACTGGTTGGTCAGTTTGCAAAATTTCCCTATGATTGTTACTGAAATACCTAATTCTAGAAGTTGTGTTAGTGTCAGGAACTTTTAGGCTTCCAGCAGCAACAGGTAAACATGAACTCAGCTTTTTTATTTGTGAGCTTACCCAGTCATATCTAATCAAGCATAAATACCAGGAGAATAGTCTTGCGTAGGCAAGCACTTTAATAAGCTCGTTTGATTTTGAGATCAGATAGGTAAGTGAAGGTCAGAATCAAAAGCAGGACTTTGGAGGAAGGATTTTTTTTAAAAAAGTTTTCTCAGGTTCTACTAAGTGTTTGTGTCTTTTTCCATGTTGCAATCAGGTCTGATTCCAGAACACTCTCAATCTCACAGAATTCAAATTTATATTAAGGAGAATGCACATTCATTTATGTAATAAACATGCTGTATCCTGGCCCCCCCCCCCCCCCTTTATCTTCACTCATTTCATGCTTTTCTTTCAAGAATGTTCATGTAGAAAGTCTGTCCATTAATAATTGATCCTGTGTCTGGCTGGGTAGCATTAATGTCCTTCAGAGAAGCCCATATGATGGTGTATTTTGGCTTTGTGGCCAAAACAGTGATAAAAATACACCAGTTAAGGGCTTTGGCTGTTACTGAACTGTGCTCGTGCAGCATTGAAGTTGTCTTTCTCCCACTCTGCACTCCACATGAGTAGGCTGGGAGTGGGAGAGGCTAGAAGGGACAAAATCACAACCCAAAGTGACCAAAGGGCTATCCTACACTATCCCATCCCATCCCATCCCATCCCATCCCATCCCATCCCATCCCATCCCATCCCATCTCATTTCATATGATGTCATCCCTCACAATAAAAGCTCAAGGAAAGGGTGGTGGGAGGGTACATGTGTGGTTACAGTTGCAGGTAACCATTGTGAATACTGAGGTCTTCCTTTCTGAGATATGGATGGACAACTGCCTCTCTATAAGAAGTAGAGAAAAGGGCCTTTTTTCATTCTTTACTCAAGTGTACTTTTTTGATTCTTTTTATATTGATCCATGAATTTTCTTGCCTTCTTTCTCTTTTTTCCCCATTCCAGAGAAAATGGGAATGAGTGTGCTCTTCGTCAGTTTTGAACTACCCAGTGTTCAGAGACCTGGTGATACTGTAGTCCAGCAAAGGTGGCCACTGAGATGGCTAAGAGATTGGAGCATCTCCTATATAAGGAAAAGCTGAGAGAGTGGGGACTATTCAGCCAGGAGAAGACAAGGTTCAGTGAGGAATCTTATCAATGTATGTAAGTACCTGAATGAAATGTATAAAGAGGGAGCCAGGCTCTTTTCAGTGGTGCCCAAGCACTGTGGACACAAACTAAAACACAGGAGGGCCACACAGGAGAGGCTGTAGGTGGCTCTGCTTGAGCAGAGTATTTGTACCAGGTTTTCTCCATAGGTCTTCTCTATCCTCAGCCAGTCTCTGATTTTGTGAGTGGCTATGTTGGTGTCTGGCTGATAGCTGGCTCAGCCTACCACTCCCTCTTTGAATTCTTAAATGCACACAAAACATACAGGGGGCTTAAAGAAGCTACACATCATCAGGAGTTTCAGAGAAAATTCTGATGTTGTAGAATATGAGTCTTTACGAAATAAGGCGGGAGAAAGGATGCTTTCCTTACCTCCTCAATTGAAGTTATCTGCATGCTTGGATTCCTATTAATTGCCATTTTTGTTGCCATGAAATATCTCATTTTAGTGTGGGATGTGATTTTCTCTTTCTGTTTAGTTGTGTGCATCTTGACTAACCAGTTCCCTGCTGGGAGCAGATCTTCAAGTTGCATACCCTGGCTCTGATTCACAGCTCAGTTTCAGGAACTGAGTCTAAAATATTTAGGCTTCCTACTGGCTATATGGATGAAATTTAATGTCTTGTGACAAATGGGATCTAACTAGATCTCTGTCCTCTTACAGCCCTAAGCTCTAAGAAATAATTTTCTGGCATCAAATCTCAGAGGAGGTTTGGAGAATTATCTCCAATTAAAAAAAAAAAAAGTAAAAATTTAGAATCAATTACAATCAGCTGTTTTGTGGCTGTGTATGACTAATAACAGGTATTGTAACAGATGAGAGACATTACTCACATACAGCTTTTGCTCTCATCCTTTGGAAATGGGATAGGAATAGACTGAGGAGATGGAAGAGTCTCTGCCTTCTTGGTAGAAATTTATTTCACTTATACCAAAAATATCTATTTCTTCACTTATTCCACTTAGTTTGCTTCGTTGAATTGCCCACTTTCCTGATTTTCCTGCCCTCTTGCTTTTACATGCATAAAGATACTTTGGGAAAACCTGTCTCTTCCACTGGGAAATCAGCAGTGGCAAATTAACCACTATTTGGCAACCTTTCACAGATGATGCCAGCAGAATTTCAGCCTAAGTCAGGAAGAACAAGGCAATTTAAAAACATTAAAAATGCATTGACAGCAAAGAAATAAAAGCAGCTGCTCAGGTACAAGCCAGACTAGTTAAAAAGCTTTTGGACAAAAACAGGCTTTTCGTTTTCTATTAAACACCTTATTTTGCACAGAGAACTCTGTAAGTAAAGAAATAGTAGTGTATAGTAGTGTATTCTCTACTCAAGATATTTTTGGGGAAAGAGGGTTGTAATACTTTTGTCTGATATAAACTGGTACCAAAATAAACATTCAGACATAATGAATACATTACTAATTTTTATTTTATTCATGATTTTATTCATTTTATTTCAGGTCTCATCTATCATTTAATAGTCTTCTGAAAGCTATTGTCTCTCACACAGAGACATAAGAATTTCATCCACATTTGCAAAGCCATCCATTATACATGAGGAGCTGTGCTGCGACTACTATGGGGGAAGGGATTAGCAAGTGTGTAAGGCAGTTCTATAAATATTTGTCCTGAACTGGGACCTCATTATGGTGTTTACTACAGGAATGTGAAATGCTAGGCTTTTTGCCCATTGGTTCCTTTAGGAATGCATTTACTGCTGGTCTTAAAAAGTCCTGGTTTTTTCTACATTAGTACTACTCTAATATGGATTTTTGGTAATTTCCATCTTTCTGAAATTATGGAATTCCATCAGCTAAAAGGGTGTATATGAATATGTAAAAAACAGAAAAATTATTTAATATCTATAAGAAATGTTAAGATTAAGATTTCATAAATCATTTATGAAGGAATTTTGCTTTCTTGATGATGTAGGTGATTTCAGTGTTTCCAAGTGAAATAATTTTTTAAATGGTTGCTGGCAGGCAATTTATTAGGATGTTTACTCAGTATTTAAGTTTTCCAGATTTAGCTGGGTCATCTGCTATCTTTGATTTGAAACATAGAAGAAATAGGTAACAGGATAAAATTGCCTGTCTCTCTGATCTTTTGAGGCTTGTGTCAATTCCTGGTGAGATACATCAATTTTCTAATCTATAACTATATGTTATCATAGCACAACATGGTCATTGCACTGCAAGTTAGAATTTTCTGTGTGAACAAATCAGAAAAATCACAAATCTTATTTGTGGGAGGAAACATTATAACTTTAAAAGACTATGTCCTGCAGTCCTCTTTTTTTTCTTGTTTTCTGTTGTCAATTTTGTTTGTTTTACCTTTCTAAAATTGGTTCCTGATATATTGATTAAAGAGAATGCTCATACACTTACTTAGCCCTAATTTTACCAAGATAAGCCTACTGGGTCTTTTTAGTTGCCACAGAGCACCGTTCTAGGTCTTTTTAATAGCAGTTCTTTCAAAGTTCAGTCTTTCTTAAAGTGTCATGACCAGCTTTTCATAGGGTTTTTTCAGTAAGCCCCTTCCACCGCTTTTTAATTTGATTCCCGTTATGTGGTATGCCTCGAAACAGCTACATAGGCAGAATGAAGGGAAATATCCCTATCTACATTTTTCACAGCCTGTGCATAGCAATAGGTCATAGTCTCACTGACAAATCAGTTACAGTCATCTTTTAATGTTCCTTTGACATTTTCTGCTTGCTAGTCATGACTTTATTGCAGAAATTCATATCAGTCATTGAATATATGACCTTTTAATTGTGATACTCCATTGGTATAATTCTCTCCTACAAGACACGCATTTTTTCCTGTAGGATATTTTCATCTTCTTTTGTACCAGTTGCACTGCTATTATTCAATTTTAAGAACACTTTACAGCCCTTTTACACAATTTTTCCTTTTATCTCTTTGTCCTGTTCCAGCACTACTGAGCAGGATCACCATTCAATCCAAGCTTTAATAAGCATCCTGTGTCTCATGGATATGTGGAATTAACCATGGAAAAGCTATGTCAAATAGTCAAGCCTAGCACCACCAAATAATATAAAATTATTAAACTTCTTTTGGTGTTGAAGTTAGTTTAAAGAACTTCATCTTTTAATAAAAACTAACTGCAGATCTCAAGAAAAATCTCTCTTTTTTCTAGAACTCTGTTCCTTTGCACATCTAAATTAAATCTGTGGCTTCATGCCTGAGACTTTGTAAGTTCCAAAGTTGCCAGAGGCATTTTTTCTGACACTCCTAACTCAAGTAAAAAAAAAAAAAAAAAAAAAGCTTGCAGAAATCAGTTATGAACGATTTGTCTAAATCATAATTCTATGATTCTAAGTATTACAGGAAGAGGAGGAAATTATTTTTCCCTGAGAAAATTAACCAGCCTGTTTTGGGAATATTATATTGGGTTGAGTGATAAGAATATGTAAATCCCATATCCTCATGGGAGCAACAGTGTTTTCACTTTATAGGGTAAATTTAATTTTGTTCATCCCAAATTCATAGAAACAGTGAGACATATACCCTTGATGATCACTGTATCCTGAAGATTGTATATGTCTATAACCTGCAGATTATTTCCAAATGTCACAGCTTGCAAGGTTCTTCTTTTCCAACACTTAAATATTATTTCTCTGTTAGTTTAGGACTCCCCAGTGGCCCAGCCAGTTCCCTTTCTGCAATAAGAAAATCCTTCCAGGGTGGCAAGAAGAAGCTGCCCAGACATGTTCTGTTTATGCTTTTTTAACAAGGTGCAAATATTGTTTGTTATACAGTCTTACAGTTAGAACACATTCCAGTTTTGTATAAACTAATATTTTTTTTGAGTTATGAATAATTTGAAAGGTAAATTGAAACACAAGTAGTGTTTGCCCAGAAATGTAACTTTGACATAAAACCACAAAAACACTGGTATGACTGCATCCAGAAATACACAAATTCTCAAACATTTATCATTACGTTTTCATTGAGAAAAAAAATATATTAACTTAACCTAATTCATCCACCTTTTCCAGAAATAGTATTGAATTTACAGATAGATGCACAGTTACAGAATGATAGAAACCTGAGAACAGAATTGATAACAGCTTTTTTTAAATTTTTTTTTTTCCCATGAGGAAAATCATATTAAGAGCATTTGGACAAGGCTATGGATTCTTCAAGAATTCTGTAGTCCCCGGTTCAATTCTTAGTTTTATTAGGAGCTTTAAATTTTGTGAACCTACTATGTCCATCCCTGTCTCAAAGGAAGCTGTGATATTTTCTCTGTGTAAAAAAAAGCAGAATGTTGTAAAACTCTGTGAGATTTTATATGTGCTATGCTTGAACCCCAGATTTATTTAATATACATATATTATTTTATTAATTGAAATAAGAACAAGATTTATTGAAACATATAAGAACTGATTTACACTCTTAAATAATAAAACTTACCAAGATCAAACAGCACACTGGAAGGCAATATAAGCATTCCCTGAAGAGAAAAATTAGAATATTATAGGGAAAATTAAATTTCTCTAAAGCACTTTTTATACTTGAAATCT
This sequence comes from Phylloscopus collybita, assembly GCA_027886175.1. Classification (NCBI taxonomy): domain Eukaryota; kingdom Metazoa; phylum Chordata; class Aves; order Passeriformes; family Phylloscopidae; genus Phylloscopus; species Phylloscopus collybita. The sequence continues at coordinate 22,798,394 of JAJNNQ010000009.1, read as the reverse complement.
CAAATTTTTTGTGTGAATATTCCCTGTGTTTATTTAAGAAAGCTAGTTACCATATATCTTTGCCTCAAAGAAAATTAGGAGCAACTCTGCTGGTAGTTTTACAGGGAGCAAGCATTTCATCCTAGTTGTCTGTACAGTCTGACTTCTGGTATTACACTTAAAACCAAATTCCAGTAAAGAGAAAATTATTTTCTCAACATGTTTGCTTAATAATATGCTAAGTTTTTTGTTTCTGAAAATGTTTTTATGTCTCTTTTATCCACTTCTGTAATCACACACATCGACCTTGTCAAGGTCTAACCCCAGCTGGCAACTAAGTCCCACTCAGATATTCCCTCACTCTCTCCATGTCAGGATGGGGAGAGAATCAGAAAGGTGAAAATGAGAAAACCCATGGGTTTGGTTTAAGGCAGTTTAACAGAGAAAACAAAAGCCACACATGCAAACAAAACCTTAAAAGTGTCTGCACCACTTCCCATGGGCAGGAGGGTGGGTGCTCAGCCACCTCTAGGCAAACAGGGCTCCATCATGTTTGGGAGGGCAAACACCACAACTCCAAACATCCCCCATTCTTTCTTCATCCCTCAGCTTTCGATACTGAGAATGACTCCATATGGTCTGGAATATCCCTTGGGTCAATTGGGATCACCTGCCCGGGTTGTGTTCCCTCCCAAATTCTTGTGCATGCCCAGCCTGCTTGCTGGTGGGGTGGTGTGAGGAGCAGAAATGGCCTTGACGCCGTGTCAGCCCTGCTCAGCAGTAAGGAAAATACCCCTGTGTTTTTAGCACTGGTTTAGGATAAATCTAAAACACAGACCCGTACTAGTGACTATGAAGAAAATTAATCCTACCCCATCCCAAACCAACACAGTCTCCATCTCAGAACATAAAAAAAAAAACCTGACAAAAGCAAGGTTGAGATGTAAGCTATCTGAAGAAACATTTATTTTGGTAGCTGCTTTTTAGGGGAAGCACTGGACAATTCGAGTGGTTGATCATGGCTAATATCTATATCTCTTTTCTTCTGAGTTTATACAGGAGCACAGTAGGTATGATTGCACCCTTTTTTTGTATATTAGAGATTAATAAGTAGACATAATAAATATTCACCTGGTATAAAAGGAATTTTCACACCTTAAAATTGTATTGAGGAAGAACATCAGTTCTTCGAGGACTATTTGCTTGGTGTAAAATCACAGAGCACAAAACTATTCCAATTTAATTCCAAAGTGCACTCTGACTTCTTTTACCTTTGATTAGTCTCAGACAAAAAGAAGTTCCACCATTATTGGAAATGACATAATTAAGAGCTCCTCCAATATAATTAAGAGTCCTCATGCTTAGATTAAGTGAAATTTATTTCATGGTGAAAGCATTAAAATCTAGAAAGAGAAAGGGTCAATGGAAAAGAAAATTAAATTAAAATAACACCAGCACCCTCCATGCAGATTGAATTTTTTTCCTTCACTGTGATTCACAGAGAGGCTTTAGAAAGCTGCTAAGGTTTTCAAAAGGAACATTAATTTAGCTGTTGACTATACTAAGGTCTTTTTCCCCCCTTTTGGTAAGAAAATGTATAGGGGCACAAAATTTCAAGGAAGACAATACAAATAATTAAGAGTGTAATCCATGTGCTTGCATCACCAGCTATAGCATTCATGTATTTTCCTTAAATAAGATGTCTAATGGTTTGTTCAGTGATTGCATTTGGGATCATATCAAGGTCTGACCTTGTGACCTCTGAGAATACAGAATTCTTCTAATTATTTCTCCTGCTAATCAGAATATGCTCTTATCCTCCTTTAATGTAAAACAAGCCAGTGTTGCAGGGCACCCTCTTCTCCTCCCTTTCTCTAGAAACTATTCTGCTACTGCAGCTTAAAACCAAAATCATCAAAGATCTCAGTGTAATTTCTCTCCCTCAGGGTAGCCAATCCCTGTAGTTTTATGTCCCAATTCTTTGCCCAGACCATTTTGACTATTATCCTGAAATTTTGACACTAATATATTTTGTATTCTGCTAAAGATCAGTCAAGATCTTCATACAGTGTTTCAACCTGGCAAGTGAATGGAAGCCACTTCAGGGCAGAATGTTTTCTTTCAGAATTTCCTTTTTCTGTTCAAAGATGGCAAAAATATTTTTAAATGCTACAGTTCTTTCAAACTAAAACCATCAAGAAGACACCGTGAAATGTGAGATAATATTACAAAAATATAATAGATATGCACAGTATTTAGATCATTTTTGTCCCCCTCTTTTCAGCAGTTTCTACCTTCGAAATCAAGAAAAAATGATATGTTATTTTTCCCTGGTTAGGGAAAATCGCACTTCAAAAATATCTCTGCTTTGTATGAATGTTGCTCTCTTCAGGATTTTTTTGTTGAAGTAAAAGAAGGTTTTCATTCCTTCTCCTGTATTATGCAGCAATCTAGAATACAGTAGATTTTCATAATCAGTAACTTTCCTTATTACCTTTTACCTTTAAAGTTATATATGAAGACAAAAAAGTTTTGTGAAGTGTTGTGTACAGTTATGAATGGGACATATTTAGGTGACAGTGATTGTTTTGAGTTTGATGCTTCTTATTTCATCTTCAATTATATTTGTAGCATTATTCATTTTTCTGTAGTTTCAGTTAAATGTTACAATGAATTTGTATCGCACGTGTCTCTCGCAACAGAGTTTTACAAAGGATCTCACTCTTGTTGGTGTATTGGTAAGCATGGTTTTAAGTCATTCATATAATTTTGATTCAGTCAGGGCCTGAAATTCAACAGAGAAATACCAAAGATCTCACTGAGCGCTGGAGTGCAGGTGCTCCTGCACCATCACAGGGCCAGAAATGCACAGCTCCCCTTTCCTGCCCTCTCAGCTCAGGCTGCCCCAGTCCTGGAGGTAATGGCATCAGTTTAAAGCATCCAAATTAAATGCTGGACATGAGTGAATGTATGTTTTCCCCAGGGCAAGCAAACTCTGACTCCCCAAAACCAAAGTAAATAGTTTCTCACCACGGAGTTAGTAGATTGACAGAGTTTTTGTGGATTCTTGTACACACCTAAGCTCAAAAAAGCAAAGCATTTTCGTTCCCATTTCCAATATATGTCAAAAACATTACACAGTCACTTTAACTACTTTTGTGTTAGTAGAAATGCTTACCTGCTGTTTTGTTCACTAGTGGCAGAGACAGAGAATGGAAACTTCCAAACTACCTTTTTTTTCCAAATAAAAATTAAGAATACCCAAAGTTTATTAAGCAATATTTATAATGTCATATTTATATATGACAAATATGAAGTCATATCTATTGGTTCATACCATTTTCTGCAAATGAGTTTTCTTTTCTATTTTTTCCTGTTTCACCAAGGCTTTGTAAATACAAAAAGTATTTCAAAACTATGATCTTTTTTACTCTCTTCCATGACAACATTTTATAACAAACTAGGTAGGTAAAAAATGAGACAAGCAGACAAAATAATTAGAGAAAAAACAGTTTGAGGTACCTCTGTTCATAAGAAAAGACTGTCTGTAGCTAATTCATATTACTTAAATTTCACAAAATTCATGCCATAAATTATCTATTGTCTTCCAGAAAGAATGTTAGTTTACCTGGATTTACATTCCATTGTCTAAAAATTGTTTGCAGTATTTGCAATAAAGCTAATCACTTTGTATACCAAAGAGAGAATACAGACAACAGCAGTGGTGTTGTTTGATGTAGTTTCGAAAATAATGTTTTGGATTATTAGCATTCAGCTATCTTGTTATGCAATGTGATATACAATGTACACTAATGCACTTATACAATACACACTTTTACATTTAAGAATATTCACATTCTTCCTTCCATTATCATAGAATAACTTGCATTATATTTCCAAGTGGAGCTATAAAGTGGTTGGAGAGATAATAATTTCAAGGAGTGACCTCCTGAACATACACAAAGACATAACTGATCTGAGTATTGAATCATTATTTCAATTATTTCTTTTTTTCTGTAATTGTAAAAAGATGTCATGTATGTGCCTAGTATAATGACAATATAGTAGAATATTAAAAGCTTTAAAGTTATTATTAAAAAGTGAACATACTTCTATGTTTAAATATGTTTCATTTTTACCAGTGTAAGACTATAATCAAAAGCTGTCTTTAAATTTAGGTTGACTCAATAGGGCTATTTCTCCTCCTGAAATGAAAATCAGTTAGTACAAGATTTGTTCTAAACTAAAGCAAATATCAGATGTAGTGGTGCCATGGGGATCGCATGAGATTTAACAAAACCAAGTGTGATGTGCTGCACCTCCATCAGGACAGCCCCCAGTATCAGCACAGTCTGGAGCATGAACAGATCCAGAGCAGCCCTGCTGAGAAGGACTCAGGGGTGCTGGTGGGTGAGAGGCTGGCCATGACCCAGCCATGGGCACTCACAGCCCAGAGAGCCAAACGTGTCCTGGGTGCAGCCAGAGCACCGTGGGCAGCAGGGCCAGGGAGGGGATTCTGCCCCTCTGCTCTGCTCTGGTGAGACCCCACCTGCAGTGCTGCATCCAGCCCTGGGGTCCCAGTGCAGGAAGGACACAGACCTGTTAGAAGAAGTCCACAAAGATGAGTGAAGGGATGGAGCACCTCTCTTATGAGGAAAGGCTGGGATTGTTCAGCCTGGAAAAGAAAAGACTTCATGGTGATCAACTTGCAGCCTTCCAGTAACTAAAGGGAGCCTACCAGAAAGATGGAGAAGGACTTTACAAGAGCATGTAGCAACAGAGCAAGGGTTTGAAATTGAAAGAATGTAGGTTTAGATTAGATATTAGGAAAAAATTCTTTACTGTTCATGTGGTGAGAAGCTGGAACAGGTTACCCAGAGAAGTTGTGGATGTCTCATCCTTGGAAGCACTCTAAAGCCAGGCTTAATTGAGCTCTAAGTAATCTGATCTAGAGGAAGGTGTCCTTGTCCATGGCAGGTGGACAATAATTGAGTCAAAAGTAATCTTCCATTAATTATTTTCGCATGAATTAGGGTTTTCTCAATATTCAAGTCTTTCTTTATTTGGTGCTCATTTCTCTGCAGGAGCTCTGTTCATCTCTTCTCTAAAATACTCCTTATAAGAGTGAAATGAGAGGACATGGAAGTTTTTAGCTTTTCTGAAGTATGTAAAGGTATATTTTCCTTTTTCATATAACTGAGAGCTTTCTTCACAGGAGTAAGCTTCTTGTGCCCTATTCTCCCTCTCCTCCTAATTTAAACGTGATTTTAATGGGAAAAAAAGCAATCTAAAACACACATCCCTCCTTCTTCTCTCCCCAGCCTGTATGACTTTACCAGCTAGGTAAGAGAGCAAGAATTATTTCTCAGTCTAAACAGGAAATCATGAGCTATTCCCAAATGACTTCCAAAAGTGATTGTTATGCTTTACCTCCCACTTGGAGCATAGAAGCTGATTGGGAGAGCAGCCTTTACCTAGACAAGCAACCATGTAAAGTTGTACCTGGAACTATTTTTGTGAACTCTAGCAGGTTATTGGGATCTCAGGAGATGTCACATGCCATGGAAAGACCTTTTGCACCACTTGTCCAAAACAAAGACTCTAGCTTGTATTGGCTTTTCCTTGTTGCATCCTGATGTAAAAATGAAAAACCTCTGACAACAATCTGTATTTCAGTAACTTCTTTTTTCAAATTTACTGTAATGACATTTTCCATTGGCCAAGGAATTTTAGGATTTTTAGGATTTTTTTGACTTTTAGGATTTTCTATTTCCCCTGTATTTCCCTCATTTGCCTTGTATGAATCTGATTTTTCACCTTTTCCTTAAAGCTACACTTCCCTGTGTTTGAGGTTGGAATATTGATTTGAGGAATACGAGCTATTGAGGCTATACTTGTTTGTTGAAGGACCACATTTGCAGGCAAGCATTTAAAATTCACCAGATCTACCTCAGCTGCTCTATAGGACCAATCCTGCAATGCTTCCCATCCACTCCCACTGTGGTCCAGGGAAACTGTGACTTGTGCTGACCTCTGTAGGTGTCTCAAACTGAGCTCAAGGCTCTTCACACATGCACTTCACAAGACTGTTGTAAGGATTAATTGGTTAGTGTTTAGAAAGAGCTTCATAAAAGTAAAGTACTAAACATTATTGTCACATTAAAGACAAGCTGGACCCCCTTGGACAGAGTTATTGTATTATATGGGCTCTTTGTGCAGATAATTATACATCATAAGATGTTCATAATTATATCAGTAATTCAAGTTACTCAATTCACATTATGCATGTCTTCTATAAAGCTCCAGCTGTTATGTGATCCATTAAAGGTAGGATCTCCATGTGCTTGTTTCAAACACAGTTTCAAACCACTGAGATGCTTGAAAAATGTCTGACCAGAGGATTGGGATGTCTTTATAAAACTTTAGGTGTGGCTCTGTGGGAATATGTGTGTATCACCACTCATAACATATCACACTAATTAGTAAGGAAAGGGAATTACAGACCACTATTTTGACAGATTTTCAGAAATACAAGAAGTTCAAGTGTTGAAAAGTATAAAAATACTGGCAGGACATGCTGAAGAAAAACTTTTGTTTGTTTTTACTTTACTCATTTCTTTCTCTTTTTCATTTCTAGTTTCCAGAGTATTTATTCTTCATCCTTTAAATGACCAACTTTTCATGACAACACTGCAGTTTTTTAAGGAGTCTCCAGATGAAAGAGAGTGCAAGGACTTGAATGAGTTCTTAGAGAGAATAATTTTTTTACTTTTATTTTTTGCTGTATGTATTTACAGGTTTTGAAATCTGGCTTGAAATTGAAATTTTTTTAAACGAATTTAATAATTTTGAATCATGTGTACAAAGGATCAGGCTAGTGAGATTTTAAAAAACACCTGCTGTAGAAAATAATAATATAAGCTGTAGGAAAATACAGATGACTTCACCCCTGATAAGTAGCAGCTGTGTTAATTACCTAATACAACCTCACCCCTGATGAGTCACAGCTATATCCAATAAAGATAAGTGTGATAAAAGGGAGTGAGTTAGCTGCTGATGGGATTATGAAGAAGGAGGAACCTTTAGGAAGAGGGAATGAGAGGCTTGTGGTGAAGGATCCTGGAGTGAGATAATCCCTGCTGTGAGGTCGGTCTGGGTCTGCAGTCAGAGCTTGTTGTTGGAACCTGCAGTCACAGTCTAACTAGGTAAAAGCCTGCAGTCAGAGTTCAGCAGGAAATAACCAGCAGTCAGAGGCTGCAAGGGAAGCCTTCAGTCGGAGCTTGCTGCAGCCAGGGTCATTGAATGGCTGGAGTCAGGATGGCTGAGCTGTAAAGAGGAATAAAGCAGAACCCTTTTCATGCTGTGATAAACAAGAAGTCTGTGTCTTGGCTCATTTCTACCCTCTAACAAGAGGGCTGCTATTATGATGTAAGCAGGTATATATTTTACTCCTTATTAAGGAGTTAAAGCTATCGTAGTGAATATAATTCTCAACATGGAAATCCTATTTTCTCCCTGCATTAATACATGCATTTGGAAGGGCATTGCCAGCAGGCTGAGGGAGATGATCTTGCCCCTCTCCTCATCCCTGGTGAGGCACATCTCGAGTGCTGTCCAGTTCTGGGCTCCTCAGGGCAGGAGTGACACGGAGCTCCTGGAGCAGGCTGAGCAGAGAGCAACAAAGATGTTCTAGGGACAGGAATTTTTTAAAAGCAAAAGCTGAGTGAGCTGTTCAGCCTCAAGAAGAGAAGACAAGAGAATATGTCCACAATCATCTGGAAGGGTGATAAAAGGGTGGAGCTGGACTCTTTTCAGTGCTGCCAAGCAATAGGACAAGGGGCAATGAGCAGAAATGGATGTACAGAAAGTTTAACTTGAGTGTAATGAAGAATTTTATGGTGCAGGTGTCCAAACACTGGAACAGATAGCTCAGAGAAGCTGTGAAGTCTCCCTCACTGGAGGTATTTGAGAACCATCTGGACAATCCAGTGCTCTGTGTCTGGGCCAGCCTTGCTTCAGCAGGGGGGTTGGATCAGATGACCCACTGTGATCCCTTTTGACTTGACCCATTCTGTGGTTCTATGATACAAACCTGATTTGAGAAGCAAGAACAACTTACAGGAACACAGATATGTTGTATTTGTCCATCATGTTAAGACCAAAGGGCAAAGCCACCCAAATAGCCTGAAAAACACCTAGCTCAGAACACAAGGCCATGTGAGATACAAAAATTGTTAGACCTGCACCACAGTATTTTTTATTCTTAATTTCAAACTTTTTGCGAAGTGATTTTCCATAGTAGATTTTCTGCAATATTTACTAGCATGAAAGTAAATACTACTGAAATTTTCTGTCCATCTATTCTGATGGTCAATAAATCACTAAAAGACCCCATTATTTGTTCCTTTTTCAGGAAATAGCACCGAGAAACAGATGTGCAAAGCTTTTCAGAAGTAAATATTTAAGTTGCATGAAGATTTCAATACATGAGTAGATCTTCAGAAGATCTAATTTTTTTCAAATCGTATGGACAGATTTAGATCTCAACAACTGCTACTATATTTTCCAGAGTATTAAATGGATATACAGTACCATGATGTGTTTAACTGGCTTATAAGGCAATTTTCCAAAGGACTTGGTGACTTAAATTTGCTTCATTAAGAGTAAGAGCTTAATCATGCCTATCATTGGAAGGAGATACAATTTAATGCTGAAATTTTCATTAAAAGTCTTTCTTTTTATTATATAGCATCCCAAAGTAGAACAAAAAGGAGCCTTCCAATTTTTAGCATGTATGCTATTCCCCTGGGTCTGCAGCATGAGGTAAAAGGAGGTAGGAGTCTGATATTCCCATCATTGCTTTACCATAACTACATCAAGGCTTTCAATAATGGAAGCACTGAATTCATTCAGAAAGAATGGACTAGCCAAGAAAGTGTAAATATATCTTTCTGCAACCAAGAAGGAACATCCTTATTTTCAGTTTGCTGTTCTTTTAACTGTAGGTACACAGTAGTGAGCCAACAGCAGAACAAGTTTTGGGAAAGGGCTTTGCTTGTTCTTCATGAATAATAGCAATGAACAGGCAAAAGTTTCCAAAATTCTGTTCCTGGGTTTTTTCCTTGAAACATATAGAAAGAAAAGGATTTTCTACTTTTATCAATTGTGATAGTGAATCCAAGGTATTTTGAAAAGAAAAATTCAATTTACATCCATTGTGCTCTCCATTCTTTTAGATGTTGGTCCATCTTCCTTTCTGCTGGAAAGGCTGAGTACATCATAAGTGATGGAGTTTGAAACTCACATGAGCTTGAAGAAAAAGGTACCTAAAGATACCTAAACAGCAGAAGTAGAGGAGAATTTTTTTGGGAAAAAAAAAATAAATTCAGAACCAGAAAAGAATAAGAATGTATGCTGGCATAAAGATACACTAACTTAAGTTCTCATCCCAGATCCTGGGAGCTGCAGAGAAAATGGCTTTACAGCTGCTCTTCTTAATACCTCATGATTCTTCCCAATAATGAGATGTTGACAAAATTGATTTCAGCTTTTTTTTTTTAGAAGACAAGAAAAAATGTCCTATTAAAAATGTTTATGCATGCCTATGATTCATTTCCCTTCCCCCCAGCTTCTGTTCTTTTGAAATACAGTTCCCAAATATGACTGTTAAGAAGATTTATTTTTCTCATCAGATCATTAATGGTAATGTAGAATAGCTCCTCTTTATTATTCCCCAAGATATATATGCTGAACTTTTCGCATTGTTAATTTGTATTTCATAAAAAATTGCTGTAAACAGAATCAATGGTTTGTTTGATCAACACTTCACCAAGCCCAAAAACTATTCACTCCTTCTCTTTGGTCACTTTACCAAGAAGATATTTTACAAGTTCCTACAATAAGCATGAATTAGTGTCCAGCGTCAGTGTACTCTTTAAACAAAGAATGTAATTTATTTGGTAACTGCTGTGAATAGGAGTGATAAAATCTACTGAACAAAAGTTCAAGTAATATCAGAAGACGCTTTTTCAGCATTTTTCTGATTATCTACCACAACCTCTGGATGAATAGCCATGATTAGCATCTCTAATACTACTTGCTATAGAAGCAGTTCAGATCCATATTAATATTAAAATGAAGATAAAATCTACCAAGAAAATGTTACTTTTTATGAGTTGCACAGGATTGATTAATGGAAGCCTGAGAAAGGTTTTGCAGGGTGGTACTAGGCTACTAGCAAGGACTGATGTGTTCTCCTACAGTTCTGCCCTCATAATTCTTTATTGATTATAGTGGCAAACCACTGAATGGTAGAGTGGGCATTTTGTACATATAGGTATTGAAAAATTTGCTTGGCTGTTGCACCATTACAAGAAGAATATACGCAGAACAAGGGAAATTCAAGAATAATTTCCCTCTTTCAGGGAGAACTCTACTGGGTTTTGTGGTAGGCTTCTGACACTGTGTGTCAGACACTTCTCAGATTATTACAGATTTTTTTTTTCAGATACCAAGTATCTTTGATGTCTTCTTAGATAATAATCATTTACCACAGCTTTAGGGTGGCAAGCTTGAAGCGAGAGCCAAACTCTCTCCTGAGATTCATTTTGAGAGCAGATCTAAAAAGGGATTAAAATATTCAGAGATGTAGAACATTTTCCAGAAAGTGAAGAGACCTTATCCCATTTTCCCTGAAGAGAGAATTGTAAGGGGCTGTTGAGAAGTAGTACTGACAGCACAGTGCAACAGTTGTTTAATGAGAAGTGCTGCAAAACTGTTTTTAGAGATGAGCAGCACTCTTGGGCTAGATAGTAAAGATCCTTAGCACAAATACAGTTGGAGAACAATTTTTCTTTCCTACAATATGGCATTAAATGAAGCAATCAAGGCTGTAAGACATGAAGACACCAAGTATTTGTAAGCTGGTGTTTAGTCTGTTGGCATGGAAAAATGGGAGAAAGAGCCTCCAGGCAGCTTTTTCTTACACCTTTAAACGACTTATAGTTGAAGAAAAAAATGAAAAAGGGAAAGGGATAGAACTGGATACAAACAAAAAGATAGAAGAAAAGAAAAAGCATGGGTTTCATCAGGTAGGTAATTTGCATGAGGCAAAGTCAAAGGTACTAAATTAGAAGAGTAACTGAAATGCCTGAAAACCAAAGAAGGTCAAGAAATGCTGGCACAAAGCCTTCATACTTTGCAGTATAGGTGTGTCATTGAAAAGAAATTGAACATGGGTAAGTGCTGTAAAAAGGGATGAGAAAAAGCATTTGCCACATTCTCTTGCTTCTCACATCATTTATGAAAAATAATAATAATTTGTACGTCCATCAATCTTCATTCAAACAATGACCAATCTTTTCTTTAAAATAAGGCTAGATTTTCAACACAAAGGAAATAAGGAGAAAAGATCTAATATACACCAAAATATGATCTAGATATGCTTTCCAAAGACGAAGTACCTGTATTCAAAATTAAAAAGAATTTGCCAAGTGAAAATGTTTACATGGCTAATCTTTTTTTTTAACAGAACTCTGAGGAAAGAGAGAATAAGGGGGGGAAATATGCTCTGGCCAGTAATTTCTTTTTTCTCATTGCTTTCTAAAATTGATAAGCTTAAGCTGCTGCTTTGCAACCATGGAAGTGGAAGTAATTTCTTTTCATGGATTCAAATCCAAATATTTTTTCTGGAGAGTTACAGGTGGGATACTCTAATCCAGCTTTCAGGACAGTGAACTTTTTAGCTGGAGCTTATGAAGACAGAAATAAGACAAAAACCGTGGAAAATAATATCCAGTTATGAGGATTCTAAAGTAGGAGCCAAGGTTTGTAGGAAGTCCTGGTATAAAACACTGTCAGGTAATAACATCCTCCCATAGAACCTGAACTTCATAATAGCAACCAGTCAGGCAACAGACATATTCTCATTGTGAATAAATACTGGTGTGGTTATAACACAGACAATTTTTTATGGAAGTCACAGTCTTAAAAGAAGATGATAATGTGCTCCAGAGGCAGTGTGGTGTAATTCACTGTGATTTTGAGAAAGCAATAATTATATACTTAACCAAGATCCTTTAGAGTAGTGTTTAGAGGTGCAGCCTACAGAACACTGATGAAGTGTTCACTAGCAATCAGTGAAAAGATTTAGTTTAGACTCAAAATGCTTTGATTTAGACAAAACAAAAAGACACTTGCCCTGGAAGGTAAGAATTGCAACCGATCCCAGAGGTGAGAAACCTTAGCTGTACGCTTGAACCCTGAGTTTGGTGTCAATCATTATTTTCAGCATTCTTTGGAGTTTAGAAAGTTTGTTTCAGAATTGCAGTCCTGACTATTGTCTTCAAAAGAGAATTACAGAATCCCTCAGAGGGGCAATTATGAATTATTATTTCTTTTATATCATGTAAGGATCAAGAGAACATGAAAATGCTTCTTCCCATCCTTTTTATAGCACTTATCTATGTTCAACTCCTTCACAGTGACAGATCTATATTTCCAGCAGCTGGGGCAATACCGTGGCCTACATGTTCCTCTTGAAATTCAGACACTCTTGGAAATGGTTTAGGACTTAGATGAATTGCTTGAAAGAAGGAGGTCTGGTCAACCCTTGATGAGGGCACGTGCTGGAAAGAAGGTATTAATTTCTGCTCCCTGCTTCTTGGACAGTTTATGCATTTAGCCTGAAATATTAGTTACATAAAATGCATGATATTGTTTTGGGGTTTTGTACAAACTAATTTTAAAACCTGTTTAAATAAAACTATGCATATTCCCACTATATATTTATATATAAAGATAAATTTATTTGGTTTGTGAGGCCAACAAGGTTTTTAATGGTAATCACAGCTGAGAGTTTCACCTAAAATACCCCCTTCCTTCAGATACTAGTAGTGTATCTTGATATACAAAACACCCATAAATCTGCTTAAAGAAGCAGGGAAGTGTGAAAATTTATCCTCAACAATTTTCTAAAATCTATTTTTGTTAAAACTGTTTTGAATTCCGAATTTCAGACAGCTTTTAATGTGCAGAATAGTAAGGCTGGTGAGGCTCCCAGCAACCATTTAGACAAGACATTGCAAATTCTCTTCTTTGGATCTGAACTCCAAGAAGTACATCAAAACTAAGTAGCTAGGGCATGAATATAATTTTAAAATGCTTCATATTCAAACCTCCTGCTTTATTTGAATGCATAGTATGGGTGAGCTTTTCAGAAGAGTAGAACTCCTGTAAGGCAATGTTTTTTATCAGGAAACAGTTAGCTTTTCAGAGAGACTGGGATGAATACTATATCATATTATCACTCTCAGCATTCTCAAATGCCACAGAGGGAATTTGGCAGTAACTAACAGAAGCCTTTAGGAGACTTATTCCCATGTCAGGTAAAGTGGAAATATAATTTTCAAAGCATCACTAAATGCATTAAAATCAGCAATACAATTTAAGATGCCTAAGATATATCAAAATTTTAAGTTAGACACTAGCAACAAAATCCATGCCCTCTCCAAAACCACGGTAAAGTCAGAGAGAAAAGATGCTTTTTGCTGTGCTCTGTCGAGAAACTGACCTGACAAAAATAATATATATATATTGTTCTGTGTTAAGTACAAATCCAGATACTTCCCTTGGGAGCCTTGTCCCCCTTCAAGCTCCTGTGTCATGGAGAAAAACATAAATCTTTCTACTGATAGTCTTAATTCATTGTTGGAAACACAAGTAACACTTTATCTTCCTTCATCAGGTAAAGGGTGTGGTCACCAGAAAATGCACAAACATACACACAAATAAGTATTTTCTTGTGGAGCAGGTTCCTGACAGTAGTTTTGATGTGGAGATAAGTGACAGATTTGCTAGTTCCCAAATCAGACACGATTTCAGTATCATTGAAGGCAGTTATGCAGCTCTGCTTAAGGCAGTTGGCAGGAAGGGAGACCTCTTTATTTTCTTTAAAGAGTTAAGAATTACAATTGCATTGGCAATCTGTGTTGAACCTCAGAAAGAAGAGGAGGCTGTGGGATAATTAAGGACAGATGGATTAACTTAAAGTAGTATGTTCTATGAATGTACAATCAAAATGTACTATCAAAATACAGAATGAGTGATCAGGGCCTTCTGAAAGTGACCCCAGTTTTCAGCAAAACCAAGTAATCCCTTAAATACATCATAAAATGACTGTAATTTACAATCAGTCTAAAGAATAGTCAGTGGAAAAGTTATACATGTATAAGGATGTAGCTCTACTAACCTATAAAGGCTTAGAGAAACCCAATTAAGATATATTAAAGTGGGAACAGGTTATTCTTCAGTTTGTTTTGTGCACAAGATAGCACCCTGAATGTTAAAAATCATCTATTCCTTGATATTCTGATTTATTCTAAAATTCACATTTTATTAAAAATACTTTTTATGCATAGTGCACATTTCCTTCAATGATTTGAAGGCTTGAGGCAAGGTGATGCCATAACAATAGGGGAACACTCAAAACTCCATTTTTTTCAGAGCTGTTAACATCAGTTGTTCATATTGTTGTAATGCAAGAAGACAGAAGCTACAGGACTTATTTTTAAATCATATGCAAGCAGCTAAGCTCAGACTGGCACCATATTTAGTGCAGCTGAGACAACAATTCTGTTTGGGAAGCAACAACCTTTGGAAAATAAACTGGACAATCAGGGCTGTCTGCTTTTAATTAAACTACAGTCTTGAACAGGACTTCAAAGTTATGGTTATTGCAACACACAGAAAAGTTAAAGGCTAAAGGCAAAAGACTAAAGTCTTTTGACCTAACTGGGAATCACTTGAAATATTTTTATGCAAATAAACAGTTTGCATAGTCTGTGGAACACCATACATAGAAATAGATATTCACACATCACAGGATCCCAGCAGATTTGACTTATCTATTTTCCTCTGAAAAGAGGTTTAATTTCATGGTGATATCTCTCAAAAACAATACAAAAAATGTGGAGTTAACACTGTAAATCAAATTTTATGTATTGAAATGTTATTAATGTTTTCAAGGGGTTTTACAAATGTTAGCTCTGACATCACCATGAGCTGTTTCTGTGAGCTGCTTAAAGAAGTAAATGGTAGGACACTATTTGATGACCATGGGTGCATCCTCAAATCCTATCTCACAGTTGAAATATTTGGTTTTGACATTAAAACCTGAAAGGATTGGCTTAGAATTCTTTAATTTCAAAATTTATCTTCTGACATCATCACTGCAAGAAAAATGGTCCAGGATCTGACTCTGTTTTTCTCACTGAGTACTGCCTTTTCCACAGAAACTAGAACAGCCACACCTTATTTGTTATTAGTTAAGCTAAGAAGATGTCACTTACTTTGACAGCAGATACCACTTTTCACATTACTGCAGTAATATTGTCACATGTCAAGGCCCTTGACCTCTGCTTTGCAAGAGATCATTACTTCAGGAGTTCCTTTGGACCTAGTCTGATTTATTGCCTCGATACCAACGCACCCTGTTTTTGGTCTTAGGATGAGACTAAGTAACACGAAGTTACTCAGTTTGAAAGTATTATAATAGGGAAACCTGCAATGATGGTATGTTCAGAGTGGTTTCTACAATCAATGATGGTATCAAATGTACAGAACAGTTATTATAAAACCCATGTGATACAACTTTGGTGAGTGATTGCTTCAGCACATAACACTCACTGTAAAATAACAGATATTGAATGTGTAAGAAGAAATGTAAAAATATTTAATGTATACAAATACACATGTACAAAATCATGCTATATAGAGAATACAATACCTATGTAAATTCAGAGAGTTTTTGCAACTTACTTACATGGTAGAACCCAGAAAAGTTATTCACTATAATAAAGTTAGGGCAGAGGGGAAAAAATTTTGAATACATGGACCCACAAAATAAATGAGCTAAAATCTTTACAAAAGTTCTTATTTTTGAGTTGAAGTGATTAGCATGACAGAGAAAGGAAAAACTGGAAATAAATTCAAATAGACTGAAGACTGTTTCAAATGCACAAGTAATGCAAAGGTATTTTCATGGCACAGTAATGACGTGTTTTATTGGGGATAGAAAGCTTCCCCTCTGGGTACGGTTCTGTGCCAGACTTCAGAAAAACAAAACAAATTATATCTGCTTTTTTATTGTTATTATTCTCTTTCATATTGTTCATAGCATTCTTTTGTTAGGGTACCTCATTGCTGTGTTCCCTCATCTGAGAAAGCTTTTATTGCTGTTTAACAATTTTCAGAGACATGGAAAATTAGACTCAGACTTGTTAGCTACAACCATGCCACTCCAGGACAGGTGTTTTAATAAACAGCTACCAAGTGCACACTCATGTGAGACTACAACCATCATTTGTATCTGAGATGAAGTTTGTGAATTTCTGGGGCAGCCTCTCCTCCAACACAGCCACAGTGTACTGTACAGGTAGCTAGCAGATTGCAATACATGGCTCTGATCAAAGGCTTGGAATGTTTATTTGAACTATCCTTCCCCCTACCGTAATCTCCAATAACACACTTCTATTTTTGAGGCAAGGTCATGTCTACCTCAGGAATCTCTGTTACAGAATATATAGAACTTGCACTTCCTCCTTCCACTGTGGAAATCAGAGAGCCAATGATTTTCTCATAATTTCTAATACAGTCATTCAATATGAGGCATGGTGTCCTAAGACACTTACAAGTACTCTATTCATTCCTTTCTGCTGTTCCTGAAAGCATGCAACAAAGTTAGGTATTCATCTCAGCCTGAAAAAATAAGACCCGGTCTCTTTCAATCTCCACAGGTCATTTCTTTTAGTGCTTGGAAAAAGAGGGGTCATTCTTGATGACCTGAGAATCCATCCTCACTTGACACCTTCCTTGGCTTGCTTGCTGTTGCTTGCTGGTCTTGAGACAATCACAGGATTCAGACACTACTGAGAGCCTATAAAGTAGATGGAAAGAAAAGAAAATCCAGCCCAATGACCATGAATTTATAGTCTTTAGTGTAAGATATTGGCAGTCCAGTTACTGTTTCTGTAGTGCTATAGAAATCTATTGTATACTATCATCTTTGTGGTGTTATGTAGATACAAGGTTGTGTTGCAAGGCTCTACCCTAGCAAAGGGACAAGGACATTGAACCATACCTTTCAGCAATCAATTAGTGTCATTTCCTGCAGTGAGTGTAGGGTTCTATGTTTGTCTTGCATTGACCCACTTGTATAGTAAAATTAATCTGCTTGACTGAGGAGTTTTTAAGTAGTGAGTGCTACGTGGAAAGGACAGTGTTAATGTCGTGAGCAAGTGCAGTGAAAAAGCTTCTTCATTTTCAGTCATTACCTGATGGACTTGCCCAGAGCCCAGAGAACATCTCTGACACTCTGGGGAAGTGGTCTAAAGAAAAGTGACATTCAAGTGAAAGAGTGATGAGAGAGGAACTGATGGGGCTTAGGGGACTACAGTCAAGGGAAGAGCTTTTCTTGCTTTCCCCTTTGCAGTTCCATCAGCTCCTTGGCACAACTCATCTAAGTGAGGGACCAGGACATATTCCTAATATCTGCAGTGGAGGATACTTTGTTCTGCTTCTTCTACTGTTAATTCTTCCTTCCCCTTGCACCTTCTCCTGCTCTTCTCCTTGTCCCACATCCTTCCTCTCAGGACAGTGTCCTCTCTCATGTCCCCACTTTAAGCCCTTCCTCAGCCCCTGCCCTGCCCCTCTCCAGTGCTCCCTGCCCAGACCCTCACACCCAGCCTGGGTTCAGGCTCCAGGCAGCTCTTTTCAATAGATTTGTCACACAGCAGGTAAAAACTCATTTCAGCAATGTTGTTGAATATATATATTATGCTCCAAGAAACTTCCCATCTCTGCCAAAGACTTTCCTGACTTCTCCTCAAGCCTTCATGAAACTGTGTATGGGTAGAACCATCCCCACTCTCCTTTGCCATTAGCCAAGTATTTTCTTGAATATTTCATTAGGAAATGGTAGATAAAATTAATGACTGAACCTCATAGAAGGGAAAACCCCATGACCTTATGACTTCTGCATAATTTTGACATAAATATCTTCTAAAAACCTGGAACTCATCAAATCATAGGAAATTATTTAATATTTTAATAATAGTAATTATTAATCAATGCAAAAATATGAAATCTCGACACACACACCCCCCCAGCTGTCTACTAACATGAATACAAAAAGACGTAGCTTTTTAATTTTATAAAATTGGAAATGTAGGGGTTTGGAAAGGAAAAAATTCAGAGGCACTAGTATATGTCCTAAAAATATGTTCATTATTAAAAAGTAGGATACATTTTTAATTCTTTCACCAAGTTTATTTAAAAACACAAACAGTACCTCCAAAAAATTTAATCAGTGTTATTTGACTTTATTCATCTAGTTATGATTTGTACTAAAAAATTGATTCACAACCTAAATACATATTCAGATTTAATGGAAAGAAATCTCACAAACAATGCACTTAAATAAACTGATATTAGTTTTCTATCACATATACAATGATATCATAATATGCTTTGAGAATTTAAGTTGCTTTTAATTTGAAAAGAAATTGTTCTACACTTTCAGCTCTGTTTATAATCTAATGAAAAACTGATTCTTACATAGCAGAACAAGTTCTGAATGTGGATACATGTGGATACATGTTCTGAATATGGATAGAATTAGCACAAGGAAGAAAGTTTAGCATGAACAGTCTTTGAGTAAATGAAGAAACAAATTGTACTTCTGGAGAAAAAAAAAATCTGCAGACTTACTTTAATAAATAAAATCTTTTATATTTTATTTATTAATTTATCTCTTTTTTTTCCCCTTCGGTATAATGCTTGTGTATTCCCAACTCATGACAATATTATAATTCTGTGGACATATGAATGCAAAATATTCTGAATATAAAATATAAAGTTGTTTGTTTGTTTATAGGCACATCTTGAAGACACTGGTATTTTTGTCCAAGAACAATATCTATCATGGGTTAATCTTTAGGATCTAGCCCTGCCTTCATTATATACTTCATTATATCCAGAACTCTCGATTGCATTCATTTGAATTTAGCATGGAGTAAATTGAAGTTAGACTGCCCCTGTTATTTTTAATGTTAAATTATCTTTTCTCTTTTTTGAGTAGTCTAAAGGAATATCTAAGTACTTTTCCAAGTCTGGAGTAATTTTCTCATTGGAATAAAGAAAAACATAACACATTCACGTTTAGAAGTTTTCCATGGGATTGCTGTGCAAACAGGTATATTTTGCTAAAATTTATTTTTAAACAAGAATATATTTCTGGAATTAGCAGGATATTCTATTTTCACATTTGAAAACAAGATTTCTCACAAGTTTAAATGCTTTTGTTTGAATATGTGAAGTGACAAGGTAAAAGAATTAGACAATTTGTTGCTGTTGAAACAAAACTTTTTTCACCATTAGTTTAAGAGATCCTTTCCTACTGAAGTGTTTTCAATTTTCCATTTGCAATTCAACTCAGATTAGCCCAAAAGTCAAAGTCTATCATTTATATATGCAGCAGAACTTTCTTACTCTTAACAACAGTAATCCCAGTGCAAAGGTTTTTCAAGGCTTTGTGAATGTGAAAGAAGATAAATACACCCCAGATATCCACCTATAATTTTTCATAGTTAAGAGCCTCACATTTTCAGTCCTGTTCAGTGGAAGAATAGGAGAAAGATCTTTGGCTGTGAGATTGCTAACAGAGTTTTCAGATCAAAGTAACTGATTTGGTCATTGGGAAGGTTGAGAGGGGATCTCTTTAATGCAAATATCAAATATCTCACAGGTGGGTACCAAGAGAATGGTGACAGAATCTCTTCAGTGGTGCCCAGCAACAGGACAAGGAGTAATGACCATAAACTAAAATTTCACTTCAACATGAGGAAGAACTGCTTTCCACTGAGTGTAGCAAAGCACTGGAACAGGCTTCCCAGGGAGGTCATGGGGTCTCCCTTTCTAGAGATACTCCAAACCCAACTGGACACATTCCTGTGTCACTTACTCTGGGTGAACCTGTCTTGGTGGGGGAGTTAGATCGTGTCTGGAGGTTCCTTTCAACCCTAATGATTCTGTGATTCTGTAATTTGGACAGTTTTTGAAATTTTTTGATAGCTTTGAAGTGTGATTATGATTACTTATAATTTTTCATTTTCTTTCACAGGTCTTTGTTCATTACAGAAAAAATGTAATAAAATAAAATTAATAAATTTAAAATCTGTTGGTTTTTAGTTGTGACTGTGACGGAGATATTTTAGAGAAATAAGTTAAATATTGTATGTATTCCACAGACATATTGTAAACGTGTAAACTCTCTTTTCGTGAAGCAGAGCTGAAAACATTTGCTAAAGTAAGTTATAGCATTCCTGCAGATAAACTTCTTAGGCTATTTCTGATTAAGGATCATCACAGGTTTTATTCTAGATTTTAGGTGTTTCATAAAATTCATACTCTATGAATTCCCCAGAGATACATAAGATGTTTTTTCATGCTGAGTTAGTTTGAAGCAAACAATACCTCTGCCTCAGAGACAAGTCTTAAAATAAACATCTGTTTTCTGGTGTATTCTCAACATGATTTTACATGTTTCTCTGTATTCTTTTTTATTATCAAAAAATCTGGCACAAATTAAAGAAAAATTATCTTCTGTTCTTTAGCAAACTACAGGGGTCATTTACTAATAGTTACTATGAGCTTTTCATAAATATTTAAACAATTCATATCAGTGGAACTGTGGTTATGTGCCCTTGAAATTAGTAAGTTGAACAGTCAGGGTGATGAGAGGTGGGCATCAGTTGAATGAGTCAGTGGAAGAAGAGATAAATATTCTCTGGATAAAATCAGTGTATAGGGAGAATAAAAGCATCCAGGTGTTTGGGAAAGAGATTGGCCCAACAGCAGGACATGGAAGGTCATTGTTTGAACTTGTTCCTTCAAAAGTCTTTGTGGGAGTGAGAACTGAGACTGCTCTTTCAAGTGGGGAGCTGACAGGATAGCAAAAATGAAAGAACTGTCTTCCCTGAGAGCAAAAGAGACACTGGAGTGAAAAAAATCCTATCTCCTAGTGGAGGAGAGTTCCAAAAGTGACAGTTGAAAGGGAAAGACTTCACAGAGATGACCAGCAAGAAAGGAAGACCCAGTGACTGCAGCACGACAATAGAGGCATGGTGAAGGTAGAAACTGCATAAGTGATGTGAGGAATCATGGAAAATGAGATGTGGGAGACTGAGCAGGAGACTAAAGAGCTTCAGTGTTTGAAACTGAGAAGTAAAGAGGAGACAAGGATCTGAATACAAAGGGTTATCAAAGAGGTTGCTGTCTGTTAAAATTGTATGGCAGCTCAGACAAGCCAGTTTAAGAACCTGGGATGTTAGAGTAATTTTGTAGATGTATTACTCATAAGTTAGAACTGTTTCTTTGGAAGCTTGTCACTGATGTTCATGAAAACAGTAATAATGCTTTTAGACCTGTAACACACTGTTAAATGTGTTTTCTTTGATCCTTGGGAAAAAAAAATGCACAGAAGAATTGCACAATACAGTTCATGAGGAACTATTTTCAACACTGTAGAGTAACCCTAACTCCCAATAAAATCAACAGAAAGGACAGAATACCCCTTTTCTGTGGTAAGCATCAAGCACCAAGCTCAGTTCAGTGAGACATCCTTGCTTTGCACAGAAAACACAAGCAGTCTCTCTGGATGCCTGGGGGATTTTAGCAGTGTTGAACCACATGGGTGCTTCCTGCAGCAGAAGCAGGAAGCCAGGACTGGCTGCAGTTCACAGGGATTTCAAAAGCCCCTTGACCAAGCCCTCAGCCACAGGGAGAACCAGAATGAAGAAAAAAACGCCTAAGATCAGAGCAGCAGTACAGATGAGGATTATGGTAGAAAGTTTGTATAGGAAAAAAAAAAAAAAGGCTATGAAAAAATAAAACCTGCTCTCTAGTTTTTTTATCTCTTGGTTTTTCTTCCAATCTCAGGAAAAAAAAAAACAACAGGTTTTTCCTTCTCAGTGTTCTTTGCGTGCCAAATTTCTTCAATTTTTCAAGGTTTTTTATATAGGTACATCAGTCCTTGCATTCAGTGAATTCTGCATTAAGTGAATTCCTGGGTAACCTGAAAAACATTTATAATTACAAGGTTTTTAATCTTAATGAATTATATGTGACAAGGTTAATTGAATTAGCATGCTTCTATAATATACTAACATTACAGATTTCATACAGAATTTAAAGGATGTAGAATAAAAATCTTTTATTCAATGTTTAATTTATTTTTTATATGATGGAAAAATTTTCAGTTCTTTCCACTTCTTCTGACAGCTTGTGTTTACAACTGAGATGACTCAGAGAAATGACATTTATGCTGAGCTGACTTTCTGAAGTTGATGCATTGCTCCGGGATGAGTGTTACTGCTACTGTTACTGCTACTGTGTGACTGATTTCTTCCTGTTATAATATAACTACAGTTAGACTTACCTAGGAAAATTTCTATGTACATAATTTATGCAACTCCTTGCAACAAGATGACTCAGGATTGCACTGATAAGTATATATGATAAAGAACTTCAGTGACTTTGAATATAAAACCAGATTCTCTCAAGCTCTTAAAAAGTATCTTAAAAAAATCAAGCCCTAGGGAAACTATGACTGATTTTTCACCAAACCAGGAATTTTTTGTCATTTTGCTTTGCTACTGGGGATGATAAGCATGATAATAGAATATGCCATGCCAGACAAAGTCTTTTAGTGCTAATTTGCAAATGCCATTAATGACAGCTTCTTCCTCAGAACGCTCCTTTCCTAGGTCTTCAGTGTGTAGGTATATAAAAATACAGTTGCATTTTTAACTGTCTTAGGAGGAAAGGAAAGATTAAATAGATGCTGTCAAGCAGCATTTGCCACACACAAACATAGTCAAAGTCATAAGCCATTTTGTTCATCATTTATCCAAAAAGAACCTTGGACTATTCAAGAAATCAGTGTCTATATCCAGTCCTGCTGCATGTTAATAAAATTAGGATGCCATAGGAGATGCAGTCATCCCAATTTGATCTTCAAACATAGATTAATTACATATTATCACAGATGTAATACAATTTTTCACAGTTTGCCAGAGAGCTTGGTCCCACACCTAGTGACTATTCAGCACCGAGAGGAAAAAGGCCACCAACCCAAAGCTTTTCCTGACTCCTTGTTGAAATCCAGCAGTGCTGAGAAGCTGGCACAGAATAAATGCTGAAGGAATAACCTGGCATGTGCAGTTTTGGACTATGACTTCAGAAAAAGCCTTGGAATAAAAAACATTTGGGTTAACTTCAATTTGGGATATCACTTACATGAAACAACTAAAATGCACTGTCAAAATATTGATAGTTATGGCAGAAATCATGGAGATCAAGCTGTTCCACAAGAAGCATTTTAGAAGAATATAATGAGACAAAAGTAAAGCAAAACATTTAATTCTGGTGATACTAAGTCTACCAGCATAGATAGCCATGATGCTTCTTTTCTACTTACTTTTCTTCCATGAAGACTTACAGTCCATTTCTCTGCCAGTTGTTAAAAATTTCAGAATTGCCTTCAGAAATTTCAGTCAGAACATTAGTTTAAATTTCATGTAAGTAAGGAAAATAAGGTTTTGGCACTGAACAGTGTGCATTAGGGTGTAGGAAGGGATAAAGTTAAAAGGACTGTTTGTCATGTGTTGCTAATGCAGGCCTTCTTCACCTTGAGAAAATTCCTCTTTTGGTCAGCAACAGGGGTAAAAACAAGTCAAATGAGCAGTGCATATAATTTCTTTTATTACTGACAATCTTCCAAAGAATGCCAACAAAGTAACATTAGAATTGGGAAAACATTTCTAGAAGTAAACTTGATAAATGCAGAGCTCGCCATAGTGCAAATAGGATGTCTTCACAGATACGTAGGTTCATATCTGATAGATCACATTAAGTGCTGCACTCATTTGTTTGAGATCTTCATGGGTCTTACAATTTTTTTTTTAGTTTATTGACATAGCAACAAATAAATGATATTTAATAATAAACTTGGAAAGCATGTTTCCAATTCATGGTTCACACTGGAAATCTAA
The DNA here is from genome assembly GCA_027886175.1 of Phylloscopus collybita. Lineage (NCBI taxonomy): Eukaryota > Metazoa > Chordata > Aves > Passeriformes > Phylloscopidae > Phylloscopus > Phylloscopus collybita. Next base: position 22,774,308 of record JAJNNQ010000009.1, on the reverse strand, counting down.
GAATTATGCTTAACCAGTCATCAGGCAAAGAAGAAAAAATGTACTAGTCGATGTATTTTGATGATGAACAGCACAAATTTTGAATAATGAATTCCTTCAATAAACTTCTAACAGACAAACTTCAGAGTAAAAATTTCTCAGATAAATAATACGGTGAATGATGAATACATTGGAGAAAATAAAGGCCTGTATATAGACAAATATTGCACAGAAAAAGAGATAAAATATAATGAAATAATTTGTTATGAGTTATTCACCTCTTTTTCTGCTTGTAGAAAAGAATATACTTTCTACTCACTTCTCCTGCCATAAGTCTTAAGTTACATCAAGACTGATTATATCAGTCTTGAGTATACCCTTATATACCTCAAAATTGATTGTATCCATTCTGTTTCACAAATATACTCTGGCTGTGCTAACTTCTGTGGTACCTGGCACCACTGTTCTGAAGTGACCAGCGTCCTGAATTAGTCAACACCAGTTTACACTGAGTGAGATCCTGGATTGTACTTCTCATTCCCTGTCTATACTTATGTTCTCATTTGGGCCCACTTATGTTAATGAGCTAAACCTTGTTATCTCAGTAAAATACAAAATTTTTCATATATTTATTGATGTGAAAGTTGAAAAAACTTTTTCATTACCCTATTGACTTTCCTTTTAGAAAAGAACCATAAGATTTGCTAGTTTAGGAGCTCAAATAAATTCACAGATGTGTATATATTTTTTTCTTTTTTTTTCTTTTTCTAATAGCCCTTACAGAAAAGAAAATGAGGGAAAGGAGAAACACCTACTCTCAGAGTTTAAATAGTCACCCTAAGTCACAGAACTTACAATAAGGCAGAGCTGGGAACGCCTTCCATTTTACACTGCAGTTATTAAGCTACAGCATTTTTCACTGAATTTCCTAAAATCAGAGGCTGAAGGGAGCAAATGGAGTTGAGGTTCATGACCCAGAGAGCATAGAGGTTCCAAAATACAGCTTCGTGGTTAACACTGCTGAAGCCTTTTTGTTTTCAGTCACTGTAACTGTGAACATCCCTACTTGGTAACTATCTGAAAAATGGAATAACATGAAGGACAATTTCAAGACTTTGTGTTCAAAGACAGATGGGGCCTAGGAAAAGGAGAAAATATAGTTAAAGTTAGAAAAGATGTGCATATTTTATGAAAACATCCTGAAAACTCTACTGTATAATTTAAACTTCTTGCTGCTTTGTAATACTCTTGTATTACTCCATAGCTGGGCATGTGAGACTCAGAGAATATTTGCATTGAGAGTGAAGGATGTTTAAAAACCCAGTGTGCAGTGCTATAAAGGTTTATGTTGTGAAAGCAGTTATGTATTTATAACACTTCAGTTGCAGGGTATCCACCATGTGAACAGTGCTGTTATAAAATGATGGATTTTCTAGAATGACACGAAATGAGAACTTCAGTGCTGACCCAAGGGGCAGATGAGGTACAATATCTGTCATTTTCCAATCACTTCTGGTTTTACATCAGAAGACGTGACTGTACATACCTGGAGAAACCAACACCATACACACACATTCCAGTGACTCAGCTCTCAAATGCCTCCATTTCTGTAACTGGGCTCTCTATTTTTTATATATTGTTAGTGCCGAACCAGGTATGTTCCCAGAGAAATCTGGGTTTAGAGACTTTTTCATGTTATTTTTGCATGTAAAACCTGCTTTGGAAAAATATTAACTGTTTCACACCCTGTCAAGAATTAGTGATTGATATAGTGCTAATTTAAACAAACACATTCTTCTTGTCCCACTTTTGCACTTATTAGCCATTTAAGTGTCATACTGACTACTTGCTCCATGTGAGAAGGATTAGCTCACATTAAGCCTTGCAAAAAGCAAGCAGCTTGCCATTCCAGAAACTATGCAGTCTAAGTGATATCATGTGCATTAGAGAAGAAAATATCAACACCTATTTAGCACAGAATTACAGAGAAGTTTATATTGTCTCTTTTCAGTATGTTCTTTGTGAAAGTCTCTAGTACATTTCCTTCTTTGAAAATGAGCTAATCTTTCCCAGTCTGGGGATCTCTTATCATCCAGAAAAGACATATTTTCTTAGAATTTACTAATATTGGAAGACACTCACTAATTTTCAGAATTAATTTGGGGGCATTGCCTAGGCTCTTCCAGTTTTATTCTTATTGCATAACACTTTAGTTTGAAATAGATCCCTTATAGCCAGAACAGAGTAATATAAGTGGCAAAAGTACAACCTGTATTAGGGAATTTTAGCATTTCTGGTATGTCTGACTCTACAGCAAGCAAGAACATAGGGATATGGATTCAATAAGGAAATGTTGATGTGATACCAAACCGCAATTAACATCACTTATTCATTGTTTTACTTGATGGATATTTAGTATACTGAACCATCACCTAATAATTTTGCCATTTTATGCCAATGGTAAGTGGTAAAACCTTTACCCAAGAAATCTGTATCTTGTACCCAGCATGTTCACCTAAGCTATTTGCATAATTTGTAGACCATGCAACATAACTGTCTCCTGTAAGTTATTAGAAGAGCAAATTCTTTTTCCTTCACTTTGGCAAAACTTGTTATCATCCTAATGATAACTCTGGACTGAATGTGAGATTGCAGGTATATAAAAGTAAAACATATTTGATTTACTTCTTGCATATTTACAGGTTACTTAGAGAAGCATGATGTAGATGCTTAACACAGTTTAGCTACATAATTAGAAATTATTAATGGGGAAAAATTATATCCTTTTTATAAATGTAATGGTCAGGATAGATCATCTGCTTTCCATTCCATTTCTTAAAATCCATATTTGGTATGTAACAGAATACCTGTACAGCTCAGAAGATGAGATAGGCTTACCCACCTTATTTACAGACAGCACAGGTCTCTCCAGCATAATTGTCTGTATTCTTGCAGCAATCTTTTGTGATTACTGTCAGGTTGATGCAGAACAGTTAGCTGTGTCCCTGTGTGCTATTATTGTCACAGAGTCTCTGTAGGTTGATCATTTGCAAAGCCCACATAATGCCACAATGATTTTCTTCCCTTCTGATGAGAATACCCTCATGTGATAAATTGTTTCAATAGTTCTAATACTGTTATTCTATTTGTATAATGAAGGTAAAAACTTTATACTTTTTTCTGTCATTAATATTCTTAGGATTAATTTTGCTGCTGTGGATGGTTTTCAGTTCCATGTGTTCACAAATATTTAGTCTCAATAGGTTTCCTTCTCTCTGTTTTTATTTTTGGTACATATGAATAAAAACACAGCTATAAAATAAAAATTAAGAAAATCATCATTGTAGGTAGGTCAATCTGATATAATGGGAAAATATTGCCAGACATTCCCAGCTATCCCAGGAAGACATCTGTTTTGAATAATTTTGGCCTTGCTGTGAAAAATAACATTTCATGTGGACAAATATGCAGTCTTTCAAATGTTTCTGATAAATGGAATTTGGGGGTGGGGTTGGTTTTCTTTTTGTTTGTTTGTTTGAGGGTTTGGGGGGGTTTTTCATATATAGATTAAATCCCACCAAATAATGAAGGATATTTTCGGTGTTACTAAGGTTCTTGTTGTGTAAATTTAAGTATTGCCAGTGCAAGTTTCTCAGTTAGGAATGTCACATTTAAAAACTGCTAAGATTAGTAAAAACTTGCTCCCAGTATGTAAACTCTTTTGTGCAATGCTTGTATATTCTTTGTTTAAGACTTTTTAAATATAAAATTTCTCTGTTCTCTTAATATCATTTTTAGAATGCATTTTTTCTATTCTTCCACCATTCTCAAGATGTGACATGTTTAGTACCCCCAACTTTATTTTCATACAAACACATTCTTCACATTTAGAAGGATAAAACAAATACAAGAAGTAAAGTGCTGAAAATGTTTTTTTAACATTCATATGAGTTTGCCTGGATTTATCAGCACTGAGCATCATTTGGAAAGTTCTGCACCAAACTGTACCAAAAGTGACTCTAATTGCTATTTTTGTTCTAAGAACTTTGATTTCTTACTTGTATTAGAATTCAATGACAAATGAATTTAAATGAATTTATAAAGGTAAAAGTTATTAGCAGATATTAGTGTAAGGAAAATTATTTTTAAAGCTGGATTAACCTAAATGTATCAGATGATAACTGCTACACTCCCAAGGAAGGGAGGGGAAGGTACCACGCTCTATAACAGAGCCTTTCCTTGCAGCTGCTGGTTCTCATTGCAGCTGAGAGGGAGGAAACATAACTGGAAAAAATTGTGCATATGAGATCTTCCTTACTGTGGTTTAGAAAACGGGTCTTATCTGGACCTACCAGGTAACAGATAACATATTCTGGGATGGTGACTGACCTCTCTAACCCCTCTTCCCTTCCCAGGAAGAGAGTGACAGCAGGAAAGAGTCAAGCCAGTGGTGGCACCAAGGGTATGGAGCAGAAAACTCTGGGGAATAAAATGAAAGAAGGCAAAGCTGAATATGAGACAAAGAGTTAGAAAATTGAGGAAAATATACATTTCAGTCATTCAGTGGCTTTAAGTTTTTACCATGATAGATGCTGCTGCTTAATACCCTTAAGCATCTTGTGACAACAGGCAACCCTTCCCAAACCACCTACCACAAACACATTTTTCCTTTCTTTTTCCCAATCTTCTTTTGTCTCAGCCATTTAATTTAAGAATTTTTGAGGCAGATCTGTACGTGAATACAAATGTGGAAAATTCATTGTTGACAGCAGGATGACCTGGGTGAGGGATGTTGCAGTATATATAATATATATATAATATAATTATTATATATACTATGTGAACACAACAATTTTTTATATTTTATTGGGTAAAGATCCCTCTAGTTCCAAAATTGTCAGTGTTCTGTGCACCATCATTTCTTAATATTCTTTACATTAGAACTAAATAGAAGTCTAGAAGTAATGAAAACAGACCAGCAGTTGTTTAAATTAAACAAATGAATCCCACAACATCATAAACTTCCTTCATCAATAATTTTATGTGCTGTCACTAGATAATTTCTTGCATTTTGATGTAGTCTGTGTGAAGCAATGTAAGCAATTGTTAGCATAATTACTAACTCCCATTTCATTAAAAGTGAGTTCAAATTTCATCTTGGCTTAATGTTTTGAGAAAGAAAATTTTGCATGTGAATGGACACACTTCTTGTTTGGAGCAGAATTTTTCTGATTTCATGTTAGGCATATAAACTTGCAGAACTTTCAGAAGAATAAAAATGGCAAAGTATGCTGCATAATAGTAGTTGCATAATATTTAAAAGATGTACTATAAATCCAACAAAAAAATTGACAATTCAGATCAATTTCATTTGCATTTAGAGATAATCAGTTCCAAGAATGAAATTTTACTTGATCAGGTAATGACTTCATTAACAACAGTTAATCACATACTACCTTCACCTAATTTTCAGAACTTGGAATTAGTTATTCAAATTATAGCAATTAAAATATCTCAGTCAAGGACTTGATTCATTTGAGAAAAATACTTATGCAAACTCACCACAGATTTATCGATCATTTCTAAGAGCCTGAATGTGAGCTGAATATCTAATTCTAAAAAGAAAAAAGTGGTATTAACTAGATAAATATAGGATTCTGCATTTAGAATAAATGGAACCATAAAAAAAATAGGGGTTATTCTTTTATTTATAGGAAGCTTGTCTGGAATTTTACTGTCTCTTCATTAATGTGAAACAATTAGAATTTCCTGTTTTTATAAACCCAAATAACATATTAGTGCTACTAGCAAATTTGTTTGAGTTATAGCTCTTAGAAAGCAATGATCCCTGGAAACAGATTTCAAAACAAAATTAACAATCACAACAAAAAAAAACCCTGCTCACAGCTTTCCTTTTTGTGTTCCTGGATGCAATCTAGTGGAAAAAGTAATCCATTTGTTGTTTAGATGCAGCACAAATAAGCAGAGAAAGTGAATAAAGAAAAGTTGCCTTTTCCCTAAGTGTTACATGATGTATGAATATTGTGATTTTGAATGTTTCATACAGTATTGTATTTTAATCACTGTATCTTCAAAAATAATATTCAAGTGTATTGGGTGCCAGGATGGAAACGATTTTTAATTCTGTGCATTGAGGACTTTCAAGGGTGGGGCAAGTGAGTTGTACCCTGTGTCTCGTGTACAAAATAGTTCCACTGATTGTGTACAGTACATAGTCCTCTGTTGAGCAAGGACCACCTGACTTATGCTTATATTATGTTCTAGCAACTGAAATTTCTAAATGATGCTGACTGACAAACTGCAATATACATCTAGATAGATAGATTTTTTTTTTTTTTTTACTTTTCTCTATTAAAAACAAAACCATAAGGTAATATTGAGTGCTCACAGCTCTCAGGTACACCATAAGGAACTCAGTACCCAAAATGCAGTAGTCTAGTTTCATTTAAAATTTATTCATAGTATCCTGAGAGCTGCTTAAAATATTTTTGCTATTCAATAAATATTTGTTATACAAATAGAACAATATAAGTCTGAAAGTTATGAAACCCCTGGTATCTGCCTTTCCACATTTTACATAAATGGATCAAATTGTTAAAATGCCCTGAACCTTCCCCACTCTCCAGCATGGGATTGAGAAGCAGTAATGGAGGAATGTAATGGTAAGCTCATACCGAGTCTATGGTCAGCACTTCCATGCCTCCTACTTTGCACAGCCAAGGAAACGTCTGCAGATAGCACATGAGATGCAGTTTCTCTTTCTGATGAGGTAAGGATGTTCAACATGGATTCATTTGATCCTAATCATCCCAGGGAATACAACTGTGTTTCCCTTCTCTATTCATCCCACAGCTTACAAAACAAGTTAAGCCAAAGGGATGTCTGAGAACTTTTCTAGTGATTAATAGAAAGTATAAATAAATTGATGTAGTTCCTCAAACTAAAGAAAATCATGTAAAGACAAAACTGCTACAGCATTCTAACCAGCTGAAGGTGCTTCCTTAGTCTTGAACTCATGGTCAGTTTGCTAGGAATCAGACAAGTCAGGTCTTTTCATATCAAGAGAAGAAAAGTACAGTTGGTTTTTAAAAAGGTGTCATGATTACTCTCCTAATTAGCATAATGAACAGCTGTTTCATAATTAATACACTACCTGAATTCTGTTAGTGAAAACATGCAGTGCCTATGCTCAGTGAAATTTGAAAGCACCATGAAATCTGGAAACATTCCTTTTCCTAACTTGTGTTTGAGCTGAATATGTGTCTGAGATAAAAGACCTCAATGTGCTTGGTCTCAAAAATGCCAGGTGCATGAAGTGTTCAGTGATTACTCCTCAGTTAATCCCAGATTTCACAGAGAGGTGAATTATAAATACTTAAGACGATCTTAATGACTTACAGTAAACGTACCAAGACCCTACCGTAGTCTGTTTTTTTAAATATTTGTTACTACAATATTATTCAGACATTAAAAACCCCTAATTTTAATGCATGCATAAAAAATTGCCACAAGTTTCTATAATCACTATGCTTTTGTATCAGAATAGCCCAATTAAGAAGACTAAAAAATGTAAAAGAGGAGTATTTTGTTCATGTTCCTATAATGTATTATAAAGCTTGGAAAAACTACAATTAAACAGACTCAAAACCCATACATTTCCAGTTTGATTTTTGTCTGATACAAATATCAAAGAATTGCCATTCATCTATCTCAGCCCGTTTACCTCTGAGATAAAACCCTGGGTTTTTTGGATTGTTCACATCATCTTATCCAGAGCATAATTTAAATCCCTTGCAGTTGGGATACACATCGTGTATATTTTTATTTTCTTAAAAATATGTGGTTCCTACAGTTCTGGAGTTCCAAGCAACAGAAGTCTTAAGGTTACTATCTTCTAGAAGGGGAAAAACAAAACAACAAAAAAACCCCAAAACATTCTATTTATCTTTCAGTATTACAGCTTGTGGTAAAGACATTTGTTCAAACCTACAAATCCTCTGCTGATTTACTCTGCTTCTTGTATCCATTTTAATTGAGCTCCAGGTCAAAAACTCTATGTGTTATACGAAGGAAACATGTCCTACTCACATCCTAATAAGTGCCAAATCCCCTTCAGCCTTCCTGTGCACCTTAGTGGTGCTGTTCTAGCTGTTACCAAAGGCAGGCTACAACTGTTGCATTTCTGGGGATGGCATTCATTTATACATACTTTTCTTTTCGGTTCCCTGCATTTTGAACATTTTCCAGAGGTTTAAGTTATTTAAATCTGCTTTTGTTATTCCAAATATCAGATAACTGTCCTTTTTTGAGATGATTTCTCTGAAATTGTAGCATTGACATTTTCTCTGTCTTCAGTATTGGATACATGTTGATTGCTTTGTTAATCTTACCATAAAAATGAACACTCATAATGATTTTGCTAAGGTACCAAGAGTTTTTAAGAAGATGCATATTTAGTGTATTGTGTACTTTACATCTTAGAGAAATCTTGTGATTATCTGACTCAGTCCAGAATGGTTTATGTTTATTTTCTTTCTTTTCTACTCATTTTTATGCTCTTTTAAAAAAAGCTTGGTTTATAAATGCACTGAAAGAGCTGCTGGATTCCCAGAAACCAAAAGACAGGGGTAAATAAATTCTTATATTCAAACTTCAAAATTTCATAAAGATAACACAAGTGGAGATATAGGGAAAACTAAGGAGTATTTACAATTTCCAAAAGGTTTTTTCCTTATGTATTTTCCTGTGTCTTGATATGTTGGAGGTAGTTAAAATATTCTTTTTAACAAATGGAAAACATTTCTCCTCAACCTTTCCTCTAAGTAGTTTTTTGACACTTTAAATGTAAAATTATCACTGCTCCTATTGCTATTGAACAATCACAATCTTAACTTCCTTGGAAGCATAATAAGATACTAAACAAAGACAGTTTTGTTCCCAGCAATCAATTTTTCAGAATGCTAAAAGTAAAGAAAATCTATCTCCTAAGAAGCAAGTAAATTTGCTACTACAGTGCCTACAATAAATGTCATAATTTCCAAATTCTAACTTTGCAAACTGAGTGTGCTTTATAAATGTATCACTAAATGACAAAAACTGCTACTTGTCTCGCCATCCTGGGCAGGATAGATAATAGATGACAAAGAATAGGAAAGTTTTTCCTCAGAACACATTTATTTATTAAAAACATTTTTCTCTGGGGGTGGCCTCGTGCAAGCAGTCTCATTTCTGTTAACAACCTAGCACTACTCATGTAGTGCTACTCAGATGTACTCAGTGAACTTAGGAACAGCGAATCCTCAATGTCTGGGAACAAAGGCAGACATTTCCAGACACATTTTTTAATTTATTTTTTTCTGACAAGTTAATGGGTGAAGCATACCTTAAATCTAAACAAGAAGTGTATTACAGATCAGGAATTATTTTCCCATTTAACTGATGGCATCTGAAGTCTGAAGCTTTTACCTTAAAGCCTGAAAAGCAGTGATTATTAGTGAGTGGAAAGAGGGTATTTACTCCACAAGACTTGGAAGTCACTCCCTCCTCTGTGCTAGCACCCCAAGGTACAGCATCTGCTCCTGAAAAAAAGACCCAAGAGCTGAAGGGCTGTGCAGCCCACCTGTCCCATCACTGCTGTAAATTCAGTGTCTAACCAGTGGGACAAAACAAGATTCAATGTGTTACTGGAAGGTGTTACTGGACCATCTTCCTTAGAAATGTGTCTTATCCAAGTTAGTCTTTAGCTAGGTCAAGCTTACGAGTGTTCAACAGAGGAGTAGTAAAGTGTGAGTTAAGGGCCTGTGATATGCAGTAACTCATAGATGTACCCTTGAGCAGCAGGAACCCATGAAGTTAATTTGTCTCCTCCTGTCAGGCTTCAAATACTTTTCAGTTGCTGAACAGAGTTCTGTTCTTCAGAAAGTTATGATCTGTTTCATACAGCATTTTACTCCTTCAGACTTCCCACTGTTTTAAGCAGTTAGTTTTATGGCTAACAGTGTCTTTCTGAAGGTCACCAAGCCTCTGTTTTCCTTGGAGTCCATGCAACACTTGAAGGGAACCTCTCTTCTGGAGGTAGCTGCATCTGCTAAACATTACCCAAATACAATAGTCAAGGAGAGATTTTGAGTCTCTGTGAAGAACATTCAACTGACTGCCCAGCATACCCCTCACAGTATTCTCTTCAGTTTAACCCAGGGAACATTTTGCTCTCTTATAGTATTCACTGTCAGTTCAAAAGCATATTTTAAAAGAATAAAAAAATAAAAAATCAAAATAGTTTCCAGAGACACAAGCAAAAGAGAAATTACTGTATTTATTCTATGATTGTAAAATTTCACAGGGCTGACCACTTTCTGGTGTCAGGTGTAGGAAATCCAGTCTTTAAAAATTACATTTACAATGCTCTTTCAAAAAAAATCCACTACAGATTTCTCTTAATTAAAATTAGTACACAGAAACTAAAAACAATGGTCTGTTTATATGAAGAGAGAATATTTAGACTCAGTTCAATGTTTCTACTACAGAGATTGAAGTCTCCTCCTCAGTGCCAACACATAAAAAGACTAGATTTTATTAATTCCTGCAACTTGAAACACACACCAACTATTCCAACACACCATTGGAATTCAAAACTCCTGGCACAATTACCTTGAAGGAGCAATTTTGGCCTGAACCTTTTGATTGGAATTGAGGTTTAAAGCAGGAATCATATGTATAGAGTTGGTTCTAGGAAGCAGAATAGATTTTGCTTCAAATACATTTTGCAGGAGCTAATTTTTCACGCTTAATACAGTTAGAAAAAATAAGTTTCAAACTGTCATGAATAAATGATTACTTTTAGAAATACAAAATTCTTTGGAGAGCAATATCAAGAACTCCATTGTAGCAGACAATCATGAAGTATGGGAAGCTGTTTTACTGGAGAAGCTTTTCATTGCAGTATCTGGTTTGACTTTGCAGTGAAGTCATGCCAGCTTTAGTTAAGCAGCCCTGAAGTTTAGTATCCGTCCAGCTGCAGCAGCATAAGTCTACTGAAATGTGATAAAATATATGATACATTTTCCTGTCTCCCCTTTAGGATGAAGCTAAGTACCCCAGAGCTCCTCAGCTTGGGAAGGGGCCAACAGAAGGGTCAGAGAATGGGCAGATGAATCATCCCTTTCTTATGGTACAACTGCTTGGTGGTACCCAGTGAAATTAGCAAGCTCCAGACTGAAGTGACACAAGCTGTTCTCACGATTTAAATTAAACTTTGAAATTCTCTGCTTCAGGATGTTGTGTGTTAAAATTCAGTGAACTGCTGAAAGATTGACCCACCAGGGAACATTAAACACAAAACCAGAGCAGGTGCAGCAGCTCAGGGAGCCCTTAAACTTCTGCAGGGGTGTATTAGAGAAGAGATCAGCCTGTGCAGGCACTGTTTCTTGAATCCTCTCCCTGGATTTTCACACCTGGCCATTGTTGGAGACAAGATACAAGAAAACATCTGGGGTAAAAAGATTTGATCCAGTAATGTACTCACATGTGGTATTTATCCAGTTTTCTAAGCCCACCAACTGGCTTCATAACTGCTTTCAGACCTCAGTATCTCTCTGAAAACATAGCTCTTGAAACAAAAATAGATTTTTTTCATTTTTTTAAATTCTGTTGTACCACACTAAATCTGAGTTCATCCACCATGATCTCAAAGCAACTTTTTATTGTTATGTAATAAAATACCAAAAAATCAATTTGACTACATACAGAAGAAATAATATCCATCTGAGAAATTAGTCTAGTGTGCATAGGTGTATGAGATAAAAGCTATTTGTGAGTCTTTGGTGAAAAATTAAAGGAGACAGCAGGTTTAGACAGCTCAACATGTAAGAAAAAAGCTTCAAATTTAAACTCAATTCTTTCTGTCTAAGGTAATTCTTTATTAAAATTTAACTATGATTTCTCCTCCAAAATTATGTGTTTGCAGCAGGGTGAAGAATATATCACTTAAGCAGGCTCTATCAAGGTGGTGAAATCAATATCATTAAGCCTAAAAGCTCTGACTAAAAGCCTGTACATCATAGGAGATGGGAAAGAACAGGGCTTCTAAAGAAAACAACTTAAACAAAGAACAGATTTCTCCAGAGATTAATGAAGGAATGACCTCAAATACACATACTTTTTAGCAATGTGGCATACTCCTCTCCTTCTTTTTCTTTATTTAGGGGTAAAGATGTCTGAAAAAATGTAAGGAATGATTATTTTTTAAAGGAACATTTTAGAGAACTGCATGTTATTTTTCTTGATGTTGATTGTGCTTTTCTCTCAGTTAAACATTTCTTTTGCTTTCAGTTGTCATAAACATCAAAATAGTTCAATGATAATAATGATTTTAATAAATTTGATACTTTTTTCCTTAAACCAATTCATAAACCAGTCTACAGTTACAAGTGAAATTTATTTGGAACTTTCCTTAACAGAATCAATATTTATCAGGTTTCTGAAATTCTTCCAAGCTTATTTACTCAGGAAAATATTTTTCTACTGTTGCATTTAAATGCAAATAAAGACAGAAACTACACAAGCTTGGGGTTTGTTTTTTTCTATTAAAATGGTATAGAATGAGAATGCCAAGAAATGTATTACTTTTTTGATACAGAATTCCACAATAATAAGCACTCTACCAGATCTCTTAAACAATATTTCTCCTAAAATTTGACTACGCTCCATCTTCTGTCAAATATCTCTTTATTAAAAAGGCTCAGCAAATTTACAGAATTAAAGTTTTCAGAATTAGTGAATTAGATTAATGTAATCTAGCTTTCTGAAATCAAAATGAGGGCATTTCACAGAATTAAATATATTATAATTGTTTTCCTTTGTGGAGGACATGTTTTTAGAGTGACACATGATCACATCGTTTGAAATCAATTATTTATTATACTTTGTCCTACAATGTATATATTTTTCATAACCACCAATATCTATAGGCTCAAATGGTCCAAAATTTAAAATCTTAAAAAATGCAAAATGTAAAGGACTCAAGCATGTAATACATACTTTGTTAATCATTTAAACCAATAATAGCAAAGGAAACAACTTCAGATTATTTTATTGACATAATATAGGAATGATTACCTTGTGGAGAAATGCTTTAGTCTTGCATTGACTTCAAGAATTTCAAACAAAATATAATCTGTAATTCTAAAATTCTTTCATAAATATGAAAACCTGAACCCTCTTGTGCAATGTTTAAGAGAAAATGACAATTTAGCTATAGTCTGTCTTCTGGTACCATGCAGTATGTGACTTGAGAAAATAGTCATTCTTTTCTGCCCTCTGTTAAACTGTACAGGCTGACATCTCCTCTAGTATCTCATCATCAGTCAAAAAAAGAATGTACTTCCAAAGTTCAGATCATTCCTGTTTCTGAAGGAACTCTTAACAGTTCTTTAAACTTTGAATGGAATGATAATGGTACAAATTATTGAGTGACCTAGGTAATAAGTGAGAGTAATATTATGGTACATTTTTTGCTGTTTATCAGCCATATTTAGCAGTTATATTCAAATAGACTGCAAATAAAAAAATTAGGAGTTTTACTTGAAAAAGCTATTCTGAAAATATGTTTAAGAACAGCATTCATCACATCTTATACACAGGAGGTAAATAAGAAGAGTTATGTAAAAGCTACAGCAAGCTTTACATTTCACTGATGCTTGCAAAAGCATCTCTCTCAGTTCTGGAGAATGCAAGGTGTGCTCTAAATCAGAATCAGTCCAGTCATTTCCATCACCACAAGTCACATAACTGTGTGAAAACAACTAGGTAACGATTACACTTGCACTGAGATCTTGGTAGCTTTCTGTGGTTTTCATTGACAGTTCATATAACAATGATTATCTAGCTCTAAATCTAGAAAATCATATGACATAAAACATTTGCATCCCAAGAGTCTAAGTGTATTCCTGCTATTTCTTTCTGGTGAGCTGGAGTTATTCTGAAAAATACATTTTAAAATCTCATTACTCACTGAGATTTTTCACTAGTACAGAACTCTTAATTACTTATAGACACTGATGGATCATATTTTTTTTCCTTTCATGACATTTCCCTGAATGGCTTCAAGAAGAAAAACTGAACCTTGATTTGCTTAATCAAATTCACAAATGTTAAGCTGCATGCATGATTATATTTCACAATACAATTCAGTGCTGTTCTAGGACAATGATATGTGTGGACTTATTAGTTACTTCCAAGTTTTTGGAGTTACATATTTTAAAGGCATATTTCCTCTGACTGAATCTAAAATCAAAACCAGGCTTTAGTCAATATGTACATTGCAGACTTTTCAAAAGTTAGTTGAAAAGGTTTTCTACCATTATACTGACACTTTTAGAGTGACAAAGATGAGTACAAATAACAAAGAGATTATAAAATGGTAGGTGAAGTTCCATGAAAAGGGATATTCCTCAGAGGGAAAAAAAAAAAAAAAAGAAAAAAAAAAAAGAAAAAAAAAAAAAAAAAAAAAAAAGAAAAAAAAAGAAATAAATATATTTAATAAATAAGACCTTGAGATATTATAGACAGAACTGTGAAATTTCAGTCCTTGGTAGTTCCTTAAAAAGAAAATGGAATTTTAGCAACTATTGGGATACTAAAAAAAGGAAAAAAAAAAAAAGTTATACCTCTGTAAAAATCCAGGATGCCCTTTATTGTGAATATTGCTTTGTTTCCATAGCAGAGCTGGGAAAGTGCAGAAAAAGAAATAGGTATGTCTAAAGGTATGGAATGACTTTGTGTAAGAAGCCACTGAATTTATTAAGACCAGAAGACTTCAGGCTGAAAAGAGCAGCTGGAGGGGAATGCAGCAGTGCTTCACAGAATCATTACAGTTATCAAGATGAGTAGGGACCCACTCACTGTCTCTTCCAACACACGACTTAATGGCCATCAAATAAATGAGCAAGAGGCAGCTTCAAAGCAGAGTGAGGATGTATTTTCTCATACAGTGCACTTCCTTGCCATGAAACCTCCATGGGGTATTTTCTATAGTAAATGTATACAGGCTTAAAAACAGCAGAACACATTCAGGGAAGAAAAGTTCGCTGAGGACAGCTAAGTATGAAGTTATTACCTCCCAAGCAAAATGTGCCTGAAACAAAAAGCACTGTATGTTCTGGGCATACCACTGTGCCCTGGTCATGTGCTTTTAGTGTTCCCTGTGGATCTGGGGTGGAGGCACCCTTGGATGAAACCCAGCAGATCTCTCACCTCTCCTGGCTGTTGTATACAGAAATACTACAGAACAACTCAACAGCTCTTTGTGGTGTCAGAAATTTGCTTTATATTCAAGACTGACAAATTAAATATAAATTATTTTGTAATTTTAATATTCTCTAGAAAGAATCCCAATGGTCTTTGTGAAGGTTTCACAAGATCTTTGAAAATACACTCAGCACAGTTACTGACTGCACAGCTCTAATAAGTCTACTTTCAGTGAGGTACACAGTGGTCTTTGCTGCATGCCCAAAGTTTCTATCCCACTTGGTAAGAGATTTACCTTAAAACTGTAACTTCAGTGGATTTATATCTGGATACCAAGGACACAAAGCAAATACAAACACTAATCTGGGCTTAAATTCATAATGCAATACAAATGAGTATAGTCCCATGTTTAGTTACATGGAAATTTAGCATGGCAATAATAATAAAGTTGCTCAGTTTTCTCAGAGCTGAAGATTGAAACAGCAGCAAGTATTATGGGAAAGCAAAAATCAGGTAAGTGTCAGTGAGGTGAGAAAGAGGCATCAAGCATAACTTAAAAAAGCACATGCAAAGAACAAAAGAGAAAATTACCTTATTTTCTACTTTTCTGTTTTGAACAAAGTAGAATGTAGAGGGGAGAAATGCAAGGTGAGATGAAAGAGTCAGTGTGAGCTGCAGAGTCAAGGATCTGTTGTGCAAAGCAGCCAAAGTAGTCAATGGAGCCAGTAAGTGTCCCTGAGGGAGTGGTGAAGTGCTGGATATAGGCAAGTGAAGAAGGGCTGGAAGGAGGCAAAGGATAGTCTTGCAGTCCTGTATTCTAAACAAACAGAAGAGCAGATGAGCAAATTATATCCACCTTTTTGGTAATAGGAATTAAAAGGATTTTGCAGTTGAACCCCAACTAAAGAAAATCAAAAAGGAAACCAGAGGAGGAGAATAATGAAGGTAGACACTCCCCAAGCCTCTTGTAGTATTGAATAAAAACGTGGGATTTTTAGATAGGTTTAACCTATAAGAGATCCTTTTGGAAGGCTCAGGGCTTATTAAATTTACTTATTTATATATTTTTTGTTTGATTTTGGTATTGCTGGTGGTCATAATGCTCAGTATTCCACAGCATTTCCTTTTAATGGCATGCTTTTGACCTCAGAGGTGTGATATTTCAGGATGATGATTGTTTGCATAGTAACCCAGAGCAGAAGGAAAAACATTCTTCTCTCCAGTCAAAAATATCAAAACAACCTTTAGAGTAACATCTTGCATGTCTTGTAAAATAATCTGGGGTTTTAATCATGAAAGGGGAGAAGGTTTATATTTGATAAAGTATAGAGAATAGGACTAACAATGGGAAACAATTACAAGTATATAGAGATTTCCCTCAATGTTGAAGATCAGTAACACTTAGAAGAAAAAAAGTTGCAAAAAAAGAAACACTGGAGGAAAATATTGACTTTGGAATACAGCTCCATCTTTAGCAAACTGATACAGAATAAAAAATCAGGTTCATCAGCTGTTGGAAACTTAGACAAACACTGCATATAGAATTAAAATTTACATTATTAAATGTAACTGTTAAGCAGTTCTTAAATGTTAGTTTTTAGAAATACCATTGAGTTGTTTGACATTAAAATTACAGGGATTTTTATAAAAGAATATTTATTTTGTACAAGACACAATATTTTGTATTAATTTGATTATCATGAAGTATCTCTTAAGCTGTTGTGAAAATGTGTAATCTTAAAAAATATTGGTAAACAATGTTCTATCCAAAAATGGTTGTATGCAGCCTTTAAACTATTCCTTGACCTCACTCTTGTACAGAATAAACCAATTTTGGAAATCTCTGGATCAGGGAAAGTATGTTTTTTCTTTTCCCTCACTATATAGTCTAGAATTAAACTGACTTCTTTTCCCTAAAGTGTGAAAAACTTGAGGAAACAATTATGCTATCAGATAAATGAATGAGAAGGAATGTTTAAGGTATAAAAGAAATAATCACTGACAGTAGGTAAAAATCTTAGGAGTAAGATGAGGAAAAGAGAGCAGCTCAGAACTGGATGTTTAACAGTGACAGGCATCACAAAAAGGGTCACAGATTTGCCTTCAAAGACATTCTGCAGTATATACATTGGTGAAATTTTTCTAAAGCAAAACTGGGATTAAGCCAAAGAGAACTAGAGACAAAAAAAAAAGGGCTGAAAATATGAGGTGCTGTTGAAAAGCTGGAGCTAGGGGAGAAGCCAATTTACATTATTGCAATACACAGCATTGGGAAAAAAATCTGTCTGATGATGAGGGATTGGGTCTTCTTATTCTCACCAGAAAGTCTTTTTTGTCATTTAAAAGTCATTTAAAAGATATTTGTAATTACACCTTATATAAACAGATACATTTCTGCCTTCTTTATTCCTATGAATCTTCTGCTACTATGGTAAAATTCTCAATGGATTCTGGTGAGAGCTGACAGGAGTCAGAACTGGGTAGGTTCTGTGATGAGCAGTACTTGGTATCCAACAGAGGAATGTCTGTAATTGCAGTTAGTGCTGAGCTCAGAACTGTATTGGGAAAAGAGGGAAGATGAGATGAAAAGAAGTCCAAGTGGACTGATGTGGCTCTGTGGAAAGAGTGGATGGCTCCTGCTGCAGCTGTGCAGGAGTAAGTGGATCCTTTTGAATTATTTCAGTATCAGGGAATGAACTACAATATGTTTCACCCCTCAGAGAATGTGAAGAGCCTGTGCCAGATCAAGTGATGCCACTGGAAGGGCCTCTCAAGGTACAAGAATGGATACTTGGTTGTGAAAGCTGCATTTGAGGAGCAGAAGAGTGTTCTCATAAGGTCTCAAGAGGGGTGATCCTTCGTACTTGACACTCTTCCTTCTTGTACAGTGGCATACGAGACTGTGCTGATATCAAAATACCAATAAGAGGCTAAGAAAAAGACAAAGGGGCAAAGTACCTAGCAGTACTTGCTGACTTCACCAAATTTAAAGGTTTTGACATACCTAATGATTTTATCCATTAAATTATGTGGGATAGCAGATGAATTTGGTTTTTATCAATAAATATCTCAGAACTGATTTCAGAGAAAAAAATAATTTTGAGAATTAGCTATAAAGCTAATACAGAACCTGTTTAGATTTTCAATTACAATTGTAATTCTACAATTGTAATTGTAATTGAATTCTAACTTGCCATTGCTTCGTAAAAGAGTAACCGTAATGAAAATGTACTCTTTTTTCTGAAATAATTAATGTCTTTAGCTTTTTGGATTACCATTATTCTCATTCTCCAGCTTGCAAAGTACCATTAAAATAGTCACTATGTCGGGGTACAGTCATGACACTTATGACACTTATGACCCAATTGTCAGCTTCATTAAGTCCCATGAGATCATCTTGGTGAAGAACAGGGGAGGGTATCTTTACATTTTACAAAAGAAGAGAACAATAAACATTTAATGACACAAGCACAACTTTGAAGGGACTACCGTTAGCTGTTGGAACTACTTCTATGAATGTCAGACACATGTGAGCATGAATTGAATGAAAAGCAGCTTCAGGATCTACAAAGGATTAAACCAAGAAGAAACAAAGACACCAATAAGATATATATTTAGATTTATAAACCAGGATTAAAGAAAAAGAAAAAAAAAAAAAGGAGGGGAAGAATGAAATCTTAGATGTCTAAATTTTTTATTTTTGTTCTTTCTTATCTCACAGTTAATGAGATGCACTGCCACTCCAAAGATAGCTTTATCTTTATAGAGTGGAAAAAGAAAGAAAGCAGATGATTACCAGACCATCAGAGCTATGGAACAGAATATTTTCAAATAGAAGGAGCAAGGCTTTGTTTGTGCATCACTATTAGGCTGCACTGGTGCATCACTTATTTTTATATACTTCAACTTGGTAGCAACGTGGATGATGAATCACTCATCCAGCACCTTAGAAAGCAAATCTTCCTGGTGAACCAAATTATATCAGACAGGGACTTTAGCAACTCTGCTTAGTAGATTTAAGAGGCAGAGAGAGTGTGATGAAAAATGATAATTCATCTGTAGACTGAAAGCTTCAGCACTGTTTAATAAATCCCTCTTAGAATAAGACCTGAATTCTTAGGCTTGAGTTTGGGTTATGTTTCAGAGCAAAGTTTTAGAGGTACCTGGAAAAGGAAGGTGCCCATTTCTCACCTGAGCACAGAGGGAAAGTGTGCAGACTTAGAGAGGCAGAATATTCTTAGTTCAGGGCCTCTCTCTTCCAGTTCAATGCCCTCCCTGCAAGTGTATCCCTTTGTCTTTCATGGTTTGTGTGTTTGTAGACACAAACAGAAGCCTCACAATGCGTACACAATTTGAGATTGTCAGGCATAATGACATAAAATAATTAACCAAAAGTTAGGCTGTAGTATGTCTTTGGCTGTTGAGAGCAAATGTCTTGCAAATGTAAGAAGTAAAAGAAAATTTGAAAAAAAACCCCAGACAAATAATATTGAAACATGGGAAAAAAGAAGAAAAAAAAAAACACTGTTAAAGAATTACCAGAGCTGTTTTATCCTTTATTTATTGAAAAGAAACAACAGTCACTGCAGGGCTAAGAATTAACTTGAAAATCTTTAGACTTATTAGAAATCTTTTCATCATGGGTAAATATTTAAAGCAGAATCCCAATGTGATACCAATTATATGAGAATTAGTCTTACCACACTCTATGTAGAAAATGTAATTCATTGCAGTGTAGCAACTGTGTTACAGTTAAAATTTATTTAACATTTAAATAGTTGTATATTTCTTGAGCAGGATAATTTATACTTTTGATAGTAAAGTCTTTCACATCCCATGAAATCTCCATGGAGTCTACGTCCAATTGAGGTCATCTCATGAGACTTATTTAAAACTTAACAAACATAATCAAACATAAACAGCAAGTAATTTTCATCAAAGCATCCTACTGATGTCAAAGAACAGTTGACATAAACTGCATTGCATGCATATTAAGGATACCAGTACAGGCAACAATTCACCTTTTTTAAGTTTAAACTTTTTTCTCCTGTAAGAAGCAGCAAAGGTTCTTTCCTTACCCATGTAAGACGGGAAGGTCCTTCGAGGATTGGAAGAACCACATTTTTGTAGTTTTTCTAGATTTTCAAATGCACCTTATTTATCAAGCTGATTGTGATAAAGATGTTTTTAGAGACTGACAAGCACAGCAGGAGACTGCACATCCCATGATAAATCAGGTGTGTTTTTCTACTTGAGACATACCAACAAAGTCTGTCTCAACTAATGCCAAAAGGAAGCAGGCTGGGCAGAAGCACAAAGCACATTATTTTCTCTCCTTGTTGTTGTTGTCTGGGGAACTCCACACTTCTATGGCTTCCCAATTGCCACAAGTGTTAGTGCCCTTGTGAGACTGGATGTGGTTTCTTCTGCAGTGTTGTTCCCCTAGCAGCTGTAAGGTCCACCTGCTTTTCCCTTTAGTTGTCTTTGCAGGTCTCCTGGCTCCTCTTGGGAACAGTTATCCATATGTAGTTCTTTTGCTTTCTCCTTTTCTTTACACGGGAATTGCACAGATGCATTGTCTCTGCCTACTGTAGTTAGTTTACTAGTTACATTCAAATATTTTCCCCATTTTGGAAAGATCCCAGATATCTGTAAGTTTTCCTTGAGTAAGGACTAGAATTTACTGGCAAAAAAACTAAAATGTTGTTTGCAGTCATGTTTCCCAGAGCCTTTTTTTTTTTTGTCCCTGTTTTTACTGTTAGATATAATTTTCCCCATGTTGTTTCCCTAGACACTACTAGAAAAGTAAGGGCAGAAAATACACTCTGCCCTGCTCCAGAGACCTCTTCAGCAGCATTATTCGGTATTTTTCATTCTTGTATCGCTTTACATTAAAATATTAAAAGCCTGTCACTGAGCTCCCTAGCATGCTTTTACATTACCTTACATAATTTTACCATGGGAGTTATTTTCCTTGCCTCTCAGTGTTAGGTTTATCCATCGTATGGCACGATTATTAGTTCTTTTCCACAGTGTCAAGTCTTGCTGAACTTGTGACTCATTAATTAACTACTTGTCTTCAATGATTAAAATTGCATGAAACACAGCAAAAAACCCCTGTGTCTGTGAAGCTATAGGCCTAAACAACCCTGGCCAGTTTGTTTTACAGTCTTTGTATGATAAAATATGTCTGTTGAACTACAAATACTTTGTTGTGGCTGTTAGATATCACACTTGGCATAATGCTGAAGTAAACTGTGTTACTCTTTAGTCAGAATCATATATCATAAGCTTCAGCAAAATTGTAAAATCCTAACTAATGAAGACCTACTTTTAACAGATAAAATAAAACCAAGTTATTCTAGTGTACATGCTAAACACAAGAAAACACTGATCAAGAGTAACAAAAAAAACCCCAAAATTTTCTAATAAACTGTGTATTTGACTACCAAATTCAGTTCTGTTCTGGTCAATATAAATTAATACACGTTTCTAACGTAGGCATCTTACATATTCAAATGCTTTGTGAGCAAATGATATTAATTCCTTAAAATGTACCAGAAAGGGAAAAAGGTTTTTTCTGGGTTGGTTTGGTTTTCAATTTCCATTTGTGCAGGGTTTATGTCCAAAATGTAAAAAGGACAGTCCATAATAAGTTTCATAGGAATGATTGCCAAAGAAGCAGTTCACACATATAATGAGTGGTGGTATCCAACTTTGCCACCATACCCCAGTCCATGCACCCAACCTATAAGTGGCCATGTATATACTTTATATTCTGTCCTTTTGATGATAATGAGATATCTAATGCATGTTCTTTGTGAGCATGGCACTATTATTTTTGTTCATCTTAAGCAGAATGTTATTTAAATTCCCTTATTAACATCTGTTAGTCTTCCAGTGAATGTCAAAATCTACCTTTTTGGGATATTTCAGTTCAGTTACATCTATCCTCCCATGGAAAGAACTTAAGAGAGGGCCTGGGCAGGAGTGGTGATGGTGGGTGTCCTTACTGGAGATGTGATTCTGCAAGAATAGATAGAGGAAGACTATAGTCTCTATTTATTTCCTACTGGTGCTCAAAGTTATTCTGAGGTTCAGTCACAGATTGTTGCCTGTGTTCAGAGAAATAATGCCTTTGCTTTAGAGACACACAGAGACAAACTGCTAAGGTTAATGTGCCAGGTCTAAACGAATACATTATACCCATATGATATCTTGCCATCACTAAAGGAAGGATTAAATCAATCAACACAAGGCCATGCTCTTGACTACTATAAAAAAACAGTAAATCCATAGATTGAGAGTATTTGAGATTACAAAAGTCAACTCGCTTCAGGAGAACAATTGCCTAATGTCCTGTTGGGGATGGGAATGTATCTTGTACATGACATTATTTTTACAAAGGTAACATACAAAGCTGCATCGTTAATAAAACACCCACCTTCTGATCCTTATTTTCATTCTAATGGTGGTGCACTTGTTGAAAATATTTCTCTGTTTCTTTTAAAATATGCCATTATCTTTGTATGAAGTTGTTGTGACATTTGTGACTCTCTCCAGAAGATGCAGAAGATGTTTCTGCACCTTCTGTGCCATCTGAAAGACTTAAAGGCAGGCAACAAGTAAAACTTCAAAGACCAAAAGAATGATGAGACTTCCACTCTCAGATGTGAGTGGATGTGTGAATGTGAGAGGAGCATTTTTCCTGTTCCCATGTCTAGAAAGATGAGGAGCAAAATTATCATCAGTACTTTGTAATAAGCCACCATCTATGTCATGGCATTAGCGATGTTAGCAAATACTAAGATTCATTAAAATCTAGATTATTTTAGCCTGCAAATGGACCCTAAACCTTTTTGCAACAGAATAAAAGATCTCATAGTTGCAGGAATTCAGTTGTTTTCATTACACCTCTCATACAGAAAATCATTGAAATCCTTAAATGGATAGCATAATAGCAGCTCCAAAGTCTGGAAAAGAAAAATAGCTGGTGCTGCCTCCATTGGAGGCAGAGGTATGGATACTGGCAAGGTAAAAAAAATATAAGTGAAAAGCTGTCACTAAGGCTTCCTTCCTGTAAATATAATTGTTCATGCTCATATTGTGATAAAACATGAGCTCTCTCTGCTTGAATATTTAATAAGAGAACTGCCCATGGAGGAAGCTATACATGGAAACTTTGGACTTGTCTGGTGTAATCATTTGTTTCTTTTGTTTGAAACCACAGAGGTGGCTTCAAACACAGGACCATCAAATGTGAAGTGAGCTGTACATCTTTGCAAATTTCAGTTGCAGTTGTCTGGTAACAAATGTAGTTTCCAGCAGAGAAGGGCAAAGTTCAGCCATACATTTCAAGAGTAATATTTAAAACAATACATTTTTCAGTCAAATTTCTACTCCAATTTTTGCCATGAACAAATGGCTAGCACTGCATCATAAATCTAGTGATGTTAGCCTAGGAGGCTTTCCCCTTCTTTGTAGCAACTTGTATTTTTAACTAAAGTAGTTTATATACAGTAGAAAGAGGGGAATTTTTCTCATACCCCCTTTGAAAAGGCAAATATGTCATCCCATAGGAATGGAAGTCATATAAATCATTTAAAAAGAACCTTTATCTGATGTTTAAAATTAAGCATTTGAAATCCTTCTGTCAACAGTAGAAGCTGTGCATGGGTGACATCTCCATACATACTCAGGCCGTGAGGCTGCAGGTAGTGAAGGTGAAGTTTTTGGCCTTTTGTTTTTTCTGATGTAACTGAGGTATAGTCTGATATGGCAAAAATGTATGAACTGTCTAATCAATGCTTGGCATGATTATAGTTAGCAATGGGTCTCTGCTTAGTAAGCCTCAGCTATGGTCTCACCCTCAGCTTGGATCTAAATGCCTGTTTCAAACCTCTCATTATCACAGCCTGTAGCAGCCATCAGTGCTGGGAAGCTGGCTCGTGGGCTCAGTGTAGAAATCCACCTTGAAATGGACAGAGCTCCATCTCTAAGAGCAGAGAGGCAGAAATTCACCTTTAACAAATAAACCAGGATGAGCTGTCAGATGAAAACTTAGCTTGTCTTCCCATCGGTAATGAAATAGCAGCAATAAGGACCTTAGTGTGTTTGTGGATTTCCTACCTGTGTATCCTTCGTCCATGCTGCTTCCAGGTGATAGCTGGGGTTCCAGGGTTTCCTGGTGCTCAGGAAAAGCTAAGCTTGGCATTGCTGCCTGCAGCACTTCACAGTAAGCTCAGGGTGGCCTGAGCCCTCCAGGCTGCAGGACTCAGTGCCACAGTTCATTTTCTTCCCCAGGAGGTTATAAGCACCTGCTGAGCCCCCAGTTTGGCACGGTATTGCTGCATGTGCATGGTGGGTGGTGGGCCCTGAGTGAACGCCTGGAACCTCTGCTTGTTCTGTGAAGTAGCTGAGATATACGGGTCTGACACAGAGAAATCTTGATAAATTAATCCTTTAGTCTAGTGAGGTGTTCGCAGTACACTGATGGCAAAGATTTTAATTCAGGAAAGACAGTTCTGGAGAGGTCCAAAGCCAAAGCAGCCTTCCAGCCTAGAGGGCTGTTTGGGAGGTTTAGTTGGAACCTGGTGTCCTGCTGATCTGTGAAGTTCAGAAAGTACCAGGAATCTGGGTGTCCAATTCCACCCCGAGAGACCAGTGATCTCATGAATAATGTCTCCTGTAAGATCATTTTAAGCAAGTCAACATATTGGATAACATTTAAAAAAAAAAAAAAAACTTTGTTCATAAGTAGATTGAGAGCTGTGCTTAACATAATGTAGGCCATATCTTAAGATGGGGCTCAGCTCTCTGAGTGATATCAGTGGTGCTAATCATTATAAAAGCTATTCAGCTGTTGCTTTTAGACAAATAAATTAACATTCAGGGAGGAAAAAGCTCACAGACTTGGAGCAAATCTTCCAAATATGGTTTGTAAGGCAGGTAAAATGAACTCTTGTGTTTACTTTATAGTCTAACAGCATTTTAATCAATTTAAAAATATCAGGGAGCAAAGTTGTTTTTACTCTTTTATTTTGAAATGGCTGGATCTGTCACTGATAATACTGCTGTAACAATGTAAAGTCAGAGCAGTAATATCACATGCTAGGTACAGAACACTCAAAGCAGCAAATGGCCATCTAAAATTGCTAACCCTCCAAATATGTTTTGAACAACATTTACCTAACATTTATATAGTTAATAAAGAGGAACATTAAATCAAGGCACACTCTAATTCGTCTGTATTCTAATATTAGTCAATATTATAAACAGTTCTCCACATCTTAATTTCTCTCCTTCTGGCCCTTGTTTCTGCTATTCCCACTGAGTTAATTTTAAAATCCTGTCAAAAAACTTCTGAATATGAGTCTCTGAAGTGGGTCAGGTAATGAATTCTGATCCAACTGCTTTTTTTTTCTGAGTGCTAACATACGAAGCAAGATTACTTCATTAGTGCCTGGAATGTTGTAAATACATATGATAATTTGCCATACACTTAAACATTGAGCTTTTTTATGTGATACAGAATTTTTTATGAATTATGTGTGGCTGTATAATGGAGGATGATGAAGGTTTTAATTTTGCATCAGGCTCCAATGTTTTAAGTGAAGAACTAATAACTAACTTTTACTAACTGTAAAAGTTAGTTACTAATAACTAACTTTTGCTAACAAAACAATTGTAATTAAAACAATACTATCTCAGCTGAAGTCCAAAGTGCAGAGACTGTTTCTCTGGTATATTCCTTCACCGGCTATCAGATGTCATATCTTGTCATCTGTCATATCATCATGCCATTTCTTGGGAAAATGAGTGATCAAACCCCTTGATTCACCTTATGGATAAATAAGGATGTTCTGTATACTTATTTTGAAAGAGGAATGCCATTATCGTACTTTCTAGTCCCTGGAAATTTCAGTATACTGCGGAATTGGTTTTGAGTGAGACTTTTATAGAATAAAAAAAAAATCTGATTTTAAGCAGAGCAATAAGATAATATCTAGCTGAAATAGTCTATCAAATACGCTTAAACATACTAATTTAATTACTTATTGCAAAGTTTTCACCTAGGGCAAATGGAAATAATACAGAGCCATTTCACTTTCTTGTGGTCCAGGATTTCCAGGAAAGTTCCCTCTATTCCATCTGGGGTCATCAGTAACAGAATTTTCTGTACTGCAATCTGTGTAATTTTGTCCCTGATGAACAGAGGAGCACACTTCATCTGGTAGCACAGATGTGCTGGGAAGCGGTGCCAGGGCAGTGCTGGGAGATCTGCTGTGTGGTCTCCAGTGCTGCCTCAGCCAGTGAGGATAACGTTGTTCAGTCCATGCCATGGTACACCCTGGAGGCAGCTGGAGCTGAGCTGAGCAAGAAAAAAGAAGGAACCACTCCTGAGTTTCCTGGAGCAGGTACTCTAGGGAGGCTGATTGTGCTTTAAAGAACATTGTACAGAAAGTTTTTGGACACAGACCTTGAGTCACAAATTTTAGTCCCCTCTTGACTGTAACACACTGCAAGAGCTAATTACCTCACCCTCTGAGGTGTCTGAAGCAGAACTTGTCAGTGCAGTCTAGCAGTTCTTCTCATTCCCCAGCCACATTTTCTGCTTCTGTTCCCTCTCTAACCTACTCCATGCAGTCCCAGCTCTACAAAATTTCTAAGTTGCCCCATTTAATATCGTCTCAGAGTACCTTTTACTACTCTGGCAGTAGTCAGGATCAGATCCAATAACAGTAAATACTGCAGGTTGTGCACAATAGGTATTCCTTTTCTAAAATACATTAACTGCCAATGTTTAATTCAAAATCGTTCAAATTCAGGTTATGTTGAATGAGGTCATTTGTCATTTGATCCATTTTCTCCATTCTCAGCATACACAGCTTTATTACCAGACTGAGAAAACCAAAGAACCTTTGCATCATCATAATCATAAAACACTTTCTTTTGTCATTAATTAGACACAACTGGGCAGGAAATAGCACAGAGGCCATAAAACCCAGTGATGTATACTCAGCTCAAGGCAATAGATTTTTCCTTTGATTTCCAGAAACTTTTGATAGGGCTGGAATAAGCTGTACTCTTCTTTTCTGCAACAAATACTTCTTTTTATGCCTTTTTACCTTACCTTTTTTTCAGCTTTCTCTAGCCCATGAAGTGAGATACCCTGCCGTGAGAAGGAAGACAAGCAATTGCAAACAGTTATTTATTTTAAAGGCACTTCCCATATATATCAGAAGTCTCAGAGACACTGTGAAGAGTGTGTAGAATGTGTCCTTTGTTTCAGACCTTTCCTTTTACGACTCATATTCAAGGGTGTTGTAGAGGTTCCTATATAGGAAAACCTGCATAATTTGACGAATTCAGCTTCATGCTGAATCTAACAGGACAGCTTAATGTGGGTTTTTGGTTGCAATGTCTAGATAACTCAGGGAGAAGTACTGGGGCACAAGTGCAGGGCCAAGAAGTAAAATCCTCAGTAGAGCTGTTCTACACTGTTCAGAACTGTACACACTCATGTGCAAAGTGGGCCTGTCAGGTAAATTTGAGTTCTCCCTGCATTTGGACAGCCCATAGCAATGGCAGAACTGCTGCATTCTTGCTAAAGAGAGTGGGATTTCTTGTGATGAGCTTCATGGCCAGGCTGCCAAGTTTGGGGGCATGATCATTGCTAGATGTGTATTTGTGTGATACAAGAAATTGTACCAGAACACATAAAACATCAATTCAGCATTGCCATGGGTCTATGAAGCCTATGAATACAGTCAGTAAAAGGGAAAAGCTCTTTGCAGTATAGGAGAGAATTCACATCACATTCAGCTATATCACATGCATGTACACAAAAAAAAATTATTACACCTGTGCTTATAGATGCTTCACAGATGCAGAGCCACCACTATCTTCTCTAAAGGAAAAAACCCTTTTTTTATTTCTTTTTAACCCAAAAATTTCTCGTGTAAGGAAAATAGTACAACTGGAGGTCTTTAAAGTGTGTAGTATAAGCCTAGATCACAACTATGGTAAACTACTTTAAATTATGAGCTTTAAAGAACTAGATGTGAGCAAATACTGAACTTTTTTGCCCAGACCTCAGTGCTTTCTGGGAGCAAAGCAGTTAAGGTATAGGTATATTTACAAGGTGTAGGTATATTTACAAGGTGTCTGTGAATATGGTAGAGACATTTTTTGACAGAACTGGGGGAAAACTTCTGCTCCATGTCCTCTTGCCCAATACATCAGCCCCGGATTTAGATTTTTTTTTTTTTTTTTTTTTCTTTTTTCTTTTTTCTTTTTTCTTTTTTTTTTTTTACCAGCAGGTTCGGAGCCAATAGAATTGAGTACACTGTTATTAACAGATATTTTGGATACTTTGAAATGGACACATGTAACAACAAGAGCCTGTTGACAGATAAAATATGAATAACAAAAAAAGCTCAATTTAGAAATCAGCATTTCAGAGTAATACATAATGGAGTATCTAACACAGATTGTTACTGACAGTGATTCTTTGTCTACTGGCTGTTTTGTTTCATGATCATTCCCAAGTGTCACAGAACACTGGTGCTGGTCAACTGAACAACTGGAAATGGTATGCATGCATGAAAGGGACTTTTGTGTTTTGGCCACTCTTATCATATTGGTTTCAAAATGGAAAACAAATATATTGACATCTTTTTATTTCAAATATTATAAAACTGATTTTCAAACTTATTTTCAATATAATATTTCAAAGTCATTTTTCCATCGGTCATTCTGCTCTGACTGAAAACAATAATCAGTTTTAGGATTTGCAATAGAACTGAAAAAATATGTATCCCTAATAATTTCTGTTATTCTACTGATACACATTTTCTCTACCAGTTTTTCTAGAGATAGAATAGAATATAATGAGGATGTTTGTGTGTTTTATTTCTAAAATAATTATTTTGTTATTAGATTTGATAATACATGAAGCACAGTGTCAGCTAAGAAAAGTGAAACAGAAAAATGGCAATGGAATAATTGGGAGACTCTTTACTGCATTGGACCACACATTTATTCCTAGAATGAGAAGCTGTGTTGTTGCACAAAGCATCTCCAGTTCTCCCACAAATAACTTTATTCGACGCACCTCTTTCTCCTAAATTAGAATTACCATGTGGTTGAGCATTGTGGGTGTGATTTCATCATAAAATACAGAAAAATACAGATTGCAGAGTGTCAATAAGGAATCCACAAATATTTTGCTAATTAATGAATGACATTTCATAATTATAGTTAGTGTATATTTTCATCTCTAAGGCAAGGAAATTTATTCATTTTGTGCAACCTGATACATTGCAAGTTATCTCAGATATTTAAAACTTAAAAGATAAGAAGGAAGGAAAAAAGGAGAGGAAACAACTTTCAAAAACCATCTCAAACTTCAGTTCAAGAACTAATAAATCTCCCTGCACTAATGATGATCCAAAAATGTTTAGCTAAGATAATAAAAATGTCTTGCTTGCTACCATAACTTATTTTCATGACCTACAATAACTGTTATGAATGTTTCCCATCAGTACACATATATCTTTTATCAGTTTAGAATATATGAACAATGTTTGCCAGACAAAGCCATTATAAGAAACTGTAATAATAGAAAACAACCTGTATCAACAATTAAGTTTATTAAAAACTATGTAAGAAAAAGCAAAAAGAATTTAAATGTAAAGCAAGTGAACATACATATTGAGAAATAAACTTAAGGATTTGAGAAGATCATCTGATTCAGCATGTTCAGTTACTAGTTTTATTGAACATTATTTTCTGAAATTAAATTGAAAAACTTATTAAAAATTAAATCCTTTAGTAGCAGGATGCTTTCTCTCCCAAAAATCAAGTTAAACAAAGTTTGCCAAGAATGATTAAAAAGAATGTACTTTGTTTCTAATTGGCAGCAAACTGTGGGAAGTAAACAAATACATTTTATAACATAAATAGTATTAATAGCATTATGTGGTGTACAGAAAAGGTTAATTGAATTCTGTGGTTTCCTTCTCTGCATACTACTGACTGAGAAGAATTTTTAAATCTCAGCTGGTGTGTTTCTTCCATAATTAGCACTTGATCTATACTCAGTTTGTAATGATAAAGTAATATTTTTACTTTCATGTGGTGTTCTGCCACCTCTCATTTTTGTCATGAGAATGTCAATTGATAGCACAGAATGAAGAGGGCATTTAACAACCCTGATCAGATTGTGGTATTCCTGCTCCTGGTCAAAACGGTATTCTGCTGATATGAAGATGTGAATGCCAACAGGAATAAGTAATAATGTGAAAATAATATTTGTGAAAATATTTTTTAAATAATAAATAAATAAATACATAAATACATAAATAAAAGGAAAAGCTTCAGCTGCATTTGAACAGTGTTGGTTTTAAGAGAGGGATGGAATACTGGAAAATTCAACATAAGGAGAATAACAAAATGGATATTTTTTGATTAAGAAAGCTTGAAAAAGATATTTCATTTTTGGAAAGGTTTTATAAGGACGATATTATCAGTTGCACTTAGGTCTTCTAGAAATCAGATGGCTGATCAGCTGACTTGCACAAAATCTGTATTAGGTTGGATTTATAAAAAGGATTTTCAAAAGGATTGACACATCAGTCCCAGACCAGGCTCTGTGGGAATATTATGGAGTGTCGTCTGTCTGAATCTGCAAGAACAGGTATAATAAACATCTGTGGGATATGGGAAAGGAATATTTGTCCTTTCAAAGAGATAAAATGTGTGTGCATACACACATAAATAAAAAAGTGATTCTCCAAATTAAGCATGTCATAATATCTTATAAACCCCAGACATTAAGACCTAAAACTGTCAGCTTCTTTTCTCCCTCATTAATCTCAAAATATAACTCAGCTTCCTGCACAAAATTACATGCTATAGATTCAAGTAATGATTTCTGTCTAGTTAAAGAGAACAATAAAATATATTTCATGCTTGTCAGGCATAGTTTCAAAACAAAGCAGATACATTTTAAAACTGAATTCAGACTTACTTTATGACTGATCAAATCTAATGCTTATCTTCAACAATACAGACTTATTCAGGATATATTAAAATTAATTGTGGTCATTTGTTCCTTGAAATTTTATACTATCATTTAAAATATGTTCTGCAAGGATATATTATTTTTTTTAATTATTTATCCACTGAAAAAAACAAACCTTAAAAATTAGTTATAAGATTTGTACCACATCAGCCAGCTTGTGACCATGATGACCACGTCAGTGTGGAGGAGAACGAATGACTGAATGAATGAATACCAGAGGCACCCTGTAGAGGTTTGTGTTAGAATCATATTTTTGAAAAAGATACTGATTACAGAGGCCACAATGTTTGTAGGCAACACAAAAATAATTAGGACAGTGAGAAAACAAAGTTTTAAGAAGTGTTACAAAATGTTCTCATAGCACTGTATAAATAGAGAAAAGAAAACTGGCAAAAATGGCAGACTTGAATTTTTTTTTGTGCAAAGAAAAATACCTGGAGTGAAAGAACTGGATGTACACCATGGTGTATTTTAAAATGACAATTACAATGCAGGTAACAGAATATGAAGTCTTTATAGGAGGATTGAAAATACCTGCTCAATTCTCAACGGCAATTCAGAAAGGAAATAAAATGTAAAATTGAGAATAATTCCTTCTACTGTTTGCTCAGGGATGAAATGTTGTTTACCTACAGCCTCAGTGCTTCCAGTTTTTCCTATCTCATCTGCAAAATAGCCCATAACTAAAAAATGGGTAGATAAAGGCTACAGGGTTGACCAGAGATATATAGCTGTTTATGTATCCAGAAAAACTAAGTTAATACACTTCAGCTTGGAAAGGAGAAGATGCTAAAAAGATGGCTAGCAGAACAATTTTCTGAGACTTCTTATAGTTTCTCATGATGAAAGAACTGAGGCTACACAGCGAAATTACCATACAAATTATAATTAATTTAAGTAACTCATAATCACACCATGTTGCAGAGGCCAGACTATAAGTAGGCTCAGAAAGTAATTCTTAAAAGAAAGTAATGGAAGAAACATCCACTGGAGATTATTAAGTCTCTACACTGATGGCTTTAGAAGTCCCTAAATTGTAGATTACTGAAAGCTGGAATGACACACAAGGTAAAGAGCAAATGTATTAGTTGTCCTGTTCTTGTTCTTTTTTTTGATAAGCATCCACAAATGGTCACTGACAGACAAGATATAAAGTCACTTCCAGACTTACCTAAAGGGATCTTTGATTTCATCAGGAAACCTGTTTTCAAATTCTTATCTTAATAGTGTTGCAGAGATGTCAGATCATAGTCTAAAAAGGTATACTTGAACAAAACTAAAACATTATCTAATTAATTCCTTAAATATATTAATAAGAAATAGTAATGCATCATTTAATAATCAATTTTATTACATTTGTAATAAGTATATGGCCAATGTTTTCCATATTTGAAACTATGTCATCCACCAGACTGCAGAATTCCTAAGCCTGAAATTCACGGAAGTGCCACAGGAGTTTTTTACTTCCTCTACATTTTAGTTCCTCCAATGTAAATGATAATTTTTGCTAGTTTCTTCCTCTCTCACCTTCAGGGAATGTTTTTCATTATAGTAGTGGTTTAAAAAACACATAATGCCTGATACACCTTCAAAAGCAAATACTGTTCTGTCTACAAGACATAAATGTATATGCCAGGTTTAAGTACAACCAAGAAAGATAAGATGGTATTTTAACAAAGAGCAGAAAGGATCTCTGAGTTATTTGCAGGAGTCACATTTTACAGAGGTCAAATATTGTAAAAATATTTCAGTTCCTTTATCTCATCTGTTAGAATATCCTTAGAGTGTGTTTATTTATCTGCCAAAGGCAGCCTAACAAATATCTATCTTCAGCAGGCAAGACACAAATTTCTTCTACATCAAAGAAGAAATGCTCAGTTCTTGATATCACCTATTTCACACCAAAATCAGTCCTTACTGAAGTTAGCTTCACAGTGTCTGAAGGTCTCTTGTCAGTGGCCAATTCATCATTAGGCAATGACATCTGCTGTTTCTTCAGTATGATTTCCTGTCCAAGCAATCAACATCTGGGAATGTACCTCCAGGAGCAGGTTTCTTGCCTACTGAAGGACCCACCCTGGTGCCTGCAGTGGACAAGAAGTTTTCCAGAGTTTGCAGAGTCCTTCCTGATGAAAAGCCAGTAAAAGCCCAAGAAAAACCTGCTGTTGTGTTGGCAAGCTCTTGTAGCATAAAAATTTGGGCTATAGTCGTTTGACCTTACTGCATACTCCATTTAGAGTTGCCATTTCTGAGAGTGTTCTGAGAGTGTTCTGAGGGTGTTCTGAGAGTGGCCAGGTAGGTGAGTGTGTACAGCACTCATCCAGGGCTTCATGAGTGGCAGTCAGCCAGCCTGGACCACAGGTAGGATTGCACCCATCCATAATGGAGATACTATTGTACAGCTTTCACATATCCCAGAATCAAGGTAAATTGTAGCCAAAAGAAGTGTCACCTTGAGCTAGGTTGCAGAACTGGAAAATACAACTGCAACAAAGACAAGCCACCCCATGGTTTCTTCCCCCACTTCACAAGACTTTGGGAAGAAGGAGAGGCACAGTCCTACTTTCTCCTGGTTATGAGCCTTTTAAAACATTTATTATTGACTTGGTACTTAGAAAGGGATTTAGAAATCAGACGTGTTTTAATTGTAAACAGGCAAAGCAGTCAGATTTATTTTGGCCCTGAGTCCTGACTGAGAAACAAAAAAATATGTTATATCCTTCATTTCTTATCCTGACTTCCTGGGTCTGTTTCTCCATGCAGTCCTGCAACATGAGTGTTTGTAAATAAAATACCTGAACCACCATAGCCTGGTATGGGGAGTGTGGACAGAAAAACTGCCAGCACACTACACATGAAATGTAATTTCATTAAATAAAATTGGTAAATTCTGAGAGTGTCTGAAATAGAAGTAAAAAGGAAATAACATTTGCTAGAAATTTGACCATCCTCCTCTCAATGAAACCATTTTTTCTGGTAGAAAAATAAGAAAATTATTAAAACTTTTTGAAAAAATACAGGAACTGCTAACATAATAAGCTGCAATTTATATTGAAAGGATCCTTTTTTGCTTCTCCAGGGCATTAGAGTTCCTCATCCATTTCTCTAGACTACATTTGTTAACTCTGAAATAGCTCAAAGGAGATGGAGAATTTTAAAAGCATAGAAAAGTCTGCAAGAAAAAAGGTGAATCAACATTTTTATCTCTTTCCCACCTGCTTTCAGCAGGTGTGTGCAGTCAGACTACATAGCTTTTATGCATTGTAAAGCTTACATAATTTAGACTTTATGCTCTACACATTCCAAATTGGTTTGACCCCTTCCTCTCCCAGGCACACACAAGCACACAAATGAATTTTTACTGTATTTTTCGAATCAGTATATCCTCTAATTTATTCAGGCTTGTCTTTATAGAGCGGTTAAAAAAATATTTTAATTAACATTTCAGTCAGAAACCTTCCTTACAATTTTGTGGTGAAGAACCAAGCATAAAAGTGACTCTGTGTGCATATTGCATATTTTGATGCAATGTTCTAATTTCTGGACATAAACTGACTGCTTGGAAATTTTTTCACACCTCCATGACTGAATGGCAAAAATGTATATATTTAATTATGAAACTACTTTATTGAATGACTTAAAACAACATCCTCATAAATAAGGAGGCATCAAGGAATTTAAAGGGTTTTTCTGCCTTTCCAGTCAATGTCTTCGTTCAGCTACCATTTCCTATGCAGAAAGAGAATTCTCAGCTGATTGCACAAGCTGAGGATTGCGCTGTCTTCCTTATTACTATTCAGACATAAGAAAAAGACCAGAAGAGAGCAGAAAGCAGACATACTCCAAGAACTCCTGGCTAATCTAAGATTTATGCAGCTAAACTGAAGTTGAGAAATCCCAAGGCTATTTCATACTGTTTTGAGGCAACATGGCATATATGCTTCTGTAAAGGAAAAGAAAGATGTAATCTGTTTCTAATTATTCTATCATTTGCTCTTTGAAACCAGAGTAATTGCACCAGTGGCCTTGATTTTCCTTACCACAAAATAGAACATTTTCCTTTCATTTGAATTAAAAATTACTTTAAATAAAATGGACGTACCTAACAAGTGGAAATTGCTCAACATTGTCCATACCTACACCTCTGAACAGAATTGTAGAATCACAGAATCATAAAATGGTTTGGTTTAAAAGGGATGTTAAAAATTATAGAGTTTGGGTCACACCATAATAATCAGTTACAATCAGTAGGTAGATTGATTATAAACAGTAGAACAGTAAGGAATAGTATGATACCTTAATTTAGACATATAGGTATGTTTTTTAAGTCAGCATTGTGAGAGGATTGGCTTTGCTCAGGAGACAAATATCTGAGTCTTTTTTTCAGTGATTGTGGTTGAGAAAGATGTACCGAAAAGGGTCACATTATTTCTAATGCCATACTAGTTTTCAGTATAAAACTGAAAGAAAAAAAAAGAGTTAGAGAAATTCAAGTTGGAAGGAATCCTTGTTGATCCAGCTCCCCTGCCAAAGCATTCCCCAAGTTAGTTTCAACTTCAAAGTTTTGGCACATTCCTCAGGGTCATATCCTGTCAAGTTCTGAATATTTCCCAGGACAGATATTCTTAAACCTCTTTGGGCAGAATTAATGAGAACTTTGAATCAATCAATGCAAATTCAGATAAATTGGTCAATACAAATAACTTGAAAAGGGAAAGGAAAAGAAAAAAAAATAAAACTTCTCTGGAGAACAAACTGTTTCAGCTTTCAGACTGGACTCAATTGGCCTTACATTTGAAAGTACAGATCACAGTCTGACTCATGAAACATGTTTCCTCTGAATTAATTTTTGGTTGGTTACTCAGTTTTAGATTTGGACAGGAGATTGCTCAGCAGCAATTTTGTGAAGCCATTTATATACATAATCACAGAAAGGTTGGAAAGGTTGGAAAGGGTCTCTGGACGTGATCCCGTTCAATCACTCTGATCAGGAATGGAAACCTGCTGTCATGGCTAGCTGAAAGAAAGGAATCAATTTTATACTTCCTGCGTATTGAATTCTGTTTGAGAGAAAAGAAATTAAATCTGTTTTCTACTGCTAATGAAAATTTTATATCTAGACGCATCCTCCAGAAAAATCCCTGGAAAAACTTGCATTATATTTGAAGAGAATGGATTCATATTCAGGGTAAGGTGTTTTTAAAAAACAGAATTTGAGCTTAGATTCTTAGAAAAAGACAATGGTATATTTTTTAGACTTTTTTTCAGAATAGTTTCACAGACTGAAGCAGATAGATATATGTGGTTATAAATTTTTCAGTTTGGAAACAGAAAATGTTCTAAATAGGTTTTGCAAAAGGTTTCATACCACCTTGTAAACGAAATAAAATGGTTAGGAAATCTATCTGGTTTTCAAACAGGGTATGGTGAACTTATTAATGTTATTTATGGTCTTTGCATTACAGTTGTATATTCTATATTCCTGCTATGTTCTGAAGGATTTGATTTAAGTTCAAAAAATCTGGATAAATCATTATTGAAATAATGAAAGAAACCCTTTTGTCATTATTTAAAAGAAAAGCTCACATAGTTTAGTTTCAGGAATTTATTTCAGGAAAATGATTTCTAATGTGAACTGAGAGATCATACAAAAAGAGGCATCCCATAGTTACGAAAATGAGCAAAAAGCATCCAAATAAAGCTGACTTGGATCTGATTTGAGTTTGGGGTTGTGTTTTTTTTTTTTTGTGATTTTTGTCCTAACTTGAAAGACTATTCTGAAATTTTACAAAAACTTTTCTAAACACTTCACTGCTGGACATGGCCAGAACTTCCCCAGAATTTAGCAGGTGTGTTTCAAATTCCCTGTTGATAGATTAGTACGAGCAGAGCAGATGTGGCCTGCAAGGTCAGAGCTAGAGGGACAATTGCTTGGGAGTGAGATAAACTGTATTAAGGATGAAGGAAGTAGCATAAAGCAATAAACAGCACACAGAATTGCACACAGGCATTGTTATTAGGAATTGTTACACACCTTTTGAAGTATCTGCTTGTTGAGATGAACTTTGTTGCAAAAAAGTTTTGCATAAACAATCCTATTTATTTCAGAATAAATATGAAAATATTGAAAAAAGTCTCAGGTGCTGCTTAATACTTTCCATCAAAGTATTTGCTAAAGGAGATGTGAGACAATATACCACAAGAAATACGCTGTCACTTGATTGCCAATACAATTCTTTGTGCTTAGTAAGAATAATAATACAATCCTTATATTTTGAAATTTCTCTGCTACTTTGTTGTAAATAATTTTATTCTCAAACCCACCTCTGTAGGTTTTGAGGATTCTCACTTAAGATGAAAACTGCCAGCTTGTGTAGAGACATGATTCAGGGCAGTGAAGACTGTCATTATGATTTTGTGCCTGTAGCATTCTCTTCTCATTCCTTGTATTTCTAAAGGCTGGTATTGGCTAGACCCCCACTGTCTACATTTGGCAGAGCTCTGTGTAGCTTACTTAGGGCTCAGCTTACAGCTGTTTCTGTGAGGAACAGCAATTTTTGTCTGCCCTGCGTCTGCTGCCTGCTTGCTTCTGTCCATGAAGATAACCTTCTGCTACCATTTCAGCAGGGAAGTCAGAAAGGCACCTTTTCAAGAAGGTTGTTAATGAAAGAAGTTTATCTGAAGTCTCTGTATTATTTCTTGTTTTCCTGAACCACCTGCCGTGAACGCACTGTAAGAAATTAAAAATATTTAATTACCCAAACTATATAATTGCAATATAATGAACTTCAGCATTTTTAGAGCAGATTAATGTAGTGTGTAATTTTACTAACAGAAGAACATTTAAAAGTTTTAAATAATGACTTAGAGGGAAAAGAAAAAGACATTAAAATAATTTTAATAGTGTACCATGAATTAAAATTATATTAAATCTTCTATTAAAAAAGAATTGTACTAAACCTTGTTGTTCCCTCAGCTTCAAAAGAAAATTTAACCTATGGAGGGGTAATTCAGGAATGTTTCCTTCTTACTAGTTCCAGAGATTTGTTCTGGGATATGATACTGCTGAGTTAACACTGACCCCTGAGTTCACAGGAAAGAAGAAACTAGAGGTGTATTCCCATGGATCTCAGAACTGTGTGATAAGGGAGCCAGAGCTGGGTAGACATCAGTCTGCAGTAAAAAAAAATAAGCACTAATGTTTGCATTCACAGTGATGGGAATTCAGTGAGCACATTTAAGCAGGTGTCAGGCTAGAGGAGAAGAATTCCATTTTGACTGCCTTTAAAAAAATGCTGACTGCTGATCATATCCCACCTTGCCCAAATATGCAACCATTGCTCAGATTTTAGTTTTCCACAAAGTTTTTTGAGCTTGAGTTATTTTTCTTTTATTAAGCACTGTTTTTCATTGTGTGCTTCTTTGTTACAACCCCTATTCAGAAGCAAAGGATTTAAAATACTTGTTATTTACTCATACAAATGTTTTAAATAAGTAATGTAAAAATCAATAAAGCCAATTAAGTTAGAAGATTAATATTCATTATGCAAAATAAAAAAAAAGAAAATTGAACAGAAAAAAAAAAGCCTACTAAAGCCAAATCCCAAACATTTCATTGTGTGAAAGGATGTGGGTGTCACATCTTAATAAAAAACTCAATAAAGTTAGAGAGTGCAATCTTCAGGTTGGTATATATCAAGCCACCTTTGTCTAGGGAGAATGTAATTGTTCAGTGCTCTGGATATATGACTGCAGAGCAGATAAGGCATACAGCAGGTGTGGGACTGCATGTGCTGGCTGTGGCTGAGGGACACCTCTTGGAGACCCGTGACATGAGATCCCATTAGGGAAGTTCTCTGTACGTTGCACAGCACAGGTGGGAAAATGTTGTGGCTTAGGATGAACGGGTGGAACCCGCCAAGCTTTACAAGAGCCAAAAAACAAAGCAAGAGTATAGATAGGAGTGCATCACTAGACATTGAATTTCCTAACAAGTGTTAGTGGACATAGCAGAATGGCAGCACACATACCTGCATTAGTGCCATTGCTCAGTGAAATGTCAGAGGCCTCTCATCTGTAGGTACTATGGTCAGCACCTCTTTCTGAGATCCTTTTTTCAAGGGTGTCTCAAACAAATCAAAGATTAGGTAGAATGTATTCTGGGTTTTATAGCTTTGACTTCTGCTAATCTCCCGTGACTGTGTGTGACTGGAATGACATTTTATCTACTAATAGAAAAGATGCAGCTAGATACTGTTGGGTGACATAAAAAACCCCAGTAACTGAAAGGGGACTAAGTAACCAGAGGGAGCATCTCTTCCCATGTGCCAACTCAAGCAATGATCTTGATAGGTTATTGTAAGGTCAGTCACATACTCAAGCTTTTAACCTACATACTAATGAAACTAACTGGAAAAAGATAAGATTAGCTTTGCATAATAGTCAGCTAGATTCCCTCAATTAAATATCATCTTCTCCTACTTACCAAACAGCAAAAAGTTGATTCGCCATAGAAGTTTCCAAACCCACATGATGAAGATTTCTTGAGATGTCTCTGTTGTAGGCCCCTGTATACAACTGTACAACATCCTTCTGGATGTATTTCTGCATGGAGTCATCACTCAGCCACAGCTCCTCTGCAGAAAACAAACCCAGAGAGCTGATAACACAGTTCTTGGGAAGAAAACAGCTGTTCAGCTGCTCTGCCAGGCTGAATGGCACAGTATTCCTGCTCATCAGCAGATGCCTCTCTGTGAAGGAAGAGACCTCCTTCACCACTAGTCGTGTGTGGAAGTTATGAAGGCAGGCATTCACAGAAGAAAAACCAATAAAAAATAATTAAAAAGGGGGGGAAAGCCTAAGAGCAGTCATAATTTGGTGTTAATTTTTAGGGTTTTACACTAAAATTCAAAATATGCAATGACTGGCCACATAGCCAGAAAAGGTATTAATATGACAATGTTTTAAATTACTGAAATAATCATATAATAGTTTCTTTACTAATAGAAGTGGTATATTCATGTAGGGTTATTTTGTTGGTTTGGTTTGGTTTGGGGTTTTGGGGGGTTTTTTTGGTTGGTTTGTTTTTGTTGTTTGTGGGGTTTTTTGGTTTGTTTTTTAAAGTTCTATTTCCTTAATTCTCAGTTTGGTTTCTGACAGTATCTACAGAAAGAAAACTGTAGGAACTTGGAAGTGTTGTAAACTCCAAGCTTTTAAAACTTTCTTCTCCTTATGATACTCTTCTCTCAGTTACCTTTTTTACCTGGTACCATGTTAGGACCTGAAGCAATGCTTGCATCCCTCATGGAATTCAGAACATAACTCCATTTTAAAACAATGTAAAACTGGTAGAACAGAGGCAAGAACGTGGCCAGAAGGTGCATTTTCC
Source organism: Phylloscopus collybita (assembly GCA_027886175.1). Taxonomy (NCBI): domain Eukaryota; kingdom Metazoa; phylum Chordata; class Aves; order Passeriformes; family Phylloscopidae; genus Phylloscopus; species Phylloscopus collybita. The sequence goes on along the minus strand of JAJNNQ010000009.1, from coordinate 22,733,587 downwards.
ATCTTTTCTCTGCAGAGGATAAAAATTATCAAAGAACGTGTATTATGTTGTTAAGTAGTCCATCTCTTTTATTGATTGATATTTAAAAGTGGCAACGTATTATGTGACTTATTTTACTTATTTAGTCAGAAAAATTTTGCCATTAAATTGGCATAGAACAGTGCATTAGGAGTAAAATATTCAGCTTTAGAGTCTAATGTATCAATAGCACAGCAAGGTGGCTGTATAGGTATGAGTGTATTCTTGGGTATGTCCAGAATCTTGAATATCATTCTGTTGAAATGAACTTTGGTGGAAACGGCTTTGAATTATTGGAAAATCATTTGATCCAGAAGCATGAAAGCTAGACAAACTCTTACTGAAAAGAGTGCAAACATCATCCATTTAAGATAAATTGCAAAGAGGGCTGTCACCAACCAGCCACAGAGCACTATGTATGTAACTGAAGAGGACCATGTTTGCAGGCCAGAACACTGTTAAGAGCACTCCTTGGAACCCTTCTTCAAGCTGCAGTGGCTCTTTCAACTGCTAAAGTATTCTGGTATTTTTTCCGAAAAAATTGCAGCTTCACTACTGAGATCCAAAGTGTCTAGATTTATTATTTTATAGTCCCAAATTTCAGTCAAATTGCCTTCTCCTGAAAGAAAGTTAGCTCCCTCGGACTTTTTAAATGTCTTTTTCCCTCAGAGGTAGCTTATCTTGAAAGACAGTTATCTTTCCCATTCCATGGGATGAATGGCAAGTTTCCCCCTGTCAGCACTCAATTCCTTTTATTTTCTCTTTGTCCATTTTGACCTCACTTGTTTCTAAACATATGAAAAAAGTAGTACTGTGACAACACATGTGACTGAAAAGCAAAGGAGAGGAGAGACCAGATTTATGTGCAGAATTTTAATTTTGGCAGCTGCCAAATATGACCTAAAATAGATTATTTTAATTGTTTGTAAAATCACATTCTAGTGAATAAAGACAAAATGAAGAATAATAAAAAAGTACTTAACAAAAATATAAAAACAAAAAAGGACAAAGTGAAAACATACTACTTTTATTGGTTTTCATGGTATTTTACTTTTCATTTCTAATTGTTCATTTCATTTCATTTCATTTCATGATAAAGCATTTATTTTATTTTTCAAAACTGAAGTTTTAAGGGTACAAGTAGGAACTTTTTCAAATATTGTAAGGAAATATTTCATCCTTGTAGAACAAAATTTCTTCTCGACTTCTATAAAACCTGATAACATTTCAGCTTAGCCCAGACTCGATTCCTCATTTTATTTGTTAAGTTGTTAAATCCAAATCCTATAATTTTATATGTGTAAATAAAGTTCCTGTCTCTTGCTGTCTTTTTGAGGTATATTGATCAATAAAAGCATTTATTAACTGTCATGTTGCCAATTTTCTAAGGTAAAAGGACTGAAATCAATTAAATAAATAGTCTTCATTAAAATTTTATCATCATATTTAGTTCATTCATTTTATTCTAGACATTTTAGGGATTTTGTAGATTTTTTGAAAATAATGACGTTTTAACTAGTTTCGCTCTCATTTTCTGCTAGATTTTTAATAAAATATAGCAATCAATAGCAATATCTCAAAAGTACATAAACCAGCTATATTATAATGGCTAGAAACTGTTGCAAATTATTTTCAGGCATGTGACACAGACTTCAAAAAAATGAAATGTAGTTGTTTAGGCTATAGTCAAATTTTATTTCACCACAGCAAAGACCTTATAGCATGTATTTTGGCATTCTACAATTAAACTTTTCTAAGTCAATTACCTTGTTTGATTTAGTTATAAACTAATTTGGCAGAAATAAATGTTTACAATCTCCAAATTACATTGTGTAGAAATACACAATGAAAAATCAAACTTGTGCCAAAAAAATCAGAAGTCTGGAAAGTAAAAATTTCAGATGCAGCACTGAAGAAGAAAAAGAGAGAAAACAGAGGTGAAACTTAGATCAGCCTTCCTTCTGCCACCTATGCAAAATTTTGACAGAAAATTAAACAGTGATCATATCTCTTTCCAGAGAGGCATGATGAAGGAAAAAAGCAAGTTATTTTTCATCAGAGATTATATGGCAGCAAAAAAAGCCATACCTCTTTCTGCAGCTGGCAAGGGAAAGACAAATGTAGAAACTACAGGCATAATCTCCTCCAACTAAATGTTTTGAAGCATTGATTATAGGGGAGAGTTGCAGGTGTTCAGCTGACTTCTGAACTGTCTACCGTAGTGCTCTTTCAAGTCTGTTTTTTACCCTTACAGGAGTTTTCTCCAAAAAGCTCTTTATCGAGATTTCATGTCAACACTGCTGAGTAACACACATATTCCCCAGTCACAGCACAATGAAAGGAAAAGGTTCACATGAACTTTTCCCTTAATGCAAGGGAGAAAGCTGAGACAGAAGCAAAATCACCATTTTCCTGATCATACATACTGTGACCTTCATGGAACCATTTAAGCTCTGGTCTTCCACTATAAAGCAGGGATAACCTTCACCAGTAACCCTAAATGTACTGCTAATGCACTTGCTGTGAGTTACTAAAAACCTATGGCAGAGAAAGGGGTAGATTTAATAGGAGTGAAGGGAAAAAGAAGTAAGTCATTAAGGGGAGGCTGCCTTTCCCCTAACACTGCCCAAGGTGGCACAGTCTGCCAAAGGCCTGGTACAGCACAGCTGGACAGGCTCCATCAGGCATCCCTGGAGGGGCAGTGCTGATCTCATACCTGCCTACCAAAGCACACAGAGCTGTCTAATGGTGTTGAGAGAGGCATTAGACCTTACATTCACATTAATTCTATTATATCACTATAAGGTACTTTCAAATGAGTGCAATTAGAACACAAGGGGGAAAAATCTAGATAAAGCATAGCATTAAATTTTAATAGGGAGTTACACTTGTCTGTGTTTTATGGTGAAAAGCTATTACTGGAAAAGGACTGGTCACTTTTAGTTTCCTTTAGGCCTTTGAACAAAATGGCCAAAATATGGGTCTATATCATGAATTAATTAACTTAGAAGCAAAAGTGTGTTGTCAAGACCCTTAACATTTTTGTTTGGAGCCTGAAACTGCATGCCTCAATAACAAGGGGGCATGCATTATACTATTGACAGACAGAAAAATACCAAAAAAGTGAAATGTGTTTGCACCCTTGACTGTCCACAATCAATGTAAAAAGAAGCACCCCTTTGGGGGAGGGGGAGGGAGAAGGGGGTACCTGTCTGTAGTCAATCATATTAACTTCTGTCAGCTTCACTTGGCACATGGAATAATTCTCACCTTGGACCTGCTAGATCTACTTGGATTAAATCGTCAGGAAGAAATTGGTAAAGAAACCTATAGCAGATAATTTCTTTACCTCCTTTAATACTTTAAAAGTAAACTAGACCGTCCTTGAAAACAGACAACCCACAAACAACTGTCTTCTTGTAGAATTAAAGCAAGTCAGTTGATGCTCCCTCTGCACTGTGAGTTATCCAAGGAGGATCTGATCCTGTGCTCAAGCCCATATCCATCTTGAATTTGTTCTCCTTAAGCAAAATTTCATATATGAATTTAGATATATGGCAGGACTCCAGAGAGTCCTCACCTCCCAGAGAAAGGGTTCACACTCTAACATGGCATTTTGCCATAATCCTAAATCTGACTTCATACAATCTGAATAAATCTTGAACAGGCCAAGACACGTTGAAAATCAAACCCTTTGATTCACCCAGTACATATATCTGGGGATGTTTTTTCCCTTGAAGTTTCTAATACACGCCAACATTGAGAATTAAAGTATTCAGATCACACATTTTGACATACTGCCTCTACCCAGTCTCCAAAAACTCTTTTTTTTTTTTTCACTTCACTTCACTTCACTTCACTTCACTTCACTTCACTGCACATCACATCACATCACATCACATCACATCACATCATCATATATAGTCAGAAGATCCCAAAGGTTGAAGTGTCTTTAGCAAAAATGTAAAAAGAAAACCAAACCAGGATGAGGTTGGTAAATGTGAAGAAAAGACCAAGCTTCTGCCAGTCAGGTAAAGCACACAAATTCTTCAAGGCTTCTTGTGCTTTCTACTCAGACTCTTCAGTGAGATCTTAGTCTCTTCTCACAATAACCAGGAGGAAGACCATGTTCCAAGCACAGCAGTTCAGAAAGCTTTGGGGTCACTATTGTGCTCCACCTTCTCTTTCAGAAGGTGACAGATGTTATTCCCTGTACATTTGTTCCTGCCTAGGTATCACCCATTCCCATTTCTCACTTATTGAAAATACTTGAAGGAGATCACTTGGAAGTGATCCAGTACATTATGCCAATAAAAAAAAGGATGCCCAGAGCAGACTGAAAATCTGTAATCTATGTCACAGTTCAACCCTTTCCCAGATATGTGTGTACATATAGCATTCAAATGTTGAGACTAACACAGTAAACACACATATTCTCAGATGAATCATAACTGGAGCATCATTTGTCATCTGGAAAAGCCATTTACTGATCTGCTTCCCATGATAACTTTTCTACCACTATCATATTGTGTGCTATCTTACTACAAATCAAGTAATTCTCATTTGAATGAGAATAGAGACAATTTCAAAGACAAGAGGAGCTGATATATATCTATACATATATATATTAGATGAAAAATTAATGAGAGCATTTTCTGTCCAAGCCACAGAGTTTCTGGTTTATTTGGCCACACTCACATTTTGATGCTGAATGTTTTTGGTACTATGTACAGTCAGGCACCATGCATCTTCAGATTGTGGTTATGCTAGGCAGGAACTAAAAGTAAAACTATGCTGAATTTCAAGTTAGTTTCCAGGATTCTATTTAATTTTGGTATTTTACACACTTTACTGCTTGGAGCATAGAGACGCAGTTTCTCTTGCACTACCCAGCTTGCTGGCCAGAGTTAAGGAAACATATGTGAATCTGGTAAAGGAAAAATTTTAAAAATCATTGGTTTCATTGGTTTCATTGCTAAGTGTTCTGTATACTGTGTGCCAGGGGGCTGGTATTCACTCTGCATTCCTGGTGATCCCAGTCATTGAAACCACACAGCCTCATACTCAAAGAAAACCCATTCAAGCCTTCGAATTCACAACCCCAGGTCTGACTAAACCTGAAGGCTTCTTCCTTCATAACATTTCCAAATTTTAATATGCTTTTGCTTTTTAACCTGCTAAATGTACTTTCTGAAGTAATTTTCTTGTCTTGACAGCGCTTAACAGCTTCAATCTTCCTGTGTTGTCTGAAAGGAGTCTCATGGTCTACTTCCTCACTGAGCTTCACACTGACCATTACTGCTTCAGCTTTCTGTCTCTTGCATTTGCTGCACTGTCTCCTCAACATCATCTAGGCAAGGGTTTACTTTTTAAAGTCCTAGTCTGTCAAGCCATAGCTTTTCTTTTCTGCCAGGAATCCACTGAGACAAGAATGGGACTTTTATTCATGGAGCTTCTCATCACCAATTGTAACAAAAAACTTGTACATAACAGAGATGTCAGTAACAGTTGGTTATGAATTTTTAATTCATCCATGACAGAGAAAAAAAATCTGAGGGACAAAAGCCTAACTGACTATAAGGTAGGTCTAAAACACAATGCAGCTTTGTGTTTCCAAGACCTGCTTCTTTGTGTAGGTCAGACAATAACACACAGCACAAGCCATAGACAGTAGCCACTTCAGCTTACAGGTGTCTAAAATGACCCTTATTGCTTGTCTGTTTTGTTTTTATAGCATTTGGAAGGTAAAATGGATGTCTTTGTTAAAATTATTAAAGCAAATTAAGCTGGGGATTGGAAAGTGAAATGTATCCTCTCTGTTGTTTAACAGTCACAGGTGTGTAACCTCAGATAGGCCTTCCCAACACAAACATGTTCCTTCAGATGACTGCAAATCTTGAAAGTTACTTCCTGCTTGTCCCAACTTCCAGGTTTTCTCAATGAAAAGATGTATGATACTGACATATCTGCCAGCTGAGCTCCTCATCCAAGCCCCTGATGCCCTACCACAGTTGCAGTCAAGAGCCTGAGCAATTATGTTCCATGGAGGCAAGAACAGATACATCCACCCTAAGGGAGTCATAAAGCAAAAGAGATGGAATATCTTCTTCTTTGATCAACGTTATTAATAACACCCAGGTCACAAGGAGAAGAGACACAGAGTAGGGAGCATAGCAGCAGCACTCTCTGAAGTGTGTTCTCTTTAGGAGAGGTAGAAGTGGCTCTTACCTCTGTCTTGGGTTATGGAACCAAAAATGTGTATTCTATTTCATTTATTGAAAGCTGTTGGAGAGGTGTTTTTTCTTTATCTCTTGTTATTCTGGGGGGAGTGGGGCAGATGTCTTCTGATAATGGGCCAGCTGTTAAAACCAAGTGAGGCAGTGTTTCTTATCTCTTTCACCACCCATCCTCCCTCCAGGGGGATATTTTCTGCTAATGAGCCATTAAGGCTCCTCAAGCAGTCATCCCCAAGCAGTCATCCCCAAGCTATACATCCACATTCCATCATCCCATTGTGAGATGCTCCACCCAGTGGGGGGAGCCAACCATTCCTACCTGGATAAAAACTGAGACGTAGGAACACAAGGTATCCAGCTTCACCCAATTCCCAGAGGAATACTGGACCCTTCTCACCACCACTGGACCCTGGTTCTACAGGATCATCTCTGTTCCAACAGAACCACATCTGCCACTCCAGGAAGACTCACTTCTGGACTGTTTCCAGCACCCTGACCAACAGGGTGTCAGGTTGTAGCTCTGACTCTGTCAGGGTTTTCCAGGATTGTTGTTTGTTTGTTTGCTTGTTGTTTGGTTTTGTTTTCTACTACATTTGTATTGTTAATATTCCTAGTAAAGAACTGTTATTCCTATTCCCAAATTTTTGCCTGAAAGCCCTTAATTGCAAAATTATAATTTGGAGGGGGTGAGGGGTTCACATTCTCCATTCCACGGGAAACTCCAGCTTTCCCTGTCAGATACCTGTCTTTCCAAACCAAGACAACCTCCAATATCAATAAATTGCAAAGATGGCTACAGTGGAAAGGATATGTATGTGTAGACAAGAATAAAATTCACATTGCCTATATATACAGCACATTGTGGGGTATAGAAAAGTATGTAAGATTAAAAAAAGAATAAAAGCAGTTAGTGTCATCATAGGCCAAATAAACAGGGTGTTGTTTTTTTTTCACGAGAAAAAAAAAAAATACATTCAGCTAGCTGTATGTTTTATTAAGGCATAATGCCAACACCAGGAAATCAAAATAAGAGTGAAGATAAGGCACAAGGAAATTCTCAGAGCTACTGCTTTTAAGCCTTCTCTGTGACATTTAGCATGCAGCCTTGCCTTGTTCTCTCCCAAACCTCAAATTCCATCTTTTTTATGAGCAGACATAGAAAGGAAAGGGAACTGGAGGTGAGAATAATCCCTTTTCTGCTGCAAGTCAGGTAATTTCTTCACATTCTGATAATCTTTCATCCAGTCTATCCAATTCTCATGCATAAACAACAATACACATAACACAGAAATTCCATCTGTTAGCACGGCTCTTACCAGCTGCCAATTACTTTACTCAAGATAAATTGTGGCTGTCACGTGTTCTTAAATGAAACAAATTAGATGAGAAAAGAATATTTTGTTTTATGCATCTCTGTTTTGTCTTTATCTGTTGAAATACAACAGTTTCTGTTATCTCAGCCTCCAGCTATTAGAGTCAGTATCTGAAATGCTGGAGATGGTTTCCCTCAAATCTTTTATTGTGTTCTGTGCTATTTTTCTATCAACAGCCACTTTTCTTGCACAGTCCCTTTGATAAATATGAAATAATCTTGGGATTTTGGAGGAAGCAATTCTGCACCTATCACATACATTTTAGCTTATAGACCAATTTGGGAAAGCAGAAAGAAACATTTATTTTGAAGAATAACTATTCTCCCATTGCTAGCAAAACATCTAATCTGAAACACATTGACTTATTTTTATAGTTACACAAAACAAATATAAAATTTAAAATTGCTGCTCTAAATGGCTCATATAGACATGTTCTGCCTTTTTAATTATAAAATCATTAACACTTTATGTCAAACTATTTTATACACTGTTTTTAGGTAACATAGTAAAGAAAAATAAAGAAAACAATTTTTCTCGTAGAAAAGTTAACTTTTCAGTAACTTTCAAGGAAAATACAGATGTATGTGGAAAACATTTTCTCTCATAAAAAGAGTATTTTTTGAATCTTTAGCATCTTCCTCAAATTTTAGCAATTTCAGATAGACAGATGATCTTGTCATTTTCCATGTTGTCTGCATGTATTTTACTGATGTTTTCCTTTTTTTTTTAAATATATTCTAATTCTTACTGCCTTCATAAATTTTCTACCTTTGTCCCCTGTTAACTAAAACCAGATGGCCATCTCAGATCTCAGACAGAAATTATTCTGTGGTAGTAGAATTATTTGCACTTCATTTCCCTTTCTTCTGCTCATGTCAAAAGAAGTGCCTAAAACAGGAAACCATTATTTATTTTCACCTGTTTCTGAGCAAACTGATATAATTTAAAATTAATTATAATTTAAGTTACATTCTTATGTATATAAAGTATAATTTGCATTCTGCTTCTCTCAGTTAAAATAAGCAAGCATATTTTATTTTTAATTCAAACAAGATGTTTAACATGTTAAAATATAGTAGTATGAAAATGTTAAAATATAGTAGTATGTTAAACATAAACGAATAGTCAAATTTCCTGAAAGATTCAGTTTGTTTTTAGAAAGGAAATGTATGTCTGTTATTATTAGCATCAGGCAGAATTGCACAAGCTCACTGCATACCGTCGACATATGTAAGTATTGCATTTTGGTGGGAAAAAACCCTCTGGACAGATTGTTTCTTGTCCTCCAATTCTTATCTTTTGATGAAGCTGCCATTCAAGCTGTAGTTTCGTTATGCCTATAAAAATCCTGGGAACTTTATGGATAATTTAGATCAAAAGTCACAGTCCAATCTCAGTAGACCTTACCTAGGTCTAGCTGTCACAAAGGTGGTGGAACTGGAAATCCCAACAGTGGTCTTTATCCAGCTCAATAAACTGTTCTTAGAACAGGAAGAAGTAAAAGATCAGGAAGAATTCAAAAAACAAAAGCAATAATTAATGACTCAAATTAAGAAGTGAAAAGACGACGTCACTCCACCTCATCACTCCTCAGTATAAAGACCATAAAACTTGCAGAATACCTGACAACAATGAAAGTATCCTTAGTCTGGACAGCTACTTCACTATAAAGCCATCAAAGCCCTCACATCCAGAAAACAACTTACCCCATAACACCTTTGAATTTGGAGAAAATACAAATCTTATGCTCACTACTGATGATAGAGCAATGTAGCCTTCTGCAAATCAAAAGTTGCTTGACAGACTTTATGCCTGAGGATTCCTTGTCTTCTCCCTCAAGACATCAGTGATACAAAAGCTGTGTGCTACAGTTTGCACTGTTCAAAGTATCTTGGAAGTATTTAGTCTCTTAAAAGGCTTAAGTAAACTTCTAAATGTGGTCCAGACACACCCTCAAGTCTCAGAAATGACAAAACAAAATTTTAATAACACTCTAATTGCTTTTTTAAAAACTCATGGCAGCTAAGTCTCTTGGGACACAGTTCTTTATTTCAGAGCAATTACTAGCAAAAGGAAAGCATGAAGGCATTCAGGAATATTCACAGTACTAGGTGTTGACCCATAGTACCTGGGTCAACATCTAACTTAGTACTTGGTGTCAATAACAGGGATTTGATTTTTATGATCCCTGAGAATCAAGGCCTGAAAGGGAGAGACAGCATTCACCCAATTGCATGGGACAAAAGCATCTTTGCCAACCAGCTTGCCAGTCTGGTGAGGAGAGTTTTAAACTAGGAATACTGCACAAGGAAGACAATAACCCACAGTCAATTGAAAAAGCTGTGGATCTGGCTGACAAGTAACCATTTTTCATGTGCCTCCAGACAGGTAATGAAATTTATGGTAATTCTTTCTGCCAGTGAGTCACAGTGACGCTTCTGCAGGGTGCGCAATGGAAGTCTAGGATTTCCTGGTTCACCTTTAGCAGAGATCACCTTTAGCACAGATCCCAAGAGTATTGCTACAACATAAGACATAGCATAAATAGTTTTGCAGTTCAGTCCACAAATTGCCTTTCTGTTCAGACTTAGGAGACTTTCAGTGAACAGCCACCAATGTCTTCATAGGTTGCCCAAGTTTTCTCAGCATTTCTTGCAGTTAGTCAGAGTTCTGACACTCTTGGTCTGATCACATCTGATATCAGAGACTCCACCAAGACTTCTAAGGACTGCCTTGTTGGTGATCTGATGCTCAGGTATTGCAACTGTTGCTGGCAATATCAAATCAAGCACAAAAAAAGAAGAGAGTTGCAAAATGGTCAGTGAGGAGTGAACCTTTCAGACTCAACAGAGTCATGTGGATTGACAGTTTGCCCCTTTCTCATGTAAGAGGTCACGTACACACACACCTGAAAGCAAAAATTCCTAAACTGGTTTAGGAATCTCTGGAGCTTTCTGCACTAGTTCTGTTTAAATCTGAATTGGACAAAGTACTTACACTGTCATTTACTGCTGGTATATCCTGGTTCCTTGGTCCTTTCCAACTATATGACCCTTCCTTAATATCTTTTTTGCAAACTGTCATTAAATATCTAGCCATTATCCATTTCTCAGTACACCCTGATTTGGCCTTTCTAATTCAAAATATTTTGATAATCTGTCTGAAAAGAGAATGTAAACTTAACTGTAGATCTGACTTATCAGCAGTTTGTTTACAATCTGTGAAAAACACCTTTAGTTTCATAGGATTTTTAATTTCAGGCATTTTTAATAATAGCTAAAGGAAATTACTCCTCCACTAATTTTACTTCCAGTAAATGAAGAGCCTTGCATTTGAGAGATTTCAAGGCCTCTACACAAAAATACAGCTATGCTTGAGAACTGAATAAGACCATATGTAACCACTTCTAAATATGAGATAAATCTTTGAAGGAAAGAAAGTCTTCAGTAAGAAAATGTTAGATCATTTGTGTGTTCTGAAAAAAGAACATATTTAATTCCAGTACTCAGAAAACATCCAGGATACTGTAAGGCAAACTAATTTAAGCTCTCAGTTGCTACCATGCCAAGCACAGCCAGTGTTTTATGTTACTGTTAGGAGGAATACCATTACATGGAAATACATGACATTTCCAGAGTGAAAGTAAACACAATATATTCTATACAAACAGGTCCTACATATTGACACTGAGTTACAGACCATCAGGAACACAAGTCAGATCATATGAGCTCTACCTATATCTCTTTTTTTTTTTCACAGTACATAAAAAAAAATATGCTGATCAATCTGGTACACTGCAGTAAGTCAAAACCAGGAACAACTTAACTATGTGCAAAGACTAATTAAAAGCATCTTGCTCATGTAAAGAGTAACTCACTCAGTGTAAATCAGCACTAAACTGGGTCTAAGTTTTCCATTCCTTTTCTCTGCAGCAGAGGGAGAATTGGGACAGTTTAAAAAACCCAAGCATATCTTGGAACTAGAAGATGGGAAAATGGAGCGACTACCATTTATATTTAAATACCATGATCTTTGCTTGAAATATCTGTAAAAAAACACCATTTTCTTAAAAAGGTTATATATTACTGACAGTAATCCCTTTTTTTTTTTTTTTGCACATATAAGTGTTCAGCAAGATACAATTAAGCAGTTACATCTCTCCCTTCTAAAATTTGTTTGACCACTTACTTATTCTCCTTGTATCGAAGTGCCAAACTGAGGACAAACATCACCCATTTCATTGTGTATGGAGGAAGACAATGGAAGAAACAAAAATTTTAGGTACAGTTCCAAAAAGTCCATGTTACAGTTCCAAAAACTCCATGTTACATCTTACCTCTGACTAGACGTGCCATATAAACATATGTAGACACAGAAACTATTGCATGTATTTCTCATGCTACCACTTATGATTAAAGATCTCTGTGCTTTTAACTCTTGTAGATCTAAGAAATACATAAAATGACGAACTAATGTGGGGAGGTAGCCTAAGGCTGAGTTAAAACTGGTCCAAGAGGGAAAGTTTTTATTTAGAGTGTGATCATTTTCCATTATTATTATTATTATTATTGGTCACATTTTAAGATGCTGTCTTGCAGGCAAAAGTTGCACAGCTTTGGGGAATTTAACTTTTGTTTTTTCAGTGAGTCTCCGTGTCATGCCATTCTTCACCCTACCTCATGGAATGACAAGCTGCTCTCTGGAAAGCAGTCAATGTGTAGTGTAAAAGACTGATGTCTGACTGCTTTCTTGCAGACTTTCAATGGGGAATGAGAAAAAAAAAAATAAACTTATAACATTATGATTAGGGTGACAGAACACTGCCTTAGGGAACCATGGTTCCTGGGCAAGTCATTGTAGCTAAAGGTTTTGAATGTGCACTCTTTATTTTTCAAATGCTTGGCTTGCAGGATCTGTCGAATCTATGCCCTGACAATGTTTGAATCCAGTCACACACATAAACATTTTTCATTACTTGAGGTATTAAGAGCTTAAGTTTTCCTACTGATATCTGATTTGTTAGCTGCTTACCTGTACAAGCATTCATAAAGTGTAATTTATAAAGGCTAAAACTATTTTAAACTTCATGGAGAACATTGTGGTGCAGAGGCCACACTGGAATGGAAGCGTTTGTGTCCAAGTTGTTAAATTGTGTTAGCCCCCAAAGCAGGGCTGCAGCAAACAAGATGCACTTGGTTGTGGTCCCTGACACAAGCCAAAGTCATGAGAGACACTGTTTTGTTTTGAGTTTAAGGGATTGAATTCCAGTATTTCAGGATGTCTCCTGGCAAGTTTAAGTTACTGACATGGGAGGAGCCCCCAGTGCCTGGATTTGGACCATTATTTGCAGGACAACAGAAGAAAAATTGGCACCTGCCTACTTCCCAGATCAAACACTATAAAAGTTTGTACCCCAAACGGGAAGATCAAATGTTTTAAATCAAAATTGATCAGCTTTATTTGTAGCATTGTTAAAAATAATTTTCTCAGAAGCAAAGAAACCATTTCTATGCAAGTTTTCAATCAGGGCTACATGCTCAACAAACGCCATTGAAGCACTCTGGAGGATACAACCAGTACACACATCTTTAAAGTTGCTAATAGAGCAATCAACTGAAAACAAAGTTATAATAGACAGGGTCAGGCAAATAATGAGCTGTGCTGTAATTCTGTAATTTACATTATCAGTCATAAATCAGTTATTTGTGATTATTAGACGTAACAATTTTCCTGGACTACTAAAATTGTGAAGATAGAGTGTCTTGACACATGTCAGTAATGTTATCATTGTATTATAAAAATGAGATCTAAATTATTTACAAATCCCTTGACTTCCATTGACTTACCAATAAGAAACAAACCTCAACACCATCATCTGGTACTCACCATTTTGTTGTGTCCCTTCAGACAGATAAATTGATTAACCTTCATGGAACCCCACATTCATTGTCTTCATTTGAAATAGTGAATTAATAAATTTCTTTATTCAATTAAATCTGGTTTTCACTTCAGCTATGTCCTTCAAAGCAGCTTTGACTTTTACTTTTTACTGTTGACACATTGCGAAATGTTATATACAGGAGTTGAGAAAAAGCAAGCCAAAATGGGGCCATGAACTGGTACTCAACTCTTCTTAAAAAACCCATTAAGTAGAAGGGGACTTCCATATTGCATCCATTTGACACTTTTTTTTTTTGACTGTGTCATAGTACCCAATCACATATTTGATTTTTTTAAATTTTAGGACTGATATCTTCAATGTTCTTTTTTCTCTTCAAGCTGATATGTTTATTAAGTATATTATTCATATAATTATTCTTCAAAAGTAAAGATACATCCTGGACAACATTTATTTCAATAGGAACATTCCCAGGGAAATGAAACTAAAAAACTAACTATTAAATGAAAACAAAAGAATGCAAACAGAAACTAAAAATTTTAATAGATTTTATAATATCGTTACTCATAATTTTGGTCATAACTTCCACTTTTTGCTTTTACGTCTCCCAGAGTTTTTAATAAGTATCTGCTACTCTGTGGGAGTTTCTGCTATGCTATAAGCCCTATTTAAGCACAGCTCTATCCTCTGAGGTGGAGAAAGTCCAGCACATAGTAGGACCTTCTCTGAAATTGTATTTGAAAATGATCCCATTAGCAAACTATTACTAATGTTTCTTTACATACAGAGCTATAGGGTGAGATGTGAATAGATGTACACGAGCAATTAATGATGTTTTTTTCAACTGCAGCCTTAAACTACAACAGATCAAGATTGATTAGCTGTTCTCAGTAAACCTGAGAGGAATATGCACACACATGATACATGGAGAACCTTCCAAAAGAAATATAGACACTGATGGGTTTTTACCGTTCTGTTCAGATTATTCAAGCACATCACTGTTGGGTAGGCACAGGTTCCTTTCTGTCTCAATCTGCTGTAGCTATTGAAACTGGTGCCACCCTTGTCATGTCTTTTAGTATACTGGATTATAAAAGTGATATTTTTTTCCTATTTTACCCTGTTGAATGCTGCAGAAAGGCAGTGACATCATTTTAGACTCTTTCACTTCCTAAAGAACAGAATATCAACAGATTAGTTTTCCTTGTTGTTGTCAAAGAACAGCAGGTTGGGTGTGGTGGGTTACTCTGAGAACACACAACACGGGAGTTATGACAAGAGAAACTCAAAGATATACTTTTGACTTAATAGTAAACACTAGAGGATGTGCCTTCACTCACTGGAACTGTCTGTAGAGACAAACTCCCTTAAAGTCTGGAAAGAGATCTTTGAGCTCAGCTCCAAGACCTGGCTATAGGTCACATGAAGTAGAACTGAAAATGTGAATCTGGTAGGTAACAGCACAGCCTGGGCTGTGCAGAAAAAACTTGTTTTTAGATTTGAGAAAACTTCCCAGTACAATGCATAAGTTCTTACTGACATGAATATAAATACAGAAAAAAAATGTATTTCCACAAAAAGAACATTTCAAAACATCCTTGTCTTAGTTATTGCAATATTTATTAAGTGATCATATATTCTTTTTCACTTACCTTTTTCACCTTATCACAAGAGTTCAAGCAAAATTTTTGATGTTTAAAGAGGTTTCTAAATTAAAAATTCTACAACAGCTAAAAGATAAGTACAAAAAAAAAGTTGTGAAATTCTGCAATTATTTTTAATACTCTCTTTTTGAAATGAACAATCATGCTGTAAATTTTCATCTGAGTTCTGAGACTCAAAAAGTGTTTATGAGCCATATAAAATGCAAATGGTAAATAATCAGACAACAATCTACAGACAGATCTATGACTCAAAATTTCTTAAAATCTATTTGAATCTCCTATTGATCTTTATCTTTCACTGAGATTTTTTTTTTTTCTCTCATGCTCACACTCTTCATAGCATGTGAGGAATGAGTTGGAGATGAACTATCACCCCTGTTTCCGAAACCTCTTCTGATTGTTTCCATCTGCATTCTGTCAAAATTGCTCGGTAAAAGAAATTTGATCCCAGATGACCATGTAAGACTTACTGAAAAATTAAGAATCTCTCACAGAGGCCAGTGTATATGCAATAATGAGTTAGACAGAAACTGCAACAGCACAAAATTACGTCCCTTCAACTCCTTAATTGAAAATCAATTTTTCTTTACAAAAAAAATTGATTACAGCATTCAAGATAAATCACTTATTAAAAATTTGAAATGTTAAACATGCTAAGCATTTTCTCACATTGCTAAGGATTTCATGGTTAAATCTGAGCTTACTGAGAGAGCCCACTCAAACCAACACTTTGGTTAATTTTATTGGTTTGCAGCAACCTAATTACTTTTTAAAGTTCAAAAGTTTTCTTGTTCCTATGCCTTATTACTTTGCCAGCTGAAACTTTTTTCAAATCTCTGAATTCTGCTCACTGGAAAGGAGGGATGCTCAGCCTAATTCATGTGGATTCATTGCAATCTATGCTTAACACCACAATGAAAAAGGAGAAACTGAAGAGCAGGTGAGAAGCGATATTGCTGAACATCAGACAGGAGAAAAGATCTTGGTTCTGAGCAGCAGGAGATTATTTTATCAGCAGCAGGTGCCTATTCATCACAGGGTCTGGAGGTTAATACCTTACTTCCATTGCATTCCCTACCAGGAACACTTAAAGGTGTTCCTTCACCTGCAAGGTGATTATGATTTTCATTCCCAATGGGCATTCAGCTTTCATTATGCAAATGTCCATGACCCCTTGGCTATCACAGCAGGTTCATGTTAGGCTACATGTAAATGCCATTCACATAAAAAGGAAAAAGAAGAAAGATGCCCCATCCCTGGAAGTGTTCAAGGCCATGTCGGATGGGGGTCTGAGCAACCTGGTCTAGTGAAAGGTGCCCACGACAGCGGGGTCTGGAACTAGACCATCTCTAGGGTCCCTTCCAGCCCAGGCCATTCTGTGATTCTATGAAGAAATAGAAGAAAAGACTTATGAAGGATAATGGAAGTATTTATTAAGGGATTACAAATACTGTAAAGAAAAGGAAAGAGAAAATAAACCAATTAATAACCACCAGTTTAGCTCTTGACATTACAGGATACTTAATTATCTAGTTATATTTTCAATGTTTCCAATTTAAAAGGAGCTTAGTAGGCCCTCGCTATCAGGATGTCACTTGCACAATGTTGAATATTAGTAGGCGTCTTGGTTTGAAAGACAGGTATCTGCCAGGGAAAGCTGGAGTTTCCCTTAGAATGGAGAATGTAAACCCCTCACTCCCACCAAATTATAATTTTGCAATTAAGGGCTTTTAGGCAAAGATTTGGGAATAGGAATAACAGTTCTTTACTAGGAATATTAACAATACAAATGTAGTAGAAAACAAAACCAAACAACTAAACAAGCAAACAAACAAACAACAATCCTGGAAAACCCTGACAGAGTCAGAGCTACAACCTGACACCCTTTTGGTCAGGGTGTTGGAAGCAGTCCAAAAGTGAGTCCTCCTGGAGTGGCAGATGTGGTTCTGTTGGAGCAGAGATGATCCTGTAGAACCAGGGTCCAGTGATGGTGAGAAGGGTCCAGTCTTCCTCCGGGAATCGGGTGAAGCTAGATGCTTTCGTGTTCCTGTGTCTCAGTTTTATCCAGGTAGGAATGGTTGGCTCCCCCCACTGGGTGGAGCATCTCACAATGGGATGATGGAATGTGGATGTATAGCTTGGGGATGACTGCTTGGGGACGTGTTAATGGCTCATTAGCAGAAAATATCCCCCTGGAGGGAGGACAAAGAGATAAGAAACACTGCCTCTCTTAGTTTTAACAGCTGGCCCATTATCAGGAGGCATCCACCCCCCTCCTCCCAGAGTTACAAGAGATAAAGAAAAAAAACATCTCCCCAACTGCTTTCAACAAATGAAATAGAATACACATTTTTGGTTCCATAACCCAAGACAGTAGGAGACTCATTTTTTTAATAACCTTAACTTTTCTTTACAATGTTCTTGATATCCATTTGAGGGGTAAAAGTGATGTAGGAATAGAAAAAAAGATATGGAATGCACAAGAGTCCTGACATTCCATCTTCTGATTAAATAAAATTCTCTTTAGGCCCATAATGGCACAATCCACTAACATGCCTTTACACCAAGAGGTAGTGAAAGTGAATTTACATTCTTAACACACAGGCTGGAAAAGTACAGTGAAAAAACTGCAAATCTGCAGAGAAGGACAGACCTTATGTAATGCATATGCTTTATTCATCAGATCTGGCACATTCAACTTGTTAGAATTATTTTACTGTACCGAATGACAAAAAAAAAGAATAGGAAAATTTTAATGTCTTTATGCTTTCTGTAGCAACTCCACTGTAGACAGATCAAACATTGTCTTATTTCACAAATCTGTAAATGGCAACAGTCAAATAAAAAATGCATTTCCAAAGATCCCTGAATGGGAAGTTGTAGGATGGCCAAAAAGTGGTACAGAGTCTGGATGTCCCCTAACTTGTGGTAGGATGTCCCCCTAACTTGTAGTAAATACATTTTTGATGGCTCTAAGATTATGTTTTATGAGAGGTGCCTCTGTAATTTCATGTATTTGCTGTTTGGAGGATGGGCTAAAACAGGGCTGCCAGTTTCTTTTCCTGGGACAATGAGTGATGTGGATAATGTGGAATGTGTGCAACCTATAGATTGTTTTATACATATATATTGTCCTAGAAAAATGAAGTGCAGATCTCTGGCTTGGCACTTTATCACAGATCTGTAATGGTTTCCTTTACATCACTCATTCTTGTAGATGAAAGATATTGGTAGAAATTAACACTATTTTCATTGCAAAACTACACTCTAAAAGTATTCTTTGTACTTCCTCAAGAAGTTTTCATTCCATTTTCCTCAGCTAATGTGCCCTTTCTTGAAGGGCAATGCAACGCAGAAAAAGGAAAATATTACTTTGGGTCCATAAGAGTTCCTGCCATGAAGGCTTTCAAAATAGCTGTTTTATGCACTGAGGGAAAGCAACATAAAACTTTAAGGCTCTTTTTCATCTAAGTAAAATATGCCTATTTCTCTGTCTGCTGCTGATTTATGGATGGTAATAGTGAGACTATGATAGTGGCAATGAAATGTCTGTGATGGCTTATTGACAGGAAACTCTCCATAGACAAAATCAAACTTTGAGGCTCTAATGTGTGTCAGTGGCCATAGGAGATAAAACTCAGGCAGAGTTGAGGTTTTCTTTTGTTCAGATAGGCCCTCAGAGCAGGTGCCTCTAGCTGTCATTAAGCAAACTGAGGATATGGTTATTTTACAAAGAAGTTGGAGAAAATGAGGATTAAGACTTCAGGCCCAAAAGAGCTGGACTGGTTTGAAATTTCACATTCTGATGGTATGAAGCAACAGATACAGGCTGAGGGATTTCATCAGTTGAAAGAAAAAGGCCACTGAGCTTTGTTCATCACCCAGAAAAGCTACTCTCCACTGTCCTTTTTGAGAGATTCTATAAACAGCATTATAGCTTTGTAGTTTTGCTGTGCAAAACAACCAAGTGAATGCACTGTTCTCATGTAAGGATGAACTGACCCACTTCAAGGTCTCAGCACTTTTCTTTGTCTGTACTTGTGAACACGAAACTCTCATTTTTGATGGTTGTTTATGTCAACCAGGATACAAAATATACACAGAAGTCATACAATACTTATTTGCAGTTCCAGCTTTTTTTTCCCTACTACTGCAGGAGAGTACAAGCAGAAAATTCTAAACAAGTCAAATCAGTGAATTGTGTATGTCAGCTAAATAATATTTGCTGATTGAAGTAGATGGGGAAGGAAAGCTCAAGAAGCAAATCTTTAACACTATTCCTTTTTGGCTGAGGAGTTGCTTTTTTAGCTCTATCATTCCAGGCCAATTTTGTGAAAAAAAATCCAAGGGTTTTGAAAAGCCTGTGAATACAGTCAGTTATTCCATACATTCATGCGTGAATCCCCAATATTTAAAATCCAAAACAATGTGTTTTGCAGAGAAGGATGGATGCTGTACATGTTGTATGGGTGCATTTTAATAGAAAACATCAATAAATGACAGACAGGGAAAATTATGACTGAGAAGACTAGAAAAATGCTTAGATGAGTTTGCATAGCAATTGCATTCTGCTACAGCTAAAGTATCCCTTGTGCAAAAAATATCTCTGCATTTAAATGAAGTGTGGAAATAGCTAGGTTCTTTTCTGCTTTACAGTGTCCTGGGTATACTACTCTGATCAATGTAAAGTAGAACCAGCCTTACTCCTTTTGAGACTCCCCACTTCTGGGGAGTTTTAACTATCCTGTTAAATATATTATTCAGAATCTGCCTCTGTAACTTGAGGACAGGAAACTGACCTTGAAAGACAGAGGAAAGTCAAAACACAAATTGTGGGTAGGAGGAAGAATAAAGGGAATAACCTGGAAGACCTAAGAACTAAGGAGAATCTAGTGTAAACACTGTTTCACAGATACTTATCATTCCTACAGACCAATGTGAAAAACACCCCAGTGGTGATCCATGTGGCCTCTCTTGTATTCACTTTAAGAAATAAGCTTCATTTTCTTCATCATTTGACCCTTTCTCTGCCCTGCAGTCACTTTCAATATTTCTGTACTTCATTACAATCCCCAACAATTGCAGTTAAAAAATGTTTCATGTGTACTAGTAATGATTTTCAATAGCCCAGAGTAACCTATATTTCAAAATTCCCAGAGTTATTCAAAGCTTGAAGTGCTTGAAGCACTTAAAGTCCGCTTTGCAGCTGTTTATCAATGTTTTACAAAAGCTAAATTTTTAAAAAAAGTGTTATTGTGTAATGTTGATATAGAGACAATAAGAAAACAGAGCTGCTTTTCTTTTTCTGTGAAGGGAGGTGTTGTGAGTTGTTTTGCAAGCCTAAATATCTCCAAAATGTCATGTATGTTTCCTTATCAGAATATTTCCAGATATCTTATTTTAAGTCTTTCATTAAATGATCATATATTTTCAGAGCATTAACCAGGAATCAGCATTTGTGCTTTGCTAAGTCAATAAAACAAACAATGAAGTCTTATCACAGGCTGCTTGGTGTCAGGATGCTTCATGTTTCATGCTGAACCAAATCACATTAGCCAGGGAATGTAGGAAAGGGCTCCATTCAAATTGTCTCCAGCATGAATGGGGACAAGCTGCTCTGCTTATACTCTTGAAGCAACCTGAACCAAACTGGCCCTGCAGCCACAGTCCCTCACAGCTAGGATATGGCTGATGAGCTGACTGGCAGAATCTCACCTCTGGGACAGATTGGTGCCCCTGAGCCACGTGTCCCAGAGGGCCCCAAGACCTTGTCATTGTCCTTTTGGACCACAGCAGGGTGGCTATGATGCCTTTTGTGCACCAGAGATTTAGAGCTTTGCCTTTGGACTGGGAGAGACACTTATTTTCAAACAGTGACAAGTCTCTGGCTTCCCCTGACAATCTAAGTCCATGAAAGAAATTGCCTCTCTAAGATGGTGGCAGTAACTTGAGAGTGGGTACAAAAAATGTGTTTGGCCCCTCAGTCCTAGACCCATGGGGGCACTTTCAGACTGCAGCTGAGTGACTTCATGGAATTTCTTCCTCTATTTATTTCTTCTCCTTGTTTAATTAGAAATTTCATAGCCATAACCTCTTCATAAAATTTAATGTTGTCTGGAGGTAATTGAGGTTTATGTAAATTTTTATGACATACTAATGTCTTGAATAGAACTGAAACTGAAGACTATTTAGTAAAGGAAACTGAAGACTACTAATGAAAGATCTCTAGAGTCAGCATGGAGAGAGACAAGACTGCCTTTCACCAATATAACTATAAGCTGAGCTAGTCTACTTTCAAATATAACATTTAAACCTTTGGCTGTTTAAAAAAATAGTCTATAGCTACAGTTTCCCACACAATTCCTGAGCTGAACTGGTGGTAAAAGGAAAGACTTCAATATACTAATTTTCTTCAACATTCTGAACTTTTTCTATCACAATATGCTCAGACCATTTGGAATTTTAATGCCTGGAAATAATGCCTTTTAAAAGTGCCAAAGAATTTTGGGGAATTAATTCCTATTAGAGCAGGTGAGAATACAGTGCCCTTGGGAAAGATAATTTATAGCAGTTCTTTGCCTTTGGGTTCATCTCTTCATAAGAAACCCATTTGAACACCATCTTAAGGTTTTATTACACACTAACTAGTCACAGAAATACTTATTTCTATGTTTTATATTGCTACTGAACTGAGCAAGGATCAAAAGCAATCACTTTTAAAAGAACTGCAGTCATTTCATTCCCACAATATTTTATCTTCTCTGCTTTCTCTTTCTCCTTTCTTCTTCCATTAAAACATTGTTATTGTTTGGTTTCAAAGTCATTGGGTTTCAACTAAGTAAAACCATGTCTTTCATCACAGAAAACTATTCTCTTCAATGACCTGAAGAATTTTATGATGATTCATCCATCAGAAAAGAGGGAGAGGAAGGAAAATTATATTCATCTGGGTTTATGAAGTGATGATTCAGTATTGTGGACACCCTTAAAACAGCTCTCAACAGAAAAATAAACTTTCTTTTGATTTCAACACTCTTTGACTAAAGCCCAATATGAGCAAAAACTATGCAGTCGGTATTTGATTATCTTCTATTCCAAGTCTTGCTGGATTCAAAAAACTTTCTGCCTCTCCTTAGGAAAGCTTTCATAGGGAATGAAAGATTTTCTCTTCTGCACTTCAAATATTTAGTTTACTTGTCCTCACAATTTCTTAGTAGCCTCCAGTACATGACCCTAAAAAGGAAAACTTGGCAATTGTTAGAGCACTTAGGAACTATAGAGGTAAGATAGAGAGTATTCAAGGAGCAGTAGTTCTGAAATTTGCCAATTTTTTCCTGCTACTGGAAAAATTCCCTTTGAAGCTGGAAGCCACGTGTATTCAGAAGGTGGAAGAGGGAGAGAATGCTTTGAGTGTCCCAGAAACCTCTGAATCAATGAGTGAATATTTGTGACCGGGGCTGGTGCTCGCACTGAAATTGCAATGGAGCTCTGTGCTTCAGATCAGAGCACTCCCAGGAGGTCTTAAAAACCCATCAAGAGAGGATTTTCTCTCTCCATGGTTAAGCTATTTCCACTTTAATAACAAGACATGGAAAACTTACATATGCAATTTGCAA
Organism: Phylloscopus collybita; assembly: GCA_027886175.1. NCBI lineage: Eukaryota > Metazoa > Chordata > Aves > Passeriformes > Phylloscopidae > Phylloscopus > Phylloscopus collybita. The sequence continues at coordinate 22,710,781 of JAJNNQ010000009.1, read as the reverse complement.
AGGCATGCAACCAGAGGAAACTTGAACATTTTATGACAGAAAAACCCTATTAACAATTTAGGTAAGCAAAATATTTAAAGTAGGGCAAAATAGCATCACGTAAGAGCTTTAGGATTTGTGTATGTGTGTGCAGGGCTCATATATATAAAAATTTATTAATTTTGTTATTATAAATTATCACTTGTATAGGAAGAGATGGGGTTTCAGGAGTGGATTTGTCTGCGGTGTTTCCAGATTCTTTTCTTCTTTTTTTTTTTTTTCACAAGCCTTACAGAAATTTGGTTTACAAAATGCTTGTTTCTGTTTAAGGATTCTCACAGTAAAGAAAGAAAGAAAGGTATGTCTCATACCTGACAATATGAAGAGAAATTAAACTAATAGTTCAATAGCAACACTAGATTCTACTGGAAGAGTTTCAGTACAACATTTACCTTCATTTTTACATTAGTCAAAGAGTAAGTTTTTTTACACTACCAAAAGAAGTTTTCTGATTAAAAATATGTTTCAATAATGAAACGAGGCAAGAGAATCCTTAGGATGCCAGTACCTCAAGAATTTTCTTATTTCTTTTCAAACTACATATGCTCAGGTTTTTCAGATTCTTTTGAATTTGAAAAGCAAAGCTTAAACCAAAGAGGCAAGACACAGTAGTAATGACATGTTACTTTTTCGAATTATTAAGGCTGTTAAGACTTTTTCCTTTAGGACAAAGTGTTCTCATGTGGCAGTTTTGCCATTAATTCAGGTGGAAGGACATGTACACCTGTTTGATTGCATGCCTTTGACAAGGGCTTCATTGCTTCTGCTACTGACAAACCCCACTGACCCACGCACAGGGCCGTAGGCAATAAAGCCCTCAGCAGAGGCAGCTGTCTGACTTCTCAGAGATCAGCATCCTGTTGAGTTGATTCAGGGGGTTTTTCTTTGCTTGAATGTTATGACATTGCCACGGACTGCTAACCTGAAATTCACAGGAAGAGTTATGCTGGGAAGTTATTTCAGAGCTGTGTTCTGACATGCTGTTATTTCAGACCTATATTCTGACATGTTGCTGTTATATTTCTGCAAAGTGTAGTTGAACTTGCTTAACATAAGTATCTGAGCTGTTTGGCTCTCTTGGCTGTATTTCTAAAATTTGCTTGGTACTACAGGCAGTTAATAAGGTCTGTTTAGGCTACAGTTTGACTACAGACATGAATTTTTCTTGCTATTGTGACTTCAGAGTACTTATACCATCTTAAATATTGATGTTTTGGGGAAAGACGATTTTTATTTAGCAGCAATTTTGGGCAGTGAGTATGAGGACTTCAACTGTTTCGAGTACTTTGTAGTTCTGGACATCTTCTACTACATTATAGAACTAAGGCATAGGGATTATGAAGTCTGCAGAATGTTCTGCCTATGAACATGATAGAAGTATTCTTTGTTGTAATAGTTTGCAACAGAAAAGGATTTTTTCTTTCTCATGTAACTCATAAACTACCCCTATAAGCTGTTTCTAATTCTAAGCTTTCTGGTTTTTACTAGCTGAGACCAAGTTTATTCAACAGATTTTTCTGTGATACAAAGTACATTTTATGAAACATAATGTACTTTTTTTGAAGTTTGTCTGGATCAAAGCTAGTGGTTTTTGGATTGTGACAGGATTAGCTAAATCTGTAGAGATAATAATGCAGGGTTATAAATTAAAGTACAGTATAAATTATGGCATTTTTATCTGTTTATGGCCTTCACTGTAGGGTTGGTTTGCTACAGGTTAGTCAAGAGTTTTCAGATATATTTCAGAGGCTCTTTTCACAATATTAAAAGTCAATCTAAAAATTTTTGCAATGACAGAATAAAATCTTCAATTAAAAAGTCATACTTTGTTTTATGAGATAATTTGGACTATTTTTTTTTCTTTTGTTCCTTGCTGACTCCTACATTATGGACAGGTGTTACATCATTAGCTTTCATCTAGCAAAATTACAAGACCAAGTTTGAGTTTTATATTCTTGGCTTTCAGCACTGCAGTAGGCATTTAAAAATATTCAAGGTTATATCTCATGTAAGAATAGCTGACCCAAAACATTTATAAAATGGTCTACACCAGGGGTATGTGAACAGATCATTGCATCAAATCCTCATGTATACAAGCACAGGGTGGACATAACTAAGACTTCCAGTGTTGTTTATGAAGCTCTGTCTGGTGACATAAATAAAACTTTCAATTTTGTTATTTTGTTTCTGAATTATTTTTAGTCTGGTTGACTCTAGTATCAATTGCCATTTTCTCCACTGTTATCTATTCAAAGCAGAACTGTGTGCCTCCAGACTTTTCCTATGTGAACAGAAATCTAGAGAATTTCAGATCACTCACAACAATTTATATGCTCTCATTATAATGACCTGCTCAGAATTATCAGGGAAAAAAAAAAAAAAAGTGCATTGCCCTGAAACTTCCAAGATTGTCTTCAGGAGACTCAGGACAGTTACCAGGAAGCTCTGAAAGAGTCCTGTATGCAGGAAAAGAGAAGTAAATGCAGTTTAAAAGCTGTCACAAGAGATTGTCTGAAGTCTTTATGGAAGCTGACAGTGTAATAACACCACCTGCCTCTTGGTGACGATGGAGTGGATTGGCCTTTCTTTAGAATAATGCAGTGCATGCTAAAAAGGTGCAAATTTATAGCTCAACTAGAATAACATGAGCTGCATAGTTGTTCAATAGGTGACAATATGTAGGATGCATAGGGACAGATGACATTCTCTATACATAGCTTCTGTTAAAAAATAGAGCTTATTTCTGCTTCTACAATAGAAGAACTGAAAATCTTCCATTTAGCCATGCTAAGATGTACAGTCTGCAGCAGAATTTCCAGGAGCCCACCAAATGGGGAAAAAAGGCTTAAAATGAACAGTTGACAACACAGAAGTCAGTTTTGATGCAAGGAAGAGCAGAATGAAGATTTCAAGAACAGGAGGAAGACCAGACTGTACAATGACTTACAAAGAAGCAAGGGCTGTGAAGACCCTCAGCTGAGGTTACTGAGTTAGCCAGTACATCTCAGCCTTTCTTCTGGAATAGAAATTAGGTGATATGTCTGATTTTGGGCTTGTTTGGAGTAGATGGATGAATCATGAGATGTTTCCTTGACCTTGATATTTGTATAAAGAAGCAATTTGGTCATCTTTTGCTGAGAAAGTGATTTAGATGTTGACTGAGCAGAGATATACAAATACAGCTTAGCTGTTTATAATTTTTTAATCTCTGTTTGTAGTATTCAGACAGGTTAAACAATACTCTAGACCTAGATAAAAGAACTGTGAATTTACAGGAATAAAAAAGTATGAATATAAATTATGGTTATGTGTCAATGCATGCTGTAAATCCCCTTCATTAGCACTTGTTCAGGTATTCTGGGCAACAGCTTAATAGAATACAAACAGAGAAAAGAATTAGAAACCCATAGAATTAGGTAGATAGTTTGTTTCCAGTCAAAAGAAAAAAAACTCTGAACTATATACATGGATGATGTATTTGTTTGCAGCACTCAGTTGCCTTTTTGGTTTTGCAGAGGAATACCAGATTCCACGGAATGATTACAAGTTCCCTGAGGGAGGATTTTCTCCAAAGAACTGTTTAATATTGTGTCTCAAGTTAAGTGTGCAACGAAAATACATTGACAATTCTTGCACTTTGAAACCTCAAAGCAAACTCTTTTGGAACAAATGCCTTAATTCTTATGTTATCTGGAGATATTTTATATTACCACAAAAGAATTTTGCATCATGCACTTTGCTGCTTTAGGTCAATAATTTTCTAATGAACACTTGGGTGCCTAGATACAAAACAGCATAGTGGCATTTTAAAGACCTTTTGATACATTTGCATTTCCTACCTTCTGCTGCATAGGTAAAAAATTATAGGAATCCATAATAAACAATAAGATAGGAAAGAACAGTGGTGACAATACTGAATAGCCTTACAAGGCTACAAAGTGATTTTTTTTTTCAATTTATGTTTTGTGAGTTTGAGGGGAAATAGGATTTTTGTTTAGTTGAGGTTTGTGTGTCCTTGGTGACTACTTGTTACTTGTTGGGATTTTTTATACTTTTCAGACTACCATGAAAAATGAACTACCTTGGGCAGGGGGCAGGGGAAGAAAAGGTCAGTAAAACAGAGCTATATTGTATACTCAGTATCAAAGACAGCAAAAGAGTTCAACCATCATTGGATTTTAATTTGCTCCTTAAACCAAAGCATCAAAAGAGACCATTTTAGACATTGTTTTCATGATGTTAATGAAAAAGAAAGTTTATATGTGAAGAAAGGCTTATTTTTCTAACTAGGAGTTTTGACTGGTCTGCATGTAGAATGCAAACAGTATTTTCCTTCACTTGGGAGCTAACAGTTCATGCACAATAGAAATGTGTGTGCAGCAGACGTGAAGGCATGGGAGCTGCGTCAGTCTGGGATGAAATTATGCATTTTATGTGGGGATGGGTGAGTTTTGCATTCAAATGAAGAACAAAACACTTTATCGATGGCACAGGGCATACTGTTGCAAAGCATTCGTGTCAGTTCCTTATTATAATTGTTTTGTTGGCACAGAGTATTTGCTTTTCATTTTGAAGTTTCCAGAAAATATTTAGGGTGTACACACTCCAAATGAGTCTGGTAGTATTTTTTCCTGCATTTTTTTCCCATAATATTGTAACAATTTCTATAGGCTGATACTGCAAGGAGAATTGTGCTTGCAGAATAGAAGTTGAACTAATAAATCAAGACATTCAGCAAGGATTTGAAAGGGCTGAAGTAAAGTATACATCTGAATCTGGCAAAAGTACAGTGCTAACTTGGATGATAAAAGAACACATGGATATCTTCCAGGCCCCACAGAGATGAAAACATTGTGTTCTAAACCAATTGCCACTTTCTTCAAATAGCACCTGGTGTTGTCAGTGAGAATCAAGAGGCAGAGACTGTGTTCCTCAACAGCAGAGTGTTAAACACCATCAGATTTTCTGGGTGAGAAGAAAAAGGGCAAGGCCCTCAACAGTTGTCATAGGTTTGAGGTGACACTGACCCTGGGCAACCTAGCCAGGTATTTTCCATTCATGGGGTCATGCCTGTCTTTAGAAAAGTAGTGGGAAGAGGGTTGGAAGTCAAACATTGGAAGACTTCTCCAGACAACTACACTTCCTTCAGTCAGGTCTGTCTTTAGAAGTAATCTGGTATGCACCAAATACTATGTACTTCCTTATTTTCTTCTTTCCATTTAATGTGAAAGAAAAATGTATTGAGGAGGCTTGAGAATTTGAAATGGTTTAGATTGCATGTCTTGAAATTTTTTTTCTATCTGTGAGAGACCGAAATTTAATGACTCAAACAATTTGGTATTTCGAAAAGCACGGGTGCTTCATTGACAATGCACAGTAACAGCCCAGGTGCAGAGGGGTGCATACCCACCAGGGGCTACAAGCTGGAGTTTGAGCCAGGCAAGGGAAAAGGCTCATAAGATGCAGATCCTACCAGGTAGGATAATGCTTTTCATATGCTAATATCTCCCCTTACACAACCTTAAACAAAAAGGTTTTATGCTTGGGTATAAAACTCCTCCACCCCCTGCCCAGGAAGTTCAGACAGAGGACTGAAGATATTCATCCCTTATGATGGAGCATAATTGGTGCAGCTATACTGATACGAGAGGCAGCTGTCATGTCTTTGAACATGTCATCAACCATCAAAGACCTCCAAAATGCCCCCAAACTCATTTCTGGAAGACTAGGCAGGATCCACAGTGTTGCATCAGACGTTGTAAAACTCCCCTACTCCTCAGGAGAGGTACCTGGGCATTCCCAGCTGAATCTAAACATACATTAATCCATTGAACTGTGTATTTCCATGGGCTTCTTCCACCCCGATGGATCAAGACTGGAGATCACCTTGACCAATGGACATTGAAATTGCAACAAACAAGTCTCATTGCTGGATCCACAGGTGGTGATGCCATTTTACTCATCCTTTTTTTTTCCATTCTTTCTTTTCCTTATATATCTTCCTATTTTATGCTTTTATATGGCTCGGCTTCTAAAGCTAATAACCAAAATGGCTGCATACCTCCTTACCATTGCAACCAAATTTTTCTGAAATAAACCTGCCATATGCATTTATATAACTGCCAGTCATTTAGTGTCATTTTCCTCTAATCTGTCCCAAGGTATATATTACTAACCCAGATATATTACTAACAAGAACCTCAGTTACCCTTCCATCAGGGGTGGGTCACCATCTCTTTTTGTGGAAGTAGATTCTTTTTCTATTTATTTTTTTCTTTTACCATGGAAAGCACTGTAACAACATAGGCATTTCATCATACTACTTTAGTGTTAACTCTTTAGCATGGTCTAGAGCCTGTGCTTTCATAGAGGCAGTATATGCTTAGAACTAACCTCCAGAGCAGTTGATCTCTCAGCAGGACAAATTAGAAGTTGAAGAGGTTGCTACACTTAATTAGCTATAGAAATTAAACTAATTTCCACTGTGAAGGAAAAAAACCTAAAACCTGACAGCGGTCAGAGTGCATGAAATTCTGCTCCAAAAAATGCTCTACATGGAGCAGCTTATTATCAGGTTATTGTTGACACTTTTTAGGTGCAATATTCCTATGGTTTGAAGGTTTAGGAGCAGGAGCACATTGCTCACACTTCAGCTACTCCTGAGTTCCCTGGAGAAGGAGCACTCTGTCAGATTGACCAGTGAAGAAAAGCAGCTGTATGGCTTATAGCCCTGCTTTCCCAAAATACCATTGGGGCTTGAATGCTGTACCTTGTGCTGGAGGATGAGCCAAAGTCTTCTGTTCAGGACTTCAGCGACAATAGTCACTGAAGTCACTATTGTAACCTTTGCAATAAACAGAGAGTACATTCAAGAATTGATACCTTTCATATCAAGGACTCATTAGGGGGTGTGTTAGAAGAAGGATCTTCATGTGGTGAAATAGCTCACAATGATTTGCTTTAATTTTTACTGAATCACAAATATCTGATAGCAAATGCAATAGACATGTGTCTTCAAGACTCTGGATAACATTACCTTTTTTAGTAACAGTTTCATCAGTTTCATTCCGGATTAAGTGTTTCTTTGAAAACCTTAATACCTTATTTCCTCAAGTATGCTCTGTGTCTAGGTGTGCTCGTTTTGGCTGGGGTTGAGCTAACTTTCTTCACCATGGCTAGTATGGGGCTATGTTTTGTAGTTGTGCTGGAAACAGTGTTGTTTATGCTGAGCAGCACTTACTTGCACAGAGCCAAGGTATTTTCTGCTTTTCATACTGCTATACTGACACCCATGGAGGTGTATAGAAAATTTGAGAAGACATAGATGGGACAGCTGACCTCAGCTGGCCAGAGGGATATTTCACACCATATGGTGTCAAGCTCAACATATAAAAACAGAGGAAGAAGGGGGGAATATTTAGAGGGATGGCATTTGTCTTCCCAACTCACCATTACATGGTTTTGTTTATGATAGAATATACTTCATTGGAAGGGACTCGTAAGGAACCAAGTCCAACTCCTGGCCCTGTGCAGGACATCCCAGGAATTACCACCATGTGCCTAAGAGCTTTATCCAAACACTTCTAGAACTCTGTCAGGCTTGGTGCTGTGACCACTTCCTTGGGGAGCCTGTTCCAGTGCCAAACCACCCTCTGGGTGAAGAAGCTTGTCCTGTTATCTAACCTAATTCTCCCCTGACTCAGCTTCATGCTGCTTCTTTGAGCCCTGTCACTGGTCACAAGAGTAAAGAGACCAGTAGCTGCCCCTCCACTTCTCCTTATGAGGATGTTGAAGACCACAATGACATCCCCCCTTAGCCTCCTCCAGGCTGAACAGAAGCTACCTCAAATGTCATACAACTTCCTCTCCAGACCCCTCACCATCATCATGACCCTCATATGGATGCTCTCTAATGGCTTCATGTCTTTTTTGTACTGTGATACCCTAAACTTCACACAATTTTTGAGATGAGGTTGTACCAGTGCAGAGCAGAGCAGGCAATCCCCTCTCTTGTCTGACTGGTGTTGTGCCTGATGCACTCCAGGACACAGTTGCCCCTCCTTGCCAGGGCACTGCTGACCCATATTCAACCTGTCATTCCCTGGTCTATAGAAACAACCAGGGTTGCCCCACCCCAGGTACAACACTCAGCCTTGTTAAACTCACAGGTTGGTCATTGCCCATCTCTCTAATTTGTCCAGGTCTCTCTGCAGGGCCTCTCTGCCCTTGAGGGAGTCAACAGTGATTCCCAATTTAGCGTCATCAGCAAACCCAGTATTCCTTCGAGTCCTCTGTACAAGTTGTTAATGAAGATGTTGAGGAGCACTGGGCTGAGGATGGAGCCCTGTGGAACCCCACTGGTGACCAGACCCCAGCCTGATGTCACTCCACTTACTCTAACCCTCTGTGGCAGACCCATCAGCCAGCTGCTCACCCAGTGCCTAACACGGTTATTCAGCTGTGAGCTGGATGCTTTGTCTACAAGGACACTGTGAGACACAGCATCAACATCTTTGCTGAAGTTGTATCTACTGGCTTTCCTACATCAGTGAGGTAGATTACCCTGTTGCAGAAGGATATCAGGTTTGACAAGCAGGACTTTCTCCTGTTGTGCTGTGCTAGCTGTGATGGAACCCTTGTTCCTGGAGATGGCTGAACACCTGCCTGCCCATGGGAAGCCGCGAGTGAACTCCTAGTCTTGCTTTGTTTTTTGTGCATGGCTTTTGTTGCAGCTTATAAAGCCATCATCTTGGCGGCTTGGGTTCGGTGAGGACACGACCGTCACGAGCTAGGGCGTGAGGTTCGGGCAGAATGACTTAGCAAGACACCAACATGGTGTGTTCGTCAAAATGCGTTTTATTATCTAAAACACAGGGTTTAAGTACCTTCTGGGTTCGGCCACGTCATAGGGGGTCTTACTAGTTTCTTAAGGGTAGTGGAAAAGTACTACTATGTGGGGGAAGGGAGAGGGGTCTGTGACCTTGAGATAAAGGTTATCTCTGGAGAGGAATGTGCCTAGCCCTGTTCCCGTTACAACCCGATTCGTCTTCCGCAGCGCAGTCTGTCCCTTCCAATTCACATTCTCCCCACATCTCCCCCTCCCTCTATCACAAAAAAAACGAGGTAGTTATACATATATATATATATAGATACTAAATGAGGTAGAAGGCTAATACTTAATCATGCATATATGTATATGGGTACTAAAATGAGGTAGAAGGTTAGTATTTAGCAAAAAGGAAGAAGGAGTTTGGGAAACCTGAGTAAGTTTTCTGCCAGGCAAGCTTAAAAAAGCTTGTGACTGGCAATTTCACAGCATTTCATGTTGGTGCATGAACAGAATGTTAGTTTGCTCCAGGTAGAAAATGGATTTCTCGATCCTCTGCAAGTCCTCATCTATGGTCATCTGCAGCTGAGACAGTCCTCGGTGCTGTGTTGCTAGGGCCGAGACACCCGTCGCCGTTCCAGCTGCTCCTAAACTGAGCAGCATTGCGATGGTGATTCCTGTTATTATTTCTCTTTTGCGAAGACGGCTGGGTTCTTCGAAAAGGCTGTACACTTCTTCATCAGAATGGTACAGGACCCTAGGAACAATCAGAACTTGGACACAGAAGTCATTAGAATCATTGAACTTGGGAAGGAACACACAGGGACTCACTCCAGACCTCTGACAAACCCACATTGCAGATGAAGCTGGGACAACCCACTTGTTGTTTTTTCTGTTGGGCTTTACAATTTTGGCACAAACATCCCCTTTCTGCTTAACTAGGGTTGGATCAGGGGTGCTGCTGCAGGTTGCTGTGTCACAGGTTGCTGTGCTGGCTGAGGACAGTTAGCTACCAAGTGACCTGTTTGGCCACACTTCATGCATGGTAATGCATTGGTTATAGTATGAATTGTGGCTTGCACCGGAATCAACTGCTCCTCTCTTACCACATGTTTAATCATATCTGCCAAAGAAGCCCCTGCTGGCAGAGAACGTAGGATGTCCTTAGTAACAGTGTTGCACTGTTGCTTTAGACAGTCCAGTGCCACAGGTCCCCTTGCTTCCACAGGCAGTGTGGAGGAGTCAATAGCAGCTTGCAGGCGATCCACAAAATGTGTGAAACTCTCGCTCTCTCCCTGTTTAACCGTGGACCATGGTGATGACTTGTCCACCACTCGAGAAGCAACTCTTATAGCTTCTCTGGCTGCTCTCGTTGTTGCTTTGACTTCCTCTGCCGTGAGGAGTGTTGCCTGAGCCTGAGGGGTAACTACGTCATCATGTTTACCCAGCAGCCTGGACAGGGTAGAGCCATGGAGGGGTTGTCCCTGTCCTGAGCTTTGGGCTAAAGCTGCTGTGCACTGGTCTGACCATTCCTGCTGAAAAACAATCAATCCTGCTCCATCGAAGAGCATTCGGGTTATCTGAGAAATATCGAAAGGCAATAAATCATTATTGCTAAAAATTCCGTCTATTAAAGTGGAGACAACAGCTGACCCTAACCCCTTTTCTTGAATTGCCTTCACCACTGTTTGGATTTCTTTTGTACTCAGAGGTGTGTAAGTTCGTCTTAAATTCTGTCTAGTGCCAGTAACACGTACTGGGAAGGCATGAATAGCTGCTGCCGGCTCCCACTCTGCACAAGCAATCTTTATCTTTCCCCAGTCAGTAAGCTTATATTGTGTTACTTCCCCTGTATTGTAAAAAGCTTTGCTCGGTTTTGGTAAAAAATCCGTAAATTCTACTATTTCCGACTCAGATTCTGTGCTAGTCTCGGAGCTCTCGGTAAGACTAGCGTCTGAGCTGTAATCCCACTCACAGTCGGAAGTCGACTGCTGGCACACTTCCGGCTTGCTGCGCCTTTTTGTCGGGCTTCGTCCCCGTCCCGCCTCCCAGGGGCGGGTTTCGCCCGCCCCCCGGGCTCTGCCCCGTTCCGCCTCTCGGGGGTGGGTTTTCCCCGCCTCTCGGGGGCGGCGCCGGCACGCCTCCTGAGGGCCGTCCCAACCCCGCCCCTCGCGCGCGTGATGCCCCCCCCAGAGGGGTTTTCTCCTTTGTAAAATGACCTTGGAGACGATTTCCAGCCGCGCGTGCGCATTTCCTCGCTCTCCCGCGCTTGCGCAATATAAACCGGAACGTCCGAGCCTCCCTCCCGCGCATGCGTCCCCGCGCGGAGCCGCACTTCCGCGTTTTCGGCGCCATGTGGCCGGTGACCCCGCCCCTGACTTGGGTCGCGGTCGCCATCTTGCCAATATGGCGGCGGCGCGCCCGTGCTGGGTATCGGTAATTCTGGCTCGGCTGCCGCATCGCCGCGCGAACGCGGGACGGGCGGCCCCGGCATTATCGGCTTTAGCGCGGTCGCGGGGACGCCGCGCGGCGCTGCCGCGGACGGCTCCGGGACCGCCGGCTGCGGCGGTTCGCGGGCTCTTCGCTCTATTTCTCTAGCTTCTCGCGAGAGTTCTCCCCAGACGGACCACAGCTTGCCGCTATCCCGCATCTCCAATTCGGGGTTCGGGGCGGCGGTGGGTCCGTTCCCGGGTTCCAGAGAGCGGCTGTCCCGCGCGGAGAGCGGCGGCAGCATCTCCGGACCCGTTAATCTGCTGGTATCGGGCGGATCTAAATCGCGCGGAGGGGCGTGGGGGGGGAGCAAGGACGAATGAGTAACGTGGTATTTTCGGGGGGCTCTGGAGGGATCCCCGGGTCCGGGGGGCCCCGTGGGACAGCTGGAAAGTCCCCCCCAGGGTTCGGGGTGTCTGGGCATGGATCTTGGGGAGAGCGCAATGCGTCCCCCTCCCGCCCGCTCCCGCCGCGGGGCTGGGCATCCCCCGGGGGTCCCGTGGGTCCCGCGAGTCCACCCTCCTTTCCCTTTTGTCGCGAGACAGTAAATAAACATGTTTTCACCGCGCTCCATGCCTCTTGTTCCTCCCTCGCCCTTTTCAAAGCCATTTCTACTTTTCCCCACGCTTTGAGGGCTTTCCCACTGCCAGAGGTTATAGTATCATTCGCGAGGGCAATTGTATAATTCTGCCATCTCTCTGGGTCCAATATATCAACGGGCCGCTGAATTGTGCCCAAATCTGTAAGTCTTGCAATAGCAAGATTTAAACTCTTTCGCTCTAAGCGTATTCCCCACCTTTCCTCCATAATTTTTACAACCTGAATAATCGACTCCATCGGCGATTACTGGTTCTTAGGGCGTCCCCTGGTTCCTCCACGGTATTCCAGAATCTTCTGGTACCGCCGTCTCTCACCGTCCAGGCGTTTCCCGTGTCCCGGGCTCCAGTCCCGGGCTTTCGGCACCAAATATGTTGCAGCTTATAAAGCCATCATCTTGGCGGCTTGGGTTCGGTGAGGACACGACCGTCACGAGCTAGGGCGTGAGGTTCGGGCAGAATGACTTAGCAAGACACCAACATGGTGTGTTCGTCAAAATGCGTTTTATTATCTAAAACACAGGGTTTAAGTACCTTCTGGGTTCGGCCACGTCATAGGGGGTCTTACTAGTTTCTTAAGGGTAGTGGAAAAGTACTACTATGTGGGGGAAGGGAGAGGGGTCTGTGACCTTGAGATAAAGGTTATCTCTGGAGAGGAATGTGCCTAGCCCTGTTCCCGTTACAACCCGATTCGTCTTCCGCAGCGCAGTCTGTCCCTTCCAATTCACATTCTCCCCACAGGCTTTTGCTTTATCTACTAAACTATCTTTAACTCAACCCAGAGTTTTCTCACTTTTACTCTTCCAATTTTCTCTGATACCAGTAGTGATAGAGTGAGCAAGCTGGCTGCAAGGTGCTTAGTCACTGGCTGGGGTTAAAGCACACAGGACTAGGTTATAGATAGGTTATAGCTACATGCCTGGATAACACTGTGGTTGCTATATGTCAGCAGAAAAAATGAAACATTTAAATTCAGCTAGCCCAGTGACAATGGTAGGAATGCTAGCTGTAGCTCACTGCAGCACCCAGAGTGTGTTTCTGAGGTCCCTGTAGTTTGTGTCGCAGACATGCTTTTGCACATATGAAAGCTGATGCTGCTGTACCTTCACCATTAAGGTTGGTATATCCCCATGTTATTCTGGGATTTCACTGTCATTCACAGCACAAATGACATGCCAGCAGCCAGACCATGTTCTATGACATGTTCTGTCCCTGCTCCTGTGTATTGACAGGTGTTTACAGGTGGGAGATGATTCAAAACCAAAGCCTTCAATAAGGCAGGCTAAATGCCCAGATCTATTATCCTAGGATGACCCTCCCATTTAACTAAAATTTCTGAAAGTGCAGTGTTGATTGCAATGAGAAAAGCAAGAGGCTTTTTTGGGTCACAAAATGGGATATCTGGTACATAAATGTTGTTAATCAAGGACTGTTAAATAGTGTATTTACATAATTAAAATACCAATACATAACTTAAGGCAGGATAATTTGTCTAAGAATCTTACCTATTTCTTCCACAGAGCATTAGCAATTGTGCAGCCTCAGCAAACACAGCACTATTTATTCTGTCCTTTTCAAGCTGTGTAAAATCACTCCAAATCACATCTTCTTTACCTGAAATAAGAATAATAGCTTAGATTTAGGAGAAAGAAGTACAAGAAACTTACAGGCCTCATTTCTCTTGTAGGATAACCTTTAAAAAATTAGCATCTAGCCACTTATTAATGCTGATGGATGTTGTATTCAGAATTTCACACTCAATCAAGAAATTGAAAACAGATATACTACACAATAAATGGGATGATACCAAACTAAAATGCAGTCAATTTAAGAAAATTACTCTTAAGTATTTTGAGAAGCTGTATTTTTGAACACTACTGCTGATTTTTCTAGTACTATTATTTATTATTATGTGCTTTTGTGGCATTTTCTTAGTTTTAAACGTTCTCCTCACTCCTGAAGCTTTGTGAAAAACTCTAGCAAACAAGATAGAATATTGACTGACAGACCACATATGTAAGAGAGAAATTGATGCCATTAGATAGTTCAGTCGATTGCATAAGTGAACAAAGTGAAGTAATATACTCCTAATGTTATGAGTGGTGTGGCATGGAGGAGAAAAATATATTTCAGACAAAAATCATGATTGTTAAGTTGATGGATCATGATTGGCATGGTTTTTTCAGCTTTGAAAGGATATTATTTCAAGACTTTGCCAGGAAGAAATGAGGATTGTAATTATTAAAAGCCAAGAAGTGGGAGCTAATCTTATATTTCAAAGTGAACAGATATACTTGTTGTTTTCTTGAATGCATGGAAAGCAAATTACAGTAGTGGATTATTTATATTAATTTGATTTCTTTATTTTTATATCCATGGAATTTATTCCTTTCATTCTTTCCTTGTATTTTCTTGTTTTCTGCCTCTGTTTTTCCTTTTTTTTTTTTTTTTTTCTTCCAATAGCCCTTGGTCTATATTTAATTTTTTCATTTAAGCCATGGTATTCTTCCTTGAAACATGTTGCTCTGGCACATACTAGGGATATAGAACTGAGCTTCACTGTCAGGTGTTAACCTATTGTCACCTAAAAAGAATGAATGTAATTTAACCTGTTCTAGTTAAAGTGTATTCTAAAATTGGATCTTTTTTCACAATTGCTCTTTATTCTGTTGTCTCTGAAAAACAGGTGAAGATTTCTTCTAAGTTGCCCCTTATTTTGATCTCAGCATAGATCAAATTAAATACATGCAAGCAAGCTTATGAACTTTCTACACTTCTATTTTTTATGCTTTTCCCATTGTGTTACTGAAAACACCATGAAAAGATTACATTCCTGAGCAAGAGCAAAATGTACTGTATTCCAACTAAACTTCAGAATCCTGGGTGATTACCAGGCCACAATGAAGGTTAAATGATCAATCATTATTGAAACATAATGAGATGGGCAGAGAAGAACCATCTGAAGTTCAACAAAGGCAGGTGCAGGGTCCTGCAGCTGGGGATAACCCCTGGCACCAGCACAGGCTGGGGGCTGACCTGCTGGGGAGCAGCTCTGAGGAGAAGGACCTGGGGTCCTGGTGGACAACAAGCTGTCCATGAGCCAGTAGAGTGTCCTTGTGGCCAAGAAGGTCAATGGGATCCTGGGGGACATTAGGAAGAGCACTGCCAGCAGGTGGAGGGGGTGATCCTGCCCCTCTACTTAGCCCTGGTGAAGCACATCTGGAGTGCTGTGTGCCAGTTCTGGGCTCCTTAGGACAAGAGAGACATGGAGCAGGTAGACCAGAAAGCAACAAGGGTGATTAAGGGACAGGAATAACTCTCTTATGTGGAAAGGCTGAGGGAGCTGGGCCTGTTCAGCCTCGAGAAAAAATTAAGCAGCTGGTGAAAGGGGAAATATCAGGCAGCAATGCTGGAATAAGTCAGGCAGGAGGTTAACAGTGGAGCACTTCAGTAATTGTTTTGAGACCAATCTTCTTAATGATATGAACACTATTGTTAGCTTCTTACCAAAAAGTGTTTAGGTGCTGTCAACAAATGTCATTTCACCTAGCAAAAGTTAGAAATCCTTGACAGTTCATGAGAATAAGGGAGACATAAAATCACAAAGGCATATTAAAAAGAACTGAATCAATTTCTGACCAAGCCAATATCTGATTTTGAGGGACTGGACCCCAGTCTCTGCTCCTACTGGACATCTGTTCCAAAAGTTCATTTTCATCCATCTTTGAATTTCTAGTCTGTTTTACATCAGTTTATGACATTTGGTCTAATGCAAAAATGTTTAATAGTCATGCCCCACCCTCACCCCCTCCACCCATCATTTATTTCTCCCAGTTATTTAAGGGGAAGTAATTCCCTTCTGGTTTTTTGGTTTTTGTTTTTTGGTGTTTTGGGTTTTTTTGTGGACTGAGGCTTTGTTTATTTTCAAGATAATTTCATAGTTTTTTGTGGCTGTTGAAAGCTCCCTCTGTCCTTTACTGACTGTAGACAATCAAATCTGTTGAAGTGAATGAGGTTTGCAGTGTTACAGAGTACTTTAATATCTTTGTTATTTCTGCTGAGATACCTCAGCGGTTGTAGTCTAGAATAACATTGGCCTTTTCTCATAGCTGTAGTGCATTGAGGGCTCATAGCAATCATCTGATCAGTGAGCATATGTGGATCCTCTTTCTCCAGAGATCACTAAAATGCTGAGAAATAGCCTAAGTAGAGCACTGTGGCATTCCTATGGTTTTATCATACGTATGTGTAGCAAGGGACTGGAGAAAACTTTATTAAGACCATTCCTAGAAAAATATAAACATGAATGAAAACACTATGGAAGGCAGAGTTTCAAACTATATGCCCTAGGTTTTTAAGTGATTTTTCTCTGATAATAATTTCTAGATGTAGATGTAAATTATTTCTGGTTGTTTGTTTGTTTAAAACAACAAATACACAATGAAGAAAAGCTGAGCAACACTAACTTTCCTTCACCAATGGTTCAAAGCATGACCTTGTTTGGATGGTCAGAATAATATGCAGATAAGGTGCAAGTGAAACTGGCTCCACACCATACAGCTGGAGATAAAGGGATCAACAGGCTGCTTAGAGAAGTTGTGGACACCCTATCCCTGGAAATGTTTAAGGCCAGGTTGGACGGAGAGCTGAGCAACCTGGTCAACTGGAAGATGTCCCTATACAATGCACAGGGGCCTGGAACTAGATGATCTCTAAGATCCTTTACAACCCAAATCATTATATGACATTGGTTTTAAAAGTAATGATAACTGGCACCATGTAAAATTCATCTCTGCCAGTTAACAGAAGTCAGGAAATAAGTAGCATTTCTTTATTACATATATTTAAAATGTCAATGAAAAATAAATCTTTTTTAGACTTGAATTGTAGCTTTTAAAATCTTTTTATTTCAAAGGGAATCCTTAAAAATCTCAAGGAAGTATGTGTACTTTTGTCCTGTGAGTAAGTGAAACTACAGGAAAAGCAAAAAGGCTGAAATAGAGGATGAAAGTTACAGGAGCTGGACTCTCTGCCTGCAGTCCCTGAAGAACATCCTGCCTTGGGTATTTGGAAGCTTTTCTTCATTCACAACAGGTTTAAAAGTGGAGACTGTCCAAGTGGCCAAAACCCCCAATCCAAAAGATTCAAACTTCAACCGCTTTACAAAAGATGCCAAGATCCTTTCTGCTGTGCTCTGTATGGGTTCCCAGAGAAGCTGTGTACAGTCTGCACACAAGGCAGAAGTAAGTGGGAAAGATTTTTCCAGACAATCCATAGTACGTGGATTCATATTTTCCAGGCAGGTGACAGTATGCAGAGACCTCTCTCATTTTCTTCCATAGCATTCATTCTCTCTAATGGGTTAATTATCTATTCAGAACTAAGTGACTGGCACATCTTGATGGAAAAAATTCTGGATTATTAGATAAAAATCTATCTTCTCATTGACACTCAAATGAGTTCAGTTTAGCAGGTTATATTATTTTTACCAAACAACATGGAATATGATGATATTTGGGTTGGAGTTTTTTGGTTACTATGACAGGTTTTGGGTTTTTTCCTCCTTTTCTTTACATGCAGATTCAGGGGAATTTATTTCTTCTTTTTCTCTTTCTCCTTGGAATTTTGGTAGGTGGGGATGATTGGTAGAAAAATGATTGACCAATTTTTTTTTTTTTTTACTATGTTACATTATTAGGATAATTGTAATAGATACCAAACTGTAAAAGAATCAATAGCACATTCAAGTTTTAAGGAACAGAAAAGCTGGACTAGAAGAGTTTCATTTTGGCATTTCACAGGGATTGAGTAGATGAAACCAGACTGAAACTATTACGGGAGTACAAACCATCTGCAACAGTAAGCCAGTAGGAATCAGTAGAAAATTGCTTTAGTGATAGAACTCTTTAACAACTCAGACTTAGAAGAAAGTAATGTTTTAAAAACCTCTCTACATCTGAACAGAAAAAAAAATGGGTTTTTTTGTAAAAGATGTCTTCTACCTCATAATCAGAAAAAATTGACATAAGAGTTCAACAGTATGATATTATCAAGATCATCAAATGAGACAGAAATAGCCAGAAATGAGAAACCAACATAAAGTAGCCAGGGCACACTTTTGGCAGAAGTGAATTGGAAAATAACGATTAGTTAATGAATGCTTTTCTTTTCTTCCAAGAAAATGAAACATAAAAATTATTATTATATTTATGGAAAATTTGTCTCATTTGACCACACTCAGCACTTTCCAAACTGCATGTAGCCATACTATGTCGTGGTAATTTCTCACATATGACTGTTTTTCAAAACTTAATGAATCTCCTCCCCTCTCTATAATATTTTTATTTTTCTAATTTGTGTACAACTTTAGAATTTCTTAATTCTAAGCTACTTATAGTGGATTGTTTCACCTTCTGATTTCATTGCTTAAGCCCAGGATTTAGGTTTATGATCAGTTTAAGAAAAGTGACGAAGTTATTATGAAAACAGTAGGACTTAAGAAGTTATGTTTCCATTAGGGTCAATTATATACCTTTCAAATACTACACAAAGTGACAGACTCTTACCTGCTTCCATAAGGAATGTAAAATACACCTCTAAGATAACTTATCCATAGAATTCAAAGTCCCATATAATGCAAAAAGACAGTGAGGAATCTGCTTTAAAATCTTCAGGAATCCCTTAACTTCTTTAGCTCCTTTAAAAAGTGCTGGATTTTATTCCATTCATCTCTGCACTCCCTTTGGCTCTGGCTGAATTTGATATTGAAAGATGAAGATATGATAGAATCGCATGAAAATTGCAGAAACCCATATAGGAGTATTAAGAATTTCCTCTTGCATCCTGGGAAGTTTGTCTCCCTTCCCAAGCAGCAGCCTCAACAGCTTTCAGATTAAAATAGAAAATAGCCGACAAAAACTTCTCCAAAGACATTGTAGACTTTCCATCTTAAAATGCTTGCTTTAGTTTAAGTTAACACATGCAATATCTTCAGCTCCTTATCCTAAGAAATTTGAGCCAAGATGTAAGAAAAAGGACAAAGAATGGGCCACTATTGTCAGTCACATATCAAGAGAATGATGCCTCAGCCTCTACTTAAAATATTTTGTAATGCAAGCAAAGGCAGAATTCTAACTGTGTAATTATAAAGTCTTTAGGATTTGTTTTTTTCAAATCTCTTCAGGATTATAATTGTATTTTAACCTTCATGTCCTTGTATCAAAAACATTGAACCTCTTTTTGCTCACAGAGGAACAGTTGGAAATCTGTAAAAAAGTCTAATTCTACAGTTTTGGCATATGGCTCACAGTGCGGAGCTAGCAAAGGCTGTCTGCTATTCTTTAGAGCCAGGTACAATTCCTTTCAGCGCACTAAATCCTTAAAATAACTGTCTCACTGGCTGTATGGGCTTGTATGGATCCCTAGTAACCTTCAGACAGGAAAAGGAGGATCAGGTTATTGTTAAGACCAAAATATCAGGCAACAGAGATTCATAAGCAGGCAGAGGACTCTTTCTGTTATCAAATGGCCCTGGACATGTGGAAAATCAGTAGTTTCCTGACCTTACCAAAGACAAGGTTTGTATTGTGACAGGTAAACACATTTGTCACTTCTCACATCTTTCCATATCTAAAGGCCAACTTAAAGCAGATTTATATTGCAAAAGCATCAATACTAATAAATCACTAACAATTCAACAGACAAAAACAACCCCCCCCAAAAAACAAACAAACAAACAAACAAACAAACAACCACCAAGAGTGTGTCTATTGCCTCTGGTTTTATGTGACAGGGTAAATGCAGACACAGTAACAAAAAAAGTAGTTTTTAGTTTCTTATGTGAGTGACAGGGTGTCAAAAACTCCATGCCATGTTTCCCTATCAGTTGGCATCTGTATTCTTTGTGAGGTAAGTCTGATTAAATGACCTTTTGCAATCTTAAATTGCAGTAGTTTTTGCCTGAAAAGTTAGATGATGTTTTCCATTGCTTAAGAAAATAAATTAACCAACCTAATTCAGAAAGACTGCCTTTGATAAGGAAAAAAAAGAGATGCTGGAGAGCTAAAATATATAATCTTATCCCAGGAAACCCCATGGTGGGTTGCATAGTAAAATTGCACATGAAAATAAACCAAAATAAAAATAAAACATAATAATAATAAAAAAAAATTCCATAATTTGGAGCTTTAATGTGTAAATATATTACAGACTTTTTTTAACCCAGTATGCACACTCTCCTGAGGGACCACCTAGATCATTTCTACAATGTTAATAGTGGGCAAAAGTGAATATGATAATCTAGACTAAAACACTGAAGTTGTGTGAGCTGAGCAAAGCTGTGTGGGTGATGGCAGCAGCAGGAGTCCACAGGATGCCAGGAAAGCCATAAAGACAGGAGCTTGGAAGGCAACTGTCATTTCCCCATGGTGTTTAGAACTACTGATTAATGGAGAGTGTTGTTAGTGTTCTTCAGCTAACCTTTTTCAAGGGAAAATAAAGTCACTTTCAAACACTGTTCTCTGTTCAGATCATTGTTTGTGAATTCTTCAGGCCCGGGGATCTCCATTAGCAATTCTGTTTATACAGTTTGGTTTATTAAATATATGCACCAAGGGAAATAATTTTCTTTTATTTGCAAACTAGACTCAAGGCACTGTAGAATGATGTCTTGTTTTAAATTCAGTATGTAACAATGAGGTTTCTTTATTTTAAGAGCAAGAAAGTCCCATAATTTTCAGATCATGTATTCATAATTTACCTCTATTTCTGAAGTGTCTTTTTTCAAAATACTATAAATTCAGCATCCCTTTGGAACCCATTATGGGAGGTGTTTCCATACAGCAAAAAGTTACCTTAAACATCTTAAATTTAATGAGGTTTTTATACAAGCATCTGTATCACTGAAGTCACCATAGCCAATGTGTGCTAAATTACACTGAATCAGGATGGGGACACTGCTGTCAGTAGTCCTAGCAGACTCTAAAACAGAATTTAATAATGTATGGCTGATGCATCCACTCTGTGTTCCTGCAATCTGTTCCCTATATTTGATTAACCTTTTTAGTTAGAAGTCTCTGCCCAAGTGAAACATTTAGTTCTACGGAATGAAAGCAATACAGATATGCAAAGTGTCAGACAACAACCAAGGTGTTCTGCCAAACTGTTCTGCAGTTACAGCCAACAAAATATATTTGTTTGTAACTAGAATTTGACAGGAAAATGTGTATTTGCCGAAGAAAATATGTTTCTTGGTGGCTAGAAAAATTATCCATACCATCAAAATCTGGAAAATGTTGATGTAGTATTTCATCACAAATGCTGCTTAGACACTCACATTCCCTCTTCCTTTGTGTTCATCAGACCTCTCAATCAGAGTACTTTTCTCATGAGACATTGTAACTGGAGCTCTGATGAAGTATTTTGATGGCTCACCAAGGATGGAGCCCACTGTATAACTGAGGGAAAGCAGTGACAAAGAGCCATGAAGTGCTATTTTCTAAAGTATAGTTCTAGTTTTAAACATGAATTTTTTGCAAAAATATGTTTATTTCCTCTGAGAAATGCATCCTGTCTATCTGGATGCCTGTGCCACACAAATCAGATCTACAACAACAATACAGTCAGAAAAAGTCTAGTGCTGAGAAATGCTTTTTATTATAACTGAAGTCTTATAATTTCTGAATAGAAAATGGGTTTCTCAGTGTCCTATGTACTATCATTCCTTTTTGTGCATTTCCAGTGTTTGACTCTTGACTACACATCTTGGCTTAATTTCCATAGGGGTATTGAAAACCATCTTATAGTGAGGATGCCTAGGTTTGACGATGCATAGGTTTAAGTATGCAGTCCCTCTTGAGAGATTTGCTGATCAGTGCCAGTACCATTCACTTCACAAACCTAACAAATTAAAATAAAATCAGGCTACTAGTGTTCCTTCACATCTCTGTTATTAGCTGCTAAAAAATATAACTTCCTTTTATTAAAAAGCATGAGTGGGTGGGGTTGTAAGAGTTATTTGAAGAGCACTTGGAATATCAGAGTTGCACTGAGCATGTACACCTGTACTGCATTTTTTAGTTTCTTAGGTTCTTTGTTATCATCTTGCAGATTTGTTTTCATTCCACAGTTACCATTGTTTCACAGTGTAGTGAACAAACCTTAAGTTCTTTAAAGTGAATCTATGAACCTTACCTGCTCCTCTTGCCACTTCTCTCTCTCTCTCACTTCCCTGTTTGCAAGTCACCAGGATGTGCTGCTAAAAGGAAAATCTTGTCCTCACTTCAGCATGAGTGAAGTATATACTCCAAGTAAAGCAGAACAGCAGTGGTGTTTCAGCACAGCACATATGAGGATTTCTTTCTCCTTATTTCCTCAAGGGAATCACTCAGCATTCAGGAATTCAGTGCCACTGCCCAGGAGCACCAGCATTTTTTGGAGGGAGAACATCACCCACTCAATGCATCTATAGGATGCTTTTCCTCAGTGTATCTGTGGAATGAGTCCTTGCTACTTACCAATATTGAAGGTACCTGAAGATGTGTCTCAGCAAATATCCCCACCAAAAACCTTGATAAATGTTTCCACTTCTAAAACTTTGTACTGTACTAGGAATGGATTTAAGTTATAAAAACATTTAAATTACGTTAATTCTACTGTGTTTTGAGTTCTGTACTCCAAGGACAGCAACTATGCCCATTTTTTAATTTTCTGACCTTGTGGAATTTCATAAGCGAATGTGATCTCTAAAAGAATTATTTTTTGTGGCATCAGTTTTCACAATCCTTCTTTTAGGACAGCTTGTTCTCCTCCACAATACACTGACAGTGGGCACCCCAAAATAGAATAATAGAATCATTTTGATTGGAAAAACTCCTTAAAATCAGGGTCCAGCCATTAACCTGATACTGCCAAGTCCACCACTAAATCATGCACCTAAGCACCACATAGACACCTAGAGGCCAGGCACCTCCAAAATGTGGGGAGCATATGGTCACTGCCTGCTTGCCTGAATTGGTGGCTGAACTGGAGCCTCCCTCTCTCTTGGCCAGCTGAGGCAGTGTCCAGCAGCAGCTTGGCTGCACAGAGGGGATGTTTCAAATCCCCCACCTGTGAGCTGCTGGGCCAGACAAAGGGAGCTGCTGCGGACACTTCCAAGGACATGAGAGGCAAATATCTTTATCTCTGGTCTGCAATAATTATATAATTTCACAGATATTTTACTTTGTATAAATAACTAAAATAACTGCTGGATCTGGACCTTTATTTTAGATCTCCTAGACTGTCTTCACCTTCAGGCTCTTTGGAAGCATAGAGAAATATTTCTTGTTCCTATTACTTTTGGAGAAATTATCTTCTTCCAATTCAAGACTGTTGAAGGGGTGCATGATTGTTTATTTTGGGGGGAATTTCATTTTTTCAGTTTCTTATGTTTTATGGAACAGTCATTTCCTGCCTGGGTCTTGTCAAATCTTACTGAGCTGACTTCCAGAAGGATTAATCAAAGCCTGGACTGAGAATTTAGCCTTTTGTCAGAAATAAATCACTATTTTGATATTTGAAAAAGAGAAAAAATATTGCTGAGGAGAACTGTTCCATTTTTTAATATCTCTTTATGTCTGGGCAAATATATTTTTTTATTACATAAATCATATGTAATGTTCTTCCTTGCATGCAAGCAATGAGAAAATATCCTCAGGCAAGTTGTTTTTTCCAAAATAATCAGCTCAGGCATTCCCCATCTGGAAAAATATTGTTATGGTACTGTGGCTTAAAACCAAGTGAGTGATGGAATATGACTGATGTGAGCCAATGTGCCAGAAAATGTTTTTGTTTCAAACATTATACCTGGTCTTGAATCCAGTCCCAGATTTAGTATTTTTGTCACTCAAGGGCAGACAACAAACACCTGCACTGTCCACTCTCCTTTACTGCCAACACCATTAGTTTTCCAAATTAATGAAGCACATCTCTATTTATTCTTTTATTGATTGGTAATACTGATTTCTAATTGAGACTGTAAAATTAAAGTTACAGATTTGATTGTCTGCTCAGAGTTCAGAACACTTCCTTGATCAGAGCTGAGTCTTACAAATTGTATAAGCAAATGAAAAACAACAAAGAAAAAAATCAAATTCACAGTTCTGCAAAATGAGATAACTCATGTGCTTCCTTCTTATTTGGGCTGTAACACAGGCAAGAGCAAAATGTATCTGGCAGAATAAAACAAAACAAAGTCAAGGTGAAAATAAAACCTTTCCAATTTTATTTGTGAGGTGGGAAATCATTCCAAAGAGAGCAGAAGATTAAATACAGCCACAGGACAACCCATGACTAATTTGCTTAAATTAAATTAGGATTGATTTCCAGACTCCATCCACAGAAATATGTGGATATAATCTGGTGGAAATTTTATGGAAATATGTATTCTGCAAGAAGCAAATAGCATGGAGCATTAGCATCCATTGGCCCTTGTTCTGGTATCAAGAGTTGTTTCAAAGTTGTTACTGTTCTTCAGCTAACTTTTTCCAAGGGAATATAAAGTCACCTGCTCTGGCACACCATTTTTGTCATGTGCAGTCAGGGCCTGCATCAAGCCTTGAAGGAGAGAAGGCTTAGTTGAACAGTTTTCTAAAATGATGGACCTAATCTGAATTTTTTTTTTTTTCATGCTTTGTTCTGGGTTTGAATCTCCTCAGATAAGGACAAAGAATTTCTCCTTTTTAGTGAAATTATTTCATTCCTCTTTTCCATGACTCATTCTAGTTTAATTATTTTTCTGTGCTCTGTGATTCAGACCATCCAGCCTCCCAGTTTTCAATGCTATTTTTTTTTCCTTTGTCCCTATGTATCCTTTCTTCTGTGTGAGATTTTTGCACACATTTTCCATGTTGTATTAACTACTTTCCACAGCATGAACAGGACTCAGCCCTTGGCTGCTAACAAGGACCTGTAGATGGTGAAAGAGATATTCCTTCTGGCTTCATATCATTTGTGAAGCACATTCAAAAGTACTGAGAAAAGAATCACCCCATAGCATTTTAAACAGAGCTACAGCACTGTATTCAAAGGTAGCATGCCTGAAGCATCATAGAATCACAGAATCATAGAATAGAATCATAGAATGGTTTGGGTTGAAAGGGGCCTTAAAAATCAGATCTTTAAGGGTTCTGTGTGGGTGGGGACACCTTCCACTAGACCACGTTGTTCAAAGCCCCATCCAGCCTAGCCTTGAACACTCCCACAGATGGAGCATCCATAGCTTCTCTAGACAGCCAGTGTCTCATCACCCTCACAGTTAATTTCTTCCTAAACCTAATCTAAACCTACCCTCCTTAAGCTTAAGGCCACCTCCCATTGTCTTATCACTACATGTCCTTGCAAAAAGTTCCTTTCCAGGCTTCCTGAAGGTCCCTTTCAGGTACTGGAAGGCTCTAAAGTCTCCCTGAAGCCTTCCCTTCTCCAGCCTGAACAGCCCCTATTCCCTCTACCTGTCCATATTGGAGAGGTGTTTCAATCCTTTGAACATCCTTACAGCCTTTCTCTGGACTTGTTCCAACAGGGCCACATCTTCCTTATATTATAGGCCCCAGAGCTGGATGCTGTGCACCAAGTGAAGTCTCACAAGAGCAGAGAAGCTGGGCAGAATCACCTCCTTTGCTCACACTTCCTTTGATGCCTCCCAGTTGGCTTTCTGGGCTGTGAGTGTGCGTTGCTGAGGCATGTTGAGCTTCTTGTCAATTCAACTCCCCCAAGTCCTTTTTGGCAGGGCTACATCCAGTCTCCACGCTGCCTGTATTTGTGCTTGGGACTGCCCTAACTCAGGTGCAGGACCTTGCACTTGGCCCTGTTGAGCATCCTGAGGTTTGCACAGACCCACCTCTCAGGGTCCCTCTGGCTGCTGTCCCTTCCCCGCACAGCTTGCTGTTGTAGTCAGTCTTGCTGGGGGGAACTCAGTCCCACTGTCCATGTCACCAACAGAGATGCTAAACAGCACCAGTCTCAATATTCCTGAGGGTCCTAAAGGACATCTTCTTGTAACAAATATATTATGTGTACTTATATATCTACAGATATTTAAACTGCCAAGTTTAAATTCACTAGACAGTCTAATGGTTTAATTTATAAAAATCGATATTCTTTTTTAAAATTGTACTTTTTAAATACTATCAATTGAGCCAACACAATTTTCTGATGCAGAATGCATGAGAGGTAGTACTGTACAGGCTACAAAAGAGATCACTTCCAGCTAAACCCAAGTGTGAGTTATCCCTACAGTACATGAAGTGGGAGCATAGGGTCATGCCTCACATGGTGGAGCAGGCAGCCCTTGGAGAGCCCGCTCTGGAGCAGAGGGAAAGTGAAAAGAGGGAGGAGCATCAGAGAAAAACAGCCATAGACCACCAAGCAGTGCTGCTCCTCACCTCACTGAAAGAGCTGTGTGACCTGCAGTGACAGAGAGGGGAAAGGAGAGGGCTCTGGCATGAAAGGGTGGAATTGAGCTTGGAAAAGGTAGAGCAATATTGGTTTCATATCTGTCTTTTTTTTCTCTCCCACTGCTCAAATTAGTAATCAAATACTTACATTAACTGGCAAATAACTTTAGCCAAACCAGGTCTTTAACTCGTTATGTTAATTGGTCTTTGTCTTGCTTCTGGGTTTTTTTAGTGTTTCTCTGCACCTTACCATCCCCTCCCCAGTAAGTGGGGCAGAGTAAGTGAGTGACTGTGTAGGGGTTTGGTTTCTATCCAGGGCCAATCCAGCACAGTAGTGTATTCAGGTCATGCAAAATTAAAGCATGTTGTTGAATGGCTCAGTGATAAAAATGAAAGATGAAATTTAGTGTTAGCAGTATTAATTAATGATCAGAGCAAAGAGACAAAAAAAAAAAGCGCTAATGTTGGAATTGCTCACTCCTGCTCAGTACTAGATCCTAAGGAATAACTAAAAACAAACAAAAAAATATTTTATGGTATATTCTGATCATTTACAACTGTCTCTATTGCAAAGAAAATTGAACCATATCAACAACTTGACTCTTCCAAATTGTGACCATGTTTTGGAATACAAATACATTTAAAGGGTGGATGTTCCAAAATGAAATTCAATTCAGGTTTTCTACAGGCAAGTTAGTCCTAAACAAAGACAGCATCAGCCATATTTCTGATACAGCAATACCCTTCTGTAAGTGTCCTACAAGGCCTGTTTTCTATCTGAGCCGGACTATATGGTGAAATTGTCTCTCTTGAAATGCAGCAACAGTGATGTGAATCTTATGATTCACAATGCAGAGCTTGGGCAGGGTAAAAATACACTACATAATGCAGAATATAGGGCTTCAGGGAACGTGGTTGATAAGGGAGAAAAAGACACAAACTATAACTAAATCAGCAATGAACTAAAGAAAATTGCCTATGAATATTTTCTTAACCTAATTTGAATTTAAATATTTTATTTTGTTTCTGTGAAAAAAATCATTTTGCTTCAGATTTGACATGAGAAACCACCATAACCCAGCATAGATTTATTAAATACTAAATTAATTTAAATAAGTATTGAATTTATTAAATTTTTAATTCATTATTGAGTATCAGAAAGTGTCAAAATAAAGATCTTCCAGATAGACAAAGATTTTGTTTTTCCATTAATTGTTTACTGTCAATAAAGTATCACTAGAAAACATCTGACTATATCTCGTAATTTGGTGAGCTAATGAAAGCAGTATAGTATTCTGAGAATTTACAGACTAAGGTAACCTGTCTCTTCCTGATTCAAGAAACCATTACTAAGTAAACCATTCAGTAAACCATTACTATCTCCAGCTGTGTACCTCTATCTCTCTACTGAGAATCGTGCCTCCTTTCCCACCCTACATCCCAGTCTACTTGTGTTACTACTATCTTACCAGTTCTACACAAAATTATTTAGGTAAAAGATAGATGGAGAAAACAGTCATCTGAACTGGGAGAGGGAAATATCCACTTGGAAGGACAAAATAGAAAAGACTATAATGGATGGAGTAGTTAATCAGATTAGATATGTTAATCCATCTGACTCATCAATCCATCTGACTCATCAAGAGCTGTATTTTTTTTCAAGACTTAAAGTATTGAATCAGGTAGATATATTTAGATGTTATGGTCCAGATTCCAGACTGCTAATTAGAGGCATTCAAAAACACACCCCCAGAGCTGTACATTCAATTAGTTTCAAGATTGCTATTCCAAAATAAATTATAATTTGTTCCTTGCTGTGTTTGCTATTGTAAGTGTCTCACCTTAGCGAGAAAGTTTTCAGTAGGAAAAAAAAAAAAAAGTCCCCCAAATCCCACAGGAAAGGAATTTCAAGCAAAGCAATATTGCTGTGTGAGAGAAAAATGTATTGAGGTTAGGCTCAGTGAATTGATGTAGTATCGGAGTGACAGGTGTTTAGGAAACACTTAAAGACAGCAGAAGTAAATGACAGCTGCGAATGTAGCAGAGAGAAGACTCTGAGCCTGTTAACATTTTCCAAAATTAAAGGTGCAATCTATCTCCAAAGCACACCACAAAATGCCAAGGGGGAGGGGTCACCACAGCCTAATACTGCTGCAATATGTCTGATTACACAGCACCTCTCTTGGGGTGAGACCCATGAATTTGAGCCCACTCAGTGTTTGGTAACACCAGTACCTCCAGTGTTGAGAGGAGAACTGAGCAAGCCCTATGCCAAGCCTTTTATCATCATGGTCCTCTAAAGGGAAATTTATTACCCTGCACAGGTTGTGTGCCAGGGCAAAGGATGAGACAGGACACGACCATGGACTGAGACCTTTCAAAGGACTCCAGGGAAGCTGAAGGCACACTGAAGGCAGGAAGGCACATGTCCCACAGCAGGGTCATGAAAGTGGGATCTAAGAAAGGTAGCAAAAAGGAAAGCTCCCTTTGGAAATCTATATTTACTGGCAAATATATGCCCCCATGACCATGGCTATGGTCAACATGTATTTGACCATAGCCATGGTAGGACAGAAAGGTAGGACATTATTCATCTATTGCAAATAAATGCTCTCCAACTATTATAAAAACTCTTTTGTTGGTTTCCTAGTTGAATCCTTGGAAGCCCTGTCTTGCACAAGAACTGAGTAACAAGCAAAAATAAGCTTCTTTAATTTTTCATCTCATTCAAATATTTTGTTTAAAATGCATCTTTCTGGTGCAGGGGAATGAAGGCTGTCAGGTGGCTTTCAAATGTGGTTACTAGAAACACAAATGTAAATTAAATTTAAAAAAAAAAAATCTACCTTCCACCAATAATGAAGCCATCAAAAAGTGTAACACTGCACACAGAAATAGGCCCCATTATGCAAATGCATTGCAGAGGATCTTAATAGATGGGAGCCCCTCTGTCTCCGTCTCTGTAATTATAATGTACTGTATATAATTAAAATTAATGTAATTAAAACAGTCTCAGCACAAAGTTCAATTATGTCACTCAAATGTTGCCTCTAGACACATCAGAACTGGCGCATCAGTATTATGGAGAAGATAACCCCTATATTCCTTTAGGTTAATAAACAGCTGAGACCAAAAGAGGGTTAAAGGGTAAGTAAAGCAACATCAAAACTCTTCTTTCCTTAAAACAGAAAAAAAGGTGCTTTATCTCTTAAGAGAAACTTGCAACATCCCAAATATCTCTGTTTTAATGAATCTATAAAATAACTATCAGTTTAAACATCTGATAAGGCAAAACCAACAGTTTAATTCTCTAATTTAATTCTGGATCCTAATAATAAAGGTGTTAAAATACCATTCCAACAATTAGCCCTGTGAATAAGGAAAGGTAGCAAAACCTATACCTCTGTGATCCACTGGTGGATGAACCTCAGTATCATCAGCTTTAACCACTGCCATTCTCAGATCTCCCCCACATCCCATGTCTGTCTCGCACCCCAGATGGGCAAAAGGCCCACATAGCCCAGGACTGTAGGGGCCCTGCAGCCACCTCCTCCCTCCCCAACATCACCCAGCAATAAACCACAGGTGATGAGGACAGATACAGACACACTGACCATTTTCAAGGGCAATGGTAAATGGATGATCCTGCTTCTAATAAAAATCTTGGTGATATCTTCTCATAATTCTTGAAGTAGTTACTTTATATCAGCACTGATAATGTCTTCTTTGACGTTGTCTAAAACGTTTCTGAGATTGGAATGTGATTCCAAGAGCACCCAAGGTTTTCCAGAAAAAAATGCTGATCTTGAATGTCACAATACAAGCCCCGAACCTGAAACTCTCAGAAATCATGAAAGACTGTATCCTATAGCCCCTTGAACAGTCAGTTTACACAGATCCTATACTTATGTTACAGTGATAACCTTTAACATTTCTACTGTCCCTTATATATTCAAACTCTTTTGTAGCTTTTTCCTTGGCAAGTGTGGGGCAATAGTTTTGCTTGCTGTCCACCTTTGAGGCTTCTGTGTAATACCCTCTATCTACAAGACAACTGGAAATGGATTAATAGGATAAGGCTGAACCTTATCAACAATAAAACAATATTTCAATTCAGCAGTGCTGCCCTCTTGTCATGATAAGATGAAATCCTGAGTGTGAAGTGGAACAATTTCACAGGAGAACTCATTGTTTCACAGCTATTTTGCCTCATGTTTTGTATCTGAAAATTATCTTAAATTACTAATATAGCCTAGGAATAATAAAGGTTCTGACTGTCAAAGAGCAGTAGAAATTCAACATTTGGAGTGTCTAGTCTTCTCTTTCTTATAAATATATATGCATTTCCAGTTTTGGGGGTTTTTTGTTGTTGTTGAAGGGTGCTTTCTTTTCCTTAGGGAAGCAGGGAGGAGGGAGAAAAAGAAAAGTACGCCACTCTACTGGAGCTGGCTACAGGATATTTATATAGCTTAGCTGATTTTGAATGACTAAACCTAAAGAATTTCACCACACAAATTTAAGAAATGTAGTCAGGCAATCTCAGATAAATTAACAGTTATTTTGCAGAGCAGGATAAGTGAGGTACCAAATGGAACAGACTTACTTCTACAGAGTTGTGGGGTGGGAGCTGAGGAACTACCAACCAGTGTAACTTCAGACTAGGAACGGGCAGCCAAACCAGCTGAAAGATTCATGAAGAGGACAATGACGAGAAGGAGTGCAGATGGGTTTGTCAGAGATAAAACATGTCAAATCAATTTTCCCAGTAACCTTGGAAGACTTTCCAGGAACATTTTTAAGTAGCCAGTCTCCTCTCTCAAGATTAGTAATATTTTTTGGCACTTTCTCCCGTGACATTCCTACAAACACGCTAGGGAAGCCTGGGCCGGACAAAAATATTACAGAAAAACTATTATAGATTGCAAAACTGTCTGGAAAATGCTTAGCCAGAGATTGAATGTCATCAGTTCATGATAAAATTAAGACATTTTGTAGTTTTGCAGGGTTCTTTCTTTGTGTTAATTATTATATATATTAAAGACCTGAAGGGTAGAAGATACTATTCTCACTAAATCAGTACATGATGTCACCCTGGAACATGCCACTACTCTGATAGAGAGCAGCATTGAAATTCAATAGCATCCTGATACATAGGGAAACAGGCTGAAAAAAGTAATACAGTTGAGCAGGAAGGATACACATATAGGGACAAGAATAATAAATTGCATGACCCAGGATCAGGAATGATTGCCTAGACAGCAGTTCTATGGAAAAGATATGCAGTTTATAATGGATTACAAGGAAAACATGAGTTGACATTGTCACTCATTGCAAAAAGACAAACATATACACTAGAACAAGCCCACAAAGGTACAGCCTGGCAAACACTGAATTTATTTGTTGTAAAGCACATTAGTGCATTTGTGAACTGTACTTCTAACCTCTATGAATTCCCAAGAAAAAAGATTTTTTTTTAGCTTTTTGAATCATAATACATAAAAGTAGTACATACATGCAAAACATGGGTTATTTTCTAGCTCTTGCAGAGTTAATGCATTTATTCACAAAATATCATTTAAAAATATTACAGATGATGTGTTGAAAATTGTAAAACATTCTCCTGCTGATTTCCGTTGATGATTAAATTTACATAGGTGTGTATTTTAAGAATTCATTTTCTTGATATGGTTTATACAGAATTCATTAAGAGACCAGAAAATAAAATGAAAACAATAATTGTAATTGTCCCCTCCCAGCCTTGTTAGAAGTAATTTCTCAAAGTATTATTGCACTTTAATTAGAAATTTGCAAATTGTAGATTAGTTCATAAGACCAATTAGAATTCCTGTAATTTTTTCCTGATAATGAGAAACATGGAAAAATGCATGTCATGAATTTTGTGCATCACTCTGCAACAGAGATTCCTTCACAAGCATATGAAATTCTTATTTCTTTTTTTGTATTCTTTGTCTTAGAAAAAAAAGAGAAATATCTCCTGCTTGGGAATAACACAGTGTCTTTACTGGAAAATATGTCCATTAAAGGCCGAATACTTTAAGTTCTTGACTGTAGTTACTAAGCTCACTAGTTCAAATGCTAAATCCAAACTCCACTACAGCACAGGTGGTTTATGTACATTCTGATTCTCAGTACAGCAAAACACAGTACAGTACAGTAATAAAGGCTGAAAATTTTTGATAGTAAGTAAAATATATTTCTTCTACAACCTTAATCATTCATCATCACAATCTACACATATGAATTCTATGAACTGCATAGAACAGAAGGCCAGGGTGCGAAGCTTGAGGAACATCAGCCAATTATCATTACACTTAATGTGTATTTATTTTTATTTTCCACTAAGTGGACAATGAGGTGGGTTGAGAGATGGCTGGATGGCAGGTCCCAGAGGGTTGAAATCAGTGGCACAGGGTCTTGTTGTAAGCATGTCACTAGCGGGGTCCCCCAAGGTTCAATACTGGGAACAGTATGGTTTATCTTATCCATCAAGCTACTTGGATAAAGGGGCAGATGTCTCCTCAGCAAGTTCACCGATGACACAAAGCTGGGAGGAGCAGCCAATACCCCAGAGTGCTGTGCAGCCCTTCAGAAGGGCCTTGACAGGCTGGAGAGATGGGCAGAGAAGAACCATCTGAAATTCAAGAAAGGCAAGTGCAGGGTCCTGCAGCTGGGAAGGAATAACCCCTGGCACCAGCACAGGCTGGGGGCTGACCTGCTGGGGAGCAGCTCTGAGGAGAAGGACCTGGGGGTCCTGGTGGACAACAAGCTATCCATGGACCTTGTGGCAGAGAAGGCCGATGGTATTCTGGAATTCATTAGGAAGAGCATTGCCAACAGGTTGAAGGAGGTGATCCTGTCCTCCTACTCAGCCATGGTCAGGCCACATCTGGAGCAGGTCCAGCAGAAGGGCAACAATGATTAAGGTACTGGAGAATCTCTATTACAAGGAAAGACTGGGCCTGTTCAGACTCAAAAAGAAACAAGTGCGAGGGCATCTCAACAATATCCATAAGTATTTGAATGTTGTGTCAAGAAGATGGAGCCAGGTTCCTCTCAGAGGTGTCAAGCAATAGGATAAGAGGCAATGAACAGAAACTGATGCACAAGAAATTCCACCTGAGTATAAGGAAGAACTTTCTTTACTTTGTGAGTGACCACACACTGGAACAGATTGCCCAGAAAGGGTGTGGAGTCTCCCTGACTGGAGATACTCAAGAACCACCTGGGCACAATCCTGTGCCATGTGTTCTGGGATGACCCTGTCTGAACAGGGAAGCTGGAGCAGATGACCTACTGTGGTCCCTTCCAAAGTGACCCATTCTGTGATTTTATTTATGGGGTAGACACAACACTTAGGAGCAATAAATCACACTGTAAGCTGTTATTTTTGAAAATTTATGAACAGAAGGAAGAGTAGTGGAAAAACATCTCCCAGAATATGAATAAATCTGCTGTCAGAATGCAAGTCACTAAAGCAATACTCAGAAATTCTGCTTGTCTATGAAGTGCACCTGTTACAACAGAGCAACAATGGCTCAAAAATATGTAATAGTTCACCATGTGACTTTTCTTTAGATCAAATTATGCCTATGCTTGTTGAGGATGAAAGGTGCAGAAATGAAGCACAAAGAAAATCCCCTCTTTTCCCAGAGTTGCCATAAAAAGAAAAATCAACATTAGCCAGCTTTTTTTTATTGAATAGAAGGAAAGATGATGTCTGTTTTCATAGTATACTGACCTTATGATTCCAGACCAATGCAGAACAAGCCACAAGCATTGGAGTAAAACTCACACATCAAAGTAATCATGGACATAGAACGACACCTCTTAGGGTTGAGCAAAGATACTCCAGGTGTTAACACCTTCGCATGAGCAAGTTGGTCCAGAACAGACAAGCAACGCTGAGCCCTCATGGCAAAACCTTTTATCTCACCACCTATGCTGGAACCTCCTGAAGCCACAACAGTGTGATTCAAACCTCATGCCCAAGGGATGATGAAAACAACTGTAAAAAGCCATGTGGGAAAGAGACCTGAAACGGAACTTGGCAAACAGCCTGACCCTGGCATCTCAAGTTACCCAGCTCACAAATCAGAGGCTCACAAGGGCACACTGGTAACAGCACACATGGCAGACATATGTGTTGAAACCAAGGGAGAGCAAAGTGCAGAGCAGCTTCCTCCAACAAGGGGAAAGGGAGACATCTTACTGAGGAATTAGGTCCTCCTTTTCTTCTAGCAGGAAAGAGTAAGCTGCTCATCTGGCAGTAGGCATAGACCAGAGAGGCTTCATTCACTGAGTGCATTCTCAGCCTCTGGGCATGTATTGTCAGGAAGAGAAAGCATCAGAGAAGCATCCTCCTCTTCTTCTTGTATAGACAATGGTGATACAAGGCTACAGAGGTACCTTTATGCAGGTTCAGCTCCTGAAGCTGCATGCCTGTATGATTTGCATCTTCTGAGGAGAATCACAACTACTTTATATACCATATATGCAAAGTGTGAGTCACTCCCCTCCACATCTCTCCAACATGCCAGATGCATTTCTTAGCAGATCAGAAAAAGAGTAGAGCAACTTAGCTGTGGGCATCAGGCAGAAAGCCATCTCATATTCCCCTATGCTCCCTCTAAGTATCTGTTGCAGTTTTAAAAGTCCTTGATTCAGTTTCCCCAAGTAGAAAAAAGTGATCATGAAATAGTCATGAGCAATTTGCTCAAAAGAAACTGAAGGGCTTGGGGATCACACCCAAGGTAGCGTAGAGAGTCCAAGCAAAACAAAACAGATCCTGTCCAATTACTAGTTATCAAATACATAACTCTTTCCTAAACTGAATAGGATCCACCTTAAAACCAATCTGACTTTCAGTCCTACAAGGAGTACTGGAAGATTGCTCTAGAGTATCACTTTGTATGGTTTCATGAATCCACATCTATAAGTCAATATGCAACAGCATATACAAAAGCCCTAAGGAAATATCTAAAGGGCTTCCCTTTTTGCAGCTGCCTTTCCAAAGACATTATTTCACAGAGCCAGAAAATGGGTATGTTAGTTAGCAAAGGCTACCTTTCAACACTGCTTTCTAATTCACTAACTTCCTTCCCTAGTGTCTCGATAATTACCTTCTAGTTGTATCCCTGGAGTGATGCCTAAGGCATAAATGAGGATAGAGACAACTAAAAAAATCACTGTGGTTAATTCCCCTTGGTGTCCTGAGAACAGAGACCACATACAAGCTTAATTCAAATGGCTAGAAGAGACAAAAGAGAATATAAAGGTTGAATTACTATTCTTTCTACTGATTGAATGGTAGAGAAATGATTTATCAATATAGGTTTTATGCAAAAAATTTTCACGAAAGAAAAACCACAAAATCACTTCATAAACAAACTTAATATTTTTTTGTTTCTTAGCACCTGAATATTTTTAAATATTTTAGCAATATAACCTCTTATCACAAAATATGATGTCCTCAATAAAGTATAATATGTAACAATTTTCCCACAAATTACATTATTTCAGAGAAAAAGGGGACAAAAAATCATGTCAACAAAAATTATTTTGTTGTTGTTATAGGAATGATTTGCTATGATACATTCTGCCTTGAGTCACCAGCACACTGGTGGACTCAATTCATTCCCTAGCCTTACACTTGCCAAGAAATGCATGCTCAGATCTATTTATCCCAGTAAAAGGACTTTCCTGACAAAATTATGGTTGCTTCCTGTCTGAATGAAGCCCTACACAAGGATTATACTGTACTGCATTAGGGATGGAGTAGGAAGATCCTGTATGAAATTTCCATCCTGTAGAAATAATTGATACTTTTGCTACTGACTTCACTGCAACACAATTTCACTAGAAGCATCTTCATGCTATTTCTCCTCTATGCCTAAATGTCCAATTAAGACATTCAGAAAAAGAATAGTGATCTTGTGATAAACCAGGTATTTTACTAAGGACTTTGACATCAGGGGACCTGAAGATCATTTAGTTATTCTGAAGAGGTAGACTGTGCTACACTAGATTCTTTATCAGAGGTGATTATTAATAATCGAGATGTAACTTCAACAATTTCCATTAAACTCATTTAGTCACATGGGTTAGGTTCCTTCCCACCAATCTGCCACTACTTAAGATGCCTTTTCATGGCTATTATACAACCTCTCTGCAACAATTCCCTCAATATTTGGGTTTATATAATGTCCTCTAGATGACAGCAGAGGTCAACTCCCTATCATCTCATTAAAGGTGTGTTTAATTTAGCCTCTTTCTTGTACACAGCTAACAAAGCCCTGATAAATCAGCTATATAGCAAGAATAAACACACTGCTTCACTTAATTAAAAATTAAATTCCTCTTCAGGGATCATTACAGTAGTGAGCTCCTACATGCCTTTGTTAAACAGGTGTTTCTCTGAGGACACAATCAGAGGTATACTATTGGGAATTCTGTATCAATATAAGCAGGAATTTGTTCAGACATTCAATTAGAACACTACACATGTTCATCTTTTAAAAAGAGGTGGATATAGAAAAGATAAAAGTTCTCTGAAGAATCTGGAGAAGAGCATAACTAACTTTGTACCTATTTTTACCTATATTTATCTTTGTACTTATTACATTAATGAATCACGTAATTTCAGTATTTGGAAGAAAAAGCAAAAAATATTGCTTTGCATACTGGCCAATAAAACCTTGTAATCAAAGAAGACTCAGAGGAGATGGACAACAGGGCTGTGAATGTCAGGGTGTAACACTGTGACTGCCCACAGATGTTGCAAAGAATCTGACTTTATCACAACACAAAGGAGACTGGAAGGCAGCCTTTGTTTTAGAGAAATTGCTACCAAGAGCTGAGTTGGTCAACTGGTGTAAGGGTTTCTCCCTGAGCTATTAAAAGAGTGCAAATATCTCTCTTTCTTAGCCAGACCAGCATGTAGGCTGTGGAGTGAATAAGTGGTTTGGCCCAACACAGAGTGTAAATCTAGAGAAATAGCAAAAGTATTCTGAGGAGAGCAGTGGGCTTGAGCTGGCTTCCAGCCATGTATTCCTTCCTGGTAACAGGGGATGCCCAGAATAGCTGTTATATTTTGCTAGGTGTAACTTAGATTTGTATCGTGTTTTCAGTATATTTTGTATCACTTCACTAATTCAGAAATCTCATGTAATTTCACCTATTTTCAAATAAATAAATCTGATATTATACATTACACTGTGCACATATGTAATATCTAAAAGAACCTGGTTGGAGAGTAGTAGACTGTGACAACAGTGCATACTTTCTTAAGGAAATGTTTTCAGTCCTCTAAAGCCTCAAACAGAAATAGTCAAACTAATCAGAAATGCAGAGGCAATAACATTGTCTAAGAAAACATCGGTGAAAAAGTCATGAAAATACTTTCTTCTCAGTTTTCCCATACAATCAAGAGCAAGCAGAGTAACTTAGACAAAACAAATTAATGCTAGCTAATATGCTGAATGCTCATATGCAATTTCATAGAAACATGCTCCTGGTCTGTTTGCAAGCCCCATCTACTTTTGGCACACATGCCATGTGAATTCAGTACTCTGCCCACATTCCCAGAAAACCAGCACTCAACTAAAGACTTCCACATAAAAATCATAGCATAC
The DNA here is from genome assembly GCA_027886175.1 of Phylloscopus collybita. NCBI lineage: Eukaryota > Metazoa > Chordata > Aves > Passeriformes > Phylloscopidae > Phylloscopus > Phylloscopus collybita. Next base: position 22,672,746 of record JAJNNQ010000009.1, on the reverse strand, counting down.
TGCTGAATGCAGGTGTATCTGTTCTTTCTTCCTACTTATTGGCATTAAAACTCACACAACACTAGAAAAGAGAGTGTCAAGAAGTCATCCTTGATCTTTCACTGACCTTCACATCTGTACTTTTCAGGACAGAAGAAATCAACTCTTCACTCCGATTCTCTTCCATTTCAGTGAGTTGACAGCCACAGCAGTCAGCCAAATCACACTGATGGTATGTAATAGGGTAGGTCTACACTAAATGTAGTTTCCTCTTAAAAAAGAGGGTCAACATTTTCTCTAGAGAGTTCCAGGAGCATTACAGTCTGTTTTTTTCGTCTATTAGAATCACAGATTAGAATAGCTCTGTCTGAGGTCTTGCACTCTGGGTCTAAAAGCAGACACTCAAATGGGAGCAGAAACTTTGTATGGGGCATTTAGGAGTCACCTTTGCCTAGTAATATATTCCCATGATCCAGAAATGCAAAAGTGATCTTCTCTGTGACATAATTGTTAACATGGGGACTCTTATTTATTTTCTCAGCTACAATGCATGTAAAGCAAATAGACCATAGCAATACCATTACACACACTCCTGCACTCACTTTAGAGACAATCAATATCCATTATCAAATTCTCAGCAGGAGAGAAAAGCTGTGAAATTGCCCATAAAATAAATTTACAAAGTCATCCCAATATCTTCTACATTCTGTTTGAAAAATGATACATAAATAATTGTTTCAAAGGTACTTTCACTTCGTTATCATACCAGAGCCTATTCATGGCAGTAGTGACGATGACTACACCGGCCCATGTTTCATAGAAATGAGGAAAATAAGTTGGATTCTTGTTTCAGTGAAGGGTCTTGTTTTGTAAATGGTTGTGTCCTTTGGATCAGGATCATTCTCTCTTACTTGCTTCTCAAACTCTGACACAGACCATTACAGTATCTTTTATTCAAATGAAGGTCATGTTTGCTGCATCACTCAAATACTGAAACTCTTCATCTACTTTAAAAGACCAGGAAAAGAGTTTCAACCCTGCAGGAACACTTTTGGTAACTTTACATTTTCTTTTAGGATGGTAGCCCACGGGTTCTTTTAGCATTCACACAGATCTTGTCTTTGTCTTTTATGGAAGACCCACAAAATAGAATGATGGTTTTCTTACAACCCTCTAAACATCCCAGATGCCTATGTGAGTTTCTCCTCTCTTTCTCCTTGAGAAAAAGAGGCACAAAAAATTACCTTTCTATTTTCTGATACAAGTGGTGATAACTAGGCTTCCAAGGGACTGGTGGATCAACATGGAGATGATGTTACATCTGTGCTGAATCAACTTTGGAGACTAGGGAGAGAAGGAAAGGGAAATTTACATTTTTGATACATATATAGTTTAAATGCCACGACTGCCAAGAGATACTTGGCATAGTTTCATGACCCACTTGGCATTTGCTGTTACTCACATCCAGGCGATAGGACTATTAGAGCTCAGCATTAGTCCTTGGTCAGACTTTATCCAATGGTCACAAAAATCAGTAGATCTGATTCCTGGCAGATGAAGTGCATTCCAGTCTAAGAGCCAATATATTTCAGACAACAAAAGTAACACTGCTGTAAGCAGTTTATTATTTTCTGCTTCTCAAAGTGGAGGATTTGGCTCCCCATATATTTTGCCAGTGGTCACCAGTCATTTTAGCGGAAACACGCCACAATGAGCATATTTCAAGATTTCAATGTATTGCAGCCTTTCCTATCCATTACTTTCTAAGGTGATTATGTGTATCACACCTAGGCATCACTGTGTAGTGACTGTCCACAGAAAATACAAAGACACCTGTTATCTTTCAATGGGCTACCAACTTAAAAGTGTCGTGTTTTTACTTTTGAACGTTTTATATATTTATTCTGTTTGGTTCTTTAAATGTCTTATCCTTAATCCTTTATCTCTAATTTACACAACTAATTGCTTCAGACAAATTACATTATTCCCTTTCATATTTCCCTATATGCTAAATACTGATAAGTAGCCTCCATTTATCAATGATATTCAGCTTTACATTAATTATATTTCAAGGCACGAAAAATCATTGTGCAGTAGCACTCTTTAGCAATGCACACATGAACTACATACTGAATATCAACCAAATACAAAGAATTTAACTGAAACCAAGTGAAATATTGAATCCTGAGCAGAGATGAAAATAATACATTCAAATTAATTCAGGCAATTTTGAATGCCATCATTTTTGTTACATCTTATGCTCTCAACAATCACTCGCAAGTGCAGCAACTGGGATTAAAGATTAGAATGTATGGAGCCTACCTGTATCTTTCTGAATAGCCACAATTATCTTATGATTTGTAATGCTGTGCTTATGCTCTTGAATGCTAACAGCAGGCACTGGTTTTATTAAAAAAATCACAAATTTACTGATGCCTGTTAGAGCATTATTTCACCTGTTAGTGTATGCCAAGTTAAACTGACTACACACGCAGCATAAAATTAGGGATAAAATATGCTCTAATATAACTACAATTAGAATAGAAATTAAAGGAAATTAGCTAGTATGACACAAAAAAAACCTCAAAAAAATATTACCCCAGATATATTTGGAACCTAAGTTTTGAGGCTTAACAAGCTATTTGAAAGCCAGTCAAACAGTCTGAGCTAGATGCTAATAGATAACCACCTGTGTCCTCTCAGTGCTCTAGAAAACCTCATTAGCAATGCAAGGCCATGGATCTTGGCTCCTTTTCCACTTAAGTAAATTTAGCACTATGAGGAACCACGATCGAGTGGGTATTTCATGCTAATGAACTCTCTGCACCGCATGGTACTCTCTTCCTATTTGAAAAAATGACCATTTGTAAGGAGAGCCAATATTTTACATAAAATATTAGTCAGTCTGGTTAGAGCAATTCCCTGTGCTGATCCAAGAATAAAGAATCAGCTAAGAGTGTTTTCTAAATCAGATATGTCTCTTAAATAGAACTCTATGTGGATGTAGTCCTTTGTTTAAGGACAATAGAAACTGGATCAAAAGTTTTTTATTGTAACTGTATCAGGCTTAGCAAGGTTGCTGCAAAACAAGATTAAAAGCATATTTGGGAAATGATTTCACAGACCTCTAGTGGACTGAAATTGAGCTACTCAGACTTATGTGTTGCTTAACACAGCAACAAATCCCCATAGTTTATCTCTAGTGCCTTCTCGCAAAAACTGAATATTGCTGACAAGTTTTATTCTTCAGCAGCTCCAGTGGTGTTTTCTGCTTTTCATGTATAAAGATTTCTGCTATAAATACCAGCCAGTGCATATCCCAGAATTACAGAATCTCACTATAAGGCACCTTTTGAAAGATAGTATTTTCATGTATTTGCAGAGCAGAAAATCAGTTTTCTGAAGAGTTCACAAAGGTAACTACTGGAGCTGCATAGATTCTACTCAAACAGGACTGTTTTCTACTGTTTCATTTTCCAGTTCCAACTTCTGAGTTAAATAAATGTCTAAAGTTCTCACAGCTCTGGACCAAGCTGAAGATCTCAGATTTCAGGTCTGATGGCAGCATTAGATTGGAACAAATGCCATTCAGGGCACCAAATGACATCCTGAGTTGTCAATCTCAGACCAGTAGCAGAATATGTTCAGGGTATTACATGCACGCTCTTGTAGATCTGTAAAAATTTAGGCTCCTTAAAACAAAACCTAGGGATGAAGCTGATCTAGACCATTCAGAGATCTAGAAATTACACCTGCCTTTTTTCTGAAATGGTCCTGAGCTGTATTAAAGTCTTTCCAGGCAAGAGAAGTCCTTATACCATCCCCTCAACAACTGTTTTAAAAAATATTCCAATTAATGCTGTTCATTCAATGAGTCTCACATCAGACATCTTGAAGAGGAAACAGAATTATCAATAAAATGACAAAGGGAAAGAGTCAAAATAATGGTTGAACAGTTCACAATAGCACATCTCAGCCTTTGACGTCAACATTTCTTTAAGATTCAACAAGAATACAAAACCCCCCAAACCTCCCAAATATTGCTGTAAAACATAGAAAATGGAAAGGAAGACCATGTAAGAGAAACTTTAGCAGATAATAACTGTTATTGTGTATTCTTTGCATGAATGCATCTTCCAAAATTAAGCATCTCTGCTGTCAAGAGATGAACATTGATGGCATTAGAAGCCTTGTGAATACATATGTACATGCATCACTTTCTCAGAGTTGGTCCTAATTTAAAACAAGTGGTCTCATACATGAGGTCATATCTCAGCAAACCAAAAGCAATCTTCAAAAAGCTAAAACCCACTTCAATTTCGTTATGGCTGAGAGAAATATAAATTACAGCTTGAATGATTTCAACTAATGGTCTCATTTTGTCAGAGGTTGAGAACTGTTCACCTAAGAACATTGACATCAAAGGCAAAAGGCAAGGAGTGAAATCAAAGACATCTACATTTTATACATCTTCCCATTATCTTGTAAATGGAAAAATATATTAATATACATAGTAATCATACACTATTGGAAAAGTGAGTATCAGTGAGAGAGAGACCAGAGAGAGAAGTCTATTACAAGTAAAACCACGTAACCTTTATCATTGTAACAAGTATGTAAAACTCCTGAAGAAAGAAGTGAACAGACACATCTCTTCTCTGCAAATACAAATGCTATTTAGGAACAGTACTGACCACAGGAGATGCCATTTCTGGATAGTTATGTTGCCAGAGTGCCATACTGGAACGAACACAAAACTAAGAAAGCATAGCTTTTTAATAAGGGAATACACAGAAATAATTAGGGATTAGGAGAGGTAGGTGAATGCCTCATGAGGTTGTCAGTATTGCACTTCAATGGCAATTAGACACTGAGTCTCTATTGCAACCTTTCTAGGTACTAAAATAGTGCAGTTCTGATGCAAAGTTCTTGCGCTCTGCACACAGAGTTTGCATTAAAGCAAATGAATTAAATTGTTGCGATAGGTCTGGAAGCATTAACCTTGTATTGCATTGTTCCACACAGTTTTACAGGAAGTTGGTCTCTACAGAGATTTGAGAGGCTTCTGCTCACCAGTGAGTGCTGCCTCCTGATTAGTGTTGTGACTGAAAATACATGATGCTTGGCTCATTTCTCTCAGTCACAGGTATTTTTGTTACTCTAAGGTAGGTTCTACTCCAAGAAGTCACCTGGAACTGAATGCATCTCTGACCATGCCTGGCTATGATGCACTAGGCAGGTCACAAAAGGTGAGGGACACCGAGACCAAAACTAGGAAATACTCAGAGTTCTAAAGGGTTAGTAGTGCAATCAGCTTTCAGATGTATCTGACCACCATCAAGAGGCATGCAAAATTATACTCTCCGAGAAAGCTTTTCCACTATTAACAGCATGAGTAAGACATAGTAAGGAAGAAAAGTGGAGAGAGGTGCACCTAAGTTTTGTGTCTCTACTGAGAAAAGATGATTCAACCTAACTGCATTAAGACCTCCACAGAGCACATCTAGATTACTTAGAGAACACTTAGGCATTATAGTAATAACCACTACAGGAAACTCTAATGCAGATGTATAAAACATTAAATAGCTTAATTTTTTTCTAATGCATGCTTTTACCCTGCTACCTTGTTTCAACCTTTACACCATATTCAGGGCAAACAGCAAAATAACAGCAAAGTCTTTCAAGAAAAATGTTATCCAGGAGCTGAATAACCATTTCTTCTGCTTTTCTCCTATCTTATTAACTCAATTATATCCATTTCTTCAGTGAGTTTTATTGTAGCTACTCCTCACAGACATGGGTATCATGGTACTACTGGGAATTTCCATTTCCATGAAATATGTTAAAAACCCAGCTTCGTTCTGGGGATCAGAACAAGTTGTCCACAATATATCAGCACTAAAAGAAAATAAAGCATAGTCCCAAAGTTAGTTTTTTTAAACCATTTTTAATTACTCTGTTATTTGTCTGATTTATGACTTCGGAATGCTTGCAATTCAAAATTGTGGAAGAAAATGGGGTGGAAGTGACACCAATCCTTGTAGAGAGTTTACTGATGCCAATATAGAGTTCTGAACTAAGAAAACAGGCAATGAAGGTCTTGATTTTCTACAAAAAGTGATAGAATTTAAGGAGCCTTTGACCTGATCACCTCATAGATGATGGGGTGTTACAGGGAAGAGCACCTCAACACCATTTTGTGGCTGTGATGCTGTCCTGGTCTCAGAAGAAGAGAAAGCTGTCTGTTTACATCACCTCTTGAAGGTTTCTGTATAAGTCTCTGTATAGAGCTTATGTATCTGCCAAAACACTTAATTTAAGGTTAGCAAAGAAAACAGATGACAGAAAATATTTAGTCTATTATTAATTACTGAGAAGAGAAGTATTTGTGAGGTGGTTGATAGAGCTGGTAACCTTCTTGAATGCACAGAAGAGTGAGAAGTGAGATACTGAATCTTTCAAGGATCTGATAACCTTTAATGAGGATTAAAAGAGAAATCTAAGAGCTAAAAAGTAGCAGTTATCAAGAAATTATTTGTCATCTGGCTAAATAAGAAAAAAGGCCCCCCAAAAGAGTTGTTTTAAAGTATTTTAGAGCCTATAATTTAAAGTGGTTTGTTTGGAGCAAAGCTGAGATAGATAAGGTTGCTGCAAATTTCCCAACAAGGACTGTGTGAAGCAAGAGAGCCCCAAGAAACCTGGAGCTCAGCTGCCTTAATCTGCTAACACAACAGGTACTCAGACAAAATCCTGCAGGGACATTACTACCTGTAATTCTCCAACAGTATGTAAACTCATGATATCCAAGGACCAATCAGGTGCTAATTTATTCCACTTACCCTCTAGCTTTTTCTTCAGTATGTCACAAACTCCATTAAAGCATAACAGGTTGTATTTAGCAAGTACACTGTTTGCTCTAAAAGGTACATAACTCTAAGGCAGAGGAGGTGAAACTTGCTGTGTACTTTAATTAGTTGTCTCTTCTGTCCAAAGATGATTTTGGCTCCACATCCACATAACAACAGGTATTGCACATTGCTGTTTTAAGCACTACCTGCTTACTCTTTCCAATTTTAAGAAAAGTCAGACTAGAAAAATATCATTGTGTCAGGAAGACAAGACAAAAAAGAAGAGGGACTATAGCTGAAAAAAACAAAACAAAACAAAGCAACGCAAAAAAAAACCACACCAAAAAACCCAAAAAACAAACAAACAAAAAAAACCCCGCAAACAAAAAAAAACCAGCCCAGCAAAAGACACAAAATGAGAATAAAAATTAAACTGTCTCTTAAGGAAAAACATTATAGAGACTCACTCTTCATATATTTATATATTTGTTATAGACAAGTGTAAGGCTATTATTTCCCAGAAACAGAACTAACATCACAACTTTTACTCCATTGTTGCTTTATAGTTCATGAATAAATACTGGATACATATGACTTAGAGATTTTTGCTGCTTTTATATATTGGATGGAACCACAAGCAAGGCACACTATGCACTTGACAGAAAAAAAATATGAGCGGTGAGGTTCTCAAATCCTTAATCCAAATACTTCTACTTGTCTATCTTTCAAACTGGAGAAGGGATCTAATCTTTATTTAATGAGTAAAATATCTGAGTAAACTAGAATTATGTGTGTGTATATATATACATAATATAAAAATATAAAATCTACATACACACATTTTTCTCTATGTATAGCAAGAAAAGGCTTATGTTTGTTCATAACTATTGAGATGACTGCCAAAAATATCTTAGACATAAAATGGTACCTGCTTTCCCTGATCTTCCCAGTTTAGCTTGCTGGACACTTCCTTTCACAGAGTGAGTTTGCAGACTGTGGACTTTTTTCACAATGAAGGAACCCAAAGTTTGCAGAATCTGCAAAATTCAGAATTATCTTATATCTTACTTAACTGTAAAGCATAAGAAAATGGAAAGACATTTTCAGAAAGACACACAGACACCTTATAACCCCCATGTCTAGACTGTTCTGTGGAACTGAAAACAAGCACAACAAAAAACAGCAGAGGACCTGGACACCAGGGCCACCAAAACAGCTCTGTTGCCTAAGGGAAATGACCCATGAAGCCAGCAATTCCAAAAAGGTGAAAGAAAGATGGATATATCCTAACTTAGACAACTGAAATGGTCAGGCAAATTAAAAACTCTTTGAACTCCAGATAAGAAGCTGGCCAGAAAACTGTCAAGACCCCATAAAGAGAGCAAGAAGGAAAAGACACGTAAACAAAGAGCAGCACTGAATAATGGAAGAGAAAGTATAAGTCCCTTTCTTAATGTGTTCTCTCAGAAAAATAGAGAGATAATTCTTTTTAAGGCCTAACTCCATGTCAAATGAAAGAGACACTAGCAGGATCTGGGGGAGAATTTATCTGCAGACAATTCTCTGGATTTGAAATATGAGTTTTCAGCAAGTCCTGCACAGTGTTGGCAGTACTGAAGAACATGTACTACAGCTTTTGTAGGAGCAGCTGCATTCATTTGTGTCTAAAATGGAATTTTTTTGTAGCAGATATTAATTCTTGCCTTTAATAAAAGATAAAGTCTTTCCAGAGAGGCAGTAACTCTGTGTGCTAGAAATCACAGGGCTGGCATCCAGGATCTTGTTAAGGACATTCTGAAAGCTTTTTCCTATTTTGATACACATTACTTCGTTCTTATATTAGCTAATTGTAGAATCACTGCTGTCAGAAATAGGTTCCAGGGGAAAATATGAGGGGAATTCCTGATGATCACTAGCTCTCAATCAGGTCCATTTACTTTTTTTTTACTTATCTGAAGCATTCGAAAAAGAGGAAGAATCCAGAATCATAAAATCTCACTGCTACCCTGAAAGCACCTATTTCAGATGTTCCCCCCACAAATTTATTCAGGACAGATATGCTGATAGGGTGTCAGGATCTGAGTCATAGAATAATGTCCTATCTGCAACACAAGACTTCAGAAAAATTCATAGATGTAGGGTGGTAGATACACAAAGATTGTATAAGGAGAATCAATGTTGTTTCATTTATCATTGACTTGGACTTCCACAGCAGTTTTTTGTTTCTGATTATTATCAATAGCATGAGTTTAAAACTTGATGAAATTAAAAGGACTGATATAAAGTGACCATTGGTGTCATGATCCCAAAGAATATTTATTAATGCTTGCATTTAAGGATATTTGCTCCCATCTCGATATACTTTGAAAAGTAAGGATTATTTCATAGGCATGCCAGCAATCATCAAGAAGGTTCCTAATTTAAGTTTTTGTAGAAAACAGACAAACATCATTCATGTTGTATTATCTTCACCTTCACAGTCCACTTCAAGTCAAAAAGATGTACCTGAACATATTCTTGAGAATTTCTTGGGTCACTACTGGTACTCACATTCTGAAGAAAAAAGCTTTTTCTCCATTAATTCTTCCTTGCTGCAACCTGGAAGTGTCACTATGCTTCTGATGTTTCTGCAGCGCTTTGAGGTTTCCTTTCAAAGTTTTCATACAGTCAATTAGGGCAGATGGGAACTTCTGCCACTGCAAATCTGCTCCACTTCACTGAGATACGAAAAAAGTTGAAATGGCTTGTGCAGTCCCAGCCTTGCAGATGTTGTTATCCTTACTTCTTTTGCAGAAATACATCTACGTCCTCCAACAAAACAAAACAAGAAAACACAAATGGCTGTGAATTTACATTATCTCTAGATTCAGCCTCATGGTCTTCCACAGAGGACTGGGCTCTTGGGTATGGAGACTTTCATGCATTCAACATCAATGTGTATGACATGCTCTATTTTAAGGAGGTTTGCAATAAGAGTTTGCTAATGAATAAAACAGTGTCTTCATCTCTATACTCTACAACAATTTTTGTTCTTAAGTGCTGCAACACCCTTATATCTCACCATCATAAGGAAGGCACCATCTGTTATGGCACCAGTGAGAGATGAACTTTCCATGTGTTGTTTTCATTAATATTGTGGCACTCAGAATAGCTATTTTTTGAATCAATGTGATCTTTGAAGCTCCAAAGAGCAGCAAGGCCCTCTGAGACTCTTTTTGTCACTCCACAGATGAAAACAGCATTTCTGTTATGGTACTCCCTCTTCTGTGCTATGTCAAGTTTAACATGCTTTCTTTCCTCCTGCTGAACATGCTTTTCAATATTATTGCTGATGCCTTCTAACCAGCATGATATTTCTGAAAGGTTCACTGCCCAAAATGTAAGGCAGCAAGGATGGACTTAAATTTCTACATAAAAAGCATTTTATTTTCTACCTATGCAGTCCTATACATCTCCATTCCTGTCCTGTAAAACTGCCCAGAGGAGAAAGGATGTTGAGTTTCTGTTCATTATGAAGGCCTTCACAGCTAAAGAGGCATTTTCACAATATGAGCCTGAAGGAATGTGCAATAGTCCTAAAGCACAGCAGGAAGGATATCTGAGGGTACAAAGCCTTCTGGCACAGACCTGGGGGACTACAGAGAGGGGAGGGAGACAAACCTGGTGTAGTCCCATTTATCCTGCTTTATGGGGACTCTCCTTGGTACAAGGTGTCTGAAACCTTGATCAGACGTTGTCTAGACAATCTAGTAAGTCATAAGAAAGTCATTTTAAGAAAGCTGTTAACCATGTTAACAGCTAAACAGTGTGTATGGTTATAGTGTAATGGTCAAAACCATTTTCTCAGCTTTGGCTTGTTTAACGACATGCACATTGCCTTACTTTGAAACACAGACCAAAAAAATTGACCCTTCAGCTTAGCAAAGAGAAGGTGTAAGAGTGATCTTACCAATGTATATAAACTACTTAAAGGAGGGTGCAAAGTAGCACATTCAAATGCAGCCAGCATATTTTCAGCAGTGCCCAGTCACAGGACACAAGGCAAGGGGCACAAGTCAAAATACAGGAAGTTGCCTCTGAACATTGAGAAATATTTTACTGTGAGAGGGTAACTGGCAGAGGTTACCCAGGGTGGTTGCAGGATTTCCATTCTTAGAGACATTCAAAAATCATCTGGTACAGTCCTCAACACCCTGCTCAGGTGACCTTGCTTGAGCAAGAAGTTGCATAAGACAGCATCCAGATGTCCCCAAGCTTCCAACACCCAGCTTCCTGTGATTCTGTGCTTCTGTTCTGTGGAGGGTAGACAGAAGAACATATGTAATTTGTGAACCACATACAAGGGCTTAATGGGTCATAAGTGTCTTTTTAACTGAATTTTGGTGAACCTTGACCTAATTAAAAATGTGTCTGTGCATGTGTATTAATCTCCAGAGAAAATCATATGTAAGTGAATATTAATTAAAAAAAAAAAAAGTTCTAAACAAGATACACACTCTATGAAATGAAATATACTGCATAAGGACATTTTCCATCTGTTCCACATGTAGTTGCTGAGTTATGCACAAAACTAAAAAGTTAAAAAGCATTTGTTTCTCTTGTCTCTTTTTATATCAGTGAAAATAAATGGAGAGTGATAAGAAATCAAGTATGTAAAGGGAAAAAAAAGAGAAAAATATTCATACTAGGGTAGAAAATGTTTTAAAATTACTGCAGAATAGTTTCCAGCTAACTTCAAAAGAAACAATCCATAAAATCAGAGTACATTTGGCTGAAGGGGTTTATTAGTTCCATTATTAATATTTGTTTATATTAACCTAGCTAATAACACCAAACCCTACTATGCCAGTTTCAGAGACTGAAATATTATGGTTTATGGCTTTAACTTTTCTTATGAAGGAGTTTTGCCTATTACAGCAAAACTGCATGATGAACCTGTACCACCAAAGCTCACTCTGAATGGGCCTCCTGGCTGAAACTCTGAATTGTGAGTTAAACTACCTATGGGATAGAGATAAGAGAAAAGTGGCACTATTGTTTTAAGCATCTAAGGTCTGGCAAGTAATGGATAAGTAAGTGTTCAGGGGAGAGCCAAACCCACCAGCTTTGGAGTGGAGGCCACAATCACAGATTTATCTGCTGCCAGGTTTGCACAGACCCCTCACCAAAGGGAGGAGGTGGAGGGGTTGGGTCTATGGCAAAAAAGCCTCTGGTTGGAGACAGTGAACCCCTACTCTCTGCTGTGCACACCAGCCCAGCTGCAGGGGCCCCCAATGCAGGAGAGCCACATCTATGGGACATGCAAGTGAGGGACAGCTGAGGGAATGTCGTGGTCCATCAAAGGCTCCCCAGATGGTTCCCCAGATCCTGCACCAGAACACTGCACGTGGTGCAAAATGTGATGCAACAGATCCACAGTCTTATAAGGACAGTGACAAACTGCCCCCCTGCAGGGGAGGTACCTGTGCATTCCTACCTGGCCCAAATGTATATTAATCCATGGGATTCTATACTTTTCAGCAGGAAACCCTCACTACCAAGAAGACCAGATAGAGAGAAGCAACAAGACATCATTTGCACCCAGGGAGAGGTGATATGTTTCTGCTTAATCTGTCTCTGTCACAATCCCTTTCCCCCCACACACACCCCTCTTTTTCTATTTTTTTTTTTTTTTTTTTTTTTTTGTCTCTTTTACTGTTAAATAAAATATATCATTTTTTATAGAAACATTTAACCTCATTTGGTTTTAATAATGTTCTAGTGAATATTTTGAACCTCAGGATTTGTAAACCACTGAGAGCTCACTTTGCCCCTCTGGGGTTAGGGTGGGTTGTAACAGCTGGATCCTAGAATACACAGGACAGAGAAATATTTACAATGTAACAATCAATTTATTTCATTTACAACTGTTGGAGCATGACATTCTTAGAACATCTAAATAAGAGTAGACTCCTCATTAAAGAAGGACATAAACTATTTCCGCAGCTAAATCTCTTGCTTCCTCTATCCCATCCCATACCTCCAACATACAGCTTTTAGAAAGACTTCTCCAGTTACTGTGAATCTTTTCCTGGTATTTTACAGAACTATTTAAGATCTCATTCATTACTGTGATTGTTCATGAACTTGTGTGCAGGAGTAATTTAAAGGCATGATGTTCTAAGTTTTGCTCAATAATCAACTGATGTTCTTTAGCCATAGCCAATGCAGTGTAGAAGCTCCTTCCTTTCATGTACCCTCTTCAGCCTCCAATCCTTGATGAGTGCTTTACCAATACTGTCAAGAAGATAAGGTTTCTTTGCCAGCACAGAATTCAGATCTCTTCTCTAAGTAGTCAGACTTCATCAGTTGTTCCAAAAAATATTTCTACTTCCCTTTGCAGTAGATCTACAGCTTTTTTTATCTGATTGCTGCCAAGACCCAGACAGAAATCATTTATTAACAAATTCTGCAATCGTTACTCTAGTCCTTACAGAGCTCTGCCTCCCAAGTGCTGTTGGTAGCCATATATGTGACCCCTTCTCTTTTTAAGTTGTTTTTCTGCATACAACAGTTTTGGTGGGTCACATGGGTTTAAAACTGCGGCATCAGTAAGAAAATGATATTTCACTGCAATAGTCTTATCAGTACTTAGTTTCACAGTAGTACAGAACAAAAGGTACTTTTAGTTTCATTAAGTATTACAGCCGGGAAAATAGTACTGTATGTTGCTTATTTAAGTGTTCCACTGGTAATACCTGGGATACTAGCAACTCCCAAAAGTAAATGTGGAGTCTTTGCCCCCAGGACTCTGTTTCACTTTCTGGGAGTTTCTATAAAGCATTTTTGTTATTAAGCTGCATATCACTTTGGCATAACAACACAGAGAAGTTAGTGAGTGCTGTGAATTAAGGAGGGTGTGATTTGTGAGTTTCTTCAGTCTACCTCCTTATCTGCTCATCACAAAGGTTAACTTTATGCTCAGAAGGACAGTAAGAAAAAGAGAAGCAGAGACATCTCTGTTATTCCTATGGCAGTCTCCTACTTTTTACTCTCCTAAATAAATTAACTTTTTATCCTCTAAGTTGTAGAGGGAATCTACATGGATGGATGCCATGAGTATTCCCCCTAGAACATGTACAATTAATTCCAAAATACCATGAGTATTCCCTCTAGAGCATGTGCAATTAATTCCAAAATAAATTATGGAAAAATTTGTCTTACAGATAATGATAAGAGGCAGAGCGGGTGAGAGGGAAAGGTATCACATCACTTGAAGTGTAAGCTGATCTCCCCAGATTCTGTAGTTAGGAGGGGAGAGAGAAGTTCCTGTGGAGAGGAGTGGAGATCACAACATGTCTAACTTGCATGCTCTGAGACTCTCTATTCAGGAGGCTCTCCATTGGCAGTGCAGAAGCCTGGGAACAGCTGCAGCTGGGTGAGATGGATAGTTATAGTGAGAATGTCCTCACCTGGAGCCAGTGCAGAGTAAATCACATGCAGTAAATTCAGTTTCTAATTTATTGTGCACCAGCTCCTCAAGCTCTTCAAGCCATCCATGGCCAAAAAGGAAACTGTGCACATGTTGTTTTTGTAGACAATGCTGCAATGTTAAACCAAACTGTTATGCTACACTTTTCATCCACAGATTTCAAGGAATTCAAAAAAACAGATGAACGCAAGTACTCTTTTAGAAACCAAGACAACAAGTGATACAAACACTGGTCATTGAGAAATTCTGTTGGAGACCTGGTACAACCTGAAAATCTCTGGGTTTACAGCTAAGATTTGTTGTGATTATTCAGCTAACTTATTGTAACAAGGAAAACTAAGCAACACTTGACAGTGTTGACCCCTTTAGAGGAAATTACCTTACAAATATAATTAGAGATGGATGTATGCTCTACGTAACTAATACTGGCCACATGAAAACCCAGAGGAGATTCTGATATATGATGAATTTCTTTGCCTACATTTTTATATTACATTTCCAGTATCTGAGAGCAGTAATCACAGGTAAGGATTCAGCAGTGGCCAATTTATGGAAAAAAGTTTCAAAATACTAAAAATAGATTAAAATTTGCACAGGACAATCTTTTAAAGATAACTAAATTCCAATTAGATTTTCAGAATCTAACCAATGTGAATTCAAAACCCAAACAAAAAATTTATACGTGTGTATGCAAAAACCATGGCTCATTTGGTTGCTGCAGTAGGCAATTTACAGTAAAATAAAAGTGTCCTTTCAGTATCAGACATGCATATAACAAAATAATGCCTTACTTTATACCCACTGAAACTTTATTCAAGAATTCAGTAGCGGATGGAGTCACTAAAGTGCTGAAGCTGAAGACCTAAGTAGGCAAGAAGGAGAGAACAGTGCAGCAATAAAACCTTTCTTTCCATCAGTTGCTTGTCAGTGTTATGCTGCTGTAACAATGACCAATGATGGCTTTGAAACTTTCACACACTGCTCTTATAATGTGCTACACTAAATCACAATGTAGGAACTGAAGGACTGCAGAGAAGGTACAATGTGATAGCACCGACACCGTATATTAACTTCTGAAATAGCACATCACTCTCCTCTTATCAGGATGCCACCAGCATTTGCATACTCTCCTGTTGGACAGTTAATGTCAAAAAGAGAAAATCCTGGAAAGTTTCCTGAATTGTTTTGCTTTCTTGCCTTCCTTCTCTTTCCCAGACTGAATATGTGGATATGCATGTTGAATCCCAAGTCTCTCAGGTGCTTTTCTCATGGCAGGACCACTCCAAAAATTGGCTAAGAACTCCAAGCATTTTCTTTTCCCTGCTGTTAGCCTCTAGCACTGCATTGAAGCGAGGTTTGTGAGAAGCTCCCACCCTCTGTGCTTGCCAGTACATCAAATGAAAACCACTGACCTTGAAAACTGAACCCAGCACAGTTGTCACAGTACAGATAGTCCTGCCAATCTCTTTGTGTCCCTCACGTGCACCCTTCAGTGTAGGTTATGGCTTTCTGTGTGTGCCAGATACAGCTCTTCAGCTCCACATGGACTGTAGGCACTACATATCTGCACATTATATCCAAGAACCTGTCCTTTCCTTCCTTGTGACCTTTAGCTATGGGCCTTCATGCGATAAAAACTCCTGCTGCAAGAACAACTCTGCAGGAGAGGTCCTGTTAGATAAGCTTGGAGGCAAAAAGGAGAAAACCTTGGTCTGAATGGTAACTGTTGATGAGGTCCCACTGCAATCAGTACTCTGACTGCTGGGAAGGTTGGAAGTACCTCTGGAGCCATAAAGAGTAAGCTGGAAATTAATGGTTTAAAAAATGGAGAACAACAGGTTTTTTACTAATTGTCAGTAATCTTATGACCACTCTGCTGGGAAGAGGGATTTTTCCAGCATCTCCCTACTTTAAAGTCTCAGTAAGTGTCAGGGACTGCACAAGGCCCTTGTCAGAGAAAACAACTGAAGTACATTCTTCAGGTCAGTACAAGCTTGAACTAAGTGACTGCAGCTGCACAGACACATCTTCTTTCTTACTGTGGTTCAATGTGACCAACAAATCCCGTAAGACCTAAACAATTAGCCACAGGTTTTCTGAATATTTATTTTATGGCACGTTATGAGCACATCTATTACTGTGTGAGAGTAACAGTAAAAAATAGCAAGATATCATAAAGGAATTTGAAGACAAATGCAATAATTATTATTCTTCTCAAGTTATTTTCTGTATTACAGCACATCACTGTTTCTGAATCACTAAGCTGCCCTCCTCTTATCTACCAGTACTTGATAAATGATGGGTAATTCCCTCTTATGCTTGCTACTTTTCCACTAAGCCAAAAGAAAATCTTCACCCCTGACCCTGACATATTCCCAGCCACAGTTCTCTAAACTATTCTGCTCATCTTTTTCCACGTTGAGCACAGGTGTCAAAGATTAGAAGCACACTAGCTCCATCTGGTGAAACTCCTTCTGCAGAGCTTTACACAGATATCTGGGTTAAATAAGAGATTTATTCTCATCCTCCAGCTGATACAGAGAGATGAGCACTGAAAGAGATAAGATTCCAATGACAGCTCCTTTGTCAAAGTTGACTCAATAAAAACATAATATACTAATTGACTCAAAATCTACTTTGTAGAAATGCAGTCTTTCACAGTAAGAATAAACAGCTTCATTACAAAAATTAATCACTAGTCTTTTAATTTCCTGATTTTGCTCTCCTCCATTTATGTTAACACTGCTATAATTATTATGCTATTTTTAACCAAATTTAAAAGATTTTAATCACAAAACTAACCTTTATATTGTGAACATGTAGGGGCAGGCTGAATTAAACTTTGACTTAGATGATTGTGTCTTTTCTATGTAAAATAGATTTCATGTCAAAATGAATACTTTTCTTGTAATTAATGAAAAAAAATTGTATATCAACTGTAAAGGAAAAATAAGTGACAATTTTTCACTTCCTATCCCCACCAGAGAAAATGATATGAAGTACTATTAGGATGGGAATTCTGCATAAAAATCATTGAAATCTCTGGTTTTGCATCTTATATCAAGAAAAAACTTGGGGGGGCTCAAGAAAATAAAGAAAAATATAAAAAGGAAACACAACAAAATAAAGAATTCATTCTTGGGAGATCTCAGGTTTGTATGTAGTCACTAATTCACGTGACACTGAATCCAGTTCAAAAGCTAGAGCACCAGAGATGAAGCAAATATTCTTCTTACTGAGAAGTCCTTACAGTTTGCAGAAATGCAATTATTGTTCCCTGCTTTAAAGTAAGCTTTAAAAGACCAGACAGAAACCCAGGATAGCTTAAATCCTAAAGACAGACTTCCAAGTTCTCTAAATCACAGTATGAATCGGCTGGAAGATACCTCAGTCAGGTAAAACCGTACTGATATATTGTTTCCACATGCAAAACTGTTAATGAAACAAGCTCTCTGATGATAGTCTTTCTGTGTAGAAAGCCCCAAGATCCATCTCAAGTGTGGAAAAACTTAGAGTTGTCAAGACCAGGGGATTACTGGACAGTGCAAATCAGTCCTGCGGTGTGGGTGTTCTGTACCCAAGTGCTGGCTGGCTTCTGCCCCCAAGGGAAGCAAGAAGGATGAAAAGGCCTACATACCTACAGTAGGGAAAAGAAAAGAAAAGAAAAGAGAAAAAAAAAAAAAAGGAAAAAAAAAAAAGTGACAACCACAAAGGCAAAGGAAATAGCATGTACACAAGAACTGAATAGCAAAGGTCTGCATTACTTCTGAGCAGCACACCCTTAACCACAGCCTCTTTTGATGCAGATTTCCAAAGCTTTAGCCTTGCTAAGGTACATGAAGGGCTCTTTGTTCTGGCATCATTTCACTAGTGTATCTGGACTCACAGAGGTTATTAATATTAAACACACCCCACATGTAGGATTGGCTTATTAGCTCCTGCTGTACTACTTCCTCTGTAACAGCGAATGATCACTGCTCTATGGAGGAGTCTGTGTGGTTGCTGTGCTGGGGGAAACAGCCCAGTGCTTGGTCACACCGGGGTATTTATTCCCTTGGCACTGCCAGCACAGGCACAGACCCCTCGGCACAGCTCTGGGCTTGCTCCAAGACTCCAGGCAGCCTCGGACCGGGGGTGCGGCGGCGAGATAAACGTAGCAAATGAATCCTGTGTGACCCTCTCAGAGAGGTTGGACCATCAGTGGAGAAAGGAAACGGATCTACCTTCGGAGTCTTGTCCAGAGGTTTTATTCCAGTACAGCAGCACTTCAGAACAGTGTGACTGCCAGAGCAGAACAAAGGGCCCACATGGCAGCCCCCAGGTTATAACCTGGGAGAGGGGGAAGGGGGAGGGCATACAGCTTACCTGTCAGCAAGGGACAGGGCGCGACCCGAGGCCTAAAGGGCAACCTAAAGGTCAAATCACCTGTGGGAGAGGTGAGCCCTCTGTGGGAGAGGTGGGCCCTCTCTGCCCGGGCCAATTCCTCAACGACCCAGCCCCTGCAGAATTCCAGGTTGGCCGAGAGAGACGCCCTGTGTATTGAAATCGTCCTCTTAGGATTTGCCAAGAAACCCTACCCTGGAGGAGGGGAAAAACTTACTCCCAAAGGGAGCTCACCTTGAAAGCCTTAAAGGCACACTGCAACATTGCTCAGTCCTAATTATCAAGATCTGTGCTTAGTGTCTTTTCTGTTAGCTGCGAGGGTTGTATCCCACGAGAGGTGATGAGAAACTTCTTCCTGTGCCTGATCGTCTGGACCAAGTTTTAAGTAGCTGTTTGTAACTTCGTTTTGTAACCTTTCTCTCTCTCTCTCTTTTTTTTTTTTTTTTTTTTTTTTTTTTTTTTTTTTTTTTTTTTTTTGTGCGTGTGTGTGTGTTTTCTAGTGAAGTGTTTGCTATTCTTTTACAGATATTGACTTCACTGTCTCTGGGACTACATGCATACTTGTCACACCCCAGCTGTTAATCTGGTGGAAAATCTAGGGCATTCAGTTACACAGTTACTTAGCATATTTTACTTAGCCATTGTGCTCATTCTAATACCAAGCAAGCTGCATCTAGGGTGGTAGTGAAGCTTCTCAGTAACCTCTAGGTGTTTCCTTTCATGAATATCTCCTATTTAAGAGAGAACAAAATGCCACACTGTTGGAGAGCCAGCCACTCCTGAAAACCCAATATGGGTCCCTTAGGCTGCAGTTTAGGAAAAGGGACATAAACCAAAATGAAATGAAAAATACTAACAACCAGCCATTTAAAAAAAAATGCAGTAAGTGTTTTAAATATTCCTTCTACACCTAGACCTTTCTAAGATTCACATGTGACACCCAAAGTATCTCCCATCTTCCATGATTTCAAAGGTGAAAATGGTCTCACATCATTACCAAAAGCCACTGATTTCACCCAGAAATGGATTCTGAGCTGTAAGGTGTCCCAAAAGTACAATGTAATTACTCTGCCATATTCCACAGCCTGCAGAGGTTATATCCATCCCACACACCAGCAGGATGGTGAGCTGAGTGTGAGAAAGCAGTTTTGTTCCTTTGTCATTTATGGGAAGACACACATGGATTTAAAAAGAAGACAGAGAGAAAGGGAAAGGAGAGAAATTAGAGCATTGTGTAGGCTCTGTTAAGAGGAGTGATTTATTTTGTTTCTGCCTCTGCAGGTTTCTGACAGTGTTCAAGCTATATGTAGGTTACCAGGGTATGAAGGGTTTGTTTGGTCTGCTTATTTAAGTAGAACAAGGTTTTTGTCAGATAAAAATAAACCTGTCCAAGCAGTGTGGTCTAGTTGTTCATTTTACATTTTACCCTGAGCATTCTTTTGTTTTTCTCTGTTGTGCACATTTATATCCTAGGTCTTATCCTAGGCATTTGTGTGGCCTTTATGTACTTGAAGTTTTCTGTATTATTGGTAGAATTTCTTCAGTAATGATATATAAAGGCACAGATTTTAGGGGAGGGCAAGCAAGCTCTAGCCAGTCTCCCTCTGTCTCCCCAACCTCATTAAAATTATGACTAATATATAAAAGTAAGAATTCTGCTGGAAATAAAAATTATTACCATTTCCCTAGAATATTGTTTAAAAATATATAAAAATGGGTCTGTTTTAAGACTTACATTTTCAAAATGGAGGAAAATCATATTTAGAAGACTACTTAGATCAACACTGAAGTCGAGGCAACATTTTGTAGTGTGGGAAATCAGTATCTGGCAAATGCATGTAGAAGGAGAAAAAAAGCCATGGAATCAATAAAGCTTATCGATTTGCTGTGAATGAATAATCAAAACTAAAGATCTTGATAAAAAAAAGAAAATTCATATCTATATTAAGGAGAACTAAGGTTTCTAAAAATGAATTTAAAATAATTATAAGAAAAATAAAAAGCTAAAAACTTAAAAAGACAGCATAGCCACTCAGGATGTGGAAGTGCAAATGTATTTGCAAGTAATCTATTGGAGTTTTTTTCTTTAAAGTTTCTGTTTTTTCTTATGGTAGTGTTTTCTTCTTCTACTTGAAGCATCATAGAATACTTCTGTCCATTAGAACCAAAATGTTTACCCATAATAAATAGGTAAGTAAAACTATGGCCAAAAAAAAAAATTGATTATCAAGATGACTGAACTAAATTAGTATTTTAGTAAATATGAAAATAAGTATTTGAGCAAGCTTTTAGTATTAGACACCAAGAGCAGGCTTCAAAGGAATTAAGTATCTGGTACATACCCCTCATGAAAAAACAACTCTACATAAGCACTCATGTGATGCAGCACTAAAAAGAGCTGGCAGTCACTTGATACTTAAATTAGCAATAGGTGTATGAGAAATGAATTTATTTTTAGCTATGCCAAGAATGACATTAATATTGCGAAACTGTGTATAGTTTAAATGTCTGCATAGTAAAAAGGTAGCTAAGGAATCTCCAGATGAAGGAAACATAAATGATTTAAAGGCTGGAGATACTGCCTTGCAGTGAAGAGTTTGAGCGCCCAATCTGTTCAGCCCAAAAAGAGAGGCTTGAGAAGTGGCTTGATTACAGCTTGCAAGTGCCTTCACACTAATAAATTATGCATTAAGAAGATATTTAATATGGTAAGGTCATAATACGAACATATGGACAGAAAGTAATGCCAGACACTTCTGGCATGATACTTTTTCAGCAATGAAGATGATTAATCATTATAGGGAATCTTAAGGGAAATGGTGAATTTTTAATTGTTTCATGTCTTTGTATGAAGATTAAATGTCTCTCCTGGAGATATAAATTTGTTAAATGCAACCTGTTTGCTGTCAAGTAGGTGAAAGAAAATTATTCAAGATTCTGTAATGTCTATAAATCCTAGAGATCTATACACTAGGACAAGACCTGTGAAGTATCTCTAAGGCACAGAATTCTTTGCAATTCTTTGTAATTCTTTGCAATTCTTTGTACTGCAAATGTAACTGTTTTCTGTCCTGAAACTATTAACCTACATGGAAAGAAGTATTTTGCTATACTCATCCTTCTTTGGGGAAGTCCAAGAACACCCAGTGATGATAACAGTTCACATGTAGTACCAATGTAACATTTTGTGTTAGAGTGAAGCCCCCTTTTTCATTTGTGATTCTCTAACTCTCCCTGTTTATCATAACAGAACAAGTTTTGTAAGTTATTATATCACAAACTTTCAGTTTGGAGTTTTGTAAGCCTTGAATCCCAACAGATGGAGATAGATCATAAAAAATTAAATATATTCATAGCTAGTTACGTGAATTTTATGAAGAGTTAGGAACTCTCTGTTGTAACAGTCATTTTTATGTGGGCACTGTTTGTGTGTGTGTGTTTCTTTTGTTTCACAGTGGAAGCCTGCTCCACAATTGCTGCAAAGACCAAGAACTATTCTCCCTCAAAACTTCCAGATTCTGAAGATGAAGTTAGCAGTATTCATTTGCATTCTCAAGTCATCTGGAGTGGTAGTAGATAGTCTTGATTGATTGTGTGTTTATAATCTGTCTTCAAATGCTGATCTTTATATATTGTTACCATGGAATAAGGGTTATAAAATTAATTTCCTGCATGGATTCTGCATTAATGGACAACATTCTCTAAAACACTCCAGTGAGTTTCATGAGAAGTATCTTCACAGTACCTTTGGCAGTGTACAAGCTTATATAGACAAGAAATGCTGGTGGTTGACCTCAATATAAGGTAACTGATACCGATAAAAACAGTCAACGTCCTTCAGAGCACCACTAGCAAAAATCCAAGTACCTAACTTGGAGAAAGGAAGGAGAAAACTAGAAGACTGTTTCTCTGACAGTAAGAGGAAGAATATAAACCTTCTAGTGTCACATTTGTTCTTTAATTGATGCAATGTTCAACCCATTTCCATCCATGTGAAAGAGGTAGGATATCCAGACCAACTTGCAAAGGGCAGAGTGCCTCTGGTGTCTTCTCTGCATTCTGTGAAGAATTAAAAAATATCCTACACATGGACTGAGCTGCAGTATATCTGATTTTGGTTGAGATAAGGGGAGCAGGAGAGTCCAGGGGAAAAAAGTAAGCAGACTCATCTGGATGAGAGGATTAAAGCCCTGAAAATAGTGGTCATAAAGCTGTAGAGCGAAAGAAAAAGTGTCTTTTGGAAATGGCTTGGAGAAAGGGAGATTGAGTCAGGTATAAAGCCATGTGCTTCCCAGAAAAAGGGACAAAAAATCCTGAGTGTGTAATTTTGAAAGGAAAACATTAGAGTGCTCTGAAGATATGAGACATTGGGAATATACAGAACAGCCTCTTTTTAAAGGTTTGCTAGTATGAAGTGCTGGTGCTATGGCTCAGTTAACTGAAAAAGACAACTTTTTATTTTTCCTTGCATGCATAAAACAAGAAAGTAGCTGCTCGGGGGAAAACCAGTGCATTCTTAGTTCTGCCTGCTGCAAGCAAAGCTTCATTGGCTAATTGGGCTTCCGAGGATGTGAAACACACCAGTGGGAAATTACACTATGACAATCATGCTGCAGGAACACAGCCAGCTCTGAAACATCTGTCTTTTCCCAAATTTTGCCGAAGCCTATTAAATTCCCTCATAACCAGCTGGTCCCAATGTGACCACACACTGACTCAGTCAATGCATGCTGACCTTTTTGTGCTGTGGCAAGGCAGTTTTCACTTCCACCCCTCTTGCACAACTTGCACAGAATATCAGTCCTGCTCATGTAGATTTCTGTCACTGAAATGCCATTGCCTCCAGGGTAACACCAAAGCTGTGCTCAGATTGTCTTCAGTCTTCGTTTGTGCTTTACTGTGTGATCCAGATAATTTACTGTACACAGCCAAATACACCTGGTTCTTCCTGTGTTGAGTTATGGTTGTCATATTTCTGTCAGTGTCTCCAAGAAAATGCTAGACAGAAAGTGCTTTCCCAGTGCTCAGTGTCAATAAGGCCTTGATTTTAAAATCAGTCCCTGGCACATGCGCCCTCCTACTCACAAAAACAAGGGCTGGCCTGACTGACCAATCCCTGTCTAAACACCATTTCTCACTTCAGATGCCTTTCAGTGTGTTTTTTGTGGATTTCTGCTGGTTAAGGTCACTTGCCCTTTGACTTGGTGTCTTTTCAAAGGCATGTGAAAATCATTTGCAAAAGTGCTGCCAGTCATTCTGTTTCCTAGCAGACAGCAAAATAATCAGTATAATGGTTCTACTGTCTTTCTGCTCCCATGTATCAATCAATTATGATCACACAGTACAGAAAATCTTATAGCATGGTAATATTCAATAAGGTCATAGTCTTACATTGATGAAGTTGTTAACAAAAATGCAAGTGAATTATAGTCTGACAAGGGATGAAGCTGTTAAAGGCAAAATACCCTCCAAGTCATCCCTAAGGACCTGCAGGTTTTACACCCAACAGGTTTTCATTATTCAATGGTGTTTCTGTGGCAATTACAGCAGCCCAATATGCCATACAGTACTTTTTGTCTTTGAAGCCCTGTGCCTGGTCAGAGCAGAGTTTGGTGATGGAAGAAGGGAAAAAAAAAAGGAACACGAGTAACAACACTGGTTTGAAATCAGGAACAGAAACAGCTTTTTTCTTTCCTCCATATAGGAGAGCCTGAAGTCCTTTTATGCCCCAAGCTGAGTACTATTAAAACATTTATCTGATATGAATTTATCTTCATTGCCAAATGAAAACTGTAGTAGCAGGATTTATTTTCACAGAGGGAAAATAAGAATTATCATAAATATGTTATTCAGTACAAGCACATTTTATTTTACCTTTTCATCTGTGGTTCATAATATCGTCAGTGATCAATATATTTTCACGCTTTCTCTGTTTACAATAATTATTTTTTATAGAGAGACAGTTCTACCTTGATAACTTCCTACATGAACTCATCAACTTCTTTATAATCTACCACATCTTCCCGATACAGAAATGCCCTGTAAAGATAATGTTTTAGTTTGGTTCTGTTTCAGAGCCAAGTCTGGAGGCAAAATAATCTATGTTTTACCATGTCATGATCAGTCTTGTTTATTGAACTCTTAGAGGTGCTGAGAGACCTCAGAAAAATGATAAACTCATATAAATATAACATTATTTGTAAATATTCTAGTTATTTATTGCACTTTCTCCAATAAATATATTTAACATAAATTGTAAGGGATGATTCAGTGCCCTAAAGTGCATGCACTCTAAATATGAGAACGGTGATGTATATCAAAGCATTGAAGGGAAGGCTTAAAGAGGCCCATAGGGTTGCCCATGGTGTAAATTTTTTTTGTGTCTGTATTTATACTTATAGATACTATACCAATAGTATATCTATTTTACATATTTTTAATATATTTGTCTATAATTAACATACCCATGTCCTACTTAAGATATCTTGAGACATGCTTTGATTTTGGAAAAAATTATATGCATAGATTTACAGTTGTCCAAACACTATAGATTCACTCTTACATTTTCAAATTTGTTTATATCATCCAAATAATCATGACCTTTTAAAATTTTATTTTAGTGCATTTTTGTTAGCCTAAATGCAGTAATATTTTCATGGGTCAGAGGAGAAAACACCACAACA
Organism: Phylloscopus collybita; assembly: GCA_027886175.1. Lineage (NCBI taxonomy): Eukaryota > Metazoa > Chordata > Aves > Passeriformes > Phylloscopidae > Phylloscopus > Phylloscopus collybita. The sequence goes on along the minus strand of JAJNNQ010000009.1, from coordinate 22,647,382 downwards.
ATTTAGTTGTCTCTTTCTCTGGGTTGGAAAAGGTTGACTCAGTGAAGAAGTCTATTTCTTTGAAGCTGACTCTTTTAAGCTATGGCTTAAAGACATTAGAGCAAAAGAAGAAAAGAACTCCCTTTTGAGTTTGTTCATTATTTATCCCTTAAATCTCAGTCAAGGGTGCCTCTCTTTCTGTGTAACTGCTTGAGAATGAAGGTCCTCATCAGCTACTGCTGATACTCACCAGACTTCTCCTTGTCCAGTGGTAATGTTATTTGGATTGTCTCAGTGTAATATATTTCCTGTGAAGAAGAGCAGCCCTTTTCCACAGGCTGTTAATTATTCTTGAGACAACATTAAATCACTGTTCCAGAGCTGGAGGCTTTGTCCTCCACTTTTAACCTTATGGTGTCCGGAAGATTTTTGGGAACTATGGCTTCTCTTTCTTATTCAAACAGAAATTGTTTCTCTTATATTACTGTGCCTCTTTCTCTTATGATTCATTTTTGATCAAGGTGACACAAGCTTTCTGAGTAACAGAATAGGGAAGCAGGGAATTGTGTTGCCAGTGGAGAAAGCAGCAGGCAAGTAAACAGATCATTCCCTCTTACATCATGGTACACAGATTTAGCCCTAAAGAAGCAAGAGTAGCTTTGGGAAAAGCAATGACGAATTTGCCATCATGATGAAAGAGAGCTTGAAGATAAGCTTACAGCTGAATTGCCTGAGACAGACACAACAGGACAGCAGAAAACACTCTTGAACAACCAGCAAATTCAGCCAGTTTCTTGCAGATTTTTTGCTCTTGTGCATTTTTTTATTGTCAGAAAAGACAAAAATATGACAAAAGTGTACTGTAACATTGTGCAATAACGTGTCCATGGTATCACTAGATGTCTCAGTGTGACCACAAATTTTGCCCAGTGTGTGAACAATCTAGTCATTAAGGAGCTTTCTAACCATTTTGAATTGCTTCTGGTGTCTGTAAAACTCCTGGCAATAAAATGTTTTCAGGAAAGAAGTTCACTGATAAAATACAACATTTCCCACATGGACATCTACCTACTCTTCTGGGTTCTCATTTACAGCAATACTAGGAAGAACATTTTCTTCTGCTGTCCTCCAGGTGCTGTTTTCATGAAAGTTGTAGTATCACTGTTTCTTTGTATACTGTTGGCAATATTTCTTCTAATCCCTGCGGTTCACTGCCAGCACTACAAGCCATGTGTTTCATACTTCCAGAAATGGCTGTCGTGATGTGAAATTTGGCAGCACAAACCATGCAAAGGAGTTTTTGACTGTACCTCCACCTACACACAACTTTGTGCTTTCCAAGTGAGGAAAATCAAACTTATAAGAAACAGTGCAGATTTAAAAGAGACATTAATCTCCATCCTGTTAAAGACAGGTTCTTTCCTACCTTTTTTACTACCTTAATAATTCAGAACAGTGGTGAGAAAGCAAAAGGGAGAACTTCAGTTCTCTTACATCCTCACTTTGGACCTTTCTGAAAGGTGCTTCAAGAAATCCTTCAAGAGGTGCTCAAGCTAAAGGCACTCAACAGCTCTGTCAATAAGCTTGGATTTTCCAAAAGACTAAAGAAATGAGAAGGAAGGGCAGCCTCGGCTTTGATCTTTTAGAATTTATTAGATGAGGGGGGTATTATTTTTCACTTTTTTCAAGCCTCTAAACTTATGTGATATATTCCAAATAATGATTTCAGTTCTAAAATGAAATCTCATCTTTTGGAATTAGTATAGATATGTTCTCCTTTTTACTGTGAACAATCAATCTCTTGTATTGCCCTACTGGTAAAATCCTATCTATTTGTTTGGGGGTTTTTTAGTGCAAGATGAGAAAAAGTAGACTTTGCTTGTAAAAACCTAATTATTTCACTATGTTTCAAGGATTTAGCAATTGACAAATTATTTATTTTCATTCCCTGATTCTTACTATGTTATCTCAGAGGATGAAAACCAGCAAAATCTCCAATATATTATGAAACAGTATTTTTGATTTCTAGGTCTGTAATAAATGTGTGCCAAAGTTGACAAGGTACCTTAAAAATTGAGACCAGAGTTAGTTTTTTTTGACAGTCAGTAATCTATATGGCTTCCACAGACATCATGACTTGATGACATAATGGCTCCGATGTGTGTCATATTGCAGAGGATACATAGTTCCCCTGTGTCCCATTTCAGAATGATATACTGGGTAATGTAATAGGCCAGGGCCTGCTGTAAATTCAGGTTCTATGGCCATCTGAGACAAGAGGAGTGAAAGATTTAAGCAGAAAGTATTTTCTTCCAAGAAAATACGTATAAATATTTAGGGACAAGTGATGCTATGATTATTTGCATAGCTTTGACATCTGAGCTATGGCACTGGATCACCAGGAACCCTCTCAAAAGGGATTTCTTCCATGGCATCACTAAAATTCAGCCACTCATCCAACTTGTGATGTCTTGTGATATATGATATGCACTTAGAGCAGCTGAAATTAGAGAGAGCAACCCTCTAAATTAAGAAAGGTGGAACCAGCATCTACTTTTCATCAGGAACTTTAAATCCAAAGGAAATCATCATCATCATTACAAAACAGGAATGGCTTCACTGCCTGTTCAGTCCTGCCCATCACACTTTTCATTTGCAGCAATCTCCATCTGACTTACATTATGTATATAGTTACATCATTCATCATGATTAGAGACATGCAGCGACAACTTTTGGCTAATCATTCTTCCTCAAATTTATCTCTACTTTCCTTAGAAATAAATAGCACTTCTGCCCCTTAGGTTGTAATGCCAATTACTTTAGCATTGCTTTGAAAGCCTTTCAACATCACTTGTTCTGTGCCAGATTTCTGTTGCATTCAGTCCAGAAGACATGTGATCTTTGCATGATTACTGTGTGCAGGCTGTCATTTTCCAGCAGTATTTTTCAGGATTACATGACCTTTCCCCATGAAGTAAAAATAGACCAACAAATGACTATCTCCAGATCAAGTAACTTTGAAGGCACCTAGTCAACATTTCTGCCCAGTCTGTCTTATCTACAGCTATTACTGTGTACAGTCTCAAATCCTTTCTCTTGTTAAAGAACTCAGTGCTACTAAAAATCTATTCTAAAACTGCGTTTCCAAGTTCAGCTGCTGTAGATCTCCTACAGTAATACAAAGTTTGTAGCAGAAGGTACAGTGCTAAAAATTCTGAACTTGCTAGAAACTCAATAAAAGGCTGCATGGTATAACTTAAACTACAGTATCATGTACAGTATTTTTTTTTCCCCATAACAATTCTCACAGTCTCACTATCTATTCTGGTTTGCCTGAGAGACTACTCCTAGTTTAGAAATACTCTACTTAGTCCTTTTCTTCCCCAGGAACAAAAAAAATGCATAAATTAATTTATATTAGAGAAAGGACTTGGCTTCTGGTGTAGCTATTATGAATTTCTTTGGTGATTTATTCCAATACCATAGGACAGAAAGAAAAAACTAACAGTGACATCATAATTTCACAGCAGGAACATTGACAGTTAATATTAGAATGCAACTCAACTTCATTGTTTTTCATTACAGGCAACATGAAACCATCATGTCATAGAGATGTGGCTTTTTCAGTGCAGTTGCACATCAAAGCTACTGAAATGTCATTTTGGAGAATGCTCTTGGTTTCAATGAGCATTTAACATGACCACTGACTCTTGACTGAGGCAGAAATTTCCATTTGTTATAAGGTTGTGATAAATTTAATCAGGGTAATTTTCCCTGTCATTAAAAAAATTAATTCATTTTAATGGAAAGAAAAAAAATTATCCTCATTTACACAAGGAGCCTGTGATGCCAGTAATGCTTTGCACCAAAGGAACCTTTTCACTCCTCAAATCATTAGGAATTTAACTGTTACATAATGTAACTTTGATACAGGACACAAAAGTTTTGATATTTAATTATCATAGATGGATTACTAGCACTGTAGAAATTAGAAACAAATTAAAGTTACCTAAAGGAAACTGGTCAAGAAGCCAATGCCAAAGCCAGATTTCACCGTGTACTAGTACTTCAGAGGGACACTATTCAGAGTAGAAAGACTGACTTGGATTGTCTCATAATTGCCTTCCAGAACCAAAAATAGTCCAGAAAACAACAAATTAGACAAGATCACATCATTTCATTTCATTCCCTATCCAAGGAGTAATGAGTCTGAAGTTAACCTGCCCCAGCACAGACCAGAAAGGTTCTTTGCATTTTCTCTCAAGAAGGGCAAATCCAGGTCTCTGTGAAAAATTCAAGGTTCTTTGGTATAAAAGAAAGAAAATTAGTGAAGAATATCCATAATAGAAAGAAAACCTAAGAAGTAAGCAGTAAAATGTAGCAAGGACCCTTCCAGAACTTTAGAGGCAAAGATGTGAGGTCTGTGTAAGACACTGTTAGGTTGTGCCACTGAGAACGTAGTGGAAGAGAAAACATTCAATTTGTCATTGAGATGAGATACATATGGGCAAGAGAAGAGAAAGGTTGTGAAGAGCCTGTCTTTTGTGCAGTGACTAGAAGGCTGGAAAACTACCAGGTAAATATATGGAACATGTTTGAAATGGCATGATTTTTGTTACTGTTAAATGACTGATGTGAACTTATGTATTTGTAGGGGGACTTTTATTTGTGGTTATTTTAAGGATATACGAAAAAAAAAAAAACAAAACAAAACAAAACAAAACAAAAACAAACTGAATACACAGCTTATGTCTGTTCTGGGCAAGTTTTTTTTTTTAAATTTTATTTAACAGGCTAAATTTCACTAATTTAGGAGCTTAGTTGGTATAATCTCTTTCATCTGTAAGAACTGGCATTTAAACATCTCTAGGTGGGATGTTATTGGAGAGCACTAGAGGTACATGGCTGAACATGGGACTTTGTGAGAAGGATTGTCCTCCAGTGTCCATGAGTACATATAGTTCAGGATAAATCACTCTGGCTGTTCTTGCAGCAAATAAAGTAACTACTAAATATCTTTTACTTAGTAAGTATAAACACTGCTGCTGGTTAAATATATATTTTGTATAGATAAAAATGTTCCTCTGCACAGTCCTTTCTGAAATGAAGTACTGAGAAAATGGAACTGAAGACATACAAGCTCTCATTCTAAAGATAATACTTCAGATTGCATTTTATTTTCTTTTTATTTTCAGGTGTGAATGGAAGTTTTTTGTTTCTTATTTGAAGTTGTTTTATGAGCTGTAGGTCTATCCACACTTACTAGTAGGATTTTCTGAGTTTAAATTAGGTAATGGTATAAAATAAAATGCTAAAAAAAAAGTACTTCAAAACTGTAACAGAAAATCAGGGTAATCATGTTTAGGTTGGGCAACAAGACAGGTAGTTAAGTTTATTTTGTGAAACACAGAAACCTTTCCCAAGATCTGCCATGTGTTCCTATGTATGGCACAGATTTTGGCCATTTCACGGACGCACATTAGGAGAGGTGTCAGTACGTGCTACAGCATCCAAAACCCACTCACATTGGGCTGCAGAAGGCATGGTTGCCTGCAGAGCATGACAAAATATCCAAAACCTCTGCTGAAGTGCTGCAGTCTTTCCCCAAGTCTTGGGGACTACAAGTGCAAATAGAGAATGTGAACTGGTCTGCTCCAATAGAGTCTAAAGCAACCCATAAGTCTTGTGCAAGGAAAAGGTTCTTCCACTTGAGGCCCACTTCTGAGAATTTTGCAATAAAAATGAGAATGGCATGTGACCTTGTCAGAGTAGCAAAACAAATTGTTGAGTACAATGATACAAACTTTCAAGTTATTTTCTTCAGAAACAAAGGAATAAAAAATGGGGCTTTACTTTTCTAAGTTTTGGATTTAACTATGTGAGGGCTTAGGCCATAACTGAAGTTACTTGTGGTAAATATAATGCTTCCAGTTTTTCATAATCTTCTTTCAAATGAAAGCAAATATTATGAGCAGATTGCACATATAACAAGTTCTAGAACAGAAGTACATGAGAGTAGAAAGCTAAAATGTAACTAGTTAATAAATCATTTTTTGGTTGATTTCATTTAATAGCAAAATGAATAAACTACTTCATCCCTGAAGGGTGGTAGATGTTTTTCTTTCAACTAGATAAAGCATCCATCTAATATATATGTCATCATTAAGTTCTTTGTCTTGCAATCAAGGTAATAGTTGTCCTTCAGGGATAAGATGCATTTTCTAGTATTTGGTCAATAGAAAATGCACTAAAAAATTCTCATAGCTCTGTGTGAAATGACAAAATATTGGCAGTCACTTTCAATTGCAACTTACAGGAGAAGTGCAATGTTCAAAATTGAAAATTTTTTCAAAAAATTGTGACAGTCTTTATTATTATGAAAGTAAATCTTTGTTTCTGTAGACATAGCCTGAACTTTTGTACTGTCACATAAAAACACTCAGAATATAATGGCTGCTGAAGATGGTAATAGTTATTTCATGTCATAAAATCAAATACTGATAAAGATAAAAAAAGTCACCAAACTTCCTACTAGCATGTCACTGTTGATATCTGTCTCTCATAAACAGTGATGATATGGAGAACCTGCTGCTTCATGTTAGGAAAAAATTTGGAAAAGAAGGATAATTTTTTTATGTACTTTGCAACACATTTGATTTCTACACACAATTATATTTTAAGTTAAAGCAGATATTATATCTACATTTAACAATTATTTCTAGGTGTCTAACATCAATAGTGGAAGGAAAGAAGGAATGTTAGAGACTTAGGTGTTCAGGTATAAAGCTTTTGGAAAAACTTTATACTTAAGAAAGATAAATACTTCAAAGAAATTTTTTTTAGAGGTAAAAACTTAGTGTATTCCAATTTCTCTCTGATAGCATATACATGAATCTGGGCATCAATAAAAATTGGTTTTGTCTGGAGATTTAGATTCTGTGCCTCTGAGGCAAGTTGGGATGTTAAAACAGGGATGTTAAATCTGATTTACTATTCAGAAATGTTGTGCTGATCTTCTCTGTTTACAAAATAATTTCAGATTCATAGCCAAGTAGTCCTTTATCAGTTTGTAATTACTATTTTCATTATCAATATGAAATGCCATGTTAGGAAAAAGTTCTTCAGGGATTTAGTATAACTTGAAAAAAACAAAGCTCACTCTGAAGTTAGGCTGAAAAGATACTGTCTGCTTTGGCTTTATGCTGTTTCTTTGTAGGTGTGTTAGATGAAGACAGTTGGTTACAGTAGGTTAATAGTCCCCCTGGGTGGCTGTCAGGAGATCCAAAGGACAAAGCTGACACCAGCTGAGGATTTAGGAGAGAAGGGTGGGAAAAACTATCTCTATTAAGCAGGACAGATAAACAGTTTGAAGGAGAGGGGATGCAGACAGTGATCTGGGGTCAAATTCTAAAACCAAGTTATGATATAGCAAGGTGTTCTGGACCATAATTCATAGTACAACAAAGACAGAAGATAGAAAATGTCCAAGAGAGGACAATAGAATTTGTGTGTAGGCCCTGAGGCAATAAATCGTACAGTAAGCAGATATACCAAGTTGTCTGAAGGTAAGCATAAAGTGTGGCATGACAAATTTGACATTATTGAACATTAGATGCACTGCAAGAAGTATAAGCTGCAATAGGAAAGAATTATTGCTGTCACAGACCTGATAAAAGAGTGGAGAATAAATGCAGAAAAATATTCCCGGGCTTTCAAACCATATTGCTGATGAAGTATGTCTTGGAAGATGAGATTTGGTGGTTATAAAGGAAGAAGATGGTTTAATTTTTAAGTTTTCTTTGATATAGGATGTGTACATTTGGTTAAGAACATGAGAAAAAGCTGGAAAATTTAGTATCATTATGTTCCAAACTGGTAAAAGAACATGGGATGCAGAAAAAGGCAGCACAGCACCACCTCAGAACACTCTGTGCACTGTTAGGGACATCACAAGAGTGCAACATTGAATAGCAAGGAGCCCCATGGGAAACTCTACATCCCACAGAAAACACATTCATGCATCTCCCTAAAACACTGAGGAAGAGGATTACAGATTAAACTTTCTGACAGATTTTTCTGCTAATCTTGCTTTGGTTGTTCTGGCTTATCCTGAGAGAAAGCCTAAATGATGGAGGGAATAATAATAATATTCTACATATGTTTAAAAGTACAGTTTTGATGCTTGATAATGTTCTAGTAAATTTTACTCAGTGATTATGTTGGAAAGGAAAACTTATCAGCATCAGTTATTACCATCAAGCTGTAATGAGAGGCTGCATGATTTTCTTATAATGTTAAAAGCAATGATTGCAATATCTCAAATATAAGAGTAATGATGATGACTTTATTATCTTTGTGCTTATACTTAAAAAAATAAGAAGTTTTTACTTAATCCTTTAATTTTGCAAGCTGAAGTATTGATCAGATGTTCCCTCTGTCTGGTTAGATCCCTGAGGCAATATAAAGCATTCAATGCCTGTGCAGCTCTATTGATGCACAAGGATTAAATATATCATCCCACAGGTTTGGAGGATTTCTGCTGGAGTACAACATCCCTGTTCTACTGTGTCCTATTCTCACATCTGATATGATGGGGAAAATTAATGTGCAAATGAAATTTGAGAGCAAGACAGTGTCTAGATATTCTTCAGAATCTCTGATGTTGGCTCAAATCAGGGGCAGAGTCCCAAATAAATATTACGTTGGTATTGGGAGTTAGATCAGAGAGGATTCTCATTTAGATGATGTTTGTATATTTGTCGTCCTCACTCATTCATAATTTACCTGACTTGAAATCAGGGAGAATTTTGCCCATATCTGACAGACAAGAATGCATCCTCTAGATTAAATATTGATAAAGTAAATAACCACATTTAAGTGGTAAGTTGATGAGTGCTCACATTTATATGGTGATGCTTGATGGATTTTTATTGATCATTATTTGCCTACTTTGAACAGATCACAATCAATAATGAAAATAACCACTTGTAGTCAACTCTTCTGACTGGTCACATAACTATTGCTTGTTTTGTATTGTCACAACAGGCTTTTTCTCCAGATCAAAATATAACTCTGTCAGCTGCCAAAGGGCGTTACCCTGCAGCGTATTTCTTTTATACAAACTTCCAAATTTCAGGCCACTAAAGGAAAATTAATTTCTGATTATTGGGATGGAGGGGAGTCTTTTAAATAAACCTTTGTTTTCAATAAAATGATTTTTTCCACTAGTAGCAAAAATATGAGACCTCAAAGAGACACAGGCATTATGTGTCTTATTGCAGTGTGGCTTTTCTTGAGTGGAAAACTTATTGGCTTTCATAAATCTTTTAACTCATTTGAAACCAATGCTTCAAAGTAAAGCTGATAAGCTAGAGGAAGCTTAAACTGCAAGTGTTTTCACACAGTAATTTCTTTCAAAAGCAATTATTTCCTGATTCACTTTCCCTAAGCAAATTAATGCCAGAAGAAAGAGAAATTGGATTAAACATAAAGATTTAGTTCTAATAATTTTTACTTTTCAAGTTATTTTTGGATTACATTGTCCTTTACTATCATCTCTAAATTATTTAAAGTAAGCTAAGAAATGTTAATTCTTTTCCTTACTAAATTATTTAGGGCATAAACATTTCCTGTTGAATGCTTTTGTGGTCAAATAATGTATCTCGAGCTAAGAGAATAAAATTCATTTTTATGCAATTATACAGTGGCAAAGCTATGAACAGCACCTCAAGTGTCTTCCATGAGGTATTCACTCATGAAAATTGTGAAACTCATTCCAGTAAGATTTGTTCCTTATTTCATTTATAAGACTCAAAAATTCTCAAGAATTTCTTGTTATTTTTTTACAGGACACTAAAGTCAACAGTTGCAAGTTTTCTTACAATGCATATTTACTTGAATTAACTTGTCTTATTTCAAGACCTATTGGATCCTTTTCATTCATTATTATGAGTTCACATTAGAAAAAATAAATTACTGAGTGAGTGAACATCTTGGAGGGCTTCAAGACACCACATTCTTACTTTTAAAGAGGAATTTATACTATACACAGTATAGCATTAATTACCTGATTCTATATTTCACAACACTTCATTTGTAAAGGGAAGATAGAAGCAGACCAGGAATTAAAATCAGTAAAATGGTTCTCACTGATTTGACAGGACAGTGTCTGAGGTCAGAAAACTTCAAAATTGAGTATGGAGGTCAGTATGATCTATGTTATATCTGATGTGGTTTTTAGCTTTAAATAAAAGGCCAAGCTTGTTTTTGCAGCACTGCCTGCAGAAACTCTCACCATTCCAAATTTGTATAAAATATTTTATTACAGTAGGCTGTTGACACATAAGACAGTCTGTCTGTTGTAGATGTCTTTAGAAAGAATACACCATGGAAACAAAGAGTTTGAATGGAAAACAACTCCCAGACTGTTTCTTATTGAAAATGCCCAGATTATTTCCCCCAGAAAATTAATACCCAGTGGTGTGTTAAAAGAACAAACTACTTCCCAGCAGAAAAAAAACAAATACATTTATTAAATAGTGCAATATCAAATACAATTTATAATCCCAAGTCTTTTAGTAAAAGGGAAAAGCACATTACTCTGAAATAACCCATTACAAAGAAAAAAACCCAAAACATGAGGATGATGATCACCTTGCTTTATGGGGTCCTCACTATTTAGAGTAAGAAATTTTCTTACCCTCTGCTCCTGTGACAGCAAAATTCTCTAAGGAGTTAAATAACAGTCTTATGCTCAGATATGTAGTCCACTGGAACGAGTGCTGCAAGCAATGGAACTGAAGACTCCAAACCATTCTCTTTTTTAAGCTCATAGAGCTTTGCGAAGAAATAGCCCAAGGATTGCGCTGCTCTCTGATACTACCTCTCTCTATATGTCAATATGCTGAGCTGTCAGGCAGAGAACATTTCCTTGGATCCTTACTTCAGCCTCGTCATGAGGGCCAGAAACAAGAGAAGCAGAGCTTGATGCATTTAGAAATAGAAAATTTCCTCTACAAAGATGCAGTTGGATGAGTCTTATTTTTTATAGCAGAAGAGATGGCTGCTAACTCCTCGGAAGTAAAGATGCACTACTGGTGTAAATCAGAACAGAGCTGCACACCTCATTTTATTTCAGACTGACTAAAAGGCATTGCTGGTCGCCTGGTACATCTTTTATACTAGAAACCATCATATCTCTCAACTGGCTCCTGGGCTTGCCTTTGTAATGCTGTCATTCTGCCACACTTAGTGTTTCTAGGATGGCTGGGGAGAGCTGAGAAGCCATACCCAAAACCCTAGCAGAGATTGTAAACAGTACAATAAAAAATCTCAGGAAAAAAAAGAAGGAAAAAAAAAAAAAAAGAAAAAAAAGAAGACGTTTTGTTTCTCATGCAGGCTGTTACAAGAAAAATATAGCTGGAGAGAAAAAGCTAGTAATTTAGTAGATGAGAAAGGAGAGAAAAGGTCTTTTTCTAGTACACCAACAAATATGCAGTGCCTGAAGAATGGTATGTTTGTTGGCATTAGGAGTCCTATGGTGTCTCCCATAAAGAACCTTGGGGGAAAAAAGTTTCTGCAAAAAACTTGATATTTTACTTTCATCATTTTTCCTTCTAAAAAGAAAACTAAGGAGATTTTACCTTATCGTTGCTCACTGGCATTAATTGCCTCTGAAGGGTTAGAGACTTGTCTAGCACAGCCTGTCTAGATTTCTTTCACAGTCCCTGGAGTTAAACCAGGAAAGAAACTGGATTTAGTGCATTTGTTTCACTCTGAAGTCATCTTCTGGTTGCCTGAATGGGAAGAAAACCAGCTTCAAACCCTTCTTCCAGGGTCGATGAAGAAATTGTGTTTTCAGTGAAACTGAAAATGTTTGACATACTTTGTCAAGTCATAGTAATTTGGTCATGTGGTACTTTAGTGGGTGAATGGTGATGTGAATCATCTCATCAAGCAATATGTCTTCTCAGGGGTGAAGATTGGAATTACAGTATCACAAACACACTGGCATTTGGGTATGCCATCTTGAGTTCAGCATTCACTACTGTGAATGTGCTAGAATGGCCTCCAATCTAGACCCATATAGCAAATTAAAAACCAAAGAAGTTTCTTTTCACACACCAGAAATGATGAATTTCTAATCATCAGTATTCTGCTTTATGCTGCCTTTCATTCCCTATTATACCAGTCTGGACTGCAATACTAGCCAGAAATAGAAGGCACACAACTATTAAATAAAAGAAGGGTAATGTATTTTCTTTCTTTTCTTCTTGCCCATGCAGTAATAAAGTAAGCACATCTGCAATTCAATTTTATAGCTGAGGTGTTGCTAAGCATTATGGATGGCCTTTGTATAAAATTTAATCTCTTTCATGTTATGCCGAAGATCCAGATGCTTCCTCCAAGCCTTATGGTAGAACCTGTAGGATCGTACAGGTACTTTCAAGCCTGCACATTCAATGTGTAATAGAATATGCATAGGTCCCTTAGATTCAAATGTTGAAAGAGATAAATCAGCTCAACTTGTCCAACACTTCAGCACCAACTACCACCTCTAGACATAGCAAGTGGAAGGGACACAGAGGAAATATGGTTGTCTGATGATTCATGTGAGGAAGACAAGGCATCAGAAATACGAAGGTTTTCAGAGGGGGTGTTTTTGCAGGCCATGTTTTGTGCAGCTGTGCTTATACCTGGTTTATACCACAGCTGTGCTGTGCCTAAAGCATTGAGAGAGTTCCTGAGCTTTTCATCACAGAGAAATTAAGGAAGTTTATATGGGAAAGAGGAAAGTGGGGTACCCAACCAGAGTAAACACTTTGTAAAGTGAACCGCACTTACCTAAACCCCAGTTTGGTTTCTAAAGTTTCTAAAGTTTCTTAAGTTTCTTGAAACTTTAGAAAGAATGAGGCAAGAAACTAAGTTACATGGCTCAACACTTGCTAATGTAGTTTGGGCAGGGTGAAATGACTACTAGGGAAGCCTTTTCTAGCCAACACCAGTTTCTACTACCAAGGTGCTTTCTACGACCTTTCCACTACTTGTGCCAGACTGACAGAAGGAACATGACGCAGAGGCACAATGTCAAAATGAGCATTTGGTGATGGCTCGCTAAAGTTACCCTGTTAAAAAGCATTCTGTTGAAGTGCATGAATGGTAATGCACTTCCAAACTGGAATATATTCAGTGTGGAGAGCCCACAGTCCATTGAGACTAATTGTTGACTAATTCTCTTGTGCTTGGAGAAACCCACCAAAATTGGCAAATATGTATACAGTACTGGAGTGGTCTGGGCACTTTCCTGTGGAAAGATGCCTTGAAACAATCATTCCAAGCTAGTCATCAAACTTCAACAATTACTAAGCTGAAAAAACTGAAATCTTATCCTCAATTACTTTATATGCAATTTATAAAGCTGTCAGGTGCTCTCACTGGAACATTATAAGATCTACTGTGAATCATAAAGCTCTGAGATATTACCATGGTTATGAACATCTAACCTGTTAAATGTTTGTGTTGTAACTTGGTCTAACAACATTAATTTTGTAACAAATAGAAAGCAGTACTAAAAGACAAAGCTGATTCATGGGACTTTTAAGAAAGGTTTCAGTTCTTCTGTTATCACATAGAATTCAGGACAGAATTCAGCCCCAGTGACTTTTCAGGGAAGTGCTGTGTGGAACAGTCTTGGGCTAGTCCACATCACAAAATTATTATTCTCACTGATTCTGAAAGCAACACTACTCAATAATATGAAGTTTAGGCTTCATTTTGCTGAAATTTCGAGTGCATTATGTAAAAGCACATATGATTGCTCATGCTCACATATAGAAAAAAGAATTCACGCAATGTGATGAGTTTTCCAGACTGCAAATCTCTCTATAAGGAAACTAGCAAGACGTGTTTTAGAGTTCATGATATGGTCGACAAGCAAAAATTAAAAAGCTCAAATGCTCAAACCAGAAGTATACAACAAATGGATTTTTATTGACTCTTTAGGATAAATGGATTAACTAAAAAAAAAAAAAAAAATTACAAACTGGTGCAGTACCATAAAATTCATTTGAATGTGTGGACATGCCGTTTTCAGCCTGCACAGCTCCTGCAGCGCTGGAGCCCGTTCTCGTTGCAAGCAGTACACTTGAGGGCTTTGAAGGAGTCCGTAAAGCAGTTCCGGAACACGGACATCTTGCTCCCATGGCACGCTGAGCATGGCAGGAAGCCAAAGCCCCCACAAGAGAGGCACTCCTGAGGATGCTGCACTCTCTGCTCAAAGAATGGAAGAAACAAAAATGTTATCTCATCAACCACCATAAGGTCTAGGACAATGAGGACTCCAGGACAGCTAAAAATACCCATCCTGCTTCCCATTTTGGGCAAAACCCACCACCCCATCCCATGGCAAACCACCATGGAAGAGTAGTAAGTCTGCCTTTTCCTTTGGTCAGATCCACATGCAATGTCTGAGAGGCTCACTGCAGGTTCATTGGTCACTTTATACCTCAGTAGCCTATTTATACTTGCCACAATAGCAAGATAAAGGACAGCTTGCATGCATTACTTGGATGTTGTTTAGGTCTGGATTAAATCTAGGAGGCATTGTGATGAACTGAATCCAAACTTCAGGCAGGTCATGCTGATGTTATATGCTGTATGTTAAAATATTATGACTTTCAGCATTTGCATGCTTATGCTGAACATATTATACTTATTACAGTTAAAGCTGGTGATATCAAAAAACAATTAATAGCTTCTGACAAGTAGTACTCAAGGAAATAAGTGGTGTATTCAAATTTACAGGCGTAGAATGCTGAAGCTTTAAGCATAAAGAAGAAAGATCATCAATGTTCAACAGTTATACCCAAAGACAATTGCTTCAAGGAAGGCTTGAGGCCTCTCAATTGTCCCAATGCCCAAGTAAAACAATTAATTTACTCTATTTTTTTTTATTGGATTAAAGGCAGTAGAGCACAGAAGGAGAGATTTCAAAGACACTTTTAAGTTTCACTTGCTAAAAATGTAGCTAGTTTATTTAATGATTGCCTTGAAGTTCAAATCAGAGAAAGGAAAGCTATGTCACTTTGGGTACTTACCACCTCGTGTTTTAGCATTGCACTGGTAAGGACTTTGCAGGTTTATTCAAAAAGAAAGAACAAAAATCCATACAATTCCTGCTACTGTTAGTCTGAGGAATTATGTACCACTAAAAATTAGTGACAAATTATTACCAGAGTATAGTAAAATACCCACAGAATATGTAGTACCTGGAACACCATTAGGAAAAATGAAAATATTTCTGCAAACCCATTAATAATAGCATTCATCTATTGAAAACTCAGATAACCATGCAAGCAAGGCATTTTTTTTCTTTTTGTTCTGTAGCTCATAAACTTGCTGTTCTTCTTCACAAGGTGAACAGCTCCGACTACTATCAGCTCATCCAGGGACAGTGATTGCAAATATTTAATGTAAAACTAACATTGTTTTTATCTCAGGTGTGCTCCCATCTTTCATAATTTTGGATGATTGTTTGCTTCATTGAACATTATTGCAAATAATCTCAAAATTTTAAGAGAATAATACTTTTCATCTTTACATTCATTATTGCTTGTTAGGCTTAAATACAGCTTTTTAAGCTGTAAGTATACAGACACTTTTAGATGTAGTTAAAATAACTAATAAAAGTCAAGAAAACAAAGCAAAATTGCTTTAGCTCAGTTTCTTGAACAATGGCTATTTCCTCCTTGAGCAGATGGCAGTTTGCAGAACCACTTTCTGCATCTCCAGTAATGAAGAAACCTTACTGCCCCTTGCAATTGTAGCAAACTCATTTTTGAGAAAAACAAAAGAGAGAAAGAAAAAACAAACCAACCAAGCACACACACACACACACAAAAAAACCCATCAAATGGTAGTGAAGCAGTGGTGTATTCAGTGAGCTGTTATCAGCTTCCTGTAGCCTGACATTGTTTGTCTTATGTATGTGCTTTTTGTCCCAAGATTAGGACACACATTAGGCTAGTAAACAACATTATGTGGCTCCCACCCCAAAAGAGGTTGTAAAAAAGAGTAAAACAAAAAAGCATTTAGGATCATCAGTTTATAGCAGAAGAAAAGGAAATGGTAAAGAAGAAAATCTACTTGATTAAAACTAATAATTCCCTATATTTATTTGCAGGAATAATGTTACCTCAATTTTGGTTAAGAGATCCTGTAGTTCCCCGGATTCATTCATTAGTAAAATTTTCTCAGCACCCTATTAGGAAAAAGAAGATGAAAAATGTCAGCCATTTCACCATGAAAAAAACAGAGATGATTAAAAGACTTGGTCTTGAAATTTTAAACAGGCTGAGGACAAATTTGACTCACATTAATTATATTGCAATTAGGTCACCCTTAGTAAAGCTAGAAGGAGAGGAGAATCTAATCACAGGTCTGATAGTAATGCCTGAAATTTGTTAGCAGGTGACATATCACGTTGCCTTTTCTGTAAAATGTGACACAGCTTGGAAATTCTGATTGTGTTCCCTTTGTTTTACAGGGTATGTTTCATCACAGAATAAGAAATATTTCTAGTACTCATGTCAAAAAATTACAATTATATAAACATACAACACATCGGAGAATGCAGTAAAATGAGAAAAGGAGATTGTATTTCAAATATTCTGGCAGCCGAGCATTGAATTAAGACATAATGTGCCCAATGTATAACACAAGGAGGAAAAGAGTAATGAAAATACTCTAACAACATTAAAGTCAGACACAACAATAAGTAATAACTTAGTCTGACTACATTAGGCCTCTTAGGGTTTCTGTATCCTGAACCAGGGCTTTACTGAAGTGCTGGGGATTTTTTTTCAGTACATGTTGAGAGACCTGCAAACAAAATTAAAGCGACAGGGAGAATACGGATCTTTTTGTTCCCTTCTCTTCTCATTGGACGGCCACATTTGAATGTCTATACTTCACTTTTGTAACCAAATTCATTGAATACTAAATATTGTGAAACAGTTGCAGACACTTTTGATCAGAAGCCAACAAAAGGGAGGAAACTGAGACACAGAAATACAGGGCTTACTTGCTGCCAGGGGCAATTGGCCACATCTTCACTACATGGTGAATTCATGCCCTTGTGCTGCCCCAGTTTGCAGGTCCCTGCATATCCAGATTGCTAAATTTTGTCTTTGAGTTTGCTTCCAGCATTACCTAGAAGATGTAGTGGGACCCTGGCACAGGACTGAGGTGCAGAGGGTTGCTGGCACACGTCTCAGATGTGCCACTAGCTTGAGCTGCCTGTGCTCAGCCCCAGCTCCTCACCAGCACTTCTCCTGGTTTCTGGGAGGTACAGGAGAAGCTGAGGGTGAGCACAGATATAGTAGAGGCAACATGTGTGCCTCTACTATATCTCTAAGGGTCCAGACATGCACAGAACCTTGCTGGGGACTACTGAGGCTACAAGTCTGTAGCCGAAAAGACAACAAAAGGCAGCCAAACCTCTCAAAGGTCTTTTTATGATGCCCTACTAAGGTTATTTTCCCTCTAGAAGTCTTTTCACTCTAGGTTTGTACAACATCGAAATCACCTTTGATTCTGTGTTTGATGATTTTCATATTAGTTAAAAAGGAAAAGGTTAATATTATTGTGGGTGGAGAAAGCCACTTTTTCAGTGGACACTACTCTTACAGTATTATACTTCCAAAGAAATATTTTTAAAAAGAAGTATCACACAAGGTAATTAGTTGTTGTTAATCACATAAAATGATTACTGTGCTGACTCTTCTACTGAAATCCATTACAGATCATGGGCACAGCGTGCACCAGCTCCAACACATGCATTGGGCTGTCTGTGTCCCCAGCAGAGGAGCTTTTAGCAGTCTGCTGGCCCCTTTCACACTTGTCCTCTCACTTTTGCTTTCGCACAGAGGAGCAGGCAATGGGAGCGATTGGCACAACAGTGAGGACTGGCCAAGGCAGCCCATGGAGAATTAGCTTGGGGTCTGAATACACTCCAGCAGCTTAAGACAAAGCTTGTGCTGCTCAACTAAGTAGAGACATTAAGGATTTGCAAGTTTATTGATGACAGGATAGCAGCACTCCAAATTCCTTAAGTTAGACAAGCCTCAATTTATCTTCAGGAAAAACTTTATTCTCTGTTGCCACAGGTAAAAGCATTCCTGTGACTTCTGCCCCATGTTACAGTGATATTAAATGATAATGCTAATTGCCTTTCACAGCACAGTAATTAAAAGTTTGGCAGGTTTCCCATTACAGATTTATATTTTTAAGGATTTATATTTCTGATGACATTCAGTCAGTCAGCTGTGTTCTTTCAAAGTAGAAAGCTGTGGTTTTTAAATTAAAACCAAACATCAGAATGGTTATCAATGTTTTTAAGTGTTCCACTCTGTCTTCTCTGATTAATGGCTGCGCAAAGTAAAATATAAATAAAAGTCTGTAGAGGTTACCCCTCCTTCTGTGTCTTTGAGTCTTAACACACAGAGTCCGTAATTAATAGAGTAATTAAAGCAGCTGTCAAGTAAGCTGACCAGAAAGTGATGCCTTTCTTCTTCTTCCTAGGTTGTGCTCAGTCCACAATTACTCACAAAGGTATGTGAAACCTTAAACAGTCTGTCCCTCCAGAGACTAACATAAGGAGCATGAGAGACAGTGGGCATAATCTTTAGATAATCAGCAGGGAGAAGTGAGTTTTCACTTTTGTTACCCAGTTCAATTTCAAGGCAGAAATCTGTGAATCCTACTACTCTATCTACTAACTTTGTTGAAGCTCTGCCATGCTGGAAGACTGCAGGGATTGTAGTCAGATATTTGCTTTTCTTTTGTCAAGGAAATGCCACAGACTTGGCTAAATAATTCAACAATTTTTCCAGACTATTTTAATTAATAAATTTATCTTCCCAATTATCCCTTGAGAACAACCAAACATTAACATCACATTTCAGATATTAAATTCTCATCTATAATTCTCATTAACTGCAGAACTAGGACAAGGTCCACTAAGTTTTCTACCACCCCAGCTCTGTCTTGTCAGTCAACCTGTCTGCTGCTACCTATTTTGGATATAAACCATTACCATTTCCACAATGTAATTCTTCATCAAGGGGTAAACACAGATATATGGCTCTGCATTTGGCCTTACTTGAATACCTGTAGGTTTTGGGAAGCAGCCTCTCTTCTGCATCATTCCTTATATACTGAGAAAAATTACCAAGACCCTGCAATATCCCTCTTGTGGACACATTTACAGTGCAGATTAGTTGCATGCCCTGTTTCCTATTTTGCTAAGCACATGAGCAAGGCCTCTT
Source organism: Phylloscopus collybita (assembly GCA_027886175.1). Taxonomy (NCBI): domain Eukaryota; kingdom Metazoa; phylum Chordata; class Aves; order Passeriformes; family Phylloscopidae; genus Phylloscopus; species Phylloscopus collybita. The sequence goes on along the minus strand of JAJNNQ010000009.1, from coordinate 22,628,078 downwards.
GTTAAGGCAGTAGAATTGCACCCACACATTTGACCCTCCCTGGCCCTGCCATGCTCCTCTCTGTGACACCCTGAGGAGCTGAGCTGTGTGTGCCCTGCCTCTGCCTGCAGCTCACGCTCCCTGCAGCCTGCAACACCACTTCTCACACAGCCAGGGGACCCTTGGCAGCAGATGCACAGGGGGTACAAATGACTGCCCAAAAATCTGCCCAGAAATTGAAAAAATTGACACTGCAGTAGAGTACCTGCACCAGAAATTCTGGATTTGGTTTGCAAAGAATGGGAAAGGTTGATGTGTAAAAAGCAGTTTCCTGACAGGTTAAACTGCAAAATGGAGGAAACAAGTTGGAAAAGGCTAGGTGACTGAATGCAATAATTACATAATAATTTTATTGTCACAGAGCCATTCATTTCCTCCCATCAAGTGAATACCAGAAGAATCTATTTAACAAAACACATAGGCTATAGAGAGCTACTAAATATATATGGCCGCTGAAAATCAGCTAAAAGCTAAATCAGCTGAAGAAATCAGCAACTGTTAATAATTCCTGTTCCACAAAAAAATGTTTTACATATGTATTTTCTAAAAGTCAGTTACAAAAACAGTCTCATCATTCTTTGGAGAGGGTCATAACCAATGTGTAAAATAATTTTACTGTGAATCTCATGCTGTTTTGAATTCACTATTGCTGGAAAAACCAAACAGGAGATACTTTCTTCAGAAAAAACAGCCTAAATTCACTATCTGAAAAAAATCAAGGAGGCTTGTATGGCAAGTGAATGCTGGAATTCAATCACATATTTCAAGCATAAAAAGAAAATGCATGTATTTTTAAAATATTATGCTGTGAGTTAACATATTTACAAAGAATTAATTAATTTGCCTGTTTCATTTGCATCCTTTCTCCAAGAAAGTGTGTCTTTGTGTAACATAAACCTTTAATAATTCTGAATTCCTTAAGAGTGAATGAATGCTCCATTATTTTTTTCTGTATGACTGTTTTCTGGAAGTAATTTTTTTATTCTGCTTTGGTATCCCACCAGATGGCATAATTCCATTTCAGATGGAGACAACCTCAGGTGAAAAGAAAGGATTAGATCAGCCAGTAAGGAGCATGCAGCAGAAAGAAACAGCAATTTTCTGACAGACTGATATTTAGAAAATGTGTGTCAAGAAATACAATGATTCAATCCTGAAAAAAAATGTGAAGATTAAAATCCCTGCTGTACTGCAGCATGCAGTACTTTCCTTGACAGGGGCTAAATATGTTTTTTTTTATTGCTTCTGCCTAAGTCATGGATTTGTTTCATTGTCCCTGTGCAGACAATGATAAATTCCACAGCACTGTGAACATTTATCCCCACAACCTGCAGTGCTCAAACAACTTTGTTCGTGCTTCTGAATAGTATGGATACAATATACTCTTATCAGATGCACATATGCCAGGTTTTGGTGCTTTTGTTACTTTTATCTCATTAAGAATGATCTTTCACCTTCCAAAACTGTTCAAATTTTATTTCAGGATTGGGGTTTTTTCTCCTTATGACTCATTGAAAGCTGCATAGCTCAATATAGCTTCTCCTTTGTACTGCTACATGCTATCTCCTTCAGAGGGGGATTTTTCAGGAAATAAATATTAAAAAAAAATAAAGTAAAAAAGAGACAGAAAAAAAGAGGAAGATGTTGCGTGATTTATTTACTGACACAACAGGCTTTGGGATTTCTGTGTTTCATTTGCATATCAGAAGTTAATTATTATAAAAAGAATTATAGAAATATCCACTGTTACCAATGAGGCCAAATTCTGTAGTTAGTTCTCAATGAAATGAGAACTAGTTTCATTTTCTACAGTTAAGCAAATAATTTATTTAATCAATTTCAGTATCTTATCTGAAATCTTTGGCCAAATTGGTCACACATGGACTGAGATTTTCTTGCAGTCAATCATAACTCACAACTTATGCTTTTAATATAATAATTAGATGAGCAAATCCTCATCTGAATCCTGTTGAATTTTAAACTTCTCTTGAATGTAGCACTTTTACTCCTGGCTGCTGGAGAACTCTCCAAATGAGAGTTTTGATAAAAGCATATTCTACAATGAAGTAAAAATCACTATCTGCTAATATTCTGCACATAAGTGGTTTTACAGCTCCTCTAATGGTCTGGCAAGGCCTATGACAGCAAACACATTTGTTATAATGCTCAGGGAAGCCTAACTCGTGCAGAACACATGCAAAGCTTGGAAGGGATGGGGGAAAAGGGGAGAATGTGTTCATACAGGCCCAATATTTATTATCCCTGATTGCTGGTTACACTGCATTTTGTTACTTAAAGGTCTTGTGAAAATGAAAGCTTTAAGTGATGCAAACACAATAACCTCACTGTGTTTAAATATAGTTTGCCTTGGCAAATCACAGTCTCACAGTCGATGCTAATTCCTAGCTTTTCACCACTCAAGATAAATACCTTCTCTGAGTTTTCAAACTGTTTTTCTTTGTGCCACTTGCCAGAATCTTTTTCTTTTGATATTTTTTTCTATGAGAAATACATTTCAAAAGTACAGGTTGAATGAAAAGGTAATTTTGAATGTCAGTAGGCTTCTAGACCTAGAATACTAGTGTGCAAATACTCATCCATTTGGATTTTATGTCTTACAATAGGGAAGTATTGGACTCTTCTCTCTCTTCTACAGCCAGGCTTTTTAAAAAGTAATTATTAACCAATTTTGTGTGTCTAAAGTATGTTCAGTTGATTACAGATCCTGACACAGACTACATCATCTAAAATTCAATGTATATTTAAAGTCTGACACCCTGAAGTGTTAGTCTCTTATTCAACACAGATATTACTAAATGACAGGTTTATGCTATGTGTGTTCATCTTCCTGGGTCGATCATAAGGGGAAAAAAATCAATTTCTCTAGATTTTCATGGTTTCAACTACAAAATAAGATATTTTTGAAGAAACAGATAATATCTTAGATGTATTATTGCCCCTTACTCCCCTCAGTCTCTTCTTGGTTATCTTTTACATCTTCAGATCAAACTTATCAGTGAGGATCTGCACAATGCATGCTACAAAAGGATTTCTGTCTTAGCTTGTTAAAATCACTGCACCATTGTGGGTAATTTTCTAAAAATCCTGCTTCTCATTTATCAAGATTTTCATCTGCTCTTCCCAACTGTAGAATAAAACATAGGTTCATGCCTTACTTACCCCAAGATAATGGCCATCAATAAACACAACAGGGAGTGAAGGAACTTCACAGACAGTTCTGCATCTTTCATCTAGTTCTTTTCCATAATCACTGTTCAGAGCAATGTTTTTTTCTTCAAACTTAACTCTGTGATTTTGAAATATCTTTCTAACCAGTTCGCATCTTTCAAAAGTGGTTCTCACCACACGAAGACTGGTAGTATAAATTACTATGCGGCCAAACTCTGGGACTGCTGAGACCTGGAAAAAAAATAATTCCCATTACGTTAGGCAAAGCATTAATATCTTCCAAGCATTGGGTAATTTTATCTAAAATATTATTTACAAAAAAAAGAAAAAGAGCATCTTAAAAACACAATCCAACCTTCAACTTTTTTTCAAATACAAAGATAGAACAGGAAGAAGGAAGTTCTTGAAAACAGCAATTTAAGGCAATTTCAGTTAGTTAAGTAAGGTGCAACTTGACTTTTTTGGTAAGTCTTAGAGATGGTGAGTCAACATATATTTTCAAGAAACTGATATATTTTAGACCCTGGTGGACTTCCAAATGTGAATAAATTAACACAGTTCTGCTGATGTCTGACTCTGTTAGTACAGTCACTTGTGTTTGCACAAACAGAGTATGATAGTAAGACTAAGACCCAGATGAAGACCAAACTTGTTGCTTTAGATGTTGTTGACAATCTGCTTCAAGACAAGGGCCTAAGCTAAGCCTTAGCATGTCCATGACCAAACATTAACTTAAAATACTTTAGGTCTCCATGTTGAACTAGATTGTGACTGTAGAAGGTACAGACGTATCCCTAATTTTTAATGTCGTTCCACTACAAACTCATCTAACATCCAAACAACAATAAAAAGGTATATTTTTTGTGTATTCAATGTCCAATCAAAAACCTACTGCAGCTAGCTGCAAAAAGTTTCACATTACAATTCAGATTTTACTTTTTATCCCACTTTTCAAAACGTAAAAGTTTATGCTGTGTGTGTGTCACAAGACAGTGTGATAAATTTTCAAGAAGTCTGAGAATCATTCTTCTAAACAGAGATATTATGTTCAAATGTAAAACTAAAATCCTAGCTTTTTAAAAGGATGGTAATGCATTTCCAAGCTTTCCAAACTATCCATTGTATTCAGCAAATTATATTTAATTATTTCATCAGTATTCCAAGAGTCAAAACACAAGTTAGAAAATAAAGAGCAAGGACACCTTGATGGGTGAATAGATAATTTTTTACCTATCTCATGAATTAACTATAAAAACATGGTTGTTAAATTTGGCAGATGCCATTGCACATTTTGTGACATAACCAGTCATGATTTATCTTACTACCTAAATAGCAGAAAAAAAAACCAAACCAAAACCCTGAAAAAGTATATTCTGCTTAGAGAGGCGTTTACAAGGTTCTTCATATAGAAAAGAATTCTCAGGAAAAGTATTTGCATTTCACAGATCACTTGCAGTACATTGGAAGTGTAATTGCCAACATATGTAGCCATGGCTTTCATCTCCTATTCAGGAAAAGAGCCATGTTGTGATAGATCAATATTTTTTCTCTTAGAATGGGTGTCAGAAATTCAGTTTCAGGAACAAGTTTTAGGAAAATGGGCTATTTTTCTGTGGCCCATTTTCTAGATTGAAAATCTGTTGTGCTGCTCCTGCAGCATTGACTCTCCTCCAGCATATTGTTCACACATTCTAAGTGAGAGAATTAGCTCATTCTCTGTGTAAAAAACAAGTACTCTGCATAAATACTGCAAAATATTTTAGTAACCACACATGGGTTGCTTGAAGGAAGAGGAGTTTGTTGTTTACATAAGTAACCAAAATAAGTTCTTAAAATATTACTTAAATAGAAAATTTCACATATTCCTCATTTCTTCCTCTTTGGAGTGACAATACATTTTGAAGTGCAAAACTATTCAACAGGATGGAAGCTCTTGTTCCTCCATAGCTCTAATCTCTAATGCTGCTTGTTCCCAGACACCAGAGGCTGGCAGCATAGATACAGACAGCCATTATCTAGTGAAGCATCAGGACTGTGGTGTCCCTATAGCATACAAATAAGCAGCTGAAGAAGTGGAAAAATGGAAAGTTGTAAAGTGATCCGGAAAGATATCAAGTGGAAGGGGTGTACAAAGAGTCACTTTTATGTTTATTCCTTTCTTTTTTCCTCATGTGGCAGTGAAGAAATACCATTGTTTGCCCTGCAAAGAAGTATCAAGGACATTGATTAAACAGTTCTTCAGGGAAATTTTGATAAAAACCTTGTTGTCTGTGCTACAAATGTACACAACTTGTCCTTGCAAGGTCTTTTACCACAGAAAGAAATCTTTCTTGTCACATGTCTGAAAACCACATTGGTAATGAAAAACAGGGGGTTTATTATAAGAATATATATTAATTCTTACTTTTCTAAGCAATATAGAGGCTGCAAACTGTAATATTTAATTACCAGAATATACTCTTGAAGTACACCAGTAAACACTGTGATTTTCCTTCCTAGGTTGGAACTGTGGCAAAAGCATTATAAATAACAAGCCATGTAAACAAATGAAAAGAAAGACACTTTAGGAAATGAACTTCTACAATTTTACCTTGCAAACTTGAAATTAGAATCACCTCATGTAACTCACAAATGCACATAAAACTCCAGGTGAAATCAAACAGAAGGCTATTCTCTGGTTAATGGGCATGACAAAACTTTAATAAAGCTGTGGATGTTGTACAGATGAATGTACCAAAAGATTTGGAGCAACTTACATTAACCACTTATTGCACTTCTTGAGGGTGGAATTTTCTTTGAAGCAAGAAGCTTATGATCCCTAAGCTTTTTATATATTTTTCATATATTTGTAGCTTTCTGGATAGCTAATGCATGGCTGTAGCTCCAGTACTTTTCCTACTCTTTCTCCCTAGGTATTAGAACAATAAACTAACCTTGTGACACATTCCTGAAATACTGTTTAGTCTTATTGTCAGGAAGATGGCCTACAAGAAGAACATTTTGTTTCCCAACCAGAATCTGAGAAGACATAACAAGCAGTGGGGCAAAGAAGCCTTTGGACCAACTCTAAGGGTTGATCCAAGGCTGGGTTACTGGGGCAACCAAATCTCCTAATGAAGGTACCTGTTAGCTATCCTAATTAATTAACCTTATAAAACTTGTAGAAACCCAGCCAGGTGTGCCCATCACCACTGGGACACCTGGAACCTACCAAATAAAGATCTGCTTTTTATTTTACTATTCCAATACTCTTGCAAGGGTTTTTTTCTCATTTGATTATAGGCAACATTTATGGGTACCATTTGGCCTAAGGTGGCAAGTATTGTGTCATATTCACGTGTCATATTGACATTCATGTCACAGGAAACCCTGTGCACATGGTCCGAGGTTGTTCTGCCTGTATGAAAAGACTGCCAAGGAAGGGTTTTATGTTTTCAGGGGGAAATGCTTTAGTTGCTTTAGTAACAATCCTCTACATCATTTACAGTTCTTAGTTTAACAGCCCAAGGTTACCATCTCCCCAAGAGTCTAAGGGCACATTCTGCTTAACTCCTCAGCCTGAAGAGCTTCCATTTTTCTTGGGAGTATCAAGCAGCCAGCAACAGCAATAGCATGACTTGCATCACTTCACAGCAGAGCTGCCACTTCCAGCCTAAGAAACAGCTGCCTTTTTTTCTCTAGAGAGAGAAAAATTGCTTCACCAATTCAGTCCTGCTCATGATTGAACACGAAAACCACAACGTTACTTACTCTGTGTCTGACTCAGTCTTTTCCCAGACTTCTTTATCAGGTCAGTCAGGGCTTTGGCAAGCTACAGAATCATAGAATTCATTGAATGATTTGGGTTGTAAGGGACCTTAAGGATTATCTTCTTCCAACACCTCTGCCATGAGCAGGGACACCTCCCACTAGACCAGTTCGTTCAAAGCCCTGTCCATCCTGGTCCTGATGTACAGTTTGGGGAAATCTACCCCTCTGCCCTCCCATCTGACACGGCTGCAACTAAATATAATTCTTAACTAGGCAAATCTTGAGGGATGTCATCCATGAGGTTAAATTTGTAAGCTCATTATCAAGTGGCACCACAAAGGAAAGGAAGAAATTGCTGATGAAAAAGAGAAGGCTTAATAGAGCAAGCAGATGAGCAACAAAATGGGGTCTGAAAAAGGGCTGAAAACACAGAACTAATCAAAATCAGATGAAACCAAAACCTAAAATGTCAGGATACTGAGAGAGTGAGAGTAGTAGACACTAAATGTAGAAATAAAAACATTAAAATGCTAACCAAAAAAAAAAAAAAAAAAAAAAAAAAAAAAAAAAAAAAAAAAAGAGACAGGCAGTAAAACAAAGTAAATGATAAAACAGAGAGAAGGTCACTTAAATAAGGCATTCTGAACCTTTTTTATAAGAAATCCCAGTAGTCAATGTAACGGTAAAACAAGTATATTACAGAATATGTGAATCTCCAAGTTGTTTGAAAATTTTGGAGTTTTTCTTAAAAAAACCTGTTGTATATTACTAGAGCTTCAGAAATATGAAGTATTTGAGAATCACACTCCTAAAAAATGTCTTTGAGAATTTACCTTTTCTCTATAACAGTTGCCTCGACAAAAATAACAGACTTCTCAGTAGCTCTGCAAAAACAGTACAACAGTCAGGTGTTTCCATGCTGCTTCTGAAAGCCAGATGTATACCATGAATCTCTCATTAATATCTCTGGGTTCAGACTTTCCCCACTCTATCTTATCCCTGACTTTTGGGTCCAGATGCAGCTGAAGCAGCAGCAGAAGTGTTCATGTTTTTCTATTGGTCTCATAGCTACCTTGGCCCTGACCAGTCCTGCCAGCCTGAGCAGATATTTCTCTCCTGTTTGTAAGGGGAGTTTATAAAATTAACTATTGAATAACAATAGTAAATTAATTCTTCAGCATACTTGCCATGAGTCACTCTCTAAACACCATGGATTTTCTTTAATATATTTTACGACGTTTTTGTCTGCCTTGCTGATTATGAGTGGCTTTTTATTTTTGGACCAAAACCCTTAACATGAACATTTTTGCAGCATGACTAATAGCTACTAGTGGTGCAAGCTAGTACTTTTCTCCTTGTACTGTAAGGACCACTGCTATCCCTTGGGGCACAAAGCAATTATTCCTAAAACAGTGGTGAAATTTGCTTTTTGAAAACATTTGTATATGACCATGTCTGCAAACAACTGAACAGAAAAGTCCATCAGTGAGAGGAATCCTATACTCATGATGTTAACCTCATTTTTATTTGGTTGCAAATTAAAACCATGAGAGCAACACTACCAAAGTAGTCAGGGCATTTTTTTAATCCTCTCTAGAAAGAAAGTATAAACATGTGATTTAACCCCATCAGTTCAAAAGAACAGCTATTTACATGCATATACATAGATTATTAATTTCAATTAAAGCATCACCCACAAATTTACATTTGATTATTTTAAAGAACAAAATAATAAATGAAAAAATTAGCTGTTATAGTACTTTGATAAAAGCTGAAATGCTTTATCACATATGACATTTTTAAAGGTTTTTACTCTGTTCACGTATAACACTCAACATGTTGTTCATGCAGTACTGAATTGCTTGTGTGACCTAAATCAAGGGCTGATATACTCTTCTCTGCCTCACAATATCATCTTTCAACATCTCAGAGCATTCTGCTGAATTATGCACCCCTTGGCTCTGTAATTAGATACTATCAGACTGGCAGAAATATCTGCTTCACTAGTCTGAGGCAGGAATCTAGAGCACATTACAAACCTTGTGCCAGAGATGCTTCAGTGAGTAAATGCAACACTCATGATCTGACAAAAATGTTGAGCAGAAGAAAATAAGTTTTATATATATATATATATATAGTATGCTTGCATATCTAAAAACAGTTATCTAAAGCAGTTAAGCTGCTTACTTCATAATTGACATTACATCATTCATAGCTTGAATTTGTATCAATAATTGAGTGGCAAGAAGAATTGTGATTTAACAATAATCTTCTTATCACAATCTGGTTTGAACTTTCTGTTTTTATTTTACACTCAGAAAATGAAGGGAAGAAAATAGCTATGAGTTTCTTCTTGAAGAAATTCTGCAGGAAAAAAAGCGCCAAAATTTAAGCATTTAATTTCTGCAAGATTTAAAACTTTAACTAGCTTTTGCATTTTAAAATACTTCTAAAATATATACTAAAAGTAGTAAACAGTTTCTGAAAGATAATTTGAAAGTCAAAAGCTATGACCAAAATGGTTTTTTTCTACATATTTTTTTCTACATGATACTCCATGAGAACATACTTTTTCAAAACTGTATAGCATTTTATGAAAAGCATACTTTTCATCAAGTCATTGTTTATATGAAAACATGCAACATTTGAATTAGATGGCTGAAGATTGAAGGTCTATGTTCAAGCAAAAACCACAATATTTGCCATCATAACCACACAGAACAATGTTAATGGTGTTATGAACCAGTCCATTCTGTTTGTTGGTTGTCTGGTTCAAATTAAAGTCTTAATGCCGTTTTTCAGGAAAAATTGCTTTGCTGGTCAGAAGACCTCTTCCAACACACAGACTTCATCTACCAAAATAAAATGTTTTTCTTTGGCAAGTAAGACCTAATTACACATACTGAAGCTGTGAAGCTGTTGCAAGCAGTCCCCAACCATGGTGTGTGTTCTTCATATGAAACCACATTCCCTTCCACTTCACTGTTTGCAGTATGGGCTCTCACACAGCAAAGCACTGTGCACATGTAAATTTGAATCTACACTCTCTCAAGAACTTTATTACATTGAGACTGCAGTCCTGTTTGCATTGCCTTCAAGGATCCAGCACTACATCAATATTCAGTAAAATTCAGAACTTTATTAAATCCAGGAACCTGTGCATGTTAGAAAAGCTCAATAGAATGAAGTCTGATTTCTGCAACACAGCACTTGAACACTCAAATCAAACCATGTACTGGCCTTCTCTTAAAATAATACTATACTTTTTCTTATGCAGTTTTGGCACTTAAAGGGACTATAAACTGTAGGGCTTTTCAATCTTTGACCCCTTAGGGCAGTGGAATGATATCACCAGTAGCCATCCTCATGACTGTCAGCAAGGTGGGAAGGTCCATCAATACCAATTTACAACTGAGGCCATCAAGAACTGCACTCCTAAACAAGCTAGCTAGAGAGTCTAGGACAATCCCAAAAAGGTGTTTTTCTCAGCTTTTAAAATAGCACAAAGACTTGTATGGCTTTTGTCAGGCTGTGTGCTGTAAGACACCTCACTCACAAACAGCAGTCCTAGGAACAAATCAGTTTCCAAAAGCTGTGTAGGAGCCCAGGCTCCTCTGCCTGTTTTAACACAGGACATGACACATCTCTTTTGTTGCTGTTTGCATTTCAGAGGGCTAGATAACTCTGACGAGCTGGGCACAGTTACAGAGAAGGGCTATGATCCAGCAACAACCTGAATTCTTCTAACTCGTGGGCTACTCTCATCCCTCTTATCTACAAACACAACACATACTGCTGATTGTAAAATAGCACAGTTTTACCTCCTGAGGGTTGGCATCCTCAAAATTGTTCAACTGTAGTGTAAAATGGATACAGAATGCAGTTATAACTCAGATATTGGTATAGCATATTTATATATGTTTGTAATTCATTTGTACTTTTCAGACTGTATATCAATGTTGAGGAAGTCAGAGGAAAATAACAAAAATATACTGCATGTGATATTTTTACTGTTCCTTTTATCCTAAAATCACTTAGCAGTATACTAAAATTTGAAAAACCAAAAAGAAGTTCCATCCTCTGACATCATGTGTACATGTATTGTTACCCCTTCTGTTCCTCAAATAATACAATATAACATCATGTCTCTTTTTCTGCCACTGCAGGCTTTTCCACATATCTTCTGCACAGACTGCTATTTGAGGGATATCAAAGTGTTTTCATTTCAAAGTAGAAATATTACTTATAATACCCCAGCAAAGGAGTAAAGGGCATGACTTGGCCTCTCCCAGCTCTTTGTAATGCTCCAGCTACCAGCAGGCTCAGAAGGGACAAAGACTACAGCTGAGCTCACTTCCCAGTGTCCTCATTGCTGCTCATCCAGCACACACTCACACAAGCAGCTAACAGCCTGCTCACAGGTGACCTGGGCTCCGATAAGAGAACAGGTTATCTCCCCAGGGCTCATGGTCTCTGCTGGGCCCTGTTGCCTCTGCCTCTGCAGCCTCTAGAGCCAAGCTGTGTGGTACATGTCTAGCTCTGACTCTGGGGTGAAAGCCACTCCTGTTCAACAGGGCACAGCAATGCTGTGGAGTCAGCCAGGGCAAAATTTATTTCAAATAAATGAAAAATATGTTCAAATTAGTTGAAAGAAGATCACTATCTGTCCACGCCTAATCAGATTTTGTTTATCAAGTGCTGAAAGTTCCATCAGTATTTTCTTATTAATGTTTATGCCATTCAGCATATGATAGGATAAAATGAAACATCTGAAAATCAGAAGCAAGTCTGTGATTAACACTAACCTAATCTGCACTTCTCCTGGGAAGAAATACTGTAATATAATGCTTATTTCTCTTTTACTTGCTCAGTCCTTATTTCTCTCTCACCTCATATTTACCAATTAGACATCTCCAAGAAATTCTTCTGAAATAAAAAAAAAAAAAAAGAGAGAGAGTCTCTGGGAAGACCCTTGGAAAACTGGTTCCTCTGGTTGGTAAGAAAGGCATTTCTTTGTTCTGCAAGGGCACTCCATAGAAAGATTAAAGGGGAAGAGGCAGGAACTACTGAAAATAGTTTTGTTCTCAGCACATTACACAAAGCACTAGAAGCCAAAACAAGGAGGGTCCAGCAACCTCCTATCACATTGTGCAGTTCTTTGAACCATTCCTGTATTTAGCAGAAGCCAGACAAGATGAACCTAAATTTTTCTGTGACATTTGTATGAAGCCCCTTCAGGAAGAGCCTCCTGTGTGGGGAATAGGCTAACAGAGGTAATAGCTGAGCTGCTGCTATTATTTGAACACCCCTTAATTGTTGCAGAGATCTGTGTGTTTCAATTTGCTAGTGTTCGCTTCCCCTCACATTAGCCTTTTAAAGGCACCAAGTGAAACACAATAGTACAGAGCACAAAACAAATATTAATACAGCATTAGAGCCAGCCACATGGTCCCACAGGTGATCTTTTTGCCCGTAAAATGTTGGACTGCAATAACCTTGAAATTTCCACTAGAGAAGAAAATCATAGAATCATAAAATGGTTTGGATTGGAAGTAGACCTCGAAGACTACTGAGTTGCACCCCCTATGTTATGGGCAGGGACACCTTCCACTAAACCAGGTCACCCAAAGCCCCATCCAGCCTGGCCTTGAACATTTCCAGGGACGGGGCATCCACAGCTTTTCTGGGCAACCTGTTCACCACCCCCAAAGTAAGAATTTTTTCCTAATGTCTAATCTAGACCTACTCTCTTTCTGTTGGGAGTTTTTTCCCCTAGTCCTATTACTACATCTTTATGACTTCTTTCACATCAGAAAAATCCAACACAAAATTCACTATAGTACAGTTTTCTTAACAGCATTAACCAGAGAAAATTATTTCAGAAAATTTTCATCAACGATAACAATCACCACACAAAAATAATATGCAATAATTTTCTGAGACAGGCTCAGTTCTTTGCAATTTACAGCAGGAACCTCCCAGTGCAACATTAAGGTAGCAGTCAGAAAATATTTAAGCCGAGTTTCAGCAAAGCGTATGATAACATTCCCCTCTCAAAATGTGCTGTGGGATCTCACACCAAAATAGACAATCAAAACCTCATAAACAACCTTTCAGCCTCATTATGATCTCTCCTACAAAATATGTCTCTGTAGACAAATATTTACTGGATTAAGTAGCACTTCAAATCAGGAATTGGGTGTTGTCCCATTGCTTTTGTTCCTTTATCAATTACTGTAATCCATGGAAGGAATTACTCTAGGATGATTATTTTATATCTATTTGTATGGCTAATAATACACATACATTTTGAGGTCTTTAACTAGTTCTAATTGGTAACCAAGACTCAGCCTTGTAAAAGTAAATGTGACAGGGAAAATATTCTGTCATTCACAAGATATTCACTAAATAAAGTGAATGAAACAGCACTATTTCCTAGAATATACTAGGCAAAGGGAATGCATTTGTCATTAAGAAGGTTGACTGCAGGTATACTTCATAAAATTATTTTCTGTCTCTTCGAGCACAATTCCTTGAGTATACATTAGTGACCATACATCTGGATAAAGCTCCATGGGAGTTAGTGTGTGCATTTTACCCAATACAGCGTTTCCTTGTCAGGTGAGCAAAATGGGTTCAGACCACATGGGAAGTACACTTGTTTTTTCCGACATTGATCTTCATTTTTCACTGTTTCTCAGCCATCAGTGACAGGGCCACATTCCAGCCTTGTTTTTTTTCATCTATTAGTTTATTAACTGTATTTTCTCATCTCTGAAACAAACTCCTTGGGAAAAGAGAGAGTAAAGTTAATGATTGCTCTGATGCTGTTCATCAAAAAGCCTGTTCTTATATTATCCTCTTCTTCCCTCATCACATCATTTAAGAGTAACAAGATTTGTTATATTTGTTATTAAGAGAAAAGGTGCTGGGATTACTTTACTTATAAACACAGCATTTTCAAAATGGCTCCTTTGAGACAGGAAACAACACTAGATCATAAAACTTTTTCTTTCCAGCAAAACAAGCAAAACAGTGGGAAAATGCTGCTGCTTCTGATAAGTAGTTTTTTGCTTTTCACAGCTGTTTTGCAGTATGAATAATATGAACATGCTTAATATCTACCTTAACTTATACAGAACATGACAATGGCCAGAGAAGTTGTGAATACTCCATCCATGGAAGGGTCAAGGCAGGGTTAGATGGGACTCTGGGCAACCGTGTCTAGCAAGGGACATCCTGATCCATGGCAAGGGGGATGGAACTAGATAACCTTTAAGGTCACTTCTGATGCAAACCATTCTGATTCTGTGATTCCGCATGGTGCAAGCTCCAATCAGCACCTGTCCTAAAAATGAACTTTCTTTGGCATTGGGTTATGCCATATTTCCCCTCTGTGCTTACTCTGTATTGCAAGGCTGATCCTGGTGTGCTATAAACCTGGCATCCAACCAGGGAAACATTTGTTTTCCACAGGTGCAGTGCTAGTAGGAGATTTATAAGCTAGTGTTCCTGATGTTTGATTATCTGCTATGTTTGATAAATGGCTTTCAGCTGAATAATCTGAGTGGCAATATAAACATTTTTTCTTTGTTTGATGTAATCATTGGATCAGGAAATTGAAACCCATAATTCTGCACAATTGTGTTACAGTGTTGCAGGATATATTAGCTCTCTCATTTGCTTCTTGGGTCTTTGACTGCATAAAATAAATGCTGATTGGAAGTGCTTATTAAATTTTATTACCACCTCTTAAGAACTAGACGGTGCAAGTCAGGTACTGATGAAGTGCAAAATTCATGAAAATTAAGTGGTAAAAACTGCACAATTTTGCAAAACTTCAAATTACCTTGTGGTCAGGTAACTTGAAACCGAATTTCTGGTGAAAAACATGCTAGTTTGTTCTTTTAGCTAAAAAAAAAGTTACAAAGAAAATTCACCATGAGATGTAGTTAAAATATAGGTATTTTTAAGCTGTAATCAAAAGAATGAACAAAAAGATTAAACTCCATGTTGGTCACCAACAAGTGTGTTTGAAGTACAGTATTAAAAACCTCCTACTACTCCCATTCATCTGTCTTTGCCAATATTTCTGAATTCAAGTTGTAGTTGAAAACTCATGTTTCCTTCATCCCTTTTTCTTTCTTTACTTCAAAGATCTGACCAGATTGTAGAGTAAGCTTTCCTTTCCCCCAGAAAGCTTAATTGCTCTTCATCTCTCTTCCATGTCAAAGTCATTAATTTTAAAATAAGTTTTAAAATGTACACCCAATTTTGCAAGGCTCTCAGGAGTGATTTTATTTCCTCTAACACTGCCAGCATGTGAGAGCCTTTTTTCTCCTGTCTCTCACTTTTGGCTTTGTTCTCTGAAGACAGAGTACTTCACTGCCACACTTGAGGTTTCTAGCAACTATTAAGGAACTGATTTAAGTGAGGCCCTTACCTTTTCTTGAGATTTACATAAGGTCAAAATCACAAGGCTGTGCTGGAGGTGGGCTGTGGGAGTGGCTGGGAGCTGATTTCCATGGTGCCAGCTGAGAAGTACGTGGCACCTGCTTGTTATGTTTCAGTAGGGCTGAGCATATAATGAATCAACCCTAATGCAACAGAAGCCCTCCAGAGGTCTCACTAAGCAGATAGATGTCTCCAGATGGAACTCAGGGCATTTGTGGTGAGCACAATGTGCCCTGGTTTCTGGACAGCTAGACTCACTGAAAGTGTCACAAAGATCTTGCCCTTTTGTATGAGGATTGTCACAATGCATTGCCACGTAGTATGTACAGTGCCATCATTTCAAATGAACTCTGCCCTTCTGGCACTTTCTGTTGGTTGCAGTTTATGTCTGAAATGTGTTGAATTCAAAGTATTGCTTCCCTCTCTGGTAGGTTTGTTGAGGAATTCTCTGAATCCAAGTGAACACATTTACCTAATCATCTTAACAATGAAAATACAGAGCACTTAAAATTATTTCAGTGTCTCCACAGCCAGCACATCAGCTTCTCAGGCTCCAAAACAATATTTCTAAAACCAGGATCACAGGTCTTCCATTTCCCTCCAAGATATCTCTATGAATCCGGATTCTAGAGAGCTTTCTCCAGCATCTCACAGGCAAACTCAGTTTTCTCCACAAGCATTTATCTCCTGAATCCCTCTACAATATCGGTGTTGCTATTTTATTTCCCTTCATCCAATGCCTTGCATTCACAGTCAGACTTTGTGTAATTACCACTTGACATTTTCTGAAAACAAATTACTTTAGCTCAGTATCTACAATCCAGCCAGCATCATTTGCCATGACCTTGGTTTCCACTAGTTCTGGCTCTTGGTTAGCTTTATCTTTTCCAGTGCGTCTACAGAAAGGAGAGGAGAGGAGAGGAGAGGAGAGGAGAGGAGAGGAGAGGAGAGGAGAGGAGAGGAGAGGAGAGGAGAGGAGAGGAGAGGAGAGGAGAGGAGAGGAGAGGAGAGGAGAGGAGAGGAGAGGAGAGGAGAGGAGAGGAGAGGACCTTTGCTTCCAGCACCAATAACCTATTTTGTTTTACCCATTAAATCCCAGTATCTACTCATCATCATTTTATATCTCATCTCCTGTACTGCTTGATGTAAGTTGATTTCCTTTAAAAACATAGGATACAAAATTTACAAAATCATGAAGTATGATTATGTGTAAATAATTTGCAATAAGATTCACACCCAGTCCAGAGAAACCTGCAATGAGGCATTGCATATCAGTGGTCAAACTGAAAGTTCCCTCTTCTTCAAGAAGAGTATTATTTCTGGCAGATATGACCCATGTTGTGGCAGGACTGCACACAGACGTGATGTCTACACAAACGTTATGTTGTTGCATGAATCCTGTGAGCATTTGGAAATATGTTAACTTAAGACTAAATTCTGGCTTGAATTTTCATTACACATTAGACTCATTTTGGCTACAATAACATGTCTGACCTATTTGAAACTAAGGGGACCCAGCTTTTAAATTATCCCAGGGAGGGTTTATGACTTTGTTGCATCAATGAGAATGGACAAGGAAAGAGCTCAATTTCTACTTTGACTATTTTCAGCTGTTTATCAGGAGACTGTTTACTGAAGACTTTGCTCACAGAACAGTAGCATAACAGTTTACATAATTTGCCTCAGACATGATTAAGATACAAGCATCTTGAAATGGGTGGAAATTGGGAAGTCAAACTAAATGTGAAAGTAAAAATTGTTCACAGTTTATCATTCCCAAATGTTTTCTCTGTCTACTAACAGAAAACACATAGTTAGAGAACAGGCAAACTGGAAGGTCACTGTTATTTCAGTGTACCTTGCAAACAGAAACTAATTAATATAAAAGAGAGGAAAAAAGTCTACAGCATGTCACCTAAGGAAATGCTGCTATCAGTAAATTAAAAATGTATGGCTTGAGCTGCATAGCATCTGCCTGCCCAAAGCTGTGCCTGTAAATAGTGTGGAAGACCAGAGAACTGAAACAATGGATCCCAGATGGGTCATGAGAAGAATGTTAGTATTAATTACACAATTCTAAAAAAATTACAGTCCCCAGAAATCTGAGAATAAGTCTCCATTCTTAGAAGATTTGTCCTAGATTACACCTTTTAATTTCCTACTGCTTAACAGTTATGAGTTACTGCTTGGTGATAACAGTTATACTTAGGAGTATGAAAATAATTATTATTCAACAGCTGATCAGTGTTTATTTCACTTCTATCTTTTATCACTAGCAACAGGAAAAAATAGACCAAATGAAATGAAAATTGAACTTTGATGAAATAGAACTTTACTCAAGTTTAAAAAAACACTGTTCAATTTTTGCCTTTTTTTTTTTTTTTTTTTTTTTTTTTTTTTTTTTTTTTTTTTTTTTTTCTGGGCCTTTCCATTTTCTGGTTCGACTCGAAACACGAGAGGTTGGAAATAAAAGGAGGGAGCATGTAGGTGCACCTGAAAGTTTTCTGTTAGGTACTTAGTGTTTGGTCACTTGACCAAAAAGAACTTCTAAACACCTCCAGACTTGCTTATATTTGTATGTATGTATGAAATATTTGAACGAATGACAAGTTATTTTTGTGGCATAGTTATTTTCCATTTCCAGTTGACATTTTAAGCTACTTTTGGGATTTCTGTCTAATAATATGAGTAAGAGTTTTCAAATGTGTTTATTTCTCTTGGGAGGGAATATTTAATTCTACTACATACTCAGGTTTTGTTAATTCTGCTATTTACTTATGTACCAGTTCCCATGATGACATCCTGAACTATTAAAAAAAGAAACACAATACATTTGCCTGAAAAAGCAGTTGTGGAGCTCAAATTCTAGTTTTTCTTGTCATGAGCAGTTTTTTATTTTGCTTGTTATTTATCACATGTTCTAGATATTTGAACGTATGTTGTCTATTTGGGGACAATCGTTGGCCACTTCATGTCCTCTTTGAGAATATTCTGTAAGTAAGGATGGCTTTAGTCAGAAATGAACTAAAACAGGACTTGATGGGGATGGACAGATACAGATGAAAGTGTTTGAAATCTCAGATCATGTGGAAAAGTTAACAAACAGCAAGGCTCTGATTTGTGAACCCCGACCCCATCTGTCTGTAAGCACTGCTGTTTCACTCATAGAACATTTCATACTGCAGAGAAACAGACTTGTGTGATCAGCAGCAAATGGCTGTCATGAAAATTACAGTGTCTGCTCCGGCCCATTTATTTTTTACTTGGCAGCAGCTTTGGAATACCCTGTATAGTGTTTTCTGGCAGATAGTTTAGAAAAAAGAATATTTCTATCCCTTCCCTCTTTCTCTTTGCTCCTCTGTTTCACCAGTTTCTTACTCATTCTTCCTAAAAAATTCCCTTGTATCCTTAGACTGCTTCAGAGACTGATAAATGCTAACAACATAATAGTAACACACAGGTACAGAGATCTCTGACTCATTTTACATTGCCAGGTGCAGCTAACGCATGAAGTGATCCTCTTTAGAGTTCCCAAATGTCAGTTATTTTGGTTAATTAACAGGCATTAGAGGTCTATGAAAACTGTATTCTAGTCTGCTGAGCTTCTTACAAATGTCATTCATTGTATTTCTGACTGGAGAATAAAACAGTTAGCTGGTGAGATCCTGCTCATGATATTACATGGCTCTTCCTTCTTTGTCAGCTATGCTTTGTGTGGTAAGTGGGCCTGTTTTCCCAAGACTTACTTTTAGTGTACCAGAATATCATAGGAAACAATACAATAGTCCATTACTTATTTATATTTGCAGCAGTGTTGCAACTGGTGATTTTCCTAGCGCTAGAGAGAATCAGCAATTAAAAACTGGTATTCAGGAAATCGCTAATCAGTCACACTTAGCTCAGCCAAAAATATATTGCCTTTTCATTGAAAAATATTTCAGACTTTCATGGAGTAGTTACAGCCTAGAGCCAGTCTGTCATATCTAAAACAACTGTTCACTCAAAAAACAACTAAATAAGGTAAAAGCCTAAACGAAATAAAGTGTCACTCTCAACTGCAATCATCAGCAGAGAAAATTTAAAAACTGCTATCATTCTTCACAATTTACCTTCCTAAGCAATAAAGTAAGAGGAAAGGGTTAGACAAATTCTTGTTTTGATTTGGGATACATCCTGGAGTTTTCATGCTCAGCAGATAACAAGCTTTCTGTCAAAAGTTATTTTATGTTTTACTGTATTCCTACAAATTGAAGCTAAAATGAAATGCTTTAAAATCCTGAAATTCCCAGGGAATGGTGAGCAAATCAGGGAATCCACCATTTTCCTTCAGTTTTCAGTTCCAAACACCTGACATATTATGTACTTTTTCTTTGCTGACACTTTATAAGACATGAAGTCTAGCTGAAAATGTTACTCATGTGGGTGGAGATAAAAACAGGCTATTCTGTAAAGGTTGGAGTTGTCATTTGCACTACACTAAAGTTAAGGAAAAGGACAACCATTTGTCAGGTGGACACAGAGCTTTACCGCACCTGGGGTCACAAAGCACTCTGCAACCCGTAATGAACTCTGCAGAGGTCTTTGAATGAGGCAGAGATCAAAGTTATGGTCTGATTAGTGCACCGAAGTGCTGATTCAATCCTTACCGCTCAGAGAGCCCTATCACTCAACACACAGAAGTGATGCAAAGGGGTATCTTATAGTCATAGCACTACTTTGTCCTGCATTAGCATTGAGTGATGAGGGACCTTGTTCCCCTGCTATATTACTTAACCTAATTGGAACTATGCTCTCAGCTACCTCATTACTTAATAATACCTAGAAATTTGGTACCTTCATCTTCAAACCCTGAGTAGTTAATTATTACTTATATCCTCAATAACCATCTTTTTAAATTAAAGATCCATCTACATTGAACACTTAAAGTGCTTAATTTCTTTTTCAAGCAATAGATTATTTAAAAAAGGCAGAGAGCTTGAGATCTTTATGCAGACACAACTCCCAGACAGCACACATTAACCAGCCCTGCTGTAGAATAGCCAGTACTGTGGCTGCTGGCCTTGATGTATGAAAGGGGACAGACAACTCATCCACCAGTTCTTTGTGAGCAAATTACAAGACAACATCATGAAGCAGAATTACAGATTCATTGCTGGAAAGACTCTAAGGTATAAGCTTTTTCTTTTTCCCCTTGGTTTTTAGCCATATAGGTATAATGTCTGAAAATCAGAATATATCAGAATAGCAAGTTTTATGCTTTATACCAGCTCCTAAACCTGTTGGCCAAAACAGCTACCAAGTTAGTTATTCTGTATATTTCACATCTGCAGCTGAACTAATGTTTTACCAAGGCCAGTGTAAGCAGCTTTACGTTCTAGTCTGATTCAAGATTTTGCTCAGAGATGTGTATTTTTTAAATAAAATATTCATATAATCATACTTTTCATATAACAGTGTTCTTACAGTGGGGCTAGAATCAATACCATGTCAGAGTTAAATGTATTCTATTCAAGGAGTAAGACAACAAATGAAGAAGCTGAGATTTTTAAATCATCTGTCTGCTTTTCTTTCGGAATAACATTTCAATGGCTTCTTTGCATAGATATCATTTAATACCATGTAGCAAGAAAAATCAATAACATTTATTCTAATATAATTTCTTTTAATATCATACCTTCAAACAATGCTGAAACTCCATACTTGATTGCATTTCTGCCAGCTGATAACCTTCTTCCAAAATAAGAATTGAGACAGCATAAAAAACAGGTCAGAAATTTCACTAGACCACTCTCCTTTGTGAAACTTCTTGCCCTCATCTATTGTGTCTTTGAAAGAGAACTGTTGGAGTAGCTGATGATGAAAACCACCTGACTGAAGTACATGATTCAAGACTCCTCCCAGTCAGGAGTAGCTAAAAAAACACCCTCTAATATTAATTATCTGCATTCAGCTGTAAATATTGGCCAGTAAAAGTGTCCTTCCACCCCACAATCACCCACACAAGGATGCAAAAGAATATCATCCACCAAGCTGATGCCTAGAGAGGCTGACCTGGAACAGAGGCTAGACAGAGTAAAAGGAATAAAGTAGATATTTATGAAAAGGCCTCTAAGGATACACCTTGGGAAGTACAAGAGCCTGGCTGAGGCTACACCCAAGATGGACCCAAGATGGACAAGTTTTCACATGTTTTCACACTTTTATAAGTTTTGTCCATTTATGTATTGGGGTCATTTGTCCAATTACAGCTTCAGGTTATCCTCCTTCCCATCCTCCTTGTCTGCTCTCTTCAATTTGCCATTGTTTATGCTTTTGGAACTGAGGCTGTCGTGGATGTCCTTGGTTCTGAAGACGGAAAAGGATTGTTTTGTCTAACTAAACTGTGAAGAGAACTTGCTAACACTTCATATGAAGTTCAGTCACACACTAAGGCAGTACAGAATCTAAAAAGAATGAAAGCTATAACTTAAGGCATCAAAGCAGACATGCTTGCAAAAGGCTTGACCACTCAGCAGATACAACAACAGCTGCCAACACAAGCTATTTTCCAGTTAGATGAAGGGAATCTATTTCCTGAACAAGTCCTTTAGAAACAGAACTTTTTAAATCCTTACGACTGTTCAAGTTTGAACTTGAATGGTCTGAGTAGGTGCTTATATTTTTGACTCATTGTGGGATTTTACAGAACAACCAGATTTACCCACTGTATGTGGGTGAATCTGATTGAAAGCACCATAGAATCATAGAGTGCATTGGCAGGATACTTTCAACTAGACCAGGTTACTCAGAGACTCATCCAACCTGGCCTTGAACACTTTCAGGGGATGGGCATCCACAACTTCCCCTGACCAAGCTGTTCTAATGCCTCACTTGCCCCACAGTAAAGAATCTGTTATTAGATACTATTTTCCTAATATCTAATATCTAATTAATTAATCTAATTAATATCAGTCTTTTCCTGACTGAACAAACCAAATTTTTTCAACCTTTCCTCATAAGAGTCTGGTCAACTTGGTGGCCCTCCTCTGGACTTGCTCCAACAGGTCAATTTCCCTCCTGTGCTGACAACTCCCAAACTGGATGCAGCACTGCATGTGGGTCTCACCAGAGGCCTCATCAGCCAACACCTGGAAAGGGAAGTTCTCAAGGTGCAGATGGACAGGTGGAAAAAAGCCATAATTCTTAAAGCTCTCATTTTTCACTGCGTATATCAGTCTGCCTCTTAGGGCATTCTTCACTTGAACAATGAAATGTTTCTTAGTTGCCTGTAGGGCTAGGAGGGAGAGTGCTTTGCATTTAGATGTAGTAAAGTAATAGCAAGACATGAGCGACAGGGCAGGAAAATACTGCATTTTCTTTAAAAATCTGTAAGTTCTTTAGAGACTGAGTTCCTTCTGTCTTACAGAATTTTCAAGGAGGGACAAGTTTTTCTTTAATAACAGTGTATGACTCCTTACAATCCCTAACAGTTTTAAAACTTGCTAGATAATTAGTAATCAGTAGTATTCGAAACAAGGGTGAATTCCCCAAAGAAACGGTTCTTTGCCTTTGTATCAGCATTGGCTGATTTGTCAATGCAGCTCGTAACACAGCATGGTGTTATAAACGTGTGCAAATATTGGACAGTAAGGCTTTTTATATTTCTTTTTGAGAAATGGAAAAAGAATGAGTCTGTGTGTGGTTTTACTGCAGTATAGAAGACACGCTATCTGACATTGATGGATGATGTCTCTAGATAAAGTTCCAAAGCAAAATGGTACTAAGGTTGTTAAAATGCTTTCCACAATTCATACTAGCAATGAATAATGGTTTTTCTGTCTTCTTTCTTTCCATGCATGAAATGAGTCTCTACCTCAGTGACTACAGCTGCTCATCTGTGACCATTTCTGTTGCTTTCTGTGATGGAGGCTATAAAGAGTCATGCTGTGGCAGTTTCTCCACAATACAACTACTGCATCAAGCAAAACCACAAGATTGCCTGTTTGGATGAGGAACTGTAACTTTGCAGCTTTTTCAAAATCCACAGGCTGGAGATGCTGTCCTATCTATTATTCCTCTTATAAGCTTTGGAAAAATTCATTGAGGTTTGATTTTCATGTTTTATGCTACCTTGCAGTGGATGTTGCAGCAATAAGAAAGGTTTTCATGCATGAAAGCCATACCCTTTTCCCTCTGGTTGCAAATTCCTTTCTAAAGAATGTTTCATTATATTTCAGCTGCAAAATTATGATGTCACCAAACATTGCAGTTACAGGCTAAAGTTCTATCCAAGAAAAAAACTCTCTTTTTGACCATTTCTTTCTGTCAAGCTGCTAATCATGTACCTTGTTTTGGTGCAGCATGTAATAAACTGCCAGCCCTAATAGACAAATATCACAGGAAGCTGTTCACAGATTGGAGCAGTTTAGGAACAGAATACCTTTGGCACATATACATTTATATTTTCTAGCTTAGTGTATTTGCAAAGCCTAGTTCAGAACTGAAACAGTTTTGAGATCTGTAAACTAAATAATGTGATTTTAATGCACTTGTTAGAAATTTTTTTTAAGTTTTAGTAAAGGAGGTGGTTTTCATCTTCATTATTATCATATTTCTGCAATTGTAAAGTTGTGCATTCTGGTGACAAATTGGCCCAATGTAGCCAAATATTTGCTTCCATGTTTGTAAAATTCTAAGTAAAACATACTTAACCTAAGATATTCAAGCACAGTGAGAACCCTGAAATGCTTGGTTGCAGAATAATTTATTTGTACTCAAAATTAAGAGTCAATGACCAAGTATGATACTAGGAATTAAGCACATAGGTAATTTATTTGATCTTTATGTGTTCAACAGAATTAGTATTTGTGGTGTTGAAGGCATGCAAAGATTCAGGGTCAATGAACTAGCAGACAGCCTTTGTACCATGCCAAAGAAAAGTGAATAGCCCCAAATTTTCTTGATAGTCCTAGTTATAAGAATACTTCAAAATACATTTTCTCCTTGTTTTCCTGCTGAGTTACCAAGTTGAGCTTCACGGATAGCAAAAGACAAGAGTTATTGCTAATAATTAATGATTAAGACTAATCAGTTCATCCTTTTAATCTCTGTTGTAAGAGACCAATTCAGGAAAAAAAATCCACTCTTAGAATAAGTAGAAAAAATTCTGTGCTAGCATCCTAAAATATTTTTGATAGGCTGTTTGTGTAACATGACCCTTTTTCAAGTTAATTTGAAGTAAGATGAAGCATTTTCCATGTTAATTCAAAGGCTGAGTGTCTTATTGATCAGTCCCACAAAGGGACATTATGTAAGAGGCCCAGAGCAGTACATAGGATCAGACCCAGGGCTCATCTGGTATTTCAGGTCATCTACCAGACAGATAATTAAAAGTAAGAGTCTGGAAAGCATATATGGCATTTCCTACTAATACTGTTTCATTTTATGACTATTTTCAGCTCAGAGAATTTCCTGAGGCAAATATGACTTAGGAGTCCCACTTAGTACACCAGGAAGCCTTTTTTTTTCCATTTGGCATTTGCATTCATTCTTTCAAAAAGAAAGCAAATCTATTTTTAGAGAGAGAGGATGAAGCAAGGCAGCAGAACATTATTATTTGCAATCTCTCATGTCTTGAATACCTTATTCAATCTCCTCTCTACCTCTTTTCCCTAATAAGCAATTCACAGGCAACAAGGTTTTCTAGGATACCTCATGCTGGAACAATGTGATCACTATAGTGCTTAAAAGAAAAAGGAAGGGAGGAAGGGAAGAAGGGAGGAGGGAAGAGGGAAAAGGGAGGAAGGAAATGGAAGTCAAGCACGATGCTGAAGAATACAGTAGTATTTGGTATGGCAAGCTGAGAATCAGCAACTCTGTGTTCTACTCCCACTCCAACAACTTATTCTCACTATTTTGTGACTATTTCAAAGTACATCTCCCACAGCTGCCTCCTGCAGACACAAATTGAAACAAAGCAGCATCTGCTTACATTCAGTTTGTGTAGGAGCTGATCCACCAGGAATGCTCATGGAGCACCAACTGCATGAAGCCATGCAGGTGGGACAGGCAATGGAAACCTTATTTTACAGATCCCATAGAACACAAGTAGAAAGCAACCGTCAGGGGCTGTCAACCCTGACATGCTGAGGCACATGGCTAAGGCAGGGCATTAGTGAAATTCTCATTAAGGAAAGGCTCTTGGTGCCTTTGAGACAAGGTGGCATCAAAAGAGATTTGGAGAATCTTATTTTTTGGAGCTTGATGTCTAAGTCCTTCCTCAGAGGCATGTGAGTTTTTTGAATCTACACCTAAAGTCTTGATTCGCTCTAGTACCACATATTCTGTATTTACATATTCACTGCAGTTACACCTCTCCTTCTTTGCTGGGCTCTTTCCCATGCAAGGGACAAGGCCAGCCTCTCACAAACACTGACCTCATTTATGGATCCTTTACAAGGATCAAGACTCATCAGGGCAAGAATTATTTTGAGGCCATGCCTTGCACTGGAAGGTTAGACAGACATCCAGTACATAGTGGTCAGACTGCCAGCATAAAAGCCTATACATTTTTTTTTCTTCGGTTATTGTTTCAGTCTTAAAAAAAGTTATACATTTAACCACAGATTTGTTGATAAGCTTCCCAATGTTGAGTGTATTGAGAAGTCAAGACTTCCCAAATCTACACATTTTGAAAATGAGACAGCCGAGTCTTTTTTAACTCAAAACTTGTATATCACTTACAGAGGTTTAGGCAGTTAAAAAGCTATTAACTGATCCTATCAGGTATATGTCAAATACATACTTCAAGTCCAACAGAAGCAAATCCTAAAATGTCCTGAATAGTCTCCTAATAATAGACTTATCTGACCTGATGTGAACAATAAAAAACCAGTATCCTAAGTACTGACCAAATCCAGGTTCCAGTTAAAAGCTCACAGACCTGACCATTCCCTTTTTCAATTCAGTGTGCCTGTTCAGACATCTGCTCTGGAAACCATTTCTAATAACTGTGAAATGATCAACAGCATCAGCTGTATCACTGTCCCCTGCAGTGTGGTCACAGGTCAAAGCCCTTCTGAAGGTACACCTTCTGAAGGTGAAGCAATGCTATGCCCAGATCCCAGTGGTGATCTAGTTGTCCTTATAAATCTGAATTTTCTGTAACAAGCAAAAACCTGCTTTTCATAATCACTTGATCCTCCCTGTCATTGAAATTTTTCTTGGTTTTCAGTGGATTTCAGTGGAACATTGCTCAATAATTAGTTTTCCAGACTTGCTAACACTAGGAAAATATACTGGAAGTTTGTAACTCACTGCAGCTCACTGGTATCTATCCATAGAAGGGACATTACTACATCAAATGCTCTATACAAGCAATCCAGTCCATTATTTTCTTGTAAGCTAAGTCCATTTGGGAGTCAGTCATGTGTGTATGAAAGAGAATATGAAGGCAAAGTTCAGGAGAGTTTTTACAATCTTTGTCCAGTCCTAGAAGAAGATTTTGAATTCAAATAGTCCAGTGATTTCTGGAGTGTCAGAACTGTTCATCAGCTGATCAGCCAGAAGGAGACTTCTCCTTATCAAGCCTTCAAGTGTGATCAAGACTTTTCCAGTGAAAGTGCATATCTCTCTTTCTCATCTCCCCAGACTTTGGGGGAATTGTAGTGACAAATGCTCCAGAGGTTGCAGTGGCATACAGCATGCCACCCACCCTAAAAACCTTTGCTTGTACTACTACACAAGAACCTTTCCTTAGCATCACTTTGCAGCCTCTGACTTCTTTGGCAGATGGTTGGTTTTGCTGCTGTATTTCACTTTATTTTGTTTGTGATACTAGCTAGCCCCATCAGTTTGTAGGCTCTGCATGTCCTGCTGTGTATTCACTTTTCCAGATCACCTACTAGTAAAGAAAGATGAAAATGCTCTTAACCTTCCCAAAGCTCTCCTCCTAACAGCCTTCCACATGATTCTTTCCCACCTTTCTCTCTAAACATTAATAAGCTCATTCTTCATCAGGTTCGTACCTCACAACCTTAATGGCTTGTAATGTAATGGCTTGTACTTCACAACTCTAAATGTGTGCCCCACCTGAGAAACTGTGCTTAGAAATATTGTAAAGACTGAGTGTGTTATGTGTGACACCTCACCTGTATCCTCTCTGACGCAATGCTCACAAAGGCATCCATCAGGTTTGCTAACCAGGCCTGCCCTTTTGCAATAGACGTCAGCAAACCCTGCCTGAGAATGAGTTCTGTGGCTAATTTAGCACAACCTGACCTTTCACAGGAGGCTGGAAGGCCAGTGGAGTGTGTAAGTGTGGGAATGGAGGAAAAATATCCATGCTGAACATGGAAAATGAGGAGAGACGTGTGTAAAACTTTTGGCTGAGCTCTATTACATTGCACATTGGGATAGAAACCCAGTTTGGCATAAAATGACCATTGTACTACCTAGTAACATATTAGACAACCCAAGGATTTTTGCTCTGACTCGGCCACAGCTATAGGAATGCCTTAGTAATAAAAATTGGTTGAGAAGAGAATTATATTTATTTCAAGGAAAAAAGAACTGTTTCTCTACGACTTTTTACAGAAAGTTACACGAAATATTCATATCCATTGGCATTTAAACAGTATTGTAATATTAGAATACAGAATTTCTGGCAATATACTGAAATAAAACCAGAATTACTTCAGATATGCAGAGAAGGGCCTTATGCTTCTGACACAATTGTGCTTCAGTGCTGCCAATGCTGTCAGCTTTAGTCTCAGCAGGAGAAAATTATACCAAGGAGGTGCATGAACAGGGAGACTGGGAGCTTCAGCTCCCTCCTGCTTCTCAGGATATTCAGTAGTGTGTGTTTCTCACAAATAAACTGTTCCCAGCTGTCTGACGCCTGTATTTTCAGCACTGTGGGAAGCTACCCCCAGGCCCAGGTTAGGTGCTAGTGGAGGCTGGGTGACACATGTGACTGTCCTTGCCCTCCACGGATGACCACCAGTGACCTCCCTCCCACCTTCCCCACCCAGAGTGGCTGTTACATCAACACCCATCACCACCCCACCCACCACTCCCTCACCCCGCCAGGATGTGGTTGCTATGTCAACAGTCTCTTTGTGGCACGCACCCCAAGGAGTAAAGGCTGGAGGGGTTGCCATGGAAACCATGCTGTCCTGAAGCATCAGTAGAGCTGGTCTCTTCCCCAGCTTTCTTCCCCCAGATTGTTCTGCCTTGAAGCTGAGGTGACCCCTGGACATGTCCTGCTCTGTCCCATATTCCATCCCCACGGCTGTGTTGGCCCCAGCTGCCACAGCTGCTCCCACTCACCGGGCAGCAGCTTCACCAGGGGATGACTTGGTGTGCAGGGATGACTTAAAGAGAGACCTTTCACTGTCACAGCACCGGAGCAGCTCTCATCTGGGGACAGACAGTCCTTGGAAGGAGTAATGTGAGGGACTCGGCTTTTCAGGGAGCAGTGGAAATGAGAAGTCACGGATTGAATGCGTGAGGGAAGCACTGAGTGCGTGACTGTGGGAAGATGTAGCGGGGGACACGCACCCACCAGATATACATTCTCAGACCAGGCTTGTATCATATAGCAACAACCAAAAAGACCTTTTCATCTAGAAATACTTCTTGCATTACATCACTCCCTGAAAACTGAAAAAAGCTCCAGAAAGTGTGATTTTTTTCAGATGTTTGTTGTGGGAAGAAAGCGTCTGAACCAATTCTGTAGAAAGTCTGTAGTAAGAAAGTGTGAAAAAAAATATTCACAAATCCTAATATTTCCACAGAATATTAAAATACACAAGTGCTTTTAGCACAGGTAATTGAACAGACAAAATCAAAGGTCTTGACTGCACAACATAATGAAGCCCAGTTAATGAATCCCTGCTTATCCCTAGAATATCTGAGCAGAGTGATTTGCTTTAAAGGAGTTCTCCTCTATACAGGGAGCCTCTAAGGATTTGGGGATAATAGTATATTAGAGTTTGCAGATATAATCTGAAGAATCAGAATGCTGATATTGCAGAAAAAAACCCCACACCCTAGTTTCAGGGTCACAGGACGCTCACACACACTCAGTATTTGGCTTCTTACATGCGCTTTTTAGTTAGGAAGTGATATAGTAAATACTAAATAAGAAGTGTCTGCATACAAGAACTTATCAGTGCTTAGAATACAGGATTGTCAAGAGTTCATGTGCATACCCTGAGATCAAAAATACTGACTAGTGCTGAGAAATATACAATGAATTAATCTCATATGAGTCCCTCCTGCTGAATCATCAAAGGGGCAGAGATGGACTCTCCTCAGGGAGGGGCACTCTCTTAACTGTTGTTATACATTTGCTGCTGCTTACCTAAGAGAAACATGTAACTGGAGATGACCACATAATCAAGGGGGTAACTTAGAAAAATGCCCAGATCAAGAGATTTTGTGTTGTACCTACCAACAAAGACATCCTTCTATCTTACTAAATCTTTGAAAGAAGAACTCTTGTTGCTCTCTAACTGGTATTACAGCTCAGTTAATTGTCTGGAACATGCTTACAGAAAACCAGAAATCATCCTCTAATCTTATTTTAAAGGCCATTATTTCTTTTGTAGTTGGATGGATTTCAATCATATTTCTCATGAGGATCAAACAGTTTCAAATCCATCTCAAAGCTAACCTTTGTGTTTTGCTCTCCTCTGTGCTCACCATGTGGTATACAAAATTGGCTCAGAGTAAGACATAAAAGATATGCAAACCATCATTCTTTTTCACTAGGCTTAGAACTTCATCTCTGGGAAAATGGTCATTTGTGTAGCAACCTCAAATCATATTCTCTGTATTGTTGAATATATGTCTCTGATCCAGTAGATGCTTTATGTATGAATATACAGGTTTTTTTCTGGAAATCACTCATCTAGACCTGCCTAGGAAGAAGTTTTTCAGTTCCACATATATTTTCCTCATCCACTTTGAAAACTTGCCTTTTCTTTTGGACTTTGAAATGCCTGCAGCAGAGTTCATCATTATAATCATGTGCTGTATGAAAAATTGTTTGGTTTGTTTTCATCTGATAATTTAATTTTCCCCCTTTTTTCCACAGAAAAATACTGCCAATAAAAAAATGCTTACCACCTTTTAAACCAGTCATTATTATACAGGTTTTAATTAAGGAGTTCTGTGGTAGGCTTGGATAAGTGTAATTTTCTGTTATAAGTTGGATATACCTCCTTTCTTCTGGCAAAACACCTCATGGAAATAGCACTGGTCCTACCTTTAACGCTGCTAGCTTTGCAACCAAAGTCCATGGGCCTTTCCTGAAGAATTTCCAACCTAAAACTCAGGTTTAAAAAGCAATAAGGCAGGGACACTAATTAAGGTGCATATGTCTTCAAATCAGTCTGTTTATTTAGCTGAATCAAATGTCTTAGCTTTGTGTTACTGATGCAGCAGAAGACAACTTTTAGGAGGGAATGAGGCTAGTGGGGTGAAATTGGGTACTCTGTCTAGTGAAATAGCACAGAACTGTAGAGAAGAACCCAAACACACCTCAGTTAATTCAAATCTACTTTTAAAAAGTGAGTTTGTTACAAATTTTATCAGAATAAGAATTAAGAGCACCCTCTTCCATGAGTAGTTTGAAAGAAAGTAAAGGACTCGAACCACTTGAGTGAGATGTGATGTGATGGAAAGAACAAAAATGAACAGGAAATTATTCTCTGATACTTCAGTTTCTAGAGGAACATTCATATTGACAAAAAGACTGTTAATTTAGGTAAAACATAAAGGATAAATTTATATCCAGAAGCAAGAGAATGTTAATCTATTGACATTAATTAATGTTATATGAAATTACCTAATTTCAAAGTAATTTCAAAATGCAAAAAGAGTTGAGTTTAATATCAAATTCCACAAGATTTAAAAGTGCATAAAAGTTTTAAAATAATGCCCTAAAACCATTGTAGTATAATTTAACTGAAAAGCATAATTCTGGATTCTAAGAACTTGAGAAAGAGTCTGGTTGCACATTTGTTGCTATCTGTGTGAATATTAATGATTGAAAGTCTTAAATAGCATATACAGATAAATTATATATATGAGATAAATATTTTAGAACTTTTATCTTGATTTTTCTGAAGGCCCGTGTTTCTCTGACTAAGCCATTAGTGTGGCATATACAGGTTCAAATACAGATATTCTGCTCCTTCTACAAAATAGATAGAAAACAGACATTAATAAAAGAGACCTCTGGCTAAGATTTCATTCCCCTGAAATTTTCATGTGGGAAAACCGTCATTGGTGCCACCCTGCACCTAGTTTGATCTACTTTGCAGATTAAACAGAATGGAATTTGCAAGTATACATATTTACATGTAGGGGACAGTAGATAACATTGTAAACTCATTAGAATTAATATAATAGGAGTGGAAACATGACACATCCCTGACAGGAGACCTGTATAGATCTCCAGCAAAGACCCAGTTAAATCCTCTGTTACATTTCTTTCCTAATCCAGACATAGGAAGCACAACATACATATTTCTACTCAGCAAACATTAGGTCAATTTTGTAAAGCAAAGTTCACA
The DNA here is from genome assembly GCA_027886175.1 of Phylloscopus collybita. Taxonomy (NCBI): domain Eukaryota; kingdom Metazoa; phylum Chordata; class Aves; order Passeriformes; family Phylloscopidae; genus Phylloscopus; species Phylloscopus collybita. Next base: position 22,596,084 of record JAJNNQ010000009.1, on the reverse strand, counting down.
GTCAATATGGAGTGTGGAACTGCTTTATGCTAGAAGGACTAATGAGCCCCTCTTGTGCAAGTGGATAGCAATGGGAATGAGACAGAATATTGAGAAATCCTAAATGAGAGCAGTTTGAAAAATAATAATGTGTGAAGTTAAAAGGGACAGAGAGACATCTTGCATCCAGCAGATCTGCATCACCTACCTGAAAAACTTTTGCCAAATTGTCAAAAAGGGCTTGACCAGCGCTGACTTTATGCTTGACTCCCCTGACTGTGCCATTTTTGCTGAGGATGTTGACTCGCTTTGTACCAAACCCCTTCTCTTTTGTGGCTCTGACTAAAATGAGCAAGTCATCCTGCTCATTATCATTTTCATCACCCTCCGACCCTATGTGTCCATTCTGCTGCCCGTCCACTTCGCTCAGCCGGCTGGTTTGGTCAGTCTCTGAGCTGCTGGCGTACTCGGAGTCCAGCGAGTCGGCAGCCTCGCCGTCGGCGTACACCTCCTTCAGCACCCGCCCGCTGTGCGAGGACGCCACGCGGAACCGAACCTTCCTCAGCAGCCTCTCGCTGTCCGCCTTCACCTCGCCTTTGAACATTGCCTCCTCCATTGATATCAGCAGTTTGCATTGTTCCAGCGTGGTGCCCATTGCATTTGCCAGTTCGTCACACTTTGCAACAATATCAGCGCTGTTTTCTGTTGACAGGGGTTCTCATATTAAACTAAAGAGGGTTCCCAAGAAGCCACTGCCGTTCTGCAGTTAATAATGGATGCATTTGTGCTATGGTTACCTTTAAACTAAAACCTGTAAAGTGATCCCATTAATTAAATATTAAAAAGACATTGTGTACTTTTTAGCACTAAGGAAGAAAGCAAGAAAGGGAGAAATTATATTCATTGATTAAAATTAATAAAGGGAAGGGAAGGGAAGGGAAGGGAAGGGAAGGGAAGGGAAGGGAAGGGAAGGGAAGGGAAGGGGAAGGGGAAGGGGAAGGGGAAGGGGAAGGGGAAGGGGAAGGGGAAGGGGAAGGGATTTCAAGAAGCATTTGGACAATGGTCTCAGACACAAGGTGTGACCTTTGGAGTGTCCTGCACAGGGCCAGGACTTGGACTTTGATGGTCCCTATAGGTCCATTTCAACTCTTAATACTCTGTGATTCTGTGATTCTGTGATTCTGTAATAAACCAAATAACAGCAATTATATAAGTTTATATGAAAGCAGTTTGATTTGCTAAAAAAGGCAAAGAGAAAGAGTTCACAAGATCTACAAAGTCAAAACTGTTTATGCTCATTGCATCTGGGGGAAAAATGAAAAACTTCAGCACCTGAATCAATAATGAGCATATTTCTTTCGTCATAACACTTAACTTCCCCACCAGTCAAACCTCATTCACCAAAGTTTGCTTTTCACACAACCTTATGGGGCTTTGGCAGGGAGCTCCTACTTGATGGTTTTCAATGCTGACCTTTTCACAGACTGGCAGAGCAGTGGAGAAGCAATTAGTCAGAATTTGTTGCACAGCGTAACACAAAGTTATTAAATAAAACTGAGCCGTAGCTAGTATCACACAACAACCTCGGCATATGTTCTGTTTTGTCAGGGAATGGGCAAGGGAATCTGAACCAGGAGTAGGAGAAAGCTAATTAATTGAGGCAGCAAGGATCAACAATAAGAAGCAGGGTAACATGGATTCATCCACAGGGAATCACATTGCCCTATCCTGGCAAATCACAAGTAGTGGTTGCCACAAGTGTTCAGCACCCAGCTCTAGATATAAAAATAGCCAACTCACACTTGAGGTTTCTGGCTATGTCTACTCAATATCATGTAGTAGCACCTTAAACCTCCAAGCTGCTTCTGAGTTTGCATGATGATTCCTACTTACAGTGCTATTTCTGTTTTCCTTTCATTTAAAGAAAAATGCAGCATTAAGAACTCAATCCCCTTCTCACTTTCCTGACAAACATTCCCTAGACACTCTCTACAGCTTCATTTTCTCTCTAGACTCATGAATACTCAATTGCTTCCTGAAGCCTGTGACTCCTCAACATGAAGGCATGAAATGAGTCCCTAGATGCTAAGCCAGCCCAGAATGGTAATGCCTGTACTCACAAGCAGCTGAAGAGCTTCAAGCATCTGAGATATTCTGGTCAAGATTTTGGAAAGGCAGGTTCAAACCTTTCAACAATTATGTGGGTTTATTTTGACTTTATTTTGAACAAGAGGCATGAAAATATTTTTCTTCAGCCCAAATAAAACCACTATTTTCAAGGCTGAAATTAAAATTACCTATTTCCCATCCACAAAATTGAAACAAAATTAGTGGCACTTCATAGCACAAGTGTTTGCCACACTTCTTTCTAAATAAGATGATTCACTGTATTATTAACTACTATAACTAATGCAGAAAAAATAGGTAAAAATAATAAGTTATGAGAGTTAAAATACATTGTTACTTATCTTTCAAAGAAGAGAAACATCTAGTATCAAAGTCTGTACTAATATTGAATACAGTTATAATAATCTTTGTGAAATTCATTTGAGGAGGAGGATGCTGAATCACAGTGATTGTGTCATAGCCACTTGCCCAAAAGAGTTTTGACAAGAAATATAGTTCATTATTACTAAAATGTGACTCAGAACAAAGAACACTCTCTAGAAGAATGAATATTTCAAAGCATCTTTTATGGAATTATCCAAACAGGGCTGCAAGTTACCTGGAGATGCTACCTTTGACAAAGTTAACTATATCATAGTATTTCCATGATTATGTGACTGGCTTGGAAACCTGCAGTAATTAACTTTGTTCATATTAATTTTCATTTAAATAATACAACCCAACTGTTCTTCGATTAATTGCCACATATTAAAAAATCTGAGCTTCTATAAAGAAATATTTTGCACAAAAATGTTATAGTATTTTTACCTTCTCCAGTTGGCTCTATATATCCTTTAAGAAAAAGTATTTTACTGCTGTAGCAGGCAATGGGGAAGCTTGTATTGTCTGGAGTGCAAATAATTTGATGCTACCTGAGTGACTTAAAAAGTTAATGTAGCATTGAATAAATGCAGAATTAATCAGTACTACATTTTAAAAACACTCCAAACACTGCATCTTGTTCTCTGTTAGTAGGAAATTAGATCATTTGGCAATTCCAAGAATGGCAATTCCATTATTCACTGGGAAATATTTTTACGTCTGGTTAGGACAAATAAGAAGCTATCCACAATTTTCTCTCCAAAAAAATAATTGAGCAAAGTGGAGCGTGCCTCTTGACTGAACCACTTACATGCACAAGGTTTCATCCTGGTGTTCCAGCTGTGGACCTTCTGTGAACAAATATGGGACTTTGGGGCTAAGTGCACATATCCAGTAGTAAACAGATTACAAACTCTAAACAGGTTGTATTCATGACATAAGACATTTGAGAGTTCAAAAACCTGAGATGCACATATTTGTACCATCTGCCTGGGTGCATGTCCTCAACAACAGCAGAAAGGATAAAGCCTGACTAAGCATCTCAGTTCCTCCTGTAGACTACAACTTTATTAAGTGCTTAAACTAACTCCATTTGTGCAGTTTGATGCTGCACCCTGCCAACTGTTATATTTCTGTTTATCATTTTTAACTTTCCTACACATACTTCTTTTCATTCAAAGGCTTGTCTTGTGTAATGAGCCACATCTATTAAAAACTAATGTGGTGGGGTTTTGCAGTAGTGAGATATTTCTTGTCCATAATTACTCCTCTTCCTGAATCATTTGGCTATTGTTAGATTTTGTTTCTGCTTAGTTTGGTTCTAATGTTCTACCGCTGATTAATTCGGGGCCAGGGGGTCCAGCAACCATACAGTCAAAGCACACAGGATATAAAGTGTCTCTAGAGAGATCTCACCTGAACAGAGAAGCACTCTGTTAAAAAAAAGTGCAAACACTGAAGCACTTGAAAATAAGCTATTTCATCCATTGCTTTTTATGTGACTTTGTTTCATTTCACAAGGAACTGGACCAACCCATTACCGTGATGTTGTGATAAATAATATGTCTGCCAATAAAATCCAGATTTTATCATGTTCAATATATCACTAAGTTGAAAGGAACAAAGAAGATGATGCTTCTGCTAGTTGTTGACTTCTGATGCTTCTGATTGACATAGAACTAAGATATCAGTACTGGATGAAGACCAGGGAACAGATGCTGTACATGGCAAACTGAAAGGCAAACATCTACTCTGAGACTGACATCTGAGAATTCATGCTCCATGAAAGAAGGTACCTGCAGAGGCAACTCATCACAGCTTTCATCCATGACAAAGTAGGGAAGTTTAAATAATAAACTTATCCTCAATATTTACCTTTTAAATCACTAATATTATGTCAAATGAGGCAAAGCCTTTATACTTTTATAAAGAAGAAACTAAGCTAAAGTAGCAATCACATTATGCCAAATGAGATTGTTATATCTGTATCAGGAAGGGAAAAAAAGCAGAAGAGAAGGAAAGTCTTACCTTATTTATAATTCTGATGTAATTTCTTTAGCATATAGGAAAATCTGGCTGTCAAAGTTCATCATAAATACACATCCTTCAATTTCTACAGCTTACACAAGTAGAGAATCTGTCCTAGGTGTTCCATTTCACTATGTTTGGAGCACTACTAGCTTCACCTAAGGAAAAACCACAAATCAATAACATTAAACTGTAGCAAAATGTTTGAAAGAGTATCTAGACATGTATTAGGAAACAAAGATTGTTTGCACTTTTCTGAAGAAGTATACAGTGTGCTCTTTGGAATTACTGTAAAAAAATGCACCTTGTGACATTCCCATGGATCAGAGAATAAAAGGTATAAAAAAATAATAGAATTTACAGCATTCAAATAGCAGCAAAATGGAACCTGAATCACGAAATGAAACTTCAGGAGAAAAAATATCAAAAAAAGAAGTAAAATGGACTGAAATCAGCAACTGCCTTCTTCATTTCTGAACACACGACCATTTTAATAGAGCAGTTTAGCCTGTGACAAAGCATTACGTGCTCTATTTTGATGCACAGTGTGTGCAGGCCCATTCTGTGTGATGTATTTGTAGGTTACTAAGTATATATAGCCAATCTGTAGGATGACTTGGTACCATCTACACTAGTGTCATTCATCATTAGACAGATGGTATGAATTCACAGTGACATGTCTTGTGATATTAATTTTATTTTCACTCTACAAAAGACTATTTGCAGCTGTCTCCAACTCTACTACATTGATAGTAATCAGAAGCATATTCTGTAATCTCTAATTCTTAGTAAAAAATTAGCAGAGTAATCATTGGGAAACAGACATTCAAGAGACCTGGATTCCCTCCTGTTGTTGGGGAGCAGATGTTTTGGTTTGTAAAAGTATGCATGGTAACCTGAGTTTGTTATTTTGCTATGAGTAAGTAAAGTTTGTGAACAACACGCCTTAGAGATTACAAAAGCAGACAATTTGAACAGTGAATGCTAACCACATTGTTTCTATCTGAGACAGATTTAGTGCATTTCTCACTTATTCAGAGAAAGAATATTCCCATTGGCTAAGTCGGCAAAGCATCTGTCTGCTTTTCTGCAGGTCCAGAATAACTATTTATCTGTAGTTAAGTTCATAAGGACACTCAGAGCATGTTCAGGTCCCCATCAGGGAACTCTTGCATCGGGCAATTGTTTGTCAGGTGTAGCAGCTGCTAAATGGAAATAATACAGACAAGAACAAACCAAGCATACTGCTCCTATTGTAATGCCTAATTATTCATATGACAAGTGCTTTACACTGTAATTTCATTTTATTTGTAGATTTCATTTAACTTCCATTAAACAGTTATTAGACAGAATGTCAAGGGGTTTATGTCTGTATTTCTGTTTATATTACTGAATTGGCTGCATTTTGTATTCAATTTATATAATGAAGGAATTAAATGAATGAGGAAATCAATACCTATGTCTAGGCTATGCACTTGAGTGCACAAAGACCTAGGGAGACATGGAAATTTTCTGCTGTCCTTTTTTTGCTAGGCTGGGCAGAAAGTGTCCATTTCCAAAATCTTTAGAGACGAATACTCTACACTGCATTTGAAAATGCAGTCAATTAGTATCCTGAACTTGAAATTCACAGCCATTCCAACAGCTCATTCATTTCTATTTTTCCAGGTAGGTTTCCATAGGACTCAAGCTGTCCAGCTAAACACAAAAGCAGCAGTACATGAAAAGCTTCTGTCATTAGCTGTGCTTCAAGGCTTAATTTGTTTATTTACCCTGGACATAGTAAAAGGTCACCTCTAAAATGTGTTACATTATATATGAGTCATGCAAGGCAAAGACCAGTTTTCCTTCAGGAGGGCCTGGAAAACAATTACAGCCTACCAACTATAGTAGTAAGAATACTGGCTGGAAATTTTGATCCATGTCAGATAGCTGATAACAAGCACTATTTTTTATTACTTCCCTTACATAACTGGTATAAAAATTCATTGTTTGTAGCTCTTTCTTTTTCTAGTCATGTAAGTAGTCACTGTAACAGATGTGTAAATGTTAGCTGTTTCTCCAGAAGCTCTAATCTGTAGCTAGATGCCAAAGTTTTTGGTGGACACAAATTTTACAGTCTAGTTTAGAACTGAATTCCTGTGAGGAGCTCCATTAAGAGCTCTGTTATATCTTTGCCTGCGTTCTAGCTGAACAGGAAAAAATAATGACAGAAAAACATTTCCATTAAAGCAACAATTTGTAGAGAGAAAAACTTTGTTGTGAAAAAAGTGTTGTATCAATAAGAAAAAAAAAACTTCAATTCAGCAGAGAACAAAATAAGCATGTCGTAAGATGGACTCAGCTAGACTGTTCCTTCACGTGATGCACAGGCCAGATATTAAAACAGACATGTAGTTCCACCCACCCAAGTAACACCGCCAGTTTCTGGGGCCACACATGCAGTCAAGATGTTCTACTTAGGGTAGGATTATGTACAGAGTTTACACCTCTCCAGAAATCCACCTCCTTACTGACAGGCAAGCCCCAGGGAAGGAGATCAGGATGCCAGAATCTAGCACAGGACACATATGAGGGACAGCTAAAGGGTTGCTAGGCTGTGGAGCAACCATTAAAAAAAAAAAAAAAAAAAAAAGTTGTTTTCTGTCTGATGGCTCCAATGGCTCTACCCAAACTCCTTTGAGCTTGGAGTCACTGTTATTTACACTGGAAACTATAGGTAGACCTGTTCTGAGAAAGCAAACAATTGAGATTAGAAGATAATAGCAGAGCAGAATATTTATACACAGTCCTTGTAAATTCTACTTAAATTTCCTAAATGTGAAAATATCTACCAAATTTTTTTGGTTAATTTATGACACCTGTTCGAAAATCTGACCTAAAATCTGATACCACTTATCCATCGCATGTCCCAGTCCAAATACCAAAACTTTGGAAGAAGAACAGGAAGCACTGATTCACTAGGAATAATATCCCCTCCTGTGTCCATACTGCATGTATCATTGTTTCAATGACTAAGGAACAACCAGGAACTTTCAAAAGAGATATACTCTTTGCTTGTAAAGAAAAATTACTAATGACAGTTTTCAAGGCTTGTTTTCAAGTGTTGCAAACAGTCTCTCTTCATTGCAAACAAAGATGAAAAAAATCAGCATCAAAGTTGCAGAGAGACATTTCCATTCTCACAGCTCCACATGAAACACTTTCAGCAGCAGCAGAGATTCCTGTCTTGAAATTCCTCATATGTCTATTTCTCTTAGCTCCCACTAGACATATAGGCCATCTATCTGTGTTTGGCTGGTTGAAAATATAAATAAGACAAGTATAAGGAATAAAAGAACCTGGCATTCTGTTACATTGGAAAGAACTAACACTTTAGTGAAATTCAGTTTAGTGCTGCTCTTTCACATATGATTCATAACCATATATTAAGTACCACAAGCATGCTTTCCAGGTTATCCATGTTTATGGATAGCTTGTCTGGGTAGTGTCTAAATAAAATTTCAAATTCTATCAAATTTCTGTCATCTTTTGACTCATAAATATGTGCACATATCAGACACAAAATCCTTATAGCTGTTTTTATAAAGTAGGTATGTTAGGCCTACATGTTGCTTTCAACATTTTGAACAAACTCCAAGCAGATCATTGAATGCTGCACTGTTAAATTTTGATGGTGGTGGTCTTCCCCACACATTGTTTTTGCTCTGTTAAACCACTTCTGAGCCCTATTGTTGAGCTCTAAACTTCATTACTGAGTAGCCTTATTTAAACATATCTCCCAATTATTCCTTGGAGGAAAGAAAATTTAATTATATAGCTTTAATTTAATTACTCAGAGATTCTTACAGAGAAATGAAAAGGACTTATAGCTACTGTGAGTAGGCTTACGTTTTCTTAAATTTTATTCTTAGGTTATAATAATGTTTCTAGGTTGGTTTATATCCTACCAGATTTTTGGGATGGGTATAAGTTATTTTGGGGCTTTCACTCTGAGGGAATCAATGCAAACATGTAAGCAGCCCTTTTTTGGGTCAGATTTGTTCTCATGTGATAGTTACTGTTTGCAGACTTGGAGAGACTGGACTATTAATGTTTAATGACTCAAACAATTGACCATTTAACAGCTCAGATGCAGAGGGCGTTCACACCTTGGCTGGAGGCTACATTTTTAACAAGGGAAAAGGCTGACAAGAGGCAAATCCAGTGAGGTGGGATAGTGCTTTTCATCATGCCAATGTCCTCCCTTACATAATGGCTGAAAACTCCCAAAGACAGGTACATACACACATGCATATGTATATACTGTGTGAAAACTCCCCTTCAGCAGGGAGCCAGGACATTCACACAGACCCCAAAGGTACTTATCCCTGCTGATGGGCCATAATGGGCCATGACTGACTCAATTTCACTGATGGGAGAGGCAGCTGTAATGTCTTAGAAGGTGCCCCAAACCATCAAAGACTCCTGAAGTGTTCCCATGATGCAAAGTAACATCCAGTGTGAAACTCCCCACCTCAGGCGAGGTACCTGGGCATTCCCACCCAAATCTGAGTGAATATAAACCCAGTGGACTCTGTGTTTCTTCAGCTTTCCACACCCCATTAAGACTGAGACCAGCATTTTGACAATACTGAGACACTCACCACTAAGACCAGAAGAAGGGAACAAACAGGATAGGGTCCACAGGATCCACAGAGTCTCTCTTTTCCTATTTCTTTCTCCTTCTCCCTCTCACATTTACTGTTAAATTAAAATCTGTACTGTTGACTTTGGTATATGGTCTCCTTTGCACCTTAATTTAGGCAGAGACATCTCTCTAATAATTTCAATAACTGGATCTTAACAAGATGGAAAATTCTGCTGCTGAGCATGCAAATATCTGCCATAACCCTCGATCTGATTTGAAGCACATGTCTTGCATGCCTCCCTCAAACATTCCACTATGTACTACTTTTGACATTTATTTTTGAGCCAAAAACATGACTACTAGTAATCTATGGCTTTCATGGGAGAAAAATATATATTCAGTGCTTTCTTCTTATCATCTTTTCTCCCTAGAAGACCACATCATTACTGTGATGGTAGACAGCAGATACTCTAGCAATAATAATACACAATAATGTAGTAAACTACATTATTATGTAGTCTCATTTCATACCCAGTAATAAAAGTGAATAAAATAAGACAAAGGATTTTAATTTAGTTCCAGTACTACCTGATGTCACCTCCAGTACTCTTGCTGCAGGTTTGTTTCATTCAAAACTTGATAAATCTCTATATGTTTGTTCTCCATGTCTTCAGTTTTTTCAGCTGAGACAAGAAAAAATTTCGTGAAGTTGGGTTTTTTCCCAAATGCTGTTGTTGAACATAACATCACATTGACTCCTATATAAAGAAGTTGATTTGCATACACCATGATTTCCCATACAGCCATCAGCTGATAAGAAATGTCAACCAATCCTTGAATTGCTGTGCTGTTTTTAATTTAAGGTGGATATCATTTTTCGTGACAGAAATATTTATGTATATACAAATATATTCAATCCTAGATGGTATTTCATACAGTCCTCAGGATATCAGAAACATGCCAACCTTCTCCTATCTGCCTCTGGGGAGAGTTTATTGGCAGTGACTTCCTAAAGGTAAATCTGTATGAAATCTGGAGGCAGAAGAACCATTCATGGACATAGAAGAGGTGAGACTGGTTTGACTTTCCACTTCAGAGTGAACCATAACTGAGTCTAGAGGCAAACAGAGAAAGACCAGATAGAGGGTATTGGTCTGTTTAATGGCTGAGGTAATTGCAAGAGGGATGAATCATTAAGTCACTTAGGCTCTCTTTCCTCAGCAAATAAATGGGGAATCACCTCACTCAGTGTGATTCAGAGAAACCCTTAAATGTGAGCAGGGGAACAATGTCAACAAATGCTTGTCTGGACTGACTGATGAAACCATTCTGAAGCTGGGTGAAATCACTGCCTAATACCAATAGAAATTCAGAGCATAGTCAGTGCAAATGAGCAGCCTGGGCAGTGATTCACCCACTGGCACAGGGCTGTCAGGTTCTGTCAGAGCAGTCTCTGGGTGACACTGGCACACAGCAGCCCCAGGCAGGTGCAGGGCGGCTGGAGCAACACAGGAGGCAAGCCTTCCTTTTCTGTTTGCCAACAGAGAAACAGGTACTTTTGATCTATAGAGGAAGGAAAAGCTTGGAAGGACAGACTATGTTTTTTGGGTTTTTTTTCTTTTGGCATTGGTTGTTTCGAAACCATTGGGAACAAATGATGCAATGAGAGCCAGCTTTTTCCCCACTCTTGAGTGCACTGTTGCTACCATAAATCTAGTTATTTATGATTCCAATTTGCAGTCACTTCCCAGGGCCATTCATTTGCTATTTTAAAAAAGAGATGCCGAATATTGTCTGAAAGGATATGCACATACCATAGCACTAGGGAAAAAATTAAAATATGAAGTCTTCCCCCTTAGCTACTCTTAATCTCTTTAGAGACTGTTCCTTAGAACTGGGAAATACTGACCCACTGTCTGAGTATCCAGCACTCTGATATTTGAATACTGTCTAATAGGTTGCTTTGTACAACATAATGAATCATACATCTTCAGTCACATATTCTTTTGTTGTTGTTATTATTATTATTGTTAATACTGCTATTATTATTTCTTACTTACCAAGTAAAGCTGCCATACTCCACTCTTATCTTGTTTTCTTTTCGTTGCAGCTTGGATTTTGAGCACTTCAGCTGAGTTAATTCAATTTACAGGCTCATTAACCCGACTGCAAATGAAAGGGGAAGACAGTGTATCTTCACAGGAATTCTCAGTGTCAGAATGGTCTCTGGGTCTTAAAATCTCAGGAGCTTCTGGTGCAGTATCAATCAGATTTCTTATACTTGCAACCCAAAATAGGATCCAGTAGGTGAAAAAAGTGGCAAAGAAAGTGAAGGATAATTATAATTATTTTTCCTCCATTAAATACTAAGTTGCATGTGGTTTTCTCTATAGGCTTCCTGGTCAAATCTCTACAACTAATGACTGACTTGCCAAAAGGCAATGCTAAATCTCTTTTTTTTTTTTTTTTTAACTTATCTTAAAGCTGTTTCAAAACAAAATAAACAAACTTTCTTTTTCTGAATCTTTGTATTTCTAGCTCTACCTTGATTTGTCATTGCTGAGAGATGGTGACAGCATTCAACACTGTTTCCAGAAGGCTTGAATGAGGGCTGTATCCTGAGCCTGCCTGTGCAAGCTTTTTCAATGTAGCCAGCCCCACAGCATTGTTCTGATCACGTTGCTATTCCAGCTTTTAATTATGAGATTCCTTCGGTGAGTGTGGGAACCCTTCATTTATAAATGGCTTTCTGCTTAGAATACCTTTTGGAGGGGCTCTTTGTTTTGTATTGAATTGTTTTGGTTTTATTAGTTTTACTCTAACTGTTAACTTGCTATTTCTTATTTCTTCTTTCAGCTCCATGGAGCTGAATTATATCAGTTCCCAAAGGATGCAGTCTTCAGCTGAACACATATATAAAAATGACTATTCCTTTTGTGATATGTATTCATCAGAGAAATTCAAATGCACACTCTCATTTTATTGGGTTTTTACATTTGAAGTAACTATTCTCAAAGGCACAATTTCAAACCAAATTTTTGGTGACGTTTTGTGACAGTCATAATTCTAAGTAAGCTTAGCAGGGACTCAAACTGCCTCCTCACCCCCCATCAATGATGTTGAGCTCAAGATATTGACTGAGCTGCAGCACATTTAATTTTAAAAGTTACCCTTAGTCTCCAGTTAACCACACAAGTCTCAAACAAATCCTATTCACAAGCAGTGGCCTTTATGCCTGGCAGTTAAATGCCTGGTGACTAAATGTCACCTCTTTGAATGCAAAAGCTATTTCATTGTCCAGAACTGTCCCTGGAACACCGAGCAGCATAATGATTCCTGATAAAATAGGCACCTGGGATGTCTGACACTGCAGTGAATTTTCATAGACATGCTCTGTCACTAGAATGCCTTTATTGTGGTCTCCAAAGGCATGTATTTATTGGATCAAAAAATCTCCTTTCACTGGGACTTCAATCTCAGGCCAAGTAATTTGTGAGATGTACCCTCACAAATCTTTCTGTATCTTACATTTTGAGAGAGAGTTTCTCATTTTCCTGCAGCAGGCTTTGTTTATTTTCAACAAAAATAACCCAGATGAAAGCTAAATCAGCTGGGCAAACAAAGACTCCTTTTGAAAAAGTGAAAAATTTTGGTAGTTTATCTCTAGCATGGAGATCAGATTATTTAAGGATGACCCAGTGAGTGATACAAATGAATCTTAGTTATCAATGGCATTTCCTAAATATTCAAAACTGCTGAGTTAGGTCCCCTAAAATCTGAAGACTGGGTAAATACTGTAGAATTTTAAAACGTGCATATTTCTTTTCTCTTTGCTCTTGAACTCATTTGTTGCTTTCAAACTTTTCCTTGCAAAAACATGGAGAACCATCACATTTCTTCAGAGAAGCTAAGGTCTCCATGCAATCCTTTTACTTCAGCAGTAATACAGCTGCCCATGACCACGTCCAGTCATGTTTTGAGTAACGACGCTTTTCAATCTTGTGCTGAAGATCACCACCAGTCATTGTGATACAATGAAATTGCAAGAATTGCCAAAACCAGTGAGTCTTATGGTGAGTTTCAAAAGGGTGCATACAGCACCTTGCACATCTCTTGAACCTCTTTCCTCTAGTGCATTGTGTAAGGATGGGCCAGCAAAAGATAACAGCCATTAACTCACACAGCAAATGTTATTCTCTTCAGTGAGATTTCAACACTTGGCATCTGATAATCCATCAACCACCTGCTTACATGGATTTCTACTGTCAGTTCTTGCCAGGTCCATATTACTACAGTGGAGAAGCACCTAATCTTATCTTCACAATGTGATGCAAAAGCATTCGTCAGCTATCCACATTGTTTTATCAGGGAACAGCTAGATAGCAAATTACCACCCCTTGCTGTGGGACGACTCCAGATATGGAGGGACATCTGGAGTGAAATTCTTTACAGAAGCTGGATACAGAACTACCTACAGTTCACATGTCCTTTATTGTCCTACCTAGAATTTTAGTGACAGCATTTTGATATTTAATTGCAGCCCAGGTCCACATAGACCTTTTTCAGAGGGATACTCACATTGCCTACTACAGGGGTAGGGGAGACTTGTGAAGGTTGTATGAGCACAACATGCATGCCAGCAGGTAATGGAAGAAGCACTCTGATCTTTGAAGTAAAGATAGATTCTGTGCCATTTCCCAGGCCCTCGGTGATATTCAGGCACTTCAGAGTTCCTGGACAGACCTAAATCTTGTAATAGGAGATGGAGCTTCTGAGCAGCTCAAACACTACATGGTAACTGTGGTACCGTACAGCATTTACCTGATCCAGACCACTGTTAGTGCTCACATGGCAGGACCAGTCTTTCTTGATGAAAAAGTTGAACTCTAGACCACCTGTCAAATTTTATTTTTGCTGTTTCAGTCCCTCTTTCCTTTAAAGATATCACAGGCACAGGGTTAAAGCCTCACTGAGTCAAAAGAGGGTCAAGTGGTTGAAGTTGGGGCTTTTTATGGCCTCTCCCTTCAGCAGATTTACAGTGGAGGGCAACACAGAACATAGTAGGGAATCAAGTTATAATTTGCATGAGCAAATGGGGTAAAGTTCCTGTCAGAAACACTGACGGGAATTAAGGGCAAGGTTTTTTGGTTTTAGAATCACAGCTACAGTTTTATAAATGTATTTGCCTAAAGACCTTGTTAAAATATTACTTTTTAAAAAATACTATTTGTCAAATCTGGAGCAAAAAAAAAAAAAGAGAAATTCTCACAGAATGCCTTTCCATGCTTTTATGAGCTCTGTGTTACCATTATTTGTTCATGTAATATGGATTGATTTCTTTCCTGATAGACAAGAATGTCAATTTTTATACATATTATGCCCCCAATAATACAAGGAATTCTTTAAGCAAACACTGTATCTGAACACATTAGAAATTTGTACACTTTTGGCCACACATATTTCTGTTTCTTAGGACTTATTACCTATCATTTGATATCATTCATAGGCCTGGGAAATGTTCATTCTGGAGTAAAAGTTGGCAGCATATAGTGCGATGATATAAGAGCACCATGATTATATTGTTGAAAATACATGTGTGCTGTAAAATGCTGCTTTATACTGATAAACAATTGATTTCAATAAACATGAAGTTTAAATCCAGTTTTGGTTTTATGCGACTACATCTGCAGTAGATGTACACACATGCACACTCACTGGAATGAAATGTGTGAATGTGCCCTGTTACTTTTCTTTTTGAAAGAAAACTAAGATTGTTTCCTTTCTGTTGATGCATAGTTGCACTCCTTACTTCATGCAACTACACTAGCCAGCATATGAGATGGCAGATTTCAAGAGCTAATAGGTTTGCTTGGTACACAGTAACTGAATTTGGTGCCATCAGCTGGAGTCAAGAGTCTCACTTCACCTTACACTAAGTTACTAATGCTGATGTTCTTTCATTTTTAACAAACACATATTTATGTATTTCACATGTGTATCATAACCTCTTTGCCATGTGTTGTTCAATATGACAAACTATTTGCATGTGTGTTTCAGTGCCAAATTTGAAGTTCTGCTACCTCCCTTCCTCTGTTCAAACTTCGCTCAGCTTGAAACATTTTTCTCTAACTTTCAGGCACTATTGGCAAGAAAATAAAGCAAAATGAGAAAGCTATTAGTTAGTATAATAATTTCCATTAGTTTCATATGCAATGATTTCATTAGAAGCAAATATTTTATTATGGCAAATTCTCTCAAAGCATTTTAATCAAATTCAAAATTCCTGGCAAATAGAGTAGTCAGAGCAGAAACATTTGCATATTAAGCAAAATTTTCACAGTCCTTTTTTTTCCTCCACTGCTCTGATCCCCTGTTCATCTGTATCCCCACCACTCAAGCCTTGCCGCTTTCCCTGCTTCTTTCTGATCTCTTTTGTTGATCTTTCCTTGGAATCCCTACACTACTTTTTACAGTAAAATAAAATTATTATTTAGAATGTCTAGCTTGTAAACTTTCAGCAATATATGTATTTATTTTCAGTAAGTCCTGATTTATCAGCTATATAAAAGAAATGCATAGTTCCTCTGACTGGAACAAGATAGATCACAGCCAAGTCATTTCCCACCAAATTTTCAAACTATGCAATTTGCTGTTTCATGATCAATAATATGTGCAATGCGAGGAGTGATTTCATACCTCCCTAGGCCCTGTAATAAAATAGTTTTATTACACCAGAATTATATGTATTATCCTCAAACTAACTGTAAAGCTTCATGTGTTATCTTGGGAAACATACATACAAACATATTCCTATTGAATTGGCTGATACTTTAACAGTGCTTTTTTTACAGTTTGACCTAAGAAAGTTATCTGTCTTCAGTGTTCCTAAGAACCTAGTATTTTAAGGGGAAAAGTGTAATATTTAATTTTATCTGGGAAATTCAATTATTGTTTGCTTTGCTGAAATCAAGAACAAAATAAAAGTTATGCAGGAATAAGAAATTAAATTACATTTACAAATGTACCTTGAACTGAGGCAATGATTGCAATGCCCATTAATTAAATTAATTTCTTGTTTAAATATTCAAACAATCTGACAAGGTAGAAAGTAATTTTATACTTAAAGTCTAACACTGCAAAGTAAGAGCTGATATTTACATCTTTATGTATGTTTTCCTTTGGACACTGTTGCTTTATGGATCTAACTCACACTCTCTAAATTGCAGGATTGAAATATATAATATTGAAATAATGATTAAGCATTTACTGATTTAGCAGTAAGCAGCTAAGAAAGTAATTGCCTAATAATATAATTAAATAATAAGCATATCACTATTACTGATTTAGCTGCATAATTTTGGATAATTATTGCATAAAATTTTAAAGCTAGCATCATCCAAGTATTATGAAACACACACAATCACTATTTGAATTAGAGCTCTGTCACCCCCTTTCCTCCCACCACCACTTAGTACATGTCTGGCTGCAAGTCCATCTATCTTTACCATACTCCACCCCAATTCTTTCCGACATAGACATGGTGCAAAGCTCTGTGGGTTTTCTAGGAGAGCTTCCTCCAACACCCAGATTGTGGGCCAAGATCTCAGTTCGCAAGTCAGCTTCACTGTTTGTAGATACCTTTGCTCCTGGCATCAGAAGAATCACCCCTTCCTGAGTTCCTTACCTGATATCACTCCTTATTCCAATTTATTCTATTTCCAGAGCCACCTTTTTGTCACCCTTGCATCTTATTTCCTTTGACCAAACCCTTCCTTATGAGCCAGAGGCAGACAAGATCTTTTGCTTGAAGACATACCTGGCTCCTCTTCACCTTTGAGTGTAGTGGGCCTATCTTGTACTTGTAAGCCCCTAGATAGCGTAGGATACTTCCTCTTGGTACTAGAAGCTTCCATCCTTTCACTTCTCCAGAGGCTGCACTTACCTTAGGGCTAGGTGTGCACCCTTTTATCTCCTATTATCCTTACCTGACAGCAGCAGGCACCCCTAAGTTTCTCAGAGGTTCCACAGCCACTATCACTGATCCTGGATCTTGTCCCCAGAAGCCCCAGAAGCTCCCTAAGGAGAACTGCCATGTCTGCAGCTGCCTCCATTAGCTGTGCTCGTGAGATTCCCCATAGCAGGAATTGCTGAGACCCTGCAAAATAGCTAAAAGAACAGAGTCCCAACATCTTGGACCAGCATAGAGAAAACCAAGCCCCACAAAGCTTTGTAGAAGTGGGATATAGTTAGATAACTGCAAATATCTGGAAAAGCCTAAGCAATCTGTATAGGTAAGCTCTGAATTTGGAGGGGAAGCATTTGTTATTAGGTTTTTCTATGGCTGTTTTCCTAGTGTCCTAGGTTACAATGTAAAATTGTGTCCAAGGTATGTATTCTATCCCCATGAGCCGTTGGAGCCAAGGTGGGGCAGGGATCTCCTTATCTTCTGTTAACGAGCCCAACAATGCATTCCCGGAAAACGTTATCTCTGTTTAATGGGCCATCAAGGATCCATTTGCACGACTGATAAGATGAAATCATGCTATTGTGAGATGCTCTGCCCAGGGGGAGGAGCCAAGCATTCCCACCTGGATATAATCCAGGGTTTGAGACCCCACTGGCAGCTTCTATCCACTGAATTCTCAGAGGAGACGAGCTACCAGACGTTTCTACAGGGATCACTGCTTTGGATCATCTCTGCTCCAGCGGAACCACATCTGCTGCTCCAGGAGGATTCCCGGACTGCTTCAAACACCCTGACCAACAGGGTGTTAGGTTGTATCATTCTATTTATTTCACCTTTTTTCTCTTCTTCTTCTATTAAATTGTATCTCTGACTGGGAGTCTCACTGGTTTTGCTTTCAAACCAGAACATCTTTTGGCGCCCAACGTGGGGCAGGAGGTATTGAGAAAAGTCAGAATTACAATTTTGTATTGGGGAAAAGAACACCTGTTCGCTATGATGCTCAGCATGCTTACATTTGTCTTGTACCTAGCTCTCTATATCTTTCCACACATGGGGCACTATCTGCAGATCTTAATACTCTGGTGTAAACCAGGATACAGCACTAAAATTGCTTTATTAATCTACTATGTCTATTGCATGCTAACCTGCAAGGCAATGAGCATAATTTGGAGTATGTACTCAACTTTGTTTGCTTGTCCCGGTCTAGGATGTTTTGTTTGGGGCCTCAACAATCTCACCCAGCCACTGTGGGGAGGGGTAACGAATAATTTTTTCCAGTCTTTCAGGCCTGATACAGCAGTTTTTGAAAATATTGAATTCCCTCTGGATACCAAGGACAGCATAATGTTGTTGTTAGTGCTGCTTTCTTTTCTCTGCACAGCCTGCACCATGCTTAGAAACAGAACACCACATGATGTACATGATGTAGTGCAGCGTCTTCTTGAGGCAGTAGAGAAAAGAAGCAAAGCAACAGCATCCATGTCCACACAGACTGTCGCAGAAGGAGAAGGAGCCGAAAGCAAAGCAACAGTGTCCGTGTCTACGCAGGCTGTCACAGAGGAGGAAGAAGCCAAAAGCAAAGAAACAGTGTCCGTGTCTACGCAGACTGTCACAGAGGAGGAAGGAACCAAAGGCAAAGCAACAGCATCCACATCTACACAGGCTGTCACAGAGGAGGAAGGAACCAAAGGCACCGTCAGCACCCCCACACAAACCATCACTGAACCGGAACAGCCTAAACCGGTAGCAGTTGCTCCTGTTCAGAAGAAGAAATCAAAGAGCAAGTCAGTCCGCATAGTGACTGACGAGGATGCAGCAGGACCTTCGCACCCAGCAGAGGAGACAGAGCCAGAGATCATCACTCGCTCTCTGTCCCTGGGTGAGCTGCGTGACCTGCGGAGGGAATTCACCCGTCAGCCAAATGAGTCCATCCTGACCTGGCTGCTCCGCATCTGGGACGCTGCAGCCAATGACACCATTCTGGATGGAAGTGAGGCCAGGCAACTGGGATCTCTGTCCCGGGATGTGGTCATTGACCAGGGCATTGGAAGGACCCAAGGAACTCTCAGCCTCTGGCGGCGACTGCTGACAAGTGTGAAGGACAGGTACCTTTGTAAAGAAGATCTCCAGGTGCACCAAGGAAAGTGGAGCACAATGGAGCAAGGTATCCGATGCCTGAGGGAATTGGCTGTGCTGGAGATCATTTTCTCAGAGGACGAGAGATTTCCTAAAAGCCCAGATGAAGTTCAGTGCACATCACAGATGTGGTTGAGATTCGCACGGCTTGGACCAGAGATGTACTCCCGTTATCTGGCAACGCTGCAATGGAGGGCAGGTGAGGACAGGGTGGGCGTCTTGGTCAACAAACTAAGAATTTATGAGGACACTGTCACTGCCCCATTTCGTACCCATGTCTCATCCGTGGAAACAAGGCTGGCTGAGCAAGTCCGAAGCTTGATTGAAGAGGGCCATCAGAAACTGAAAAAAGAACTTAAGGAAGAAATTTACCACGTCTCGCCAGAACCAACAAGAGTCTCTGCCATTAGGAGCAGGCGTCCCCCAGCCAGAGAGAGAACATACACTCCACGAGGTAACCTCTGGTCTTTTCTTCGGGAGCATGGAGAAGACATGAGGAAGTGGGATGGAAAACCCACCTCCGCCTTAGCAGCCGGGGTACGTGAACTGAAAAGAGGGACGCCTACCACGAGGAGCTCATCTAGAGTCAATGCTGCTCCAGTCTCTCATGCACGGAACTCCAGACAGTACAGGAATGATGATGTGACTGATCCTCTCGAAGGGACCTCAGGAACATATTTACAGGAAGATAGCAACGTGCATTGTGAGCAGGAATAGAGGGGCCCTGCCTCTAGCCAGGTAGAGGAAAGGGACAATCGGATCTATTGGACTGTGTGGATCCGATGGCCTGGCACATCTGACCCACAAGAGTACACGGCTTTGATTGACACTGGCTCTCAATGTACCCTGATGCCATCAAGGTATGTAGGAACAGAATCTGTTTCTATTTCTGGAGTGACAGGAGGATCCCAGCAGCTGACTGTAGTGGAGGCCGAAGTGAGTTTAACTGGGAACGGGTGGCAAAAACACCCCATTGTGACTGGCCCAGAGGCCCCATGCATCCTTGGCATAGATTTTCTCAGAAATGGATATTTCAAAGACCCAAAAGGATATCGCTGGGCTTTTGGGATAGCTGCTGTAGAGAAAGAAGGCATCAGACAACTGAATACCCTGCCTGGTCTCTCCGATGACCCCTTTGCTGTGGGACTGCTGAGAGTTGAAGAACAACAAGTACCAATTGCCACAGCAACAGTGCACCGTCGGCAATACCGCACTGACAGAGACTCTGTGACCCCGATCCATGAGATGATTCGTAAACTGGAGAGCCAAGGGGTGGTCAGTAAGGCTCATTCACCTTTTAACAGCCCCATCTGGCCTGTGCGTAAGCCCAGTGGGGAATGGAGACTGACTGTAGATTATCGTGGTCTGAATGAGGTCACGCCACCACTGAGCGCTGCTGTGCCAGACATGTTGGAGTTGCAGTATGAGCTGGAGTCCAAGGCAGCAAAGTGGTACGCGACCATAGACATTGCCAATGCCTTCTTCTCCATTCCTTTGGCAGCAGAGTGCAGGCCCCAGTTTGCTTTCACCTGGAGGGGTGTGCAGTATACCTGGAACCGACTGCCCCAGGGGTGGAAGCACAGTCCCACCATCTGCCATGGACTAATCCAGACTGCACTGGAAAAGGGTGAGGCTCCTGAGCATCTCCAGTATATTGATGACATCATTGTGTGGGGGAACACAGAAGTGGGAGTTTTCAAGAAAGGAGAGAAGATTATCCAGATTCTACTGAGAGCTGGTTTTGCCATTAAGCGAAGTAAGGTTAAGGGACCGGCTCGAGAAATCCAGTTCCTGGGAGTCAAGTGGCAAGATGGACGTCGCCAGATACCCACAGAAGTAATCAACAAGATCACTGCAATGTCTCCACCAACCAGCAAGAAGGAAACGCAAGCTTTCTTAGGTGCCATAGGCTTTTGGAGAATGCACATTCCTGAGTACAGCCAGATTGTGAGTCCTCTGTACCTGGTTACCCGCAAGAAGAACGATTTCCACTGGGGCCCTGAACAGCAGCAAGCCTTTGCCCAGATCAAGCAGGAGATCGCTCATGCGGTAGCCCTTGGCCCAGTGAGGACAGGACCAGATGTGAAGAATGTGCTCTACTCAGCAGCCGGGAACAATGGCCTGTCCTGGAGCCTTTGGCAGAAGGCGCCTGGTGAGACTCGGGGTCGACCACTGGGATTCTGGAGTCGAAGCTACAGAGGGTCCGAAGCCAACTACACGCCCACGGAGAAGGAAATCTTGGCCGCCTATGAAGGAGTTCAAGCCGCTTCAGAAGTAATTGGCACGGAAACGCAGCTGCTTCTGGCACCCCGACTGCCGGTGCTGGGGTGGATGTTCAAGGGAAAGGTTCCTTCCACGCATCATGCCACCGACACTACTTGGAGCAAATGGATTGCCCTCATTACGCAGCGCGCCCGTATTGGAAACCCAAATCGCCCTGGGATTCTGGAAGTTATAACGAACTGGCCTGAAGGTGAGACTTTTGGATTATCCTCTGAAGAAGAAGAGGAGCAAGTGACACGTGCTGAGGAGGCCCCACCATATAATGAGCTACCAGAGACTGAAAAACGATATGCCCTTTTCACTGATGGTTCCTGCCGAATTATAGGCACTGACAGGAAATGGAAAGCTGCAGTTTGGAGCCCCACACGACAAGTTGCGCAAGCTACCGAGGGACAAGGTGGATCGAGTCAGATGGCAGAGCTTAAAGCTGTACAGCTGGCTTTGGATATTGCTGAACGGGAGAAGTGGCCGAGGCTCTATCTCTACACCGACTCATGGATGGTAGCTAATGCCCTGTGGGGATGGCTGAATCGCTGGAAAAAGGCCAACTGGCAGCGCAGAGGGAAACCCATCTGGGCTGCTGAGATCTGGCAGGACATTGCTACCCGAGTAGAGAAGCTAACCGTGAAGGTTCGACACGTGGATGCACACGTACCCAAGAGTCGGGCTAATGAGGAGCATCGCAACAATGAGCAGGTAGACAAAGCTGCCAAGGTAAAAATATCACAAGTAGATCTAGACTGGCAGCACAAAGGAGAATTATTCCTAGCTCGTTGGGCCCATGATGCCTCTGGTCATCAGGGAAGAGATGCAACGTACCGATGGGCCCGTGACCGAGGGGTGGACCTTACTATGGACAGCATCTCACAGGTCATCCATGACTGTGAGACCTGCGCTGCAATCAAACAGGCCAAGCGGGTGAAGCCTCTGTGGTACGGTGGACGATGGTTGAAGTACAGGTATGGGGAAGCCTGGCAAATTGACTACATCACCCTTCCCCAGACCCGCCAAGGCAAGCGCTACGTGCTGACCATGGTAGAAGCAACCACAGGTTGGCTGGAGACCTATCCTGTGCCTCATGCCACTGCCCGGAACACCATCCTGGGCCTGGAAAAACAAGTCCTGTGGAGACACGGCACCCCGGAGAGAATCGAGTCAGACAACGGGACACATTTTAAGAATGGCCTTATAAACACCTGGGCCAAAGAACATGGTATTGAATGGATATACCACATTCCTTATCATGCTCCAGCTGCCGGGAAAGTTGAACGGTGCAATGGACTATTAAAGACTACCCTGAAGGCACTTGGCGGAGGAACCTTCAAGAATTGGGACATAAACTTAGCCAAAGCCACCTGGATGGTAAACACCCGAGGCTCCATCAATCGAGCTGGTCCGGCCCAGTCTGAACCCTTGCACACAGTGGATGGAGATAGAGTTCCTGTGGTACACCTGAAAGGGATTTTAGGAAAGACTGTTTGGATTAATCCCACCTCAGGCAAAGGCAGACCCATCCGTGGGATTGTTTTTGCTCAAGGGCCTGGTTACACTTGGTGGGTAATGCAAAAAGATGGAGAAACCCGTTGTGTACCACAAGGAGACTTAATTTTGAGTGAGAACTAAAATTAGTGTGTAGGGTTTCATTCTGTGTATATACGTATGTATATGTATGTATCTCTGAGAGTGTATGATGTAGATGGTGATAGAATAAGGGGTGGATTATGTCCTAGGTTACAATGTAAAATTGTGTCCAAGGTATGTATTCTATCCCCATGAGCCGTTGGAGCCAAGGTGGGGCAGGGATCTCCTTATCTTCTGTTAACGAGCCCAACAATGCATTCCCGGAAAACGTTATCTCTGTTTAATGGGCCATCAAGGATCCATTTGCACGACTGATAAGATGAAATCATGCTATTGTGAGATGCTCTGCCCAGGGGGAGGAGCCAAGCATTCCCACCTGGATATAATCCAGGGTTTGAGACCCCACTGGCAGCTTCTATCCACTGAATTCTCAGAGGAGACGAGCTACCAGACGTTTCTACAGGGATCACTGCTTTGGATCATCTCTGCTCCAGCGGAACCACATCTGCTGCTCCAGGAGGATTCCCGGACTGCTTCAAACACCCTGACCAACAGGGTGTTAGGTTGTATCATTCTATTTATTTCACCTTTTTTCTCTTCTTCTTCTATTAAATTGTATCTCTGACTGGGAGTCTCACTGGTTTTGCTTTCAAACCAGAACACCTAGATCAACCACACTTCAAATCTGAATTTAAACTCTGAATATATACCAAATATGCTAAATTAAAAGGCTGTTTCTTATGGCCATGTGTTTGCAATCCTATGATACTGGTAGCAGAAGTAAGGCACAAAAGACTTTCCCCAAAGCTTTACCTATTATTTATTGTACTGACCTGATTCTCCAGGTTATATGCACTGATGTTACGGACAGCCAGAAATTTTGGACTACGGCATGCGTCTCTCTGACACACTATGCCAAAGACCTTTCTTTGTGGCCTTTTATTTTATTGCATCCCTTGATGGCAAAGTTATAGTTTGATATTTACTACATGTGCCGACCTGGAGCTCAACTAGTGATCTGCCTCTCGGGTTGTATAATGGAAGGTTCTGCAGATACCCAGTAAACTGTGATCACTGAAAGATAAAAGAAAGCAGTCATGAGATCAGGCACAGATCTACAAAAAATCTTGTCTGTAAGACTGAGTGGCCTCAAACATCAATGCCCTTAATCTTTGTAATGTTTTTGATTCCCAGTGATTGCATGTACATTGCTCTGTGGAGCACCCTACAGGCGTGCAGTCCAAACGATGCTCATCTGCATTGCTGCAGTGCAGGGTGTCCTCATAGTCTGCAAAGTTCTCAGGCTAAATGGAAATCCTGGGTATAGACTGTACTTAAAGTGTCTCTTAAAGCTTGCTTGCCCTGCAGACAGGATAAAGTATCTTTATATCTTCCCTTTTCTCAGGATAGGCACGACAGACAATACTGAAACTGCAGGTACAGTGCAGGTGAAATATTTTGAGTAAAGATGTCCAGCAGCAGTTTTCTTACATGTTTTTTTGCAGTTCATTCATTAGGATATTTGCACAGATGGGAGAAATTTAAACAATATAATCTGAAGAATGTAAATATGCTCAGGGCAAACACAAACCTGTGGAGACCTATAAAGGGAAATCACTACATTCTCAGCCTCCATTTTATTCATGTTTTGTTTACTATACAAACATGGAGAGGCAGAGGTGATGAGGCATTTGCTCAGGAATTATTCAGCACCATCTGGCATCTTGAGGTAATTAGTCTGCACTGTATCTCCTTTGGAAACCATAGCAACTCTACAATAACTTAATTGTGTTCTCTGATGATGGCATATTAAATAATAAGTGTCACTGCTATTATATACTAATTAATGCATTTTCAACTGCCCAGCTGCTGTATACAAACGTCCTGACTATTATGGGTTTCTTGGTAAGAAGTGTTTGCAAAACAGAAAAAGAAAAGGATTCAAAAAGACCATAATTTTGCATGACCTCACTCCTAGATAAATCCAAGGAGGAAATAGTACATGATTTAATTGATTAAGAATTGCAGGAGTCAGTCAGTCAGTCAACATGGTGTATGGGAAACACATCAGCTTTGTCAAACAAATCTAACTGCATTTCTTAAAAGCATAAGCTTTGATGATTAAAAATAACCAAGCAGATGTAATCCACACAGCTCTATAAGGTACTTGATGTACTGCAAAATGACAAAATATTACTAGAAACCATTATTACAGTATCAATCACAGCATCAATAAAGTGCATATTAAAATGATCAAGAAAGGGCTGACAAATGGGCGAGGGGGCATGACAGGGTTTGTGTGAAAGCCAAACCTCAAAATCACAGTTCAACTTTGAAAAATGTTAATCTTTTATATCTAGAAACAATTAATACAACCTATTCAGCCAAAACATCTGAATCAGAAAAATAGTGAATCTGAAAAGTATCTCTGAGTAACACTAGATTCAGAAATTCATCTAGATTTTTGGGAAAATAACACAGGCTAGTGGATCCAGTAGCAATAAATCTGGTGTTAGAATAGAGTTAACAAAGTTCAGGTGCATGCTTGTATGCATTGCATGCTTGTTTCCAGTGCAGGCAAGAGCAAAAGAAATTATTCATGATTAGAGAAAATACTCAAGCAGAAAAATGTGGCCATGCTGCAGCCCTGGCCATGGGATTAGCCAGTGTTTGTTTGTCAAACTAGCAGTGGGAAGTCACACAACTGCAGCAGCACAGTGCAAACATGCCCAGCTGAAAGACAAGGGTTGTTTGCTCCATGTGGCATCTCTTCCTCAACTGCTTCCAGAACCTGTGCTCATACTTCAGCATAAGGCTGCCCTACAGAGTGAGCACAGGCCAGCTTGCTCAAAACTAGCCCAGACACCATTCAAACACCAAGAAATATGAGAAACTGAAGCCAAACACATATTAATGTCCTAAAATCAAGTTGAATACTTTTCAGGAACACTCAAATAACCAGGCTTGATCCAGAAAATGGTAGTAATATAATGGCTGATGATATAAAGGGGACGTGACAAGAAATTATCACAAGCAGTGAACACTGACCTACAATTAAAAAAAATATATATACAGTCACCTCATTTCCAGACTCTTTACCACCATTACATTGTCACACTGAAAAAACAGCAGGGTGACCCCCAGTCCTGGAACAGGACAAAATTTGGAAATATTGCATTTTCATTAAGGCTTATTTGAACTAGTCAGACACATTTTAAAATCAGATATTTGTCGGTAAAATCCAAATTCCTTAATAAAGGAAATTTCTAGGGGGAAAAGGTGGAGTTCATCCAACTGAGTGTTACTTACTGAGAGTTAACTGAGTGCCATTGTCATGCATTCAGAATGTCAACACAGATGTCTCCTTAGTGACAATAACATTCATTTCGTTTCATAGTGATAGGACAAGGAGTAATAGGTGCAATTTGAAAGAGGGAAAAATTAGGTTGGATGTAAGGAAGAAATTCTTAACTGTGAAGATGATGAAGCACTGGAACAGGTTGCCCAGGGAGGCTGCAGACATTCCAGCCCTGGCAGTGTTCAAGGTCAGGTTGGAATAAACCCTTGAGCAACCTGGTCTAGCGGGAGGTGTCCCTGTCCATGGCAGCAGATGGGGCTGGGACTGGATGTTCTTTAAGGTCTCGTCCAACCCCTTAACATTCTATGAATTCTGTGATTACATAAATCACTGGCACAAAATGTTTGTTCTCTTATCCCCACAGGCCCATTGGTCATGTTAGCTTTGACCCACCCTCCTTTCCTAACACAGATGATTTTGTTGATTTTCCAGCTCCTTAAGAAGGAATGTACATAGTGAAATCCAATGCAAGTAAATACACTTGTATTCAAAGTGGTAACTGAAATATTTTATAATCTTATTATTACAACACTCAGCCCCTTCCTAGCTTAGGCCAAAACTGTACCTTGATCCCTCACAACAGACCTAACTCATTTTATGGCCGTATAAATTGTGAGTTATGAGTAGTTGCAGAACAAAGGTACTGAAGATAACACCACATAGAGAGAGGGACAAAAAAAAAAAAAAAAAAAAAAAAAAAAAAAAAAAAAAGTTTAAAAAAAGTTTAAAACTATAATTACAGGTTATGATATATTGACACACTTGGGAAAAAAGTTGCCAAGCATATCCATGGGACTTTCAGAAAGAGCAAATAATCACAAGACAATTGTGAATTATATTTCTATTCATCATGACTCATATTTGACTCATGGTAAGTGAAATCAATTTCTGTCAGAGGCATAAGCACAAACACTTTTTCGGTGTGAAGCTAAGAGTTGTTTTGACTGGTTATTAGCTCTGCCTCAGACGACCATTCCCAAATATGTAGGGAAAACAAAATCCCACAAGATCAAATTCTGCTGAACTCATCCCCATTCCAGCTCACAGAAAGAAACGCCGGAGTGATTGTGCAGTTTCTTCCCTTTCCCTGGCAGCCAACCAGACAGGTCTTTATGGACAGGTCACACCACCTCCTCGGGTGGACCGGGTCGCAGCAGAGGGGGTGGGAGCTGAGGGAGGCTCGGCAGGCCGCGCTCCCCGGCGCCTGCAGTGCCCGGCGCCTGCAGTGCCCGGCGCCTGCAGTGCCCGGCGCCTGCAGTGCCCGGCGCCTGCAGTGCCCGGCGCCTGCAGTGCCCGGCGCCTGCAGTGCCCGGCGCCTGCAGTGCCCGGGGCCTGCAGTGCCCGGCGCCTGCAGTGCCCGGGGCCTGCAGTGCCCGGCGCCTGCAGTGCCCGGCGCCTGCAGTGCCCGGGGCCTGCAGTGCCCGGCGCCTGCAGTGCCCGGGGCCTGCAGTGCCCGGCGCCTGCAGTGCCCGGCGCCTGCAGTGCCCGGGGCCTGCAGTGCCCGGCGCCTGCAGTGCCCGGCGCCTGCAGTGCCCGGCGCCTGCAGTGCCCGGGGCCTGCAGTGCCCGGGGCCTGCAGTGCCCGGCGCCTGCAGTGCCCGGGGCCTGCAGTGCCCGGGGCCTGCAGTGCCCGGCGCCTGCAGTGCCCGGGGCCCGCCACGGGAGGGTGGGCGTGCCGGGGAGCGCCCCACCGCGCAGCCCCGCCGCGGCAAGGCCTGCCGGGCAGAGCCCGCTGCTTCTCCCGTACAAGATGACAGGCCTGGGCAAAATTCGATAGGTTTCCTCTTGTGAAAAGCCGATGATTGTGGAGTATTCCATGCAATCAAGTCAATAGAAATTTGTTCATTTATTTCTGTATTTTCAAATACTGAAAAAGCTCAAGGGCTGCTATTACCTTCCGTTGAACCAGTTTCAACCCAAAGTTAAAAGGGTCATGCTATAGGCCTGTGTAACTGAAGCAGAATTCAATACTGTATGTATTTTTTTTTCCTGATTCTATTATATGAGCATACTTCATTGTTCATTTTCAGATATACTGGGAGTTAAGCTTAAAAATAACAGTAGCTGTGTCTATGTAATGTGTGGAGTGGGAGGAAAAGGGGGGCTTTGAAACAATTTCAGAATTAATAATGGTGTGCTATTCTAGGCACTGTTATTTTTTTATACTAACTTCACAGAAAATTTTGAAATTGTTTAAATGTTTTCTGTTAGATGAACAATTCTAACTGCACAAAGTATCTTATGTTCTTACCAGAACAAGGGAAGGGGATTGACCCATTTCCCCTCCTTTCCCCTTCTTCCCCAAGTCTCTGCTTTTCTTCTTCCATCTCCACATTTCTGTGACTTGCATTTTCATATGACAGTAACTCTTATCTTCACAACCCCAGTAGCACTAAGCTTATAGGCAGCAATCTAGCAATCACTACCACAGCCAGCTGAGGCTTTGTCCTTACAAGACATCATGGATATGTGCCAGAGAGTTAGTTTGTTCCAGATGAAACCCAGCCCAAACAGGCAGTGGATCTCACCCCTAACAATTAGTCTAAGTGAGATATTTCAGCATCTTTACTAGAAAGCCATCATCAATCTCAATTCAGAAAGCAGTTGAGATCATTTACTGTTTGGACAGCTTGAGATCTTTCTCCATGATTCTAGTTAATCCACAGAACCACATAGGTAAACTTAGCTTCATTTCCAAGAATAGATGGATAGATGCTGGTTTTCTTGCCTCAGATGTTGCGACATCGAAAAGGAAAAAAAGTTCTGGGCTGATTAAGGCAGTGGTACTCTAACAAACCCAACATCTCATCTGGATCTGCAAGGAAAGTGTGCAGTGGCAGGAATTTTCACGGCTTTCGCTGTGAGGACTCCATGAGACGACATCCTTGGCTCTCCAGCTCCCTCAAAGACCTGCTACCCCTGCTGTCATCCTCTTGCCTCCCACAAGTTAACATCTGCTAGCAGGAGTTAATGCCATTTAGCAATACCTGACATTCTCTACAGAAGCACTACCTTCCTGAAAGGTTTCAGCCTGACACCCCAGGCAGTCTGCAGAGGTGTGCCTGAGGACAGAGCTGTCATTCACCTGCTCCCATTCTCCCAGATCTGCATTCTGCTTCCTGAGGCCCTGCCACAGCCTCCCTAGGAGCAGAGCCTCTGTCACAGCCTGCTTGGGCAGCAGCATGTCCTCACCTCGTGCTCCTGTGCAGGGCTTGTCCTGGGCTGTGCACCCAGCTGTGCAATCTGCTGTACTGCCTTGATGCAGAGCAATGGGAAATTCTGCAAAACCTCATTTCAGGGCTTCTTTCTAATCTTTGTTTTTCCTAACTAAAATCACAAGCAGTTTCCACAGCCCAGTTAGGCAAGGTATTTCAGAAAACACCGACAACCTACATGATATGATTGTTGTAATAATGAAGTTTTTCATCGGGGAAATCTATGAATAATTACTTCTAATTAAGTAGCTCATAGATGCAGTAAACCACTCATCAGTGCTCAAGTCCTGCATTACAGACTGCAATAATTTTTCTGTTAGTGTAAGTGCTGAGTAAGAAAGTGTAATCAATGAAAACATTATTAAAGATTTGTGTATCTGCTAGGAAACATTTTTTTTTTTCTTGGTTTTGTTTTCCTTATTTGCTGTTGCAATAATAGGCAGTAGTTGTCCTTAGCCAATGACTCATTCTGACTGCAGAATTATTTGAAAAAAAAGAGTGAAACAATAAGTACAATAGGAAGAATAAGAAAAAGAAGAAAGATGGGCTACATACAGAAAGGCATTGACTTTCTCTATTAAGAAAACTTAAGAGGAATTTTTTTCTAAAATGTTCTGAGCCAAAGATAATAGACACAGAAAGCTTATTTTAGAGAGCTTTGAAACTGTGGACTGTCATTACACCTACCACATATAATTCAACCTTTCAGATTTATACAGTTGGTGCGTTATGCCTTATTCTGGCATTAGATACCTCTGAACTGTTTAGGGGCTATCTGATGGCAAAATCAATGTAACAAATATGGTTGTGATTACATGCAGAACAATAAAATAAGAAACTATAAATATTAGCACAGAACTCATAGTAACTTAAAGAGTGAATATTCATATATAAATGGACAAAGTTCTTCTTGGACCCAAGTGCTCACACACTGCAAAAGAAAAGGAATCAGAGCACACAAAGGATTCTGGCAACATTACAGGCAAGAGAATAATGCATAGAGAAGCAGTGGCTGGGTCATTATTTATTGCTGAGTAATGCTGATAAATGCTGAGTAATAAGACAATCTGGCTTAAAAATTTAGAGGGTAAAATGCTGTTAAAGTTTTTGCAGTGGACTTGTGAATTTTTGTGGTTTCAAATGTTACTTTTTTTTTTTTTTTCCATCAGGAGAATTTTAATCTTAATAATAATACCAGAAAGGTGTGTATGGAAGAAACCCAGGAAGGGAATCTTTGTTGAGATGCTCCAAATATGTGACGAAATGCCATATAAAGCCATGAGAGACAGAAACTTTTGCAGTAGCTTAGATATTTACAATTCAATTAAGAACCCAGGTCTTATTATGCTTGGGATATGAGATAATAAAAGCAGGTTTTCACTGCTACATCCACAGTGAGTAAAATGGACAAATGTAAGTTAGACTACATATTATACTGAGAGAAAAATTAAAATTACAAAAGGCAATGACAGCAAATGTAAGAAGTAAGTTTTAAAAAGCATCAAGAATATTAAGGATCATTCAAAAGAATTTAAATTCACAAATTTGTGAAGAAGAAACATGTAAAAATCAACTGTTTGCCCAAAAAAACCCAAAACCAGACACACACACAAAAAAGGTAATGCAACCATAGTAGTATTTCCTGAAAAAAAATCCTATTTCTATGAGGTTTTAAATTTTTATAACAGCAGTTATAAATATAGGAATTTGAGTAGATACCTACCAAGAAACCAGAACTTTAAAACAAAAGAAAACAAAACAACAAAAAACAAACAAGCAAACAAAACCCCTGAAACCAAAATAAAAACAAAATTATAAACTTATAAACAGAAGTCTCAAGACAAGAATATTTATGGAAATATTCCTCCAGCAGTATATCTCCCTATTTTGTACTTTCACAGCATTCCAGTAGCCACTGCCACAGGAGATACTGAACACCCCACATTTTTTTTTCACTACTATGAACTGACAGAAACAAATCTGTTTATCTGAAGCAGAAACAACTCAATAGCGTGCAAGTGCCTACTTGCTAAGACCAGTAAGTACAAGCATGATGTTGGTCATTATGGGGAGCCCCTCCAACTCTAAGAAAACAAATCATATCTGTATCTGTCTTTGTAGAATAAAGGCTGCAAGTTGCCATTGATGTAGAAGAAAAAAATACTTATATGGCAGGTGGAAGACATGATAAATCGTACCACACAGTTCTCAGACGTGAGACTGCAAGAAATATTCTAACTGCACCTTTCTTTCCTTCCCTTTCCTTGAGTATATACTTTGCCAGCTGTAGTTATATACAAACACCAACTTGGAGACAGGCTTTTCAGCTTCAAATATATTCACACATCTCTGAAGCTATCAGGCATTTGCAATACCTGGGCATAGCCTTAAGCTGGAACACAGGATATTATATACTGAGATCTGTCTCATAGGATATGAGGCTGAGACCCACATGAGACTACAACTCTCACTGCTGAAGGAGACAGAGGAAGGTCTAGCAGACAAATGAATAAAAACTTATCTGTATCTGCACTTACAAAAATAAGGTGCTTAACAGATGAGCTAATGAAGACAGGATTCACCACAATGCTGAGCAGCAAGTCACCCCTGGCACAGTCTCTTGTTTGTTTTAACAGTAAGATGGACCCCTGCTTCTGGCAAGCAAATCCCATCACCACAAGGTTTGTGAATCATTTCCAATGCAAAGCTGTCTGACAATGTCAATATGATAGTCAATGTTCTGTTGGCAGAGCTGGCTGACTGCAAAATGGAAATTGGTGTACAGAGGCCACATTGGTTTTATAAACAAGACCTTTATAGGCTGCACATGTTGTAATGCTTGTCAAAATTTTTTATTATGTGTCCTTCAATATTTATTCAGCTCCATGAGTCCACAAGTGACTGAGTATCTCCTCTGGGTTTAATTCATATTCTATATATTGAAACAGCCAATCTAAAGTTAAAAATGTGTCTCTAAGTGACAAGTTCTAAATCCCATCCTCAGGCAAACAACAATTTGTAATTCCTGTTTACCACTTTCACATTTTAAGCCAGTCACATTTAATTAAAACTGCAGGAGCAGGCTATTTTTTTGTAAATCCTAGTATGGCAAATACATCAACACCACTCAAAAAATAAATAACCCAATGCTACTTTTACTTAACCAAGTTTTCAAGCACATCATGCATGATTACTTTACCTTAATCTTTGACAAGAGATTAAAAGAATGTTTTAATCAGGAAAAAGGAACACAGTAGTGACACATGAGAAAATGTTTCATTCCTTCTGCAGTCAAATTTACACCATAATAATACAGTAGATTTTGAACATGCAAATTCAAAAACGAATGCATTTCAGATGCACTGAGAAAAGGGGCTCCATTATCTTTATTGTATAAGAGCAAAAGACACTCTTCAAAATAAGTCCAGGTATGTGCAACATAAATTTATAACTAACTCTTCTTTATACTAGAGAATTATTATACCTCCCCAGTGTTGCTATACTGAAAGAGTGGCTACTTCCTTGCAAACTAAAATTGATCTAGTATTTCATAAAAGAGAAAAAAAATATTTTTTTGAAACTGCTTTTTTAGAACCTTATGAAGGGATGTATCAAGTCAAAGGACCAAAACCCCTTTTAACCTGGTATTTGGGCTCAAGCAGTGACCAATAATGGAAGCCTAGGGATGCCCCTCCTTACTTTTCAATTCTCATAAAATCTAAAAAAAAAAATTATTTAGAGTTTAAGAATCTATTTCACTGCATTCCTAACCGCTATGACTAAATACATATAGTTTTAAACTACGGCTATGATTTTTTTTTTCTGAAAATCATCCATTTATAGTAAATATCCCCCATTAATTAAATTATCCAAAACCACAAAATGTTTTGGGACACAACTAATGTAAAGCTAGCTGTGTTAGTCTCTTACTACATTACTTTTTTTTTCCATATTTATTGAAAAAATCTTATCAAAGACCAGAATATATGGAGTGTATATGGAATAATTCTGCTTGTCAATCCAAAGTGCACTGTGTCATTTACCCTTCCTTAAAAGAATTCACAGAAATTACAGATTTCTATTTATGAGACTTTTAACACAATGCAGATACCTGCTTCTCATATATATCATAGGATTTCTGTATATGTCCAACTTAAATCTATTTCTACCTACCTCCAGCTAAAACTTCAGTACAAAATTGACACTTGACAATAAGGTAATGCCCTAAGTTGCCCAACAGGACAGTAACAATCTTAGGCTGTTTCTAGAAAAGTGACAAAATCAAATGTTTCAGGCTGGGGTTTTTGGTTTTGTTTGGTTGTGTTTTTTGGGGTCTTTTTGTTTGGGTTTTTTTTTGGGGGGGGGTTTAGTTTGGGGGGTTTGGGGGCTTTTTTGTTTGTTGTTTTTTTTTAATTCAAACTAGAGTCCTAAGTGAGGATGGGGTGTAAGAAACAGCAGCTGCCTGGAGATGAGAGCACTAAGACATGCTGTACATCTCCCAGTTGAGTGCTTTCCCTAAAAGTGTTGATCACAGTAAAAATGAAAGTGCAATAACAATGATTTGAAGAAAAGGAAGTTTTATGCAAGGGTCATTTGGTCATGTCCATATAGAACAAGTGATTGCTGCTATGCCATTTCTTGGTATATAATTTTAGGTTTGAAAAGTAGTTAAACAGAGATGTAGTTACAAAAAATACTTGCACTGTGACCTAAAATAGAATGTGATTTTGATTGGATTTTAAATGCATGATATCTGTAGTGTCTGATCTGCTTTCATTCTTGTAGTGAGACCTTACTGCCCGAAATCACTGCATATGTTCCCTCTACTGAAGTCAAAATAAACAAGGTGAAGAGGGAAGTGATGCATGCCTGTTGAACTACAAAAAATTTGCAAGAAGCTGTTCACAGAAAAAGAGGATCTTCCACACAGAAGCTCAAAGTGAAAGGCAATCCTCCATCTGGAATGCTTATTTGATCTTGTTCTCCTGTTACTATTTGGAGGATGTTCTGGAGGTGAGTATTGAGTTCAAAATTAATTGGACAATGATAATTTTTTCAAGCCCTTGATGTAAAGCTTCTGCTTGCCACCAAATTAATGACAATCTTTTATGGTAATAATCAAAGGAAGCAAGGGCACACATTTTGGTTCCATAACCCAAGACATCACAGTAATAACTCACCAGTTCCCTAACCACTGCTTCCCCCAGTGAGCATTATAGAGAGGGATCTACAGAATGTTCTCTAAGTACGGGAGGAAGTCCTCCTAGTCAGGACTTTCTAGTCATCCAGCTTATTGTACCTTTTGCTGCTCTTCCTATAGTTGTTGAACTACAAAAACTTGTTGTCTAAGGGTTAATAAAAATCCTTAACTTTAGAGTGGGACACATTGCAACACTGCAACATCCTCTTGCAGATAATATATACATTTAATCTCTTTTTTATATCAGGCAGTCCATGAAAGATTAATAGTGCTTTGAGACTGGCTTTGTTTTCTTTAGTAACAGCCTTACTGCTCATTTTTCACTTAAGTGCATATTCAACCTCCTATTAGAAGCTCAAGGGAAGTGAAATGCCATATTAAAGATCTACTCATTCAGAGACAATGATCTATGAAGGCACCAGAACTGGCCACAGGCTGTGTATATATTGCATTTTGGTAGTGCTAGGAATTTTCTGCCAGTTCCCCAGGCTCAATAATGCTCTTCCACACATCCCAGCTACATCTTCATTGAAGATGCCTCAGTTGTGTCCACACTTTTGCAAGGAGACACACAAGGTTTGCACACCCTTGTTTATCTTGGCCTTCATGCATTTTTGGCATGCCAGACACCTGCTAAACCAGGACTGAGGTCCTACCTGAACAAAATGAAAGTCTATTCTTGGGTTTTCCATTGCCCCATGGCTTCAAGGTCCTGCCTTTCAGCCTGTCAAAGTAAAAACAACACAGGTCTCATGCAAGACATGACACTACATGAACACGGTGGGTATCCTAGAAAGCCTTTCAGCTGACTTTTACTCACTGAGTGTTCTAGAGCAGTGAATAATGCCAGCAGTACTGTTTATAAGTTGCCTTTTAAAGCAGGGTTCTCTGCTCATAGGTGTGCCAGGAAGTGTCTATTAAGGCTCCCTATTTGTTCTAAAAATGCACATACACAAGGAAAAAGGAAGTATAGCAAGTAGAATGAATGGCATAGAAATGGACAGAGACATGCCTTAGGACAAGGCAGGCTTTGTAAGACCACATCACTCAGCCCTTGCACCTTGTAAAGGTTCATTAATATGTCTCTTATGAAACCTGAAAATGACAATGATTTGTTACCATTCTTCTAAAGATCATGCAAAGACTAAAGGTCTATCAGCCCTAATTGAGTCATCTCCATCCTCCTTCAGGTTTAGAAGCCACAGTAAATACCTGTACCAGGGTAGGTGGTATGGAAATACTGCTTATTTTTTTATGGACAGTCATTTGGACTTTATTGTTACCTGGAGAATAAGAGAATAACTTACTAAACAGACCAGAGGATAGTTGCCTGTTAAACCCTTGAACTTACATCTGCTGTTGCCACCAGTAATCATTCACCAGTTCATCAGTTCTGTTCTCTGCTAAAAAAAAGTATTAAGCTGATGTTTGAACTAAATGACCAATCTCGCTAGATCTCTTTCCAGTACCAGTTTTCTCCTGACAATCATTTCACAGGGCATGTCTCAGCATTACAAGTCCTTCACTGAATTACCTGTCTCACTGCTGCTCTCCCCCTCCTTTTATAAAATGAGTAAAAGGTCACCACCATATGATATCAACTTTGCTTCAGGCCAAGTAAGCATCATGCCCGTCTCTAGCCCTACTTTCTCTACTACCATATTCTTAGAGCACTCTGCTAGCTACCTTGCTTCAGTGCCTTCCTGACTGTCTCCTTGCAGCTCAGCTGAGATAATCCAATATCACCTTCTTTTGGACCTCAAGGCTGCTTTTGCCCTTCTTCACTGTCTACAGACATGCTGGAAGAAAATTTTACAGGTCTAATTATTGCACAGGAGATACAAGCTGTAAAAGAGCATCAGCAAATGGAAATGATACTTTAAAAAGCAAAACAAAACAGTTGGATATTCTGCAAGAATGTGGGTTTTGTCTTGAAGTGAAAAGCACAGCAGGTTTCTCTCATATGTTTTTCAGCTGCTCATCTTAACATCTTTACCTAGTAGGAGATCACCTTAGAGTGGGAATTAAAGTCATTCTCCATATGATTTCCCTGTTACAACATTGTTTTGGTGGTTTCATGAGCAGTGAATCTTCTCAGTCTTTCCATGTATACATATCCTTATCTTGTCTTTCCTCATCCCTGTGGCTTTTTCCAACAAGTATCAACTCTGCCATTTTATGATAAACATTCTTTCTTTTCTTAGACTCTCACATTAGCAGATTTCATCTTAGGCCAACAAGAGAGAAACTGGCCAATAGAAAAGACTAGTCAAGGATGAAATGAGTGGGGGAAAGAGAAGAGGATCTAAGACTAGGACTAAGACTACTAAAATTATTTGTCAAAATAAGGCATATTAAGAAGAAAATGTTTCAGATTAAGGAAAAGAAGAAAAAAGGTAAAGAGGGAAAAAATAACCTAAAAAAAGAAAACTCAGCACCAAAGTTAAAACAGGTTATGAGAATCAACTCATAGTTGATTCTCATACACATATGCTACCATGACTGTTCTGGGAGCAGCATGGGAGTTGTGAGAGAAAAATATTTTACCGTATAAATATCTTAGGATGACAGCAGGTCACCAAGTCACAAAGATAATTTGCTCAGAGGGTGACAAGTCCTAGAAAAACAAGTGAGATAATCCCTTCTTATTTAGACAAACAAATCTTATGATTCACTGTATAAAATACAGAACCAATGGGTCATAGCTCAATACTAAATCTTATATCTATAAGTACTACGCCAACAAATGGAAAAGCAGATCGGAGGGAAGAAGATAATGAATTATACATAAGCATTTCTGCAATAGTATAGGCATTTTTAAAAAGTAAGTATAGGAATGAATGTGCAAGCAGCTTCTTTCTGTGTGCCAAGGTCTGCTTAACAGCCTGGTGTAACTGAAACCCTGCCTATTGCTTCTCCCTGTCCCCAGGGCATGTGCAGGGCCTGGAGACCAGCTCTTAGGAAGAGACATTCTGCAACATGGAAGAGTAAATGCAAGTATGAGATTGCTGGGAAGGATTCGTGAAACACCCACATTTCTCTTCCCTCTTCCCCACAGCCAGTATCCTGGCAGTGTATTACTGAAATCTTCTAAAGGCAGGATTTTGGAACTTATATATATATATATATTTACACACACCAGAAGCATACATATATTTACATATGTTGTAAACTATGGAGCATGGAGTCACCCAGGTAGTGGAGATCTTGACAAATTTGACATCAGTGGAAGGCCTGTACAAAGAGGTACTTACAGTAACAGAGATGGAAGAGAGAGATTTATAGGAGCTAGGTGTGTCCAGGTAAGTACACAATTTCAGCTACCCTTAAATGTCTCTAATTTAAGTTTAAGGGCATTTTCTCCCTTGAAACAATACCCTTTTGTTTGCCTCTGTGTTCCTACCTAGCACATACCTAATATGTCTTACTTTAATGCATCTTTCAGAAATGGCCACGCTATGTATACTGGGCAAAGAAGGAGAAGTGAATCCCTCCTAGAAATGACACAGAAAACACGGGAATTGGAATATTATAGATATTATAGAAAGAATCCATGCTCTGCAGGTGCATGGGCTTTCACCACGAAACACAGTATTTTTACTGGAATCTCTTCTCTTTCACATGAGCAGGCAATGCTGAGAGTTACAGCCATGTTGTATTACATATAGCTACAGTATAAAGGACTGACACAATCAATATCTCCTGTGTAAATTATGCATATTTTTGGTTAGACTTTAATCTGTTCCATTAAAATTCATGACTCATTTCTTATGTGTAGCTGAGATTTAAGGAGCTACATTTAAGTTAAAGACTGTGAAATTACAATATTTTGACAAATCAAAATGGTTAGTGTTCAAAGTTTTCTACTTCAGTAGCATCATAGATTTTTAATACGCTAAAATTAGTCACCAAGCATTATTGGAAATTAGTCAGTGCCTTTAATGAACTGGTCTTTCCTCCATTAAACAAAAATAGAGAAATTTGAACAGAAATTTACATCAAATAGGAAACTCTCTAAACATACCCTACTGTATGTTTCATTTTCAATCAACTTCTCTAAAATTTCAGCCTGATGGCCTGGATTGAGCCCTCCCCAGTAGATCTTCCATCTACACCTACACCTACACTTACACAGTAGCATGTCCCTCTCTTTCTCACTCTGCCTCAGAACTGGTCAGCACTTGCCAATTCCACCCCAAACATGAACTATCTGAGGTGTTTATTCCTATGACAGTATGGATATAGGTGAATCTATCCTATAATCTCTCTTCTGTAATGCTCTCTACAAGCCAGAATCATTGTCCCAGTACCCATATTATGCTAGATGATGGACACACATTGTTATAGCACAGAGTTATGGCTTATTCCCAGTATCTAAAAACCCACAGAAAGTCCACTCTCAAGAAGGACTGCAGGTACTGGTTTCCAAGACATTTTATTTCTATGACAGACAGAAGTGGGGGTGATTAAGACAGATCAGCAATCTATCCTTTTTGATCAAGCTGAGCCTTCTGGAAGACTAGGTTTTGGATGCCTTAACTCTGCCATGGCAGAAAAAGGAGTGCTGCCTGGTCCCATATGGATTCCAAGAGGCTTGTGGAAAAGACTTCAGTGACAACTGATATGATCAGTAAACACCAGCCCAGCAAGTATATTCACCATCTAAGAAAAACCCCAGCCATTAGCTTGCACCTGCATTTGGTGACAGTAGATGGACTGGTTGTTGCATGGCAATTTCTGCTTGAAGTCCAGGAAGCTGTGATGGGCTGATTGTTTTATTTTCTCACCTATACAGCTTTGCAAAAGACTTCCAGATATGCAAAACAAAGATATTGTCCCTAGTTTTGACCCCACTCTCTATGTGCTTAAAGGTGCTGGAAAATTGATAAACCTATAATGCAGGAGTTGCAAAGTCAGGAGATACAGACACTGATCCAGCAGAGAAGCAAGCTGACTCAGCAGGCCTGGCACCAGTAACAGAGAGATTAGATTAATCTAGAGCCAGAAGTGGGAAATAGTTCTTTCTCAGCAACCACCCTGCAACAGAAGTTTCTGGTTTATGAGCCCCGAGGGAGAGCTGGATCAAGAGAGCTGCAAGAGCTATTTGTCAGGAGTATTCAGTCTGATCCTGAGCTTTCCCTTACTTTTTTCCATTTACATGAAAGCTAAATTGTTATATTCCTCTGGGGAATAGTTTTACCCCAGTACCCCCTAAAGCCTGTAACCATGTAGTTTGACACTTCCTTCCTATCTTGACCCTACTGGCTCACATCCAGCTATGTCTCCTGACCAGAAGACTAGATAAAGTCCTGTTCTTCCTTGTTCTTTCTCTTTCTGCTCTTCGAGAACCCTTCGAGAATAAAGCCTTGGACTGATCCTAGGGGGTGAGAGCCTCTTTTGGAATCTTTTACCCTGTTCCCTGAGATATTCTTCCAAAGCGTCTAAAGGAACTGAGCTAGCCACAGGAGCCCGGGGGCCAGGCAGTGGTGTATCTCACTAAATTGCATAAATTCTGGGCAAACCTGGCTGTCTCAGGGGGAAGTGGGGCTGGAGTGACCTCTCCTGCAAATCCCCCTCCCCTCAGGTTCCAAGAAAGAGCCTAAATTAGATGGGAAACTCTCTAGGGCAGGTGAATGAGCAGGATTCAGCTGAGCATCCAGCCAGTAGTTGGGATTTGGCACGCTAAGGTTCTCAAAGTATATTCCTAAACATGGGAGGTGCTGGGTTTTAATAGTGGATGTGTGTTTCTTCTGATGAGTATCATACACAGGAAAAGGAGACACCTTTGTTCAGTCTGTACTTTTCCATCCTGAAGAAAATAAAGCTTTTCTTAGATGTGTTTTCATCAAGGCACCTCCAGCTTGGATGGCAGGCTGAGCTCCTCCTCAGAGGCCACTGCATCTCACCCACTATGAACACATTTCCATGAACACCCAATACACTTGGGCTTGACCAGCTCAAAGAATGGCACCAGACAGAGCTGTCTCATATGCCACGTATTTGTGAAATTTATGTTCTATGTAGGACTTCAGACAAGTCAGCACTTAAAGTATGGAAAAGCCATGGATATGTTAATTTAATTTTTCCAAAATATCTATTCATGCAGTATGCAACAGGACATAACACTTACCTGATACTACAGGGCAAAAAGATTTTTGCTTCCACAGTCTATGTATGGATATTGAAAAGAGCAGAGGCAGACAGTCTTAGGAAACAAGCTAAGAGAACTCCAAGCACTGCATAAAAGTCTGCATGATAGAGCAGAGAAGTGAGATTAACAGGATGTAATGGGATCTCCAGAGGGATAATTTCATGTAAGGAGATACCTATACCACTGTCTTCACTGAATACTGTGAGATGTCTTTCACATCTCTGTCTTGTACCTCCAGTGGCTTCCTGGAGACATCACTTACAGCTGTTTTTCTTGTGCCTTCAAACAACCCACACAAAGTTTCTCTCAGGCAGGCAGAGAAACCCTTGTCATCATGACAACAGAAGCTGGTATGCAAAATATCTCAAGTTAAAATTGTGCTGTAGAACATTACTTCATGGTCTAGACTTACCCCTTCTGCAACAATTTAATTGAGGTCACATAAGCTATATAAAACTCTTCACTGTAAGCCTTACCAGAGTTTTGTAATAAAGCATAGCAGCATCTACTGAAGGGTGGGAAAAAAAAAATCCAAAAACTTTTTGTTTCCATAGCAATAGGAAAACTGTGACTAGTTTTCAAGGTCTTTGCTTTCTTTCTTTTATCGTTATTGCTGGTTGTAAAATAACTGAAGGAAGAACAGCTAAAGTGCCTCTACTCTAGGAGATACAAGAATCCATCATTCAAATTACATCATCCATCAAGGATTACTTTCCAGGAGTCTGGCTTAGTGTTGTTTG
This sequence comes from Phylloscopus collybita, assembly GCA_027886175.1. NCBI lineage: Eukaryota > Metazoa > Chordata > Aves > Passeriformes > Phylloscopidae > Phylloscopus > Phylloscopus collybita. Next base: position 22,554,331 of record JAJNNQ010000009.1, on the reverse strand, counting down.
AAAAATTGCTTTAAGCAGGCCACAGGTGGGAATGGACATATAGAGCAAGAAGAGCAAGGCAAATGCCAATGTTCCTCCAACCAGCAGCACTGAAGCAATAACATTAGAGTACCAGCTAAATATCATCTTCAAATTGAAATGTTCTCAGGACTCATTTTATTGTACAGATCAATTACACAGAACCTCCTCCAGTCAATGCTTAAAAAAAAATCCACCTTGAAATTTATCTGAGACTGGTTCAGCTAAGCCTGTTCTGTGTTTGTTGAAAGTGGCATGGGACCACTGTGTACTGGTATGAAAGGAAGATTGATCAGAGGCCAGGCAGCCCAGGAAAGGTAAAGGGATACAGCTGCAGAAGAGCATCTCCCACGGCCTCCACCAAGGAGGGGAACCTTGCTCTTACTCTCCCATTAGGACTCCAGCACCAGTCCAACTGTTATATGAAATCGGTAAGCTCCTGAGACTTCTCTTAGTACCTGGCCTCTCTGAGAGCTCTTTTTGGGGCTGCCAGCCTTATGTCACTGGGAAAGGTTTATGGAGTCTCAGGTCATTTCTAGATAGTCCCAATCATCTTTCAGGATGTTCTTATGAAGAACAGAGGTAGTACAAGACAAGACCAGCTATATTTCTTCTCATCGTTGCTGCTATTGTTACATTCTTTAACTGCATGTGGTTTAACTGTGATGAAACTGGCTTCCATCTCTCTTCACCACTATTAAACAGAGAAGGGTAAAAAGCACTCATTCTTAGAGCAATGCACTATGAAGTTTTCTATTCTTACGTACACTTAGTACACTTAATCTACTTAGTCTGACATGGCAAAGACTCAAATGGCTGGTAGAGGGCAAGATGGCAGTTCTGCTTCAGTCTCCAGTCAACAAACAAGTATCATTTTTGTAACTGTGAGTATTTTGTGTGTGTTCTGGAATAAAACTCACCTCTAAAGAGAGAGAAAGGCTGAGCTGCTACTATGGAGTAGATTACAAATTGCATTTGTTTGACTAAAAGGTGGGAGAGACTATTTGCCACTTGGTCTGTAAAGAAGGCCACTTTTACTTAAAGCTTGGCCATGACAATTTTTGTGATTAAACTCTGAAATACTTGTGTAAGACATTTGGAAGAATTTGTGTATCCATCAAACATTAGAATTTTCTGTTTGGCTTAAACTAAAAGGACAGTTTTGTTGTTTTTTTTTTATATCAGATACTGATGAATTTTAGGTCCATTACACTACATCAGTATTTTCTAAGCCTAAGCTTATGCAGGTCATTGGTACCAGTTTTTTCTTGTCTTCTTGGGAATTGTCTGTCTTTGTCTACTTTCTCCCGTTTCATTTAAGCATTTGACATTGCTTCTTTGGCTGTTTTAAAATGGCATGTAATTACTTACAGTCTAAGACCCAGCAGAACACTCAATCACTTACTAATGTATGAGGGTTACAGGTTTACTAGAGGGCAATATAAAATCCAAAAATGTCACTTGGCTAATTGTTTAATAATACTCATGCATTCATTATGCTACATCCTGCCACAGATGCTGATAAATGGAACACAGATGAATATCTGTAGGCAACTTGCAGAGAAAAACTTCAACCCCCTTGAAGTTCAAATCTTCCTGTCCTCAGAGTTTGCCCTGTAAGCACAGTGTGCGCTGGGAAGTTGGATATACACAGCAGTAGACAAATCTAGTAATATCACTTATTGTCAGTCTCCTGACATTTCCTTTGAAAGACCCTATTTTGGTTGTCTCTGCCTAAAAATTTGGACTAAAATGTTCTATGCCAGGTTCTCTGCCTGAGGCTGAGTTTTATTGGAAGCACTGCAAGGAAAAAATACTCTGCTGTGTCAGAAAGCAGAGTTGGAGGAGGGGAATATATTGCTTTTTCCACATTACCAAAACAGTTTAATTAACTAAACTGGAATCTGCTTGCCACTGTTTTTCTCAGCCTGTACAAAGTAATGCAGCCTATCAAGTGGCAGGATCTGTGTGACTATGGAAAAAACACCTGGATGATGAAAATTGCAGTGGAACAGATGCATTTGAGTAAAACAGGTTTCAGATCTCCATTTTCATTTTGGTTAGACTATTCTCAGCTAGAAAAAGAGGCTAGCTCTCATTTAGAGAGAAATTGCTATCTCACAGTGGAGAAGGAGGACACAGTATTGGGATGAGACAGAAAGAATATGCACTTGAAGGAGGAAAGGAGAAAGGGAGAAAGGGGGGGGGAAGGCAAAGGGGAAGTGAGTAACACAGCCTTAGGCTTGCACCAGACAGCACTCTCTATTTCAGACCCTGATGGAGACAGAGATCACCAGGTTCCCTACCCTTTCCCTGCTAGCAGAAGCTTATATTGTCCTCATCATATGGCTGCTCTGAGAACAGAACAACAAGCTATCTCACCCAGTGATGGAGATTTGTATATTGGAACTGAAATACTCAATACTGTTGATTGCCCCTGCCATGTTAATATAAACAATATAATTCCTCTATAGCAGCATTAGTTTCCTCAGTTCTTGGAGTGATTAGATCTAAAAAAAATATGCAGGAAAAAACCACAAAGATAAATACAAAGTCAGATAGATAAAACTAGATTAAAGACTGATCCTGTATTTCCCTTCACATGCCACAAGGGACTGATCCATTTAATTTCTCTTTAATTTACCAAATTCTACTTACGTGCTTGGAACAGAGACAAACAGTGACCAATGGTGTAGATTGGGCAGAAGGGCTGAGAGGAACAGCCTGGACATTCTCAGTTTGCCTAGCTCTTCTTCCCTCTCAAAAGTATAGGGAGAATTGATATTGCATCTATGATTTAAAACCCAACAGTTGGTAACATTACAATGAAATGCATGTGTATATATAATTTACCATTTCCCCTAATTTCAAACCTCCACTTTAAGGTCTTTCAATAAAGAAAAAATTTCTTTGGACAGACTTTTTTACTTCTACTTCCATACTTGATCAGTGCAGCAGGGAGTGAATGCTACTCCTCCCCTCCGTTCTTCCTTCCTCCCTCACACAGAGGATGTATTTACAAATCATGTTTTACAGGAGACTTCCAGACTCTAAACAACCATAAGCAATGCAATGAATCACAAGCACAGACATAATGCTGCATGCACAGGAAGCAACTGAAATCACTCAAAAAAGTAACTGAAAAAATAAATATGTTCTGTGGTGGTGTTGAAAGTGATGGAGAGGCAGGAAATGCTCATTTCTGAACCTGTTCACTCAGAGTCATTTGAGGCATTGCAAGGAAAACAGCTAGCAATTCTACCTTCCATGTGATGTTTTTCATCAAATGAAGAATGCTAGCCAGAGACTAACCACTTCATCAGATGTCAGGCTTAATGTGCTCTTCCCCAGCTCTCAAGGAAATGTGCTCTGCAGTCACATTGGTCAGGGGGAGAAAAAAACCTGCTTGTTTTTAGTGATATCCATTTGAATCACTCAGATTTCTGGCAAATCAGAGGCCAGCAGCCAACCCTCAGGCCGAGCGTAGCAGGTGGGGACTTGGTGTGTCTCTGAGGTGACACAGTACTGGGCAGGAGGAAGGACCAGATGGCTGCCTCAAAGCCTGGCACTAGGGGAGCTGCCTCAGGAGGATGAGCAGCCACTGCTTTAGCACCAAGGACAAGGACTGGGGGAGGGGGAAGAGCATGGACCAGTCAGCCAGCTCCTATTCAAATGCATACTGTTCTCTTTCATTAGAAAGCTAATCAGACTGGAAGTCAAAAGCAGTTGTGTTGGATGTTTTTATTTCATAACCCACCTCAAATTGTAGATTTCATGATAACCTGAAGAGATGAAATTTAACAAATCAAACAGGAATGTCCACTTAGGCAGCATTACTTTCAGCTTTGTATGCACCTTTGCATGAGAGCATCTTTGGGACCCACTCCATCCATTCCTGCAGCTCCTCAGAGGCAGCCAGATCTGCTCTATAGAAGTGCAATGTCATTTGCTCAGTGCAGCCTGTGAGGTGACTCAGGTCTAGTGTGCTCATCAAAACAAACAAACAAACAAACAAAACAATATGAATATATTAATAGGACACAGATTTCAGGCATATCAACAATTACCTGGAGCATGGTCCAAGTCTTGACAGAAATTATGTTCCTACACATTAAAAAGATTGAGAGCTAAAAATCAGTTAATGGTAAAATGGAAAAATATAAAAGAATACCACAAATAAAACCCATCTCTGCTGTGGGCATATTTCTCTTTAGTGCAGAGATCATTTCCAGAAGCTGCAGGAGGAAATAATTGTGAGTCTGCCAGACAATCTGCGACACAAAAGCCTGGAGTGGAATGATAACCAGAGAAAAGCACTTTATTCCTTTTACGTGATATATTTGTTTTCCCATCAGAAACCACAGAGCCATGATAAGCTGATGTTAGAATTCTGCAGCTCTTTTCTTATGATGGATAGTCAAGGAACAGAATATAGCTATATTAAAAATATATAAACTTATAAAAGCTATATAAACTTCACTACTTCTGGTGGTGAAGTTTAGCCATCCCTGTCCAGGAAGGGCTCTTTTTAACTACACAGGGAGCATCTCTGGGTGCAAGACAGCAAATGGCATACACAGGTCTTGCAGCAGACTAGTGTAGGAAGGTGAGCAATTCTGGTAACTAAGAAAGGGCTTCATGGAGCTCATTGCTATTCTGGGACTGCAGTTGTTTTGTAGTTTTGTAGGAACATTTCTTCCCATAATGCAATTTCCAGCAGATTGCCTGCAAACAGCTCATTTCCTTGAGCCATGGGTGAGATAGACATTTCTGACCTAAAAACAATATCTGACCTAAACACATCTCAGAAAAGAATGAGGAAGTGAATTGGAAAAAGTATTTTTGTAGAAAATTGTTAAATCAGTCTTTCTTTCTTTTCATGATGTGTATGAGTGTCTTCCAGACACTGAAAACCCACAGAAAAAGACAGTTCCTCTGAAGCAACAAACAGCAGAAGGTGCTGCCTTGAAGTGTTACTGCATGCTTAGCAGAAGCAGAGAAGTAGTTTATCATGTAAAGCAGCACATAAAGCTCTCATTTGAATTAGACATAAGTGACAAATATGGTTAGCAGCCCAAATGAACCCACTGAAATTTGAGCAGAATTTAATGAATGACTTAAATCAATAATGAAACTACCTATGTTAATCTTTGAAAAGCCATTTATTTTTTTCCAAAGCTCAATCAGTACACGGATAAACAGGCAAAGTCAAAACATTATTTTCTTCATGAAATTCCTTACCACAGAGATTTTCAAGCTGCAGTGAACTAGCTACTGAGATATTAATTTCCATTTCTTTAAGCTAAGTGTAAGGGGATCCAGCAGAGGAAAAGAGAGATGGAAATTAATAAGTGTGTATCAGATAAGTAAACCGAGCAATTTTAATTTCCTCCCCAAAAATAAATAAACACATGGATTTTTTTCTAATGCCATTGCACTAATTCTATCTTGTGTTTATCAAGGCAATGCACTCAATTGCAAATAAAAGTCATTCACTTGAGGCTGAAAATAGAAAAGATTGTTATGTTTCTTTGAATGTAGTCCACTCTCTGAAATTGTAAAACTTCTTTCTATGTGAATAATCTTTGTCAGTACTGAATTAATTTTATCCATATTAATATGGGCTGACACCATAAATTCACTTTGAAAGTCAGTGACCAGATTTTTCCTTTGCAGCTACTGAAAAAGAATATCCTAATGAATTACAGCATTTTTTTTTCTTTTCCCATCCTTTCTTAGTATATACATATTAAAGAAAATTTTAGAGAGGAAATAAAAGCTCCTTCAATATTTTCCCCATCGACAAAGTAGCACACACCACAAAACGGCTGTGTTTGACAATTTTGCAAACACTTAAGTAGCATTACAATGTAACATTCTCCTCCTTGCCACGGTTTGGTATGAAGCTTTTACCAACTACATCACAGCACTCTTTTATTGTGTCCATCAAGGAGTTCACAACCCTCAGTGCTCAAGGATGCTGGGTTTGCACAACTCCCAGTATGCCTTTTGCTCTGAGCTGTGCCAGGAGGTTTGTGCCCAATGCTGAAGCTCAATTCTTTAGGATACATTGTGAGAAGTTCTGCTCTTCAAAGTATTTTGGGAAAAAAACAACCAAAATTTATGACTAGCTTCTCAAAAGACAGTCATACTGAAGTTTCAAACTGAAACTGAAGAGTTAAATCTTTCTCTAAGCTACCTCCCATGCATGTTTGTGAACACCAGCAGAGCAAAAGGAGCCTGCCTTGGACAGCCTCTACTTTAAACAAGCAGGGATAGAAATTGCAGAAGCTGATTTGTCGAGACACAAACTCAGTTTATAGCAATGCAGTTGTTCAATCTGCTGCAGACTAACTGAATATTTGACTGAGGTCAGGTTTCCAGAGTATACAGCAAATGCCAACCTGTAGATCTGACTCTTCAGAAGTCTTGGAATTGTTTACATCTCATCGTATTTTCTGATTCCTTCTGTTGATCTAGTAAACGTAGGAAAAAGAAAAAGCCTGATTATTTAAAGTAGCCAGCTTTCTGTCATTGATTAATCTGTTTAGACATCTAAAGGAGTTTACACTCTGAAAATGCAAAAATTCCCAGACCCTGGTCTCTTTGTAGTCCCCAGAAAACACAGGTTGCCTCAGTGTTATTAGAGATATGGAAATAAACTGAGGCAAAAGTGGAAATCTAACTTATAACTTAAACAGTACACTCATGATATAGCTGTGTTTAAAGATCTAAAATAATTGTCTGACAGTCTGGAATAACCTTTAATCTAAAATCAGACAACTAATCTGGAAACAAAAATCTTTTCAATCTAGAGTGGTACATATTATTGCACATTATCTTATCAAAGTTCCTTCACAGTGACACTCATTAACTGGTACAATTTCTTTGCACTTGGCATGCAGGGTACTCAGTTTTCCTCTGGGAAAAACTAGCTGTAGCTCTGTGCTGCCCAACACAAATGAAGAATTGCTATCCTAAACAGCTAAAATAGACAAACAGGCTAGTCAAAGGAAAGCATGCCACCTCTTCTGCTCAGGTGTTCCTGCCAAGTTGCATGAAGGGCCACACTTTACATCTGGGTCAGGTTATTGGTGGTACTTTACCCTGCCTTTAGTTTGGATCAAACCCTCTCCCTACATTCAATGCAATAATGGTGCTTTGTTGATGATGAATCATAAATTCTCCTCCCAGAGAAATAACGGGAGGAGAAGCATTAGAGTACCCTAAATCTTTACTTTACTGTTACTTTTTTGATACACAAAGGTAAAAAACAAAGTGAGGTTTTAACAGCAGCCACTATGAAAAAGTACACACATATTTACATGAAATGGTCCAGCAATTCTCCAAGAAGGAAAAAAATTATATCTGACTAATGAAATTAAGGTTAGTATGGTGATGATGTTGCTAAAATACAATAACATATAATACAACTTTTGCAGTTATACAAGGCTTGCTAGATTCTATCTCTCCTTTCACCTGTTATGGGAAGCTTTGTTTCATATTTGATCTTTTCTCCAGAAATCACTGTCTATGAGTAAATCTACATAAAACCAAACAATATTTGGCCTAAGATTCCATGCTGACTGGGAATGGGTCAGTAACAGAAGACTGACCACAGACTCATTTTGATCTGTCTTTCTGCAGTGTGGAGTACAGTCCCTGTGTCATATTGGCTGGGGAGTTGACAGATGAGAAAAGCACTAAGGGGCATTATTGTCTCTCCAATCATCCTGTCTTTAATGATCACACATTCAAACCAGTAATCTGGTGGTGCATGATGTGAGATGGCACAGAATTGCTTCAAGTAATGTGGGTAATGTCTGACATAGAGGGAATAGCTTAGATCAGTGTTCAAAATTTAATTTCCTAGACATTTCAAATTATTCTTCACTTAACACTAATTTAATATTTAGATATAAGTCTCTTCAGGGAAGGGAAGATGGAGGAAGTGTGACTGTGATGCCAATGACTGGGTGGTTAGAATGAAACAGCTAATCTAGAAAATCAAAGCAATATACAAGACAGAATTTATAGCAACTGTTCTTATTGGCTCGAGTGGAAAAACTGCACAGACAATTCTATTGTTTTGAAATATAATTGTTAGAATTGAATGTCATAAATCTTATTGCTGGCTCAGAGGATAGAGTGGTATCACTCTGGACCCAAGCTGTATAATCCTAATTTTCTTAGTTACTGAGATCCCACTCCTAGGACATCATGTCTCTGTTCTTATTAGAGCCTGTAGCAAAACCAGGAGGCAAAGAGCAGAGCAAAGGCTCTTCCAAAAAAAAAGAAAAAAAAAAGGGCACAAACTCACAAAACTTCTTGCAGTCTTTCTAGTTATTTTTAACAGAGATTTATTATCCCCTCAAGAACAAATTGAAGCAGATTGCCATCTTCGAGATATAAAGAACTACTTAAATGAACCAGCAGTATTAAATTGTTCTGAAGGTTAAAAAAAATAAAAATCTGTAACCATGTTTCAGGTGGGATACTGAAGAGAAAATACTGAAAGAAAGTGGAAGTACAAGAGCTCGTACCAGTTTTCCCTCTCTTCCCTATGCAGAACCTATCAGAGAAACAGACTCAATGAGAGGAGTGACGGGCTGGTCACTAGAGATTGTACATCTGTAGTAGTCTCTTCATCTGGAATATGGATACAAAGGCTTAACTGTAATTTTCTTTGTGGATAGTTCCACCTGTGCTGGTTTAACCCAAGAGAACTGATTATCTCTACAGCAGAGATGCCCAGCACTGCATGGGATACACAGACCCTGGAGGAAGTTTGGACACCAAAGCCAAATTCCACCACTCTCCCTGAAAACAAAATAAGCCCAAAAGAATGAAGAAGGCTCAACACTTCTATAATCAAGCCATAGGAATCTGCTGCTGTGACAGTCAATGAAATGTTTCTCTTTTATTCTCAGGGGAGCCTGCGCAATGTACAATGTCTGCTTCTGCTTTCTTCCTGTTCTGCTGCACACCAACAATCCCACCAGCACACCTTCTGCATCATACACGCTTACCATCCATCTGTGCAAGCAGTGCTTTGCAGCATGACCTTTCCTAATGCAAGAAAGTTTAAAAAATCTTTAAAAGTCACCACAAAATCAACCCACATATTTTCAAGGATGATATTTAAATGTAACCGCAATTCTTTGTCATATTGTCAAGAGAGCTTTCTGTATTTTTAGAAACTAGGCAGCCAAAAATAGAAGAGCAAGTCTAATATTACTCTGCTCTCTTGACATCTAAGCCATTAAAAAACCAGTTTAATCAGACTTTTTAAACTTATCTAAAATATTTTTCTTTTCTCATTTTATACTGCCTTTCACCAAATTTAACTATAAATTGGAATATGTCTTGATAGAACAATGTACAGTAGAATTCAGATTATATCCTATTTCCTTTTGAAATTCACAAATGTGAAATAATCATTTGCTAGACACTCTAAATAACAGGAGCGCAAAAAGATTATTTTTTAAAATAGAAAGGGGAGGACAAAATCTCAGATATAATTCTTACAATCTCTATTCATAATTGTTGATGTCAGATGCTCTATGGTTTTGAATTGCTAAAATAATTTCAAGAGTGGGTAAATCAGGGGCAGGAGGGGTGAAGGAGGTAGGAAGAAGAAGCAAATGTTTCAAACTGGAACTGTTGAGTGCAGTTAATTTGGTCAGTTAATTTGACACAGCCAGATTGCCATTCCTCTGTGGATATTGCTTTTCTAAGGTCATTTAGTAGCTGGTTTAAAAGAAAATATTTAAATTGGAATGGAATTTCATTGCTATGGCTATTACCATTATGTTTGAGAGACAAACGTATTGTTCTACTTCCTTAGTTTCTTGGGTCATAAAAGAGCAAAGCAGGCAAAGCCAGGAGATAAGGCATAATCAGGTTTATCCTGAATTTCTAGAATGAGGCTTACATTTTTCACTTTTTTTCTTTCCCTTTCAGTATGGTGTGCAACTATTTTTCAAGAAAGCAGAAGCAGAAACTTAAGAACAATAAAATTTTTTTTCAGAGCAAAGAAAAGCTCCCACATAAAATACAGGAAATGAGAAAAAAATTATCCCACAGTACATACATTTCAAATGTGTTCTCCAAAGGAAGCAGAATCAATAGCCCAAGCAAAACAACTTTTCTCAAGAAAAGAAGATAAAAGTTCTCATTATGTTGGAACATGTGGCCTGGAGTGCCAACAGAAGAAACCAACATGTCTTTTACCATTAAGTGAGAAGTAAATATCTTTACTACCTTCTAATTTACAAAAGACAGCTTATCTGGATGAATTATTATCCCTCCTAGCAGAAATAATTTGAGAAATTTTCAAAAAGGTATTAATTGAACTTTACCACCACTCAACAGCAGGTAAAAACAGAAAACAGATGAGTAAAAATTTGGCAAGGTTAGAAAAGGCAGGATCAACAGCATGTTAAAAACGTTTAACACAAGGGAAGTATCCAATATTGCTCAGGGATGGAAGGGAAAAAACAAGAAAAGGTAACTAAAGCAATGCACCTCTGGAAAAATCATACATTCAAGAAGATGTTGTGCTGAAGGGAAAAAATAATCAAGTAGGAAAAAGGCCTAAGAATATTTCAGTCCTTCTATAAAAAGTATAGTTTGACCTACATGGATCCTGTGCAGTCTTGCATTCTTACATTCTTAAAGCAGCTTTGTTAATGTGTCATATAACTTGTATCTCAGATTTTTTTCCAGCCAGGCCCTACACTGTTCACGAGCATGCCTCACAGCAGAGAATTGCTAGACTAAATGAAATAAAGCATTAGGAAAGTATTGGGACTTCTATGCTTACTTTTTTGCTTTCTAGTCCCTGTCTCATTTTGCAAAAACAACACAGACTAGAGAAGTAATTAGGATGAAAGTAATTCCATTGCCAAATAAACTTATTGCTGTCATAAAATCAAAGTATGCAAGGAAGATTCAGGTCAAGTAGAATTCTAATGATGTAAACCCCAGGAGTAGAATTCAAGGCCTACTCATGAACACAAAAAAGAAAACTATCACTGTATTAAAGCATCCATCATTCTCTTCCTCTTCTCCACAGAAATGAGAATCTCCAGAGAATAGCATATAAATATAGCATCACAGATGTAGCTACAATTCATACAAAACATATCTCTGATAACAGTACTTTACTTGAAGTTGTATTTCTTGTCTTTCACATCTAGTAATTTACATATCTGGGACCTGGGCACACAAAATCATCTGAAATTATTTCCTTCTTTGTTATCATGAAAAAAATATGGGCTTGTTTTTCCCATGTGTTCTCCATACATATGCACAGATGCAGACACACAAAAGCCATCTTATGGCATGCTTTGAGGATTGAGGCTTTGCCCTTTCTCTCCTAGGGAGACAGAAGAACTCTTGAGAAGAGCAATGTGAGTTTGGAAGTGGGGCTGGGGAGGCCTGGCAGGGCAAGGACTGCTGGGGTGTATGTGTGGTGGTTCCCTGGGTGGAAACCTAGCTGCCCTGTGGGTGCACCAAGCAAAGGATTGGGGAGAAACTGTGTTAATACAATCGATTGTATTAACTATACTATATATTAATATAGTCTGCTATTAATACAATAGCCATCTCTGTGATTGCTAAAATTGATCCATGCACATAAACTATTTTTCCAATTATGTTATTTTCGGGTGGATTTTCAGTTAGATATTGAATACTTCTATATAGTTAAATCTGTAGCAGAATTATTAAGCACTTTCCTGATATGCATGCTCTCCCATATATTCTCAGAATAATCAGGTGCATTCACATTGCGATGCTATCAAAAAACTCTTTTTGACAAGGATTCTTTCAGCCAATTCGCCTTGCAGTTCCAGAGACAGGATTTCTGTCAGGTCAAACAATCCTCACATTCTTTTGACAAGAGGACGATGACAGATTAAGCACACACTGAGAATGAACACTGAGAATGAGAGATGTTTCTAGGGGAGAGAAAAGGCCAGCTTTCTTCTTGGAAGGCAAGTGCTTAGGAAAACTACTGGGGTTTTTGTCAGCAGGCTGACTCTTGATCCCAGCACGCAGCTGGCAACTGTGTTTGCTTGGCTGGCTCTGGCTGCAGAGGCAGCGCAATCGCAGCGCTGCGGTGGAGCAGAGGAGCTCCCAGCATGGCAGCACTGCTCTTCAGCCACTCAACTGCCTGATGCAGAATACAGGACTGCAAAAGAAAAAAAAAAAAAAATCATGTCAAGTGAAGGGCATCTCTCATTTCAATTGTGTACTAAAAGTTCTTCACCACAACCCTTTTGTCCCCACTGTAACCCAGTCACTCAACATAGCAGTGGCATCTTCGCTTTAACCATGTAAATAGTGGCTTTGAACCAACATACTATGCATTTCATGGTGAAATAAGAACTGAAGTGGGTATTCTGCAAAGTACTTAGACTGTTTTAAAAGACCGTCCAATGCACTGAGTCTCAGGACTGCAGCCCAGAAACAAAGAACAAGGTAGCAGTAACCTGTGCCATAAGTCACTGCCTGGTAAACCAGCAAGCACTTTAAAATCAGCCAAACTTTCTTCACCCAAACAAATAATGAGTATTTATTTTGCCAGACTGTTCATCAAATTGTATTGATTTTTACCAGTTCATAAACTCAGAATGTTCAAACATAACTCAGTTTGAACTCGACTTCACTCTTGACATAACACTTAGATTAAAAATATTTAAAACCTAATGAAATTCTTTCAAGGCTTGGAAAAAAGTCCAGATAAGCTGTGTTTATTTGGTGGCTGAAAAATACTCTTAATATCTGAGACAGAATGTCTACAGTAGCTTTTTAGAGTATCAAACCTTTTTAAATTGATTCATTTCAGAGGTCTTGTCAAGTAGAAATACATATGGGGGTTCTTGTAAACTCAGTGGTAAGAAGCAAAATACAGGAACTAAAGCAATAATAGTTTTGGAGTTCTGGAAAAGCAAAGACTGGCAAAGACTGACAAATATCAAAATAAATTAAAAAATATCATAGCATATGTTCCTATAGCATCCAACGTTTATCTTCTCAAACAGTATTAACTGAATAATTCATAAGTGCTACAGATGGGGAATGAATGAGTTTCCTATACTAATCTTTGTGAAAGTGATTACCAGCATAGCATGGGGTTCCCAGCACTCCCTTTTACTCTATGAATGGCTGTTTTACTCCAGCTTTATAAATGACCACTCACAAGGGCTTTTTTCCTTCTGTGCCATCATTATGTATGGAACATACACTGTTGTCAGGTTTTTTTTTTTCTTTTGGTCTTGCAGTTTGTATTTTCAAAAATAGTGCAGCATTATAATTGGGCATTTGTCCTCCATGGAAGCAGAAGATTTTCCTGCATAGGACTGAAACCAAACTCCCATTTTACAGAAAAAAAGAGCATGCTAAAGCTGTTGATTTGATTAGAGATTGTGTTTAAGCTCAGGACTGCTTCTTTTGCACTCAAATGTGGGTACAAAGGCAGGGACTTCAAGTGATAATATCAATTTTATTACCTGTCAAATGTAGTTTATAGCAGGTGCTTCTTTGGTGACAGCATCCCCATCCTCAGAATGATTTAATCTCAAAGCCAAGTAAAGATAATGTTCTTGTGCAATCAGCAAGAATCCAATTAGTGCATGTGTCTCCTTGGCTTTATCTCCACTCTTCAGGCATTACTACCGGGATGCAGCTCTCACAGCCTCTTTCAGCCTTGTGCAGGCAAACATTTCTTGGAGCAGAGGAGCTTTGCACTGGCAAACACACCTGTACCACGCAGGGCTTTTGCACATCTCTTCTGCTTCCCCTTCAGATGGTTCCTGCTTTTATCTTTGCCTTCCATGAGTGGCCTGTGATTATACTACCCAAATACATTTGACACCCTCTGTGGCCATTGTTAGTAGGGGCTCCAGTTTTCTTTCCAGGTGGCAACAGGTTGCTCCCATTGAGAAGAGGAAGGCAATAAGAGTGAAGGTTCTGGGAGTGAAACTGCTGGCCACTCACACAAGTACTGAGAACAGGGTAGAACACCTGCAGGAACCCGAACAGCATTCTCTTCCTCTTTTTTCCTTCCCTATGAGAGAAAGGAATCAATTTCTTTTCATTGCCACATTTCCTTTAGGAAACTAAGGCAAAGGTCATGTACTGAATGCTGAGTCACTGCTTTGATTTATGCACCCATTGCAGTTTGTGTTTTAGCCCTGCATGTTGAGTAATCACGTGACATTGCCAACCATTAGAGTCAACTTATCTCCACAATTAAAATAATTCTCCATAAATATACAGGAAATGCTTAGCATGACTATAAAATAACACATAATTTTATGGATTGTTATTTTAAAACTTGTTTTACTTAGTTTTCTATATTTGATCCTTTACAAGAGAAGAATGAAAAGTAAGCAATACTGTTCATTTTTTTCTAAAGTAAGAAATTTTTAATTGTTTCCAGCTACAGTTTCCTGGTAAAGAGACAATTGTGGCAATCACTGCAGGAAACAAGGGGTGCTATCTAGAGCTAAATTAATGTTTTCCTTCTAGCTCGCTGAAGGAAACAATTAACAAAACAGGGATCCTGTCAACTGGACACATGCTGCTCTTTCACAATGGAGGATGAAGCACCTTTAATTTTCTCTCTTTTATGTCCAAGAAAAGCATCTGGTTTAGCAAAGCCACATTTTTTTCTCCCTGTTTTTCTTGTATTTTGCTTTGGCAAACTATACTTTCACCTTAAATCAGCTCTGCATAGAGTTCTGTTGGGGTTCAAGACCACTCCGTTCTCTGAGTCCTAAGTACACTGCAGCTGTGTGCGGTACTGCTGAGATATAAATAGATCACCATCTCAGCAGCTTTTAAAGCTACAAATAAGCTTATTAAAATTGAGACATTGCATAAACTGCACTCAGTTCTATCCTTCCATTCAGGAAGACCGAATTCAGCTATTCCATAGCATTGCATGAAAAGGTAACAGTCAAAGTGCTGTCTTTGGTCTAAGTTTACAGTACGTATTCCTCTGAGTAGGAACAGCTACTTTTCAGCAGGCTAATGTTTGAGAATTAAAAGAATGTATAAAGCAATTTTTTAACTTTTTTTTTTTTTTTTTTTTTTTTTTTTTTTTTTTTTTTTTTTTTTTTTTGCTTAGAGGATACTTATCTTTATAACCTCCAATGCATCAAATTCAGCTTGGTAAGAGAGGTAAAATGTACAACAAGTATTGCTGGTGCTGGTGGAGTTTTAGCAACTAGATGAACTAGTTAAACTCCCACTATGGTAAATACTGTTCTGTGTTTCAAAACCTGAATAATCATCTGTTTTAATTTCCAAACATCTGATGTAATAGTGATTTCATTTGGTAGTCTACCTTTTACAATCCTTTTCTCTCAATCCTGTCTCCTGGTGTCTAAATAGAAGCTAGTATCTCTAACAATCTAGAAGAGAAATTGAAATAGAAGACTTAGAGAAAACTTCCTTTTCATTTCTCCTTCAGTTTCCCTTTTGTGGGATAATAAAGCTTTTCAACTTTGAAATCTTACCAACCTTCCACTACATTTGCATTCTATAACAGATTTATTTATATTTAGCATTTTTCTTTGGCTAGCAGAAGAGGTTATGATGCTGGATTAGTGCTTTATTCATAGTAGGATTTCAGATGAGTCACGGATATATCTCTGCAGCAGCTGTTGCAGACCTTGTAATGCCATTATGCCCTGACTCTGAGTGAGATGTTGCACCAAGGTACTACGGTTAGCCTTGTAGTGATTTCTACGACAGAGAGGCCCTTCAATGCAGACGATGGGAGACTACCAAAGAAATTTTGATGTAGAGCATAATGTACACAACGTGCACTTTTTGTGCAAGTTTTGTGACCTTTTCAGACCTTAAATGGAAAAATACTGCAGAAGATGAGGAACATGTACTTGCAGAAGTTTATAGCTGTGACCTGTCAAAAAGATTCACTTCCTACATCATGGTAAAAAAAACCAAAAACCAACAAAACAAACAAACAAACAAACAAAAAACTATTTCCTAACTCAGTAAAAGAAAAACTGAAACCCAAAACTCCCAGCTAACCAGTGAAACAAGCAAGGAAAAACAAAACCACAAACCCATCAACAAAAAATAACCAAACAAAATGCTTCCTTGCTCATAGTAAGAAAAAAAATTCCACAAAACAAAAAAGTAAAACAAATATCTCTTTGCTGATGATTTTTAAAAGTCCTGTTTCCTTGCTCACGGTAAAATGCCTCTGCAGACTCAATAAAGACCATTAATATCTCTAAAAGCTTTTACAAGTCCTGCTGAAAAAGTGCACAATTGTACTACAGAAGGAAATAGATCTCATCTGATACCAGAAATTTGGTCAGGAATTTAGCTGAGTGTCTGCAGAGGATTAGAAAGCATCTTACATATTCCCAGCACCATTATAAAATTCTGAGTTCTGGGGAACAGTTATCATAAGCATAGACCCAGATAATGCTTGATATTTTAAACTTCAATGCCAAGAACTCTGCTAAGCTTCCACCCTTGAGTGATGCCATCTGCACAGGAATATTTATCCCGTATTTACCTCTAAGGTCTCTTATGTTAAAATTCTCACACTCAGCTGAATTCAGATTTAGAGCAGACGACCTGCTTTACACACCTGGGGATAAGTACACAAAGTACAGCCACTTGTCCTAAGGACTCAGTAAATAACAGCTGGTATCACTTTTCTCTGTCAAGTCATCCAGTCAGGTAACAGGCATTGCATTGGACTAATGGAAGATATATACCTGGCTTCTTGCATATATTTCTAACATTACTCTTGCTGGTCAATTTATTCTGATTTCATTCCACTGACTTTCTTTGAGTATATGTGGAGTTAATATGGTTTATGAAGATATAAATAAAGTAATAGAAGACATGCATATAGAGATTTAATAGTAACAAGTTATATTTCTGAAATCAGAAATAGAATTGTGCAAAATTGCTATGGTGTGAAGATACACAAATAAGTTTTTACACTGTTGATTACTCAAAAGATATTTTTTGACGTGTCAAACAATTCAAAGATAAAACATGAATTCTCACTGCCTAATACAAAGGAAGGGGCACCTGTCATATTACAGATTCACCTGCTCTGTATCAGAACCTCCCTCAAAGCTTTTCAGAGACTCCTATCATGCTGCATGTTTTCATCTTGCAATGAACTCAGTACAAGGACATTATTTTGTTCAAAGGTCATGCAAACGTCGTCTGAGTACACTCTTAAACAAAACTATTTCATAAATTCTCATGGCTAGAATATTTCATAAGGGCCCAGTGTTGCAAGATTATGAGGGCAGGAGCAATGACCTCATTCCCCAGATTTGCCTGTATTTATCACCTACATAAAAAACAAGAATATACATTGTAAATGCTTACAAATACATTAACACAGATCAAAATAATCTTGTTCTATAATGGTAAATATTACCTCTGGGCAACTAGGTATAGGCTAGATATAGTGTGTGTGAACAATTAGGTACTGCTCAACTGAAAGTTGGACGGTTTTGCTCCTTACTTGGCAGTTCTAAAGTTACTGAAACAAGATACGACAGAATCTTGGGTTTTTTAAACATATTGCAGCTTTCTAGCCTTTCTATCTAGGTAGTGTTATACCTCTCTTCACTGTGATATTGCAGAGCTAAATGAATGCTGAAGACAGACTTTATCAGAAAGTAAAATACCATGCCTTGAGCATCTAACGTAGACTAGGCATAATTGTATTCTTCATTTAAGAGTGTCATTCTTTAAAGATTACATGAGAATGCCCTTCTGCTCTTCATCTTTTTTTAATTGTGCCACAGTACCTTACTCTAGAGAAGACAGAAAGAAAATGGGTAGTGCAATGGGTCACATCATTGATGAGTAATACTGATTTATAGCATAGTATTATTTGGCACTGTTTTTTAGGCAGAAGCAGGTTTTTAGTTTGTTCTACCAACTAGACAGTAACATGATGGATTCAAAATTACTGAAAAAAAAAAAAAAAAAAACGAGATCTGGGCACATCTAAGCATCTAAAAGATCCTGGCACATCTAAGCATCTAAAAGATCTTGCTTATCTAAGGTTAATAGCAAAAAAGACAGTCAAGTTCAGCATGTCCAGGGTTTAATTCTGAGGTTTTCTTTTTACTGAAGGAAGTGGAATATATCAAAAGAAAGTTTTCACAAAAGCATATGAAAACAAAACTTCTTTGGGAATTTGGGAAAACTGGTTTGTGGCCAAAGTATAAACTGAGCAGGGCTTCATGTGTGTTTTAAAGCCTGTAAGGTTCAAAAGGCAGCCAGGATACTGTGACTTTCAACTCAGGACAAACTGAGTCTGTAACACTTACAGTGAAACTTCATGGATTTTTAAAGGCATTCTAGAGCCAAAGATAAAAAAATTCATTATGCAGGTTATTTTCAGTTTTCATTAAAATTATCAGATTTCATCTTTAATGTTAATGCTATTCTTTTACAGGCAGACTAACATTCTCCTGAAATAGCTTGATGAAGTGTGCCACAAGTACCACGATTATTCTGACACTCCTGAATTTCAAATCTTACCTGTCATAAGAGTTGGACATTTGGTTATTACTCACAGCCCAAGAGCTGAAGCTCTTAACCAAAGACTAGGACAAGTACCCAGCCCAAAACCAAATACCACGTTTGCCCATGTATGTAGAAAGCATGAGCTTCTTGATGTTCTAAAAGAGGGGTACTTGGGTAGCTTAAGACACTTTATCCATTATTTTAACTCTTCTCTCTTCCTTTGTCTTGTACAATGCTCCAGTACTCCTACCTTCCCTATCTACAACTATTTCCTGACTCCAGTCCTCAGTGCTGTAATCACACCTCATCCTCCTTGGCATGCAATTGTCTCCAAAAGTTACACTGAAAAACACAGGAAGTTTAATTTTTTGGTTGTTCAGTGTTAATCTAGTACTCTCCCTCTGGATCTGGGAAAGACACTGTGAAAAGCTAGTACAGAGGGGAATCCTGGTCTGTCCTTCAAGTCCCAGCAAACAGTGTAACCTTCAGAGATTTGGCTGTCAAATACTGCCTGCACTGAGAATCTGCAAGCTCAGATGCTTGGAGCCATGACTCGCCCAATTTCAAGTTGACTTTATTCTCAGCCTCTTTTGAGCAATGTCATAAAATGTTCCTCTGACAATTAGGCAGATCAGCTGCACGTCTGCAAAGGCTTTGCAGTTCCTCAACTTAATGATCAGTTAATATTTAACACAGGAGTCCCTCACCACACCATCTTCTCTCTCCCAAAAGGCTGGCTGCTCATATTTGGATGCAGTGAAATCAAGAAGAGACAAGGCACAGAGATCAGTTTCCAACTTCAAATCTGCTACACTGGAGGAGGGCACTACAGGCAGTGCCCACTGTACTGCCCCACTACTACAGAGAGTGACACCTGCTCACTCTCCTCAAAACATGGGCCTGACTCCTGCGTTATATTGCTTTGTTTAACAGATATTTTATTAATTGATTTCAGATTGATAATGAATTTTTGGTTTATGATTTTCTTCTCTTTACTCATATTTGAATATGCCTGCCATCATAGCTCTTAGCTATCTCTAGCTAGATACTGGATACTTAAATCTCTTTTCAGTGCTTTCTGTAACTGACTGCCAGTAACATGAAAGCACATATTTTGAGAGAGGTTCTCCTTATTCCCTCTCCTTGTTCTCCTAAAAACATGTATCTAATTGGATATGAGTATTTTAACTGTGTTTTTCGAAAAGTATCCCAGCTGCTTTCAATTTAAACTTCAGCAGCCTTCCTCACCATCCAGTTACTCCATACGTAGTGTCATAACATCTTTAAAATTGGAAGTGTTAAAGCCAGCATAAAATGGAGGAAAACAGCAGTGAATTTTACTATTTTATCAATGTAAAGTTACATAACTTTAATTTGCACTGATTTCTTAAAGTGAAAGTAACCACTGAACAGCAGAATTAAATGGTCATGCTGTGTAATTAAGGCCTGTGTGTGCCACCAGTCATTACCCTTTTAGCATTTTCTTATACGATTTGCCCACACAGAAGAAACCATCTAGTATAAACATCTGCATTTTGTTTCTCTTCTGTGGTTTTAATCTAGTATTTACATAAGCATGTGATCAGCCACAAGGAGGCCATCTGGCTGGCCACACTCTCCCCGATCATTTTCTTTATGTGCCAACAGTGCTTGCACCTGTGCCATCTTCCTTGTGGATAAATCCGCTCACCACAACACTATACCCAAACTATCAGTATGACTGTTTCAGTTTCTGTCTGCTGAGCAATGAGTATTTGTGTGTTTGCCACAGCTTCACAAATACAAAGGAATGCCTGCAGAATGCTGCAATAGCCTTGAACCCACTGTGAAGGCCTGGCAAGAGTTTGAATCTTTGCATGGTTGGTTTGTTGTTGTTTTTTCCAGGCATGATGAACTTCCTCTTATTTTCTACAGCTGTGACTGAATGTCAAGAGAGTCATATACAGACCTGGACTTTCATGTTCCCCTTTAACTGTCTGCTTCTGTATGACTACTCTTCCTGTTTACCCAGTTTACCGGTTATAGCATGATCTGTGGGTCCAGGAGATAGGAACTGGCAGTCCTGTAAGAAGCTGTCTCTACTGTGGACCTATATTTATGTCTTCAGACCATGGAATCCAAGGTGATGATCATTTCAGTCCAGCCTTACATGGTCTTGAACACTTGCAGAGAGACCTGGACAAATTGGGCAATCACCCACCATTCTGAAGTATTGACAGGGTTATCACCAGCCAAATGAAGTTCAACATGGATAGTGCCAGACTGCAACTGGAATAGGCCAAGCCTGGATGTACAGACAGACAGGGGAATGAGATGCTGGAAAGCAGTGACATGGAAAGGGACATGGGGGTCCTGGTCAACAGAAAGACAAACATGGGTTAGCAGTGCCCTGGCAGCCAGGAGGGACAACCCTGTCCTGGGGTGCATCAGACACAGCATCACCAGCCAGGCAAGGGAGGGGATTGTCCCCTCTGCTCTGCACTGGGGTGGCCTCACTTCAAGTCCTGTGTGCAGTTTTGATCAATATAAGAAAGATATTAAAATATTAAGGAGTATCCAAAGGAGGGTAACAAAGGTGGTGAAGGGCCTTGAACAGAAGCCACATGAGGAGCAGCTGAGGTCACTTGGTGTGTTCAGCCTGGAGGAGACTGAGGGTAAACCTCATTGCAGTTACAACTTCCTTTTGAAGGGAAGAGGAAGAGCAGACATTGATCGCTTCTCTATGGTGCCCAGTTGTGGTAACCCCTGAGATTACCACAAGGGAACTTGCCCTCCCATGGAGGGAGCACAGCGTGTAAGCTGTATTCACAACGGCAAGGCTCACCACAGGGAAGTCTCCCTGGGAGACTTCTTTTCAGGTCATGGAGAGCAAAGCGTTTCACCCCCATGAGCCCTTGAGGCTCTATGTTACCCTGCATTAGTTGTTTCCCCACTTCCTAGTTTTTCCCCTTCCCTGATTGGTCCATTTTGGATCTCCCTCTGATTGGTCCATTTTGGATCCCCTCCCTGACTGGTCCATTTTGGATCCTCTTCCTGATTGGTCCATTTTGGATCCTCTCCCTCATTGGTCCATTTTGGATCCTCTCCCTGATTGGTTGTTTTCTCAATCCTCCCTGTGATTGGCCCATTTTGGATCCTCTCCCTGACTGGTTGTTTTCTCAGTCCTCCCTGTGATTGGCCCAAATTGCTAGCCCCGCCTATCCCAAACCCTATATAATCCCACACCCTGAGCCCCCAGGGCCTTCAGTTGCTGGTTCTTGCTTTATAAAGGATCTTTCAGACTGGATGCCTGCCTCCTGCTTCTGTTCCTGCGTCGCCTGAAGGAGCTGCCAGATCTAGCTGCTGCTGGCAGCCTTCACAAAAGAGCTAAAGCTGCTAGAGCTAGCTGATGCAAGCAGTTTTCACAAAAGAGCTGATCACAGAAGTGCCTGTGCCCCTTGGAAGCCTGAGATGTCCATCCCAGGATGGTCTCACCAGGGAAGGTTGCGGCACCGAAGTGACCACTAGTGAGGCCACCAGCGGTCAGCGGCACCCAGTGACAAGACCCAAGGGAATAGCCTGAAGTTGTGTCAAGGGAGATTTAGGCTGGATGCTAGAAAAAGGTTTCTTGGTTGAGCACTGGAATGGGCTTCCCAGAAAAGTGGTCATAACAACAAGCCTCACAGAGTTCAAGAAGAATTTTGACAATGCTCTCAGGCAAATGGTGTGACTCTTGCAGGGGGAGGGCCAGAAATTGGACTCAGTGATCCTTGTGGGTCCCTTCCAACTCAACTTATTCTCTGATTCTGTTCCTCTGAAAGGCTAAGCACTGTTCTTAGCATTACTGGGGCCAGGACCTCACTGTAATAGAGCTGACACTATTCACATTAATATCAAAAGAGAATAGCAAGGAAACTTACGGATATTGTCGTTCCAAACCCCGTGCCATGGGCAGGGAACCTTCCACTAAACCAGGCTGCTCAGAGCCCAATTCTGCCTGGTCTTGACCACCTCCAGGAATGAGGAGTCCACAACCTCCCTAGGCAACTTATTCCAGTACCTTACCACCCTTACAGAAAAGGATTTCTTCCTCATATCTAATCTAAACCTACCCTCTTTGATTAAAGCTATTTTCCCTTGATCTATTAAATCATGCCTTTACAAAAAAAAAAAAAAAAAAAAATCTGTACAAAAAGATAAATAAAAGCTTCTAAAGTTCATAATTTAGAAGTCATGTGTGACAACTCCTAGAGAAGTATATGGCACAATGAAGAGAGCAGGGGTCCCCAAAGATCTCTTCCTACATAGCCTCTTTCTCCATCTATATTCATCTGTCATTCTTGCAAATTGAGTTCTATCAAGCTAATTTTGGGAAAAAATAAAGAGCAACTTCCCTTCCCTCCAGGTGTAAAAAAGAAGATATGTAAGAAAAGGAAAATGAGGTAGATTTAAAGAAGTACCGATTTACTCACTTTATTGTCCAAAAGCAATGCTCCTGATGACACATTTAATAGTATCTGTGCTGTCTTTTCAAGGCCAAGCTGCAAAACAGACTAAGAACTGACCATAACTGTATTGCACCATTGTGGACACCTGTAGGTTGACTGCTTCCATTTACCACAATTCCTTTTAGCATGTGAGATAGTAACTTTTCAGGAACTTGCACGTCTGATTTGGGCCAAATGATGCTGCCACACAGTGTTACAGGATGCACACCAGAGAATAGGTTCTTACAGACTTCTATTGCAAGCAACCATGACTTTGGTTTTATGCTATGGAATATATCCATAAGTATTTTTTCCTTCAGTGCCCTGAATGTGAATCTAAAAGAGTATAAAGAAAATTTGAATAAAGGATCTTTAGTCTCAGGTGTGGAGTTTGATCTACAAAGAATAGGATATATAGAAGCAGCATCTATTCATCTATTTTTTACACTCTGAATCTGCTTTTTTTCTGTTTGTCTGGAGTTTTCTTGCTT
The DNA here is from genome assembly GCA_027886175.1 of Phylloscopus collybita. Classification (NCBI taxonomy): domain Eukaryota; kingdom Metazoa; phylum Chordata; class Aves; order Passeriformes; family Phylloscopidae; genus Phylloscopus; species Phylloscopus collybita. The sequence goes on along the minus strand of JAJNNQ010000009.1, from coordinate 22,530,801 downwards.
TCCTAAGATTTGTTTATGCAATCAGGCACTGCTACAGCAGCTGAGGGAGAAACTAACAGGAAAGCCTTCACAAGTTTCTATAAATCAGCTGAGAGATTGAATTATTTAATGTGTTCTGTGTCATGTTCTATATGTCTAAATATCCACTTCAGGGGGTTGAGGTTTCTTTTATTAATATGTCTTGCCTCAGGGAAGGAGAAGTTTTGTATTTCATAATCATAAAGGTATGCTCAATATAAATTTACACTGGCTTGTACAAAACAAGCACATTCTATAATAAAAACTTCACAGATGTACCATGTGGGCAAACAGAAGAATTCCTGTCTTCTGTTAAACCATTAAAATAATTGTCAGGAATTTCTCTAGAAATATTTGAAATATCAGCAAGTCAAATATTTTTTAAAAACTTGCTTTGGAGATATATTTATCTGAGAAGATACAAAACCTAACGTGAGAAATCCCAAAATTCAGAAAATAATGAGTTAACATGCAATTTTTTAAATAAAACCTATTACCATTTTAATGGTTTCAGGAAGAATTTTAAAGCACTTAATCTGATCTGCTTAGAGAATAGTTAGCAGAAGTTTATGCTTAGACATATGGAGAATGGATTTAAAAATCAGTACACAAAGTCTGTAAGTATTACCCATTCAGAGGGCCAAAGAAAGCAAAGAAAAAATATGCTATTGTTCCACTGAGAACAGAACTAGTTGTCTTCAGCAACACTATACAAAGCCTTCTAGTAAATTACAGACTCAGCTAAAATGGTTGCTTCTCCACACCGTTTTTGAATTTTAGATGTAGTTATAAAATTTCATTAGACACTATCCATGCTATGGGAGTATCTTGTATATTCAATTACAGATGTGATGGTTCAAAATTATGAGAGTTTGAGGTTAATTGCACAGCCACCAGTTGCTGCACTATCATATGAAGCAGAAAAAGATATATACCAGAAATTCTTTCCACAGAGCTCTGGAAAAGAAGCAAAAGTTACACTATTAATTTTCTCTTCCACTACTGTATGAAACCTGACCACTTGTTTTCTGCCAATATATCACAAAGGGAAATTGCACTCTGAAAATTCATATTAAATATTACTTCATATGAATTAATAACATTACTGGGAAAATCTAGACTAAAATTTTATATATGTTAAGTTTGTGAAAACTCCCAGACTGCAGACCTCATTCATCCTGCTTTATATATGCAGACATTTTATATAGTAAGTAAAAGTATAGAGTAAGATACCCTGGAAGGCTACTACAGTGCATAGTTAGTATACCAGAAAGAATTGAAATTTCTGTATTTTCTAATAAAGTAAGTGTTTATACCATTTTCAAGAACAGATATGAGTTGGGTTAAGTAGTCTATATCCCTGAAAGCCATTAGAGATGAAATGGGGATATAAGACTGGATCATCGTAGCTCAGTCAATCATCAAACGATGGAATAGTGGAGGTGATATTTTTGACATATGTATAAACGTGTATCCTTTCACAATTTTCTTTTACTAGATCAACATTTCAGCTGTCATTGTAAGACATTTTATGTCTGAAATAACTTATTCTTCTCAATTAATATGCAAATTTTCTGCATGTATTTTAAAAATGAGGTTTCTGTCGTCTTTTCTTCCAAAAGGCAGTGTGTGCTGATAAATTAATGCTAATAAATTTCTATCTGTTCCACCAAAGCTTCCACATATTTCAAAATACACATTGAAATTGAAGAGAAAACGCAGTTAAGAGTGCCACCTAATCTTTAAAGCAGAATATAAGCATATTGTTTAATTTATAGCTGTGTTGGAAAGCAGACTGGCTTGCTTGTGTTTTGCAGTCCTGTCATGTACATTCCAAACAAGTGATGATCCAAAGCTAAATATTGGATTCCTTAAATATAGAGCATTCAAGTGCATAAACTAAGCATACTCTCAGCTTTAAAAGTTGCAGACGCCTTTTCTGACCTATTTGTATCAAAACAAGAAGGGTGGTGTGTGGAGGTGGAAAATTCTTGAGTAACACATGTTCCACTTACACAGAAGAGATGATAGGATGGACCTCATAGCGTTGTCTTCCAAAGGAAAGAAGTAAATACAAGGGCCAGTTGGTTCTGCTGGGAGGTCTTGTGGGGGAAATGCAGAAGAAATAGACACTACTGTGTTTCTCCTGGATTAATGTTGCAAGTGGATGGGGACTGTTAGGAAATATAGTGGCTGAGTTTCATTCATTTGGATGACAACTGTCTGTTATGTAACAAAATGGCTAAATATGTTTATCTTACTATTGAGACTTTGTAGAATAAAAACTGGCAAAATGGAGAATTTCTTATATCATAGCAAGTTTTAAAAACCTTACTCATTCTTTCAAATATTATTCATGCCACAATTCAAAAAGGCTTTTTCTTTAAAACAAAAAAAAAGAAGACTATTAAGCTTTCATAGTAACTCAGAGTACACAAAAGTATACCAAGAAAAAAGCTAGTAATTTTGTTGCTGTGCTGTTTTGTGAGATGGATAGGGGCCTTATTTGTAAAATAACTACTCACAATTTTAAATAACACTTGGCAGCACTGTTATAGTATCTTCTGTTCTCAAGAGGGTACACTTCCAGCTGCCCAAAGGTATCAGTAATAAGCACCACTTGCAGTGATATTACAGCCAAAAAAACCCCAGTTTATGCATAAAATAGCATCCAAATGTGGATTTAACTGACAATCGTATTTGCCACCAGCACTGCAGTAATTTGGGGAGAAATGCATGTTGACTGGCATGTATACTGATTTATAATGAATTTCACTATTTCGTTGCAGCCTTTTAAAAATAGTGAAGCTGCTAGAAATTGCAAACGCCCACCCCCCTCAAGATCCTCTTTCACAAAAGGGCCCTATTGATGCTGGAAGGTTTGTGTGTGTGTGTGTGTGTATATATATATATATATATATATATGTTGAGTCCCCTAAATGACTGCTTCAGTCAAGCTTCAATGAAATCTCACAGAAAACTAGAAGCTGTTGCTTGCCAAAAGTAATTTGCACTATCCAAGACTGCCCATGGCTGACTGACCCAGAATGAGTATTTTTTAAAACTGGATGAGCAATGCATGTTGTTTTACCAGAAAAATGCATGAAGAGACATCTTTCTACAATCCTTGTTTCTGGTTCAGAAAAGAAAAAACTCAAACCCCACAAAAACACAAACAACCCACATAGATTGCTGCACAGGATGATGCAGAAGAGCATTCTCTTTTGAAGGACACTCTCGAGAAGGCTTTCTGGCCTGTGACTTAAAAGAAATCCACAGTATTTATTTCCTAATGCAGTCGTCTCTGAAGCAAAGTATTCCTCTTCCTTGATATCTTAGCTCAGCATTTAAGAATTAACAAATTCTTGGTTCACTTTCCTCCATGAATGAAGCGCTACTTCATAGAATCATAAAATTATTAATGCTGAAAAAGACCTTCTAAGACCATTCAGTCCAACCATTAACACTTCCAGGTCCATCACTAAACCCTAAGCCCCAACAACATTTACATATTTTGCTTGATCCATTTACAGAGATTAAATTTATACAATTTTATCAAAGTTTCACTGTGTTGCTGTCAAGAAAGGAGATATATATATATATAATTTTCTTATAGTGGGTGTGTACTGAAAACAGCAGCAATCCTGCATCTGTAATCTGTGTTATGTACTTTCTGGAGGACACAATGGTGGCCTTTAGTGGACACGTCAGCCTCAAATCCTCTAAAGATTTATGAGACAATAGTAGCTTTATTCCATTTCATAACTTCCATCATCCTCTAGGCAGTCAGTATGCCTTATGCCTGACTGAAACAGATGCAAGACGTAATTATGCCAAGTAGACCTGCCTCCAAATCCCATCATCTTTCCTATTTTCATCTGCATCCTGTTTTTATTGTAGCTGATTTTTGCCGCGGCACAGGGACGGCATGAGGCAGGCGCACTGCTCAGCCTGTTGCAGTCACCCCAGTGTCACGCTCACAGTCTTGAGCTGAAAGTGCTGCTGCTGCTTCCGCCCGAGGCATCTGCGGCCGGGACCTCCTTTCCAACAGCCCACACAGGAGCAGCGCTTGGATTCACACTGACTCACGGCTGTCAAACTGCGGCATCCTGACTGAGATTAAAAATAAAAAGCTGGGCGAGAGTTTGAAGGCTGCCTGTCAAACAGAGCGTGGCACCAAAACTCTCCTCGCCTGAATGAAGGCTATGGAACACCGTTTCAAATTCCCTCTCCGGATGAACGCCTCCCGGCCCCCACCGCGCCCCTCGCTCCATTTACACCTCACTCAGCAGCGTACGAGACCGAGGGAGGGAGTCGCTCCGCACATAATCACGGCTGAGCAGCTCTGCCTGCTGGCCGCCGGGCCTGCCGCCCTCCGCCCCCTGGCCCCCGTGGCAAGGCCACCAGGCTGCTCACGCCTTGCGGGGCCCCGCTCACCCCGCCCGGCGCCCGGCACTCCCCGCCCCGGCCACGGGTCCCGCCCGCCGTGGCTGCCGGAGACACCGGGCGACCTTGCCCGGGGTTTCCCCCGCCCGCCCCCAGTGCCGGGCAGCGGCCCAGGGCTCGGCGCGTTCCATTCCCCCCGCGTCACGGGGTGGGGGGCGCATGGGAAGCCCTTCGCTCGCTCCGGAGGCGGGACACAGACCGCCGTAGTGCCGGTGCCCGGCTAGGCGCAGTGACCCCGCAAGCCCAAACCCGGGGGGACGGGGAGATGGCGGCGGGACGCCTCGGGACAGGGAGGCGCGGAGGGCGGGGGCGGAGTTGGTAGGTTCCGGAGGGGGCCGGCGAGTGCGGAGCGCGGGCGCCGCGGCTGTCAGTGAGCAGCGGCGCCGCCAGCGCGGAGAGGTGCAGCCAGGGAGAGGCGCTGCCTCGGGCTGCCGGAGCCGCCACCTCGGGCTGCTGGAGGAGCCGCCGCCGTCGAGACCCGCCGGCCTCGCCCGGGGCCTCGCGGCGGCGCAGGGCACGCCAGGCGGGCGACAGGTGTAGGACGCGCCGTTGGAGGGAGGCGGCCGTGCCACCGCCCCGGCGATGCCGGCGGTGCAGAAAACGGTGTCCGAGATCCGATCCCGCGCAGAGGGTAAGAGCCACACGCCTCTCCGCGCCAGCAGGGAGGGACGGGGGAACCCGGCCGGCGTTCCGGCGCGGAGCCGCGGCGGGGTCTGCGCCGCCTGGCCGGGAGGGGGCGGTGGGAGCCGGTGTCGCGCCGCCGCTGCGCTCCTCGTCCCCGTCTCCTGTCGTACCGTGCGCCCCCGGTGGGCTTGCGGCGGCACCGACCCCAACCTGGGGCGTGAGCGGTGCCGGTGTTCTCAGGGAGGCCTCGTATTTGTGGTTGTCGATGTCCAGTGAGCCCCAGGCAACATTTTGCCCCTCAGCGATGGCAGCGGGGGTTTCGTTTTCTCCGCGGTGTGTGGCTGCTCGGCCCACCAGCCCCGAGCGGCAGCCGGGGCTCATGGCCTGGGGTCCTCGGCCCGGGAGTAAGCCGGAATCTCTCTTTTGTGTGTAGTATGTTCGTGTGCGCTGATCATGAGAAACAAGCGTTTCTGACACAGGACTTGTGCCAAGAGGCTTCGGACAGTGCTGAGGTCTCGTGCCTTATTTGTTTAACCTCAAGTAAGATGTCAGCAGCTGCCTTGTGAAAAGAATTATTACATCGGAATTACATTATTGTAATATTTATTGCATGCAAAAGTAAAATTTGAAATCGTGGACCCCAAAGCAGCAGTATGTTGGGACAGCCTGTGATTTTTGGTTGCTGTAGGTAACAATAGCAGTGTCCCGGTAGTGGCATAAGAAGTATTGAAGCAGGTATGCAGGATTTATCCCATTGTCTGAAAGTTTCCTTGCTTAAACCATATATCTAGTTGAATTTTTTTTTTCGGGCTTTGTTTTACTTTGCTTGGTATAGGGAGGCAGAAATTTCCTCCATGTATCTTTCTTCCTTCTTCCAAACAAGGAATATTTTATTTAAGTTTTGTGCAAGGAAAAGCACAAAGAAACATTGATTAAAAGTGGGCTTTTAGATTGATATTATATTCCAGTTTTACCATGTTGTATGCCTTCCTCCATTAATAGTAGGTTTGTTTGCCTCTGCCTAGGAAATGTTAGTGGCAAAGGAATAGAAGAATGTGTCTTTCTAAGAGGAAATGGAGAAAGTGCATCCTTTCAGGAACATGTCTGAAATGTGTTTACAACCACAGCAGCAGTCTGTATACTCAGAGTGATTAGTAGATGCATACAGAGACTAGTTAAATGTTCAATTTTTCCATGCTTAATTTCAGTTCTTCTCCACTTACCCTTGTTCCAGACAATTGGTTTTCATTGCAAGCTGAGCCTTGCATAAAGAAATTGGGAAAATTGATGCTCTCTTTAAAATTATCTAGTTACAGAACTCTTAATGGTTATTAACTGAATAAATGTGATGTTCCCTAAAGGTAACTGGCTATCTAAGATTTATAGTTGCAGTAAAAGGAGAAAAAAAGAGTCTGGTTTATTTATCAAGATTGAATGACTGTGAAGCAGTTAAATGCTGGGTTCAAGACACTTAATAAAACCACTTTCTTTAGGACTGACAATAGGTATAAAACATCTTTTAAGAAACATAACTTTTGAAAAACGACATGATAGTTTTTTTGTGTTACCAGTCAAGTTGATTCTGTATGACTCTTTGTGCTTTACTATATATATAGTAGTACTCAAAAAAATTTGAAATCTGTTACTGTTTTTCTAGTCTTATATTAATGTGACAGTAATTAATTTGATCGATATTTAATCTTTGTTTAGACCAACATCAATTAGTTTTGAGTTTTTTCTTTTTGAGATGAGCGCTTCCAAGTCCAGTTAGCCCATCCATTTAGAGTACATCGTTGGCATTTCTAAACATCTCTTTGTAAATGCTGCTGTTTTGTAAAAGAGAACTCCAGCTCTGCTGTGTGGGTCTCAGTATTTGACAGGGACATAAAGGAACTGTCAAACCCTAGTTCTGGCAATGGCCCAAGTCTCTTAGATAAGCCCTATGCCAAGTGATGATAAGGCTGCTTTCAGAGAACTCCACCAAAGTCTTACCCCCAGTGCAGTTGTTACTGGCAGGGTCCCTCTGTGTTCTTGGAACACTGGTAATACTGTAATCATAAACAACAGCTTCCATGACTTCTGTGGACCATTCCTTAGCCTGAGACTTGTGGGGGTGTGACAGTATTACTGTCCTTATTTTAGAATTTTTGTATCTTTGGGTTTAAAAACTCACTTTTCTTTCCTGTCACTGCAGCAACTAATTTCTGCTTCAGAGAACTTTTCCATGGATCATGAACAACCTTACCAATCTGAAATGTCTTGAACACCATTTCAGGAGGAACTGAGCTCTCTCTCACATGAAGAGATAATGATAATGTTATTAAAAAAAATCATCTGTTGTGCTCAGATAAACTGAATCAGAACTGTCAGAATGATGTGCACATGTATCATTCCCAAGAAGTAGTCAACAGCTGCACAGAAGAATTGACACTACAGTCTGTAAATTATTGCAAAATAAAAACTGTAGGTGTTTTAGGGTCTGTAAGCCAACATATTACATGCATAGAAAAAAGAAATTGAGCAAAAAGGAACTGATTTTGTGCCATTCTTCCAAACCTCTGAAAGTTCTTCATGGCTGATGAAGAATAACTGGGCATGCTTTATAACCATGTTTTAATAGATTTTTGTGTCTGTTATCCTGTTGCAAGGGACAGTTTACCATTCTGAGGCGGTATGTGTATCAATAAAGTCTTGCTCACAGCACAGAAGATCTGGCCCTCTTAAACAAATTGAGGAAATTGGTCTCATGTATTCTGCAACTGCAAAACACATGGGGAATCTTTGAGTAGTGTGGCCTGCATAAAGCTTTATTAAATACAGTAACTGTGGTTATTTTAGCTATATATAGCTTCACAGTTAATGTATGCATCTATTAAATAATATGAAATTGAATAATTCAAATAATTCTGTTTCTTTTGAGGGGTTCTGGGAGAGTGGAATTGTTCTTTGCAGATCTTAATAGGGGTCTCTGAAGATTGAAGCATTAATCCTTTTCCTCTGTGTGTTGGTGGATTTCAGTGAACTGTATTAGATCATTGAGAAAGGGTAGAGAGTTGACATACCATGATGCTGTCTGCCAAAACTAGTAGGCGATTACTAGTTCTTGTTGGTGAAGGTAAATATCTGTACAAAATCTAGGTGAAGCTGAACTTGAGTAAGATGAGATGACTTACACATGAAGAAGGAATGTATTTTGAAATTCTGTAGGGGTCATCAGATTGTCTTCAGCAGGCTATTGGTTTTTGTAGTGCTTGATATATCATGAGGTATTTCTCCTTAGAGTCTTTAGGACTGTATAACATTTTACCATATCTAGTGATTGTTACAGTCACTTGTGTCTGATTTCTGCCAAGTGTGTTTTGATCCCAGTGCTTCACAGCAAGGAAAAAAAAAACTTGGTTTAATTTTAGACAGGCTTGACCATCTCAGTGGAACCAGCAGGTTCAAGCAGGTCATTTAAATTCCCTTCTGCGCTCTGACCCCTCAGAAAGACAGACTGATAGGTCAGGTTCCCAGTTCCCATCACGGAAGGTCTTTCATGACTCTTCAACAAATAATTCTGAACACATCTTCTTTTTCATAGTAATTCTGTCTTTGAACTATGCCACATGCTTCAGAAATATGAGCTAGCAAACAGACTCTTCTGGCTTTGGCTGGGATAGACTTCGTTTTCTTTCTAGCAGCTGATACAATGCTGTGTTTTGGATCTAGGATGAGAATAATGTTGATATCACACTGATGTTTCAGTTGTTTCTGAGCAGCCCTTACACTAAATCAAGGACTTGCCAGCATCTCATATGGCCCTGGTAGGGAGGAGGCTGGGAGTTCACAAAAATTAGGGAGGGGACACAGCTGGGGTAGCTGCCTCCCAGCTGACCAAAGGGATATTCCAGACCTTTTAGCAGAACCGGGGGAGAGTTGGCAGAGGGCTGGCAACCTGCCTCTCGGGAACTGGATGGGCATTGGTCAGTGGTTGGTGAGCAATGGTGCATTACTTGCTTTGTATATTATCATTATTTTCCTTTCTTTTTCTGTCCTATTTAGCCGTTTTTATCTCAGTCCATGAGTTTTACCTTTTTTCTGATTCTGTGCCCCAGCACTTGGGGTTAGGCAAGTGAGTAATTGTCTGATGTTAAGCTGCCTGCCAGGTTAAACCACAGCACTTAGTTGTATAAGAGGTTCTTGGCTACAGCATCAGCTTTCAAAGGTTTTGAGAGTTCTACTTAGAGAATAAAAAAGAATATTTTAATGATTAAGGGGAGTTTATTATAATCTTTTTGGCATTTTGGTTGAGGGTTTTCTTTCTTTCCCTTTATTTCCATATTGCAGTATATGCGTATGTAACATCGTCTCAGTCCTTTAATGAAAATGAGATTGTTTTAAGGAATGAAAGCTGAAAGTCTTAAACTACCTTACCTAAAGGAAAAATTAGGGGTGTGGAATTTACTGTTGTTGTTTTACTAATGTAGAAACTTTTTTAGTCAAGACTGGTTTAGGAAGAATCCCTGCAAATATTGTGTGTTTGAAGAGAGACGCTTCTTCCAAATTTATTGTTGGAATCAAAATACGGTTTTCAATGAGTGCTCTTGTTGAAAGCAGCTCTAATTGGTTTGGGGGCTGTGTTTGTTTGTTTGTTTGTTTGTTTGTTTACTTATTTATTTGCTATTTGTTGTTACTGAAGGTGTTATTTTTTTTGCTGGGTTAGGCTGCCAAATGAGGTTGTGTGGTTTCTTGAGGAGTATTTTGTCGGCACCTGTTAAGGTGGGCCCTTCTGTTAGGCTGGCTGCCCTTCCTCTGAAGAGACTTCCTGAGATAAATGCTGATGTTTGAATGCATGTGCCTTTCATTGGGCAAGGAAAGAAATAGAGAAAGTGCAGAGGGTGAATATAGTAGTGGGGCTTTCCTGTATCATAATGGAGTCTGTGAATTATGAATGGCAAATGGGATAAAATTAAAAACTTCTGCTGAGTCTTTTCTCAATGTGTGGAGACTTGACCTTGCAAAGTAGTGTCCGAAATGTGTTTTGAGTAGGTAAGAGGCAATATGGCCAGGCCAGTGGACTGGAGAATGGCTTGGATTTTGCCTAACATGTTTCCAAGCATTTATAGAACATGCTAGAAATAAGCATTAAGTTTTCATGTACAGTGCTAATTATCCTTGACATGCTATACATTCTGATGTATTCAGTTGCATTATAACATCAGGGTTTTCAGTGTCTTAATCTCATACAGAATGAAGAGTGTATATTTAACAAGCAGCTAACATGTTACCATGTTAAAACCTTATGGTGATTGATTTATGCTATACTTGTTGCTGCTTTACAAGCTCCAGCCTGAAGACTGCTTAGGCCTGTTGTCAGCAATGTAATGGCTGACTGGTTGACAAAACATTAGTGAAAAGCCGTGGGAGAGGAGAGCACATTGGTGGCCCCTTTTATAGATGAAAGTTGGGATGCAGGCTGGCACAAGATTCTGCACAATCCATAGAAGAATATACAGAAAGTTCAGCTTTCAGTGACAAGTGGAGACAGATGCTGGCAATGTCAGTGAGTCTAATAAAACTGTTTCAAGTTAAGCACACACAAAATGAAGGATATACTGATGCCACTTCTCTGGGAATAATTTGGCTAAATGTCACAAAGAAAACCTGGAGCAATTGAAGGAATGGTATCTCATTAACCAGTAAGAACAACCAACTAATACTAACCAGCTTAATGGCCTTGGCTTCCAATGATCATATCCTTCCAGCTCAAGACTGGTCCATCACAATGAGCACAACATCAAGCCAAGGTGGCAGAAGGTCTGGATGAAGCAAGGCATTTGACACTGTCCCACAAAATATCCTTGTTTCCAGAGACACATGGATTTGGCGGATAGACCACATAGTGGATAAAAAGTGGCTGAATGGTTGCATTCCAAGAATTGCAGTCAACAGCTCAGTGAAAGCAGTGACAAATGACCCTCCTCAGTGGTCATTATGGGAACTGACACTTTTTTTAACATCTTTGTCAGTGATTTGGACAGTGGAATTGAGTGACCCCTCAGCAAGTTCGCGAACAGTGCCAAGCTGTGTGATGCAGTTGGCATGCTGGAGGGAAGGGATGTCATCTAGAGACACCTTGACAGTCTTTAGAGGTGGGCCTGTGTAAACCTCATGAAGTTTAACAAGGCCAAGTGCAAGGTCCTGCACGTGGGTCAGGATAATCCCAGGCACAAATACAGGTTGAGTGGAGAGTGGACTGACAGCAGCCCTGAGGAGAAGGACTTGGGGGTGTTGGTGGATGAGAAACTCAACAGGCCTTGAAGGCCAACTGCATCCTGAGCTGCGTCAAAAGAGGCATGACCAGCAGGTCAAGGGAGGTGCTTCTGTCCATCTTATCTGCTCTTTTGAGACCCCACATGGATTACTGAATCCAACTCTGGGGCCCCCAGCATAAGAAAGACAGGGACTTGTTGGAGCAAGTCCAGAAGAGAGCCAGTAAGTTAATCACAGGGCTGGAACACATGTATGAAGACAGGCAGAGAGAATCCAGCCTGAAAAAGAGAAGGCTTGGAGGAGACCTTCTAGGAGCCTTCCAGTGTTTAAAGGAGGCCTGCAAGAAGGTTATAGAAGAACTTTTCACAAGGGTATGTAATGATAGGACAAGGGGAATGACCTTAAGCTGAAGGAGGATAGGTTTAGATTAGGTATTTAGGAAGAAAATCTTTACTGTAAGGATGACAAGGCATTCTACGGGTTGCCTGGAGAGATTATGGACTTCTTATCCCTGGAAATATTCAAGACCAGGCTTGAGGGTGTTCTGAGTAACCTAATTGACTGGAAGGTTCCCTGCCCATGACGGGAGGGTTGGAACTACATGATCTCTAAGGTTCCTTCCAACCCAAACTATTCTGTGAATTAGCAAGGGGTTCCTGACAATGCTCACATGTAACAAGGAGAACCTACAAGAAATCAAAGCAGCAACAGGTGGCTGTAGAGGAGTAGAGTTGGGTTTAGATGGCAAAGTCACAACTTAGCTGGCATTTAACCTGGTGAGTGTCTTGTAGATGCCATTCTTGTTGTCCTTCAGATGTAACAGCAGGAAGATGATGACTGTGGGAAATGTGGCACCTCTAGGCTGCACCTAGGCTACACCAGGTTTGCACAGCAAGCCTGGAAACAAAAGACAATAGGATGCATTAAACACTGTCTTCTCCCCTTTAGTCTCTACTGATATGATCAGCCTTCAGGAACCACAGGTTCATGATACCAGTTGGAAAGTCCAAAGCAAAAAATATTTGGTGGAGAAGGATCCGTTTAGGAAACAGTTAAACAAACTGGCAATACAAGAGTCTGTGGGATCTAATAAGATGCAAGTCATCTAATAAGATGAGTGCAGAGTGAGCTGGCAGGTCACACTGTTAGGCCACTCTCAGTGATCTTTGCAGTGTAATGATTGTCTGTAGGGAGTATAGATATTTACTGAGCATCTTGACTATATAAAAAAGATGGTTTTGTTTTTTCAGGGGTCGTTACTTGTGAAAAATGCAAATACATTGAGTTCACATTCACAATAAATGTCCTTTTTGTCTCATGAAGTGCCTTGAATCTTGTGTAAGTAAATCTGTTTATATGGAAAAATATGCTGTGTTTTTACAGGGTATGAGAAGACAGAAGATGTTTCAGAGAAAACTTCCCTAGCTGATCAAGAGGAAGTGAGAACTATATTCATCAATCAGCCCCAGCTAACCAAATTCTGCAATAATCATGTCAGGTATTGACAAAAACACTATTGCATGCTGAATAGCAAAACTGAAATGGTTTCATTTATTCTACTTCTGTCATTTTTCTGGCCCCCAATGACAGTCTTAGACACTGTAGGGAGGAATGAAGTGAAATGAGGAGACAAGTAAGCTTTTTCACTTATAAACCTGACCTGAATTTTTAAGAATGGAGTGGGGAAGGTACAGCTGCTTTACAGCTGTACCCATCAATATGTCCCTAGAGGATGGATTTGTTCTTCAGGTTTCAGTTCCGTTAATCTTTGAACCTGTTCCTGGTAGCTGAATGCTGATGCAGATGTACTGCACTTGAGCACAGCATTGTTTGTGCTTTGGAAACACATGGCTTTTTCAGTCAGCCAGTAACAATGATGCTGTGGTTGCCTATGAGGCTAGTTTTCAGGTTCAGGTTCAGTCTGTAGGGATTCCCTCTATTAGCTTTGTTGTCTTTTTCCAAAGCTAGTATGAAGGGGTCAGAGGAAGGTCTAATCCCACAACTTCTCTGCCATTTCGGATGGTTTCAGAGAGTTGCTGATGGTTTATGATGGGGTTTTTTATTTGTTTTTGATGAATTTTAAGTCATTCAGTAAATATTCATAAGTAATGTGTGTTTAGATCTGATAACATCCTTGCTTCTGTTATTAAAATTCAAAGGAAATGAATGGCAAAGATACTTCTGTCCCAAGTAGGTATGTTTTCTGAAGGTACCTTTGATAATGTGCAGAAATTTTGTAGGCATTGAGAATAATGTGGTGAGATTTTCCATGAACTTGAGAAACTTCATATGCTATTTCTTGTGTATATAACTTGTCCTTCTGTCTTTTGCTTGGTTAGAGAGTAGAGGTCTTATGCAGGATAAATTCATTTCACCTTATATTTACTGTTTTATGCAAGGTCAAAGTAAATATGACTTTAAAAGAAGTTAAATATTTTTACATGTCTTTTGCTTAAAAGTTTTTGGCATGATTGTTTTCACATATATTGTTTTAGAACTTTAGGTTGTGGTGGTCTGTTCTTAAACAGATGTAAAAAGCTGGCAGAGAGCTGGGAGCTCAAACATATTGTGATGATGGCTTAGCAGAGATTATTTTCTTAGGATAAATTTTATTCTCTTCTTCCAGCCTAGCAAAAGCAGACTTAATATCCAGTATTTATTAGTTTAGAATCAAAAAGCAAACTGTTTTGTTTGAAAGCTTCTATAACTGAGAGGAAAAGAATCCATTTGAAGAAATTTTTGTACTGTTATAATAGCATGTGTTTTTTTCTCTTCCTCTCAGCACTGCAAAGTACAACATAATCACATTCCTGCCAAGGTTCCTTTATTCCCAGTTCAGAAGAGCTGCTAATGCGTTTTTTCTCTTTATTGCATTGCTTCAGGTAAGATCAACAATAAGATTCTAATGTTTTAAACTTGCTAAGAGAGTATTTATATTACAGACAGAGATACTGAGTTACTTGAGGTTGGTGTACTGTTCTTTCCAAGCTAGCTGGCCTATCAGAACAGCTGTATCATGTAGAAATATCTTCAGTAAAATGATTGGGTTTGTGGTTTTCTCGCTCCTTGGAGGTAACAAAATGCACACAAAGATTTTTCTATAAAAAGTTCAGTATAGCTGAAATTCTGTTGGGTCAGAAAGACTTGTAAAAAGAAAATTCCATTTAAAAATATATGGCATATACAGAAAACTGTTACCTGTAGTTGGCATTTCTTCTAGAGGGTACTGTCTAAAAACCTGAGCTCTATGAACTTTATTCCTGTAAGCTCTTTTGAGGGACAGGAATTGCAGCTGAGGGGAAGCGATTATTTATTCTTAGAGATAAAGATTGAAATTGAGGCTGGACATACAAAACCAGTTGTGGAGTCCAATACTGCAGCAACTATTCTTTGTAAACCAGCTACTCAATGTACTGGTTAGGAAAGAAGCACACCTGTTTATATCACCACTGTAGCTTCTTTAGATACCTTTGTAAAGTGAAATCCCTGACCCAGCTTACTGAGACTTTTTTGAAGTACATAACATTTTGCACATCTATATTTTAGTTTTGTGATAGTTCAAGTTGAAAACATTGTGGAGTTGTTGTATACTATTCTTTCAATGCATTAGCTGATGATAAATGAAAAATTGAACTGTGTTCAGGTGCAGTTGTAATTACCATAGACTAGTTTTTCATTTCAAACATACTTGATAAAAACACATTTTCTGCATGATTTCAAATGCATTGTTTACAATGTGTTGATTTGTCTGTTGAGGAGGTCATTGTGTTAGGGATTGACCTACCAAACAAACATTACTGAAGAATGGGACATAAACTGCAATATGTACTTTTTCCTTCCTCCCTTCAAATCAAAGCGTATTTGACTTTTTATTAAATTTTGACTTCAAGTCAAAGTTTATTTCTCTGTCCTTACTTCAATGTCCTTGCTTCTACTTTAAGTGCTTGGGACAGTTTTTTATGATGCACCTGCATAAGTATCTTAGAGCTGTTTTCTAAGAGGGAGGGGGAAAGTTCAGGGTTTCACTAGGTTTTCTGCCTGCAAGCCTGTGGCTTCTAAACAAACATCCTGCTAACCCCATCTGGCATCTCAGGTTAATCCAGTGGTCCAGCAGTGTTCTTTGTGGTGCCACTGTGCACCTCAAGCTAGAGGGAATACGAGGTTTCAGAAGTGTTAGCAAGTGGAACGTTAGGGCTTTAAAGCCCAGTAGTGTGTCAGGCTGTCAGTGAGACTGCATTGCCAGGAGAAGGAAATAGAGGAGAATGGGATTGGAGTGCAGGCTGATGACCCTGTTGTTTTCAGATTTTGCCTGCAAAATAACACGCAGTTGGAACAGGAATTTGGACATATATGTAGGAAGGAATGAAAAGATAGGAATAGCAGCAGAAGTAATAGATCTCTTTCCTCTGTAGCCAGCATATTCCGTCACTTGCTGAACAGTAGCTTTCAGCCTCATTTCCATTTAATTCCTTGAAAACGTTCTACCTGGAAGATAGATCTATATTGGTCTTACAAGAAGCATATTATAACATCCTGTTTTCTTTCAGAAGTGCGGTATGGTGGTCACAAAAAGAAATTTATGTAATTCATGAGTAACATCGGCTGTTTCTCAAAACATTTTTTGATAAATTGAGGATCGCTTTTAACCACTTTGGGGGCACCACTAGTTAGTGTACTCTTCTCACAGAGTTCTCATTGTTATCACACTGCATTACCCACAATAACTCTGTTAAGGCAGCAATCCTTTCCAATATCAGTCTTGCCATTAAGAACTCTAGTCAATATAATTATGGATAACTATATCACATAAGCAGCCGCATTTTCTCACAATTTACTTTACGTATGTGTTTGCTTGCATCATCTGTCCCATACCTGGTTAGCAAAAATGGGGTTTTTGCTAACCAGGTATGACTATTTCAAATAGTCTGGCAGCTATTTGAAATTTATCAGTTAATATCTAGTATGATTAAAAATATCTCTTAAAAGATTAAGATGTAAAAAAGCAAAAATACCTTGGACTAGTGTCTACTCTAACAAAAATCTAAATTGGAAAGTTTAGTTGTATTTTAAACATACGTATTTTAATTCAATTTGAAACACAGAAAAGGAAGGTGAATATTCTGCAAGCACTAAAACCTCTGGAAATAGTAGCATTAAACACTATACTGCTTAAAATGCAAATGTTCTTTTATTGTATCAGCTACTTTTGAATTGAAGGCTGTAAAGCTCTCTTGGAAGTAATTAACACCATGTCTAAAAAGTGAATTCACTTGTCTTTATTTGCACAGAAAGTACTGTTTCTTGTATTAAAAATGTTTTCAATGAGCAAGGCAAAATATTTTTTTCTCCTTTTTTTTTAATAGCAAATACCAGATGTGTCACCAACAGGCCGCTACACAACATTGGTTCCTCTCTTATTTATTTTAGCTGTAGCTGCGGTGAAGGAGATAATAGAGGATATTGTAAGTATTTAATAGCAATATTTTGTAAATAGCTATTATAGTTTTCATTTATAATATTACAAAAATGTTTCCCAGTTGTCAAATCCAGACCCAAGCATTTGATGTACCTCTCTATTTCTAATGTCACATACACAAAATCCTTAGTTTCACTATTGTGACTTTTCATGGTTTTTTAGACAGCATAGGGAATAGGCCTTTTCAGTTTTTTCCTGTTGCTCCAGTCCGGTGAAATTTACCGCTAGCATTTCCTAAATGGTGTCATTTTCTTGGTGCCAAGTGTGATTTGCTGGCTCCTGATGGCCAGGAACAGACATAGAATTGGTCCTTGTTAGGCAGTGCCTCCATTTTTGCCAGGCTTTCCTAGGCTCTTTCCAGGCACTGTCTGTGGTAGTGGTTGTTTTGCTTTCTTCTTGCATTGAAAGAAAACTTTAAAAGAGCTGTGACATTGTCAACACAGAGGTGTTTGTTCTGATTTATTTTATTTTGAGGTAGAGAAAGGCATTTCAGTCTCTGTTTCACTTCATACAAAAGATGTTGGGGTTTTCTGAGTACCTTCTTGCCCTCTCTTCACTTAAAGCATATGATAGAAACCTGTCTCTCTGACTTGCTTAAAATAATTGAGTCTTTTAATTGATGCCTTTTGTATCTAAGGAATTAAGTTAATCTTAATTATTTATGAAATCATTCTAGATGCTAAGAATTTGTTTTCTGCTTGTATTTTATTTTAGTTCTGCAGTATGTTATGAGAAGGACAAGACATTAGATATGTCATGATGCAGCAGAATATCTTGTCCACTAGAGTAGGATTCCTGTTTGTGGGCTCTTCTTGAGTTTTGGAAGGGGTTGCAGGTAGTGTAGTCTTCCCTTGCATACAAATAGTAAGGTGCCTGGGAAAATCAGATTTATTGTGTTTGAGCAGAATTACAACGTATATGCAGAAACATGACCAAGAGGAAGAGTGTTGAGCTGCAGAGGAGGTTTGGAATGGAGAGTGGTTGGTCACGTTATTGATACAGTCAACTCAGTTTTCTCCTCAGTGACCTCTGTGATGGATGGTAGGCAAGATATAGACTCCATAGGTTGTATGAAGCTCCTGGGTCACAGAGTTAAGTGGTCCTGCAAGACACAATGAGGTTTCCATTAAATATTTTTCTTCTATTTGGTATTTCTAGTTTTTCTGCTTTACAGTCAACTTCCCCTTGAATGCCTTTGTTGCTTTCTCTTTACATAAACAAAACCCCTTTTGAAAAAAAGCCATAAAATCAATTCATGTTCTTTTAGATATTTTTAACCATTCTGCTGTTAATGCTTACAGACTTACACCATCTGTCAGTGTCTAGGCAAATATAAAACTGAGGCTTATGCTACTGTACAAAGTGTCCTTTTTAAAATTATCTCATCCAGATGCTTTTCTTTTGTTATTTATTTCTGCCATTTGCTCTTTGTAACTTGAAGTGTACAGTTTGGTGTGGCAGGAGAGAGGGACAGGGATCAGGTATAGTGGGTTTTGCATATACCAGCTAAATAACATTCTCATTACAAAATGCTACAGGGATACCTAAAACCAGTACAGTACAGCTGTACTGGTTTTTGCAGAGAAAGTTGACCACTTCCTGCATAGTAAAATATTCAAGTGTATTCTCTTAACCATTACTTTTCATTATGTGTCAGGTTTTTTACATATTGAAATATCTAGGATCTCCAGGAATGGTAATCTTCATCTAATATTAAAGCTTTTGGATGGGAACCTTGTATATTGATATCAACAAATACACTTGTCAAAATAATACTTTTAGCTCAAGAACCAAATGTTTCTTTTTCTGGAATGAAATACCAAGAAGAGAAGGACGTTAGCAGAAGATATTATTCATGAGCCGCACGTGTTTTCCATATATGCTTCAAAGGTGCTAGCAAGATTTGTGACATGCAGTGTTAGATTGTCAGCTGTTTCCAATGATTTTCACCCATCATTCCTCAGATAGCACTAGACATTAACATTTTCAAAATGGAAGAGATCCACCCTGTGGGCAAATAGACATCTGCTTTGGTCAAGTTATGCTTTTCTTTTGATCAAAGGTTATTTATCTGTACAGTCAGCCATCTTTTTGAAAGGAGAATCTCCTGGTAATCTGTTAAAAACTAGTAAAAAGTAATATTTCAATTTTGCAAAGTTACAAGGTAGCCTTTTGAGAGCTGCTAGCTCAGAGTCAAATCAATTTATTTTATTGGCAATAAATCACTCAAATATCTTGACTTATTTTTTCTTTCATTGTACAAGATTGCTTCTGATTTTTTTGGCATCACAAAAAAACATTAAACCAGTTAATTCTGTGTAAATTAATTTTCTAAAACATGTTCCTGCTCAGGAAAAACTGAGTTCATGAGTCCTAAATAGTGTGTTTAAACTAGTACTCTCCTGAGCTTTTTGTATCTGAGTTTGGTCGTACCTTGAAAATGCTGGTTGTCAATAGCTGTATCAAAAGATTACTGTCAAAAGATGTCTCACAGCTGTATTAAAACTGAGGGGCATCATCGCCTGTGGGGGGGTATTTGTTTGTTTGTTTGTTTGTTACTGTTGTTGAAGTCTGGAGGCAGCTTTATAGAAGTGGAGTCATTATGCTTACACAGTCATGGCCTTACTTCACATGTCAGTATGAGACTCTTCAATGAAGAATTGTTCCTTGATCTTTGCTGTGGTAGAATCATCTCACAGTTCCAGGAAAGGGCAGAGTTACAGTATTTAAATGCACCAGTTCCCTATGTAAGGAACACATCCAGATAGAGATTGCCCACATGAAAGGATATTTTAGTACAATACAATTAGCCTGGAACTGGATGTGACTTTCCTGGTGTTCATAACTACACAAGTAATTAATAGTCCTGTTTAAATTTTTACATGGTTTATTGAATAGATGAGTGGGAGGAGTGAATAGATGGGTTTTTTGTTAGAAGTATGAAAGCTTTATCTTATCAACAGAAATCCCTAACCACTCTGCATTTTTAATTTAGAAAAGGCATAAAGCTGACAATGCGGTGAACAAGAAACAAACTCAAGGTAGGAAATTTTTTTAACCTTTTTGTTGGGGGAGTTGAATTTTTGTACATGGTAGTAATACAATTTGGGAAATTGCATGTGCAGATTACTTCAAAATGTGTAATGTAAACAGTTGAAATATTAATTTGCAGTAACATTAGCCCCAGAAAATAGAATATGTTAAAATTAAGGTTGTGAGGTTCCTAAGAAACTTGAGCATTTAGTCATTTAGCATAGGTGATGTTAGAAGATCGTAATTATCTGTATATTTAATGGGCCTATGTTATAATTAAAAGTCTGCTTTTCTGAGTACACTTAATGTTTTTTAGCCAGCAATAGGAAGGAAGCATCAAAAAAATAGAACTGTCTTTCTGTGCTGCTTCAAAACTGTGGATCAAGACTAATGGAGTTCTTTTGGGTTTGATTAGTTGGGTTTTTTTATTAAATCAATGTAACAACTTGATTAGAAATTATGAGATACTTAGCCAGTGTACCCTAACCAAAACATTGACATGTGGCTATTTTAATAGATTTTGATAAAGTGGTATAAAACTGGCATTATTTTAGCTGAGAAAGTGGGGGAGATATTAGTATATCCTAAACATGTTTATCAGGTAGGATGTCAAAATTTAGGTTGCTGCTTTGCTTGTCTTCAACTTTTCGTGTTATTTGTTCTTAGGTAGACCTCTTGGTGGAAATAATCCTGTTTTTATAAACAGGAGGAGGAATGAGTATCATGTGAATTTGATTGCAGAAAATATGAAAAATAACACAAAGAGAAAAATCTTATATGGAATCCTTTTAAATATACAATAAAAATAACCATAATTTTTTTTAGGGAGAAATGTAGTCTTCCGTAAAAGATAAACTATTGTGTAGCAGTGCTAAATACTGGAAACATCAATTTTAAAGCCTACCTAAATTTTATGTAAACCTTTACTGGTTTTGGGGGAGGGCAAGATAGCTTTGAAAACTATTGAGCATGTAGAAACTACTGAGCTCGTTAGTGGGTATGGAGAGATTATGGGGAGACAAAACTATTGACTGAAATCACAGAAATAGAGATCTCCGGAGGACAGGCCTGGAGAAAGAGGTAATCTCTTAGCAATACATAAAAACCAAAGAAAACTTAATATAGACATCCAAAATTCTTTAATTAACCACTCATAACTTTTGAGATTGCAAACAACAGTTTTGGTAGCAGTGAAATCTTAAAATGCCTTTTCATTTTTTCTTTTTGTCCAGAGTGTACAAAGTTTTAATAAAAGGCTTGTTTTGCTCTCTTTTGTGCCTCGTCTTCTTGGTTACCTCTCATCAGGGTCTTTGGTAACTGTTCTAAGATTCCTGAATGTTCCATGCATGCAGAAGAGTATCTTGGAAGTTGATTGTGTGAAGAGGATAAATAAAATATTGCTAGCACTGAGAAATACATTTCTTAAGCTAATGCAGGATTCACATATGTGAAGCATTAATCCTATCATCCTGACAAAGCAATTTTTAAATGTATTGTCAAATACAATCTGTTGTCAAAGCAATAATTAAAAAGTTAATCAGTATCGTACTCTCTTACTTTGTTTTCATGTATTCAGCAGTTCTGTGACCCTGAGAAGCAGTGATGTGCATAGTGTGTTGTATATGCAGCTCCACCTTTGGTTGCCTTTTAAACACACAGAATTGTTAGTGAAATGACATGTGCATGTGTAGCTTCTGTATCTGTTCAACTTTCTTTTCCTTAATGATGATCTGTATCTCAGTTAGCCTTAAGTAATTAACTTTCCAAAGTTTACTATAAAAAAACCCTTTGTTGAAGGATTTGGATATATTAGGCTTCATTGGAGATGATTTTTGTTGCTTCAGGCTGCATACATGTATGATACAGCAGGACACCATCAGACATTCTGACAGGGTGAAATCTGCATTTCTGTACTCTGATAAAGTAGCCTTTTGTACTGAAGATGGAAAATGCTTTTGAAAATTAGCTGTTAGAGACAGCTGAAAAGTGGGAGATACAAATCCAAAAGTCAGGCTGCAGAAGGCTTTGTGGTACATGTTCTCTAACCATTATATAAAAGGTGCATAGCAACACTGCTTCTTTCTTTGTTCTCATAAGAAAATGGATTTAACTGAATGTTGGTGTGTGTTAATTGTCCTTAAAAGCTTACCAGATCAAGCTAGGGTTAGAGTACTCTTGAGATTTCGGATGGCTCAGCATGTTTTCGTGAGTCTGATTCATCCATTTGCAAGCTGATTTTAACCAGTTAAACCTGCCAGAAACAAATCCAGAAAGAAAAAAAGATAGTGTCCTTTCATGGAGTAGATTAAACTGGCTCATCAAAGGGTCCAGCAAACCCTGGAGGCAGCATGCATAAAGCAATGGGGGCATGCACCTTGGCATGGGGTGATGGCAGGACAGAACTTTCCCTCTGCAGCCAGAAGCTCCTTCTTACAAAGCCCCTGGCCACATCTGGTGACATACTTATATTTCAGACCTCCACAACTCCAGTGGCAGTTATTATACTGTAACTGTTTGTGAAACTTAGTTGTCTGGATTGCTGCAAGGTGTATTTTTAATTCTCATCAGTTCTTTCATCTGATTGGTGCCATGGCTCCACAAATCAGTATTGCTGTATTATGAGCTGTGTTGCTGACACAAGGGGATAGAAATAGGTAGTTGGCAACACAATTATCAAATGTCTTGGGTTCCTTAGGACAGTGGTACAACCAGTCACAATCACACTGAATCTGTAATTTTACCAGTGGAGGGAAATGGTTTGTCAAAACAGATTTTATGTAATGATCAGCTGGTTGGTGAGGCAGTCGTTAAAGTATCTTGCTTACTGTCGGAAAGGAAGACTGCCCCATCTATCATTGCCCTGATAATAAATAAATAAACTAATAAATAAACTAATAAATCTGGGGGAAGGGAGGGGAAGACTTAATAAGCAGAAAGAATTACTAAGCAGGTTAAGTGATGAATGCAGATACTGTTGAGATACACAAGAAGGGGAGTCAGTCTGGACAGAACCTCCAGGAAGACGTAAATGGAAAGGCCCTATGTAGTCACGGGTTTTGATCCACTTTTTTGAAGTCAGCACACTCTTGTGTAAGAACTTGGTCCTGTTTGGGAACTTAAGCTTCCTGACTGTTTGGAAGCAGTGAACCCAGTGAAAGGGAACAACCTCTTAAAGTCATCTGAGTATTGATACATGGCAATACATTTCTTTTTCTTTTTTTCTTTTTCTTTTTCTTTTTCTTTTTACACATCCATTTTTAGTAACCGGGGCTAAAACATTTTTATACATTTATACATTTATAATTATACATTTATAATTCTCTGAAAATAAAATCTTGACAATTGACTGGCAACAAGTCATGTTTTTGGTATCGTAATAGTAACATTTAAAACTAGAATAGTGGAATGTGGTTACAATATTAATTCTGACTATTCTGAATACTACTCTAAATAGTATGCAGTATTTGCAGTATTTGTGGAGGACGTGACTATAGTGATCCTAAAGTTCTCTGATAAGACAATAACAACAGAATAGATAAACTCTAGTGAGCCTCCTGACAGTTTTAATGTATACTGAATATATTTCTCTTGCTCCCCCAATAATTTTGAAACTTTTTAACTTTGGAACTTTTTATTCCAATTACTCATTTGTTTTGGAAAACACATTATAAAAATCTGTATCAGATTTATTTGATTCTCAAGGCCTGTAAAATGTTCTAATTGACTTTGTAATAAGATTCAATGGTACAAAAACTGTTATAAAGGATATGTTTCTATATATGAAAACGCTTGATCTAATTCATAGAAACAAGGCATGCTGTAAAATATTATGTAAATGAGATGTGTCTGTATGGCTTTTCATAAGGAATCTAGCACATACCTGTGTACTGCAGTTAGATTGTGTGACTGAGAAATTATTTTTTTTTTCTTTTTTTTTTAGTACTGCGAAATGGTGCATGGGAGATTGTCCACTGGGAAAAGGTGTGTCTTTATTGGTCACTTTTAGAGCATAATGCATATTTAATACTTGTTTTATTTCTCCATGTAATTGTTAATGATAAAAAATAGCTGGTATTATGGGAAGTGTGCAATCTCTTGTATTTTAATTTTTCTTTGTCCCTCAAAACATACTTTGAAGTCAAGTCAGTGTTGATGGCATGAGTCCAAACTGGTTCAGTGGAAATAAGTTGAATAATGTGATGACTGTGGCAAAATTAGTCACTTCCTTAGTATAATGTGGTTTGCCAAGGCAGAAACTTCTTTGTGGAAACTAGTTACTTCGTGTATTTGTTGAACTTTATTGGCTTAAATCATGAGAACTTTAAAGACTTTGATGCAGTGGTTAGGAAGGGACTCTTAAAGGTATCTTTCAAGAACTAAATGTTATGCTACCATCTAGTCACTTAGTTTTAATGGTTTCCATACCTGAAAACTTGAAGAAAACTTGATCCACCATAATTTGGAGGCAAGGTTCAGATTAAATTGGTTTATACCTTTGAAGAAGCAAAGATGTAGTGTGATGCAAAAAACCCTGCAGTCTTAGATGAGATTAATTTCTTCTTTAGCTCAACTTCAATCTTTCAGTAAAGTGTTTCACAAAACTAGCAAATTAAAGAACTCCGTAGAGAAAGCTATTAAAAATTAGGCTTATTAGGCTTATTAAAGATTAGATTTCCAAAGAATTCCAATAGCTTCTGGCAGAATTCCAGTTGTACAATCTGACTTCTCTAAGTGTCTCAGTTTCTAACCATCTTGCTAGCAAATTCAGCAGGTAAATATTTACTGTGCTTAAAACAAGGGTATAATACATTTTGTTTGAGACCATTAACCGATTCCCAGTTTTCTTTCAGGTAGATGTTGGAGATATAGTTATAATAAAAGGCAAAGAGTATATACCTGCTGACACTGTACTGCTCTCATCAAGGTAGAGATGCCCACTGATGCTTATAGTGTAGAGGCTGGTTTCTCTACCCTGCATTTATTTATTTATTTATTTGTGATTGCTCCAAGGAAATAAAGAATAAACAAAAGTACTGCTGTTCTGAAGTGTAGTCTTGTGTTCATTTGGTCATTTATCATTTAAGGCGATGCTTTTTTTTTAAACTGTGACAATTGCAGTTTTGAAATTACACTGGCATTCAATTTACCCGTAAGAAAAATATAATATGTTAATTTTGTTGTTGGATGTAATACAAAAAAGGCTGATTCTCTGTCTAAAATTTGGGCCTCAACTGCCATATTTAACCATGTTTTTGATGTGTACCCAACAAATTTCATCCAGAAATAAATCAAAATGGATATATTACAGGGAACAGAAATGGATTTTAAATTATATAGTCTCCATTTTGGTAATTGTATCAGGGAAAAAAGTGAACATGAGATGTGAATCATCAAATTAGCACTGTCTGAACACTCACTTTATTATCTAATATATGTATTATGAGTAATCTCACCAGTTAAAAGCAAGACTTAATTTTTAGCATGTCATTCTGTGACCCTTTTTACATGGACAATCAGAGGTTGTTTATCATCATTTCCTTGGACAGTTTTATTTAAGAAATCCACATCTTAAGTGGGAGATGCACATTTTTCAACATCTATTTGATCAGGTCAACAGACAACATATTCTAAGAATCCTCTTTAACGAGTATTATCTAAATGTGAATGTATTGTAATTTTTTTTTTCCTGGCACAAGCAGAAGTGTTATGTGTATGACTATGATTTAGGTATAAACTCTCTATGACCCCACTGAAGTTAATTAATCTACTCATGCCTTCAATTAATAAAGTTAGGATCCTATGCATTTCTGTTGACAGACTGTGGTGTAGTCTAGTACATTGTTTCTCTTCCATTCTGTCTCAAAATTAAGTGTAGCTGTTTCTAAAGCAATTCTAATAAATTATTATCAAGTCTAAAGTAGTTCCCAGATAATACTGTAAATTTCCCCCACAGTCTGTCTTCAGTGCTAATGTTAGTCATAAGTTAGCTTGTGTTGAATGTCCTCTGTAAACCTTTAACTTCTATACTTTGAGAAGCATTTATAAATTCTCCACCAAGATCTTTGCAGGCAATACAGCATGCAGCAAGGACACTTTTTCTATTGGCCTGATAATAGCTTCTGTCATGCTAACCATGGTGTCTTGCTGGCTGAAGGTTGAAGAGATTACATCCTCTCAGAGCAGCTTCTTCGTAATCTTCCTGAGTAATCCCCTAAATTTCAGTCTGTTCCTAGGTTTCTTAACAGTCTTGCCCTTTCAAATTTGGAGGACACTTGCATCACAGTTGTGGTTTACACACAGGAAAATACTAACTGCCTGAAAAGCCTATTTTGCAATCCTTGTACCCCTGAAGGAATCTCGTATCACGAGTTGACAGTGAAAATAATAGTAAAAATATCTGCTACTGGACTTGGTCAGGACTGTTTCCACTTTATTTTACCCCTCTTTAGTGCCTGTATTGGAACACACTGTGTGTGTCCAACTATGACCGCTGCTCACACTGAATTTTCTTGTTGGCTTTTCTTCTAGGATCCAGTTTGCAATGGGGACTCTTTGAATCACAACTGCTTTTCTAGGCCCTGTTCAGGCATTTCTTGCAGCTAAAACTTCTTTCCTAGTTATATTACTAGGGTCCTGTTTCAGCCTTTCTTCCAGGAGAGATGCCTGTACTACTACATGACCTCGAATTCTGCCTGCATGCTGGCAGGTGCTCTCCTCCATCTCTCATCTCCATATGGCCATGTTTCTTCAGGAAGACTGTCATCAATTTTGCTTTTAGAGCTTTCTTGATGCCCAGTTACATTTTAGGTTCCAAAAGTAATGCAAGTCTGTGCACCTGTTTTTAATTCAAACTAATAATACTAATAATACGTTCTTTTTACCAGCTATAGCATTTTCTGGAGAACAAGAGGTTCTTAATTATTTTAGGAAACTATAATCTCTTACAGAGAAGGACACAAACCTTTGAAATTTACTTCTATATGGTTCTTGCTAGTTCAGTGTACACTGAAATTTACAAAACGGAAAAAAAATACAAAATAATTTTCAGCATATCTATATAGAAAAGGTACTTGCTACCTGGATCTTCATAAAAGTTGGAAAAATCTGTTGTTGTGGCTTTTTTTTTAAATGATGCATGGAATGGCTAGAAACTTGTTCAGTTATGTGAAATAAGCGCAACACTGTTTTATGTTTACATACAATGTTGGTGAGTTCTGCAGCTTGAAGTTTGTGCCTAACAGTAAAAGAAACCACTTGAGTAAAAATGAAAGTGTTCTAGCTCTTTTCTTTCTGACCTGATTAAAATAGATTTTGAAAAAATTGTCATCAGACATTTTAATTAACATGTATTGTTTGAATAATAATTTCAAACTCTGTCTTTTTGTCTTTGTTCATTTGTTTTGTTTTGTTTGTTGGGTTTTTTTTTTCCCTGTCACTTATTTTTCTGTTCTAATCATTTCAAACTGGGATGTGTAGGTGGCAGTAGGGGAAGTAGTGAAAGTGACCAATGGGGAACATCTCCCAGCTGATCTCATCAGTCTGTCATCAAGGTTAGAATAAAGTAGTTGCACAGGATATGTGTATGTGGGTCCTCATATACCAAATATGAATAACACTGCCATGTTGATAATCTTTGCTTTGCTATTCACCTTGCTCCAACAAAACCTACATATTTATAAAATTAGAAAGGGTTCTTTTGTCAAGTACAGATCATTAAAGCAAAAATACACAATAACACTACAAGAAGTTAAAATTGTTTAACTCCTTTTGGTTTTTACACTACTCCCATAAAATTTTATCAAACAAGTTGTCATTGAATAAACCCAGTTAAACACCAGGTTAAATATATGTTTAAGAGGAATATACATGTTTCTACCAACTCGCTATTTTCAGCAAAGAGTATAGTTTAACATTGGTGGGACTGGTAGAGGACCCTCTGCACAAACTTGGATGTTGCACAATCTCTGCTGCATGTGGTGGCAAAAGCAGCATTGTTCTTGTGTATTGTGAAAAAATGCATGTTTCTTAGATATGTCAGCTTAATGCTATTGTCTGCACTCTTACCACACTTTGTTTTTTCCCTAACCAATCAATGGGCCTGCCTTGATCTAATTGTAACTTACTTTGGAGGTCACTGTAATCTGCTAGTTACTGCAATTAAGCATGTGTCTCACTTGAAATGTCTTTGCTGCCTTAGTTTGTTTTTAAAGTGCTTTACAAAAATATTGTTTGGTTTTTATTGTTAACTAATAAAAATGTTAGAATTGTGAAAGTATCTTACAAGCAGTTCAATCCAAACAGGCTAAATAAAGGTTATTTATGTTTTTAGAGAAGTTTGCCAAGAACAAACTCATTCAGTAGCCTCAATGTACCTTATGATAAATTTTCACATTTTAATGCTTGTACTTTACAAAATTGTGTTAAAATAACCTACTTAACGTTATCCTGTAAATAATCTAAAATTTAGTCACTTAACTATAGCCACTGTTGCATTAATAAAGAAAAATTTAAAAATAATTGATGCTCGAGTTTCATGCTGGAAGGAAGAAAAACACTAGAAGCATTAGAGTGGTGTAGAGAGTAAAGTAAGCCCTTTATTCTTTTAAGTGTTACAGGGTTTTTGTTACTTATTTGATCCTTTTCAGAATCAAAACTTCTTTCTGTCTTAGACTTAAACACTAGATGTTCTATCGTCACACCCAGAAAACTGACTGGAGTAATTTAGGAATTTCTTGATATCTGTCAAATAGATCATGCATTCAAGTAGCAATATTCTGCGTGAACTTAAAGCTTCTAATTTATAAAAAAAGCTTTTGAAAGAGGAGGATATATTTCAAAATTGTATTATGTTATTCATAATTTAGACTTCTTTTGTGAGAAAAACCTTTTGCAAGGAAACTTTTGTATCTTAAACTCATGCTGTCTGCACTAGTAAGCTCTACAGTCGCGTTACGCTGTGGCCATATCATAATGTCATGTGTAAAGATAGAACACTTTTTCTGTGTAAAAGTGCTTTTATTAATGTTTCGTTTTAGAAAACAGACTTTGGCAAACTTCTCTGAAAATGTAAAGTACTGTTAGTTTTTATAGTTTTGGCTGTAAATTTTTTTGGGTTTGAAGATTTGATAAGACAAACCTGTTTGCATAAATAAGTATTACAAGATTAGAGCAAGTTTATGAATTTTGCCATCATAATTTTGAATTCAGGATTTTTTTTCTCTTAATAGTGAACCACAGGCCATGTGCTACATTGAAACATCTAACTTAGATGGTGAGACAAACTTAAAAATTCGACAGGTAGGAATTTCATTTTTGAGAATATTGCCACTATTATTTTTTGTCTCTTAATGCTTATAAAAGCATTTTATTACATTAATGGATGTTTTAGAAGACTGAAATTTTAGTGGTTTGAATAAAAAGCTATGGATTATTGGCGTCATGAAAGTGGAGGAATGAGTGGTTGCTCCTAAGTCATTCTTTGTGCTTTGTCTTAGGGTTTCTCTTTGGGAGTATAGGTAGAAACATAAGTAGTTTGGGTACTGGCTTTGTTTCTAGAGAACAGATGATGAGGCAGAGACGCTGCAGAAAGCAGCTGGTGGAGCTAGTATTGTCCTTCAAGGACAGGTAGGGAATAGCAGATTTTGACTGAGTGTGCTGTAGCTATGCAGGGACACTCTTGCTGAGTTCTGTGATGGATTATGACCCTGTCTTGGTTGTGGTATTTTCAGATGCCAAGGTGACTTTCACTGTAGCACCCAGTTGCAACAGTAAAGTATAGCTGGTCCATTTTGCTCCCATAGGGATGATTGTTTTCTGGTCTTGCTATTACATTTATAATATGTAGATTTTTTTATTGGATAGTGTTTTTTAATGTCATGACAAATGAATTTTGTTTACAGGGTTTGCCACTAACATCAGATATCAAGGACACAGAAAGCTTGATGCAACTCTCTGGCAGAATTGAGTGTGAGAGCCCAAACCGACATCTCTATGACTTTGTTGGAAACATCAGACTGGAAGGGCATGGGTATGTAAATACAAGGAAGATGATCTTGGGAGGTTCAGTCTAACAGTAGACAGCTATGTGTTCTTAAACTACTGAAGTAAAAATATGAATAGTAAATCTTTTTTTATGTATTCTCTGCTAGACTTTACTCTTTTGAAAAACTAGAAGCATAAAACCTTACTTCTAATGTCTACAACTTGAGTTGTTTTACTAGATGTCCTTCAGAAAGTGTTAGGTATTAATAATAGAAGAGAATGCTAATCAAATTCTGACAGTTCTGGAATATGTACCTAGTGACTCACTTCTTAAGCATGTCATCTGTTACAGAAGCTGAATAGAAATAATTTCTTGTCTTTTTTTTTTTTTTTTAATTTTCTTCTGTTTGTCTAAGTGTGGAGTGGAACAGTCCTTTGCTTATACCTCAAATTCTCTAATTTGAGAAATTAGCTGAAAAATGTGTAATACCTTAGTTTACTTAAAGTATGTTCCTTTAAAAATAGAAAATGCACACTTACAATACACGCTTGTATAACTGCTTAAAAATTCTTACAATGCTGAAATACTTACCAAATACTGATATTCAGAATCCTCTGTGTATACACAGAGGATTTATGGCTAGATCCAGAATTGCTCAATCCTTCATTCCCAAAGATTTACAGTATTTCTTATTTATTTTGTAGGTATTTGTTTCTCCATATCCAATATTGTTCGTGGTTTTAGACTGATACATATATTACTAATTACTAAATACCTCTTTTTTCCCCCCTTAATATTCCATTTTTTATTTACTGATTTCTTACAGATGCATTCCGGGATTTTTCAGTCGTAAGAGTGTGGATCTATTATAATTCCACTGTACTTGTCATTAAGAAGAGAAAAACATTTACCTGTAATTCTTCTCTGAAGGTAGTAGTTACAAAAGATCCACACATTCTTTTTTCCTCCATGGCTAGAAGGAAAGACATACTTTCCTTTTTAATCTAATAATTTAATTTTAAAATTTTGATTAATAAATATTGAATATGCTGATGGCTGTTATGCCTCAAGAATGTGCAGGAGGACGCCATCTGCTGGTCAAGAAATTTTTCATTTGAGAAATTCTCTTGGAATATTTTGCCTGTAGTTCCTGTGTAGTAGGATAGTTCCAAAAGTGTGGCTCTAATATAATATTTACCTTCAGTGAAAAAGAATTGCAGGTAAGTAACTCTTTTTTGATCTTGGCCTTACTTCAAGGTGAAAAATCAGGGATATGTTCTTTTTCTGCCCATAATAGAGGGAGTGCAAATTCATCTACTTGATATTTATTTGTCCAGATCTTTAGACCTTCTTACCACATTATGTAGGTCCAGCAGTTGTGATTTACACTTTATCCATTACCATCTTAACATACTTGCAAAAGCAATAGGGGATACTGAAAATATGTCTCTCTCTTTTTTCAGTTAATGTAAGTTGTTGGAGTGCCATAAATGTTGTATCTTATTAACCTTTTCAGTCTTTTATTTTTCTCTTCATGGGGGAGCAATTAAAAAAAAAAAAAGGTTTCTTTTTTTTTTCTTTTGGATACCCAGTATTCAAGGAGACAGAACACCATTACAAGTATTTTGCCTTTTGGCTATATCTGTGAACTAAAAGAGGCAAAAGTTTTCTTGCTATCCTCAGCCTCTGAGTGAGCTAACCCTTATCACTAAAGTGTGCAGCTCCTTACTATGCTTATGAGTATACAGAAGCATTTCAGCTTGGTTTTAGTCTGTGAAATGAAATTAGCTAGAGAAAGGAGAAAAGTTCTTCAGCCTGGTTTATATCAACCTGTGGCTAGACAGTGGCTTGGTGAATGGTGAGGGGATTGTGCAAAACAAGGTCAGATTCTGGTTATCTAGGCCTAAAGTATGTGTTTTCCTGAAGACATTATTAAAGTTTTATATCAGAGTGAAGTATACTTGTTAATAACAACATTTTGTTGTGGAAATTTTCACGTGTCTCAAAAATTACTAGCTCCTAATATACCCTCTGCCAGGAAAGTATTCTAAAAGCATCTTTCCCCATTGAGAACATCCCTTACTGAATACAACCCAAGCATGTTGCTGACAGTCAGTAGTTATGTAAAATGCAAGAGAAATGAAATGTCCTGGATCAATTTTAAGAAGGCTGAGGGTGGGAAATAAGGCACTTGAGATCTATGTCAAGTTGTTGCACCATCACTTTATCAGAGTGGAGTATGATCACTATGTTAAGTATTTGTCACATGACACCTGGCAGATCTGGCCTTTCCATACCCTGACTATACTCTTTGAGCTACCCAAAATGTTACTAAACATCATGGCTGTTTCAGATGCTTTATATTTTACATGTCAGAGATACAGCTGTTGTCCTTGATCAGCTAATTTGTGATCTTAATAATGTGTTGCTTTCAAACAAGGAGAGATTATAGTAGTTTTAGGTAAGAATTCCAAACACTTTAGAGCACTTTTGACAGATGAGAACTGCCAGTTGGTATTTATACAAAGGAAAATACCAAAACAGAGCATGTTTGTCCTTGGTAAAGAGTAATAATTATCTGAAATTATTCTATTTTAAGAAAAACTTGGACTTATGTATAAAGACAGCTGTCTAAATTTAAGGCAATTAAGTGTTTCCCATGTCTTTTGAGTGTATGTTGCTCCTTTATTACACACAGTTTTGAAAGAGTAGCAGAACAAAATATACCTGGATTTGCAGTTTAAAGAAGGCACATGAAATATTACTCTAAATGTTAAAAATCTGTGTTCATAAAGGACGATTATTTCACTAGAAGAGTGAAATAAGCTGAGCATTCATAAAATTATTTCGTTTGCAAATTGATTTGAAAATCAATTTTGTAAGAGATCATTTAGGAAAAAAGTTATAATCATAAATCACAGGAGAATTAGACATTTTTACTTTCAGTATGCTTGGCTAGTAGTACCATATCAAAATAAGTAGTCTGTAATAACAAGTGGTAAGTAATATTTTTTGAAAACTCATTTTTGACCTGTTCTTTCTGGTTTTTGACAGTTTTTTCTGTCAAAACTCCCAAAAAGTTAACTGTGAAAATGAGGTTCCTAACCTACTAATAATAATCATGTAAATTTTTATCTTAAATTTAAGATATTAGTTTTAACAGCTGCTGATTATGTTTATTCATTGACATTGACTGGTTTAGTATTAAAATGTAAAACTTCTTACTTCTAGTACTGTTCCATTGGGATCTGATCAGATTCTTCTACGAGGAGCTCAGTTGAGAAATACTCAGTGGGTTCATGGGATAGTTGTCTATACTGGACATGACACAAAACTTATGCAGGTTTGTCACTTGGATTTTGTCTGACCTGTCAGTATTACTACCTTGATTTACCATTCTGTAGTACAGATACATGGCTTGATTCAAAATAGTACTATAATGTCAGTAATAGAGCATCTTTCATATGAATTAAAAATAATAAAAATAAAGCCATTTATTGTTAGTCGCTTAGTCCAAAGTAGTTTTTCCACTAGTAAGCATATTCATTGATTCTGTCTTGTAACTTGTGCTTTGAAAACTCTTTTTTGGCAAGTTCTGTTATCATAGTTTGTCTTTTTTAGTTTTTGACTGCTCCTAAAACTGTCCTCTTTTGGAGCTTTCTTTCAAGTACAAAGGTAATCATTCTTTTCAGATAACAAAATGTGGTGGGAAGAGACTGAAATTACTTTGTCTAATGTGTTTCAAAATACCAGAACTGAAATGTACCTGTTGAGAAAAAAGAATTTCAGATTGCTCATTAATGCCTTATTTATTACTTTTCTAATTTGTGAAATAGTTACTTGAAAAGGTGTCTCTGTATTAGCAGCTATCTATTGCACTGACAAGGTGGATATACATTAATTTTTAATGTTTACTGTTAACTGTTAGTGTTGACTTCTTGTGATACAATTCTAAAGCTCCAATTCATACATTTATAAGCTGCTTGTTCTGGGTTTTTTTTTTAAGTAAAAGAGTTAGGGCATTTATGATGGTGATGTATTTGGGAGAATATTAGAAAAGGATACAGTAACATGTAATTTGAAAAGCAAGAACTTTGTTACCTCATCTAATATTTAATAGCCACTGTTGGTTTTTGTCTTTTGCAGAATTCAACAAGTCCACCTCTTAAAATGTCTAATGTGGAACGAATTACGAATATTCAGATTTTGATTTTGTTCTGCATCCTTATTGCCATGTCTTTGATCTGCTCTATTGGTTCAGCTATATGGAACCGAAGGCATACTGGAAGAGACTGGTATCTTGATCTAAATTGTAAGATTTAAAATATTACCTTAATATTTTAGTATTTGGTTCCTTTTCATATTTGGAAAGGAGGATGATTACCTTGCCTTGCACAGGGTTTTTTTTGGTCAATTTTTCTTCTTTGTTTGTTGACTAAAGTCATTAGACTAGGTATATCACAGCAAGTAGAAAATTTGCCTTACTGCGCTATCTGAGCTCTTTCTAAATTCAGGAAGGTTGAGATGATTTGTTTGTCTCTACTTCTTTCAGGCTTTCCATCTCTGTAGCTCAGCAAGGTCTCCATCAGCATTCCACTGGCATAAACAGTCAGCTTCCTAGACATCAGACTGAAGCCTCTTTGAGATGTTACCATTAGATTGCACTTAAAGCTGCAGTGACTTTTCTGAATTTTTAAACTTGCTTGTCTTAGGAAGTGATGCTGTGGCTTTATAGTTTTTACTGTATGGGGCTTTAACTAATTAATATCAGAACTTAATAGACTCCTCATAAAGAAGATAAAAGAGGCATGGAAGTCTCATCTAACATATTCAACTGAGCAGCTGTATGTAAGGTGGATGCAGGGCAGTGTGATGTTACACAGGCCTTCACAGCGGCATGTAACATACCAATATAGTCTGACCTACTGTGAGGAAACAAGATTTAAAATAAGTTTTCATGAATATACTTTGTGGTCAATTATTCATGGTTTCAGAATTTCTTAGGGCCTTTTTTGCTTAGGTAGAACCAGAACTGAAACAAAGCTCCGGAGCACAAAGCTTCTGAATGTAGTCAGTAAAGGGAGGTTTTGGGGGGTTTTGGTAAATTCTAAAAGAAAAATCTTGAAGTTCTGATCTGAGGGCACTCCTAAAGTTTCTGTGTCTGCATTTATGATGAACTTTGCTTCCATTCTTTTTGATGCTGAGAAAGAAATTATTTTTTTTTTTTAGTTAAGAAACTTAACTTTCATGTTTTCCAAGTGAGGTAAGAAAAAGTGAACTAGTTCATAGAATATTGACAATTTTCAGTAATATCAAAGAAGGGCATTAGATGTGCTTCATCTGTACATTTTTTTTTCTTTTCCGAGAAATAGAAAACTTTTAAGAATATGGTGGCTATTATATGGTTTGCACAGTAACAAAGCAGTTCATAAATTGTTGTTATTCCTGAAAAAAGAAACATGAAATAGTGGCCATTGATATTTTGGTTTGTGTGTTCTCAACTGATTATCCAGGTCATTTTATTTTCTGATACGTGTCCCATGATTACATGAAATCGTTTTGGGTTTTGTAAGGTATGTCCTTTAAGGCTGTCTTCAGCATATAGTTGTTCTGATGCCAGATACTTTTAATATGTAAGAAACATTTTATCCCCCTTTCCCCTCAGTTATTTAAATTTTTAGCTCCCAGGTCTTTTAGACAAGTACTTCATTTGACGCTGGAATTGATATTAATGAACGTCCCCAAAACCTCCTTTTCTGGATCTTAGGGTAACAAGCACTGGACAGACAGTGAAAACCTATCTGAGGCTGTTTTTCTTTGAGATACCTTAAATACAGCTAGGCAGGCTCCATCTTCTAGCTTTTTGCTACACTGCACAGCAGACTTTGCCATTCTCATCTTCTCTGAGGTGCTACTGCTAGAGTTATCTTTAAAAGAACTTAAAAGGAAAAAGTAGTATAAAACTACTTTTTTTATATGTTAATAATCACATTTCCAGTTGTTTAGAACTTTCATCAAACTCTCTAATTTCCTATCTTCCTTTCATGGGGTGTGAGTTTACCTCTTCCATAGCATTTTGCACTATTGAGGTAAAGTATATGGCTGTGTGAAGGTGGATGAAGAAAAAATTAATTCCACTATGTATTTCCCCTTTCAAAATATAAAACTGTAATATTTTGAGTTTAGAACTTGGTTGCTTATATAGATATTCCCAGATTTTGATCTTAAAATGTAGCAAAAGAGGGAATGGCTGGTAAGTTTGCTCTTCAGAAATTGGAGATGATTGCAAAGATTGCTGAATTTAACTCCACTATTGTAATAGAGTTCCTTAACTCTGAGGAAGTTCTTATCTGTAGGCAAGTGATACTTTATTAATTCTGAAGATTCTTCTTAGAATCTTCTTAGAATCTTTTTTAAAAATCAGCTATTAATGCAATATTTTGAATACACTACATATATATATACTTCTAACGACAGTCTCAAATGTTTATTTGATTACTTTGTTTTTTTGGCAGATGGTGGAGCGAGCAACTTTGGATTGAATTTCTTGACCTTTATCATTCTCTTCAATAATCTTATTCCAATCAGCTTGTTGGTTACACTTGAAGTCGTTAAATTTATCCAGGCATATTTCATAAATTGGGTAAATATTATTTTTATAATATACATTGATTTCTAAAATCAGGTGGTTCACAAGTAAGTGAAATGATGGATTGCTTGTCTATGTATACATTTTTTCAGACTTTTTCTAAATGCTGTTTATTTATTATTAGTGGAATCTGATGAGGTAATAATAAATTATTTAATTTAGTTACGAATTAATAACTCTTATAGCTGCACCAGATTGATTTTTGGAGCATGTTTGTTGTGATCCACTAGTTGTAGAGGAGCAAAGTGAGCCGTCTGTGGATTGCAGATAGAATCGTCGGGTTTGAAACTTCCCCAAAACATGATTAAAAACAAAATGAGTGTAAATGTTGATACCAAAAATTTGATACATCTTATTTAACAGTAAATGACAGAATTTACTGAAATTACTGAAGGAAAGAAGGAAATGGAAAAAGGGGGTGGGGGGACACAAAGAGTCAGAGAGAAAGATTAATTAGAAATGTATCACTCCTCTGTGGGTCCCGATGACGTGTTGTTGGTCCTCTCCATCTGATCTTCTTGGTGGTGAGGGTCCCCCCTGCAGAAGGCATAGAATTCGAAAGATTAATATTTAATTAACCAGCCTGGTTTGGTCCATGTGGAAACGTCCAGGGCAAGTTTGACACTGTCTCTGGCAGGACTCTGAACCGGTTCCATCATTTTGCATCACGTGCAGTGCTCTGAGGCAAGGCCTTAGAAATGAGTCTGGAGAGCACTTTGGGGGTCTTTGATGATTGTGACACCCCCTCAGCTGCCCCTCAAATGAATGTCCTGTGGATTTGGCTTTCCTGGGGTGGTGGGGGGTTGTTTCACAGCTGAGCCAATTTGTGTGGTGGAGGATGGGTGTTCACTACCTCTGACCAGAGGTTGCACCACACACCCAGGGCCCTCCTCTTCCTCCTCCCTTGGTTGGGGCAGTTAGTCTGTGCACACCTGGCAGCAGGAGATAAGATTGAGAACTAAGGCCTCCCCCAGCCTGAAGTTAGGGAGGGATGATATTTGGGACAGCTGCTGGGCTGGCCCTCCTGTGGATGCTCTCCCAGCCTTATCTGTTTCTTCCCAGACCTGAGATGATTGAACAAAAGTGTCACTTTATCTTACCTCAAGTTCTCTTAGGCGGCTTAACTCACAGCCCAAGGTTTCATTCAGGGGGCCCATTCAAGGTGGGCTTTGATGGTGCAGCTTTTCACATTGATGTTTAAGCCATGAACTATATAACATTTCAGTCTCTGACAGTGTTTTTGTGCTTTTTGCTTTTTCATTATTGATATTCATGTATCAGTTTCATTCAGAATGACCAGAAGAATGTGTTTTGCAGTGCTGGGGAGTTTTGTCTAGTTTCATATTTCCTTTCCAGACTTTGGCATTTTGCTTTGGCATTTTGCTTATTATTTTTTTTCCAAGCACAACCCTAGTTTAAGGCAGTGGGGTTTATTGTACAAAAGCAGTATCTGCGAGTATTATCACTAGTGAAATCTATAAAGATCATTTTGGCATCCTTTAATTATTTTTTCTTAATGAATTAGTGAGGAATATGAAGGGTTTACTCTGAAGTAACAGAGGTGGGAGTGAGCTATTTTCCTTAAAGCCATGTAAACATACCTTCCATTTTTCCATTTTTTTCAGATGTAAATTTATCATCGCATTCTGAACACTTTAATCCGATTCCTTGATCAAATATGTGAAAGAGATTTGTATGTGTGAGATATGTCATGGAGATAGAGATAAGAATGTGTGTGAAGTAGCAGATGAAGCATATGCCTTATTTTAAAAGTTAAATACTTTTGTGAGCAGTCACCTGGTTTAGATTTCTTAGATTTTTTGTGTGCTGTAAAACTGTTAACAAATTGGAGGATGCAATTAAATTCTTCCTTAGTTGTCTGCATTTTAAAATAAATATTCAACGAAGACCCATCTTGAATGTGTAGATTGCCACTGTTTATACAAGAAACCAGAAAGGCAGTTTTAACTTCTCTTCCTGCACCAGTTTCTCATTATGAAAGATTAGTTGCCTTTAATTTATCCTTATCTGGGACTCTAGACATTTATCTTAAGTAATATTTCTCTTTGTGTGTATATTATATTTGTATGGAGAAGTTGGTCATCTGCAATCTGTTGCACTATGTTGCCGTGTTTGACAATGTTTTAATCTTTTACTGTATTTAAAAACAAACACTGATGTTTATTTAACAAGTAAGAGGAAAAGAATTCACAGCATGTGAATTGTATCTTAGGTTTCTTGTGTACTCTCAATTTTATCTTCATGTTTTTATCTCAAGATATATTTATCTTTCTATTTAGAAATGACTGTTTGTGCATACAATAGAAGTAGGTAAGACTGACTTCTCTCTAAGAGTCACAGTGTAGTGTTTCTACTTGTTGCTAAAGTCATTTTAAATGTGTGGTTCAACAGTTTTTCAGTAATACTGATCACTAGAAATATACTGAGCAAAATCACCCATGAAAAAATCTTATTTCTTCTGAGGGCTCTTGAGGAAGTGATCTGATAAAGTCTGTGGCTTCCCATGTTGAAACGATCTTCAGTAGATCTATTCATGTTTGGTCTTTTCTTCTACACTTAACTTTTCTATTTATGTGCTAGATTTTTTGTAAGAAGTTTTGGAAGACTGATTTTTAAATACTTTTTCTTATCTCTAGGACATAGACATGCACTATGAACCTACGGACACTGCTGCGATGGCTCGTACTTCCAATCTCAATGAAGAACTTGGACAGGTAGATAAAAGAATTACTGGTTCTAACTCTGCATTGAAAATATTCATGTGAGGATTTATTTCAAAAACTGTGTTCTTGCTTTAGTATTTGCATACTTCTCTTCTTTGTTTTGTCAGATATTTTTAATAATACTTTGCATTATGAGCAATTTAAAACCAGTATTACATGAGCAATCTCTATCAATGTCCATGTGATAATCACAGAAGATTGAAGTGTATCAATAAAGTTACAAAATCCAAGAAATTTTGAGCATTAAGGATTTCTGTGGCACAAAATTTAGTCTTAGTATATACACTTATTATAAGGTGTGTCTTCAGGATGTCTTTTTTTCACATGGTCTGCATTGCTCAGAAGAGACAGTGAGTGTTTTAGGGTTGAATCACAGTTCTATACATGTCCTCTTTTCTTGCCACTAAAGACTGGAGAACGTGAATGGGGGCTCATAGCTGAATTAAACCCTGGAAATTTGGGCTTAATTCTTCTTTGCACTTTGAAGTTCTCTTTTAATACTGTAAAGTCAGTTTGATTTGTCGCAAGATACCACTTGTTATATGTTGTTCTTAATTAGGAAGTATGTCTTAATACAAGTGTGCCTGTGGCAGAGGGTGTGTTTCTAGGAGAACTACACATGGTATTTGCTCTTTCAGTCAATTGTACTTACAGTTTGGCTTTAAAAACATGCTAAACTTTCTGGTACACTGGTGGTGAGCAACTCTTACTGTGGAAAATAAATTACATTCTCATTTAATTGAATTGTATTATGAACACAAGTATGTATGTCCTTGCATTTCCTAACCTAGAAGTTTTCATAACTAATTCATTATTTTATTGCATGGGAATATTAAAGTTGTTTCTGGCTTTCCAAAACCAATAAATAATAACTTGGTGTTAGGCATATAGCAAAGCAGTCCTAGGGACTAATATTTAAGAGATGTGTCTTTTGGAACAGCTGTTTGAAGGTTAACATGGTTCTTTCTATGACTGGTCTACATAGAGACAAAGCCTTTGTCTGCTGGGTTTAACATGTATGTGCAGAGAATTTTGTTCTTTTCCTGGCTTTGAAAGGGAGTACAAGCTCCTCTAGTGGGGAATAGTCTTTGTTGAATCTTAATTCCCTTCTGTTTCATTTTACACTATCTGTTTTTTCTATCTCTGCAGCTAGTTTGTTATTCACATTCCCAGACACGTTCTTTCCTTTTGACTTCAGTAGTTTTTGTGTTCATTTCTTAGGATTCTCATCAAATTCTTCTCCACCGTCAAGAGCTAGTACGGCTTCTTGGGATCTCCACTTTCATTTTTTCAACAGATTCTTAATTTGTGCAGATTTTTGTAGGGAGACCAAAGGACTCTACTAAAAAGAGCAGGTTTCTTCTTTGAAGTACATGAGGGTTTCACATAATGAAGATATTTCCCCCAAGAGATCTTCAGGTTTTAAGAAAGGCAAAACTTTGGTGTTGGGGAAAAAAAGGTTGAATTTTCTTAGCTGCAATTCCCACTTTCCCATTGTGCCCACAGACAAAAAAAAAATATACAATTTGCAGCATAAACCTGACACAGAAAGATTTCTTCTATGTGCTGATTTGGCTAAGGCATAATTCCTCAGAAACATTTTTACTAATACATAGTTTATTAGTCCCAGGTATAATGTAGTTAATTCCTAATTAAGAATCCTTAGATTTTTTTTTTATTAGAAATAAGGTCTAATTAATTTAATTTTACCTGTGACTCACAGAACTTTCAGTTCATCACAGATGACCTCATTTCTTCATATGTTAACTTTTTTTCTGAAGAATAAGTTAAAAAAAAATCACAGGTTCATGTACTTCACCTTTGAATTTCAAAGTGCTTTATCTAGTAGTTTCTGGAACAGAAGGGTTTATAATGCTAGGGAAATAGGAGATCTAGAGAAGGTAGAAAGGACTGTATTTCTCCCTTTCCTGTAATTTGGCATTTCTGAACTGTTGTGCTTTTACTAACAGTTTGGCTTTAAGAAGATATTTCTATGTCAAAAAGATCAGTTTAGAAATGCATATAGATACTTTTCTTACCATATTGCTCTCTGTCCAAAGTTTAATGTTTCACTGACAAAGTCATTGGTCTTCACTAGTTTCTTATGCTTCAACAAAATACAGAGTGAGGGATGGTTAAATACGCCACCATGGCTGAAGAAGGCTTAAGTGTTGATTGATTTCTTTAGAAATGGGTGTGAAAGCTGTGCATCTGTCAGGTTTATGTATTGGTTTTGTTGCTGGCTTTTTCTATTAAGGGTAAAAATATTTCATATGTTGATAGTCATGAAATGTACTAACTGTGTCACTAACTGCTGAATATTGATGTATAATGGATTTTATCATTCATTTAGGTCAAATACATATTTTCTGACAAAACGGGTACCCTGACATGCAACATCATGCAATTTAAGAAGTGTACAGTAGCAGGAATTGCATATGGGTAGGTATTTTTATGTACTTCTTCATCTTTGTGCCTCTGCCTGTCCATATGTACCCATGCATTAATACTGAAGCTAAAATAAACTTACACCTGAAAATATCTACAACTCATTCAGCTTTTTGCAACGACATCTCTTTTTGCAAAGAGGAACAAAAGTAAAGCTGAGATACCACAGGCTTTCTGCTGTAAAGCAACTTCAATATACATGTTTTTGCCATCTTTTACCCTGTTTGATGTTGTTACAAACAAAAGCCTGAGGGAGACTTGCAAAAACTTGGTTTGTTATATTTTATGAAGTCTCAGTAGAAAGACCATATTTTTTTTAATTTTCATTGCAATCTAGGCACTAGCAAAGTAGTTGCAAAATGGAGGTTTTTTTGGTAATTTTGTTTTATTAACTAACTACTTTTTTAACACGTGATCCAATTTCTTAGCATTTGTGATTCTTTCTCCTCTTCCTGTTCTATTTTTCTTGCTTCTTGTGCAGCCATTGCCCTGAGCCTGAGGATTATAGTGTTCCTTCAGATGATTGGTAAGCTCTAAAAATCATTTAGCTTCTGCTGTTTCTTGAAGATTCAGGTTTAAAAATACTAAGCAATATATTTAGAGATGAAGCTGAATGTGAGATACCATTCAAAGTAAGCTCAGATACATCAGGAAAAAAATGTCATTTACAGTCTTTAAATTATCTTTATTTGTTGAAACTGACAGCAAGAAAATGTCACACAAAACTGGAATGTGTTGTCATCCTTTGCGGAAAACATTTGAAGAAAAAAAGAATCTTTGCTAAATTAGCATTAATAATTCTTTGTTTAGATCGGAAAAAAAACCCAAACCCTGCAAAATTCCTCCTGCACTACATAAAATGTGGTACACATGCACACCCCAAGATCTTACCTGACCTGAATATCATCATTTGATGTAGAAGTAAGATGTTTCCTAAAGATGCATAAGTATGCTTAACTGCATACAAGTAATGTCATTAAAACAATGCAGTGCTTACATGAAATTAAGCGTGCTTGCTTATAAGCAATTTATGAAGAAAGACTGGTTTTGACTAACTCACATAAATATCTTTATGAGTACATCTGAAGTGGATAAACTGATACCCGAACAGTTGTCGTCAGTGGACACAAAATGAGGATCACACACGCAGTCAGTGGTTAGGGCGAAAGAGAGAGAGTTTATTTTCTTTGACCTCTATTTATAGAATTTGGACAATGACCAGGGATTGGAGGATGAAGGTTGCCACCTCTCCAACCACACTGGTCAAACTAGCAGTCCATCAACAATCTTATGAGAAGAATGTAAACATAAAAGAACAGTTACAATAACAATAGATGTTCATGTGAAAATCCGTGAGAAACTCCATTACAAAAGTGCAAACATCAGAAGGCTGAAAAGGACAGGGCCAGAAACAGTTGGTTTAAAAAAAACCAACCCAGACCTTTTATAGGCAAAGAATATATTAGAAACACTTATAAGATACTTGAAATATCTTGGTGTGCAAATCAATTACAATTAATAAAATCTGTTTGTGCCAGTAACATTTCTAGCCCTAACATGACTAACATACTAAATCCCAAATCTTTTATATCTTTTTTTTTTTTGTATTAGAAAGAATTGTTTTCCACTTTGTTACAACTTATACCTGCAAATATTTTTCCATATTTTAGCACTGACAATCTAGAAAATTTATATCAGAAAGCTTTAAGCAAACAAAGCTTAAAGCTTAGACTCTAAA
This sequence comes from Phylloscopus collybita, assembly GCA_027886175.1. Taxonomy (NCBI): domain Eukaryota; kingdom Metazoa; phylum Chordata; class Aves; order Passeriformes; family Phylloscopidae; genus Phylloscopus; species Phylloscopus collybita. The sequence goes on along the minus strand of JAJNNQ010000009.1, from coordinate 22,487,388 downwards.
CAAATATAATGTATCTGTAGATGTTAATATGTGGCACTTCAAGATCTATTTGCTTTGCATGTAAAAAAGAAGTCTTGGTGAAAAAGAATGCTTCAAATTTTTCACTTTAATTATAGTTAGAAAAAGTAGTCCTTGCCTGGCTGTACAGAGGAGGTTTTGCATTTTATATTCCTCCATGGTAGTTAACTGCAGGGCTAAAAGAGCTCACTTTTGGTTTTCATAGAGAATCTTTAGACTGCCTTTGATGTATATAGCTTATTCTTTAACTTAAATCATCAAATGTACTTATTCTTTTGTAAGGTTATGTAATCCAAAGCAAGACCCAAAGTAAATGAAAAAAAAAAAATCCTTCAATTAAATTCACTTTTCAGCAGTGTTTTGTTTGACTCAAATTCAGAGTCATCTGGGCTGTCTTAACACTTAGCTGTAGTATTAAGACTGCAGCTGTAGTCAGCTGCAGTAGCAAATCTTCCTGGTAGTATCTACATTTTTGAGCTCTCACATTCAGCCAGGATATTTGTGCAGTTTGGGAGATGTTAGTGTATGATTTTATTTCTCCAGAACCATCCCTCCTTGCATCTCTTAAGTACTTCACCATTGCTATTGTGTCTTCTTTATCTTTCAATTTCATGTTCCTTTTTGATCGTAAGTAATAGAAAGCAAACCCTCTGCATGCAGACTTCTCTGATGTCTGAAGTCATTTGTTTACCTCTTTCCAGACTGGCTTTTCTGCAAATATTTAGAAACTTATCCCAAAACCGCTGATTTCTTGATGAAATGTGATCTCTTTGGGCATATGTATTTTTTGTGTCTCTTCTGTAGTCTGATTCTAGAGATCCGAAGACAAGAAGCCTGTCTTACATTGTGGATATATTTTTACTTCATCCTTCATTACCTGAATTCAGCAGGGAGACTTTGCTGGATTTAAGTGTATTTATATAAACCAAGTTTCTTTAAATTAAATGAACTTTGGAAATGTGAAACAAGTATCTTTTCAATTCTTTTTCTCACAATACATGGTTGCAGCCTTTATTGTAGCAGCTATAGCCCAAAACTTGTGTTTGGATGATTTGTATATAAACTGTTAAAATTATGCTAAGAATTATCTCTTTTTTACTAAATTATTTCCAGGCAAGGCCCGCAAAATGGAGAAGAAAAAACATTTAGTGATGTATCATTACTGGAGAATCTTCAAAACAACCATGTAAGTTACGTAGAAACAATTATCATTGTTTTGTGAGATGAAACCATTGCTTCCAGTAATTCAAAAGATTCTGTTCTTTGAGGGAGAATAAATAGTGTATTTATACAAAACCAGCCTGACCTCATGAATACTTTTGTAATTGTTGCTGATACATGTTCATTAGATCCAACGCCTTTTTTCTCCCCCCTTTTTTCGTTTTGATTCTATGGTTCAGATGTTACGAGTTCGAAGTTGTCTTGTGTTCTTCTTTCCCTGGGTGTTTTAACAGTACTCCTGCTGCTCAGATGATGTCATGGCATGCATTAAAGCTTTCAGGATAAGCCAAGTTAAGTTACATCCTGATGTGACTTACCTGGCCCTGGACATAAAATCAGGAGTTAACTGTATGCATTGGGTTTATGTGCATGCTTCCATGAGGTCAGATTTTCAGATGGTGAAATGCAGGAGGCGTTTTGGAGGCTGGTATTTGCCACAAAGAGACAATACATTTCTCAGGCAATTATAAGTTATTTATGATCTGATTAAGAAACAGTGCCATCATTACCACTTTCTGCTTTTTGTTTGTACAAGAATTTTTTTTACCTAGTCATAACCAACACCTACTTTAAACAGTGTAACTGTTTCTTTTTGAAGAGTGTAAATAAATTGCTCTTTTCTTTTCTTAAATTTTGTCCTTCCAGGTGGCTACTTCCAGTTTAACTGACAGACAGTAAAGCATCTTTTTCTTAAAAATGGGGCAGGCTTTAATGTTAGACATCAATTCTCAAGTGTATCTAAAGCAGAGGGGACTCTTACACTTACCTGCACAGGCCACTTATATTTACAGTGCTAGTAACAGGGAGTGTGGCATAGTTGGAAAGAGGGATCAACTATTACTGCTACTGAAGTGTCTTTGGTGTGCAATTATTGAATCTTCAAGGTTTTCTGGTAGACATGTAGTATTAAGTATATATAATATGAGCATGTAAGGTATAAAAATGCATCTTAAAAATTCAGGTACACATTCGAAGAGAGGTTTCACCGCTGTATTTTAAATGTATTCTGAAGTGCTTTGGAAAAGAATTTGTAAGTCAGCTTTCTCAATACGTCTTAGAGGATCTGGGGGCCCTCTGTGGAAGAGAATAAGAACGTGCTCCCATTAGTGTTTCTGCACTACAGAATTAAATTAGGTTTTCAGAGATTATTGTATTTTATAAAGTAATTGTAATGTTATTCTTAGTCTACTATAAATCTGAAATACCATAAATATGCTACAAGAAGCCCTCAGTTGAGGTGGCAGCTGCTTTGAGCTCAGGAAATGCTGGGGTTTCTTTTAAACAGCCACTCAGGAGTCAGTTCATTCATTTTGCAAATGCCAGCTGTAGTATTAAGGTTCTTAGCTGTATTTGTCAAGTCAAATCAACTATTCTAATTCTATGTTTCTTTTCCCCTCTTTTGGCTAAATAATCTTAAATAGTTTGCACTTTTTACACTTCCAAGTGCATGATTGTATTGATCTATATGTCTTCAATAAATGCAATCTGATCTGATTGCAACATTTTCCATGTGATTTTTGTTTGCTACATCTTTCTAAAGGTTCTCAAAAAGTTTTGTCAAATACAATACTAGACAAAAATAAAAGAGATTATTTTTTAGTAAAAAACACAACATCCAAAAAGACTTTTGTGAATAAATAATAATTCTTTTAATGCATCATTCATACTCACCTTCCCTAAAAAAATGATTATTTGAACTGTTCTGGTTTGAAACGTTTCTGGTTGTCTAATTTTGATTTTTATGATAGCAGATACCACTAAATTCTGTTTATATAATCAGTTTGTAAGTACAGCAGAATGAAGTTGTCCTACATGCTGAAGTTGGTGTACAGATAATTTTTAAAGAAAAGAGGTACCTTTCATTAAATTTTTGTGGGCTATTATTTGTCTCTTATCTATTATTACATTTTGGTTGTTTATTGCTTAAATGATTAATTACAGTCTGACCTCTTGTTTTTCTTAGCCAACTGCACCTATAATATGTGAGTTCTTGACAATGATGGCAGTGTGTCATACAGCTGTTCCAGAAAGAGAAGGTGAAAAAATTATATATCAAGCAGCATCTCCAGGTGAGACTCAAATAACTCAGTGAACGTATTCTATCAACAAGCAAATTTTATTTGGTTTATTGTTTTTGAAGAGTCTTCCAAAATTAAAAAAAAAAATTATCCCTCAAGTAATTGGTATCAGCTAAAATCAGTTTTGTAAAAAGGATTTAGACTTTTAAAATTTTTATTAGAAAATACATTGGAATGTCCCATGGATTATGTAAGGGCAAAGAATCAGTAACCATATAGCACTACCAAGGTGTTGTCAGATTGCTGTAGAATTCTAAAGGAAGTGCCCAGAAGTAAATAAAAATCAAATCGGGACAAATTGATGTCCTTGCTTATTCTGTAAGCCTATTCTGTATTTGGTAACCATGATACTGTTTTAAAACAGGGGCTGTGTAATCAAAACAGAAATGTTTTTAATAAGATAGAATTTGTGATAAATTCTGTTAAGGATTGAGAAAATATTATTGTGCAAAAGGTCTGTTTCAAGACTATTGTGGTTCATAGAGAGTTTTTGAATTCAGAAAATGATTAAGCAAGGCAGAGTGAAGAAAATATGCTCAGCTCTGCTGAGTTAATGTGTTACAATTTATAATGAGAAAATTATCTAAAGTGAAGAGGTTCTTCCTTGGCTCCCCAGCTTCCAGGTGGCGACCTCACTGAATCCTGTCCTACAACAGCTGAAAGACAAGGGCAGAGGTAGTGCCATAAATAAAGTTAACTAGGTCATGGCAGTGTTTTACTGGACATTGCACGCAAACTCAGAGAACTGATGACTTTTGGAGACATGACTGCTGGTTTCCTGAATGCAGATGTTGAAGTTACTATATTATTTACAGGAATGACTTACCGCTCTTCTCTTCCAAACCAGAACTTCAACAAAAAGCATTGTACATTTTCCAGTGCATTGATCTATTGGGGAAGGTGTTAACCTAGTTGCTTTGTAGAGGGTGCTCTCATTACTGAGCTGAGAGGTGTGCTTCTTTCAGGGCTTATTTTCTCTGAACTGTAAACTCACTCCATCAGTTTTCACAGGAGAAACAAAGTTTGTCCCAGCACCACATTTAATCTTAAAATCCATAAAGGAAAAAGGAAATGAAAAGTAGAAAAGCCTGGACTGTGTTGATTAAATAATAATAAACTCTTATCAGTTTTCTGGTACATTTGTAAAGTAACTGTTTTAACTCGCTGCAGATGAAGGAGCATTGGTCAGAGCAGCCAGGAATCTTCGTTTTGTATTCACTGGAAGGACACCTGATTCAGTGATCATTGAGTCTGTAAGTACATTGGAGTAACATTTTAATTCACTGTGTTTGCTTTTGCTTTAGTATAAATAATCTGAATAACTGCATTATAATACATTTATATTGACTTATTGTTTGGTTGGTTTTGGTTTCTTTTGCTTGAGATTTTTTTTTTTTTTAATTCTTACCCTTCTGTTTTGTTTTTTTATTCTTCAGTTGGGACAGGAAGAGAGATATGAACTGCTAAATGTCCTGGAATTTACAAGGTAAATTTTTACTTGGTGTCTTTTGGTGAAAATTCTTAGACACTTCTCTCATGGATAAAAATGCTTGCATTTTTTATATTTTTACAGGCAAAGTATGCAGGTTGTGTAGCTTGTATCTGTGTAGTATGTAAACACGCTATAGACAAAGCAGAGTACATTATTAAGATTACACTTCCTGGTTTATTGTAAAACATTTTCAGAGGCCTTTTTTTTTCTTGTTGTCTACATTGTGACTAATATTTCACACTTTTGCCTTTGCTCAAAGATTAAAAAATCCTTTGATCTCAAAACTTTAAATAAAACTGAAAAATAATACAGGAAAGTACTCAAACTTCTAAATTTGTTTCTGAAAGCCTTGACCATATGATTTATTAAAAAGTAAGTGTATTTATCATGACTGATAAAAAAAAAGTTTGCATTTGACCTTAAATACACTTGTATGATTATGGCTTGTTTAAATACTCTGGACTGAGACACATTATCTTCTAAGCAGCATCACTACAGTATTGACCAGTTGGTTTACTAGGGATATGAGTATTGTATCTTTTGCTTTCAGGAAAAAAAATTGTTTTAAAGTTCTTGGAGTTATAAATGTACCCATAAGAAATACAGATGCAGTTTCAATTCTTATGTAGAGCTGTTTATATTGCATCTATTCATGCTGCCTGTGTTCTAAATGTTTGCGTAGGTCTGTTGCTTACCTTGGCACAGGATAAGGAAGAGATTTGCATGTAGAGGAAGTTCCTTTTATTCTTAAAATGATTACTCATAATTGTGCCTGTTGAAATTGATTGTTGTTTTCCTTCCTGTCGTATTATATTTCCCTTGAGCTTAGCTAAAAGCGAAACAAAACCAAAAAAAAAGAAACAACAATAAATAAAACAATCCAGTGCATGAGAGACAGACTGAAGATGTATAAGTTGTTTGAAATCAGAGTAGTTGCCTATAGTTATAGTAATAGCAATAATACTATGAAACAATGAAAGACACAACAGAATGTAATTTTAATAGTTTTGAATGTCTGCTTGCAATTAATGTTCGTTTTATATACTGTAGAGGACATACATCAGTTTTTCAGATTTATTTCATGGTTTTATTTTTTTGCAGGCATTGATTGCATTTTGTTTTCTTGTAAGTTAGCAAGTACGTAGTGCAAAGTGCATTGCTGTTAATTTGACTTCTGCGGAACTTCATATTGTGTTTCTGGAGTAGCAGTGAACAATTGCTACTTTGTTTCTTGTTTTGATCTTTGTCTTGATTTCACAGATTTTTTTTAAACTTCTGCTTAGGTCTAAAATTGTAATTTAAACAGTGATACTTTGTGGAGGTGGGATAATTGCTTTTAAATCTCAGCCTTTGGAGGTATAAGTTTTTTGGTGGATACTGATCCCAGAATTTTATTAAGTATTCAGTTTTTATAGGTGTTTTTGTTCTTATTCTATGATATTTAGCTGTGCTTGGAATTGACTTGAAGCACTAGAGGTCACCCGTGTTCCACAGCAAGAGAAATTTTGGCTCCAAGACAACACTATTTGTATGGGAAGGAACATGTACCTTCAGAGTAGTAGTTTGTTTTGAATAAACTGTTAAGAGTTTGCAGGTGTTCCAAGTTTTTCCCAGAAAAAATGCAAATTAATTCCTTGCCGCTTTCCAGTTCAGGCTACATTAAGACTCTTCTGCAAGTAGAGCACAACAGTGTCAACATATGATAGGACGGTCTTCTGGAGAAGCATGTTACAGAAGGAAAACCTGTGCCTGTGAAAACTTGTGCCTTGATTACACTTGTGCCTGTGAAAAGTAGACTTTTTACAGCATAGTAATTATACTTTGCTCATAGCAAGGAAGTAGTTGTCAGTCCAACTGGCAGGTGAGCATACTGAGAGTGTACTGGAGGTGCTATATTGAAAATTCTTAAAATTAGCAAATAGTGTCTTAATAATTTGTGCTGAGTTTACATAGCCTCCAGTAGACAGTCTGCTCAGATGCCACAACTGCTGTGGTACCTTTAGTTCTAGGGAGTGAAGGTTTGGTCAGATTCTCTGCTGTCCAGGCCTCCCTGTACTGTTAGGGAAGGAATTGTGCAGTGTTGTGCCTGAGCTTATATTCTGTCACCTGGTGCTGTAACAAACAGAAAAACTGCAGCTGTCTCTTGGCAGTCCAAACCAACTCCTAGGATATGTGTCTGCAGAGCAGGGGAAAGCAAGGCACTGTGTCAAAGATCCAGAAGTGTAAGAAGTCTTATGTTTGGTTTCATCCCTGTCTTTTTTCACCTGGGCCTGTTGCAAAATTGAGTAAGATTTTGAGTGTGTGATTCCTTGTGTCATTAACCATAAGCAATATCCGCTATCAGTGCACAAATTGCACATCAGTCCTTGCATCAACATGTCACTTCTAGCAATGCTACTGAATGAGGTTTTGGTTTGTATCTGCTTGTTTTCCTAGAGAAAAGACTTGCATTTTTAGCAGTAGAATTAATTTCACTGGCAAGTATCAAGTACATATGTAGTAATATCATCTCAGTATCTGGAGTATGTACTGTCTGTTGATTTAATGACTGATTTTCATCTATATCCCTGGGGCATACCTCTGTACAAGAAGTTTAAAGCTTCTTGTCTGAATAGCTATATTTTTGATTTACAATGCCAGTATATTTACCTGTAATTCATACCTTGATTAGTCTCTCCTGTGTGATTGGTTTTGTGAGCAATCTATATTGTCTTACCTGTTGTACTGGGCAGACAGAAGCCATCCTAGAGCATTTGGGCCTTACCTCCTCTCAATCATTCAGAATGCTCCAGAATACACTGATTTTGTGACCTGATACTTCTAAAAGAAAAAAAAAAAGAATGAGTGGCTGACAGGAGGTACCAAAACATCTTTAGCAATGTTTATTTTCTGTGGTTTCTTAATCTTAAGTCAAGTTGGATTGTAGAGTAACTGGACCTATCAGGAGCTGCTTCTGAAAGTGGCAGATCTTGTGGCTGAGGGGAGTATTTCTGTCCCTTTAAGATGCTTCTGTCTATTTATAATCTCTTTGCAACTCCATGGGAATTACCAGCTATTCTGCCTCTTTGTAACAGCCCAAGGGGTTACCCAGCCTGCAGGTACATAGAGATCACAACAGCGGGTTTGCAGGATTCCATAGCACACAAGGATACGGGGCCTTTTTCCTACTTTTTTTTTTAATACAGATTATTAAAAATTACTTTTAGCAAAGGAATGTATACAAACACACCTTGAGAATGATTTGCTTGGGGCTGGCTCGTAGAAAGGCTCTGTGTTGGGTTCAAGGAAGTCATTTGTGTGGGGCACAGATGTAAGAGAATGCAGGACACCATCACATTCAGCAGTCAGTAGATGCTGCTAATTTCTGTATTTCACTTGGGACAGTAGATGATGGTGTCTTCTTTTCTCCCAGACCAATTTTTATTTTTCCAGATTTTTGTCAATTCCTAATTTCTTACAATATTTTCTCCCTTTCCCAGACAACAAGTTCTTATTTTGTGCCTATTTGTCAGGATGTCTCAAATTTCTGGGCTTGCTGGCATTTTCTCTGTCACTATTCCAGCAAATGTTCAGTATTTTTCCTGTTGTAACCAGGTCATCTTTGTGGCTGCTCACATCACTTCTATAGAGAACAAGCAGAACAAAACAGTGGTCTCACACTGACAGTTATTTGTAGTAGTGCAATTTAGTGGCTTACTGTAGTTCACCAGGAAAAAGAAATAAAACTGTCACTGTCATAAAAAGGCTCATAAAAATTTAGAAGTCCTTGACAGTAACTTTTGGTCATTAGCTTTATTGCAGTTTTACTAAGTGCATGTCGGTCGAGATTCAATATCTGTCTGTATAGCTAAATTTTCAGAATGCTGCAGGAAAATATTGGTTATTCTTTGATAAATCTTCAGTAGAATAATATGCAACTCCATGCAGGACGTCAAGGTTGCAATCTTCTGATATTGCAAGACAAGTACAAAACTGCTTTTTACCCGTCAAGGGCAAATATATCAAATTATTGTTTATACACCCCCTAACCTACTGTAGTTCCTCCACTGTTTCTGAATCGGACATTTGGACAAGTGCAATTAATTCAAGTAGCAGTAGGCTAGATAGCCTTGGCCAGAATCAGTGTGAATCCGAGACTTGCTTTTATTTTGGACAGCTTAACAGTAATTTAGGTGATCCTAATTTCTCCAGTGTTGTCTAAGTAGATTCCCAACTGGACACTATCTAAAGCTTTTTGGAATTCTACTTATTTGAGGTTTAGAGGTGAAATGGAAAAGAAGTTGCAGTAGTTATTGGCTTTGTGCAATATTCATGGTAACAATGTAATTTAATATTGCTGTTCAGAAATTTTTACTTGAAGCAAAGTGCACGCCCAGGTGGATTAGAAAATGTTTTCCTGAAGATACTCTTCAGCCCTTTACTTCACCTGTAATTATAAATGTCTTTCCTTCACCTATGTCCACATTCCATTTACAGGATGTTTTCCATGGCAGTCTGAACTTCAGGAACCATTCATACAATAATGTTCTTTGATGATGTATAAATGGGATCCAGTTCCAACAGTATCCAAAATTGTTAAAAGGCTATTTATTTCCCTCCCTGCTTTACTCTGAATGGTTTTATGAGAAATGTTTTGTTCCCTGAATAGTTTCTGTAGATTTATTTATAAAGTTGAGATTTGAAAGACATTATATAAATACACATCTTGACAGGACATGATCTTGCACCTAAAGAATGCTTGTTGGCGAACCTCAAAGGGAAGAAGACAGAAAGCAGATCATGAGTCTTCTCCATGCATTCCTCCAATTTCTACCTCAGTTACAAGGACAAAAAGAAAAAATAACTTGGATTTTATTAACAACTGAAAGCCAGAGTAGTTAAAATTTTTAAAGTTAAAGCCCCTTTCCAATTCTTAGCATACTGAAAACTTTGTGTGATAAACAAGACTCTGGGATAACAGTAATAGGATCACTGTCCAGTGTATGAGCGACTCTGGCTGGCTAGGAAGGAAGGAAGGGAAGGGAAGGGAAGGGAAGGGAAGGGAAGGGAAGGGAAGGGAAGGGAAGGGAAGGGAAGGGAAGGAAGGAAGGAAGGAAGGAAGGAAGGAAGGAAGGAAGGAAGGAAAAACTGAAATAGTCCATGACGTACTACCTCTTTATGATATTGATGATAACAACTTTGTACTTTAAGGTACTTTTTTGTCATCAGTACACAGTATTCAGATGAAGATATAAAAATACCATTTGATGGAAAAAAGGCCTACAGAAGTATGCACAAAAAACAGCATTCATTTTAATTGTTAGACACTCAAACTGTTTGCCATCCCATTCAGCTGAGAACACAATTCAGAATAGATAGGGCTGACTTTTATCCTGTGTGTAATGTAAGATATATATTGATATTATTTGGTAAAATATTGGTTAATGCTTGTATTTATGAACCGCCTTATATAGAGAATTTATTTCTCTTTCAGCACTAGGAAGAGAATGTCAGTGATAGTTCGCACACCATCAGGGAAGTTGAGACTCTACTGCAAAGGAGCTGTGAGTTTTGTTCTGTTTTCAGTATAACAAAGAATTCATGCTACCAATACAAATATGAAAGCAAAAGACTCTAATAGCTGCAGTCAAAACATTGAAAATGTGGGGGAAGGAATGTTGATGTACCTCTTTCAATTTACATTGTTTTGCTATGTAGCTGTTCAGTGTGATGAACTAGTTAATGTCTTTTTTTACTAACTGCCAATGAAGGTATGACAGACCTGTTCATCCTATTATTTGTACTGTACTAATACCTTTATGCTTCCTATTAATTGTTTCCTTCTGTACTCCAAGAAAATGGATGAAAATGGATTAATTCTTGCTGGAATAGCTGAGCATGGATCACTAGATAGAGATAGTAACCTAGCATAACTGACTAGATGGAAATTTTAACCAACCATTGATGTTACACAGAAGTAAATTTTCCCAAAAGCAGGATCTGTGGAAGGGTATCCTCATCATAATGGATATTGGAATGGCAGAATTGCTCATTATTTCTTGGTCTGTATGTCAAGTAAAGTTTGAGGGGGAAGGAGATGAAATCAAGTTCCAAAATGTTTAAAAAAAAAAGTTTGTTGAATATAAATGTCCATTTTTTTATCATCTCATGTGAAGAAAAAAAGCTGGTTTTAATGTTCTGTGTATTAAGCTGGCTACAAAAAGCAGTTTTGAAGCCCTTATTTTATTTTGTGGGCTTAATATTAAGAAGACGACAACATTTTGGCACTTTTCAAAATAAGGGGAAATAGCATCAAATATGTAGAAGAAAAAACTGCATTATAGCAGAATTCATAAATTTAGAAAATCTGAGGATTTGAATGTCCGTTTTTAACTTCTGAAATAAGATTGTCTATTATTTTTTGATGCTTAAATAGTACAGTTCTATATTTCTGCCATTTTCCTACATGATTTGTATTGTCTACCCAATAAAGAAATCATTTTTCTATTAAAGTGTTCTGAGCTATATATATTTGTTTTGTAGGATACTGTAATTTATGACCGTCTTGCTGAAAGTTCAAAGTACAAAGAAATCACCTTAAAACATCTAGAGCAGTTTGCTACAGAAGGTGGGTGATACTATTCAATATAAAAATAAATATGAAATTCGATTGCTGCTCAACTTTCCAGTTTTTCAATTTTGTCTTGCTGTAGTGTTTTACTCATGTCGAGTTTGAAAATTATGTTTTAACAATGTCTCCTTAAGAGAAGTCTTCCTCTTCCTAAGAAATTTCAGTAATAACTTCACGCTTAAAAAAACCCTAAAAAACAACCCACACACCCACAGAGTACACAGTAGAACCTTTTAACCAAAACATATTTTTCCAGAGAGCAAACACATAGCACATTGTTTCTGTGAAGATCTCATTTCCCATGGTCACTTTCATGTCCCATACCCAGTGAATGCTGTAGGGATGGCACACAGGAAGAAGTAGCCAAAGTAAAGATGGTTGGGAATCATTACCATAATGCTTTTAAGGTAGCTTTTAGCTGGGTGGTTTCTGTCAGCAGTCCCAATAAGGGGGATTACCAGCATCCATATGGCTTGTCTTGGTGTCTACAGTTCTAATAATCACTTCTACAAAACAATTGCAAAGGTGGGGAACCTCTCTGTGAGAGTGAAGTAGGAATAGTAAGTAAAATTCAAAAGACTGCAAAATTAAGATTGATACAAGCAGCCAGTTAGTTATTTAATTGTACTGGATTTCATAGTACATATGTGATGAGAAAAGCAGACTGTAGAAAGGTTTCTGCACAGTTCCTAAATGTTTGATGCCATACCCCCTTAGTATCTCAGGAAGGGATTATAATGTTGTACTGTGCAGTATCATAGTGTTACAATTTATCAATGAGTTAATAGAGAGGAATTGGAAGCAGAATTGTAAGAGTTACGGGAATCTGGACTGCAGGTTTTTACCTCTTTATTTTTCTAATACACTGCTACTAGAACATTAAAAATACCTTTAATGTGTCTTAAGAAGTAAACTGACACCGGAAAACAAAATAAAAATGCTCCCATTTTATTAGCTAATATCAGGCCAGATATTCTTGTTATCATGAAAGGTCATTTTTTTGTCATGCGTATGACTTCTCTAGTTTTTGTCTTTTGGTTTATTATGGAATTTAGAGTTTTGACTAGTGTATTAAGCAGCTTCAGTCTCTTGGTTCTATCAGTGACAGCAGAAGCAAGTCACATCTGTTTCTTTTGTTAGTTTTTCATATCAAGGAAATACTTGGTTAAAGAATAGTCTTAAAGAATCTTAAAGTAATAAAGTTAGAATAAATTATACAATAAAGTTGAAAGCAGAACTATACCCAAACAAATTTGACTGAGGGTACAGTCCAAAGCCTCAGATACACGCTGGAGTTCTAGAAAGGCTTAAGTTAAATTAGTCAAGAAAAAGTAACTTAGGTGTGAAGTTAGTTCGGGTCATAAGGCATATATCTGGTTACAGAAAAGACAAAATTAAATTATTATCTGTTGTCTTGTGTAAATTGATGTAAAAAATTCAATCCAATTCTTAATTAGCATTCTCATTAAATCAGTAGTACAACTCCTTAGCAGTCAGGTTGCACTAAATAAATTAACATAAAAAGTCAAGAATTCCACCTGTCTTTAGAACTGCTGTACATATGATAGGATTAAGAAGTTTGTTCAGATATTTTTTGTATCCTCCTTTTAAACAGATTAAATGATCTACTGTTCATAAGAGCAAATTTCTAACCTTTTAAAAAGCATAAAATTCACTCTTTAAAAAAAAGTCACATATTTCTGGAATCGATTAAAAAATTGGTATTTATTTTTGCTTCAGATTTAAATTGCAGCCAGCTATGTTGCAAAGTTTCTCATGAGTATCCTTTCATGTGGCAGGACAGTATGTCCTTGGCATTTGCTGCCTGCTCTTGGTGTGTTGTTCAAAAATGAAGTGGTTAGCATGGCTGGCATTTATATGTAAGCACTTAGTAAGCTTGAGTGTTAATGCCTGCTTGGGTAAGTAGAAAAATACTCTGTAATTTTCCTGTGTTTTTCCAGTCTGTTAAGAACCAGGCTTAATGATATTTTGTTTTCCATGTTTTATTTGGAAGATTCTTTTAAATCACAATGGAAAGAAGCATATTAAAAATTAAAAAATAATAATCAGGCAGTGATTTAAAAAGAGAAAGCAAATACCTTAAAAAAACTATTTGCTGACATTCCATATACTTGGATTTCTTTTCTTCATTTTACTGTCTGCAGAAAATATGTTGAAAGCATTGTGGAAATACTATCACAGTTAGTCAGACATAGATTCCTTTCCTTCCCTTCACCTATATTCATTGCTTTGGACCTTGTTAGCATATCCTTATTATGCAGAGAAAAATCAGTTGAGTTGTCAGCCTTGAGTTTATTCTTCTAAGTCTAGATGGTGAGATACTCTGTTCCTAATGCTGTTTAGTTGTCAAAATACCCACATGACACATGGGTTTTGTCCTGAGGATACTAAATTGCTGTTACATCTAAGACACATGTATTATTTCATGCCCAAGCTCTTATAATTTCAAAATTGCCACTGGTGCTGAGCTGTATGCTACAGAAACCTGAGAGCAAATAAAGGTTACATTTAACCATCCCTGGTTGTGGTGCTGTTCATCTTCTAGAGTAGAGTGGGTAAGTGACCAAAGGGTAGCTACATTAATCCTGCCTGCCCCTCTTCTCCTGGCCTGCAAACTGTGACTAGTATATAAAGAGTTATGTCAACTTCATTCTCTAGAAATCTGGTAATATGTGAAAATGAGCTGTTAGAAAATTCACACCTAGCTACTTAAATTGAGTGTAAAATGTGTGTTATCAAAAATAGGTATTTCTCAAAATCATGCAGTCTCAAATTCTTGCTGTAATGCTTAAATCAGATTTTTGCTGAAGGAAAAAAATCTGTTAATAATATCAACCAGCTCAAAGGTTGGTCAGTAAAATTGCCAAATGGTATATAATGATTTTATTTTAAGAATTTGGAAAGCTGAAACAATCTGTGAGATGGGAAAGTTTAATGAGGGGATTCAAAGTTGGCTTCTAGATGATAAATTTCAAACTAGAATTTCCTTAGAATATTGATGAGAGGTGAAGAGGTCAGTTTAAACATTATGCTGATATGTTTTAACTTTACTTCCTTCCAGCCTAGGAATATTTAAGTTTATATATCTTTTTCTCAGAAATACAATTCAGTTTTACAGTTTTAGTGTTCCAATATACATACTTGTTCAGCAAGTGTTGGGATTTCTTCAGATTCTTCTGTCTTTTTTACAATTTAAACTATGTCAAATCTTACGTAAGTTTGGGGTTTTTTTCTGGTGAAATACATCACCCATATTGCATTCAGCTTCTTTGAAAATGTTACTCTGTTGAATAAATTTCTATTTATAGAAATTTATTTTCATTTTTACTTTATGTGTATTTAAAAAGTTCTTCAAGATGTGCAGCAGTAATTTGAAAATCAGGCACAAGCATACATAAAGTACAGAATAATTTCAGTTTTCAAAAGGTACTCATTGCAGGCATATCAGGGAGGGGACTAACAACTACTGAGTCATTATCTGCTTTCTCTCTAGGCTTAAGAACTCTGTGTTTTGCTGTGGCTGAGATTTCAGAAAGTGATTATCAAGAATGGTTAGATGTCTATCACCGTGCTTCTACAGCTATACAAAACAGAGTCCTCAAACTTGAGGAGAGCTATGAACTAATTGAAAAAGTATGTGGAGCTTGATGTAGCTTTCTGGGGTTTGGGTTGCTTGGGAGGAGGATGGGGTGGGCACAGGGATGGGCAGAAGAGTGGGTTCTTAATTATTGTCCTTAGTTTCTACACTGTGAAAAGTGAATCACTATTGAGGAGTAACATTAGAAAAAAAAATCTAGCCATATACTGAGAGTTGTATCATGTGGTCCTTGCAGTTCAAGTAATCAAAATGAAAGAACAATTGATCTGACAAAGTTTTTGCTGCAAGTAGCTACCTTGCTGGAGAGTGTTGATTATGGGTTGAACTACTGGAAAGCTTTTTTCGGAGTTCTTCTAGTGTGTAAAAAAATATAATCACAGATAAACCACATCTGCTTCATTATATAATGATCTTGGAACAATGGAGTAGTCAAGATTGGAAGAGACTTCAGGACGTCATCTAGACACAAACCTGCTCAAAGCAGGGCTAGTTTTGCTTGCCCAACCCTTGGATGAAGTTTTGAGTACCCACAAGGAGGGAGTTTTCCCAGCTGCAGCAAGTAATTTTTTTTTGATGCTTAACTTAGTCTTTTTTCCTTCTTCTCAATTAAAATTTTTATTGCTGCAGAATGTGACTGGTGCCTCTTGCTCTTTTCACTGTGCAGCATGCATTTTGCAGAAGGATGGCTGCTCTGCAAGCTTCAGTTAGCAGAAGGAATGCCTCCCTTAGTCTTATTTTTTCCCCTCTTAAACTCATCCTACTTCTTCAGGTACTCTTAATATATAGGTGTGCTCTGGGCCCTGAGCTATTTTTGTGTCCCTCTGTTGGAGCTGCTCCACTTTGTCAGCCTCTGTTTTACTGAAGGCCCATAAAGTGAGCTTGTACCCAAATACAGCGTCACAAGAGCAGAGCCTTAAGTTTCTGGCAACATTGCTTCTGGAGTAGCCAAGCATGAGGTTAAAACTTCACTGCCTCCACAAAAAAAGGTCCCATAACTATTAAATTTATTTTATAAAGGAGTGTATGAGACCAATAGTGTTTGAAGTTTTGATACTTAAATTTTGGGGCGTTATTTTTGGGGTTTTTTTGCCTCAGAAAGTATAAGAGAGATTAGATTGATGAAACTGCTTAAAATTCTGAGCCTCATGAATCTATGATGTTTAATTCATGAAAAAGAAGGGTGAGGGTATATAGCTTCAGTCACTAATGAACATTGCTGAGTAGTTGGATGTGACAAAACAGTCTTGAAACTTTGTTACTTTTTAAAGCCATGGCAACCCTGCTACCTCTACAAATTTGTGTATAAGCTGCACAAGTACTTCCTCAGGATGTATGGGCCATGCAGGCCATGCTGCTACCAGGATTGCACTCTATTAGATGTATAATGGTGTCTTTAACATTTAGCTAGTTTTAAAGGTATAGAAATAGGAAATAGAAAAATGGCCGTATTCACAAAAACTGTGTAGATTGGCCCCATAGGAAGCTAAAATCAAACATAAAATACTAAGAGAAACTGACAGGTATTTTGGATTTTTTTTAATGAAGAGAAATCATTAAAAGAGAGAAGGCATGTTATTAGCACTCCTGAAGCCTTCAAATCGGAGAGGTTCTCCTCAGGAAATGGTAGCTGTTGCTGAACAAGCTGCTGAGCTACTGAGTGAATAATTGATTGAGGTGTGAGTAGTCACGCTGTGCAGTTTTGTCAAGCCACACAGATACCTAAGTTAAAGCTCATAGAATAATGTGGAAGACCTTTATTTGTTGAAACCAAATCTGATTAATGAGTTTAGAGAGCATTAATCCTGTTGTAAATGCAGAGAGTTAAATAAAATAAATGGAAGATTGGATTTAAACCAAAAAAATCTATATGTATGCAATATTTTATGTTCACAGAATCTTCAGCTGCTCGGAGCAACAGCAATTGAAGATAAACTACAAGACAAAGTGCCTGAAACCATAGAGACACTCATGAAAGCAGACATAAAAATTTGGATACTTACTGGGGACAAACAAGAGACTGCCATTAATATTGGTATTATATTTGCATTTATTTGATGTCTTTTTTACAGGTTTAAAAATAATAGCAGTTGATGGAGTAAAATTTCTTCCAGAATGGAAAGTTGTCCTGTAAAAAATAATAATATTATATGTCATTCCAGAATTTGAATGTGAATTTATTTTTTAGTCAGTGATAGGGGGAGTAGGGAATGGTGGATTCTGCCTCTGTTAAAATGCTAAGAGCAAGAAAAAGTTACATTAGAGAGGAGGCAAAAAATAGGAATTGTACTTTTTTAACACATATGAAATGAATTAAAAAGAATACATTGGCTTTTGACAGTGAGAAGGAATAATATATAGGAGAATGCAAATATTCTTTGTTTCCCTTCTCTATTTTTCCTTCTTCCCAAGAAAGGTAAACTAAAGTACTATAACCTTTTAACAAAGGTTTATTTTTATTCTTTCCTTATATTAAGATGGTAAAAAAGACTAATTTCAATAATGATAAATCTGTATTATTAAATAGTTATACATGAAAGCTGCTTGTAACATTTAATATTCTTTGTGACTGTATCAGCACTTCTGCTGTAGTGTAGATACATGTCCAAAATAAAGCCTTACTTTAGCCACACAGATCCTTTTTATTGGATGTTATTATTTCTAATCTTGAAGAACTCTCCATATACACATGATACAGTTATCTAAAGTTATTTTTCCTTAGTACCTTCAGGTTTGAGGCAATACACATAATACCAGTATTTCCACTTTTTTAAGAATGGTGATACATACTTTTGACGAGGCAGCCTACATCATTAGCACAGAAAATGCATCCTGTTTAATGCATCAAAGAATAAAAGAAAAGAATGAAAAGGTGTATATATGCAAGTTTTGAAGGAAATGCAAGTTGCATTCTAAAAATTTATAAGGCTCGGGGAGATCTGTTTGTTGTTTTCTGTAATTCTCTTCAAAGCACCCCTGAATAAGGCAGAACAGTTATAAGTTGAAGCAAGGAAAATTTAACTGTTCTGGCTTAGTGCTAGCATGTACTTTTATGAAATACAGTATAATTTTTTTTTAATCATTTATTTCAGCGAGGGAAATCTTATTTTGAATTGTCTGTAGTTCTCTTGCAGGAAAAAAAATGCCGTGTTATATTATCATGGATTTTGTGAAACCAATTTTTAAAAACAATATCTTTCCTAACAGGTCACTCTTGTAAACTTTTGAGAAAGAACATGGGACTAATTGTTATAAATGAGGGCTCTCTTGATGTAAGTAAAATCTTCAAAGTTCTCAGTTAATGAAGCATTATTTTATTGCTTAAAATATCCAGGCATCATGGTGAAGGTGGTGTAAAAATAAGTTGGAGTGTCTTATTTATCTGGACAAACATAGAAAATTCTGCTAAAACCATGGTTTGGGGGGATGTTGTTTATCTTTGTTCTGGGGATTGCTTTCTTAATTTTAGTATTCCATGCTTGTAAGACTGTATGGTCTTTGTGACTGAATGTTACTGAATAACTGGAAAATAGTCTAAACCTTCTGAAATTACAGTGTAGCTACTACTCAAAGGAACTTCACAACTGTGAGCAAATGAATTCCAGGTAGTGGATTTCATCCATGCAGGCTCAAAGCCAGGATCTTCACATTATTATACAAGCATTACAAATGAGCCACTTCTAATATGATGATTCAAAAGCTCAAAAAACAGCTATCAAGCAATATCTTTCTATAATAAATTTATATAAATATAGTTTAAGAATAAAAGGTGGTAGCTGCAATGACTGCACTGTAGCTGCAGTAACTGCACTCTACTCCCTGTTCAAAATGGAGTGTCTAGGTTGTATAGAGATTGAGATTTCCTTACATGCCCAAAGTACAGAGTACATGGAGATGCAAACATCTTATGCCAGCTGAATTTGTACATGCAAACTGGTCATTTGCAAATCTGGTTTTAGTGATAACATATATAATACATATATAACATATTTATTTCAGCAGCAGGTGAATGTAGTCTTGAGAGACAGTTCAAAAAATAAGAGTAAACCAGCACTATGCAAATATTTTAAAAAGAAACTATTTATAAAGTTTTCTGCCTCGTGTGATGGTATGCATTTTACTGTCTGATGAATGTATATCTTTGCTTGCTCGTGTGGATGGAATGACATGTCAGGCTCTATTTCTAGTGTGACTTGTCACCTTACAGTAGATTACCTTGAAAGTTCTAATAGAGGAGTGGATTGGGTCTCAGGAAGTGGAGAGGAGGGATGGACTGCTATGATTGCAGAATGCTAAGTCAGTGCAGCTGCAAAGGTGGATCAATTCCTCTTCCCTTTCTGCATACTAGTAACAGTTGGCAAGAGAGTGTAATACTTAGTTGGAATATTGTGTGTTAAGGAATTCACATAGAATGAAACTTTGGCTTTTGAGTAGCATAGTTCCACCTCTGTTCACCCATGGGGTCTGCTGTACAACCCAGTATCCTTATTGTGGGAGGAGCTGAAAGGCCAGGAAACCTTGAAGAAAATAATCCCAGTGTCATGGCACTTGTATTTGGGATCTTTGAGAAGAGTTGCTCTGTAGCAGACCTCTCCTTGTCTGTAACATATGTTAAAGATGTTGATAGGTTTATTGGAGTTAGGGAGATTGGCTTTTTCTTGGTCTGCATAGTCTTCTGAACTGAGATTGTACTGAGAGCTGTGGCATTAAGTGGATGATTCCTCCCCTTGCTGTTAAATATTTTTCCATTGCATACCAGTGGCTTCTCCTAAAACACAGCTTGTTCAAATCTAATCCCCTTGTGGACAGGCAGAGTCTCCTGTGTCTAAGACATGTAGAAAAAAAAAGATTTAACAAAACAAATACCTCATCAATTTGGTTGTTGTTACGACTTAAGCATGCAAAACAGAGGAAGTTAGAATAGAAAAATATATTTGTTCAGACTATATCCCAGCTCTGTGAGCTGAGCTTACAAAGAATATGCTAAAATAAAAGATCCTCTTTTATGTTAACAAATACCCTTCTCCATGAAATTATAAGAAAAATACCTCAACCGCACCCACCTCCCCAGTCCCCAACAGGCATTAGCTGGTATGGAACTGAAAGTATTTAGGTATCTCAACTCTTTGGAACATTATTTGTTTTGAGGCTCTGGTGCCATGAACAGCTTAGCTTCACAAGCAAATGTGGGGTTTGTTAGTCAGTTCTTACAATTGTGTACAAGAGCACTGGATTTTATTTGCCTTCATATTAACCTAATGGACTGCTAAATTTCATTGTAGTACTGCAAATCATAGACAGATGCCATAACATAGCCTTATTGATTTATTTGTGAATTTAAACTGCAACTAGAAAATAGTTTGATTACCATTCAGTTTCATTGAAAAATATTTCATTGAAATATGAAAAATATTACAGAAGTGACATTTTTATGCTGCTTATAATCTGAGGCATGTGATTTCAGCATAGGGAGTATGCCCTCAAAGGAATTTTAAATCCCGCAGTTTTACAATTGGTGTTTTGTTTTGCCTTGGGGTATGAGTTTTTTGGTTTAATATATAGTATTCTTGCAGCTACCTGATGGCATGTATGCTTCTGATAAAAAATTAAGATCAGTTCAAACAAAAGAATTCACCACTGAATAATGTCCCCAGGTGCCACATCCACAAGCGTTTTGAGTACTTCTGTCACTGGTTGCATGGAAATAGAGACTGACTCCCATCTCACTACAAACTCCTTTCATGCAGTTGCAGAGAGCAATAAGGTCTTCCCTTAGCCTCCTCTTCTCCAGGCTACACAATCCTAGCTCCCTCTTCTGCTCCCGACCCTTCCCCAGCTCCATTGCCTTTCTCTGGACATGTGCTGACATCTCAATGTATTTCTTACACTGAGAGGCCCAGAACTGAACACAGGACTTGAGATGTGTCATCACCAGTGCTGAGTACAGGGGGACAATCACTGCCCTGGTTCTGCTGGCCCCACTGTTGCTGATACAGGCCAGGATGCCATTAGCCTTCTTGGCCACTTGGACACACCCTGGCTCATGTTCATCTGGCTGTCAAACAGCACCTACAGGTGCTGGTTTTACAGTTCTTACCCAGTAAACAGTGCACCCATCCAAGCCACAGTAAGACAGTTTCTGCAGGAGAATGGTTTGGGAGACAGTCTCAAAGGCTTTACTGAGGAGCAGATAGAGTACATCCACAGCCTTTGCCTCATCCACTATTTGTGTCACCTTGCTGTAGAGGGAAATCATGTTGATCAAGCAGGATCTGCCTTCCCTAAACCTATGCTGGCTGGCCTGATCCCCTGGTTGATCAACATGTGCCTTGTGATGACACTCAAGATGATCTCTTTCATTACCTTCCCTGGCTGACAGCCCTGTAGTTCTCCCAGATGCTCCTTCGGACTCTTCTTGTAGATGGGCATCACATAGGCAAACCTCCAGCTGTGTGGGATATCTAAGGTTAACCAGGACTGATGAAAAATGTTGAATGTGGAGGAGCCTGGTGATCTCTTCCACCAGCCCACTCAGCACCCTCAGGTGGATCCCACTGGGGGTCTAATACACTTGCATATCACAGCAGAGACCATTTGCTCCTGGATTATGGAGACTTCATCATACAGAAGAAACAGTAGATGGGAGGAATATGACTTTTCATGTGTTGCTTAAACTTTGTTAGAAGTTTAATAGTCCACAGAGATGAGAAAAATTGATACTTCCCTTTACATTGCAATATTTCTTAATTAGAGAAGATACTCTGGAAAAGAGTCACAGAAACTGCTGTCATTTTAAAGACTTTTTAACATGTAATTTTAAACAGTGGAACATCATTTCTGTCACAGTTTCTAATGGGTGAGAGCCAGGAAATCAGTGCAGAATTCCCCAACAGCCTAATCTCATTTTAGATAAACCAATGAAGCTTTAGAAGGCCAGTAGAAGCAAAACAGTAAAAAACCCTTAACAATAATGTGTGGAACTGGGAGGACTAAGTTAGGTTGAAAAGGCAAAGCAGCATCTTTCATTTCAGAGGATTTTAAGATTTTTAATGAGTTCAGTGTTTCATTTTAGGTGATTACACCAAATTTTGTTTATGTATCATTGAAGTACCACAATTATTTGGTTGGTAAACTTGTAAAAAATATGGGAACATGTTGTAATAGAATGTCATTAGCTTCGAAAGCCAATATTTTACAAGCAGAAGAGTTTTTTTTCATCTTTCTTTCTCATCTAAAATACTTTTTACTTCTGGGCTGTGAAGCAGGAAACAGAAGAAAAATGTATTGTAGGTCTGTAAAGGTCTTTCAAAAGAATGAAGGGCAACAAGCAATATTGTTTGTTCTTCATGACACTCCATGGTAGAGCTGCACTGTAGCTAACTAGATGTCAGTCACCTTCCCAAAGCAGGCTGCAGCATAAATAAATACATATGTATGTACTGTCTACTGAATGTAATCTAGTACTGAAGTTCTCAGTACTAGATCACAAAATAGTGACTTCTCTAGGTGTGATTCAAACTGTCATTAGCAATTGAAAAATACGAAATAGGTTCCTTTGTATAACATGTGCTTGATGTTATAATTGTTAAATTATGTTAAAATATTAATTTACTGTGAGATAATTATCAGTTATAATGCCTGTACTTAAGTCATGAATTACCTGTGTTTCCTTTTTTCTGAGCATTTAGGAACATTTTGGATAATAGCAAATTCTAGTATCTCTATATATGTGAATCATCTTTTGTATTATTATATTAGTTTCCTGTATACCTGTGTCTTTTGGCAAATGTTTATGCAACTAGTGTTGCTGTTCAAAAGCATTAAAAGTTCCACCATAACTTATACACTATTTTTTTGGGCAGAGTGCAAGAGCAATCCTACACAACCTTTCTACTGTGTTTCTAATAGTGCAACTATTGCAAATATTCCTTTCACTTTATAATATTTGATAGCAGAATCAAAAGGCAACTTCTTCAAAAACTAAAGTGCCAGTGTTTCTGATCACACTGAACATTTTGGATTTAAGAATATTAAGAATTAAAAATAATGGACACCATTTTTTTGTGCAACAGGGAACAAGAGAGACACTTAGCCATCATTGCAGTACTCTTGGTGATGCTTTAAGGAAGGAAAATGATTTTGCTCTCATCATTGATGGTAAATCTCTGAAGTATGCCTTGACATTTGGAGTAAGACAGTATTTTCTGGATTTGGCTTTGTCATGTAAAGCTGTTATTTGTTGCAGGTAAGATTTATGTTATTCTCTCTCCGTGCTATTTTTATTGACATATAAAAATTAAGAATCTGAATCATGGAATACAGTCATTCAAGTGAAATATCACTGTAGAGCAGTCTGCAACAGAGTGTACCTGTCAAAGTCACTCAGATTGTGTTTTTCTAGAAACATAATTTGTAATCCATTGAGAGTAGTCTCAATAAGGTTGAGACACTAATCTTGACCTTGAATTGATACAGTTAACCACAAGTTTTAGCATATCTAGAGTCGTCTGTAGATCTTTCTCCACGCACTACTTTTCTGTAAGACGTGGATGACACTGTATAAGAAGTGCACAAAAATGTTAAAGGTACTACTCAGGGTGCTTTTTATTACCTGAAGCTGGTGGATACCTTCTTTAATCATTATTATGCCCAATTATTATAAGGTTCTTTTATACAATGAACCCTTTTATCCTTTTCTGTAAATATCAACTGTTACGGCTATTAACTTCCATTGTTCCATTAAAATAAATCAGAATCATCTGAAAAATCTGTTCAAAATGGAACTGGTTTTCTGCTTTGCAAAAGGACACAGAAAAGGAAGTAATATTACAGTATCCAAATAATCACTGGGTTTCTAGTCTTTCTATCCCTTCTTAGAAGCGATGTCATGCTACCAAGAGATTTTTCAATTAATATTTTTGTGGTTAAGCTTTGTAGCCATGCTTCAGCCTGAAATAGTTTGAATTCCAAACTAAGGTTTTACTGTCTTTTAAACTGAGAAGTTACTCTGATGAACAGTTTATACTGTGAATAAACACTTTCCTAATGGCAGTAGTCTTTCTGACAGATAAGTTGGAATATTGTTCTTGTTCTGCTGGGTTGAGTTTGCTTAGTACAGTAACAAGCAGGAGATGCATGTAGAACTGACCTTTTAAAGCTGTATTTTTTTTTCTTCTCTTTCCGTAATGACAAAATATGTTTCATGACATTTGAAGAGGTAATTTTTCTGTTGAACTGTGGGACCATTGAGAGGTATTCTGTACATAAAGCTGTCTTTTAGTGTTTGCATTCTTGTAAAGAAACAACAATGTGCAAAATGAAAGTTTCTCTTCTAGCAGTGTTCTCTCTGCCTTTTCTTCATTTTACACTTTCATAATATATTTAGGTCATTTGGTTTCACTGCATATCTAAATATATGTCTGACATATTTTGTGGTTGCTTAAAAATTGGCTAGAGGTTTAAAACTAAAATACTTTCTTGTAACACCTGTGTGTTTTAATGTGAACATATTTAATATCCCATGTTTCCCAAAAGTCAAAATTCTGCCAAAATATTTGTTTCTGTTAAATGTTCTGTCTTTAGTGACAAAAACTTCATTTCCTTGTTTATGAGCTTGAAAATAAAAAGTTTTAAATGGTAGGTTTTAATTAAGTTAAATCACTTTTGAAAATTAAATATAAATATTTAATCCAGACTAAACAAAAATTTAAACTCTTTTATTTATCCATATAAAGGCAATAAATATCTTATGCTCTCCTTCATTCTAAAAGTACAAATTACATCACTTTCTTTAAAGTTTGCAGGCTGCATTGACTTGTGCAGAAGCATTTATTACCAATGGATTCTTCCTAAGACTAGCTATAGCACAGATGATGCTAACAAATATTCAGTTGACATTTCTCTTAAAAAAAAAAAAATCTGTGTGTGTTATTAATTCCAAGCAGATGTTTGGCTTAAAGACTTTAGCAAACTGAATTCCAACTCTGTATTGGTTTCAGAGTAATATATGCAAAAAGAATGTTAAACGGGTTATTCTGGAGTAAAAATGTACAGCTAAGAGTGAGCAAAATGAATGAAAAATATTTTTTACTTTCACCATGAACCTGAGGCAGTGACAGTGCCATCTTCCAGTTGCCCCTATAACATTGTCTAATAAGGAATAAGGAACTATTCTTGAAAAGTTAAAAAGATGAAAAAGAAGTACTCAGGTCAGGAATCTTCTGTAGAAGCTGGCTGCAGCAAGTCTTGGTACAATTCTTAACAGCAGAGTTCAAATAAAACATGTACCAAAAGATCATAGATTTTTTTCGTGTAGGTGGACCACAGAATTTTTCAGAAGGGCTGTTGCCCAGGAAGTTTCATCCCAGGTTTTCCACAAGGCTGTACTCATCCCACACAGCTTTTTCAGAAGTCCAGTAGTTGTGCTGGCCACTAAATAATGTAATTGCATAGCCACTTTCAATTTGAATGCTCTATTATTTTTCATTCCTTTATTTTTTCAAATACATTTTAAAACAGTTTTCTCTAACACACTTGGTAAGGTGACTTCCTCAACATAGAATCCTCTTTCAGCTTTTCAAGTAGTCCAAAGTTCAGAAATTCTGTTGTTTATGAATTTTGCTGTGAATATACTTCTAGCATATACCCTTGAAGGGCAATAACAAGACCACATCACTGAACAGGATGTTAATTGGCCTGGGCTTATTACCTTTTCACAGAATATAAAGTATGTTTTAAAAGTACATTCATTTGAAAGTCCTGTATTAAACCTCTATTTTATATCCCTTAGGGTATCACCGCTTCAAAAATCTGAAGTTGTAGAAATGGTTAAAAAGCAAGTTAAGGTAGTAACTCTAGCAATTGGTGATGGAGCAAATGATGTTAGTATGATACAAACAGCACATGTTGGTGTTGGTATCAGTGGGAATGAAGGTCTACAGGCTGCTAATTCTTCAGACTACTCGATTGCTCAGGTAAGTCATTACACTGCAAAATCCTACAAAATATTTTAAAATATGATCAGTATTTGAGTATGTATGTTTTAAATGTATGTTTTTGATTTTTCATGTTTTTTGCAGTTCAAGTATTTGAAGAACTTGCTGTTGGTTCATGGAGCCTGGAATTATAACAGAGTAGCTAAATGCATCTTGTATTGTTTCTACAAGAATATAGTCCTTTATATTATCGAGGTAATTTTACAGTACATGAAATGTTACTTCTTGAAAGTAAAATCTTAATTTTTAGCTTTTGATTATATATGATTTTACAGAAGTATTTCAATTGTAAATAAATTCCTACTACTACTGAATCTTGAAGACTTTAATAAAATTATTAATAATATTTTTTTTTACTTCAAACAACCCAGTTGTTTTAAAAATGCATAGTAAATATTAGTACTGAATGTGTTTATAATATTACTAGCTTATGAAAATGCTGTACATGTAATATCATTGCAGTAATCAAGGAATCCAGTTACAAGTTTGTCTTAAATTTACCCAGAGATGTGTGTGCTTCAGCTGTCTGTGCTGGTGTCATGGACTGTCGGGTTCACAATCTGAAGCCCTTCTGAAGGTCTCTGTTGCACTGCAGGGCAGTTGCTGTTCAGAGCAGTGCCCAGGGTTTTTACAGACAGGTTTAGTTCCACACTTGAGTACTTTTCACTTGCTGAATGGGGTGACCGTGCGTCCTCAGGCTTCTGTTCCAGAACAGGGATACTTTCCTGAAAGTAGCTGACCTCGTTTTTTCACCTGAGATTTTAAGGAGTGAAATCTTGTGAAAAATACAGTGGTTTGAGAGGACTGTGTTGTAGTAAGTGTACATTTATTGGTTGGTATGATTAGAAGAGAATGTATAATTATGTTTTTCACTATCTTCATAACCACACAGCAACCATAAAATTTTGAACATACTTTTAAATAATTTTTTAAAGCTCTTCTCTCCCCTCCCTTACTTTTCTTCCAACAGTCACTGCATCTTTTACATTTATATATATATATATATATATATATATATATAGTAATTACATTTATAATGGATTCAGACTTTATATTCACAATGAAACTTTGGGTTAAAAATGTGTAAAATATTTGATTTTTGAAAATCTCGACCACAAAATAAATTTTGTAGATAGTATTATGTATTTTTACATTAATGAGGTTAACAGATACTCTTTAAATTTTCGTAGGTTTATTTATTTATTTATATTCTAATTAGTATCTTAAACTTGCAAAGTAAGTAATTCAGTTTTACTGGAAGGAAATGCCTTATTTCTGTTAAACCTGATATAAACATTAGGTTATTATTTCCAATTTTTATAATTACATGTGGCCTTGCTCGCTGCAATATTTGAAAATACTTTAATCATTTTTTAATGAACAAAAGTTGTAGCCAAAAGAGTGCATTTTTCTTACCATATTTTTACATTTTCTAAATTTCCTTTTTTTCTCTCCTTACTGTGTTATTACTGCAAATAGATTCCTATCTAAGTAGCACAAGTTTGTAGCCTGTTTAAAAAAATACAAAGTTGGAAGCTATAGAAAAAGCAAGTTCACTAAAGATCCTTTCTTGCTTAGAAGTGGCAGACTTTGGATCCTGTGTTTCAAAGGCTGGATATCTACTTACATGATCAGACTTCCAGAAGTACTGATTAGCAGTAGCTGTGGAAGTATTTGAAAAAAACAGTATTAATGTATACTTTGCTTCTAGAAAGGATACAAAGGTTGGCTTTAGAACATATTAACTTATTTTTTACATTTGCCATTGTCACCTGCAAACATATTGTAAATTTATAATTTAATCAGATCTAAGTATCCCACTATTCATATTTTTTGAGAAAGAAAGTTATATGCAGAGTAGAGGGATCGTAGTCTAAAGATAAAAAGGCTGTGATTTTATGAACAGGTAGTCTCTTCCTCCTGAGCAGATGGAAGGGCAAATAGATCATTTTGGTATGGGTTGTTATGACCCTTTATATGTAATGCATGCAAGCATTTTGCCATATACACCTTCTCTGGAAGACAAAATGAATTCTACTTGAATTCCTGTACACCGGACGTTTGTCAGCTCAGAGAACTTTTCAGAGTTGTTAATAGCTCATGTCAATACTGTGAGTGAATGGGCAGAAATTCATCATTGAATGTCTCCAGAAAGGACAACTGCCAGTCTTGAATCTCTCTTTTCAGTTTTTTTGTACAGATCAGGCGTGGGAGCAGAGAGCTCAATGAGTATTTGTAAGCTGCTGCTTAATATGCAGAAATGCTACATCAGGAAAACTTCTGTGAGGCTTTTGTGGCCACACCTCCTCTGTCTTGGAGTTTAGAAAATAGTACTGTGAAAGGCACGTCTGGAAGTTACTTCAAATAAGTTTCCTTTTATTCTGACAATAACTAAAAATATCTACCTTTACTTAATAGATATGTGTCCTATTTTTTAATGTCTGCTCAGTACTAATCAAGAAAGTAACGGAAAATACTTCCTTTAATCTAAAATACAGCCTTTAATCTAGGCATTCATGGGCTGATATAAAATTGATGTCAGTTGGTTTCTTAGTCATTTGGTAAAGGTCTACAGTGATACTCAGGCACAGTGATCAGTGCTTAGACACCTAAACTCCCATTTATAAGAAACTAGAAGTGGTCTGTAATAATGTTTTTCTACTCTGTGTCTTGATGCAATAGCTATTTAAATATGGGCCTCATCTTTTGTATAGAACTAGTCACAATGACTTGAGAGGTTATTTACTGATGTATTAGTCTAAATTGCAAGTGAAAACTCTAAATCTTTAATAGACCACTTATGTGCTTTATTAAACTTGTACAGGGCATCACACTCACGTGGGATAAGCCTGCATTGAGTTCAGTTTGAAACACACACAGCAGAACGTGACTGTGCTCACTTTAATGCATGTCCACATTTTTGCATTACGTGGTTGGAAAATTTAGAAGTACAAGGATCTGTGTTAAGGTCCATCTCATTTTAGATAGGCTGGGGACCCAAATCTTTCCTTTTCAATGGAAAATTTTGTAACTTTTGAACTACAAAACGGTCTGAATTTTCACTGCCTGTTCACATACATAGTCTAAAATACTTTTTAAGAACACTAATCATCTGTCCTTCTGGTCCAGGGGAGCTGGATTAGTAATTTGAGTTGTTAGAGTAGAACCTATACCCTAAGAGAGAGGTGTTTGAGTCTGCTCCTAAATTAGTATCATGTACAGCATCCTAAAAACTTATTTTGCAGGTACAACTGGCTTCATTGTCCATCATAACTCGGATGAAACACACTTGTATCTGAATAAATTGCCCACTGTAGAGCAAGGGTGTCTTTTCATTCTTACTATTAATAATGTAGTAAGCTCCATATTACTTGTTTCATATAAGGTTAAGGGTGTAATTTTCTAGAGCCCAAGATTCAGATTAAGGCAAATAGGTGGGTTCTTTTCTAACTCTCTTTCAGTTTGAGATAAGGGCTGTATTTGTCTTTGTCTTTTCTTTTTCCACCTTTTAGATCGTTTAATTTTGAGCCACTGTTGTTTGAGCCAGTTGTTCTTAATGTGAACATTCAAATACTATCTTGTAAATAATTTAAAATTAATGTTTCTGCTTAGATACTAAAGATGTTTTGTCTCAAAGTTATATATCTGGTACTCCACTAAACAGTAGTGTTTCTACTAGAGATCACTGCTTTTAGACACATCAAAAGATTTCTTCTTTATGGACTTTTTTGATAGGTTACATAAGAATTTCAGAACTTAGAGATGCTACCAAATTTCATCTCTCTTTAGTTTGCATCTAGACCTCTGACCAAGATATATTCCAGTCCCTTATTACACTAAAATGAGCTAAAATGCCTATAACTTGTGTGCTTTCTTCAGAAGAAAGTAAATGCTAATATTTCAGGAAGTCAATATTATGCCTTAAAGGATTTCTTTACAATTTTATAGTAAAACTATTTTCAGTTTAGATACCTTGAAAATCCTAACTTAAATTCTGTATAAAGTAAATTGAAAGTGATATTCTGTTGTAAATTAAAATTTTGTCCTAAATACTTGCATTGCTTTTTAAAAGTCACTCCAAAACATTTCCAAGTGTTGCTTAGCATCACTTACCTGTAAGGGCAGTCAACATGTGGAATAGATTCTGTGTATGTATTTAGATCTTTCATTTAAAATAAGTGTTTTATAACACTTTGCCTGCTAGTTAAATCACAGTAGAAAGTTAATGTCTTTTCCATATACTCCATCTTGTTTTAATAAGTGGCCACCAAAAAAAAAATTTACTCTTATCTGTTGAACAAATAGCAATTTTGGCTGGATTTTGCCTCACATTTTTAGTGTTAATGGTTGCCAAATTCAGGAGCTTTTCCATTTCAAAGTAGTCACAAACATGTTCAGGCATTGCACCACATGATTTAAAAAGAAATCCAAGTTTGGTCATGGAATCCAGTCACCTGGAGGCCAGCCTGGGTACATACTGATAACCATACATATTGATTGTAGCAATTCATGCTTCCTTAATGAAGTTGAATGAAATGTGAATTGTAAGAAAGCAGCATCTAAAAATTCACTTGAAAAACATGAGTCTTAAATGGAGTAGAATGTTCAGATGATTTTGACTTGTCTTACCTAAGAGTTTACATTTGTCCTAGACAATATAGTCTCAGTGAAACTTGAATAAAGATGGATCAGATGTGCTGCTTCTCCACTTCATCATTGAACTAGTATAAGGATGGAGACTCGGAGAAAGTAGATATGCTGTGTGCTATGCTGAAAAACATTAGAAAATGTGTTACCACACCTTTCAAATTAAATTTGTTTTC
Source organism: Phylloscopus collybita (assembly GCA_027886175.1). Classification (NCBI taxonomy): domain Eukaryota; kingdom Metazoa; phylum Chordata; class Aves; order Passeriformes; family Phylloscopidae; genus Phylloscopus; species Phylloscopus collybita. Next base: position 22,456,536 of record JAJNNQ010000009.1, on the reverse strand, counting down.
TTTTAACTTTTTAGCAAAAAATGATAGAATTTATGTAATTAAAGAGATGTCCACTTCCCTCTCTAAAGCACCCTGTAGCTGAGTTAGTGTTTCTTAGCTAAGTAGTTCTACTTTAATGCTCTGGTAAAGCCTAATCCTGAGTAAGGATTATTGGTAATTTTAAATTCCAAACAGCAGCTTAATCTATGAATTCTGTTAGTCGTGTTTGTTAACAATGGGAAGACGATGACTACTAATCTGTAGGTTCCCCCTCCACCAGCCCATATTTCTCAGAATTTTTATTTCATTAAGAATTAAGTGAGTTTAAATCATTCTGAAAACCTTAAAGAACCTGACATTTCTTCTGAAAATAGCTACCTCCTTTGAATGTTTTCCTATTTACATGGAATTGTTCACGTATCTGACTAGACTGCCCACTGTCTGTTCTTGATTGAAGGTTGGGTTTATCATTTATTTTTTTCATACGCGTTTAATCCAAAACATTTTCAACTGTGTTGTAAATGTGTTGCAGAGGTATCCCTTTTTGTGAAGCTGAGGAAAAATCTGTTTCTTGTACCTTGAAAGACATTTGAGTAATACACAGTTCTGATCTTTTGCAGGTCTGGTTTGCTTTTGTCAATGGCTTTTCCGGACAAATTCTTTTTGAAAGATGGTGTATAGGTCTTTACAATGTGGTAAGATAATTTGTGTGCCTTGAGTTACATTTAGCCATGAATGTTTCTTGAGTAAGCAATGTTTAAGCAAATCCTCACCTCTAAAGTTTTGCAATTTTTTCTTTTTGAACCATCTACTAGATGTTTACAGCAATGCCTCCTCTAACTCTTGGAATATTTGAGAGATCCTGCCGAAAAGAAAACATGCTGAAATACCCTGAGTTATACAAGACTTCCCAAAACGCACTGGACTTTAACACTAAGGTAGATCTTTGTAAAAATCAAACATAATAAATCAAAAATTCATAGGAGTTCAAGGAGTACCCTTTTTGTTCTGTGCTGCTCATAATTAAAAATGGAAGGGATGTTTATTACTACTGTTTCCAGGTGTACACTTGTCAGTGAATGATACAAATCATATATATATGTGTGTGTGTATATATATATGTATATTCATTTTTACCAAGTATGGAATTGGCAACAAGGATTACGTTTTTTCACTTTTTTTTTTTTTTTTTTTTTTTTTTCCTGCTGGTAATAAAGCTGTCTTCTGTAGGCAGAGGTGATTAGACCTCACTGTTGCTGGGCTGTATGTATTTGTAATGTTATATGGAAATGGATTACTGAAGCCTGTGGAGAAGTGTTGCAGAGGACAATAAGAACTGTCACTAGATTTGCAGAGGGAGGGACGTGGTACTATTCTTTGTCAATTTGGAGTTGTGATTTTATGGTTTAATTTTGAGTTTTGAGAAAAATACTTGGAGTCAAGAATGTGTCAGTGTGGATCAAAAGGAATCTGAGGCTACTTTTGATGGGAAGTGGGTGATACTCGTCTTAGAGAGACTAGCATAAGTGGTAGCAAAAGAATGTAGGACTCTTAAATACGTAAAATATACAAAATTTCTACAGCATTGCCCATAAATAATCTCTTAAAAAACTAAATTGAACTTGTACCTGAATCTGTGATTTCATGAGTATTTGACATCTGTAGGAGTTCCTTCTGATTTTTTTTTTATATAAGTGTGACATTTCAAGTAATCTCATTTTATGTTGAACTTGGGGACATTTTCAATATATCCTTGAATCAACAATGCCTACATGTGATGGTCTGTAGTAGATGTGCAGAGCTGATAAAGCACAATTAGCTCTTATATCTGTGCCACTTGTGCTCTATAACTGGAGTTAGCCCAGTATATATAATTATTTGTCTAAACTATCTTTGTTCACTGAAGCAGATGAGATTTTTCTCCTTCTTCCTCATTTCTTCCCTTCACCTACAAAAGCCAACCTGAAAGTTGTAAGGACACTAGGTAACAGTGAATGCTTTACTAATATGAGGCTTTTCATGGTCCCATAAATACGGACACTTCTGTGTTATGATAGTTTCAATAAATAGTGTAAGTATGAGTTATAACAGTTGTTTTTTCTGTTTTAAAATAAGCTTTTAACATTTTTTTATTGCACAGATATATTGTTGACTTAATTGGAAATTCTGTGGCTGTTCCCATACAACATTTGCCATGAGTAAATGTCTACAAACTCGCCAGCTACAAAATTCCCACCTATATAAGTTGAATAGTTTGTGTTAAAGATTTGGAAACATTACTGCCTTGAATATTGATGCAGATACTTGTTATGGTAAATGGGGTCAAAGGTTATGAGGTCATGACAGAGGTTAAAGGATTAGCATGGGACAGAAAGAATTGGTCAGGAAAATGGAAAAGTAGAACTAATTTTTCTTGCACCCACCTGTGCTTTCTGTCAAATAAAAACTTCTGGTAATGACATAGCAAGAAGGAGAGACAAAGGTTAATGAGTAGCACAAGTTTAAATGTGCAAAGTATTGGAGTGTAAATTGGACCATGCAACCTAGTGTAGCTGTATAATCTAACAAAAGACGTTGCGACATAGTGGAAAATGTGAGGCAACTTAATTTCAATTGTTTGAACACCTTAACACTCAAGATACATATCAGTCATTTATAAAAAAAAGCCATAACCGTCAAAAGCATTGTTAGTGAAGAAAACATAATTACCATACTGAAGGAAATGGTCTACATATTTTTTATTGTCTTTTTATGTCATTACGCAATATATTATGGAAAGCATTAATAGAGTGTTTATTCTTAATATGATTCTTTGCACAAGGCATCTTTTACAAATGAAAATAAGTTTAAAAGTAAAACTTCAATTTTTTAGCAAATATAATAAAGGATTAATGATCAATATTCATAATATATATATATGACCAAATTGTGCTCCTCAAGAATGGAGTATGTAAGAAGAAATTTAAGGAGGAAACGGATAAATTTTTAAATTGTTTTTGGATTCCTTTCTCTGTGGGAATATATAGGTTAGGCATACGTGTAACTCGGGTTTTAATTTTTCTACTATCTAAATTTATTGTAATACTAAATGCAAATTCTAAAATCTAGAGTCCTTTTTAATTCTCTACTTAGAATGTAGCAATCGTTCAAGCTGTCTGGTTTAGTTTAATTTTTCTGTTGATATTCCCGTATGTTTATATTTTAATTTCCCTTCTGAATTGAAATTAAAAGGAGATAATACACACTTTTTTCCAAGGCATAAAAATAAACAAATGACCCATGAAGAGCTAAGAGGCAGAAAGTGCCTGTCAGTTATATTACTTCACAGTGGTGGCCTAACAAAAACACATTTTGTGAATCTAACACACAGATAAAAAGAAAGGTCAGGGTTCACAGAGCTAGTTTATTGCAAATGGTTCTCATGGATTTTCTGTTTTCTCTTTCTTAGGTTTTCTGGGTTCATTGTTTAAATGGCCTCTTCCACTCATTCATTCTGTTTTGGTTTCCACTAAAAGCCCTCCAGCATGGTAAGTATTATGAAAAATAAAAATATAAATGTTGAAAAGTACAAAATTTCTAAATATTATCTTTTTTCTAATGGAGGCTTTATAATTACTAACAGTTCAGTGTGATTAAATTTCAAGATACCATTTCTAGAACTAAACCAGATGCTGTATAGATAAAATGTTTTATTTAAGATTTGTTTAAAAGTAGGCATAATATTATGTATATATACATTTAACTGTTTATGTAAACTGAAACGAGGTGGAGAAAAGGAGATTGCTATTTAATTATGCTATTTTTTATAAACTACACTACCACAGTAGATATCTACAAGACCCTAAAACAGTACTAACCCTTGTATCGTCTCTTACATTTTGTCAGCGTTTATTTTTATTGTGTATACATTCTGTCCTGTTACTTCAAGGCCATACTAACCTGCTAGTTTGTACTTCTATGAGTAGGATTGTGGCAGAAGAACTGACATCTTGGACTGGTCAGTCCTGTCCATCTTCTGGTTCAGCTGCTGTATATGCACTTGAGCTGCAGAAGAAAGTTGGATGGTTGAGAGGAAAATGTTGTTATGTAAAAGGAAGCTTGAAAGCACTGCTTCCATTTTGTGGGAATGTTTGGGGCTGGAATATCTCTCTTAAAGGTGGGGTTTTGTTTCCAATTTGTGGGGAGAAAAAAAAACAAAACAAGTATGTACCTTGCAACTTATCTGAAAATTAGTCTCAGTTTTGGTGATGTAGCCAAGCAGTCTGCTCTGGCATAGGGGACAGAAATGTTCTCATGGACATTTTGAAACTGCTGAGACAAGACAGTGAGACAGTCGCAGCTGCTTGTGCCCCAAAAGGTTAAGGGAAAAACACTCAGTGACTCCAAATGGGTTAAGGGATGTATGTGGCAGCCTGTTTTCTCTGAAAGGCCACTCTCATCACACTGAATGTGAGTTCAGTGGCAACGGTTTGCATTGGAGAGGTTTAGACAGTCCAGGATAATGAGATTCCCAAAATGTCAGTGCACACTCTAAAAACATAATCTCAAATTCAAACTGAAATCCCTGTTCAAAGTTGTAGCCAATCCATGTGAGAGATTTATGCATTACAGCATGGATAAATGTTTAATGAGTGTCTTTGGTGATGCAGAGTTTATGTGTGAATGGCAGAGATACCTGTACAAGCACTTACTTGTGAGAGCTCAGCCTTCTTGTCCCACAAACCCTGGGCTAGAACTATTTTGCTGGCAAGTGGCCTCTATGAGTCTGAACAAATTTCCTGCTGCCTTTCCCTTTCATTGCTAGAGAAAGGATGGGTTAGGGAGCAGAATTGGGACCTGGGGGAATTGTGTACATCAGGAGGTGATACAACCAGTACCTGGCATGGGTCTGGTGGAGCTCAGAGTTTTGCATGAAGCAGATATGAGTCCAAAATAAGATATGCTATTAATTAAATCACTAGTGTCAGTGTGTATAAAGAGGAAAGGGATATAATGCTCTTAGTTTCCTAAGGAGTACCAGAGGCAAGAACTTCTGAGAACAGTCCCTGCTCCCACCTTCTCTTAGCAAAGAACAGGTGCAGGTAGATGCTGAAATATGAAAGGTACAGCTCAGCTTCGTGCATTAGAGTGCTGAGTCCCAGCACTCTAGCTGGTGGAAATAGACTTACTTAGCTGCCTGCCTATTCTTCTGTCTTATTCTCATTATGCTCTTTAACTGCTAGGTATATATTATAAAGCAGTGCAGTGCATCTGTTAGCAGGTATTTATTAGAATGTTGGAAACCAAATCTTGAAGATTATTAAAATCTCTTGGAGCCCTTCTCTTGGTCAGATTCTCCTGTTTAGTCTTTGGCTTGCTTGTCCACCTCTTTCTTACCTATAAGAAGAAAATTTCAAACGAGTCTATCAAGAAATATGTCATCAGAGAATAGGTTTGGATTTGTAAGAATTGTTTGTCAGAATTGGCTCCATGGGACCTTACCATGTACCTTGTGTACTGTACACAAAATTTACATTCCATACACTGTCATGAAGATACAAAAAGTGACACATAAATCTTCACAGAAACTTCTTTGAATGCAGCTTTGTCAACATAAATGGCAGAAGCCAAATTTAGATGTACTAGTAAATTCACTAGGTGCTCCCTCTTTTGTATAACCTTTAAAATAAGCTATGGTCTCAGCTTTTTTTTTTCAGGCTTCAGCTCCTGTAGTCCTTCTTGGTGTGCAAGTCTGTCTAGGGAGAAAGTTAAATAGGGGAAGTATCAGACATGCAACTGGTATCACTAATGCTAAGGATGCAGCCTTTGAGAGCTCCTCATTATGGAATGGGAAACAGCTAGGTTAAGGAGGACTTCTAATATTTCTATGTGAACTTGGCCTCTGCTGTCTCTTCCAGAATATCAGTTCTGGAATATCAGGTATATACTCCAGAAAAAAAAAAAAAAATATATATATATATATATATATATATATATATGTATTCCAGAATTCTGATATAATATCAGAATATCAGATCATTTTTTTCTGTGTTAAACTGTCTTCACAAGTCCTGAAAAGCTTTTAGAGAGGAGCATTCTTTATCCGGAACCAAAATTGATTTAATTTCAAGCATATATAAAGATGCTATGAAGGGTGGAAAAACATTTAACACAAACATGAAAACATACTTAATTAGTAGTGTTTAATATACCATATGCCAGCTGAGGTACTGCAAAGTAAATGTTTCCAACTACAGGCCATTTTTATAAGCATTTATCATCATTTCTATCACCTTCTTTCCAGCCTAATCAGAGGAGTTATAAATCCATCCTTCAACACTCTCCACAGAAAAATACCTTTATTCTTCTCTTTCCCCCAATATAGCTTTTTTAAAAATCCTTCTTTATTATTCTTTTCTTTTGTTATTGTCTTTTACTTTTATCCTTACTTGCTACATACACAGCATTTTGATTACTTAGTATAATGCAGTAAAAAGCAATATCCTAGTGGTTAGAACCTCTACAGCAGAGTGTTATAGTTTAGTTGGTTTAGTTGCAGTATATGAACAACCTTGAATGCTAAAAGCATTTCCAAACCGAACATGTGAAAATGTACTCAGTACTTTTAATTGAGAATGAGGAATTTCCTCATAACAATTCAGTTGTTGGTTATCCCATGTCTAAAATGAAATTTGACAAACTGTGATCAGAAAAGCCTATGCTGTAAAAATAGTCATGAACTTCTTTCTGATAAATGATGGAAAATTAACTGCTTTAGGATGCTAAACTTAGGAAACATATGTGTTTTTTATGAAAATACAATTTTTTATGAAAATGTGTCTCTTGAGAGCTCTTACTCTGCATAACTGATGTGTGTGTGTTTCCATATGTGCCAAATGGATATGTACTTATATGAATCCACATATTTGAGTTGGGTAAATTTGGAAAATTTTATGAATGACAAACATCTCAAGAATTTAAACTGAGTATATTTTGTATTTTTACTCAAGTTGAATTCAGAAATATGGATAAGAGCAAAGTTTCCATACAGAAATAACAGAATATGTGAAAATCTGACGCTAAGCTTTCAACAGAAAGCTGAATATGTTATAATCTGTTATATAATATGTTATAAGTATATGTATACTCAACATATATTGATTATATACAAAATATAATCAATATATACTATAACCATTGTACTTCACATCTTTCTGAGGATAAGATTCTATATCTCTGATATTAAAAGAAACTCTTAATTGCAATGCTACTGAATACAAAGCTGGTCTTATCGGTATGTGGTGCCACAAAAAGTTCCTGTTTCCTGCATAATCTCTGAAGTCACTGAAAGTTTTAGAGCATTAAACATGATACAAGTCATAGTTCTCTAGTGTTCAGAGCAGTTCAAGATGAAATCTATTATTACCCTGTAGAAATTGCTACCATCTCTTTTGTAACAAAATTAAGATCATATATAGTGTTGTTATGGATGTTGAAATATTTTTATTTTAATCCCTGTTTCCTTTCCCAGGTACTGTATTCGGCAATGGCAAAACTTCTGATTACCTGCTCCTGGGTAACACTGTATACACTGTAAGTCTATTTTGGCTCTAACTGTTCTAAAGATATGGTGCTACTATTGCTATTTATTTTCTTCATAGAAGACTGAATTCATTGCAGTGCCTTAAGAAGTGCCTTAAGAGTAAGAGGTGGCTCTTGAATGACTCTTTGAGAAGTTTTGAAGTGCACTTTGTGTTGTAATTCCCATTTTTAAAACACAGCAGTTTAATAAAGATGTAGAAGATATATTTGTCCGTTACTGTAAACTGTCTGGTTTTTACGTAATGGGAATTATAATTCCCTAATTATCATGCTTATTAATTTAGTTTAAGTTCTTGCATTGGAGAAATCTCAGGTTATTGATTATAGAAGTGGCTTGTGGACTTCTGATGATACAGTCCTGTTCTCTCTCTGTTACTTCATCATGAGGCCTTAAAAGAGCCATTGAGCCGTATTGAACAAAGGTTGTGGGATGCCTTTTCAGAGGCAATCAAACCACCAGACCTACACCTGATCCATACCTAACAGAAAGCTTCTATTGCTCTCATAGATACTAGTCATTTTTGGGGTTTTTTCCTTTTAATATTTTATCTCCTAGAATAAATTACTGAAGCTAACTATGTGCTTTTTACTTACTAGATATGGATATTACTCAATAGCAGCTTTTCCAAGATCTCTTAGAAACAAAATTAGATTTCTGTTTACTGTCCTCTGTTCCTCAATGTTAAAAGTTAATTAAATTTTCAAGTTCCTCACTGCTGGCAGGTACAAAAAAGAAATTAATTCTTCCATTAAAGTAAGGGGGCTGTAATAGGAATTCACCTCAAAATCACTTCTTTGGAAGGAAACATCAAAACTGAAATAAAAGGAAAATAATCTAGACATGCGCTAAAACAGGTCACAATGCTGCTCATATATGTCACATTCTGCAACTGGTTTTCAACTAGGAGAGCTGAAACTTGACCATCTTGAGAGGTTAATTTCTCCTACTAACCTGCAGAGTAGTCAAGAATTTCCCAAAAAAATATTTTCCTTCACTTCAGCTTAAAAGTTTGGGGAAATATATAAGTTACAATTGATGTTTTCCTGCTCTTGCACAGGAATTTAAGGAAATCTGGAACATACATGAATTTTGAGATATTTTCAAAATGAGGGTGGAAAGTTTTATTTTTTTTTTAATCTGTTCATGTGAAGTATATGACCAGTAACAGTTGTCAGTCATATCAAAATTCTGAGGCTAAGGTAATTCTCATTCCTCATACTGTTTTCAGTGTGGTTTTCGGAAGTCTGGAGTCATCAGTTCTGCAAAAGTCAATAAGAAAGGAATTCAGAAGTTTATATAGTTCAGTTTCTTTGGACGCACAAATAAAGTCAGAAATATGTAATGGTTCATAATATGTCCTGGAATTATTTCTTTAAACATAAATTTCAAATAGGAATAGAGTGCTGTGAAAATATCTGTATGACCCTTTTAGAGAGTTTTTTTTTAAAAAAAGCTCAGACTTTTTAGACTTTATACGGACTACCAGTTTGAGTTCTTGCTTTCTGGGTAGCATTTAGTGCACTATTGTAAGTTTGGATGAAGCAGAGGAGGGAGCAATAAACCCCATATTCTTGGGGGAGTGGCTGTGTGTAGTTGGTGATTTTTTAAGGGTATCAGATATGATCCCATCACAGGTCAGTAAAGGCTCTATGCTCACACTGTGTATCTCCTTTTGTAGAGATCTGCAGTGTTTGTTCTGTGTACACATTTTGTCTATGCAGCAGAAATGCTTGATCTCATCCTGAAGGTTGTTTACTTTTCTTACGACTGACCTAAGGAGCAAACAAGTGTACCAAATTAGTTTATTTTTCCATAATTCTTTTTTTTTCATGTATCCAAATACAGAACCCAAACTGGATAGACCAAGAAAATTACAATACTCATAATCATCCTCAATTTTCTTCTAATTAGATTTCAGACATATTTTAGATAATGAAATTGTGGTGCTGTGACCTTGGTTTTTTGGTTTTTTTCCTTAATAACACAGTTGAAATAGGAGATTTCAGAATTTCAGAATTGAAAGTATAAGCTTATAGGTGAAAGCATTCTGTCAGTATTTGTATCCTTCTGGGCACCAGACATACTGAAAGATTTGTCATACATATTTAACTAGTTGCTTCAGTACTGATTGAAGTACATTTCTTCTGAATTTCTGAAGCTGCTTAAAGTTCAATACAAACAAACTCACTGGTAATCAGTGCTGGCAACTTATCCAACGAACTAGAATTTAAACTATAGCTGTTGGAGTTGGAGCTTGGTCTTTGTGACTCCTTTTTTCAGCCTCTTATTCTTCAGATTACATGTAAAGCAAAACTTGTGATACACATTCATGAGTGATTTACAAAACGTAATAACCATTTCCTTGGTAAAAACTTGCTTGAGTGAACTTCAGAGGAAGGAGATAAACAATTTTCTCGATCAACTAGTTCTTGCTGTGGGATTATGAACTTTCTCCTACTGCTTATCTGTAAGCTAAAATGGAGCATGTCCTACAAACGTGATGTTTTCAGAGACTCTCCATGAAAAGTATAAAGATAAGAGTAAAGATCAGAGGGAATAATGAAAATGACATAACAGACTTACTCAACATGTTATTTGTATGCAGAACATAAGTCTTACCATCATTGACCTTTTGGGCTTTCCAGGATTTGGTGCAGATGACTCATCTACTAATGAAGTGAACAAAACCTTTGGTTGTTTTTTAAGTTTAGAGTAATGTAGGCTTGAGCAATTGTGAGCTTTCAGTTCAGCATCTATGTCTTCTCAGTCTGGCTTGGTGTAGAAAGTTGTAGTCATCTTGTCTGTAACTAGATGGTGTTCAGTCTCTACTGAAGAGGACTGCTACACTTTGCACAAACCTTTCCTTGTAACCAAAATACCATCAATAAAGATGCTAACACCTTAGTAGGAGCCAGACTTAGAGAGTTCTGAGAAGCAAAGATAAAATTTCTAATGCAAAAGAAGAGTTTTCCAAATCGAGTGGTGATTATTAATGGAAGCTAGTACTTCTTAATATTCTATTATTAGCTCATTACTGGGTTGTATCCCTAAATCTTCTAGTGGCAATTTACTTTTTCTTGTCTTCTCCTGAAAGTTTAGACAAACTACTAATTTTTGTATGTTAAGATTCCCATATTAAGAATCCTCTCTCTCTCCTTAAGTTTGTGGTTCTGACTGTGTGTTTGAAGGCTGGATTAGAGACCTCATACTGGACTTTGGTAAGCAAATGTCTTTTCCATATTTTCAAATATTCTGTGAAATATGATGAATGAATAATTGTATTGTTTTCTTCTTATTTGTTATATTACACCCTTTGACAGTTTGTCAGTAGCAACCTGTGATTACTGTGTGGAAGGACAGAATATCCACATAAAAGAAATAATACTCAATATTGAAAATTAGGACAAATGTAATACTGAAACTACAGAAATCAAATTACTCTGGACTTCCTGTAACTGAATTTAAATTGGCTTAAAATGCAGTAATATTGCTGCTGAGGGTACCATTTTCCTTTAGGAAATAGCTAACTATAGAAGTAGTAGAGTTAAATTCATACAAGGCATGGAACATTGATCCAATATATCAAAATAAAATTGTAAATACTAGATAACAAAGATGTTATTTTGTGTTGTAATGCATCTGTGATAATAGTTCTTTTGTTTGTTTGTTTTAACAGTTCAGCCATATAGCAATCTGGGGGAGCATTGCACTTTGGGTGGTGTTTTTTGGAATCTACTCTTCTTTGTGGCCAGTCATTCCTATGGCACCTGATATGTCAGGAGAGGTAAAAATATTTTTTAACTAACATCCAAATGTGTGAAAAAACAATATTGTTTCAGTCTGTAGTTCAGACCTAATCTTTATTGGATCCTTTTGCTAACTAGAGGTGCATGTGTGTGCATGTGTCATTCTTTTATACCTTCAATATGGTAGCCATGTTTACTTAAAATATAATCAATTTTACTCTTGTGAAAATAGAGCTCAGCTAACAGGGTGTGAGTATGTGGTCTGTTGAGAAAGAATAGACAGGTAAGCTGCTTTGCAGTTCTTAGGTAAGCTTTAATTTTCTAAAGAAAATTCTTACCAAATGCAGTACTCAGAGTTACAGTGCTTATTTTTTTTGGAGCATTTTTGATAATGAAGTAACCAGTAGCAGCCTCGTGAAGGCTGTTTTTAATCTTGAATTTTACAAATTTGCCAAGTACTTGAAACTGTAAAATGCTTAAAAAAAATTGAGGTGCAATAACATTGCACAAACTGCTTGTTATGTACACTTCCTTTTCTATTAATACACTGCTTGGAATGCATTATTGTAATGTATCTTAAACCTTTTGCAGTAATTAGTGGTTTCTCATTCATTTGTAATTGCATCTGTGTAAACCTGCTCTGAATATTCCATATTGGACTGAATCCATAAAAGGTGCTTATTTGCTACCTTATGTGATTTAATTGGAACTGCAGTCCCAAATTCTCAGTACCATTCAGTTCCAGAAACATCTGAAGTATTCATTTCCCAGACACTTTTGCTTCTGGGCATGACCAGTACGTCCTGAGCTGAGAAGTTTGGTGTGCATTCTCAGTGGGAATCAGAAACTGAGAATACCTGCTTGTGTCAGAAAGATAGTCTTCTGATGGATCTCAAAGCATAGCAACTAAATCGAGCCTTACACCAGTAAAAGAATGAGTCCCTTTAACTCCACCACCACTGTGATATAATTCAGCAATTTAAAAATTTATTCAGGGTGTAGGAAATGTAGGTGCATATCTCTCCCTCACTTGAAAGTAATTAAGACTCATAAATCCAACCTCCTATTTAAATAGTTATAGGAAAAAAATAGTATATAGGCATTACTGTAACTACTGAATTTTAATGGAAAGCAAAGGGTGTTACCTTAAATACTTGGACACCTAAGGAAAAGAATTTGAAATTACACATTTTCTAGCTGGTTTTCCTCTCTATCATAATGTCTTACCTATGTATATATGTAGCTTTTGTACATTACCGCATTGCCTCCACTACTCAAAACTAATTCTGTACATTTTTGTAAATTAAAGTAATTGGAGCTATAGTACTTCAGCATTTTTCTTCATATGCACTGTAGTTTATAGAAGAATGTTTCTGGAATTTGGTGCTTTTAGAGATTTTGTAAAAACTTTTCGGTTTTTAAGACAGCAGAACTTTCATGGTGATAAGCACGGTGGAAACAACAGTGTGTTATAGTTGGTATGACATGAGTGGCTACTTCACTACTGAAATAACAACGTTTTAGTTAGAACATTTTCAGACTCTGAAGTTACTGTGGAAACAGCGGGTTTTGAGGGAATGTGATTCCTGTGATCTTCTAGAAACAATTCTTCACTAAAGAGATCTAGCTATCAATAAAAATAATACTCTTGGGGTTTGAATTCAACATTGTGCCAAAGTAGTCTGACTTATGAACCTAAAATCATTTCTTTGTTGGGATAAAACTTTATCTGCACTTGAAATAGGTAGTGTTATTTTGTTAGTGTGTTTGCTTATGCATGTATGTGTATATAGTAGTTTTAATATGTGTGTGTGTGCATGAAGGTGTTTGAAGGGAGATGTTGTTGACTGAGGTTGGTTTTGTTTTCTTTCTAAGAATATATTTCAGTGTCTGTGATGTCAGAATCAATTCTTCTAAAAGCATCATAGGCCATTAAAGCTTATGTTCAAAACTCTGGTCTAGCTTTTTTGCACTGCACTGTGTGGCTAAAAGTTGATGCATACTGCAGCTTGTAGTGGAAGCAGGATTTTTGTATGCTTTCCTGGAAGCCCCTCTACTGACTGAGTGGTCTCTGGCAGGACAGACAGCATGCACTGAGTTTCTCTGCAGCAAGTCAGGCCTTCCATAAGTATTAAAACTAAAAGATTCAGAGATTTATCTGTGCAAAAGATTGTGATGTGATAGAAACACATCCACATAAGCAGCTCTGCTTGCATGTAAAAATATTGTTTGCCTGATTTCTTCAAATGTGTGAGTCAGACTTGAAAAATTCATCCAGCTCTACTTGGCAAAAGTTAATGTGTCAAAAACTACCTCTGCTTCTTAGCTTTTTGTCCATTTTAGCTGGTATGATCTGAGAAATTATGGTGAAGGGGACTTTTATGCATTTTTTCCCAAATGTGTTCATTAAAAGTGAATACCTTTTTAATAAACTGCAGATTTATAAGGATATATAGTTGTAGGTTATATAACTTTAATCCTTAGAAAGTTTAAAGGTATTCTTCTTCTTGGAGCTGGTAACAGTTCTGTCTTAGTAGGTTTATAGTCTTTGTGGTCTGTATTCTTGACATGGTGTTCATCCCACAATTAAGTCCCAGCTAGATGATATCTTCTACAAATATATTTTTCATGTCTTCTTCAAGGTAGAAAAGAACTTAAAGAAACATTCTAGTAAGGATTCGGTCTTTATTCATATTAATGTCATGAAAATAGTAATATTCTTCCTGCTTATTCCTGGTTCTGTTCCAAGAAAATAAAATTCTAGTGCTCTTGAAGGGGAGAGAAAAAGCATATGGAGGTGATGGAAAACTCATTCATTGGATACGGAGGAAGGTTTTAATCTAAATATTTTGAAACTCATTTTTTGTATCCATTCCTATAAAATATTCAACTCTGATAAATGTATTTCAGTGGAGAACACTACAAGGTAATGACTCGAGAAAAAATTGAGTTGTTACAGAAGAAAAGTCAGTTCATGCTGCTCTTATGTTTAAGCACTAAAGCTAGAGGTCCAAAGTTAAAGCATAAAGAGTTGTTGGTTTGTATTCATCTTTTACCATCTAAGCATCATCCAGTCATTTCCTGAACAAAGAAGCAAATATGTCATATATTTTTGTGAGTTTTTCTGACTTTTTACACTAATTGCTTCCATCATTTTGTATTGTTCCAATTATACAGAAGATAATTAAAGTTGGCTTTTACATATAGGTTGCTGTATGTTGGTATTACAGAAGGAAAGATTGTAGAATGCCATGCTCTAAAAGGAAATACAGTGAAACAAAAAAATTATGACAGTTACAGCATTTTTTCTCTGTTGTCTAGGCCACTAGATCCCTTTCCTTGACATGTTCTTAAGAGTATTATCAGGTGTATTTTTCTGCCTCTCTCTTTTGCTGAGTTTTCCCAGAATAAAAACACACAGGGCCCCCCTTGATCCAAAGTGTCCAGTTGGTCTAGAACGCTGAGACAATTCTGGTGTAAAGACCTTTGTGTTCTGTTTTTTCAAGACTGGCAGATCAGCACTAGGCCAACTCATCTACCTGTATGCTACTATTTCTCACAGTGTGGGAACTACATAGCTCTCCAAGGTAACAGTAATCCTAAGTCCTGTAAGTAGTGGTAAGTTCTTGCCAAATAGCTAGTGCACCAGAATAGTTGAAATTTGACTTTTGACTCTCATAAGTAAGGTATCCTGACACAAGTGTTCTCCTGATATGAATAGCTGGTAGTTCTGTAGCTGATTATCTGTAAGAGATTGATAGTAGGTGTCTGTCTAGGTTATAGTAGCTGAAACGTTTCTGTATTAAAATTCTGATACCGGTTACATCTTGTCTACCTTAAAACAGTTTCTGTTCCAGTTGTGGGGTTTTTTCTTAAAGAAATAAAGTTTCAAGTAAAGAAAACTTCATTCACTTTCCCTGATTGATGATGTTCAGATGAAGACTGTCAGTTCACCATTGTCTTTTTGCAGACACACGCTAGAAGGGAAAATAGATGAAAACTATGAGAGAAGCAATGGACTTTATGAAGCTAAAGAAAATGGAAAAATAAGCCATAAAACTGAAGAAGGATATGTGATTAAAAGGGGTGATAACCTAAGTAATTAACTATGTAGTATAGTATCTGTAGCTAGTTCAGGTGCTGTAGCAAATCAACTTCATGAGTCTTTTAGTAGAAGCAAGACATAAATATTGTATCATTAATTAAATGGAACTTACTGTTAACTTCCATATTATTTTGCTTGTACTTTAAAATCACTCTTTTAATAATTACTTTCCTTGAGTTTATTCTAAGAATTAGGGATTATATTCTTCTAGTCTTAGTCACAGATCCTAAAAGACTAGGAATTCAACTTCTATCTACTTATAACAAAATATTAAAATACCTTTTCTGCAAGGAGGATTTTGGTAGTAGTAGCAAAACACTATTTCTGTGGGAAGGAATGGGGATGCACAGCTTATAAGAAATACTGAAAACATTTCAAAAGCTTTCATTGATCTTGTAACAACTTTGCAGCCTCTGTTGTTTAGTGTTTATTATATTACAATTTGCATTACATCTGTGGAAATGTTTATTCATACCCTTGTTTTCTGTCAGTACTGTCTAGTATGGACGCATGTGAACAAGGAACTTTATGGGTTATTTTCTTAATATTTTACTAGTAAAGACTGCTTTTAAATATAGATGCACAGGAAAGAAAGGGGGAAAAAACCAACATAAAAGTCTTTGTAGGCATTTTTTGTCAGGTTTAACACCATATGTTTTAACATTAAACAAGTTGCATTTAATTTCAAGAAAAAGTGTCACTACAGACTAGAAGAAAAATTTTATTCTGGACTTGAAAAAATCAACTGCCTAGGTCTGTCTTTCTGCTACATTGATATAAATTAGGTTGATATTTCTATGTATAATATTAACAACTAGATAATTGAAATATACTTTCAAAATATTTTTAAAAACTTACAGTATTTTCTGTTTAAGCCAGATGAAGTTGGTATAAGTTTTTAAAAGTAAATGCCAAGTCTGTTCATATCTGATAAGGTATTTGCTTTGTAGGTGTATTCTTTTTCCTTTGAAGCTCTTCAATACACAGAAGACTGTTCTATGATTCTGAACAAAACGCATTTTTAATCTGTGATTCAGGGAATTGCCAGTTGTCCATGTTTTGTCATATTGTGTATAATGACTGCACAAATAAATGAAGCTGTGATTAAATTGTTTTATATTTTTATATCTGTGTAGTCCTTTTGCAATAATTGCATTAACTAATGAAATTTCTGTAACTTATATCACCTAATAAGAACAGCCTTCGTTTATATGTCAGTAGGCTGTAAAGATGCTAGAATCTTCCATTGATGTTTTCATCCTTGCAGTTAATAGGTCTAGTTTTCCTTTAAGTCCTAAAAAAAAAACAAGACTGATTTTTAATTACAAAAATAAATATATTTCTAAACTGGTATGGTTATTTCTTTCTTGAAAAACTCTGAAGGGGTGAAAAAAATCAATCAGTTGTATATTTCACACTAATAAAGCTCCTTGTTACTGTTAGGTGCTCTGAATTGTTAGGCCTCTTTTTTTTTACATCTTATGATTAGTAAGATAGTTTAAAATAATAATACTTTACTTGAATAAAAACTATGACATTGATACTAAAGCAAAAGTTCAGTATCCACAGAACTGTTTAATTTATTGAGGTACTGTAGACAATGCACTGTAAAGTTCTCCAGAGCACCATCTGTTTCTGCTCTGTCTGACCCAGGGGATTTATAAAACTACTGACGGAAATTGGAGTTAAGGTACAAGCGTGTATTTTACAGAATTTTAGATCATTTGATTGATGTTTGCAGAAGTCTTGTGAAAAACAGTAATATTTCTTGTGGGAAGGTTTAGCTGCACTGTGTAGAAATGGTGTATTAGAATATGCTATATTGACAGCACTGGTTTCTTAATTACTCCACTCTGTATTATGTCAAGTATCCTGCTTATATGGAATCATGCTTATTAAAATATTAGATATGCATCCTTTAATGCCTTTACTGCATTGGGGTTTTTTACACAAAAAAACCAAATAACTTTTTTGAAAATGTTGTTTTCCAGATACTTCAGTGTCTATTGAACAGGTCTTCTCTAGTAAGATGCTTGTGAAAAGTTTGATCCAAAAGTGGGAATCGGTTTTAGTCTAATGTAGAGCAAAGCCTACAAAGCAAAGATTTAGGATAGAATAACAATCATAGAGCAGTT
Source organism: Phylloscopus collybita (assembly GCA_027886175.1). Classification (NCBI taxonomy): domain Eukaryota; kingdom Metazoa; phylum Chordata; class Aves; order Passeriformes; family Phylloscopidae; genus Phylloscopus; species Phylloscopus collybita. The sequence goes on along the minus strand of JAJNNQ010000009.1, from coordinate 22,438,989 downwards.
GAAGAGGTCTGTGGAGGTCATCTGGTCTAATGCTTCCAACACTACAAGTTGCCCCGTACCACATCCAGACAGCTTTTGAATATTACCAAGGATGGAGACACTACAACATTTCTGAAAAACCTGTGTCCCTGTTCAGTCACCCTCACAATAAGAAAGGTTTTCTTGATGTTCAGATTCAAGTTTTAGTTTGTTCTCCTTGCCTCTTGTGCTGTGACAGGGCTCCACTGGAAATAGCCTGGCCCTGTCTTTGTACCTTCCACTCAGGAGTCCATCTCCCTCAATAAGATCCCCCTAAGCCTTCTCTTAGGCTACAGTCCCAACTGTCTCAGGTTTCTCTCTTGTATGAGATGCTTCAGGACATTGAACTAATTTCTGTGTTTGTCTATGTTTCTTGTACTGGGGAGCCCAGAATTGGAGACTTCCCAGGTGTGAGTGACCTCATCAGTGCTGAGTAGAGGAGTCGTGCCTTCCCATCTACTGGCAATACTTTGTCTAATGAAGCCAGAAGATACCATTCACTTTCTTTGTCACAAGGGCCCATTGCTAGCTCATTTTCAACTTCGTGTCCATTGGGACCAAGCCCTTTTCTGCCAAGCTGCTTTCTGACTGGGTGGCCCCCAGGATACACTGCTGCCTTTTAGGGAAGGGGTTGTTCCTTCCCATGTGCAGAATTCTTTGGATGGTAACGCAATCCTCTACTGCATTTGCCACTCCTCCCCCCATTTTGTGTCACTAGCAGATTGCCTGAGGGTACACTTTGCTTCTCATCCAGATCTTTAATGAAGATGTTAAATGAAACTGGACCCGGTATTGACCCCTGGGGTATGCTTTCAGTTCCTGGCCTCCAGCCAGCCTGACACTGATCACCAACTGCCATTCAGCCAGTTTCCTGTGTATCTCACAGTTGTTCATCCAGCCCATACATCAACAGCTTATCTAGGAGGCTCTTACAGCTTTTGCACCCTGCTGTCTTACTCCTCAGCTGTAAAAGGTGCTATTAATGGATACTTGTCTCTTGCGTTTTTAAAAAACAGCTGAATATTATTTTAATAACTTTTGCAGAATACAGCATAATAAATAAATGGCTATATATTTAGGAAAAATTGCTACAGTACTTTTCCTCAGTGTTAGAAGGGAGACTTATAAATAATGCCCCTAAAATTTGGGAAGTAATGTCTAAATTCCTCCAAACAAGAGAATTACTGTACCGTGCTTTTAAGGGAACCTGGCAAATAACTGAATTGGCAACCTCTATTTCTGAAAATTGCTTTGAGCCCTGTATGGCAAGCAAATACCAAAGTCTGTCAATTCTCACTTCATAATCACAAAACTTGTGGAATATAGTCACTCTTCAATGGCTAGTATCTAGAACAGTTGTGCTACGATCTCTTTCTTTTGCAAGGCAGGGGACATGTTTGATTGGTTGGGGTTGTTTGGTTGGTTGGGGCTTTTCTGCTGTTTTACTGCTTTTTTACCAGTGTGGTTTAAAATATTATCCAAATTCTGTGTCTTTATTTCAGGAGGAATAACTGGTGTATTAAATTTTCATGAACGTTGAAATAATTTAGCAATAATAGCTAGGGTTTTCCTTCATAGTTGAAAATATTTCTCAAGCCCATTGTCAGCAGAAGGTCCTTATAAGGCATTATCCTACAGTTTTTGCACATTTATCATGCCCCTTCCCGGTTTTCCCATCTTGTCTTTTAAGAGTTGTGAGTCTTTACAAAACAATAGTCTGTATGTCTTCCTTTCTATACCTGTGTGAACCTCTTGTTAAGAGAAAAAGATGTTTTGGTGTACATTTGTGAAGAATATTATTTCAGAAAAAATCAGTCATTTATTCATGATTTTTTAAGTTAATCAAAATTCATCTCATAAAACATATCCATTTTAGTAATTTCTCCTTACCTGAGACCCTAAAATTATGTTACTATACTGATACTAACATATTTTAGCTATTTAATAATTTAACGTTTACTTTTCATCTTTCATTTCAGGAATCAAAAGCATTTGTCTTAGGGTTTGAGGTTTTTTGTTTACTTCCCAATAGGTAGTTTCCATTTTGACTCCTCAAATCTTCAAAGTTTAATTGTACTTGGTCTAGTAGCAGATATTTATTTGTGAGCCAGAATCTGCTATTCCCAGATATACTTCAAAGATCCTTCTCCATATTCAGTAGTTACAAACAGGAACAGCAGAGCTGATCTTTGAACTGCCCAATTTATCTTTTCTGCTTCCAGTGGTCTGTCTTGGTTAATATACCTAATAACCAGAGATCCTAACAGATAGGATAGAGATCCTAATAGAGAACTTAATTCTTTGCAATTCTGAGGAACACAGTTCTTAATTAAAAGGAGTTAAAGATGCTTTTTAAACTCTACATAGCAAAGAAAGACTAGAGGCACTACAAAAACTTAGTTGTAGGAACTTCATTGCACTGGAAGTTAATGCAAGATCTGTTAGTACTACAACAGTAAGTACTTCGGCATATATGAAGGCGAACACATCCACATTACTACTACTAATGACATTTTTTCTGTAGGTTGAGAAGAGAAATTTTTGCTGGTTTGATGCTGTTGAGGTATTTTACAGCTTTGTAGTTTATGGGAAGGAGATATGTACCTAGATGGTACTTGAAATAGATAAACCGAAAAGGGTGAGTTTTTCTGCGGCAAGAATTTTACCACTGATTTCATCTTTCTCTTCTTATTTTTAAAGGCTTTTAAGATCTGAGCTAGCTGTTCTGGCAGATCATTTCATAATGAGGAAAAAGCGAATATTCTCTGCTCATTCTGACATGTAATTTCCTAACACTACATCTTCAGCAGTGCATTAAAAATGTTTTCAGCCAAGATTTCTTATCCTCCAATAAGTTATGAAAAGGAGTACTTCTCAACATTTTTTTCTTTTTTTGAAAAATGGGAACCTATATAAAAATCTAAACTTTAAAAAAAAAAGGTTTTTTAGAAAGTCTTAATATTGAGCATGAGCTACACATAGAACAAATTATTTATCTTCCCTGCAGGATTTGTAAGTCCTACAATAAACTAGGCTTCCCAGCTCTCGTTTTGGATTACTTCTGAATTCCCCTGGGAGCCACTTTTGTGGCAGATTCCATTTGGTTTCACAAGGCCTAAAGGGGGAAGACTTGGCATAGACCACAAATCTCTCACATTAGGAACAATTTGTAAACCACAAACAGAGGCAGCCAGAGTCCGTCCCCAGAACAGGCTGCTCCTGTTAGTGCCATTGTCTGAAAAGGATTGGTTTGCCATTTCCCAGATGACCTGCCTATGTGTAGAGAGATGTGAAAAGTTAGAGACAAAAATGTTTTCTACAGAGTGAGGGGGGAGCTTTCTTGTACAGAAAGGAAGGAAATACCTCTGTGGGATTTTATTTTTTCCCCTCTTCATCCAAAAAATACAAAGAGGGCCTCTGTCTTTAATGCGAATGTCGGCTTTAAATCTTTTAGGTTTGGATTAACTCTGTAAAAGAAAAAAAATCTGACAGGCTTTCAAATATGACGCAGAAAAACTTTTTTTTTTTACCTCAATTCATGTTGTTCATTTGTAAAGCCAAAGGCTGGATGGAGTGAATAGTAGGCGCCAGTTGTTCCTTCATTCATAGTTAGCATTACAATGGTCAGAATTAACATCCTAAGACCTACATTATCACTTTTGCTGTTTCACCAGCAAACATTTAATACCGGGTGGCTAACACAAGGACAGCTCTTTGCTATGTTCTTATAAATAAAAAATGTTGTTAATAATAGGAAGTAATAATAGTAATTAGTTCAAGTTGTATTTTTATGCTTTTTTCTTGTTTTTAAGGAAACTGTCTATCTAATTCCTACTTAATTATAAAATGTCTTGCAAAATGCATTTGTGATGGACATTTCCTATTAGCTCCTGTTCTAGAAAATGAGTATTTCATCAAATATGTCAAAAGTCAGGTTTTGCTTATAAAGCGACTGCTAATACATTTTCTTCACTACTTTTCCTCTACTTCCTGATACCAAATTTTCTTCTTTTTTTTTCTCCTTTGGAAATGTGAATTGTTTTATTTTGAACCTGCCTCTGCTCAGCGTTTACACCTTTGCTGACCGCTCCTGACAGAAGCAGTGGGTAGAATCTCAGGGCAATATCTATGTCCTTTTAACATAGCCATACGGGAAGGTTACCACATTTTTAAAGTACATTCTAATGCTTTCCAAAGGATCAATGTCAGTCGGAATTTGGATACAAAAACGAGGTAAATTGAACTTTTTGCATGAGAATTAGGTTTTTTTTCTGAAAATAATTCACTTCTGTTTTCATTTATCAACACATTTAATATAATTCAAAAATGTTCATGTATGCATGTTGAGAAATTAGACTTCAGCTACTGCAAGCTACCTACAATTTGTTAATTAAAACTAGTAAAATTTCAGCTTATTTATTTTCTGTACTGAGGCTTAACCTGTGAAAGAAATTAGTGTCCAAGTAATGAAACAAAGGATCTGAAAGACTGTTTGTAGTGATGTTACTTTCAACCTCTCTTCAATCTAATCACATTATAAAAGTATTTCTAATACTGACTGTAAATCAAACCTCTAGTAATGTGCTTCACTAAGTATTTATCACACTCTTTGTATCCATAGTATTATTGAGGTAGACATTTGAGAATGAATTACAGGGGTAAAGAATTTTTTTCCTTTGATGTCTATATATTTTGATGTTTGTTTTGGCCATTCAATATGCTGTAGTTTTTAGTATTTCTACAGACCAAATTATGAACAGAAGAAATTCCTATGTATTACATATAGTGGTGTATAGAAAAAATAAATATGCAGATAAAAACTGTTACGTGTTTTTCAAATATTTCACCATCTATTACTGTGTTTTATCTTCCTTTAACAATATTTTGCGTGCTTTCATAACTACATAAATAGTTGTTTCCTTATATCCCACTTTTAAGCAATGTTTAACAGGAGTCTGGCAGTGTAGGAACTGTGGTACAGCGAGTTCTGTGGGAGATAACTTTTATCCAAGTTATATTGCAGGATAATTGTAACAGTGTCCAGTATCCATATGAAGGGTCAGAAACTATTCCTGTTGGAATAGATTGCAGATTGGAAAACTGTGCTTATAATATATTGAGAAAGTTGGAAAAAGGGTGGATTTTTGATAAATCTGATTTTGATGGAAGTGCCTGTAATCAACACAGTGGTATAGAGCAGCATCCTGGGGGGATGATTTCCCCCTGCAAAAAGAGCTAAGCAGTGGATTTTTCAACCAGCTTCTCGACATGAAATAGAGTTTACTATTTGCAACTTTATGTTTATGTTGCAACTCAGGGGATTTTAGATAGGAGTTCAAGTTCTATTTCACATTAGTCAGACTAGAGTGATTCATTTAAATTTGATAGCCTCAACAAACTACTTGATATTTCTAAGATTTTTTTGCTAGTACTTGTTATGACATAACATTCTATGCATTTTCTCTTCAGGCAGCTATGATGTTCAGCTCTGGAGTGTTTTGGATGGGACTCCTGTGTATTCCTATGACAGCTTTACTTCTTGATATAGTATACAAAGTGTGAGTACAGAAATGCTGGGGTTTACAGAACAAAGTACTGACTTTTAAATGTGTGTTCTAATTACTAATATAATAAAAACCAAGATTGACTCTGGTGATTATGTAAAATTCTTTTTTTCCATTTTTGTTTTTAAAAAACTTTTTTACAAGAGTTACTACTATTTTAAATGTTTCAGTAATTGTAGTGTTTCATTTATAAATATTTTTGTTTCTAATTTGCAAGAACAGATGATAAAATACATTCTTTAAACTTGTTTTGTGGTATTTCTTCTTGTAAAGCTTAGTTTTAAGTCTAGAGAAATGGATTTATAAATTGAATATTTATATAAGCATTAAAACTATCTGTTGTTCTACTTTCAAGAAGAGTAAGTCTGGCAGTATTTTGTATGTACTTACAGAGTAAAGAGAGCTACTTACAAGACACTGGTAGATGAAGTTCAGGAGTTGGAAGCAAAGTCTGAAGATCCTGGGGCAGTTGTGCATGGCAAGAGGTACAGCAAAAATCTGTTGAACATTGTCTTAAAAAAAAAAGCTAAATATTTTTAACTTTATGAATGTATCAAAGACAAAAGGTTATTTTTCAAAAGCTGTACAAATGAAAGGTACCTGTGAAGGACCTTCAGGTCTACTGAGCCTATGTGTTTTTTCATAGGCTTACATTGAGGTTTTTACCAAAAGCTTTCACTGATGTGTTTCTTTGTAGCTGACTGGTTTCTGGTTCTTATCTGTAGAACAAGCTTGAGATGCAATTTTAATTGTCACTTTTGCCTGTGTTAACAATTAATTCAAAATCAATTTCACAAAAGTAAGAAAATGGGTTAGAACAAAAGGAGTTTTAAACCTGCATAATTTTCTAGTATAGCCATAAACAGGGCCTAAGCACAAAAAACCAAAAAATAAATTCTTTAAAAGCTGCTCAGTAGCATAGGGACAAACAAAAAATGTGTCTAGGATTTTCTGAAATTGAATATAACAAGCTGGCTTTATATTTAATTCCAGTCCAGAGCAAATTAATTTGATTAACCTATATGAGGTAAGTAAAATTTTTAACTTGAAGACTCCACAAGAATTCCCTTGTTATGTCTGCCTTCATGGACCAGGCAGATAATTTGAAAAGGTAGAAGGTAAAACTGAACAATTGGATATTTTCGACATGTAAACCTAGCATAAAGGTGTGCACTCACTAAAATGTTTCGGACTTTTTAACCCCAAGCTGAACTTGTAGCAAGCACTTGCTGAATGTATGAGATGACAAAATCCCCCTCTCCCCCCCTTCCAATGCATTAGTGCCATTTGGCTGAACTAGAACTTTCTTTTCTTGTCTTCATTTTCATGAGTTTTGTGAAGTCTAAAAAAAAGCCAAAACTGCTGATACTTGATTTTCCTATTCTTTCTTTTCTTTGGACTGCTGTTCTTTTAGTATCTTCATGGCAAAAAGCGTATCCAAGAAGGTTTTTTTTCTCACCAAGCTATGCACAGAAAGACACCAGAAGAAACACAGACACTTCTTTTACTATAGGTTCAATTTTCAGAACGCACTTTTTGTTCATAAGGAGACTTTAGCATAATCTTATTGTATCCCTTTTCCAGTTCAGTGGGAATCAGTTAACTAGGATTTAGCAGGTTGAGATCAAATTACATCAGATACCAAGGTGATGACCACCATTTTTAACGGAGTATCCAGCTTGCACGAGAGCTTTCACAAGAATGTTTTGTCTCTAGTTGGGTTCATCTTTCAAGGTAACAAGGAACAGGGGAGGTGCCAAGAGGCCTAGAAGCTTATCCTGCCACCCATGGAACACCTAGTCTAGTGTGGTGGGCTACAGAAGGACATACCTGCATGCAGTCTCTTCTCAGGCTCTATATGCTGTCTTTGTAGCAGCAGCAGCTTCACCCTGGAAGTACTGCAGCATCCCCTAGTTGGTGGCAATTCCTCTTTGAGCTTACTTTTCCTTCATCACTGCTAGACCTAACCAGTGCTTGCAAGAGTAAGTTCTCTTGCTTTTAAAGGTGATGTAAATGGATTGTTACAGATGCTTTTCTCCAGTGGCAGTGGTCATTCAAGCAGATTGAGGCCGGATCTTCCTCCAAATTAACCAACTCATCTATCAGTGTGCTGAGCTTTGAAGCAATGTATGCTCTGTGCTCTTTTGCAAAGACCAAAAGCTGTAGAAGAATGAGTTGCAGGAAAGAAATCAGACATTAGTACTGGATGGTGCTAAAAGGGGAACATCTTGTGGGTATGGAACAAAGTAAGGTAACCTACCTTTTAGTATTTCATACTTGTATTCCCAAGACTTCTCCTGTATTCCCGATTCAGCTCCTTTAACTTCAGTTGTCTCGGCAGGATGCTTTTCCCTCATTCTACACATAGCATGTCTTCCAAATCCCTTTTTATATAGGTAAAATGATCTTGGTGTCTTTACCACCAGTTCTGTAATTTTCTTTTTATTCCCCAGTTAAATAGTTATGAGGGCTCCATGACAGAATATCTTTCTCAGATATAATTTTTCTCCAAAAAGTTACTTTTAGACCAGTATTTCTGATCCACCTTATATGCAAATCACTGGATGTTACACAACTCAATATCTCTTAATATTTTATTCCTCCATTATTTTTTAATGTAGGTGAAAAATTTTAATAGTTTCTAAATTTTGGTGATAGAGCCAAAACTTTACCTTTTATGGAGAAAGTATTCATTGTTAAAGAAATGGTCTGATGAACTGACTTACTTGCATGTACAAAAATATGATTCAACTTTTGTAATCATTTTTGAGTCTCCTAAATTGCAGAAGCCTGGATTAACTAGTTGCCAGAGTAGAGTAAGTAGTTAAATGGGTAAGGAATGTCTTCTACCTCTGTTTAAGATATGTACATGAGACTTCCTTATTCTAGTTGCATACCTCTGGGCATACCATTTTCTGTTGTAGCAGAAGAAGGGATTTGTTCTCATAAAATGCCAAAATAGCCTAAGAAGATATAAATCACTGCTTGATTAACAGGTGACTGGGAACAAGTGAGAAAGATAACTCAGAAACTTTTCCACTCTGTCCACTCCCATCTTAAAAACACTACAACACAAAGGAAAAGTCAGCTTGCACAGATAACAGGTTGGGATTCTTCTATTGGATAGCTGTTGTAATCAGTCAGTACCTCAGTGTTTACTGAGAAGGGGGCCTACAAGAAAGTCTGGAGATTCTATAAGGTCATGTGGTGATAGGACTGAAAGAGGGTGGGTTTAGTTTAGATATTAGGAAGAAATTCTTTACTGTGGGGGTGGGGAAGCACTGGAACAGGTTGCTCACAGAAGCTGTGGATGCCCCATTCCTGGAAGTGTTCAAGGGTGGAGGGGACTCTGAGCAATGTGATTTAGTGGAAGTAGGGCTGGAACTAGGATGATCTTTAAAGTCCCTTTCAACCCCAACCATTCTATGATTCTATGAAGTATAATATTGATAATTTTTATTGCTCTTTTTTCAGCTAGAATATGTTTGTTGCACATTTTTTTAGAACTGTGTTGACATCATACTGAGTGCATTTAATTATAACTAATATTGTAAGGCTTTACCCTTTTGGTGTTTTCCTGTCACAGATTCTTAGGCTAGGAATTTTCTATTTAAACTGCAAATTTGCACTTTCGGCTGTTTTGTGAAAATAAGGATGAAAATTGGCATTGACATTGAAATAACTTAAAATATTGTTCTTAACCATATTGTTATTATACTTTAGAATGCAGCTTAAAAGAAGGACATGATAATACAGTCTTAAACTATGCCATCCATGTAAAGTTTTTTTTTTATTATTATTTATTGCTGTATTTTTACAGCAATGACTTGAAACATTTTTTAAACTATTTTCATTGAAGGCTCAGGGAGAGCACTTCTATTGTATCTTGCTGTTTCAGTACGTGTAAAAATTTTAATGAGCCTTTCACCAAAACTGTCCAAAAATACTTTATTTGGTTTTTCTGTAAGCAACACATTAAAATTTTTTTATCCCATATATTTGTCAGTTAAGTAAGACTATCTTGAGTAAGAACAAGCAAATTTTGCACAGCAGCTTTTCCAACAGAAAGTAAACTTTCATGTTAGAACACTACTTACTTGAGGGTACCTTGGTAGCATAAATAATAGAGCAGTTTCAGTGTATTAACAAATTTGTGCCACAAGAAGTATGATTCTGTCATTAGAGACATTGTAATTGAAATGCCACTAAGCCATTTCTACTTAAAATTGAAGTGACAAAGGTAAAAGGATACTATTTTTATATAAACTATTGTTCAGAAAGGGTTTTTTGCATAACCAATATATAATGCTTAAGCAGAAACAACAGTATTAATACTTACCGCAAAAATATTGTAATGTGTGCAGTCTTACATGGACTGACAGTAACATGAATAACAGCCCAAACTTGTGGGAACGTCTTTAGAGATACATACTCGAAATGCTGCTTCATGGCATTTTTGTTTTTAATTCAGTTCGCTGAGAGATTATTTTTAGATCTTGTAAGTGGTTGGTCAGGAATATGTAAAATAGTAATGTTTTTTCTATAACTGTGTTAAATTACCTGTAAAAATACACATTTCATGCTCAAAAATAGTTAATATTCTGCTTGTCCATATAGGTACACATAATGAGCTCAGACTGTTACTGTGATCTAACATTGGTTAATTATGAAGCCTTGTTTTCTTGGCTTCACATGTAGATATTTAAATATGCTTTTGAATGGCAACAGGGTAATTTATAATGGAGAGCCCACAGTATTTCAAGTATAGAAAAAGAGCAGAATTTAATACTTGAACAGCTGAAAGCACTTTTCTCAAGTGTATTTCCCATGTATTTTGTACTTTCTTTACCAGCAATCAGATCTATGCAGTGGAAACTTCATTATACATCAACTAAGACGTGCATACTTCACGTTCTTGTAAAACTTTAAGGTAGTATTTTCACTGCTTAGCATTTAAGCAATCTGAGCGTTCCACTTGGGAACATAAGCAAAGAACAATGGTACCAAAAATGCTTTAATAGGCATGCTAATGGTTTTAATAAAATATTTTTATTAGAAAATAACACCTGTCAAACATTTCATAGAAATTTGCTGATTTCAACTCACATTATAAGGATTTCACAGATGTATTACAAAGGAGATACAGCTGATAACTGTGTCTAAGTGTACCCATGGTCTTCCACCTCCTTGGCCTCCAATCTTAAATGAAGATACTGATTTATTTATTCATTCTCTGTCTTCTTGATGTTTAGATTTCAGTCCCTAATTTTTTTTTTTTATTAATGTTGTCACTTAAACAGTTTACACTCTGAACTAAAAAAGAGGGCTCCTTCATAGCGTAGAAGAGCAAGCAGGATGGAAAAAAAAATACCCAGAGAGTTAGCTTAGGAAAGCACTGAGAGTAGAATGTGTCTCAGTAGCTCAGCCTCTCCATTCTTGATTCAGTCAGCAGATGCCAGCTATCTTCCTGCAATTAATACCTAATTTTTTTCTTACAAGGAAGTCTCATTCCATCTTTTCATTCAAAACATGGCCACAGAAGCAGTTTCCCCTGCCTATCACCTTACCCTGTAGATTTTCCAGTTAGCATTCCTCTATGGGTGTGGAAATAGTAGGTTTATTTTCCTTTTCCAACTTAGAAAAGCCAAGCTTTCACCATATGCTTTAACCACCAGACTAGATGGGAACAGAAAGTTGAGATAAACCATCAGTCTCTCCAGCTTAAACAGTGGTTCAGTTTCATATATAAGAAGTACATAGTCACTGAAGAAAGAGTGGGTATTTCTAATTTAATGGCTTGAATGATAGTCTAGTAAGGAAAGCAGTCTAGTTCCTTTCCACTTAGTCTGGTTGATAGCCTGGGAAGGTAATTCTGTTGAGCTAATTGACAATAATATTAAAAAGTAATTTGAGTAATCAAAGCTTGGTAACATAAGGTGTGTGAAATCTGTTTTTCTTACTACATCATTGCACAAGAGACAACTTTGCTAATTTAGCAGAACTGTAGCAATATCAAATCACTGTATACTCAGATTAAACATAAGATATGTGTCTTTTTTAATTGAACTAATTTTTAGACCAGTTTACAGAGAGAGGAGTCTGGATCATTCAGAAATGTTTAAGTGATAGGTTGGTATTTCTTGAAACACAGACTGTAATTCACAGTGAATATGAAATCAAGAGGACAATGAAGATTTTGTTCATTTTTTTTTTAATATAGTCCATTGCACATATTTAATATGTTATTAAAACTGTCAGATTTTGCTATTTTTCTGAGCTAAGGCTCATCTACCTGCTATTTTTTAGTAATGTTCCTATTAGAGAGAACTTAAGTGCAAGAAAGACAGAAGGCAAATTCAATACATTTGCTACTCATTTCACTACAGTTTGCAGCATTTGGCTGATGCTTCAGTCTCAATTTAGAAAATGTTTAATGGTCCTGTTTTCCACTTGGGCTGGAATGGGGGTGCCTTGGGCCACACTAAAGCACTGTAAGGGTACAACACAACAAACTCAGTAGTGCTGGGAAGGAAGGAGATGCTGAAGTGGCCAATCTTAGCAAGAACAGTAGTCTGTTATTTGGGGATGATCTCAAGAACACTTCCTAGAGTTTCCTGGGGAATGCTCCTTTCTAGAACACTTTTCATGGAAATAATATGTTAGTGTACACACAGCTGATGACCATGAACTTGACTTTCCTTCCACTCATTTCCCATCCCTTTGGACTACTGTGTCAATAGAGGCTGGGAACACTTTCTGTGTAAGATAAAAAAGACTAATTCAGCCTGGCACTATTCAAGCTGGGCTGCATTAAGGAAGACAGTGCCTTCCCTTTATATTGTGTGTTTCTAAAGGAGTCACACTCAAAGGTTCACAATATTATTCATTTATTTGTGTTGTCAGCACAGCTATGTTTCAAGCAGATATTTTGTCTGTACTGTGACAAGTAAAATCATTACCAGGGGTCAGAACTTAATAATCTCTCCTCACACAAGCTTTTAATCATTATCTTAATAATTAATCAGGCACAATTTAAAAAGAAAAAGGAGGTTGGATGCTTCATTTAATAATTAATTCCCATTGAGCAGACTTAAATATAAAGGGATAGGGTAATTAGTAAGTAAATATTTTTAATGTGTCTACTTTCTCTCTAGCTTAACTGAAAGAGCCCAGCTCCTGAAGAATGTTTTTAAGAAGAACCATGTGAACCTGTATCGCTCTGATTCTTTGCAGCAAAACTTGCTTCGTAAGTGTTCACTGACAGAAATTAATATCCATAAATAACATAGCAGTAAAATTCTGCCTTGTACTGCATTTATTTATAGTAAAAGTGCAGCATCCTAAACCCATTAGACCATGTTCTTCGCCTGTGGTTAAGTTGCCCTTCATACCAAAGATACTGCACAGAGTCCTTTCTGCTATTTTATAACTGCAGAATTCTGTAAGAAATGGCACAGGATTTTACTTACTGTTGGAAAGAGGTTTATTCCCTTCTATTCACCTTTGTTAAGTTGCTTTTATTAAAGCTTTAAAAAATAAAACTAATAAAAGCTAACTTGTTTTTATTTTGCTTTACATCTGCAGATGGCTACGCCTTCTCTCAAGATGAAAATGGAATTGTTTCCCAGTCTGAAGTAATAAGAGCTTACGATACCACAAAGCAAAGGCCTGAGGAATGGTGAAGGAACACAGCTGGAGATTTAGGCCTTAGTTGTTACTTTTGCAAGACAGGCTACTAGATCTTTGCTGAGAGCTGCAACCATGGTCCAGTTTTCAGACATTGAGAGATCTATGACGGTCTTGATCCATAAAGTTTGGATTTGTGTATTCAGTAGACATAAGCACTGTGCAACTATACTGTAACACACCATCTCTAAATTTTTAACAAGTATTTGCTTAGCCTTTGTAAACAGATTGGACTTTACCTTGTATCTTGCCAGCTTGCTTATTTTACAATGAAATTGAATCGACACTGGTCATATACTAGAAGGGCAGTGGTCAGATTGCTAAACATTCTTAACATTGACAGATCAACTAGCATCTGTGAAGGTTTTTAAATGTTAATATATTTAAATACAGTTGATAACAAGCCTTTGATTTCAACAAGTGCTGAAAAAAACCCAGTATCTTAATGGTGTTAGTTCACCTTCTTTAAGAAAGATTTGAAGTCAAGATGCTCCTAGATGTTTGTGTCAAACTAACTTAAAAACATTTGCCAAAGAAGTTCCATAAATGTTTTTTGTTAGAAACAATTTGAAAGGAATCTATCTCCAGTCCTGAGCTCAGAACTGCATGCTTGAGTCTCCACATTTGAGGAGAAAGTACAGTGAGTCTAATTTGAGTGGCCTTTTTGGCATTTGCTTTCAAAATTGCAAGTCTTTGCACCTTTGGCCTTATACAAGCTTTCCCCTTATTTTCATTTAGTATTGCAATGTTGAATATGGCTGCCAACTTGTATAATGGAGTACACATAATACTTTATTCAATTTTTAAGAATTGCTCTGCCTTACTTCCCTTTAGCAAACTTAATTATTTTTGTGATGCTTAGTTGTATCTGCTTATACTGTAGGTTTAAAAGAAAGTTTGTTTAAACTTATTTTTTAAAATTAATCAAATTTTCAACATTTTTATACTAAGATAATTTGAAATGCATACATTGAAATACAGAGCAAAGCATGCCCTTCGCTAGTCTGTGATATGTACTGGTTTATTTGCACTAAAGTCACTTCCTATAAAGGTGTGAAATACATTGCAGCAGTCTCTTTACAACTTATTGGTCATGCAGAATACTTATATACTTTCACTTTTAATTAAAATGGAGAGGAAGTGACTGCAGAAAAAGATACACATTTGGTATGGGGGAAAAAAAAAGAGAGAGGTATTAAATGAGAACATTGTGATACATTCTTTAAGTACTTATACCTTGTATTTCTCAACTTACCATCCAACAACCAACAGGTTTCAAACTAAGAAAAGCTACTTGAACTTTAACATTTAATTAATTCTTGCAACTCTTTTGTCCATGTTTAATTTTAGGTTTAAAAGCCACCATAATTACATTTAAAATACAATTTTCTATAGTAGCAGTTGGTTTTATTGTTAAGTAAATTTTTGTACATTACATAGGAATGATCTTTTTTCTTTCAATGGAGATCAACCAGATGGAAAAGCAGAACAATATCCCCAGTGATCTGTTAAATTAAATATTTCCTTTTTGTTCTCTAAATCATAACAAGTCATCCAGTCCCATCTTTTCTCTGCCCTCCTTCATTTTTCGTATAGTTACTAACAGTGACTTTACCTCCTTGCCTTTCATCTAGCTAAATGCTTAACATGTCATTAATCTCACTTATCCAAGTTTCTTATTCTCCATTCTAAGAGAAACTTAAAAATACACAGAGAAAGCCCAACAAAAGGCACTGTGTGAAAGTAAGTATTTAGGAAGGTGTATCAGTGGGAAGGCAGCCTGCATTTCATATGTGTGTTACACAGTGTCTTCCTCTCACTTGCCCGGAGTGATCTTTAAACAGAAGGCACAAGGACAAAGGGAACGTATCCCACTAGAAACAGTACTGCCAGTCAGTCAGTCATGCAGACAAGAACTGCCTTCAGAAAAGCCATTGCAGACATAGATAAATAGATGGATCAATACGGGAGGGCCAAATCGCTTGACCTAAGGCAAGAAAAAATTTGGGGGCATGCCCCTTTCCTAAAACGGGGATCCCTATTTTCCATCCAAAGGACAATGACCAACTTCCAAACATTTCTGAAATTAACCATGACACTGTTACTCCTTTATAATCTTTCAGTGTACTTAACTTGTGTAAGATTACTCTATACATACTCTCTTCATGGGCAATTTTTTTTTTCTATTCTAATTGGCTGAATTGCTAATTACGCAGATACGGATTAGAATGCATTGTGAAGTATATACAGTGAGATATTTACATGATCTCTTCCTATGAAATAAAATGCTGTCTTACCATTGTAATACAGTTTGAAGAAAGCAACAGTACACACACAGTACATCCCAAATTAACTACCTTAAAATGGAAGAAAGTGACTGAAACAGCTCTAAGATCCTAAATTTAGACTAAAGGTTTGTGAGATAATCTTATCGCAGCATTTCATGCTCACATCTTTTCAGAATCTGAAGCAGTACTTCGCAGTGCATTTTTTTACTACTTTTGATGACTTTCTCTCCTGTCTCTGTACTTTTTCTGATAATTAGTTGATGAAAGATACCACTTCTTAAAAATAGAAAAAAAAGTGGCAAAACCAGTGGGGTTTGACTGCTCATACAATTCCATTTTAAAATACAAGGTTATCTTAGCTATGTGTACCCATTTTTAAATTAGGCCAAGTATACAATATGCACTTTATTTTCATATTAAGTACATAGTAATATAATCTATTTCCATCCTGTTAGTATTTCATATCTTTGTCAAAATAAGGGGATTCTGCTGATGTTTGTTTAAGGGGAAAAAACCCAGTTGAGGCAGAAATGCTCGTAACAATGCCTCTGTTCTTACTGTTTGAAAATTCAAAAGTATATTAAATAGAGAGTTCACATGGATTTTTCCATCTGTTGTGCACTGCAAGTTAGTATTAAAAATTTCCATCTAAAAGATGAACCTGTGCCACTAAAAAATCGGGTATCTTATATAAATACTTCTGCTTGATTATTTTTAAATATATACATACATATATATATATATAAATTATTCAAAAGAGTAACTGGAAACAAATTTTAACAAACCTATTGACAATTTGTATCTGGAATTTTTTCTTGCCATTTCCTAATTTTACACATATTTTTGCAAAGCAGTTTCAACAGATTTATACTTAGTCATCATTCTATTTGTATAAAATGATAAATAAAATATTTTGAAACACTGAAAGATAGCTGAAGATTCCTGTATGTCCACATGCATTCATAAAATTCACCTTGTTACAAAGATGAGCGTTAAGTGTCTTAAAATGCTTATCATGACATTTGAACTCATCTTGAATGATGAGTAATTTGGAATATGTGTTAAATTTAAGGAGAAAAGTTTTTTTTTCCCTTTTTTTCTTGTGTATTGTGTAAAAGCAGTTGTAGTTCTGATGAATTTATCATTCTGTCTGCATGAGGCACTATTTCTAAGTGTTCTGAGGCAATGCATGGTGGTTGTTGATCCCTGTTTTTTAATGCCTTCGTTAAAAGTCTGCTCATAATATATCGAGAAGCTAGTGCTGTGTAAGCAAATGAGTTTTTCAGTTCAGCTTCCTTGGTACTGGATGTTTTCACTGGTAACAAAACTCAACAAATGAGTTTCTCCTTCCCCCTCTCTGCCCTCGCTCCCCCAGTTTCCTTGCCATTAACCAATAGATCTTTATTAAACAAAGGAATATCTTAGCATTCCAAACCTGGTTCCTGCTTATGCAAACCACTACTCATATGGGGTTCAACTGGACTGCTTTTGAGTATAATGACTACTCATCTGAGCAATGATGTGCAAAGTTGGGCACTTTTGAGGGTTGATACTGAAATAAAAGTATTTCCATGTAGAGTGGGATTTGAAATTGCAAAGCTGTGACCAGAGCAAATTTTTGGGGTTTTTTTAAGTCATATTTTATGGTGTTTCTTTAATGTGGCATAGAAGCCATAAATGCATTAATATTGTTTTTCTACTTAAACATAAATTTTCATTACAATTTTCAGTGTTTGATATGTATGAACCGCTGCAGAAAGCAGTCCGTCTGAAACAGCAAAATTTGCATTCAAGATAAAGTGAGGTTTTAAAGCTTCACTAAGCCATTACTACTGAAACTGTTGTGGAAATTATGAAGCTGCATGAATGAAGATTTTTTGACTCAGTGTTTATGGTAGTTTCTCAGGTTTAGTTTTAACTGGATGTTAAATGCACTGTGTTTTTTTAAATAGTTATTTTAGTAACACATTCAGTTCTATGCAGTGTTAAATGTCATTTGGCATTTGGTGAATGTGCATGTTTTGAACGGCAAATTTTAAATGTTTTGTCTTCTAATTGTTAAAAAAAATGAATAAACTTTGCCATTAAATTAAGAAGCTTTGCTGATTTGATTGGTTGGAAATGCTAGGGCTTACTTTCAGAGGAAAACATCTCTCATTGTTCTTGGGTTTGAATTCATTAAGGTTTTAGAAATAGTATTTCACAAATATCATAGATTTCTTATGTTTTTTAAGGTTAACTGAAAAAGTAGAAAATTGATTCAAGGTTTGTTGAGGTGGGTTTTTTTTTTGAACACCTATTTTGAGATGTCTTTTTCAGTTCTCATGTGGAGTCTAGAAAAGTTAAAAAAAAAAGAAAAAGAAAACCAAAAAAAAAAAAAAAACCACCACAAAACAAGGAGCACAGGAATCTGCAATTTAGTGACTTCCAGCCAAGCCCTAACGTACTCTGGTGTTGATACCCTATTTTGAAAGAAAAGTATGCAGTACAAGAGTGGCAAGAGTGAAAATAAGAGTAAGGAAACATCACCTCCCATTTCAGACAACAGTGGTAAGTACTGTATCCTTTGTCTTTGATAATAGCTGGTACTTCTTTCCTCTAACAGAGCCTGCCACGGGAAAAAATCAATGTATCTAAACCTTAACTGAGTTTCGGTAGTAGATGGGTAACTGACTTTTATATATACACTGGACAGTGAATTTATTTTGTATTCTTCCCAAGCAGGTTCAATAATACATGCATCTTAGATGGTGCTAGTTTCACAAGTTCCATTCTGTACTAGCAGAGCTGGTTTAAGAATATTCCACCTGATAATATTTTACCACTTCTATTATACTGGCAGTCATGAGGCCATTGAAATTATTCAGTTTATAATGATCCAGGCTCCCTCTCAAATCCTTTCCCTTCTCTCTTAAAACAAACATTATTTTTAAACTAAAATCATTTCACTAACCTGATTTACACTACAGGCCCCTGAATTTGCACAAGTCATAGGTGGAAAGAATAAAAAGAACAGAAAGGCATTTCCTTGTCTACCTTTGCTAATGAAAACAGGATAGCATGGAATTACAGCTTCAGTGTAACTGTGAGTCAAACACTTTATGTGATATTGTGGAGCAGTGGCTCCCTCAAAAGCAGACGCATTGTTCAGAGTTCAAGTCCAGACAGCACATCGCAATAGGCAGCAAAACAGCACTGAAAACCAACTTCATCTCCTTAATGTTCCTTAATGTCCTTATGTCAAGCTGTAGCTGAGCAGTAATGACAAAATACTTCTGAAAGTGCACCTTTTTTTTTATTCCAGTGGGATTAGTATTACAAATAATCTATGAGTTTACATAGCCACATACTGCACTGCTTACCTAGATTCAAACGGAATCTTTCAGACATTCTTGCAAGTACTTGTAATGTTTTTCCTAGCAGTGGAAAGTCTTGATGCATTTTGGAGATACACACTTTAGAATCCCAAATTGTGGAAGCACAAAACAAATGGCATGCCACTATTTCTCATTATCCACAGAAGGCTTGGGTTTCATCTAAGTCATTACCAGTTAATGGCAATCAAAGCATTTGTTGCATTGTGTGTAAATGACAGTAAGCAATTTAATGAGTGTGGATATTCTTTCATTTTGATTTTAGATTGGTGTAGTGCTAGTAAAAGGAGTATGAACTGAGTCCAGAATTCCAAAAGAAAAAGCTAAATCTACTTTGTTAACATGGCAGTAAAGCAAGTACTGTCTGTAAATGTTACTTCTGATAGCAAGCAATTGCTTTCAGTTCAAGCATACATCCAACCTTTCGAACCATTTCATTAAAGTGCTATCACAGTGTCATTTCTGTTCTGTCTGCAAACTTTAGGAAAATTTCCTGTTCCTATAAATCTTAGGAGTATCTAGTGCCAAAAGGCTCTTTCCATTAGGAAGGAAATTCAGCATTCTTGCCTGCACACCAAATCCATCTGGGTCAGAAACTACTGGCACAGGCAAAAGCGTTTCTGTCCATGGGTTGTATTCTGGCCACCTCCTTTCCTCTCCCTTCAGCTATATAGATCACTGCTACTGTAGCTACATGAACAATAATAGATTTATTTTTTTTTATTTATAGTTTCTTCTTTGTCTGTTTGCAGATGGTGCATAATCCCCACCTCAGCTGTTTTACAGGTAGCCCAGTACAGCTACTTTAACTACACCTGATCTTTCCCACCCTAAGAGCCGCATCTGCAGGATTTGTTGCAGTCTGGCTACTGATCTGTGAAGCACTTAGCACTCTATAAACTTACAGACTTATGTGAGTCTGACTCAATGAAATTATTCCTGTGTGTGAAGTTCTTCAACTATTCTATGAGGACAAACCCATTATGCAGCATCAGGGGAAGAAAGGGAGTGGCTCAGAGGGGTCTTCCCTGCTAGGCTGAGTTTCTTGCTAAATGGCAAACTTCACAGCTCTCATTATGCTGAATAATGATTAAAATCTAAGGCTGTATGCAAGTGTAACAAGTGTTTAACTGTTAAAACATCAGTGACTGACTGCAGAGCCCTCTGAGACCATCACAGTGAAGCAGCATGCCCCGTACAGCACCAAATGGTAACGGGCAGTGACCGAGCCAAACTCACATCTTCGCTGTGTAGTCTTTCTTTGACGAAAATGCTGAATTTCAGCTACTCACCACCACCTGTGTCAGTGGCTCTGAGGACTAATTGCTCTTTAAAGGTACATAAATTGCCCCTTCTTAGTTAAAGAACTTAGATCAAGTTTCTGCTTCCAGAGTGGGATTGTGTTGCCTTGGTTTACTGAAGAAAGATTTCTTCTAATTCTTCTAATATCTCACAGTATGCTTCTGAACAAGACAGCTGATATCTCCTGAAATATTCAATGATTTTTCAAAAAAAGTTAGTTGACAAACTTGGGAATTCATAGCCTTCAAAACAAAATATGCAGTGAAGAGCCCTACACTGGGCTACAAAACTACAAAACTTCATCAAAGGCAAGCAAAGCTTTTCTTGCCCCCTTCCTTGAAGATTGTTTCTACAATAAAATTACAGGCCACAACACCTACTTTCAATTAATCTCCTGAATACTCAAAATCTAATTTTTAGAATCTTGCAAAATTGCTGTGTACACAGCTGTGTATCATGATTTGGGTTGAAATTAACACTTACAGCATTCAAGCTAGAGCCTATTACTTAAAACATCATTGTATAGTACTCCTCTTTCTGCTTAGAAACTGCATTTCTTGCAGTAATGTTGGCTGGATTATAATGCTACTTGTGCAATAAAAAAACGTACTAAAAGGTTATTTTGAAATGTTTTTTGTCATAACTACTGATCACTAGATATTTGCTATGAAAAAAATTATTTAACTCTTGAGAAAGAACCAATGAAGCTTTTCTAAACTACTTGTTAAATACTATACTGCTAGGTCAGCTATAATGTACTTCAACAGATCCTATACACAGGGAGTTTGAGGCTGATAAAAGAGGAAAGCTCAGCCTCTGATACTGTACATTCTGGCCCACAGAATGCCTTCGTTTTTTCACAAAAATAAGTATACAGAGAAGCCCTTTAACGAAGCCCTTTAAAAACTTTTTTTTTTTCTTGTGTATTTTCCATTTGCTTACTGCGTGTATTTGGTTTAGATGCTTTTTTTTCTTCTTCCATCTGGTTTGTTGGTTTACTTAGGTGAAGGAATGTAGAAGGGCAAACAGAATTTATTCCTACAGCAGGATGTTTAATCTAAAATACCCAACTAATCAGTGTCGTTTTTGATCGCACTTTTTCATCGCATCTGCATGTAAAAGACATAAATGAATCTATTTGCTATATAGTCAGAATTTTGTGTGATACTAAATCTGCACAACAGGTGCAGTTAAAGTTGTAAATCATTTTTAATAGCAGAATAAACTATTTCAACTGAAAAAAAATACCAACTAGTTAACACCAACCAATTTCAACAAACACTACCTGTACAGAGTCATACTGATGATACAACATTTCAACCACACAGTTTATTGGTAATTTCTTTGTGCATTATTACTAAATAATTAGTGATGTCAATGGTGTAAATACATTTTAAATTACAAACTTGTCTTTACATTTTATACATGGCTAATTTTACAAAGAGAACTTCATGATCAGTTTGTCCAACTTAGACTTGCTGAGCAAAAAGCTGGCAATAAATACTTCCTTCTGAAGAATGCTTTAGTAGAATGCAGTTTTAGAATTTTGTTGGAGAAGTTATTGGTGATATTGCTGAATACACTGCTTTCCTCACAGATAATTTGGCTATGTGGGACTGTCTTATCTTCAACCAGCCTAATTAGTACTAGTTTTATCTACCATCGTTAAAGTTTACTAATACAAATATGCAGTGTAAGTTCAGGTAGATTACATGTATTTTTTAAAAACCTCCACATTTTGATATCTAATGAAATTCTTCCTCTTACTTTCATTGTTCATGGAAGTGGTAAGTAGTCAGATGTTTTCAAGGATCCTCTTTAGTAAGTGTCACTCCTCTCTTACTTCTCAGGCTTATTGCTGCTTTATAGAACTAGTCTGATTATTATCAGAGGAATGCAGCCGCTGTTTGTTAACTAAGTTAACTGCATTAGGGTAAAATGTCACTTGTAACACTGAGTATCTTTGTCCCAACATAGTTCTTCTACTTGTCACTGAACACATTCTGCACAAATTAGGCAGAGCAGTCCAGTTTTAGAGTGACTGTTTGGAGTGTTTTATAATTCCTTTTTAAGTGTGATCCAAGTTTGGGGAATGCAATCTCAAGTGAGACCCCTCACTTTTCAAGGGCAACTCACCCACAGGAACAGTTCTGACTTCTGCAGACGCAGAGCACATCAGTGTGACACCCAACAGCAGCAGTCCCTGTGGTTGCAAAGGCTGCATTACCTCTTCCCAACTTCTTTCAGCTCTGAGTAAAATCAGAGCAGCTCTTCCCAGCCAGAGCAGGCTCTGGCTGGAGAGGATACCCAAAGTACGGTGGAGACACCAGAAATCCTGATGGCTGGGTCAGGTGGACTGTATGGGCTGTCTGGAAGCAGCCAGAGGGGTACGGTGGAGGTGAGGACGCCACAAGGCAGCCTGGCTCTGCCCGGGGGAAGGAGAACCTGCGAACCGAGCTGCCGGTCGAACTGGAACTTGTTGCTGTACTGGACTGCCTGGATGGCGTCCTGAAGCTTGTGGAGGCCAAGATCATGGGAAGAGTCTCAGTCTGATAGCTCCGCAGAGAAAACCGTATTGGCTGTGATGGTTGTTTCGGTCTTAAACATGTGCAACAATAAACTGCTACCAGCGAGCCCACGATGATGAAGGCAATAAATATTGATCCAACAATGAGGAATGGAACGTAGATTGGTTCTGCAAGAGAAAGGAAAAGAAAAGCCATGCAAATTAGCCCACTTAAGTAACAGGTTTTTCTGTGTAGAAATAAACTCCATAGTGTTTATGAAGCCCCACATCATTTCAGTCCCAATAACATACCGATCTGCTCAGAAGACAGAGCACCATTATCACTGAAAGAGAATCAGAGTTTAAACCCTGTCGGTTCCAGTAAAAATTTCTTTCTGTTGACAGTTTTAATAGTTACCAAATGTAAAAGCTGTCTACATTGTGTCCCGTTTGCTGGTTTCTGTTAGGTATAGCTCAAGAATCTCACTCCTCTCCCCCTTTCCTCATCCCCCAAATCGCCGGGACTGTCCAGTGCAACAGCTTGAATCTGCAGGGGAAGCTCAAATACTGCAGATGCTGTTAAATCGCTTCCTTTCCTAAGGTGGAATATAGGCGCAAAACGTTGTGACTTGGGAAACCAGTCTCCGTATGCGCTGCCGGATTTCTTTTGTTTGGGAAACTGACGGCCACTCGCACGGTGCGGCTGTGCGTGCAGAGAGCACTGGGGCCCACTCACACCTCCGGGAGCAGTAAAGTTAGGCAGACAGCAGAATTTGCCGATACGAACTTAAAATACAAGTGCTCCTTCCAGTCAGGAGGGCTCCTGCTGCCGGTGCCCTCGGGAGCGCGGAGCTGCGGGCCCCGCGCACGCCGGGCTCCCGGTCGGTCCCGGCGCGGCGCCGCTCCTCAGCCGCAGCCCCGGCGCCTGAGCGCACCTGGAGCCGCGCCCGCCTGCAGCCCACCCGCCGGGACCGGGCAGGGACCCCGCAGCCGCCGCGGGGGCGGCACCGGGCTCGGCCCGGGGGATGCTCCGCGGGGACCGCCTCCCGCCCGCCTCGGGACCCGCGGCCGGGCACTCACGGGCGGTGACTCCCGGCTCCGAGGGTTCCCGGTCGTTGGTGCAGCCGCCCTGCTCCAGGCGAGCCTCGGCGGCGGCGCAGCAGTAGCGCAGAGCGCAGGAGCCGCAGCAGATGGTGGCGGCCGCCGTGTCGAAGCCCTCGGGGCACTGGAAGCCCTCGTGGTAGCCCCCCTGCCCGTCTACCCAGCCGTGGCAGTACTCGCCGCCGCCGGGCTGGCCCCCGCCGCCGCCGCCCAGCAGCCCCAGCAGGAGGCAGCGCAGCAGCAGCCGCGGCAGCGCCCGCCGCCGCCCCGCCATCTCCCGCCGCCGCCGCCGCCCGCCCCGACGGGGCGCGCAGGGGGCGGCCCCGGGTGAGGTGCGGGGCCTCCTGCGCCGCGTCCGGGGGCTGGGGGGCAGCTCCCACAACACAAACACCCTCAGACACCCTCACACAGCCCCTCACACACACAGCCCCGCTTACACTCCCTCACATACCCTCACACTCAGACACACACACCCCCAGGCACACACGGCCCCCCAGCCGCGCCCTGCGGGGCCGCCCCCGCCGCTCACCTGCCGCCCCCCGCTCCCGCCGCCTCCTGCGCCCCCGCAGCATCGCCCCGCACGCCGCTGGCCCCGGCCCCTGCGGTTCGGGGGGTCCCGCTCTGTACCTGTCGGTCGGACGGGGCCGGGCGCGGAGGGAGTGAGGCTGCGGCCAGATCGGCGTTTGCTTTCCGAGGGCTTCTTCCCCTCGGCAGGCTGTGCCCAGCCTCTGCGAGAAAAGGGCTGAGCGGGAGCGCGGGCATCTCCCGTCCCACACACCCGATCGTGCCCCTGAGTCCTGGCCGCCACCAAGCAGAAGGGTCTCTGCACTGGCAATGTTATTACAGCAGCCCTGCGCTTCTAAGGGTTAAAAAACCAAGTACGGCATATGATTTATTACAAAGACTTTTTACTTTGTAACCTGTTTCCCTTCCTCAATACTTTTTATGTGCAAAGATATAGCAGCATATCCCCAGAAGATTTATAGCCTCTTTTCGTCAAACACCAGGCCTGTCACCTCTGTTTTCCAAAGGGAGAGAATGAGTGTGGGGCTAGGGAGGAGGAACACATCTGTTCATATAAGAATCCAATCCTTTTTCTGCTGGAAGAATAATAGCAAGTCACCAAGCAAAAAACCACAAAAGGAACTGCTTATTCATTTATTCTAGAGGAAAAAAAACATTTTAAATGAACTGAGCAGATTTGGACTTCTGGTTCAAGCAAAGAAACATTCCTTTGAATGATGTCTCCCCTGTGTGCTATCTAAGAGGCACTCTTGCTCGAACGGTGGAAGTGCTTATGAAACTTATATTAAAGCTGTGCTGGACAAAAGAATGCATTTTTCCTGCATCTGAAACTTCCTGACGTCACTTACCGCTGGAGTATGAATATGTATATCAGAGTCTGACCACTTGTCCAACATTTTGAATGCCCGTGTCACTAATTTCCAAAGTTGGCAAGTTTAGTCAAACAAAAGGAACAAAGTGTGCTGTGTACCAGCAATAAAACTGTGCACTCCAAACCATTTATCAAGACATTAGACCTCTGGCCAACTCCTAAATACAGTCCACAAACACTTTATTTGTGGGTTTTTTCTTTTAACTAATCTGTTCTGGGTTTTTTTTTTCCCTCTGACCCTTTTTTTCCTGTTTTGATTTCTGTACGTATAACTAGTACCGCCAAATCGGAAAAGCAAATTTAAAAAGTGCATAAATGAAAAATATTTTTCATGGCTATTTAACAGGTATGGGTATAGAAATAACTGGATGTAAAAGAAAAACAAATAGATTTTGAAAGTGAAAATGTGATATTCTGTCCTCCTCTGCATTTTCATTTTGACACGATGATGTGAATTAAACTTTTACCAGCTGTCCTGACTACAAGTTCCTAGTTTTTATAAGCCAATGTTAAATATTAATTCAGTTTTGCATTTACTTCACCGTGGTTTTAAAGCAAACATAACCTTCATGGAATGTTTTAAAATGTATGACTTTTAAAGGCCTAATCCAACTTCCAGAAAGGTCAAAAGGAATCTCTGTGTTGACCAGAATGAGGCTTGGAGCAGGAACTCAGTAAGGTCTTCATGGTGCAGTTAGCTGTCTCAGGTGCAGAGGAAAGAGAGGCAATATAGCCATCCTCTCAAGTTTGCAGGAGAGTTCCATTTGGTAGGAGTCAGTGAGTAAATATCTTCATATGTTGACTCTGTTAATTAATTCATCAGCTTCCAAAAAAAAAAAAAAAAAAAAAAAAAAAAAAAAAAAAAAAAAGTGGTCTGAAAAAAGCCTTCTGAGATACAGAGATATAGAAACCATAAGCTACCATAGCAACTGCAGTGATAGAGCTGGGGGCACTGAGGAGGCTCCCAGCTCACAGACATTAGAGTGACTTTGACCTGGGTTTATTTCTCCTTGTTTGTTCCATCTCTTGGATTGTTAATAAAAATGTTTGTCTTATTGTTCCTTTAGGCAGAGGTTATTCTCTGCTTCCCTCTGGTGATGGCAGCTGTACAGGGTCTCCTGCAAATGGGCACAATTAACCTTCTCTTTATCTGAATCCCAAATTGCTCCATCCTGAAAGAAAATTCTTTTAAGAGTTTCTTAAGTATGGGTTTGCAAGTGTGCGTGGTTGATTTACTTTTCTGTGGCTAAATGGCATTTCAATCACAAAAGTGGATTTATCTCCCTTGTACCAAGTGGAGTGGCAGATTTCAGGTCTGATTCTGCAAACACTGCCAGCCTGGAAAGATTTGAAGATACATGACTTTTTCTATAAACTGCTGATGTCTTAAATTACTTCTTTGGTCTTTTTCCTTTCTCTGAAATATAGACACAGCTTGCAGAATGTGATGAGAATGTAGTGAAGGTGAACTGGATTGTTCTGATCTAGACAGAAAAAGCCCTTGTTCTGCTCCCTTTTGCTGTAAAAGTACAGTTTGGCATGCTAGCAGTTTCATTTGCATTGAATTTTGCTATTTGTGGATTTGAACTAAATCCACAAATAATTAAGAATAGAGGAAAAAACTGTCATGTAAACTGTTGCTGAGCATCCTACATCTGCAGTTTGAGGACATTGGATGGCTCAGAGTAGCTCACTTCTAGACTGGTTTTTGTTGGGTGATGTTCCTGCAAAGTACCAGTGCTGACTTTGGTTATAATTTATTCCCAGGCAAAACCTTCCAGCTTCCAGGTGATGTGTCATCAACTTAATTACATCACATTAATTTTGAATGAAGAACATTGTTTTTAAAAGCTCGTATAGTTCTGATTGTTGTTGTTTATAAAGCTCAGTATTAAAATTAATGAAGCTGAGATCAGTCATGTAATAGGGAGAGAAGATGCTTAATTGTTTTTTAAGGTGTTATTATTTACCAAGCTTGTTACTGTCTCCACAGCAAACCTACAGAGAGAACACATTATACTACTCCTCATCTGCTTCTGTGCAAGATCAAACAATTTTTCTTAAATGACTTCTGAAATCATTGTCTCCCTGCACACAGTAATTACCTCACTGCTGCCAAATAGATCAGTTGTAAACACAGATATTAAAGTCTTCTTAAACATATTCATATTTCCTAATCATAACTTTGCTACATTCAATTTTCTGGATTTGGGGTTTTTTCTTGGGTTTGTTTGTGTGGTGTTTTTTTTCTTTTTCCCTGATTTCACTATTATATATTTGGCATTCTTTCAGACTATAAAGCAAGCCAGTGAGCCATGATGCTCCAGCAGAAGAGTAAATCCTAGTATCATGTCAGGCAGGCACTCCAATGTAAGTGAAGTCCTGGAACTTTGGCTTAGCTGCTAGAGTCCAAGCAGAGACAAAACCTCCCCAACATGCCCAAATAATGTCAGAGTTCTCTCTTGACTAGGGCAATGACAGATAGGCTCAGCTCATATCTTTCTTGATGGTCATATCTTGCAGGATCAGTCATTTCATCCCAGCTTTTCATTAAATTTTGTCTTGGATTTCAAAGAGTAAAAAAGCCCGAATTGACATACCAGCTTCTAAAAACAGCCTGGTGCAAGCAGATTTCCATTTAAAAATAAAACCAAAATATTTTTCCACCTAAATTGGAAACCCTTGAGCTATGTGATTTGCTTCATTATGCATATAAAGACTGCGTTGAATAAAATCCTGTATGCTGCTCTCTAAAATGAAATCCTTATTTTTGTCTGGTTGTGAGAATGCCCCTCCTCGCAGCTGCCTTGCTGGGAGAGTCACCTGCCAGGCCACAAGCATCCCTGTCACCTGCCAGGCCAGACATGTGTCCCAGACTGGAAGTGCTGGCAGGAGTGCTGGGAGGTGCCCCAGAATCAGCCCCAAAGAGGCTCCAGCTGCATCTCTGCTCTTCCTCTGGCTGCAGAGCCTCATCCTATTGCCTACATCAGCAAATTAAAACGGACCCACAAAGCCCATAAAGTGCATTTTGGTTGACTGAATCAAGGGGAAATATGGTGCTTTTCTTCTTTCTTTTTCTTTGCTTTTTTATCACTACTCTTTTGTACTTCTCTGTTTTGGGTTGGAGGCTGCAGCTCTGACAGCCAACCTTTTATGATTTATTCCTGGGATTTGACTCCATGATTTTCCACTCCAGTCAGGAATACCACCATGTTTTCTGAAGTCTCTCAGAAATATTTGAAGGGTAAGGTTACATAAGCCAGCTGTTAAAGGCAGCACCACTTACTCTCCCTGAACAGGTAACCATTGAGAAAGCTGGTTACAGCTTGTGGAGAAAAACATAGAAGACAGATTATCTCAGCCTCATGACTGTCAGAGTAAGGGAGATTAATCATAAGTGCCTCAGGGCTCACTCAAGAAACAGAATGTTTGATGACTGGTATCTTGGTCAATGGGTACACGTCTCTGTAATGGTTCCTTATCTGAAGTCAGCAGCACTGCTCGGTAGAGGAGTTAGGATCAGACCTCAGGAGTCACCATTCTCCTCCTAGGACAGTAGAAGATATTTTTAAGCCAGCAATGCAACCATCCCTATTTGAGGAACACAGTATCCCAGCCATCCCCATCTACCCTTTAGAAGATCACTCTTGCCTTACTTTTGAGCTCTACAGAGAGCATGTCCTGACAGATGATTCAGTTTTGGTTACAGTCAGTAGCTCAGGTGGGCTGGATATATCTCCTGTGAACAGCCACAGCAGTGCCCTCTATCTCCACATCCAGGGGGGCACAGAGCTGTTAGAAGGAGAAAAGCAGGGACAGATGTCTAGAACACACTGGAATTTCTGATCTTACATGATGTGCAATTACCCTTTCTTCACTCCAGTTGTGGCTAAAAATAGCCTGTCTTATGGCTACCAAGCAAGGTTTTCTGAAGAAGTGTTTAAATTGCTTTTAAACCAGAAGTTCCTGTGCTTTGGAATTCAGAAACTAATTCTCCAAGTAACAATTCTTGATTCTAAAGAAAAAGATCAGTATGTAATTATACCAACCACTAGTAGAGCAAGAGCTAATAAAGCCCAAAATAAAAAGTAAAAAATAAAGTATAAAAACAACTGGGTTTTGTATTTCTAATAGCTGTTTTCAAAGCACTGAACAAGGGGAAATGTTTTGACAGCCAAAAAAGATTGAAAAATTGCCACATTTTGACCACTGTTTCACCTGAAAACTGTTAATCAATTGTGATTTAGCACAGAGCTCCTTCTCTGTAACTTGCTGAGAGGAAAAAAAGAGTTAGTGCAAGTAAATAACCATACTTCCTAATAATCTTAACTGCTGCAGTCATTTTTAAACAGTACCAAGCTTACCAGCTAGAGGTGGAAAGCTTGGTATACTATTGCCAGGCAATTCCCTAATCCCCCAAACAGTCATATTAATGAATAGTGCAACAGAAAGGTCAGAGGAGAGAGATAGCACCAGACCTGCCTTGCTCTGTAGCAGAGTGTGCGGTTTTTTTCCTTGAAACTGAATTAATGACCAAAAAAGGTGAAAGGATGTGAGAGAGCATGAAATTTGACTGTAGAAGAGTGTAGAAAGAAAATGTGTTCACCAGGGAATGAAGGCAACTGAGTTTTTGGGGTTTTTTTCACTCACACCAGAAAAAAAAAATATGAACATTCAAAAAGAAAAAATTAATACATGCCAATGTTTTTTTCTTTTTCTCCAAAATAAATAGTGCTGCATATTAGGGTACTGTTTTAATCCTTAACTGAGTGCCTAATAAACATATGCCTAAGTTTAAAAATATGCATTTTCCTTTTTTTGTTACTATGAAATTAATGCATGAGAATAACTGACAAATAATGCACAAAGGAATCTCCAAATGGACACATTATGGAGTACCTTTAGCCTTAAGTAGGACACATTCTTTAAAGAACTAAGGGAGAGCTTGTTTTTTAGGATATATTAATATCTAGCACTAGTAGTTTTCTTATTACACATGAAAGTTGTGCACAAATAACTCATAGGCAATGGAGCTTCAGGATTTAAAAGAGTAATTCCTAAACCTGATAAACTAAACTGGTCCCATACCCTTGAACCAGCAACCAAAGAGATAATTTTATTAAATATTTTGATAGTGCAAACAGGAATTTTAAAAATGCTTATATTTGCTGCTACAAATTTATTGTGAGCATTAAATATCAGCTCTCCAATGCTAAAAACAGAGCCAAATTCTGCATCTTTGAACATGGGAGCATATCCCTCAGCTCCTCTGGCTCAGGTCTTCAGCACAGTCTTCCTCAGTCTACGTTTCACCCAGCTGAGGACCAGCCATCCAGTTTGTGTTGATATCATTGCATCTTTATAACAGAGAGTTGTGGGGTTTCCCATTCACTGAATTTATCCTGTCTGGGGAACAGCCTCTTAACACTTCCTACAAATAGCAGATTCCCCAAAGAGCTCAAGACATTTCAGGTCTGAAGTAATGAGCATTTGGTGACATAAATTAGTTCTATACTTACGATAATCTAATCAGTTAATGACAGATTAGCTGAGATTAAAGACTGAGACCCATATTCTTTGTTCTGGCTGCAGGTGGGTAGGATTTAAGGAAGAGCTCTCCCTCCACTCCCACAGCCTCCCATGGCCAGGGCCCATGAGACAAGGTCACCTTGGCACCACTTGGAGAGCTGCTGTGCTCAAGTGCTTGTTGCATTTCCAGATCCTGAGCAAGATGGGTCCTGCCACTCACCTAATCCAGTCTGGTCTCTGTGGCCATCCAGAGCTGCTTCAAGGGAGGTAAGAAGCCCTGCAGCAGTGCCACCTCCAGCTGCCCATGCAGTGAGCAGGCTGTTAGGCACTGCCCAAGCACGATGTGCACAGAGGAAATATTTGGGGATCCTGTGCTGAAGTGCACTGTCCCAAATTTTATCCATACAAGATATGTGCCAGAAAGATCTCTTATCTAGTGAGACCAATATATAGTCATTTTAAACTTTGGATCAGTAATAATTGAGGACTGGTTTTAACCCAAAGCCTAGAGCAGGAACACTAATACTCTTTTAAAAATATTTTGCTGGTAATTTTTTGATAGCAGCTGAACATTGAGCAGATGTCTACATTGGGCTGTCCTTTTCTCTGGAATAATACTGTGGACTGAAAGTCCTGTAAAGTGTTTAAATAGAAGTCTGAATGTGCCTTTCTAAATTACATCACCCTGCATTTGCAGGCAGAGCATGTCATTTGCCTTTGTGTTGCTGCAATGCTTTAACCCCAGCTGCAGTTCAGCCTCTTGCAGCCACTCCCTCACACAGTTCTCAGCCCAAACCCAAATCACAGCCCTATACCTGCTACTCTGAGGAATTTTACTCTACTCCAGCCATAACAGCATGGTGACCCACTCCCCTGATTCACTCAGGTCTTGTCACAATTGTCCAAAATTGGCTTCTCTGTTTGAAGATGAAAGATCCCATGAGACAGCCAAACAAGCTGGTGACTTACAAACTGGCTGCTGCCATCACCACAACCATGGCACAGCGGTGCCAGGGAGAGTCTGCATTTGTGTCCCACCACAGTTCTACATGGAGCAAACCTCTTCAGTCAGCAGCCTCTTCACCTCCCTTGCCTTAGCTGGGACATGACAGGACAGGCTCCTGTGTGTGCTTCCCATGGCATCTTCCTTCACACAAACAGCTGCCAGCTGTGAGCCCTTCCCCTGCTGAAGGTGCCTGCTAGATGGGCTGCCTCCCTGTGTCCCCTGGCACAATGTCTGTGAGCATTTCTGTCACTGCTGTTCAGCGTGTAGTGGCTTTCAAACACTGTCTGTTCCCTGAGGGGTCTGGACCTCTTGCAGCTTCATCTTTGTGAACAAATGCAGTAACTGTGAGTGGATGGTAACTCAGGATCACTGACACAAGCCTGCTGCTGCTCAGGCCTCAGCTTGAGAAGGACTGAGTTGGTTTGCAGTGCTTAACCAACCAGAGAAGATTTGAACTGGAGAATTTTTAGCAGGCAGCCACTATTGGGATGCATATCCATCCCATCTGATATCCACTCTGCTTACCTCTCCATCACAATGAAGAGGAAAACACTTGCACAACAACATTGGACCTAGGCCTTTATTAAGGTTCCTGGATAAGCCTGGCAGTGACTTCTGCTCAAGCCAGACAGCCCCATGCACACTTTATCCTTTCCTATCTTGATCTCCACAGCAATTTTCCTTCTTGGGAGATAAAACTTTTGGGAGAAGGAACATGAAGCACTACCCCCTGCCTGCCCCCCTGGCTGCTGGACTAGCCCGGTTTCCGGGGAGCTTTGCGGGGACATGCTTCAAGGATGTAAAGGGGTAAAAGATTCAAAAGAGGCTCCTACCTCAGGAAGAATGTTCCAAGGCTTTATTCTTGAAGGAGATCCCAGGGCAAAAGAGGGCGAACAAGGAGGAGCAGGGGTTTTTATCTAGTCTCTGTCTCAGGATGGGATAGCTGGCACAGAGCCACAGTCAGAGATAAGGGGAAGGTAGGGTTAAATTGAGAAGGTTACAGCTTCAGGGGGTCTCTGGGGAAAAACCATTTCCCCAGAGGAATACAACAGGAACAAAGCTGTATCTAAAGCCCAACCTACATGCTTAGTTGTAGCTGTTATCAGGTGCCTGAAGCCCAGTTTTAAGGAACAAAATTCAGCTCAAACCCCCCTAGCTGGCATCAGCTGTACTTCAGTGGCATTGAGAAAAAGGTAGATATGTGATGGTAATATGCATGTAGCCCAAAAGAGCAAAAACATCCTGGGCTGCATCAAAAGCAGCATGGCCTGTAGGGCAAGGGAGATTCTGTCCCTCTGCTCTGCTCTTGTGAGACCCCACCTGCAGTGCTGTGTCCGGCTCTGGCTCCCCCAGCATAAGAAACACATGGACCTGTTGGAACAAGTTCAGATGAGAGCCACAAAGATGAAGAGAGGGATGGAGCTCCATGAGGACAGGCTGAGAGAGCTGGGGTTGTTCAGCCTGGAGAAGAGTAGGCTCCAGGGAGACCTTATAGCACCTTCCAGTACCTAAAGGGGGCCTGCAAGAGAGCTGGAGAGGGATTTTTACACAAGCAAATAGTGATAGGACAAGGGGTAACAGTTTTAACCTAAACAAGGAGAGGTTTAGATTAGCTATTCAGAAGAAACTCCTTACTGTGAGGATGGTGAGGCACTGGAACAGGGTGCCCAGAGAAGTTGTGGATGGCCAGAGAAGGGTTCAAGGCCAGGTTGGACAGGGCTGTAAGCAACCTGGTGTAGTGAAATGTGTCCCTGCCTATGGCAAGGGGTTTGGAATGAGATGACCTTTAAAGTCCTTTCCAACCCAACCCATTTTATGATTCTATGATTCTCTGACACAAACAGCAGGGTCTTCACAAGCCCATTTCACCCTTTGCAGTTTAGAGCAATACCATGTAGGAATCAATGCAATTGTGAAGCCTGATTGTTACTAAAGGAAAAATTGTGTAGGAAAACATGTACAGGCTATACTTTGCCATGTAGCAAACTAAAAAAGACTAAAGTTTTAAAGAACTATGAGGAGATCCATAAAATGTTTTGGTGAACACATTAGTTAATTTGGAGAGCAGTAATGTTGATTGAAAATGTTTAGTTTTCGAATTTGACTTAAAGTATTCACATAGACTGAATGTAGTTATGTGTTTGGGGAATTAATAACTTCATTTCTAAGTATTACTTACTATTCTTATATACAACAGCCTGAGGAAATTTTCTTTTGCTTATCTACATTTCAGTCTCCCTGCTTAGATTTCTTCTGGGATCTGACCTATAAAAACAACTGGATTTATGATACTCTACAGTTTACAGCAAACACTTAACAAATACTCCTATTTCAGATATGAAATTTATAGTGTTTAAATATAGTCTTCGATGTTATCATTTTCGGTGTTTACTGAGAGAAGTAATTCTCCTGCAAATGTCAAGGAAGAAGGCAATATGTAAATATACCACAGAAAGTAACTGCACACTGCCATCTACAGAGCACTCCAGGGATATGGCAGGAGCGGTTTATGGCCAGGAAACATGAGAGGGGGCATTCATAACCAAAAAATGTCATGGCTTTTCCTCTTCTGGCAGCAGTTTCTGTTAGTGCAGAGCATGTGTTGCAAAAGAGGCATTGTGATACAGACTGTGCATGACTGTTGTGTGAGGAATGAGAAATGACACGGAGTGTGGAGAGCGATTATTTCTCTGAATGATGTTGTTTATAATATCATGGCTGCGCTTGGAACAGTCAGGTGAAACCATGCAAGAGGGCAGGGGAGGAGTGTATGTCCCATTCCCGGTGGGAGAGCTCCAGCGGGGATGCCAGGTTGCAGACATCACTGCAGCCCAGTCTGTGCAGTGTGTTGCAAGAGCACCACATCAGATCCCAGCTCTGGTGGAAGTGGATGTTTCATCCAGCAGTCTCTCCCTCCCCACTCCTGACCTGTATCCAGTCTCTCTCCAGTTGCCTCTCACCTTTCCTCCCCGCCAGCTGCTGTTACTGCCCAGTGCTTGCATCTCCCAAGAGCTGGAAGGCAGGATCCTTGGTCCCACCCTCCAGTTCTGTTCATCCACTGAGCAAGGCTGCCAGCACCTGCTCAGGCACAGCCAGGGGTTCCCTCCACAGTCCTGGGGGAGAGAAGCCCGAGGGTGTACCAGTGCACCACACACCTAGCTTATATTAGTAACACATTCCCAACATCTTACTCTCTCTCACCAGCTACTTTTTTCAGGTGGAAAAAAAAAAAAAATCAAGGGAAAATACGTCACCGAAGAGTTCTCCTTCAGCTCCCCTCCCGTATCTTCTATCCTGTGCACAACAAAAGAAGCTTTTGAAGGACATTAGGTGGATAAAAGAAACTGAGAACCATTGCGTAAGGCAAAAGCAGCCACAGAGGAAGAAGCAGGAATGTGGCTTTTGCTTTTACCACCCACTTCTGTGGGCCTTGCAGACCTCCAGCAGCCACGAGTTGTCCCTTGAAAATCCCCAGTGCCCAACAGAGCATGTTTTGCTCGTGGGCTGGTTTTGAGCCCTTTGCTGCTGGGTGTCTATGAACTAGAGCTTTTGTTTATCACTTTATAACTGAGGTTGTTTGTCCATCTCCTGAAGCAATAAACCACTGGGGTTTGGACTGAGGTCAGTGGAGCAAGTGCTGGCACTATTATGTGCAAGTACACTGCCTATCACAACTGGTCCAACAGCTGGGTTTGACAGCTTGCTTGTCTAAATCTTTGACAACAAAATTAGTCAGTAGCCTCAGCCCTAAATTACTGTTAATCCTGTTATGAAAAACCAGTCCTAAATTAGCTGAACCATTAGCCTCCCTCTCAGAAGAAAAGCTAACATTTATTGTACAGAATGCCTGTTAGTCCCCTGTATTACCCATGTTTGGCTTCCTTCAAGGAGCTTATCTCATCCTGAATTGATGATGAATTATTACAAACTTGCTTTGGACATCTTACTTCAGACTTTTGGCTCAGGCGACTAGAAATTTCTTCAGTGCCAGATTGTTGACTTCAGCCTCAATTAATGATCACTTTTTATCAGCTTAGTTCAAACGTTTGGTTTCTAACTTTTGCTTGTGTAGTCTAAACATTTCTGAAGTCCAGATAGACAGCTTTAAATTAAAATGTTGTGATTTTGATACTGACTTAATGCCTTCCTGGCTAAGTGGGAATATTTTATTCTTCCATCACTTTGATTAATAGACCTGTTACAAATCCTATGCTTTAGAGCACCAAGGAGTGAAACAGGCGCCATGTAGATCAACCTAGTTAAGACCTAATCTTACACTTCCATGAGATTTTTTAAATATTGTTCAGAAGCTAATGCACTCTCTAGTAAAATTTTTATAATTTTGCAATTATGAATAATTGCACTGCTCTGCGGTCACCTATTTGTCTTTTTCTTAGCCTAAACTTTTTTTTCTGCAGCTCACATGCTGTATGGTTAAACAGCTCTCTATTAAACATGCACTTCAGGGTTGAACTTAAGTACCAGAAAATTATTCTGCAAGAGACTCTGTTAGCAAATTGCAGATCTTTACCAGCAATAGTTAAGATAGGATAAAAATTCATGTCTTCACATGAAACACGGGTAATTCTGCTGTCAATACCCAGTCCTCAGGCATTCTCAGCTGTGGATGCTAAACCAGTCACAGATTTCATAATGGCTTGTTCCCACACCATCAAATACCTCTTAGGAATTAAAAACACACTACAGGAAATCACACTCTTTAGCACAGTAAGAATAAAAATGCCCAGGTTCACTGTTACTAACAACACAGTCCAATTTGTCATATTGGTTTGTAATCAAAGATGTATTTTGTAGACTTACTTTAGTACCTTCTTATTAACTAACCAAGCAGATTTTAACCATTATTTTGTTAACTTCCAGTGAACAGGAGATATGTTTTAAATTAAATACACTTTTTATATTCTGAAGTTTATTGTACCAGCTAGGGCTTTTTATTTAGTTAGAGAAGTTGAACTGAGACAGAGACACTAAAACAATTATCAGTCTTGACAATCATTAAAAAGCATTTTATATTTTTTGTTTGTTTGGGTCATTTGAGATTCTTAAAATGCCAATTATGTTTATTAATGTATATTCTGGTATGAATATATGTGTACTCCTGTCTTGCATTTGCCAGCAATCAAGAGAAATGGAATTGACATATTGTCCTAGTACATACTTCAGATATATGCAAAGAATGCTGCCAGGTATTCCCATCACTTAGGGGTGAAAGGTTAGATGCATTGTTGAAAGCATGAGGAGTGAATATCTGCTTAGTTCCTTGCATAGCCATGTGGACATTCAGCACAAAAAAAGGATTTTAAAATATGCTGGGAGTTATTTGAACCCTAATTGAGTTAAATAAAATGGACGCATCCATGAGATCAAAGCTGTGCATTCCACAGGTGGATTAATGGCACATGAACAGCAGGAACTGGCAACACAAGAAACTATGGAAAACCTGTGCCCAGAGTAGCAGCTTCCTTACTGTGACAGAGCCAAGAGTTCTTTAAAGCAATGGCCTCTTGTGACCACTCTCCTTCACAAGAGGCCACAACTTAATCACACAGATAATTTATTTGTTTTATTCCATTCTTATTTCTAATAAGTTTATATAAACCTTTGAATTCTGTCCCACTGTACTGGTCACATACATCAGATACAATCTCTTTATGTGTGCAAAAATCATGACTGTTATTTGCCTATTAAATGCCTGCCTTACCATCACTTGTCCTGTTTAATTCCATGATGATAAGTGAGATGACTGTTAAATCCTGTCTTTATTGGAGTGCTTAGACCTCTGTGCATAGGCAAGTCATAAATGGAGGATTTTTTTTTACCCAGGCTGAAACATGATTGGCCATCCCAGTTTTTGTACGAGTGAATGTGCTCAAAAGTAGGTGTGTAAATGAAGTCAAAAATTCTGTCACTGAACAGAAAGTGCAAAGTTACAGCAAGGTAAATGAAGAGATCATTTTCCTTTGTATTTTTGTATTCTTTAATTAGATAGCTGGAGAGGCAAGAGACATAGATAATAGACTTATAATGATATATAAGTTATGATACTTACTTGCATTCTTTCTTACTCATTCATATGTTGGTTTAAATTTTACAGAACTCAGGAGGTTTCCTCTGAGGTAACTTCAGTGTCATACTGTTCTTGGTCAGATATTCTGTCCTGAAACAGCTGATAAATTTTCTTGGCTATCAGATTATTTTTCTCCTGGCTAGGAGAAAAAGTCAGTCCTGAGTCATGCACCTGATACTGTAATATTACCACTGGGGGTAGTTAGCAAATAGGCTTTGGTATTGATAGCTGAATACTTTCTAAATCTCATTGACTAGCTCAGCAGCATAATAAAATATCTGATGCCTATGAAGTTCTTCCTACACAGGGCTTTTTCTGTCCTACTGGGATGTCTTTAGAATAGAACAAATTCTCTAAAATCTAAGTGATTTGCAAACTTTCCCTTCTTTTCTGCAATTCTTCCTTTGGAGGATCCATGTCCATTTTTTTTTAATTACAACACTCTCTGATATTTACCAGTGTGAATTCAGTTTAACACTAATAACATAATGAAAATAATCATCATTTGCAAATGATGGTTAGCTCTGACCACATGTATGCCTCTGGTGCTGCACTGCTGACAGTCCTGCCTCTCCCTCTGTGTCATGGGGAGCTTGGTCAAGTGCCCACAGTGTGCTCAGGCCATCAGACAACTGATGTTTGCTAATGTGCAGCAATGACCAGTCCCAGGGGATGTGAGTCTCCTGTCCCCAGTCATACACCTTAGGTAATGGAATGACAGAGTTAAATCTCTCAAAATATCTCTGTGCATTCAACCACCCCCTCTCTGCCTCACTCCAACAAGACACTTCCTTAGAACAGGCCTTTTCTTTGCAAAGCAGCCAGAGTCCCTCTCTCACAGAAGACCACAAGGCATTTCAGTGGAGACAGGCTGGTTAATCAAGACTGGCATTTGGGATGAGGTTCTTGGTGCTGCATGTTCTTCTAAGGTGACTCTGAGTTTTGGGGAAAATCATATACTACACACTCCATCATTAACAATGTTCTTTGGACCAACTGTGTCATAGATACCTGGAACACTCAGAGAAATTGAGGAAGACTTCTGAGTAATTTGCCTGAGTTTCAGTGTGACAGAATTGATGTGATTACAGGGAAGTATTCTGCCTACCTCCACAGTGTATGTTCCCTGTGAACTTTAGTTAAATTCATAGCTTCTTTTAGACAAATAGCTATGAACAAGATAGCTGCTTTCTGACTAGATACAGACAGAAAAAAAATTGTTCTCAAAAAAAGATAATTGCTGCTATCCATCATCTGTATCTTGTCTCAAGAGTGGTCTGCTGCAAGCATTCTCCTTGGGGTAGCTGTGGGAAATACTATTTGAATTTTCCAGAACCTGATAATATAAAAAAGTATCATGACACAACTTGGTGCTGGATACCATCATTTTTGGCCAAGGGGTCTACTTGAATTTCTGGGTAGAAGCAGGAAGGATTTTTTTTTTTTTTTTCCTACTTA
This sequence comes from Phylloscopus collybita, assembly GCA_027886175.1. Classification (NCBI taxonomy): domain Eukaryota; kingdom Metazoa; phylum Chordata; class Aves; order Passeriformes; family Phylloscopidae; genus Phylloscopus; species Phylloscopus collybita. The sequence goes on along the minus strand of JAJNNQ010000009.1, from coordinate 22,399,673 downwards.
CATTTCCCTCTCTTCTCATTCAGCTCCAGCTCCTGAGACAGTCTGGCCCCACTGCCTTGGGTTGTGGAACCAAAAATGTGTATTCTATTTTCATCTGTTAAAAGCAGTTAGGGAGATGTTTTTCTTTTTTTCTTGTAACTCTGGGAGGAGGGGGGCAGATGCCTTCTGATAATGGGCCAATTGTTAAAACCAGGTGGGGCAGTGTTTCTTATCTCTTTCACCACTTGTCCTCCCTCCAGGGGAATATTTTCTGCTAATGGACCATTTAGACACCCCTAAAAGCACACAAAATAGACTATCCACATTACATCATCCTATTGTGAGATGCTCCACCCAGTGGGGGGAGCCAACCATTCCTACCTGGATAAAACTGAGACACAAGAACATGAAGGCATCTAGCTTCACCCAGTTCCTGGAGGAAGACTGGACCCCTTCTCACCACCACTGGATCCTTTTTCTACAGGATCATCTCTACTCCACCATTACCACATCTGCCACTCCAGGAGGACTCACTTTTGGACTGCTTCCAACACCCTGACCAACAGGGTGTCAGGTTGTAGCTCTGACTCTGTCAGGGTTTTCCAGAATTGTTGTTTGTTTGCTGGCTTGGTTGGGTGGTTTTGTTTTTCTACTACATTTGTATTGTTAATATTCCTAGTAAAGAACTGTTATTCCTATTCCCAAATCTTTGCCTGAAAGCCCTTGATTGCAAAATTATAATTTGGAGGGGGTGAGGGGTTTACATTCCCCATTCTAAGGGAAACTCCAGCTTTCCCTGGCAGATACCTGTCTTTCCAAACCAAGACACCCACTCAGGCTGGAACTCTCCAAGAGGAACACCCTCATTTCTGTGGGAGAAGAATGATCCTGGCCAGGGCATGGGGAAGCAGGGTGCTCTAGGTGTCATGCCTCCACTGCTGGAGCACCATCCCTGCATGAGCAGGGCAGAGATACAGCTCAGCCAGGCACAGTGGTGTAAGGCCTAGGACAAGAAATGCTGCCGCTTCATGAGATTTTGGTATCAAGAGGTTCCATGTTCACTTGAAATCACAATGCTCCCAGAGCATCTGTGCACCCAGAGCAATTTAAACTGCGTTGTAAAGATGCTCAGGGGACAGTTACTGATGGTACCTGGGCTGGCCAGGGGTGTGACCACACCACAGCTCTGACGCAGCCTGGCTGCCTCCCCCAGGCCCTCTCCCAAGGTCCCTGACAGCACCGTGGCCTGGTGAAGGCAGTGGGAAGCTTCCCACAGGCTTCAGTAGGCTTCACACCAAAAACCCAGAGCAGAGGGCTTGGGAAGAGGCTGTCTCCTGACTGAGTGCAGAGTGACTGTCCCCTGGTGACATCTAGAAAGACTTAAGGAGTGTGAAAGAATAACATATTTTGCTATATTTTTTGGCATATGTGTGGGCACCATAACTGATACCTTTTACCATTTTCTAATCTGTTTTTACTAATGTGGATTTTTTAATGCAATGGCAAGTATACTAAGCTTTAGTTTAAAATGTTGCTTCCTTTTGAAATGAAAATCTTATATAAATTACCAAATTAAATCAAAAATATTCTTCAGGCAGTTCAGTATTTACTTATTTTATTTTTTTAATTACTCTAGCTAGAGGCATGCTATTGGATTTGTAGGTGTTTGGATAACTTAATTTAAAAGAGCAAAACAGACTAGAGTAGATAAGAGAAACTTAGGCCAAATTATTCTGGTTGTGGCATATGTGATACATAATGCTGTGTAATTAGATATTAAAATGGTTTCTGTACAGCAGGATGTTTTATGAAAACGGGACAAATGTTCTTTAAATGTACCACTGGAAACCAGACAGATGGTAACCTATATCCCCAAGGAGGATAGCTGAATTCCACCAAGTTTTTATATGAATCTGAACTGTAGTGAACAGGAAAGGAGGGAATTTGTGATTATAGCCTAGCTCACCATTAGTCAATGTTTGGCTGAATGTGCAAAGGATGCTTATATGGTGCTTAGTCTGGACAGTAATATTTTCTGGGGACTTGTTCTTTCTTGAGCAATAGCAGAGCAGATGGTGACAAAGCAGATCTACCAATAAATCATGGAGACAGGATACTTGAAGGAAGCAAGATGATCTAGAGGAGCAAAATAGAAACTGAGGGATAATTGTAACACAAATGCAGAGTGTATTCCCAGTAATTTTATTAATGCTGGGGACAGTACTTCAAGGCTGAGCATTTTCATGTAGCTTGGCTGTTAAAACTCCTATTAAAATTTTTAATCAACATCCTTTGGGAGCAAAACTTTTCAGGGCACATACAAAAAAAAAAATCTCTGCTATGTAGTGAAACTCCTGGTGACCACACAATTTAGATATGCCTGACAATCATAAACTGGAGATGCCTTTTGAGACTCACTGGCTTTGTGGCTACATGGATTTAGCTCTGAAACCCTGTCAGCCTTCAGGACAACCTGATGCACATAATAGAAATGGGAAAGATGCCTACAAATACAAAAGAGGAAACAGGAAGCAACATCTCAGCAGAAAAAAATCAGCTCACTAGCAGCTGGAGGATAGTGCTCTGTCTGCTCCCTACTTGGGAGGCAGCACAAAGCCACATCTCTGCCAGAAACTGACACTTCTGCACTGACACTGCAGCCAGACTGCAGTGTGACCCTGGGAATGGTGCTTCCTCATAATTCCCTGCTGTTTGATCTCTTGCTGTCACACCAGCACCCGCATCAGTGGTGACAGTGCCTGTCTCTGTCAGACCTGCATTCACACTTAATATTTCACTGGAGTGTTTATAGTTCTGTTCCCCAGGCTAGAGGCTGCTGATACTGAGGGAGGCAAATGGTGAGCAGTTCAAGGCCCTGGATTGCAAAGGGTCCCTTAGCCCCCTTTCTTGCATTAAAACAAGGCAGAACCTTGGCTTCCAAGACATGCAATATGATGAGGAGCTGTCAATTCCCAGCTTGTCAGGCTCAGGCAAAGGATTACTATTGCATTTGGTACTTGGATAATCCAAAAGACAAACTACCCATTGATTCAACCCACAGATCTCCATGTCAGATCACTCTTGGTACCTTTCAGGATGTGCCAGGCACAGGCAGCATCATACAGCCCTGACATGCCCAACTTACCCTGCAGTGATTATCAAGTGGTTGGTACTCATGCATCCCCTTGGATCATTTGTTGTTCACTCTAAGTTAGCATTTTTCTTCTGATCTGCCTCATCTCAGTGACCCTCTGAGACAGTCCTGCTACAAATAATGGCTGAACAAGGTATAGTTGTGTGCTGCACAAAGGAGCATCACACAAAGGAAACTCCTTTTAGCAAATGAAGGACTAGGCAGACTAAAGGCAGAACTATTGAGCAGGAAGATTGGCATTTTTGATGCAAAATGTATCATGAAAACATCTTTCAATAGCTTGCAGAGAAAGTAATTTTCAATCAATAATTACAAAAATAGAACTATTAAACTCAGATGAGCAGTTTTTTGGTATTGCAATGCCTCCCCTTGTTTTTTCTGGTCACATATCAGAATGACTTGCTGAAATGTGAAAACGGGTAGAAAAGAGAAACAAGCCATTAATGGGTAGAGCTAAAAACATAGTATTTTGTTTGGTTTTTCAGTAGCTAGTACCCAAGTTTGAACAAAGATAGTAACAAAGCTTATGTCTCCTGTCTGCACACATTCTGGTGTAGTGGCTGGAATTCAGCCTTACATTGTAGACTTTCAAGAAGAAATAGCCCAATTTCCCATGTACCCATATATATCACACTCTACATAAGCAAGGCTTGCATGCTGAGATCCATTTGGGATGTGGTTGGTGATTCGTTAGTTTCTGATGATCAGCAGAACATGTATTAGCTGGATACTGCAGAAGTATCATTCCTTGAATACTAGATTATATGTAAGGAGGCAGAACTTCTGCTAAGTGATACAAACAAAATTAGTTTGGTTGTAAACTATGTGGTGCAGACATACAAATAGCTAGAAAATGAGCTGATTTCAGCAAGGTTGCTGTGTTGGCTTTCCTTGTCCATTATCAGAGATACATTCTTCTCCCCTAGGTTTCTTTACCTCCCCTTGGTCTGAGGTAACACCTGGACAAGAGAACCACCTTTATTTTACCTCAAGTTCCCGCTGTGGTGCCTTAACTTACAGTCCAAGCTCCAGGTATCCACGGAGGCTTATTCAGGGGAGGGGCTTTGGTAGTCACAGATTCCATCTGTCCCATAACTTGGGGTGATCTTTGGCTCACCAGTGTTATGGCTATGAGCAGTTGCTTCTTTACACAGTTTACCAAAGCAGGGATTTTAGTTGGTATGCATGACCCAGGATGATCTCCCTTCTTTTCTCCTCCTTCTTATCAAAGAAGGGATGAGAAGATAATGTGAAACAGAATTTACTTATGTTTCTTCAATTGTAAAAACATTTATGAGAAATGGTGTCGTAACAAAAAGTTTAATGAGTCACATTTCAGATGTCTTACATAATGTTTCCTTTCTGACAACATTAAAAGATCATCAGAGTAAGGAGGCTGAAGTTCTTGCATCTGAAACCTTGTGCATTGGTTATCATTTTATGCTGTAAAAATCTCTGATCCTGTGGAATAATTAATTCTGTCAAAATCAATGCAGCCAGACCTATTAAATTTTGACAACAGCAAAATATTACCAAACCAGGAGGCAAATGCATTGTAACATGGTGGTGCAACTTTTTCTGTTGTGAAGAGAAATAAATTTCAAGGGTGGAGATATCTTTACTCTTCCTAAATTTCAATTCTTCATCAAAGTCAATATAAGGACAGAAACACAGTACCTGGATCTATATTCAGTATTATCTGTTAGAGATAGCTCTTTGTGACAGGACTCCTTCCATCTTAAAGCAAAGGAGTAAAGTCCCAGGGACTCCAGAGCTGGGAGCCCACCTGCATGGTTCACCAGAGGGATTTGGGTGATACCTGCTCCAGCAGCAGAGAACATCCTCATGTTGTTTATGACCAAGACTACTGTCTTGCTCTTTATAATAATTTCACACTGCTGTGAAGTAGAGTGTAAAAATTTTAAAAAGAGAGGCTGTATAATTCATGAGTTTAAAAATACTCTCTTAGTTTAAGAAAATTGTTCTGTTATTCTGAAATATAATGATGACAGAGAAGTCACTTGTGCACAAACAATTTTACTAAATAATTAAACTTCATCTTACTGATAGCAGATGGAAGCACAATAGCTTCTTTTGCTTGGAGTTAGTATTGAGGATTGATTTGAAAGGTGCTGCTTCAGTGAATGAGTCGTACAATTACAAAATACACTCAAATATCCAATGAGGATGGTTCTTAAGGTATGATTCAGTAAGATAAAATAGTTGCTAGTATAAAATTTTGAGTGCTATCTTGTGCACAGCTGTTATTTTTAAGGAGAAAAACCCCTTCTGGTGCTAAAGATGTAGAAATGAGGCCCTTTTCATGTCAAGAATGATGTATGAACTGATAGCTCCCGAAAGGTGAAGATTTACTTATCAGACATCTTCCTTCAGAGTTATGGCTGGCTGTAGTAATTCGGCCAATTACTGATGTCCTGAGCAGTCTGTGAGCTTGTTTTTGTTACCAGTGAAAGTATGGTCCAACTTGATGCCCTCAGACCAACATAACTAAACAAATTAGCTTTCCATTCCAAGGAAAATATAACCTAAAGCAAGCTGTGACTTATGTGAAACAAATGCTGACTACAGCCCTTGGGGTCTGTAGTCTTACCTCTGGCCAAATTACCTTTAAAACCACACAGGAAAACTCTGAAATTCAATAAATGAGTAGGACTTACTACCAAAAAATAAATTGCTAGGGCCTGTGTGGATACTGGAAAAAATATCAAGCTTTCCAGAAGTGCAGCTTTTTTATGAAATGTTCAAATGGCTTGAGAGGTTGGGGCACCGGGTGAGCAGCTCTGCTCTGTAAGAGGAGCAGAGGGAGCAGCAGCACAGAACCTTTCCTGTGACACCATATATCCCACAGTAAAAACCACAAAAATTGTGTACCTAACTGAAAATGTGTCTGTTTTGTCTGCATCTGATACAGAAGTAGAAATGACCTTGCATTTTACACAGTCCAAATCTTTCCTGTTTTCCCATTTATGGGAGCTGGGGTTCTTCTGGCCCTCAGAAAGCGGAAAGTTGGAGGGTGCTGTGGGATAAAGGTTAAGAAATAATAAACTATTACTGTTACAATTGAGTTTATTTGCTTTATTCCACATTACCAACTCTGTGGTTCTGAGATCCAATCTCAGTAACAACAGAAAAAACAAGGACATCAATCCCTGTTGTCATTTTTCACATTTGATATAAACTAAATCAAAATAAAGAGAAATAAAATATTTTTAATATATTTTATATATTATATGTTATATATCATATATTATATGTTATATATTATATATTATATATTATATATTATATATTATATATTATATGTTATATGTTATATGTTATATGTTATATGTTATATATCATATATTATATATTATTTTTATATTATATGTTATATATATGTTACGTATATATATGTTATGTGTATATATATGTTATATATATATATATATGTTATATAATTTTTTAAATTTATATAACGTAGGAAATGTTTTGGCAATGTGAGAATAAAATACATTTCCTGACAGTATGAAACGCTGGATTTTTTTTCCCACCTGCTAGGAGAAGGGCGAGGAGAAAGAGTATGGACAATGACTTTCTTTAGAGCTCTGGACCCTGGAATCATAGCATTTTGAAAATAATATATTTTATTTTGTTTTATTTTCAAGATAGTTGTCTATTCTTGTGAAACTAGGCAAGTCTTAAAATAGTTTGCTTAGGAGAGAAAACAGCAGTCTGAATAATTTTAGAAGAGGTGACACAGATAAGATACTCCAGTGCCTATTCTCCCCACCTTTCTTTGACTTCTGAGCACTTCCCTAGAATTTATAAATTTCTTCATAACAAAAACCATTTTAAGCTACATATCCAAGATCAGAGGGATGTGCACTCATCTCTCTTAAGGTTGTTTAGCTTTACACAAATGTCAAAAATGTTTACTTTTGTTACTATAGTTACTAGAGAGAAACTCATAATGCTAGTTGTTTATCTTGTTTATTCTCATTATCCTGGGCTTGACGGAATGAGATCAAGATTATCTGGGTATATTTGAGATTCAGAGGACTCTTGCTAATACCTGTGTAGAATTAGATGTCAGGCTGCAGTTTCTTATAATGGAAATATCCAGTTGTATCTTCTGGGACTCTTATGGCTGTCATCCTTACTTCAGGCCAACTATTTAGCAACTGCAGGCACATGGATTTACTCAAACATGGGATGCAGACTGGAGTGTGCAGCAGGGGTAATTCAGAAACCACTCCAATGAAAAGTGTTTGAAGTGTGACTTTGGGTGTCCTCCAGAAATTTTCCTTTTACAGGGACACTGTGAAATTCAGCTGCAGCAGTCTTACAGAATAAAGAATAGATTTCTCATATATGCCTGTGTTCTCCAGAAATATGGTGTGGCATTTGCCAAACGCACACCTCTAAGCACAAAGTGTAAGTTTATAGTTTCCTCTAAGTGTAAACATGCTTAAAATTTTGCTTTTAATAGGTACCATGGATGGATTTACACTTGTGGAAATTGGAACTGGATTCCTGCAGGGTGCAAGTCTGACTTTATTGCATATGGGAATACAAATGTATTTCCAAAAATCACATAAGCAAAGCTCTAACTCTCAAAGAATTTCAGACTATGTTTTCACCCTTTAAGTTGAAGACATACTTTTGAAAAATCTCTTGTTTTATTTCATCACTCTTCTAAATATGGAGACCCAGGTTCAGATACAAAATGGAATCTGGGATCCCAGCTGATTTCTTTCTATTCACATATTCATCCTAGCTGCAAAGGTCTGTTGGTTAAATCAGGCCTTTAAAATTACTCCTCTATAATTCTGTGTCTTACTATTCAGCCTTTCCCAATCATCTCTGTAACTCCACTGCCCTCCAAGGATTCACAGAGGAGTGACTGACTCACATTGAGACTAGATAAATTATTCTGTTGATGGTGCTAGGAGGTAATAATATTCACTTGAGTCCCTCAGATCTGGAAAGCCAATGAAGTCAGAAGAAGGAAATAGCAGTAAAAGCTGTGTTTTGTCAAAAAGTCAGTGAGTGTGTGACTGTGAATACCTATAAGGGGTAGTCTCTAGAAAAAGAGGTTACCATTTCTGCAGACACCTTTGACACAGACAAAACCTAGGAATAATGGATGATATCTCCATTACCTCGGACTATACCCTATTCATTTTCTTTGTGACCGGAAGAATATTTATATAGCAATTTCCAGCCAGGGAAGAAGCTTTAAGAAGCTTTAAAAACTACAATTAGTCTCACCTCTGAGTTTGGGCAGTGCTATCTCTGTTGCACAGATGGAGCAACATTAACACAGGGAAGTTGTTTATCAAATGAGCAAAACCAGCCTGTAGAGAAGGCAAAGCACAAGCCCCCAAATGCCTGCCCCCTGCTCCTGCACTTTGTCTCTTTTTCTGTCAAAAAGCCTTAATGAGCTTTATATATGTATAGAAATATCAATGCATAATAATCTGCCTTAGCATTCCGAGGGAGGGCTAAAAAATGTAAGAATAAGACATAAATCATTGATTAAAATGTCAGAAGTGATGAGAATAAAAGATTGCTTCTGCCTTTGCTGAATTACATATGCAAATTTGCATACACTACAAAATGAACGTCTCTAAATGAATGAATTAGAATCTCATGTCGAAATGACTGAACCACATTTGCATACAACATTTATTAGGAGGAGATGTGCTTATTTTTGGAATAAACAGTGAGAACAAATCCCTGGAATCTGCTGAAGCAGCGTGTGCCCACAGCTTGTCAGAGCACACCGTCTGCCCTGCCACTGTCTGCAAACAAATATGAATTGTGCCCTGAAAAACCATAGCTAGAAGAATCAGGAAAACATTAATGTATCCCAAACATTTACAGGAGTTTACTGTATTGTTCGTAGTCTGAAAAAATTATAACCACTGAGTTTTTCTTGATATTATTTTCTTTTCAGACAGCCAGATTAGTACTTTGGCAGGTTTGACTTCACCATTAAGACAGGAGCATCCATATTTATTTGAAGCAAACTCTATATTCTATTAGCTAAAAGACAGGAAACTTTTCAGTAAGACCCATTCCAAAGGTATGGATGCAATTAAAAAGTACTGGAAATGGAAAGTACAGCATATCCTACCTATATATCCAAGACCCCAAATTATCTGGCATAGAGAATTGTGAAATAGAAATCCTATCTGAAGTCTATGTTCTTAATTCGATGTTTTAATTCAAAACATTGTACTTTTCACAAGATTTCATGAAGTGCTGAATCTTCTTCGAGGCTTTATTTCACCCACAGCTTCTTTTATTTGAAGCAAAGGTGAGCATGCTCAGCATCTGCATTTTCAGCCACTATAAAAACTATTCCAAGTATAGGAAAGCCTTTTCAACTAGTTATAGTTAAAGCACCAGGGGAGAGAGGAGAGCAGGAGGAAGCATCAAATCCATTCCACCCACAGGCATCCCATAGGAGACTCAGACCACCTCTTCTTCCTTTGTTCCTAGTTACTTCTTAAAATAAAGAGCTTCTGGAAATACACATAAGCCACTTTTCCCTGGGCACTGTATTTCCAGTAGTGACCCTACAACAATTTCAAAACCTTTGTGTATTCCCGTGGTGGTTTAACCCTGGCCAGCAGCTCAGCCTCTCACTCACTCTCCTTGGTGGGTAAGGGAGAGAATCGGAAGGGTAAAATCCCCGTACTAACCATTATGAAGAAAACTAACTCTACCCCAGCCAAAACCAGGACAATTTATCAAAACAATGGAATGTAATGGAAAGGAAAAAAAAAAATAAATATGCAAACCACCTTCTCTTTACACGCTGCTGCTTTTTTCTGGCCGGCCTGTTGCCGTGTCAGTGTCCCCAGGGCCCAGCCCGCTGGCACTGGGATGCCCGGCCCCCGGCAGCTCTCCCGGGAGGCGCCGCTCGGGGCCGGCGGCAGCGGCGGCGCTGCCGGAGCGCCGGCAAAAGGGGGCCGGGAGCGCCCTCTGCAGGCGCTGCCGGAGCCTGCGGGCAGCCCCGCCTCGGGCAGCCCGGCCTGGGGACACTGCGGGGAGCGCCCGTCCTGAAACTAATCCTGCTCGTCGTCCTAAAACTAATCCTGCTCGTCGTCACTCTTCGGTTTGTCCCACCGTGTCCCCGGGTGAGCACCCCCGGTCACTCACGGCCTGCGCAGTCGGCTGCACTGTCCCGGGGCAGCCGCAGCAATTCACGGGTTATGCCTGAGGCTGACCTGCCTGAGACACAGATGCCATCCAGAGGGACCTGGACAAGCTCAACAAGTGGGCATATGGCAACCTCAGGAGGTTCAACAAAGCCAAATGCAAGGCCCCTCGCCTGGGTCGGGGCAAGCTCCAACACCAACATAGGCTGGGGGATGAATGGCTGGAGGGCAGCCCTGCCGAGAAGGACTCGGGAATGCTGGTGGATGAGAGGCTGTACTGACCTGGCAATGTGCTGTTCAGCATGAGAAAAGAAGGCTTCAGGGTGACCTTACTTTCAGTACCTAAAGGGGGCTTACAAGAAAGATGGGAACAAACTTTCTAGAAGAATATATTACAATAGGACAATGGGTAATGGTTATAGAAGTTATAGGATTTAAAAGAAACCTGTATTCTGCTTGCCATTTTCCTGTGACATCCCCAGTTCTCAGTCATGAAACAACACAGTACCTTGGTACAAATGAATCTTGGACAGCTGGCTACATTATCAGTAACACTACCTACCAGATATCTCTTGAGGAAAACTGTGTGAAAGGGAAGGTGGTGGCATTGTGTCTATTTGTAACATTCCTATTTCTCTGTCACTCTGAAGTGCAGGACATAGGACATCATTCTGTGTAAAGCAGGGTCTCAAAACATGCCCAAAATCAGAAGAACTGTCTGGCTACACATCCTGGCTTCAGATGCCTCAGAGTTTCCTTCCAAAGGCATATCCTCTCACACGTAGCAACCTTTCCCTTCTTGGCAATTCTACCTCAGTTTTGGCAAGCTTCAGTATGTCAGTCCCTCCAAGTCCATAGTTGTAATTTGGAAGGGCTAAGGTTTTTTTTTAAATTAGACCAAAACACAAGTTTGAGCAAGGAACATGGCATTTCTTTTCATTGCTGTAGCATTTCAGTGTTTTCAGTGGCTTGGTCATAACCTGGATCCCTCTGAAGAAGCCACAGAGCAAGCACAGAGCAAGAGGGCGTGTCCTACTCTAGCTCATTGACCTTCGAGGGATGTGGTGGCGTGTTTTTCTTTACCTATAAGTTCCTTTCAATAATCAACTCCCACTCTCCCCCTAAATGGATGGATTTAGCCAAGGTTGTTTCCTCCCACTCTTAGTTGTCTGTCACTCCCCAAACCCTGCCCTTGTTCCAGAATGTCCCATGTCAATCCTCCCTTGAACCAACCCCCTGCCCAAACTCCTCCCTGACCCTGCCTCCTAATGCTGGTAATCCACAGTCGACCCTGCCTTCAAGTCCAGAAGTTTCCATGTTCCTTGGCACGCTGTTGGCCCTGGTAAGTTCTGCCGTTCTCCATCGGGCACTGTTCTGCAAGTGCCTCCTGGAGCTGCTCCCCTGCCTATTGGTTTCTGCCTTGTACCCTCCCCTTCTTCCACTCCCGCTTAAAAGGTGAGTGCAAAGCTCTGTATAGCAGTCGCCTGTTGAGGGATAAACCCCTTTGAGGACTGCACAGAAGGCTCCTCCCTGCTCTTTGTCCTGGTCCTCGGCGCTGTCTCCTCCAAGGCTGTGGGAGCAGAAGCAGCCCTGCTCTGCCCTTCCGCTCGGACCGACCCAGGTCTGGGGGAGACCACTCAGGCTGCAGACTGGAGTGAGGGGCTAGCCAGGGGTTTCCCCTGGTCACAGGGAGACACTTTTAAAAGAACTGAAGCTCACAGACCTCCTGGGGTTCACTTGCAAACAAGAGTATTTGAATTGAGTAAGAGGGTATGTTCTAGGTTTGATCTTAGTAGTGTCACAAACATCTACTGGCATTTCTAAATTGTTTCTCTAGGCAAGGTGAGGCCTGAGGAGATTGTCCTGATTCTTTGTAGGGGCCAGATTTTACATTTTACTTCATGCTAATTGAACACCTGAAGACTCCATCCTTCTCGTCATAAACAAGAAAGACTTCCTAGAACAGATTGAAACAAAAATTCCTCCACTGAGGGGAATCTCCCTCAACTTACAAATCCAAAACCAAGAAGAAAAAAAAAAAAAATCCAAGCAACTTATCTTCTAAAGATAATCATATTTTTTAAAACAATATGAATTGCTCTGCATATGTTTTGGGGGAAAAACAATATGTGCTAAATGCGTTTTCTCCATCTTTAGATACAATCTTTTATTGTTGGAGACATGCCAATCAGCTGGCATTCCCTGCTCACCATAATGGACTGAACATGTCCCCAGAGTCATTCCTCTCAAGTTATACCCTGAATGGATTTATCCCTTTGTGTCCTTTCATCAGGTTTCACCAGACAGCTGCTAACAGGAGACCAGAAGGAAATATTGGCAAATGTGTCAAAAAGTGGTCATAGCTATTTGACCGTTCTGAGTCTGAATATAATAAGTATTGATTTTTTTTTTCGTCTTTCTTTTGTATTTGGTACCATTAGTTTAGCATTTTGTTACCATATAATTATTAGCAAAAAACCAGAATCAATATAAATACAGCCTTTCAGTTCCTAATTTTCTGAGTTATCTACACTCATGTGCACTTGGATTTGGATGCATTTTTGTTAAAAATGTTCTATTATCCTTTAAACACACACAAAAAAAAGGGGAAATAATGCAATCCTATGATTCCAGAAATTTCTGTGAAGTTCAGTAGGGGGGGTACTAAGCATTTACAGTGAAAATCAGACTTGTGCTTCAGGAGCTTCCTTCCCAGTCTGGAAATAACAAAGTGCTGCCTATTCTATGGATTTGTACAAGATACATCCAAACTGATGGGATTCTGACCCAGCAGTCATCCAGGAGGTACTTAAAAAGCAATTACTTCACAGCAGAAGGATCTTTCTTTAGAAACCTATGTAGAGATAAGTGAAAATTTTATGCAGTTTCTGTTGTCATGGTTGTCTCTGTCCAAATCACAAAACTTTTGAATAAGTCCCAGCAGCAGGTACTGTGTTATCACTGTGTGTCAGGTAGAAGCACAGAAAAGTCCTCGGGACAGAGAAAAGATGGACCACTCTCTTTCTCAGAGAGAGATTATGGTCAAGTCACAAACTTCTTCACATTACTTTATTCAGTTTTGCACTTGCCTTGAAACACTGATGATCAAAGAGAAGCTTTGAGGTCTTGGTTTTCCCAAACCGATCCAAATTTGTCATTTTGACAACATATGGTCTTAAATACCATAAGTCTCCTAAAATCCAAAGACACCCAGCCAGTGTCCAGCTAGCCCAGTGCAGCGTAGTCCTTGGGGAAGCTCTGGTGAACTTCCAGTTCAGCACACATCGGCCCCCTCTGCAAGAACAATGAACCACCAAAAACTGGTCACTGTTCTTCCTACAACCCAAAGATCTCCTGCCCAATAGTCTCTGAACCTGCCTAAGCCCACCATTGGAATCAGCACCTGGGTGCAGTCAGTAGTGTGTGTTCTGTGCCGTGGTCAGAGTTCTTTGTACCCGGTGGCCTCACCGGACAGTCTTGCTGGATTGGAGCTGTGGGTTTAAGCTGACCAGGCCTCCAACTTCTCATGTTGCCCTCTCCAACCACAGAATATTGCTCAATAGCAAGCCCTCTGACTGCATTTCATGCTCTGGGGGACAAGAAACTACAAAGAGAAACAATGGTCTCTGCTCTACCTTTGCAAGGAACTGGTGCAAATTCTTAGGAAAGACTCCAATATGGAAATAATAACCAACAGCCCTGAATGGATGAGCTGGTGGTCTGACGGGAGGGGGCATCATTTTTTGAGTGACCATTAAATGGCATTTGGAATGTACATCCCCCCTGAATATTCGGGGTTTGTTTTTTGTTTTGTTTTGTTTTTTAATTTCACTTTATTTAGTTACTGAACAGTTAGTGTCTGAATTTCCAACATCTGCAACAAATCTACCCAGCCTAACAAGTAATTACAAGAGTTTCCCAAAGCCCTGAAAACCTTGCCCCTCTGTCAGCAACAGCTGTTCCATTAGTTTAATAGTCTGCATAGTGCCCTCAAGATCCTCAAATTGCTGCTTTAAATTTCTGCCTTGGCAACATTGATGTATTCTGAGAGCTTTTTTGTCACCAACCCACCCTACTCCTTCTAAAGAGAAATATATGAAAACAGGAAACTCTCCTCTATGGTTGCAAGCAAATGGTACCAATGGTCCATGAGCTGTGAAGCATTCCTAGGAAATTTCCCCCTCCTGCGTACTTTTGGAGGGGTGTTTTATAATGTTGTCAGCATAAATTAATGAAAGCACTGTAACATCTGAGCGTTATATAAAAGAAGGGTGGCAGCTTTCAAAAGCAATTACTTTTCAGAGTGAAACAGTAGAAGTATACAGGCCATTTTAAAAATACTTTCTGGGTTTGTGTAGCCCATTATTGCTAAATATTCCCAATCCCAGAAAGTTTGTTTTATCTTTATTACTCTTTTTTAATTTTCTTTGAAATTATAAAAGTGCATTAAAACCACTTAAAGAGTGCATTCAAAACAAAGTGTGCTTAAAGCATTGTCACAATATGTTTCAACTAAAAAAATTCCCCAGCTCAATACTGAAATATCTTGAAGGAAGATTTTCTATAACATTTTGCTTCAGTTAGTAAAACGTTTTCAAAAAGTTATAACGTCTATTGCAACATATCTGATCTAGATTAACTTGATTTCATCCTGAAGTTATTTAGTTTAGAAATTTTAAATCATAAATAAAATTGTAACTGAAATTCTTGCCAATCAGAACATTGAACTATCTCCACAGGATTTTTTTTTTCTGTGTCTTCCACAGAATGGAAATTCCACTAGAATTTCCCACAGAAGCAGGACTCTGTGCACAGCTCTCACTGAAAACAGCAGTCCTACTGTCAACTGTGCGGGAAATTGCTGTCCCCAGCTCCTTAGCATCACCTCTCTGCTCCCTTCACTAACAATATTAATGAAGATATGGTGTCTCGAAGATTGGTAGTTTTGAATTTATGGCAGCAGTTTATCAAAAGGTTTCTAGGTTTCAGAGCTTCAGGATAGGGTTGACTCCAAGGTTGGCTCCAGCCCTCCCCACAAAGACATGTGAAAGAAGATATCTGAGTCCATCAGCTCAGCCAGGCAGAGCCCATGAGCAAATGCAGGAGGGATCCCAAGTCCATTCCAGCTGAGTCAGTGTGGATGGAGATGAGGAAACATTAGACCAGCCCTCAGGAAGCCTGTCAGAAGGGTGCTCTGCCTCTCCTTTGGATTGAGATCCACAAGCTTTTTCCTGAAACAGAATGCTGAAAATACGGCTTTTCCATGTAATCAGTTTTGCTGTGGGCCATTCTCCTCTCTCCAGTTTCTCTCCACATGAGTGCTGTGAAGTAGAACCTGCCTTTCTGAAGTGCTCGAAGCACAACTGCTCAGAGAGACGGGGTCCGGCCAGAGGCAGAGCGAGGGTAGCCAGCCCCTGGGTCCTCCCCAGCCTCTGTCACCAAGTGGAGACCCTCCCTCTGTGAGACTGATGTCACCCCTGCAAAACACTAAGCCAGGAGAATGGGAGTCAAGGAAATGAACAGTCCTTAGACACTGACGTGTTGTTTTAACAAAACCGTGTTAAGCAAGCTGACAAGAGAAGTGCCAGGCTTAACTAGGAGCCCCCCTGGCACTTGTTCAGGGGAGGTTAGCAGCATTACTGCTCTCCTGCAAGGATGTGCCAACGTGTTTTGCTCACCAGGTTACAATAAGGCTCACCAGCTCTGTCCACTGGTGATCCCCATCAGGGATGAGCTGCCTTGACATAGCTACAGCTCTGCAGCTCACCTGTGCATAAAAAACACTCTGTTTTAAGTCATTGTGGTTTAGTCTGTGTATTGCTTTATTAATACATCAGTTAAAACCTGGCCTAGGCTTAGATTGTCACTCTTCAAAAATAAGGCTCTGTAGTTGTCTTCAGAATGTAGTATACAGAAAGAAACAATGACAAGGGGCTGAGAATAAACAGGAACATGTTTTACCACGGTACAGTGGTACAAACACATGATATACACAAATTCTGGTTCAGTTCAAGACTTAGTAATGATATGGAGGACATTTATAAATATAAAAATAAAGGATTTTAGAAGCAGCTTTTGGTGATTTTGTAGAAGTAAAGAAAGAGCTTGTACTGAGAAATACAAGAAATAGAAGACCAGCTACTAAGCTTGATTGTTAGGTAGTTACTAAGTAGAAGTCATACAGGTAAGATGTATAATGTCGAAACTCAGCAAAGCAGGACCTGGGTATTTGTCAGAAGTCGATAAAGCAGAACTTAGTGGCTCGAATCCAGCAAAATCAAGCTCCTCATCTTTGGCAAGAGCAAAGTGACCCAAAAAACAGCCAAACCTCCACCGTGCCTGCCCAGAAGCGAAGATCAACCTGAGAAAGCTGTCGGCCTTCCTCCCAAGGCCCCAGCTCACAACCACCAGGAGACGTGACAGCTAACTGGAACATGAAGTGAGAGAAGGCGGGAATGGGCGGGTGGGGAGGTGTGGGTCTGTGGGATCCATGTGTATTTAAACCTGGCAGGTGTGGGTCTGTGGGATCCATGTGTATTTAAACCTGGCAGGTGTGGGTCTGTGGGATCCATGTGTATTTAAACCTGGCAGGTGTGGGTCTGTGGGATCCATGTGTATTTAAACACACAGACCTTGTCTTAACCAGGCATGCACAGTTTGGAGGAGATATCCCTCATGTGTCCCAGCTGGAAATAAAACATACCTGCTTTACAATTTCTAATTGTAAAGTCCTTATTCTACACTTCAGTAAGGAGATGAATGGAAAGGTAATATGATAAAACCATCTTCATTGACAGGCAATCATCATACACAGTTACCTGCATGATGACCCAAAACTTCATTGATAATGAACATCATGCAATAAACCATGGTTCTGATGTTCTCATATTGTCACATAATTGATCTGTTTCTTGTAAGTGCAAATCTTGCAACACCTGGAGAAGTATTGCTATTCCATTTTGGCAGTCATAACCTTCAGTCACTCAGGCCTTTGGCATTCCACAACATTTCAGTGTTCACCCTCATACATCCTATCTGAGCAGCTTCATGACTTCCCTTCTCCATTTTAAAAGCTTTCTTAATTGCCATCTCTGCTCATTTACAACCAGGAGGCCCAGATCTACAAAAGAAAGTCTAATTAAATTGTATTCAATGCCAGAGGATGTTACTAAAGCCAAGTAAAAATTAGCTCAGAAGAGATTAGAAACATTTGTGGACAGTGGTGCTACTGCTGCCTACTAAACATGGGTTCAGAGGCAACTTCTAGCTTATAAAGTCCTTCAGTATCTAAAAGGAAGGCTCGTGCTACATGTGCAGTTATTTGTGTTCCTTGGGCATCCACTTCTGGCACTTTCAGAGAGCAAATACTGGACCAAATGCACCTTCTCTCTTCCCAGCCTGGTGTCTCTGATGTCATTAATTTCCAGAGCAGGATGGACACACTTGTTCATGAGCCACCAGACAAGAAAGGAGCAGTTCCTACTCCTTGAGTTGAAGGTTCAAATTTGGAATAGAATTGCCTTAAACAGCACTTGGGGTGTCTGCAGTGCCCACTCTCAAAGCCCACAAGGCTGCACAGACTTAGAACTCAACAAGTTTCTCTGCTTTGTTTCTCTACTCAGGGAAGGTAGACTGTGTGGCAGGAGCAGGAATTGAAAACACAGATCAATGGAAGAAAATCCAACCAAGCTACACATACAGACATCCACAGTCTTCAGTTTAATTCTGCTAATCACTGTGTGACCAATGCAGACTAGATCCCTAATTTACAGACTCCCGTGTAGATAACTGAAGATAACTGGTATCACAAAAGGATCACAAATCCAGAAAACATGCAAAATCAGGGCCTAGAGGGGTTCCTGCCTCAGGACCAACATCCTCATCCTGGTGACACCTTGCCCTAGTTCACCTGCTTGGAAAAGTCCTATAGCACAACCAAGTCCCCCAGCACACAGAAGAGCCAGCCCAGCCTTTTTTTTTCTTTTTTTTTTTTTTTTTTCTAGCCACCTGTTTGTATTCTGACATTGCTAATCGTTGCTCTACAAAAATATCCCATCTTCTCAGGAATATTTCACTGCATGACCATTTCACCTTCAATTTTTTCTGCATTGGCAAAAGCTATGCATTTTAGGCTTAAAATCTTGGTATGTCATAAGCTCAGCCTTCTTATACAGAAAGTATGTCAGCCTATTTTGATCTCAAGTATCTCTAGCTGCAACCCTAAACCCTACTCATAGTAATGAATAATAATAATAATCAATATATCCTGTATGCTTTCTTTCATATTTTCATGTATAAATTGCCCATATCCCTTAAGAATTGGTGTGGGAAAATACATTCTGTAGCATTTTTCGTAACAAAATAGTTACAGCCTGTGCTACATACTAGAAATTCAGCAAGACACAGCGAGAAATCAATAAAAACACAAATTGCTCCATCAATACGTACATTCATTTATACTCTTCAAGGTTATCTTTGCTATGCCAGCACAGAGACACATTTTCTCCATATATAGCCTTGCATATTAAACCAGGCAAGAGAGAAGGGAACGGAAACAAAAGCTATCAGTACAAATCTAATCTAGCGAGCATGCACATTCACAGACTTTAGAGTTGGTTTTCCTCTCTGTTCAGGAAGCAGAGAGGAATCTGGGCACACCAGCTGACACTGACTCCCCATTCCCTGTAAAATTATCTTCCCCCAAAGCAGATATATTTAGTCACAGAAAACAACCCCAAATTCATCTTGTGTACACATCACTCTACCCACTTGTATCACATCTATGAATAGGATTTTTTTGCATCAGTGAAAGATGAATGTATTATGACCAATGAATTGATGGGTTAAATTCTGGTTGGTGGTCATCCATGCCAAGGGAGCGCAGAGAGAACTCACCTAAGTGTCCTTTGGGCCCTTCATGCACGTGGGCTTGAGCTGCAGCCCACTGCTCCAGGAAGACTACACAGTGCTTACATTTTTACTCACATTCCCATTCATGGATTATGATGGTGGTGTTTTCAAGGCAGAACTAGGTCTGTTGTGCAGAAAAACACATTCTGCAACATTGGAGCTTAGGGACAGAAGAAGCTGTCTTGTTCCTAGTAAAAAAATGGAAAAATACTAGGAAAGATGTGAAGTAGGATCTGTCTGAGGTCTCTATTTAATAGAGCCTAAACAAGCATAGCAGTGACAGGGAAAGGTTTCTTTGCATGAGGTACCTGATGCAGACTAGCTGCACTGGGAGATGCCTCTCTTCCTGTAGCAGTCAGTCATTGCAGAAAACAGCATTTCAAGAGACCACCCTGGTAAATACATGCACTGCTATTTTAGCATGTTATTAATATTGCACACCATAATACATTGCTTAGTAGCAGAATTTTCATTGCACCATTTATTATTTGCACTAATCAATCAAAGCCTGACTTGCCATGCCTGTGTCATTGGTATTTTCCCATTCTGTCCAGTCCTGATGCAACCTCTTGCCTCTTATTTCTATTGTGTTTATACAAAACACAAAAATTCTGCAAGGTTAAGCTGAACATGCACTTCCTACTAGGAACTGACCATTACATTGCTGATGGTGGATATCCATTATTTTTGTAGGCAGATCATCATGGTGTTCCTGAGAAGAGAAGGTGAGCCTTGAAAAGGCACAGCAACAGCTGCTTCCTTTGTGCCACCCTCCTGATGCTGAGTGTTTGCACAACAGTTATTCTTTTTACTCTTACCCACTGCTAGTGAGAACATCAAGGTATAGATGTGAATTAATTTGGTATGTTCTGGGTATCTCAAATCTTAATGTAGGATGAGCCATGTGTTACTGCAGAATGTGTCATGGATTAATTATTTTGTTTCTGATCAGATTTCCATGCCTAGAACTTATATATCTGAGCCAACTAGTTTTCTGAAAACCTGTTTAATTTTTAACTCATATGAGTTTTCTTTTTTCATCAGATAGTCTTCTCAGATGAAACCTTAAAAGGCCATAACAACACCATGCAAAAAAAGTAAGATGGAAGTCTGTATTCTTGGAAAGCATCTCGCTGCTCCTGAGACAACTGAATGCATCTCTTTGCCCATGCAACCCTTAACATGACCCTATTCCTCCGCACGTGAGGTACATTTTTATTACCCCTTACTTCAAACACAGGTACAGCAAACCTTTCTCTGAGCTTTCCCTGATGAAATCTCAGTGAATCTTACAGGCAGTAGTAGAAGTCTGTACCAAAGAACCCAAACATCCATACACCATGGGAGTTGCATAGCAGCACAACAATAACACTGCAGAAACTTTGTGTATTGGGAGAGTTAAACAGAACAGTTAGCAAACTAGTTTGTTTCCCTGTCTGGAGGCAGCTGCAAGCAAGCTTCCTAAGTGTTTTCCCTATATATCATAATACATGTGTTATGATTTTTGCCCAGTCCATGTTCAATATGGAAATGACAGTCTTGCAATTTTTGTTATCATCTCACAATCTATCTCTGGATTTCGGCATTTAGGCAGACAGGGGCACTGCAATGCCCCATGATTAGCTCTGATTGTAAAACTCCTTCCATAACCAAAATGATAGAAGTGATCAATCACCTTAACAATAGTTAATAACTCTTATCCAAAGCCATAATAATCCTGTGCTGCAGTCTGACTGTAGCAAACTATTACCCTGTGAGCACAGCCTTGTGTCTGAAACAGCAGTGTTCCCTCTCATCTAACAGCCTGAGAGGACACCATGTATGATGGTTCTACAGGCTTCTTTCCACCTTCTTCCATCCCTGCACAGTAACTCCTGTCTCTGACTCTCAGTCAACATCATAATATCTCAGTTAGCTCCCTGGGAGGCTCTCAAGAAGTCTCCAGTCCCTGAAGCCACTTCTTGCTCTCTGGCTGTCTTTTACCTCACCGTAAGTCATGTCAGTACCAGACCATTTCTTTTCACACCCATCCTTTTTCCTAGAAAAATGGGAAAATGTTGTGAATTTTTAGGCACACCAGCACTTGGCATTTGAATGCTAACAAAGAGCAGGAAAATGAGCTTGTATCATAACAAATGTGATCCTTCTGGCCTCCATGCCAGAGTTGAAGGCCTGCAGTGGGGCTTACACAATCTGTAGTATCTCTCTGAAGGGTGGTGGAGGGATGCAGTGACTCTACCTTTTCCAGTTCAGCTGCTGGCTCTCTCCAGAGGTAATCAATTACCAAAGAGGTCATAACTTTAGGGCCATTCCACTAAACTGTCTCTGCCTCTCTGGTTTGCCTCAAACCCATTTTTTTCTAATTTCTAATTAAACTAAGTATATTGAATGTTAAAGGATTTTTCACTTTTATAGGTTATGAGATAAAACCTTTTGAGAAAGTCAAAATGAAATTTGTGAGACTGGTGGAATATGAACATGACAAGTTTTCATGCCAAAGCAAAGTCAGCTGGGCACCACACAGGAGGGATCATACAATCACAGAAAAGTTTGAGTTGGAAAGAACCTTTGAAGGTCCTCTAGTCCTATACCCTCTCCCATGTGGGGTGAGCAAACACCTTTTCACAAAGGCCAGACAGCACTGGCACATCACAGTATCTTTGGCAAGGTCTGTGTTTCCAGAGACCTCTCTCTCTGAGTAGCAGACTTCAGCTCCCACATCCTTATTTAAGGCATCGATAAATAACCACAGGC
The DNA here is from genome assembly GCA_027886175.1 of Phylloscopus collybita. Classification (NCBI taxonomy): domain Eukaryota; kingdom Metazoa; phylum Chordata; class Aves; order Passeriformes; family Phylloscopidae; genus Phylloscopus; species Phylloscopus collybita. Next base: position 22,377,704 of record JAJNNQ010000009.1, on the reverse strand, counting down.
TCTCTTTTCCCCTGCAATGGCCAGAAATTGCATTCACTCTAGAGGGACACTTCACTTACTCTGTGTTTCAGTAGCAACAATTTCACAAGTTGAAAGAGCGTTTGCCTTCTGGTTTAGGATGAGAGAAAAACTTGATTTGAAAGTGTTAGATGGAGGATAAAAGGTTTATTCAGATTTTGTCTGGAGACGTTTTCCTCCTTGCCCATCCTTTGAAAGATCCCCTCAAGTTCTTATCAAATATATTTCGTATTTGTTTTTCACTGTAATAGCTATAGTTTCTTTATTACGTTGGAGTTTAAAGTCAAAAATAGATCCCCTCATCTTTGGCACATCTGCAGGTTCTCTTTTATTCATTTATTATTTGCTTATACATTTAGTTCACACGCTCTCTTAGTAGAGATTTGTTTCCCACTGTAAGCCCCAACATTTCCAATTCCCCATTGTCTGTGGCTGTTATGTCCACAAGAATATCTGTGTTCCTGGCTTCACAACAGCTTCTCTAACTGTGTCCAACTTAAAATTCATAAAAGTTCCATTTGATTTCAAGATAATATTCCATTTATCTTCTGCAGCAGTGTCCATTGGTCAGAGGGAATTTTTCTGAGCTGGTGATGTTGTTGTCATCTTCTTTGTCTATGCTTTGTCTGTGCACACTCTGCTGGCATATGCACTCTTGCAAAGTAACATAACAAAGTAACATAATCCATTTCAATTTTGCATTTCTTCCCAAATAGCAGGCATTATCATTGCTGACATAGATTTTCACTGTATATCTATACATTATATTTTGTTGACCAGGACTTACTGTCACTGTCTTTTCCTCCAACATTCTGTAATTCACTTAGCAGCCATACTGTCACCTCAGGTAGCCTTGATAAGAAAAAAAAATGCAGCTTTAGTTGCCACTTCCAGAAATATAGTTTTTTGTCACAGATTAATTCTAACTTCTCAAACACTTCGGTGAGTATTTTCCCTCAGATTCTTGTCATGATCTTGTCCCTTATTAAAGAGTTTGGACCTCAGGATTTTTTGCCTTAAATCAGTCATGGATTATGTTTCTCTTTTTGAGTCTTGGATTTCTAGATATAGATAGGTATATCTACACATATGCTCACATTTATATACATATATGAATATACTTACACCACATATGTTCATATATAATACATAATGCAATGTTAGCAAACATGTTTTTCTTTTTGATATTTTCCATCTCTTCCCACTCATGTCTCCAAAAGGGAGTTGCATGAAAACCATTAATGAAATGAAAACATGACCTGGCTCTGATCAAAGTGTTGCAAAACTGAAATTGCATTCTGATTATCTTCTCATTTGCCAGCACCCATATCTTGTCAATGGTGAAGTGAGTTTTAAACAGTCTTCAATCATCTACAAATTTTCAGGACTTGTAAGGTGCAGTTCCCAGACTTTTTCTCAGGATACTTTCTTAGCTGCTTCTCCTCCTCCTGCCTTTTGTCATTCAGTAGCCCTGCACAGCCAAAAAGTGTAAGACACCTGCTTTGTTCAGTACCCAAGACTACCTGATGAGCAGCAGACACCACTCCTGCCTAACAGCTGGTCTGACACTGTAAGGCTCACACTGGAAGGTACAGTTCCCTGCAGCTCAGACCCCATGGACCTTCTTGCTTAAGCTAAATAACTGTGATGCTGACATGAGGCCTCATGAGGCAGAATTGATTTTCTAAACCCCAGAGCCCAGAAGAGCTGGACACAGTGAGGAATTACCAGCCACCCTTCTCCAAGGTCAGAGCATGGTTCCAGGGACAACAAATGCCTAGTGACTAGTGAGTTCAGACCAGCTCCTTCAGTGCTCAGGATTTGGGAAGATCACTATATTATGCACTGTGTAACTTTTTTGTTTCCTGAGACTGTGTTAACTTACAGCCATATCTCCCTGGGACATGAAATAACAGAGCAAATTTGGGCTGGGCTACAAAAAGCCAAGCCCCACACCCTCACTGAGGGCTGCCTCACAGCTGACAGCAAGTCCTAGAGCACCAGTTTTGGTTCACAGCATGTCCCTTCCTCTCTTCAGTGTCAGCTTGTTTTTCTCTGGGCTAACTTCCTCTCTTGACTGGCTGGCAAGACTAAATGATTGTGAAGGCCAGTGAAGCCCTGCTTATGTTTGTCCTGTTTTTATCACAAATGCTGATTTAATGAATAGATCATAAAAGAGATTGCTCAGGCTTAGCCAAATGCTTTCAGAACCAAGTGATTCATGGAAATACTAGTCTTTCAATACACAGCCAAAACCATCAGAGAAGTCACTGTTTCTGAGCTAATTGAGGAAGACAATGGAAACATCTGGCCCCTGCATGAAGATTGCAGCCAAAGAAATTCCTCCAGTGAAAGTTTAAGAGATGTAACAATGCTGGAGGCATAAAGACAGTGGACAAGTTAGTGCTAGTGCAGGGAGTTATATACTGAGCAGTTCATGAAAGACAGAAATATTTGAATACCAGTCCTCAGACTAAAAATCACAGAGATCTTGTCTTAAACAACCCTGACTATAAACCTGCTCTGGGCAAGAGCTGCTCTCATGTCTGTCTAGAACTTCCTAAAAGATGTGCCACAAGACCTACTGTAGTAATTCACTGTCTCCAGAGGACTTACCCGTACTGCAGTGATCATAAAATCTTTGAATTGGAATGGGATTGGAATGGATCTTAAAGATCATCTAGTCCCAGCTGCCCCCCTTCCCTCCCTGCAATGGACAGGGACACCTCTGAAGTGTAGAATAAGGACTTTACAATTAGAAATTGTAAAGCAGGTGATGCCTCAAGTTTTGGGGTCTCGGTGCCTCATTCTAATGAGCAGGCTGCCTGGTCATCACAGGGTGATGGGGGGAGGGTAGTTTGGGTTTCGGCGGGATTCACAGCTTCAAGGACACTCTCTCTCAGCTCCAGGCCCCAAAGACAAACAACGTGGAAGGATGGAACATCGTCATCTGGAGTTGTTGATTGGACAACGAATGGGGCATATGCAAATGGACTGGAATCTAGAAAAGGGGGGGTTCGGTGACTCGGCTTCCTTTTGCTTGCATCTTGGAGCGACCTCAGGCAGCTGTGGTGGCTGCCAGGGCTGGCCTTGAAGGCCAGAAATAAAATTCACTGCAGCCTCACCCTGACCGGCCTCTGCCTCTGTTGTCTTAGGCAACAGTTATCCAAGCAGTAATTCCAGCAAAAGAGATCAACTTGTCTGAGTTCACCCCAAAATATGATCAAGCAGATCATAAGCTAATTAAGTTTCTTAAGGCCAAAATCACAGAGACTGGATGGGCTGTTACGCCCACAAATCAGGTTGTGGTACCACCCCTGATTTTGCGGGAAGTAGCCCAGAGAGAGCATGAGGACATGCATTTTGGGGCTGAAAATCTCTTAAAACATTTGAAAAAGGTGGTAGTAGGTAAAAGAATGGCTGTCATGGCACAATCGGTAGTGAATAAATGTGAAGTGTGTTGTAAGAATAATCCCGACACAAGGAAGAGGGTGGTGTTGGGTGTGACAAAGGCAGGGGACCTCCCGGGAGATGATTGGCAAATAGATTTTGCGGAGTTACCGCGTAGAGAGGGATACTCCTGGTATCTCCTGGTATTGGTTGATACTTTCAGCGGCTGGCTGGAAGCTTACCCCTGTCGCACCAACACGGCTAAGGAAGTAGTAAAAGTCATGCTTAACCACATAATTCCGAGGTTTGGGGTTCCCTTGGGAATGTCATCAGATAGGGGGCCACACTTTGTCGCAATAGTGATTAAGGAAATAAGTCAAATCTTGGGAATTGCTTGGGACTTACACACATCGTATAGGCCCCAAGCGAGTGGTAAGGTAGAACGCATGAATGGGACTCTTAAAACACAAATTAGTAAAATTTGTCAAGAGACATCTATGACATGGGTTCAAGCATTGCTTATCGCTTTATTGAGAATCTGCATCCAACCTAGGCGAAGGGATAACATTAGTCCCTACTAAATACTGTATGGGAGGGCCTATCAGATTCCACATATTCCTGGTGAAGTCCATATGAGGGGGAAACTTGATTTATAAAGGTATTTAATGGCCTTAAGTTCTACCTGGCAAAAGCTTCAAACCTACATCGTGTCATCTAGACCCATGGGATTGGATATGCCTGTACATCCGTTCCAGCCTGGAGATTGGGTCTATGTTAAGTGGTGGGACAGTGATCCTTTGCAGGCCAAGTGGAATGGACCATTTCAAGTACTATTGACAACTTTCACTGCAGTCAAGGTTGCTGATAAAGGACCATGGATTCACTACTCCAGAGTCAAGAAAGCTTCAGCCCCCCCATGATAGTAAAATTAGAGCGGCTCTTTTCTCATATTTAATTGTTTTTTACGAAATGACTGACTATGGAAGCAACAGTTTGGAGAAAATCTGTACTGTTGGGTTTGTATTTGTACCAAGTTTTACCAAGTATAACTGGGCTATCAAATGCTCATCTAATATTCAGTATTGTTGTTGATAATTACTTATCTAAGTGTTACTGTTATTTTATTTGGGTAGAGACTACACAAGGTAGAGGCCTTGTCAAGCCTCTAAAGGGGAGGACTGATGCCTCAAGTTTTGGGATCTCGGTGCCTCATTCTAATGAGCAGGCTGCCTGGTCATCACAGGGTGATGGGGGGAGGGTAGTTTGGGTTTCGGCGGGATTCACATCTTCAAGGACACTCTCTCTCAGCTCCAGGCCCTAAAGACAAACAACGTGGAAGGATGGAACATCGTCATCTGGAGTTGTTGATTGGACAACGAATGGGGCATATGCAAATGGACTGGAATCTAGAAAAGGGGGGGGGTTCGGTGACTCGGCCTCCTTTTGCTTGCATCTTGGAACGACCTCAGGCAGCTGTGGTGGCTGCCAGGGCTGGCCTTGAAGGCCAGAAATAAAATTCACTGCAGCCTCACCCTGACCGGCCTCTGCCTCTGTTGTCTTAGGCAACACAGGTATGTTTTATTTCCAGCTGGGACACACGAGGGATATCTCCTCCAAACAGTGCATGCCTGCTCAAGACGAGGTCCCACAGACCCACACCTGCCAGGTTTAAATACACATGGATCCCACAGACCCACGCCTGCCAGGTTTAAATACACATGGATCCCACAGACCAACACCTGCCAGGTTTAAATACACATGGATCCCACAGACCAACACCTGCCAGGTTTAAATACACATTGATCCCACAGACCCACACCTGCCAGGTTTAAATACACATGGATCCCACAGACCAACACCTGCCAGGTTTAAATACACATGGATCCCACAGACCCACACCTCCCCACCCGCCCATTCCCGCCTTCTCTCACTTCATGTTCCAGTTAGCTGTCACATCTCCTGGTGGTTGTGAGCTGGGGCCTTGGGAGGAAGGCCGACAGCTTTCTCAGTTTGATCTTCGCTTCTGGGCAGGCACAGTGGAGGTTTGGCTGTTTTTTGGGTCACTTTGCTCTTGCCAAAGATGAGGAGCTTGATTTTGCTGGATTCGAGCCACTAAGTTCTGCTTTATCGACTTCTGACAAATACCCAGGTTCTGCTTTGCTGAGTTTCGACATTATACATCTTACCTGTATGACTTCTACTTAGTAACTACCTAACAATCAGGCTTAGTAGCTGATCTTCTGTGTATTTCTCAGTACAAGCTGTTTCTTTACTTCTGCAAAATCACCAAAAGCTGCTTCTAAAATCCTTTATTTTTATATTTATAAACATTCTTCATATCACCTCCCTCTAGACCAGGTTGCTCAAGGCCTTATCCAACCTGTCTTTGACCACAGCCAGGGTGGTCAGCATGAGCAGCATGTTTCAGTGTTTCACTACCCCCACAGTAAAAAATTCCTTCCTAATAGCCAATTTGAACTTCCCCTCTTTCAATTTTGACTCATTACTCCTTATCCTATCACTACAGTTCCTGATGAAAAGTTCCTCTCCAGTAGGTCCCCTTCAGATACTGGAAGGTTGTTATGAGGTCCCCACACAACCTTCTCTTCTCCAGGATGTACAGCCCCAACTTTATCAGCCTGTCTTCCTAGGGGGGTGCTCCAGTCCTCTTACCAACTTTGTGGCCTCCTCTGGACTTGTTCTAACTGTTCCATGTCCTCATGTTGGGGACAGCAGAACTGTACCCAGTACTCCAGGTGGGGTCTCATAGAGCAGAGGGATAGAATCACCTCCTTTCACCTTCTGGCCATGCTGCTTTTGGTGCAGCCCAGGATCCATAGGCTTTCTGACACTGCCAGCTCATGCTGAGTTTTTCATCAGCCATCACCCCCAAACCCTTCCCCACAGGGCTGCTCTCATCCTTCCACTTTTTTTAAAAAACACTATTTTATCCCTCAGTATGAAAGGTCACATGAGACAATGGGCCTTGAATGATTGTGCTGGGACTAATTCCTTTTTTCCCCCTCATGATTGTTTTAAACATATCTGAAGTAATATGGGTTTTAGCCTGAGAAGATCTTATTTAATCAGACTTCTCAACAATGTCATTCATAATGATGACAGTCCAGTGGGAACTTGCAGCATCCTGAATTAAATCAAGTAGAATATAAATATAACCAAGGTATTCTCAAAGTAAATACAACTAACCAGTTTAAAAATGGCAACTGGCTTTTGCTTTTTTAATTGGGGTGACATTTTGCAAGGCCATTTCTGGGTGAGTTTCATATCCTTTCATTCTCTTCTGCTTTTCTTATTTGTATGATGTTACCAAGGCATATATGAAATACATTTCAAAGTACAGATATCAGCTCATTTACAGCTAATTATAATAGGCAAGTGGTGCAGTAAATGGAACACCCAATTTTCTCCCCTCTTTTTTTTCTTTTTGGTTGAAGCTTTTGTGATGTTCTCCAGGTGACTCCCATGCATAATGTAACACTAGCAATGCTGTTTGCATAATAAGCTATTTTCTACCACAGAAGCAGAAACATTTTATCACTATAGAGAAGGCTTGGATTATGAATACATTTTCATATAAGTTGATTTATGTGAAAATTGCCAATAAATGCATTCTAGCCATAAGTAAAATGTTTGTTCCTACTTTAAGGAGTAGTATTATTTGAAACTTACAGGGAGGGGGAATGCACATCCCACCAAGGGAACCTACTTTATTAGTGTGATTCAAATGTCAGAGCTTGCAGCCACCTTCTGAGGTATGAAGCTTCCTGGAGTTTCCTCCAGTGAAGTCAAATGAGAGTGGAAAGTGCTCAGCACTAGATAGAAGTATTCTGCACCTCACTACTCTGAATTCCTGCCTCTGTGGCATTTAATGCAGTACAGACACTAAACCAAACGTGGCTCTAACCCATTGGCACTTCCTGCAGTCTTCACAACAGTTGTTTCCTGCCCTACTATTTCAAAGGCAGCTACGTTTTAATATTTTGAAGTTTCCTTATTAGTCTTTATTTAAACACTTTTTTATTTAAATTAGAGCAAGACTGTCAGTAAGACCAACTCTGGAGCCTCACACCCCTGCCAGTGCTCTAGGAACAGAACTGTGAAGGCTCAGTCCAGGCCAGCAAAGGCAGGCAGGCACCAGCACCCCCATGTGCTCATGTAGACCCTCACCACTCTCATACCCACACTGCAGCAAGTGGAGCAGTGGCATTACAAAAGCCCCCACGTGACCCTACACCCATTTCAAGATCAGCACAGGATCACTGTTCACGTGTTTGGTCACAGATGAAGTCTGACCTAGATGCATATAAAGCACCAGTCTCAAAAGTGACACCCTTGAGACTAAGCGGGTACCCTTTGAAGGCAGCAAAATAGAGGGCTTTGGATGTGGCCATTTGCATTGGAGGGTATCCCAGAACCAATTAATTGCCATTGCAAGTGCCTTTTGGATGGGCTAGGGTAAAGAGGCATTCCTCAGGAAGTGCTGGACTTGCTCCTACTTCATGAAGATCTGTTCCTGCAAAGTACAGTCTGGGAGCAAACCCTGGTCCTCCTGAGCCTGTGGAGATCTCAGCACAGCTGTCTGGCACAGCAAGGTTATGTCTCAGCAGAGCAGATCAAGACTCTACCTTTGAAATAACGAATAAACATGCACCTCAATTTTTCAAAGCTGTACACTGCTCAGATCTCCTGCTACTGTAAATCAAGGTGGTTTTATTGACACCAGAGGCGTTCTGCTGGGTTACATAAGCTGAATGCCTGATCCAATGCTGGCGATCAAGATTATTTCTGCTTAGTAGATAACTCACAGAAGAAAAATCTTGATACAGTATGTCAATTGTTTTCAACTCTACAAAATTAAAAGGCTAATTCTGTAGTTGAAGGGGGGGTTGCAAATGAACAACATATAACATTTTTTGCCTGAAACATTACTCTGTAGTTGTAAACTTTGCTTAATGTCATAATTTCCCTGTAGATTTTGTAAACTTCTGCAAAGCCACTTTTTGTAGAAATCCATTGATTTCACCTGCATTATACCAAATTAAGTTGGTGTGAATTTTCTTCCAAATACACACTTATTCTTCTAAATATCTTCCAGTTTTATTAATTAATTTCTCTCCCTTTCCCCTGCAGATTTGCTTGTGAGGAAAAGTACTGCTCAGCAAACAGCCTTGAGCACTACACACCAGCCTTCAGTTCAGCAGCTGAGAAAATGCTGTGACTCTTTAGCAGGTATCACTGAACCTCGGTGGGAAACTGGGCCCTCCACAGCAGGCTCACTGCTTGTGGTCCAGCCCTTGCTGATGGCAGGATACACAGTGCATTGTCTTTGTTCCAGATCTGACAAGGCTTGTGCCCTGAGTCGCCTCCAGGCAAAATCCTGCATCATTCGTTCCCACACTCTGCTACTGTGAAGTGTCTGTATCTACCTCTACTTCTCATTTACATTTGCTATTAGGGTCACCTTATAGAGCTCAGCTCACTGTATTTCTCACCAAAGAGAAGAATGTTTTGTATAGAAAGGTAAATTAAACCCTGCTCCTAAGAGGGGTATTCCTTGGACACACCCAGATTTCCTACATGATCCAGGCAGCACTCCTGTGCCCTAAAGTCTGCTGCTTAGGTGTCCAGCTCCACACCATTAGCCCAGAGGCACAAGTCAGCCCGCTCCTGAAACTTGTGACCTGTGTTATGTTTTCAACCCCTCTAGGTGAGAACTGCAAGCTACATATTTTGGCTCAGGATCCCTTTTTATGGGTGCCACAAATCCTTGCAAGCCTCTCCTGCGTGATGTCCTCTCTGTGCTGTGCCTGCCTTGTAGCCTTTTTGGTAGGTAAGCCTCCCCTCACACCACGGAGACTGGCTAATAGCTGTAAAGATGTCTTCGCAAAGTTTCTTTCCCTATGAGATTCCTGTCTGTTCTCTGTGCTCTGACACTTGCTGCTGGCACTGGTGCTGTGGCAGCTCCACTGGCCCCAGCTGTGGGTCACTGAGCCAAAATCTCTGACATGGTGAAGGAGAGGCCCAGGTTACCCTGGGGCATGCCAGGCTCTGCATGCAGGTACCAGCAGAAGGTACCACAGAGAAGTTCTGGATATGTTCCCTCACTTACCACTAATCTTGGGATCCCAGCATGAGGAGTCTGGTTCAGCTCCCCTTGTCCTGCTCCTGAGCATAACAAAACTGATGCTAATTCTCAAAGTAGTACTGACCTCTATGTTTCCATATTTTCAATTTAAAAACACTTAAGACTGTATCTATTTTACTACCATTAAATACATTGGTTTCTCTTAAGATAGTAACCAGTGTAACTGCTAGAGCATGTATTCAAGAAATTAAAATAATTCATGTTCAGATGAAATCATGTGGAGACTAAAGGTGGAAAGCAAGCTATAGAATAGGGGTATTAGATCATGCATTCTTAGTTACACATTTACTATATCTATAACAGCTCACTTTTCCATTTTAAACCCTACTAAGTGGAGACTATTTAAATGTACTGCTGTAGTAATAAAGAAAAGGTCAACTCAATGTCTGTCTTGGCCACTAATCAATCTTCCCCATACTTTCTAATTATCTTGATTACCTGATTGAATGAAGCATGGGACACTGATCATCTATACGTTCCTTGGTTATATCTGCTCTTGGCTTTTTTTTTTTTTTTTTTTTTTTGAGACAAGAGAGGATTTTTTCATGTAGTGACTATTTTTCAAAAAATATCGCCAACTTCTTGCTCCGATAACCATCTCCTTTGCTGCCTTATCTCCCACCATTTTCTGTTGCAGTTTTGCAGGCTGTTCGCATAAAATGTTGAAGTGTCTTTAATCATCTCAGGCAGCAATTTTGTGTTGTTTTTTCCCTTTCCCTTTCAGCAATCTGGGATTCCCAGCATTATTCTTTCTCTCTGTCTTTCTCTCTCTCCCCCCTCTCTGATTATGAATTGCAGTTTTTTTTGTTTTTAGAGAGAGCTTAATGCAATGCAATAACACACAAACACAGGAACAAATTATAGACATGAAAAGATCAGGTTTTTTTATAGTGATAATTCTCTTTTACTCCTGGGTGTCACATATCCATGAGGGACCCCAGAACTTCACCAAGAGCAGCCAGATAGCTTGTTACCAAGACACTGGGGACTGCACATCACATCTCCATCCCCAGGTGACAGCAAGGGCCTTGTGGAAAGAGTGTGGCAGGGGACAGGCAGCAGGTCACATGCAGCCTGCAGAGATCTAGCCCAGGGACTGGAAATACATGTGACTAATGGCATATGGAAAGGGACAATTGTGTTGCTCCCATATGAGCTCTGGGAAATTGTTTGGTCTCAGTTCAGCTGCACAGGGTGACAGGAGACCTGCAAGGATGTAAGCCACATCATAATTTTTCTGTACTGAATTCACTGGGAGTTTGAGAGAATGTTTGAAGAATTCAAACAGGGATCCTTTGGAAGAATTTCTCACCCCTTTGATTATCTCTACAGCTTGACTGAATGAGCCATACAACCCAGCTCCTTCAGATATCCATTAATGCCAGGCAAACAAAGCATATTCAACACATCACTGTCTTACTGTGAGATTTGGGTGTTTTTTTCTGTTCATAAATAGTTTGAGAACAAACGTATTCCTTGTTTGAAATCTTTGGCCAGTAATTTGTGCAACTTACACAGAGCCTACAATTTTCTCAAGTAGCTTATGGTGAGCCCTGTCTTCCTTCAAATCAGCAGGCAGGCAGCCTCCACCAGCTTTCAGTGACAGGCACCAGCAACCTCTCCAAACCTCTGCACAACTTGGCCCTTGCTAGAACCAGTGTGCCCTGGTGGTGTGATGCTTAGGTGTTCCAGCCACATTCCAAAAGCCTGGATCAAGCTGAACTTCTCCCTCATGATGTAAGAACGGAACTGGAACATTGAAGTGTTTTCCTATTTTTCCTGGTGTGAGTGCTGTTACCAAGAGACAACTCAAACCCTTAACATCCCCATTCTTTACACACTGACACCCCCCAAATCAGGGTAATTTCCCCAGCAGCTCTGGGACAGTGGGCTGAAGCTGGGGGAACCTAAGCCACTGCATTCCCCAGTGCAGCACCAGGATCCCCGAAGCTGGGCTGAGCCAGCTGGCATTTTTCCAAAGCAGATACCCCCTTGGTTCCTGAAAGAGGAAAGTTGAGATTTCTGGAGTGTCATTTCTCCTCCTTGCCTGTACTTTAATGGCAGAAACAACTCACAATGATGCCTGAGCAGTTCCTGCTGCCCAGCATACCCTGTCTTGGTGCTTCTCTGCTCTGCACAGTAACCACACAGCAGATATACATATCTCTGCCCTGAAGATCTAGAGAGCCTAGAAATATGACTTTATTTCTTCTCTTCCTTTTTTGGGGAGCATTTTCTTGGAGCCAGCTGCTGATTTTATACATTGCAGAGGCACACTGGCAGCACTTGCAGAACCTTGGTAGATGCCACCCCTGGCAAATGGTGCACCCTACTAGAAATAAACAGTACAGCCAGGTTAGCACGGGTTGAGGGAGATTACTGTTGTATGACTGTCTTATTTCCTAGCCTTCCAGAGACAACATTTATCAGCAGTGATAAATGAAACAGTACCCCTAATGGAGAACTACTAGCTGCAAAATTACAAACTTTAGATTCAGTAATAGTACATTCAGGCAATATTTACATGACAAATAAGTAAAACCTCTGACAGAAGAATCTTTCATGTACTTGTCTGGTTTTATCACTCAGCTCACAGTTTTATCTTGCATTTAATCATATTGCCCTTCATGTGCCATCCAGTAGCCAAAGTACTAAAATATCCCTAATCTCTCTGTATCTCATTACAATGTGAGACAATGGTTTTGGAAAACTTTCTGTTAAGCATGATATATCTCAGCTGCATAAAGTATATATTCAAAATTCATACAGTACATAGAATAGCACTAAAAATTCTAGGACCATCTTAAAAGCAGAAGAACTGGATAAAATTATGCAGAAAATACAGAGTGATGGATAGGTAAAGTGTTATTAATAGATCATAAAGACAAATGAAAAATACCACATGCAATTTCGTTTAATAAAGAACACAGACCAACATATCAGTAGGTCTGAGGGCATAAGATTTGCTTTGAAGGTTGTATCCTTCCATCCTCAGAGGAGGGCTCTGTGACATCTGTTTAGGGCAAGTACAATTGAAGAGAAATCGCTTTGTTTTGTTTTTAGTATGTAAATTTTTAGTCAGTATGACATATTTTCAGGCCAGAAGAACATGATACAGTAAGTCAACAATATTTATAAAGATTGTTATTTACTCAATTTAATCCTTATCAGCTTTAGATCATAGATATTCAGCACTGCATAGCACTGGGTTCTTAATTGCATGTGCTTGTTGTCACACTTTGGTCTTAAAATTACCCATCATCTACCTGCATTTACAAGTGGAAACCCCTTTTGAGAAAAGTAAGTGTGAATAACATTGTTGTTGTTGTTGTTGTTGTTGTTACCATGATTATTATTATTGCTCTTATTTTAGCCTCATCTTGATGGAGTTTTACATTCTGAAGAATATCAAGTGGCATTGTGGAAGTTGAAATCTCTAGAATGACTGAATCTGGGATGTTGTATTATACTGCAAATAGCTGGCAATTTATTAGTTACACATTCGATTTAATACACCAGTTTCTGTGTATTTTAAGATCTTTGCTTTTAAGTCTCTCTAAGACCCCTGTTGTTTCAATTACTTATCACTGTGGCCTGAGGTATCATTACTGTGCCGAGGATAATAAACAACTCCTCCTATTTCTGCTGCTGGAGCTGTGACTAACTTAGCATGATCAAGAAGCAGCATAGGATGGAGACCTAAGTGTTGTATGGCAGGTGGTTGATCCTAAATCATATTCTGCTCTGCCAGCTTTATTATGTGGTGTAGGGCACACCTCTAAACCTTACTTTTTGGAGGAGCTGAGCACCATATGAGCCCACAACATTTATTGACTACACAAGATCACACGTGTGATTGAAATCATATGTCCTCTGCCATTTCTTTGCTGTAATAGAGTTGAGGTCTGTTGTTAGGAATAGCGGGAGTCTGCTAAACACAGCAAATTTAGAAATGCAACACTGAAAGACTAAGCATCAGAGCCATTCCATTTGCATTGCAGCATGGAGCTGGACATCAGTGCATGTTCTGATGGGAACCTTTAGTACCTAGGGTCTGAGATGTCTGTCTTCTCACATGAAGTCACAGTGCTTTACTGAGTATCAGTTTTGACAACTATCCCACAACCCTAATGTTCCCTTTAAAGTTTGGATACAATTTCACCTGGTTCTTCCTGTGAATGTCTTATTAATGTTCTCTCCATAGCACATTTTTATATTATCTTGCCCTTTACCAGCATTTGACCAATTTAAATCCAAATTTAGGTCAGATAATCTCTGCTAACTTTTTATAAACATGTTAATTCTGTTGATTTTAAAAGTCTTAGTTTACAAGAATTTTGTCAGCCCTGAAGAATGTTGACCTTCAGAGTTATCTCATCTATGTCTGTGCATCATCTAACCTAAGTCAGTTTTAAGGGCAAAGAATTATGTCAACTTTGATTACAGTGTCTCAGAAATTATATATTAAGAGCTTTTGCCTTTATGGAAGAGTAGAAAGAACAGTCTCTAAACTCAAAGTTCATACAGGATCCTGCTGTTACCATTCTTGCAACCATGTCTTTCAGCTAATTTAGTATAATGTTACAGAGAAAAACTGCTTTGCAAGTATTTAATGGCTTCTATGAGTCTGAAAAATGAATCTGTAAGTTCGTGCCTCTTTAAACATCTCTGCTTTTTCCCCCACATATTCAAAAGAAGCAGTCTCTGGTTGCATTTTCCCTGCAGGTGGGAGACTGTGAGGTCTCAGGCATTTGAACATCTTCTTTTTCAGGATTTTTTTGGGCAGACTAACCTGAAGACTTGCTGACCTGAAAGTGGATTTACCATGCAAAGAAACCCTGACACTTCAATAAGAAGGTTCAAAACACATCCCTAGTGCTCATCTATCTGTGCCCAAGCATGGCCAATGTTTGATCATATTGCCTGTAGCCCATCTTACACCAAAAACTGAAAAGAAACTACTGCTGGCTCAGGTGTGTAGACTCTTCAGAGTGCTGAGAAGTCACAGAAATGTGAAAGATTCCCTCTGCAGATGCCTTTAAACTTTCTCCACCCGTGGATTTGCCATCACAGCAACTATTCTAGCCCAAATGTCTTTGTGCTATATTCCTGTGATCTTGTCATCTGCAAGGCAGGTGCAAAATTCTGCACATGGCAAGGCACAAGTGTAATGGAACAGGGTAGGGGACAGGCACTGGAGACACATCTTGGAAAACAGAGCTGCTTCCAGCCATGTCAGACCTTCAGGACAGCTGTCCTCCACAAATCTGGCCCTGGATGGGACATCAGCCAGCAGAGATGAGTTTTTAATTCCTCTAGGATTATTTTGGAAAGAAATTCTCTTTACAAGATGAGAAGAGTCCACAGAGAACTCATATAGGTTCCCATGGATGGATTGTGAGCAGAGCAAGGCTGCCATGCTCTCCAGAGACAGTAGCTGCTGGTTGCTGGGTCTTTCACTGAGATGAAAAGATTGGTGGCTTCTCCTCTATCCATTAGTGGAATGGTCAGTTCCCAGTTTGGAGGAAAAAAAGAGAAATATTGTAGTAAATTAAACAGAGAGACATGGGTTGTTTACAATCTCTGCATTAAAGAGATCCCTTCCCCAGTGCTGAGGGTGTTGTGCAGTGATTTGTTTCAGTGAAGAGTGTTTATATAATGCCTGTATTTTATACCCCCATACATAAATGGCAAAAAAAAACCCTCCCCAAATTAGTAATGACCTTTTTTTCAGAATACAGCTAAGTAATGGGACAGCTGTATATGGTCAGCACTTTAGTTCATGTCCTTACAATGAGATTGTAATTCCTCTCACACTTACTTTTCCTCTCTCTGTTCAAAAATTTTATTGCATGAGTCACTGTTGCATGGCAGATGTAAACATCAAGCTTGGTTTTCTCCACATATAGAAAGTTCCTCCCTCAATAAAAACTGAACAGCTTTATTTATTTTACCTCACCCAGATATAATCTTGAGGTGTTTCATGTAGTTCTGAATTACAGAAAGTTACAGACATTTTACAAAATACAAAATGAAGAATTCAGGTCTGTTAAAGTGAAAATTGGCAATGTTTTTGTGTTGTTTTATCTGCAAAGGCGTGGAAAACCTTGGACTTCAGAGGGTGTAAAAATCATCACTCACATGTTTTGTGAAGTCTCATTAGGTTCCTAAAAATAACATTTGTATACGCTAAATCTTCTAATTCTAGATTATTTGGTGTTAATTATACATAATACCTTGCTATCTGTCAAGATTTCCTCAAAATCTAATTCCCACAACTAATATTTCATGATCTTCAATTATGTAAAATACTGACTTCTAGACCCAATGAAGAGTGAAATAACAGACCTTAAACCTTCAGTGGAGCAACACTGTCATTTCAGACCTGTCAGGGAGTAAAGGAAGGACTGTTCTGCACTTTGGGAAAAGAAAGGACCATTTCTTTTGCAACCCAGTGAGGTTTTAGCACCAATTGTTTAAAGAATCTCATTAGCATAAGAAAAGGCTCTTGGTAAAAATGAATTAGCAGTCACAGTGCAGGTGAAGGTGGCAGATAATATATGCAAGGTAAATGGAATAGACTGAATATGGTTGATCACATGGCTGTCATCTCCACCTGATTTCTGTCTGACACACACTCCCATGCCGTAGGAAAACAGCCCCATTTCAGTTTTGTGCTTTGTGTGGGAACACAGCCTGTACCTGGAGAGTGTGTCAACACCCGTGTCCCTTTGGGCATCTCTGCTCCAGAGCTCCCAGGGTTGCTCACTATCACTGGCTGGCCCAAGGGCACTCCATCCCAGCCAGCAATTGGGTTTTATCAATCTCACAATCAGTACCTGTCACTAGAGTCAGGGAGAGAAGGCTCTAAGGTGCAGATATATATGCCTCAAACGGCTGAAAAACATTGTGGAGGATTCAGCTGTCCTCTGCTCAGTGCTTAAAACACCCAGTTCTACAGTTCTAAGGTAAGATCCGGCCTGAGTGTGGAGCAGTGAACAGGAATGGAGTCTCACAGGGATAGTCCTGCAAAAATTTTAGGCTCTGTAATTGGTGTGCACAGAAGCATCTCCAGTAAAGAGCAGTTCTGAGGATGAGGTTTGCAGCTAGTAAAAAGACCACGGAGTCACATTCACCTCTCCTTTCCTTGTGGCAGGGATCCCAAATGTTGGGTATTACTATCATCATGGTTATCATTAGTTTGTATGGAAACACTGGTAACTGCTTTGAAAGCGTGGTTAGCAGGGGTTGTTTGGAGAAAGAACAAAGAAAAATTAGATAAGCCCTTCACAGGTAGATCCTCCCAAGCCCTGGTCACCAGCAATTAATGACTTCTTGGCATGGGCAGTGTACCTCTGGCTCACATGTAGCAGTCAGCAACAGCTCTATGGTTTTCTATACATTTCTCTGATGTCTTTTGGATGCATTATAGTTTGGATCTTCTCAGAGTCTATGGTGCTGAGTCCATGAGTGTGGTATATAAAATAAGTGTGTTTTAAACTTACTAGTTGAATGAATGTTCCCCAGATTTTACAATTGAAGGAGTACTGAATCATCATTCTTCATTCACCTTTCCTACCTCACTCATTCTTTTATAACCCCTTTTTATAACCCTTTCCAGGTATCCCTTCTCTGACACTGACAAGTCCGTGTTTACTTGAAGTCTTTTTAGATGAAGGTGAAGCTGAAGCCTCCCTACACTGACACTCCTCCCTCCGCACCTGACACTTTGCAAAATGAAAAAAAATGTAGATATTATACTGTATAATCTGAGAAATAATATTTGATCATGTAATTAGACTGTATCATAGGCAAATGCTCTAGGGAACAGAGTTAATGTTGCATGTACAACCTTAATTTTATTTCCTGACTTTTAAATGCCGAACTAGGCAACTTTAACATTTTCTTAATGCAATTTTTGTATGGAATATTATATAGGCTATTACATATGCATGCAACTTGAAATCTGGAATACATTAGGCTGTAGCACACAGATTGTGGCACACACATCTGAGCACTAGTCTTGACTGGCACCAGCTCAAAATTACACAGATCATTTCAGAGTGGTGGTCTCAATGCTTTTGAGTGTCACTGCCCTGTTGTTTATTTGGTATTTCTGTAAGTCTTACACAGGAGTGTTACAGAGAATTAGCTTGAGAAATCTTTTCTTAAAACGGATTGATGATACTTTTTGCAACCTCCTTTTTGCAAAGCTAGCCCTATTTGAATATTTAGGCTTCAGCAACTTGAAAGAAAAAGTATGTCCTCAGAAGCTTTAAAAATTATGAAAATGTCAGAGAATACTATAAAACCATAAAATAATTTTCCAAACGGAATGACACCATGGCTTTACTTCCTGATCTCTGCAGACCTCCTTGGATATGAAGACAGTACAATCGAAAGCTAAGAATTTCCGCTTTCAAGCGGTAAGTGTAAGAAGTCCTTTTCTAGCTACAAAGGGCTATAAGATGACTGACTTCAAGGCTGACTTGTAAAGGATTAGACACAGTCCTTTCTCCATCTTGTTCCACACTGTAATGTCAGGGTATCTCTGAAGCTATATGGCAATTTTAGAGGTTAGAAGAAATCCTTTGCAAAGACAGAGTACTGAAAAAACTGCAGGGTAAACCAGAATATAGGAATGATTGATGTAGCTCATCTAAATAATTCAATATTCAATCATCAAATGAAAAATAAAACACATCATACATGTATTGTCATGAGTTTGTGACACAAAAGTGTACTGTTGGACATAGGGTTTTATTTCCCTGGTCAAAGACACCTAATACGTGTCAGGATTACAAAAGTTTAATATCATTTGACAAGAGCAAGATAGCTACTGTCTTTGGAGGTTATTCTTGAAGAATGTCACCATGGACTGGATGGAATACACCACTAATAAATCACAGCAATGTTCTTCCAATAGACTAAGTGATTTTTGAAAAGGGCAAAAAAAAATCAAATCACATATTCAGCTAACAGGATTTGATCAGCCGATCATCTAGTGAATATTAAAAGAGCTGATCTGATGAATAAATTATTCAGTGGAAGCAGGCAAAATTAACAAATTATGTATTTGCTGAACAACAGCTAAACCATTCAGCACATATATAATTAAATATTTATTCCTACATATTTATAAATAGTTCTTTCACTTTTTTTTGTTTTGTTTTATCCAGGTGAATAAAAACGCTCAACTCTTTTTTTTTCTTTCTTTCTTCTGAAGAAAGTGGAAAGAGCCTGTCTTCAGAAAGCTTGATCTCAGGTCAGCATCTCATTGAAGCCAGCTTCATTTGCATTTTTAATCTATGTAAGTGAACATGTGAAATCTTAAATGTGTGTCAGGTTTTAATATTTAGTTTTCCAGTTTTCTGGAGGCAAGTGTGTCTGTCTGCAAGTCTGCAATTGTAGAGAAAGAAAGGCTACGTCTGCCCATGCTTTGGTTAGATGTACTGGGACAATGGATTTTCTTTCAAACCTGGACAGATGTCTTTTTTGATACTTGGGTTTTCCAGGAGCCACAGTATTTTGCTTTCATACATATATATGCTTAGAAAACAAAAATTTCTTTGGAAATCACAGTCTACTCCTTCATTAATATAGCTGACCAAAGAGGATTTTTCCCAGCAAAACAAAGTGACAGTAACCATAGTATTAAAAAATAAATGTAGTTGAAGAAGTACAGAGACAAAAAAAGGAACAAGAACCCACCAGCTTTTTTTTCTTAACAAGCTAAATTCTACATAAGTGAAATGGTTGTTTGTAGAGGGACAGCAAGAAATGCTTCCTTGAAGAGACACTCTTCTACCAGCTGGGAGTTTTTCATAAATTTTTAAATGTTAGTCCAGATTAAAAGAATTTAAATTATCTAAATTCTGATCTCGTCTAGTCTACCTAAGAATGGCAGAACCAGCATCAAATCTAGTAAATACTTTCAAGGAAAGTGGCCAATTTAAGACTTCCTCAATTTTAAATTAGGATTCAGAGACAGAGCTTTAGTTAAAGTTAACTCTCAAATCTCTGTTGGTATCAATGGACAAGTTCTTCTGTAGTAGGTCAGAAACTCACTGTCATATAGCAAAGAAACAAGAATATAAAAACAAGGATGCTCAGGATATAGAGAGATTCTCATGACAGAGTAATCACAAAGGTAAAGCTGGTGGATGCTCAGAGTATTCTCATATGAGTATCTGAGACAACCACACACATCTCATAATTTTTTCCCCCCAGATCCTTTACATTTAAACAAGTAAAAGCATACATTTCTATAGAACATTACTTATTAGAAGTGCTGTTCTGAGTTCACCTCTGGACGTCTTTTGGTAGCAACTCCTGCATCAGGAGAGCCAGAGGTGGGTGTTGCATCAGGTGAACTCCAACCCCTGCAAATACAGCATCTGTGCATTTACCCTTGAGCAAACATGGCTTCGTCTATTTTTTTTTTTTCCAAAGCAAATGTAGCTTGTGGTGGATACATTCCTGAGCATAAAGACTTGCAAGGTGATGGAATTTCTCCTCACATGAAACTGCAGCAGTCTCCTGGCCCTACTTCCAAAAATCTTTTCCTGTATGTACTGTTGCCTTTTTTCCTCCATTTGTATTAATGTGGAATTAAATTCAGTTTATGTTTCAAAGTTTTTGGAACCTCTCACACCTGAACCATTTTGCAGTGCGCCAGTCAGTGCACCATTGATGTCTCAGGAAACTCCAGGTTTTGTCCATCACTTTCTTCTCTTCTGGACCTCTAAGAAATTATTTTGCCCCCAGCTTTTTAGGATCTCCCACAGGATTACTAGTGCTATACGTGCTGCTTCTACATGATTCCTAATGTAGAAGTCCTTCCCTTCAGTTCCATGAAGTGGTTGAACTCTGCATTTAAGGATGCAGAGCAGCTGTTGTCATTTTTTCATGTGAGGTTTAGGGGCTACCTGAGAATGGGCTATGATGAAGGGAAATGCAGGGAAAATTTTTCACCCTTCTGTTCCTAGGCTCTCTTTAAAGCTGGGAAAGACATCTAATATGGGCTGAAGCCTAACTTCAGCAAAGAATCATTTGTCAATCCCATGCCTCCATCACTGTTGGTATCTTCTGACATCTTTCAGGCCCATGTTTTTTGTCAGATTAAGCTGAGTTGACTCTCTGCTCAGTAGACACCACAAGGCTGATCATGTGTATCCTTTGTGCTTAAACCACAGTCAGGTTACCCATCTAGATCAGTTTAAGGAAGATTCTGCTTCCAGCTGTTTTCTTCTGTCCATCCCATCTGTGTTTTCACTGTAACTGATGTGCACAGCTTGCTTGACAAAATTTGACTGTATTTTTGAACAGCCGCCAAGGTATGTGAGTGCTGGGCCCAAGTGCAAAATATCAGTGAATTCTCTGCTTGGGGAAATCAGCATTTTCTACTCTGAGTTCCAGCTCTGTGTGACTGCTGACATGCAAGGACCACCTTTTTGCAAGCCTGGACACATCCCACAGAGATTGGAAAGTACATGAAGGGCAGGAACCAGCAGGAGCAGCGAGAGGTGCTCAGGTTCAGTCAAGAAGCTGGGTCCCAGCCTGTGGAACACGAGCTCTGCCTTCAGGTGCACACCAGCAGACCCCTCAAGATGCTGGTCTCAAAATGCCAAGTGTGCAAAATGAGGACTAAGTGTTGCAAAGAGCAGCTAGGCAATACAGAGCAACTCTACATTGTGTGGTGATGGCCAAGACCAAGAGAAAGCACCAAGCTCGGGCAAGGGCTAGGGCAGGAGCTAATGCTCCAGAGAGGTGAAGCTATTCTAAAGCACCTCAACACAGATAGTGAAGATTTTTTTAGGGCAGATGGAAGTTTGGAGTGTGTTATGTCATTCATTTTATCCATGATATATTTCTAAAAAATGCTTGGTAACAAGTATCCTATACTGTTACCCCCTGCTTGAAACTACTTTATGTAAGCTATCTTTAATTAAAACAAGCTTTTTCATGTGTCCACAATTGATTCCTTAAAATATTAATAATTTTCCCTACATTGGGTATCAGAGCCATTACTTTTTCCTGTGTATCCTTTAACTATATTTAAATAATTCATTTATCCATTTTCCAGCCCTCGGGGAGACTTGGGGTTTCTTTTACACCATGTGATCCCATTTAAAACAGAATATTTCCTCTTCCTAAAGTTACAGGATATTTTTATCTTTCCAGGGTTTACTAGGCATAAGAAACCAGTTAGCAACCATTTTATTAAGACACAAATGTAGCATGGAAATATGTGTCTGCCTGTGTATAAATGCCCTTTCCACTGCTCATCAATCTTTCACTAATTAGAAAGACAAAAATATTTTAAACCCAATTAATGTCACTGAGAAACATTCCAGTAATTCTCAAAATACAATGTAACCATGATAGATACATTTCAATTATTTCAAAGCATGTTCACAGAGCACTGAGTAAGCATAAGGGAAAAGAAGGGGCTGAAAGCTGCGCTGCTTGGCTGATGAATCTCTGACATAGGATGTGGATTAAGGTTTAAGTGAGACCAGCAGTTCACATTCTCCCTCAAAAAGCTCCTGAGTCACCTGATTATGGTGCAACCTTGACAAATATGCACAGCGTTGTCTCTCACAGTTGGAATCACCAAAGAGGCTAAAAACAGCACCGTGCACTGCATAATCTCTAACCTCAGGGGACAACAAAAACAGAGAATTGCTGTGTCAATCTCATTTCCTTGTTAGGCTCATTATCATAAATGCGGGCCTTTGGTTTTGAATGCCACACTTCAATAAGATTTACCTATCAACAGCTGCTGAAATATTGAATTCCACAGTCATCTTTCCCTTTTGATGCTTTCCCTTTTGTTTCTTTATCCATAAACATGAGCAACTGAGCTAAGCTTAAATTAACTAGCCGGGGTTAAATGTTTAGGGCAGCAAATTATGGCTAGCCTGCTTGCAGAGTGGTTTAGATTACAGAGGAGAGTTGCCAATCTCAGCTCTCATCATGCACTCCAAATGTGCAGAGCAATATTGGCAGTTCATGGCCAAATCCTGCATGCTTTAGTTATCACAGGAGCACTGCTCCCATGAATAAGTGGAGCAAGATTTAGCCCCTGCTCAGAAGATAGAGATGAATCACACTTTTATTCTTTGAGTACCTCACAGTACCTTCAACACAGACATGTTCAGTGATTGATAGCCTGTGTCTAGATTGGGTATTTTTCTATATACTGACAAATATTCTCTTTGTGATGATTTCTAGGAGCAGAGGAGTATATACTGCAGCAATGTTGTGTTTCTTATTTTTCATTGTGCCCATTGTCTTTGTTTTGATTAGGTTTTTTTTCCGAGGGTCACTTACTTCCCATCATTTTTCCGCTTAGAGTGCTCTGCAATAATCCTGTTACAGATCTCCAGCCCTCAGCGTCAGTGAAACAGTGAAAACTTGAATCAGTAAACAGGTAGGGAAAGACACAACCTTCTCTTCAGGGTCAAATCCCAAGTCATGGTACACTCAAAGGGAAATGAAGGTGTTTGACTTTCTGAAAGTGAGCTGGTATCAGCTAAAGCTTTTTTTTTTTCAGTTGATCAAGGTAAATGCTATATGTTAACTGTTTTCATCCAGTGTGCAACCAAACTGTGTCTGTAATTCAGAGTTAAATGTTTGGTTAATGATAATTTCATGACTACATGCTGAGACCACAGGGGAGCAGTAGGCTGTGCCACAGGGAGCAGCCATGGGAAAGGGCAGCCCAAAACTGCTCACAGCAGATACTGTGGCAGCTTCCCCTACTTGGAGACCATCATCCAGCCTGCGTCTTTGCCAGTCTCAGGCTACACTCCTCCACTCCAAAGGCAAGTACTACTCCTGCAAGAGTGCCTGCACACCTGTACAGAGCTCAGGAGCAAAATGCTGTTTACTTAAGAAAGGGCATTCCACAAAGGAAAAGGTGGGACCACCAGGGTTAAACACTTTTATATCACAGGACTGCAGGAGCCCATCGGATTAGGCACGAAGCACAGTCAGTCGGCCACAACACCAGAATCCCTTATCTGAAACTCAGGGGAAAACATAAAAGGTGGGGAGACATCAACTGATTTTTTAGGTATACATACCCAAAAGAATCACTGAGAGCAAACTAGAGGAAAAACCAAGCTTTCCTAAAAGCAACTGAACTGATATTTTGGTGGTGATGGGCACTGTCAGAAACCTCAGCAGAAAGAAATTCAGTGCATATTCCATTTTCCTCGCAGATGAGGTCCCCACATCATTTCAGTGGCTTTGAGCTCCACTAACCCAAAAGCAGCTTCTCTCTTCCTGTCCCTGGAGAGCCAGCATCTGCCCTATGATTTGCCTGGACCCCAGTATAGAGAGCAGATTGGAGGACATGACCTGTCACCCCTGGTTTTCTCTGTCTGTATAAGGCTCATGTTAGGCAAGGATTGTTTCTTCCACAAGGAGCTATAGGGTAGGCATCTACACCAAAGAGTAGTGAGCTCTATGAATGTAGCTGACACCTGAGAAAGTAATATTATTGGGTTGTTTATTTGATTCCAAGTTTTAAGAGCCTAATACTGACTTTACACAATTTTAGTACGGACTTCTGATTGCTGTGGCAGAGGCCAGTCAGATGAGACAAGGTAGAGGACATATTTAATTTCTGAGTGGGAACAGTTTCTCTCCCACATATTTCCAGTCTTTATTTTGCATTATAGTACAATTTTTTTATTTATTTTTTTTTAAGCACAAGTGATCAGACTCAGGCAGGAAACAAAGAGACTTATGATTGATTTTGCTTAGGTAAAAGAGTGATTTCTATTACACTAGCCTTTACTTAGATTCTTTTGGTTGCTACAAGGAATCGATTTATTCTACTTGTCAAAAAAATCAAAACCAAAACCGGCCCAGCTCCTGGTACACCCTGCATGAAAAGAATGCCTGGCTTGTAGAACTTAACTCCACTTTTCTGCAGTAGATGGGCTGAAGATTGCAGGAGTTAATTACCATCAGCAGAGAAAGGTTGCATTTCATTACCAGCGAGCCTGACTCTGACTAAATAAAAAAAGCTGAAATGGGAGAGTGATGACCACAGTAAGTGGCCAAAACTCAATGTGATGACAGAGGAATGATTTCCCACTGCCACCACTTAAATACGACTAAGGTGTTCTGCAATTTGACTTCCACAAGCCAGGGGGTTTATTGTAATCCTGATAAATTATAGCAACGGAAGCAGGCAAGAAGTGGGACAGAAGAAGGGAAATGGTAATGCAAAATATAAAATTGCATTCAGAAAAGAATGGAGAGAGCAAGCGAGCAGTTTGTTATCGTTTATTTTTTCTTCAACATATCATTCGGTTTCAGCTGTCTCCCATCTCACCGAGATCTCCACCATTTCTCAGAAACGTCTCTCGATGGCATCTCATTCTCCTCCTGTCTTTCACCATCGCTTCATTATTCCTTAACTGTCCCTGAAAGGGCCCGGGCAGGCGACAGGGGGAACGTGAGCGGGGGACGCGGGACCAGCCTGCGCCCCACGCGTCCGCCGCATTTAAGCAGTTTGCAAGAAGCGGGCGGGGGGAGTTGCAAATAATGTTAAATGTGATTAATCTCCCGGATTCCTAGAAATCTGACATGCATGAGTTACGGCGAAACCTCTTTTATTTCGCCATGAAATGCTTTTGCATAATGAGAAAGAAAATGTCCTCTGTGCCCTAATCAACTCTGACAGGTCCTGGACTCCCAAATACTTTTATTTATGGCGTTATTTATTTCACCCCCAATAACCGGGGAGGCGGGTCCGCGGCTGGCTCCGTGCGGGGAGAGGAAGGGAGGGAGAGAGGGAGGGAGGGATGGCCGGCGGGCGGCGGGGCTCCGCGCCCGGCCGAGGGGACACAAAGTTTTCGCGGCGGCCGTCGCTCGGCGGGGCGGGGCGGTCTCGTAGCCCGCGGCCCCCTCGGGCCGAGCGGAGCCGGGCTGAGGCGGGGGCGCCCCGCGGCCGCTCGCCCCCCGCCCGGCAGCTCACCTGCCCCCGCGGGGGGGTGCCGGGGGCGGCGGCGGCCCCGCCAGCGCCCGCCTCCCCGCCCCGCTGCCATTAGCAGAGATTACCCTAAACACTTGCCGGTCGCCGCCCGTCTCCCTCCAGGCATTGGCGCGGCCGCCTGTCAATCAGGCCGGCGCCCCGCCGCGCCGGGGCTCCGCCGTGCCACAGAGACGAGCCGCGGCGGCGGCAGACACAGCCCCGGAGCGGGGCCGCGCCGCGCCGCGGGAGGCGGCGGAGGATGGAGGAGGAGATGCAGCCGGCGGAGGAGGGGCCCAGCACCCCCAAAATCTACAAGCAGCGGGGTCCCTACAGCGTCCTGAAGACCTTCCCCGGGAAGCGGGCGGCGCTGGCCAAGCGCTATGAGAGACCCACCATGGTGGAGGTGCCCCGCGGGCGCGGAGCGGGGCAGCCCTTCCCGCACGCCGCCGAGCCGCTGCCCTACGCGCCGCACGGCCCCTTCCCCAACGGGCCCGCCCGCCCCGGCGCTGCCCCCGGCGCTGCCCAGGGCCACCCCCGCCCGCCGCCGCCGGCCCCGAGCTCCTCGGGCCGCTACGGCCCCTGCCCGGCGGTGGCGGGGGGCGGCGGCGCGGAGCTGAGCGCAGGTACCCGCAACTCCTCTCTCTCCTCCGCGCAACTTCGCGGGGCACTTTGCAGCGGGCGGGAGAGCGATGGGGGCTGCGGGCTCCCCCCGCCGACAGGCGCTCCCCTCTCCCGGGCGGCTGGCGAAGGGCGCGACGCCCGCGGGGTCCCCCCGCCGGGGGCTGGCGGCGCCCCGGGGCCGGGTGCGGGCGGGGACGGGCCGGGCGGCCGGCTCCGTCCGCTGCTCGGGCACCGCTGAAGTTCCCGCGGCGGGCGGGGCCGCTGCCCGGCCGGCGGCGCCCCGGGGCGGTGGGCAGGGGGTCGCGGCGGCGGGGGCTGTGCCGGCAGCCGCGCAGGACTTGGCGGGGCAGGCGGGTGCGCACCTGCGGGAGGGAGCTGCTGCTGCCGCCGGCGGCGGGGCGGGGGCGGGCGGGGGGAGCCCCGGGCCGGCCGCTCCGCTCCGCTCAGCCCCGCTCCGCTCCGCCGGGGAGGGCGGCAGGCTGGGGCCGGCTACCGGAGGAGCTGCTGGTAATGGAGAGGCTGCTGACAGAGCGGTGGTGATTTTAACAGAAAGAAAATAGATCGGCTGCTTGCCTGCACCGTTTTCGTAAGATGCAGTGACAAACAGGAGATCAAATTTATTTTTTTTTTTTCTTTAAAGGTGTAAGATACCGAGATGTTGAACGCATATCTTTCCTCTAGTGATGGCTTGGAGTTAAAAACCACGTAGATCTTGATATGCAACCTAAATTTGGCACCAGGAAATGGGAAATTGCATCTTTAAGCAGAGTACAATCAAAAATGAATTACAATAAATCCTATATAATTGCATAGGTCATTCTCTTTAATGAGATTTTATTAACCTGACTGTCAAGCTTTTGAGTCAGGCAGATATTTTATCTTCTTCAACTGATAAAAGTGTCAGCTATAAACCACCATATAAATATTCATAAATCTACACATCTGTGGCAGCCTATCAGCATCATTCTTTTGGACATTAAAAGCATTCTAATTACTTTCTGTCTAGCAGAGCTGAAATGCTGCCTGTTATAGTATGTGCTTGGCAGGCATGATTGCTTTTGTTTGCCATCACAAATAGCAGCATCCTATTTTATATACTGATGGTCCAGAATATATTCAGGGTTTGACTGAACAGGATGAATATTATGAAGCACCATCTGGTTTTGATAACATCGGGTATATTAACTCATCTGTTAATTTTTGACACATCATTGATTTATTTATTTAGAAAAATTGGATCCTGTTTTGGTATGTTGCTGTTTGCCTTTGTAACAAATGTGATGACATTTCCTTACTAAACAGGGAGATACGCTAGTTAATAGGATATATGGCTATGTTTTAATGCCTGTTTTTGCTTAAAAGTAGCCTTGTACTGGATGAATTTAGCATGTCTTGTTACAAATAATCAAGTACTTTACCAAAAAAGTTTAACACTTGAATAGATTAGCCAGAGAATTCACGTCTCCGGGGCACAGTTCTGTGATCCGTGGCAGAAGGTCATCTTTCTTCATGAAATTGCTTCTTACATGAAATGCCCAAACGGTGGTATTTAAGTATTCTTTGTGGCCCACAATCAAAACAGTGATGATAAATGTGACACCTACATTTCTTTACAGAAGCAGATGACGCCATGGAAAACATTCATCTGTCTGGTAGATGATGTATGAGGCCATATTCACAGCAAAGCCCTCTGGGCTTTGATGAGCAGAAGTTTGGACTTTCTTTTTCCTGAGTACATTGTGCTAACCAGGCACTAGAGCAGGCTTCAGAGCTTGTCTTTGGTTTAGTTCTATGCTAAAGAGATAGTGAGGGAACTGCCACTCGTGCACCAAAGTTCTTTGAAGTCTCTGTCCCTTCAACTGCACGTTCAGGCTTTTCTTTAGCTTCCTGTATGTGTCCCAACTTAGCCTTTGCTCAGGTTCAAGTTCCAGGAGAAACAGAACAGGAGAGAACGAACTGGAAACTTGGTATAGTGTGTGCAAGTGGTATTTTGCACAAGTTGTTACCAGAGGCTGAGGGTTGTTACCAGAGGTGGCTCACTAAATTGGTAAGTGGACTGGAGCACCTCCCTATGAAGACAGGCTGAGGAAGGTGGGGCTGTTCAACCTGGATAAGAGAAGGCTGTGTAGGGACCTCAGAGCAGCCTTCCAGTATCTTAGGAGGGCCCACAAGGAAGCTGTTGAGGGACTTTTCAAGAGGAACTGAAGCAACAGGACAACGAGTAATGGGTTCAAACTGAAAGACAGCAAAGTTAGGTTAGATGTGCAAAAAAAAAATTATACTGTGAGGCTGATGAGGCACTGGAACAGATTGCCCAGAGAAGCTGTGGATGCCCCGTCTGGTAGTGTTTAAGACCAGGCTGGATGGATCTTTGAGTAGCCTGGTCAAGTGGAAGATACCTCTGCCCACAGCAAGGGGTTTGGAACTAGATGAACTTCAGGGTCCCTTCCAACCCAAAACATTCTATGGTTCTGTAAAGCAATAGACAAGGTTTAGATCTCATGGGTATCTTAATCCCAGAGGCAGGGATGCTTTGCTGAGCTACGTGCCCATCCTTCCTGCTTGCTGATGGAGTGACACCATGTGCCTTGTTCTCGGGAGCTGTAGCACCACTAAGATGAGCAGGAAGCTAGCTGGGACCCCAGCACTGTATGTATGTGAAGAAGTCCCATTGTCCAGAGCCTGAAATTCTCTTAACTAATGTGTGAGCTAATTTAATAGCACAGGCTGCCTCTAGGGAAGCAGAGCTGTGGTTTTGCCCCTGGAGAGTGAGAGCATTTACATGTTCTACATGCACAGTCACCCTGTACTTTGGCCAGCACCTGTGGGGTCTCTGGGCTCCCCACAGCAGCAAGGAGAACAGAGCCAGAACACCTCTTAGCCAGAGGTTCATCTCAAGTGGTGGGTGTTGTAGGGAGGGACAGGTCATTCCCTTAGGAGGTGTCCAGCTGCGTGTGCATTCTCCACAAGGCAGTCACCATCCATGACGTGTACAGCTTTCCCAGTTAGTTTATCCTAAGCCCTTGGCAGGTGCCTACTTGAATAAAGGGGTGGAGTGCTGTAGGGCAGTTTTGTAGGCACATCTGCTTCCTAAGTGCAGTTTCAGAGATACCCCTCTTTTTGCTTGATACCTTTTCATTTGTGCTGGCAACAAGCTAGTTGAGCAAATAGCTAGTAAAACTCCACTCCTGGGATGCCTAACTCTGTGCCAGCAACTTAAATACTTAATGCAGTCAATTCTTAAACTTCAGTCATGACATTTCTGGCCCCTTGGGATTCACAGTTCCAAATTTGCTTTTGAAAGTGGGCACCTCAAACACAGTCACGACTAAAGATGTTTCCATATTTTTGCAGCTTTTTCTAATGGTTAGAACTCTGCCCAAGAGTAACCAGAATTTCCCTCAGTTGCTCTCTAAGAGACCACTCTCACCTCCAGACTCCTGCAGAATTGCAGGAAGAGGGGCTATGGAAAGGAGGAAAAGCAGGAATTCTCCACCCAGTGCCATGGTGAAGAAAAATCTAGCTCGAGATCCCATCATGCAGGGAAAGATCCTGTTTGAGAAATATCATCTTACAATGAGGAATGTGAAGCTGCACTGCAACACAATCCTTCTGTCTCCTCTAGGGGTTACTCTGGCTGCTGTTGCTGCTGTGAGCCACAGATGGATTCACTCAAAGCACCAGCAGATACCCATTTTCTTCTGTAAAACATAAATTCTTTATTAATCTATCTGGATTATTTTCCTGGTATAAAAACAATGTGTATCTCTGTCTTTGGTAGTATGTGCATTGAACAGCACCGTAATCCACCAAAGAAAGTCTTTTTTTCCTTAAGAAAGCGTGATGTAGACCTTACAGTGCAGCTTAAAATTTAGGGTGGGCTTTCATGGAAAGCAGAGGAAGAAGAGCAGAGCTGGTAACACCTGTTAGCAGTGCCAAAAACATGGCATATTTTAAATGACCACTTAATAAAGCTCTGCTATGCCCAGACAGAAAAACAGTTTGTTCTGTGAACAGTGATGGTGAGGACTGGTGTTTTGACCTTACCTTAGAAATTGCCAGCCCTCATCTGGAAGTAGATGTCTCAGATGAGTACTGAAATGGCCAGACACTTATAGTCTTAATCCACTGGACTGTCTCAATGATCTTCATGCAAAATGCCCAAGAAGACATTGTGTAGTCATAGGAGGTGTCAAATGCTCTCATTTTGTGACCTAAGCACAGATATTTATGGCAGTGGTCATATCTGAAAATATAATGATGCTTGGATAAAGGCCATTTTGAGGGGTACAAGGCTGCTACCCCAGTATCTCAATTAATAAAAGTATTACAATAAACAAATCAAGAAACACAAATAATCAGGTGAGCGGGCTGAGTCACTGCAAGGTGAAGAGCAAGATGATTGAAATTGCTAAGGAACCTGAACGTCACAATCTTGCTGAAAATTAAATACCAATGAATACATTCCCTGCAGGGAAGAATGTATGGTATTCAGACCCACTCAATACTTATAAAGATGACTTTTTAAACCAGCTGCCCAAGAATACAAAGGAAACTATGGAAAAGCCACAACCGGAATCTGGAGCCACTGAGACCCAACACAATGCTTATTAATAAAGCTGTCTGATCTAAGTATTGAAAAGATCCTTAGGTGGGGGGAAAGCTGAAGTTACACCTGCCAAATTTTCCAGACATCTTTTCTGATGCAATAGTGTAAGTTATCAGATTCAGTTTCAGACGTTCGCTCATACTAAACCCTGCTTTCAGTCTGGCAGTCAAATGAGCTGAGAGCCTCCGCTAGTCCAGCGTCAGTGAGAAAAAGATGTAAAGATGAATGCTCTATCTGGGAGTTGCTACCTGATTTGCCATATGATGGTATCTCCTGGTTGCTTGTAGCCTCAAACAATCTGGTTAGGAATACTTACGGTTTTAGCAATTTAATCCTTTTCTCTTGGCGCTTTATTGGTCTTGTCCAGCAAGTCCACCTCCAGGCAAACATCTAGTTAAAGTCGATAGAAGTTCTGTAAGACTAAAGGCTCTGGGGTCTGAGACGTTAGAATTACATGGTTGGTGAGCAAGGTAATAAGGAAAAGGAATATCACAATAAGACTTTAATAAACTGCTTATACTGTTTTAGTCCAATGCAATGATTTCAATAGAATCCTACTTTCATAGAAAATGCATACATTATATTAAATCAATTAAGAATCATAGATTGGTGTTTATTCAGTAGTAATCACATAAAAACAACTTTTTGTCATTTCTTAAGTGATTAGACATTGCACAGTGCTTGCATATCTAATTATAGTAAGTCTGTAAAAGCTGAAATCCCAATTTCTACAATATATGCTAAATGGGCAACATTTGTTTTTATTTTTTTCTCCATCATAAGAAATAACTGTAGTTATCATTCTCATTTAGGGTTTGTTCAGACTGTGGGTGTGTGCACCATTACTGGTGTAGAAGTCTCTTCAAAGCAAAACCTACTTCAGTACAGAGACAGAGATTTCCAGAATATGTGCTGAGAGCATCCCTCACTATTGCTGTCCAGCAGTACCCAGAAAAAAAGCATTTGTGCATCTCTGGGTTAGCCTTTCAAATGAGCCCTGCTTTGTCATGGCTCACTTTTATGTCTTTGAGTATGGGTTGAAGTTAAAAAAAAAAAAAAGTAATTGCTGTTATTGTGTCTTTGTAGTAGATCTGATACTGAAGATTAAATCAATAGTGTAATTTCTGTATAAAATTTCAGTTAAATTTTAAACCATTATCCCAGTGAATGTGCCTAATGCATTTAATTTTAAAACAAAACTAATAATTAATTTAATCTTTACTGATGTTAATGTGTATTTTGGTATTCTTCAAAACTAGTAATTTGAATGTCAGGTTACTTTTTGCTGTTTTTAGAATAAACCATAATATTAGAGTAACATCTCTTATAATAGTCTAATAATCCCTTTTCAGTTGTTTCATTCATATCTTGTCCTCATGCAACAAGGATATGCAAAGAATACGTAACTGTTTTGTGAACAGGGACAATAATGATTCAAATACGAACAGTATATAGATGACTTCAGGTCTGGAATCAGATTATAGGATTAAAATGAATGAAAAAAACATTCTGTCAAGGATTGCAAAATTAGTCAATATCATCCTGTAGTAATTTTAAAGGGGAAATGTGGAAAGAAATAAGGCAAAGAAAGCACATCTTGGGGTTGTTAGTGATGCTTGAATTTCCTGGTTTCTTTTTAGTTTACCAGGTTGCAGCTGGAAAGATGCCATGTCACCAGGATTCTCTTCTTTTAATTCATATACATCTGCTGTGATGTTTTGCAGTTGCATTGATTGTAAGGGTTAAAGACAGCTGGCCTCGGGTTAGTGTAGAAAAAGAGAAGGAGAGGTAGTGGCAGAGCACCTGGCACCTCATTGGCACTCACCTGCAGAGGGGGCACAGTGCCCGTGCATTTCTGCCCTTTGGAGTTCTAGTGTGGACAGAGAGCATTGCCTAATGCTTTGGATCAAAGATGTGTTGTAGAACTCTGTCCTTGTTTGTCTGAAGTCATCTACAGGAGTGTGATATGGCTCATAAACACAGGAGGCTGATGGCAAGGATGCTTGAAGTGGTCTTAGGGCCACTCCAGTCCCTCCCATGGAGTCCCTGGGCAATCCCTGCATGGCCCCAGGCAGCCTCATGACCCAGCACTGGGCTTGGGCTTGATCTGCCCACCTCAGGTTCCTGTTTTTTTCAGTTAAGTCCTCTGGAGATCACATCCTTGCATTTTGGGGAGGTCTCCTCGACTGCATTTGAGCCTGAAAGTATTTGTATGCTGCTTCAGCCCTGCCTTCTTTGCAGAGATGTGGAGGATGGTACAAATGCAAATTAGTATTGTTTCAAATACTCTTCAAGCCAGCTGTACTGACCTCAGTGTAAAGTAGATTTTCCACCAGACAGTGTATCTTCTGGATCTTGAAGAACTGCTGTGAAAAGTGCCACCTCTTAAAGGCCTGAATTCTGAACATTTCTGTTCTTTATGTATTATGTGTGATGAGTGTGATGATGCTACTGATGAAGTTATGGTAAATGAAGGTCTGGGGTGCTTAGTCTCATGTATCTGTAGCAGGTTGCCTTTTCAAAAGTAAATGCATTTGCCACTTTCTAAAAGTCAAGCCTGCCTGAGAAGTGCTCTCCAAAATTGGCAGTGCTTTAACCCACCAGTCTTTTTTTCTTATGCAAAATGTTAGTTGCATCTGTTTAAATACCTGGAGGAACTTAGCTTTGAATAAAGTAAAAAAAAAAAATAAAAATAAAATAAAATAAAAAAAAATAAAGGTACTATTTTTACCGGGGAGCCTAACAGGTTGTATCATAAATATCTTGGTCATTTTCTGTCTGGGTCCAGGATGTATTATAGCAGCTGGAGCTATACATGTAGATATTGCAGAAATGATCCATCATACTCTGTAGGTTTAGCTTGAAGCTGCTAGTGCTCCCTGAGACATGACACCTCCTGTCAGGAGAGGCAAAGCTGACTAGGTGCAGCACGGCATCCCTATCCTGCTTCCAGAGCTGAGCTGCTGCCTCCAGAAACTGCTGCACAACCCTGTGTAGAGTTTCCTGATGGTGGAGTTTGATGGATGGTATGCAGAGCATCTTGAAGAACTCTGCTCTCCACTGTGCCACACTGGCCTGCCCACAAACCTGTAGGATGCTTTTGCTTGATTTAAGAAGAGGGGGTTTGTGCTTATCACTCTGAGTAGTTCCTGGCCGTACCTGGAACCTAGAGCAAAAGCAGCAGAAACAAAGTCCATAGAATTGAGGGTCAGTTGTGTCGAGTGCCCTGTGCCCAATGTCAAGTGCATCAAAGACAAAAAGGAAAAAAAAAACAAAACAAAACACAAAGCTTGGAAGACTTGTTGGAGAGGAAGTGGGCATAGGACAAAGGTATGGTGCAAAGTCCTACAAATATGTACAGATAATGCCCTCCAGCAGCATGAAATAGGCTTTCAGGGCAGTACTTATTTGAACTTGTAGCAAATTGAATGTAATTTGTATTTTCTTCCCCATTTTCCTGACTTAATCCCTCTGAAAGAAGATGTCAGTAAGCAGTGTCTATCATCACAATGCATTTCTGATTAACAGCAAGGGCACAAGGGCACTCTCGAAATAGAAACAGAGTCAGGATTGTTTTAAATCACAGTGTTGCAGAAGTATTAAAGCAGAAGCCATCATTTTAATATGTTCAGAAATAAAATGCATGCTACTGTAAACAGTTGTGTACATTCATCTAGCTGCTACTGCCTGGAATAACCTTTTGCATTAGTTTTCTGTGATTCATCTTTTCTTTTGTTGCAGAGAGTCGAATGATTCTGGATGCCTTTGCTCAACAATGCAGCCGGGTTCTAAGTCTCTTAAATTGTGGTGGAAAACTACTGGACAACAATCACTCTCAGTCCATGATTTCTTGTATAAAGCAGGAAAACCCAAATTATAGTGAAAGACAAGAGCAATGTCAGCTCGGGAAAATGGTCCATAGTCAGACGTCAGACATTTTAGACATAGAGATGCAGTATATGCAAAAGAAACAACAAACCTCAGCCTTTCTGAGAGTTTTTACTGATTCCCTTCAGAACTATTTGCTTTCTGGGAGCTTCCCTTCTCAGAACACCTCATCAATAAATGATTTTAGCCATTTGGCAGATGTGGATCCACTTTCAGCCTCTCCAGTACATACTTTAGGTGGATGGACATCTCCAGCAACATCGGAATCTCATGGTCATCCATCATCTTCTACACTTCCAGAAGAGGAAGAGGAGGAAGAGGAAGAAGGTTACTGCCCTCGGTGTCAAGAGCTAGAGCAGGAGGTCATTTCATTGCAACAAGAAAATGAAGAGCTTCGAAGAAAGTTGGAGAGCATTCCAGGTAAATAACCTTCTGCCATGTAATGTTGCCATTCAGTGATAAAAATAGCGGGGGTAATAGTTTATTTCAAGTTCTAGTTGTTTATAGAGGTTGCTATCATAGTAATCAAACACTGGAATTTGTATCCAGCCAAAATTCCTATAGCTGTGCCCAGTGGCAAATTGCCTGCAGTTACTCATCTCTATGAGTATTGAGGTGTGTTCAGGTGAGGATGTACTCGTAATCCCAAATTCCAAGTATCAGGTGGTTTTTCACAGTAATTTCAAACATATGCTTTCATAACTCTTTGTCTGTCTTGTTCTTTAAGTGACATTGCAGCTTATAAACCTAATTGCCTTTGGGGGCTTCTTTTTTGATTACTTAAGGGAACTGTTCAAAGTTACATCCATAGTTTTGCCTGGAATAATTTTGGCTTTTACCTTGAACAGTTTCTCTTAAATTGCTGCTAGCTTAGTGAGAGGCATTAATATGTCTCCTCCCATTCATCTGAAAATAAATCTGAAAATTAAAAAAAAAGCCTAAAAAGAGCTCGTCCAGTCCAGCAATACCTAGAAGCCACTGAGAGAGAGAAAGAAATGAAATAGAAACCCCTTCTGGGAAAAGCTTCTCTTGCCCTTTAAACCTAGGACTTCTCACTGTTCAGGTGAGCCAAGATGCTTGAATCGTGGTTTGGGATAAGAACAAAGTGTCTTGGACCCGTATTTTCTAAACTTTCAGCACAGGCAAAAATACACCTCAAATAGTAATACAAAAGACAAATTGAAATTTAGAAAAAAAGAAGCATACAACGTGTTTTTTGACATGTATAAACACTAGGAAACTGCACCTTTTTTAACTGAATTTGAAGTGCTTAGGGCAGATCCATGAAAAGTTAATGGAACTGATCTCTAAATGGCAGAAAAGCATGTATAGTGCAGCATGAGCTGCAAGAGAAAAAATACTTCAGAATGCTAACTGTGTAAAAAGGAAGAAGGCAGTAACCAACTACTGCCCCAATATGTAGAGGCAGTTGCAAAATCTGAGCAAAATGCAAGCAGTAGTAACTTCATAATCCTTCTCCCCAGCTATCAGTGATGTACTGTGCATTATTTATATCACATCATGTTTTTCTTTTGTGCATTGGTCCATAGGGATACTGGCAAATCCCGTAAGCAGCATTGTTCAGTGCAAAGAAAACCCAAAATTTAGAGTAATTCCCTCACCCCTCCCAAAAATATAGAGGCACCATAACTCATGCACTCTCACTGGTTTCAGCAGTGGTTAGTACATCATCTGGTACTGCATGACAAAGGGAATTGTGTGCACTTCAACTCCTGTTGAGTCCTACCTTCAGGTGTGTAAGACCAGAAATGTAGGGTCTGTAATCTGACTGACAGCTTTCATTCAGTCACCTGTACTGAACACAGTCATTTTTTTGACTTTGACTAATGCATAACTTGTATTTGACTCAAGTAGTATCTCAGAAGGCCATCAGTCTCTGGTGAGCAGTGGCTGTATCTCTTACCTGACACTTGCTTCCAGTGCTTAATTACACAGTCAGGCCTTGTTCCCTGCCTGACTACCTGAAATCAGCTTTTAGCCATTGACTTTCATGCTTTGCTCAACTAAATGAAGTGCTCTGTAGGTCTTGGTACTTCTTCTGATTGAAGGTACTTACAGACTGAAATCTGACTTAATTTCCATTTTAAATAAACAAACCAAACAGTACTGTTTGAAGCTCCTCAAATTACTTGAATCCTTCTTTGCAGTTTTCTTTCTCCTCTTCTGCTAACTTCTTTAAAATCTGGGCCCTGGAAATGCATGCAGTATGTTCCTATGAGCCTGATCAAAGGTGGATAGATTCTTTGCTTGCACCCATGGTTTCCCTGGTGGATTGTGCAGCTGAGCTTCTAATTCTGTGCACATTTCTTCCTGGAAGCACACACTTTGTATTTGTCTGTGTTCATGTACTAAGTGTTCCAGATTGCTCTGACTGTCCCACTTGCCCACTGTTTGCTGATTTGTCCATTTCCATATTATCCAGAATTTTTCTAATTGTTTTTAAATTCACTTTTTGGTACTGGTTAGATATGTTAGTATTGAAGGTGTTGTTAGTCTTTGTTGGGCCTTTCTAGAAACATGTCTATTATTAATTATGATTCCTGCAATGACAAATATTTGAGATGTCAGTAGCAGGTTCATATATATGGTCTTGTCTACTGATGTTGAGTGTTGCTACTTTTGTAATCAGCTAACTCATGGTAGTAAATTAAGTGCCCTTCAGGAGTGTAGGTATCTTATATTGCTCAGCTCAACTTTTTCTATATGCTTATCAAAGAATTACAATCAGGTTAGTCTGGCAATCAGGTTAGTCTGGCAAGATCTACTTTCCATAAGACCATTTTGACTGGAATTAATTATATTCATATTCTTTGGTTCTTTGTCATTTGAATCCTGTTGTATTTTGCTAGGATTAATGCTGGGTTAAGCAGCAAGTATTTACCTGGTCATCATACTTACCCTTCATCTCCCTTTAAAAGTGATAAACATGCATAATCATAATTCTTTTACACCCCCCAGGCATCACGAAACTCCTTGTTAACAGTGTATTAAAGGAAGCAGACAAACATAAAAAATGTGCAAGGAGGTAGGACTTCATCTGACAGCATGAAATCATCATCAGATACATCTGCTGCTTTCTGGTGACATATCCAAATAGATCTGAAGTCACCCATGTGTTTGCAGAAGTGTTAAGAGCCACAGAAGCTCCCTCAGATTTGGCTACATGGAGTACAGAGATCCTCAGGCAGTTACACAGCCACCACTGAGCAAAGTAAATAAAAAATCAGCTAGAGGCAATGTCTAATTATTTTTGTCTCTAGTGTTCATTTTGCTTCTGTGAGCTTCTACTACCAAAAAAGCTGGCAGAAATTTTTCTGTGACTTGAAATGCCCAGCCCTGTATGTAAAGCAGGAGCTTGTTCTCTGAGCCTTTTTGGTTTTTTGCCCATCAAAATGTTGCATGCCTCAGGAGGGAGACAGAAAGCCCTCTGCAGAGTGTCGGTGTTGTCTGCCACCATCTATCACATCAAAGTCATCTCAGAGCACAAACTTCCTTCCCAGCGCGTCCGTCCACCTCCTGCAGGCCATCGGATGGGCCGGGGAGGGAGATGAGCGTGGTGGAGAGGCAACCAAGGCGGCAGCTAGATGAGTGTGAAGGTTGCCATACTGTCCCATCAAGCCACTGAAAGAGCAGGATGTTTTTTACATAGTAGTTTCTCCTCTCATCCTTGGGGAGCTAGGCCAGAGCTGCTGGGTGAGGCTGGCAGGGACCCTGTGGGGCGGTGGCAGTGTGCGCCGTGCCCTCCCCACGGTCGCCGCTGTGCTTCCCACTAGCAGCTCTACCAGCAGAATATAAAAACACCGACCCCTCCCTTCTGCTGTATAATATGAATCATTTTATCCTTCTCCTGAAATACTTTGCATTTCTTTTTTTTACTTTCCATATGCAAAAGCCCTTTTAAAATCCATGAGAGTTTGCAATCTAAAAATAGTTGCCGCTATACGTCTCTGCCTCTAGCTTTGCAAAGCAAGGCTCACAAAGAGACTACCACAAAAAGGAGAGTTTTCTCAGCAGATGTAAAGGCAATGACACTTCTTTCTTTTTTAACAAATATTACACAAGACATATCCTCCTGTAGCTTTTGGACACAGAAAATAAGATTTTTCAGTTTTCAGGACTCTGCCCTGTTGCTGTAGAAGCCCTTCGGTTCTGTAGGATCTTTTTGCCTGTAGCCTAGCATCACTCTTTGGCAGATCACCACTGGAGAGAAATGATTACATGGATAAAATATCCTGTATATTTTGCTTGCTGTATGGGTAGATGTTTTTTTCTCAAAAAAACCCCCCATTTGATTTTACTGAAACAATACTTTAATTTGTGTGAAATCTTATTTGTTCCAGCTATAGAATCAATGAAAAAAAATTCAGGTATCAGTACTTGAGGCAGTGCAACTTCTTTCACGTTGTCCAGTTTCTCCAATATTTTTTCTAGGGCAAAATATTAGCTAAACATTTTCAGTTTTCAGTTCAACTGAACAGAAACATTTTCATTCAGTGTATTATCTTGTCTTCTTTTGAAAAATAATTAAAGTTTGGGTAATTCCTGGAAAAATTTTGGCAAACTTATCATTGGCTTTTTTTGAGATCATTAAGAACAAAACAAAATAATCCATCCACATGAGGAGAAAACTGTCTCCTAGTTTCTTTCCTCTGTATAGAAATTACTGTGGCTGTGATACTTTCACAGTAGTGAATTTAAAGACATATTTGTGGAGCTGCATACAAGACATGGATTTAAACCATGAGGATATTAAGCAGTTCTTCATTATTATCAGCATGATTTTCTCACACCTTTTGACCTGAAAGGGAGAAAATATTTGCAGGTGATTAAGGCAAAGGTGTGTAATCATGAGTTAGGGTTCGCCTCCTGGTGCTCCCAACTTTGCTGCCTTGTTTTGGATAAACCAGTCTGAAAGTAGTGAAAAGGCATAAATTAGTAAGTAATGGAGCAGTGAGAGATAAATACAATGATTATTCTTATTTGTTGGCCCAGCAGCAAAAGATACTCTAGCAAATAGCAGAGGGATGGGGAAGGAAAAGCCCCTCAAATGTTGAGTCCTGGTCACCTATAGAGACTGCATTCAGTGTGGCTGGAAGTAGCCAAAGCAAAGTGGGATTTGCAGGTAGAGTTCATATCATTGTAATTGAAAAAGTCAGACAAGTTTTGCAGGAGGTTTTGTATGCCCAAAGCTTGACTCTTCTTCCTGACTACTGGATGATCTAATAAAAGATATTACTTTTCCCTACAAATCCTGTCTCCTTTATACTTTCAGAGCCTCATGTTTCCAAAGAGCCCGCTGCAGCCACAGTATAGATAAAGCAGCTATCAAGGGTTATGATGAACACTTTTTTATGTCCTTTTTTTTTGTCCTTTTTCTTGATGTTCACGTTTAACCACTTCTTTGGTTTCCCTTGATGTTCTGGATGTTTTGGTCTGATCTGTGGCCTTGTTCTGCTGTTCAGCTTCAAAGTGTGAAGTTACTGTGAGAAGAGAGAGCCTCGAGCATGGTCACCCAGTGTTTGGCACATGAACCCCTTTGAATTTGTAGCATGGCTTTGCTTGCACAGCTTACTTTGCTAAACCAACCTGAGTACAAAAACTTACTGAAACATGTAATTGCAGCAGACCAGGGCTTGCTTTATCTGTTTTCTCTGCGTGTCTGGATACAAACCCACAAGAATTTGGGAGGTCAGGTTTCTCAGCCTTTTTGGGAGACCGGAGCTGGTGGGAGTTTTGTGAGGAGCTGCAGTTCAGCCTGTCAAGGATGAACTCCCAGGTCTCAACTTTGGTTTGGCCTTTGCAAGTAAACACTTGGTTTTTAATGACACAAACTGCTTTCCCTTCTCACAGGGGACTTCTTGGTTTCCCTGCTAGTTAACAGCAGTAGAAATGTGTAGTAGAGGGGTTTACAGAGGACGTGCCTTCCAAATGGAAGACTTCACTGCTGAGCAGGATCACAAGAAGAGGCTCCTTCTAAGGAGTGGAAGGAAAGTGAGCAAGAAAAAAATAAAAGCCACAGGAGCATGTGGCAGCATCACTTAAATTAGATGCACAGCTGCCTTGTTTTCTCTCTTTTAATCTGTTGTTTATGCAGAGGTGTACATCCCAGGGGCGTATGGGAGGAGAACATTCTTTTTTCTGGAAGAAATCTATTGCAAAAGAAAATTAAAAGTGCAATGGCTTTTCAGGTGCAGATTTATAGAAATTAAATTATTTGCCTGGAAAACACAGCTGAGAGGGATTTTTAAAGTAAATGGGATTTTTGCTTGAATTTTTCTCCCTTCCCTGTTTTCGGCTGGCATGTAGGTCAGGTTAGGAAATCTTTACCACCCTCCTACATATAATGTCAATTCTTTTGATTTCTGCTGTATCCTTTCACTACAAATGGATGCTGGTTTTATTTTACCATCCAGTCACAAATACCCGTATTTGTAGTCTCTTGAGCACTGAAATCAGTTCCTCCACAGATCCTAACCCCCACCTCTCCTTGCCCCTTGCTGTTTTTCCAGCTCATCACACCCCAAACAACTTGCCTTCAAGGACCATCCATGCAGCTTTTGCTGGCTTTCAGCTGACTATTGAAATAAATGACCATATGAGCTAAAATAATCCAAGCCGTGCACGCTTGTCCAAATCTCAGGCAGCAAAGGCATCTCCATTAATGTTATAAGAAATTCACAGAGCCCTGTGGTTCGTCAGCACGTTCCCTATCATTTGTTACATCTTTCTGACAGTCAAGCATCAATTTAGAAATGCCCTGCAATGAACTCTGAGAGCAGCGTCGCTCAAGGTCAAGTGAAGGAGGGCAGAGTGCAGTGCTGAGCCAGGCTGGGCTAACAGCTGCTGGCCTGAGCAGGGTGCAGGTAGATGTGCACCCTGCCCAGTTCTCCTCCTCACTGGTGAGTCAGAGGGAAATGGCCTTGAGTGCTAAGGGATTCGTCTTCTAAGGAGCACCAGGAGGAATACTAGCCAGTGGCAGCTACAGAGCACAAAATCTTGTTAATGAACAGAATAACCAGATTTCTTACTGTCTGCTTGTGGGGCTGAGGCCACTGCAGAGGGACACGCAGCCAAACTGGGGGTGAGCCATCCCTTCTCACTGGGACTGTCTGATGCTGCAGGAGAGGTTGGAGATACACTTTATTTACCTTGGAGATATGCCTTATTTACAGCAAGCCCAAG
Source organism: Phylloscopus collybita (assembly GCA_027886175.1). Lineage (NCBI taxonomy): Eukaryota > Metazoa > Chordata > Aves > Passeriformes > Phylloscopidae > Phylloscopus > Phylloscopus collybita. The sequence goes on along the minus strand of JAJNNQ010000009.1, from coordinate 22,335,815 downwards.
CATCTCTTCACAGTGCTGGGCTTTAAGTATAAACAGCCCTGGAATGTTTTGCACAGGAGGCTGCATTTTTGGGAGGATAAATGAGAGTACTCATTTTGACAGATACCAATGTAAGTGACTGTGTTCCAGTAACATTTATAATGAGCAAAAATCCAGCTCAAACCAATAATGGAGATGCTCTTGGCTCTTCATAAAAAATTGGAAAGAATTATTAGAGGCAAAGGTTTAAAAAGGAAAAAAAAAAACCAACTAGAAACTAGAGTGGGTGATAACCGGGAAACATTTAAAACATTTTACTGAAGGCTCCAAAGGACTATCTGTGAGGAAAAGTTCAGTGTTGGTTACAAAATCAACCAACAGTTTAGAGGGAAAGTAAAAGAACAGTTAGAAACATAACAAATAGATTAGAGGGGAAGTTAATGGTGATGTGTAAAAAGCAGAAGTTTGGATCAGTGGCAAATTAATAATTAAAATTAAATCTGGAGTATTGTTTAGAGAAGGCTTCCTTTTCCTGGCACACTAAAGGAAAAATATGACATCCTAATAACAGTATTGGACCATTATCAGATGGAAATATATTTTATCAGTAATATTTAACAACTCATTGAGTGTTTCTGTTCTGGTACTTGTGAAGGGTAACATGATGCAGTCACACCAATTTAATGATGATGGTAAGCTCGTGGAAATATTTTCCTTTTCCATTTTAGCTGTGGGTGTTACCACATCAGCAGCTTCATGTGGGACTGGAGCCTCAGCTGCCTTTAATGTTGGGACAGCTGAAGAGCGGTAGCTGCTTGAGCACCCCAGCTTTTCATCCCTTTGTGCACATCAACTTTTTACCAAAGGCACTAGGCAGCTGCTACCAAACAATCATGTTCTCAAAACTCACTTCAGGAGCTAAACCAAACATGAAAAAGACAACTCTGGCCATAATTTTTCTTTGTAATACTTTGGATGCTTCAGAAGACTGAAAGATGAAAATAGTATCTGATTTTTTTTAAAGGACGTGAGATGTCCTAGATGATGGTGGTTTCATTGGCCTGATACTGAGCCCAGACAAACTAATTGCACAGCTGATGCCAGCTTCAGTTAATAGAATGCTAAATGGCAGAATAATGGCATTAGTACCAGGCAACATCTTGCCAAATTATGGTTTTGATGAGATGAAAAGTTTGGTTGATGAGTATTGTAGATATTCAGGGTGTCACATAACATTATATTACAAAACATGATTTAAAAATACAAATACATCTGTATTCGGGAAGTTCAGGAAAACTGCCATGATTCAGTTGAACTTCTGGGGGGATTTTTCTTCTCCCAGCCCATGTTTTAATACTTTAATCCATGAGGGAAGGCGTACAGTCACTGCTTACAGCTTGTGCGCGGTGCAGAGGTGGCTGTGAGAGAGGAAGAGGAGAGAGGGCAGACCTGGCCGGTCTCTCTGTGTGTTGGGGCACAGAGAACGTGGCTCTGCTTGGCTTCAGCCCCTGGGAAATGTGTCCTGAGAAAGGCTTTTGGAAGACATGGTGACTTTCTGCCTGGGTATTGATGCACAGCATGGCCAAAAGACCCCCGGCCTTCAGCTGTAGAGACATGTAAGTAGGTGTGGGCATTCTGCTTTTAGCAGGAGCCCAGGACCTATGAAAGGTCAGTGTTGGGCTTAGCAAAGAGGAAAGTTACCACTAAGTATGTAACAAGTAACATACTTTTAATACATAATTCTTTTCCAACATTTTTGTATACCCCAGTTTAAAGGAAAACAAAATGCAGACTTGAAATAAGGTTTATATTCCTGTGGTTAGAAACTGCATCACTGGGAGATGGCTACTTGAGTCCTAATGTGTTTTGCCCAGTGATGCTGTCTGTTGTGAGGAGGCTTTAGTCCAGGGAGTCACTGTGCTGCGTGGCAGCTCAGGCTGAGAGATCGTGGCCTGGATTTTGTCATTGGCACAGTACGTGACCACCACGCCAGTGTCGCTGTTCAAGTATTTATCAGAAATTAGGATTCTCTGCAGAGAAAGCTGCTACAAACTGTGCTGAATAAGCACTTGTTACAACATATAGATACCTAGAATAACAACAAAGTCTCAAACGTGGATCAATAATGGCAAATACCTGCCACCTCCAACACGTGTCCTGGTTAACATCTTAGCCAGACCAGCCTTCCCTGGCACACCAGGAGTTCCCTCTACGCCCTCCCTCTCCTTGCCCTTTAGCTCCTGCAGAGACCTTGCCCTCTGCAGGCCAGGCTACTTTGCCATCTCCAGTGTCCACTCTGAGATGCTGGCACTTTCAGAAAGTAAAGGCTGTAGAAACTTCTTCCCTAATGGGCAGGAAAATTACTGCCTCCCCACAGGCTTTCTACTAAATCATAAAAACTGTTATCTCAATGGTGTTGGCATCTCCCACTACTTAGAGTAAGAACAAATCCCTGTTGGTGATGTCCTGATAGTGGATACCTGCACAAGCGTGCAGAATGTCAGCCCTTGGGGCTATGATCTTGTTAACCCTGTAGAGACCACATCAAAGATAAACAAAATAAACTAGTAGACTTAAATGATTATTCATCTTCCCAGCTGGGACCCCCAGGCTCTTACAGAGTTACATTTCCTGAAGGGTTTGGAGGAAACAGTTCTCAGCAGAGAGAATATCTGCAGAGCCATAGGAGGGACGCAGCAGCAAAACCAAAGCTTTGACTCTCTACCTTGTGCTGCCCTCTTTCTGGTTTCTTCTAGGCTTCAGTTAATGTGGCAGCCCAAGAAGTCTGGATTTGCAAGTAGCACCTGGTGTTTGAAAGGCTGAGGTTATTTGTACCAACAGCAAACTGTGCTGTGTCGTGGCTTTAAAGTCAGAAGTGATCAGCATCCTCCAGTCACTACAATGATAAAGAAATCATACAGTTTGTGCTCAAAACATTACTGCTTTTATGAGGATAGAAGTTTTTATAAGCCGCAGCCAGCTTTTAGTACTTTCATGTTTCTCACTGGTAAAGAGAAGATGTTTTATCATCAACATAAAGTAGAGCTGTACTTCATCTGCTGGGGACACAAGAGATTAAGTAATTTCCTGTTGTCTGCTGCTTGAGCCCCATCCCCTTGGAAGAACATGGGTAAACACATCCTTGGATAGCCTGCAGTGAGATTACTTACTGTGTGAAAAAACAGAAGCAGGAGTAAATACAAGGATGGGTTGTCTTTATAGAGAAGTCAATGTGGGGTGCAATAATACAGGAATTTATTCATCATATCAGGAACTTTGCATGGCTTCTGTATGCAGACTGCTGGATGTAACTCCTCTTATCCCACAGGAAAGGGTCTGTTTTGCACAGAGTAATTTTTTTTCTGCACCCTGGCTGCCTAGACAGGGGCATAGTAGCTGTATGGTGTCAATGCCAAGGAAAGAGGGCAAAATATCCATAAATCTTACCTTCAGACATTCTCAGGTATTTCAGTGCTTGCTTTCAGATTGCCAGCTTAAGATAATGCCCAAAACACCACATTTTTTCAGGTGTAAAGAAATAATAAGATGACAAGAAACAGTAATAAATAAAATGAATGCAAATATTTCTTCAGGGTTTTGAGCTGAAGCTATGATTTAATCTGAATACTTTACAAAAACAACCAATACAAGATATGAGAGTCATAATGTACCTTAAAAACTATGCTTATTTAGTCTTGCACAAGTCAGTTGTAATGTTGGATTAATATCTGCCTAATTCTCCTATGGTGTTTCAGGCTCAGGAGAAAAGAGCTGTATTTCAAAAATACTCCAGAGTTAATCAGGGATGTGGCAGCATCTGCTTAAGAGAGACCCATAATTGAATCATCCCTAATTAACCTATCACCTCAACAGAAGGGAATAGAGTGTTGGTACCACTACTGAAATGGATGAGAGTGATGGGAATGGAAAGGGGGGAGGACGAGGGCAAAGAGAAATAAAGCAATTTGCCTAACACCTAGTTTTATAACAAATTTGGGAGGAGGGAGGGAGTAGAAATTAAAGTATACGAGTCATTGAATCTCTTTAGTATATTTAATCAGACTGTAGTTTGAAAAACATTTGAGCATATTTACATGTTAATCAATGCATTATTTAGGTCCAATAAATGTTTTCTCTTTTGTATGGTTTGGGATTTTTACAGTATTTACAGATTTATTCTTTTTTATCATGATTACTGCTGACCTAATTTGTATTTGTAGTAATTATAATTTCAGACTCAGGAAAAAAACCCTTTGAAAACCAGTAGACAGAAAACAAAAGTAACTTCGGAGATCTCAGTGTGGGGAACAATACTTGTACACTTATTAAATTAAATATCTGCACAAATCAAAATGAGAAGTATTTCCTATCTGAAATAAATCTCACAGACATAGAAAACATATACTAAGGAACACTGCTTGATTTAATATTGTTCTGTTTTGTGCTTTATAGCTAATATACAGTAATTGCAATTTGTTTCATGCAGTGCCCTGCCAGACGGTTTTAGATTATTTGAAGACCGTACTTCAGCATCACAACCAGCTTATGGTACCACAGCCAACAGACCATCCAACCGAGGTAGTGTACAGTGAAAACAAGCTACATCCCTTTATGCTTGATAATCCATTACAAACATGTAGGCAAATAAATCAGTAGGCATTTAGTAGTAAAAAAAATAGGTTAAAAACTGTCACTCTTAAGTACAGTAATCCCCTAAATGGAGGAAAACACATCATTAGTATAATCTAGAATGACTTTACTGAGTGTGCTTGCCTTGCTCTGGGTAGTTTTTTTTCCTGTTTATTCGGAAACACCATATTTGTGGGTAGAATTTAGGCTAGGGCTAGCCTGGTGACAGCTGTAGCTGGGTGACTGCGAGTGGCTGCACATGGCATGCAGCAGTTCAGGGTATGTATCAGTTTGCTTCTCCATTCAGTTTTATCCTGTGCAAATTGATATGTACATATTTATATTTATCCCTAGCTGTTATCATTCAAATATATTCCAGGGACTCATTTTCCTTTTTTTAATGCTCTTTTGCTTAACTAAATTTTTCAAGTGCTGTAAAAACTGAGTCTGTTCTGTAAGGTCTCACAAGAAGTAGCTTGTCATAGTGTGACAGAATTTTTTATTCAATTAAACACATAGATATTTATTCATAAATTTAATCATGTACAAATACAGGCAGAGATAGTTTGTATTTTGGTTCTTCCTTCAGAGTCTGCTTATTTCATTTCTGGGTGATTTTATGTTTGTTTTAGTTTAATGACTGCTGGACACACCAAACCACATCATATATTTACCGAGAATGTTTTGCCCAGGAGTGCTTTACTTTCCGAGGAAGCAATGAAAGTGTATCTGTAGCAGGAATCCAGTAATTGTTTAACAGAGTAGCATAACACTATATCATGCCTTGGAGAAGAATGAGGAAAAATTTCCTATCTTTCAGGGGGAACAAGAGAGAAGTGTTGTAAAATTGAGGCTGAGGAGCTACGCGCAATTTATTACCCTCTGGTCAGTTAATAGCAATGCAAGCTCTCATGAAATCTGGATGTTGGGCCTTTTTGCACCCTATTTTCATCAGTGCTATATATATAGACACAGAATAGCTTCTAGGATGGCTTGCTGCTTAGCAAAGCCACACATGAGCATCTGTCCTTAAGGCAGGCACGTGAGCAAGCCTGGAGCCTTACCCTGTGCCATTATGGGCTTGCATTGCATAAGCCAGGCCTGACAGGGCTGGAAAGCAAGGCAGCACCTACAGTTACCTCTAGCTTATACTTTGCAGTGGTATCAGTAAGAATGGTCATTCCTCCACTAAGGGTTGTTTTTTTTTAATAGGAAAAAAATAGGTTTCAGAAATCTAAGGTAGGAAAACATTTTATATAAAAGCGGTGTGAAGCTAGCTGCTAAAAAAAAAACAAAAAAAAGAAGTATCAGCTTGAGGATCACGTGGTCCTTTGTAGTGATGAAGTGGAGCAAGCCAAGGGAGTACTCATGTCAGCTCCCCCTAGGACACAGGGGTCACATTACTTCAGCATTAAGAGTATATTACCTCCAAAGAGCTTTCCATGCTGCCCCTCTGCTCTTCTTCCTTCTCCAACTCCTTCACAGTGTTGGAAGAGGACAAGGATCTGGACTGGATGGATTCTAATGTTCTTCCATGGCAGAGCTCTTCAGACTTATTACTGGCTTCCCAGGGGTTCATGTACTGGGCAAAAACTAAAGCAGCTGCCTGTGTCATGAATGGAGGGGCAGGAATTGACTCTGACCTGTTTGCAGTGACGTGAGGAGATAATGAAGTGCAAAGAGAGAGCCCCAAACTATAACAGAGCTAGACTATAAGGGAAGGGTTTTCCTTTTAAGGTATACAAGCTTGAATTTACAGTCACAGGGAAGTGAGTGAAGTGTTGAGGTGTTTGGGGGGCAGTGGCCCCTCAGACAGTCAAAGCTCATCTCTTCTTTTACATTTTGGCTTCCTTTGAAGTGTTTTGTGTTTGTCCGTAGCTGTCTTAGCCAGCAGCTTGCAGCCAGGCAAACGAGTAGCAGTGACACAGGCTGATGCTAACCCCACTGGGAGGTGGTGTGACACTAGATCATACAGATTATCTAATGATAATCTCAGCACAGTCTGCACTGAATTCAATCTTCCATATATTTATCAAACTTGCAAAAAAATTAAAAGCAAATACCAGAGGAAAAACTGCAAAGATGCTCTCAAGCTGTCTCCCAAGATGGTATAATAAATATATAAAAGAAGGCAAGGGTAGTCCTTAAAACAGTTTTCAGGTATCAAAGGCCTGGAAGTGAGGACTTTGCAGCAGTTGCCCACAAGTGTGGCACGTGGCTGAGCGCCTCACTGAGCCTCAGACCTGTGTTTCTCCAGCTCACTGCAAGCTCCTGTTGAACCTGAGGGCTACATGAAGAGTTCACTAACTGGGCTTCTAGACTTATGTGTTTTGATAAAGAGGTGCAGCTGTAATAGTGAATGAGTCTCTAGGAGGGTGTGGTTTGGGTTTTTATTGTGTACTTCAATTATTTCAAGTATATTAACAGTACCATCTTACATTAATTGGGTAATCCTGAACTATAGCATTTTATGGGCAACAAGAATTAAATACAATTTAGGTACAATTGACTTAAGAGGACTTATAATGTGTGTGGATTACAGGAATCCCCATAATTAGTCCCACAGCATTCATTTAATGTTGGAATATTGAAGCACACAAATTATGAAGGTTAAAAGCAAAATTTCTTTCCAGCTGACACAGTGGCATTTCTTTAAAGCTATAATTTGAGTTAATACAGCATTCATTAATAATAATGAAGCTTTTAGTTTTCATAGTCCTTTATTTATTTTCTTTACATTTTTCACAGTAACATAATTGCTGTCAAGTTTCAGGTGTGTTCTACAGAAGTAGTAAATTTATTATAGAAACAGACCAAAAGAGTCACCTCTGAAGGAAACTATCAGCTGTGATGAAGTGATCCATTTGATCACGCTCTTCAAAGACCCTTTTTAAGCATTTTACCATATTAAGAAGAAACATTACACTTAAATAGTATGCCCAGTTGCTGGTTCTTAACTCCTTTTAACCTGCTTGTGAAAGTGGAAATTATCAATAGCTTCACCTCTCAAAACATATTCATCGTACCTCACCCAATCTGAGTTCTAGAAAACGAAAATGTAATTTTAGAAGTACTCATTCTAAATTACTCATACTCTGTGTAAGAGCAATTATGTGTTCACTTTGGGTTGTGTTTCACTGTCAGTATCATGGATAGTTAAAAACGTATCTTTCATTGCAACTGACATCTTCACTTGTTTGCCTTGTAAGATAAGCAACAGAAATATTTCACTTTTTCAGGGGAGTAAGCAGTTGCTGAACAACTACCCTGTCTACATCACTAGTAAACAGTGGGATGAGGCTGTAAATTCTTCCAAGAAAGACGGACGACGGCTCCTTCGCTATCTCATCAGATTTGTTTTCACAACCGATGAGCTTAAGTACTCATGCGGCCTTGGGAAAAGGAAAAGGTCAGTGCAGTCAGGAGAGACAGGTCCTGAAAGACGTCCTCTGGATCCAGTTAAAGTAACATGTCTCAGAGGTACTGCATCTTTTCGCTCAGTGTCCACCATATGTGATCTCATTTCACCACATTGCCTCTGGCTCAGTAGAAGCATTTGGCTGACAGTTGCAGAACTAGAAGGGGTTTCACAGGCAGGTGACAAGCACCCAGAAACCCTCCACTTTCTTTTCATACATACATACAAGTATGTATGTATGTCTGTATCTATGTATAATATATGTGGTTTGGGTGTTTTTGATGGGAAAAAACAAGGCCTCTTATTTAAGAGAGTAGACAAATGCAAGGGCACATGACACTAATACACTTTAAAAAACAGTGAAGCAAAACCAGACAATGCTGATTACACTCTTTTATAATAAACTCAGGGCATTTGTTAACACCAACACACAACAAAACTAACCAAAGAAATAGTTACAGTCTGATGTCTAGCAAGGATATGATGCACAAGACCACAGTGCATCATTGGGGTTAGAAGCTGAGTTTCAGAGTAGGTTTGAAAACATCTAGGGTCAAGAACAGCTGCAGGTTAATTACCTACAAAGTGTACACAAGCACATTGCCAAGAATTTAACTTATTTTTGGCATACTGATACAATATTGCCAGAAAATATTAGGGAATAACTTTCCTCCATGTTTAGCCTTATTTGCTTATTTCTTTAATTAACTCATAGTTAACTTCATAGTATTTTTTGAGCAGATACATGAAATTTTGGTTGAATTAACCTCAAGAATGTTTTACTAATCAATGCAATGTAAAAAGCTATATTGTGGACAGGCAGTGATGAAAATATCTTCACTCATTCAACCGGAGTCCAAAGTGCATACACACATCAGATATATGGGCCTCTTCCCATTTAGGGTAGAAGAATCCAACAAGGCTAAGTAGGTAAGACTTGTGGTTAGGGCACATTGATGTAACCAGGTAATGAACTCAAATTTTACATACAGACAAATTAGGCAAACAAACTCTTTTTGTACTACAAAATAATGTTTTAACCTGCTGTATGAGAGTCTGCCAGAACTCTATCAGAGCTAAATTGAAGGGCACATTCATCACACACCATGCTGCAGAAGTCTAGAGAGAGATTCAGGAGCCCAGAGGCTGTCCTGGAAAATGAAGGCTGGATACAAGTACTTTAGCATTTACTAAGTTACTTTTAAGTATCACCTAAAAATGTACACACAAGCTCAGTGTTGATACCCTTTTCTTCCCCTTTCTCTCACCTGCCTCCCAAGATAATAGTAAATTCACCTCTACATGGAATTTTGCTTGTGGCCACTCTCTTTTCTGAGGTCCTGGACACACAGAACGTGGGGATCACTCCTTGTGAGAAAGAGTAGTTTCTTTAATTTTCTGAAGCTTGAAGACGAAGCCAAAACATGCAGTATGCAATGACCAGCTAAGAAAGCAGAGTAGAGCTCTCCCTTTAGGCTTTCCTGTGTAGGTGGGAACACGACAACTTTCTCCAGTGCTGAGAGTTGGCCACTAGCTCCTACTCATTCACAAGCCAAGGTAACAAGTGTCTTGCTAATTCTCAACCCAGCTAATTATGCCTTTCCAGCATAGCAGGGAGTGCAAATTGGTTCTGTCTGCACTCAGAGTTTAAATGTATATAAACATTTTTAATATATTCCTACAACTGACTGGTGTCTGGAACCAGTTTTAAAACATCCTGGCATGCTTAAATTATAGCATTACTTCTTTACGTGGTAACCATTTCTCTGAGAAAAAGACGAGTCTGTGGGGGCACATGTGAACATAACTAGGCAGGAATTACTGTTGCCTGTGTGGATTTCCAGGGAAATGAATTTAAAACAGAGATTGCTATCACTTTTGCAGACACACTGCTGGAGGAGCTATGCAAAAATCACATCCTAATTGTCCAACAGATGAGATACCTTGCAGGCATGGGAACTTATGTAAAAGCACAGCATTCCCTGTCTGGAGATGTGGTGACAGTAATGAAGTTACCTTACACCACTTATTGTGCTGTTGGCTTGTCAACAGTAGAAAATAGAATTTAAAAATATCCTGGGACACACAATGCTGCATGAGGGAATAACTAATGTTAGAGAATAAATAAGTAGCTCAGTTTCTATATGAGATACAATGTGTCCAATATCTGCAATAAGATGTCCTCACATTTAAAATCATATTTGGATGTTTCGAAGTTCAAATACACCTATTTGAGCTATGTCTAGCAGTTACAATTCCCGAATTGGCAGGGCACCTTCTGCAAATCTAGCGTACAGCACGTCAAAGAATCTGAAAAAAATTATAAAAAATGTAATCATCACATACAAATGGCTGTATGTGGCAGCAGCAGCTATTTAAATAACTAAAATACATGCAGTACAGTTCATTTTCTCCTGCATTGAAAACTATTGCAAGGCTCCCCAAACCAGCCCTCTGATATAATTTAGCTATTTCTAAGGCCAAATTAGTCTCTGAAAAAATAGGTGTAAAATACAGGGAGATGAAAATAGCAGAACTTAAAAAAGTAAAACGTCCCAAACAGACAGGAGCACCAAACTGAAATCATGGCAGTGACATTTTCCAGCAGGCTGGAGGCTCCTGCAGGTTGCAAGTGCTGAAGGAGCCAGCAGAGGGAGGTCAGAAAGATCCAACAGCAATCACCTGGAGGTGTAGCTACCAACAGGTTTCTAGTGAAATATGTCCAGGCTCATGTTAGCTTCCACACGTATTGCACCTGCTGAATCACAGCCTTCACTTCAAATTAGTTCTTTGTATTTACACAAGAAGAGATTTTATATCCAGCTCCCATGAGTCACCTAGGTAGCTCAAGTATAACAACATACACTGCATGTGGAGAAACACACTTGTGCAGAAATAAAATAGGTCCAAGTGGCATTATCATGGCATCCCCCATAAGGCTTTACTTCTGCTTGAGTAGAGCAGCAATACCTCCTTTCTTATTTCCCATGAGCTTTTGACACCTGGGCAATACCAGATGCTGCAAAGACGAGTTGCTTTTTATCCTTGCATGTTTTCCTGCAGAGTTCATTAGGATGCACTGTACCTCCAACCCCGACTGGTGGATGCCATCGGAGGAGCAGATAAACAAGGTGTTCAGCGACGCGGTGGGACACGCGCGCCAGGGCCGCGCCGTCGGGACTTTCCTTCACAACGGCAACTCGTATTACGAGGGGACTGACCACCCAGGATCACAGGACGAGGTCTTCAACAGAGGTATGCAAGATGGATCTGGAGATTGATGGCAGTGAGAACCACACCGTACAACAGTAGCAACCACTTAATTTAGGAGAGACTGTTTGTTAAACATACTTAACCCTGCTGTCATTTAGGAGTCCAAAGCATGTTTGAACACATACTGCATACGTTTCAGCTCCTCCATCCTACCATGTCCCAGTTAACAGAAAGAAATCCATTTCAAGACCTGCTTTTTGGGACTTCTCAGTGCCTATTATTTCCAAACCTTTCATAGCACACTCAAAGCGAACATGCAGTTCATTTCATCCAGTTGTAGAGGAAAGGTCATTTAAAAACTACAAAAATGTCAAAAGAAACAGCAGCTACTATCTCTTCAGCCTATTGATAACAATCCCAGGCCTGGACTCAGAACAGCTAGGTGCTATTTGCTTTTCCTGACTAGAAAATTTAAGTGCAAGTCCGCACACTTACAACAACAACAACAAAAAAGAAGGGGTTTCCCATTTGCTAACAGAAAAGAACATAATTATAAATGCTACCTTAAAATACCACACAATATAGAAAATCCAGGGACTTTCTTAGCCAACTTTGTCAGGAAATTAAGCTTCCCAAGTAAAACAGCAGCACTCATCAACAGCAGAATCCTTCAAAGACCCAGAACAATAACAGGCACTTCTAACAGATAAAAATTGCATTGTATATCTGATAGACTGTATATTTATCTAGATTTCTAGAGGATTAGAGTTGATCATGACAGTTTTCATTAAAATAAGATTGCTAAAAACAAATTGCCATTTCAGAAGACAGATTTTCCTTTGTCTGTCCCTATTCCGCAGCATTATTACATAGCTTTAGAGGCTTTAAATTGCCTTTTCTTGTTTTCACTTTAATTTGTATTTTATATCCATTCCTTGAAAGAAGTGAGGCAATGCTCTGGTTTTGCTCAGAGTTGCATTCAGGGAGGGGTTGGGCAAGAAGAGCCTGGTTTTAGTGTTCTGTAGTAAGTAGACATGGGATCCAGACTGAGAGCTGTAAGAAAAGAGCTGTTGGAGCAGAATTCACAATGGTGCACAACACTGGAAGCAGACACGAGCTTTAAAAACAAAAGTCAATCCACAAGAAAAGTTCAGTTTTAAATGTTTAGGAGTCCATTGTCCCTCTAAATTGATCCACACCAGAAATATGCAATGCCAAAGAAATGGTGCCCTTTTCTTTCCACATCAGGGTGTTTCCAGCTCCTTACCTTTGTGCGCTCACTCAGGCCAGTGTTGGTATCCTCCACAGCCTGAACCAGCACTTCCTGAGGCAACATTTCCCCACTGGCAGGTACAGGGAACTGCTTTTTGGAAAGCAAGCTCACTTCACTTTTGACCATCCTTAGTGCTACCTCATCAGCGTTGACTCTCCTGAACGCGTCTCTCCTACTCCCCAGCTTTCCTCACCGCCTTGTGCAAGCCGCAAGCACAGCTACTACCGGCTCCTTGCACCTTTCTCCTGCCCTTCCCGACCTTCTCCCCACGCACCGGGCAAGGCAGGAGGCACCGGGACCCTTCCTCAGAGACCAGGAGGGGCTCTCTGGGGTGCAGCGCTCCTCGAGGCCCAGCCTGGCCGCAGGGCTGAGGCAGCCTCTCCAACTTCAGCTCAGCCACCCAGGAGCTCCTTCCTGCCCTCTGCCTGCCCTCTGCCTGGTGCCTGGTCTCTCCCGGCCCATGGGGCACCTCGGGACACGGGCTCGCCGTGCACTGCCATAGAGAGAGGACCTTGCTCGGTCCCCATATGCTTTAGGCCCTCAAATGTCCAATACCTCTCGGTTCACTTTAATTTTGGTGAGTGTTTTGAAAGGGGGTTGAAAGGTACTCACTGGCCCCGAAATAATTAATTTCTTTTCTAAAAGCCAACTAGCAGTTTAGTCACGCGGAACCTCACTAGACCAAGGGGTTTAGAACAGCATTCCTTCATTGCAGGCAGGAGGTGACTTTTTTGGAGCGGTCACACCACATAGTGGCCCCTGGAGGAGAAATTCAGTGTATAGAAATGTCACAGTACAGATATCCTATAGTAGCTTTTCGGTGTTGAACTTACACTTTTTTAAAAAGAACTATAATAGAAGATGTTACATTGCTCAGATGGTGTAAGTCTTGCTGGTCTATGTTTAATGTGGTGACACATGCCAGAACTATTTGGTAAAACATGTCAGAACGTGTGAGTCAACATTATACTGTAAATTTGTCCACAGCGATATGTATCATGCTGTATTTTTGTAAACATTGTGATGGTTTCCTTTCAGATGCTTAATTGTATGATGTTTATGATATAAACACTTTTTAACAGTCACAGAACAGAATTACTGAACTGGACAAATCTCTCACTTAATAACTGAAAGATTTGCTGAAATAACTAGTAAGCCTAGCTTTATTTTTAGTGTAAAAAGCATAGCCAGCATCATGGAACCATTCACAATCCTCTACTCTCATTGTGCAAAATAACCAAAAGTATCATTTCATCCTGAAAGCCACTTTGGCAGTAGAAATGGCTTTGCAGGTTTGTACCTTTCTTTGTGAACAAAATTTTGTCCTCAATTGCTTATGTGCACTGGCCAGTGACATGAATCATGGTCACAGACAGGCATTAACAGACACCAGCTCATATTTTTGTTCATGTTTGGTTTTAAAATAACAGAGTATGTTTGTCAGTTGTCTGTTTTTAATTGCCATCGTGGCCACTTGACCCAGACATTACATTTTAAAAATCCCAAACCTTGCACAACGACTTATTCCAGTTAATTTGTTCATTAGGTGTTATAAATTCATACACATTGAAGCATCTAAGTAGCTGCAGTATGTTAGATATGGGACCTGAAATAATAGATAGCAAGTAAGCCCTTGCAGATATCCATATTTAGGCAGTGTGCTTTATAAGCCAGCACATCCCTTCCCAGCGACAGAAGGAAACTGCTATCTATCATGTCACTCCAGAAAGTCCCAGGAGGATAGAGATTCTTGTCTTATCCTTCCATACACTTTAATCTTACTGTCATTTATGTATCTGCCTTCTCTCAAACTTCGTGTAGCAGCACCGCACGCCCATCTGTGCCAACATGCCTTCGCTATATTTTCTATGACAAATATTTGTGGAGAAACTGTGATTAAAAAAAAAAAACACATTAATCCTGATATTTTTATTGTTATGGTGTAGTTAATTCTATGAATACTTTCTTATGATGATTGTACTGTGTAGAGTAAGTACAGGTTAGGGATAGCCCTTTATCAGATATTGTACAAAAGAAAAGTGCATAGTGTAATATAGACTAGTAAGGTTTTTGTGACAATTTCTATAGGATGTGTGAATTGTTTTCTATGTGGCAACACACATTTCTTTTAAAGAATATAAAATCTTAGAGAATTTTTTAAACAGTCAATATTTTTTAATTATAAAGACATTTGTTACCTACAGTTTACTATTTCAGGTGTTAATTCTAATTTGAATATTGGTTTTATTACTACATACCTCCAGTTCCATTTGTTCTGTTGCATAAAAATGCACAATAAAAGTTAGTCTCTGGTTAACCTGTCTCTTTCTTTCTCTAGAGGCAATTTTGTGTCAGTGTGACAGCCATGATATCTGGGTCTCACTACAAATGTATATTAAAAGTTTTAGATTTATATAAAGAGCTAGAGCATTTTCTTTTGCATTAAATGCTTGTTTGGTATGAAGCACCAGAAAACACAGTAAAAAATTATGAAGGATTCAAGTGTGAATATAATATAAATCATTTTCACCTCAATGTACAACTACATAGATTTATGTGCTGGTTAAATGGAAAGACTATTCAAAGGAAGTACCCATCTGCAATCTTAAAACCTGGATTTTCAACCAGTGACGTTTAAATCCCATTTTAATTCAGAATCCAGTGATGGCTGAATGTATCCTGTTCTCTTAAAAGCTTTAGAAAATCCTAGCTCCAGATAATTTGTAGAGGAATTATAGTGACAAACATTCACCATGGCAAACCACTGCTGCTGGGCTGTGAAGCCAGGGTTTGCCCACAGGCTGTTGTCAGCCACTTCAAATGGTTACCAAATAGTGCCATTATAAAACAATGCCTTCAGGTGCCTGTAATGCTGCAGAATTAACTGGGGTTCGGCAAGTATTTTCTAGGTCAGGGGCTTCAGCCTACTGCCTTTTTTTTTTCTTTTTTTTTTTTTGTGAAGATCACAATTAGTGAGAACAGTTTACTAATCCCCCACCAAAATAATTTCAGGTAACTGAGAAATGGAGATAGAAAACCTCTATTAATCCATCTGCAAAAAATTCTAATTAGCTTCTCTTTGAAAAACTTGGACTTCCAGACTTTTGGGCAATGGCTGGAAATGTCCAAGAGTAGATGCGAGGGCAGGAGGGAACAGGGATGGGCTGTGTGTAAACCAAACAGGGTGAAGGAGCAGTCCAGGCAGGAACCCAGCAGGGAAAGCTGGCAGGGAAGAAGAATACCTAAGCAGGGAACCAGAGGCAGCAATTGGGTTTATGAAACTCAAAAAGAGAGATTAGGTCTAACAGCAGGGCACATGGAAGGGGATAAGCAGGAGAGGTAGTGCCTGGGGCTGGGCAGGCAGAGAGAGGGGCTACAGAAGAGGTACCTGGCATGGGGAAGAAGCAGGCGTGGGAAGTAACTGCAGTGGAACAAGCAGCACAGATGGGGAATGTAATTCAATAATGTCATATTTTATCACTCTTCCACTGAATACCTGTTAAACATACTGGTAAGGCAATGTCCCAGAAGAGAAGTTTAAGGTCTAAGTCAGACATTGAACCTCATGCATATGAAGGTGGTTTTTACCTCATTTGCTTTGGACAAGCTCACGTGCAAGCTCATATTATTAAAGTGTTTGTAATCTTACTTTTATAAGATTACTCACATTGCAAAATCTTGTCCTCAAGACTTCAGCTTGGGCAGGGTTTTCTCTGCCTCCTTCCCTCTGCTGAGGCAGTGACTGAAACCAGTAGAGTGCCACTAGCTCAGGCAGCATGAACAATACAACGTGTACTTGCAAAGTGAGTTTCTGTTTGGAAGCATGCACATAATCAGAAAAAGAACTCATCTTTCCCTGCCTGACTCTTATGCTCATCAGTAACTACAAACAGTATCTCAGTGCTTCAGCACAAGGTAAGTGTGAATATGGCTCCAGGCAACCATCACATAAATCTTAGTTATTGATAGAGCAAACCAACACCGCTGATGTGACCTGACCACTCCTTAAGGCCTATTTAAATCAGAGGCTCTGTCTTGGTTATTTCCTAGCAAGTTCATAGATAAACAGCCTCTCCAGGGATAAACCTTCCCTGCTGCATCAGGGAGACCCTTGGAATACTTGGCAGATCTCAGTATATGACCTTGCCCTATGAATGCAAACCCTCCTCCACAGACCCTTCGACACCTGAAGCATAAAAGCAGCTTCTACTGCAAATGTATCACATTAGGGAAAAAAAGCGCCACACCAGCAGATTAATTAGCTAAGTTGAGAAAAAAATCTGACATGAACTTCTACAACAATGTTGGGAAAAAGCTAAAAAACCCTTTTGTCCTTAAAAATGCTTTAAACTTTCCCACTCATCTGACAGCTTTAATTGCCTCAACCTAGGTTGTCTTTGTAGGAAAATGGAAAGAAACAGGTTTGCTAATGACTCAAAGTAGTTTCCCATTAGAAAAGTTAATATTAAATTTAGTTCCCATTTAGGAACAGGGTCAATAGTACAGCAGAAAAAGTCTAATTAAATCTTTCAAAAATGCCTAGCAGCAATGTGATTGAAAACCTGAAATTCTTCCAAAATTATGTGAGAACTTCGAAGAGCCAAAACATGAACTACTCATTGAACTGATGGAAAGAGGGATTTTTGTTTGCTAAAGGATGATCCAAAGAAGCAGAGAATCAAGTTCCAACAGTCTTTTGACAAATGGAATGTCAAGGAAACACCTGGGGTATCTTTCCCATCAACAGCATCAGGAAGACTCTTCCAGGCTGAGACATTTCCATGAAAAAAGTTGACCTTGGCACATTCATAAACCCAGCAAATGCCAGCCAGAGTACCACTGCACATCTCCCTCGATCCAGAAGTGTCCAATTACCTACTCAGCAGATGGAGCATCTGGAACACAGATTTTGGAATTAGTCTTCTCCACCTAAAACCCTTGTTTTGAACCACCTGGAAACTGAGGTTCTACAGTGAAGGTCAGAACCAATGCAATCAGTGCAAAGCATAGAGGGAAAAGGAGCACAATGGGTTCAAGCCACAGCCTTATTGGAAAGTCTTGCATCAACACTTCCAAGTTATTCAAATTCATTAGGATCTTCTTCCACAGTATTTAATTTTTATTTTTGCTGAGATGCTGAGAAAGGCATCTTTCATGAAAAACATCAGTTAGGTACAGATCTGCAGCCAAAGACATCTATGTACAATTACAACATGCAGAGACAGAGGTTCATATATAAGTGCATTTTTTATGAGCATCAAATTCAAGATGGATTTTCTTTATGACTGCCTTAGAGAAAAATAAAACCCCCACATTTAAACCCTAAACTTAATGCTTTGTGTACCCAGAGTAACCTGATTTAATGGTAAACTGCTGTTCAATCAGTATTTGGGGTCAAAAAATACTTCTCTAAAACACTGAATATTGGTTTACACTAGAGCAGTGAATAATATTTAAGTCACCTCAAGTGTCAGAAAGAGAACCTGGAAAAGATCTTACTAAGCCCCAATTCAGCATCAGAACTGAAGTCTAAATTAAAAAAAAAAAAATCAAAATCACAAAGAGCTTGCGTAAATCAATACAGGTAATTTACTGGAGCTGAGCTGGCACAACTTTTGTGAAAGCAGAAATTATGTCCCTTTTCCCAGGGTTTTCAAAAGAAGTTTAAATGCTAAAGGCTTACTTTTCATGATCTTTTAATAAGTCCCTCACAAAATATTTGCAAAGACAGACAAAACTCATTCTTGAACAGGACTTTTAAGTTCACCTTCAACCAGCTGACTGCAAGGTCCCACTTCAACACACTACTCCCCATTTAACACAATTATTTTGGAATGGCCTTTCAATAAATGCCACAGACAGCAAATAAAGAATGGATTTTGAAGATTCCAGGTTACATTACATGAAAAGTCAGAGCTCTCTCCCTCTTTCCAAGTGGCTTAGACCACTTGCTTGGTTATTCCAGCCAGTATTTGAACTTGACCTCAAATAGACAAGAGATGAGGCCCTCAAATCTGTCACTTTTCTGCTCAGGTGGATCTCGTGCCATTTGGTTCAATAGAGAAAAAAATGAACACAACAAAACTATAGAAAGCCAACAAACTTCTCTTGAGAAAGGGACTCTATTAACTATGAAATGAAACATCTTCAGCAATAAGGACATACGGTGCATAACCAAAATCCTGTAATATGTTGCATGACTACTTTATTTCTGGTATCTGATACCATACAGACAAACATTCCAGTTTTTCAGTTTCTCCACTTCATCAGCCAGATTTCTGACATTTTTTACTTTTTTTTTTCCAACCACATATAAATTTTTAGCCCAGTTAGAAGCAGTTCTTCCTGTAACTGGATAAATAGACAGTTTTATTGGTATTCATGATAAAAAGTACCACTTAAGTGTACCAGACAGCACATTAAATCCTTTCTAAGCTGACTAATTTCCAGCTTTTTCTGAAGAGGCTTGGACAGCTTTGCTGGGATTGTGAAACTATGGTTACTATGGAAGCCTAACACCTAAATCCAACCTCTTCAAGGAATTCTTCATACTCTTGACTATACAGACATGCAACCCATCTGTAGTACTGTCTTTCTTCATGTCATCCTTACATCTGGATCCTTACATCTAGTCCAAACTGGAGACAGTGCCAGTGGGGCCTCTGAGCCAGGCAGAAAGAGCTTTCTCAGTACTGGGGAAGGAAGCACCCTCTTTGAGGGCAGGGGGTGAACAGGATGAAAAGCAAAGTTGCCAGCAAGATTCAGAGAACAAATTGTGAGCTTGGCCAGCCTGGGCAGGTTGCTCCCTCACCAAGCCCGTGCTATTGAACAATGTGTACCAGCATCACAAAGGCAGATTGAGTAACCAGTACAAATAGATGGATAGAACTTTTGGTTTGCATCCATGAAATAGTTACATGCAATTTGAACTCAGAAACGTAGTGAATCATCAGCTGCTTTTACCTTTCCAATATATATAAAATTGCTTAAATTAACAGAACACAACCCTTACTGGCTATGTAACATTTTACTGAGTAACTACAACTTCTAGACATGATACAGAATGTACTGAATTCAAGTATAATTACAAATCAAAGAACATATGCAAGTAAGTATTCTGATGTCTACCCCTCACAAATCAAAATTACTTCCCCATACTAATATGGAGTAATCAAGACACAGAATGAAAAAGCCTATACACCAAAATGCAAGGTGAAGGGTGGGGAGGAGGCTGGCGAATCCAATTAAAAGGCTGCATGGAAAAATAGATTTTGACTTTGAGATTGCCCTTTGAAAGTACCACAAGTGAAAAATCCTCACTGTTGTTCAATCCACTCATGTTCAATCCAATGTTCACTGTTCAAAATGAATACCATCTTAGCAAGAGCCAAAATGCTTTTTCCAAACACTTTCGGCATTTTTCGAACATTCTCACACATGGTTCTTCAGCATATTTAATTTGAAGAGAAACTTACAAAATCCCTTTTATGTTACATCATTTATACATCATTGCTTTTTTTTTCTGACTTCAGATTTGAAGCAGCTGATCACAACCTCTGAAGTTTTAAACACAATCTAAATTTTACAAAATCACAAGATTACAAAAACCAAACTTATGGTAGATTATGGACCTGCATTCCACTATTTTAACAGGCACCTCCTCCCCAGAACAGAACTATGATGGATATACAAAAAATTAACTGGGCTTGCTGCTAGTGTAACACTTATAAAAAGTAACCACTACCTTTTATTTTAATTGGTGGCTTTGATTTACCCAGGAGAAAAAATGTCCACAAGCGCCCTACGTAATACAGAATACTTTCTGCCTATTATAATGTGCTATAGTGTCTGTGGTATTTAAAAAACATTCATCCTTTTCATATTACATTTTGAATGTTTCATCTCCTTTTCAGAATGTGATTTAATTAGAAATCTTGCTTATCCACAGACATCTCAGCAAACTGAAAAATACAGACTAATGTATTCACCAGTGACTACAGTCCACTGCAAGAATTCTGCAGACCTTAGAACAAGAGCACTTCTTTTTCCACAGCACATACAGTATGATGCTTCAGTCATTTTCTGTCTAAAAGAATCAATTAATTTTCTCTTTAACTCACTCCAGCTCTCACTTCCAAAAATAACATTACTTACCCTCCACTTACCAAACACATACTTCACCAACAAAAACTGAGATTACATCACCCTTAGCAGTTTTCAGTGGACAAATAGGTTTGTACCTGAAAGGCTGAAGACCATTATCAGGACATAGTTAGACAGAGGCTCTGCTTTTCAGTACAGGAAAAAAAATGAGTTTTTGCTGGGGAAATTACCCAACTATCAGAATATTGGCAAAGAAAGGAAATATCATCCTTTCCAGATTTATGCATTCTAATAAAACATAATTTCTTACTGTTCTTTACTTCTCCAATCATTATTTCTTCTTGCTGGACAAGTTTTTTAGATGATTTTCCTCCTTTCCTATTTCCAAGTGCACAAAGTCTTGGGTCTTTTCCTTCCTTGTATTCTTCTCTTTTTATCATATACTTCTAGTTTAATTTCTCTTGCTTCAGCAAAGCTTGACTGACTGCAGTTTCTATAGACCATACATCCACTTACAGCTTTCTTTTATTTTCCTCAAAGGACATACATTTCAAAAATTGAACTACTGCGCTTTAGAGCCTGGATTCCTATTTCTTTTTTAATGTAATATAGTCTACTTCGGATCTTAATGATTTGTGTCTCACTAACAAGAAAAGAAAAAATTATGTAAGCAATGCAAACCCTCTATTAAAAAAAAAAATCTTTTTGGTACAGCTCAACTTCTCATTTACATTATGCAGGTAAACTGCAGAAGAGGTGTTAGTGGTCCTCTCTATTTAGAGCAAATAATAAGAATAGAAGCAACACAACACTTAAGCTAGAAGGAAAAAAAACACACTGTCATTTTATATTCACTTCTGTAAGCCTTTAGGTATGCGCAGAAGGGCAGGTTTTGTACAGGAGTCAATATTCATCAGTTGTTCTACCATGCCAAAATGCCCCAAGAACATATAACCATAAAAGGAAACACTTTGTTTTCAAATCTTAAACAATATAGTGATTTGGTTTCCTCTATAAGGGAAACACCTAAGTCAAGTTTAGAAAAAGGATTGCTTCACAGACAATTTTCAAAAACTGCCACACTTCGAATAGACTAGGGCATAAAAACTCTTTGCATGAAGACTATTTCTGATGTACTCATCACTATTAGAGGTACTTCCATAATGTATATTTTTTTCTTTGTTAAAGAAAAAAAATCAGGTAAAATTTTAGAAATAAAGAGGACACAAGACTGCTGCAATCAATGTATAACTTAGACAAAACACACCTAAAAACATTCCTGTACTCTCCTTTATCAAAGAGGGGGCAGTACAAATCTCTCAAAAACCGAGTCTCCAGATACAGCTGAAAAAGCTGCACCTGACAGAATCAGAAAACTTGGTTTTGGCTAACGTGGTTTGTAGCTTTCAAAACAGTAATCACTATTCTCAACTATTAATGAACAAGAAGTACAGTACAAAATTCACAGATTAAGAGTAGAATTTAGCCCTCCTTTCAAAAACATAAGCTGTTCATAATGACTTCTTCCTCCAAAAGTAAGAGTCACTTTAAAAAAAGCAATAAAATCCATGGGAATTCAAGGAAGGAAAAAAAATAGAGTTTAAAAAGCCTTCAGTTCAAGGATGATTCACAAAGAATAAAGGAGGCAGACTTGTCCTTAAAAAATGTGTTCCTTCCACTACTTCTGGACCAGAACACAAACCACCAAACAGTCCCTTAATACAGCAAGTCCACTGGGGTATTTATTACTACCACTGTATCCTTAATAAATGCTTTAAAACCGGAGGGGGAAAGGGACACTACATCAAATGCTGAATTCCAGTGTATAATGGAGACAATTTAGACTTGAAGTTCATTGTTGGGGGAAAGATAATCACTTCAAAATTTTATCTTTTACAGATAAATATTCTACAGAAAAATATATTATTAATATCCAGCCAACTTGGACTTAAAATACATTAAGATCATTCAGTATACTGGAACACTAAGACAAGTTTTTCAAACATGGCAAGTTTTATGAGTCACCCACAGCATGTAAATCTTCCACAAAGCAGAGAGGGCAGCCATACTTTAAACACAATTTGAAAGAAATAGAACCTGCAATGCCAGTCTACAGAAATAAATTATTTTAAAACACCACACCTTAACTGAAAAACTCCTAGAATATAACTTTATTGTTAGATAAATCCTCACTTCTTTTCCTTAAAATCAGTAAAGAAACTGATTCTGTAATTGCATTTGTGATAAAGAAAAATTCGCTCCTCCACATATGTACAGTTCTTTAATCTTAGGACTCTATCATGTAAATGTAAATGTATTAGCTAATTATTTTCCCAAAAAACATTAAAACAAAGTAAACTAAGTAGTGGACCCACATTACCTCAAGGGTTTGACTATAAAGACAGTTAAAGAAAAAAAGCAGTAAAAATATCATATCTGTTATAAACAATTTGCAAATTAAAACATATAAATTAAAATGTAACAGCTTGGAATTACTATTCCTTTCCAACCTGGCAGGCTCAGTGAATCAGTAGTTCATCCAACTGATGACATGTAAACTTACAAGGTACTGCCAAAACCAGTCTGCCTGCCTTTTTGTAGTACATCATCATCCAGGTCATTTTGAAAAATGGAACTGGGTCCTCAGACTGGTCAACAATAATGTACCCAAACACACTCAAGTCCTGGCATCTTGAATTTAACATATTGTGATGCTATAATCAGTAAAGTAACTGAGAGACAAGGAACTCAATTCTATCTTGGAATATAAACAAAACGTGTGGATGGGTATTTTTCTCACTCAAATAAGGAAACTAAGATCAGAATTCAGATGACTTACACCTCCAATGAATAAAAAATCATTTTTATAGGCTTTTGGAGCAGATGTCCTGTAAGAATATAAGCTCATACCTCCTCTTGAAAATGATACAGGAACACTCTGCTATTGAGATAATGTTTACTAACCTTGCAGGGAAAGTGCACACTGACACTATTTATTCACCAGTAACTCCAGCATGCAGACCACTTGGATAACACTGTCTGTCTTCTCTAACCTCTGCAGGAAGAACATTTTCCCAGCTTTACTTCTCTTCAAGTTTTTGATTTCTGAAATAACTGGTTTATTAATGTTTTTATTCAAATTCAAAACCCATATAAATATTCTAGGGAGAAGAAAACATGTTATGCGTTACCAGATTCCAGTGCTCTTTATGAATAAGACTAATACCAGCAGAGTGCATACTGAGATGAGATGAATTTTACATAGAAGGGCGAGGAGAAAGGTAAATTATTTATAATGTGCTAAAATATGCCTTATTTATTTGATATGGGAGACTTCCAAATTACCTTTAAACTGCATTTTAAATCATCAGGCCTAAATATACAAACGGGTTTTACAATAGGAGAAAACCAGATAAAGTAAGCCTTCTTTTGAATTAGCCATCATAAGGTAATATACTATAAAGAAGCCACCAGTGAATAGGAATTATGGAAAAGGGTACTGAGGAGATCCTTTCACCCACAATTACTGTATGTGAAGCCCCACCTGTAACTTAACTCTGGAATGTTTTTCTACTTAAAATGACCACCATGCAAAGCGCTTTGCAGTTGTCAGAAAGGCATGTTATTTTAAATTCTCATTGTTCACTGGAAAGTGACACCTAGTATAGAAAAAAAAATTCTAAAATGTTTTTAGTCAGATCGGGACATATTGGTCTCCACAATTATTTGCTGCAATGCTTATAATATAATCTTACATTGATTTTTGAAGACTTGTGTTTCATATAAACATTTCCTCTTTCAGCAATTCAGCCATTACTCAGCAACTGAGTTACTAGGATGGTCTTATTACCACCTGTCGCCCACGAGCAAATCTTATTTTACATTAAAGTGCATAAAGAATTTTCCTCAGTGCTATTTAAATATGGTTATTTCATTTACATTTCAACTTGTATGTTCAGTACTCATCGCCTTAGTAATAAAGGCTGGGTCTCAAAGAATCTGGTACAACTTGAGTACCTACTGCAGAAAGCCTTGAGACAATTGTATGCAGTTCTAGAATTTCACATTTCAAAGTTATAAACTAATCACTTATCTCTGGATTGTCGAGGACCACTGACAGAATTACTCTACTTTCCCAAACAAGCAAGGTCAAGTTATCAAAAAATTCAGAGTAAGTGGTTTTGAATTTAGGTAATATCTAAAGGCAAATAAATTAAAAATACAATGTATTCATTTGTTTAATTATAAATAGATCTTTTTTTTACTATTATATATTCCAGCTACATCTCGCATCTTCTAGCAAAGAACATATCTGGCAACAGAGTCTATTAAAATATAAAAAGCCAAAAATGCCAGGTAACTTTTAATAAGCACTACCATAAATATCTCCCAGATTACATCTGAAGATATTTACAAATAAGAAAACAAGTGGCAGATAGAGGAAAAAAAAAAAAAACACCAAACAAAATTTAAAGAGCGGAAGTGCACCGAAATCTGTACGCAGTAATTTTTCACAGTAATTTAATGTACTCTGGCTAAACCCATACAGCTGGCTCCCCTAAGGTGAAATGCCTTGTTTTCCTGAAGTGCAGTTGTAATCACAATGGTGGCAAAAAGCAGATCTCCAGGTCATGGTACTTGAGATAAGGCGAGCGCCCATTTGAAACAATTTATCTCATAGAAAAGAAAAACTGTGAAACAATCACACAGTTGAAAAATTACAATTTAAGGTTGGCAGGTTCCACTGGAACAAACTCTTCCTATCTAATCTTAATATCTCCCAAGAACCTTTAATGATATCTTGAAAGAAACTAAAGAAGTGCAAACAGACTGCAAAGGGACACAAATGGAAAAACTACATGTGTTGTATAGTTTCAGGCAGCTGTATTTGCCTAACTGAACCTCAAGTTTTAAGTTCTGGATCGCAGTAAATATACTTGGACAGACTCTCCTGTGGAATTTAACTCAAGTAGCTTTTTGAAACTGATTTTGCCATGGAAATTTTTGTCTGCAAGTCTAGCGCTCTTCCAGAAACAGAAGCAGTGCTAACAGTCCAGGAAGCCTACGGCAAAGGAAGCCAGGTATGGTGCTGAGGTCACTGCCATCTCAGAAGCCTTTCAGCCCTTTACGTGACTTCTTTCCACAAGGGTGGCAACCTGAAGATTTCTCCTGCTCAAGTCTACAGTATCTCCAAATCCACATGACGAACATCAGGATTTCGTTGCTGAAACAAAATTTAAAAACAATGTATTGAAAATATTAAAAAATATTTTTGCACGTGGTTACAAGTAATGTGTTTCCAGTACGATGTTGTCAATTGGATAACAAATCCCCTTTCTGGGTAACATAGGGGCTATTTTAAAATGAGGAAGAATTTCAATAAACATTGCCCATATTATAAGGTATTTTTGGAAGGCTAAGTCATCTTTTTATTTGAAAAATACTTTTCAACATCATGGATAAATTACTTCTTATGCTTTATAAAGTATGGAGGAGCTCTCAATTTTAACAAGGAAGTAGAGTCCTCTATAAAACTGTTCAGATACACATATATAGAAATATCTCACTTAAAGTTTTTACAGATACTTTCCTGATTAATGGGTATGATTGTTAAAATAATTTGTTCTATGCCACTGAAGCTATTAATAAAGATTCAGAACAGTTAACATATTAAGAAATATGCATTTTCTGATATTATAGAAATATGTTGTCACCATTACATGACATTGTACAATCCATGAGAAAGTCATGACTTCAAAGACATCCAGCACGTGAGCCTGCCTAGTATATTTAGTAAACCATATTCAATACCAACACAACTGCTATATATATATATGACTATGCCAAAAATCAGTATCCATGTTTATAAAAAATTTAGGCATGATCTTGCTCCTCAAAAAACACACACGAAGAACTGATTCAGATGGTGCAATTAAAATCAAAAATAATATTTTGATGCTTAAACAGGACAACCCTAGGGACAGAAATTTAAACTAGGATATTTATGAAATATAACAAGCAAGGACAGACATGCTCTTGAGTAGTGTCTCATGGCCAGAAGAGACAGTCATGGCAGGACAGCATTTATCTGGGGGTCAGTATACTTGGAGTTCTGAATTCATGCCAGGAAGGTAAGACTGACAGCCCCAATCTACTTACAAAATTAAAAATGGGAGCAACCCTTTCTTGCATCAGCAAGAGGATATTTAAATTGCAGAATGAAAAAAAGCCCACAAAAACAGGCAAGACAGTTGAGAGGCTTTTGTAAAGCAAAATAAACACTGCATGGCTTCAACAGGAGTGAAAGATGTTGAGCAGCAGTCCCATCACCCAGAAATATTTGATAAAATTCTAAGAACCAGCTTAAAAAAATAAAGAAAATTTACTTATTTACATCCAAAACACAATTTAACAGCCTATAACTAGTCAGACATTCTGAGAATACAATAAAAAAGACACATCCAGGTCTATTGAATGAAAATTTGTTATATGTTGGTATAAAATGGAACAAAAGATGTAACAAATGGATCACTGGTAAAGTAAGGATTTGCTTGTGACCAGAACTAAGATAATAATACTACAGTGAGAAAATTTGCATTTGCAATATCAGCTTCTTTCCCTCTCTCATACTTACAAATGAAATCCCAGAAATTAGATGCAGTGATATTGTTTAAAATATACCACAGAATAAGCACTCACTAATAAGCAGTTAAATTTACCTTCAGGTCCTTCTCAAGTCTGTCTACTTCAGCACCCAGCATGTCAACGATATTCTCACCATGCTTAAGCATAAAGGCTTCTAATTCTTCAAGGGTTTTCACTTGCTGAATTTCCTGGGAAGAAATTAAATTTAAGAGATTGAGATGAGGAAAAGAAAATAAAGGAATAACACTCCAGAGGGTCTTGACATATTTCAAGAGGGAGGAAAAAAAACCTAAACAAAACACTTCAGCTTTTGCTACTTACTCTCAAAACATCATCTGTTCTTGTGTCTCAAAGACACAGAAGAGTAGCATCTATTGGATGAAAACAGCTGGCTCTGTCATTATCACCTGCATTTGATACAAAACCTTCTTCTATCTTTAATTGATTTCCTCCTTAACTTTCCAAATAAGTTTAGAGAATTTAATTCATTTTCTAGAAGTTTCTGACATATTCCTCACAGCAAGGTAGAGCAGGGTACCCTTGTGTATTCTTTCTCCATTTTCTACATTCTTGCTATTTCATTACACTGCCTACTCTGGGCAACAAATAACCAACTCATGTGAAAGTCCACAAGGAATATGGTAAGGATTATGCTGCTGTAAATATGACTCTTCCACAATATCAGAAACTTGGAGACAGTTGACAGGAACTCAGACTAAGAGACCAACAGTACATGAAACTGAAGGAATGAGATTAAGGAAGACAGGGTGTTAAACTCCACCCTCCAAAAAACCACAGACATCAGCAGCACCAAAGCAGGTACTACAGCATTGCCATAGAATCATACAATGGTTTGGATCAGAAAGGGCCTTAAAGATCATCTAGTTGCTCCCCCATTGCCATGGGGGACACTTTCTGCCACACCAGGTCACTCAGGGCCCCATCCAACCTGTCCTTAAACACCTCAAGGGATGGGGCATCCACAACTTCTATAGGCAACCTGTTCCACTGTCACACCACCCTGACCACCACAGTAAAAATTTTTTTTCTTCTATCTACTTTATGTCTATCACCTTTCAGTTTAAAGCCATGAGCTTTCCTTAGAGGTCTCACACCAAGCTGTCTGAAAGCCATTTGTCCTGTAGTTTATCTCAGCTGCAGTATGTTTAGGGTAAATAGGTGATGGTAAACAGAAACAAACATGAAACAGCTAATTCTTCTTGTGCATACAAGTACATGACAGCAACTTCATTCCCCTTCTCACTACCCGAAAACTGAAGAGGAATAATGTCACTGAGCAAGCTTAAAACATATCTCAACCACAATAATCCATGACTACAATCACAGCAAGTCTAACAAGAAAAAAAACAAGGCAATCTAAATGACAGCATTTCAACAAATATTTCACAACTGTAGAAAGAATAACGTTGACAGCAGTGCTAGCTGAATGAGCTGCTTATTTGATAAAGTATAGGTTAAAAGGCAAGCACACTGTCTGCCTTTGACTTTGGATGGCTGAAGCCTACTGAAAGGAGCTATCCCTCAATGACAGTTTTATAGCTGACATGAGGTTACTACATGAAACAACAATGACCTGTGCAAGAAAGAGTTACCAACCTAGAATCAATTGGGAAGATCTTTCCCAACCACACTCGAAGTACGGGAAGAAGTGAAGGTTGTATGAAATTCCCAAAGGGAATAGCAGGTAAAGAATAAAAGCTAACAAAGCCTTTAGAAGACTAGTGTACTAAAAACTGCACCAGCAAAGCGACTGGCAATATAAAACTAGGCAAAATTGCAGTGTCTCAGTGGTACAAAGCTGATAGCACCCTTCTGTTGTCCTGTTTTTTTCAGACTTCTGATAATTTACTTTTTGTAATAGAATTTCTTACAGATTTTCACATAATCTATTGTTATTGTAACTGTCCTTTAATGTTTACATTCTGCTCATAAAGAAGAGACTGTTGATGAACTGTTGGGTTAACCAGTGTAGTTAGAGAGGAAGATTTTCTTCCTCCAATCCACAGTAACTGTTAAAATTCTATAAATGTCGTAGTCTGTAAATAAACCGCCCCTTTTTTTGCCTTGGACATCTCAGTGCGTAAGTTTCTTTTGTGTTGTATTGCAACACTCTTCCTTCTCAAAAATGTACTAAACTGAAATCCAGTAGATGAAGAGATCAGATATTGCACTACACATACACAATTCTTATTTTGACATTAACGTGTTTTCAAAAACTGGGATACTGACTAATGATTTTAAAAAATTGCAATGTTAAATCTGAAAGTAAACATAACTTGTAAGTCATGTTTAATGGACAGACAAAATGCAGACATCTGTATTTCATTTTGAAAGGATAGAAAAGAAAGAAATTTTGTACACAAACAAATAAATAAGCAAGGTACCAGTGAAAACAAAAACACTGTCTTGTCAAAACATTTCGCTCACTTAAAACTCTTCTTTTAATTCAGATAAATAATTATTTTCTTCATACTTCATAGTTCTGCCATGTAGAATACAGCAGAGAACTGTTCGGCATTTCTATACTGAAAAGAGGGCTTAAGAAAAGCTACTCTGAACTATACTGAAATCAGAGACTGACACTAAAGGATGGTTAATTTTTAAGCAACATCAAAATGCTAAATTATGTGACGCAAGCAATCCATATTCATGCTGCGGCTGGACGGCTGGACCTGTAAACCCCAAACGCTGCATCACCAATGCCCAGGGCAAATGGCTCTGCCAAAACAGATGCCTATTTGCAGATCTTGTAATTCAATAAAAGTACTGGAAGAATTAGGTTCTCATCAATTTTTTTTTTTTTTTTTTTTTTACAAATCTGTATTTTCGAACAAAACAATCACAGAATCACAGAATGTTCCAAGTTGGAAGGGACACACAGCGGTTATTGTCTCCAACACTTTGCTCCCCATGCAGGGAGCAAACCCACAATCTTGGCATTATTAGCATCTGGCTCTGACCACCTGAGCCAATCTCAAGGGTTATGAGTTAAAAAAAACCTTGCCTTCCTCCTTCCTCTGGCCAAAAGTAGCACTTTTTCAGCAGCACATGATACAGTTATCTCTAAGTACATAAAACACTAACATAACCCTGCAACCCTTCAAATGAAGAAGTGAGATGAGATCTCATCTACTTGCAAGTTTTGGGTTTAGAGGTACTTGAAATTGGAAAGTATCGATATTGGGGGTTACAAAAGCAATTTTTTATGCATACTTGTAGCAGCTGTTCGATGTCTTGTTTCTCCAGGTAAGACCGAGTAACAACACGTCCATCAAAGTCTACTTCTGCCTTGAATCTCACTTTGCTCATTCCCATGTCTGTGGCTTTAACATCATGAATTGCTCTGAAACATATATATTTTTATAAAGAAAATGTAAAACAACATAGAACTAGTCAAACACTAGCTAGTTCGACTTCTCACGTTAACAATACTGTCACCGCAAAATGATCCTGTAATTTTAAAAGGTCAGTCTTTGACAAAATATCCTAATTTTGCCCACCCACCCTTCCATTAAATACTGATTTATGTTCAACTGGTTATATCACTTCCACAGGTTTCTGCAACACCAACACATCTATAAATCACTGCAATAAAAGACAGAAAACTAGAACATCCCAGACTTAGAACTAGAGTAACAGTATATTTAAAAAACAGTCCACAATTAAAAATGTAAGGACTTCCCCATTCTGTGTTAAAAGTTTATGTCCAACTTATTTCCCACTGCAAAGAAGTTTTTGTGCATATACATAACACTATTTAACAGTAAGTACCATTAATTCTGAGGAAAGGAACAATAGGCAGTTGTAAATTAATGAAAGAACACGCTGCAATTATTAGAAGTATCCTTTCCTAAAGTTGGTAAAAGCATGATCTTTTGGAGAATTTTCAAAAATACATTTGACATAAGAAAAAGTTAAGGATATTGTGTTTGAAACTCATTTTAGATCCTTCAGAACTATTAATCACAGCTTATCAAGATACACCTGTCTGTAAATGCTGAAAATGTATATTCATTTAAAGGCTCCTAATAAATACTAGAACATGAAAGCTCTAATGTTTATATTTTGGTCCTTTGAAAAACTCTGAGTTTCTGTAGCAGAGTTTTATTCCAGCTTGTTGGACAAATTCTAATATGTGAATACAGGTAGTAAACAACAAGCTCTTAATTTTTGTGGGATAAGAAGCAAACTCAGGACCAAGACATACTGTAATGAATTCCAGAAGTGAAATAAAAACAAAATAAAATACTTGATTTTTTTCTAATTATATTTAAAAAAAACTCAGTTTATCTTCAAAGTCAAGAAAATTTAAAATTGCCACTGCAGAGTACGTTTCTGCATTTTTCCATCAAGGCCAGAAGAAACAAGTTGAGACTACAACATGGGACACAAATCACAGAAGGTTCACATTTTTTAAATTCTTGCTTCTGGTATTTTCAAAGTAAAACAAGTATAAAATATTTCAAATAGTTTTAGTTTTATTAACAGAAAAATGCATTCTTGACTATTTGGTAAGTTCTAACACAAAATTTAGATTCAGCAATGCAGCTTCCTTGATGGAAAGTACCAAACTTTACCTCTGTTTATTTTGCTAAATTGTGCAATTTCACAGAATCTGTAAATTTAGCATGCCCTTTGTCTCAAGCAAATTTACTCTTCCCAACTAGAAATGCTTCTTTGCATCTGAATGTTTATAAATCAGAAACAACTTCACAGGCAGTGCAGGCAGAAAGCAGAAGGCATGTATGTTGGAAGGAGTCTGTTAGAATGAACAGCCAAAAAAAGAAACTTCAAGATGAACGATCACAGGAAGTTTTTACAGAATACTTCTTGTAATACGCAGGGTAGAGGAAAGGTAAGCACATTAAAAAAAAAAGAAATAAAACATGAACTAAATACAGAGACACCAAAAAATACATCTTAGTAAATATTTAAGCAGATTAAAAGAACTATCAGCTTACTGGTAGCAATAAAGACTTTGCAGATCCATTCCAATTCACACAACTATTCTGTGGGAAGTTATCAAATCAAAACAGTATTAATTGGAGTAAACTAGATGACATCAAACTACCTCATCCCAAAGAAGGTTCTTAAGATAACAGATGTCAGCAAAGAGAATTTGGAGCCACGTGATTCAGAATTGTTGAAGACATATCAAGTGCCTATCAGAACTAAGCAAGAAGATAACAAGCGATATTTGAGCTTCTCATTCAGCCTGATAAAATTCAGCGAAATTATGCATACTCTAGAAATGTGAAGGAAAACAGTCTATCTTAGCACATATAATATGCCCAGGAAAGATAAGACTTATATTCAAGAGTTAAAAGAACCAAGAATAACTATGAAGGAAAAATAATTTTTCATCTAGCCATACTAAAGAGAATTAAACCAAAAACAAACCAGATTAACAACACTGTGCCAAAATTTAAAAACGGTAAACAAATTCATCTATTTAAGTGAGGACAATCTCACCTGACAATTGAAGGAAAAAATAGTTAGAAAGGTGGGGAGGAGAATTCTATATTAAGACTAATTCCAGTCATTAAGATTTTAGGGAATGTTGGTCTTGTCAAACAATCCTGTTATAAAAAAATACTAAAATATTAAAATATCAAGATTTAGTTGAAAAAATACCACCACCTCAGAGACTTATTTTTAGCAGGACAGCAGTTAGGATTATCTGATAATCAAATACTTCATAATTAGCAGTGCATCACGATGTTCAGGCAAGCTACTGCTGGAATAGTAACGTGGGTCTAAGAGGTACTGAGATAGTAGATATCAGAGCCCCTGGATCCTTTTGTCAATTTGGATCTAAAATACTTTCTGATGAATACTAAATGATTCCCCAATATATCTCCTTCTGATCTGAAAAACACATCTGAAAATAAATATTGCAAACCATGCCTGAAAGAATAAGGGAGGAATCTTCTGGGCACAGCAACTTAAAAAGCATTGAGAACTGAAAACCCTGAAAGGTTGAAATAAAAGAAGCAAATATTAGTCACACCTTTAGAAGGAGGCCAGTAATCAGGAGCTTTTTTCTTTTACATTTGGTGTCAGAAGGATATGTAAGAGTACAACACACTACTACACATCTCCATTTTAGAAAATGTGAGAGTTTGAATGTTCAAGAAAAAGCTGACACTCCCAGAAGTCCAAAGCTTATGTTGATGAAAACATACAGGTAGCCCTTCGAAGAAATACTTAATGTTAAAAGGCTTCATCGTTTCAGCTGCTATATTTTTTTCCTTATTTCAGCCTTTGGTTTGGGTTTTTTTCAGCTTTTTTCCCCACATTATGCCTAGTAACAAGCAAGGGTAATAGAAGTTTGCAGAGAACTGAGACTGAGACCAGGTGTCTTATTAGAAGATGTATGTTAACCAAGCTAGAGATAGCAGGCTTGTTGTAAGAACTCCGTCAAAGACAAACTGGGCACTGAAAGAAATCAAAGCTGGTAACTAAAGGGATCTAAGGAAGAGATAACTGAAGACAAAGTGCAAAGAGGGTATGATAAGCATCTAAACATGTTTCAGCTTCTAACCACAAAAAAATCAAAATACAAGTCCTTATTTCTTTTATTATTCATGCTTTTTTTAAAATTAAGGTATTTATTTTTAAAAAAAGTCTACAGCAAGAACAACATGAACTAATTCTGCTCTGTTGAGAAGTTAGAGCCACCTACAAAATGGAATAAAAAATAAAATGATACTTGACCTAGGAGAATTTTTATTTCAACCTGAGACAACCAAAAGCCACCTGTGCACTTTGGAAAAAAGAACTACAGAAGTCATGTGAACTCACCTACTCTAACATAGCACAGTTGACAGATCATTCAGACTACCCCAGGGCTATCACAAATACTTAATTTACTGACATGTGAAAATTGTAACAGATTTCTATTCCAAATAGGACTCTTGATTATTTTCTGGAATGAAGGGCTTGTCATCCAGACCTCTTGCTTGGAACTGTGATGATGCAGCACTTAGTTTCTTTCAAGTACTCTGGTTTTAACTAATGGGATTGGGATTTTTCCCTCCACAGCTCAAAAATTACTACAAATAAAAAAAGCATCACAATATTTCAGCTGATTTACACAGAAATATATTCCTAAATAAGGATTTAAAAGAAAACAATAAAGTTTGCTTCTAAATCAAGGTTAATAGGGTAAAGCTAAAATAGCTCATTGAAAAGCATTTAAGAAAGATTTCAGAATTACAATGAGCTGTAAGTTTACTACATATTGCAGACTTGCTAAGAAGAAATTAGCAATGAGTTCATGTTATAAGCATGTAACATGAAGAATCCATTGCATCACAATGCTACTGCTACATCCTGCCAACTGCTACAGAATGCCACACACTGAATATTAACAGTAACAGAATTAAAATATTTAAGCACTAATAAACCATTGAAGCAACATTACAGTATCATTTAAGTGCTTGCATTTCATGAATTTGAAAATAGTTTTAAGTTTGTGATGGCTTTCTCATTAGGTCATTGTCAATTCCTGTAATTAATGTGACTGTTAGACTGTATCTGCAATGCTATTTTAGCTGCTGAACACCCGAGAGGTACAAGTATTCTTTTAATGGCAGTGTTAGCACAGAAACAGAAGTTCACAATAATAAAGATTCTAGAAACCCAATACAGAAGATTTCACAGTAAAAACAATCTTACCAGATTTCTCTCATTAAATGTTATTTTCTTGCTTTTAGTTGTTTATAATAGAGACTTGAGCTGTAAAGATTCTTACCTTACTACAGGATCACTTTCTAGTAACTCAGTGAGCCGCTGCAGTTGTTCAGGTTCAATGGATCGCCCCAGCAGCGCTTCAGTGTTAGTGTAGATTAGAAATGCTGATACAGTTCCTAACAAAGTTCCAACACCTAGAGACCCCACACTGTCATAATATGGGTTTCCTAAACAAGATATATCAAGTTAGTTTCACGGAGTATTTCTAAAACATAGCAGATTTCCAATTTCACACTGAAAACAGTACATAGTTTTGAGGGGTTTTCTGCGTTTTGCCTTTTGGTGAGATTTTTTTTGGTTGGTGGTTTTTTTTTTTAGTTGGTCACTTATTTAACTTTTTTTTTTCTTAATTCAGTGGAAATTTTTTCCTACTGAGGAACATGATGAAGCTGGAACACAACAATTTATCTTAAAACAAAGCCTTAAGTTCCTCCTGTCCCTTGACCACTCCTGTCTCCTGCACGACTAATAAATGAATAAACTCTTGTCTGTATGCATTTCTGTATGAGCAAATATAAATTTATACACAAAGTTACACACACTGAAACATAGGTAGAGCACAAAATCCAGTGATCTTTTATCAGTAACCCAAGAATTTGCAAATATTAACGATTTCTAGAATATAGTACCTA
Organism: Phylloscopus collybita; assembly: GCA_027886175.1. Lineage (NCBI taxonomy): Eukaryota > Metazoa > Chordata > Aves > Passeriformes > Phylloscopidae > Phylloscopus > Phylloscopus collybita. Next base: position 22,300,147 of record JAJNNQ010000009.1, on the reverse strand, counting down.
TTAATAAGTTTCAAGCACTTATTCATGTTCAGACCTATAGAAATAGTACTGTTTTTAAGCTGATGAAGGAAACTAGAAATGAAATTTAAAAATTACTTCTCTATAAAAAATGAAACTTGCAATTAAGTCAGAAGCCACAAGAAACAAAATTCCAATATTTATTATCTTTAAAAAATCAATACTTTAAAAGGGATGAATAAGTAATCATCCCTCTTTAGAAAACTTAACAATGCAGCAAACACGTACATTGAACCACTTGGCATACAGATCATCTTACCTTTAGTAAAAGATAACTTTGTTTGTATGACAAAATAGCTCAAAAATCTGCTTAAAGACTAAAAGTACCAGAAATAAGGCGCAGACACATATTTAAATCAACCAGTATAAACTAAATGCTCTGTGTTCATATCATGCATGGGATTCTGCCTGTCTCTGTGCAGAATTTTACCTGTTAAAGAAGTCAGACCCATACAGGTAGCAGCTACAGCAACGCTCAGAACTGCTGCAGCATCCTCCAGTAACACCACATTGGTACTAGGATCACGACTCTGCACAACTGCACATACAACAAAATAAAAGTTATGTTGCTTTGAAAGCTTAGCTTCACTACATTATGCATGGTACTTAGGCTATACTAACAACAGCAATTTAAAAGAGCAATTTATGCAATTATATAGGTGTAAACTGAATTTTTGCATATGCTCACACTTCCAGAAGTATTTATACATACACAGAAAAAGTCCAATTATGGAAGCTTCTCAAAAATGTTAGAAAAATTAAAAGGGGCATTTATCCTGAAAAATATATGCACTTAGCCAAGTATTTAAGTAGCACTCTTAAATCAACAGTTTTCACTTAATTTGTAAAATGTTATTTGTTAGTAGAACGGAAAACAGATCAATAAAAGGGAAAGGAAAAGGGAAAACAGAAAATTGTTTCTATCATTATGTGAATACTAGTGAACAGATTGTGTTTTAACCACATACCTTACTGCTATAATGATACATACCATATTGATAAAATGAAAGACCCTTGGCTCGAGCACTCCTCCGGATTTCATTTATAGCAACAAGCAGGGTGGCTGAAACAACAAAGTTGCTGCTGAAAATTGCTAGAGGCAAAAGGACTTATTTCCATTTTGAAAATAGGGAACTTTTCCTTATAATATTATAGCAGCAGATCATCAAGAAAGCTCTGATTATTGGTACTTTGAATAATGTATAGCTGCTTTCTTTTTCACAAGCATCTCCCATACAAATCATAACAGTTATATTCATTAGTAGTTTAATGCCAAAAAGTCAGTCCATGTCTACTTTCCAAATTACATGTATTATGTATTAAAAAGAAAAGTTTTCACATGTTTCTTTTTGTTTGTTTACAAGTATTTGCAACAGAGCTCAAAATTTTACTGTGTAAGCAAGGATCAATTATTAATGTATATATTGACATTGTAATCTTAAGAGATTACAAATACTTAAATAGAAACTTGAAACTGCATACCTCCTTCAGATACCAATGACCCTGCTAAAATGCAGTAGGCCTGTATGGAAAAAAAAAGAGTCAGATATGATACTACATTATATTATATTATATGCATATTTCTACAGATCTCTTAACCACAGGCTATCCAAACATAGCATTGCAGAACCACATTACCCACTGTGCCATGTAATTGTCCCTAAACAGAAGGAACCAAAAATAACTGAATCATGCAATATATTCCAAAACAGGAAAGGAGGACCTCTTGGAGAGAGGAGATATGAAAGGAAGATGCAGGGTTTGGAGAACAGCTCATTCTGCTGCAAGACCAACTACAGTTTAAAGATTTTTGTTTTCTTAAAACACACTTTGATTAAGAATGGTTTGAGTTAATTGTGTTGGGATTCAAACCGACTCAGGAAATTAATTTCAGACTATGCCACCATTTTTTATCAAGACACTGGTGTTAAATACCAGTGTCTTGATAAAAAATACCAAACAAGATCAGCTTACCCAGAGAAGAGATTCTACGGGATGAGGGTGGAGTAAACCTATGATCCCATGATACCAAGAAAGTCCTGCACCCATCATGAAAATGCCTACTCCACTAATCAGGGAGGCAATATAGCGCATATTTGTGAAACCATACCTATGAGAAAGGAAAGAAAATTATTTTAGGAGTATAAGATTATACATCTCTACAAACATATCTCAAAATTTGCCATTAATTTTTACATGTCTTAGATTATCATCATATGACTTGGCATCTACTTAAGACAAAGCTGCTAAATCCAGTCTAATCCAAGGGGAAAAAAAGACCTGCTTGAAAAAGGGTATCTAATATATGCAAAAACATCAAGCAAAAACGTTTTTCTAACTTGTTTTTAAACAGCTGTATTAGCTCCTGTACAATGACCGAGGATTTTATTTTACTATTAAAAAAAAAAAACCCTAATTAAACACCATTTGTGTCACTTTTAGATTTTAGTGAAATGCTACTTTTCAGTGAGGACTCTAGTTTTGTGAGCAGCCAGTCTGCATAATTATTAAAGCTAATTTAAACAGAATAAAATTTATACATCTCTCAGTAGTTGAGCTAACTACAAACATTCAACACTTGCAGTTTTTAAGTGCAGTGGAGGAATTAAAGCAATATTAAAAGTTGTGTTTATTCCTTTTTTTTGGTTTTAACTTCATCTACAAACAGTGCATTTCTTTTGTCTATACGGAGAAAGAAGGGAAAGAAGTGAGGGGGAAATGAGAATATTTGCAAGATTTCAATTTTTCAAACTTTAATGATATTAATGAATAAAGGCATAACTGATTCCATAAATTAGACGTATTTTTAGTGCTTAAAGGATGAATGACTTGCCCAAACATATGAGGTGTAAAACCAAACAAACATGGAGAGTACAGCTTATACCTTTCATGAACCTGTAAGAACTTATCAAGTAATGTCCCTATTGCTAGATACAAAGAAAAAGCAGTTTATGTCAAACACAACTCCTTATGGTACAAGTAACTAGCTTGCATAAAAGCTTTGTTGAAAAAAGGAAGAGGACAGTGATTTTTATTAAAAAAAAAATCCTGTGATTCACATGAACAGTGTTCAAAAAGTAGATCTATTAGTTGGAAGAGGCAGAAGAGCTCAGAACAACTTAGAGAAATAACTTCAATTAAAATAAAACATAGCAAAAACGTACCACAAAAAAAAAAAAACCAAAACAAAACAAAAACCCCAAAACAAACAAACAAACATGCACCAAGGCACTGAAACTACAATTCCTGGAGCTTGAAAGAAAATCCTTTTCTTATTTTAGCTGTTGTAAACCAGAAACAATACACTTCAGAAATGACAGAAAATAGGAAATTAAAAAGAACAAAGTGATGCACAAACAAGAACTGATCTTACTCCTATATATAGTTACCAAAATCTTTATTTACTCAAAAAGCTTACGGATGACTAGGGTCAGGTGTCCTTGCAGACTGACTGATGCCCAAAGCTAGCAAGGCCTATCAAAGACGTAAAAAAAAATTAAAAATTAGAAACATTTGGTATTAACTGAACTTGAAAGGTAAAGGCAGCAGTAATCTGTTGAACTGCTTTGCTACTGATATCTTATTAGCTGGAATATAATCCTCAAAATTTGTCATCTACCACTCCCAAAAAATTGTTAGTTATACCTACATATATAATATATACCAAATTACATGGTGTGTATATATAATTACTGTTAATTATAATTTTAGAATCGCAACAGAAAATGAACATTACATGCAATCAGAAGTGTTGTTGCTGTGCTTCAGCGTGAAGGAATGAAGCTGCTCAAGGAACAAAACTATTTAAATAAATTCCTCTTGAAGAAAAATTATACTGAGACTGTGGTGTAGTATGATGATGACATTTAAAGCAGTAACTTTACACTGCAACTTTTCAGCATATCTTGAAGGAAGAAATAACCTCTTGCTACATAAATTGCCTATCTGGGATATATTTAATTAGGCATGTATTAAGTTGTTGACGCAGTAAGTCATAAATCTAGACCTGAATTTTGCAAAGCACGAGTTTTGTTTAAGACTATGAATAATGAAATATAGTAACAAGTATTAAAATGCAAATACTTTTGTCTTAGCAACAGCAGGCTTCTTTGAGGCAGCAAGGTTTCTCCTGTGTTTTTCCCAAAACCACACACTCAACTATTTGAAAAATCAAAACAAAACCCTCTACATTTCAGTGGAATGTTCGACTTTGATATTTAAAAAACAGAATAGCTCTTTAATGAATATAACACCACTATCAAACATGGTTCACCTGTACATTGACACATTTGGCCAAGTGAAAAACTACACAATTTAAGGCTGGTCTCCCCATAAATTTAAGTATTATTGATTAAATTAGGAGCAGCCCTATCACTTTATATGTGGAACAGCTGAAAGGTTGTGTGAAACCATCAAACAAAACCTGAGTTGTCAACTCAGTCTTTCTGGATGGAGAAGCATACTGGGTCCAACTCAAGCAAAAAGTTTGCCAAAACTATGTTAATAGACTTTCAAGATATTCAGTCTGCGTTAAGGTTCCACAGATCCCTCAAATTTGGAGGAGCACAGGACTGTTGCATTTTATGAGTTACAAGCTACCCAATGACTCCACTTGCTGGAGCTGCAGGAGCCTTTCCTTCCACCCTTTCTTTAAGGGTTGATTTTTTCCCCCAAAGCCTTGCAATATCACTTCAAGATCTCATAACATATGCTTCAAGCACACTACAGAAAACAGTGGAAAAAACAACTTTAATTTTATCCCTGCACATTAATATTACATGTCCAATTCTGAGCTTGCCACTCCACTTCTCAAAGTAAACGTGCCACATATGTGGCTACTTGTGCTGTGAGGTTGATAGGTAATCTAGGAGTAGGAAAAGAAAACAAGATGCTCAAATTCTCATCATTATTCTGCCTGGAGATAAGTACGTAACAAAATCTGTCATTGTATTACAATAACTGACAGATGCATTTCATGTTAACATTTAGCCAAAATATTAACCAAAATCTTTTTTGTTTCAAGTACCACTCATGATCCATGAAATAGCTGCACAGTTCTTACTGCAACTCCCCTCTTTCAAATTCTTTCTAAACAAACTTCAAAATCTACATTCTGACTTCTCATTTTTACATTAACACAAATAAAGAAGAGTCCTATTTTTTTTTAATCCAAGTGCACTACAACTACTGTAAGTATCTGCCTTTATTCCTAGCTTTATTACAATTTGAGCAGAATGGAAAAAAATACTTACCTGGTTACATGTGTCTGCTAAAGAATGTATGGCTTCTGAAAACATACTTGCAGAACCCGTGTAAACCCAGGCAAGTAGCTTAAAGAAAAAATTCAACCCATTTCTGAAAACAAAGGGAAGAAATAACAGAATAATTGATGTTTAATAATTTCAGCAAAACCAGAAGTGCTGCATAATCATGAGTTATCTGCCAGAAAGGCGTCAACCCCAAATATCAGTTTAATAATTAGAGAGCTGGGCAGATATATAACTCATACAGATTTTCTGCATGTGAAAGAAGTCCTTTCAGCTAAACTTGATAAAGATACAAAGTTTATTTCTCATAAATCATTAACTTCTAAGCAGTCCCAAGTAAGTTATACTTCCTGAAAACTACCATCACACTCACTACTCAGAACAACTAATTTTCTACCAGTGGGAGAATACAAGTCTTAACAAATTCCTTTTCTATTTTTTCAATCCTTTGCCTCCTACACATCCTCTCCCAATACTATGTGCAAAGGTTCCCTACTTCAACCTCAGTCTGAGCCATTAACAGTAGGATACAAATGAGACAATAGACAGGAAGACAAGACTGTCACTAGATTACACTGTAAAAAATATCTATGGAACTTCTCCCTTAAGATTTTCAGTGTGAATTGTGAAGACATTTTTACAGCTACAGGTTTACTGGAGTAAACATTGTCTTGTGTTGCACAAAGCTAACTATTAACACAGAAGTCCAAATCTACATTCTAACTTCAAAAATTTTCAGAATCAGTAGGTTAACTACTACAAAGCTACTGCACACAAAATCAGACTAGAAAGTTATAATACCCTCTTGGTTTTTTAACATGACTTTCATTTATTGCCAATTTTTTAAGTACCTAAATAAAGTGTTACAAGAAATTATTAACAACATCTTCTAGTAGCATATTTTAATATGTGGCAGAAATCATACTCAAGATAGAGGAAGCATAACCAGCAGATACTGAGAAGGCTGCTAATATGCTCTGATTTGGTTGGAAACAAAGTTACATTTTACATCAGTGACCACCACTTCAGAAAGTATTTCCTCTTATCATACTGAACTGAACTGACAAATTTAGCTACATTATTTCTATCTGCATGGACCTGAAAGTAGGAAATTTTAACAGAACACAAACCAAAGCTATTAACACAGATGTTCCAGTGCAGCCAGTCTATACCCTCACACATGGATCCATAGAACAACTCTGCTTCTGACTGAACCACATTTCATCCTCACGAGGGACACCTGAAGTTTGTCAAAAGTCTATCAAATAATTCTAACTGGAAAAGTTAAGACAGATTGATCCTTCTTGATACAAAGCCAAAAGCCATTAAAAAGACCACAAACAAAGGAGCAGCACTGATGGTGGCCTTGACTTAAATCTCTGAAAAACCATCAGATATTTGAGTGCCAAGAGCAGCCTGAACTTCTGAAACAGCTCCACAAAAAGATGACTGAGCACCACAACTGTCTCTACAAATGTCTCCTGACAGGCATTCGTATATAAAAATACCCAACAATCAAAAGGTATTTCTGAAAGGAATGCACTGTTTACAGCAATGCTCTATCTACAAAGCAGGAGGAAAGGTCTGTTTTCTCTGTAGGAGTGTAAGAAACAGAAGGAGGTGGAAATAACCACAACACCCACAGTCTTTTTTTTCCATTAGAAATATCCATGCTAAAAATTCTTACACATTTTAAACTTAGAAGGCTCTGAACAGTTATTAATAGAATGCTCAGTAAAGAGGGAGGTTTTCATCAAATGAGCTTTGTATATTTCTTCCCGAAATAAAAGAATATAGTTCTGCAGAAGCTCTAAGAGTTACTTCCTACTCCAAATTTTTTTGTTTCCTGGGCCAAAAAAAAGTATTTTCTCCTTTCTATTATGCTCAGTTATATTAATAGTGTCTTAAAAAACAAATAGCTTTAAAAAAAAAGTATTTAAAAACTGCAAGATTTTGTGGCAACTAAGTTTTAGCCTTCATTTCCTGAGAGAAGCTTAACACACTTTCTCCTATTTCATGCCAGTCTCTGTGATCATTTGCTTTATATCAGGATCATTAACTTGTTTCATTCAAACTTGTAAAACATGTGTAAGGTAAAAAACTCCAAAAACATCCCCTTTTCAATTAGAAAAGAAATAAAAGTATAAAGAGAAAAGTGAATTCTTTTCTGTTGGTTATATAGAAGGTCCTTTAAAATGTATGAAAAACTTCCTCTCAAGAAGGAGCAAAAAAAAAAAAAGGACAACTTTAAATACCTGCTTCTTCAGGTCCTGCAAAATTTTAGTTTTTACTTTAAGAAACTGTATAGTCTGGTCAGCTCCAAAAAAAATTGCTCTTGTCTGATCAGAAATACATTCAATAACTGACCTCTATGTACTGATCAATGTATTCACATAAACTCTCTCCTATCAACAATAAACAGATAAATCTATTAACTTTACAGATACAGGTATCTTTGTCTTAAATAAACACACTGTTCCTATTTCCAGGATAATAGAAATAAATTTTTACTTTACTAATGCTTTCTACTTGCATAAACAATTATATTTTTTTTTACTTACATGCAAATAGCTACCATTACCACCTTCCCTGGTCCCTTGAAAAACATAGCTGCTGTACTGGAGCGTGGCTACATAAAGAAATAAGAGATTATTTAATAACTAAATCTTGATCTCATGAGACACCTACCATACAAATTATTAAATAAAAAACTTTGCACTACCCTGTATTGCAAAAGTTCTTGAAGGCAACTAATTTACTACTGAACATTCAGCCAAACTGCAGTTGGGTCTTATATATTTCTGCAATGGTTGGCTGTTAAAAAGATAAACAGCCAATGGAAGTCTCCAGCAGAGGCCACTGCAGCCATAAGGCCCAGAGCCCACCAAGGAATCATTCTATACACCCAAGCACCTAGATCTAGGGTGTGTGTCTGCTTAAGCAAAGAGGAAGGGCCAGCAGTGCACAGAAAAAAGCATTCTTTTTCTGGGGTCTTTTTTCTTAAAGAAACTTATTTAAGTTTTTTTTTTTTTTAATTAACAGTATATTCACTACACATAGTAATAGGTTATACTTGAAACCATGAGTACAGCTGCAATTTCAGTAAGAAGGCAACTGAAAAAAACCCTCTTACTGGTAGATTACACTGTCACAATAAGAACCAGTTCAACCTGTCATCAAAAAATTTACTACTGCATGACAATCAGATATAGATCTGTATATTACAGTGCAATAAAATCTTCCAGTAATATTCAGTTACACAAATTTTCATTCAAAAGGTGTTGTAACACATTTCACAACACTTTTCTAGCCAAACACTTGAAAATCTCCTTACCTTAGTATTTCCAAAGAACTCCTTGTATTCCCACAACAGCCTTTGGTTTCTAAACAGATCTGCAGCACAAAATTCACATCATGAATATGTACTAGTAACCAGCAGTTTCAGGAATTGAAGTCTACTTTTTTATGCAGCAGCTAACTTCTAACAAGAGTTAGATGAGCTATCTGTGAAAAAATTCCTCACTTGATGTTGTTAATCGGAAACACATGTTGTTATACACTCATGCAAGATGCCAAATAGAATCTGTTATGATCCTATACATTGCTACCATTTCTACCAACAAATGATACTGCACAGAGGAAAAAACTCAATATACACTTCTGCAAATTCAGGCATTTTATTTATATCCAAAAATTATTCTTTAGGTCAATAAAAATTTTGAGGCTCCTAAAAGCATTTTCAGGACACTTATAGATACCTTAAAAAGTGTCTACATTTCTAGCCTTTTTTGACAGAAGGGTGTTCAAGTGGCACAACTGTTCAAAAAAAAAAATGACCTCTCATTTTAAGGTACACAACTGGACTAAGTATCTTGAAGCAGTATTGCCTCTTGTGTGATTTTAACTGACTAGATAGGTCCAAATACATTACAAACCACTGATTTGGCTGTACATGTTATTGATAATACCAGCGAGGATAACAAAAATAATATTACACAAAAAAGGGGTATTTTTTGGGGGTACTTATCCCCTTCTGAAACACAAAGACAAGCTCAATTCTTTCTAGAGGAAAAAATTAATGAGTAGCAGCATGATATAAAGATTAACTCTCTTCAAAATTCTCAATTAGAAAAAATGCAAAGGCATTGAAAATGTAAATTTTCATCTAAAAATTGAAAGCCCCCTCAAAAGAGTATGACTACCAAAATATGATATCAAAGTATGATACCAAAAGAGTATCTCCACTGAATGTATGTTCTTGTTGTATCACAAAGATGATAAATTGCAAGATAGTAACAGACTGTATCTGCATAGACAGTAACATTTTACTCTAAGATTATGCCATAAAATCTAGTCAGCAATTGCTAGTTACAAATTTACATGTTTTCAATAAAGTAACACTATCTTGTGGATTTCTAACAACCATGCTTTCTTGCTACATTTCAAGGTATTTGAAAACTCTATACTCACTTTCTCTGTACTTGATCTCTGCCTCTTTACGTCGCTTTCTTTCTCTGGCAAGAGCCTCTGGACTACCCCAAACTTCAAGAGACCTGCATGAAGTAAAAGTAACTCAACAATGCTTCTATTCATGCAACTTTTTTCCAAGCATAAAACCATACCGTCCAATTTTACATATACAATGTAAATAAAATAATCAGGATATAAAATGTGTTCAGATAGAAAATGGAAAACATTATTGCCCTTTCACATTGCAAACCTAACTTTTAAAACTCTTTTCTCTCTTTCATATCATGCTTTTTAAATGTTCTTACTTTGCCTCTACATCCGATCTCAGGTACACCGTGAAAGTCTCAGAGTCATCGTGGGGACTTCGTCGTTTAATTTTTCTCAGCTGGTCTAAATCACTAAGGACAGTGGAAAAAGAGTTCGGTGTAAGAAAAGGATCATATTGTTCTGATTTGACTTTTATGTCTGGGTGATGATCCACAATTTTGATATTACTAATTTTTTGTACAAAAAAATAAGTGAAATTGTCTACTTCAAACAGAACAGACAGACAACATGAAGCAAGTGATCTCTAGCAGGCTATTGAAAACTCCTGTTTTTCACATCCAGCAGTCCAAATCATGTCTTCATACTATGAAATACTACACATTAAGACAAAGTACTAAAACACTAAATAATAAAACATGCAATGAATGATCTGTATGTAACTGATAATGTGCACATATGCTAAATAAGAAGCTTTATGAATTAGCCTCCCTAAATGGAAATCAGAAGCCATGTGAGAAGAAAATTTAAGAAATTTAATCCCAAAATCTACACTCCCAGCACAAGCTGCAAAAGGCTGAAGGTAACAAAGCTACTTGGGGAAACAGATAAAATTTCCTGTGCTAAACTACACATTAGGGCATCTACACCATTATGTAAAAATGGGAGGAACAGAGGTGTCTCCCCCCAGCTGGATTTATGGTCTCCTAAGTACAAATAAACTACTTTAAGAAGGAAATACTGGAACATGAAAACTAAGTGCAAGCTCCTAGTCCATTGTAAAAATAAGCGGGAACTAACTTCAGCCACTTACAATTAACTGCACCACAAAAGCCTTTAGAAAAAATTGTTGTGCAAAATCACTCTACAATCACAATTATTTCTCAGGCACATATGAACAAATATTCAGAATTCAAATCTCAATTGAAACCCCTCATACCTGGATTTCAGACAAAACTCATTTATTGCTCTGACTCCAGTGATGAAGTTATTCTGTGTGTATTTTGGTCCATACTCTCTTTTTTTAAGGACTGCTTTCACTTAAAAAAAAAATAGATAGACAAGTTAAGTCACTCATAGAAGACTACAGCAGAAACTTCAAAAAGTAATTCAATCTAGTGTCATATTGTGGTATCTCTTAGTGGAAATCTGAAAAACAATGCTTGCCAGTGATACAGAAAATTGACAGTGAAGTGAAAGGTATCTTCCTCATTGTGGAAATGAATATTTACCTCCATAGAAATAGAATTATTTACCTCCAAAAATGCTACTTACTAAGCTATAGTTCAGGATTCTCAAACCTAACTGCCACAGTCAGCTACTTCTCCAGCTTTGACATCAGAGAAGGTGGTTGGCTACATAAACAGCATTTAAATATGGCTATTTGGAAACCCTTAGTCCAACAATTGAAACAGCAACAGACTGCTTCATTCCTATTTTTTATCAAATCCACTTTCTGCAGAGAAAACTTTTGACCTTTGCAGAGCATACACAGAAATGAGACAGATTGTACACATCATTTTTCTCAACTATTACATTCAAAATTAGTACAATTAACATTGGGCATTTATAACAATTAAAAACATACATTCTTTATTTATAATGCTTTTTATGTCTGGAAGAGGTACTCTTATCACATCAGATTTTCACACACAAATTAAATACCACACCTATTCAGAAAAATTATAAATTGAATTTTAAATTTATGCTATTATTTCCTTCTTGTCTGTATGTACATAACTTCATCTTTTTCTCAAATGTAAATCACTGTAGAATAACATACACTAAAAACATGCTTATTGGAACACTAGTTACATTCAGAAGAATATAACACAACTGACTAATACTGTAATGTAAATAACATTACAGAATACAACTTGAAACAAAAAGCTCAGATTCTACTGGTGAGAAGACTTTACAGCACATATGAACTTGCAAATCACAGGATTGATATGATTTCTCTAGCTGGTCCAGAACTACTTCTTAAGTCATAGGACACTTACGGAAAGATACTGCTTTTAAAGACTTTAAGAAAAAAATTCCCAGAGTTCTACATTGTCTTATTTCTGTGTTTTGAAGCTTAATAGCAAAATACACTGCTTGATTCTTCATGATTCACTAACAGTACAGTTATCAACACTTATCATAATATTTGGATTTCTCTCATCCACTTTGAATTTGAACAACTTTTTAGTTGCTTTTTTTTAATTCCCTGAAAAATCACATTTATCCTACAAAGCTCCTGAGAGAAGGCAATGAAAAAGAACTTTAGATATTTCCTAAAAACAGTACACCATTTACTAAGCTTAGAACAGGCTGATGATTTTTAATCAAGACCACTTCCCATCTTTTATTTAAAACAAATATACACTCAAATCATATTAACGTTACTCAAAACAATTTATGGATTTCTCAAACACTTACTAATTCATCTTTCAGAAATACAGGTAATTTTCACTAAAAGAAATCATACATCATACACTGTATATATAGTACTGTACTTGTATATTGCACAGTATCTCCATAATCCTATTTCTAGTTCAAGTACAATATAAATGCATAAAATTGTGGAGGAAAAAATATTTAGTGTTTCTAAGTGAAACACAAGCTCAACAAAAGATTATGTAAATAAAACACTTCTAAAAGCACATTTTTTTTAAGATTAGTGAGCCTTTAAAAATGTTACTGTATTTGCAGTACTTAGTAATACTTGGATCAGTAAGTTTCTAAATCAGAGCAGCATTTTAAGATTAGAATTCCACTAACAAAATCCTTAACATAGACATTTCTCCTTGCACATCTTTAATTAAGAGAGGGAAAACTCTTGCTTTCACAGTTACTTCACAGAAATTTCTCCTATCCACCTTGCATTTTCTCCCTGCACACATATACTAAGACACAATAAATCTAAAGAAATTGACATCCCCCTGAACCACTGGGGATGAGAAGGTAGAGAAAAGCAGCAGATTAAGCCTGGGAAGAAGTGAAGGGTTAGAGGAAAGTGTTTTAAGATTTCGTTTTTATTTCTCAGTACTGTAGTCTGATTTGACTGGCAATAAAATAACTGATTTTCCCCAAGTTCAACCTGTTTTGCCCACGACAGTAACTGGTGAGCGATCTCTCCTTGTCCTTGTATTAACTCAGAAGTGTTTCATTAAATTTTCTCTACGCTATCCAAGTAAGGAGAGGAGTGAGACACCAGCTTGGGTGGGCACCTGGTGTCCAGCCAGCGTCAATCACCACATTACTACACACAAATGGGAATTTTACAGAACTCAGATTAGGCAGTTCATATGGTCAAAATATATTTAGAAGCAACACTGATTAGATTAACTCAGTAATAAGAAAGAACAGAGGAAGACTTAGAACAAGGAACAGGGAAGATCAAATATTCAGCTTAGCCACATTAAGTCTGAGAGAGGAAATGGACATGCCTAAAACTACACAAGGAGGACAGACTGCAACAACACATGAAAGAACAAATCTATCTTTTCTTGAAGCACTCTGCAGCTTAAATGAAAATTACAAACAAACACATAAGAGTGAGTAATTAGGAGTTCTGCTATGTTTGATTTTTTAGGAGTCATTTTCAAACAAACAGTAGCAAAGAAACCTGGCAGAGAAGTGTGTTTTAAAATGCTACTCACATAACTTGCTTATACAATTGAAGAGGAGCCACAGTTTCCTTACACTTTTTTTTTTTTTTTTGACTACTAGCAGACAGCAGTTAAGTTCCAATACACAAAGTATTTCTTTACCTTTTACTTGGATTGGCTGTTTAGGAGAAGACTGCTTTTGGCCTGCATTGGCTGTATCTTGTCCTGTAAAATAAAATTCAAGTTCACTGTAAATATTTCTTTTTAGTAAAGAGTCTGACTGACATAACATCAGAAGGTATCTTAATGCTGCATTGCACCCTGACAATTAGAAAATGTATTTGTCAGATTTTCAACATCTAAAACTCACGAATGACAGAAACAAACGAACAAAAAAGTAAATATTTAACACAGCATTGATCATTAAACTCCTAGCAGCTTGCAGAAGAACGCCAATTTGCAACATATTTCAGAAAGCACCCTGAATTTAAAAAAAATATATTTTAACACTGCACTTGTGGTTTGGGACAACTTTTATGCAAAACTTTAGGTTAGCAAATATAATTAATTCTATATGGCTTGTGGTTGATACATATCAGAGTGTTTCAGGGCTTCAATTTTAAGGGATGGAAGCTTCTTCATTTACAAAAAGGTAGCTCCTCAAAACACAGAATATTTAAACTAAAATCCACAACTCATGTAACAAACTGGAGCTGGAACAAAAACAAAGTCTTTTAGCTGGTTTTGAAACTTGAGGATATGATTCTATTAGAAAAACCAACAAAATATAATTTGCAATAGTGAAATGAATTTTAGTATTTGGAAAACTAATTCCAGTAATTTTAGTGAGATTTCTACTTAGAAACCAGAAATACTACTTGAAAATTCTAACAAATGTTGCACCCTTGTCTCATACATCTCACCACAGCTTTCAGAATAAAAACCTTATGGTTCTAACATATCAAACCAACATATCCACTCTTTTGTGCCCTACTACTCTACAACATTGGAGGTCTGCCACACACTCATAATCACTCACAAAATTAAAAATTACCTTATTGAAAGTAATATATTAAAAAAATGAAGATTTTCTTTAGCAGGTTAGTGTTAAGTAATGGGACACTGCTAGCCTAACATAGTACTAAAATTATTTAAAGTTCAGATTCTCTTGAAGCTTGGACTACATAACTATGTTTCAATCAGGCAATTAGTTAATGCCCTAAAAGCAACTGAGAGCTACAGCTAATAACAATTCAAGAATACTTTCTTAGAAAAATACCACTTAAAAATTTATGAAGTTGATCTTACTACACAGCAAATAAGGTTGCACCATGACTAACTAGCATTCCTTAACAGTCATCCCTTTCACTTGAAAATAAAAGAAACAAAATCCCTTTGTAGTTCCTTTCTTTCCTTACCTGCTTTAATATACCAAGCAGTTGATCTATTAATATTCATAATAAAAAACTGCCGCTAAGAGTGCTTTGCAAAAACTAAGGAGCAGCTTCTTTTCAAAAAATATGCACAACCATTTATATCATCAAAACAAACACCACAAACACTATTTAACAAGAGACTGGGTCACAAGACTTCGGAGGCAGTGAAAAGACATAAAAATACTAAGATTATATCCATGCACAGAGATCTATGTACATCAAGTAAGCTTTCAAAGGTTTTTTACCACCTAGGCTTAGAGTCAGAACAAAATAACAGTGCATCATTGAGAAAAAAAGGATACAGAATACTTCCACTCACAATCACTGTTTTTCAGACAAGTAGAGGTTGATATGGTAGAACTTTCAAGACTGAACAAAGTTTAAGAGTCACTTTTGTACTTCCAAACATCAGAATGTAATCCTCTTAGCTGGCTACAGTTACTAGCTTTTAAGGACTGTTGCAAGTCCCAGAAATTTACAAGTTACTAAAAAAGGAACAAATATCTGCTATCCTGAAGAGGGAAAGAAATTTTTCTTTAGAAGACCACTCCATTGTAGACAAAAGCACAAAGAAAGAGAGCTTCCATTTTGAAAAGTATCTGTTATCTCTTAAGCAGTCTTCCAAGCCTGTATGTGTGCAGTCCCACAGTTAATAAGCATCAAAAGTAGAGGATGTTATGACGGAGCAAGGACAAGACAGTTCTGAATTTCACAAGCACCTAACAAGCACGAGATCAAACACTGAGCAACAGGGAGGGTCAGGTTATGTACACTGTATCAAATATTTAATGTGAATGCTGCAGTTCTAACAACTGACAGATTAGAAAGCTCCAGCAGATGAAACAGCTCAACCCTCTTTACCGGTCATTTATAGCCTGGCCTTGAGATGCCACAATGCTCAACAGCGGCACTCATTCAATCTTCATCATTAATTCCTTTAATACAACACACCAGAAATACTATCAAAAAATTTGAATAAACAAGCAAAGTGGTGAAAGATTAATAATATATTTCATTTCTTATCCCTTAAGTAACTTCATCCCTTTCAACACCCACATTTTCTCCATCGCCACTTTAAATTTGATTACTCTAAACTTAAACCCTTAAAATATCAGAATGACAAAGAAATAAATTTCAACATTCCTCCCTGCTTATGCGCTTGAATTTCGTATATAGACGCCCACAACCAAATATCTAAGAATTCTGCAACAGTAATATCATACATTTAAAAAAAAAACCACAAAAAACACGCCACAAAACACACGTTATCAGTAAATATATGAAGCTTTTACATTTCTATAAATACTCCTTCTTGTAGCTTAGTACTACCTGTTTCAGCTTTATGCAGGGTTTCTCCACGGGCTGATCCATTTGTGTCTTCTGATCCAAGATCTTTCTTCTGGCCATTGGAGGTATAAACTCTCACTTGACTCATCAACTGCACAGGCAGGCGATTACATGGCAGAAAATAAGACAGGCTCCCGCTTTTCATTGAAACTTGCCATCCTAACGAGGGGAAGAAAAAAAAAAGCTGTTTCAGGCAGCCAGCCATTTTGGAAAGAAAAAGAAGGGGAGGTGGTCCTGCTCTGGCAGCACAAGTTGTAAGTATTGACCCATATTTATTTTACCCATGTTTATGAACTACAAAATTAGAGTACACAGCTTGCTTTGAATACCTCCCTTCAAACATCCACTTTTAAATTTCATTTTGACATTAGGAGGATTTTCCCACACTCCAGTATGCATTTTCCCCAGAGACCTCTAGATGATCTTAAGGGTTAAAAAAAAAAAAACACCAAAAAAACCCAAAAAACACTCAAAATTAAAGTTATGTGACAAGATCAGCTTTCTGATACATTAAGTCTCATTCTAGTCATACTGCCTCAAAGTCTTTAAAAACCATATATTGATAAATGAACAAATACAGACCACTACAAAACTATTAGCCAGTGATGCAATTTCACTTCACTCTGTGCACACTCTGTGCAAATCACAGCTTACCAATGAAGAAAAACTGAACTTTGTGCAAATTATACAGCTGCTACAGAAATCATGTAGAAAAGCACACAACATAGTACAAACATTTTCTAGGGAAGTGTCTTAAATTCTGCAGCATTCACAACAGACAAATTACAAGATAAATATGCAAAAAGTCCATTGAGAATCCACCCTGGGTAGGCAATCCTCCATTTCAAAACATTAGCCAAAAGCAGAGTTGCAGTACAGACCAACCTGTATTAGCAATCAGTTTCATTTTTGAACAACACTTTTGTAGAGAGGGTAAATAGCACCTCCAACCATAAGTGCAGCAGGGAAACTGGCTGCTTTGGAAGGCACTCACTAAATATATATACACATTTTTTAAAATAATTAGGAAGTTCCTGTAAATACTCATACAAAATATAACCACTTAACTATGAGTAATGCAGCTGTCACCAAAAAAAGATAATATTTTACAGAACTGTCCATTCCATAAAAGTCTCAAGAGCTTTCCTTTTTTTCTGCCTTCTGCACACTTGCATGTCTACATGTACCGACCTCAACCTTACTGAAAGAAAAATTTCCCCAAAAAAGGACAGTTCTTACTGACAGTTGTCACAATGTGACAAAATCCCTTAATACCGAACTCAACGCAGTTCACTGAACTTACTCATTACCAATTTATAAAACACTACATGTGTATAAAACACCAAAATACGTGGCACAAGACGTGCAGTGTTGTTTCCTAAGCTTCGGTGACACTGGAGCAGTTGAAAAAGGAAAACTTCATCAGCATATTTAGAGGGCATTTTTTCCTACGAATTCATGCACACGTTAGAGAAAAAGAGCATTTGCTGCAATTTCATCGTGACTACACGAAAAAGGGCAAAACTGCTCAGAATTCAAATTCCATGAGATCTGTGGCCTAAAGGAAAAGCCAGGGCTCGCTCCTCGGACCATCAGGAACCCTGAAGGCCCGCGCTACATTTTATGTAAGTACTGCAAACTTCGGCCCCGGCACGGGCATGACGCGCCCGCTTTACGTCAGACGGGGCTGGCACTGCGAGGACACCCGGCCTCGCACGGCGCTCGCAGAACACTGGCACGTTTTCCTTCTCTTTACAGCCGACCCTCAGGAACAGCCGGCGCTCCCCGGGCCGCGAGTGTCCGCGGCCGGCAGCGGTGCTACCGCCTCGGGAGAGACCCCGGCTACCACCACCGCCTGCGAGCGCCGGCACTTGCTGTGCCCCAGGCAAACGCGGAGCTCCGTCACAGCTCCCCAGGAGCCCCGGCCGGCGCGGTGCAGCGGCCCGGGCCCCGCAGGACTCACCGTGGCAGGCGCGGGGCCGCGGCGCCGCCTGGCACCGCAGGTACAGGCGGTAGAGGCCGCGGCAGCCCCGCCGCTGGGCGGCCAGGGCCGGCATCATGGCGGCGGCCGCTCGGCAGCGGCCGGCAGGCGGGCGGCGATTGGCATCGGCGGAGGCCGGCGCGGCTGCGGCGGAGCCCCGCTGGCCCCGGGCGGCGGCGGTGGCCGGAGGCCGGCGGTGGGCGGCGCCGCGGCACCCGGATGTGCGGGGGCACCGCGGGGCCGCCGCTGACTCACCCGCCCCGCCCGCCGCGCCTGCGCCTGGCCCGAGGAGCGGGGCCGCGATGGCCCCGGGCAGCGGCTGGGTGCCGGCTGTCGCCGCCGCGCCTGCAGCACCTCGGGAGTCGCTCCTGGTCTGTTTCTGTGCCGGGGGGAGGGGTAAATACCTACGGGTACGTGTAACAAACGTACGCGCGTTGAATTTCTGAGCACAGGTAAGAACACATTAAAGAATTTTATAATGGGGTCACAGAAATAATTAGGTTGGAAAGACCTCCGAGATCATCCAGTTCAACCTATGACCGAGCACCACCTTGTCGACTAGACCCTGGCACTAAGAGCCACAGCCAGTCTTTTCTTGAAAACCTCCAGGGACGGTGGCTCCACCACCTCTGTGAGCAGCCGATTCCAATGTCTTTAACCAGTGACCCTGTCTGTGAAGAAATTCTTCCTGTGTCCAGTCTAAGCTTCAGACTGGCTTCTCGTCCTGTCACTTGTTACCTGGGAAAAGAGGCCGATCCCCACCTGGCTACAACCTCCCGTCAGGCAGTTGTAGAGAGTAAGGTCTCTCCTGAACCTCCTTTTCTCTAGGATAAATACCCCCAGCTCCCTCAAAAACTCCCCACAATACTTGTGATCCAGACCTTTCACCAGCTTCATTGCCTTTCCCTGGACATAGATAACATTAAAGCACATACACTAAATCTGTTTGCATAATTTATATACGAAAATGTGTTCCCCTAGCCTAAGCCATCCACTAAAATGCACTTCCCAGATCAGTGCTGATAAAGTAAGATCTAAAATGATGTCTTCCTCCAGGGAGAGTGCCATGTGGCTGATCCTGTGCTCCAGGGTTGTAAGGGCTGCCTGTGCCCAGCTGTGACACCTCCTGCCCTGCTCACCTATAGCCTGGCTCAGGACCATGCCTGTAATCAGTCCCATTGGCACTGTATTACACTCTTTTTTTATAAAACTTTGTTTGTTTTTTTCCCCAGTAAAGCCTTGATACTGGTTTATATGACTGAGAAAATGTCTCAGGCTTCCTGAGCTTCATTTGCACACTGGGAGGAACATGGGAGCTCACCAGAAGTTAACTTGACAGGGAATTTGGATAATTAATGTACCAGATAATCCACAAAGCATTTGATCACTGAAGAGAGTTATTATGGTGACTGTCTTTAACATACACAATTAGATTTTAAAACAAAGTTTGCTGGCACATCTTTACCGGGCGCCTAGTGAGCAGCATTGCCAAAACAAGTTTTCCTAGAAGCCCCTGGGAGGCAGATTGAAATAAAATACTTCCACAGAATAATTAACACTCATCTTCCCAGTAGTACAATTGCAGCCATACCAAATAAATCAGGAGTATTGCAACAGCTGCTGTATCATTAAGCACCAGATGTACAGCACTGGAGTTAAATACTAAATTGACTGCAAGTTATAAAGTAGCACAGGTAAGGTCAATTCACCAGTTTCAGTTGGAGTCCAACATGCAGCTGATACATGTTTTGCTGACTGCTTGTTATTTTGGCAAGAGCCTAACAGAAAAAAAAAAAAAAAAAAAAAAAGCAAGAGGAAGTTGAGTTTCCTATTTTTCCTCCTATGTACAGATGTTTGAAAGCATATAGAAATTCTTGAAACATTTGTACCTGAAGAGTCACTGCTATATTCTAGAAGAAATGCTACGTTTAGGTTTATTATTTCCTCTCTAAAACAAAATGGAACTACTAACTATTTCATATTCTTTTATCCATCTGAATGAGTGATTTTCTTTGGTTTTGGCATTGTAAATACGAAACAGGAAGGAAAATAATAAAACTGGAATATCATAGACAGGTTAATAGATACCAACACTGTGGTGGTCAACCAGGATTTACACAATCAGCTGCTGTGCATGACCCTTTATATTGGCAAACACTGAAAACTGATGGAGACAAAGAGCAAATAAAAGCCTATTCTGTGTGGGATAGCCAAGTACGTAAAGCAATTGATAATCAATTACCAAGACTCCTGGCATGTAGCTGCAGCATCCTAAGAAAAAAAAATATCAACCTTATTTGTGAGCATCTCAACCATTCATTATCGATCACTAGCAATGAACAGAGAAACATCCTAAATTATATGGTGTATCAGGACATCCAAACTGGCTACTTTAGGCCTCTACTTATAAAATCAAGCTAGTAAAAAGTAGTCTCATTCACATTTAAGTTCCTAAATGCTAAACCAATAATAATTATTATTTCTATATACCATGCTTGTACATGGGCTTTTGTGCCACCTGAACCTCTGTCTAGGAGACCAATTGTGTGAAGATCTTGGTTTGTTGCTCATAAGACAGGGGAGATTTTCTACCATATCAGTAATTTCCTCAGGCCTCCTTTTGCAAAAGCTCTAGAACCCCTTTTTATTCAGCATATTACTTTGCCTACAAAAACATAAGGTTAAGTTGCCTTACCAGGTCTGCAGGAAGAACAGGGACTATGGTCACAAGACTTAGAACCTGTTTTATGGAGGCACTTGAAAAGTTTACATAGAACTGCTGGCAGACCAAGAAAGACAGGTGACTGGATTGAAATACAGGCCTTTGAAAACTTTTTTCTTCATTCCTGTTTATTTAAAATAACTCAACAACTGACTGTATTACTCAAGCTACAACAGTCCATCATTATGAAATTTTCCAGTATTACTGTCTAGCAAGAAATATGTGATATGTAAAGACTAATAAGAAACAAAGGGTTTTAGTGTTCCTTGTATGAAAAATGAAGTAATATAAAGCAAATTTGAATACTTTTTAATCTGAAATTCATTAAATATTTCAAATTCATACAGTGGAGAGAGACTTGCAGTGTCCCCAGAGCCACCGCAAGAGCTGATGGTATTGACTTCACATAGTTTAAATTACTCTTCAGGGTTCCCATCATATCCTGCTTTGTGGGTCTCTCACACAGCATAGCAAGGGGAAAAAAGGGAAAGACTTTTGATTTTGTACCTTTTATGATTCTGCACATATGCAGTTAACACAAAGCAGCTACATACCAATAGTACGAAAAAAAGGTGTGAATACATGAACTGTCCAGTGATCCCAAACAGCCTTTTTCAGGCAAAACATTTAAATTCATTTTAAAAAGAGACAATATTTCATGGCGGGCAGGTGCACAAGGGGAATGACTCCTCTGAAGCACAAAATCATGAATCTTCAGAAGCTTGCATAACACCACTCTGGGTCATGAAGGTCTGTAAAGCTATCTCACGGTCATCGGGTCAAAGACCTACATAAACTAAAAGTAAATATTTTCATTTCCAGCACATGGATAAGTGTTTTCAGTTATTCACATGCAGTTCATTCACCTGAACATCAGCAGTCATCTGCAGTTTCTTAAACTGGGGGTAGCCATCCTCAACAAGCTGGTTCAACCCCAGCAGCAGCTAGTGACTGCCATAGGACAATAAATCGTGAAGAGGCATTATTCTCCTGAGGAATTTAAATGGAAAATTACTTCTCTGTAGCAAATAGACTCAGGAGGAGCACATTACTAAAATTTTTAGCTTCACAGCTGCAAACCAGCCACTAGAGGTCAGTGGTTTGGAATGAAATTAGCACATGGAGGAAGAATTCAATTTCATTTCAAATGGATAAACCGTACAATCAAATGAAATTTCCAGCCTCTGAATAAGGAAAAGCAACTCTTAAGGTTAGCAGCACTTACCTTCATCCAAAAGCAAGAAAGCTATCTTAAAATTCTTAAAAACAATACTAGGTACATAATACATAAAATACTGAAAGAACTACTCATTCTTTAATATACAGTAATATACAGTAATATTCTGATGTGCATAAAAACACAGGACTGGAGGAAGCTTCTTGCATCATCAGCTCCAATCTCTTGCTACTCCACTTGCCCAATAATTTCTTACATGAACCAAGCAAAGACCAGCAAAAAAGCAGCTTGATTCTTTTGCTCATAAGGAAAAAAAAGAATTACGAGAATGTGAAATAAGCTCAATTAGTACATTTGAAGTGCATAAAAGCAGTATATTAGAAACACCTGTGCAGTGCAAGAATCTTCTTTAACAACTATTTCCCTTACAAATGTGTAACACTCTGCAAAGAGAGAAGGCTGCCAGGGGACAGGAAGAGGCTGTTTCATCATGAAGTGCAAAGTGTATTACCATTTCCAAAAAGAGGAAAAAACCCTCAAAGTACTACATTTTATTTATCCATTTATCTACTGCTGTAAGTATATATACAGATCACCCATTCACAGTACATACATATTAATGCAACTGAACGTCTCACCTCTGCCCCAGAGTGACATTAAAAAATTTGAGATAATTGGAAATGTGAATAGAGCCATTGGATGCTCAAACACATGCATGCTGAACTTGGTGCTTGTTGCTGTACCTCTAGTTTTCTAAGGCTTCAGTATTTCTCTGTATTATACACAGTTACACAACTGAAAATGCCAATAGACATATGAAAATTCAGGAAGTCTACCTCAAATTTTCATCCTCCATTACAAAAAACTTTTCATTCGTGGCTTTGATTTAAACTTTATCACTGAAATGATTCACAATTACCTTTATTGTCCTTTAGCCAGAACCTAACTGAAGTTGTTACAGCAGAAACTATGTTAAAAGGGATCATAGTATGGAGACATGTTTGGTCAGATTTTTGAGATTAAAAAAATAAACCCAAAAATATTAAAATACTGTTACAAATATCATGTTCTATGCAAACATACATCAAGACATAACCTCATGAGTTGCACATACAAGGTCTTCCCCCAGATTGCCAAGAAAAAATCATAGCAAAGAAACACAGAAAGAGAAAAAAAAAAAAAAGGCCAAGAAGCCCAGACTATTTTTTTCTTTACTATTTCACTGCAGAACTTTCAAATGTAATAGAGAACATGTAATTCCACTGCAGCTGTTTTCCATTTTAACTAAACCAAGATTAGACTGTCAGTTCCTGTGCAGTGGGGCTGTTTCAATAGTATTTTAATGAAGAATAAATTATACATAATTTATAGCTTGAAAATTTAAGTACTATCCAGAGGACGCTGATGGCAACAGGGCACCTAGCTGCGTTTCCAGACATCTTTGTATCACAGAACTGGCGTGACTCTTGGAGTGTCCTGTGTAGGGCCAGGAGCTGGACTTGCTGATCCTGATTGGTCCCTTCCAATTTGGTATATTCTATGATTCTGTGATTTTCTGTGTTCTCATTATTTTTCTCCCCATTCCTCTACCTTCTTGTTCTATTGCACTTCTACCTTCATGAAAACTATAGCTGATATTGCTTTAACTCCTACGGATAATCTAGTCCTGCACCTTTTAAAATTTCTGATTTTCAGCTTTATTTTCCTGTGAAATATCTGAACTGATGCATCATCTTCATCTAACATACTTTTAACACTGCTTTTAACGCTGGTAAAGGAACATGAGTGAATATTCATAGGGACACATATAGCAAATAAAAATACCACGATTTGTACTTGTTCCAGGAAAGCAGTTCCCTTACACCAGGCAGGAGTCTGGATTGTTACAACACTCACCTCACAAGCAAGTTTTCATGGTCAGATGCATGGAAGCTGTGGCAGAGATGAACTCAAATTTAAGTAAGAACAAAGCTTTTCGTGGCTCCTCAAAATACAATCCACACTACTGCTTTTACAAAACCCCAGCTGTATGGTGGTAGCCTGGTGTAGAATAAAGCCCATCTGGTTGGCACCTGGGTTGAACAGGAGGCACCTACTAACTGTGCCATTACCACTGAGCTAAGCCTAGCCCACAAGAAGAGGGTAATTTAAGGTCACATTATTAAAAACACTGGTTCACAATTTTGCTTAGTAGTTGCAAAACAAATTATTATTATCCTGACAAAATTTCAAAATAATTCAGCAGTAACCGTGACTCATTCTCAGTTCAGCAGTGGCACCTATTTAGGTAGAAGGATGTAACCTACAAAGTAGGTTACAAAGTAACCTACCGTAAAAGGACAGGACTTTTGTCAAAACACAGGTGTACAACTTTCTCTGCTAATACCTGCACTGAAAATACAGCAGTAAACTGGGCACATAGGTAGATTTTTCCCACAGGACTTGATATTACCTATGCCAGATATAAAGCAGAATTGTTCCAATGAACTAAAGGCAGGGATCAGCTTTTTTTTTTCTTGTTTTGATATACACCCTAATCTTCCTGTTTCTCTGGAAAAAGTAAATGAGATGTTGCAGTAACTCACTGCATTCTGCACTATTCTAAACACAGACAAAGAACCAACACCCAACATGCACCTGGAACACTTAACACAAGGCTGTTGGTCAGTAACTCAAACTCACTCAGAGATTTGAACTTAAGTGCTGTTTTGCAACACACACTGGTAATATTTAAAATAAAAAAATACGCAATTTGATTTCAAGAACATCAACAAAACAATAGGTATCAATACAGAAAACTATTTAATTTGTTTCAAAATAAATATTTGACATACAAAGCACATACAGTGAAAAAGGGTCACAGTAAATTACAAATGGAGATACTTGCTCATTCACTGAGAGAAGCCCTTGGTATTTCCAATTTCATACCATTAAATTTGCTATTCTTGCTGATTTAAGCACAGCACTGAACAAATATGGATCCCAATGCTTTCTTTCACAGGTACTGGTATGGATAATTTACTGCAGTGATCCAATTTGAAAATCAGTAGGGACCAGTAAATCGCTGCATAAAAGAAAGAGCGAATGAGGTGCTTTTTCCTTAGTGTCAGCAGCCTGCGATTATTATGTTTATTAGATTTTCTTGAAAGGGCTTCACATTTTCTCAAATATGCAGGAGAACTATATTTCCCCTCTGAGCCCTTACATTAGCATTTTGTGCCTCAGTCCTTGAATACAAGTAAAAGATGAATTTTTCAATTAATTTTAGAAGTTTATACCATCTGGATGGCACAGAACTAAGCAATGAAACTCCCTTACCTGCACAACATCTGTCATTATCACAGAGCTAGCTTCTGCAGAAAAGTTAAAAAGTAATGCTGAGATTTTTATGAAAAAGATTTTTGAATCCAATTCAAGATTAAATTCTATTACATTATCCATACTGATATCTTTCCATCTTTGAAATAAAGAATTGCTTAAGGTTCTGTCCTTAAAAGGTGATTTAAAACAGCAAGGCCTGAGTGTTCCTGTGATTTTAAGGAAATTTTAGCACTATAGAAGTTACAATACAGAGATACACTAACCCATTTCAGTGTATGTATAGTTTAACCACAATTAGGTGTACGACAGCAACCAAAAATTGTGGTCAATTAAAACAGATTAGCATACCTTACTACCATCTAAGATGTTAAGCATTTGGGATCTTACTCTGTTGCATTATTTTTCATCAGAGATGATGATATAAGGGCCAAACCTAGCATTGCATGTGAAAATCATTTTTGACACACTTTAAAATGTTGTTCTAACACGTCTTTTTTACCCTTAATCTGAGCACTGTAAGGTACAGAATTTTTATCTAAGCAATGTAAGGTATAGTACTTTTAAAAGTATTTAAGACCACAGTTTCAGTAATTTTAGGAGCAGAACTAACAAGTCATATTTAGACTAGAAACAAATCAGTTTCATCTGGGCACTTGTCCAACTCTTTTTTTCTATTTCCTGCTCTGCCAGAACTCTTACATCCACTCAGGCAAGGGCTCTTTCCTTCCATGTCTCCATTCCTGTCTTTAAAATGGGTAAGAACTTCCTTAATAAGCACAGCATCTGTATAGCAAATGTTGCAATACGGGTGCCAAATGATAAAAGGGTCTGACACAGACTGTACAGAATAATTGGCTATGTTATTTGTTTGGACAGTACTATCACATACATACTTAGCAGCTCCAAAACTGTTGGAAGAAATAGTGGCTCATAATTATAATGACTTTTATTTAAATCCTTAAAACATTAACAGATATTGCTCCACTTAAACACCCATCAAAGAAGGGAGCAAAACATAAAACTGACAGCACAGAAATGACAATATATATATAAAATTAAACAAAAGGCAATAAAGGGGAGGGTGGATGTATGGGTGAGTTACTTTGTGTGTAAGAAATCCTAACTGGCATTAGCTACTCCAACAGACCCAATGGCTCCTTACATTTTATCTACAGATGAAAACAGACAAGTGTTAAACTGGAGCATCACTTCTACAAAAAGCTTTTACAGAGCAAGGGGCTGGTCTACCCACACAATCTATGCAACAGCACTTTACTTACAAAAGCTGAGACAACAAAAAGCAATGAGCAGTATGATTTATACCAGTGGTAACAGTTATCACAGTAGGTAGGAAACCTTTCAGTAATACAAAAACTCTTCTGCTTCATTTTGGGATTGGCAGGCACTTTATGGTCAGTTGCAAAATTTCTCAACAATCACAGACTTCTGTCACAGCATCTGCACCACAGCTAGCTGTTGACAGCATAGCAGCATGAACATACAGCTTTCTTCACAAAAAAAAAACAAACCCTCAAGCTATCAGGATACAACCAGCATTTTACATTTAATTTAATCGTTAGAATACAAATAGTCACAAACTGTGGTGAGGAAGCAGGCTCAAGGATAAGACGTTTTTGCCAGCATTGAGGAAACTTGATGTTATCACTTAGGCAGCTGAAAGACTACAGTAAAAATCAAAGTTGATGCAGAGCACAGGTTGATGCAGAGCACAACAAATCAGTTGCCCTATTTATTTGGCTTGAACATTCTTACAACATTGTTTGTTCCATGTTATCTCAGCATGTTAGAGAAGTAAGTTTTACCAGGCCACAAGCTGCTTATTTGTCAAGCAAAGCCAAGAATATGCTACTGGCCAAACCAAATCAAATCCCTTTTATGAAATTTCCTCCTCTTGGTCCATTTCCAAGCCTTTAGAAAGAGATAAATTCAGTAAACACATCTAAGTTCTACTTCAACTCTTCCAACTCTTTACTCACAGCATTGTCATTCACTTACTCCTTTTAATCTTTCTCCTGCATTCATTGAGTTGGATCTCTACTTAGCATCCTTCAGTTACAGCTGCATTACATTGGATCCAGTTTAGACTAATCTTTAATTTAGTAACATCATACAATTAAGGAACAGTAGAATGCACCCATAACAGCAGTCAGACCACAAAAATTTGCTCAGAACATGTTATTTTGCCTACAATAATTACAGATTTATTTGCCTTCTACTCCCAGTATGAGGGATCAACATAGATGACCAAACTCATTTTTAAATCACACTGATGCAAACAGCTGGAGAGAATCTGATGTCACCATTCAAAAAACACATCATGCAACATGGCAGACAGGCTAGAATCATGCTGAGGAACTGAAACAGTAATAAGCAGGCCTGGATTTTTTTCTCTGATTAAATACCATTATCCCAATACCCAAGTGCTTATTCTTGGGTTAGATTTGGTAGTAAAGGGTCATAAATTTTTGCACTTTAGAAGGCAAAAATTCTCTGTAAAGTAATTTAGAAATGCACAAGACATTATATCCCAATTCAGAAGCAGCTGTGGGAATATAAGAACATACACACAGGACAGCATTCTGCTCAACTTCCAGGTTCAAGCATCAGTAAGTTGTGTTAAAGAGAGAAAATGAGCCTGAAGAGCCTAGCAAGATACATTTAACACTCCTTTTATTGCAGTAGAAATTTTAGTTTTTATAAAATTCTCAAATTACAGGATATACACATAATCAATCTCATTGCAAGTCTTTAGCAGCTGTAGAGCGTTAACTGCATGCAGTTGCTTCTGCAGTGTGCAAGTATTCTATAAATAGTTAATCACGTTCAGAGAGCAAGACAAGTAGTCAAAGAATATCATATTCAATTACCAACTCGTTCATCAGTACCAAGAGGTTGAGCAAAAAAATTAAACAAGTTTATAAGTACATGGCTCTGATCTAAAAACTAATACAACTGGAAAGTCAGAATGATATCCATATCACAAACAAGGTAACTCAATAGTTACAGGAAAATACTTTGTTTCAAGACTATTTCTGAAAGATTTTCTCATAAGGTCTCTCTGACCATGGAAGAATAGTTAAGTTCAGTGCTACAGAAGTTTACAAAAGGCCAATGGAAGTCCTTTACCTTTATGCAATTAGAATACAAACACTAACTACAGAAAATTCAGCAAATAATTTGCCTTGAATTTCTGGAAAGAAATTGTGTTCAGACAGATAGTATTCTTTTACCACGACCTACCTTTCAGCTGCTGGGTGAATGCATAATCAGTGTAATTAATTTATGCACTTAATTTAATATTCACTTCTGTAGTCATGACACTGACTTCAGATCAATCATTAGACGGATTTATGCCAAGAAATCCTACACCCATTTGTTACAGAAGCTGCCTAAACAGGTGCAATTTTTTTTAATGCAAATTTCCCATCACAATGAGGGTCTCAGGAATAACAATTTATATAGAGCTACCTATAGATTAATTTTCTAAAGAGCTAACATGCTTGTATTACTGTAGTCTCACACTTGAGTGGACACAAGAACAAATCTGCAATGACTCTTCAAAAGTTACTTCAATAACATTGATTAGTTCATTTGAGACATGGTTAGAAGTTGAAGCATTGCATCTCAGTCGGAAAATCCTACAGGTCAGCAGTTTGGCTTGGTAAAACAACTTGTTATGACAAGAAAACTGCACAGTTTTCTGTGATCAGTCTTGGTATTTCTTCCAACAGCATAATGTAAGATTATGTCACAAGGTAGAAACATGGTAGAAATATTCTTTTTAAGTATTATTAATAAAAACAGCCTCTCCTTCAGAAAGGAGTGTTAGCTCTGTCAGCTTGATAGATTTTAATCCTTTGTCTTAACTTCAAAGTGGGCTGTATTTCTACACTGAGTATAGTAAATTGGAAAAAATAGTTCTACAGATACATTTAGTAAGCAGAAGAATACTGTCCAAAGTGTACTGCATAGGTATGTGTATCAACTGCTATCCACTGGAGACATCCTAAAGTAGCTATAGTTCCGACTAACATAAACCTAGTGAGCACAGATCTCTTTATAAGTTTCAATCAATTTCAAACAATCATTAATGTAAAACAAACAAACAAACAACTTGTATGATAGGGCATATTTTAGCTAGGATGCAGCTAATTTTTTCATCAATTAACAATACAGCATGGTTAATTTAGGTTTCTATTATTTGTTTTTGATACGCTAAATTTCATATTATCTCCAAGAAAAGCATATATGTATTTTTATACAGCCTGGTGTGAGATCAGTGTAAAACCAGGAATTTCCAATCATCAGCAGAAGTGCCAGCTGCTCATAATGTTCACAAAACACGAGTGCCTGTATTTGGCTATGCAACAGTTGGTGCCAATCTGCTTATAAAGGAAATGCCGCTGAGGCACAGTCTTCTAACAAAAACAGGGCACGAGGGCTTCGTTATTAAGTGTTCAACAACAATCCTGAGCTCGGTGAAGAGAGTCCTGAAAAATCAGATTTAAAGAGTTTTAAAATCCTACAGCATTCATCAGGAGTATTATCTACATATATCTTTTCCATTCACTTCTTTTCTCAAGATCACACTCACATACATATTTTAAGTTAAATTCTTTAGACCAAGTCAGTGCTTCTTCCAAGAGTTTCAGAATTCTTGGCTTTTAAACATTAACATTTTAACTCTATATCCATCCTCAGCTGGAAGTTACTGAACTAGAGACAACAGAAAAAGTCCACCTTCAAGCAAAAAAAAAAAAAAAAAGCCAAAGGAAAAAGAAAAGACTATAAAGGCTACAGAAGCACTATAAAAAAAGAGAGAAAAGAATAATGCTTTATCACAAATAGTATAAGGAGCTGGGAGGCTATTGTGTTTGTGCTACTTCTTGGCAATATGCAAGAATCCCGCACTGCAGAAGCAACTATTAGAACACAGACATGAGAAATAAAACTCTCACCACCAATTTCCCTTAAAACTACAAAAATGCAAGCAGAACGCTTTGGATAAACTACTTCTACTGAAGGTCAATTTTAGTGTTGCACAGCTTAAATTATTTTTAGACAGCAAAGTAGTAAAGCAACTTCATAGATGTTGGTGTTTTTAAAAATAAGTATATGTAGTAGGATGGAACAACTGATTTCTTACAAAAAATAGGGAAGACAATTAAGCTTATGATTCTCACACCTGTCTTTGCATGGCAGCCAAAGCCACTTTCTTGGCACTCTAGCAGGCCATTTTCTGATAAAGTAGACTGGAAATTCTGTTCACAAAATCTTATGCTATGTAATGGTTGTAAGAAAACTTCTGAGAAAGCACTCACCTGAGAAAACACTCAGGAATATTTATGATTTCAAAGTCTAAAGCAATAATATTGGCTTGACCAATTTTCAAAATCAATAAAGTTCTATTTCAAATACAATCAGCCTTATTTATGAATTTAACTGAAAAAGGTAATGAACATGTTTAAGATCATGCACAGGATTTTTTTTCTCTCAATATTACACAAGTTTTTAGGTGCCTATTCATATTTGGGCTTAGCCTCACATGTACCTACAATCTAAAAATAAGGATACCTCTCTGATAAAAAAAGGCTTTCTTCTCCCAAAGTGTAGTTTTAATTATACAAGCATGTTCTGAAAGCTCTCATTCAAGAATGGTAGTACATTTCTGATCACTTACATGAAATGAATCTAACCTTTAACTAGCCAGGGTTTCATTTAGCATCCAGGTATATTTTGCGTTCTACGGTTGCCATTTGCAGATGTAGTATTACGAGTTCTTCATTCATTTTAGAATAAAAAGTTTCTGACTCCTTAAGCACTATGCAGTTAGAGACTAACTTCCAAAATCAATTTCGTACTTACCGACAGTACGGATTTCGCCGCGAAGAGTAGCGTAATGTAAGAAACCGATAGTAAATGAACGGCTGGAGCAGACTCCCTTGTCCACTGAAAGAGAACAGTTCAGTAGAGCTTACTAGGGACAAGAAACCAAAACAAAACACCAAAACCAGGAAATTTCCTAAGAAAAGCAAGCAAACTACTTGGGCCCAAAAAAAAGCTAGACTTGGGTCACATTGGTTCAAAAAATCTAGATCTGACAAGAAAAAGTACATAATTATACCCTTAAAAATGCAGAAATGTTAGAGAATAAAACTGCTCAATGAAGCAGTTAAAGAAGTGTTGTTCTTGTACTGATTTTGTATTTATGAAGTGTTTTTGTACGCTTCATTTCTGGTGGTGTGCAAAGAGTCACAGGAATGATGGTGGATACGTGTTCTATAGCAAGAAAACACTTGTTGGTCAAGCCCAGAAACTGGCTGACATAAGTAATCCAGTTACAGTGACCCTGTTCAATGTAATTGCAGCACTTTGAATATCTGGACCATATTCTAGTATCTTTTGCAAAACTTCTCAGAACACACTGCAGACAATTACAGATGTGTAATGAGACTTTCATGCCAAGCTAATACCCAGTTATCTCAGTTACAGTGAAATTAGGCTTTGGAATTTCACAAAACTGCTGTTTGACACAGCTGTGCTGTAAAAGAGTGGAAACACAGCACACAAACCATACACAGCAAAGCACAGAAATGCCCTAAGTTTTAGTGACTGAAGCCACTTTAAATAACACATTATTTTAAAATTCTCTTTGAATTTAAATGTGATGCTAAGCAAGTTCCAGTAAGTAGAACTACTTTCAAGTATTAGCAGCATCTTTACCCAGAAGAAAAATATAAAGTGAATGTGAGCTACAGGAGGGAAGATGAAATCTTGAAACCTGTACAGTATTGCCAAACAATTTAATATGCTACAACATTTAAAGAACAAAATCTCACAATAGCTTCATTTAGCATTTAAATTATTTTAAAGTTTGGCATATGACCTTTTACAAGCTTCAGTATCTACCAGATGACATATCAAGTAGCAACATTTCACATACTACATTCTCCACACAGAAGCAAAAGAAAAAAAAAAAAGCTATACTAAGTTCAAAGCACTTGAAAGTTTCAGATACTGGATAGAGTGTATCTGTCAGCTGGTAAGTGGTCTCAGATGGAATCTTTGAGGGTTGAAGCACTGAAATGTTCTGATATACCAAAAGATAAAAACAAATTATGTATCCTACCCAAGAAAGTAAAGCCTCTCTTTTACAGCTTAAGAGACCACTCGACAAATGTTCCCTTGTATAGAACAAAGGCTGCATTGCCCCTCCAAATATTAAAAGGCAATAACCCAAACTTCTGTGACTGGCAAGTCATTATGCCCATAAAACTTCACCACAATTCCAACATGTTCAAGATCCTAAAATGACTTTAGCAGGCTGCACAGCAGACAAAATTAAATGGAATAAAAAAAAACAGAACAGATGCTCAGAAGCATCATAGAAGAGAATGCAACCTACTCCTGGCTTGTGCACTTTTTGCATAGTGAAACTTTGCCATTTATATTTCAGGAAGCTAGTTGTCAAAAATAAGAGTTCACTTTCAGTGAAACTGATGATCTTAATATTCTACTAAACTAACCAAAATTAAATTAACTGAACAATGTACTGATAGAAATGTAGGCGAATTCAAGTTTCAAGCCTGAAAAACTCCCATGTGACTCATCACCCACACAATGAAAGGGAAGGTTTTTGGTGCTCAGTTGCATCATAGGCAGGATGTCAGGATACACCAACTTAAGTAGCCTGAGAATCACTTAAGTTTTATTTGAAGTTCAAGCCTTGGTCAGTCAGAACCATAAGAATGGAGTACTATGATCCACAGGGAACTCATTTGCAAAAATCAGTCTTGTGTAATAAGTTTCTAATTATTTAAATATTTAGCCTAATTCTTACCTGAAGAGCATAAAAACTGTAGCTGGCATCAGGAAAATTTCATTGCAAGCAATGAATTTTAGAATATTCTGTTGATTAGCATTCAGTTTCTCTAAGAGATTTCTCAAAAAGGGCAAACTATTTGAACTTCGTGCCTTTAAAAAAGAAAAAAAATTATTTACAGAAAACATAGAAGTGACACCTATCTTCATTAGCACAGAAAAAACAAAATGCACACCATTGCTATTTACCACCCAAGACAAGACACACCCATTTCAATACTTTAAGACTTCATCAGTTTTGAGATTAATATCCTAAGGAAAACTACTGCAGGCTTGAAACTCCATAATTTACAGAGTTCAATTAAAGGCACCAGATGTTGCAATTCCCTCATCCACCAATTTTAGGTTCAGCTGCACAGAGACAGCCACGAGCCTTGTTCAGTTCACTAGGAGGAAGTGCCCATGGTAGCAAGAAAGCCCAGTTAGGACCAAAGCCTGGAATTACGTTAAGATGCACAAGGCAGTGCTCTGAGCAGCCAGACCAACTGGCAAGTATTTTGCTAGCTAGTCTCACCCTGTAGTTTGTTACTTTACTACTGAAATAGAACTATAGAATTCACAGGCTATGGTTTAGCTTGAAAAAGATACATCTTAAGTTTCAACTTAAGATTTTGGAACTTGAGTTCCACAGATTTTGTTCCCTTCAAAGAAAAGCATTTGAAGAAAAATAATTTGTGTCAACTCCAACATATCATCCCACAGAAGAGAAAAAAACCTTAAAAACTACAAAACCCAACCAACCCAAAAAAGTCCTCTCAAATTCTCTGTGTTGAGATTCCATACTACAGTTTCACACTAATTCCCCTAGTGCAGCCAAAGAAAACCAAACCAGAGCTGCAATTTAAACCTGTTTATAAACCCCAAGAATATCAACTGTATTAATTGTAATATATACATATCCTACTTACATCAAGAACCTTCTTTGTGTATGTGGCAGCATGAAGCAAAGAGAACAGAAGAACTGGAAAAATACTCACTGAAGCAAGCCATAAGGAAAATTACAGGCAAATGCTCCATTTCTCCATTATACTACACCAGTCATAGCTTGATGGCTCTTTGCAAAAGTTTGGATGGAATGACCTATACTGGATGAAGATAAGTATAAGTCTAAGACCTATATTTATAGCTGTTCCTTTTGCTTCTTACACCTCTTTGTTATGCATTTTTATTAACTTCAAAATATGGGTGTCTGCAAGTATGCAGAAGTATAACACACACCATTAGACACTAGTGTGCTTCTACTGAAATGCGTTCTCTCTGCACAGAAGGCACATATAAGCTCACTACTCAAAACCTCCTAAATACATGTAGTCATGTTTTTTTGTTAAAAGATGCTACAAAATTCATTTCTTTACCAAAGAACATGCAGTTGCCAGCCATTCCAATTTTACAGAGCAAGAATTTTCTCTGCCATAAGGATTTTAAGAGTAGGACATTAAGCATACGTAGTGTGGCATAAAGATATGTCAGCTCTGACATGTCACCTTTGACAATCCACAGGAGTAGATTCTGCAGACTTTATCAGTTTAACAACTTGTCTGAGAATGCTACTACTGAATAATTATCTCTCTACATGATGAATGTCTGCTACAGTGAGAAGACATGTATAAACCCTGTACTGGCAATAAATGAGAATTACCAACTTCTCCAAATATCACTGGAGGCTGGTCATAAAATCCACCAAACTCCAGACTCAAAGAAAAGAAAATCTAAATAGCCAGAGAATGCAGTGCACTAATTATAGAGCTGATTAAACTGAATATGGATCAATCAACATAAGCCTCTCACATTTTACATAGAGTATATTCTATAAATAGCAAGCATATCAAACTAGTGCAAACTAGTTTTTCAAATCATGGCAAAGGTGATGAAAAGAATCATGTTTTTAATATATTTAAAAACATTAGCAGGATGACACAAGAAAAGGATACTTGTAACAGGGTAGGAATTCACAAAGATAAGGGAGTACAACAGGTAATGGCAGCTGTCCTCCAGCAAAGCCTGGGCCAGAAATGCCCTGCTAAGCTGGAAGTGCGGTAGCCTTTGGTGTAGTCGGAGGGCACTGGTAAGAGCATTTGCCAGCAAGGCACGCTGATAAAAGCTTGCTGCTTCATGCAACCTGCAAATCATCAGAGGAGATGTTACCATGTGAACCAAGCTCAGCAGTCTTCTACCCTCGAGAATTGCATCATAACTGAAGTATTTATTTCTATTATTGTACATAAGCACTATTCCCAAAAAATAACTCGGAAACTTTAACACCGATTTTACTGCAGGTACCTGAGACAACTCAACATAATACTCCATTTACACACAAAAACATGCATTTACCACTACTTTTCATTTGTTCAATATACTTTCCAAACACATCTACAAGTGTTTTAAACCAATCAAAATCTGTAAGCTATTCTGACAAAAAGCATCCAAGCTGAGTAACACCATGGCACCTTACACAAAAATTGAGCATTACCTTACATGAAAAAACAATTCTATACAAAAGGAATCTAGTTCATTTGTAAAATTTTAATGCTATTTTACAATATTACAATACATACCCTAGAAGAGGCAGGACAAATAAAGCTGAGCAGTAAACTGTGAACAAGCGGGAAATCCACATTGCTGTATCCAACTTGTTTGCCATCAGAAATTGCTACATTGGAAAAGAAAAAAAAAGGGAAAAAAAAAAAAAAAAGACCAGCCCCAACAGAAGTTGGTATCTTAATACTTGCATACAATGAACATTCTTCCCAGCCCTATTAAATTGCAAGTCTTTCTCCAACCTCAAATATAAGCAAATTATAGCTTGAAGCACAAAGCTTTTTTTTTTTTTTGTTCTTTGATACTTGGCTCATATGATATTACTAACCAGATTAAAAATAGCTCACTTTACTCAGAACCAAGAGGCTCCTTTGTACATTACAATCAAATACAGTGGTAAGAACTTCTAGAAAATAGTTTTTCTATCCAAACATGCCTCACTAAACAGTCAGCTTCACAAATGCTATCATGTAGTGTCTCTAGACCTGACTGACTTTTGTTTCAAGTTTTCTTTTAGAATACACTGCACACACCTGGGGCTAAATCTCTACAATTCTTAGTGAGGGGGGAAAATATAGGGTCAGGCAGTAAAGCTAGCATAATTACAGTACAAGCAAAGTGGCATTGTTTTGGCTTACGTATTCCTGGCCTTGAAAAAGCAGAAAACTTTTCACAGTAATCTTCTCCTGTTGTTGAGCTCTCCCTAACTACAGCCCTCCTCAGTCCTGATATAGCCAAAGAAAGGCTCCAATGAAACACAGAATGCTTTTGGCTATATATGCATCAGAGTCAAAACAACAGCTTCCTTCCACCTAGAAGAATTCATATTTTTTTCCAAATTTGGACCAGCTTTTGAAGATTCCAATTTTCTTCTATATTCCTAGTGCATCTCTATGGAAATGACCAGAAACTTACAAGCATCTTCATAATACGATTTTACTTGCACATATAATATCTTACTTGCACAATATAACTACGGAAATGGCATGAAGCTGTGCCAAGGCTAGGTTAGATTATCAGCAAAAGGTTTTTCACCAGAGGGTGGCTGGGCACTGGAACTGGCTCCCCAGGGAAGCAGCCACAGCACCAAGCCTAACAAAGTTCAAGCTTTTGGACAATGCTCTCAGGCACACAGTGCGACTTCTGGGGTGTCCTGTGCAAGGCCACGAGCTGGACTCGACGATTCTTGTGGGTCCCTTTCAACTCAGCATATGCCACGATTCTGTGAAACACAGATGCTACCACACTGAATTACTTTCAATTCAGCCATTTTCAAGAGCGGCGGCACACTAACAGCACGCTTTCAATCGGAAAGCGAAAGCTGCTCACCCCTGCCCGCACCCGGGCGAGCAGTGCCTCGCTGCCATTCCAGCAGGACCCCCCCGCCGCCGGAGCAGCACCGCGGCCGGCCCGGGACCCCAGGCCCGGGAGTTCCTTACCACGGCCCCGCCGCCGGCCCCGCCTGGCATGGGCCCGTTCTGCGTGGAGTCCGCCATGGCCACACCTGCGGGGAGAGAAGCGCCTCAGTTTGTGGGACACGGGCGACCGCGGCCGCCGCCTCCCGAGCTCCCGCTCCCGGCCCGGCCGCGACCCACCGCAACCTCCACTCCGGGCACGGAACACGCTCCGGCGGATCCGCACTCCCGGATGCGGCCGGACGCCACTTCCCGCGGGCCGCGGGGCTGCCGGGCAATGTAGGCGGTGACTGGGATGCTCCCGACGGCGCCGGGCGGCCTCACGGGACGGCGCTGGGAGACAGCGCGGGGAGGGGATGTCCCGGCGGGATCGCGGGGCTGCGGCTGCGGGGCGAGCCCGCTGGGCAGGACGTGCGCCCTTCCCTGCTGGCCACAGCAGCCCGGTCATCAGGTGCTCAGCTCCGTCTGTAGGGTTTGTTCAGGGGCGCTCGTGTGTGGTGACAACAAGAGCAGCAATAATAATGCTCGCTTCGGCCGCAGTTTGGGGAGTGTTTGCTCACTGAGGGCCGGCTGGATTTCCAGGGCTCTGGGTTTCCACAGCAACCTGGCGAGTTGTGTATCGGTGCTGTGCATCAGCAATGGGACTCAGGGTCACAGGACCCATGCAGGGCGCTCCCGGTGCTCGGTGGTGTCACACAAAAACAGTGCAAGGTTGTGTCCCTGTGTTTTAGTGTCATTGGTTCCCTATAACGTAAAAAAAAAAAAAAAAAAAAAAAGTGGGGGGACCCGAAAATGCACCTCTTCAAAGCCATGTGGACCTAAAGACTGTCAATGGTATTACGTTAAAAAGCAGGATTTTTGAAACGAGTTTCTGAAATCTTTGGTCAATAATTATCAAACCATAAAGTTAGGGAGCTTTACTCAAGTATAGGTATATCAGCAACCCCTGACAGGAGGATGGCACAAAGCAGAAGCAGCCTTCTGCTCACTCTCCGACATGTAGCATATGTAATTTGCAAGGTCTTGGAAAGATTTACTCCTCACTTCATTAATCTTCCCCTTGCCTTTAATATTGATTTTTTTTTTTAATTATTTGTGCCGTATAACTCTGCGAACATGTTTCTGTTCTCAGTTGGAAGTCTGTAGCTCGTCTGAAGCGGCATCAAAGCAAAAGAAAACAAAATGCGGGCCTCATTACCGACACCTTTGACTTTTGGCTGCTAGGGCTTCACGTAGTTGCGCGTCTGGCTTTCTCTCAAGGATGTGCAGCAGGTTCCCCCTCCTGGCAGCACGGGTTGCAGGACAGCAAGCTGTCTGCTCCAGGTTCTAATTGTTCTCAGAGGCTTTCAATTCATCTTTAACAGCAATAGAGACATATTCCTGTGACCAAGGATGTTGGAATCAACATCCGCAATCAGCCTCATTTCTGGCTTCTGGTGATTAAATTTGAAGATTGATTGGAAGACACTCAGGAAGAATGTGTAATGAAGTGTGCTCACAAGAAAGGAGCAAAAGAGTCAGCTGATAAGAATTCTAATATCATAACAATTACAAATAACCTAAGCAATCTTAGGCTAGTTAACACTTTTTCCCACTTCTCTCCCAACCATTCAGCTCTCATTTAGGTGACTTTAGGTGACTACCTCCTACTTTGAGATTATTTTTCTGCAGGTGGAGGAGAGTCTACTAAACAACAGTAGAGAATCTCTCTAGTGTGTCTGATAAGCGTTCTCAGGTGTGTAATAAAAAGACTGACAAACATTTATACTAAACCAAAATAAAGACTTCAAATATAGCCTGTAAATTTGAGTTGAACCATTACCACATTACTATATTTCAAAATGAAATATTGATATGTCCAGGAGATTTGTTTAGGTGCAACTGAAACATGAAAACCAGCGGATGTTTAACTGAAATGTCACAAGGGAAAAAAACCTGGCCAGTGTTCAAAATTACGTGTATTTCTTAAATGAATCTAGAATGCCAACTCCATGTCTTTAGTAAGAGTGCTTTTTCATTTCTTAGCACTTGTAATTTATTAAGTACTCAATGCACTTTTATGCGAAGCATTCATTTCTAGATTCTGGTTTGGTCTCTTGGTCATAACAGCAAAAGCTGTCTTTCACAATTTTGCTTTAATTTCATTTAAATAGAATGTTAAGCCATTATTTATTTCTGAAAGTTAATAGATTAAAATATGTCACACTTTGGAACATTTAATAAGAAATGTCCCTCTTCACCCTTTGCAACTAGTTCCTTTTTTCTTCATACCAATCCTTGTTTTCCTGACTTTCCCCTTTTGTTCTGCACCTGTTGTTGCTTCTTGTTCAATGTAGTCTCTTCTGCTGAGCACTTCAGACCATGCTACTGTTTAGTTTGACTTGAAAGAATATTAAATTATATTTTTAGAAATCAGGTTTCATCTATTGGCTTCTCCTTTTCCTAGTTCTCTGCTATGGCATTACTGATTGAGCTGAGAGGAGAAGCAGAAATTGATCTGTGTGTTATTAATGATTTTGTTTCCAGCAGTTGTAAGAGGATTTTTCCACACCATCAAGGCACCCGTTTGCTTTCATTGGTGATTGGTAGTTCAGATATTTAGAAGAGTATCACTGTAATTGCTGAGGACTTATCTACCTCATTAGCAGTACAGTCCCCACTGTGGCAGTCCAACACAATCAGCACAGACACAGCTGAAATTGTAACTAACACTTCCATGTTTTCCCCCCATAAATTTATACACCTATCAGAGAATTACTCACAGTAATGATACCTGGGATCAGCTTGCTCTTACTTAAAAAAGTTATGGATGTAAAGAGCTATATTTTGACCTTTTAGATGTATACATCTACTTCCACTAATTCATTTGATGTCTCCTGGTAAAAAAAATAAAGCACCTTACTATGGCTGCAAAATAAGCCACACATTTTAGAGTTATATGGAAAAAAATATGAATGCAATGCCTTTTATTTGTTTAGCAAGGCTGAGACTGAAAGCTGAGACTCTCCAGAAGCTTTGCAAGTTTACTCATGGTCACAACATCACCATTAATTTGATGAAGTTCAATGAAGACTTTAGGTCAAAAAGGTTAGTAATTTACTTGTAGGCACACAAGCAGTAGCATATGGGTAGAAATGGAATATATAACTCCAGAGCCAGCATTACCAGTTTTCTTCTTAGTCACTATGTGTTTTCAGATGAAATCATATGCAAAACTCCACAGGCAATTTGAAGTCAGTTTGAATATCCAAAGAAGGCTCTGATGGTGTTTCAAATTAATTACTGAGAACCTCATTACAGACACTATGGAAATACTTTATAAACAATAATTCTTTGTCAATGCATTTTGACAGCCATAATAAATACTTTATAGAAACGGTATTTTGCATTAAAGTTTGTTTTCAATTTGAATTTTTTAATGTCTTTTTAATAGCATCACCATCACAAGCATGCAATCTTTTGTAGTTTCCAGTGGCATCAATTCTCAATCATTTTAACAGATGATGGTGTAGCATTGTATAGGTGGTGTTCATCACCTTGCAGCAAGGGGCACTTGAAGTTCAGATAATGATTTATCTCTTTTGTGCTTCTTGATTTGAAAGAAGGTACTGTTGCTAATATCTATATGCAGTTTTCATTTATTTCAAATGAAAGAGAGAACATTCCTCCAAGACTGATAGGACTGCAGTTCGTCATAGCCAAACTAGCTCCATTATTTGTATCAATAGTGTATAATGCAAAGATAAAATAAGTTTTTATGCAAAGTTCTAATGAACAATTTGGTTCTTGTTTCTGGTTATCTCAAGCTGGCTATCCAAACCTCAAGAAACAATAAAGGACATTGGGTTACATTTTTCAGAAAACAAAACAGAAGTCTTCTGTCTCTCCCAGATTGCGTTGATTTTTGCTGGATGGTCTGTAGCGATATCAAATATGTTTTTCTTTCTTTTCCTTCGCAGCTGGAGTTTCCACTTACTCACCCTTCCTGGAATCATTGCCCTTTTAATCACTGAGTGTGTGCCAAAGCAGTGAAAAAGAGAAACCACAAAGTTTTAGAAGATGTGTGAAACAGATGTGCAAAATTTTTTCCAGTTGCTTTCTGTATCAGCATTTTCATAACTCTCGGCATTTTGTTCTATCCCTATGTTATTAAAATAAATGACGCAGAAGCTGCAAGTGTAAGCTTAAGATTGCATAAAGAAATATGATAACTTTATATATGTCCTTTGTAGGATTCAAGGTATGGCACAAGGATTATCATGTGATTGAATCAGACAGCAGCCTTGCCAGTGTATTTTATTTGCAATGTCCTACCCATTAAGGACATGAAAAATATTGAAAATTTAAGAATGGAAAGAAAAATGGGAAAGTGTTCTTTTAAAAATTAATTAAAGGAAGATTAGGAAGATTTTAGAAATCTGCAGCAAGAGACCATATCAACAAATGTAGGAACATAGTGAATTATAGATGTAAACTTTCGACTACCTGTAGTGCTTGATTATAAATACAACAGCAGAAGAGATTGATAAGCATTATCTAGCATGCTTAGAGAAATAGCTGAAAGTATACTGATCAATGCTGAACTCAGTACTGGGTTGCTGGTAAATGGCTTTCTTATCTCGTACTGATCCCAGGCTAAAATGAGGGAATCGAAAGAGGACAAAGGACGAAACCTCAAACCTGTGAGCTTTCCCAAGAAGTTCTGTTACAATGCAAAGAATGTTAGCTCTATGTATGCAGAGAAATGTGAAAGGAAATATTCACTTTTTAAAATACTGTCTGTTATATGATCTGAGCAAAACTCCATGAAGATCGAAGACAGTAACACTTAACATGGTTCTGCACTAATAACTAAAAACTCGTAAGACTATAATCTGTGATCCTGTTTTCTTCAGCAGAGATATCATTACTACATTCTGCCACTCATTCAGTGCAAGTAGAAATTTGCAGATAAATAATTAGGGTTGCAAGCTGAGTAAATTGAAAAAAAATGAACCACTGAGAAATTTTTCGCTTTTATCTGAAGGTGACACAACTGAAGACTTCTTTTGATGTAAGAGTACCAGGCAGTATGCTGGGAATCCCATCCCATTCACATACAAAACTTTTCTCATACAGCTACAACAAATGCAGGGGCTGCGCATTTTTGGTTCTCTGCACCCACAAAGCTGCCTCTGATTTCATTTACAAGCATCTTTAGACCTTTGATCATGTCTGTCTGCATCACCTGCACTCTCAATGGTTATAAATGTCCTGGGCAATAAAGGTACACAGGTATTTATAGAAGATCTTATTAAAATTAGAGGAGGCTTCAGAGAAAAGCTTTAGATTTTGGACAGTTTTTACACAATCCGGTATGTTTTCCTAATCAGGGTGGGTTTGAGTGATCTCATTTATTATAGTGCACAAATTGTTCTTGATCTTTTAATACATACTCCAGGTGCTGAATTTTCAAAAGCACTTTGCAGTATCGATAAACTCAGAAATCAATAACTTTTCACATTCTTCGTGAGATTTCATTCAGAAATTCAGTCACAGAAAACTATGGTGATTTGGTATGATGATAGGAGTATATAGAAGTATTTTTAGCGTTTGATACTGGATATTAAATTTTAAGCACAGTTGACTGACATGTCCACTGACATGTTCCACGATATTTTATTTCTTGTTTTGGAGGTGGGAACATTTTTATTCATTGGTATTTATTAATTCACAGCATATCTAATTCCAGACATAGCAGGTAAGTGTTCTAGTTTATAAATTTATTCCCTCTATTTTTTATTTTATTCTATGTAATTTAGTTAGATTAATTAAAATTTATAATCATTGCCAATAAAAAGGTATATGCATGTTTTTTCCAACTGTCTTTTGTAGCCACTGATAATCAATGACAGCTTAAGACTTAGAAAAGATAAAGAATACATGGAAGGACAATCAGATTAATTAGATTTGTCCTTCCAAACACTCATAGGTAAAGTCCATCCATTTAAATCTGATTTAATCATGTGCTGAAGTGGCATGAAATTGAATGAAATCAAGCTGTCCATAGCCCAGAAAATGTTCTTACTGAGATATAAAAATCCTCAAGGATACCAATTAGTCAGATGGTCTACTTGATAAGTCAAAGATAAGTTTCTTGCTCAGTCACAAAGCTTCTGATTTATATATTGACCAGAATGACTGGTAACAGAAGGATATTCTTTGAGGCTCATAACTTTTTATTGAATTCCATGCTGTGACTTTTGCAGAAATGACCTGTGTAACACTTCTTCTTTAGCAATATTTGCTTGTTTATATAGAGCCAGTAGTAATTACTTCATTAGGAAGGTAAAATACAGGGAGGTTCAGGTTCAAGGAATATATTTGATATTTATACAAGGGAAATTGTAAGCAATCTACAGAGGATCACAAGTAAAATGAAGAGTTAAACACAGAGCGAGATTGTTGACATGTATGACAGCTTCTGTAATTTAATAGCCAGTGTATTATCAGTCAGTGACTTGGGAAGAGAAACAGGAGGAATTCAGGGTATGGCTCTATAAAACTGAGTACACTCACTCTTCGCT
This sequence comes from Phylloscopus collybita, assembly GCA_027886175.1. Lineage (NCBI taxonomy): Eukaryota > Metazoa > Chordata > Aves > Passeriformes > Phylloscopidae > Phylloscopus > Phylloscopus collybita. The sequence goes on along the minus strand of JAJNNQ010000009.1, from coordinate 22,256,127 downwards.
TCTCCACTGAGGTTTAATGGGACTCTTTCAGTGAGTTAAATAATTTATTCTTCCTGATAGGAATTTCATTCTGTTGCACAGTTCTGAAAAGTAAGCAAATTCTCCTAACTGAAACGTAAAACTCAGATTAAAAAAAAAATATTCTTTAAGTTTGCTTTACAGTACAGTTGGTCCAAGAGCACCACAAATAGTTCTCACATGGCCCCTTTGTTTTAATCTTCATGGATGACATTAGGAAGAGGATCTTCATCAAAAACCTTGAAATACTAAATGCTCCAACAAGCTCATCACAGGATTCCTTCAGAGTCTTTTGTCTGCAGCAAGAAACAATGTGCAGATGTAACATTTAAAATAATTCTGGCAGAAGCTGGAAAAAAAGTTCTGGAAGGAAGTTCACCCAATGCCACAAAATTCACAAAAAGTGACTGCATGGATAATATCTCAGGAAAGATGCTTAAAGGAAAAGAAACGCAGACAGTTCTCAATACTCTGTCAGTCCATTGTGGAGGCAGAAGCTATGAGAAAATATCCTCAGCAAGTAAATTCATGAAGGAAGGGCAAGATGTTTGATCACTAGGAGTTATTAGTCATAAGGATTTTGAGCAGCATTCTAGGATTAAGACTGACAATGTGGAAAAAAAAGAAAATGGGAGAAGAATATGAAAAGGGAAAAGTTTAATTTGTATACTAATTTTGGCACAATAAAAAAAAAATCCCCCTAAAACAGAGAAAGAGAGGTATTAAAATAGCTAAAGAAACATCAGTCTGGAGAAGGTTGAATTGTAAGAAGAAAGCTGTAGCAGGCTTAGTGACAGGGATGAACAATAAGAAGGCGAACAATAAGAAATGAGAGAATAATTTACATGCAGCAGGATGTGAATCTGTGTCCTTGAAGATTTTCAAGATTCAGCTATAGTCCTACTTCAAGAGGGGAGGTTGGACCGCCTAGTCCCTGGGGTCACTTCCAATCAATATTTGTTTGGTTTTGTGCAAAGTGAGAATCTTAAGCAGCAAAAATTAAGAAACCGGAGCAACTAGTGATGGGTGTGACACCCACCACTGTCAGGATAGCAAATACCTCATGGAGTAGCAGACATTGTTGAGAAGTCCTGAAGGATAAGGAGTCTTAAAGATTCATAGGAATTAAACTGATGAGTAACAGTGAAGTTTAGTAACAGAATAAATGTTTTAATGAATTCCACCATTATGAGAAATGTTGATTTCTAAGGTACAGGCACAAGAATACAGGTTATTTGGATTCATACATTGCAGCTATTCTGAAGTGCTACAGCTCACAAACTTCCTCATCAATACTGCATCAAAAAGCTGACCTGCTACACCAATCTTGGGTTTGGAAATAAATAAAATTCTATTATAACTATTTGTTGAAAATAACACTTGAGTAAACAATTGAAAGTTGACACCGTCCAAAATAAATTGAATAAACAAAAGGTATTTCTCTAAGATTTTTATATTTTACAAGAATTTCCACCCATAAATTAAGAAAAGTACTAGTGAGGTCATCCATTCAGAGAAATTCAAGTAAAAGTAAAATAAGAAAAGAAAAAATTATATGTGCTACAGCAGAATCTCTGTAATCCCTTCCCCAGTCTCTTAAAATGGCCAAGAGGAAAAAAAAAATTTCAGTATTAGGGAGTGTAGGCTGATGATAAAGTTAAAAAATAAGGAACTGAAACAGATTATAAGGATTTGTATTCTTCAGAGGTGTAGCAGATTTTATGAGAGGATAATAGAAGAGAATTACTCTCTATTAGGTAACAGCTGGACAGGCATGCAATGAGTTAGGTTGAAGTTGTTATAAAAATAGAAAAGTATAAGTTGCTAATCATGTATTTAGAGTAGAAACAAGAAGAATATGTAAGATCCTTACAGTGAAAATAATGAAATAAAACCATCTAAATACTCTTAGAATGAAGTTAAGTAAATTTATACAGCTTGAAAACCCAGATGATTCCTTCCGGGATGCTAACAAAAAAGTCTTTGAATCATCCATAGAGGGTTTGAGTTAACTGTACCCATTCATTGGGAGATGTGAAACACCATCAGATGTGATTGTTTTTACTGTTTTGTTTTAAAGGGCACTATGAACAAACCCACAAAATTAAGAGGATTTCAGTGGTTAATGCATCCTTTGAGAACTACTGCTGGTGATGCTGCCACACTAAAACTCTAAATAATTATTTTATTATTTTTATTAATTTTTCATAGCAAAAGTGTTTCTCCATCATGCATATTTATTCTTTTGTGATTTCATTTTAATGATCTCAAAAATGTTGCAAATCTGCAATTTCTGAGAGAAAACAATTTTGCAAGATGTCTGTAAAAAAACATTTCTGAGGTTCTGTGACTAAAATGAGGTGCCATACTGGATTCCCTTGTCAAACAATTAAAATGTCCCTAAAAATTTGCCCCCTGCTTTCAGTCTGGAGGCAAAATTCTCTTAGAAGTGTCTAAAAAAAAAGTCACGAGGCATGAAAACAGTCTGTCAGTACTGTCTCAAAGCACAAGGTAAAATCTTGACTTTCATCTGAGTTTCCAAACATCAGTCTCTCATATTTCACTGAGTTTCCAGTCATTGGCTTCCTTTAGGATCTCTTTCAGGCACCAAGAAAGTCAGAACCTCATTCATTGGCTATAGTCCTGAGATCAGCTTCTCCTCAGTACCACATGGATGCTTTGGACCTGAGGTACTGGTGAGCTGACAGCCTGAAATACGGACAGAGAGCAGGTCACAGAGCTTGTCCTCTTGAAATTCACAACAAAGATGTGACACTTTTGGCCAGGACACCAAACATTCATTCAGTTAACATGGTAGAGTTGCCCATGAGTCAGATAAGGATGCTGTCAGAACTCTAGAGTTCAAACCATGGTGACCATAAAAGGTCTGACTGCTCACAGAACCTGCTTCCTGAAGAATGTTGTCTAGTGTCTGTTTTTATGAGACCTCAGCTCAAAAGGAACAACTAAAGATGTTTTTCCAGAAAAAAAACGTGAATATTGATAACATTTGCTAGTCTAATGACCTTACTGTGCCATAGTGGCAGAGTACACCTCTAACTTTTAAATATGATCAGTATTTTACAACAGTTTTATACCAGAAATGCCTCAGGCATAAACCATAAAATTTAATTATTTTCACCAGTGAGCATCAGCTCATGCAACAAAATAAAACTTGTGTCAATCAAATATTTATTTGTCTTGGCTTTACATATGCTTATCAGAGGATTTACCATGTAGCAATAGAACTGGAAAATAATAATTCAGAAGTAGAACATGGATGAGTCAAAAAAGAATATAAATAAGAATTTGGAGATCTAACTGTGACTTTTGATTAATGTTAAAATTTTGAGTGAATCATCAGGTTAGTACATTTCTATTCCTAAAGTGCTTTTACCATTAATTAGAATGTAATTTAAAATAGCCTTGTGACACATGAAAAAAATCAGCATGAAAAAATAAATAGATTGTTGTCCTCTTAACTTGATCAAATATATGGCTATCATGAAGACACAAATATCTTTCATATCCTCCTGCCAGGGTGATATCCTGTGTCCTAGTGCATGGCCTAGAGAAGAGATGAAGTGCTGCCAAACTAATAAAAAGAAGAATGGACGACCAAACAGCAGGTAAAGGCAAGGGCATGGTTAGTGGTCATAGATATTATTTTATGCCAAAAGAATAAGCTGGGTTTTCATCTTCTGAAGATGCCACATCTTGCTCAACAAGGGATAGCAGGGACAGAAGACAGATCTGTTTTCATTATGTCCCTGGCAGTGCCGGAAAACCTCACAATTGATTCTGTTGTGATAAAAATACCATATCAGATAGAGTTCCTCTCACTAAACTACAGTGAATGAACCTCAGTAACAGCAAATCAGTGGTAACCTTGGTTTTGAAATACATTTTGTTATTCTAGAGTTAATAAGAACTCTTACGTAGTAAATGGGTGATGAACATGAGTAAATTTCCTGTTTCTGCAGCTTTCTCAGGGTTCTTTGATGGAGATTTAAAGCATTATGATCTGACAGATTGTATTCTATGTGTACTGGAAAATTAAACTGTTATCATGCCTTTCAAGTAAGGTCATTTATGATCATCCAGACGTCTAATTATCCAGAAACTGGATTATGTCTGCACATTATTCTTGAAAACTAAGTAGACCAGCACATTTTTACTTTTTCAATAAACACTAAGAAGTGTATTTACCTTGATTGATATGACCCCACCTACTTCAATCAGAGCCCCAGACTGTAAAAGCCCAGGAACAAAAAAGAAAACACCAAGATTTCTTTTAATCTGAGCAAGTGCAGCATTCAACAAAGTCTCAATAGCCTCATTTGAGGCCTTTAGAGGTAGTGATTACAAAAGTAGTGGAACACAGAACAATGATGACTGCAGATAGTACGTTCATCATTTATTGTATAATTATCTCATAAAATTTCACTGGAGATCCTCACACTAAGATTCTTCTTGTTTAAAGTATAAAACAATCTAACACTGCTAAAAAGGTCACTAGAAATGAATAGTGAATAATATTTTTTACAAGAAGGATAGTTAGGAGACATATTTTATATATTGAAGGACTTTTTCAGTGGTCTTGGCATCCCAGTATTTCTGGCATCTGCAGATGTAGAATTGCATGATATCTTGTAGGAATGGTATTTCTCAAAGAACAGCAAAGTTTACTAGGAACCAGAAATAGTGTGGGGGTAATTTGTTCTTAAAGTCTTAAGAGAACTTTCATGCTATTTATCTATTCTTTTGAAAATGGAACACTCATGCCATCTAATCACGACTTCCTCAGATTCTGCAAGACCAATAAAAGGGGCACATTGATATCCAGTGAATAGAAATACAGTATTGCATTCTGGATTTTATCTGTTCTGTGCATTCTTTATATTCAACCCATAATATTCAAAGATTGTTTTCATGAACCTAGCTTGCTCAGTCACTAGTCATCTTATTTTGTTCTGCTCTGGAAACCAGTGTGAATAGTTTTTCTTTCCTGTTTGAATACTGAGTATCAAGCCAACTAGTTTGAGAAATACTTTAAATTATGTCTACCATATGTATTAGTTATACATGAATAGAGACAGTGTTTCAATTTCTATCAGTTGCTGAAAGCTTTTTCCATAAAGCTATAGGCTGAGATCAATTTGAGTAAAGACATTAACACCTGGTATCAAAGTAGAGCTTTATTTTATGAAAAATAAAACTCCTAAGGCTAATACCAAACAGTTTACTTGGGTTTAATCTTTGATTAGACTATCTACTGGTTTTAAAACCAGGAGTGAAAATCAACTTAGTAGTTTCCTACTTGTTCCTTGTAGATATTTGTCTTGGAGAATTGTCGCCACACAATTCAGTGTGTTTATCAATTTAAATATAAAAGCAACTAGAAAAGACGAATATTTTTCTATATGAAATAAAGGTTGGGTTACAGTTTAAACTACCACAAGAACCCATATGTGGTTCCCCTCTGTGGGGAGGTTTAATTGTAAATCGTTAGGTAAGAAATGACAGAAACCCTGTGCCTTAGTCTAATAACTGCTATAAGGCTGCTGAAGGATATCCTTACAAAATGGGATGGCAGTCTTAATTCAAAGACCTATCTGCAAGGATACTTTTCCTATAAGTTTGGACTCCTGGCCTCTCTCTGCAATCCATCCCACAGAGTCATCTGGCAATCCCTAGATGAGGAGATGCTGAAGGTACTGTGTGCACCTTGGACCAGCATAGAAAGTATGAATGTGATGAATTGATTCATGTGATGAATCCACAGCATCATTTATCATTGCACCAGAAATCCAGGGTAGTCAGGATGGAGCAGAGGGCATTTAAACTGTTTAATAAAAAAAGATTCAGAAAGTGAATTTGAGCAGTTGTGATAGACTGACCACGTTACCAGTTCCTTCTTTGGTCCTTTTTCTGCTTTAGGTTACTTCCATAAATTTTCTTCTAAGACAATCTGTAAAGGAGGCAAAAGCCAATGTGGACAAATGTTGTTTGGTCATTTGGAGTCAATCATACTACTTAACCCTTTTAACTTTAGCAGTGCTCATTACCTATCCTGTGAGAGTTGTCACTGAGACCCTGGTACACAGGCACCTTCTGACTTATCCTGAGCAAACAGGGCTTATGCCCATTACTAACACTAAGAAGCTGTAGAGATAACAGAAATGCTGTATTCTGATCTTTTTTTCCCATGTCCATACCATGCACGAGGCTCAGAGTGGCTTTATTGATGGAATACTTTAACTGGGAAAATCAATGCTATCAGTTCTATGCAGTTCCTGTAGGTTTTGAAAGAAATTTCCCAGCAAGGAAATTCTTGTTCAAGATCAAAATTACTCTTGATAGGTTAATAATTACTGTACTAATAAAAGACATTTCTGTTGCAAGATTTTTTTTTACAAAAGCAATAACCAAATGAAAATGTATTCATACTCTAAACTCTGATTCTGTTAGAATGGAATTAGTTCCTCCTGAATGTCTAACTGCATAGCAGGAAATTACTTGGTCCAACACTTTTACCTAATAGCCTTTCAAGATCCCCTCAAAATTAAACAACCAGGTAAGAAGAAATTAATTCCTTTTTCAGCTCTTTATAAAAGATACTATGAGAAAATGGCTGTCAACATAAGTAAATAAAATTGGCCTGGGTCTTTTTTCTGGGCACATGGACAAAATATACAAACCCTGCCTATATACCCTGCCAGGACTACTTATTAGGAGCAGTCCTGGGTACATATTTTTCCCCAAAATAAGGCCCATCCCTTAGAATGGGCCAAAAACCTGCCAATGAGCACTGTAAAAATTGAATAAGTCTGGGCAAACATACAGGCCCTAGATATAAAAATTGCTCAAAATGTTACTCAAAACTAAATAAAATCACAGACTATTGCAGTGTTTTGTCTTTAATTCCTGCAATCAGTCTGGCTATCGCCACACACAAAGACCAGCCATATCCTGCCATCAAGCTGTCCACAAGCTCTTTTTACCAGAGAAAAACAGGCTTATGATCAGATATATTTTCCTGAGATACTGCACAATAGGCAGCCACATAATTGCATTATACCTCTGGTCTTGACTGTAAGCAATGAACCTGGCAAGGCAGGGTTCTGGGCTAACTGTCCTAATGAGCCATTTCAGTTGTTTGTTTTCAATAAAAAAACCTTCTGCATTGTAAAGCATGATTTAGGGTCCAAAGAGAATGTTATTAAGCTCGATACATTTGTAGTCTGTCTCAGCAGTAGCAGACTTAATGTAATATGGCAAATTTGGAAAGAAATTTAGGATATTTCAGTTGTAAATTCCAAATATTTGCACAGTTCCAGCCAAAATATCTGTCTGTAACATATTGCTGAAAGTGTCTGAGACAAATGCTGTGGACGGGAAAGGTAGGGGTGAGACATATTTTAATAAAAAATATTCATGGTTCACCTTTTCCATTTATTTTTGGTATATTGATAATGATTGAATACAAAGGAGTTTGTTTGTTTCCTAGAGGTTTAAGTGAATATTAGTCTGGAAATAAGGGAGTATACAGTCTATTAAATATTGTCCGTCTCTTCACAGAAAGCTGCTACAGAAGACCAATGACTAGATTATCAGCTTTAACTGCTTCTGGTGGAGCCGCTGAGAAGAGCCTGAGGTGAAATTAGAGGAATGTGGTGGAGGTGCTGACCCAGCATGTTCTGTGCTCCACCACCAGATCCTGCTTCTTGGGAAATTAGGGTGGGGAGATACCTAGTTTGTAAGTGTCAGTAGTGGTTACCCAGAAGGTACATATAAACAGAGGGGAAGTCCTGAAATGCTGGTAAACAGATTTATATACCGGCGGAGAAAATGCAGTTATCTGTATACTTTATGTACTTCAGCAGATTTTGTGGAGGGCAACACATGTTCTGGGTCACAGAGGGGATGCTGCTAAAGTGTTTCTCTCCCTCTTCCTCTGAAACATGATGCTTATGCATCAGGGAAGGGTCTTGAGGGTTGCTCTCCTGCCTAAGGGTGTATCTGTCTACACAGCTCAGTACGGTGCCATTAAAGATACCTCTTAAAAAAAAGTAATTAGAATGAGAAAGCTCTCTGAGAAGACTAAATTAGCAGGAGTGAAATGTGATCATTTACAGGTAACCTGGGTGTCTCCTTAGAGTGTCTGTAAACGGGAGTCACTGAGCACAGCCTGCAGGATCAGAACAGCAGAACTGGGGGGCTTCCCTGCTAAGAAATCAGGCTGTAGGAACAGCACAAAGCGTGGTTCCAGAGACGCTGGGCGCTACAGACATAACAGAGTGCCTGGAGGGTGACATCAGGAAGTTACATGAAGCTCTGTAAAGCTTTCATAGAGGAAAATCAACAGGTAAAAATTAACAGATCCTCTTGGGCCTCTAGAGTAGGCTTAACTAATGAGTACTTAATATGATAAGAGAATGCTTTAAAAATGTGTTTTTAAATGTTAAATTGAATAATGGTTTGTTTGGTCTAAATACTGCACCTTCACACAGAACTAGATGGCCTTGTTATCTATTGTGATAGAACAAGAGGTTTTGTAGAAGGACAGATACTCTCTTGCCGTTCTCATTTCTGAAAACCCATCCAGT